>CM037832.1:24336868-27179368 GCA_021234535.1 Stichopus chloronotus | reverse complement strand
GAAATTCTTTAAATACCCTCGGTATTTGAATCTGGAACGTCTAAGAGGGTTGGAGGTGGTGTGTGGGGTGAGTAAATCCTTGTGGTCTTTCAGACTGGCATGCAGCTGCTACGCAACCAAGTGAACTTTGTGACCGTGATACATCGATATCCAAACGTCCGTTCAATATACTCGTTCCGTTGTAACACTCTAGGCGTCTGGAAGAGTGTAATTACGCTTTCACTTAAAATAATTGCAACCGTCCTAATTATGACAGTTTAAAGCTCCCGTGGCCAATAACTCGCCCTGGAGAAGAGGTCATTACGCTTTCTATGCGGATTAAAATTTCGCCATACGCCTGCGGAGAACTAAATAAAAAACTAAAGAAAAATAATAAATCTTAAAGAGGCGCGACCGCAAGTTCTCTTAAAATTAAAAGATGTGTTTGAAATGATCTCTACCTGCCTGTTAGTGTGATCTTGCCATTTGGATCTTTCCGTGATTTTTTTTTTTTTGGGGGGGGGTTGGTTTTTGTTTTGGAGGCTACGATAAGGTACAATTCTGTTCGTTGGTTTTATTATACATCATGTGATGATGGGGGATTCCCTCCCCCCATAAATCCCCCTGACAAACCCCTTAATTCTTCAAATCTTCAGCCCCAACCCAATGTAAGGGGGGAAGGGATGAGTTGTCCGTTGTGGAATACCCTCGGTTGGCAATTATTTGGGTTGGCATTGTCGGGGGGGGGGGGGGGGAAGGTGTTCCAGGGGAAAATTTGAGAGGGCGGATTGTTCGTAGCTTTTTCCGGCTATGATAATGACGAACGTGAGGAAAGTGACTGGTTTGTCCAATACAACCCCAAAAATTGCCGTAAGTGTTGTTTTTTGTTTTGTACGATTTCAAAGAAGTTAATATCTAGATCAAGAAGCGGCACTTGGTCGAGATATCCACAGTCTAATAACTCTCAGGTAAACTATACAGACAGAATAATCCAATGACCTGTTACGATAAACTCCCCAATTTTCCTGATGAGGATTCTTCGGCCATGAAAAGAAAAGAAATGGTTATTCATGTAAATGCGTGTTTTCCTTAATTTTTATTGTAATTCCAATGTCATAGTGACGTCAGAGTTTTGATCGTCTGAGAAGATGCACGTCGTTCCTTGATGATTTATTTAATTATATGGTTCTATTTTTTTTTTCATTTTTGATTTAGCCTACCTTGAAAAGTAAAATGAGCTCTCCTCTGTTAGACAGACGGAAACAGGGTAACACGGAAGAGAGAAGAGCCCTCCACTTGAGGAATTAATTGCTAAACAAGATGTATGGCGTATGGAAAATGTGCAATAAGTATCTTTTATACGTTGGGAAGTTAACGCTGCACTCTAGATCCGTGAAAATAAAAAAAAAAAGTCGCTCGGAAGTTGACATGGGCCTAACTCACTAATTTAAAAGAACAATTCAATGATATGAAAATAATTAAAAGATAACTTGAAACTTTGCCGGATAAAAAACAAAGTGTATGATGAACATTTCAGCTACATGCCAGGCAGTTTTTGCCTGAAGAAGCTCACTAGAGACTGATGAAAAGTCGCAGTGAACCACATACTGGCGGAATGTTTGTCAAAACGTAATTTGAATGACACAGATAAATCTACTCGACTGTAGGTAGAGGGCTATAGTATAGCATTACCTGAGATCATTACAACGTTTATTTTGAGAGGAATACGGTCGGTAGATAAAAAGATAAAGAGAGGGGAAGAGAGGCTGAAGATAAAAGATTTAAAGATAAAAACAAATAAGGTATTCTTGCAATAAATCTTCTTCCGATGATAATGACGTCGATGGTCATACAAAGGCTGAAGATTTATATTCGTATTCTGTGTACTTGAACTCGTAGTGTGGGTGTGGGGATGTTACAATAGCACTCACAAATGCACCACCACTTTAAAGGCGAATACATATTATTTAATTACGATTATAAATCTTGTAACTGTTTCGTGTCGATCAGACCACTGTGCCACCACTGACCTCATCCAATTAGACAATCACTGATAATTACGATTTTGTAATCTCACATATCGTTTTATTATTTCCCTACTTTTCTTTCTCTTCGTCATAGTGGTTGCATGGAGACTACTTAAGTTCTCTATGCATTTTGTTACGTCTTTATTTCGCTGATGTCATGACACGTAGGCATAAACAATTTCATCGGGAGCCCAAAAGGCCAATCCCCCCCCCCCCCACACACACACACACATTTGAAGATATCATAAAAATAGGAGGTTATAATCGCAATATTCAAGCATTTAAAAAAATAAAAAGAGGAGAACGAAAAGGGTTCTTTCATAGTATTTGATAAATTTTTTGAAAGCCTACGGTTTTATTTTTGTTCACTTCAACTTAAGACAAGAGTTGGTATAAGATTTTATTTTGTTATATGTGTCCATTCTCATATTTTGGTAACCCAAATTTGAAATGTAGTCAACCTCAAAATGAACTCATACTTGGATGATTTGATTAACCTTGATTTTGATGATTGACAATTCTGCAATCAATAGACATTTTATACCTTTTGGGTTTCGTTAGGAGCTCTGTCATTAAAGTCATTGTAAGACAAATAGGCCAACATGCATGTGAAGTGCATATAATGTTACATGTTAAATGTTATAGGATCAAATGCACGAAGGAAAAAGTCCGTCTACTGTAGATAATGCGTGAAACTTCTTGTTATTTGTAGAGTAATCGGAGTGCATTTTAACTGCTTGACAGTTGATAGGAATATAATTCACAGCGACCTAAAAAGGAGAAAAACCCTGAAAAACAATATCCGTGACTACCAGAACTACCAACGGCTTCTGAATTGATGTATTTATTAGATGACTAAAGATGCGTGTTTTTTTCATTTTACCCTAACACATAATGATTGCTTCCTACTTTTTTGCACGAAAACTAGAAGCAGTATACACTATACGGTAAATCAAGTTTATCCAACAGTGAGTGGGTTACTTTAGGAGTTACTGTAAAATATGAAAAACACAATTGCAAGGCGTTTTCTTCTGAGCAATTTCAATCAATAAAATCTAGTTATTGTGGACCATTTACATAAAAACACTGTAATTACCCTAGATAATAGCCACTTCCATTGTGACGCAATGTAAAGGATGAACCAAGCGACGCAGTTGAATTATTGGTATTCTGTGGTTATGGATTTTTTTTGCTCGTTCTTTATTACCAGAGTTACTTGATTGAATTTTTCCCTTCCAGCGATATACACATGCCCTTACCAACCTAATGAAACAAACTAATAAACTTTCATTAAACCCAGAGGAAAGCAAAATAGATTTAGTGATACCACAGTTTATATTTTCTAAAACCAGACTATCGCTGTATTTCTGGGCTATTGTGTCATCCCAGAAAATCAAAATAAAAGAGACTCAGTTTCAAATGCTCATGTTCGTCACAGGTTTATGGACACATTTAGTATCCCGGCAACCGAACTTTCTTTTTTAAGCTAACAGTGAAACCAATTGAAAAGAAAAGGAGAACGCTGATAGAAATTACACTGCCAAACCAGACTGCTTCAAAAAATATGATAAAAAAAATATAAGGAATAGATATTCTGTGTAGTAATATGTTGTGTGGTGAAGCCTTATTGGTTACAAAATTATGGTATGGGCGGTCAGTTATGTTTTTGTTTTTGCGAATATTTCACCTTGTTGTTCCAAACAAAAGTCAGACGGTACACACGATATAAAACATCTTATATGCACATCTTGTAAAGCGTACATATGTTCTGTTTGCTCCATTGGTGCCTCCACTTTTATTGCTTCAATGTCCCCTTTTTACAAACGTTAATTCTGACATAAAACGTTTTTAATAGGCTGAGCATGTCAAATATTTCAATCATGACTGGTAGAGACATGTCTTTCAACGAATGGGGGGTACTTCTGAAATGGATTTTATACGAGGGGCCGTTAATGTATATGGGACAAGAAATCGGGGAATGTACATACCGTCATTTGAAACAGCAGCTGAAAACTTCTAATCAGGTATAGGTCTCTTTCATCACGAAGATGCTTGCATTACAGTTAATTAGATTTTTATATAAACTTCAAACTTAATGTTCTAATCTTCTTGTTGATTTACAAACCATTAACCTTTTTGCTTTTTCTCAACATGTACAATCATGGTTTGACACAGAAACGACCCTAGGTTAAAGGTCTTATGGCCACAGTTCTGTCGAAGAGGATTTAAACTGCCAACATCCCGTGGAGATATTACATAAGTTTATGTCATCTCGAAAGGATATTTACTAACACTAACGATATATCTCGTTATCAAATCATATTTTATCATGCAGGAAATATTATCTTTACACATTGATTTCAATACGCAAAACGGAAATCCCATGAGGATAAGGTGATATAAAGACTCGGAAATCTTAGCATACGTAACATGCATACATTTTGTCAACATTAGGTTAAAACAAGTGCGAGTGAGCTGCAATTTAGGAAAAGTTACTCGGAAATTCTTTCCTTTTTATGCAAATAGTTGCGGTCAACTTGAAGACCATCTGTTTTTTTCCACCACTTAGGGATCCAATGGGAATAACCGGTAATAGGGACTTAAAATGAAAAGGTTCATATTGTCTGTTTTGTGGTAAATCACATAGGAGCTACAACATTGTAACACTGCAAGTCTCTATTCTTCAAAATAAGGTGTCAACACCCAACGCGTTGCAATGCCTACCTCAATCGACAATGCAATCTGATATTGTGTAAATTGCTGAAGATGGGTACACAGTCTGTAACATGCGAAAGTTTTGCTAAGTTTTAAAAATTGATTAAATACCACAGTAATTATAGTATTATGACAGGTTTCATTATTTCAATATAACAAGTTCTACGCTTTTATTACTACCACATCAGTGTATCCTCATTCCGTAGACTTAGATGAAAAGTCTTTTGGATATTGTGAGACAGTAATAGTGACTAGACTGTCAGCAACAACCTCTGATCCAAGCAATTTGTTCTTTTCACAGGGTACCGTATGAATATATGCTAATAAAGACGGTTACCATGGATACCAACTAGAATCACACCGATGTATAGGTTGGCACTTATCCTATATGAATCGAGACTCTTCCCACACTGAGAGAGAATCTAATAGGATCGGCATAAGAAATCCAATTAATTGCCTAAACTAACACAGCTCTCGCGAAACTAGAGTAATGTTAAGTGTATGCTAGGTCAAAGATCCGTTACCTCCTTGCAAACCGTGATGAAATCTTCATGATTTCGACGGTAAAGTATTCCGAAGGATTAGTTTATACCCTTTCCGAATTGATATTAAGTGACTTTCGACTTTTGAAGATTTGCAAACAAAGCATTGACCCAACGTTTACCTGTTGGTACACTGCCTCTGTATGCAATGCACTGTAACATTCCATGTACATATGTTAATGTGCTTCAATATTTGAGATTTACCCTTAATTTTCTAATAGAGCCGTAGAGCTATTATATTAGGCTACTCTTTAGCGTTACCATAAATGTTGCAAGTACCGTAACTTGGAACTTACAGCAAAGCCATTTGCCTAACTATAAACGTATCAAAATCGTACATGTGCAAGAAACATATAAAGGACAAATGAATTTAAACAACTATGTTTAACCGTCAAAATGCATGAATCGTCTCACAACGTATTTTATAACGAAGATTTTTAATTGAATAGCCTGATTGTTGACTGACCGATATACCGACAAACAGACAGACAGACAGATAGATAGACATACAGACCTAAAAACGATGAGCGCTTAAATCATCGACGGAATGTCGGAAATAAAATTCCTCATTATTATGACATCGTAAATTCGTCTTTTGGCAGCGGTGTAGTAATGTGTTCGGTGTTTAGTTTCACGACCCGTTAATTGCGACTTTCTGTCTCAATAAACACGTAAACCGAGTCATGGTATGCCGGAAGAAGATTACAAGCCACAACATAAATGGGGATTCATATAGATTATTAAATAGCTCACTTTATTAACTATTTAATGATTATAAATCTATCAAACAGTGACATACATGATGATCTATAGAGCCGCACTGACATGTATGACTTTCTCTATTTACATGGGCGACAAAAATCTTAAATACAGCTGTAGAGGCAAAGCGTGCTCTGATAGGTTTATATTCCTTAAAGTAGTGTACAAGCTACCCACTTTCCTAACTCACACCCGTCTCCTAACATCCTTTCAGGAGCTTATTCAAACCCTCCACACTTCATACCATCTTTTTTTACCTCATCCTTCTCTACTTCCAACCAGTCTTCTCGAAACTTTTCATTCTTCACCTTCCCTGGCCCTCTAGCCCATCACCTCACCTATTTTCACCTATCCCTCCTCTTCATCCAGTCCTTGACTCCATCTCCTTTTATCCCAATCCGTTCCTCTACCTCCAACCCACTCTTCTCACATCTTTTCAATTCACCCTTCCTCGTCTCCGACCCCGTCTCATGTCTCTTCTTTTCTGTATTTCTTGTTTGTTTACTACGCATTACGTCACCTATTTACAAGGGTGTGTGTGGGGGAGGGAGGGGAATCTACTCTCTGTTAAAAAAAAAACTTGGCAAAATATGTGTAAGCACTCACTGGTTTCGACTAGATTGTTATCCACATATTTTTTATATATATATATATTTTTTTTCAAAATGCGTTGTCTTTGAAGACTCATCTGTTAACTATGATATAAGAAGTCTCTTCGAGTATAAGTGCGGTGCCACGAAAGAAGAAAAATAGATCTCTGTTTTCATCCTTTTCATTTGCAAACATTCGGCTCTGTGATATTTTCGAGATGCGATGTTTTCTGACCTGATGAAATAAGCTTAAGTATCCAGCATGATCTAATCAAGTGATTTATGTTTGTAACAACTTATTCTCGCCGTCATCCGTCATCCTTGGGAGTTCATGCTGCTACATATATAGGATGTAATGATCGTTGGAGTTATCCCCTGATGATACGAGAAGGTCGTTTCAATCGACAGCGTAGGTAAAGACAAAAAACATTTAAGTAAGATCAATTTGGCCTAGAATCTGTGGTATTTTGTTTATTGGTAACGTCAACTATACGTAACAAAAGAGAAATTGAGATGGTCTTGCGTGATGAAGTTGTTAACCTTCAATGTACCTACATAACAAAATTAAAATCTTAGTAGCAGGCCTACTTGCCTATGGATCACCGTAGGCAGGCTCTGTTACTTTCTATCAATAGTCAGTAATTGTTCATCTAATGTGGATGAATAAACGCCAGTACTTTTGAATGAAAGAGATGTTTTTTGTTATTCTACTCACAGCTTTCCATTATTGTGGTACATCTTTGCCGATCCATCGGGAACTTAGCAAAGTGCATTGCGCATGACAATACCAAGCTTAACCTGTAGAGAGGAAATGACAACAAAAAGAAAGATGTCAACTACAAGAAGAAGAAAAAAACAATAGCAAGGCATCAGTCAAGGTAGTAGAAAGAGTAAAACAGCAATTAAGATACAGTTTGTTGTTTGCATCAATCCGATTGTGCTCTTTACCTTAGCCAGTTAAGACAATTTCGTGCACTTTTAATCACCTTACTGACACTACAAAACATGTTCAACATTATTTTGTAACAGATTTTGAAAGCGTCAAAGTGTATAAGATTAGGTAAAAAAAAAATTACATGAGGGCTATAAGCACCTCACTTAGTGAAATAGACATTGACCCCAACACGATAAGGCGTTTGAAAATCAAACGTTTGATTTTGAACACTTATAGCTTTCAAAACAGATAATGTTAAGAGCTTAAACACTTTTCGTTAATAAACTCGTCCCTAACACATGTTCGAAGTGGGGTCAATGTGTTATTTCACTACATGAGGCGTATGTCTTTTAGCCTACGTGAACGAAAACGTTATTCACATTGTTAGTACTGACCATTCAAGTGCTACAACGAGGAACCTATGAAACCACAGTATCAAGTGGGTGTTATGCTTGTAACCTCAAAGAGACACTCAAGCAGGACATATTCAAATACGCTATAGTTGCTTATTTTGGCCATCTCTTGATACGTTTGTTTGTTTCATGTAATTGCTAAAACAAGATAAACACACAAAAAAAGAAACTCATCGCACAGATTTTGTTTACACCTTTAACTAAGATTTTCATCCTGGTGGTTTGTTACTGATATGTAGAGCTAAAAAAAATTTGAAAGCCTTGTTGAGATTTCATGTATTCACGTAGACATTGTTGAGACATGTTTCATGATAGCTAAAATTGCTAAAAACAAGATAAACAATAAACTCATTGCTTAACCAGCTGTTTACATCTCTAATTATAATTTTCATCCTGTTGAAAGCTTCTGTGAGACTTTATGTTTCATGTAGAGACAACCATATCATTGAGACTTGTCTTTACCTAACATTACAATGAATAAGCTTTTTTTTATCATCGTTCCTTCGCTATAAAACACTTATTTTAAATTTGAGTCATCGAACTTTCTGTAATCATTCCACTCAAGAGCGATATACTCAACTAGTGCATTGTGTAATGATCACGGTTTTAGTGGGCGGTTGTTGCGATTTACTTTTCGGAATCTGGTATAGAAACGCCTCTTTATACTGCAAAGTGCAATGAACAGACTTACTTAACACTGTATAAAACGGTACCATTCCTCAATATTCTCGCTTGTCTATTAGGTACTGTGACGTCGTGTGTGTATGCCTTTTTTTCGTTGGAGAAGAATATATCTGGTTTCCAGATACTGTCGATGTCGTGGTTTAATTGTATGTACGGGATGTCGGGGTAGTTTTCGAAACTTAATCTCGGGTCCACCCATTCCTCTTCCAAGATTATCGTCATTTTATAATCCTGGAAGGAAAATAAAGGCAAATGAACAGAACATATGATAATGTTGTTCAACAATAGATCGCTAAACAAAATTTTAACAGAAAATAACCCATTGGAAGTAAACATAAGCATATAGAGACAAATGAATCTTTGCACTCAAGTAGAAGGTACCTTTGTTTTGTATGGAGGGGTGGATTCCCGTCTGATACGCTTTAATATCACTCCGAGTTGTCCGTGAGCGGGAATAAGTGGTGAGATGGGCTTCCGATGCCCCCCCCCCCCCACTCTCCAGTGACAGGCGGCTTTATTTACTTACTTTGAAGTGACCCATGCATAACCAGATATACATATTTTGCTTGTGTTGCTTCATTCGCTGTTTGCTTGAATAGTCTAAGATTTATTAAAGATGGGATTGAAGCTTGCCAGCGACAATTCTCCCACATGTCATGCTTCATAACATAAATATATGTACATTGGTACATGGCTTTATATCGTACCAAATATATCATGTCACAATGGGAGATTAAATTGTAATGTGAGATATCCTGAAAATAAAGCATGACTATACTATTTGCGGCCTTGTATATTACGTCATGTCCTTGAGATTTGATGTGAAATGAAATAAACCATCGTCCTTCGAAGTCGTCGGTACTCTCGTAACTGAAGTTTGCCGTCGAGAGGACATTCTTCCATTAACATGGTCCCTGCGGAGTGCATTATGGGATTTATGTCACTCAGAGAATGCAAATGGTATTATTCACTCGGTTTCAAGTTAATGTTGATGCTATGTTTCTAAACCATGCGTCTATTCATGTAATTGAAAGTATGCAAATAGAGTCAGGTTATACAACATGGTAAGCAGCTCACCACACAGAGAATTTTTCAAAATTTAATTTAAAAATTGAATCCTATTTGGGATGTAAGATGTCATGCAAAAACAGGCGATCCGACCTTTACTAACGCATCGATTTTTAGCATATCGTTCGAAACCTTTACCCTTGTAACGCACAGTCTATACAAACACCTCATAGAGGTCACATTTTCGTGCCATCGGACCTATTTTCGAGAGAGGGTTGTGTGCAATGAAAAGCGTGTAACACTGTTAGAACACAACTCAATGATGGATTTCAACCCCGCGCTACTGTGTTACCTTCCCACCACTATTGTTTTGTGTGTGCATACCATGCATCATCAATAATTGTATCCTCGTGTAGCAGTAAACTGTTCAAGAAACACGACAGAATGACAAGCAACAACAATATGTACTTCTGTAACATGCAGTCACATGATATCTATAAAGGTGCGTTATGACGTCAATACATGAGTTCTATACATGACCCTATGTCTACTTCGAAGTGCTGACTGAAACCTTGAGAGTTACTTATTACATTTCTCGTATCATCTATCCCCATATGAGATTTGTTCATTTTTCACAACACTATTTCACGTCGTTTGTGGACCTGCGGTATTTGTGTGTAAATCTACTTCATAACCCAGAATAGAAGTGCATACATTTTTGGAATCATTATGTACACTAATGATATTCAGGCACTAGCGTACACAAAAATTCCCCATTTTTTTTAAGTACTGCATATCTTTCTGGAAATATCAGAAATAAGGCTGGGTTCATGCAGCTGAAAAAACTTGGGAAGGGCTATTTCCGGCCATTTGGGGGGTTTGTAAAAACCAAAATTTTCTTGTACTCTCCGCGCCAACCGATGGTGGCGCTCCGCTTAGATAGTCTTCACAAGTTTGCACCCCCTCCCCTTGGAAGGTCTTTTAAGGTCTTCTTAAATGCTCCAGATTGCAGGAGATCTGCAGATTCCACAATTTTCCGGGGGAGAGCATGCCCCCCCCCCCCCAGCCAAAACATTCTTGTACGCTCCGCACCAACTGATGGTGGCGCTACGCTCGGATCTTTCAATTGCAGTAATTCCGGCAGAGGCTACGACCTCCCCCTCCACAAATTCCTGGGTACGCCACTGTATTCAGGGTGTTTTCATAATTGACTGCTTTTATGGACATGTCTCTTCACGCAAGTCTCAGTTGGTCCATTTGTCATCCCCGTCCTTTAACTGTTCTCATTGTGATGAGAATTTTTCAGAGCCGAATTTGAAAAGCGATAGTTGTATGTTGTTAGGATAATGACCAATATTCAATTTCATAATAAGTTACCATCTTGGCGTTCCATGGTGGACTCACTGACTCCTGAGTGCAGCTTGTGACTTCCGAGGTAGCATACACGTGCGGTATTTTGTATCATGTTATCGAACAGGTGCTTATTTTTTCATATAGCACTGGAACGGAATGTTCAAGCAACTGGTTCCCATATGAATGCGTTGGTTGCTAGAATGATTACTGATCCACTGACGATCTGAAGACGTCCTGTTTGCAATGTGTTTTTTACCTGTGTAATACAGAATTTGCCTACACTACAGTAAATCAATGACCATTTATTCATTGCCTAACGTCATCCTAGCCTACACTCCGTACATTTGTTACCGTTGGAAATTCCAATATTCTGGGACACTGTTCTTATTTACCGATCATCTCCATTGCCGAAGTCTAAGTTACGGTTAACCCTCTGACGGGTGCTGTCTATAGACGTATGCCATCGGATCTGATTAGAGACTGCCCGTCTCTATATCGCCAGTCACAGTTTACTGTGTGGCAGCGATATATCCAGCGTTGTGGTCATCTTGGTCCTAGCGTTACAATTGCAACAGCAAAATTCGTCTCTCACCCGAGGTTCAGAGCTGTGTTACTAGTCACCAGGTACCACCCTTGTAATTTGCTAAGTGTAATTGTTAAGTTCTAAATAATTAAACGCCACTATACTTTTAGCCTAATCAAATTTGTAGCCTACATTGTAATTCGAATCAGTCTGAACCTAAAGTCTGAACGAGTAGCGCTGTAGACTGAATTGAAACATAAAGCAACACTCTTGTTCCATCTGTCGTCTGCTTGGATACATATTTATTTGCATTCTTTTCTGTTGCCATCACGTGACAAGTAATGATTCTGCAAATGATGGTGTTATGTATTCTGAGGCATTACAATTTGAAAGGCGCTCATATCAATTACTCCATTTGTATTGTAGGAGGTTAATGCCTTTGCGAAAGCATTCATGCACTTTTTCAACAAAAATACATTATTATGTAACCTGCCCATTAAGCTGCAAAAGAAATGCATTCTCAATGACATTGCATCATTATTAAAGGACCATACATTCTATCTAAACGGTTATCAAATGTAAGGGAAAAAACATTACAAAGAATAGGTGTGGCCTACAGTGAGTGCATTTTTTTAAAAGTAGCCTATAGCGAATGGCTTACATAATCGATTGATTAAAAAAAAAAAAAACAGGCGAAACGTTTCTATACTGCGGGAAAATAAAAAAAAGAAAGAACTTTTCATTTCCATTGTCTTTTAAGCCCGCTGTTGGTGAATGATTATGCTAGTTTGAGGTACCTCTCGGTAGAGCTCTTTACCTCCATTAATTGGATTTGAATGAAAACTTAATTTAATTGACAAGTCAGAGACAATAACAGGCGTTAATCTGACGATCCTACCAGTTCCGAGACAAGGTACTAACCTTTTGACATTTCATGTGAAGAAGTAATAATTACCGTACGTCTCAATATCTAGGTTACATCTTACAACTATTATGACAGTCAGGTACAGGCACGAATGATGCGACATGGATTGTACTGTATCGGGGGCCATGTTTTACCTGACCAACTATAACAGGATCATTTGCGTCAATATATATATAGATTCAATCACAACTATAATAATAAAAATAATAATAGATAATTTATCGTTTTTATTTACCGTTTATGTTTGAACTGAAGTCGGGTGTGGACGTCATTTCATTCATTTGTGTATTCATGTATTTATTTAATCTTTCACTTATACTCACTTTCGCTCAATATGTCACTCATTTATTCATGCATTCACTCATTCATGTAGATATATTCCCTCCTTTATTTACGTATTCACTCATTCATCCATACATTCACCCATTAATTTATGTGTATTCACTCATTAATTTACGCATCAACTCAATATTTCATGTATTCACTCATGTATTTACTCGATGATTCATGTATTTACTCATTCATTCATTTAGTCACACATTCATTCATCCATGTATACATTATTTATTACATGTATTACATGTATACATTATTTTTCCCGTCAAAGCAGTAAATATTATTTTGTACTTTTATTTCCTATTGTATCAGGCTGAAATGATAAATAACTACCAATGGATTGAAAGGATTGAGAAAATATGTTAAAGGCTTAGCAAAATGTTTCACTCTCCACAAAGTAAAACAAATACCTAAAGTAGGCGGAAAAACAATCTGTATGTTATATCAACATGAGCTATGAATAGTGATATAAAAAGTCCAAAGACCAAACCGTTGCTAAATTAAACCTAGGCAAATGCCACCTAGACACGATGGGATTGTTCTTTTCGGTCGAGAAAAAAAGAAGAATTCCCAGAAGAAGGATCATCCAGAGAAGATGTAATTCAATTCTTTCAAATTTCACTGAAGGGTTTTATAATTCCATATCTCCAAATGAATCCAAAAGTATCATGTAGCACCTACACACAGTGACCAGCACTTCGTGAAGTTACCTGTACCACATATAATCACTCCTGTTCTATTGAGGTTGGTGAATGGTCTTTCTGTGACCAGATGATAGCGATGTATATATATACATATATATATATACAATTTAAACATCTTGTGTTCGGAATTTCTTCGTTCTTGTTTTAATGTATGAATAGTCTTTGACTGAATCTGCAGAAAATAAATTAGCATTATTTTGGATGTCACCTTAAACAATGAAAACCAGTACTCAGATGAGGTTCTTTTGACTCCATATACTAATCTTTCGGTAGATATATTTGGTCATACTTTGTAGTGTGTGTTTGTGTCCTCACAGAAATACCTCTAGAATTTTGACATTCTGTTACGGCATCTAATCAAATATTTACAAGATTTTGTGCCTCTTTCGTCAAAGTGAAAGTTTCTACATGAGTATGCCTCATGGGATTTTATCTACTTTAGGTGCATCGTACGCGCTGCGGGATTTGACAAAAACGTAGGTTATGGAAAAGACATGTTTCATACATGACGTCAGAAGGCGTCGCCGATTGCTGAGTTACATATTGCGTCATTTGCTTGTCTTCAAACAAATCATTTGTGAAGCTGTTTTGAGAAATAAATTTTCATGATAGAGATACCTATGAAGGTGTTATCGGCATCACAATTACGCAAAACTACAATATATTACGAAAAAGAAAGAAATAAATGAAAGTTATAGAGAGCTTACCATCGTAACTTCTGTAACGGAGTCTATTGAGATGATTTTAACACGGCATAAAACTTTCGTTGAATTTGCTGAAAGGAGAAATGGTAAAATTTGTAGCAAATATCCTTGTAAAGACTCTGATAAGAGACTTTCGACAAGCAAAAAAAAAGCCAAAGTTAACAGTTAAGTGAACGTTGGAGAAGAAGGAAAAAGATGAAGTATGAACAATGCACAGGAAGAAGCCAAGGAGATCTTCATAGGATTAAAGACTAGTGTTCAATGAACGGCGTAAGAATTAAGAAGACCGGGTATTTGCTAAGTCCAATGCGACGTGATTGTTGCTTCATTATCCACATTAATACAGCGCGCTTACGGCTTCTGTTCAGGCAAAGTTGCCAGCTACTAGAGTAACTGTAAGATCATTAATAATATGGTGAATTTCATTGAAGTGCTGAGCGATTGGATATCCAATAGCATTGCCAAGACTGGACTTGTTGTGATTGTTAAATCGGAGGCGAAACAAAGTTTCTGTCTCTCTAATATTGATACCGTGAAAGCACAGGTTACAATGAAATAAATGTCTGTGGTATCTACATAATCACAATGATCTTGTTGTTCCAAAGCCAAGCATATATTACGAGCCTTTTGGGTCATGCTTTGATCACATAAACGTGCAATCACGCGCCTATTTACGAATAGAATTACTCCAAGTAAAGACAGACATTCTTGCTGTCAGCAATTTCTAACCACAGTTAACAGATGCAGGATATAACTAACGAATGATTAACTATTTAAAGAATGAAAACATTAACTGTTAAGTATTGTAGCCTGGTAGAAACGTTTCTTTGATGTATAGAAGATTTCAGTCACATTAACAAAAGAAAAGCAACATGCGAAGGGTGACATGCGTAATACTTAACATACAAAAACATACGATGGCTGGATATATGAATCGTTGAATTGACAGACGGACAAGAGGATTGACGGACGGACGGATGAATAAAGTAAATGATAAAAGCTTTCTTGTGCGTGAAAAGAAATCACTCACATGGAATTTATTTGCAGATTTTGACTTTTTAATCACTTAGATGTTTATTCAGTTTTGTATTTCCAATATCGTGCAGAAAGCTTTTGAGTAATACTTACTGTACTATCGTATGCATAGTGAACCTGTGCATTGTAATTCCATTTTTCAAAGGTGCGAACAAAATTCACATGAAAAGGCCCTCAATACGGACGTCGATATATCCACGACAACATGCTTGATTCACTTTCTTTTTTTATAATATTTTGACAAACTGGTATTTTAT
Source organism: Stichopus chloronotus (assembly GCA_021234535.1). Classification (NCBI taxonomy): domain Eukaryota; kingdom Metazoa; phylum Echinodermata; class Holothuroidea; order Aspidochirotida; family Stichopodidae; genus Stichopus; species Stichopus chloronotus. The sequence continues at coordinate 27,163,880 of CM037832.1, read as the reverse complement.
CTTTTCTAGAATCATATTCGTATCATTATAACAATTTATCATGATTTAATTCTGCTCAATGTGTGTATGTATGTGCGTATGTATGTTTGCGCGTGTGCAGATGTGTGTAGTCCGGTAGTTGTGTGAATTTCAAACAAAAATATATCAATCGTAAGGAAAGCGACCTTAAAACAAACATTATATTTCGATCACGATCTTGTGGCTCTTCATCTTTCCTTTACCTTCCTCCACCTCCTCTCAGTATCTCATTCTCTCTTCGACCTGATGCTGAACGGTTTTAAGATCTAACGCGATAAACAGAGGAATGATAGACGTGGTCTTTGCTGAATAATGACAAGAAGAGGGAGCTATCTTATCGACGGTAACTTAATTTCCATTCCATTCATCTTTTTACACAACCATACAACGACATAAGCACGGATTGACATGGTAAACTGCTGGACATGGTCATCGTCACGTGTTAAGCAAATTAATTACGCAATAACTTTTATTAAAATAAATGATGGCATATCCAGAATTGAAAACTTGTGTTTTGTTGTGGTAGTATTTTTTTAAATCCTCCTACAGAAGGTGATCCTTTACGTCTGTTTCTTTTTAACATGAGCGGTAGAGAGTGGTAACGTATGAAACGTAAACTTCCCCTTCATGACAGCAAGAGTCACGGAGTATGACTTGCTCCATCTGGAGCACATTGAAACTATCCCTGGTGTACCAATCCACCACTTGCTACTGGAATATCAATTATACGTTTGACACTATAGTTTTCATTTACCCCAACAAATATTGACTTATTATAGAAATATATTGGTATGTATTAAAATCTTTCAGTAATAAATTCAAGAGTTGTCTAAATAAATGATAAATATATTCAAGTCTTTAATTTAAATGTGTACACTTCCTTTGGAAAACTTTTATTTGCATAAAAGTTTGTGGGTGGAATGGGACTGGGTTGACTGATGTTGGTACCCGAAAATGTTTGCAATTGACTTGATCATGTCAATCATAATCAAGTCTAGCTATATTCATAAAGGGACGGAAATGTACTATTTCCTTTAGACACAAAATACTCGTAATATCACATCTAGAAAGAACAAATACGGCCTACAAAGTAAAAACCGTCACCAGTCTGTTGTTCAACCATTCAGTCTCACCAAATGCCGTCAGCGTCACCGTCAGCATCAGCTTTATTTTCTCAAAATGTCATGCATAAAATGAGTTAAATCCATTATTTGAACTTTTGAAAATTTAGGTGAACGAATTATTCTTGAGCTATAAATAACTGAACATCCATCTGTGAAAATCTTTTTTTCTTGAAAATTAAGGGTTCAGTACTGCTTTATTTGAATAATTTATCACCCTTTGTCTATAAAAATTGACCTTTGTAAAACAAAGGGAATTTGTTACTATTCTTAAGAAACGGTATCGCTGCAGCAACCGTAACTGTATCGGAGCAGAAATTATTCCTTACAGTGATGAAATTCTTTCTTACAATGGAGACACATTCCATGCTGTTCAGTCTTTGCGCTGCTTTTCGAAAATGGTATTGCTTATATTACATCCTAACATAAACGTGAAAACGGAAGTATGTTTAAATCAGTTAACTTAGCTATGATACAGAGATCAGAGACAGTGCTGAGCAAGAATGTACTGCATTGACAACTTCATTTTATTCTCTTTTATCCATTCCTCTCGCCATTAAACATGTTGTTACGTATGCGAGCAATTTGTTACCATGAATGTTACAATACTGACGTAGAAAATTGCACCCAAGGATTACAGAAAAATCACGTGTTCAGTGAAGACTAAATGTATTCGGTGACTGCATGTTCTCAGGAGGTGGAGGCACACCGGTAAACGAACGGAACACTGTTTTGTTGTAAAACTATAACTTATATATAACTATAACTTCATTGTCACATGCACACAATCTCACATACAGAAATGTTTTATCCGGATTGTTACAGTATGACGTCAGAGCTGCAGTTCTGATGTTCAGTGACCTTTCATGAATCTTTGATGTCTACAAGAACTTACTAGTAAAAGCGATTGAAAAGCCATGAAAAATAGGGAAATTCGTCTCTATATTAATGAAAAAAATCCTCAATAGCATCTTCATTTTCGAATTTATGAATTTTTACACAAATTTACATTTAATCAAAATTCACAGTGATGCATATCACTATGGGAAACCTTTGATGACATTACATACCGACCCAGCTACATCAGTAACAACTGGATTTCAAGTGGATGAAAAAAATCATACGGTGATAACAAAAAAAAATTGTGACTGTTATTTTCACAACATTTTAACGTCAATCTACACGAAGCATACCCTAATTGTTTTCCACAAGATTCAAATTTAAATGAAAAATACTTCGATTTCAAAGAATAGCAAAGAATTTATGTAGTATGTAAAGTGTTACACAATTACAGGTAATATCCTTGGTGCAGTCAAAATCTTAACTATAGCCGATTTTCTTCAAAAGTCAGTAGCGTGAGTTTTGAACAAGAAAATGAGTTGGGGTATTTCAGTACCTGCGATACAAACAATATGCCACTGCCTTAAGACCCCTCCCCCTGCCACTGCATGGAATGTTCCCTCTGTGTCAACCCTGAGTTTAAGTTCCACCAGACAAACACTCGCCAACCTGAAACTTTGCATGTAACTTAAAGGGAAATAATGTGACAGTCAAATTTTGAAAACCAGTGTTTGTGGACACGGAGAGATAGAATATTCAAAGTAAACAATAATAGTTGCCTTCTTTTTCAAGAAATAGGTTTCTCACAGTTAGACCTTCAGTTATTTGTTGCTGAACAATAACTTGTTCACCCAAACTTTTTTGAAAATTCAAATGATGCATCTCAAATTACTCATCGTATGTTCAATTTTTTGAGGAGATGACGATTTTGATGATTATTCATGAGACTGAATGGTTTCACGATGATTAAAGCTATTTTCTTTGTATGCCATGTCAGGATATTCTAAACGCCCTATTTCCCTTTAAACACAGGCTGTCAAAGCATCGTGCCGTTATATTACAATGTTGGGAAGTATGAGAAACAAACACAACGGCTATTTTTCATTGTTACCTGTTAGCCGAATTTGGGTTTACTGTAAATGCATGTAAATCATCACGGTCCATAGAGCTACAAATCTGTGGTATAGTGGCCTCAATAATACTAACTTGAATTAACCAGAGTTTGCTCATCACAGACAACTCTTAAAATGGCCCAATGGTCCACAAATCAGTCTATCGACATAGATCCCTCCATGTTTCAGCATCTGCTGTGAAAACACTGATGGGGCCTCGTTGGAGGAGGAACACACGAAAAATATTATTTTAAGTCGCTCACAATTAGTTTTTCTCACAGCTCTCTGGTAACATCATCCTCCTGTACATTCTAAAGGTTTTCTCGAAACTACCTATTCCATTCATGAAATCTTTCTCACATTTACCCACCCTCATGGTAAAGTCGTTTTTTCACAACTACCTATCCTCCTGGAAAAGTATTTCTCACTAGTAATTATGCTCCAGGTAGTCTTCCTCACAACTATGTATCCTCCTGATGAAGTTTTTTCTCACAACTACCTATTCTCATGGCAGTCTTTCTCTCAACTACCAATCCAACATCTTTGATCTTTCAGTTGACTTTTGCCGTAGTCACCTTAGGCTCAGGAAGTTTAGCCGCATAGGTGCAGTGTACGGGTTCATAGCAATGCGTTCTAATGCGCATTTAATATGACATATTTTTAATTACTAACTTTAGAATAATAAACATCTGTATATCTCACGATATTGCTCCCGTTTGATCTTTCCTTTCTCAACTGATATACCTTTCCCAATGACCTTGGACTTTGTCAAAGTGACAGAAGATGTTTCATATTGCTTTCCCCTTTAGAAAATAAACTTCTGATGATCCATTGGTAGTCACCCCATTTTCACATTGATCAATTTAAAGGTTAACGCGGAGTCAAACTTTGAAACTGTGTAAACAATGTTACAGACACAACCAAGTGTACTTATTAACGATGGTGTTCATTTGAATATTACAATACATCAGCATTGTATATCTTTCTTTACGGTGAAAAGAGAAACTACTCAAAACAGTAAAGGAAGTGGGGTATTATTTTAATACTTTCGTTTTTGCAATTGTCATTCGTGTATGTGTGTTTCTTTACGAAATAAGCCGGTCTTCGTTTTCATATTTATTTGTCTTTTCGATAACCGGGATAAGGGATTATGGCATGCTGATCTTCGAAGGGTCATGACAGCCTGCATGCATGAAATAATAAATGGTGGATTGTTTGAAGATGGGGTACACGGCAGTAATGTAAAAACATCGAACACTTCTTCAGCTGGGCAATGCTAACTACCGAAGAATGAAGGAAATATTTGCTTGAAAAGGTACTTTTTTGTAATACTATTACCGTAGACGTTTTAAGACACTTGTCTTATGGTGTACTAAAGTAACTTTTGCCAGAAAAACAGAAGGTCTGAATGCCGAGTCCAATCCTTCTGTGACGAAAGATGTAAATTTTCCAAACATGAATCTACGACACTTTTTATTTAAATCATCTGCCGGAACAAAATATTCACAGTTTTTTTGAAAGCAAAATGTGCTAGTCCATTGACATTCTTTTAAATGACCACAGTTCCAAAGATAGCGGAGTCCAACTCCCTAAAGCTGTTCGACTTCTCTCCAGTAATCCGCCACCTACATCATCATGACAAGCAATTTGAGATAGGTCATGCCAAAACGTAAACCGACCTTATTTATTGTAATAAAAAACAAAACCAATGGCAGTGCATTGACAGTTGCGTTGTTATTATTATTTTTATTATTGTTGCTATTATTGTTATTATGTTAATTATATTCTATCATTCATTATTATTATAATCTTTCTTGTTCCCCCGTAAAAAGACAATTGCCTTCTTGTCATGAAAATGAAGATCCTTTTGACTGTATGAAAGCATATCTTGTCTACGGCTCAAGGCATACTACGGCAAGTCTGCACCTGCCTTAATTGCGTTCCACATACTTCCGATTTAAATCATCAAGTAGTACATTGCGTCGCTATAAACAGGAAGGGAGGGAACGATCCCGCCTGCAGTCTTCTCCGGCAAAAACATGGGTAGAACATTGTTCACCATCATCAGTTTCGATCATCTACTTTTCGAAACTTTCGTGTTGATATTCTCCGGTATACGTAACAGCTTACTTAATTTGGAGGATCGACGAAACGTCACGTTTCATACACTGCGTATATTCTGCGATATGTCTTTAAAAGAAATCCTTTAAAATTGCTGTCAGATATCTTTTCGGGACAAAGCACATACAGGTTCCTGATTACTTCAAATCAAACTGGTTATAGGAACTTGGCATCCAAAGTGCCCATCAAAGATGACTGGCAAAAAGAAAATATTTTTGTTTTCTCAAAGACAGATATGTATCTGTTTCCAGGGATAATAGTACCCCCTCCATGACACCTGAAAGTTGGCATGTGACGCAAACCTTTCTTTCTGTAATTTAATTATATTCCCCAGTGTATTGGGGCACAACTGATCATCAAAAGAATGATAAGAAAAAACAATATCAAACCAATCATTAATTATAAGCTTACCGGTATGAATCATGGAACCCCCCTCTTGCAGGTCTACTGCCTCAGGGTATTCAAATATCAGATTTGTCAATATAACAGTTTACTCCCACGAATTGCTCGAGGGAGTATTTTTGCCTTAAATTCTACTTCGTACAATTTGCATGCATAGCGTTAGAGTATCATGTAATTTGATATGTAACCATTACACATTTCACCTGTTCACAGTGATGCTTCGCAAAAACTGCACAATTCATCGATCATCGGATAACACGAAATTCCATGCAAACTGTTTGTATTTGACTGACTCAACTGTATGTCTATGACAAAAAATATCAAGAAGCAACAAAAATCATTTAAACACACATACTTATCGTATTATAGTTAGTATGCTTCCTTTGTTCCCACAGATGAGCCCACCACCCTCATCAAGCCCATTATATTACCCATGCACTGATAAAGGTTTTCAAGCGTTATTTCTGTAACTTTTAAAATGGGTATGTAAGAAGCTAGATTGAAATCAGTTTGAATTTACTTTTGTCTGCCTCACGTCCAATCCCCTTCCGTATATATCTCCTCAGTGAATCGATCGGCAATTAACTTTCTGATGATACTGCTGTGACCGACCCACATATTCAGAGAGAGGTTCAAACACGGACTAAAAGACGTAGGAACTGTCTTGATTGTCAAGATAGACGGAAGAGAATTCCCTATCTGTCATCTAGTGCTGAATGATCATTTAAAAAAAAAAGAAGAAACAATTCATGGGGATCAACTTTGAACTATAGAACCGGTGAAACATCGAAAGATCAACACACTGTTGGTGGATCAAATCAAATTGTTTGATGAAAGTGTGCAGCAACATAAGATATCAAGTGTGAAGCAGACAGCGTGACCTGAGGCGTCCGTGGGTAACCACTTTTTTTTTTCAAAGGATGTTATTAGCGTTCCAACACCGTACAGTGTTACATTTGAAAGTTCCTTGCTCACCTTAGGATATTTCTGGTTGTGTGGCCCATCCGTGTCTTTCCATGTAGGGTTGAAGATGCCATAGTGTCTGAAGTGAAACTTTTTTTTCTTTTCTGTCAACTCTCTCTCTGATGCATTTATATGTAACTATGTTAACATCAATGCCTGTTAGCTGCATGTTTGCATCCATATTTGTATACCCACTTCAACCTGTTAGAAGGGTAACGTATAGCTTCACTTCAAACAAATGTATCTTCCTCGGATTCCAATATGACAAAAAAAACGTCAAAAAACGCTTTCCAAACAGTTCTCTTCATCCTATGTGTGTAACGAAACTTGTCTCTTTGTGGAATTTTAAAACAAAAAATCTATGTGCTAACCACTAAAACTATACTGCAACATTGTAAACTGCATATTTTCGTTGATTTTGAACATCACCCCTCAGACTACATCCACCCGACAAGGATGTCGTATGCATCGTTTTCCATTTTCTCCTGAGGGTAGTTTCTGCATTCGAGGAGAGGAGGAAGATATTTGGACAACCCCCAAAAGGGCCCATATTGTAGTCAGATCAAGACTTTGTTAGAGTGCAGGATTACCAGAGTTCTCGTGATAACTTCATGCAGCTGCTATTTCTTCGATTAATTTCATCAGTAAAAAATAGGACAGATTTAATATCCACTAACCCATTAACCTAAAACCGCACCATGGATAATGAAAACAACAAACAAGTACAGGAAAGTTAGGAGATCAAAACGTGTTGATGGTTTTCGTTTCCTAAGTTTGATTTCCACCTGACAGACGTAGGGGATTAATACCCCACAAATTCCGAGTGACCCCCTATAATCACAGGACAGCTTTAATATCACAACTTTGACGCGCAGAACATTAATTCATCATACGTCGGCAAGCGGTGGCCCCCCAAACCTCTATAAACAAAGACAAGAAGAAGGAAGACGTTCCGGGCCCCTGATCACAGTTATCCCAAAGAACTAAAAGCAATCACTCTAGACAACCGGAGACTGGAGTTATCAGTCATATTTTGACAACATTTTGTATAAAAGATGTAAGCCCTCAGATGTCTCCCAGAACATTCACAAGGGCGTCAGTTCTCCTAAAGTGACGAAAATGCTTTCGCATGTTAACTCCCGGAAGAGAAAATAAACCCATACACTATTTCGAATGGACAATCCTCAAGGTAATGATGATGAATGGTTTATGCCTCACAAGAACCAGATGAACCATATCTTCAAAGCACCTCAAGGTTGCGAGGACAAAGTGTTTGGAAAATAAGTGAGAATGAGCGATCAAGATAACCACGTACAAGGTCTTGATATCACAAAATAAATGAAAAAGAGAGAAACACAAAGTTTCTCTAGTAAATTATTTAGTGTTATTTGCCAGTAACTATTTACTTCTCATCCACATGGTCATACCGCTCTCAATTTCAAAAGTGAAGAATTTATAGAGTGGCTCTCTCTTGAGGAGTGATTCCTTTGTATAATCCAAGGGTGACACATGTTTCGAACTAATACCCGGAATATGCCTTGAAAATCTGTCAGTCCACGGAATGTGTCATAGCCACTTCAAAAAGCCCCAGTTTTGCATACATAAATATTCACATCCATTCCCATTGGTCTGTTTGATTCCAAGTAACGGTGACTGGCTGCTATGGATTCTGGAAAATCTGAATTTTATAGGGCCAACAAAAATTTCAAGACAATTTTCATATTCAAACATGTGAAAGATGAGTGCATAGTTCTCCTTCAGATTTTGTCACAGCTAACCTTTTCCCCTACTTTCTCTTCCCTGACACACTGACCAAACAAAGATAAATGATCAGGCGATTGCAAGTATACAACTCATATTCCAGCTTTAAGGAATGACTGAACTCACAAACGTTAGTCTAACTAATATTTCATAAAATTGACATTGATTAGAGTTAACTTCACTCCTTAAAAGCGCTGTGATATTTCAATCATCTTGAACAGAATGAGTCGATGCACAGGCTTAACATTGTTAGGCCAAATTCACGACGATGTTGTCTGGCAAAGACCAAATTCTGGTAGTAGTCTGACAATTAACGATGACTGTATGATGTTTTCATCGGTAAAAATGAGAGAGATGCGTGATACAGTGAAAAGTGCAGCAGATTGTTATTCCCTTTCTTGGATAACGCACGATGAATATTGAGAAAAGAAAAAGAAATTTTATGTACCATTCCTCCATTTCGGTTGATACCGAGCTACATCACTAGGTCACTCGACGATGAAATGTCGGATTTATAATGTATTTCTGTATTTATTTCGTATTATACTTCTTCATTCTTAAAATTCAATTGTTATGTACGAGGAAATAAAGCCACCTACTCATATTTAGTTTTCGAAAGGTTTGTTTTCGGAATATCCGGTGCAAAGCGCAAAACAATGGCGAAGATTATCAACCCCCGGTCGACAAAATTAACGTATGCTCTTCCCTTCGCCAAATTTGGTAAATAGAACTAACTCTGTTTACAAGTAGGCATCTCCATATTGCACCATAGTCAAGTGCGACTCATAGCGAAGTTCCTCTAATCCCCTTACTAGTATCATTAGGTCTCAGAAGCATACACATTCGACGACGTTCAAGTGTTTGGCCACCGAAGACGATTAAAGTATCAAAACAATAAAAACAAAATGTCCTCTCGTTGTTACTGAGAGACTTAACTCGATAGCACGTTCCGTTTGGAAGTTTTGGATTTTTAAAGAAGTATTAAATAAGTGGTACATTGTATCCTGGGATCTATGATGTCACACAGACACAACTATTTAAAAATCCTTTTTATTTATTTATTTATTTTTTTTTTTTTGGCCATGGTCGTCACTGTTGTAAAGGAAACATTAAGATAGTTACAATATATATGCAAAAAAAGATGATTCATATTTTATATACTGGTGTCAGGTTTCAAACTTAACGAAGCACTTCAATTAAAAAGCAGCATCAAAGGCTTCTTGCACTACCTTGGCGCTGTCATGTAACATTTTATAGCCATGAGGCACTTCTTCTTCTTGACCGCAACTGTCAGTGACAAAATTTGCTGATTCAAGAACCTCTTTAAACAGTGACTGAAATAACTTGGGTGAACATTGACAGTAACTAAGCAAAAACAAAACATTATTTTAATATCCAACATGAGTTTTTGACCTTGGTGATGACTGATCAGGGTTGCAAGGTTGTCTGAAAGGATCAACAAATACCAACCCCTGAGGACGTATCAAATTTCGAATCGAAAACTGAATTCATCAAATTTTAAGGAAGATGACAAAACAATTTTACCTGTCAATGTGCAACTATGCTATCACACCTGTTGCCTTCGAGGTGACGATAGTGAAATGCATTCGTTCAAAACATGACAACTTTCAAACTCTTCATCTAGCGACTCATTTTTACAAGTGGCATTTACACAAATCACAACCTTCCACCGGAAATGTCCAAAAATGAAATTCTTCTTGGAATTATCAAACTACACTTATTTGGTCTTGTATTTTGTTTGGAGATTTCATAAGTTTGTGATCGATAAAGCAAACTAAGTAGTAAAGTCAACAATACCCAGCACTATATTTCAATGATTTCTTTTGTGGGAGAACAGAATCATAACTTTTGAAAAGAAACTTTAGTGAGATAAAATATAACTAGCAATTTGTGTGTCTCGAGTAATGACCAGTCGCATTTTTTATTTTTCATGGACAGGGCTGATACCAAATTTAAGGGTTTGAAGAGGTACAACACAGACATTATATCACAAGGTGCACTTTATATTTCTTCCACTTTTCAGCGTTGGCAATCAATAGCACATTTAATTTTTTCGTAATATCAATGTGCTGTGAAGGTTGGTTGTGAGCTTGTGTGTGTGTGTGTGTGCGAACCCTTGTTTTCGGGTGGGATCGACGACCGAAGCAATAGATTTTAGGCAATAGATTTTAAGATTAACAATAGAGAGTCTATTGTGAAGGTTAGGGTTGAGGAAGAAAAAGCAAAAGAAAGCACAATGAGGTCCTCGGAATGAATGAAAAACAAAGTTGTGTGTGGGTGTGTGTGTTTGTGTGTGAAGGCTTGGTTCTTGTAGTTGAGCGATATGTATGTTTTTGGTTTTTTTATTTTTCTTCTCCACCCATTGCTCTGCAAGGTACACGTATATCCTCTCTCCTATGATGAATTCGATCCCCAGTAATCGTTGCAGGCAATGCTTGAATGGCAGTTGCAATTGCCGTCCGTATTTCCTTACAATTTGATGACGATCTGAGTTTCGCGAAACAATTTCTTTGTTGAGATGGTTCTCTAATTGATCTAGGTATGCATCAAATTAAACGACTTCAGTCAGTACCGCATGTTGCTCATTGATGTGCTCCTCGAGAATGTTCTCCGTGTACTTGAAATCTCAGCGTGACGTTTAATCCATAGCCATCATGATTTTCAACGGCGCATGCTGTAGTGTTTCCCTGGCATGACAACAGGTAATTATTGACCTCTGTATGTTGTCAGCTGACGGGCTCAGAGCACACGTATGTTTTATTTGCATATCCTACTATAATTACCCCCTATCACGGAATTCTCCGAATGTAAAGTTTAGTTTACAGCACAGAACAGTGCAGTAAGATTTTTTTTTTTATTTCTATCTAATGGTCTAGATTAGGACGGATCATCTCACAGTTTAATAGCGTTTGCAGCGTAATATTAAATTACACTCCGCTCGAAGGTTGATTTCACGCTGATTGGCGTAGACTGGGTAACTGTCCCCTATTTCACCGAATGATTTTTTGATATGGATGTGACATGTGCTTCGAAAAGAGGTACCACGATGTACTCTGTGACCATCGGCCGACTATGAAAATCTGCTACGATCGCTCTCCAGCACTATTCCAATAACTTCTTTGCTTCCATAGAGAAGATTGACTTCCAAGATGGGCCACCATTATTGAAAACTTATCAGCAGAGAGCGACTTCACAGAAAGATATGATGCTGGTGGAACAAAGTATACATAATCTGCCGATATTGCAAATACAATTGTATTACACTTACATTGCTGTCAGATCGTCAGAGCCCATACTTATCACTTAGTTCTCTCCTATGAAAAAAGGTGAGAGAAATCCCTGAAATGTACATGTTTTGGCCTTTCATTTTCTGCCGATATCCAACCTGCTTGTAGGGATTATGATCGCCCAATATCCCAATTTTAAGACACATTCATCTTGCGTCGTTGGACACTGAGTATCGGACGTTTCTTTTGTTGATCTTATAACAATGATCTGGAAGCGAATATGTCACCCTCATAGCGTGCTTGCGAAAGTATCTGGAGTGCGAAAGCATACCTTTATGTATCGTAAGAGAAGTAATGTACATCTCCATGTGGACTACTCCATTGTTGCAGCAAAAAAAAAGACCTTAAAACCGAGTGTTTCTCCCTCGTTAATATGTAAGCGCTACCCACTGGTCTTATATTGTTAGGCTGAATCACAAATTTTGCAGGAGATGGTGAAGTGCAAACAATATTCGTAAATTCATTTTATTGTGATAAGCATTTCTGTGACTTACATAGGTATTAATCACTTTGTATAACTACAGTCAGTACGTTTGATTCATAACTTTGAGTCTTTATAAAATGTGTTCTGCAAGATATTGTTGTAACTAGATATGTAATGGTACTCCTTGTTTTCTTCTCAAGTCAAATAAAGATCTCATTCCTTTGCGAAACATGTCCTTGTTCTATTTTTGAGTCTAATTGCACATTAAAGCCGTTGTCCTTCCCAACATTCCTTGCTTATATAATATGTTTCTTCACAATAACTCAAGGAAGTTTGGGTAAAATTTAAACCTTAAATTTTGAGATTGACCATATCCTGTCTCATGATACCACAGGCGAATTTAGAGGAGGGCGAGGGGCCTTCAAAAAATGTTGAATTTTGCAAACTTCATAAAACAGTACAAAGCAGTATCCAATTAGCGCACTAGGTCTATGTGTATTTTCAGTGAAACTTTGTTCATTATATTCGACCTCAAAATGCTAGTACTCCCCGAAGAGTCACTTAATTGTGTTACCCAGAATTTTGGCACCGTGCAAGATACATCAAGCAAGGACATTTGCATCAAACGTTCTTTGGTTTTGGGCGTAACTCCACTTCGAGTGCCATGGCACTACCAACAAGTTCCAGTCAGAAGTTTAGACCAGAATTGCTGCCAGTTTAAAGTTAAGGTACCACCCTTTGCAATTAAGCCTACTCATTTACCGCCATTAATCTTATAATCACTTCAACTTCAATGAGTAGTGTGTACATGGTGATTGGATCTGTTTCTGAACGTGAAACTATATCAGATCCAAAATTAAGGCAACTCTCCCCGCCCATATATTGTTTGCCTGGGTACACATTTACTGGCAATTCCTTTCCGCCGCCATTCCGTGACAGGCTCAACGCAGATGAACAACAGAAATCCACAGTCGCCCTAGAATTCCAATTATTGGTAGATCTTCATTAATGGATGCCATATATTTGGAGCTCTTAAAATAACAGATAGAGACAAAAATGTCACTCTGCCGATGGCTCTACTAGGAATGCCAATGAAATATTAAAAAGTTAATTTAAATCACCGACATGGAATATTTTCGACCCTTAAAGCAGGATGTGCTGTTTGATGAAAAAATAGTCTTTGCCGTTGTTTTTAATATTTACTTTTCCATGTGATACCAACCTGGAAAACAACATCTACGTCACGTTTCTCTCAGGAAAAAAAGTGAGTTTTATTTTTTTCCCTCTATATTCTTATGCATACTTGTATGCTAAAGCATTTAAATATTTTAAAAATTTCCGATTTTTTTCTTATTTTTATATTTATTTATTTATTCTTTTTTTTGCGGAGAAACAGACCAGGGTAGTTGTGTAGACTTTTACAACTGTAAGAACCTTTCCCAGGGCTTCGGTGCACATTTGAAAACACTGGAATAACGAAACATCCTGCATTAATTATTAAGATCAGTTTAAAACACGATTTAGTCAATGCGTTTGTTTCAATGAGTAACTCGAAAAAACAACGAGATCATATTTAATGTATAATATGCATAGTATGCTAGCAGGGTAACTTCTTTTCAAAGTGTACTAGTGACCTATTACAATACAAACCACCGTTTTTCCTTTCAGAATTACTTCAAATTTTACCAATGATGTTACGCAATTACCACTGCAGGTTGACAGTATCAAACTTATATACCTAACATCTTATTCTCGCTTTTTTAAAAAAAAAAGCGTTCACTCCCGATGCTCTCTTTGGGTACAATCTATATCCAAGACATTGCAATAATGTTAATAATAAAGCAAGAGATAGAGAAATAGGCACCCAGTGCCATGAAGCACGTTATCGGCTGCCGTAGTTTCATATTAAGATTTATTTCATCCCTTTTGTTTTTCTTTCCAGGACTAAAATCTCTTTGTCATTGCCACATGGCTTAGCCTACTGGCGAATAAACAAACTGACATACCTGCGAACTGATTAATACAGAAATTACCGAGAGATGAGACGCACCAGCTGTATCACTAATTTGAAATGAATAGAGGCAGTTTTCAAGGAACGCTCAGTAAGACAAAAACCTGTCCAATCCCACTGTTCAGAGTTCAGTAACCGAGATTGAGAGAATTATACAAAATTCTCATTTTGTTTTGTCTGTTTTAAGCGTTACTTTGCGTTAATGAAATGATCTCACCGAAACGGAAGCAAAAACTGCTTTATACTTAATTAATCTCCGTTTTAATTACGTCTAAGAGCTTATTTAGGACGTTCGCATATATTCTGTCAGTATTTCCCACTCAGACACTGCTGCTTTATCATTGCTGACGGCTAAATATGGGGATCAGAAATAGTTTGTGATAGCTCTATTTACGTCATTAACTTCAACTGTCGAGTAATAGGTTCTTATTTCGTACTTTTTGTCCTCGAGATTGATGCCGTAAACTGTAGGAATCCCTCGAGAAATATGACTTTCAAAACAAAATATACACAAAAGCAGTATTTGTAAACACTCCGTGATTAATGCGGCTCACAGTGTGCTGTTGGATGGTTGCTTGCACATTGTTCATCTTCTGCAATCAAACGATGGATTGTAGACTCTTGTGTTGTCGTAAAGTGTAAAAGAAAAAGCCAACTGCCGTAAGCACTATAAATATATATATATATATATATATATATATATATATATATATATATATATATATATATATATATATATATATATATATATATATATATATATATATATATATATATATATATATTGTGTCCCATTACTGTCTGCATCCTTCTCTGGTCGAGGCACTGTCAGTGCGCACCACATGCATGCTTTCACTGATACTTCAGAACTATTATTTTCATTTTGATTCTCGTGTATCTTTTAAAAGAAAAACGCGCCAGTGGCTGCTTGCCTCGACGGCAGAACGACGCTGCAGGGAACCAACCAAACAAATGCTTACACGACAAGCCTCAGGCTACACTGTGAGGGACTCTTGAGAGTTGACTCAATAATTTAAGGAGGAGATGTATTTGACACGATTTCATAAGCCGAAGATCATAATAAATATAGAAAAACAAGAGCAACATCCCCCTTGTCACTACCTCCCCGCCCCCCCCCCCCTTAACACAATATTCGATAAAGAAGTAATTAAAACATATAGCTTAAAAATACTAAATGTGCATTAACGTTAGTCGTATAAACAAAGATTTAAATCCAAATGTGGCTTTTGTAATGATTAAAGTTTTAAGTGACATCATTGAGAGAATGAGTTGACGAATCCATCATGAGCAGAGAAAATTGCTTGTTCAGGTTATCAAATGCAAATAATAGATCAACTAAAAATCTCAATTAAACAATAGTATCGGTTTTGCACTTTAGTACAAGATGAATGATCACAATGTTATTGCTGTATTCAATTTTGACATGCGACAATAGTGAAGAATGCATGGATAACAGTTGCGTCATCCCCATTCTTAACCCCACAATTTGTCCATCATAATTACCCCTCGGACAACCTGCCCTGGACAATTCCCACCTGAACGTTTCCCAATCTAGAAAAACCTCCTCCTCGGAAACCCCCCCCCCCCCAAGAATTCCATCAGGTAAGGGGTTAGGGTGGGAATTGTAGGAGTGGAAATTGCCCAAGTTGGAAATTGTCTGGGGTAGAATTGTCCGGGAACCAATGAGAACTTAAATTAAGTTTCCTAAATATCATTATCAGATCTAAAATCCCCACGATTTCCGTGAGAAATACGGAAAACAATATATAATGAGTGGCACCACAATGATTGGTAGACACTAACATTACTCGATTTAAGTAGTGTCAACGTTTAAGCGTCTCTCAAATTTATTCGGGTTACACGTGTATGCCTGATGACGTCATTTCCAGTTTTAATCTCTCATTGGAAATTGTCTAGAATGGACTTAAAAGCCATTCCCATTGTCAAAATTTATAAATTAGACGAACGTCGACTTTACCCCTTCCCATATCTCTCACTCATGACATGCTTTCAGGTGCGAGGCTTTTGGATGAGGTTATTCGTCACAACTGGTTCATAGGTGAGAAGTGATGCACTTAGAGGGTCTGAGGGTGTAAATTAACATATTTTTAACATTGACCTGTCCATAGTATTGGTGACTTTGCATTGGTGACCTCTTGCTAAAATGATAATACCCTAAACAATCGATGACGAATTTCTGATATGGTTTTGTAAAAAATCCAATAGTGGCAATGAAAAATAAAGTGAACTGCTGTTGGTACTATTCATTTTCTAGTAATTGATTCTTTGACTAATCTTATCATATAATGCTACAATGACTAGGCATATTATACAGAAATGTTCACACGATTGGTAACGTTTAAATCAAACGTATCTTACAAAAGAATGAAATTCTTCCACTTGTTAAAATTTTCATAACCCTAAACAGTAGATAATGCTGACTTTCCTCGTTGTTGGGCCTCTACTGATTTTTTCCTCCAGTTTCTTTTAAACTGTTATTTCAATCACCAGATTAATGTTTTCAGTGGTATTAGCCTAGCCTAGTTAATAATATATACATAAGTCCACCCTGCACGCATTCACATGACCATAAAATCACATTTGCCTCATGAGAAGTCTGTATAATATTGTATCCTACCTTTAATGTCAAATACCTGCTGACTATAATTAAACGAGTAAGGGTGCACTGATATTTTCAAGAGAAAAATAATCCAGACAAAATAAAAAAAAAAGCTTGATGCACTTAACTATATTTAATAAAAAGAGGCTTAGATGGTGACCAAAAAGTGGGAAAAGGGAAGAACAAAATGCTTTCTTCACATGTTGCTAAATATTTGTATTGTGATAATGAATACTGTCAGTAGAAACGTATGAAGTATCTGATGTGAAAAGGTGGAAAACACTCGAATTTTTTTTCCTGAAGAAGTTTCTTCCTCCAAATTCTTCTTGCAATTGTTTTTTCTTTGCGTTCGTTTTATTTTTATTGTTTTTTTTTCATGCAGAGTTTTTCATCTATTTTGTCTTATATCATTAATTTTGACAAAGAAGTTAGTGAATATTGTTTGATGTTTAATAATACAAATAATGCCATATTGATTCACTCTCAAGTTTCACTTTAAGTCACAAGATAAAATCTGCTAAATAATTTTCATATTCAATCGTTTGTAGTTAATGATTACAAACGAAACCCTCCTGGCAGCTCTCTTCCTCGTTTCAAAATCACATAATTTCATTTGAATTTCTCATCTGCTCGCGCATATCTTTGCACCACTTACTAAATGTGCTATGAAGAGATTTGCGATTATCGAAAGGTGATAATTATAAAATATATAGTTTACAGAAAGTTAGACTTCACTGTGACCTCGTTTTCCGTCTTCTGTTTTGCACGAACTCCTAAATTTTCTTGGTAATTAACCTGTCTTTGCCTGACTGAGGAAACATCTGTTTCCATTTCGAGCCACGAGATCTTTATGTATTCTTTAGAATAATTAATCTCAACGTAATTAAATTCTGCTTACAAATATCTTTCTTACTATAAAAGATAGGCAGGTATAGTCTAGATATATAAAAGTTAACCAAGTATTTGGATTAGTAGCAGAACGGCTAAGGAAAATACATCTTCTTACTTTGACTTTGTCGCTTTATTAGCTTTGCTTGTTTAGATTTAATTTGACACTGGGAATGGTTGGTTTCTGATTCAATTAAATGAGGTAATTCGAGTGAGCTATATCTTAAGTAAATGCATAATGAGATTCTCTTACGTTCTTCATTTCGGGACTTGGTTTGAGATTTAAAAAAAAACGAATCGATCCATTACTATACACACGTGTTCGTGTATGTCTCCTGTCAACCATTAATCTTCTTGTAGCAGAAGATTTTTTTCCATAATTTCAAGTTCAATTTTGTATGAACACACACACACACGCTATATGTATATATATATATATATATATATATATATATATATATATATATATATATATATATATATATATATATATATATATATATATATATATATATATATAAATAAATACTATATATGTGGGGGATGTTTGTGTGTGTGTATGTGCGTCAAGATATTGCTGTCTTTCGATCCCCCTTCATCCTCCCCTATAGTCTTCCATTCCTTCTAAGTCTATAGAGATACACAGAGGAGTAACAACACCCCACGAGGGAAGCGTGTAGTGAAAACATTTTTTCCTCTACGGTTAACAAAGTCTACGGTTAACAAAATAAAGAAAAAAAATACGGCATTCACGTCTCACCTTACATGACCCTGCGATGAACGCCCCAGTATTTCATTACGTCGAGGAAAAAGAAATCGATTTAGCCAGAAGCTAGCTTGAAAAGTAATAAACTTTAATACTTGCATTTTTTTCTTGGAAATATAGCATTGGATAAGAATTTCCGACTTTTTCTTCGTGCATACCAACAATCCCACTTCCACTTCTTCTGTGGTGACGAACGGACTATATACTTTTACATATGTGGATCGTTCAAGGTCTTCTAGCTTTTCTTAAGGTAAATGTATTATGTTTTAACGTACGTTTATTATGCTTTATAGTATCAATGAAAATAATGTAAGTTTTGATTGGTTTATTCCGTTTTATTTCAACAACACATTAAAACTGGAACTAGTTGGATTTCAGTTGTGCAACTTTCTATCACTCATTTATTTATCTTAAAATTCAATATCACTTTTGTTAAAAACACATAACAACAGTACCTGGTAGTAATATGGCATCTTGCGTACATGTGCCATAAGCTGCACAGGTTACGTGCATGCAACTATAGACAATGCGTGACTACATTTCGAAATTAAAACATATGCCTCTAAGTTCTTCAATATTAACACAGTACACGCGGAGAGCACATACAAAACATTCCATAATATCTTGTTTTATCGTTGGCAGTCTGCGGTAATCTTCCGATTTTTCATACTGATTTCATTTTAAACAAATTCAAAATAAATGAAGGAATGACGAAATACCCGTGAATAGGAACTGTTCATCTTAGGAAGATGAATTCTCCCCACGAAGCTTCCTGGACAAACAAAAGTGCCGCACATCTTCAATTTACACACTCGTCGCATAATTGAAGTTGACATAAATTGTCGCAAATCGGTGCGACTGTTGGTGCATTACTGGGGACTGTAAACGCTTTGTTACAACCCAGAGGTTTGCCTTCATTTAGTTTGTGCGTGTGGGTGGGAATAGAGGTTACACCTCACGGGAACGTTGTCAATCAACATTTCCTATAAGAGATTGGATTGTTGAAGTCGACAACAATATTCTACTGATTGGAAACATTAATTGACCGAGTAAAATGCCCCATTCATGTTTCGACGCATCAGGTAGTACCTTTACCCCAGAGGTTAAGCCTTTCATACAAGCGTTAGTGGAGAGATCGAATGAGATATAGGATGGCAATGTTCCACAGCAATAGAAAAGATAAACAAGAATGAAAAATGTGGAAGATACAGAATCTGCCGATCCTGGGAACAATGTCACATATTACTATACGGAGTACAGACTATATATGTGTCGACGCACCTTCATCAGGTTTAAACTTTAACGTAAAGCAGATAAATGTTGATAAAAGTTCAAAGTAACTCCTCACTTCTGTTGTCACAAAGGACGTTTAATTACGCAGAAATGTCAAACTCTTGTCATATGGGTCACTTTTGAGCATGAGTATGAAACAACATTGCATTTCAGTGGATATTGCTAGTTACAAAATGGCTATAAACTACTGACTGTATCGTAAGAAGAAAATATGGGAAAATCGTATCGAACTCAAAGAAGAATTCCGAACCACCTCATATGCTGTTGTTATGAAATACCCGGTCTCCCGGTCAATTTCTAGGCTGGTCTACATGCACATTGATCGAACATTCAAAATGTTTCAGATTTAGAATCCTTTCTCTGTTACTAATGCAATCCAATTTGTGCCACTAGGTACTAGTCACACACACTCAAATATCATGAATTGGGTGATAACAGCCACTTCGGACACCTTAACATGTACTTTTTGGAGACAAAAGCGCTGACAGAACATTGTCTTCTGCAAATTCAAAACTCTGGGAATGAAAATGTATTTTCTTGAGAAATTGTGCACGTACAAACCCAAACCTGCACAAGACTTCATTTTCTTTTTATCTCTGCGTTGGCCTACTAATAAAGAAAAATGAGTTTCGTTCCATGAGTGGCGGAAGTCATATCAGTGTGAAACCGAAGCTGAATGAATAAATCGAGATGTAATCATGGAATCATTCAGTAAGTAGAGAAAATTAGACATCAGTGGCATCATAGGTGTTAAACATCCTTTTTTTTTCGTTTTCAAACGTTATTGATGTACCTAAGTTAGGATGCTTTGCCACATTTTACACTTACATGGAATGAAGCGACATTTGTCTACAGGGTATACTACTCTACCTTTCTATTCTATGTTTTTTTTGTTTTTTTTTTGCTGCTGCTTTGTGGCTACTCCATTTTTGCATAATAAATCCCTAATGAAGGTCTCTAAAGGGAAAAAACATTTCCCTCAAACCTACAACCTGTAATCTTTGACGTTTGGCCCAGATCGATGTTTTAGAGAGACGTATAATAGTTTCCGTTTATAACTAAAAGAGCCTGTTAATTAGCATTGCATGCGGTAAAATACAGAGACAAATGGGTCAAGTACATGCAGCGTACACCTTCAAAGAGCTAAATTTCAAAAAGAGGTATTGATAAATCGTCATAGTTGAATATTCGATTAAACCCATGAGCTTTGTTATTTTCAGTTCGGTCTGTCGAAGATTTTCGAAGTTTGTGCCTTATTCATTGCCTGTATGGATTGCTTATATGAGAACCATTCTGTCAGCGAATGAAGCGAAACGTGGGGTTCCATGCATTCCCATGGAATTCCCATGCAGGGTAAAATTACATCGTCAGTCAAAAGCACTGACACACTAAGTGGAAAGTTAGTACTGATAGCCTTTGCATGGAATGCATGAATCAATGAATGGATGCATGAATGCATGACAGAATGCAAATGCATGACAGAGGAATGGGTATACGAAAGAATGCAAAGAGCCAATGAATGAATCATTACGATAAAAGATAAATGGACACAATGGAAAGTACAAAGAAAATCCTGATAATAGACTAACATCACATGCACCAATGACTTTGCATTTTACATATGTTCTTCCGTTCGTCCGGTTGATGAAACCGTATATCTCTTTGGAAACTTCCTACAAACATGGATGCGAGAACTCCCAATCTGTTGAGCACAGAAGCCCCAATGATTCAAAACATAAAATAGTAATACACATGTTAAGCTATGTATTTCTAAATCCACTCACTTTTCTTAAATGTCATGATTGAACATTAGATATAAGGAATAAGATCACTGTGTAAAGACACCTAGTTCCACCCCGTCTCCTTCCCTCTAAGTAAATAGGTGCACCGCCTTACAAATACACGTTCTCGAGTTTGTGAGATTCATTGGAATCAAAGATTATTTAGAAACATGGTAATCGTGACATTCTATGGACCAGTCAGAACTGATGGATTTAATTTTCTTTCATTTTCATTTGCTTTAAAGTAGGTCGTATGAGTCTATATCCTAGGTTTCTTCCCTAAGTTTCCTAGAATCCCAGAGGCTGTTTAAAGGTTACAATTTACCTCACTTGCAGGCTTGGGTGACTGAAGAATATACTAGTTATTTTTTGGGGGGAGGGGGGGAACGTATACGGAGCATATACCATTTTGGGGGTAAAAAATGGTAAAAAAAAATCACTTACGTCTCGTTTTTCTACCTATTTTAGTATCATCATCTATAAATTTATGACACATAAATTTTCCTTAATCTCCTAATGTAAAATTCATGAAATGATCATAAATTGCAGACATGTGGCGGTATGGAAGAAACGATGTCATAAATTGTCACCAGATATTATGAAAATTGCAGTGCAAAATGGTAAGCAAGGATTTTAATAGGTACTCGACCATGAACATAAAGTCCATTTATTTGCTTCAATTTTATGTTCGTCATACATTTTTATGATTTGTTCATTTTCATGATTTATGAACTCATCGTTAGTAATCAGTAATCGAAGTATACAGGCTGTTAGTAACATTTCAAACAAAGTTAATCTATGAGACGAATTCAGAGTTACACAAACGGCGAATACTTTTCACTGAGCTTGGAGTCCTCGGGCGACGAAATCAAGTAAAACAGAAGTTGTCTATTAAGTAAATGTGAATTTCCTGACGGAGTCTTTTACGCTTGTGTGTTATCATACTTCGGAGTAATCTTAACATTTTGATATAAATAACGTTTCATGACGAACCATGTACTGGATCCTTGAAGTACTTTGTAACGAAACTATATGGGACAAGAGGCTACAACAAACAGAGGGAAAAAATGCAGTGTGTTGCTCACAAAATTTTTTTAACGATATAATGATTTCATGCAAAAAATAGGGTAAATATACCTTTTTCGCATTCCCACTGAACGTTAATCATTTTTTAGTTTCTAACATTCCTTCTACCTATATCACTTTTCAACATGTCAGACTTTGTTCTGGTAAGGATCCGCATTCACTTTCACTATTAGTTTAATTTACTTAAGTGCAATTATTTAAGCCCCGGCCGGTGACTTCTTCAAGCTCTTGTAAATGACTCCTTTTTCCCTTTGTTTTTAGTTGTTGTTTTTGTTGTTGTTGGGGAGGGGACGTTTACCCAGAATACACGCAGCTTCACTAATCTCAACAAACATACATGGTCTAAACAGTGATAACTGAGTGTTCTATCGGTATGAAGTGGCGACATGTTTACCATAAGGAACCATGATCAGTGAGAACCCCAATCGTTTGGAAATAGCACTTTACTCTGGCGCTGTATGCATTGTCTTTGTCATACATTTGTTTTTAAAACAGTTAGTAAAACTACACTAAAGTTTGCAATTAAACGATAAATGCGAGCTAGATCTAGATTTGTCTTCGTTACAAGACATTAACTTGGAAGAATGCAGTGATGATCCCCTTGCCTCAGTTTAATTGTGTTCATGTAATGGAAACTTTTTCGTTGTTAGTCTAATGATGAAAGTGCAAAATTCAGAAAATTTTTCCTTTTTGTATTTTTTTTTTAATGTTCCTTGCTTTCCTTTTTATTTACCAATAAATGCAGAATATGCTGTTATTGGCATCTTTAAGAGCGAGGGCCAGGAAGACAAACAAACAGTCGTTGTTAATATTAACTACAGATGACAAACTGTATTCATACCTACATTAAAGCAGGTTGTGTTGTTATTCCTGCGCCCTATTAAAAAGTACACCTAAGCACTGGCAGTACTTATTATAGTTGCAAAAAGCTATAAAACTATCATACCTTGGTCCATTTGTCAGCGCATAATCTGATTTCCAAAGACATGTCTTGGCATAGATTTCGATGTGACGGTTTTTGCACGGTGGTGCCTCTCATTTACCACACTTTTGCTAACTTTTTAGCCGAAAACAAAAAAAAACGAAATCACAGCTCTTTCTAACAGGAATTAAAGGAATTCTCCACCAGCAAGACAACTTAGCACAATGTATGAGATTCTTTAACGTTGACTTGCCTATAACAGTGTTTGGACCTTTTAAGAGACATGAGAAGCGATGGTGGAGAATTCCGTTAACAATGTAACCAATGAAATGTCTTTCTGAGAGAAACGTGGATGAGTTATTATTTTCCAGGTTGGTATCAAACGGAAGGGAAGGATGAAAGATAAAGTCATCTTTTTTTCTTCAACACGACATCCTGATTTAAGTGTGGTTGGTGAAGGCAAAATAAGAGTTTACATACATAGAAATCATCTGGCACATTCATATTTCTGGTGGATTTTCTCGTAATCACATGTGTTTCCTCATTCATTAAACGGAAAACGATTATTAGCAGACAGTAGAAAAGACTGCCAGAATTATTTATGCCGCCCGCGTTCTGCAGTGACTGGAAACAAAAAATTATCTTGAGATGTTCTGAAATTGAAATTTTGTTTAGTTTTAATATATTTTATGGGAGGGTTGTTGTCGCAGGAAATGTGTGTGTGTGGGTGTATGGATTTTTGTTTACTCCAATTGTCTCGTTTAGTGTGGAAACTGCTTTTGTCTGTTAAGTTCTTATAATAGTCATGAATCGTTATTTGAAATACACCAACTGAAAGTGCCTGCACATCATACCATACAAGTTATAGAAAAAATATATGTTTGAATCTAACAGAAATCACTTGAACGTAAACCTCTCGAGTACGCGAAGTCGGTCAACCGCCGTAGGAACCTCATGGACTATTCATCTATGGTAGACATTTTCCAAATCATGGGATTAATATTAATAATGGTACTAATCGTAAATGGGACGTTCGTTTGTTATTATCACAATGTGAATGAAGGATTGTCAAATAGTAATCCATGTGTTCAAAAAATGCCGGTTCCTACAACAACAACAAAAATGTTTATATATGTTGTATATATACTTATATGTATATGTACGTATATATTTATATATACATATATACATTTGTACTATTTAGACCACTATTTTGACTATATTTGTATTATGTACGCCCAGAGATTTACAAACAGACAGACATATTTGGTAGGCCTAATACTATGTTTGTTTCAAGTAAGATGTTGAATTACATCTTTTTTTTCTGTCAGGAGAGCTATAGACAACGAAAAAACGAAAACGACGATATGGACTGATAATCGAAGACGCGTGTATTTTACCAAGTATCGCACCTGGCTATATAAAGCAGTTAAACTTTTTAGTGACGGAAAGACAGACTTTTGTCTCCTCTTTCTTTTCTTTGTTTTTTTTTCAAAGGTTGGTTAGACAACGAATGTGTTCGAAGACCGATAACTTACAAGATTTCTGATCTACCCTGTCATCGACTTTCCTCGAGGGGGCATTACGAAGTATGTTCATGAATGAAGAAAAGGAAGGGAATCGAATTTCAAAGTTTTCTGCTGTAGTTTTGATGATATTACTACCGATCGAAGTTCACGCACGACGATGGCCCCGCATAAAACACCCTGAGGAGGTTTAAAGAAGAAATATTAAACCTTTCGGAAAGCTTGTAAATACATCGATTAAATTTAGGGAAACATTTCAGCCCAAGAAGCTGTGGGACAAATTATTTTGTCAGCTAAAATAAAAGTCCTTACATTCGTTAGGATATTCTCCTGGAGCCGATCTAATACTCTATACTGTACTAATACTACTTGATGGCAACGTGTGAGGGCGTGCTTTGTTGACATCCGTCACAGCTGCAGATATCGGATTCGATTCAATCGATAAGAGGTAATCAATCCAAAGGCTATCCGCTCCTCGAGTTTCACCACATTTAAATCTACTAAGACCAAAGATTACAAGGAAAACTTGGGATGTTTGATCACAGTTTGATCTAAGGTACCACATTCATTCAATAGTTCGTGACAATGTAATCATTAACATTCTTATGCAACGTCAATTGAAACTAAATTCCCATTCATTTCGATTACCCGTCCTGGAGAAGATTATCTGCTTTTCCACCTCCTGCTGACGTTTCAGTTTCTTATAGGAGAAGTCATATACTTTCTCAGTGTACGGTAATCATTCCAGTAATCTTGCATGGAACTGCTTGAATTTAGATATCGAATTAAAGACAGGTGCCCGATTTGTTTGTGAAGCGCGTCATTGTACTATCCAGGGTAGAAAGGTAAGCCATAATGGTTTAGTGCAAATTTTTACACATTGCAGCCCGTATGTTAAGTGGCTCTGAGACCGATCAATTGCAAACGCGTCTTTGCTAGAACCTCCGAATCTTATTTAAGTTCTTGCTTTCTCCATTTATCTAGGCTTGCTTCCTCTCTTGTTCGACAGGAAAAAGATAAGGTAAGAGTCAGGATGTAGTTCCACACTACGGATCTGAATTTTGTTCGACCGTTGACCTTAGACTGTCCCTCCCTCCTTAGCGTAACGTTTTTCAGTGACGAAATGAGGGTTATTTGAATACATGGACAGTGACTCATGTGATCTACATTAAAACGGCTTTTTGCTATGTTCACATCACTTGTTACATCAGCCTTCATGCAAGCAATCCGTAGGATTTAGTGTTCATTTTATGTTTGTGGTGGCATCAATTTTATCGCTGTAGCTTCTTGGAAACTGGTACATTAATAGTGTTACCTATTAGATGTATGCTTATAAAGAGTTTCAGAAAGGAACATTTGCTTGGAGAGAGCTTTTTAAAAATTTAAATTTAGACTACCATTGAATTAGTGGAAAATATAACGCTACTATAATAGTATACCGAGTATTTACCCTTTATGTGCATTACCATTTCGGAAATTGCCTTTACTGGGTCGTTCTGCGAGTTC
Source organism: Stichopus chloronotus (assembly GCA_021234535.1). NCBI lineage: Eukaryota > Metazoa > Echinodermata > Holothuroidea > Aspidochirotida > Stichopodidae > Stichopus > Stichopus chloronotus. Next base: position 27,137,390 of record CM037832.1, on the reverse strand, counting down.
AAATTACGCGCATGGTATCGTTTCGTTTAGATTAGCGTCACGCAAGTTCTCGGTAAACAGTATCACGTGTATAAACGTACAGCCTGGATAGAAACAATCATAACTTACACTTAACTGTATCAAAGGGATGCCCGGGAAGAAGTCAACAACAATGATTTTTTTTTTCTTCAGTAAGCAACATGTCTGCACCTCAGTAAAAGACCAATCAATTCATCGTTTATAAAAAAAAAAAAAAAAATCGTTAGGGGTAGGCCAATCTCGATAATTATTCAATAAAGTATATCTTTGTATTGATCTGACAGAATAAGTACTGTATTGAATATACCGCATTCTGTGCCACCGTCACACCTTTTAGCAAAGGCTAAAGCAACATTCTTTACCCGCTTATACCCCGACAACGAAACCCCGTTCCAGACTGATTGATGCAGTAGCCATAGCAACAAACATTACATGAGAACTAAAATTAATTTAAAGCCTAGATTTAAAATGACCTTTTCTCTCTCTCTCTCTCTCTTGTGACAAAATCAAGCATTTACAAGCATTTACAAGATTACGGGTTTGCACCCATTAGTAAGGCCTGAGATGCCAACCTATGCCAACCGATCCTATACGAATGATAATATAGTGGTATCGATTAAATTTTGATATTTTGTCCCCCGACAAGTTTGCTCTTTTGTTTTACGATACATATGAAAATTTTGCTCATTTGTTGATTGTAATTAAATTTTTGGATTTATATGTTATTTAGATCTATGTCTCTAGTTTTGTCTAAGGATTCAAGCGTATTCACCTTGAAAGGTAACATGTAGCTTGAAGGATCTACATAGAAAGTTATGAAGCCTGGTCTGGTCGCAGTCTCAAGATGTGTGACTTACACAGACGAGAAAGTCGTCGGAACACGTTTGACTAAATTCTGTTTTAATCATAACAGTAAATGATTGCCTGGAGAAATATGCTAAAAATTCATAGATTCTTCCAGGAATTCAATTGTATTGAAATTGAATTTCTTTCAGTTTATTCAAAGGTAATGGTTACTGTGGCATATCTGGACACCCTGATAATCTTACTTACTATAACATGTATGCGTGGCAATTCGCTCCACTTTATGTTAGAATTAACCCACAATGGTATCAGTCAACATCTAATCGAAAGACTAGTTGTTTTGTCGTAACAATATCACAAACCGGCTCCAATGTTATTTACTAAATAAACTTGAATCAATATGACATCATCATTAATTTGACTGGAAATGAGATTTTGAAGATGTTTCTTCGAATCATTTTCTTATCTGTCTTGTTCCAGTTTTGAACAATTCTGGGTACATTCTGGGTACATTTCATTAGTTTCAAGAACCCATGGCACATTGGTTTAATGCGACGGTACCTTTAAAAAATGAGCAAAATGTTTTGGAAGTGTATAGCGCCCCTCAAGGAAGCAACCCATTCTATCGACATCAAGTACGAATCGACTTAGCAAACTGGTTAAGAAATTGGAAACTATTCAAATTATTTCCACTGACAACATAGCTTGATAGATACGTGAGTGTTGTAAATTTAATTCTGTTACATAACATAAACAAGTTGTCCCTAAAAGTGTTTTGCTCTCTTCAATTTTGAATAACAGGCGATACCTCTCACCGGTCTCTAAGACCAGAGCTGGAAGGGTTGCTTGGGAACTGTTTCCATGACAATAACATCACCCGTCAAAAAGGATTACTACTACGAACACGAGGAGGCATGCCAGGACTGTCTCGTCACAATTGTGACGTCACACAATTAGTATGCAATGAAATTCTAAACTTAGGATTTCGTTGTTACATGAACAACATGGTGCCTCAGGCTATAATCCTGAGATATGAAATGTCTTCGGCGAAAATAATAAATAATTTTTTATTTCTTCTTCTTCTCCTTCTTTTTCATTTTCGAACTTGGAACATTCCTCACTATAATGCAGTATCTTGTGAAGTCTAAACCAGTCCCATGCAGCTATCATGTCTCTCCGTAATGGAAGTTTCACGGTGTCAGCTCAAGAATGGCCTGTGACAATGAGAGTTTGGATCATTTAAATTCAATCTTTAGATTTTGGGACATGTAGTTTTGAAATGTTTGACTTTATAGGTACACCTCAATCATCTTTAGTATTGCATCATGATTCCTTATATACCGATATGTTTTCATGCAGAATAAAAACATACCACTGTATCTTGATCCATTTATAGCGGACTACTGTTGCCTATCATCAACAATTCACCTGTTCTCCACTACCTGTACACCGTCATCTCCAAACCCCATCTATCCAACCATCCCGTCTACAATCCGTATGTTATTTTAACAAGGCTACCAAATTATTCGAAAATTATTCAAAAATTCAAAAGTTTCTCAAAGTCATAGGAGGCGAATACCCCCTCTTCGCGGTCGGCCGTTGTTCAGAAGGTGGACCATTTGACTAGCCTGCAGTAGAAGCAGCCGGAACTCCGCATTCCCCTTGTTGACCTCTCCTTTAAAAATTTAATACCCTAGAGACGCGTAGTGACTTTCCCATGTGGAATGTCACGTGCATGCGTTACCCCCAAGTGATTAATAGTTCCCACAACGAAGGATGTTCTAGCTCCAAGTTCAGCTAAGATATGTTTAAGAGTAAGTTAATCTTACAATTCTGGTGAAATTTCCTTGCAGTTCCCGTGTGTGGTCCTCGAGATATTATCAGTTGAAGTTTCCCCCTTCGCTACCAAATGAGAACTTGAAGCAAGCAGGAGTGACATCATCTCCTCACATTGGTGAACATGCACTCTTTTGTTTTCTTTATTATTGAATTTGTTGTTTTGACCTTGAAATCAGTAGGTGGTCAGTAAAGTACTGGTTATGTCAAGGTCACAAAAGTGTCATACTCCTTATCTGATGGCAGTGGACTCTTGTAGTATTAAATTTCGTCTACAGTTTAAAGAAAAACACGATGAAATCACTCCTGCTTGCTTCAAGCCAACTTTTGGTAACAAATGTGGCAAAGTCAGCCGTTAATATCCTGAGAACCACACTTGGAAATTACATGGACGTTTCACTGTATCAATACGCTACATTTGTGGCTAGAAAACCCTTTTAGTGTCCGAACTGTCTCCCACGTCCCTTTATATATGTAAATTAGTCCCTTCCACACAATGCGACACTACTTACTTTAGATAGCCTGTCTCGTCTCGGAGACCAACTGAGAACTAATAAGTGTGAAGAACAAGGTGTCCACACTATTTAACTACTCACAGATCGAAGACGGGAGCTTTTGCTGAACATCTTTTTCCTCCGTGATTATATTCCAAGTATGTAACTGTACGGCTTTCAGCACAGACATTTCTCTCGATATGTTCTCTTTTTTCATGTAGCCTACTTAATACAGACAAGTACTCAAGCCTTTGTCGTCCACTTTGTCCTAAACTTTATTGTGATCAACTTGTATAGGAGGTCTACTACTTGGTGCACGTGCAATGATAATCCTCGTGTACGGTTTTTGAAAGTAGTATTTCCCCTAAAAGATGATGAACTTATGAGCCTGAAACTGAGTCGCACCACTGCTAACGACAGCTGTAGTTGTACAGCCTTCCACTCTTTGCGACTGGTCTCAATATTGTCGACACAAGAAGTTGCATCTCTTCCAGTCGCATAGTGTGGAGCTGGCCTTACGCCCACGAAGTTGTTTCAACATAAGTGTTATTTTCTGATAAGTTGGCTACCTTTCGAGCTGTTCTCTAATGACAAAATGTGTCACAAAAAGAGGGAGAGTTCACCTTAGAATCCAGTTCGTTATTTTGACTAGTCTGGGGAAAGAGGCCTTTCTTCTTGTTAATTATTTTTTACATCAGGAAGCCCTGGAAAAGTAGGGCCTACGCAAACCGTTGACGATAACCCGCTGGTATTTTTCCAATAAGCATTAGTCGATCAGGATTACTCTATACTGTTTCCCTTTAGCAGTTGGAGTATACTTCGGATCCAAAAGGAAAACTTAACAAATGGGAGAGAGAGAGAGAGAAACACATATACATGTCCATGTAAGAGACGGACAAGTAAAATACATTTGAAATTATAAACCTAAAGAACCTCTTAAGTTCAGATTTAATGAATAAATAAAAAGGAAGACATTAAGACGTGCTTCTTTAGCTTTTTTTTTTTTGTAAAGTTTGCTTTCTTATTTTCTTAAGTAGCTTTCAGCTGTAAAAGACGATAAAGAAGGAGTGGAGTTGAAATCATTTTAACCTCTATATGTCCTGTAGCAACAAGATTGTGAGACTGGTAAAGTTTACTTAAGGTAAGAAAAGCAGCTCATGGCCCCAGACTCCTAGAAGCCATTAAAGATTTCTCTTCTTGAACAAAACAGAAAACAGGGCCAAACAGGAATTAAACCTAGACAAAAAAACAAAAACCAGTGTGATTGATTTGTTATGAAATGTAGGTGTGTTGAAAGGGGTGTGAAAAGTCACTTGAGGTTAGAGTCTTCATTTTGAAGAGTTTATCACCTCAGCGATAAAAAATAAAAAAAAAGGAAAAGATGCATCATACAGTCAGACGTAATCAGAGATTTGGAAATCCATGTCGAGGTTGCCAATCTCCCAAGTCACGTATGCGAAGAGTCGGTCCATTGACACCACCGTATGAATTGCAGGACTCATTTTACCGTCTAATGGTAACCTCGGTCTTACTACATTTCTAGCCGCAAAACCAGGTTTTTACCGGTTTGTACAATTTGCACTGTATGTCGGAAGTGTTACGCATGAATTCCTCGTAAATTATCGGTCCAACATAAATACAGATTTTTATAGTCCAAACGGTATGATCGAAATATTTACAACTTACTGTTTACGACTTAACTTTGTCTTGAAGATTTTATATACATTAACATTAATATGTATACATTTCTGCCTTGTTCCAAAACAAAAGATAAAAATAAGGAAAGAAACAAACATAGCAAAAACAAAATTGTACCACCCAATCATAAATTTGAGTGAATGCTAGGTAATATATGGTTGTGAGGTATTATTACACATAACATAAAAATAGTTTAGATTTTTGCTTCTATTGTATACCTTCATTTCCACCTTGCATTTATTTTTAAACAGAAATATTTTGAAATATTCTGACGACTGTTAATGATGAAGTTTGAAAAAGCAAGTGTGACATCTAAGAAACTGTACACCGATAATATAAATTATTTCTGCTTTATCACCGTTTCAAATATTGTTATCAAGCCACGTGACTAATGTTGCAGTAGATGTGAGGTTAACGTGATTGCGTGTATACAGATAAACTAAACGGATAAGAAATGTTTGATCTTAAGTTTTTGTATGTATAGTTTGTTAATAGACAGAATATGTGATTCAATTGACACAAATGGTGAAAGTAACCACTTTGAAAAGCAACGGAAGCGGCGAAGAAAAAGAGTAAAAAAAAATAGAATTCATATTTCAAAAGTAATGGTTCTTGTTATAAGAAGTTGACTGAAAGTTGCTTACATAATGAATATGTAACAGAATGTATCTTACTGTTGTATCAAAAACATACTACTCAGAAATCGTAGGTCCTTATTGATTCGTATCAGAAATAATATTACTTAGCGAAGCGAAGCACGGCATTTAGACATAAACTGCAAACGTATCACCTCATTGAGGGACAACTTTTTTTTATTTTTATATTCGCCCCGAAAACAATTGATTTTTCATTACCAATATAAGTTCCATTCGGCTTGTTCAAGGAAGCGTATGGATAAGTTGAATAAAAACTGTCATACCACAACACGATCGTATTTTACACGTTTTATCGCTATGTTAAAGGAATGTGGAATCTTACGGCACAATATATCACTTGAAACTTTTCCCAAATTGTCTAAATGGTGTAATTAAAAGACATACTAACCTCTTGGGCATGAAATTGTTACTTTTTTTTTGTTCTGTGTATCACGACGTAATCTCTTTGATCTGACGCCATTCTCCCACAAAGTTGTTTTTGGTCTTGTTTGACATTTTAACTATTGTTTTCATTCACTAGGAAACATGGGTGAATTTCGAATCATTCAAATTTAAAAAAAAACACGGACCTGCTAGTGTGTTGGTAATGGAATGGAAATTCCCTGCACTGGTCAAAATGTAAACGGATGGTAGCTTATAAAGGTCGAAAACTTATCGCGTCACATTTTCCATTTTGTTTTCATTAATGAATTTAGGAAATCAATGAATGTATACTTGTTTAGTATATAGTTCGTTGATTGAATCAGCTCACATGTACTCACACAAGGAGACTGGTTTTCCCTTCGCTGATAGGCCTGTGGGAAGTTCATCAGCCTTTCCCCGAAAAACGAGTGATGTTAAAGCGTTCATTTACACCCGTAATGCAGTTTCGTTTATTTAATATTGCAAATATGGAAAATTTAATCTCTTCCCGTTTTATAACAGAAAACGCAAAGTTGCATTGGGAAAAAAAAAAAATCATTTTTATGCAACAGTGCACTATCAGTACATTTACCTAGAACGTGGTACAGCGTTTGGCCTTCCAGCTGTTACTTATTTCTGTTGAGAACAGATGTTAAACTCGCATATATAAAAACAGGGTGCATTGGTACATAAGTAAACTCAACGAATTGAATCACAGGCTGTATGATGCAAAAGTTATAGCCGTTGATACTGGATAGCTTGAAAAACTGAACCGAATATCATACGTAAGCGCCACAATCCTTGATAGACTCAAGGAACTTTGTGACGTCATAGACGAGTTAGGTTGGTAATCATCACTAAATAAAAAGTTTCAAGTTTCTTGGGGTGTCAGGTGTGATATCTTTTCAGAATGCCATTTGCAGTTTCCTTGGAGATTAGAAGAAATAACACGTAGACGTCAAGGACACCTCCCGAAGAGTTCACATGCTCCATCTTACAGTATCAGGTAAACATTTGTAACGAGCTCACGTACAGCGTCCGTATGCAAAGATCACAAACAACATCCAGAGATACCACCTACTCCTTTTAAGAAACGTCACATACTGTTTACTAAAGCGGGATTAACTCTAACAGCTACTAAAGGGAGGGAAAATAGGGGGAGCAATATGGAGGGAGGTACCCCAACTGGGTACACTGTTCAGACGTTAAGAGACTTTGGAGGAGAAACCTAAAAAACAAATTAAAAAAAATAGCAGCTAGCAGCATGCAAAGTTCGACTGTGTCTAAGATTAATGTGAAAAAACTTTTGTTTCTTTTGTTTCCAATTAGTTTACGTCACTCTGTAGATGGTAGTAAACTTAGGAAAAGCATAGCTTGATCCACCACTGTCTCTGTATGTTCATGTAGAACTTCTTGGAATATCGCACACACCTACAGTGAAGGATACAATACACACACGCGCATATCCACGCATACACACACATCATGAATAACGTAAGGCTTTAAACCCCCTCTTCATTAGACCACATCTACCATCGTACATAAAAGTTCACCTTATACCTTGCGGTGAAATAATCTGCACCTATAAACATCTCCTGTGGGACGTACTGCTCGTAATGAGGTCACATAACAAATTGAAAAATGTGGTTTGTCACACAGACCTCTTTGCACTAACACTACAGCTGAAAAGGTTTACTACGTGTACTCATGGGGAAAGCAAACGCACCTACGCCAGTTGAGATCACTTAATCCCTTCTAACAAATGGAACACATGCAAAGAGTTCGAATAAAAACACTGAATTATGGAATCGTAGCCGGGATTACTCTTCCTATGGAGGAACAGATCGTACAGGGGAAATAGCCGATTCAATGCCAACGACGTTAGGTGCAGAATTTCAATATGATGGTTCACATCATTTTCAAGTTCTGCATAGATAATATTCCCCCTTGTACATGCCACCTGACCCCCGTCCGTAACATGGCTAATTTCTGTCATAACAACAGAATAATTTAGTCGACTCTGAGTTCAGGTCCTCTCCTCCAGCACATGTTTGTATAACACTTTTCCTATCTTGTAGAAGTTAACATATGATGTTATGATCGGTAATGATTGATACGTTAGTTGATTATGAGGTGAAAAAAAAAACGCAGACAGGCTGATTTGTATTGCCTAGGTTGAGAAATACGTTATAACGTGGCATGGACACCGAAAAGTCTGTCCATGCAGCTATTCTGTGTATGTGGAATGTTTGAAGTTTTAACGCTGATCCCCGCAAGCATCTTGATTTATAACCAACTGTTCTGAGCTGGCATCCGAAAATGATGAAGGCCGGAAATCTGGAACATGCATGGCTTCTAGAAATTTGGCACCCACCTCTGTGACAGTTATCCTTCTGTGGCGCCATAACTTTCAGGAAGTAGATCTATAAGGGTTCAATTTAATGATGTAAGTGTTCTATTAAGTGCGAACATTAGCATTTGTCAAGTAGACCTATATATACACATATCTTCAGTTAGTCCTGAACCTGAGCCTGGTATATATGTGCAGGAAAAAAAAAACCGAGGCGGTGTATTAAGCTAGGAATATATAGGGTTTGCATATAATAATCGTAAGGGTGTACATTAGTAAATAAAGGCTCAAACAACAGGACTTGTTTTAAGATACGCTTTCAACATAGAGAACGATAATCCCATCTATTCACATTCATGTCTGCGCTTTCCATTTGAATCGTGCCACAGAAACACTAGGTCTAAAATGATTTACGACTTCTGCGATCTAACAATACGTAATCACGAGAACGTTGTGATTCCGCTATATGCCTGCTCCAGCAAGTTTATTTGTAATTAGCAATTCAAAGTTTAGTACGCTGACAAAGCAGAATTGGCAGCGAAAAATAAGCTAAACGAAAAACGCACCGTGTTAGATGTTGAGAATAAATCATTCTTAGGGAATGGTGGCATCGAATCGATGGGAGAGGGCGGTGGTTATTGGGAGAGGGGGGAGGTGAGGAGTAACAGTCCAAAGTGTGTTAAAGGGAAAAGGGGTGTTTCCAACCTAAATGAAGGTAAATGGCGTGCATAGAAAATAACTTTAATTGATCGTTGAACCATTCAGGCCCATCAACAAACATCTGCAAAACTTTCCCTTCCCCAAACATTGTGTACAAGATGAGTCACATTAAGAAGATGCATCATTTAAATTCTGGAGTTTGGGGGTGAACAAACTATTTTTTAAAATAACTGCGAGAACCTCATTTTTCAAAAAAAAAGGCCATCATCCTTCCGTGTCATGCTTTGTATGTGTATTTAAAAAAATATATCGAATCCTTTTCTCTAAAGCAACGCCATATTTCCTTTTAAATTGTCACAAAACACACACACACGAGCGAACATATTTGAATAGCATGTCACTGAAACCATTAAACGCATGGTTTGATTCAAAGTAGTTATGCGGCAGTTAATTACCAGCTATGCTGCTAGTAATATCTACAGATGCGTCGATTAACGTTACATGTTCACCACTATTACAAAGGAATGACAAAGCGGAGCTTTTGAAAGCATTTCAAAATTTTGCCACCCTTTCAACAACGTTACTTTGATTACATTACATCCATGTACTGCGGTTCGTCAAAGGTATAGCACAAAAGTCAATGTGTGAAGATCATTTTATCATTCCATCAAATCCTGGAAACGACTCATTTGTTTATCATTTGTTGCTCATGTCTGCAGGTAGGCAGACTAAATATGTTAGTGTTAATGAGATTGGAGTTTCAAGCTAAGAATAATTAAGAAAAAAAGAGTTGGTTGTGGTAAAGCGTATCCTGAGAGAATGCGACGTTCCTCGCAAAGCCAGAAAATATATATTTTACCGTTTGGCTCAGGTAACTGCATCGGTCGTATCTGAAAATATGATAAATGTGTTAGCGGTTTTTGCATTCCGGATGAAAAATATAATCGGAAGAATTGATAAGTACACTGCTAAGTAAGGAAACTGACGGGGGTTGCCTCTTTCTCTTTGCGTGTGTGATGGAATCTCATGGGATTCGCTTTACTCTCATTCTGATTAAACTTAAAACCCTTTCATGAATATGAAATAATGAATGAATTAGTAATAATGAAATACGAAGAGATATTCAAGGTGATCATGGTGAGAATGTAAACGATTTGTGCACTTTACATACTTTAAAATGATATTGACTTTGCATTTCTTTGATGTTTGCGGGATTTAACGAGGTTCAAGGCTTTGCAGGTAAATAGACGAGCTGTTGTTTTGTTAGACCGACCCGCCATGCATTGTTCTAACACAGTGTCCCCCCCCCCCCATCACCACCTACTCCCGTAGTCGGGGTTAAGTTAGCGTCATCACGGGGAGGAACGATTAATTCGAGGATTTAAAAATGAATACGAATGAATATGTCCCACCATTCTAAAGACTAAACGACTAAACAACTAGCCATAGATTGCACCAATTTGCATCACACTACTTTATGGTTCTAAAAATACCCTTAAGACGCTTCACTATGTCAGTCGAGGAATTCGCACTCACCAACAATTAACAAGTTTGCACATACTGGTTTTTTTTGGGGGGGGGGGGAGGAGTATGAGAGTTGACTGACAAATATTGTATGGAGTGAAGAGGGAATGGGAAGGGAAGTCCCGTAGCACCTTGTCCCCTTGCTCGCAAGCCAAAACAATAACATTGGCTGAAAGGAAACCTATGGATCTATAATAAACAATGTCAATATCAATGTTGGGTGAGAAATTTAAATCATTTTATTTTAAGCACTTGAATATTTATGTAAGACATTGAGTATTGGTTCTGAATTTTTCGATGACGTCCTCTGCCAGCGAGATGAGCGAGAGCAAAGTCAGAGGTAGTTTTAAATTGCGTGTTAAAACTGCGATAGTGATTACATCGTGCATGCTTGTTTGACTGGCCGCACGTGTTTAATCAAATTACTTTAATTATCAGACTATATTTATTGATGACCACACTTAACACGAAACTACTTTTACTGAAGACTGCCATTGCATAATCACTGTCTTTATCATATCATCATCATCATCCTCATTACCAACATGATCATTATTATTGTCACAATTGATATCATCATCAACGTCATCATCACCTCCATCTATTATCACCATCAAAGATGTCAACATCCTCTGATTCAACATCACCATCATTACCACCATCTTCATCTCCATCATTATCATACGCACTCATTAAATCTCTGACATTGCAGTCCTGTCTGGCACTGCAGTTTCCATGCAAAACACAACGACGTCACCGAACACGTCATACAGTTTGACCAACCGCGGGTTAATCCGCATGGTCTAGCGGCCAGCTGTCGAGACGCTATGTTACGTAATGAGACAGCGTATTCATCATTCCTCTTTATAAATTTCCTCGTGGTCGTAACGGCTGAAGACGACGCCTCTTTGAAAATGCGCTATTCAGGGAAGAAATTTCATCCATGCCAACCCTCCCGTATTGCCAATTGAAGCCACTTAGAAATCTATTGGCAACGAACAATCTATCTATGGTTGTTCGATTTACAGTTAAAAAATACAAGGCGCGATTAAGTGCAAGTTTAGAACGAATGGCCCATAGGCCTCTCAAATGACCTCTTTCAAACACATCTTGTCACGAAAATCGACCCATTCACTTGTTACGGTTATGACACGCTTACTCGATTTTTTTTTTTTTCCAATAGATTTGATCCTGAAGTTTCAGAAAGATGGTAGAAAAAAAAAACTTGTGGCATAATACCAACCATCCGGAATACGTTCAAGCTTCGTACTTATAATAGATATATGGAATGCATTTACAGGAACTGTCAAGCGAGTGAACCTGCTTTGTTGGCATTTTGGTGTTTACGTTAAAAGCAAAAAAAAAAGGGAAAGGTCTTTTCTCGTCTTCATCATGTCGTTCAAAACCATTTACCCATGCAATTGTTTCTGTTCATATTTTCAAGAGAAATGGACAACAAAAAAAAACAAGAGGTAGATACATGTTTGAGGTCTTAATAAACAGTGGTTTTGATAAACTTATAGGTGAATCATCGCAGTTTCTTTAGTGGCGAGCCTGGCTATATCCCGCTACCTTCAATAAGCTGTAACAAATCTGCTGGAATTATATTAGGGACGGGACATAATGCTCCAAATTGGATTTTTTAACTTAAAACAGTGGCAGCACCCCTGAATGGAGAAACAATAAGTAACAAGTTGTTAACCTTTTGGGGAAAAAATCTACCAATAAGACATTGTATTCGAGTCGTAAGTTCTATACCTCAATGTCTACATAAACATACATCGATAGTTTACAAAAAATGATAAAAATAGTACGGTAAAAAATGTACCTTCTTTGGGAAGATACCATATGAAAAAGAGTTGTTGTTTTTTTTTCTTTCTTTCTTTCGAACGTCATGGGACCGTCTCATTGATATGTAATGCGGAACAGACATGGTTACAAGTAACACAGTAGTAACGAAGACGTAATGTGTGCCCACTTGGTCAGCACCGTAACAGTAACCGTTCATCTAGTCATATACCCATACACGGGTTGATCAGTGCCCTATCACACCATGTGATGTATGACGTATCACATGCACCGGCAGTACTACGTGATACGGGCAGGTGCATGTGTGACCTTACTTGCACGTAATTTCGCTACAACATTTGCAGGTGAATAAAAAAAGTGTATTCATAAAATCTTCATGATTGTTTAATTTGAATAATTTTTTTGAACAATTTGATAATTGAAAGAGTTGTTCCTTCATTGACCTCAGGACTCGGCTCTGCTAAATTATTTTTGAAAAATGAAGGAAGTAGTTGCTGGCCACAAAACAAGGCTGCTATGGCTAAGTCACGTTCGTCTTATGGCCAAGATGCGGTGACTGCATAGCCCCCCCCCCCCCCCGAAATCGAGAGATGCATGCTGTGACCTCAGGGTCGCCGCAGGGCTGACCCTATCTTTGACAGGCCTTAGGGGTGACCGTAGGATTATAACGCCAAATAAGTAGTTAACACAGTTTTTTTTTCTTCAGTTCTATGATCACCATGTAGTAAACGGCACATTGTGGCAAGGTGGTTTTAAGTCGACCATGTTTCAGGCTTACGGTGGCCTTATGTCTGTATTGCGGCTAGCCTCCCTGAATGGTTGCTCCTCTGGCTCAGCAGGGACTCCGTAGGTCTCCGCTCTTTGCGGCTCTCTCATTGAGAGGCATGTCCAAAACTTGGGTTGCAATCGAAATCTTTGTAATGAAATGCCGATTGTGAAATTTTCCTGTGAGGCAAACTAGCCAGCACACACCAGTTGTGTAGCGGTAGCATTAGCGTTAGCACTTTCGCCACAAGGTTTTCGCACATGCAGTGAGGATCCTTACAAAGTTTTAAATTAGTTGCTTAAGTGAGCAACTAAGAAAAGTACGCTGGACATCAAACGTTTAAAGCACAATTGACTTTTTCTTCTAAAAAATCAGCAAAGTTTGCTCAATTTACCGTAAAGAGTACTGTATATGTAATTATATATGTCTTGAAAAATTGCATTCTTAGGTAATTCTTTGCAGGTTTGTTCAGTTAGCTCCTCCAAAGATTCTAAGGATACGATGGAAATCCGAATATGGAGCCCCAATTTTTTTTTTTTTTTAATGAAAAATCAGCTAATGGCTGATTGACTTCTTTTCTCAAAATAAAAAAGAAAATTTTATTTAGTTTACCAGGTAACAACCACAACTAGACAATTTGCTAACATGCACAACCTTATCAAGTTAAACATTAATCGCGCTCATATACCTTTCAAGGTAGGCTGAAAAAAACATAAATTTGGACATGTGCGGACGCACAGCACTCACACCTTCACACGCACACACCCCACACACGCAAACACGCATCTGCAGGGACACGTTTTCACTCATACCAGCCGATAGGACCTAACTGTGACCAAAGTGATGACCTTTAGGTAATGTCAATATTAATTTTACAACACTTACTTCCAGCATTCGGTCTCAGTCGTTGATCGTATACTTGTAACAGTCCAAGCAAAATTTGTGATTCTATGCTCTTTGGTAACCCGTAATATTGTGGGGAAGTTACGTTTGAGTTCCCTACATCATCAAAGTCGTAGTACATTTGTGATCTGAGGGAAAGAGAAGAAAAAAAAATAAGGAACGAAAACGGAAAGTCATTTATACAGGTTCTTTGCAACAGGTATGTAATCCGTGGCGTCCCATGCATGCATTTTAACGCGTGGTATTTGGTACTTTGACTATAATATTGTATCCATATGGTTTTTATACTGGAGTCCACATTTTAAATCATTGTGGACGTATGTCTACTTTCCCCCTACACTTGTATGACCTTGTAACCAAGAACAAAAATCATCCTACAAACCAGAGAGAAGCATTAACAGAGTTAAACAACTAAATAAATTCAAAGTAATAATTATTCAAATCGTACTGACAGTTTACACTTTATCGTTTACACGTGTTTCTTGTTTGTTTGACCCAGCTTCAGGGGAAGGTGGAGGGGACTGCATGGGTCGGAGTGAAAGTGAGAAGCGAACAAACAGTGCCACTGGAAGTAAACAGAGATAAGCAAATCGGTACAAGAACAGGACAACTGGAAGCAAAGAAAAAAAAATGCATCATTTACATAAATTGATTACTTTAACAACAACACAAGAAACCAGTAATTCAACACTGATTTTTGTTTTTAATACTTGCTTACACTTTAGGGCATACATCTGATAAGCCAATGCTGTTATATCCACCCACTGTTTCCTCCTAACCTGCATGTATTCCAGAGTGTCAGTCTTGAAGTCATCATTGGTTGCAGCTTAGACAGTGAACCTTGAAATTATTTGCAGTGTATTTTTTTTTTTCTAAACAGAAGAACAATTATTACCATTTTCCCTCTAGGCTTTGAAGAAACTCTAAAAAGTTTGACTTCGTGTGTTTGTATATTTTGCCTGTTTTTTTTTTCAGAGGAAAAATCTTCTGTATCCAGTCTCTTTGTTTCTCATTACTTTACTTTTGTTTTACTTGTTGTTGTTGCTGCTGCTGCTGATGATAATATGGCGAACAGGTGAGACTTAATTGCAGTAGGTAAACTCAACTCAGGCGCTTGTAACTTTGGTTTGCGATTGTAACTCTAGTTGGTAACGTGGGTTGACCAATTAACGATCATTTTCAGTTTTTCACTAGAATACAGGCAAAATAAACAAATGAACGTACTTGGTAAAACTTCTTAGAGTTTCGCCTTAGCTTACATCATGGATAATTCCGCCAGTTGAAGCAGCAATAGCGAGTGCACGTTACACCCAACAACCATGGTGAACGCATCTATGCTGTAGTTTTGTGTTGGCCTCATGAGGCCACTTTTGAAGCGCCTTCATTTTGTAAAGTGGGAATATGGACCGTCCCGCACAATATCGGCACAATAAGATATAACTTAAAAATTCCTTAAATTTCTCGGAAAAGTAGATTTGCCAAGTTATTTTAGAGGGAGTGCAAGAACATTATTCTTTATGATGAGGTCACAGTAAAACCTCAGGGCTTGTGTCTCCTCTAAACTTGATGTCAAGTATGTGTGACGTATCACATGCCTAACATTTGTGAAATTTATACCTTTACCCATTGCGTCTGGTTTTCTCTTGGGGTTTGAGAAACGGCAGTAAGACAATTTAAAAATACTTGTTTCACCGATTCATCGGAAGAACGTGATCACCATATCTGAAGGCAAAACTCAGTGTAAGCATTCGAGTATATAAAATGGTGAACAGAAAAAAAAGGGATGGTAGGGTGATAGTAGCCCTCACCCCCCCCCCCCCCTCTTCCACATCGAACGTGCATATACTCATGCATCAGCTCTGACTACGATTTGTAATGCCAATGACCGCAAACTATCGCATGGGTTCCGACACAACCTGCGTGCAGATTATAAGGTATGAATTTCAAGTTTGCTAACTTAGTTATCGTACACTCAGTTACACTCATTACTTCTTTTCCTTAAAGCTGGAATATGAGTTGTACACGCAATCGCCTAGTCATTTACCTTTCTTCTTCGTCAGTGTTTAGGCGAAGAGAAAGTAGGGGAAAAGATCACCTGCCACAAATTCATAAAAAGAACTATGCATTCATCTTCCAGATATTTGAATGAAACTTGTCTGGTACTTGTCTAGGCTTTTAAATCTTTCATGCACAGCATTTTTATTTATAGACTAAGCTTGATCTAACAGATCTTTGTTGAAAAACAGTAGGCCTAAGAGAGAAATATAATTGAGTGGGAATATAATTTATTACTACATCAGTACCATATATTGACGACCAGTATATTCCTTCAAATTCTGAGATGAAAATATAAATATTGAAAACGTTGCACTGCTTTTTCAACAGAACTCATTCTTCCTCGGATTAAGAAAAAAAAAGTGAAAGAAAAACGGGAGGAGAACATCAAAATAAAACTGCGATTAACAATGATAAATATTGCCTGCTTCTTTTAGTATTTCAATAAACGGTGCATAAAAACAAAAGAAAAACAAGAATGAGGGTAATTAGAATAAAATGAAATTAGTTCCTTCTTCATTGATAGAGTTCTTAAACCTATAAGAGCTCAAACTTGCCGACAACTGCTCTGATTACAATCGGTGCTTTGATCTAATTATAGGTGATATACCCTCAGAGATCAATGGACGTACAATTTTTATTCTGAATCCAATAAAGATATTGCTCGATATGATGTGAATAAGAGCAACTCATATTCATATTTCTGAAGTTCGGTTTAAACAAGGATGAGTAAATACAACCGTAATTGTTGATTGATCGAAATTTGAGGAAGAGAGGCAACTCCCTTTAAAGCAACTTTTAAAAACTCTCACCACATAATAAATGATAAAACTTATGAACTAGTATCTGTTTAGGGGGTAAGGGAAAATTCTTATCTTCATCTTAAAGAAATAGGCCAGACAATAATTCAAATTAGTCTCGTAAAATCCATAACAATACGAAACAACAAGAAAACAACTCTTAGTGTTCTGTCAGTTCTCGAAAACATCTCCTTATCGTTTGAAGATTTTCTAAATCGGCCGAAAAAAATACTTTGAGGTAGAAGTTGCACGGTGACGGGAGAGCACAAAACCATACGTTGTGCAACTTTTGCGACATCATGCCATGATTATGGATTATGCAGTCCGCTGCGTTGACCATTAGTTGTTATAATATCAGTATCGTTGTGGACCAAATGGGTGTTGTCTCCAGCAGCAAAATGAGTGATTTGACGGTTATTGGTTAATCCTGTACTTGTAACACGAGTTTGAGGTCTGCGGCATTACCCAAAGAGATCATCAAAACCTTGTCACGTGGTTATTTCGTAGAAGAGTATCAACAAGTATAGTGTTACTGATGTCATAGCTACACATGTCTAACTGGGAGGAAGGGGGGGGGGGGATGATATGATGTAACTGGAGGATGAAGAATGGACTGGTGGTTCCGTCAAATCTGATGGGGCTCGAACTTATCGTATATAACCATCCTATGGAAAAGAACAGCAAAGTGTCGGTTCAAGAGATATAACATGGACAACAATACCACAGCATCACATCGAAACGTACATATTAATCTGCTGGCATCTTTTGTATTCTTGATAAGAGACGTAAGAGATAGATTCTTAAATGTATTAACCAAAGAGTGGAATTAGCAGTTTAACCTTAATTTCGTTATTGTCTTTTTGAAATTCCAGTGTCTTCAACTGAAACCTCTCATCATTAGACCACCATTCAATTCATCACGAACGAGAGAGGGGTGCGCGGGGACTATAGGGAGCTTGCGATGTGTGCGCCCACGTAGTCGGCTGCTACAAGATGACCTCACTTAAAGGCTGTATTGCATCACCCTAAGCTATATTTTTACCTCCCTGAAAGGAAAATTCTCAACTGGTTCTAAGTTACAGTACTCTTAGATTGCCAGCAAATTCGAAAGATGCAGAGCAGCTCGTATTACACAGAGTACACAGGGATCCATTGTTTTGATTACACATGTGGAGGAATGTAAGACAGGCTGAGGGAGGGACTAGAGGTAGGTGGTTGGGAGAATTTAAACTGTCTGGGGTGATGCATTACAGCCTTTAAGTCTCTGTGCATGTCGGATTGGCGAAAATAGCTCGTCGCTGTGAAAGCCACTGGAAACTACTCTTTTGGAGTGAACAAAGATAACGTTATTGGCTGGTCATCAATTCATAATACTCCTTGGTCCACAAGCCGAACCGAGAGCGGCTTAACTACGGTAGATGCGTTATCCATGTGGTTTAGTGGCCGATGGAGACAACTTGAAGAATGCCCAGAGGTTTAAAATGACGTAATCTCAAAGCAGTCGGCTATGTGGACGTACAAAGCGAAAACTCGTAAGTATGGCCTTGTCGTGCCAGGGTATGGAACACACCGTCGGCACACGTTCAGTGACCGCCAATATTATAAAATTGAGACCCAATGACGCCATCTTTGTTCACCCAAAAGAGTAGTTTCCGGTGGCTTTCACAGCGACGAGCCGTTTCCGCTAATCCGGTCAATACATAGACATCAGTGTTCACAAGAAATGATGACGTCTGATGACGGACGACTTGAACAGATTGCATTGATCATTATTACAGGAAGAAAACTCCTTACGCAGAATATTTGATTTCGTGATATGACTTTCCCCGATTCACTAACCCATCCCACTTCAGTGTGATCTCCCCCCGGTTCCCCGAAACGCCTTGCTCTCTAAAGTCCAAAGAGTGAAATTAATGATGATTCCAAATTAAGACTGAATATTTACTCTCTAGAACTGGTTTTATTTCACCCCTTTGTTTTCTCGCTTTATCTTTTTAAGTTAATAAATTTGATTGTGAGTCTAATAAACCTGGTATATATAGCCCTCTTTATAATCGAATACTCATTTGCCATTACAGATCACATCATTCTATTGAAAAATTCCTATTGAATAATTAATCATCAGTTCTCTCGTATGGCGAAAAGTGAAGAGGGGAAAAAACAAAGGTCATCTTCTGAAGATAAGGTCAGGTATATCGAATAATCTCTATTCGGCATCAAAAATAGAAAATGGTGTATAACTGAGCATAATAGCACAGGTTTGTTGTGCTATAGCCTGCTTGGCAGGATTTGTCACATGCTGAGTGTGTATGTAACCGTTAATCTCTTAAAATGAACATCACGGCAAACATAATATTGTAGATACCTCTGTTCATGAGGTTACATCCGGGAGTTGGTGGTTGCATAATACTTCATGAGGGGATTGACAAAGATGGGACACTCTGGAGAACACTCCCGTTGGATTATTCTAACGCGTTTTTGCCCTCACGGAAGTACGCAAATTCGTTCGACGGTGCTGTCATTCAAATAAGAAAATTATGGGGAGCGTCCCCCTAGAGAGGAGGAGAAATTGGTGACTTTGATGATATTACAACACATTTTTATAGATTCATCTGGGTTACTTGTTCCCTAGTGGTAAACATTGCACACTAAAATTCAGCGATCGACCTCGAGGGAACAGCTTTATCGGATGGGATCCCGAGCGTTTTCTTTTCAGATGCTGCTTTGTATACTCTAAGTGAAAACTTAATTCGAATCAACGACGACAATGTTACCTAACACCGAATGGCATCAATGACATAGTTGGGTACCAAGTACGACGTCAAAGGAGAACGTCACGTGACCGCACATCCACTTACGTCCACTATAAGAGGCAAACAGTTTGTGGGCTTTTTTATATAAACAAAAAGAAAGGGTTCTGAAAAGTATCCCACGACAACCTCTCTCACAATTGATTATGGCACAAAATTAGCCTCTTCTGTTTCGGCTGCATGCTGTAGTTGTGTCATGGGTATAATCTTCGCTTTATGCATCAGGAAACATTATTTTTGGAGTCGATTCTGACATGTTGTCGTCACAGGGTATGTTATTGACAGAGGCCTCCATAGAAACAAAACAGACGTTTGCTATAAACATGGAGTGTTTTATATCTATACCCGTGAAGATCTCTTCTGGTTTTAGTAAAACTAATGATACGATGCGTTTTATATGACAAAAAGCATATTGGATTTTTTTCCCCCAAAAATACAGTGTTCAAATGCATGAATCTGCTAATGCACAACTTATTCGTGTTTGAATTGTGTGCATGTGCACAGAGTACAAATACGCTTTACCATGGGAGGATCCAGGATTTTGCGGGGGTTCGGGGGGGGGGGGGGGACAGCAGATTTATCCATTTTGGAAGAGTGTTGCTAATCTCAAGAACCTAGATAAAAAACATTGCGATCTATGCATTGAATGTACAGATCCAATAAGGGTAAAAACACAAATCCAAGGTACATTGGGGTGTTTTGAATTAATTAGCGCAGTAGTTGAATTATCAGATATGGTTATATTCTTATATGTGATGCACGTGCACCCATCCCCACCCCCCCCCCCCCCCCCACACACACACACACACTCCCTGTGGATCCGCCCTCGTGTTCGCGCACTTAGTTTGTTACATTTTTTCCCTTGAAGTTCATCAATACGTATATTTTAGTTGTATTTTTTGTTTTATGTTGTTTTATGTTTTATATTGCCAAGTGGTAACTTTCGCTGAAAAGTTGACATACACATACCGTAAATGTTCTAGCTTTTATCTTGTGAATATTGTAACTGTTATTATTACTTCAGCATAAACTTATAAACCTTCATTTCATTAACAAACAAAGCCGATGGACAAAAAGAGCCTCATCTTAGACGAGAAAGGTAATGAGCGCAGAGAAAGGCAACAAAATTGTACCACGTAAGCGTACTTTTTCCGTCTAGAATGACCCCCCGATGCTGACGTCATTGTACCATCTGCACACTGCGATAAAAAAAAAAACCTGGAAAGCTTGGTCTTTTTTTTTTTTTTGTCCTAGCCATAACAATGAATTTACTTATGCCATTCATGGCGTGGACAAATGCAACTCAGTGAGTGTCGAGTTTCAACTACTTCGGATCGCAATTTCTTTCACAAAGGGATCTAAAAACATCAACGCCTAATATTCCTACACGAGACTCCTTTACATTTAAATTTCAGATGTTGGGATATCAGTCGGAGACGATATTTTCAACGTCATCGTGACGTGTCTAAGTTGTTAATGAGACAAAACTTCAAAAATTCAAACGAAAGAGTAGTCATGACTAGTGGCAGAATACTAGGCAGATTAAACGAGTGAAAAACAAATAAATTAAAATGATTTAGAAAAAATGTCTTCCAAAGTCACAAGTATAGGTTCGCTGATACAACCCCTGCAATGTGTAAGTCTGTGTAGCATGGGGTTAGAAGACTTCGCAGTCTGTCTTAACACCCTTCGTAATTTCGTATGTCCCTTGCAGTTTGTACCCATCCCAGTATGTGCTCCACCTGGAATATCATGTGCTCATGTCTGCAATTCTTCAAAGGAGTAAACAAAAACAATACAGATGTTATTATAGACGTAATGGAATCAAGACGACCATCGACGTCCTCTGAGGTAGAATGTGCACGGAGGCTACGTATGGAGACGAGTACCCAGATACCCGGAATATGACCAGTACTCGAGTACTACTATCAACTACTATCACAATACTGCTCAATATTTAGTGAAAACGTTGTCAAAAAGTTAACGAAGGAGACGCATTTGTCTCTGTTGCCCCCTTTATGTCTCTTCTCGTAGAAAGTTTAAGCGGGACTTCGTCCATGACGTCCTTTCCTCCATATAATCGAATAAAACATGAAAATAAATAAAACAAAGGGTTTGCTGTATTCGACATATGTTATAAGGTCATGAATGAATACGGTGCAGACATAAACATCTTTGTTTCTGAGTGCGTGTGTGTGTGCATGTGTGTGTGTGTGTTTTCTTTTTCTGGGCCTCAACCAATCACCTGGTTTTTGAAGAGCAAATAAAAAAGAAGAGAACAGTGCAAGTTGCACGTTGAATATGTGAATAATCGGCACGATTGAGGAACAGCGCAATCAACTGCAAAGCGCCAGTAAACAACAAACAACAGACAAGGTTTGGTCACGTGACTGTTGGCTTATCTCACTTACAGATTCATCAATCTGTCAAATTATAGGTAAGGGGGAAAGATGTACGTAGTCCTCCTTATTGCGTTTGAAAATCGGGGCAAGAACAGGATTCGTCATGCCCCTCGAAGTAGACGGTTATAGGACAACGAATCATAGGTACATAGAGCAGGCCAAATGTTAGTAAATGTTAAAAGGAAAAATGGCCTCAGGGAGTGCATTTAGAACTAGTTTACGTTTGAGACTGATTTTCATCAAATTGCAAATTTTCTGTCGGTTCTTGTATAGGTGTGTGCGAGGCTAAATCTAACTTTTATTTTTTGTAACATGAAGACTGTGCAAACTTGAAAATGTATCAAGGACACACATGGTGCTGAAATTACCACATTCTATCATGAAATTCATGACGTCACCCTGTGTTAAGAAGATGACCCGCAATGCTTTCATGTCGTCATGCAGTTATATCTCCCACGGACTTTAAAGGGGAAGTCTAAGGAAAATATTTCTACTATTTACGTTCTACAGAATTGAAATACGTGTAACCACTAATACGCCTCCCCCCCCTCCCCACTCCCTTCATAATCGTGTCCTTATGTGATATTCAACTCGATATTCACTCAGCAAACAGGGATAAAATTTTAATTGTATAATAATTTGCTATTCCAAAAGAAGACCATTTTTCAATAGCTAGTGTTCATTTCATTTTCTTTTAGTAATTTTTAGATGCACAAAAAGATTATTTTGTCCCCACTTTTACGTATCTCATTTTTCTCATTCAAGGTTGAATAAGTGTTGAAAAATACAAGGTATTTGTGCTCCTGCTGGTTTCGTTGCAAGATATCCTAGAATCCGCTCTCACGTTTTACTGCATGTATTTTTGACGTTTCTCTGTCTTGGTTAGAACAACCTTTACTAATGCATCAGTTAAACCGTTGATTGTTGTTTCCAATCTTAACTCGTATCAGCCAGTTATCCCTTCCAGTCATCTGACATTTTCCTTCCTGATAGGGCACCGGTAAGAGTTAAAAGGAACACGAGTGAATCTGACATTTTCCATTTTCCATTCTTCTTCTTTTTTTTTAGAAGTTAGGTTAATCTGATATCTCTTGAATTACACAATAGTTGTCATTTTCCAGCGCGTCAGGGTTTACACAATTTTGCGACTCATGGAAACTCCAAGGATTAACAAGGATGATGAGGTACACATCACAGAAAATCAAGACACGAGCTGCCAAACTTATGCCACTTTACCTCAGGTGTTGTCACCGCTAGTATGAAAATAAAACCAAAAAATTGAAATTTTGCTAGTTAGAATTTGCTACATAGGGTAGATGTATAATGTTAACAGTTGGTGCAGCAGGGAGTCCATATACAATATATATGCTGAGAAAGAAGTTTGCACGCGTTTTTAATAGTAGACCCTTTTTTTCGTCTTCAAATGTAGCCTTATTTTTTCCTCTCTCTTCAGGATAGCCTATACCGTAACTATACTCGCAAAGTGACAGACACTAACGGGGAGACATTTTGACATGCTGACTTATTGATGTAATGAGAAAGAAAACATTTTAAATGTTTTCGAAGTAAGATGGTAAAAGAAAAGAAAGGGACTTAAAAATCTAACATACCTCACGGGTTGCTTAGTCGGTCTTTGATTTCTCCTGTGAGTTATACATGCCTTCAGGCATCATGAAGACGTATTCTTCCTCACAACCAGTAAAAAAGAGAAAAATCATGTTTTTTGAGGTAGATACCAGGATGAGATGATGCACTTATTAATCCTCCACACGAGTTCAGTGTACAGAATGCGGTGAAGACGAATTGAAGTTATAATCAGTTGAGCTTCAAGATTGTTTCAAATTGCTAATCCCGCAAAGCTTCACTTAATTAACAACAGTGCTGATGGGGGGGGGGGGGAGACGGGAGACATGTCCCCCCCACTTTTTGAGAGGAGGGAACACTAACACATTTGTTCCCCCCCCCCACAGTTTTTGTAACATGAAATTTAAAAAAACAGCAATTTTCTTTGAAGTGTAAATTTGCTAATTTATGTTCTAAGAAATAAAAAAAATAACAGAAATAAACGAGTCCAGAGATTGAGAAGTGCCATTTCCTGCAATCCGTGAGGTGATTTAATCAAATTTTTGGCACGTTACGCAAGTCTGTGTAGAGAACGTATACAACCTTAATGGAGTTATTACTTTCCCCACTTCAATTCTTTGCTCAAAGTCCACTTACAACAGGGGAACTGAGAGTTTCAGGCTTTACTGCTGCAGTTTACGTAATTCTGCTTTCCTTTTTGGTAAAACTAAACGTTAGCCTCAGTTAAAGGCTAATCAGCAAAACAGAAGAAGTTTGCTGCAACGAGCTGTAGATACAACTAATATGCACAAATTAAAATATTTTCCATTTTTATGACGAATGCAATAGGTGGCAAACGTTAGGTTTTTGCACCTATCCCCTGTAACTGTTTCACCATTTTGATATGCAAGGAACCGCAAAACTTCGAAGTCGGCTGGGCCCCTATTAGAGGTTCACATAGATTTGCTGGAACGCGCTAGCGAAAAACCAGGAGATTTTCAAACGTGTTGGCGGGAAATTGAGCAAGGTTGTCAAACACTGCAGAGAGGGCAGTATGTTCAGCTGCAACATTTGTCAAGTGTTCAAAAAATAAAAGAGGATGCAAAATCCCATTATACGACTTTTTGTATGACTTAAAGGGGAAATCAGGGTTTGACTGAGAAAATTCACTTTTAGTTGATTTTTCTTTCTAAACAGATTGTTCACCGAAATATAGAGACGTTGGGGAGGTGTTTGAAGGTAGAAGAAACGGTAATTATTGCTTTAATTACTGTTGAAGGAGAACTCTAAATATTTGTCGGTACAAAAAATAAACGTTCATGTGCAAGACAAGACAGCCTCCTCTATACGATGACCAATCACAGCGTAAGACTGAGATGACATTATATGAATAAACATAACCGAATGTTTACGGTTCCCGTTCCCATGCTGTTCGTGCATTGCGCAATGCTAAGTAAACAAAAGCTTAGTGATAGTTGATGATACATACAACACACGTAGGCTACGTATGAAACTGTTCCGCCACACCTCCTCATACCTTGAAAAGGCGATAGTATTGAATATTCATATTTGATTCGATGAATATGGATGTTACAGACTTTCGGAGTTCTTCACTGATTGTTTTGCGAATTTGACTCGTTTCTCGATGTAGTCCACATGTTTTGAGATAATCTTGATCATATTTGTTAGTTATAACTCATTGTACGATACCGGTGTGGATTCGTAGTGAAATAAATTGTGAAAATAAACCCTGATTACCCCCTTTAAACCATCTCAAGCCCGCTGATGTAGTTTTTCATAGATGGAATTTCCTCATAATTGGGAGACTGTAGACATAAGATCCCTGTTTAAAGGCTGGATACATGTAGCGTTGAACACACAGGGAGTGAGATTTCCGGCCTTTGAGGAGGAGGGGGGGGGGAGGAGTGGAGAGCAAAAAATTTTCTCGCACGATGGTGGCGCGGAGCGTGCGAGCGTGAGGAGCTCCACTTACATACTAGCGCCAGCGCTCACCCTCCCCCATATTGTTTTTCGTTCCACAGACTTAAGCCTTTGCTTACGCCACTGTAAAAAAATAGGTCAGATCCCCCCCCCCCCCCCCTCTACTTTCAACATCAAATCGACGTCCATGGTTAAATATCATGGCATGATACAGGCTACACGACATGGATGTTGGAGAAAGACCTCATGCCACCTTTGCAAAACCATTTTGACAAACTGAGGTTATACTGCAAACGTGTTACGTAAGTACGTAGAATACGTCAATATAAATAACTCGCCGAAACTGGCAATTAAAGGTGTGTGTCCAAATTTCGAAAAATGTAGCAGATATACCGTAGCTTTTCACATAATTTGTGACAGCCAAAACAAATGTTTAAATAAAATGAGTGAAAGTAATCTAATATCAATTTCGAAGTTGGTTGTGCACTGTAGCCATGATAACGTAGGTCTGTATTTTATCCCACTTTTAGCCCTACGACGAAATCGCCCTTTCATTCATTTTTTTTTTTTCATCTTCTCCACAGGGCAATTGCTATACTTCCATCGAATGGGGTAAACTCGTGAACCGTTTAATCAAGTGTTTTGTTAACGATACCGTGAAATTTTAATATTCCTTATAAACATGTTAGTAATTAACATGTATATATTCAATGTGCGCTGATTACATCAATTGCACAAGCTGTTATAGGATAAGCAAATTCACGGGATACCGCGGGATAAAGCTTATTCGTTAAAATACATCTACCTTTACGGTAAAGTTGTACTGATGAGATGGACTTACATATGCGGAGCGTGGGTGGCGCTCATGATTGTGAAATTTCATGTTTCTATTACTACAAAACGTATGTATGATTTATTGTAATGACAGAAACTGCAAAACCACAGTGTCACGTGAAGGAATTTCTAGATGCCTCGAGAGATGAAAAGAGCCCCTAATATGTGAGAGATATAAATAAAAATATCAAGAAATGCTAAACACCCATAAAGTTTTTATTTTCTTACTTTTTTGTAGCAATACTATATCTCTTCTTCAGTGAACTGGCTTGACATGTATGCTTTACTGTCATATTGTCTGACTTTCATACTGTTATCATTTAAATATCACCACTTGTTGAGTTCACTTCATAGTTTTGTTTCATATCCGATCGGTTTATCTTTATTTTATGTGATTTTTTATCTTTCAGAAAAAGATGTTTATTTTATGAGAGAGACTTCATGCACTTTCCAGTAAAATTTTTGATGTTCCTCAGTTCTTGAGTCAAACACCTGCATCCTCGTAGAAGCCAATTGCAGAAATAAGAAAAGAAATGTTTTGACAACTTGTCACCAAGAACGCATATATCAACAAACTTATATGGACGTTCTTCCTTAGAGTAAGAGTGGGAAACGCACAGAAAAGTTCTTCTGTCACCTTTTCTGCTATTACCTCTGACATATAAATGTTTCACAATTAGTTATTGGTATAGCTAGAGACTGTTCTGTTCCATTACAAGGTCATGTTAAACAGTTGCTTAGTAACACCACTAAAATCCACTTACATCGAAATTACACGTGATATTTTTCGGAGAGGGGGTGTTTATACTGAAACCAATCGAAACCATCTGTCCAAACCAATACATTTTCGACGAACTTTCAATGGGTTTTATATAGTGATCTCGTGTTAATGATTGATTCCAACTTGTCATGGTGAGGCCACATATCTCAATGTGTCTTTGCCTTAGTTGTTGAAATTGCTGGCAGATTAGGCATATACCTCCTACCATTTATCTGCGCTTAAATTGCTCTACATATTCAATGTACTTACTGCCCAGAAATCGGTCATGTTCAAGATATGCATATGCTGTTAAATCTCTTGTTTTGTGTGAATATTTCTTGGTGCATATTTACATTATACATATTTTGTGTTGAATATTGTTGCCGAAATAAACATCCTATCAATTAAAACATTAACACCTTTAATCTGATAAGATTAGCTACATTACAAAAGACATTGTTTGGTATAAAATCTAATGACAGAAATAGCGTCTAACTTATTCAAATCTCTTTACATGTTGAAACGTCATGATATATTCCTAATTAATATGTACGTACAAACCTTTATTTATCGCTTTCTTGTTGGTTTTCTCCGAGATAACTTTGTATTTTTTCTTTGACTTTAGAGTTGCTTAGTTCATAAGCACAATATTACGTTAATTAAGTATGCTGCCCATACGGTAGTAGTACAGCTTCCCCTCAAACAACCTTACTTTATCGCGCAATTAAACTCTGGAATTCGTTACCTTGGAACTTAATTGATGAGCCAACCATATATGGCTTCAAACGAAATCCTTCAAAATACCTGAACTTACACTAATTATGGCCTGTCACGATATCTGGATGTGATGTGGGGGTGTGATGTAGTTTCTTTTTTTCTTTTCTCTATTCTTACTAATTTGTTCTTTTATTTGTTTATTATTATTTACTTCTTTTACGTTTCTTCTTTGGGAGCGCAATTTTGTTCAAGCTCTATTCGAGCATTTAGTGCACTTCCTTTCATATTACGTACGATGCTTCCTTCAACTTTCTGTCAAGTATTTCATTTTAGTGTATATACACGTTGTGAAGAAATAATAAATGAATGAATGAATGCTTATTTGCAAGATGTCAATATACCTATACAAACGTCATAATACTGCATCACGTGCAGATGAAATTTTTAAAGTATGCACATCTTTTTGTCTTTTTTATATGTGTGTGGGTTTGCACAGCTGTTAGCTAGACGACACCAGATGAATTTCTAGAAAGTAACGTATGAATACTCTGAGCGCTCGTTATGAAAGTTGACAACGCCTATAGTACTTGATACACGTAGTAAGTGTGATGTACGAGGTATATATGAGATCTATAAGAGATATAAATGTGATATACATATGATATGTGTGGTAAATGTATGTATGTATGTATGTATGTATGTATGTATACATACATACATACATACATACATACATACATACATACATACATACATACATACATACATACATACATACATACATACATACATACATACATACATACATACATACATACATACATACATACATACATAGCTATTTTGAGCTGGTATTACTCACTTACTTCTGTTACAGCTGTTTTTGTAATGTACGGACTTGTATTATCAGTTTGCTACTTCGCCTTGACGACGTAAGGTGTATTTTTACGAAATATTGGCGTAATATATTTGATTCATCATGAATTTCAAACTCATCGCTATTTTCAGTTTTATTGTTAGTATATGGACCTCTCCAATCTTTGTATATATATACATATAAATGTAGCGTAATTGTGGAGGTAGTTGCCTTAACTTACCCCCACTCCCCCCCCCACCCTTCTTTTTGTTTTGTGCACGGTATGACTACGAAAGTAGTTCCATGTTTAGACAGACATGCGTGTGTGAGTTGTACAGAGACAAGTTTAAAAGCTTATAAAACTGGAATAACATTCCATGTGGCTTTGATCACTACAACAATATACATTAGAGAAAATAAAACGAGAACCGTAAAGCTTTTATGAACATTTTTCCGGAGTAAAGCGATAATCAGGATTTTCTGACCTCTGAATGCACTCTTCTGTCACAAAAACGATATATTGTCTTTTGTTTTTCATCTACAGATATGATCAATATTCCCTAAATAAAATTTACATCATCAGTCCTTCTAAGAACAAAGTTAGACCATATGGATACTGCAGTCGCCGAACTTTTCTTCCGTCAACTGGTACGTATAACCAACTTGAATGCCATGATGACACGGAGGAAAAGATAATTTTGTCATTTTTATCATCTATTAGAGGATTACAAAATCAGTCCTTTTCATTGAAACGTTGTGTATTTTATTAATATGAGGTATTCCTCTTCTTACAAATTATTTGCTTGTAGTTCATGTGATAAAACTTTGCACGTCTGTCTTCTGCGTCGCTGGCAGCAATGTTCTCATGTATCATTTTTACTTATATTGCGATCGATCTTCCTTTTGCGTCTGTCTCATTATCACATTGTCTGAGAGGGTGATTGGTTGTTGTAAAAGCGAATGAAAAACGTCTGCAAGCAGCATACCTATACTTTGACTCATGTAGCAACAGTATTACTTTCATTTATTTCTTTATTTTCTTTTTTTCATTTGTTAGGCAAAGTTGCTCCATGGGTTAATACTGTCTTCAATCATTAATCGTAATGTTTGTTATTACACAGTGGAAAGGTTAGCTTAGTCATTTTTCCATCCGTTAGAATACAAGCTATAACTTTTGTTAATTAGGAATTTGCCATATATTAAAACTTTATGTGTTGAAGAAGACTGAGTTACAACTCCTCCCCTCCCTCGACCCTCTTTAAGAGTATTTGCTTAGAGTGGAACATCTGTAAAGGGGGAAGTTGTAGCGAAGGCCTGAAATTTTTACCAATGCATGATCCAAATGAAAGGTCAAAGGAATACTGTAATATCAAGAAATCTTAACAAACAACAGTGGCGGGGTGGGTGCATCCTTACTGGGGGAGGGGACCGAGGCTTAAGTGTCGACCATCGTCACTTATAACTGTGAGAAGACTTCCTAAGCGGAGCGCCACCATCAGTTGGTATCAGCGCTCCACAACATTTTTGGATATAAATACCGTCTAGATGGCTGGAAATCGCTTTTCAAGGCTCCCTTTCACTCTTATCTTGCACTCCCCCACTCTCCGCCACTGAAACAGATTGATTTGTTTACCAAAACAATTCTTTCAGTTGACAAACTGTATGTGAGCAATTCATTTTTAGTGTCTATGTTTCTCGTCGAGTGGTGGATTTTCTCTATTACAATTGATATTGAATATATTAGTGCTACGCATGATCATTTTATCATGTGCAATGTCTACAAAGCTCCTCTGGAGGAATCTTACTGAGAGAGAGAGAGAGAGAGAGAGAAAGAGACAGCGTACACAGACATATAATGTGTACAGTCTTTTCTTCACATCTCGCAACACTGTATGCCAGTTCTCCTTTCATGCGCTTCAAAGGAACATTATGCAGCGTTGCAATAAACAAACAAAATTTAAAAAGAAGAAAGAAAAGAAGAAAAACTCCATTAACAAAATTACATCTGAAATGATAAACATCGTAGAACACTGTTCACACAGGAACGGTATTTTTTTTTGGGGGGGGGTCCTCATCACTAAGAGGGTTAATGTTATGATTAAGACGTTTGTTTGTTTTGCTGTTGATAATTTGGTACGCCAGTAAGATAAGATGTTAAAATGATTGCATGCTCGAGAGAGTGTCTTTTTACACATTTTGTGCTACCGATAAAATTAGACGAAATCTACAGTGATGACGTCAGTTAATAACCGTAGTGCTAACTTTTGGTGCTAGCTGTTTATATATATATATATATACGTGTGTGTGTGTGTATATATATATATGTATGTAATGGAGACGTATTTCGTTAATTTTTGAATCGAAAAGCGGTGACCCCTTCGTACCAGCCTAGAATTTTATATTTTTATATACAACTACGCTCCTGGATATGCCCAAGACAACAAACTCCGTTAGTTATTGCGCAGTACTTACGCTTCTGTTGTAAAGTGTCCGTGGCCACATAATTCAAAAACAGAAAGAGAAGAAGAGTTATAGTTACACTATGTTTATTCTTTAAAAGTGGGACTACATTTTACGCCGCAATTCTACATGCAAACAAACACATTTACGACCACTGCCGGCCAGGCAATATCTTTTGTCCCACATTCGAAGAGATATAGCCTACATTACATGTTTCGTTTGTGACGGAGAAGACTACCCCCCCCCCCCGTCACCCCGACCCGACTTTTCTTTCAATGCAAACACTTCGAGATCGAAAGAGAACGATATATAAGTGACAAAAAATAGTCGTGAATGATGGAGAAAGGACAATTTTTTTCACTTTCGAAAAGACCAAACATACCGTGCGCCTATACAACAGTCGAAATTTCTCTTATACATGCTTTCATTTTTTTTTAATTTTAATGAAAGAATGAATAACTTTGAATCAGAATTTTCGGAATAACTGATCTTATTTTCCCCGATAAATACTGAGGTCGTTGCCGTATAAAAAACAAAAAAATCTGAAGGAGGCTTTGTGCACAATTCATCCTGCCGCCTTCTCGACAAATTGACCCTTCAAAATCTGAAAAAGTTTAAGCCTCGCTAGTTTCTGACAAACGTTTCTTGAAGGCTTTCGATGAAAATCAGTCTCGACCCAGTAGGCATGCATGTGCAATTGTGGTGACGCAAATCTGCGGCGACCGGGTTGAATAATGCCACTCTTTACTTCTTAGTTGCTTTATATTTTGAACTCGATCCCTTTAAATTACTCCACAAACCGGAAGAAAGAAAAAGGTGAAAATCTGTAGTTCGTGTTCACTTACACACTGGCGGGAGAAGCGCTCACAGGTGCAGGAGCTCACCCTTACTCCTTACAATGTTATGTAAGTTCTGTCGAGTTTGTCGAGTACGGTATTAGCGAGATCAATGTGGACTCGGGATCAGTTTCATTACTCAGGATTGATATCTAGTACCTACGAGAGGAATTCCTTTCCTTGCTTTTTTTTTTTTTCTTCTCATGACGAACGAGCTGGACAATCGCCATGTTTTCAGCCTTTACCCCTAACCCTGATCCAATAACGCGGTCATTATTTTCTACGACATTTGTGGAGAGTACCAAGCCTCATTCCACCTGGCTCTGGGGGTCCTCTGATCCGTTATCCCAGAAGTCACCGAACATAGTATGTACCATAATTAATGCATTCACTGACCCGAACTATCTGATCCACCTTGGAAATCTAGTTGTTTAAAATCACCAAAGTGATCGTTCAAAATAATCCACTGGGATGGTGACATATTGTTTGATTACCCCTCCCCTCCCCCTCACCCCCACATATTGTTGTGAGATTGAACATGACTAAAATGATGGCTGGTCTACAGAAAGAAAGCCTTCGTCTGTAACATTCCGTAGGACTATTCGTATACTGTAACCTGTTACGTCACGACTAAACAATATGTACCCTACATGTAGACTTATATTATCAAGTTTTGGATAGACAGCGTCGGAAATATGCTTGACAAAGGAAAAGACACCAACCAATCATCATAGTTTCTTTTGTTCATTCTGTTCTTTCGTTTACTGTTTTCTCACTTTTTGTTCATACATTTAATCATTTTTTAACATTTACAGCAGTTTGTGTTTGGCAGATACTGGCATTGTCTCTTGAAATGACGCTCATAACTAGTACACATCATTTGCACCTTTCACCCTCTTTCAGAACCATGTTAATGGCTTTCAAAAGCCCTCTTGAAGGATACTTTTCGGTCATTACGGCAAATGGATTCTTGAATAACTTGAATGATTTGACCAGACAAAAAAAAAATCCATTGAACCAAAAAGGGGAGCTAAATGGCTAGGAATGTTACTTTATACCGTTGCAAATATGGTGGCACCGAGTGACTGTCTGTCAGCGCTTCGTTTTGGGGAAAAGGTTAATTTAGATTTTTTTCAACGCCGAAAAGGGGAAAAAACTTCTTTGTTAACCTCTAACGTCATATACGGTAAAGTAAAGTGGAGAAGGTGATGCCTTTTCTTTATCTGTTTTTTTTTTTTGTTTTTTTCTTAGTCAAGGCCAACACGATAGATGGCCAATGAATTACGAATTAAGAATGACAGCAGTAAATCTAACGTTGTGAATATTCATGTTCTAAGCCAGCACTTGCAAATTCTAAATGAATTTTTTCCCCATGTCGCTTACACGGGTTCATTGAGTTGGTTCACACAATTCCAGATATTTTGTCACACCTGTTGAGTTTGACTCATATGTTGAGGGTAATCTGACACACAACTGAGGCAACAGGGATAGGATAATTAAATATTGAAATTACTCCTTGAAAATCTGTGACCAGCCAATTGTTTTCCACACAGTGCTAAGCATGGGCAACTCCTGTTCATAAAAATTGCAATTTTTCACATTTTCAAGCAAATGTATACATGACTAATAAGGCTAATTGAAAGTATTGGCATGTAATGGTTTACTTCAAACATGTCACAAATTTAACGATATCAACTCATTGAGCCTCTTTAAATGCTGGAATCCACTGATTGATTCTTGATACGGTGACAGTTGATATCTTTACAAGTCATTGTACAGAACTGACAAAATTGCTGCCAATCACATAACGCGACCTGGATTATTGGGTGCAGGGCCCGGTTTCAAGAAACTTCAGAAAGAAGTCAATTTGTAGCACGTTGCCATGAACAGGATGTGCTTAAAAAGTAAAAAAAATAACAATCAAACTTGAAGACCAAGGAGGATTGCTTTCATGTTGTGTGGAAGATACAATTTTGTCGGTTTGCCACTTCAACAAAGTTTCGAACAAAAATTACCGCTCAGTGACATCCCCAAATACGGTCCTGAGTGGCGTTTGCAAGTGTAAATGCAGGGAGATTGCTTACAACGTTGTAAATATTTGAGTGTTTAAATGCTGTTCTATTCTATGCTATGTAAGAAGGAGGATGAAATCGGATGCATATAAGGCTCAGATACCAGACAAGAAAAACAAAAAGAAACAAAAATAAAAGAATCAATTCCAGTACTCTATCCTCCATTCAACTGCAGATCAATAGCTACGTCTCTTTTTTCTGTTTTTCTCCTTTTTTTTTGTTTGATTCATCAAAAATTTATAGATTGTTGGTTCACATGCATCCGTCATTGTCGCACTGGCCTGAGTTCTATCTTGATGAATTACAGCAGAGTATGTGTCATATTTTTTAAATTCTACTCCCTCTCTTCGTTCGGCCTTATACTCTACCGGATACAGGAGTGCAGACAAATCCAAACCTATAGTGATATATATAAATATATAAATATAAATATATATATATATAAATAAACAGGATACCGTACATAATGTAACACGTCATTTCACGGAGACTTCGAATAAACAAACGATGCACCTTTAGAGGCCGTTGGCCTTTAATCTATATATACTTTATCTATATATACCTTTTTTCCAAGACCAAAAATATAAACAGTTTCATAATTATCATTTAAATGAGAACATAATATCCCCTATAGGTCAAATGCTTCATCTCTGCAGGTAGAAAAAATGGAAGCTTTCAAATGAAATACATACAAGAGAATTTTTGCTCTTGCACGTTTATTTTATGACTTTTCCTTCTTTTTTTCTATTTTTTTTTTTTGAGAAAGACTATCCTTCACAAAGGGACTACAGGCCTGTATTACATTACGACTCACACTGAAATGTGATATTTGCCAGAAAATGATAACATATGAAATCAATCTGAGCAGACTGCCTAAATAAACGATAATTTTTTATTGTTATTATTTAGTCTCTCGGACCGGGTGTTAATGTTGTGATTGCCTTTTCGTCGTCTTTGATTTTAGTGTATTTTGGGTGCTTCAGATTGCGGGACAATTTCATCAAGTGATGTTCAAGCAATATTATCGAGGAAACATTTTATCCAGTGTTGACTGACGGTATCAATCATCTATTTTAAGTTCCCTTTTAGAAATTCACCCCGGAGGTCGGAGACGAATGACCGATTACTCGACTACTAGGCTGTACGAATATTTGATCAACAGGTTTGTGTTTTTTCATTAATTGCTTCGAGATAAGATGCCCAACTTATCGACGAAATTACTTGTTTATCTAATGCACCGGAAAGCTACAATGTAGCCGTAGATGTGTTCATCCGGTGTAGATGTGTTAATCCTCACGTTCAAGCAAACGTTGACCGAAGTAGGTGAAGGTCCATATAAAAACTGACAATTCGACTAACGTTTAGTTAGGTCAGGTAAACGTAGTAGGTCTGATTCCACAAATAAAACTGGCAATCAGGAAAAAACACTTTGGTAAATAGTTCTCAGTCACATAAGTAGTTTTAATGCAAATTATGTGGCTTCGGGTGTTACGTGTACTTATTTATTTACACGCGAATTTTCAGATATGAAAGGTGGTCTGCATAGCGCAGGGGCCGGGTTTTATGAATTGGACTATATATATATATACCTACATAAGCAATCCAAAGGGCAGTCCATTTTGTTTGTAGCAATGACTATTTATCGACAGAATTTTTACACATTACAGAGACAGATTACAATTAAAATTCATCTACAAAGTTGGACAACATGTGGGCCGTTTATGAATCCAGTGGATTACTGTGTTTTTTTTATTGTCACCAATGGCAATTGATATATACAACACTACACATGAATGTTTCAAACACAATACAGTTAAAGCAACTCAGAGTTGATGTCATTGATTCTATGATGTGTTTGTTGATGACGTACCGTATTTTTTGTGTCTGGAAAACTACGTATTATATCAAAACGTTTCATGAAACACCTTTGTCATGACATCGTAACGTGCTATAATCTAATCATTACTGAGAACGAGTCGACAGGTGTGTTGTAACAGGTGATATAGAGCTACAGGGTAGTCCATGCTTTAGAGACATTCTAAAACCTCCTGAAGTAAAGATGCATATTTCTACTCCAATACAAAATGACCAAGAACTCAGACAGAATGTTCTTTTCACCAAGCTTTAAGTCAGCTTTGATATTCACGATCCTTTAATTAGATCGGGTGTTCGTCATAGCTGAATAACTTCCAACGAAGCTGAGCGTTTCGAGTTACCGTTTGGACCAACGTCATAGCATGATTAAAGTACACGTTCGTTACGAGAATCATTTTCTGTTTCTTTGTGATGTGATACCCCTTGCTCTTCCAAGCAACTCACTGTTGTGAAAAGTAGCTATCGGTACCATTAGACAACCCAAGAGACGTATATCATTATGTGAGAATGCATTCTGTATATTGAAATAAATTTGTAGATACCCGAGCAATCTACATAACCACTCACGGACGACAAATTTGATCTTTCTGATCTTTTATAAAAACAGTTACCGGGGAGTTGTGCTATTACCACACAAGAGTTAAAACTCAACATGAGTAGTTTCATGAGGTTGTAACCCGTCATAGGCGGATAACTTTCACAAGGCTCAGAGTTTCATGTTACCATTTGGCTGACGTCATAAAGTGTGATCGAATTCAACAAAGGATAGGAAATTACTCTCCTGTTAAATGTAACTCGATGCCGTGTTATGAAATGTGCGGTAACTTATAGGGTATGTCATATGCATTATATTCCAACAATGTAAGATCAATCAAATGTATGCGCCTCCTACACTGTTTAAGGAGAGAACACCTTTTTTCAGTATCCCTCCATATATTACGCGTCATACATAATGCGCATGCTTAGACAAAAAATCCACGATTACTCTTGCAATATTTCGGAACACACAAGCGACATAGTGTCTACGGTTTTGTGTTTTCATAAAGATAATTATGTAAAGTATAGTCACAATATTTTTCTTACTTTGTTTACAAATTGATTTCATTTGCACGCATACAAACCATTTGCACCTAAAATAGTTTTGAAATCGTTTCCCCTGGGGATTTTTGTACCTACCCTTTGCTTTGCCCGTATTTTGCTCTCTTCTCGAGTAGCTTACACGTACTGCTGATATTACCGACTACTCTTCAGCAGTTAGAAGCAAATAAGTAAATTGCAGCATAAATGTACCATTTAAATATCGATAAATATCATTTTGACAAGATGTGCTTTTGTGTAGGAATAAAGTTTCATTAAGGTATTCCGAAGAATAATTTTAAATTTTGGAATGGTACCTGTAAAAACACATGTTGAGAACTCGTGACATCTCCTTTATCAGTTTAATATGACAAAGCTACGTAATATGTCTTCTTTAAAGAGCTACCGTCTGGTAAACGCTGATTGGCTGTGAAAATTTGCTTATGTCTGATGTCACAATCATCACATTGCAATAGTGATCCTGATCGTTCTTTAGTAACTGACTGACACATTAAAAACAGTGTAACCAGCAGTTGGTCAATCTCTGGATTCAGGCACTCCTAGATGAGGCGGACGAGAGGTTCAGTGAAGAGTGTACTATACATTTCCGTCTTCTATAAAAAGTACACTTTGGTTACGAAAAAAAAATACAAACGGAAAACAAAGGAAGTTGATGCATTCTATAAATTGGGGTATACATGTGAAACAATGGTGCCTCATATAAGGAAGTGGGAAAAAATTCTTAGTGGAAAAAAATCTAGAGAAGAGCGGATAACCAAAAAATAAAACGAAATACGGTCAAATGTAGCCTAAAAAGTCTCTCTTCAAACAAGTGGCTGCATCCTAAACATCTGAAACACGTTTTTCCTTTTTTACTCTTTGTTTTACCTCTAGAAGCAAAATGTCGATGTTTAATTCGATAATTCTTTCTCTCCTGAAGGAAGATATACGTTTTAGTATCTCTTTTGCATTTACAATCATCTTTAAAGTGAATCACTGACAGTTTACCGCCTAGAGTAATGAACAAAGATACATGGACTGGAGTGATGCACCGCCATCGTGTACAGTAAAAATTCATTCTGGCCACCGACAAAAAAAAAGAGGCCACGTATGATTCTTCAGTTCTTGTCATAGTCTCATATCTCCTTTGGGGGATGTCCTTCGGTTTATTAGGCCAAGTGACACTCATTTGGTTGCTCTCTCAATAAATGTCATCGCAAACACCATCCCATCCTCATCTCTGTCCCCTTCAAACGTGGATGAACATGTCTTCATCCAATCACAGTGTTTCCTACAGCGCTCTCTTCCTATGGAGGCAACATCATTACGAAACTTATATATGAAGCGTCTTTCATGTGGACTTATTGTCATTTCAGTGAAACGTATGCGTCCATGGGTGACACAATTTCTTGGAAAATATAGGAAATGGACTCCACTTAGGCTTAAATGTATGCTGAGTAACTACCATCGTTTCGTTACATATATGTCAAGGCAATTACTGTAAAAACGAGGCAGATGTAAATGAAAATGTGAAAAGGAGATCTACTAACGTCTTGATGACTTGTTATTCCATGGAAGGTTCATTCATGTTAAACGTAAAAATGGAGTAGGTTGATCAACGACAAACAAACACTAAAAGACAATAGTTTAACATTCTATTGACCACCTGCTTTTTACCTATCCTAAACTCTCTACTATATTGTCAACATCCATAGTGATGAACAATCTTTACGATGAAACATCGCAATACAAAAACTGAACATGTGCACAGAACAATGTTATCTTTCAGACTTCTCTGCAATCAAAGCGCAGTCGAATGATCACATTACTTGAATAAGTGTACAGTGCATGTTTATGGTTGCAACATGCGCGTGAAAGGAGTCGATTGAAACTTGCTGATAGGAAACATAAACTTTGAGAAATGTCATTGATAGTGTTGCAGGGTGAGTTAACTGCAAAAGGCAATTTTTTTTTTCACAGTTCAAAAATCCATCAAAGTTAGAGCTAAATATCTTAACAAGATGACAATCTGAACAATCGCAGAGATATCACGATCCGATCACAAGTCAACTCACTCATGTCGAAGGTATATGAAAGATAAAACAAGCTTCGGAAATTAGAGAGTCTTTTGTTCAAATGTTATTTGTCATTTTGTTCAATAATGGTCTGTTACGGTCTGACTGTTAAATGCATTTGGAGTTTCAAAGATGATCAAAACATCAAGAGTTTTGTTGCGTGAAAGAATCTGCGAAGTGTGATTTCATAGCACACAGACAAGCAGGTGATAGGTTTTATGACGTCGTATTGTACGCATCCCTATGACAGGGTGAACCCGGGAAGAAGCTTAGTCTTTTTTATCACTTGCTAATGACAAATTTCCTTTTTTTTCTTTTTGTTACGGTAGTATTTTACACTTACTGTGCTACATCTTCAACCACAACATAGTAGTTGTTGACACTGTTGACAACAATTGTGATTATTGTTTTAAAAAAAAACAACGAAGAACTTCTGCAATATACATGAACAACGGTGAGGTTAACGAGCTTGTTTAAGAATGATTTCTCAGCTAGGCGTGAAAGGACATTTTGGTGAGTTTCACGCTTTTGGTGTTCTAAACTTTTCCTATGAAGACTTTCCGTTAAGAAAGCATACGAGAAGAGGTCATAACTTTGCAATACCCGCTCCTCAGTTGTATAGTCTTGCCTTGAAAACAACGAAATAAGAAATGAGATGATATAACAAATGAGACGATAGTAAAACAATTGTATAAAAAAAAATACAAATTAAAATTATTTGTCGAGGTGAAATACCGGACCTGCCACGAGACCTGTCGCTTTTCTGAAGCTCGCACGCATATGCAATGAGCTTCGATTTATCTTCATCCGGAGTCTGGTTTAACTATATGATAAATGAAAGCAAGCAATCCCTTGGCGATGGCCTCTTACATGTCAAGGGACAGTTTTACAAAAGTTTGGCTCACAATCTGGCGACGGTTAACATCAATCACTGTCTTTTTCTTTTCTTTCTTTTTTTTCAAAGAGTCTGTCACTCAATTTACAGGTTTCAAATTGTTTAAGTCAGCTCGTCTTGATTAAACAAAAATAAAAAACAAATTTAAACCAATAAAAAGTAGAAATGAATAAAATGAAACAAAGAATTGAAACATTGACTGATTTTTATGTGTAGAAAGCTTATGATGGAAAATGTATATTAAATGCGGCGAGCAGATAGCAATTGTATGAAAAAGAAAAAAAAATGCTAATGTTGATACATGTCCCATACGAGGGGGAAGAATTAAGTATAGCCGCTACCGTAATAATGACTGCTTATTAAGGTCTGCACTTATCATTCCGCGGGCATTTCTTGTTATTGTATTTTCAAGTGAAAGTTTCCTTCTGAATTGTTCATCGACTGTGCAAGTTGACACAATTTCTGGAATTTAGTCCATAACTCCATACCATCGAAAGGGGAAAGTCAAACAGAGGACCAACAAAGATGCCTGGAGCATCTCTTCCCTGGGTGGTGTTCTCTGCTATCGTTCTGCATCATATAGATACCGTCATCACCATGGTCGTCGGATTTTCGCTCAGAGAATAGTCCACATAAGCGTAGTTCATTCCGTAGACGTTCGGCGGTATACGGTAAAACTGGAGGCAGGAGTGACGGGGAAGCTTTGCAAAGCTATAGTGTTACAAAACATCACCGTAGTTCCCGAAACCTAATGCACCCCACCATTATCATCAGGAAATAATCAGGAATCGGGCCATTGCATGTGCGGTGTAGAATCGAACCGCTCACCATCCACTGTAGTCGGTTCATTACAGTTCATGTATTAATTTCCAACTTCCCCAACTCGGGATCCGTCCTTATCTGTTTATATTTTTTACATATTTTACACATATTGCAGATGTAACATTTGTAACTATAGTTAAGCAACCTATTCACACGTCTACTTTATCACAACGTTTTCCTATTTTTAAAACTAATTAAGAAAATAGCGTTGATCGGACGCTCTTTCTATGGTCCTAGGGGAAATTCGGATGGCCCATGACGTTTAATAAGGTCACTGTGACAAAAACTGGTTTGGTTCATAACAAATGAAATTAATTTACACCACAGTCACTTTCCTCACAAGATTTGACGTTTCACTTTATCTACACTTGCGGAAAGCAACGAGCAACAGCACCCGCTGTCTTAAGTAACGTAGTCTGTAGTCTACTTGTAATAAAGAGCTTAATTAAGGGTCTCATCACCCACTGGAGTGCCATCAACTGCTATATCAGGCAGTCTGGTGTCAGGAGAAACCACGCGAAGAATGTTATGTCTGCATTGGTGATAGCAGATCTCCGACATCGTAAATTGATTATAGCAGTTCACACAAACAGATATGAACTATCACATAAAATGTGACAACTTCAGAATATGGAGACAGTCTATGCCGTATATATATAAATATATATCACCCTTCATGCAAATCATGTTGTGTTTGAATCGACGACAACTTCAAAATTGGTGTTGGAGGGATATACATGTAGGAACAACATTCCTAGTTTATTGTTGCGTATTTCGTAATTAGCGTAAATAGTGCAACTACCTTAATTGCCAAGAGTATTCACATTGTACACAAGGAGGTTTCTTACATCGTTAGAAGCTTGGAAGTGGCAATACATCGATCGCGTTTCATTGGGAATTCACATTCTTAATCTTAACAAAGTATTGAACAAGAGCAGAGCAAATGTGGGAGGGCAGTGAACCATAATTAAGCATAAGGGGAGAGGTAGTTTGGTAATGCGGTTACCAGTCAAATCTGCAAAATTCTTTCAAGTTGACTGCAACCTCATATTCCCTATTTGCACTGTCCATGACGTCATAGGCAGTACCTAGGCGAGCCTCTCATTTTCGAGAGGCAGTAATTACGTTCAGTATTTCGTGATTCACATCCAGTGATTCGCCCTACAATTGAGCTCATTACATTCAGCCAATCATGTAGACGGGAACGATGAGTGTTCTTGGTAGATTTTCGTTGAGGAAATGGCCTAGTAAGCCCGGTTTTTGGCAGTTATGTATTTTATTGTTTTGCAAATAAACGACTTGAGTAAATCAAACTCCCAATGGTTATTGGGTACATGCAGGAAGTTGTAATAACACCTCTGCAAGCATCATGACCATCGTTCATTTCCGTGTATCTCATACCGGTGTACACGCTCTCTGTCTTCCGAGGAGATTACAGACGCACTGCATACAACACCCACACTTCTACAATACCGAATCGTGCCTATACCGATCGTACCATTAACCATGGAAATGCTTGAATGTTCCAAAATCATGAATAGCATAGTAACATTCATGGACAGTAAGCAGTTGAGATTTTCCCTAACCACATTTAGCTCACATCATGGTTCCCATTCCTTAAGGGCCGCAGTCAGGATGGGAAGGATCTCCACAGAAATGGGGTTTTTTAATACATTTATGAGAGGCAATCAGCGGTGGAAGAGCCAATAACTGTAGGTAACAGGGTCTGTTTTTTTTTTTTCAGTAGTGGTATCTTTCCTCTAAATGTGATGCATACATAACTTCCACATGTTCTTACATTTTGGTTTACTGGAGGCTCTGGCAAGGTGAAAACAAATATATTTCTGTTGCAGTCTTTTGTATTCATTGTTAAACATTTTTTTTTCAAACACCCACTGGAAGCCCACAGACATATCATCTGCCTCACAGGTTAAAATTACTTTACAAATAAGATAACTGTCCTCAAAACTCCAAAGACATTGAAAAAGGGCCTCCTGTGAAGTCTGAGATGCAGCAAAGTTCATTTTTAAAGACCTCGTGGTGTCGTTGAGTGCACTTGGTGATGTCATCTTGTCTCTATGAAATAAAAAACCAATTACGTTTTCGCTCCTGTCCATTTTAAAGTAAGTTGAAAACGAAACATCAATGTCAATATGTCACCGAAAATAAAGGGGTATAGTTCTTTCGACAGCTTTTCTTGTTCTGACCAAGACAATGACTGATAGTACTTTTCTCCTGTAACTGTAAAAAATAGATAATGTTTGTCAAAGCCTGCATGTTGTCATATGTTATGTATACATAAGTTAACATTAAAGTTTGATTCATTCATGTTACACATGTATGTACTTTCGTTTGTGACAGGTGGACAGGTATTATGTACAGGCTGTTCTAAGTTAAAGACATTACAAAAGGCCAGCAGAAGTGGTTAATAATAATAAAAGACCTTTGTTTTATTTTTTGTTGGTATCACCATTTACATCAGACAATACCGAATCCCAATACAGCCTAAGACCCGTTTCATTCAGAATGGAGATGGTTTAAAGGGAGTATTTATTTATTTATTTTCGTTTGTGACGGGTGGACCTGTATTATGTAAAGGTTGTTCTATATCGAAGACAAAAGGCCAATAGAAGTAGTTAATGGTAGTAAAAGTCCTTTGCTTTATTTTGTTGG
Source organism: Stichopus chloronotus (assembly GCA_021234535.1). Classification (NCBI taxonomy): domain Eukaryota; kingdom Metazoa; phylum Echinodermata; class Holothuroidea; order Aspidochirotida; family Stichopodidae; genus Stichopus; species Stichopus chloronotus. Next base: position 27,093,947 of record CM037832.1, on the reverse strand, counting down.
TATCATCATTTACATCCGACAATACCGAATTCCAGTATAGCCTGAGTCTTATTCATTCAGAAAGGAGATGGTTTAAAGGGCGAAGGTCATTTCTCAAACAATATTAACTTTCTCATCAGTCTGAAAGTGTCTTAAAGAGTTCTCGCCACCCCCCCCCCCCCCACTCCCTTACATTCGTCTGTTTGTGTTCTTGACGAAGCAGGTTTGATGCGGTCTATATACCTTCGCTGGGACCGTAAAGTTTCGAAGTTAATCCTTGATGTAAGTTAGTACTACCAATGGAGGCAATTTTAAACTGCCAGACTTCAAGTGGTAATCTTCTTCTTTATTTTCGTCGGCATCCTCAAAGTGACTAGTCCCAGTGGTGCTTCTGATGTGAATATATTATTCTGGCTTCTTGGTGGCGGGCCATAAATCAAATCACGTGTTTCCTAACATTATATCATTTCCCAGAGAAGTTTTTAAAGGTGCTGATTCGTATACCCATTTTGCAGCAGAGAACACTTATCATTTATTGCTGTAACGCATGTATATGGAAAAGCTAATTCAGTTTTAATTACTCTGAGTAGTCGAGTATAACAGACGAGCCAACATTCCGAAGACGCTTTGACATTTCCCCCACTTCACTGAGAAACTTCAGGGAGAAAAAAAACATTGATCTTACGAAGATGAATAATAACAAACAATGCGTCTGCCGTACGTAGTCCTTCATACAATTTGGTTTATATTAGTGTTGGCATATTCGTTTACATGATAGCCTTGTGGTTATAAGTTATGATCATGCGCCATTTATGGAAGGGGGTGGGATTTAGCATGTCCAAAATTTAATCATTCACTGATTAGTGGATCATGAATTTCACGTATTGTTGCTACCTCAGCATTCCGGATCATCAGTATCGTCGCAAATATACATATCTGCATTACGTCATGTAACGAATGTCGTCGAAGTACGCGACTCAGCTGGCATTCAACTCAATTATCCATGTCAGGTAAATATGTCACAGATGAGCGTTCTCTCAAATCACCTCCCCTCTCCCCCTTAATCATGTAGGTATGTTCTTTTTTATCTCAACTACAGTAGCACACTACACAAGGTTCAAAACCTATAGGATTAATGTTGTACGCAGTCCCCAAGGTTACGGTAATTCAATATAAACTGATTATATCTGGACAATATTGAAAACGGCAGTAAGTCTATGAAAGCAATTAAATGAGAAAACATAACTATAACGGGGTTGTGAAAATTGCGTGACAACTTTATGATACTTCTACCACACCGTTCAGAGACAGACTGAGAATCATTCAAATGGACAAGGTGAAGTTTTCCAACACTGAAGTGACAGCGAAGTATAGACGAAGGTGATTTACATAAATCTGAGCGGTGATGTTTTCATGATCGCGTTTCTTTCTCTTTCCTCTTTTCTTTTTTTACAAAGTTGCCGAAGTAATTTTGTTACAAACAACACGATAGTTGGTGCGCACTAATTATTATATCGATCGGCCTACTTGTATTCTTCGCACTATAAACTCTTAATGGGCCGATAGGACTTGTTTAAGGGGCAGTTTATCACTTTTTTGATAGAACATCACAAATTTAATTCCCTCTTGCGAGCTACCCACACTATATCTTTACTTGCATGAACGATGTCAATGATTTTTTACAAGACGTTAGCCAGTAATCTCATCACGAAGCACATTCACAAACACGTTGCTCAAGATGGCTCATACAGACTCGATGTCTAAGAGCGTGCTTAAAAATAGGGTTTGTATATAAATCCTTTACTCTAGTGACGTGTGAAAGTTATAAATATTAGTAATAACACTCATTTACTGATTAATTCGATAAATTATGGTAACTTGTTCACTGACGTGTTTACTCATGTCAAAGTTACATGAAGACACATTTGACTGACGGTACTTCGGGGAATCTGAAGAAAAAAGCTTAAAGGACGGTGCGTGCCAAAATTCGTTTCACGAGAAATAACGGTTTGATGTCCTGCCAAACTTTGCCGAAACTAATTCAAATTACGTTGGATTGGTGAGAACATACTCGTTCAACTGTTACGTTATGATGAGAGTGTAACAATGAGAAGTACATCGATCGATTAACTCAAACTACGCCTGATTATTTGGAATGTAGCAATTGTTATGTAAATCAAAATCATTTCTGACAAATATGGATTTAACCGATAGTAAGCGGTAATTTACGACGATTAAGGTTTACAAACCTCTTTAATTCCCCGAAGTTTGCAAACTGATGACATTTGGCAACTGCGTCTTGGTACAGCATTACGTTGTTTGTAGGGGTTACAGTATTGAAAACGGTACACACCAACACCTGCTTAAATACAGACATGCAGGTTCAAAGGGCCGATTCAGCAATTGCTGCAAGAGTGGGGGAGGGGGTGAAGTGCACGGAAAGTTACTATCAGGGGGTGCAATATGAAATAATTTGAACACGGAACAAAGCTTAAACCTAGGTCATTAAATGCCTTACTATACTCCATACACCGAAAATGTCTTGGCAAAATGTATGCAGTAGACTTGATAGTATTGTCATTGTTTTTATCATATCCCCCCCCCCCCCCCTCTTGATCCCCGTTGTGTTACAGATATAAGACAGACTAGTATTACATGATTGGCTCGTGAGAGAGCACAGTTGTTCTGTGGTATAGGTCTATTCACTTTGAAATGGGAAATCGCTGTCTTCCCTGTCTTCTTTTCAATTGTGATAGGCAACATTCCGGAGGTTTGCCGGTAGTCTGGATTTAACTGGATAACATTTTTATGAGGTAATGTTGGCCGTAATGTTTTCTTATCGCTTTGAGGTTGTCCCCTCTCCTGTCAGTAAGTAATCGAGTGAAGCGATTGTGTTTGCCAAGTCACGAGTTGTGAAGGGGAAAAATAAATGAATATATATTTTTTTACCTCGTTTTCTTGAATTTATTTTCATGTTGATATTCGTCAAACAAATTTCGACATAGCACCTTTAAATACTATAGGAAATGCAACACCTCAAAATTGCTACTTGATGTTAAAGATAATCATGTAACAGATAATCTACTAACAACTGCAAATACTTAAAGTGAAACAATACACAACAGACAATTGAATACCTTCTGTTTTCATGATTATTTTATTATTCTTTTTCTCTGCGTCTCTACCTCGTTAGGGAACTCCGTGTGTGTGTGGGGGGGGGGGGGCTACATCAAGTCATGTCTTTGTAAAGTCCCAGGCGAAACAGACAGATCAATCCGAATGAAACAAACTATACGTAAAAATGAAACTAAGACGAAAAAACACATAATTTATGCGAGAGATTCATCCTCGAGCAATTCCAGAAGGGACTTTTGCAATATCTAATCTAATTTAAGGTTTACGTACTTTTTTTCTTGGTAAAATTCAAATTTCATAATTCTTTCTGCTCATGGTACGCAACGAGATTATTACAAAACTTAACGTCAAAATAAGATGACTGAAAAGGAAAGACAGTCATGAACTAGCTGCATTTTTTTTTTTTTTTTTTTTTGCCAACAGCGAGCAGGTAAACATGATAACTATTCACGTCACGAATTCTACAAGACGTGAAATTTGTTTTCCTGTCTACGAAACGGAAAAGTACAAGATCAGGTCGCGAAGAGCATCATGGGATATATGTATTACACTATTGCAAATCTTTCACAGACAATACCTCTGCCAACTGTCCTCCGTTTTCTGAGAGAATGTCTGAATTATAACTTTACATAAGAAAACCCGTATTTATTGTTCAAAATAGAGAGCATTGGAAATTGTGTTGTGAATTCACTGTGTATACACACATATACCAATGTGTGTATTAGTATATTGTTTATGAACGATAATATGCGATACATAGCAACTGAACTGGATGTAAACGTTGTTTAAAATACGTCGATATATCATAATAGTGGTGTATAAAATTATAAGAGCGGGATGCTTCTTTTTGCAAGTTGCAAGGTTCATTCGTTATATTGTGTTTGGTTTCAAATCAAGGGTAATTGACGGCTGTTATTACGTAACTACGTCCACATTCAAATGAGGGATTCTTAGGCATTCTCCTGTTTGCTAATAAACAAGTCGGACACTGTGCATTGTGCAGGTTACAACTCGAAAAGTACGGTACCTCAGGTCAGCTGAAAACATGCAGCTCGAATTCAGTCGCTTTAAAAATAAACCTGTTACGTCTTAATTAAAGGTAGTAATAGTCATTTGCGGATCCAAGGAGGGGGGGGGGGGTGGGGATGAGGTAATGACCCCACCGAAAGTTGGACAAATATGATTGCAGAATATATACATAGACCCCTCCACCGCATATCACTGTATCAAGAATTTGGCCCTTCCCAACTAAAGACTTTGATCTAGCGGTTAGAACATTTTTTATTTGGTTTCGATGAAATCGTAACCTTTGTAATCATGCGGCCATATGTGTACGTGTATGTTTATAAGTATGTTTGTGAAGCTTACATTGTAAACATGGGATTTCAAGCGTTGAAGCTTGCACAAATCACATATTCGGTATATAGGTGCACCATATTAAGTACAAGTAGCCTACTGTTTTCGGTCGAGGTCAAAGATCATTTGGGGTCAATAGGGGTCAAATTGTGAAAACCTTGTAAACACGATATCTCAAGAAGGGAACCTTGCAGAGATTTGATATTTGGTATGTAGTGAAGTTTCTTGGATATCTCTGTAGTATACAGTTATGCATGTTCTTATGGATACCTACAGTATCTGTCATCATCTTGGGTTAGCAGATGTCATAGTACATCTCAATTGGTGGTATGATGTATTACTTAATACTACAATGACCAAGCATATAACACTTACTTGGGCCACGCAACATGTCAGATTTATGAAAAAATCCTCATAATGAATTCATCGAAACCACAGTACCTTTGTGCTTCCTGTTAATACGTGTGCACAAATTCGATGGGACAGCGTTCATCGGGAAAGGTCTGTTTGCAACAACAATTACTCTTCCCTGGAAGTCAAACCTTTTTTTCTGTCTTTCTTCAATATCATATTAAGTAAGTAAGTAAGTCTTGGGAAAGTTTCAGCTTCGAGTCCCTAACGACCCTATGAGAAATTACAAGAGCTACATTAGTACTGGTTGATAATATTTTATCGTCTATCATGTCACAGTAGATGTGATGCTTATAAACGACAAAATTTCTGCAGATTTATTCTTTCTTTTCAGAAGCAGTTTATTTAGTCTTCCGTATTCAGAGGTTACTACCCTGGGCTGCAAGGAGGTTCTTTGTGGGAACGACTTCAACGAAAATTTAATATTTCGGTCGTTGGATAGACATCATGAACATTGCAAGAAACAGTGAAGTGATTAAAAGAAATAAAAGTATGAACAATATTTCTTTTACTTTCATTTGTTGTTGTTGTTGTTGTTTTTGCTTCTTTGGCTATCTGTTGCACAAACATGAATCATTAAACTTTTATTCAAGTGGGAATGTGACACGCAAATCGATCTGTCACATCAAATCAAAATTAATCATGATATTCTTGTTTTAATCAGTTGTGGTGATCACATTGTGTCGACCCTGTAGCTGTGAATTAACTACGAGCCAGCATTAGTACGTATGGTCACATCACCCCTGCTCTCAACATGGGAAGTATGTAGAATTCACAGACAGCGATCAGATAAAAAAAATATCCCCTTGATGATACAGAAGAAAACTTTTTCAGCGAAGCAAATTTTATATTTCAAACAGCTGGCCAATCAAGCCAATTACGAGACCCTTGTATCCGGAGCCATGTGGCTAAATTAGATTGTCACGAATCGGCTATAGGCCATACCAATAGACAGACCGCTCCATAGATCACAGTCTTCATACATAGGAGTAGCCTACAGCATACAGACCGCATCGAATGAATACACTATTGTTTCTTGCATGGGAGGAGCTTCGTGGTGTACACGTAGTCAAAACATCCGAAAAAGGCACTGTGTGGCAGTGGACCCAAAAATGAGACCGACCCCAGCTAAATATCCCCTCTGCACGGAAACGACCCATCTTTCCACGATCTCTGTATAAATATTTGCAATCGTGAAGTAGAGTACTGGAAATTACGTATATATGGTCAAATTTGTAGTCACCAGTCAGCTCATTTTCGGTACCTACAGCTTAATTTCCAAATCACTGTATTAAACTTAGCCGCTGAGTGTTCTGGGTTGACCATTCCATATCGTCCACCAATATATGTCCCACTTTGGTCTGCTTTGTTTGTGTAAGTTTAAAAATAATACACTCAATACTTTCATTGGTCCTAAGTGCTGTTCGTATATCCCACAGGATTTAAAAAAAAAGTATTTCGAACATGATGTTTGATCTGTGAAAGGAATTGGTAACCATGGCGGCACACATTAAAATATGTTCCACGGGAAACATAAGTGGAATTTCATAAGGGGACGTACGTGGTGGGAGGGGGGGGGGGGCTGCGAATGGGGGTATAATCACTGTAGGTAGTTTCCAAGGTGTCGCAGCTTCCTATCAAACGATACAAGCAAATTTCTATCCGCTACACAATACAATAGCGAATTCTCTTGGCAGGCCTTTAACACGCATTCCCGTTATGTGTATAATACAGTGTGAAAGCCATTACATCTTTTTTTTTTTCTGATTTGATGACCTGAACATATACAGTTACACGTGCAGGTCTGCAGTCCATCGGGACCAGTAATTCCGATTATTGTATTTATTGTAATAAATATTTGAAAATAATTCTCCCAATATGTCTTATCTTGTTAGCTTTCCTATGTGACCTCCCGTGTAATAATTCTACCCTTAACTTTAAATTTTACGAATGAATAAGACGTTAGCACTTGGTAGACATGCATGAAAGCAGTTTTGAACAGTTCCAGTTTTTGCCTTTTCTGAGATATTTGCTGTATAGTCAAGTGTACGTCTAATCGTCAATACAATAGATTAATTTTGAGGGATAGGAGATCAATTGCCAGGGCTCTTAGAGCCACAAAAGACTGGTAAGACCATTTTTTTACACTTGAATGCCATAAAAGTCATTTCTTTATGGTTCATTAGAGAATATCGCAGTAACTTGTTGTAGTGGTCACGTGATTAGGTTTTTGCTCTCACTAATTGGTAGTCTTGTCTGAATAATAAGTTCTTTCAATTGAATGTAGTCTTTCGACATGTATGACCTTTTCAAATATGACTTGATTTGTCCTTTGTGAACTATAATATTTCATTGTGTTTCATTGTGCAAAAAAACATAACACTATAATATAAAATCAATAAAAAGTACGAAAATGGCTCTCGGTTTTCCCTTTATGGTCTTGATTATAAAACTTGAGATATATATTATTTTAGTTGGTATCAGTCGGCTATAGCCTTCAGTACTTCAACCAGTAGTTGAAGTTTTAAAATCTTTTGTCGAGTCCAAACATAACGATGTGATCAAACGTTATAATCATTTGAGTTCTTGACAGTGATGGATCACTGTCACGAACTCAGTTTAACAGGATCCACAGTTATAGGCCCATTAGAAGGGTGTCTCTCTTGCCCCCCCCCCCACCCTTCCATTTTGATCCCATGCTCAGTGTTTGAGGACACTTTGTTGGGGGGGTGCCGTCACAAACCATAGCACACGATAGACGTCTTTAAATACAATAACACTTTGTACAAAACGTCAGACTTCACCCAGAATTGGGACTGACGGGGGAATCCAACTTGTGCCACACATAGCCTACCACGGCCTCTCAGACCGATCACTATCATTCCCTACCCTACCTGTATCAAGACAAATTTGTAGACGTTCTGCCGGTATCGGTAAAGAAGAGATGCATAACGAAATATCAGCCAAAATGGAAGGAAAGGAAAGAGAGAGTGACTTCACTGTATATGAAACAGAAGCAGGTACTGAACTTTATTGTCCTGATTCATAGCTTTGAATCTCCTCGACGCTAAAGACATTTCAACGATTCTTTCAAACGGTCCCTTTCAAAGTTTTCAACGGCAACAAACAAATATTTGTAATATGTATTCTGTCACTGACGTCGCCAGTGGATCCATACATCCTCTCGAGGCGACGATTAGAATTAAAATAACAAAGGTCATCTTGACAGCGTGCCGTAAGATGAAAAGACGTTTGACTGTATGCATTAAGGATTGACGAGTATTAGACTTAAGCCTAACGTCAAGCAAAACGTAATCTTCTCCTTATCAAAGCAGGGAACGCTGCATGTAAAATCAATTTGAAATGTGCAATAAAAAAAAGGTTTTTAATAAGGTGAACATTTTACGACATGAGCATCCCAAATGATCGTAAATAAAAACATAGTGGCAGTAACACTCACAACTCAAAGCGCTGCCACTAATAATTTAGAATCATAACCAGGATCAAAAGCCTCAATCGATCATATTGCGATCAAAATCATAGCTGTAATTGCAGTCACATATATTAACCTAGGCATAAACTCTTGATCGAAGTCACAATCATCTCACTATGGGTCGAAACAAAAACAGAAATGACCCTCTCATCATTACAATGGTTCGGTAGTGGAACAGGTTCACTCTTTCAAATTTGCCAGGACAAGTTCATGGTGGACGATTTATCATGGAATGTGAATTCAGATAAGATACTGAAAAAGGATACTGAAGAAAAAAATACACCTTTTATGAACCCTCAAATCCTGTGGTGTAAACGTATATTAATCGTTCCTCTCCTATCCTATATTAGTCGTTCCTATCATGCTATTATTGAAATTAGTTTAACTTATATTTGGTCTGCGTCAGTTGCTTTAGTCAGAGGTAGCCACAGAAACCACAACCCATTATTTGTCGATACGCGAACCATCACAGAAGCGTGTAGATAATATTTGACAATATTTCCTTTTATACATTTTTACACATTCGCCCAGTTTTACATATTCATCTCTTTTTTTTCTATCATGTTTCGTAGAGCTCATGTGATCACACAAATGCAAATTTGTATATTATGCTGTTGGCTGAATAAATTATTATCTATGGTCTATCTCAATCATCTGGCAATCTCGTAAATTACATTACATTACATAACAAAACAAAAATCCCTTTCCAAACCACTATTGTACTACTCACGTTCACAATCTCAGTCCCAGGCTCAGACAAATTCATGGTCAAAATCTTTATCGTAATCACAAATGGTGACCGCAATCGCAAATTTAATCACAATCCAATCACATTAATCATTCACAAGGGCAATCCCAACAATAAAAATAATCTTGATTTAGATTTAAAATCTCCATGGCAATCACTACATTGTAATCGAAATCAGGCTGTCTCAGTCTCAACCTTCATAATCACAATCGTAATCACAAAAATCCCAATGATTTTCATAATCATAATTGCAAACACTGGAATAACTTGCAGTCGTGATAGCAATCAGTACCATATCTTAGATTATTAACATTAAAGCAGGATGTGCTGTTTGAAGCAAACAAATAGCCTTCATCATTTATTCTCCATCATTCTCTTCCATTCGATAGCAATCTGGAAAATACCATCTACATTATGTTTCTTTCAGAAGAAATACCATTCATTAGATTGTTAATTACTGCAGAAAGAAGAGTGATTCATTTTTTTTTTCCGGGTAAAAAGTTAGCGGAACCAAGCCCTGTAGTAAATATGCGGCGCTTCCGTGCGAAGACCCCCACTACAAAAACGCATTGTTTCAGGAAATTAGGCTTTATTTGGACATAGAAACCACTGTACGGTAGTTTGTACAGCTTTTTACAACTATACAAAATATTGCCAGTCTTTTGGTGCACTTTTGACCAGTGCAGGAATAACAGCACATCCTGCTTTAACATCGTCAGCCTCGCAATACAATAAAAAAAAAAAACATGCATCTCAGACGAGTTCACTTTCATTTTACATATTAAAGGGAAATTCTGTATTTGTTTTTATATAGAAAAAAAATCATATTTTAAAAAGCACTTTTGTTGTGAAAAGAATGATATTAAACAAAATAAGACAAAACAGTAGCGTTCCTCTCAACAAATGAGTTTCTCTTAAACATGCAATTCAGTTATTTGCTGCTCAAGAATAATTTTCTTATCCAAACTTTCAAAGAGTCAAATAGTGCTTCTTCGGTAACCTGTCTTATGCGTAATGTTTTAGAGAGATAAGAGCTGCTGCTGATTGGCAGGACTAAATGGTTCTACAATGATTAAACTTATTTTCCTAATATGCCATGTCGGTGCACTTTTCTAACTATCTCTCTATTAAATAATTTTGTCATACTTGAAATATTCGTAGTTCCTTTTCTCTTTTTAAATCTTTTCTGTTTTTCTTAGTTGAGATGCCCCGATTTGTGGCTTTTGTTTTTGTGTACTCCAGCTAAAACTGTCACGTACAAGAAAGCATTACATACAAGCATGTTAACCAAATTGGAATATTCATAAAGTTTACTTGTGATTCGTTTTCTTGCGTATGTAAAATTGAAAAGAACAGGAAGACCGTTTTCTCTGGTTCGACTCTACAGTAGGATGATATATATATATATATATATATATATATATATATATATATATATATATATATATATATATATATATATATATATATATATATATATATATATATGTTAGGCCTCTTATACCTACGGCACCTACCATCATAAGTCAGAAATTACTTTTGTAATTCGGTAGTCAATTTGCTCATAGTATTTTCATCTTGTGGTAATCGCATTTGATGTATACAAATACAAAAGGGCTTCATGACCTTATCATACACACACACGAACATACAAGCTACAAAAAAAAAAACCCGCAGGACATAAAGCGAGCCTCTACTCCAAACGAAATTTATCAAAATTGATTGATTGTCGATTTCAATTCCCGATGAAATCTTTTAACTGTGACAGCCTCTTCTGAGCGGGTTGCACAGCACCTCAAGACACTGGTCTGATATGCCCGTGATGGAGTGAGTTTGTTACGGTCCGGTAGATCAGCTAATGACGTCTTAGATTGATAAACATCTCCTACAGTGTCATGTACGTATAAGTATTGGAAAGTATATAAGCATATATGTCTTGATCTCAGGTGAAGGAAAGAGGACAGAGCGGTCCGAAATATTACGAAAATAGAATTTTGTTGTTTCTACAACAGGCGCCGTCGTTTGTTTCCTTCGTGCTTATATTATTTGTGCTAATAAGTTCTTCACTTTCGACACCAAACATCAACAAAATAAGGGTACATTAATACAAAAAAGGGCCTGTATAAAAGTCTCCTTTGAGAGCAACCATGGGATCTTTTTTTTTTTCAAAATGAGGGCATATCAGCCATTGACCCACAAGAATGTAACCACATAGGCCGTCACCACTGTTGACCTAGGAAAACATCCAACTAATGCTTCAAGTCACATGAGTTTGGTGATTCAGTAAATTGATTGATCACACAAAGAGACGTATACCTTGGGATTCACTTCCACGAAACTCCACACGGGAATCAATCACATATATGACCCTCCATCATATGTACCGAAGTTGCTGATATTTAAAATCGGAACTCTACAAGATCAGCTGGTGTGGCTTTTAGATTAGGCCTTCTGAAACAAAATTTTAATTTTGGGAAATGTACAGTGACGTGATGAGATTAACCAAAGCAAATCGAGATTGTCCTTTGGCAATCTTGATCTTTGGATCCGGTCGATCCCTAGTCCACCGTTTTCCCATAGCTCCATGTGTGTCATCTGTATGAATCGTTATAAATCTATAAGTCCTACGTGTACAACCGACCATGTGACCTTTGTTAAACGTTGGGCAAAATATCACTTACGTCATAGATTACGTCACGTTTTACATTCAACCGATATTTTTTTCCAATCGCTCTTTTATGCGCATCGTATGATTTGATGTGTAAATCTGTGCTTTGGTAGAGGTCATTGACGTCAGCTGCAAGTCCACTACGAACAAAGTAAAAAACACAGGAAATTTCCCTCTCGACCTCTTCCTCCCCCCCCCCCCCTTCACCTCCTCTTTGCCCTTCTGACTCTCCATGTCCTTTTTACTTACGTTCATTAATATGCTCGTACCGTCCAAATGATAAAAAAAGTGCTTAGGTCTTTAGTTCAGAAATTTCAAAATATGTACGAGACGTAATGGTTGCTAGTTAACGTAACTGGTCCTTTTTTTCGCGCACTTTAGAGGAAAGAAATAAAGAATAAAATAATAGAGGAGTTCTATCCGAGGCTCAAAAGGTATCGTCCGCTGCGGTTGAAAGCCATATCGAAAACGTGCCACTCATTTAAAGAGATCGATTTCCGATATTTGAACATGAGAACCCTGCATAATACAAATTAAAGCCAAAAGAAAAGGCAGTTAAGAAAAAGCCACCGGGGCTTGTTCGAGGGTCCAAGAAACGCCAAAAGGTGACTACATTGAAGTTTTCAAACACTAGAGCAGCGGTGGGATTTTACAACCGCCTTTCAAATAGGCCTCTCGAATGTAAGCAACAACATCTTTTACAGCTTATCACCAGATGCGTCGGGAGACGTACGGTATCAGCAACAGGGGTTTAAATTAAACCGGGGGTCTAACTTCTCATTCAGTCCTTCTTCTTTCGTTTTATATGCCACATAAATGTGACTATTAAAGGCTTCTTTATTGACAATTCCTGAAATTTCTGGTGACATGAAAACAAACACCGACTTACAAACACTAAAAAAGGTTGTAGTTCCTGTTGTCAAATAATGACAAAGCAAAACTGAAACCGTGACACACACGCGCCACAAATCGTTTTGTAATTGCCCGTTGTCGGGTTCTTTTCTGCAGCCCCCAGTTAAAAAACGTCCTCTTTCCAAGTTTAAATGTTTTCAGTCGCATGGAAGGATTTAACCTGGTTTCCAACACATGTATGTAGTCGTCCTCCGAATGCGTTGTGCACCGATAATGAAAAAAAAGTAACTGTGAACAACCCAATGTTTATGAACAAACAACAGAATGACTTTCTCTGTTGGCAGAAAAAAAAGCATCTATATAAAAAAAAAATCATTAGCGAGTGTCCCACTTTTTAGGTGATCATTCAAACTTAGCATTATATGATTTACTGGTCTGTTTCGTTGGCAGGTTAATTTCTGACCATAAATTTAATAAATAAATTTCTGACCAGTACTCGTGAGTTCATAGTTCAGATCTTGATGATTGGTTATTTTACGACTCTGAGTGACCACGCAAGTGTGGAGGACAAATGTGACGTATATATTACTACTTCACGTCGGATGAATACCAACTTAACCAATTTTGAATCAAATTTGTCATTTCAGATGGGAAAACCCGTAGATCATTCTATAACCATAAACAAAAAAAAAAACACCGTGCTGTGAACCGGTTCAGGTAGAGGACCCCACTCCCCTCCCCCCTTGTTGCTAGTAAGCTGTCATTGCTGCAAAATTGCAAAATGTAAATGCCACTACCTTTATCCACTCTGCCACAGAGCCGACCATACTCATTTAATGTTTATGAGTGCAAAACGTCAGAGAAGCTCCCTTTTGATATATATTGAGCGGATTACGTTCATTTTATTGCAATTGCATGTCTGTGCAATTGTATGTATATATATGTGTGTGTGTGTGTGCGTGTGTCCTTAGATTTTCCCACCCCTCATCTATGGCGTGTATAAATAATGAGGGGGGGATGAGTCCGTCAAACGTTGACAAAAAGAGTCATTCCATCAATCAGTTTTACCTGGAAGACATCAATGAAAATAACAAAAGCACTAGCAAAACAAAAAAGGGAAATGGAGAGAGTTCTATCTACCAGAGAGAAGGGAAATTTGGTTCTCCTTAACAGAAGTGTAATTTAGGGTAAAAGCCAAAAAAAATCATTGCTTTAAGAATCGGACGTCAGATATCGGGCCAATAAATCTTCTTTAGTGAATAATAGTTTTGATTCAACGTTCATGTTGTAAAAGCCGCTGGGACGGGGTTTTCGTGTCGCATGAACGAGAACTCCGTCTGCGGGTGAAAGGGAAGCGTCGTTACCACTGGCCATTAATTCTGTTTACAATTCACTGGATTCAATTTAGATAATTGTCATCCACAAAAGTTAAAAATTTATCTCCGGCAATGTGCAGAGATAGTGACTTAGAGCTCCAGAGTTTTGACATTTGTCAGGAACGGAGAAGAGGCTTCTGGGAAGATTACAGATTTCTGTCCCCCCCAAAAAAAAGGAATAAAGAGAAAGAGGGAGAGTAATGCAAACATGACAGTAAATGAGGTCAAGCCGGTGAACTATGACCTTCCGTTAAAAAACACAAAAGAACAAAAACCTTTGCGACACATTTCGAGATAAACTACCATGACCGTGTGCATGTCTGAATCAGCAGCAATCACACACGTTAAGATGTCCGTACCAGTGGGGTTGTTCCATTGCTAAGAGAAGTGCACTAACTTCACATACTACCCAAAGACTGAATGTTATTTGCTTAGATATGTATAGCAGCTTTTGGTTTGTTTTAATGTTGTCTTCACAGTAAGTCAACTGATCGTGTGAATCATCAAGTTGGATAACAAACCTGTACATCGATTTATGGGTCAGCATGTTTAACCTCTTTCAATTAGAGCACAGTGGTGTTCAATGCATGCGCACTCAGAGAAGAATGTAGTACCCGCTGTTTACATGAGGCCAATATGTGGTAAATATTAATTTCGGAAGGGCTTTTCTCTACCTGCATGTAGTTCAGGGTAATGATGATGATGATAATAATAATGATGATAAAAGTGACAATAATGATAATAATAATGATTATAATAATAATAATAAAGATGGTAATATACATACCAATACATCAGGACAAACATTTTCCATCAGGTTTATAGTTACCCCGACAGTGTTTACCATGAGGTCACCTGCCTTTGGTCAAAGCTTTCAAAGTACTGTACAGTTGTTTGTTTATCATGTGTTAATATGTTGTCTAAGACCAGTTAGCCCTGACTAAGTTTTAGCCAACGCGGTGCATATGGTCAATGCAATGTAAGCTGTTGGTTTGTATTTCATTCATTTTTGTGAAGTAAGAACAAACAGGCCTAATAGCCCTATCACGATACGTTTGTTATTGTTTTGACCCAACAGTGTTGGCCCATTTGTATATGCATTGGCACTACCTCCGCCTAATTTAATGAAACAGATATTGGCAGAGGCATGCTGTGATTCTTACGACTGTCGACAAGTGAATGGGGTTAAAGTCCTTTCGCAAAGATCGTTCACCTCCTTTACTTTTCACAAGATCTTTGAAACTTTCATCATTACAAAAAATACCAATGATTGAGTGATGGGTGCGTGATTTTCTATTCATTGCTAACGATACTTATTGTAAAAAATCTATTTATTTATGCAAAAACTGCTTCATACGACTCAAATACATAAATTATTTACTGCTTTACGTAAATTAGTGTCGTGTTGTTGCTCAAAACGGTGCGAAAAGGCAATAGAGACAGTAAGGAGAGCACCCCGATAACAAAGGCAAAACTAGTTCAAAAACGTAAGAGATCTCGTTTGGAATTGAAACCCTGTGGGTGTAGTGGGCCTAGCTCATATGTACATGTATATTGACAATAGACGCAGTAAAGAAAAAGAGAAAAAAACGTCTATTCCATAAGTAAAGAAAGTTCAACTGCCAATCTCTCACGATCTGTAAGAGACATTCCCAAACAGGTAATACTCATGTTTGAAGTGCATTTACAACTCGTCTTCTCACTTATCAGCTCATCTTGGCGGAAAGGGTCTCATGAGCGTGTTCTGCATTTTTTTTCTTATTCTTTTTACAATTAAGGCGAGAGGAGAAGATACTTCAAACTATTGCAGCTAGGGTGATTATTTCCCCCTCTAGACTAGCTTTTTCATCTTCTGGTTTTAGTTCTTTGATGTAATTTACCTTAATTTATTGAAACCGAGATTACACCACGGCCCCCTTGCTCTGACGCATTCATTTACGAAAACGCCATCAGCGTTGTTAATCTGTGTAAACATTAGCATCCCACTGTGCCCCATCGCTGCATATAGAACTATATCGCAGGCGGTCCGATGGTTTGGCCTGAGAGCAGCGCATTTCATCAGCTTATCACATACGTTTGTCAATTCATCTACCTAACATCTCACTTGGCTAAACTAACCTGGCAAGATTAAAAACGATCAAAGGTAAAATCTAAATGGCAAGTTGTAAATGAGTGCCCCCCCCCCTCTCCACCACCACTACTACCAGTGAAAAAAGTTGTTAAAACTTAACCATGCCCTTCTGTGTGAGATGAAATGCCTTACGTCAAGGTCCAAGGCTATGCGACCTCATAAACTTTATGGTTCATAACATTAGGTGAACTTAAAGCTGGTGGATTACCATGCTGATTTAAACTTAACGCTCCTGGCCCCTAAAAAAAATTAACGTTGTTTGTCTAAAGTGTTGAAGTTTTGCTCAAAAACGGAAAAAAGAAAAAAAAAAAAACAGTGATGTCCCCGTACAAACGATATGACTGACTACATTACAGATTGTCAGCGGTGCTTTAAATGTCTTTGATGATAATGGAGAGTTGTAAAAACACATTTTATTGGTTTTTCTGTGAACTTCTCTTTTCAAATCTTCTGGATACGTAGGCCTCCTGAAAAACTTTCGCCGTGACTTAGGTTAACGGAATTTCCATTAATCGGGCGAAATGTTCGTCTATTAATACCAAGATCGCTTACGTTGGTGACGCCATGGTTGATAAGATACCTAAGCTCTTTCTTTACCTTTAAATTGGTGATCCTCATGCCTAAGAAGGTAACCAAAATGAAGGCCACTAAACTCTAGGATAGTAAGATGGAAATTTTGGTAACGGTCGAACAGTTTCTTCTCGTCAAATAGCTACCTTTGCGAAATCAAGGAGAGTAGACACTCTTGAGAATGAGACGATGGACAGAAACAACCGTCAGCATCAAATGAGACATGGACTTTGTCTTATCAGGAACAGCAAAATGAGATCATCAAGTCAGTATACTGCACGCGGTGGGGATCTTATTCCTTATTTGGCGGCTTGTGTTATACATCCACGCATTTCCACGTGTGTTATCTGCTTTCAGTTACCACAAAATTGATATTCCAATTGTCTGCCGTTTGCAACCGTGACGATATCAACGGTGGTCAAGCTACTCACTCAAGATAACTAAAAGAGAACTGCTTTTCTGGTAAAAAAAAATTTTTATCACAAAGATGACGAGAAATGTTTACAGTATTAATTTGAGGTTGAACGAACGAATGACGTCATCACATCGGTTATCAATGAAAGGAAACTTTTGTGGCAAGTTTCATCAATTTTGTGATGCATACACATCATGTGGTCACATTATGTGTTACGCACATTTTCACGTCACATTTTCGACTGAAAGGTTCTTAAAAGCGAAAAATGTGTCACATTTTAGGAAATGTTTAACAAAGCGGTAAACACTGAAAGTAACAGTTACGGTTGCGTTGATCACTGGTTGAAACACTTTTGCGCACTGCGTGTGTGTTATTGTGTGTGCGTGTGTCGGTTTTTTTTTTTTTTCTCAAAGCTTGGTCACCCTCCTATTTCCGCTCTCCTGAAGAGAGTTGTTCTAATCCATCTGTCCTTATAATCTACGAACTACGAAAGTGAGTGATTAGTAAAACTATATTTTGACCATTAAGATCCGTATTTACCTATTTCGAGTTACATCACCTTCATGAAAATCAAAGTTCAATTAAACGATTGTAACTTCACATTTGTCAGCTTTTGTATTCTTCTTTGTGTGTTTGTGCGTGTGTGTGGGGGGGGGGGTGTCATTCCAATTCATTGGGAACAAATTTCGAGACATACGGAGTAACCGAACTCAACAACGTTAATTTAGTTTGCAGTTTTTTTTCAGTATATACGAAAATACGACAGAACATGTACCCGCTGTCACAAGGAAAATTGAAAATGTCAAACGACTGTGCCCATCACGACAATAAATCAATAAATAATTGCTTATATTGAGCTATTCGAGTGTTTTTACTTTTAATTACGCTACTCAAAGAAAATCTGTTTAAAGGCTAAATGACACAGGCATGCAAACGACATATTAACCTGAAATTTACAAAATACTGAAAGTTAAATGAAAAGTGACGTAACTGAGTATTGTCTATAGTGCAGGCAATCCACAAGTTACTGGTCTATACATAAGTCACGGCAAGGACAAATTGAGAAAACCGTTTAAATCGTGCATGAAAATTTGGACTTTGCTTTTGTAACGTACCGGACCATGGAGAGATGCAGTAAATGCAGTCACGAATCATTTAAACCGTTGACGTTTGATAATAACTTGGACTGAAAATGATACTACGTAGTTTAAGAGAAGATAAGAAGAAGGAAAATTAAAGCGCCCAGGTAATTTTAGATACTTCGCCAAGTTACAAAAATATAAACACAGTGGTGTAGGGAATGAATTGTGATAATCTATGGTCCTTGATTGGCTACAAATCAACGTATGTTGCGTTTGTGAAGGGGAGGGGGATGTGGGGGCTTCATGTTCCAACTAAAGAAGGAAAGCAAAAACACAAAGTTCATATGGGAGGTTAGGCTATACGTTGGACAAAGTTTCAAAACGTCATGAATATATATATATATATACAGATAGATAGATAGATAGATAGATAGATAGATAGATAGATAGATAGAAATATATATATATGAAATATAGCAGATGTGAAAAATTGTTATGCTTAGAGGACTTACCGTTATTACGTAATACCAATATGTTTTCTATTTTATTTAATAAGCCGTTGTGTGTACGCAATACAAATAATTGAACCTGTAGCCAATTGAGGGAGTTCATGAAGATCTTTAGGGTATTTAAGCATATTTTTCTTCTTTTTTTTTTACTTGCATGAATATGCAAATATATTTATATAATGTTTGTCGCCCAAAATGTTTTTTTTTTCAACATGTCAACCAAAGGTACGATTTAGATTCCATCTGATATATCACGTTAAGTTGACGACACGCAATTTCTGACATTTTGGCAGGTATATGACAAAAGCAAAACCATTAAGTGGACTCCAACAATTATCGGAAGGAAACATAAGTCGGCGGTACAGTCGTTTCGTTGGCCGCTTAATCGCATTCCCAGTCAAGTGTAAATAAACCTTTACCTGTTTTATCGCTCTAGTCTAAGGTAAATGAAGGGATGTTGTGGACCATTTACACCATATCCCTTAAATCTTTCATACACATCATTTGGCTATGCTTTTTTCCTATAGCCGGTAAATAAATGCTGACCTTTTTATGACAATGTATGTTTTTTTATGACAATGTATGTTTTGTGACAATGTATGTTTTATACATTGTACGTGAAACGATAACATACGTGTTGTTGTTACTCCAAACATTTCACCTCTCAGAAATATATCAAAACACCTACCAACGTTTTGCTTATTAAACATTTTCTTACTCAACATTTTCGTCATAATTTAGAAAAAAAAAAGTAGGAAAATATGACTCATAGGTTACGATGTGTTTGGCAGCTCCAGATGAAGTTGCCAGTGAGGGAATCATAATACACATTCAATTTTACAAGGTTTTCCTCCCCTGCGACAACCTCCACCTACAACCCCCGATACAAACTCTGCCATTTGCAGCTCAAATCTGTAGGTAAAGTTTATATAACCGAAATATGGAAATGCTTGGTGATTACCTGCATTAAATAAAACTATAATATGCCTAATTGAATAACAAAAGACAAAACTCTGCAAGATTTGCAGATTGACATGAAGTTACGGTTTCCAATCCATAATACTTGAAAACTGTAAAATTGGAGAAACTTCTTAGAAAAATTGTTCTATCGTTGGCCGCTGGTATTCTCCCCACCCCCCCCCCCACTCTTACTACTACCATCCAGTTCATACACCCCCGATCCATCCGTCTAACAATTTCCCGATTCTCCTATATCTGTTTTCCTCTGAATGGCATTCCCGTCTTTTATTTTGGAACCGGAATATCAACACGTCTTTATATTTCTGTCATTTTCTGAAGTCTCTCTATGTAAGACCTTAACAATAACGTTCGCGAGTTTCCGAGTCACGCAGCTGCAGCACTGCCTTGGCCACCGTTTCAGCTTTGGGCATTTTTTTATTTCTTACTTTCGGTACCAAAAGAAAGACAAACAAAAAGGAAATCAAAACAGAAGAAAAATACAAAAGAAAAAATAAATAAGGAAAAGAAATCAAAAGAAAAACAAGAAGATGTATCAGAATTAGTAATTTGAAACTCCTTTCAGTGTCGAACGAAAGTGAAAGACAGCCGGTGTTTTTCTTCAGTTGATGGAATATTACGCTCAAAATGTTGTTCTTCTCATATAATTTTAATGCGAGACATAGGCACTCGCGGTATAACGTGCGTACCTGCAGTAAAAATACTTTACATCTTCAAGAGCCATCCTAAATCCCCTAACTTCAACAACAAAGAAAAAAGAAAGGAAACTCTAAATGGAATTCGTGCGACCATGCACCGACCAGTGAAGTTCACCCTCGACTAACAAAATAATGTAAATATAAATGACATAAAAGTATCTATAAATGAAAGAAAAATATCTCCAAATCACGACGCTTCCGAAGAAGCTCTATAAAATTGGTATTTTCTCGCATTTGCTTGATATTTAAACAACGTGTGGCTAATGACATGACATGGATATAAAACCAAGAAACAAAATATGGTCCGCTTTATAATTATGCTCATAATAATAACGAATACATCAAGTATTTGACAAAGGTCTATGCCTTGTCACTGCACGGTGTGGTGAGCTTTGATTGGCCAAAGGTTGGAGATTCACTTTATTGGATTTGCGCTGCTCAGTTCTCAAGAAACAACAACTTGCATATAATTACATATGTAAGAGACTCGATTCATACATAATGTAATTATACATAATTAACTCAAACAACATAAAAGGAGACTCACAATTGACAATTGTAATACTCGTTTTTACATAAATTGTGAAACTTTCTGTTGTACACAGTAAAAAATGTCTGTAAATTTACAGAAAATAAAACAAAGAAATAAATAAGAATTACGGAAATTGTCTGGAAACTAATTACCAGAAGATTTCTGTATTCCTTTTGTATTTCTTTATTTTATTTTTTGTAAATTTATATTTCACAATTTACATTTTTAACAGTGTACCTATCACTTTTAGGATCCAGCAAATTTTATCTCCTTCCGTCGCTAGATCGTAAAAGTGAAATCAAAAGAGATCAGGGTTATCAGAGATTTTGAATTTCTAAATCATCTTAATCATATGTTGCTCATATATATATATATATATATATATATATATATATATATATATATATATATATATATATATATATATATATGTATACATAGGCATTTTGCCTTCCAGTGCGTGGTTTATATATTTTGTATATTCTTAAATGAAAGGGGACAGCTGGGAATAAGACAGCTGGGACAAGATGAACAATTTCAGGCATTTTTAAAATGTTAATTAGATTATAATCAACGGTGCCGGTACCACCTATGTGGATGGTTACGTTAAAGAGAGAGCACACTGTTTCAAATTGTATCTAGCTGAATGTCATTTGCCTGGTTCTCTCTATTAATATATGGAAGATACTGTGTGTTGTGAGGACAAGAGGGAGGTCCCTGCATCTGTCGATTGGACTACATACTTGACACAACTGAGGTAAAGTTTGGCTCGGTTAGACCGTACAGCTGGTCAGACCTGTACATATATATATATATATATATATATATATATATATATATATATATATATATATATATATATATATATATATATATATATATATGTACCGTGAAAGGCAGGATTGATGCAAGTTACGCTTGTATCAATCCTGTCATTCAGTCTTGAAATTTACTCTGAGCTGCACTGATGAGTCCTAACAAGGACGAAACAGTACTGTCTGCAGATTGAGTTTATATATATATATATATATATATATATACATATATATATATATATATATGTACAGGTCATTTGCTGATATCATCAAATGATTTGATGATATTACCAAATAATTGTTGATGTCAACAAATATTTGATGATATCTGCAATTATTTGGTGATATCATCAAATGAATCGCTGATATTATCAAATAAATTGCTGATATCAGCAATTCCAACATATTGCTAATTCAATTTCTGCAAATAAATTGATGGGAAATTATTTGGTGATATCAGCAATTCGACACCTCATATAACCATTTAATTAGTGATATGTTGAAATTGTTGATATCACCAATTCATTTGCTGATATCACCAAATAATTGCAGATATCATCAAATATTTGTTGATATCAACAATTATTTGTGATATCAGCAAATCATTTGATGAAATCAGAAAAATGAATTAATGACATCATCGAATGAATTGGTGATATCATCAAATGATTGACTGATATCACCAATAAATTGTTGATATCACCAAACATCAAATAAAAAGTAAAACGGCCTGCAAAACTCCCACTTTGGGTTGCGATGGTTTGTCTATACATAGTTTATTTGACTGTCATTAAGCTTATAGGCCTACATTTGATACACCATCAGCAATGATATACTATATGGTTATTCATGCATACACAAAGTCATGTTTGTACATCCAGTGTAATGGCTTCCTCTTTGTACTCTCTATCGATGCTGATTCGCGTATCCTGTCCTTTGAAGAACGTAAGAGTATACTTCAAGGCCACGTTTGTCGGAGAGACATCTTTTTATATACGAACTGCGTCAAAATTGCTTTTACAATCGAGCGACTATAAGTTACACGCTGTGACGTCACACACACGGGGTAAAGTGAGACGCAAGGGGGTCAAGTGCAAAATGAGAACCAAAGTAGAACTTGGATACAAGGATGATGAAGATATTAGAATAAACAACCCTCGAAAATTTTAGACCAAGCAGTCTTAACCAATAAGGGTAAGAGTGTGTACCAACGATAAATAACAAGTGTTAAACGTGTTAATAGCTAAAATCACTCGAAGAGAAAGACAGACGCAGTCGACCTTTTTTTCCAGAATAAGTTGCGGAAAATTTTCACTTTAGCTGAAATACATGTCTGTGGTAATTTTCGTGTCTCTGTTATTTTTCTTTTTTTTCAGTTTTGCTTGCTGAGTTGCTGCAAGGCTAAGATCCGACCATACTTTGAAATTCATGATTTCTGGATGATGCAAAAGTCCAGTCATCGCTCTCTAAGCTATTTGTGTGTGAAAATTCACACGATCCACTAGTCCGCAAAGTTGACAAACTGGTGGCCGGCTTAGGTATAATTATGATAGACAAATTAAAAATGGCTCGCATTATTCAATTTCCCTTTCACGCCTAGATAAAATTGATGTCGCGTTTAATACATTTCATAAAAAAAAAATTGTTGATTTCACTATACCAGCACTGACAAAGCATTGAAACTGTAAAGTGTGCTAGAAGGCCGTGCATTTATATTTCAGTTATGTTCCAGTTTACGATGTTCACACAGTCAACAACAACAACAACAAAAAATATATCAAAAAGGCTGTTTTAGAAATTTCAATACGGTGGAACTTGTTGTATATGCGTCTTGAATATTCTGAAAACTAAAATTCCCTAATTTTACCTTTGTTTTAATTTCGACCAATCATTTCTAAGTTCATGCACTTCAATCGGGTGTAGTCTCCTTAGTTGCCATACATGCTTTTAAATATGTTAGACATGCCACGGAGGGTAAATTTCATTTGAAGTTCGTTACTAGCCTGCATATGTATTAGGAATGTAATCTATGTGATATTTCTGTCAAATCGACATTTTCGGTGAAAAACAATAGTTCATGATTTAACGAAAAAGATGTCTAACCTCATGAAAGGGAAAACCACGAATTAGGACGTGTATCAGGTGTACACTCAACTTCCATGAATCCACAAGCTGTTGCATACGCAGTATGAGGGGCGAAGGGGGGGGGGGGGAGAAAGAAGCAAACCTAATGCTTCTCCCGGTAAGAATTTGCCTTTCGTAATTTGCATAACAGTATGAAGGGTTTGAATTCTCTTGAATTACCTCTTTGATTATCCCACATTACACCTCCCCCCCCCCCCCACAGCCCCACAAAAAATCAAAACAAAAGTCTAAGCACGTTGCGGTTTCTCTTTTGAGTATAAATCCACTTGCGATGCAATACTTTGCCTCAATTATTGGCCAGCGTATATCTATAGTTTCAGCTCAAGACTATGACATGCATGTTTATTATAATAATCATAATAACTATTATATTTATAATAATGATATATATTCACAACCATCAACCGTTGGCAACTTTGTTTAGCTTTACAAACAATTTATTATGTAATTGTTACGTAATGCCAACGTATACAGTTCCCTCCTCCGGTGGACATATATTCAGAGCAATCATTCAAAAAAAAGTGACTCTGGTCCTTATACTTGTCTTATATAGACCTGACCTGTGAAACCGTTATGTGGACCAAAAAAATCTCTTTTTCTTTTCTTATTTCAGACTTCCTCGAATTCATAAATTCTTCAACATGAATGTTCTTGGTTACTTCTCCTACATTTCTCATCCCTCCAATCACCATCCTCCTCTACCTCTAAACCTCTTTCTCTCTCTCTCTCGCTCCCTCTGTAGATTCATTATGTTACACTACATAATTTTAACTGACAAGACGTCGGAAATAATCTCTTATTTTATGTTTTCATTTCTTCTTTTTTTCTTGACATTTTGTCTCGCCATATACGTCATTCCCCGTGTGTACTTGTGAATCCCCATTATCGACAAGTCTCCCTATTTGTCACACGTTACATGATAAAACGGAGGCAAACACCTTTGTTTTCGTTCTTCTTCTCTTTTTTTTCTTTTTTAATAACCATCGCATTTCGTGATGTGTCTATATAGTATATAGTAATTACTGTAACGGTTTGCATGCGCGCATGGCGGTTATTACCCGTTCGACTTTTTTTTTTTTAAAGGGGACGCAACTGCTTCTCATAGAAGACGTCTGGACAAGGCTGTCCTAGTTTGCGGAAGCCTTCAGCGCCAAACGTGGGACCCTGCAGACATTGACGCTTTCCCATGCATCGACTAGCTGCGACATGAGTCCTATACGTAAACATACATTTCTTTCAGTAGACAGATCCATCTTTCGTAGATAACTTACTATTTATGTGTTAGTTTTTTGCAGCATGTAATCTGCCAAAAAGCTGATTACAAGGGAAAGCAAACAACCAAAACATGATTTATAAGAGGCCGATGTGTTTTGAAAGCCTAATGATTCGAACGAGGATGCTCTCAAAGCAACACACACTGCGAAAGCATTTTCTGTTATCACTCAGAACGATCACCTCACAACAAACTGTTGAGATTTGTTTTTTGTTTTTGTTTTTTTTTTGTATTTTGATCAGCATTCTAGGTAACTCTGGCACCTAGCCGTCCTGTTTATTCCTGATTGACATCCATCACACTCACGTACAGAATAGCAGAACAAGAAATGTGCTTTTGCTGTATTCGCCTTCTTCTAACAGTCAAGTCGTCCGGTGGCACATTGATATTATTTTCCCCACATATTATTTTAGTGGAAGTAAAAAAATGTTAGGGAAGGTATGAGATAGGACTTGGGTTTAACACACCAGAAACGTTCTTCCAGGATCCCGCTTGGACTCATCTCAAATGATAGCCACTGGTTCAAAATTTCAGTGTCATATATGAGTTTCAATTATTTACTCAACTACGGCCTTCCTTGTTGCTTCTCCATCGTTTTTTTTTTTTTTTTTTTTATCAGATGAGAATGACAGAGATGTGAGGACGCATTTTGCGTAAAGGTTGATGGTTTTTACTGAGAAGGAGGTGTACGTGGTCTTCGTAAATGTAAAATCGTAGCAGACGGATTATAATTACATTAAGTACGGTAAAAACTTCACACAATGGAAACAAATCAACAATATTCCCATAAAGATCAAATTGGGGACATGAAATTTCAATGTGTTCATATTTACATTTCCTGAAACTGCTACTTCTGCATGACATGACCGCACCTTAATTCTCATCTCCCTTCATCTAAGTACACCCCGGGAGACAACTATCGAGGAGTGAAAGTTCACACTTAACGTTCCATTTTTAGGACGAGCATCAACGAAACGCCAAGACTTAACTAACAGGTTGTTTTAATTTGAACAAAATAGGAGTTAAGCACGGATGCTTCTGTCTTTGCTATTCGGGCTTTAACGAACTTCGAGGTATCTGTCCTACTTAAAACCAGGGAAGATTCTCCGGGTTATAGACCATAGCTGAGATAAAGAGAACAGTCAAACAACTATTTAATCAGATGTAGACAAACCTTTGGGGGAAGGATACCGTAATATAGTTTACATTTCGTATGTTGACACAATATTTCTTTAGCTGACATCTCTTTCAATGAATTTTCCAACCCTCTCGATTAAAGGGGCTCTTTGCGTTGTTTCCTGAAATTCGACTATTATTTCAAAACCTGTCAAATTTCTTTCTCATACTTATGACAAATGGTTAAATTTAAGAGGATTCCTAAGTATCAGACACAAAGGAACGCTGATGAGTGAGTAATTAACGATTCAATTTGGTTCTTGAAAATTCGTGACAATGCACTTTTTTTCACATTCCCACAAAAATGTTGGCACTTTTCAGAAACGTGACTAATTATGCTATTTGTAAGCATTGACATGTGATTGTAAAAAATCAAAATTCAAAATCCGCACAACTTAATCGATATCAACCCAATGTGCCACGGCTTTATCTTAGCGACGTAAAGAATTATTAAGGGTATATTTGTTCCTGCCTTATTAATACGTCTCAAATAATTACCTTAACTAATATATGGCAATGACGTGTTGTACCCAAAGCTTAAGATTCCGCCCCTTCCTATCCCATTGTGTCTGCGTGGTCGGTGTTCGTTCCTGTTCTGTCCGGTTCGGTTCTGGACACATGTCTATGAGAGATCTTTCAGGCTCTCATATAACTGAGTGACCTCCTTGTGTAACTGTCCATATATATATATATATATATATATATATATATATATATATATATATATATATATATATATATATATATATATATATATATATATATATATATATATATATAAATATATATATATATATATATGCAAGTGATTTGCGTTCCCGGTGTAGAGTGCTCAATACTTGGTGAGAGTAGAGCTGGTATAACACAATAACAACGTGGGATTACGTTTAGTCACTAAACGCAGGTTTCGTGCTTACAGTACAGCACTCTTCAGGTGACTGAATCAGCTTGCGCAGTGTGGATTCCGTTGAACGAGCTGGTTTTATGCTTGACTGGTTTTCCACAATACTGGGGGGTGTGTCGACAAGCGCTGAGATAGTCGTTTCGTTTATTGAGGAGGCGGTTGCCCTTGAAAGTCATGATAGGTATTTTCTCTTCTCTGCACAGGTTGCATCTCCCAGGGTCAACAGATTTGGGGGGATTGGTTCTGATTTTCCAGCTGATGGAGTAGTTGGTGTTCTGGCGCTTTAGCTGCCAAATGTACTTGGACAACTCTGTTTCCGTTTCGTACTCAGCGTGTCTGAGGGATTTCGTGTGGTTGGCGAACCGGGATTTGAATGTACCCCCTGTCATCCCTATGTATGATGCGGTGCTCTCTGGGGTGGTGACGTCGGCTTGGTAGACCACATTTGAGGTAAGGCAGTTGCCTTTGACTCTGCACTCGGCCTTGACCCTGCAGTTGCATTCATTTGCTGCCGGTGCAGGTGTATGGGTGCTGTCACGCATGATTTTCTTGTTGTGTGACTGGATGATTGACCTGATGCTTGGGAGGCAGCTGTAGCTTACCTTGACTGTATTTCTGTTGAAAATTTTGTGTAACGACTTGTTGGGTAGGAAGTGTTTGTCTATAAGGCGCAGGAATGTTTTGGCGACGTTTGTGCGTCCGCTTTTACAAAACGGGGGGCTGAACCAGATGATTCGTCGTTTGCGCTTTCTCTTTTGTTCTTGCCTTGGGGGGTAGGGGGTGTACTTTAGCGTGTCAGGGAACCCAGCATCTCTCAGGGCGTTGTTGTAGAGATGCGCGGCAGTGTCGAAGGACTCTTCGGGGGTGGTTGGAAGAGTGGTTGATGTACACCGGGTCATCATTTGGTTTGCGGTAGGGGCGGCGTGAGTTGCTACGGAGGTCAAATGTGACGTCCACGTAATCGACGACCTTGAGGTTGCACTCTGCCGTTATTTATATATATATATATATATATATATATATATATGAGATGAATTTATCTAAAGTAGGTTACAAAGTGCTCTATATGCTAGGCACAGAGCTATGTATATACGATGACTATACACTGTATTTGGACTTGTCCAAATACAAGTGTATAGTCATCGTATATATATATATATATATATATATATATATATATATATATATATATATATATATATATATATATATATATATATATATATATATATATATATATATATATGTATATATGTATATATATATATATTTGCGTATGTGCAGCCTATATTATTTGACCTGCTCTAGAAATAAGTGGTATATAACTGTGATACTATCGTGGCAGTTGAGTATGCTTTGTGATGTAGAAAACACCGCAATAAATTCAAATAATGTAATCGTGTAAATGAGATTCAGGCAGAGTCTGGTGTGCTACAGTACCAATGATTAAAATATTAAATGGAGTTAGATGATTAAAGGGCTTAGACGTACAATCTAGCTCGGATAAAAGCATGACGAATACTGGAAAATACATCAAATGTATGTGAAACCTATCATTCTCTATTAAGGGTTTTTCTCTCCTTTTTCACTCCCTTTCTTTTTCTTTGTCTCCTTTCATTTTGTAGCCGTTGATTTCTCATAGACGCTTTGACTCTACATCTGCAAATGAATCCACCCGAAGGCATACAGAATAATCAAAGCAATAAGGAATAAGTCAATTGATGACAAGAAGCACTCGAAAGAAGCAAATAAAATAGAGTTTAAATTGACTTGTTGAACCAATCAACATAAACGTAAACACAAACAGCTTCGAAAAAAATCAAAGTACGAGGAAACAAACAACATGCAAATAACCTTTTTTATTCTTACGTTGAAGTGGTTACATGGATAACAGCAGACGATTTTCCCGCGTAATTTCTGCAACCTGTGCGGTCACACGCCATTGTTGCTACACAGTTTCATTAAAATAATGCTTGATAAACTCAATTAAGTTGACTCAATACCCTCAAAGGTATTCGTTTTAAAGTGATTACATTCGAACATGACATATGGTAATATATATTTCGCGTTAAAATGGGGCTTACAGAGGTTTAGAAGAGAATGACCGGTTCTTTGGTGCAATAGTAAATTAAGCGTTTCTCACGCGCCTACGTTGGCTATCAATGAAAGGTACAGTGAACGGAGATATATAGGATTACAAGTGCACGTTTAAAGAAGGGCATTCATCTACTGATATGCTCGTGGTCAAGGGCTGTGCCTCATTTCATGGGCTTTACAGACGACTCTCTGAGAATAATTCAGAAAATCCAAATTAAGCATCACGTATTTAATTTACAATACAGAAACTTAAAAGAGAGAGAGGATTTAGGAGTTATACCAGCTTAGATGGGAATGAAAGTCACACAAAACGTACACCGGTGCCACAGACCGTATGGTGCAGCATCGCATTACAATTGCCCTTTTATTTTTTTTCCTTATTCTTCTTCTTTAAAGCAAGATGTGCTGTTATACCTCAGTTTTCAAAAGTCCATCAAATGACTAGTTATACTTCTCCCAGATGTAAAAAAGCTATAAAACCTGCCGCACGGTATTTATTACGAATATAAACTAAAAATTGTCAATTTTTATTTATCTTGGTGGACGTATGTTTGCGTACACTCTCAAAGCAAATTATAGTAAAAACAGCCCTTATTGATAGTGAGAAAATATTCTTTTTCTTTTTTTGGTGAATTTAACCAAGCTTTTAAAACAATGTCCAATTTTGCTACATTAAACGCCGGAATCTGCTTCAATAAGAAATGTTACTCTCTAAACGTAAAAGAGTGACCACAGCGATCACTCTTGCTTTCTACTGACATTGGGTTCTCGGTTGAGTGACATATTCACTCAATTAGAGCCAATAACTATTTCAAGCAGAGTGAAATCTTAATCGAATTATACTCTCTAAAAGAATGGTCACTGTAGTAGTCGATCATTTACATTTCGAGGGTATTTAAGTAAACAAAAGGTACTAAAACTCAAACGGATATTTTTATTTATTTTTTTTTTTTTGCGATCTTCTTAACTTTTGTTTCTTTCCATTAGTGCATGGGTGATTTCAAAGAAATCTACCTATAATGGCCTATGCGTTGCAGACTGTTGATTTAATAAGTCGCCTGCGTAGACAAGCCGTATATCAAAAAAAGGGGGGCATTGTCTTATTGCACAAAAGGGATTCAAGGTATGTCAATCAGGCCAACGATTCCTTGACCAGAGATAACTCCCGATTTATGTTTCCTTAAAAGTTACCATGAAAATTCTCCATTGATCTTTACATCGTCATACATTTTTCTACTTATCAGAGAAAGTGAGACAATTACTTTAAGATTCTTAAGTGCTTTGTGGCGGTAGCCTTCCAAGGGCTGGAATGCGCATGATTTTAGTTTTGACTCATTAGCAGAATACAAATTATTTTTTTTACTTATCGTCGATAGCTTTGAAGAGTAACACTTATGGGGTCTTGTAAATTAAGTCCATATGTTGTAATACTATGGAACTTACATCGTTATGGTATTACAATGCTACAAAATCGTTAAGAAGGAATCCTTGTACAGGTTTTAAAATATATCGTTAAATTTTGGTAAGAAAAAGGAGCTTATATGATATTATTTCGAGGCCCTGCTTGTGATTCACAACTTAGTCTTGGCTATCAATTTAAAGTATTCATCTCACTACAGTACCAGTGTCCCTGTAGAGAAAGACGGGGCGGACTGTTGGTCCCTGATTAACTGATTCGATTTCGAACGTGAGGAGAGGTCACCTCCGTTTACTCGGCATTTCTCTCTCAATCTTGATAGAAAGTGATGAAGTAAAACTAAAACTGATACGATAAACTAAATGAGAGAAACATTCGCAATTGAATGGGCTCTTGCCATATTCGAAGAAGCAATATAACTGCCTTAAACGAGACTTCTGTAGTAAAAAGATATCTGATTTTATCTTTTCTTCCCAGGTAAAACCTCCTCATCTTTTATTGAATGACAAAAGTATTGAAGATTTATGTGCGAACTGCATCTATCATAGACTAGGTGCTACTAGAAGAATAGGTCAAGGTGCTTAGGCTGTGATGGAAGATATGTTGACTATTGAGTGAGCCATTCTTATTATGATACGCTGAACACCTTTCAGGACTAAATAGGCTACTATCAGTCCACCTCAAAAAGGGATCATCATAGCCGCTGATTGTGCTTCAGAGGATCTCTTCTGACCTGTATAGCAGGCTCGTGAACCGCTTCGGTTGAACATAGTTTATTGTACTGCATTGCGTTACATCGCCAGTGATTGCATAGCATGTTTTATATTGCACTGCAAAGTATTGCAATGTAATGTATTGCATGTATTGCCATAACACGTCAGTATGTTGTGCGAGAGGGGATATTGAGCTATAAGAAATTTATACATTCTTTACAAAATAATGTTATTAAAGAAATATCGTAGAGAGACCACTATCTCCAAATTTCGACTCATCAGCTTAAAGTTTCGAATTACTACCTCTAAATTTCGACTCACTATCTTCAAGGTTCGATTTGATATATTGAAATTTCGGCTTTATACTGTCAAGATTTTGACTAAATATCTCAACATGTCGGAATGGACTCTCCAGAAATTTGTTCTTGCCCTCTCTCGACCACCGAAATCATTGAAGCAACTCAAATATCTAGAAATACCTTCAAGATCGACGTCGGCTAATTGAATTGTAATTTTCAAGTATGATTATGAAATGTGCTCTTTTTTTAATTTTTACTTTGTTTGTCAAATTTCGTTTCGTTTTTCTCTGAATGATTCTTTTTACGAGTTAAACACAGGGGTGAAATACTACGGGAGGAAATGCACAACTGACACTCATTAGCAAGCCAGAAAAAAATAAGCTGGGGATCTGATAAAGAGATCAATCAAGGGATTGGCACGTTATGTTCAAGTATGTTGATTATAGAACGTGAAAGGGTGAAGCCATTTGGAAAGTTTCTGGCGATTCAAATTTGACTTGTTCAGTAAAGCTGTTTACAGTGGTGCTGAGGGGGTTATTTGGGTTAGTGTTGTCCGATTTAGGTCTTTTCCGCTTCAGGATGCTTGGTACAGCTGATGGGCTGCTGAGCTGAGCAGGTTCTCCACCCTTCCCAGCCATTGGGAAAGTGGCTAAAGACTGGGGGACACACTCTCGTCCGTCGGATGGGGACGTTAAATGTCGGTCCCTGGAGCAGGTTTGCCGGGTTTGCATGGTTTGCATTGGCGATTGTCTGGTTTCACCTCTGCCTCGATATCCTCTGGACACTTATCGAAGAGAGTAGGCGAATCTCGCCGGTGTTCATCCACGATCAACATGGTATAGGGTCCTTGATGAACCCATTTGGGGCTTCCTGATTCTCACCTTTCAAATTGAAAATACTTTGAGTTCGTTTGTGAACTAAAGTTTTCAAGTTTCGTTTACATGATAATGATTAATGGTCAAACAAAGACTATCCCGATGTTTCACCCACCAATAACCATTGAGAAATTAAGAATTAGAAGTTGGTTACAAAAGAAAAAAAATACAGACCACATACTTTTTTCACATTAGTATTTATTGCACCCACCCGGTACAGACCAGGATCAAAAATTCAAAACATTTTACAGTTTTAAACAACTATTTCAGTTGAGCCTTTACTAATGATGTTAATTACACAGAGTTGTCATATTGGTCTGCCTTTTTAAAAGCTCCCAAATTTATCGATATCAGCTCAATGTGTCGCTTTTAACGTATATTATGTATTACAAACAACATAATACGTTTTAACGTATGTATTGCGAGCGAGTGTTTTTTTTTTTAATTTTTTTTTCTGTTGATGAAACTTCTCGGCTTTTCTCTGCGTTAAAATCTCACGTAGATGAATCATCATTATGATAGGTTCATTTTTAATATTTGTATAAAATATGCCTAAATGATGCCACTGATATAGTTCCAATACGGTTTTCTTAATATTGCTTTTACTCTGCGCCATCTCTTCTTACTTTTTTAATTTTTTTTTCTTTAACTCACCCACCCTCACCTACCCCCCCCCCCCTTCCTTCACCACATCACGTCGCGTGTGATAAGTATATTGATTAAGCAGGAGAATAGAAGTGTAGCTTGAAATTATCTTAAGATTGCAATGAGAAATAAAACCTATGGTATTGTCGACATTTAACCAATATTCACCACCAAAATTATGAATGATTTATCGTGTCGTATGCAAGCGAATAATATCTCACTCGCTTTTTATAACGAGGAGGAGGTGACAAATGGGAGGCGAAATGAAGCTGGAAAAGACTCGGAAAGAATTGTGCATAGATCTTTGTTCTCTTCCCTATCTTCATCTCCTCCTCCCCGCCTCAAGGCCCACATCTACTTCCGCTCTTCCCTTGGTACCATGGAGTTATTTGTTCCCAGGAGGAATGACGTTAAATGTGACCAATGGACGAATCAAGATCTTGGAAATAGGCCACACCCATAATTCTAAAATGACGGGATCTTGTTTACTTTCCCGTAATTCTGAATGAATGTTATGAAAGAACAGGCCAAATACTCTTGTGCCACGTTCTCTTAACCTTTATCATGGACCTAACCTTGATTTAGAATTTTTTTTTTTTTTTGAAGAACCGATTTGCCCACCATTCGTCCTGGAAAAAAGAAAAGGCGTCCGGGTTAGGCGGAGTGTGTATAGTCAACTTGTCTTGATACAATTCAGTATTTACTTGCGTGTTGCATATAACTGCCTCAGACTTCTCCAAGACTTGTTGACATTGAATGATTTATGTACCCTTCAAGTGAATACCTACCACCTAATGGAATATCGCCTCTTCTTTTTTCCTTTTTTTTCCTTGTTTTTTTTCTTAACTCTAATCTCACTCTTTCTGTCTTTCTGCCTTTTTGATGTGTCAGGTCTTCGCCATATTTGAGAGAAAAACGGGGTGCTCTTTATTCTGGTATGAAGTTTTTTTTTCTCAAGCCATTGACTCATCTTAACAGCTCTTTTTTGTTACAAAATACCTATTCATGTAGTTTTATAGGACGAGGAAACACTAGATGTGTCAAATGTTATAGGCTTTCAACATGTTATTTCATGTGTCAATTCTGTCTGTAGGAGATCATGAACCCTCTAACTCGAATGCCGAAGATGTCATAATTTACTAAAAACTCACGGACACGTTTTTTTTTTTTTTTTTCATTCTTTCATGTCACTTATTATTTTCCGTATCGTCAATTTCGTCGAGAGGCGTCTAAATTCGTTCATAAATTATGAATATTGCTTGCAACTTTCATCAAAATTCATTCATTCAAAGAATGTTGAAACACAAAAGATGATGAAGTATGACTGTGTATTTAGTACATTTCAGACGCTGTACATGTGGATGTGGAAAAATTGATGGGAACACTTGAAAATGAAAGTAAAAGGAAGCTTACTTGTTGTCCATACTCCAGGAAGCTTAGGACGTATTTAAGAAAGATTGTTTCTTTGTATGTGTATGTGTGTGCCAGTACGTGTGTGAGTCAAGGTGTGGATGGATAGATAAGACAGGCACAGATGGGACTGAGTGAAACGTATAAGAAAACTGTATTGGTTTACATCTTATTGTAAGTAGAACTCAACTAATATACGTTATCCACTTGATCGTGTATTGGCCTATTTCTATCATTTCATGATAGTCTATAAGGAAAATAGGGCGTTTAGAATACACCAACATGACATACAAAAGAATATAGCGGTAATCATTGTTAAAGCATTCAGTCTCATCAATAAACATCTAGCAAAGCTTCATCTCCTCAAAAATTATGCATGTGATTAGTAATGGAAGATGCATTATTTGAATTTTGAAAAGTTTGGATGAACAAATTAGTGTTGAGCAACAAATAACTGAATTTCGATCTGTGAGGAGCTTATTTTTTGAAAAGAAGGTAACTGTCCCTCCTTATTTTGAACAATCGATCATTGTACGTCTACAAACATTGGTTTCGAAGATATGGATGTTTTCTCTGACACAAACGCCCAATTTCCCTTTAATTGTTAAGAGAGGTTTACCATGATAATATATTACATATACTTCATTTCCACGTCTCCAGTAATGCCCTATATGGCATACTTTCGCGTGTTATTTCTTCTTTAACATCCTATTGATGCCGGCTTGATATTTTGCTTTCAATCTCGCTTAAGTTCTCAGGGAAGTAAGACGTGTAGCCTTTGCTACGCTTTAGAAGTTACTTTATTACGAAAAAAAAAAGAGTAAGGTCTCTTTGAAACATTAATGGCGGGACGAGGGAAAACTCTGAGACAAAACCAAAAAAAAAAAACTCTGTGGTAATTGTGAGACAGTGTGACTTCCCTTTCGGTTCGTCGTTATTGACGCGCTTCGAAACCGCACTTCATGCACGCAGCGATAATTTTGTGAAATATCTGATTGATGTTCGAGTTGATACCATGGGACAACCCCGAGGAAAGGCATCCACCGTATACATCCCAGCATGCATTACACGATTATGCATATCCTGCGCATACCAAGCTCTTGGGTGATAATGGTATCCCCGCGTGGCGTGAATTGTAACCCAGATTTACTGAGGGCTATTTCCAAATCCATAAATGTTCCATAACGTTGGATTCAATTTCTGAGAATTTTTTTTTGTTGTTGCAATGTAGCAATGTTGCAACTGCAAACCAACAAGTGGAGGAAAGACGCTAAGTCAGTCAAGATATCTAAATAACAAACAACATGAATACAGGAGGTAATGGGGAGGTGGGGCGTGAGAGGGGGTGTCTTAGTGTGAGGCACTGGGCAGGTGTCTAGGTATAACAGAAAACATTCAATGATTGTGTGATGCCATCCCATATAACTTCTTACGGTATACCTACGTTGTGGATAACAAAAGACTTCAAAATAGGTATGGATATTCGTACTCTTTAAACTACGTGATAAATTTATCCTAAACTTGTCATTCAAAAGTTATGTCCTACCAAGTTGAGGGTACACTGTAAAAAATGTCTGAAAATTTACAGAAAATGAAACAAAAACATAAATAAGAATTACAGAAATTGTCTGGGAACTAATTACCAGAACATTTCTGTATTCCTTTTGTATCTCTTTATTTCATTTTATGTAAATTACCATATTACAATTTAAATTTTTTACAGTGTAGATATAAAAAAGGGGAAAACTTAGTTACTCTGTAGTATCACCAAAGGTGATATAGACCATGTTATGAGTAGATATACCCACTGTGTAAAACTTAAGATGAGGCTATCATCTCCACTTTACATCGTGATCATTAAATAGGTATATAATTTTAATATATCAAGAATGCACGTATGTTCGATTGTGGGTTTATATGAGCCGTACTCTAAACAGAGTCCAACCCCCAGGAACATTTTGGAAAGGATAAGATCATATACTGCCGGTGCTTGTCGATGAAAACCTTTCACTATTATTGATAACCTGCACAGTGACTGAATTCTTTGCTAACTTAATTATTTTTCGTATAGCTTAATTGAACTGATATTAAATAAGGATAAAACTCTGTCTTGTATGGTGACGATGACCATAGCAAATAAATTTATACAATAGTTACAACTAACAAGGAATAAGTCAATCTTGTTGGTTTATAGCTCCATGTGTAAACTGGAGCAATCTTGTGGATGGTGTATTTATCACAGCGCCATGTGTATGGAGGGTGAATGTTGGCTATCGCGCATGCATTCTGTGACGACGAGTAAGGTGAAGTTTGCATAATAAATACGTAAAAAGGACATGAAGTAATAACACTATACACGTTCGGCGTAAACACACGTAATGGAATGTGTAACATTGTAAAAAAAAGAAAGGTTAAACACAACTTTGTGTGACCGATTTTGAACACACCAAGGAGTTTATTTACGCTGTAGTAAATAATTACCGTATACATGGGCGTAATAAGCGCTGCGGGTAATGAAGTGAACACACTGAAGCCACTCTGAACATGTGTTAGTGACGCGTTTATTCATGATAAGTGTTATAATCTCATAATCGTTGTTGAGCACTTGCTCGTTAACGATTTAACGCTATAAATGTTCGAAATTAAGCATGTGATGTTTAAAAAGTGTCACCGTACTGGCGCCAATCCTTTTACTCCACTCAGACTGTTTGAAGCGTCTATTGTGCTTATGTAATTTATTTCATTGTCATAACTTTAAGCTTAAAAACCTTAACGTGTTCAAAATCTGTTAAAGAAAAATGCGTTTCCCCTTTGTACAGCGTAGGTAAAACTTCTACTCTTACATCTGCTTCATAATGCATCATAAACGTAGTTAACTTGTTTTTTTTACAGTGAGGCGATGCTGTGGTCTTCCAATAAATGAGGAAAATATCTCAGGGTAACAATCTGTGTAATGATTATACCATACCTTTTAGAATTAAGTCCATATATGGCCTGTAAACGGATAATTAATGGTAACTGATATTAGAAAAGGGAGTAGAAAAGGAACTGAGAAAGGGGGCTTCTTCTTTCTACTTTTAATGGTTAATTGAAAAAGCGTAAAAACTAGGAGTCATTTAACTTGCTAGAAATTGGAACAATTGGGAACCAATAATTGATCTGTAGCACGCGCTTGTGAGAAAATTAAAAAAAAAACATAATTATTAAACAACCATTTATCCTTACTGTTAAAAACCCGTGCTTATACATAAGCGTGTTCATTTAAAAGATTACTAAGAAAAACAAAGACTTTCAATGGAACTGCCATGACGTCATCATCAGCTCAGCTCATTCTTTGCAAAGTGAAATACATGCACTTCAAAGAAAGTAAAGCTACTTGTTGACCATGTGATGTACCTCGGAGAAGAAATATAAAGTTTAATTGTATCACCCATGTACATTTCTCTTTCTTTAAAGCAAGCCTTAGTCCGGTTTATTACTTTGAATGTTTTGAAATCTTAACCAAATATTTGACTTGATGTAAAAGCAGTAATTATTTCAAGTGAAATTCCTAGATTTGCTTAAAGAACGAAACATTTATTAAGAAAACTTTTTTATTAACTTGTGATACAGAAAGACAAAATGTTTTTATCCTCCTGCCAAAAATTAGATGTGCTCAGTAAAACTAAAGATTCTTGAAACGTCAATTAATATGTTACGGTTACTGCCAAAAAAAAAGGAAAGAAGAAAGAACGACTTACCTTGAAAATCCGAGAAATGACAAACTCAAGATTAGGATGAGATCGAAAATCCCTATAAAATCCATGTTTCCTTGATGAAGGTACACGGTAGTAGAACTATATGAGAAAGGCAGACAGGGATATATTAAAGAGCGCGGTTTGAGAGAAGAGCAGACTGAGACAAGAGCGGCAGATTGCTCTATAGCTAATACCTAAAAACTCCGTGTCCTGACGTGTTCATTTATAAAGCAGCGTGCTTCTGATCACAAATTATAGCTGCTATCTGGTGGTAAATTTTTCTCGTGCTTTGTCTTACTGTGACAATAACCTAAGGATGCCAGCAGGTGACATGGCACAATGAACACGCGCAATAGATGTGGCGTGTGTGGATATGTATCTGGTCAATAGCTCCTATAACATATGTCTATTTCTTCTTTTTATATGTAGTTATGCTCTTTTGAAGGAACGTGTTATCCTTAAAGGAACGTCTTAACAATACACATGATATCCTACCTGATTATTTTCTTTGTTTTGACATCCCCTCCCCTTCCTTTGTTTAACACAGTCCAAAATAGAAACTTCTGAAGAGTGGTTCGGGAATAAGGTAACAAAGAAAACTAAGAGGTAAATAAGGAAACTAAATTACAAACTAGATTTGGAAGTGATCATCTCTTACATTCATTTTGTTTTAATTTTCCTGTGCACGCAGGAGACCATCTCGAGTTTCACTCGAAGGGAAGCTCCTTCGCTGCATCGTTTCAACAACCGGTTCCTCAAATATGAAACTCGATATGGTTCGCGGATGGTGCACATCTAGTTACATGCCCTTCATCCCGAGGTGGATGGTATATAAGTTTAATATGAAGCAGAATAATTCACAATACACATCATTGACTATGGCTAATGTACTGTTTGTAAAAAAGAAGGTATTTAGGACCGAGGAAGTTTTCCTCATCATTACCGATGAATGGATCCGACCACATCTCCGTGAGCAAGCAAGTAATGGCTTTTCTGTGTACGTCACACTGTGTAAGACAATCTACACCACCTGGGACAATTAACTGGTTGGTGATGATCGAAAAAGATGCCTTTTTGCTCCCTTGTTATTATTATCTTTTCTTTAAGTTGTTAGTTGACGCCTATGAACTTGTCATTGTAATACGATAAAGCCAGGGCGGTAACGTAACACAGTTCAACGTACGGACTTGAATAATCGAGCGCGTGATGTGCTCTGAAAGTACGTAAAACAATTAGTAAAAAAGTACGCACCTGGTGTTTGGGAAGGGTCTGACTTTTTCGTGCGTGTGTGAAGCTGTAGATAGTAGAGGCAACCCCATATGTCGATCAGTGATGTAGCCATGATCTGTGTCACGAGGAAGGTCAACCGAGATATGTGTTCGTTGACATGGGGGAGGGGTCTAAGGGAGACATCTACACTTTGGAAAAATTTTTGAACACTTAGGTTTCCTTTGGTGCTAACGTGTGTTATTTTTAAAGTAGGATTAATGTTCAAAAACTACAATTTACTTCAACAAAAAAAAAACCCCACTTATCAACGTATCCAGAATGGTGTGCTGGGGGGAGGGTTGGCTTGAGGACGAAAGCGACCATTTCTTTTTTTTTTTTTTTTTGATGCGTCATGGACGCTGCTCCATTGTCCCTGTATGAGGGAATAGACTATGTTTGTATTCCAGGCGGTCCGAGA
This sequence comes from Stichopus chloronotus, assembly GCA_021234535.1. Classification (NCBI taxonomy): domain Eukaryota; kingdom Metazoa; phylum Echinodermata; class Holothuroidea; order Aspidochirotida; family Stichopodidae; genus Stichopus; species Stichopus chloronotus. Next base: position 27,053,821 of record CM037832.1, on the reverse strand, counting down.
AAATAAAATTGGCGGGAGTGTGAGTGCCGGCATTACTATCAGTTGGCACGGATCGTTAAAGATTGTCTTTTTCAAGGTCTATGGGGATGGGGTGCCCCCAACACTTAGCCTAAAAAGGATCATGTGTTGCCCTTCTTAGTTGCCCAATAATGGTGCAAGATTGACTTTCTTTGACACCTGCACCCGTGAACCTAAAATAAAGTTAAAAAATATTGGAGGGGGATAAGTGCTGTCATGACTCTCTAAGCGGGCGTCACCATCAGTCGGCGCGGATCGCACAAGAAAATTTTTGGATTTCAAACCTTTCAGATGGCCGGAAACGGCACTTCCCGAGTATTCCAAGTTGCATGTACCCAGCACTGAAATAGGGATCTCATGCTTGCAGTTTATCAATTAATGAGATAAAAAAAAAATCAATGTGTGAAAAATGGTAATACATATCAGATGGGTTGAGATGATACAAGAATCATAATGAATTATTCATCTTGTTTCATTTATTCTTGGAAAAGTTGGCAAGTAGTAGGGAAGGGGGTGCTAAACATGACCCCACTTTTTCATTTGTTGATAATGACCCAATTTAAGCTTGAAAACAAAAATGAAAATTGGGGTATTAGCGATTTAACATTATCTCATGCACACAGAACCCGATTGAATTTTTTTTTCGGGGGGGGGGGGGGGCGAGACGCCTGCCCATAATATAAGCTTGTTGCATGCACCGGTTGTGAAACATTTCCAACTTCTTCTTTAACTGAAAATGATTTACATTTAAGTAGTGGAATGAAGTACTTTTAAATAGTAGTTTGACAGAATATCGGTTCGTGCTGGCAATAGCTTTTAGTTGGCATTGACAACCATACTTTTCGGGGATTTATTATTCTTTTTTTTTTAATTCACTGTTAGGGTTTGGAAAAAAAATAGAGGAACTTTGTTTCTAGAATCCATGCCATCGTTACCATCCAAGCTTTTAAGTGACTCTTCGATGAGACGTATTGCCAATGCCGTCCTCCGTGAAATAAGCCTTGCCGGCCGATCTGCTACGGATTCGATCCCCTAGTCGCTACACGGAGTCGCTATTGAGCAACTCACTGGTCGCATACTCGCATACTGCGTATGTGCAACAGGCAAACGTATGGACAACGGAAACCTCGAATCAACGACATTTCATATCGATTTCATTTTTTTTTTTTTTGCTATTCTTTTTCTTCAGATCTGACGTAAATACTGCTAGAAACCTGAAACACGCTTTGCGAATATGAAAAGTATAAATGAGCGTGACATGCAGCTTGCTGTAAGAAATACTTTATGTAGGTCTAGCACCCTGTGAATCTCCCCCCCCCCCCCCCACCTAATGGGCCTTGAACACTCATATTGCAAGCATTATGAGGTTATATATCATATGTACTTGTCAAGGTAAAGGGCAGGGCCGGTTGCCAAAAATCAATGTATCCTTTCATAAATTTTAAGTTTGCGATGAGAAATGAAATGTGAAGTCACAAAAAAATTTACCAAAGAAAAATATAGTTTTAGTTTGCAGATTTGAAAAAAGCTTGCAATATGAGTGTATGGTCTAATTTATTTCAGTACTTATTTTTTTTATTGTATTTTATATTTTTGGCGACAAGTGTTATGTATGTTATTTATTTACGTATGATAAGTGTCGATAGAAATGGAATATATGTCATTTGTGTTTACACGGTCGCTGAAGCAAAGATAAGATACATATTTAGACACATTTAAATTCATGCAAAAATAAGTACTTTATGAATTACTTATGTTTATAAATTATGTACTGCGTTGAAATATTTCCATTTGAATGTTTGAATAAATGGAGGCAACAAAGACACATTATTATGGGTAGAAATTTCAACTTCTTGAAAAAGAGACTTTTGTTTAAAAGAAAACAGTTTAATAATGTGTGTCCCTCTCTTGAGAATGATAATTTCTGTCTATAAGACTTTTGGTCGAAGTTCAGAACTTTCACACAATTTCTAATCACAATCTTTCCGTAATAAATGAGTGTGATCTGTGTCTGGGGTTAAAATCACGCCCCCCCCCCCTCCTTCCTCGTCAGCTATGGGGCTTTTGAAGGGTGTAAGAGTGAAATCACATTAGATCATCTTTAACGGATGGCAGCCATTGACAGATATTTTAAGTCTAAAACGATGATACAGTCATCGCTACTATAACTTGCTAGATAGCATGTAAGTGATGCGGGGCGCCACGCCTTGTGAATAGTCCCACCCCCCTCACTTAATAAAAAATGCACCCACCTCGCCATGACTGTTTATGACTCAGGAAGACGGCAAAGAATGTTACATTCATGTTAATCCCCACACATTCCTGTCCACCTTTTAAACAATAAATTATTTTGCTTCACTGACACCGACGTGCCTTCATCCTTCTGTCAAGTAAATGGCTCGATGTGAACATCCGAATACGCCGGGTAAATCTATATCTCTATCCCACAAAGTAACGCGAAGATACCAAAAGAGGGTTTGCGAATCTAAGCAAATATACAAGACTGATCGGTTGCAAGTACTTGAAATTAAAATTAATTGTGTCAAAAAGGCATTAGAGGATTGGTTATAGATCCAATACGTCATATGACGAAGATAGCTACAGAGACGGTGAATTCACGTTATTGATTGGCTAATTTTGCTCCATTAGTCTTCATTGTCCCATTGAACTTTGAAAATTCAAGAGCCACATTCTGTAGTTTCCGATTTGATCGAGGCAAAACTATCTGTAAAGAGATTGTAATTGAGAACTTAATCTCCCAATCGTCCCTTTAAGGGTTTTCCTTTCTGCTTCATAAAACTATCGATTTATTTTGTTTTCTGTCTAAACTTCGGAGCGAATTCCAAACAGCTGAGATGGAAAAATTCACACTGTAGTTTGGAATAAGTCAAGTCAAAGTCGGAATTGGTAACTGTTTCGGTTGCTTTACTGTGTTTTGTCTACCTACTCTGGATTTCAGAAATAAAAAAGTAAGACGCATCTTCAGGGGCAAGGGTGTGAGAAATGGAGTGGAATCATAACAAATATTTCATGGTTTTGAATATAGCAATCAATAGTAATATTGATATTGCTACCAAGTTATATATGGATGTGCTAAATATTAGCTGTTGACACTCAAACACTAAAAAATAGGTAACATGAAGACAAGATTAGCTGTACAAAAGGGGGCGCACTTCTTTTAAGTCAAGTAAGCGTTGTGTGTGAGTTACTCCTTTCAGCCTGCTCGTGTATCGGTTTTATTTGCTGAGCTGCCAAGTGTTTTAGCGAGGTTACATGCCTCACGGAGAATCTTACACACGACTGGTTTGGAGAAATTTCCTCTGTTTCTTGTTCTGAAAGTTCTCAAGATTTGAACGGTTAATGTTTGATAGAAGCTGGTCTAGGATGCCATGAAATAAATTACAATCCAGGCCTTGAAGGGCAGTTATTGTACGACCCTAAGCGACCTCACAAGTGTGGAGAAAGCCAATAGCTTATATATTACAACTTCACTTCGTGTGACTACCAACTTAACCATTTTGGATCAAAATTTGGTATCTTTTTTTTTTTTTTTTTTTTGAGGTTGTTTCCTTGTTTTTGTATTTGTTCTCCATTGGACAGAAAGAATTGTGACATTACGAGTATAAATAAGTTACGTTATAAGTTACATACAAAAGGTGAGAAAATAAGGAAAGTCAAGTAAAAAAATGAGAAACAAATAGAAATGAGACTTACACTGGAAAGGTATAATTCTACGAACGAAAGGTAGAGAACTCTTGAAGTCGGCTTTAAAATGCAACTTTTCGTTGCATTTCTTAAATCCAGCAGCGAACGTTTGAACAGCCCTTTTAAGAATTTAATTAAAACACTTTAATTTGAAACAATATAATTATATAAGCTTGTTAGAAGGAGTAAAGAATACTGTTGCGTTTTAAGTTAACAAAGGAATTGCCGTTTGTCCAGAGTTTCTTGAACTTGTTTTCTGTCAACCGATGGTGATCTGCTTCAACCCTGTTCATTATCGACTTTAAAGTAGAAGCTTTTATTTATTTCTCATTCTGGATAAGAGACTCAAAAACTGAAGACATAGAGACTTCAATAAGATTAATTTGGCAACACAAATAGTAAACCAAATCCAATTGAAAACATACTGATTACAGTTTATTTCCGAAAAGCCGAACATGAATAAAAAAGGTTGAAAGTCAGCCTTTGAACCTGCTAGTTTTCTAAAGATTTTTATAAGCCACTTTAATTAAAATGGGCTTAAGTTTTGAGCATTCCCAGAAAATGTGTAGTAACGTCTCGACTTCTACACAGCCCTCAACTTGGCAAACACCGTCACCCATACCCCAGTCTTTTATTCGATTTGCCGGTGTATAAAGAACCTGATGTGAAAGTCTCCACAGGAAATCTTTAGGTATATTATCTAAAATATCATTAAAAGCCAGCGCCCAGACTGCAAGGATAATTAGGATATTTACGAACAATAGAAATAGAAACATCTTCTGATGGTTAACATATGGACAATGTTCCTAGTGCGCTTACAGGAGGAAGTAAAGTTGTTATCCAAATTGATCGACTGTTTCAGAATGCCGCAGGCATGAGTTAACGTTTTAGAACACATATTACTATTTGGCCTGGAGTTAGGCCAAATGGACGGGTGGAACGTACGTAATTGCTTCGCTATGTTAAAACGAGCTCAGAAGAGGTACGAAGGAGTCGACATGTTACTATCACAGGGCAAGGGAAAATTGATTTGGAAAGCAATGGGTTCATTTTAACTGTTAAATCATCTAAGCCTTCACATTTGCTTCGGGAGGACGATGACATTACGTGAAACCAAATCGGGTTTGCTTGGTCCCCAAGTGAGTGCAAAGACAGACTTGTAAATCTTCTTCACCACAAAGGGTTGGTATAGGATAAATCGGCCCGAAGAAATACAACGTAGGATACAACATAGGATACAACGTAGGATCTCTTTTTTCACAAGGTCAGTTCAGATGGGAAAACCATTACTCTTGGGTGAAAAAAAAACGACCGCCAACTTGCGACGAGGCCAGGGATCGAACCCAGATCTCTCCTGTTCTTCACCACTTCAAATGCTACAACCTTTATCCACTAAGTCACAGCATCATAACATACGTACATCAAATAAACCTATTATTTTATTGTTGTCACGAGAACTTCTAATACTGCTAACCAACACAATGGCTCTTTGAAACTGGCTGATTTGTGAAAATTCAGCATATAATTAAATGAGTCTTCGTTGTGACCCTCTTTATATGCTGTAAGGAAAAAGTAAGAATAGAGTTCCTTTCCATATTAAACCATCATTTTTTTTTTTCATTTAAAGTCACTTATTTAGAGATTGAACTGGAATACTAAAACTGTCTCCAGTTATCAGCAAACAGATTATGAGTTTTAATCGGGAACTACAAGAAGGCAAAAAAAAAATGAAGTTGTGTGAACATACTTTAAAAAGGGACATTGAATTAATTACCCACACTCTGATCTGCGTTCAATCAATTAGCGCCAAAATCTCATAATTCCTTAACTCTTTTTTACAATATCCATTGGCTGTAACGGATACTTCAAAATTACAACCAAAATTAATCAGGTACAGGGATGTTGCAAGGAACATATAACAATTCGGTGTCTTAGTAGACGATATTCTGTCAGATTCGATTTACTTTGGATCTGACGATACTCTAGGAGCATATACGTTGTAAATATGCACTGTATTGTTTTGCTTCTTTTTTTTTGCACTCATCAAAAGAGCTGTTTGAATGAATGTATCCGGATACTGAAAAATCCATCCTCGGGACACAGATAATAGAGGTCGGGAATATGACCCTCTCCATTTTCTTATTCTTTATACTTAAATAGCTCACAATCCCCCGAGAATAAAATTACATTCGTAAGTCCTCCATGTCCAAAACAATGGTAACTGTTCGGTGTCATTTGTATTATTCACATTTTCTTCTCCCCCCTCATTCTGTGGATTTTTATATAATGCCCATCTTTATTTTAAATGAAGTAACATGAAAGAGTCAAATTTCTCAGCGGTATGAATAAAAACATCATTCGCTATCGTCCACGGTTGCCCAGGGGGATATTTGAACTTGCAAAAGATTTCTGTGAAACCCCTCAACGTTAGAATTTGAGAACCTTCTCGGGGAGTTTGCCATTGATCAGGGGTATATATGAAAGATACCTTGAAGAGGCTCATGATGACAGTTTTTTTTTCAAGAACTGACGCCATAGGTAACAACATATCCAGTGAAATAAGATAATGTCCGCAAAGAAGGGGAAAATGTTTGAAAATGTTTTGCTTTTCTCTTTAACCAAACTTTTATAAGATATATATATATATTCATAAATGTTAAGAGATTCCATGATGTATTATGGGTAATATAAATTCGGTTGTATCATGAACGCTGCAGCGCTGGGACTAAATAATGTTACATAGCCAGATGTGTTACTTGTAAACAGTTTTGCCTCAAAATCGAAATCCAGCCCATACCCACATTACCCAAAGTGTAAGCGTGATGATTCGGGGATCATTCACGTTCCTATTTAGTTAAGTAGTCATATCACGTAATGAGGACCGCTTCTAATGCAGTGTTGCAATCATATACATTGAGCAAATTAGAAATTTGAATTTTTTTTTTATGTAAGTATACAGACACGAAAGTTAACATGTTATTCACCATACACAAACGGGGTCATATTGTCCATGTCTTATCAAATATCTCTAAAACTAAACGAAATCAAAGTATAATTGGGATTCTATCTAGTCATACGCAGACATAAATGGGTTTCGTTCCACCCAGTGCAAGGCAACTTACTTATCCAGGGGAAAAATGCATTCGTGTTATCTTTCACTTACATGTCTGTCTGTGGCCTACGTCATTCGCCGTATATGTTTACATGTGTCGGTGCTGCGTCCTAAGATATCTTTTTAAGTGTGAGGTCAGTTGGTGGCCAGGTCGCTTTTCCCTACACTCTACAGTGAAATGGAAAAGTTTTTTTCGATTTGGTTGACTATGCGAATGTCTCCCTCTCATATGATGCAAACTGAAATAATCCCATTACACAGATTTGTCTTATTATAGTTCTGTCACTTTCTCTACTAGGGATCCTTTTTTCATTGTTTCTCAAATGTCAGATGCGCTTAGGTAACAATAAATCAATATTGATGGATGCTACACATACATACAATCGACGTTGATAAATACCGCGCAAATCATACCAGATATCATATTCAAGATGCACTAAACATGCCATATGTTAACAATAAAATTAGTATCGATTATGCGTTGTCAACTGGCTGAAGACAAACGATCTCGTGGGGTTAAACAATTCTCGCAATGACGTTGACTGACTAATGTGCTGGGACTCTTCAAATACAACTGGTTGGTGATATACGGCACGTGTCTCAGACGTAGATACCATCAGGTTTGTTTTAAGGCTGTGATTATTCGCACGAACAACGGCCGACGGAATAACCTCAGTTATTCTCACGAAGCTAATCATAAACCATACACGACCGCAACCCTATTCTGACGACCACTGATTGAATAAAAACGCGTTCGTTCCAACAATTCTTTTTTCATTCGCACAAATTTGTTCTGGCGAGTAGCCACTGCAATCCTGTTATTAAATACTCCTAATAATCTCCGTACCATGTAAAACACATGACAACGGTACCGACAGTAACTTGCAGAGAATGGGACGTAAATTTTAGTTTTATCGATTATTCTTCTTTAGCTACTTTTTTGTTTTTTCGAGCTTAAGGGACCTATGTGCAGTCCCAGCGTTTCTCGATGGGAAAGGGAAAGCTATCGATTTGTCTTTCCACAGCCACAGAAGCACGTCTCCACAATCGCGATGCGACCGTAGCTTTCACCGTACACCGGTTATACTACCAAAACTGTTACCTTTTTCGATCCGGTTTTGCAATGGCATTAAAAGAAATAATGATATGATAAAAATTTAGGATACACTGTTAAAAATGTAACTTGTTAAATGTAAATTTACGTGAAATAAAATAAACAAATACAAAAGAAATACAGAAATGTTCTGGTAATTAGTTTCCAGACAATTTCTGTGATCCTTATTTATTTTTTTGTTTTATTTTCTGAAAATTTACAGACATTTTCCACAGTGTAACTAAATCGTGAAATATCTGATAGAATCATGACAAATTCACAGTTATTGTGAAATATATATGCCCAATTATGGAACTACTACTTATCGAAGAGAACTAAACCTGTTGAAAACAACCTACAATTGCTGAGATTTTACCAGAGTTCGCGGACCTCGGCTATGGGTACAGCTATGTATGCCAACTTATACGTATATGTTCAGCGGGTGCCGGAGGAAAACCGGTTATAATAAAATATACCGTTCAGATATCCGATTTTACCGGTTGTCTCTCTTAAAGACAGTGGTTCGTCTGACGAATCACTCGAACGCCTGAGCATATGCACTCGGTAATTTCACTCACTTTGTGTACGTTACAAGTCAACTTTCGGTGACAAATCCGTCTGATCGCAGTGAACAATACGGTAAAATAAAATGCGGAAGTGACATAACGAATTCTGAGAGACTCAATTCATGAGGCTCAATTCATGAGACGGCCCGTCGCCTTTAAATACTCTGACAGTTTAATGCATGTAACGTATGTATGTCTTGTTGTCCTCTCATGAGCCAAATTTTGTGAAGTATCACCGTCATTGCACGAAGGTGTATGTCGATAGGGTCTGCATGGAAGAAGAAATTTATTTCTACAGGTAGATCGAAAAAAAAGTTGTGTTCGCTCAACGAAAAACTGTTGTATAGCTGTCAGATCCTGGGCAGACTGTTTGGAACTGCATTCTAAAAGCAGGGTAAGCTTCAGCCAAGGTTGGTTACCTATGACACGTTACAAACTGTTGGGGAGAAAATACCAATGCTGTTAAAAAAAAATACTCCTCTTGGGGTAAACCTTACCCAACAATACCGGGGTACTTTTTTATCAAATTTGGTATGTTTTTTTACCCAACAGTTTGTAACGAGGCAAACGTACGCAACTTTTAAGATTGAGTGTGCTGGGTGCATGTGTGTGTGTTCCCAGTGTTTTACAGACGTAATTAAGCCTTGTCTGTAGTTGTCTCTTATTCCTCTCTCCTTATTATTATCCACCTTTCAAATAAAGATTCTTGCTTTTTAACTTGCTGAGTATATTTCAGCTCTATTTCACAATTTCACATTTGAAAATACATCGATTGTACTTTAGCAACGCTGCCTTAGTTTTATCTTTCTACTGATATGTCTTTATATCATGGGCTTTTGTGGGTAATTGGATTTGGGTTCTTAAAAAAAAAGATACGGTTATCCGTATTAATAATGATGATGTTTTTTTCCTTCTTGTTTTTTTTTCTGTTATGCTGTAAGTAAGCCAACTGGAACTTCAACCGAATAAATTTCAAAATAGTTGACAGTCAATGGTGCCCAAACAATCACTGGCAGCTTCTGCTTTACAGCCTCTTTAAAGGAGGAATTATGAAACGTCTAATTTTCAGGTGTCCAGATTTTGCTCACCTTCCGCAAGTGATGGACGTAAGTTTTGTTCATTGTTTTACTCATGAAAATCCACAACAGATTCCCAGCAGAATCTCAGCCACATGTGTATCAACCCAACCCCCCACATTACCACCACCCCCCCTCCCCACCGATCCCATCAAATACAATCTACAAGTCTGTGTCAAATCGAAGTACGAGACGTTGTGCCTGTAAATGAAATAGATATAAATTGATAGAAATCACAGTTCGTTATTCTTTTTGGTATTATGGCTTCAACGTATGAGGTTACGGGATTTTGAAACCTCGACACCAGAGCCTACATTCAGTGGCTCAAGCCCTGATTTACAAGACATGGTACAGGGGTACTTAATTTAAGAACGGGGTTATGTTGTATTCAGTTTCCATTTTGTGTACAGGGCTGTGTCATCAAGTGGGGAACGTTTCTAAATATTAATCAAAAGCTTTACCGTTAATTGCATTATAGAATCCAACAAAAGCTGAAATGAATTTAAACGAAATATGTACATGACAGGGTGCAGCAATCACAGTCAGTTCCCTGGCACCAAGGCTGCACCGTCACACTCAGCTGATAAACTTGGAGCTATCTTGGTCACATGACACTTCTGCATACAGTACATCGGCGTTTTACTTCCTTAACGTGTGTAACAACGCAGTAAATATATTTGTATTACAATATGAATTGCAGACCGAAAGACATCTGATATGAGAGTGTCTGTGAAACTGCCGATGCAGACTTCGCCAGCGTCTGTTTGATAGACCAGGGAGTTGCTCTAAAGGCAACTCCCTGGACAGACCACATTTCATCTTAGAACCTGAAGCCGATGTATTAAAAAGCATGCTATTACAAAGGATAATTTAGTCGTGACGTTTTTTTGCAGAAGGGGAGCAAGGAATTGTCACACGGTAGCGAATTTAAAAGACGGATTTTGAAATCCAGCTGGGAAAATTTAAAATAAACTCAGGTTGGTTTTATCCCCAGTAAGAAGAGGTGGTCCTTATTCGCTATTCCAGGTTATCCAGTAAACCTATTAAGATGTACAGATGTTTACCACAGAAGGTGACCATTCCCTTTAAGTATGTTTTTCCTGCAGGTCGGTATGTATGAAAGAAACATTAATCAATAAATCACTCTTCTGCCGCTTTAGACAAGAGGCCTACGAAAGGAACTCTTTTTTTGTACCCTGATCTGAGAAAAAAATGACACAAAAGTTATGACGAGATACATGTAGCTTCCTGTTTCGCGTATATTCTCATCGTACTATGCCATGCGGTAACACCTCACAGTTCCATCATATACTTTATTTAGCTTGCATGCACAATGATGAGAAAACTTTTAGTTTAATGTATTAGACTATACTTTTAGCCATTATACTTATAGCTGAGGATATGCTTGTGGTTTCCACGAAATTCAAGTTACGCGTCGGAAAATCCTTACCAGCCCGCAATGAAACGCACTCGGATGGGTGGATTGTATACGTTGAGCATTGTTCATTGACCCCTTTGTTGGAAATATCAGTTTTAAATTCACCGCAGTTCCTTTCAGTTGTGTGTAGAGTAACAGTTATGCATGTGAATCATACGTGCATGTGATGAGCAATATACAATTCCTATTTAGACCATTACAGTGAAACTTCCATTGAATTCCCATGTGTGATTCCGGAGATATGAGCAGTTGAAGTTACCACATTTGTTACCAACAGTTGACTTGAAGTAAGCAGGAAGGATGTTATCTCCCCACATTCACAAAGCATTTTATGTATTTCTTTAAACTTTACAACAAATTTAATACTTCAATATCTAGTGCTATCAAAATGTGAATGTATGAGAAGTATGAGAATTTTGCGACCTTCACATAAACACTACCTAAGCTGACCAAGGTCGTTTTCAAGGTCGAAATAATAAATTCAATAATAAAGAAAACAAAAGACTATTGAGCCATGTGAGGAGATGATGTCACCCCCTGATTGCCTCAAATTCACATTTGGTAGAAAAGTGGGTAACTCTAACGGGTAATATCTTGAGAACCATGCATGGGAACTGAATTGAAGTTTTACCAGAATAGTTGGATAAACTTACTCTTCAAAATATCCAAGCTAAATTTGTGGCTACACCATCCTTTTGAACCCCCATGTCAATATCTTGTTCATAACTTAACATATTTCTGTTGGAATAAAGACTTCCCTAGTCAAGAAAGATTTCCAGTTGCCTGAAGGTTACCCAGATGCTTACAAATAGTGGCAAATTATTACAAAATGCGTTTGTTTTCCTTTGATATTAGTAAGCCCTCATACAACCTTGAAATTTGACACTGCAGAGAAAATATAGATTAGGTACATTGCAGATTTACTTACAAATTATTATAGAAATTGAGGTATAATTTTTATAGCAGAATCAGGATTTTTTCAAGATTATGAAGAAATACAAAGGATATTCAAGAAGTTGCGTCTGCGTGACATCACAGATTCCCAAAAGTACAATGACATATTTTTAAATAGGTATTTCTTTGAAAATCTGCAACTTCCAAACGGAACATGCTATTGAAATATGGTTTTGACCAATAAGGAGAGTACGATATTCCAACTTTTTATGGAATATAAGGTTCCTTAAGTGGCCAATACCTTCAAATTTGTGGCTGTCACCCTCTGAAGTATTTGGTATCCACTCCTTTTCCCTGTGTAAATACCGCGTGACGAAGGAAATCCAAGCCAAGTGTGGTGGCGCTCTACTGAAACGTTACCCGCGAATAATGTAGTGGCCATGGAAGGTCAGGAAAGCGGTTGCAGTTACATCAACTATTGCAGAAGTCATTTATACCTCTCATTTATGCATCTTTCCCGGAAGTTCACATATCTCGCGGATGTACATAATCTAATGGTGAGTGTAACGAGACTTCCTTGAAGGACGCATCCACGAAGCCACTCAACATCACGAGGAAACAGAATTGCATTTCTAGGTCTTCATTGTTATCCTTTGGCCTGTAGGCCTCCCTATTTAAGTTTTTATTTATGCTTAATTCCCTGCATTCATCTATTTAATTTCACAAGCAACATGTTACTAGTTTCGAAGTTAGCTTATCACAAAGAAAATGTATCTAGACATAAGCCTCGTAAAAACAAACAAAGGCTGTGTCCCCATACCGATGCTTTTGGTACAGGGATACATGTCGCCCTGTAGGCCTATAGGCCGAGACAGCATCTTCCAACCAAACTTCCAATGCCCAGATTAGGCCGGAACTGACGACCACGATATTGTCCATCGAAATTACAAGCTGTTTTAAAAAATTTTCCTACCGGATTTATATTTATATTTCATAGTCCAACCTGGCACCGATTTCTGTAAAATCACCACCGAGTCTCTGCTATAGCTTCAACTAGTTTCAAATAAAAGATAATTTTGATAATAAAAGGTTTTAATTGTCACAGCATACCTTAAACTGCAGAAGAGTGCGTTTCAGCTGTATTTCCTGACACAGCAACGCAAAGTTTGAACTTGACTCATTAACAACCTTCAACTTTACTTGGAGCAGCAAGTGTCTTTCAGCGCCCTGATCGGAAAGATGCAAAACCAAGCAGTAGCTATATCCAAACTGGGTACTATATTAGCTTACGTGGGATTTTCAAATAGCTCCCCCCCCCCCCCCCCCCCCCCGCCTCCTACACGATTGTTCATGAGCTGTCGTCTGGTGTCTGTCCTGACATGTACCACGTGTCCTCGAAATTTGTTTTGTTCTTACTTTTATTCCGATTTTTCCAGCGAATATCAACGGAAGAAGGTGATTTAAGTGACCTGGAATTCATTACTTAAACCTTTAACGTGCTACTATGTAGTGCACTTTTCTCTACGGAAACACAGGATATATTCAATAAAATGGCCCTAAGAGACAAAGCGAGCGAAAGAAAATGACACGGGGGTGTCAATCATTCCTCCTAAGTCTGAATATCTCAAATTATTTTAATAAATTGAACAAATGGGGTCCAGAAAGGTAATATTCCGCCTTCAGGAGACTACCTTAATATTTTGTGTTGTATTCCGTAATCACTTTGAGTGATGGCAATTGCTCCGGGTGATGACTTGTCCTGTTTTTGTTTTTATTTTGCAAGTAGGACATGAACTCACAAAAAAAAAAACATAACAAAATAAAAGTAATATCCAGACTTCAACCTCTCGTGGCCAAGAATTCCTTCCAAATGAGAATTTCTTCCAATAAGAAGTGTTTTCGATGAACTGAGTTTTAAAATTCTTGTAAGAGAGCCTGCAGATCAGGTGACATCTAGTTTTTTGGAATAGGACACTAGTAGTAGCGATAGGTAGAGGTAGTGCATGAGTGGGGGTGTAGCTTAATTTGGTATACATGCAAATGAATTTTGGAACTGAATAAAGTGGTGCGATTTGAAATCCTTCGTATACACTACTGTTGCAGCTGGAATATGAGTTGAAAATTTGTCACTGAAAGTCAAATTCAGCGGAATATGTCATAGCCACTGAAAAAATAAATGTTTAAGTCCAATTTTTGCATAAATGAATATTCATATTCATTCCCAATGCTTTGTTTGATATCAAGTGACGGTGATTGACTGCTATGCTTTCTTGTAGAGTTGACCTTTTGTAGCTCCAGCAATAATGTTGAGACAATTTTCATATTCAATTATCTAAACGATGTGCTTAGTTCTCTTTCAGATTTCGTGACAGGTGATCTTTTCCACTACTTTCCCTTACCCAAAACACTGACAAAGAACAAAGGTAGGTGACCAGGCGATTGCCAGTACAAATCATGTTGTACAGTGTTCGTACATGTGCTAATTTAGTGAGTTAGGTCGAACTGCATTCTCATTCTTTGCAAGGAAACAGGTGAGTGACGTCGTCGTAAAATTTTATCGAAATTTTTATATAAAGTCATTAAGATCAGCCAGATGAACCACTGCGGTTTCGCCTTACAACGACAGCCGAGAGAATTCAGAACTTTATTCACAATCTAACTGTTGATGTAGGCCTGTGTTCCCATGGCTTCACGACATCCTAAAGAAAAGACTAACTTTCCAAGACCTCGTTCCGCTTTGCCTACCTCTATCAAGGCAACAACAGCAAAGCTCTTAGAACAAGGGTTATCAGGGGTTACTTACTAATTGTACCATTTCGGGGCCATTTAATTAATTTGTATGATGACGATTTATTTGTATGATTGTATGATGGGGAAATGTTATGTAGATGGAGACACAACTGACTCGTTGTAGTGAGGTGTGCAATCACCAAGGTCACACAGTAATTTGTCTCTTGTGTCGTTGCTGACATTTCTGGAAGGCATAAACAGGATACGACAGTGAATACATTACGGTATTTGACGTCTGCTACAATTACAACAGAAGCTGGAGATTTTCTGTATAGTGCCACAGCATTGCCAGTCGTCAGAGAAATAAATAATTATTCGTTCTTAGATCGTTCAGTGCCGCGTATGACAATAAAAAATAATAATAATAACAACAACAATAATTATAATTATAATAATGATAATTATAATAGTAATAATACACGGTCCTGTAAAGGGCAAAACACACTTAAGTCACTTTGCGCTATGAAAAAAGAAAAGCTGAATGTGAGAGGTCATTGACTGAAGAAAAGGTAAGTTTTAAGTAAGGTTTCGAAATTTGTGAGTGATCTTAACTCTTTGACTTTAACTTGGAGTCTATTCCAGAGACAAGCAGCAGAGTATTGGAAAGAACGATGACCATAGTATTTTGTAGAAACTGGAGGAGTGAAAGTAGTCAGTTTATAACTGGAACGAAGGCAGCAAGTTGAAGTGTACAGTATATTTGGACGAAATCTTCTGGATGGGCAGAAGCAGGGCTGTTTCGATCCGCAACAGGAAGCCAGTGGAGGTTACTGAGGACAGGAGTTATATGATCATTTGGTTTTGTAAGTGTAACTAATCTAGCGGGGCTGAGTTCTGTATGTGCTGTGATTTCCTAATAATATCACATTTAGGTTGTAGATCAAAACCATAGAAAAACATCAACTAGAATGACGTCTCTATGACTACCCACATATTGAACAAGTGAAGTCGAACCATAATCGGCGGCGTCTTGCGCGATAAGGCAAAAAGAGCTCTACCTGCACCATTCGGGTCAGATCTTCTTTCGATATCTAACTACATCTTTCTGGAAAACAGAGAAGTAGCCTAAATGCAATTTTTTGATTTCTCGAAACAACCTGATGATAGGCAGGGAAAACTACGTCCCAACGTTTAGCCTATTTGCGAGTTACATTATCCTCATTTTGTATTTGTGTTACGCGGCTTCATGAAAACGCCTTTTGCCATACAGAATTTGATCTTCACCTTTTGTTCCATGAAGTTATTCCCGTCTATCTAATTCTCTGGTTAAAACATGAAATAGAATCTATATTTGGCTATCATACAGCTACTGTTGATCTCAGTAACAGCTAGCTGGATTGACGGCCACAGATATTTTATTCCTTGCTGTTTGTAAATAAATACAATATTTGCACGTTATATAGCGCCTAAACTGATAGGCCTATATTTGAGATTGGAAAGCGACCATATTACGCATTTGCGTCGTTTTCCGTGATAGAATTGATTTCGTGGAGTGTGGACATATTTTTTCTCTGAGTTATTATTTTTATTTTTTTTACTGTTTGAGATTTTATTGTCAATTACGTAATTACAACCACGTAGTTGTTTTGATGACACTTATTTTTTTTAATTATCTGTCACCTGTTTATCCACGTTACACTATGATCTGGATTAGTTTATACCCTTGTTTACTTTGTATTTTTAGTCACCAGATAACAACCACATAACGATTTACCAAAATGATGACAGATACGGGGAGTTTGGTAATAATACATTTCGAGAAATCACAAACAAAGGATTTGATGTTTGACTGATTTCGATAATTATCTCATTTGACCGATTCGAAATAGACTTACCAAGAACTGTTAATCTGCGCCGAATGATTTTGGTTTATAAATTCTGTTTTGCATCTATTAACGAATTGAAGTCTCACAACGGAGATTAATATTGTCCCCTCCCTTAGTGACAAGTGACAGAATGTTTGTAGGAAGGCCTGCTACACAGTAGTAAGCTACGGGGAGGTAGCTGACGAACGTTACAGCGTTCGGTTACCGTCATCGAGCAAAATACGCTCAACGGTATTGCGCAGTTAGTCTAAAGGTCAGCCATCACACCAATGACAATGTTGCTTACATTCAAATTTTCTTACTTCTACAGGAAATGGTTTCCTTGAAAACAGGTTATAATAAACACATCCATGTTTGCCTGTATTATTTTTCTTCTTCTTTTTTCTTTTTTTTTTGAGCTAGATCGTTGGCTGCGAGGGGCAGGGGAAGGTAGTCATGTTTATGTTTATTAGTGTTGAAAAGCAAATGCAGTGTAGATTAGGAGAAATGAAGTTGATCATCAATACTTCTTCTTCTTCTTCTTCAAAAAAGGAATTCTTAGTCAATTGTTCATATTCATTTTTGAATGGAGAAATAATGAGGGCGCTCACTTATTAATTTAGTTTGAACCGATGATGTCTCTAATCAAATTATAGCCGGCAGGATGCGCTGTTATTCATGCCTGCACAAACTGTACCCGAAAGGACTGGCTATACTTCTCACGTTTGTTGAACGCTGTAAAAGGTATATGAACGGTGTTATTTTTGTTTCTCCCAAAAGTCCCCCAATTTCCACAAGCAACGCTTTTCATAAAAGGATTGTCTAGCCACAAATATAGCTTTGATATGTTGAAGAGTAAGTTAATCTAACCATTGCAGTGAAACTTCCATTCAATTCCCATGTGTAGTTCCGGAGATATGAGCAGTTGAAGTTACAACATTTGTTACCAACAGTTGACTTGAAGCAAGCAGGAGTGATGTCATCTCCCCACATTGATAAAGCATTCTATGTTTTTCTTTAAACTTTACACCAAATTTAATATTTCAATATCTAGTGCTATCACAATGTGAATGTATGAGGGGTATGAGAGTTTTGTGACCATCACATAACCAGTATCTAAGCTGACCACCTATTGATTTCAAGGTCGAAGTAATGGATTCAATAATAAAGAAAACAAAAGACTATTCACCCATGTGAGGAGATGATGTCACTCCTGCTTGCCTCAAGTTCACAGTTGGTTGAAAAGGGGATAACTTCAACTGATAACATCTTGAGAACCACACATGGAAACTGAATCGAAGTTTCACCAGAATGGTTGGATAAACTTACTCTTCAACATACCCAAATTAAATTTGTGGCTAGACCATCCTTTTAGAATTTCGTTGTTGTTATTCTCACCAGAGTATCTCGTATTTACGACAGGAACCGGTTCTGCTAACTTTTTAGCCGAGAGAAATAAATCGTCCTTCTTTCTACCGTAAAAAACTCTCATTATAGTGAAATTTATCCTCGACGAAAGGTGGCGTAGATGTTATTTTTTTAGTTTGGCATTAAATGGAAGAGAAAGAAATGGAAGCTTAATGATAGAGACTTTTATTTTGTCATCAATTCCCAAACAAGCTACTGTAATGATCAGGCACCCTCATATGTTTACTGATTTCCTAATTTCACGAAACCCCGCACATCGTTACAATAATTTCCATAATCAGTATACTCACAATATTACATACCTGCTGGAAGTCAGTTGCTGACAAATATAGTGGTGTCAATACACCATTTGGAGGTGACGCGTGCACCTTTCCGGGTAGCTGCTTTCATGACCTTGTCTGATGTAGACCGACCAAATTCTAAATTGTGTCTGGGAAGTCAACACTATAGTGTTTCATATAATATCACTCATCCCCGCACGTAGATAATCTGAAACTATCTCAGGACATGACTATATATAAAGGAGTTTTCGTTCATTTTTTTTTTTCCTTTGCCAATGCCGCAGTTAATTTGGGCACAGACCATGAGCATTCGGATTCACTGGGACCTCGCGTCTCGCGAAAGTTAACCTGTTTTAGTAGGTCCCTTACACAATCATGGCTAAACTGCATTGCGTTCATATCGATGAATGTATTTGACTTATCCTCTGTTGTGAGACTACCATCTTTATCATTTCAAAGCTCAAATGGACCTTTGGCATCATAGTTAACGGGTGATTTATTTATATACGTGTTTATCTAAACAATATACGTTGTTAGCAGATCTAAATTTAGGAATGTCATGTTGAGCCTGCACGACCACAGATTATGATCGTGCCGGTAATTAACCGTTTAAAGGTTACTATCAGGAGACCAATTCTTCATATAACAAACTCGTTTTTTTTTTAGCTGCCGACTTGTCGACATTCATACACGATAACGGGAGCAAACATCTCACATATACCAATAACATGATGAGATTGTAGATATAATTATACCATTTCTATGAAGAGCAAGCCCTTAGCAATCCTACTTTTTGTTTGTTTGTTTTTCTTTTTTTATTTTGAATATGTGTGTGTTTTCTACAAAAGTACTGAAGGTACACCCATATTCTTAGCATAGGTCCCATCTGTGTGGGCCATCAGAAACAGTAAACCGTATCAGTGTTGTAGTTGGTTTGGTGACTCTTGAGTCCAAGTCACGTGGTTCCGTGACCGATTCCGAGTCACGGGGTCCCGAGTCCGTGCGAATCCATACGTAGATTGGCAGCGTGTGAAATGGTCCGTACAGACTCCACTGACACCAGGAGCCACATCAACACACGGATGGCATGTCAACTCTTCCCCCAGTCGCCTCCTCCCAGCCCCTCTTCCCCAGTCAAAACACAACCAACCACAAAGTTAAAAATAGTGGCTTGGTTGATGGTTCTTGCTATATGCTGACAGTAAGAGCACTGCCTATAATTGCTATACCTATCGTGAAACTACATCTGGCTACAAAAAGAAATTCCACACGTTATTACAATCTTCATCAAACTCACTGTTTGGGGAATCTCTGGAAGTTCTTTGTTAAGTTGATAGGAGAGGCGTAGCTAAAACTTTGTTTTAAGGGGGAGAGGGGGGAAGGAATGAGGGAACCTCAACAAAAGTTATGGGTTGAAGACGCGGAACAGGGAGTTTTAAGCTGACGTGGCAAATTACAGTGAGTGTCCCCTTGGTATGATCTATGAGAGGTTCTTCTCTGTTCGGAACGTCGCGTGGGCTTATCAGACTTTTTTTGACAAGACTACTTGAAGGACAGCAGGAAACGTACTTAAATGGTTCACTAACAGGTTTTATTTCAGAGGATATTAAACGGGCAAAACTAGGTTGGTTATGTAGGATAACCCCTTTGACATAATCTAAGCGGTTAACCGCTTTGACACTATTGAGTAGAGCGCCACTATCGGTAGCTTAACAGAAAGTCTTTGACAAAAATACACGCCAGACAGCAGGAAATGACACTGCAGGCCCATTTTAACGCCACAGGTTTTATTTAACATTGGGTGTTTTTAAAGGGGCAAAACTTGGTTCGTCAGTTGGGATAATTTCTTAGGCAAAATTAGCGTTCTTATATAGGAATCTCAGAGAGATTTTCATCCAAGGGGATTTTAAAAGGGGATAGCTTTTTTTCTATTTTAGGATGTATAATGTCAAAGGTCAGCTAGACCTTATTTTGACCCAAACTCTACACTGACCAATAAAGGATATTGCCATGAATGTACTAGGTACACGATATTGACCACTACATGGTGACGCAAGAAGGCGTCGTCATGAAAATGTACGAAGGCCGTGCAAAAAGGGACGAAACCCTTCCCTTCTCGTAACTTACGCTCGGTGCGTTCAGTTAGAAGTGAAACTACTTCAAGAAGTGGAAACTTTATTGTTACCGACGCAGACATCACTTGGAATTGCTTTCCAAAGTGGCGAAGTATTTGGTTATATCGGACACGGGTACTTTGGCACGTACAATACACATACAGAGGACACTATATTATACAGTTACTGTGTTGAGAGGGAACGATTCTTGAGTGTGCAGTGTACATTTAATGGAAATGAGTGTCACGTGTATCTGACATGTGGCGGGGCTCGTGACCACACCCTACTCCTTCACTTACTATTCATATCTACTGTAAGTAGGGACCTACACTGAAGAGCAACAAAAAAAAATGAACGTGACTTTTTTATATTAATGTTATAATACAAAATGTTATTGTTTTTTCTGACTCGTTGAGACCAGAGGGTGTACAGACCAAGAACAGAACTTCGAGACTGAGAATCAGACTGAGAATGAGACTTAGAAGGTCCGAGGCCGAGAACAAGGCCGATTGTATATAATGTATCGGAAAAACGAAACAAACCGTCCAACTTTGTGATTTTTTTTCTTACCTCACGATTTTATCGTTGGCTCTGCCAACGACCTTCATCACCAAGATTGCAACGTCATTACTATAACCAGGGAGTTGCTATTTAGCAACTCCCTGCTACAACTAATCTCTTTTATTTGTCATATGTCAAACACAGTAAACATAATTTCTAAGTTAAAACACTACTGAGAGCACCAACGTTGCAGACGCTCCAAGCTCTTTGAATTCCTCACTCCCACCCAATGTTTGTCCTAGAAAGGTTACGTCATTTGGATAAATCATATCATTCCATGGACTCAAACGTGAGACCTAGTAACAGAAAGGTTCAGTCTTTAATAAAAAAAAAAAGAAATAATTAAAGAGAGAACGAAATGGAAAAGAACACCACTGTTTTGCCGGTCTCGAAGAGAGATTGGAAGGAGCCTACAACGGTCCCACATCGAGTCCACTGGATGTCGAACCGACCCAGGGAAAAACCGGTTTCGAGACCGGTGTCCTGTCGGGATCGATCACTGATTTAAACGTTGTAGTGTGAGGTGTAGTGGAGTTGTAGTGACATTTAGCCTGAGTGTGAGGTCATCCTACAAAGGGTTGGCTACGACATGATGATGTAATTGGGTTCACATGGTAGAATTTTAACTTTTAGTATACCATCTGACTGCATCACCAGAGTAACTGATGAACTTTTCTTTTCTTTTAGCCGTGCATGACGTAACAGCTTAGGAGTTATCGAGCCAAGCCACATAGTAGGCCACTATCTTTGTGACAGAATGATTGAGACATTTCGTCAAGCTTTTTGGTCGTCTCCACAAGGATGACACCGTAAAAGCCCCTTAGTTTTTCCTTCTTGGTGTTTCCGTGGAAGGTGAAGTGCCTCTGAAGGATCCCATGTATCCCATAGACATAAATCCTACCAGTAAGCTCAAACACACCGAAGAGGGGGGGGGGGGGATTTCCAGTGAGTTATGTAAGTAGTAACATACGTACTGCAGCAGTCGAGAATCTAAGTAAGTCATTTCTTAGGAAATCGCCAAACTGGTGGTCCAGCGATGTGTGGGAGGGGTCTTAGCTGAGAAAGCAATTAAAATGTGAATTGGTGCAAGAACGTGTACGATTGCGAGGTATTCTTTCCCCAAATCATTTCGTTTTTCAAGGTATCATCATAAACGATAAAAAGGAATCAAAACTCTCGGAGTCACTTTTTTACCCAATTGGCTCGCCTTCACTTTAGGTTTACTTACATAAAAAAAAATATATAATGAAACTAACTCAGAAGGCACACGAGGCGTCTTTGTAACTTACACGCATGATCAAACTCGTCTCGGTATCACGTGTGCTGGAACTCGCAATGTCATTGTCTTACAGTAAAATAAGATGTAACTTAGTTGACTTAATTTGTGCTTATACTCTGTCCTCAGACTTCAAAGGTGCCGTAGGTCAGTTTGCATTGATAAGTCAAGAGCCATCAATTGACCAAATCTAACTTTATCACTGGCAGGTCCAATGAACGGGGAGGGGGGTAACGGGGATTATGGCCTACTCAAATGTAAATCGTTATCATTTACGAACTGCAATAGGGAGACTGTTACAGGCGAAGAGATAGTCCAGACTCTTAACAGCTAAAAAACAGACGAGGCTCTATAAATTTGGTACTTATTTTCGATAATCGACTCTTTAGCGTTCTCTGATTAAAAAAAGGATGCGATGAAATCAAAACGAGGTGAGACGTCACTGCACAAAATTACTAAAAACAAACGCTCACCATTTTTTTTTGTTCATTTTATTGAGTCCTTTTATTAGAAAAAGTATAACAATCCTTTCAATGTAAATCATTACATAATACAGAATAGTTTGAAATAAATCATGGTTCTGCTTCAAATAATATCATTGTCTCCTGGAAAAAAACATTGTTTATGTAATGTCCCAAATGGAGACATTTTGAAGAAGGGAAGAATAGGTGGAGGGAAACACAGTACATAGTCTATTTTCCTTGGCAGTCTCCCTAGTATGAGTCATAAAACACACTATTCTGCAAAAAAAAAAAAAATGACTTGAAAGCACAAATTTTTAGCCAACATCCATGAATCAACTGAGACTGCACTTTTAATGCGAACTTGAATCAAGAATTCGATCCAAAGAACTTTGAGAATACACTATCAGTCCCTCTTTGGAAATGCTTGGCTCACATTTTCCGCTGACAAATCATCTTTAGAGGATGGATGTCTACAGTTCGTTTGGACGAAAATTTTTGCACATAGAGGAATGTCAAGTCCTTCCCATGAACACCGGTTCCCTTTTACAATAATGTCCCATTTGGATCTTACAGCATCATTTTTACAGATTTTCCACTGAAAACCTCTGGAAGAACACTCCCGTCCGACGATTGACGTAACGGATACAACACAAAACAGCTGCATAACTAGAGGACGAACACAAACAGTTTTACTTCATCAGAAAGAGACAAATATTTTAGAAAATAGTTGAATAAATTTTCTCACCAAAGTGTTTCTGATTCGTAAATGAAATCTGACCGAATGTACAGAACCACATGATCTAACTTCAGAGAAAGTTTGAATACTAAATTATGGCTTTCTCAAGGTAAGTGAATTTGAAACTATGACCAGTGTGTAGATCTATGGTAATATTTTATTTTTAAAAAAGTGTCTCAAACTGTTAAACGAGATTTATCAATCCAATTAGTGACAGTAGACACAAAATATTCCATTACACATGAAAATAAAAAAGAAAGTATAGGCAAGAGGAATATTTCTTTGAGGTGAATCATAAATTGAACATGTCCTATTACTGATTATTTGGGTCCAACATATGGAGTAAATACATCACATATGACATAATGTGGACAATCAAACAATCCTCATTGGAGAAGATCACACAGAAATAATGGGGCAGTTTCAGGCCTGTTACCATTTAATTACAGATTCATACCAGAAGGACAGAGCAACATATTACTACACCACTTGAAAATGGAAGATGGCTGGGAAATGATGAAAACAGCAGGATTCAACTGATTTACCAATTTACCAATTTTAATTTAAATAAACTAATTTACACAGATTTTTTCTCTCTCTTGCTACCTTTCAAATGCATCTGCACAAAAATTAGCTCCTGGAACATTTGGAAAATGCATTCTACCTAAGAGATAGGTGAAACTGGAGGGAGGGGGAGCTGGACACAACTGCATTTCTTATCTCTCTCAATGTGTGCAAAAAATTATGTTAAGACTTTTCCCTATCCCCCCTTCTCTTATCACAAGAGGGGGGCTTTGTCTTCTGAGACAAAGCTGCCAGGGAGGGAAATCTGTTTCCTGCACTCCCCCATCCTTGATCCCCCCAATCCTCCAGCCGGTTGACAATAAACACACAAAATACTGCTGTACAGTGAAAGACTGCTCTTTTGGTATAATCCTCTAATGGCCGCAAAGACTTGATTCCTAGATAAATGCAACATATGCATAATCATCGCAGATGTGACTGCCACGTGTATTCAATTCCTTCCATCGCTGTGGTGATAGTAGCAGCCGGCTGCTGGAGAGCCATTTTCGTGCTTCACATCCTGGACGGTTGTCCTCCTGCGATGACCATGTTCTCGCCGGTTATGTATGAAGCATCGTCTGATGCCAAGAAAGCTACTGCCCCGGCACACTCATCTGGTTGGCCGACTCTGTGTGAAAGAAGGGGCAGTATCTGGTTGAAATTACTGATAACACGAAACTGTGCTTCGGGGATAGAAAATGTCCACCCCTTACTTTTGTGCTCTCCACTTTGTCTCCCTCCAACCCATATTTGGTCTTCCTCTTCACATTCTTTTATTCTTCCCCTTGTTTTCATTTTCCTGTGTCCAAATTTAATTTCTCCTGCTTACCTATCTGTTTGCATGTCTTCATCTTTGCATTTCAGTGCCTTTCTGTACTCCTATTCTATTAGTTTCCCTTCTTTGTCTCACCTGCCCCAACCATCCCGTTTCTGCAGTTTATCAGTCTCTGCTTCCTCCCTCTCTGTGTTACATCTCAACTCCTTCCCCTCCCCCTCATCTTACCCAAGGGAGTTTTCAGTGATTCCCCACTCTGCAAATTACTGACGTTCTTATACCACAAACTGGAAGGCTTCCATAAAGTTGTGTAACTGCACTACTGGTGGTCTAGGTGTTCTGTCTTTGAGATAGAAGAAAGGTATAATCTCTTTTTTTTTTTTTCAACCTTATTCATTTCCCACCTCTGCATCATCCTTCTTGAGGATAAAGGGGAATGATCCTCCCTGCTTGTGTCTTTAATTTTGTGATTAGTCTATTATGGGAGGATGAAGATTCATGCAGACGTGTACAGACTACGACAATTTAAGATACATGAACTGCGAAAGCCATTACCTTCCCATTGATACAGATGAAAGATTCTTCTTCAGGATTTCTTCATTTTCAGTTAGCTGTGGGTGAGATAAAAGGAGATGTGGCCATTCTATTGTCAGTGAAGCAAGCCGCCTCATCTACCGAGACCGTCCTTGATTGTGCAGTCAATACAGACTTGAACAGGTCTTGCAGACTCACTATCTACGCACTCTCAATGACATCCAAATTTCTATATCATGCACTGCGACTAACATGCTTCAAAGAAACACCTAAACAAAAGCATTTCACAAAAACAGCTCCCCTTAGTCTAAAAGAAACGGAAACATAGATAAAATATGATGTACACCTCAGATACTGTATCTGCAGGTACTTATTGTACAGTGTTGAAGGTAAAAATTTCTTTTCTTCTGGAAACTTGAAGCAGACCGCTTGACTTCTTAGATGATGACATTAGGACAAGAAGCAATACCTTGTCCAATATGATAATACCACACACGAACTTGATGGTTTGCCATCATGAACCTAAATAATGCGGGGTATAAATGACTAAGGGGATAATTTAGACCGCACATTAGCTACAGTATGTCTTGCAGGTGGAGAAGTTTTATAATGCAAGTGGAGATTTGTGAGGGCATTCTTTCTTTGTGCATTTAACTGAAACAAATGTAAACAGAACATTCCTGTCCCTCTTTCTAGTATCTCCAATACATATTTTATCATATCCTACTTGCATAACTGCTCTGCATACGGATAAACGACTACACCACACGTCAATGCAGACTTAACCTTACAGTAGTTTCTAATGGTGCAGAGCACATGCATAACGGTGAGCAGGAACATTGCTTTCCATGCATGCCATTGCAAGGTTGAGGACAAATTTTGCTACTTTCAGTTCACTTGTAATACTAAATATTTCCCAAATATTAATAGGTCAATTTTAGCCAGGCAAAAGGTCAATACAAGGCTCATGACTATACTCCTTGAAAGCATTTCCGTACACATTCTACAGCGTAAGCTGCGTCGTCTGACGCAGGTGAAAGAACATGCACAGATACTCTATTCTCCCCCACAAAACTGGTCCTCAGCAATGCCTCTAGTGCACCAATGAAGTTACGTAAAACTGACTACGATGTCCGACATATCAAGCCACACGATTGACGCAGATACATTCAGCACAATACATACTAGAGTTTGAGACCTTGATCCACCATGAACACATCGACAAAATGACTGCAACCGAACACCGATTGTACAAATGCAGTGTACGGTATCGCGGCGAGGACGACGATTACTTCTGAGCTTGTTCACTACGAGACAGTAACAAAGAGAACTTACTGCTGAGCTAAATTTGGTTTCGATGATGCCCGGTGCAATGCCGTTCACTCGGATACCTTCGCCTGAGACGGTGTGGGAGAGGGCTTTCGTGAGACCGAGGATTGCTGTCTTGCTGATCGAATAGGCACCCAAAAACTGTGAATGGGATCCAGAGAGGAAATGCATAAAAAACACACTCTCTTAGAAGATACTGTTCTCTCCATGCATTTCACGTTAAGATATGCCCCTCAGAGATTTCTACAGATATTGTGCGGCCTCGAATGCGATGTTTATTTCTAGATACAGTATCTCTGAATCACTACTCTCATTTCGTCTCTCCAATTCGAAATTACCATCAAAGGCCCAAATATCGGGAAATGTGAATTTCTGGAAGGAGC
This sequence comes from Stichopus chloronotus, assembly GCA_021234535.1. Lineage (NCBI taxonomy): Eukaryota > Metazoa > Echinodermata > Holothuroidea > Aspidochirotida > Stichopodidae > Stichopus > Stichopus chloronotus. The sequence continues at coordinate 27,026,879 of CM037832.1, read as the reverse complement.
TATTTCGTGGTATGTGATTCAGAGATTGGACATCACAACAGTGTTCAATGGTGTTACAGAACTGTACAGAAATCTCTTTTTAAGCTGAAAGTCTGGTCCTTCTGTAATCCATGACTTGCAAATAGCTTGCTTTACACACCATCACTTCTCATTTTCCTATTGGAAGAAAGGTGCCTACAGAGCTATATCTTCGAGTCTTTTGACGTGACATACCACACGATGCATGCAATAGGCAGTGCTACATTTCAAACGAGTTGAGTAGCAAAGCAATTTATTTTTACTTCTTTAGATACTTAAATTTGCCCTTGTGGAATTGAATATCAAATGCATGAAGCTGAACACTACAAATGTGTCAATGACAAGTGAAAAATGTTTCACTGAGCACACCAAAGCTATATTTAGACTGTACACAAATACTACACAGTGCAAAGTTGGAGGACACTTTGTAAACTTACAACGACAAACACTAAATCTCGCCATTAATATTGATACACAATATACAGTGCCAGTTGACTTTGATCTTAAGAGGAACGAACAGTAGTGGGTGTTTCAATGACGACCTACACTAAGTGCACATCTTTTTACAAACAGTCACGACAGTATTTGGTGTTATTTTTGTTATAACTTCTTTCCAAAGAAAACTTCGAACTTCCCGCCGTTGTTGTACAGCGTATCGCCATTTTGGAAATGTATGATGTATCACATGCACCAGCAATACTACGTGACACGTGCAGGTGCATATGTGACATCACGAATCACAAAATTTTGCAACAACATGTCGTCTTGCGAGTGAATAAAATGTATATTCATAAAATTACATATTTTCTTGGACATGAATTTATTTTATTACCGAATGGTGTCTAATTGTTTGGAAAACTATATTTGAAGTATCAGAACTATCTGGCAGGCTGTACAACGGTTTTCCTTGAATACCTACCCAGAGATAAGGATGATCAAAGTTAAGAACCCTGCAAAATAAGTCACCTATATACGTCATTTTATCGAGTCGATTGTCACAGAATGTAGCCTAAATCATGCAGGCTTTTAAAATCGATAAAGTGACATTCACAGCAAGACATGACCAACTACGGAGTGATGCCATATTAATGGCACTTCACTTTAATTCCCATGAGAGGAATTTTGCCATTAACTACTTTTTAAGAAATTGCAGCAGAATTTATGCATCGGTGAATAAGTGGTCAACCACAAGTTCTGTGGACTCAGAAAGGCTGTTCCCAGAAACACAGTCTTGCTCCACTGTTTAGTGTTTAGTTGACACATCCACTTTACTCCACCTTTTTTCGAGTGGGAACACAACCCTGGGTTCGATTAAGCCCCTCTTCCGAGGTGGGGGTCAGGACAATTTTACCAGGTCTAAAAACAAGGTGCAAATAATTTCGCTGGTGGGACTGAAACTACGGTTGACTTTGGCCAGTTTTGGCGGTCGGGTTTCCGTTGCAGTGAGAAAAAATGTATATTACATGCACATGCATGTCAGGATTGAGCAGCTTGCAATGGTATTTGTAGGAGTACGGAAAATGCCATTGCAGAGCCATGTAATATTCTCCCAGGAATTCTGTTCTATCCAAGCACAGTTTGCTCAATCTATATTGTCTGTCATATGCACTGCATTTCAGAGTGTACAAGATGTATACCTAACCTGCATTGCAATAGGGACCCCAGTACAAGTAATGTCACCAGTATTTGTGAATTTATGGTTCACTACACATAGCACACATACTGTAGTTGGAATCTGTAGATATGTCTTTGCTTGTAGTGTTATTATTTGATTCAAAATATTACTTAAGGAAACACTTTTAGGTCAGACTGTAAAGTTACAGACAACATAGAAATGGGTGGAATAGTGGTTTGAAAAACTCATAATTTTAGCCCACATTTAATAGGCCGAGCTACCTTGCTAGTTTGCGAAACAGTCCACATCAGTATTTTCACATAGCTATGGGGTTTGAGTGAATGTGTGGTAAAAATCGATGTTAAGTTAAGGAAGTTAAGAAAGGACTGGTATTCCAACCAGATCTAACATTAAAACACTCAGCAAAAACAAACTAAAACATGTGCATCTTTGGGAGATTGTTCCATAATCATTTACCTTTACTTGAGAAAGTAAAGAACTGAAAGCACAAGATAACTATGAGAGGGCTTTCTATTATAACATGTTCAAATGGTAGGTCTAAACAAATTTCTCAAACCTAAAATCAGCCAATCTGCTCTGCGATCAGTCAAATCATAGCTCTGCTTTGAAAACCACACCCATCAGTATTATTTTTTGAACGCAATCTCATTGGTTGACAGTTCACCATGCTACAAACAAGAAAGCCAAGAGGCGTAGTGATTCCTTGCCACTAATACATGCACTTCCATTAATTTTTTTCAAGTTGCAGTTTACTGTAGTAACCACAGGATATACCAGATGACGCCATTAATACTGCACACCATTTTCCAATACCTGTACCTGCTGTATGCATGTAATGTAAGATAACACTGGTGGCCAAGAATTCTCCAGCCTGCACAGTGGTAGCCTAGGTACGGTACAAATTTCCCAGGAACAAGAGATATACTCATATGACAGTTGAAATGACTGCCAATTATATAAACTACATAAATTCCTCCATCTACCCCATCATATGACCAAGTAATAACTTATTTATCTCTTTTGCACAATAAGACTTTTCCCTCACAGAAATCTTCCATGTGCAACTGTCTCCACTTCAGACAACAAATCTATTCTACATTGTTTGATGACAGAAGGAGGGCTGTATCTCAGATAATGATTCCTCTGGGAAAGATAAGGGTCAATCTTTCTCCCATTTTCCACAGAGGTCATTGGTCAATCACCATTTTCAGACCAAACAAATGTCTCAGATGGAATTAAAAGCCAATTATGGCTATGAAAACTAAGTGAGCACTTTTAACTGTCAAAACAAGAGTAATAAATAAAAGAAGCATGATACCAAATACTGCACAGCTGCATTGGGGACTAAATAGAAACTCAAAGGTGTATTGTACCTGCTGAACTTAACCAAATTGGGCTTTTAGATACTTTACAGATGCTTTCAGACATACAGTACTTTCTCAGAAACCAGCATGATGCCAGCTGAAGATCCATAGATGTAGTTTCATCATTATATGTCAAAGACTTGTGAAATTAGTACAGCAACTACACTTCATTACCTAACTGACAGGTTAAAGTTTTCAAATTGGAACTTCCTAAATGTGCAAGCATTGCTAGTCTTTGCTTGGAAGGGAGCTCAAATACCTTCCACCCATAGGAAAATACTGAAGGAGAGAAACATCAGCAAAGGTCTTAACACTTTGTACTCAAGGACCTCAGATGACCTTTGACCCACATCAAAACTTAAACCAGTAATTATATTTATACACTCCATCTAAAAAGAACAACTTTAAAGTGTGAAATTGTCTCCCCTTTGTACATATTGAAATTATCTCCTCCTTTGTAAATAGTGTGTTTACAAGTTTTTTTCATGTTACGACCTCTGATGACCCCACATGACCTCTGATCACAAGACACACCCTCACCTTATTTACTTAGAAAGTCCTACATACCCTCGAAGGTCAAAGTTTGTGCAATGTGCAGTTCATGAGGTACTGCAAACATGTTTTGTCTATAGTCTGTCTGCAATTGACCTCTGGTGACCTTTGGCATCCACCAAAATCGATCCCAGTCAAGATCTTTAAATGTCCTCCCCACACACTGACTTTGGACTCTCCTGCACATTCCCTTCAAAAGATAGAGTGTTCACAAGCTTTTCACATTATGACTTCTGATGACCCCATATGACCTTTGACCTACAAGAATACCCTCACAATCTCACTTACTGACAGGGCAGTACATACCACCCAAGTTTGAAAATGATGCAACTTGTCGTTTCTGAGATACTGCAAACATAGTTTGTACACATTCTGTCAACGTTAAGTGCATGTGTCCCACACTGCACTTGTGATACTGATATCTTATTCATCCTTTGTAATATTTGAGCAACACTAACACTGTGAGAAAGTATATTATGTATTAAAATAAAAGCACACTTAAATATCATCCCTTTAAAAACCTAACAATCTCAGAGCGATCACGCGAAATTTAAGGATCGCCGATCTCGCCGAGGACGATTGAACCACGACATTCAGACATTTTCAGAGCGGAATACCTACATGCTCACATTGTTTAGCGAATGACTAATCATTTCCACTGTGTTTGCTTCATTATTATCAGCATACGATAGCAAATGTTCCATCTCAACGACATGCCTGTTAAGCCGTGTTCCCATTTGAGTGAGCGCGGTGGATCATGGTTTTATTGCATCGAGTGGTGTCGAATAACTTGATCCAGAACCCCGTTCCCATTTGAGTGAGCGCGGTGGATCAACATGTGATATGAACACATTGCGTAAGCACGAAAAGGTCACCAACGTTTACAAGTCGGATATCGCACACTAGCACTGTATCACAAAAATGTACATGTGCGCGTGTTGCTAACTGCATGCACACTACAATAGCAGCATAGTATTGGTCATATCATAATTTTGCAGCTTAGCACTAACTTTGGGCCCACTTCCACGACGTACTGAGGAGCGTGAGGTATTAACACATGTCAATAACATCGTTTGTTTTTTAATATGGAGGTAAACACTGCTGGTTTGGCAAGTTTGCTCGTGCTTCTATCTCAGTTAAGAGTTTATTACATCGAAGGCAGTTGACCACTTGACGAATGTTGCTACTTGTTGCAATAAACTGCCATTCGGCAGTTTATATACACTTTACATTAGTGGTTCAATTTATCGGTAACAGAGCAGATGTAAGAAGAAATTGTTTTAAAAAGCAACATACCGAAAATAAGTCAACGAACAGACCAAATTTCTTATAAATTATCAGGGCGCAACTTTAAAATCTGTACCATATGAACGTGCTCGCTAGCTCTTTTAATTATACCTGATACCTTGTCCGATTGCTACTGATTCTAAATTAGTACCATTATCAGAATTGCAGTAACTTAGCCCCTTCTCGGTCAATCGGTAGCGAAATACAGGCAGAAAATGTGCGCTGTACATGTACGCTACACTACTGCACTATGGTGTATACACTTGCTCTACAATCGACGTGCCCAGCGAGGCTTAAGTTAGAACTAATTACCCGCGTTTGCCACCGGAAAGCAAATGCGTGCCGGGAAGGAATAAACCGGAGATCCAGGGTCACTTGATCTACCGATGTGTTCCCATTACGAACTTTGATCCAGCGCGGTCGATCTGATCTACCCCGATGGGTGCATCAAAATCGGTGGATCTTGATCTTGAGTGAGCGTTGTTGATCTGCGTTCCCATTAGAGTTTGATCTAGCGCGGTAGATCTTGATCCACTGCGCTCACTCAAATGGGAACACGGCTTTAATGGTCTACTTTTCCAGATAAACTCAGACAAAGATTATGTCACATGATGTGCTCCTCAGTCAACAACATGTTTATGGAAAGCTATCACCTCCATAAGCATAACTAAGCAATTCTTTCTCACATTTCATTATTCTTCAGTATCTGTTTATCACAAACTCAAGGTCTTCTTAAGGCTACTCACATAGTAGGCTCAAACTGAATTACTTTTTTGGCCCAGTGCCAGAAGACATTTTTTCTCATACTGATTTGTTGACAAAATTTGTGACTGCCCCCCAACCTTCTGACTTATATTACAGCATGAATTTTATTTATCAACAACTGAATATATTTACAGATCTAAGAGTTTTGTTGTCCAGTTTCATTGTACGACTCACTTAAGGCCACTGGGTTGTTACATGATAGAAAACTAGTATGGATAGTTTCTGTAATATGTTACTTAGTAACAGAATCAATTCACTGTGTCTTACTTAAGGAGATTTACTCTGTCTTCCATTAAGAATTTCTTTTTCTTTTCTTCACTTTTGAAGGATTAAATTGCACTTACTGTGGCAATTGTGACAAATGAATACCACACACATGATCACCGTAAGAGGTGTTCTCTGTCTTCCTCTCTATCAGCTCTCCAAAAACCATTCATTGAAAAAACTTATATTAGCTTATGGAGGTATCTTTGATACTCCTTGCAAGTTCCCTCCGACAATCAGTTGATTCATTTGAACACGGTCCAAAAATTTTGTCGAAAGCTGATTTCATTGTTTGTGATTCAAAGAAGAAAGAAAATCCTCGGGCTTTAAGTTCGTTTAAAATGATTTATGGTTCTACATCGGTCAACGTTTGAAACATTAGTCCAAATATTAGAGCTCCATTTGAGCCATTACATTGAAGGGGTAGGAAATCCACTGTGCACAAAGCAATGTACCCGAATCTTATGGCAGAGTTAAGTCACTTTGGTAAGAGAAGAACAATGAAATCAAGAAATTCTACTTTATTCTTTATCAACTCCTCTAATAAGTCTAGTCCAAAAATAGACATTTTATCTGATCACTCCAAAATGGGTGTAAACAATCTGTTTGTAACCACAAGCAAAAATGTAAACACGGCCTTTGCACTGTGGTCCTACCTGCAGCTCTGACTGTAAGCAAAGCTCAGTGTGTGACCTGTGGTAGCCGCCTTTATCTCTGACCTTGTGGTAAAGATCCTTACCTAAATAAAATAGTCCCCCCCCCCGCACAGGGGAATATAGATAACTGTGGGATATATTTAGTACTCACATTAATTGGAAGGAAGCCAGCTATCGATGCCACTAAAATAATGGATCCGCCTCTAAGAATAGAAAGACACAAGATAACAGTAAGAGATAAGTTGCTATTTTTATATAACTCCTGTAAACTGTATGAACAATAACTAGACATCTTCACAACAACCACAGTATGTGTAACTAAAACCATTCAGATGTAAACAGGAAGTTCACCAGTAAACAAAACCATACATTTAGCATTTTACCCACAGGAGATGTTCTGACTTGTTTCACCCACCATAGATAGGCACCCTGGTTTCACATCAAATGGCAATGCTGGGTGAATATTGCTGGCATTTACTTAGAACGAAGAGCGAGTTCTGAGGATAAGTGCCTTTCTGAAGGAACGAAGTTAACTGGCTGTTTCAATTAAAGTATTAAAAATCCAATTGCCACTTTACACTTACCCTATCAAAACTTATCTTTCAATTCCAAAATGCTTTGCTATTTTTTTTCCAGACGGGTTAACAAGTTAAACAGTACTACCACATTGGTACCATGCCAAACATGCACAAGTCTCCACAAAATCGTTGCATCATCCACATGTTGTGAACTTGCTCAAATCAAGCAGCTACATTTTCACACTTTCTTTACTTCATATCCAACTGTTAACATTAAATGTAACATAGGGAGAACGTACCAACCTCAAGAAAATTCGGTCTCCATCATTTTTCAGAAGCGTACATCTTAATGAGTATCACACTAAAAGAGTCACGATTAACACGCCAATGCTACTAAGAATAAGATACCTACCCTCGCTGTTGCAAGTACGGTACAGTCTCTTTGGCCAAGAAAAATGTGGACTTAACGTTGATGTCGAAAATCTGAAATGAGAGAGAACGAGAAACGATGCAGTAGTGGAGAGAATGTGATACCCTTCTTTTTTGTACACAAAGAGAAAAATTTATCACAGACACACAGTTACATGTCATGCAAGTGAAGCAATGATGAATATTCGTGAGAGGACCAATACATATAATATCTGTCATGGAGGTCAAAGCTAAATAAAATAATACTGTAAAGTAGCTACATGTATAACAAATTCTGCAGGCAAGTACCTTTTTTAGGTTGAAAATATTAGTGTGTTTGGGTAGAAGGTGCATATCCTGCGATAGATTTCGAAGCATGACATTTCTACTTGTCATCTGCCTACAGCTGAATCATATATTGTCTCCATGGAAACAGCCTTACATAGAGCTCCTTTTCCTTTACTGTGACCTGCACAAGTAATTTACTGCACACAGTGGTGTATATTGTGCATGTTTATGAAGATTTAGGAAATCAATTGAACTTTAATCTGAGAAAATAATTTACCTGAAGTAGTTGCAAAAACAACTGTTTTAAAGTCTTCTTTGTAGCAATATAAAACAGATTATTATTTACAAAACATATGTCTGCTACATAATCACTGGAGTGTGGGCGAACTATTGACACAGTCTCAATGAATTGCCCATACAGATAGAAATATCAGTTTATGTTCCATCTTCTCGAGTGAGAGGGTTTGGCTTTCGAGCGCATAATTGCTTGTCCAGGCTTACAATTAAGACTGTCCTTCTTCCTTTGAAATGAGGAAGTCACACATCAATGGATCTTATACACATTGCTACGACCTTTCGGATCGCCAAAGACAGAACAGTTTCGATATATGTTCATACTTTTCACAAATTTTCTAACCTCACTATCCTATTTTATTCCAGTAGAACTTTTCACCTCCTCTACGGTATGTTGGCAGAGCAAGTCTTGACACTGTCGTTTAAAGAGGCATGTTGATTTAATTATGTGAAATTCACTTCAGTTTTTACTAAGGCTGTTAAGTTACCGTTTTAATAATGACAAATGGTTAGATACACAGGATTCCAATGCGTTACACACAAACAAACATTAATGAGTGAATAATTAACAATTCAATCTGACTTTTGAAAATATGTGACCAGACTCTTTTCACATGAGTACTTTTTCACATGCACATAGTCAGTACCAAGTGAGGGTAAAAATTTCAGAACAATTGTGTGTTTCCATCACTATAGGAAGTGAAACTTGACTAATTATGCAGAAAAAAAGCATTTTCCTGTATTTGATTCCTTCAAAATCCTCACAAACTCATTGACATTGACTCAATGATCCCTTTAAAGCAAGATACACAATAACTTACTGTAATATAAAAACAAGCCTATTTGCCATGCACTGTACTTTGCTTTGCATGGCTATGGTATAACTGTCTACTGTGAGCAACCATCTCGTATCAAGAGTATGTTATGTAAAAAAAAAAAATAAAAATACGTGGCCTCAACTTCAGAGTAGCTGTCACCAGATGAAGCCCTGTTTTGATTCTGTACATGGGAGGGGGAGCAGGATGGTGGGGGGGTGAGGGGATTGCGGCTGTTAATTCATCGTGTCAGATTAATCAACAGAAGCTGCATCAAAGTCCATGTGGGGATAATTCCTTAAGTGTGAAACTGCTACAACAAAGGCATCTTACCTTATCCCACGCATCTTCCGGTGTCTGAGAAAAACAAACAAAAACACAAGTTTTTTCTTTTACCTTCAAGCATATCTACAATGACTTTTTATTCCATGGTGGATACGTCTTCAATTGCATCTTGCTACAGGCCAATTCTACTCAGTGTAAAGTAACTACTACTTATGTGACAGTAAAGGGGTTTTATGAATTGCATTGCTTTGAAATAGTAACAAGTTTTGAGTCACCAAATTTTTCATGAGTTTTACAACGGTTTGATCATTTATTTGGGTGGGAATCACCTCTGAAAGATAACATAGCCAAATTCCAACACATTTGTTTAACTCTGCAGGTGACATTGCATTTACAGTGCATGATAAATTTCTACACCAACTTAACGAGCATGTGTGTTCTTTGCCATACTTCATAAAAGTTTTTCAATTGTTATGCTACTGTACTGCACCAAAGCTACGAAAACCACTGACAATTTAAGTAGTTAACACAAATATCAATTCATAATTTACTTTTTTCCATCAACTAGTAAAACATAGTGAAAGTCATTGAAAAAAAAACATTGAAGAAAGACCTATTGCCCCTATTCCGCACGTCAATCTATGAGACAGCGAAAGATACTTACATCTAAAATGGGACCAAAATAAGGGTTGACAGCGGCGTTTGAAACCAATATATCAATTCCACCAAAGTGGTCTTTTGCCTGCAAAGGGAGACAAAATCAAAGATCACATACTACCCAGGTGCATGAATGAGGAAGCACTGCTACAGTGTATTTTTGTTCAGAAATTCTGGTCCTACAGAATCATGAAATATTATCACAGCAAGAGGAGGCCAAACGAGTTAACCTCCACCTTCCGTCAGGCAATACCCCTTAATTGTATTTTCTGTAAACTGCATGTTCATTACTTTCAGCTCAATCAATAGACTCTAAAGTCATACAGAATCAGCAAAGGACTTTGAGCCTTAAAGGGAAATAGGGCCTTTGTTTTACAGGAAACATCCATAGTTTTAAAAGCAATGTTTGTGGCCGCAGAATGATAGATTATTCAAAATAATGAAGGACTGTGGCCTTGTTTTCAAGAAATAAGTTTCTCACTGATAGAAACTCAGTTACTTGTTGCTCAAAAGTAATTTGTTCACCCAAACTTTTCAAAATTCAAATGATGCATCTTCCGTTACTCATCACATGCATAATTTTTTGAAGAGATGAAGCTTTGGCAGATCTCTATTGATGAGACTGAATAATTTAACAATGACTAACTCTATTTCTTTTGTATGTCATGTTGGTGTATTCTAAACGCCCTATTTCCCTTTAAGTTTATGAGTATATTTAATCATGGAATCATTTTTACTAAAAGGCTATCAAGAAACAGTACTGACATCTAAAGAGATCTCACGGTGGAATGGGGTGGCTGGTGTGACACACACTGTAGATGCGGTATATTCCACAGTGTAGTAACACCTCATGCATGAACCAGGGCTTGAAATGACCAAAATGGTGCACTGACTGCAAAATGGTATCTTGCTCATTGTGTTAACCAAGATGCTCCTGACAAATGTACCTCACTAATGGCATTACTTGGCTCCTTCGGTTTAGTCATCAGAGCTCCTTCCTTCAGCGCTGATTGCAGGATTAAGACAAGTTACCTGTACACAGAGACACTACTTTTTCCCTTCAAAGAGCAGTGAATTTGGCTTAAATTTTTTATTTTGTTTTTCTTTTCCAAGAAACAAGATTTAAATCAAATTCTGCAGCAGGTGTACAGGCATGCACATTTGGTCAAATCTGTCACTGGTGTCACTGGTGAAAACCGTCAGTGCCCTTTTTCTGGATTATTTTGGCCACATCCCTTTTGAAGCTTGGAAGGATGCGCCCATACTGACACTGAACATTGGGGTCAAGACAAGTGAGATTCTTTTAGTGTGAACAGCTGTTGTTCCAAATCTAAAAAAACTCTTGTTCCAAGTATACAGGACAGTCAAAGAACTGTTCTTCTTTAAAACGACAAGTACCATACGATCAAGCGAAGTACAGCGAGGCAAATTAGTACCTACCACTTTCAGTAAATTTAACCTATCTTCTTCTTTTCCTACATGACATGTGATACCATGAACCCTCTCAAGTTTCAAGTCTTTGAGGTTTTGTAATGCTCTGTCGACATTTGCCTGTCTCCGACTACTAATGACCACCGATGCTCCTTCCAAGGCAAGGCGCTTAGCTATGGAATACCCAATGCTGTGAGAAAAAAAGAAATCAACCAAAAGAAATCGTTTTAATAACTGCGATAACACCTCCGATCTTCAATATACTTCTAATGCAAGGGACGATGTTACTGGGCTTGCACCAACATTTGCCACCCATGACAACCTGGCTAAGATATGATTTCATGCATCTTGCAATATTTAAGTGATTTGATATTCTCTCCAGTTCTACTTGAAAGTCAAATTCTCCCTAAAATTGTTTTAAGCCAAAGCCACTACTTTGCATGTAAGTGATGCACATGTATGCCATACTGCACTGTACTTGTGCACAGGGGGCTGCATCACCTTTGCAGAGGGTATCAAATTGCACCCTGGCAACATTCAGTATTGGAGTGACCTATTTACACTGAAATGTTTAAGGTCTGCTAATCAAAGTGAGTTGACTGCATACCAACCTATTCAAGCACTATTAAACTGCTGGAGCAAAAAGACAATCAATTTTTTTCACACTGTTCCTTCCGTTGTAATGACAGACAAGCAGTTCAACTTAAAAAATGAATGCTCGCGATGCATGAGTACTGTACTGTATGTACAGAATATAGGCAATCCTACAGCATGCCTACTGTACAGATTCTTCTTTCATCACTTCATTGTTGTTCAGTTTTTCAAACTAAGTATTGTACACATTTCATGGCTCAGCAAGTTTCACTTGTAGCATAAATTTACAATGCTACATAACAAAATTGACAAAAAAATACAGGTCTGTTTTTTCAAGGCTATATACCGTAATGTGGTCAGGAAGTCAACACTAAAGTGAATACAACCTACATACAGTATGGTTAACTTGGCATTAACTTTGAAGTTTGTGCTTGAAGATATTATATCATTGCTGTTTAATACTGTAGTTTACCTGTACACGTCATCTTGGGATTCTCTGACCTGTTTTTATTCCTTTCAGAATGACATGTGCATGCAAGGACCTACATCTTGTGCTCCACTCCTTTAGAGATCCCAGATTAATGCAGAAATTTCATGCCTGCGTGACTGATGCTAATTCAGCGTGCACACAGTATTATTTATTGTAATTACAAAGCAGAGTATAGCGTCAAGATGTATCTAATAATTATCACTTTCAGTCTAGGCCCTCAGCTACTGTGAGTCAAATTCCTTGAGGGTGCCAAAATTTAAAAAAAAGGGATTGCTTCATCCCTTACCCCCTCACTTTCCATTTCCAATCATGGGGGAGGGGGGAGGGGGGGCTGAGCTGTTGATGATGTCCTGTTGCTTATACTTTACTTGATCATTGATGAGATGCTCTGTGCAATCCTGCTCTGTACATTCTAAATAGTCAGTATATGACTTTAGCAAACTGTGCAGCATTGGACCACATCAGTGAACGGTTCAGACTTACTGTACTACTGTAGGTGACCTTCAAAATCTTCTTCTAAGAGATATTTTAGTGGGATACTGTAAATACTGTGTGCAGTGCAGATAAATAATCAAAGTGCACAGGTTCTATTTTTAGTGGTCCTTATCAAACTTATAATGGTACCCTGGCTTTACTTCTGCAGCATGCATGCATCCAGGAATTCATATACAAGAAAGGTGCACAATATCATCCCAAAGGGTAAAGTGCTTAAAGTGACTGTGTGTTCATTTGGAAAAATCAGGAAGACTGCACTGTGCGACGGTTTGATCTTATGATTGTCTTATGTTTACAGTATGTTCCTGTGTTTGATCTTATGATTTCTAAATGTGCTGTCCTGTGGGACGCCGATGGACAGAATTACGCATCATTCAATGAACGAAAACCACAATTACAGTAACAACAGCACTCTGAAGAGCAACTGAAACAGTCTAAAAACAGTAAACAGAAATCATATCTGAAAATGAACGCCTCTTACTATTAACAACTACATAATGAATATGCAACAGCACAAAAACAAACTACTCAAGTCTTCAGTCACTGGCTTTTTAGCTCATACCAGCATGCTGGTATGAGCTAAAAAGCCATATGTCAGGCCGTCTCCATTGTCACTAATATTGCAATGAAAGCACACTAAAAGTACATTCCTCTACCTAAAAAACAATTAGCTGTGACACATAGTCCAAATGAGAATAAGTACCATACCACAATCAGAGAAATGAAAATTGAAGTTCTTTGGATTATTTATTCATAGCGTTGCTGAAATATAGGGTAATGGAGAAGGATGCATATGATGGAAGGAGGAGGGCTGTCCTCACATACTGTAACATGATGACTGATACACCCCTGATTGGAAACTTTGAAATTTTCTGCCTTCTTGAAAGTTTGATATTGATTGTAACTTTAAAAATACATAAAACATGCACAGCATGTGCTCTTCATTGTTAATTTATTCTTTTTATCTTTTTTTTTTTGTCTGTGGTGTTGTCTGTGATGGTTGAATGTTCAATCACACAGATTCAAACAAGTAAACCTAGCCCACTCTCTGTTCCAAAAACAGTCTTGCCACATGTTTGTGGAGACCTTTTAGGATTGTGAATGAGAGAAGCCAGCAAAATTCCAGGAAATATGTACACATGTACCACAGCGACATACAGTGCGTCTTCTTATGCTGTGTACACTAAACCCAGCCCTACTGGTAATCAAAATGGCTACCCTCATGGCATATCTTGTTTTTACTATTTATTGTCATACATGTAGAAGTCAGCCCATGCAAGACTCTTTACTGAAGTATCCACAGATAAGCAATTTGTTTAATTTCAACAACACTTGTGCACAAGCTGTCAATGCACATACGGGTATCACATTACTCACTGGCGCTGCTGCGTTTCAACAACATTACTGGCAAAAGTAGGATTGCTTTTTTCCAAGCTTACTGCACTGAAAACAATGAAATCCCGAAGCACAAGGGATGAACAATACACAAATTCCAGGCCCTAATGTGATAGGAAAACATGGTATTGTGCAAAAGCTTAGACAAACAATTGTAATTTTCATCCTTATGTGTCTAAATAATCGTGGTATTGCACATAATTTTTACCAATTCCGATTTCAAACTAATAATGCAATAATTCTACTTTCACTGCGAGAATATCCCACATGTAGAAATGGAAGAGCTAGATGAACAAAGATGAACTATCCGTGCAAACATAATTTATGACCATCTGCACAAATTGATCAAAATTTGACATTATCCCTGCAACCTACTAGAACTGCAAGTGTATAAGTACAGGGTTTCCCCTGGGTTTTCCAGAGTATGAGGCGGTGAGGGAGAATTACTTGATGCTGCCATGAATTTTGGGTTCAAATCCATACTTAGTAGGTTCTCGAAGAATGGGTGATTCTAGGATTTTGACCATGATATAAACAGGGCTGGAAAAAGTGCAAATTTCCCACCAGATCTAACATGGCGCCGTAGGCGTCATTCGATAGCGAAGCGATTGTCATACCAGCGTGGGCGCAATGGGCCCGCCACAGGGCCTCTTGTGGAGTCCATGGACGATCCAGGCAGGGGTCCAGTATCTCAGAAGCTCAGCGATTTTAGCGTTTCTAGACGTGTCCGAATCGTTTGAAATCCATGCTAAACTTCAACTCTTTTAAGTTGAAAATGTTACTGTATCGAGTGAAAACACGATAGTTCGATCAGAAAAAAATCATTGATATTACTTCAAAATCAAAACGTTCTATGAAATGTTGCACATATCATATAGAGTAAACTGTATTACATACATTTTTGAAGTTGAAATGTCCCTAAAAGTTTCGTGAAAAGAATCACATAAGATCGTGTGCAGCCTTCCGAAAATTTTCAGTAATGATATCCTACAAAGTGGGTGCATATCAAATAGCCTAACCACCTTGGCAATTCATATTCCCTTATTAGAGGGAACAAGCGAAATTTTGTAAGTTGCAGGTTTCAGAGTTTTTCAAGGAAAATTGAAATTTTTTTTTTATTTCTTTGTTCATTGATCCTAGTCACTTTAAAGTATTTACACTAAAGGTTTGAAGAAGCAGACTATTGGTTTTGTGAAGGGTTTTGGACATAGAAATATGCGTTCATTTTTGTATTTCTGTGGGTTGCGATATGTCCGCCAGCTGTCATTCTGTGGATAATTTGCACTGGCAGGCCTAAGGAAGGCCTAAGCTTATGCTTTTTAATTGACAGTGAATGTAGTAAAGGAGGTATATGTAGAATCTTCTGGAAACATTTGCCAACGTTGTTTCTTTCACATATATAACTGGCAAATATTGATCATGAGTAAAAAATAAGGGCATTCTATTACAGGAATAGTAATTTACTTCACTTTTTGTTGAAGATTGAACGTGGATGGGGCATTTGGGATACACATTTGAATGGATTTATTTACCTGTTATTTTCATACGTAACTATTTAGGAAACCACATGTGTGATCTCTACCATTCTGTGATCGAAAGTTTGAAACAAGCATGGTATGTACAAGATAAACACGGCCAGAAGTACAGAAGCGGATTTCCCGCGAAACGCAAAATTTCGCGGGAAAGAGCCTCCAGCTTCCAGACTTTTTCCAGCCCTGGATATAAACATGTGAGGCGGTAATACCGGCACTTTTTGGCGAGGCGATCTTAAAAAGTTGTGAGGCGGCCGCCTCCGCAATTAGATACCAGGGGAAACCCTGAAGTACTTAGTAAGCCTACTGGTGATAGATTTTCGACGTGACGATATTCTCCCATGCAAATTTGCGAAAGGGGAGACATAACTAATTACCAGCACTCTCTTGAACTGCCGAGAAATATCCGCAGCGCAGTTTTAAAACATTCCAATGTGGGATATGTCTAATGCTGTACAGCAGATTGATCATGGAATGTGACTGTGAAGCAATTTTGAAATACGGTAAGATTTACTTGATGCATATGCTGTACCAGCTGCTTTTTTCACAGAATCATGACAGTTTGGCTAGGCCTGCATAAATACTATAATGTTTTTTGGAGCATGCTATAGTACATGGTGAATTCTACGACTAAGCTGCTTTACACTTACAGTACGTACTGTACACTATGTTCCTGAATGCACATGCATGCAGTAATTGATATGGCTACACTCAAAGGGAGTCTGAATTATGTTTGGTTCCTTAATCTATGACTAAGCATGATGACTAAGCAATAACATTTGGCAGGATCCGTGGGTCAGACTGGGGGCTGCTACTGCATGATAAAAAATATTGCCTACGTACTTGCACAAATAAAAATTTCCACATATTCACTGTCATATCCACAGCCTTAGGCCTGGCGGCCGACATGTTTCTCCTTTGTAGTTTAATTGTACTGCTAATAACAGACCATTAATTATGTAGGCTACAGTATTAACGAAATCTTGCCGGCCGTCTTGAATCGCACTTCGATCCCCGCTTGCGTCGCATACAGGCCCACATGGAGCTGCTAGTTGTAGGCTTCAAATGCTCGTTAAAGGTATCCATGGTCAAGCTAATATCCCTCTGTCTGGCCTTTGTAAACCCACTCCCATTACTCGCAACGTGCATGCCTTGCACTACCGCACCCCCTCTGCTAGGACAAATTGCTTCAAATACAGTTTTATCCCAAACACAATTCGGGATTAGACTGATCTCCCTGGCAGTCTTATCGAGTGGGTCGTTAGTCACCATAAGCCCGTGGAGTTTATTATTAATTCACTGAGGGTTTGACCGACCTCACGGCGCGTACGTGGTGTACTAATGTCCTTGTTTGGATGTCTCACCACATTCAAAAGAAGAAGAAGAAGAGCTGCATGTAGATGCCACAGGTATTTTTGGTAAATACAGTACCACAATCATGAATACACGCTATATGCAAGGCCTAGCCCCAAATTCCCTCACTTAGGATAAGCCTAAGCCTTATGGAATAGGTTACAGTACCCTAGTTAGGAACGTAACATTGCCTCTAGGCCTTTACGACTGTCCCAATCATACACTGCATTATGTCATAGCATGGATGGTAGCTTGACGATTTGAAACTGTAAAAGGAGTGGCCTCCGACCCAGGAAGGATAACCCTGGAGAGCTGATGAATGGGCAAACTTACCCCTGTGTGGAAGCGGTTACGACGGCAACCTTTCCCTTCAATCTGTCTGGATAAACCTGAGTCATGTTTTTCGGTAGAGAACTCATACTAGCTGCGGTATTGATGCCAATCGGAGATCTCAAATTGGCGAAAAGTTGTGCGCTCCGTGTACGAATCATGTTTGTTCGTCTGCTGTGTGAGCCTATTATTTGCAGTTCAGGCCTGGGGATGGGAGGTGGTAACTAACTCGGCGCAAAACTCAAAGTACACGCAGATATTGGAGTGACGAGTGGATACTTATACTAACTTAGTGGCACAATTCCAACAAGTAGGCAGTGATACTCGTGCAAGAATCAAACCCCAAATGCCACCCTGGGCAGTTCTCCAAACATTTATATGACTGTGTTCGTTTAAAGCACTACTTGGTAAACTATGCCGCAAGTCTTGAACTTCATAGCGGTTCTTATCTCTGGTTAACCATCGACAGATCCGGCAGCAAATTAAACAACAAATTACCCTAGTCATGGGGTGAGGGATCTTGCATATCTGGCAACTAAACGTTTTGTATAATTACAGCAGGTTAAACATCGTCCCCTACTGCTAAGCTTCATCGCAGAAAGTGAATGGACTATTAAGAACAAAAACTGTCCTACTATTATCAACGAACCTCCTCACACTTTTTGTTTTAGCTAAACGATTGTCCCATGGGACTTTTATATCGTCTAGCCTACTATTATTAGCTTTTATAAGTTTTGCAGACCGGGGTGCATTACAGTTGCCATCAAATGAGGATATTGTCTGAGTTTCAACATTGTTAGGCTTGTATTTAAAACTATTGTTTCAAAACAATACAAGTGAAAAAGTTTTGACGGCACGCACGACTCGAGTGGCTCCAGAATTATATGAAAATATGGTTCCACTGACCGAGGTCATCCGTATAGATACAGTGCGTGATCCACTCGCCGCCCAACAAATGAGGGCGGTGTTCGCTTCAATTGCCTAGAGTACCTTTATAGGGAGAGTAGCGACAACTTAAAATTGGACGCCATTTTGTTTCCATTTCCTGCATATCTAGAGCACACTGCACATGACTGAAGAGTGCCTTTTAAGCGTTGCGGGTTTTCTTTTGTCGTATTTCTGGTCTCTATTGAACGAGAGGGGTGGGGTTTCGTGTACAAAATCTGTGGGGAGTCACTCACAATGATATGGGTTCGGGGAGGGGGAAATTAATGTCACAAGGGGGCAGAGTGGACATCCTATTTTGATGACTGCATGGTACATACAGAGTACACTCTTGATTTTAAAGCAAACGTTTAGAATTGATATTGGTACCACGTTAGGGGGAGACAAAACATTATTCGCTGAAGATCCCTCGGGGCACAAGGAGGAGAACAAAGAGGGGGCAGGGGCTGCACATGGGAAGATGCCTCTGGCAACAATAAAGGCCCGAAAGTTAAATTCAGGTGAGTTAAATTCAGGTGAACTCATTTGGCTGGAAAATTTATGATAGAAACATTTAGACTACATTGTCCTAGTTTAAGAACCCTCTCCCTAGTTTGGGCTGGGCCCTTGGATCCCGGTCCCACCAATCTCGAAGTAATACGAAGTATGACATGTGAGGTATCTACGGATAAAGCATTTGAAGAAACATACAAAAATGTTGTTCATGTTCACCATTGAATCTTGTCTATAATCAGAGCTTTATTTTAGAGTTCTCCCAACATTGTGCCCGAGTGTCATAACATATTAGAAAGTATAGCATGAAAGGTAATTATGAATAACTAGTTTGAAGGAGAATATAAAACTGCAGTCCTTAATCCTGTGTAACTTGACCCCTACACATCATTTCAGTTTGAGTGAATAAATTTCAACATTTTATACCTCAGCTCAGGAATGCCCTATGAAGATGGGAATTGGACTGTTAGAATTCATTCTTAATGGTCTTTAATTTTGGATTTTTGACTGTAGGTACACTTTTATCAAATTGCCAGCAAACATTAGAAATTTTGACAGCATACACCGTATGAAACGTAGAAAGACGTAGAAAAAAGCCCTTGGGGAGACTTTGATCTGAAAGGTAGGTTATTGAGGTGAATCATGAAGGTATCTGAAGTTTATGCCAATGCCAGCATTATTAACTATTTCTGTACATACATACTTAATTACAACCAAGCATGAAACAGCGAACAAAAAAAAACAGTGAGTGAACACAAAACTTGAGAAAAATTGAAAAAAAAAAAAAAGACACTTCAAGAGTCATTTCACATTACACATAGTCATACGCTTGCTGAAAAGTTCACCATGTCTCTTCAGTCTTGCTGACTTCTTCAACAGTTCCTAATTTCTTTCTTCTTTTTTTTGGAGAAAAAGTGCAAGCGAACATTGATGAATTTACGAATGAGATTATGTTTGAGATTGTGGCAGGGAGAGATCTTGATATCTTTGGTCAGCTGTTCTGCTTCAATGACAAGAACATCTTTGATATTGGGTACCTTAATGAGATTTCTTTACTTGCCCCTGAGCAGAGTCTCCACTTTAACCAGCATGTTAAAGGCTTTTTCAGACACATGCTGCAAACAACCTTGTCTGTACTCTTTCAAAAGGGTGAGCGTAGCTGCCTGATGTGACCCATCCTGTGGTCCACTGGTAACCTCACTCAAACATTCGTCACAAGTCTTCTCATTTTTCTTGATTGAATTAAGATAGTGCCCAGCAAGGTTATAAAAACTGTCAAGTTCGACTTGGGGAAGGTTTGAGAAAAGCTCCTCCTCTGATAAGCAAGGTTCAGGAATTTCTGGCTCTTGTTGTGGCATCTGCAAATTCTGGTTGAAGAACTCTGCCAAAAACTCTCCATCATCTTCGTCATAGCTTCCTGCTTGCTTGAGAGTGAGGAACTGTGCACTACCGATTAATTTCAAGGCATAATTGAATTCCAGTGGTGAAGGAACTGGCTTCTTCAGACGAACTACTGAAAATAAATTCTCTAGGCAGTCCTGAGTAAGTCGAGATGTGCGGAGAAATTTGTTCCCAGCATTGAGCAACTGATGCAGAATAGCAGTTTAGTTGGTTAACCAATCCAATGAATTTTAGTAATCCAGCTTACTTTGCCAGATAAAGGCTAGGCGACGGTTTGTCCCGTCCTACACAGACTTAGAGTTCCTTTATAGAGAAGGAACCTTAACACAGACGAGCCTAAAGTTAGGCCTAGCTACCCTTTTCGTCCTATTCACAGTACGTTAGTAGCCTATGCCACTGACTGTTGAGTCTACCACCTATAGCTTAGTTCTAACGTTACATGGCAGAGAAACGACGTTGGTTGGTTTCCAATTGACACGGCTGACTTTATTCTACTAAATCTTTCTTCTCTTAGTATTTGTGGGAAATCTGTACATCCTAAACCCTTTCTCGGACCGATTATGGCAACTAAATGCACAACAACCCGTCCTTTTCTTGGAGAGCTGGAAAGTTTACGTGTAGTCGCGGTCATTGACTGCGTGCGACCAAAACTTTTTGGAAACAAAATGGCTCCTGTAGTCACATGACCTGTAATTTTTGGAACGTCAATGTCGCTACTCTCCCTATAAAGGTACTCTACAATTGCCTAGAGTACCTTCTAGGGAGAGTAGGGACATTGACGTTCCAAAAATTACAGGTCATGTGACTACAGGAGCCATTTTGTTTCCAAAAAGTTTTGGTCGCACGCAGTCAATGACCGCGACTACACGTAAACTTTCCAGTTCTCCAAGAAAAGGACGGGTTGTTGTGCATTTAGTTGCCTCAGTCGGTCCGAGAAAGGGTTTAGGATGTACAGATTTCCCACAAATACTAAGAGAAGAAAGATTTAGGAGAATAAAGTCAGCCGTGTCAATTGGAAACCAACCAACGTCGTTTCTCTGCCATGTAACGTTAGAACTAAGTTATAGGTGGTAGACTCAACACTCAGGGGCATAGGCTACTAACGTACTGTGAATAGGACGAAAAGGGTAGCTAGGCCTAACTTTAGGCTCGTCTGTGTTAGGGTTCCTTCTCTATAAAGGAACCCTAGTCTGTGTAGGACGGGACAAACCGTCGCCTAGCCTTTATCTGGCAAAGTAAGCTGGATTATTAAAATTCATTGGATTGGTTAACCAACTAAACTGCTATTCTGCATCAGTTGCTCAATGCTGGGAACAAATTTCTCCGCACATCTCGACTTACTCAGGACTGCCTAGAGAATTTATTTTCAGTAGTTCGTCTAAAGAGGCTATTCCTTCACCACTGGAATTCAATTATGCCTTGAAATTAATCGGTAGTGCACAGTTCCTCACTCTCAAGCAAGCAGGAAGCTATGACGAAGACGATGGAGAGTTTTTGGCATAGTTCTTCAACCAGAAGTTGCAGATGTATGAGTGAGGTTACCAATGGACCTCAGGATGCGCCACATCAGGCAGCTACGCTCACCCTTTTGAGAGAGCACAGACAAGGTTGTTTGCAGCATGTGTCTGAAAAAGCCTTTAACATGCTGGTTAAAGTGGAGACTCTGTTCAGGGGCAAGTAAAGAAATCTCATTAAGGGACCCAATATCAAAGATGTTCTTGTCATTGAAGCAGAACACCTGACCAAAGATATCAAGGTCTCTCCCTGCCACAATCTCAAACATAATCTTTTTAGTAAATTCGTCAATGTTCGCTTGCACTTTTTCTCCAAAAAAAAAGGAGAAAAGAAGTTAGGAACTGTTGAAGGAGTCAGCAAGACTGAAGAGACATGGTGAACTTGTCAGCAAGAGTAAGACTATGGGTACACTAGCTAAGAAAGTGAAATGACTCTTGAAGTGTCTTTTTTTTTTCAATTTTTCTCAAGTTTTGTGTTCACTCACTATTTTTTTTTTTTTGTTCGCTGTTTCATGCTTGGTTGTAATTTAGCATGTACGTACAGAATAGTTAATAATGCTGGCATTTGCATAAACTTCAGATACCTTCATTATTCACCTCAATAACCTACCTTTCAGATCAAAGTCTCCCCAAGGGCTTTTTTCTACGTCTTTCTACGTTTCATACCGTGTATGCTGTCAAAATTTCTAATGTTTGCTGGCAATTTGATAAAAGTGTACCTACAGTCAAAAATCCAAAATTAAAGACCATTAAGAATGAATTCTAACAGTCCAACTCCCATCTTCATAGGGCATTCCTGAGCTGAGATATAAAATGTTGAAGTTTATTCACTCAAACTGAAATGATGTGTAGGGGTCAAGTTACACATGATTAAGGACTGCAGTTTTATACTCTCCTTCAAACTAGTTATTCATAATTACCTTTCATGCTATACTTTCTAATATGTTATGACAATTGGGCCCAGGGCCCAATGTTGGAAGAACTCTAAAATAAAGCTCTGATTCTAGACAAGATTCAATGGTGAACATGAACAACATTTTTGTATGTTTCTTCAAATGCTTTATCCATAGATACCTCACATGTCATACTTCGTATTACTTCGAGATTGGTGGGACCGGGATCCAAGGGCCCTGCCCAAACTAGGGAGGGGGTATTTAAACTAGCACAATGTAGTCTTAATGTTTCTTTCACAAATCTTCCAGCCAAATGAGTTCACCTGAATTTAACTGACCTTTCGGGCCTTTGTTGTTGCCAAGGGGCATCTTCCCATTTGCAGTCCCTGCCCCCTCTTTGCTCTCCTCCTTGTGCCTCGAGGGATCTTCAGCGAATAATGTTTTGTCTCCCCCTAACGTGGTACCAATATCAATTCTAAACGTTTGCTTTAAAATCAAGAGTGTACTCTGTATGTACCATGCAGTCATCAAAATAGGATGTCTACTCTGGCCCCTTGTGACATTAATTGTCCCCCTTCCCGAACCCATATCATTGTGAGTGACTCCCCACAGATTTTGTACACGAAACCCCACCCCTCTCGTTCAATAGAGACCAGAAATACGACAAAAGAAAACCCGCAACGCTTAAAAGTCAATCTTCAGTCATGTGCAGTGTGCTCTAGATATGCAGGAAATGGAAACAAAATGGCGTCCAATTTTAAGTTGTCGCTACTCTCCCTATAAAGGTACTCTACGAATGCCTAGGGTTCCTTTAAAGAGGAACCCTCTATAAAGGAACCCTACAATTGCCTAAGATAATGCATTTGGTAGATGCCAAGGTCAAAATGGCGAATTTTCCGAATCAGAAACTCGTCTAGTGTAGACCCTGCTGTAGACTAATCTCAATCGCTTCTTCTAAGTGGTATCGCTACTTAAGAATGACCTCTTCGTTAAAGATTGCTTCATGTAATAATGATTTACCCATTATAAGATTCTAAGACATAAAAAAATTAGAGTTTGGTATCTACCCACATGAATTATCTTAGTCAATTGCTCATGGTGAGTCCTACATCTCTATATAGGAGCCCTACAATTTGGAGGAGATTTGCTCTAAAATGCTTCATCTTCATCACCCACAAAACATACTCTATATCTATGGCATGTTTTAATACCCATATGCACAAGAGATGTACAGTATATTTTGTGTTCAAGACACACCAAGCTTATACAGCGTATCGCTCAAAATTGAGGCGGACACCGCCCTCACTTTTCGGAGGCATGGACCTTTAAACCTTGATGAAACTTTTAAGCAATTGGCAGAGACAGGCTCCATTAGTCCAGTAGCAACATGAAATCACATGGAATGACGATTTTCTGTATTTCAGCTGTTTGACTTTTGAATGAACGTACGTATATTCACAAAAATCACCCATTTTCGTTTCGATATTTCGACTTTTTCGGTTCGATATTTCCATATTTCGACTTTTTTCGTTTCGATGTTTCGATATTTCCATATTTCGACTTTTTCGTTTCGATGGACAAGGCATACATATGGCTTGGTAGGCTTATATTGTACAGCTGTTGCTGTTACAGTGGCACCCATTAGCCAAAGCTAGGCTATGGGGAGTATGGGGCCCCTGGCCTGGGTTTGCCTGACATTTAATTGGCGTTTAATGCGCATCATCATTCATTCTTACTTTACGATGGTGGTTTTCTGTTTGGCCTTCTGTGGCGTTATCCTCTGCCATGTTGCCAAGTGAGAAGCAGTTGGCCTAATGTACTGCATGAGTTGGTTTGACCCAAAGAACTAGATCGAATTCTTTGGTTTGACCCAATGTACACAGAACACAGTAATACAGTAGGCATGGGCAAAGACCGCAATATGATATGCAGTTAACTAAGCTGCGCAGGCCTATAGCACGGGTCTTTCAACTCCTTGAAACGAAAAAGTCGAAATATAGAAATATCGAAATGTCGAAACATCGAAATATCGAAACGAAAAAAGTCGAAATATGGAAATATCGAAACGAAAAAGTCGAAACATCGAAACGAATAAGTCGAAATATCGAAACGAAAAAGTCGAAATATGGAAATATTGAAACGAAAAAGTCGAAATATCGTAATCTCGAAATGTCCCTTCAGGGCCACGATAGGCACGTGATACCTAGTCTGCAGGAATGAAATTTAGCGGTCGTCCGAGACGACCAAAAATTCTGTAGGACAACCAAAGTTACTACCGCAGGTTGTCCTTTGGACGACCAAATTTTACCCATGGTCATTTATATTATGACACAATGCTTACAACTCAACACTGAGATGCAACCAAAATATTTAACATGCATGAACTCCATTCCAAAACATCTGTTTTCTTGCACAAAAAACCGCCAAAACAACCTGAAATCCACGGTACGTGAAAAGCCAAACAAACAGCCTCAGTGTACGATCATGTTTCAACTGATTTTACCGTACCAGACATGCACATACTGTACACAGCAAGTACCAGATAGATGAATCGCAGTCGAAGAATTCCGCCATTTGTGGCCATATTTTGATTTGAAACAAACATTATATTATACAGAGATTTTCTTCTACATGATATATACTTTACAGCATCAGTGATTCTAGATAATGACATTTTTTATTATCGAAGTGAAAAGGTGGAATTTTACCAGCCTCCTTCTGGAACCCCCCCCCCCCCCTTCCATTTGGAGAAACCCTGAGCATTACTTTTAAGTTACAAGTCAACCATTTTCAGTTGCTTAAGGATCATCCCTGCAGTCTGTATTGTCTATTTTTGTTTGAATAAGGGGTCATTCAGTTACATAGATAGAAATCATAGTGTAAATTAAGACCTAGTATAGTAGTAATGCTCTTTTTTACTCAAAGAGCACATATAATCTCTAAAGAGGCAAAAGTCGACTAATGTAAAATTTGAAATGAAGTTCATCTTCTGTTGATGGTCCTTGCTCTTTGGAGCCACGATTTTGTGAATATTCATGAGTATAGAAAGACTCCATTTGCAAGCACGATACGTTCAGAATCCGCAAGACCGCAATGATAATCAAGGGGGCTCATTGGGTTGATATCGATAAGTTTGCTTAAAATCGCGTGCATGAGGATGCCTATAATTAGCACAATTAACCAGTTTCACATCCAACAATTATGAAAACTGTCAATTTTTTCTTTTTTTTTTCTTTAATTTTTGAACCTGATTTGACCTGTCGTGCACTGAACCTGACTTGACTGTATACTGCAGGGCTGTGTGCATGAATTAGTACTAATGTGAAAAAAGTCTGGTCACAAATTTTCAAAAACCAACTTGAATGAATAATTACTCGTTAATGTTCCTATATATGTGACACATGGTGGTTCTCTTAGTTTGACCATTTGTTACTGGTATCTGGAGGACACCTGACAGTTTAGGAAAGTTTCAAGAAATTTTCTAAACAACTCAGTGAGCCTCTTTAACGTAATAATAATCTTAAAAATAGAAAGAATTAAAGGCAGAAATGAATCATAATTTTCCTGTAAAGCGCAAAGACATGGAATTCTCTTTTACCGAAACTTAATAACACATAATGAGTGCACTGGTGATAAGTTTCAGGCATTGATTTTCTTATCTTTATTGTATTTTATAAAAGAAAATGTGTTTCCACCATTCTGAAGACAAGTTTACCTTGCAAAAAATAGTGAAATACTTCAACTTTTTGCTGGATAATTTTTGTCTCACTATTTAACATATTACTATAAGCAAATTACTATAAGCAAATTTATGCATTTCTCACACTGAACTGTACATAACCCATAGTTTACAATATATCTGGTGTCTGGTACTAGTCATTAGGCCTAGTATATGTTACGATATATTTTGCAGAATTTCAGCCCATCCCAGAAACTCCCTATTATTTTCTAGATTTTGGTTTGGTTTGGTTTAGTTTCTTAATTTTTGCAAATATATGCATACATGTATGTGTGTGCGCAAAACAAAACGTGTAAAATAACCGCAGAACGTATGTGATTAAATGAGAAATGTGATCCTGATGGAACGTTATACAAGCTCTCCTAATCTGGTCTCATAACCAGAGATTTTTATAATTTTTAACGGATTCTTTGAATGTGTTCTAACAGTTTCAGATGAAGCATCAGAACTGGCAGAGAATTTGCCAGCTTATTTTGATCTTACCAAGATTCTGACTTATCACTGCAGAACCACAGCTCACTAATCCTGAGACGATTCTGTCTGTGTCCTCAGAACATCAAAACTGAGCTTGCCAAAACAACATGCATTATCTGAGTATATAATTTTATGAATTAGTAAAGAGTAAACACATGCAGGTTGCTATCCAGACACAACACGTTAACTTCGGTGAGAAGAAAGCGATCATCTTTATTCATTCTGTTCTCTCATCGTTTTGTTGTTTTTTTTTATTTCTCTGAAAAAAACAGAAAATAGAAAGAAATGGATGACGACCGAAGATAAGAATTTATCAAGGATTTCATCGTCTGACCAAACAAATTGAAGAATTTTAAAATGCACGATAATGCTATATGCATCGCTTCATATTAAATGACTTGATGTAGTTTACACATTTACATACCGTATCAAATCTTTCCTAAAATGGGGGTTTTGCTCAAACCAAAACGAAACCGATAGAGTATTCCTTGCTGCAAACAAATTTTATTTCTGCGGTGTTTCAAATTATTTTCACCTTTCCCTCCAAGATTTTCGAGATCTATCAATGAACGAATTGTGGTCCGTTCCTTTGCAAACCTGCTTTGTATTTCAGAATTATATTGAACCGGTGTTCAGTGATGAGCCATGGAAATTAGAGGACGGTAGAGGGGAATTAACCTCCTCTCCCTCCCCCCCCCCCCCAAAAAAGAAAAAATTAGATGCAATGCCCCCTAAACCAGAAAGTACGGGTATTGATATTTTATCACACCTACTAGGTTTGTTTTTTCCTTTTATTTTGTTGCTGTTTTTTTTCATTTACCCACTCGCCTTCAACTGTTAAAGTGCTGCTTTGGTCTTGCTATTGGCGCATCAATGCTACTCGCAATGAAAATTTTACATCGATAGGAATTACACCGAACCCGGGTTTATCGTTCAGTGTCAAGCAAACTTGTGAAAGTCGAAGCAAGAAAATATATATTTTCTCTCTAAAATAAAATCGTTAGAGTGAAAAATCACTCTTTTAGAGTGAAATTATCCATGACTCTTTATTTGGAGTGAAAAATACCACAGGAAAAGGAGTCATTCTCACTCTTGTAGAGGTAGTATTCAGAATTAATTGAGAGTCATCCCTAATTTAACTCTTTGGAATTTAGAAATTCTGTTGGTATAAATCTGAAGATCTTGATTTGTCACTCGATTTTAAGGATTGATAATTTACCTTAATTAATCAAAGTGAGGCAAAGATGAAGTTCGTGTAAACAGTATGATATAATTACCTCGTAAATTCCTTCAATCATCATTCCGATTCGCCTGTTCTTGCATTGCAAACGGCTGACGTGCACTGATTCATACAATTTGGTCCCCAGTACCCCTCTGGACAGTCTGCACACACACATGAAAAGAAAATAAAAAATAAAAACAAGAGGGCAATCCACAGAGTTGCGTACCTCATCGCCAACATGCATTCATTTCAATACAAGGCCTGCATATGGGAATTTGTAATAGTTTATTGCAACCACATGTCACCAAGTGCCTATCCTGGCTCTGATATTTTTCACTCTCTTTACTACAAAAGTGATATACCTTGAATATTTCATTCCCAGGTAAGTTTTTGCAAAATTTTTAATTGCTCAACTACTTCTCAAGATATGCTGGAAATAGCATTTTGGAGGCAAAATTGGTTTTTTTTTTCTAAAAAATCAGCAAATTTGACTCAATTTACCATTACAGTAATAATATGTTGAACAATGTGTTCTCAGGTAAGTACTTACAAAACTGTAAGTTAATTTGATCTAATAGTTCTCAAGATATGCTGGAAATACAAATTGTGGGGCAAAATTGGCATTTTTTTCTCAAAAATCAGCAAATTTCAATCTCTTCCCTACAAAATTGATGTACCTTGACATTTGTCATTCTCAGGTAAGTTTCTGCAAAATTGTGCATTAAATGCTCAAATTCTTCGCAAGAAATACCAAATTTGGGGCAAAATTGGCTTTTTTCTAAAAAACTCAGCACATTTGACTCAATTTACCATACAACCAATACATCTTGGACATATTGGCATCATGCACAACCTTACCAAGTTTAAACTTAATCGCTCATATACTTTTCAAAGTTTTAAAAAAAAACACACACAATTTGGACAGGTCCGGACGCGCACACACACACGCACGCACACACAGTGGCACGGACACGTTTCCTTTTATACCGCCCAACAGGACCCACCTGTCCCCGTGGTCACTCTACCATGGGGTACCCTGAGGTGTCGCTACTCATCCCCTCCAAGCGTTTCCATGTCAACCGTTCTCCCATGGATGCATAGTGCAATATGTAGCTCCACTAGCCAAGTGACTGCAATATCTCATCTTAGCCCCATAGGGTGATGAGATAAAAATTACCAAAACTGATGAGGTTGGTAAGATATATTACACGAATCTTTCATCCCACAGCGCCAGTCCTGCTTACCAAGAGTGGCCCACTGAGCACTCGTTCATTCTCACCGTCCGGCTCCAAGCCAGCGAGTCGGACTTCTTACCAATTGAAAGTTTGAGAATAGGTTGAGGTTGCGGTATGAAAATCAGGATTTTTCGCTGCTGTCAGTTTCATCATGTCATGTTCAAGTATGTATCAACTACAGAACATAACGTGAACAAGCTCTCGCCACATCTTCAACGATCAAAATTGCCAATTATAGGATTTGACAGAAGATGTATCTCACGGGATTGCTTACATTATTTCTCCGTTCTTAATTTCTAATCAACATATTCTTTTCGTCGTGTACCCATAAATTTGTACTCGTATTATTATGCACACTTTAAGATAGTGGTAGAGTCATTCGAGGGATGCAAATACAATACAATATAATTAACTTCCACTTTCAAGTGTATAGTGTACTTTGATAAAGGTTGTGTAACAAACGAAAGAAGTGGTGCAGACCTATAACATGCTGGATAAGTTTGAATGAGAAGGCCATCGCTTCAATAAATAAACACGTATAATACAATAATTAAAGGAAATGCGAACACCCTAGCTGTGGTCCCACCGCTGACACCACACCTTCCGTCCCCGCGATTAATTTAGACGGATGTATGAAGGGTCTCAACAATTCGAACCATTGTCAACAATTAACAGCAATTGGATTTGGATTGTTGACTGACTAATCGGGTAAGTCTTCAACTGTTTGGTAGAGTCGAGATTGTTCCTACGAGTTCCTAGAATTCCTACGAAGACAAATGATTTTTTTTTAACTTTTTTTTTTTAGTGGTGATGACCCCAGTTACATGATAGTTGCCGTAGGCCTATGAAGGCCTACCATTTGGTCCGTGTATTATAGTAAAATAACGACAAAGTTATCATAGTACACGTGACTTTATTCAATCTAATGAGGAGAAACTGTTCCTTTAGCAGTGGATCCATGATGGAGTGGACTGTTGCCTCAGTGACGAATGACATTGTTTTGTGGTGCATTATCTTTTGAATTGTTTTAAACCCTTAATTGACCTGTCATCTGACCTTTGTGATTTATATTGAAAGATTCACGGAAGAGAGACAGAGAGAGATGCATGGAGGTAAACAAACATTTAAGCCTAACGCTTACGTCGGTGCCCGGTTAAAACTTCTACATATCACTGCCGACTTAACGACAACGCAAATGTTGAGAGTTTATAGTGTAACAACCTTTGTCAGCCGTTGCAGTTCAATTTTTTAACAAGAAAACAAAAGCAAAATTTTGCTAGGGAGCGAGTCCCAGTTTGTAGTCCTAACGATGGGAAAACAGATTACGTAGGCCCAACGACCCATGGGTATGTAATATATACGATGTGTTCCCAGGTACTTGTGATTGTTTAATTTACATACTTTTTATACAATCAGGAGGACTAAGCCCGCTTCTACAGGCGCATGGAACCATCCCTGGCTTTGAGATCAGAAGACCTGTACAATTTTCATTTCCGGAGAATACTTCGTCGCATCGAATATCGCACTGTGCTCCAACGTCGTTTGCTGTCGGGCAAGCTGTGCGAATAGTTTAAAGAAAAAAAGAAGTTTAAAATGGTCATATTTAGAGATTTAATTGTGGGAACCATAGTGCAACTCGAGGGTCAGAACCGTTGCAGGTTCCATTAGCGTGACGTCATTAAAACATCGATTATCATAATGTGTATACGTAGAACATATTATATAAATATTCAATATACAATATTTCCAACTAGATTCAATACAAATTGCCTGTTCATTCAATAACTCTTTTTGCTTTGCTAGCTACGGATGTACTTTCAGAAGGTCTGAAGGATGATACGGTTTATATCACCGTGGAGCGCTTTCATAATGATAAATATTAAGTCTTACTTTGTTCAGGAAGTCTCTAGCAACTCCCTGCTTTGTCTGACTGAAATACGGTCTACATATTGAGGAAATAATGTGGATGACTTCATCTTCAAATTTGACGTAGGATTAAGAACTAAGGAACTCCTTGACCAATTGCGTATCTTTCCATCCATCCGTCCGTCATTCCATCCGTCTGTCCGTCCAACCACCTTTATGAACATATACACAGTATATCTGTATATTTACTTCTACTTACCTGTTTTGCAAGTGCGACCCATCCATCCTGGATAGCAAACGCATTTTCCGGTGATGACGTCACACCAACCTTGCTCACAAACGGGACAGGGTCTAACACATGACGGTCCCCATAAATTCTTTCTGCATTCTGTGCGAAACATTGAAATCACAGAACAAGCTGGTGCACCACGGCAGTAGTTATTATTATTATTATTGTTATATCTGTATTTATCGGAAACGATTCGATATTAAAAATATGTAACAAAAAGGAATTGCCACTCCAAAAGAACAAAAAAACAGGCATTGCTGCTAATGTTACAATTTGATCACAAAGAAATATAATGCTTTTAAAGCCATTTTTACCCAGCTTGTTATTCATATGAACATAATTTAAAGCAATGAGAGCCAAGCATTAGAGTTCAACATTAGCTGTTAATGCACCACTTGTGGTTCTGGAGGTAGTTTGACTTATCGGGAAAAAATTGCTTGAGTTATATACATAAAATCTTTTTTTTTTTTAAATTTTGCCATCTTTGAAAGTTTTCTCAAATGTGAGATATTGTATATAGCAAAACATACGTGGACATTTTGCTGAAAAATGGAATTGGGAAAGTTACAAATTTGAACCAATTTGGTTCAGAAGTCCCTTCTGTTGCACACACACGCACAGACACGCACACACATCAAGTGTGTTAGGGGAGGGGGGACTTCCTAAACCTCTCCCAAATGACCCAGACCAGTGATGATGCATTTCATTCATTTTTTTATTGAGTAAAACATTTATTTCAGTCTGTCTGAAAACATGTAGGCCTAAAAAATGATGATTGAAATGAAAAATATGAACAAAATGTGAAAAAGAAAAGACTCTTAGGATAGCGTATAAAAAGCATGGTGAAGCTTGTAGACATAGACACTCCTGCAGATGAAAAAATAACACCAGCAACTATATGAATCACTGGTTATTTGAAATATTATAATGCGACATTGAATTGAGAGAGCCTGAATTAAGGTGCTTTCATATCGCAAGCGAAGAAAAGCAAAGCTTCTCGAGCGATCTCATAATGTTTGGTTCATCTATGTTCCTAAAACAACCGGCAAACAGGCCTCACACAAACACGTCTACGTACCTTTTCTGCACGTTGTAATCTGAAAAAAGTACGTTAAAACGCCCCATTTACGTGGCTGCTTTCCCCGGTTAAAGGAAAAAAAAATACATCGAAAACCACGGAAAGTCCGACGCTTGAGCGCGGGACTTGCAAAATGAGGGCGCTATATTCATTTTTGATGTGAAAGCACCTTTAGACTTACGTCTAACGAGCAGAAGGAAAAATGGGTGCCAATTTCTCAATTGTCTGCCATGTCTGTACACCTCGTAAGCGCCTTCATCTGCAGCTTTCGTAACATTTCTGAGGAGACAGGTAAGCCGGTTCGGTTCGAAAGAACAAAGAGGAACCTTCTTCTTAGATCGTTGTCCAGTCTCTTGATCTATACGGGTAAATCTCCATTCTAGGTCCTCCGTGAATCTGTTCAGCTGGGGTTGAAATCTCGCCACGAGTTTGACAGTTTCGTTATGGTTCACGGTGTAACAGAACAAAGCGTTGGTAAAGCCTGGGCGTACAATGGACAAATCAGAGCAACTTAAATTATGGGATGGAAGAGGTATGATGTACAAGATATTTTACTTCTTATCAGTTAAAAACTGATAAGAAGTTAAAAACAGTTGAAACAAAAAGGAAATTGAAAGGTTTTTATATGACAAATGCTGCAACATTTGGTCAAAATTTAAATTTTAAAATGTAGTGTCAATTTTGCAGTCTGTGTTATATCGTTTTAGGTCTCATCTTTTTGAAAAAGTTGGGGGGGGGGAGGACTTATTGGATCCGTCCCTCTCTTGCAAAAAAGGGGGACCCTCATGATCCACACCTATGTCAGTGCTTACGTAGGTGCTGTCATCGAGACACACATGCACATGTCCAACAGAACACCAACTCACGATCGGAGTACCGCAATCACATCCGCATGCTGTGCACTTGTAGCCAGAGCAGAGGCAGTCCACCTTCAATGGGGGGGGGGGAGGTAAATGTTTAATAGAGCATAATCCTCTTTCAGTTGGGAGTAAATGTCTTATAACTGTCACTCTGAAAAGTCTTCTTACGTGTAACATAGTACCCATAAGGACAGTTTTGTCAAAAAAGGGCATCTTATCTAGAGATTCTGGGGGTAAAATACCGATTCTACCCTCCTCTCTTCCAGATGACGAGGATCCCGATTGCTTCGGGGATTACATCTTAACTACATGAAGCCACATCTTATCTTTCTCTTTGCAACCGTGTAAGATGACATATGAACAGTAAATATGAACTGACGTACAGCAACTGTCTTCCGTTAAAAGCTGCCCGGTGAACACAATCCGGGGCTGTTTGAACCTTCTTCACGTTACTCTCCCATGGGTGTGGAACTCTTCAAGGAGTTGCATTTACCTCGTTTAGGGTTCACACTGAAAAATTGGCAATGCCCGTGTCATGGTGTCAAACTCCAAATAGCCGAACAGGGAGCAGACATGATCGGACCCTTTCACTTTCAAATCCACCAGGTACAGAACCAAAATCTTGCCAAATGGACAAGAAACGATAAAAGCACTGAAGGCATAATATGCAAGGGAAGTTTCAGCCACCCGCAGTAATTGGCTGCTAACTTTAGAGAAGGTTGTGTGATCGTGGGTTGCCATTCAATGATTTCTTGAGAAGCAAATATTTGGGATTTTGTCTTCGTTTTCTTATCTACATTGTCAATTAAACGTGGATAACATCAATCTTTCATTTCCTTGCACAAAAGCATCCATCCACCTTTGGTAAATATTTGTATTTATTTTGACAGACGAATATAATGTTTCTTAGTCTCAGTGATCCCAACATCACACATGAGGTTATCAATTCGATTTATAATTCAATTATAACATTTCATGGGATTTTGTTTCTGTAGTATGCACTTCCGGTTGACCACTCTGTAAACTAATAAAGTTTCCGGTACATCGTTAACGTAACTTGTCATCATTTTGGAGTATCCGCGTGAACGCGATTCTTTTGCTCGGTTCAAATGACATATGTTTACTCACCGCTACTCTCCGCTGCGATTGTAACGATGGTAACCGGTGTAAAATTATCCACGGCATTCGTCTCAGCCGGAGTAAACATACCAGCGTATACGCCAAATCTTCTCCCTCTTCCCTCACTCCTGGGTGGCACTGATAATCCACTTATCCAGAGATCGGGACCAAATCGGCTGGTCCATGGGTTGTGCTGAGGTAAGTTGGGTGCTCTGTATCTACCCGAGTCGACGTACCGCGTGAATCGGATATTCGCGGGTACTCTAGAGACCCCTACTATGTCGATAGGTGGTCCGCCTCGACGAGCAGCGTTCGGTCTGCTAAGGAAAACACAGGCATCAACTACTGGTGGAGGTCCTATATTTAAAAAGAAATCATACCTGTATCACATTAAAAAAGTTACATACCTGTGCCATTGCATGACGTGTTTTAAACTAGCTATTGCGTCACTGACCAATAAAATTAATTTCTCATTTTTATAATTTACCTCAAAATTTGTACAATGTACTTGTTACTTTACCCTGTTACTTTACCTTGTTACGTAATAACCCAATAACCCTAGCGTGCACACGACTATCAAGTTTACAAATAATGTTTGTTTCAGACCACCCACGTACAGAGATTTATTATTACAAGTCTGGCAACAAACAGAAATGAGAGGCAAACCACCACTCGAAAAAAAAATCACTAGATCTTGAAAAAATAAATCCATCTTGAACACATGAAAAATATTTCCAAAATCGATAAATCTTGAAAATATGAGACCACTTTTTGAGGACATGCAATTCTCTCAATGCCAAAGAGTGAAATTAGGGATCACTTCAAAATTAAGATTGAATGATAACTCCAATAGGGTTTAAACGACTCATTTTTTATTGAAATATTTCACTCCAAATATAGATTGTTCCCTAAGTTTACTCTCAATGAATGATTTGACATTCTAACGAATATAGAGAGAAACATATTACAAGTTTTACCATAAAATTGGCGGGTGCGTCACAGAAATTCTGTCAGCCCTTCATTTTTTTCTGATAAGAGCTACAATAACAATTCTAATCCTGTATTACAACCGTATATAGTGCTATCTTAATGACGAAGCTTACAAGACGCAGTAAAGTAATGTAGTGTGCAAATTGTTATTCTGTCCTTTAGCCATGTGATCTGTACACACAGAGGTTTATTCGTAACGACCACACTGACAGCAATAGCAGTTTGTGATGCTCAGATAATTGCCTTTTAATTATTTACACCTCTTAATATGGCCTAATCACCTCTGGTGAGAATCGTGCATTAAAAATGATGTGATCTTGAACAGCAAAATCTTAGAATATTGAAAATTTTAGTGGCATTCTTGAAATTTTTCATTTAACCGAAGGGCAACCACTTATAACCAGAAAGCCAAAAGGCTTTGTGATTCTTTGCTACATGGTGATATTACAACAAACATGAATTATTCACGTGACAAGCATAAGATCAACTGCAGTTATTTTTATTGATACACCACAAGCCTTTAACCCAAAATGACCTTTATTTTGGTGACCTAAAATGACCGCGACATTTGACGTCCACCAAAAGCAATAGGGATCACCTACCCAGGCCATACAACCCACACATCAAGTACAGTACGAGTATGACATCAGTCAACATTATCTCTGAGCTCCAAGAAACACACAGTAATCAATGCTGCTTCTAGTCTTGCCTGTTGTTTGTTGAATCAAATAACTCAACCTTATCTCATCTGAACTCAGCTTGTCTGTCAAATTTACCTCAAAATTCATCGTAAACGACCAGAATGTTCTTGGGTCTCCATCGTATGGTGGAATTTCTGTCTAAGGTAATTCCAACGCTAATTTGAAACTCAGTTTCCTTCTTTAACTTTTTCAATGCTTCCTCCCTCTCCTCAGTATAATGCTTTTGGCATTCCAACATCCAGCTTTCTGCTTGCTCAAATGCTTCATCAGACAACAGCCCAGCCAGATCAGCATGAACCTCTTCCATTGCCTCAAATTGCCTTCTGCCTTTTGCAAATTTTCCTTTATGGACTTTGCGATAATTTCTTCCTTGTTACAAGTAGCTTTTAACACACTCAAAGTCCTCGTAAGTTGACCCTAAGTTATGATTCCTCCTCAATATTTTTGCTTCCTCCATCTTTTCCGACATTGTGAAATATGATTGAAAGCACTCCAATTTGATTGTTAAGAAACCTTGTTCTGCTACCAGCTGTTCCTCTGGATATTAATATTATCCAAATAAATGACAGAACAGATGTTTTTTTTATTTTCTTCATTTTTTCATAAACCCATTAACATTCCATTGCATGCTTGTCTATCTGACCCCATGAACTCCCATACCAAGACTATCTCTCTGGACAACTTATTGGAGCTCCTCACACTAGAAGTTACTCACTAAGTTACAAATGCAGTACTGTAGCCTTAAATCCCAATGAGTTAACTGTGTGCGACGGAATCAACAACTGCCAATAGTAATTTTGCACAATTTACCCCATATGCATTTGTACGGTAGTTTATAATAACCACAATAATGGTGTTTAGGCTATTATTGTTTTATAATGAAAAATTATCCCTTCCTCTCTATTGATAAGCATTAAATTTCACAGGGTCATGAACCTGTTAATAACAGACAACCTTATCAAGTTTGAAACAAATCTGACCCACGGATAAGGAACTATGGCAGTTTTAACATTTTTTATGTTTTACCCCATAACCTCATTAATGTGCAAGTTTTGGACACCAAAAACAATAGGGATCATCTACTCAATATGGGCAACCTACATGCCAAAAATGAAATTACTCAGAGTTACCCTTCTTGAGATAGAGTGTTTACGAGCAACCGTCACACACACACTCACACACACCCATACACACATACATACACACACACGACATCAGGACTGCATAGATTCCCCTGCCTACGGCAAGGAATCAAAAATGCATAGGCAACTGATGCTGATGATGATGATGGCAATGGTGATGATGATGAAGATGATGATGATGACGATGACGATGATGATGGTAATGATGGCAATGGTGATGATGATGAAGATGATGATGACGATGAATATGTTACAACTATATACCTCCACAAGAGTCTCCTATCATCATGTCACTGTAGCAACAAGTACTTGACTGTGAGTTTGTACACTGACAAACATCGCTGAAATCTACGCAAGCTCCGCAAGCATCTATACAGTTACATGAGCCGTCATCTGTTGAAGTAAAAAAAAAAAAGTTTCGATATGAAATCAAGATCTGGATCTGTGGTAAGCAAAATGTCGTCAGCTTGTAAAGAGAAATAAAAGTATAGGAATGGCTGAACTTGTTTATCGACGTGTTGCTTATCGAGTGAAAGAAAAACAAATGGGGGGATAGGGGCGCTCACAACTGATACAACAAAAAGACGGAGAAGATAGGTAGTTGAAGATAGGTGACTGGGGACACCCCTCTCCAGCCCAAAA
This sequence comes from Stichopus chloronotus, assembly GCA_021234535.1. Lineage (NCBI taxonomy): Eukaryota > Metazoa > Echinodermata > Holothuroidea > Aspidochirotida > Stichopodidae > Stichopus > Stichopus chloronotus. Next base: position 26,988,850 of record CM037832.1, on the reverse strand, counting down.
TTTAACTTACGTTATACCTTGTTTTTTTTAAACTTACGTTGATGATTAAGCTTATCTTGCTGTTTAAACTTACGTTGTTGTTTCACCTTACGTTGTTCTTTAAAATTTCGTCGATGTTTAATTTACACTGTTGTTTCAACTTACGTTGTTGTTTAAATTCACGTTGATGTTTAAACTTAAGTGTCGTTTCAACTTACGTTGTACTTTAAACTCACGCTGATGTTTAAACTTATGTTATACGTTGATTTTTAAACTTACGTTGATGATTAAGCTTACGTTGATGTTTAAACTTACGTTTTTGTTTAAATTTACGTTATTGATTAAAATTACGTTGATGTTTAAACTTACGTTATATGTTGATTTTTAAACTTAGGTTGATGATTAAGCATATGTTTTTGTTTAAACTTAAGTTGTTGTTCGAAATTACGTTGATGTTTAATTTATACTGTTGTTTCAACCTACGTTGATGTGGAGACTTACGTTGATTTTTAAACTTACGTTGATGATTCAGCTTACGTTGTTGTTTAAACTCACGCTGATGTTTAAACTTACGTTATACATTGATTTTTAAACTTACGTTGATGATTAAGCTTACGTTGTTGTTACCTTGATGTATTAAGTCACTTTGGCTGAAAAATGTCACTACAAAGTGACATTTTACGCATTTTTTTTTCCAAAGTGAACAGCAATGTAATCTTCTGAAAAGGTCTATCTTGTTTTAACGGGGTAATGATATTAAGCCCACTGGTTCAGATAGAAGTTCAACGAGTTAAACAGATTGTTCTCTTCTTTTTTTTTCTTTTTGTGTAAGGTAAGTTTAAACATCAACGTAAGTTGAATCAACGTAAGTTTAAGCAACAACGTAAGTTGAAACAGCAACGTAGGTTTTCCCTTTTGGCGTTCCATATACTCGAGAAGGATACACCACGTATGATAACGTACCATGAAGATAAGCTGCACTTATCTAGGTTAGGGCTTTTGAACCAACACCATCGCCAGGTTTTTCATACTTCGGGTGCACAGCGCTTTTCATACTTACCGAACGTCTGAAAACATGTGACGTCAGATATTTACATATTAAAAGGTAATTTTTAATGTAATTTTAAAATGTGCATTTGTTTACTATCCTTTGTTTACGTATAACCTGATTGGTCAACGAAGCACATGAAATCACGGACACCGGAACCTGCCTAGCAGTGTAAAGTATAATCGCAGTATGAGCGAGTTGCTGTCAGCGTAGTATGAAAAACCTGGCGATAGTGTTGGTTCAAAAGCCCTAACCACTTATCTACGGTAGTGAATACGAAAAGGCAAGTATTCTATGAAAGCAGTTCTTTATATAGATTACTTACCACAAAACCGATTTTGGCAAGTTTCGTCACACACTTCGAAACCATGTACACTTTCACCTTGAACTAGTCCGTGGCCCCCGTTACTCTCAAGTTCGATATTACCTTGCAAATTACCGCCATTCAAAAAAGTGGCCTTCCCGAACGATCTGATTTGCCAGTTGGTCAGCGATGTTGTCGTGAGGATGAAGACAGAGTTGTTCCCTGCTGCGATGGCAAAGTTGCTAAATACAGTTCCCCGGCTGCTTAGCTCGCCTTCATTCCTAGTCACGGAGCTTGCAACCCCATCATAGCTAGCTGAACTGAAGTCGTTGCCACCGGTGAGAAAAAATAAATCAAAACCTGGAAGAAAAGAGAAGCGAAAATAAAATAACAATTCCACAAGTACAATATCCATCTAATATCGATCATGATCAGGGACTAGAAAGTATAACCAACTATTTTCGTTAGCGTGTGTATGTAAACGGTAAAGCTTGTGTCGTGAAGAAATGAAAGAAAATCGAAGGCTGAAACAGTCACGAGCATAACAGGAAAGAAACTCACCTCCAGCAGACGAATTATTATTAGGACAGCAAGCTACATCCAGAAGAACACCGCTCAATTCAGTTGAGAACGTAAATTCTGGCACCAGTGTGAATAGGTCGTCGAAACGTATTGTCCACACTTGCCCGGCGGAGACTACGATTAATCGTCTGAGAAAGAAAGTAATCATTTATTTTTTTCAGTATCTTATGAACAAATCCAAGTGGTGGAAAGCCGAACCTCAAACAAATTTGTTCCCATCAATTATTCTCTTCGACCGATGAATGGAGAAAGCTTGACAAACGTTTAGGACCTAAGTTGAAGATAAATACATCGAAATTGGAATTAGAATTGGAATGTATGCAGTTGTCACCAAGGTGATACAATCACAGACCCTGTCCAGGTAAGTCACTGTAACCATACTTACGCAGATTCTGGGAGGCATTTTACAATCACTCGAGACGTTATGGATTTGTCGTTGAACTCGGCAATGAAGTATTCATTAAAAGTAAAAACAGTCCAGATATGTAGACTCTCGTCCTGACTATCTTGAAATGCGATTGAGACAATATTGCAACAACAAGCTAGGGAGTAAATCGTGTAACCTACAGAAGTAAATGAAAAGAAACCATAATTTATATATATATATATATATATCGTCAAGAACACGAGTGAGAACGGTTTGAAATGCCTTAAATGTGTCGGAAGACATGTTCTTTGCCTGATAATTCCCCTTTAAAACTATCGTTCATCCTCAGTTAAATGTAAAATCAACATTGGGGGCTGGATGGGAGAAAAGTGAACAGAAAATAGTTTTCTGTACGTCTGGATCTATGGCAATACCATTTTGTACGCTTTAACTTCACATCGAGTGTTAAAAATTTTCTGACTGTCATTATTACATTGCAGAGTTAACTATCTGCCAATATCACTTCAAGTTCTTGTAGTAGAAATGGCAGATCTTTATTTTATTCGAACGATCTTTAAAAGATGTGCATTGAAGCTTAAAGTACTGGAGTACTAACCATTTGCTACAAACATTCACCCAGGCATGGCATTTTGTTCTCCAAATGAAAATCTTTCTGACGTGAATGCAAACTAAGCGTTGACGTAAATGAAATTGTATCGTCTTCTGGTTGCATTCATTTAAAAAATGCACTTGTTGAACTCAAGTTTATTTTATTTATATAAAGGAAAGACAATATTGAATAAAAATATATTTCTTTTCAAGTTGCAAAGTTTGAAACTCTGTTCTTGAAAGGTATTTCAGATGTAAAGGTGAGATACCACAAGGAATGATACATCAAGCATGTAGTCCGTACTTTTTTCTCATGCAATAGGAACTTTTGCTAAATACTATTTCGAGGTCAGCCCTTTGCGGTGCAGCTCTTCCGTACGTCGCCACCAATATATGCTAGAATTGTCAAAGAAGGTCACCAACTGTGCACGCATACATTTTACGTTCTTACACACTTCTAAGTGTACATTTTCCCCGGCAAATTGAATTTATCTGGCAGGATAATCATCAATCTATTTTTTATCTTTAGAATCAAATTATAGTTTAATTTCGAGATATACTTTTAAGAATTTCACGAGATAATTGCCGAGTCGTTTTAATGACGGAACTGTTTCAAATTGCCTTCCAGTATATATGTAGGCCTACCATCAGCAGTTACAGACAAAACGCCGTCCCTAGCATATCTTTGTCCAGCATATAACCAAAACAAAACGACATTGTTTCTTTAGAGAAAGTATGATCCGTTTACCTTTACTTGTTTTGAGAAATTTTTGAAATAATGAAAGAAAAGATAAACAAGCCTAAGTAGTAATAGTTGAGATTTTTCCGCTTAATTGTTGTTTTGTAAACTTTATTTTCTTTTTAGCCATGTAATCCTAAAATTAGACGAACTTCCAAGTGAAGTTTCATCGGGACCTTATGGATTCATATGCATGTATAAAAAGGGTTACACCTATCTATGATCCTTCTGGGACGTTCAAACTATATGTACTTCACTGAGTGTCAAGAAATTCCAGCAATTAGGATTACGCAGAGAAGAAGCAGGAGCAGAGAAGAAGGACTACAGGTAGGAGGAGGTTATTAGGAGGAGAACAAACAGCACACTGATGAGGATTATTACTCACCCCACGCTCAGTCTGGGCGCTCTTAAGTAATCACTGGGTGGGTGTTTTAATATGAGAAATCCCCACCCCCTCAAAAAAAAAATGGAAGATGATCAAGCAGGTAAAGTAATGTAGCTGTAAATGCTATAACAGTAATAATAATTGCAGTATATAGTAGTATAATTTTTCTATAATTGTTTTTCATTTCGTAGGGGGGTGGGACTTCTATAGCATTCAATATGCCTTTTGTCCTTCAGTAAGTAATGTAATAACGGTATAGTATTTCCGGAAGCCAAAGCAAATAAGTCAACAAACAAACGACAACGTCTTCGATTTCGTGCAGCTTATTTTGTTGTCACAAATATTTACGAGGGAAACCGTTCGAGGGTTGCTAAAACGGCAGTCACATTGTACTCGTTACACCGACTAGTAGCTTTCGAAGTCACCTCCGACTTTGCAATCCCTCTCTCCAGGTCCCTTTCGTGTTTTTGCATGTTAATCTACTTGAGTGTCTCTAAAGAATTACCTTTCGGAACATTAAAAAAAAAGAGAATCAAGCTGTACAGTCAGTGACGTCATCACCTAAGCCCCACCCTTTCCGGTCCAGGAACACCCGCATACTCTATGATCAGTTACCTGGCGGGGCTGCGAGAACTTCACGGCCGTCGATACCCCTCAATACGGCGTTTCCATTGGTAAAGTATAGAGTCCCGGCGCCATCGTAACACATTCTACGGTCCCCGTTGCCGGCTGTGAAAACCAACCGCGTGTGACTTTCAAAACCGTCAAGAGATTGTCGGATTTCCGTGTCGAGATCGAAGAAAGCCTGCACTGTTTGTCCTACATACAGCAAACATCATGAAAGAATACCTTTAAAATGTACCTTTAGTTAGAAATATTAAACGGATATTTCACAAATTTAAAAAAAAATGAGAATAATTCAAATGGTCCAACTGCTTTCTTCACAGGAATCCACTGAACTGAGATGTCAAATGTTGAAACTTATTCACTAAATTGCGCAATAATTTGTGACGTCATTAATGTACTATTCAAATTGCTCTCTTTGCGTTTCTATGATTTAGACCATTGCTCCTTATCACGAAATGTGATCACTATGTTTTATTGTTATTGGGTGACTTCATCCAACCCCTGTCCTTATGGACCATCCATTAATTCGAGTTGAAATGTTGAAAGATATCCATTCAGTTGGGTTACTCCATACTCTAATAGCAACTGAGAAAAGCTACAAAATTTATTTTATATCCAGATGTGCAAACATTATATTGATAATCGGGATATTCACTCAATTTCATGGTAAATAGGGCGATGTATAGGTGCAACAGCCGCAACTTTGATTCTCCTCAGTCGGGAAAATGATAAAATTAGCTCGACGTGTAGTTTCGTAACAGAGTAATTATCATTCTTGACCTCATATCATCACTATACTGACTTACTTGTTTTTACACTTCACCCTCGAAACCACGCAATGTGAATTGCACTTTTTGGAAGGGGAACACCCTCAACCCGTTTCTCACTTTTTCAAAAAAAAAAAGAAACGCAAAACTGTGACGAATTAATGGTTAAAATAGAGAGTATTGAATACATAAGTAGTATAAGGTAGATTGCAAATTGACACTACATTTTAAAAAGCAAAATTGTCCACAAATAGTGCAGCAATTTGCCATATAGACACCTTCCATTTCTATTTTTTCGAACTTGTGGGGCACCCCCTCAGTCCACTCCCTCTCCCCGAACACCATTTGCAATATGGTGAGACGTTTATCCTCCCAACTTTTAGAAATGGGTCCAGACGATTGTGGATATGCATCAAGTTTTGCGAATTAAAGGCTGTATTTCATCACCCTAAGCTATATTTTTACCTTCGGAAAGCAAAATTCTCAACTGGTTCTAAGTTACAGTACTCTTAGATTGACAGCAAATTCGAACGATGCAGAGTAGCTCTCACACACAGCGCACACAGGGATCCATTGTTTTGATTACACATGTGGAGGAATTTAAGACAGGCTGAGGGAGGGACTAGGGGTAGGTGGTTGGGAGAATTGAACCTGTCTGGGGTGATGAGTTTATGTCTTTAAGTATATGAATGTAACCAAAGAATCCAACGTTACGGGGAACCTGATCTGTGGACTGATCTCTCTCTCTTAAGTAATACACCCATAGTGGATTACTTCTACATATTATCTTAACAATTGTACGTATCTCAACAACAGGTGCTTTTTTTAAAAAACAATTTTGTAATTTAGGGGACATTTAGCGAAAGTAGCCTACATCTAATCGGAGCACCACCATTGGTTGGCGCGTAACGTGGTTCGAAAATTTTGTCAGACTACACACCACCAAGATCAGGCAGGGTGGAAGGAACAAAAAAGGATGGGCGTGAGAGGGTAATATAATAATGGAGGGACTGGGGGGGGGGGGGTAACTGAGTGCCGGCATGACTGTCTAAGCGGAGCGCCATCATAGGGTGACGGGGAGCGCACAATGTAATTTTCGGCTCTTCAGGCCCCCAGATGGATATTTCTAAGCTGCATGGGCCCAGCCTGGAGATAAGGATTTCATGTCTACAAGCTTTCAGTTACTGAGGAAATCAAACATGAAAAATGGTGATGCATGTTGGTTTGGGGTTGAGATGATAAAATAATCATATATGAATTATGCATACTCTTTCATTCATTTTTAAGGCACTTGGTAGGTATGGGGACCTGAACGTGTATTTAGTTCTCCAAACGTTTTAGGGGAGCTTAGCTCCAAAGTTTCCGGTTCCCGCTCACTATCCTAGATTGCCGAAAATGGCGCTTTATGAAATCTACTAGTGAAACAATGGAAGTATTAAAAAACTTTACATATAGCGTCTCCTCCCCCTCCCCCCCCCAAAAAAAAGCCCCTATCAACACAAAATTTTAGAACAATTTCTTAATTATAGACTGTTACTTTTTTAAAAGAAAAACTCTAAAAGCAGACTTTTTTCATAAAGTCCCTCCCACACCCCCCCCCCCCCACACCCCACTTGTAAGTCTCCTGTCGTTTGCTGTCTCCTATCTTTTAATGATATCACTTTGTGTTGTTCTTGAAAAAAAAATATGGAACCCACTGACTGGAGGGCTCACTTAGGGGACTGGGGAACCATCCCCCTAGTATATGCGTTTAGCAACTGTTGATTTTTCTTTGCTCGTTGTAGTATGCATGCAACCTATTTCTCACATGATAGTATGAATATATAGGCTTTGGAAAGTTTGAATTGAAGTATTTTTAACACCCTGTACCTTGCAACAATAGATGTTATTGTAGGATGGATTATTGTGCAGAGGTATAGTTCTTATTATTTTCCTCGATGTTCTTGTTGTTGGGCCCTTCATGATGTGACGTATGGATTGACGTAAGCGAATGACATCAAAAACATCCGAAACACAAAAAGCATCAAACCGCCTGGGGCGTTTGGAGTTATTTGTGGTTTCTATTATAATCATGAATGTCAACAAGAAGGCTGAGGGGTCATAAAACAAAGCGATGTTGAATGATCAAAAATGAATGAATAATAAAAACTGAATACAACGGCCGATATAACGCTGTATTCCAACCACCCCCCCCCCCCCCCCATGACGATTAAAGCAACCTAAATTGGTGGACACAATGTCAACGTCCGACATAAATATATGCCTCTATTCAGTGGCAAAGTAAAGTGATTCACCAGGTACCAAGTAATTAAGAGTTCTACGACTCTTCTCTACCGTCACACACAACCTATAGAAACTGCAGCGCAGATACGATAACATACCACAATACAGTATATATGATTAGATCAAACAACGCTGGGAGATAGTTGCGATTATTTACGGAGTATCTTACCTATGATGCAGTAAGAATACATGGTAAAGCGGTTTTTATGAGATATCATGGTCATATGGATACAGTGGGACCTTGCCGTGGATGCACTTTCACCTACCCCCAAATTTACTAAACTGATCGCTTGTGTCAGTGATACCTACACATGCACTCACTGTCCTCGTTATTACTCCTTGTTCTGTCTCAACTTTTACGTTGGTATGTGTGTCGAAGTTCTACCCAGACTCTGGGAGATCTAGAATTCTTCTGAGCACGTGGGCAATTTTCCTGAAGGACTCGAGTCCGAACTCGGACTTGAGACCAAGGACTCGATCGGACTCGAATTTCCAAGGACTCGGACTCGGTCCTGTGGACCGGGAACAAGTCCTTTTTAAAAATGCAAATTTTGTGCCATGAGAAAGAAAATGCCGCAACAGTCGAAATCTAGATTTACCTCAAACTTAGCCATGTAACATAATAACGCTTTTTTAATGCTGTAAAAAAGAAGTAAAAGTGGTGACAGGGACAACTGAAATTATTCATTGTGTTGAGCGCCTTTATTTGTCTTGTGGCATTCGTGTCTATAGTGTATGGTATGTGCAGCTGTTATTAGCGCGATCTGTTTCAATCTTCAAACCTGTGTTCCCTTTCAGTCATTTGTATGTGTTTCCAGTGGATGATATCTATGGTACTTCTGGTTTGTATTGTTCATTTAGCTGTTTCTTGGACCACTGGCTGGTGTACTCGGTCCTCTGTTCCGTTACTTAATCCCTCTTTTATTTGCACCCGGTTATCGCTTTGTGTTTCCAGACTGTCTCTACTAGTGGACTGTGTCTTCTGCTGATGTGATGAACTCCTGAAGTCCTGCACATTATTGTTACTATTGTCGTTACTGTTATAATCATTAGTATTATTATGTTTCCGTTTATTTGAATTTCAACAGAATTGTTTAAAGCAGTGGGGAAATCTCTTTAGTGTACCATGTGGAATAGGTCAATATAATCATTTTTTTTTCTAACTTTTGGGAAAAGAATCACAAAAGCGTATATGATAAGGAAACGAAAATACTTATAGGCCTAATGCCAATCATGATAAGTAACTGACGATGCTGTGTAGTTTTCTGTTTGTTGTGAAGTTGCTCCAATACGTCACAGGTGCGGATCCAGGATTTTTATGTTTGGGGGTTGCGTTAGATTCATTCAGAGAGAGAAAAAACATCAATATCTGAAGTTTTCTTATGTTGTGTCCCGTCGAAAGATAATATTCATGAGTATGTCTTTTAAGTCTCCCTCTAGCTTGAACATGTAATGTTGCTCGGTCGAGGGTTATCAATGTTTACCTGGACTTTGCTGGTACACATTGATGGCCTTCAATCAACGACATTCCGTCTGCAAAGTTAAGGAGAGGCATAAAACACATACTCATGAATATTATCTTGCCGGCCACGGCATAAGACAAATTAAAAAATTAACGGTTTTTTTTTACCACCTACTGGGGCGCTTCCCTAACAAAAGTTATCGTTGGCAGATCATTTTTTACCACAAATCTCTTTAAAAGATATGTTGGTACTCGATTTGGAGAAATAAAGAACAACAAGTTATGTAAGATGTATTTTAGAGTTTTGGTTGTTAGACGACAGCAAGCCTACACCTATCATTCTTTGATGTATGCAAGATTCTAGTACAGTGTCGCTACATCATCATTGAAAGAAATATTTCCAGGCAATTAAATATCAACTGAAGCGTTCTTCTTGGCTTTGCATTTAATACCCACGTTCTATTATTTATGGAAGGTAAAATGGATCCAGAACCAATCCTGCTGTACCCCAACTATAAAGACAAGAAGAGGCACGACCTCTAACCACCATTCCAGCTATGTAAGGGCTACCAAGAGAGAGAGACAGAAAATATAGGATTCCTTTTGCAAACATGAAAATGTAGGAAAAACACACTGATATAAGATTTACAGACGGATACAAAAATGCATCAAATACCAACCATTAAAACTAGAAATACAGAAGTCAGCAGAACGTAACGAATCAAAGCAGAATACTTGAAGAGAAACGCTCCGGTAAACATCAGCTTGTCGCATGCGAGCGCCCGTAATGAAACAGGTTCAAGTTTTTATTCGAAAATTACTTACTATTTAGTCGTAAAATTTACGTACTAATTTCAACGCGTAATGTGACTGGATTTTGGTATATATTACCAGCTAGACCGGCGATATTAAAGTCTAGAGCTTCAGTCATTGGAGCAGCTTTGTTCAGCTCTGTTGTTAATAAGAGGGAGGGGGGGGGGTGCCAGTTTGAAATTACAGGTAGTTCACTGGATATTTGGTGGTAACGTTGTGCTAATTTGTGGTCCTAAATTGTGGAATTCTCTCCCTGTTGATCTCCGGAACATGCACAGTATACATAGTTTCAAGAAACACCTAAAACATTTTCTCTTTTCTAATGCGAATAATTTTGTAATGAAGCTCAATGTTAAGTAAGTGCCTTTTGTATACATTTGACGTTCTTTCCATTTTGCTTTCTATAATTTTGAATTGTTTTCTACTATTTAACATTGGTTATTTTGTTTTCAGCACGACCGTGCATGCCTTGTAGTCAAGGTAGAGGCTGTGCATAAACCATTCATTCATTCATGCTGACGAAATTCAAGAGAAATACCTTTAGTAGCTTGTTTCTCATATATCGGTATGACTTTTTTACGTGACATCACCTTTCCCCACTCCCGCAGGGACCTACATAACGGAGCACTTCCCCATTATTGCACTCTTGAAAGGTGGCCAGTGGGTGTGGGGATTTTCTGTCGAGACATCGGATAACTTTTCCGTTGTTGTGGTAAAGATTTTGGTATCTACCAAGCCAGCAGAGTGAGACCTTGCAACTGTGAACATTCTCAGATTTAGGTATGTGACAGTTACTCTTCTCATTCTGAGAAGATTATGAACTTTATTCTTCTTCACCACTAGTTTTTATTTCTTTACCTGGCCTGTTCCATCTTACAACAGCAAGATGTCGTCTTTGATACTATGCCAAGTTAGGAATTTATGATACCTTGCGTTATACGGTGAACCGTCTTTCGATTTTCTGAATGTAAATATCACAGATTCCATTTGAGCTTTGGTTTTTCTTAAAAGGATGGCACAGCCAGTCCTCGAAACAAAAACTGTGTTTTAAACTAAAAGCCAATTCCTGGGTAATGTATGAGTGCAATTAATTTGTATATGGAGATGGGAGAAACATTCTTAATTTCATATAGGCATTCTGCTTTTGGTAGCTTGGTTGTTTCCAACTATAGATAAAAGAAATTTGTAGCTTTCATATTTCTTGTAATGTTTACAAGAAAAAGCAAGAACTCTACGAATTAAAAAACTTTCTGTGTAGACTATCTTGAAAATCACCAAATTCATGCCTGCCATACCTTTGTAATTAGCCAACGGTGCATGGATATGGCAAAGGTGCTCCACAGTGCTTTCACTGACATCAAACAGCGCCTTTCGAGCTAGGTGCAACATGAAACACAACAGGTATAGTGCTAGGGTGGTCGGTATTCCTTTAACAAAATAAATGATCAAATCAAAACAGCAGTGCATTCCTAAATATTGACTAAAGGACACTGAAATGGACATTTTAAATAAAAACTATGGGGATATTATCCTGTGGTATAGAAATATTATTGTTCGATGAAAACAGTGTCATATATCCCAGAAAATCAAAAAAATGTGAAAGGTATGACAGACTTCACTGACATTTTGAGATATTTTAAAGAAGAATATCTTACAGTTAGAAAAGTTCAATCTTAATTCTGTTTATTGCAGTTTAGTCCCCCCATTAACGTTTAATAAGAACGCCAAGGGTAAATAGAAGAGGTAGCGTAATTATTGATTCTTGTATTATCTGAACCCATATGATATATATTACCATTTTCCATTGTTTCTTTTTCTCATTACTTTAGAAATTACAGATACGAGATCCGTGTTTCAAGACTGGACACATGAAGCTTAGAACACCATGGAAGTGCCGGTACCGAACATTTGGAGGGTCAGTAAAAGTCAAATATTTGGCACACTCTGCGCCAATCGATGGTGGCATCAACCTTATATAGTCCTTCCAGCATGCACCCCCCTAAAAAAAACAAAAAATGTATAAATTTAGGCCTAAGGTGGGTTATATAAATATTATATAAATATTATATTAATATAGGCCGTGGGTTAAGAGGGGATCCAACAGTAAGTTTGATGTCGCCATGGGTAGCTATGACGGGGCGAAAGTGTGTGAATTGATTGGTCTCTTCGCCCTTAATGGACTGAAAACCCTGTTCCCGGACCAGGAGATAGGTTTCTTCCGAGATGATGGAATAAGCGGCTTTTAAAAAGGTAACGCCCCGCACCGCAACGCACGTAACAGCAAAGCTGAGACAATTCTTCAACGCGCATAGCCTAAGAATAACAACTGAGGTTAGCAAGCACTTTGTTAACTACTTGGACATCACCCTTAACTTAGACAACAATTCCTTCCAACCTTACAGAAAGCCTGGCGACCAACCGCTTTACATTAACGCAGAAACGAATCACCCACCCTCAGTTATCAAACAGGTACCAATAAGCGTTAATACGAGAATTTCCCAACTGTTGTGCACCCAAGAGGCATTTGATAACACTAAGCAGGCATATGAAGAGGCCCTCTACACATGAACACAAGTTTTGAATCCAATCTGACTTTTAACAGCAACCACGCACCCACCCAAAGAAAATGCAGAAACAGAAAAGGGAAAATTATTTGGTTTAACCCCCCATTTAGCAGGAATGTACAGACCAAGGTTGACGCCGTTTTTCTTAAATTAATCAAGAAGCACTTCCCCCAGCACCACATTCTCCATAAGATTTTTAACAAGAACACTATAAAGGTTAGCCATAGCTGTATGCCCAACAAGAAGTGCGTCATCAGCAAAGCACAATAGTAGGATCCTCCAAACAGAAAAAAACGCCAACGCCGACAATAAGTCCGTGTGCAATTGTCGCACGAAGAGCGCATGCCCCCTATCAGGTGAATGCCTCCAATCCAGCATCGTGTATGAAGCTGACCTCACTAGTGACCATTCAACCAAAACGTACATCGGCCTCACCAACAATCAGTTCAAGACACGCTTTAACAACGAAAAGAAATCTTTTAGCCATCCGATTTACGAGAGGGAATCCGAATTGTCCAAGCATGTATGGAGAGATCAAATGGAGAGTGATAAAGAAAGCGCCCACCACTCAATCCCCCAGTGGCAGTTGTAACCTCTGCCTGGAAGAGAAGGTCGTTATTGTTCGTACTAACAGAGCAAATCGACTGAATAGCCGGTCCGAGCTAGTGTCCAAGTGTAGACACAACGCCTTGCAACCAGACCATGACAGCATTAGCTGATTTGAGTGTAATGTGTATAAAGCATCATACTTGAAAATCGCTTTCAGCGTGAAACACGTGTAGTAGACTGTTATCATAGCATATTAGTATTACAAATACATTTGCTCTCAGTATTCTAATTGAGCACTTTTCGCGTCTAGAATAATACAAATCTATAAATATAGGCCTATATATCTTTTTTTTTCATTCCGACTTACCTGCCCCAAGCCGCAAGAGGAGCCCTAGCCCCTCCAAGTGTGGTATTCGGCTCGGACATTGGATCACCTAGTCCCAAGATTACATTGTGCCTCCCCACATTTCAAGACGGCGATCGGCCTCCCTGCATGTATCATGCACTAACATGTTCATATTTTATGTTCGGCTTAAATAACAATAATACCAGTCATTGTGCAGGTATAGTCAACAGTGCTGGAGGACTCAAGAACGGCCTTGGATTCGAGACCGGTCTCGAGTCCCGATTTTCAAGGACCCGGAGTCGAAGTTGTGGACTCCAGGTCCACAAGTCCGATTTTCAAAGACTCAGAATCGGACTTGTGGACTCCAGGACTAGTCCTAGACCGTGCACGAGTCCTTACAGAATTTGCGCATTTTAGGTAAAAAAAAACGAAAAACTTAAAATACCAATGTGCCTCAGACTCAAAGCATTTGCCGTAGACCTGTGTATTTTCAGTTACGGATATTTTGTACATAGAAGCTTTCACGCATGTACTCACGACTCAGTGTGGATGTGTGTATCATAGGTAATGCTACCTTCTCGAGAAGATTTTACATCGCAAATCAGGTGGAAGACTTCAACAAATTATTTCTTTGTGTGCCATTCACTAACAACAAGTAATGCCACATCCTCGAAAGTCGTGCTGACTTCTGATCGATGACTAATATTTAATTACAAAGTTACAGCTTAGAAAATGGCTTTCACCAAAAAAAATTTACTCTTCTCCCCGATTTACTGTATATTGAAAAGTTTGTTTAAAGTTGATTTGTTTTTTCTTATTTCAGCAGACACTTCATAATGTGAAATGGATGAATTAACCAGGGAGTAGTATTTTAGATGTTGTCATTACTTTGCACCCCCCCCCCCCCCCCAAGAAGTCGCTGAAAAATATCTCACTTGCGCATGTTTACGCACATTTGCAACTCACGCTGAAAAAAAGTGTGAGAGTACAACACTGCCGCTCAGACATTCATTCTCTGATTCTGATATAAAAATTTTCGACGTTAAAATATTTGTTCATTTTTTTTTTTAAACCTTCGACAATATTTCTCACTTGTTTAAGAACGACAACTACATTCACGTAGTAACGTGGTCTGTACATTTCATTAAAATGCTATATCGTATTCCTTGTTTTAAAATGATATTTAATTCAGAATCAACATTGTCGCATTATCTATGGGGTTTGCAAAAAATCGTCTGACAAAAAAGTCTTTAGAGACGTAATGTCTAACGAAGTAAGTAATCAACTTTCCCACAAGAAATCATTTCAAGACTAATTTTTTTTTAAGGTAGAAACGATGTATTAAAATATCTTCAGTGCCCACATCTGATTAGTCTTCACAATTTGTTAAAGGAGGAGGGATGAGAATGGGGCTGAATAACAAAATCAGTTTACACACGCTCGTTTTGGAGTAACTTGCCTAAGCGGCAATGATAGCAGAGGACGTCTCAAATGAAAATTTGCCTGTTCCAAAACCTCCTATATATTCTTCTAGATGTTTTAAGTAACTGCATTTAATTTGCCATGTAGGCTATGATGTATGGCTTACGTGTTAAAGGCTAGAATGTCGTTAGGCGTATCCGACTGGATAAATTTGCAGATTTAAGCAGCCTCCTTATCACTGTGATCACTTCTTTTAAAAGCGAAGAAAAGTTTTGTTTCCAGGGATATGTTTGGAACAATGATTTCTCCAAGAATGGTTTTGCAAAGGAAAACAAAGATTATACCATATAGTTAAAGGTACTTTTATTGACAATCAGAGTCTTTGCGAACGGGTGAAGGGGGTGGGGGGGGGGAGTGTTATTGTCTCACCCCTCTCCCAATAATTATGAGATCGACAATGGACGGAAAATCTGAAATACCAGTTGGAATTTTTCATATCTCAGTCTAGCTAATTTTACCACATAAATAGATACCAAATGTTGCACCACATTGTGATCCAAGATTACCTGTTAATTGAAAAATTTCTCATTAAATCTGAAATATCATTTGAACTTTTCATATTTAAGTCTTGGAGTGACGATAGTCGGAACATCTGAAATGCCGGTTGGAATATTTCATATTTCAGTCTAGAACACTTTATGACCAAAGACGCCAAATATTGCACCTGGTGGGGCAAGTTCTCGAAAAGGGGGTTGGCTACACCTCGCCCACCCCCTCCCCCTTACAACCCTCAAAAAGTTTTTCCATAAAGATAAAGAAACCGACATCATTAGAAAATGAGCGCCATTGAATTAACTTTTCTGGAATTACAAAAACTTAAAGATTACAAATTAGAGCAATCAAAATGATTACTATTTTCCATAGAACTATATCTCTATCCCTATCTCATGGCTGGATGCATACAGCACAGGACACCCGGGAAGTGCCACGGCTTCCGGCCATGTTTGGGCTTGTAAAGTAAAAAAAAATTCTGTTCCGCCCCCACCATCCAATGACGGTGCACCCCTTAGTCCTGCCCACGGGATGCCCGCAAAAGTGCTGAGCTCTCAGACCAGACTGCCACCCCTGCTGAAAAGGATGGACATGCACCTCCTGTATTATATCAATGACGTAAAGACAATTTGTCCCACAGCTCCCCAGTCATTAGATGCTGACGGTGCCCTGATAATTTGTATTTATATTCTTTTCACATTGACCTTCTGCCTAGTAACAGACGAAAGTATTAGTTGTTGTTGTTGTTGTTTTTTTTTTTTTTTCAAAATACCACTGAGGAGTTTGAACCACTATTCGTTTTTTTTTTCAAATGTCATATCCCTGTATGATATTGCTATTTTAAGGCCGGGTAACATGCCTCCACGAACGAACGGGGAAAGCCGTTTCCGACTACCTGGGTAGGCACCAATTTCTTTTGTAAGCTACTCGCCAACTTATGTGGCGCTCCGCTTAGGTAACGATCCCGCTGCTTAGAAGCAAACTAAATTCGGGCAAAAGAGCTCTTTCTCCAGATTTCTAGTATGCCAATGTGTTCAGCCTCCAAATATTTGCCAAGAACTCAAAGAAAAAAACTGAAAAGGATGCGTAATTCATTATGATTCTTGTGTCAACTATACCCACCTGATGTTTATTACCTTCGTTTTTCAAATGAATTGAGGATATGCAGACATAATGTCCCTATTGCAAGGTTGGGTACATTCAGCTCAAGTGGGCTACACCGGGTGTGTCGTTTCCTGCCATCGGGGAGGGGGGGGGGGATTGAAGTCCTAAATTATTCGTTTTTTCCATACCAAGCAATGGTGGCGCTCAGCTTAGATAGTCCCGCTATTGCTCAATCCACCTTTCCCGTCCAGCCTGATAGTGGCCTTTTCATGAATCCCCATCCCTCACACACACACACCCACGCACCCACGCACACACACACACTTTTATAATTCTGGATCAAAGCCTAATAAGCTACAGTGTCCAAAACTGCCGCAGTGGCATCTACACTCGGTGGAAAAAATGTCCAGCTAGTCGCAATTTTTGACCTTCATACCTAAAGATATGACCCCGGCTACGGTCCTGTTGGCAATCTTGTCATATTTCACATATAAAGGTACGTGTCATATTTGCGCAGTGTCTCGAGGACTCGGACTGGACCTCAAGGACTCCATCTCGGACTCGAACTCGGTCATCAAGGACTCGGACTCCGGTCTCAGATTGCGTGGACTCGACTCCAGCACTGGTTTATCACTAAACAATTCACTTCAAACCAGGAATAGCCGCTCTGTGCATGCAACAAGGTTACTACAGCCACACCACACTCTCAAAGACAGTATATAAAATTTGTTAGGCTATGCGATGTATCAATTCAGTATAGGCATATTCCATTTCTGTGTACCCGAAACATTGGCAGGACAAGACGGTCTTCCGTGAGAATGTTTTAGTCATATGTTTGGAATCTTATCTATCCTATCTTTTAGGAATATCTTTACCCAAAATTTGTGTACCAGACAAACAAGCATGAAGTAATAAAATGCCAATCAATTTTCTCTTATTCTTTCAAATAGCTGTAACAATATATCTGGTCGTATAGTTTCCTTCTGAATACCATCACGACCATTACGATAGCCAGCCCACTCGGAAAATTACAAAATCTTCACACAAAAAAAACTTATACCAAGCTGGGAAGTGTTTACATAACTTTGTTAAAGGCTGATGAACACATATCGCGTGTGTGTAGCGAAGCCACTTTTTGTCACAGAGTGATATATCATCTATGTTCCTTACAAGAAAAAGAATTGGAGCCTACTTTGCTACATCATTCACTGGTATAAGAACCAGCACACAGTGACATCACTCCTCAATTTTCTAACACAATTCCCGACTTAAATTCACTCCAACGGAGAGTGATTCTTCACATACACTGTCTTAGATACGTTCGTATCCGTACAAGTATTAGAACAAGATATGAAAGAAAGAAGAGCCAGATTGAGATGCAAGTGAGGCCAGATTAAAACAAAATGCAAAGCGATATTAAATTAAACAACCAAAGTGCACAAAGTATATACCCTGTTGAATGTATAAGAGCGATTATATTTAAGGCTTTAAACTCAAGCACAACCTACATTTGTCAACTCGCAGCTCACAAAATTTGCAGGTTTCTGTAGAAAAATTTCACAATAAAAAAAATTCGTTATACTAGTCAGAGAAGTGTTGTCTTGCTTACCTGAAATGCATTTAGCTGCGCAAAGTGCCAAGAGCGTATACACAGGCAAGGAAGCCATCCCACACACTCACGCACACGCACCCAGCTGTGGTATCTCGGTGATGGAAATTGTATTTTCTGTCTAGGTATACCTAGTACAAAATTCGAAGGTCTCCCTTCTGCAACAAAACGGGAATATATGTTGACTCGCTATATTTATTTGATATTATATTATTATTATTATGGTAATTTAGTCTATTGTCGACGAACGAATCGTTTCCCCCTTTGTGACGTATTTTCACTCAAGCGTTACTCGAAAATTGATTTGCATCGTTGTGTCTGCGCCGTCCAAATATGCCTCTGCCTCACTGCAAGGCTGGCTCTAAACTTCCTTCACAGGGTACATGGTACAGTCGTAAAATGAAGTTAATTGCAACGCTATGAGATCCATTGATGGTGTGGATCTGAAGAATGAACGCCCCCGGTCCCCCTCCCCAGCAATGTTTTTTTTTGGGGTAGGCGCGAGTTTGAAATGAGCCTGTGGAGCCTACGATGGCGATTTCCTGCGAACTACAGGGGTTCGCAGCTTTACCCAAACATTTTCTAGTAAACTCCGCCCAAAATGATGGTGGTCCTCCGCTTACATGAGTGGTTTTGTGTATTCTTGTGAATATTGTTGTTGTATATAGTAAATATTACAAGCTTCCATACTTAAGAGTTCACACGGGGTTCCATGCAAGTTTACCAACTTTTTCTTTATTTCCTTCTGTCAGTTAGTGAAGTCAATAAATTATGTTACAAATGGAAGTATAGTGTGCCCTGACATAGACAGATATTTCGTAATAATTGTGGGATTAGTTAATCATAGGTGGTAACAATTCACGTATGAGTTTTTATGGTTCTGATTGGTCAACGTCATCAGATGTCCCCAGATCCTCAACGGTTTGGCGTGGTTTCGAATCGTCGGTAACCACCAGGCCGACACCTGTAATCTTGTAGTTGAACTATGAGGAGTTCCCTGCCCGTCTACCTGTCTAATAATGTAGGCCTGTGACACCGACTGTATCGTCTCCCTTACTCATTTTTTGTCTTCATCATGTAATTTTCAACCATCATCGTCAACTGATTCTCGTTAATTTCCGTGTGCCGGTCGAATCATAAAAATAAATGGAACTCTAATAGACAAAATCAATCTGATCTATCTCTCTCTCTCGACCTACGTCTCTCTGTCGCTGTTGTAACGGAAAATTTCTGTATCATAAGGGCAAAGGATATCCGTCGGCGGAACAGTCCTATACCAAGACTGCAAACAACAAACTCTCATCACTGTTTGACGTTATCACGAAACAGAGCAAACCAGTCAGTCTTTTCATTTAAGTACCATTAAAACACTTGAAAACAAACGAGTCACACAAGCACCAACCATAGATATAGATTTATATTTCTAAAAAGTAAATAAATAGAATAAAACGGAATCTTTCATTTTAGAGTCAATAAAATTATCACTAGAATATTTAGCTAATATGAGGTCGTATTAAAGCAACACCAAAGTTTCCTTAAAAACGATCTATCAAGAAGTTTTTGTTTCTTTATGTAAGAACACCTGCAGCATACCGAAACGTTAGATAGAGTGGAACAAATTTGTGAAAATATATTGCCGAAGAGTGTCCGGCAAATTCTCCCATTGATATTTCCGATGACCTATCATCTCTGTGGGTTTTGATCTACACCTGTCGGCATCCCATTGACGTCACACTCCCAATTGTCGGTCACGAACGCTGAAGATGCAATCATAGTGTACTGCTTTCGTTAACACGTACAGTCTCCTCATAGTTCAAGAACAAATTTCATCATCACAATAAGATAAAATGCACAAAATATGAAACTGAAATAATACTGTCTCTTCATTATAGGCCACACATGCAGGTAAAAACCAGAATTAGAATAGTCGGATATAACGTAGGTAGAATATATTACGACAATTGACAAAAAACAAAATAGCGAAACTGGAAAAACTGAATCAAAGCACACTTCCATCTTCATTCATTCATTTTGTGAAATATTGTGTTCCACGATCTCAAACTTGCTGTACACTGTAGAACTCATCATTGATTGAATCTGACCACACCAGCGCCCGCCTACCACACACGCATGCACCCTCACACACGTTTTGTATGGAAATTAAATGCTGGTTGAGACCCATTTCCACTCATTTCTACACTTCAATGAGTCAATTATCTATTCAATTATCTATCAAAATCCGCCAACATTGTTATGAGTTTCTGCTTCGCCCAATTTGCTTTCTGTAACCTTTGCAGTCACGTTGGTGTGTGAGTGGATGTGTGTGTATGTGTGTGTGTAATGAAGGGGGGGGGGGGGGTTGTTTGCGAAAACTGCTTGTAAAGTTGTAATATCTCAAGAAGGGAACTATAGAACCTAAACTCATAGCCTGATCATGTGGGTGCACCATTTTTTCATAACCCATTGTTTTTGTTTCACATAACATAACACTTTTTGGATTACGATAGCATATCGTAATCTAATGCAGCCATACTCTCCTTTTGCGAATTTCTTATGTTAAGCCTTTGTTTTGAGTGCGCTAAGTTTTAATCACTCCCTAGCCTCGTACGCCGTGAAAACAAAGACCATAGATTTCTCAACAGATATCACTATTCATTTCCGATGAACTCTTGAAATTTGTATGGCAAATTTAGTTCAATATAATGATTACAAATGTAGACAAATCAATAAATACTGGGTATTCGATTTTGAATTTTTGGTACGAGTGCGGTGGATGGATACAGCTACTTGCGTGACGTGATCAGTAAAAGTCTGGAAGACAATCGACAACGCCTTGCCGATCATACCAACATGCAGTAGAGTACGCATATGTACGTCAATCAAGTAGCAATTAAATGCTACCAGAATCCGCATTGACCTTCTTAATATTAACCTTGAAACGATGTATAGAGTTAAAGTTGACAATCCACTAGGTAGACTACTATACATTCTGTGAGAAAAGCTTAATTCCTAACATCAACTCGACAGAAAGATGTGACCAGCTTGTTACCATGACGACGAACCCAGCAATTGATGAAAACCTTTCAAAGGCTGCCATTGCTGAGCACACTCCTCCCAGAGAGGAATTTAAAAATCTGGACAATGTCTCCTCTCACCCGTCTAGCATCTGGTCTGGTAAGGACAAAAATCTGAAGTCTTTTGAGATAAGCAAAGTCATGAAACTCTAGAATAAGCTCCGTGACCCTTCTTTGGACTTGTTCTCTGATAAATTTGTCCTTTTCACATAAAGGTTTTCAGGCCTGCACAGCCTGAAGATGGGGTCAGTAGGAACCTACTGCCAATTGCTTATACAAATTCAGCACAATAGCTTCAATAAATCTATAGAAATTTCCCTTAATTAACTAAAAAGCCGTCAATTCTTGCAGCAGACAATGCTTAGAAGTCTTCAACCCATGGAGAAAATTCTAGTCGATACCTATCAACATTTTCAGTTGTTCTAACAGATAACAAGAGGTAATTAATAGCCACCTGTTGATTTTAACTGTTTTTAAGAGGTAATTCATCCCAAACCAGCTTACACCTCCTAGCTGCAACAGGTAGAGTACCTGTTATAAAGGCAATTACCTGTTACAACAGGTAAGTTACCTGTTACAACGGGTAAATTACCTGTTCAACAGGCAACTTACCGGTTACAATAGGTGAATTACCTGCTATAATAGGTAAATTACCTGCTGCAACATGTACTTTTAAGAATGTACCCCGTTTTACCAAAAGAGAAGCATGAGATAGATGTTTATCTTTGTGGAAATGATATCTATTCATGGGGGATGGCAACATTGTATCTCCTTTCTCAGCTTATGAGAGAACTGAAACACTACTATACTGAAAAATAATTGTATGAACTAGCACACATTGACCATACAATGTTTACACATATCTAGGTGCTAAGACAAGACTTGGTCATATGTGTGGAAGTACTCAGTGACACATATATCCTGCTCACCGACTTAATCAAAACGTTATTCTGAGGAAGGAACTTAGTAAATATCCATCCTGGAGTACCATCGTGTCGTGTGGAAACAGAGAAAAAAAAATGGAAGTCTTCCTTTGTCTATTGACACTTGCATTTGGAATATCTGTTGAATGCTTTATACAAAGGATTGATACGTAGTGACACGGAGGCCCACATAAAAGAATTCTATTTCCTTTGAGAAACCTATTTGGAAGTTTTAAATATACATCCGTTGAGGCCTTTTGAAAAAAAAAAACATTTTTCCCCTTGGACCATTTGAGGCCCCAAAACTTGTTGCAAAACAAGTTAAACCAATTGAAATCTTTCAAACCCACCGATAAACAACTCAAAACCGATTGTTACCTGTACCACTTGTTGAAACCTGATAACTTCCTGTTCAAAACCGTTAGCAGACCTGTTGATACCTGTCAATACTTCTTGATACCTGTTAATACGTGCTCGTTGAAAACCTGTTAACATCTGTTCCAATGACCCGTTAATATACCGGTTACAAACTGTAAAACTGGGACTGAATTGGAATTTTCTGCTGGGAAAATCACCAGAAATGGCTACACCAAGATCCTTTCCAATGGATATATTGTCAAGATTGTAACCATTCATGGAGTGATCATGGGCTATATATTTTCCTCCAAAATAAACTACCAACTTACCAAGCTTGAATCCGTTGACAAAACAGGACATTATGCAGATCTCTAACCAAAGAGTTAATATATCCATATCAGTAATGCAAGCATCAAATGATCTTGTGACTACGATTCGGCCGAAACATCATGCAGGTCATCAGGCTACCCTATGGTTACCCTGCTAATGCTAGAGGAGAGTGAACTATCAATTTTTTTTTTTTTGGACATGAACAGAACTAGACCGAGTACAGAACCTCGAGGAACTCCACTCAGAAGATTTCTGCAAGAAGAAAAGGTGCCTCAGTTAAGGAAACTCTGCGATATTTTCTACAAACGAAAAATAATCCAATCAGCACACCTATCGTCCGGTTCCCAACCAATGCAGCGTTATCATGAGTCTACACAAAGGAACTTTGTATCAAAATTAGCCTTTTGAAAATCAAGATATATCACATCAACACAGTGCCGGACCAGAATTATAAGACAAAGTAATATCCTTGAGAAAGCTCAATAAAGTAGTGACAAAGTAACTGTCTGGCAAGGAACCATGTTAGGAAAGGTTCATTAATTCATTATCCAATAAGTTCTTGAGAAAATCACCTTCAGTTTAATTGTCGACACAATTAGTTCACACCTCATACTTGTTATGGCCGGGCTACCGTGTAGATACTAACGAATTACAATTTAAAATGTGATCACCCATATATTACCGTGATTAATTAGGTGTTACACATTGCATTTATTTAAAACTTTGTTACTCATCGCAGTGTAGTTGCTGCTGTTGATTTTTGTTTCTTTTTTTTTTTTTTTGTCGTCATGTTCTGTACATTTATGTTGGTCATATCCCGTCTAACCTCCGAATTACTGGCAGACCCATTTTATTGACTTAGGCACCAAAATCGTCAAAGTAATGTAGTCTCTAAGGCCTTGAAAAAGTTTTCAACATATAAACTACTATTTTGATCATTCCTGACAGTTTTGCTTTTTCTTTTAATTTTGCCTTGGGGGATATGCGTTACGCGAGGCGGGGGTCAACAAACTTTCAGAAACAATCAGAATCTCACGTTTCTGATGCATAAGGTCAAATGGTGGTGCTATTCCATAATTATTAGACCGTCACTGCTTAAAACGTACACAATAAGTTACATGAATACTTGCATGTACTATCATGTTTCTGTTGGGCAGTCTAGTTGTCAGTTCTGTCCATGACGTCAAGGACAGTATCTTGGCACATTTTCGAGAGGCAGTTCTTCCGTTCAGTGTTTCTTGATCCACACTTAGTAGTTCGCTCTACAACTGAGCTCATTGTGTTGAGCGGATCATGCAAACGAGTATGAGACTTCTTTGTAAATTTTGGTTTGGATATGGCTTAATAAGACCGGTTTCAAGTTATTTTGGCAGTTTTGTATTTTGTTGTTTGGCAATTTAGGATTTGAGTAAGTCAAACTATCAACGGTATACTATACATGCAAGCGTGATAATCCTTCCGACGATGTATCACATACCTCTGTTACATGTCGCAGTCCCTTCCTCCGCAGAGACGATGCAGATTGGCATGTCCCAATATACTGACATCTGACAACCGTGATACAGAGCCTCTTTACCAGGGAACTATGGAAGCGTAGAAAAGACATTCAAAAGAAAAAGATCCATCTGGGAAAAATGACAAGTTTTGTAGAATTGAGTTAGAATATCTTGTCAAAATGGCGAACTTCGGAAAATCGTCATTTTGCCAAGTTAGAACATTAAAACGGGGGAGTCACCGTCCATGATTTCAACTGGAAAGAGTGAATACATGCTTTCAGTATGTACTGGTTGAAAACATCGCACGCAAGGCTCTAATACTGCATATTGATTATACCAACATACAATGCAGCTAACCATATGGTTACAATTCCGACTCTCTAGATTAGTGGATCTCGTAATGATGACAAAATTCCGAATATTGCCATTTTAACAAGATGTCAATTTTACAAAAAATTGTCATTTTGCCGAGATGGTTCATTTTCTTTTGCATGTCCTTTCTACGCCTCCGTAGTGAAGTGCTTGGAACGTTCCAAAATAATCTCGAGCAGGAACAATCGTCACACTAGTTGCAACATAAGGCCGTTGTTGCTGTGCACTATTATTGCAGTAACAGTGCCAGCACCCTTGAGTTAAGAAAATGAAACCAATCAGCACAATATGGCAAGAAAATGCGAAGAACACACTAGACTCCACAAAGATTTCTTGCTTCTGTCAGGTGAATTACAGCGTTCGTTTTCAGTGACGATAGGTATCATTTTTTTCTTAATTAGCTTAACATAACATGGTAACATTAGTACTGTACAGTCTGTAATTTCGTGAAATTGGTCTAACCCACTCATGTCATGATGCAGTATGAACTACACAATCGTTACATTGTCGTACTGTAAGGCCTGTGTTCTTTCCTTACTTAGTTTATGGGCAAAATCTTCCCAACGTAGGCTAGTATCATTTCACGCCCAGTACTTTTTCCTCATCTCATAGGACTATCTTGTTACTTACGTTACAATACATAGCTGTGATAAATTAAAGTAGCATTTAATTTATGTACTGAAACTTCGTACAGTATGGATGAACAGTAGGCCTACAGTATGAAACATAAAACGTACTGTACAACCTTGGAATTTCTAACCGCAGGAAATTCAAAATCCCCAATCCAAATGCCCATATGCTAGTAGCTTGACCAAATCTGGTAGGAATTGTACCTCAAAATGTGCTATTTTATCCAAGATTACTAGAGTTACCAATACAACATAAACCTGCCAAACTTCGCACACCCACTAACATAACCATGAAAATCATTACATGAACTTGATGGAGAGTGTCCTTTAAACAAATCCTATGGGTAAAACTTACAGCAATTACCTGTTAACAAGCTATCAACACAAACGGTCATGAACAGTTCTCTGAATAACCAAACTGATGATTTGGAAATTTGTACCATTAGGCAGCAACTGCGAATAAGATGCTTTCGGCCTAGCCTAACTCTCCTGTTCAAATGCAGCACCATGAAGTTGACTAATCACTATCAGAAAAAGTAGATAAACAGTGTCTCAGCTTACTTGTAAGTCATTTCAAGGTATGGTAGTCAAAAACATTGTCAAGCTGCTTAGTCTACTGCATTTTTGTGCATATTTTAAGAGTACGTGAAGTTTGTCAGTACACGAAGTTTGGTGCACTGTATGTACTATACACACCTCCAGAAGCTGGACCTAGCCAGGAGCAATTACTGTACAGTAGGTCCACAATGATTAATCCACTATGTAAGTGGGGCCTACACTAGGGTAAACGGTCGTTTTGTCCCCTTGCAAGTTTGCGCCAACCAGTTCGCCCTTCCCCCCCCCACCAGTTCTCCCCAAGCTGGTCACCAGTTTGCCCCAAGCTGTTTACCAGTTCGCCCCCAAACACTTGTCAGTTTATCCCCAAGTGCAGACCAGTTCACCCCCTAAATTTTTAATTGTAAATGTAAATGTATGTTGATATGTTTGTGGTAATAGTGTTATGGGATTTTTCATTGCATTTCATTTTTATGCCTTGTGTGTTTGATTGCATTGTTCATGTGTTTTGTCATCTTTTTATGTGTTTTTGTGTTGCATTTTGTATTTTTTCTTACTCTTGTGTACATTGCATTGTTTTTGTGTTTTGTCATCTTTTTCCCCTGTGTGATGTGTGTCAGAATTTTGACTGATATAGTCCCATACTACTGTATCACGCCGGCATTATATGTCAGTTATTTTAGGGGGTAGACTGGTGGGTATTTGGGAGCGAAATGACTTTCACTTGGGGGTCAAACTTGCAAGGGGGCGAAACGACTGGGGCGAACTGGTTGTGGGCGAACTTTCAAGGGGACATACACTAGTAGAAGGCCAAAGAAAAGCTACAGTGTATGTTGTTTTTAGTTTAGTTAGAAGATTTAGTTAAGTCAACAGTTTCAAAAGGTTCATAAATTTCCCAGTGCCAGCATGGTTACAACTACAGACAGAGCTACTGATTTTCTGTGAAAAAAAGAGTTTCTGTTTCAGCAATCCTAAATGCTTTGAAAATCTGTGCCAGCAATTTATCAAATCTGTGACTTTCCATTTTGCATTGACTATTGTGTTAGCATAGCCAAACCATGCTATAAATCCAATCATCAGCCTAACATTAGGCCTGAGGTCTGCATATGTTTTACAGAAAAACCAAAGCAACCTAGATAGAATAGTTTGAGGGTCCTTTCTTCATACATGACATAGTGAAAGATTTGCACAATATATCCAAATGGAGGAAGTAATTCTTTAATTATTCCACAAGTGAAAGGTAGTCACAACGTTATGTTAGTTTGATCATGAATAGCATCACAAAACATGAATTTGTGTGCCATGTCATATACACAGTATTTCAGTACAAAATCACACTGTAAGTAGTACATGTCAGCCGGCTATGTGCGCTAGTTTTGTAGCACAAAGTGTTGACCAATCACAGGCCTTGCTTGCTGTTGTGATTATAGCCAAAATGATCGAGCAGATCTATGCCTAGCCTAGCCTTTCGTCATTTTCCATGAGGAAAAGTTAATTCCACAATTCTGTGGCAATTTACGTGATCACGGAAAACCGGTGGCCCTATGTAGAATACCTGCATGATTTCCACTGTGCATCCGTATTTCTAGTGGTAGTAACTGAAGGTTCATTCACATATTTTGCTACTATAAGTAGTAGATTTTTACATTTTATTTTTTTACAATACTTGTTCTCTTGGAATGAAAACAGTTATTTTACAGCCAAAACACACCTCTCTAGCTAGTGCTGTGTTCATTAGTTAAGTCTAGTGCACGAACCTTCACTACAAAACCAAAAGGCTGACCGGAATAGACATGCACACAATTGCCAGATGCTAGACAGTGTTTGGAAAATGCTTTCATCCAACATAGGCAGCACTAGTCCAGAATAATTCAGGAATGTTACTAAATTTTTATATGTATCATCAGGCAGTACATGTACTATGTATAGGTTTTGCTACTATACTGTATATCAATGTTGTCTGTATATCAGTATGAGCAAAAATCAATATTGATATTATAGATATTGATTGCAGTGCTGGATATAGATTTTGACGAACCTTACTTAAGTGACCATTTACCATTAACCAAACTACAAGTGTAGGCAGGCCCAGAACAGTTTGGGAGGAGTTGCAACATAGAAGACCTTTACAGAAGAGTTGCTATGGCATGTAGCATACTTTAGAGAAAAGTTATCCAGTTAAAACTTCACATCAAGAGCAAGATAAAAATGTGTGAATTTCAGTTAATGCTATGAAAATGTAGATAATAATTTTTCACTACAGACATTTCATATGACACTCCAAGATCTTGTTTCTAAATCAAGATACAGTTACTTCTGTTTGTAGAAAAATTTCTCTGATCAAGAAAGACTTCCAGTTTCCTCAAGCTTTAACATAAAAGTGGCAATTATTGGAAAGAAGTCTCTGTTGTTCTCTGAAATTGACACACTTGCAGTATTTAACCTTGAAATTTGATACCAGTCAAATTTAGATCGGGTATTGTAGATTTACAGCACTTTGAAATTTTGTCGAAATTAAGGTCACATCTCTGAAACTACTGTAGCATAGTGTTTACATACGGTCAAGATTATAAAGGAATGCAAAAGGTTATTTTATTACCTGTACTTGTAGTTGTGCCTCTGTGTCATTAAAAATTTTGAAATAGATGTTTCTGTATAATTTTGTATCTTCCAAATGGAACTTGCAATTGAGTTATAGTTTTCATGAGAAGAGAGAAAAATATTCCTAATTTTTTAAACAAAATCAATTCTCTTCAGAGGCTTATCCCTTTACTCTAAGCAACAGTGATGCTGTATGAAGAATCATTTTTTTAACAAAACACTCGGTACCCTATTTGATTTGATATTGTACAGTAGTAGTTAATGTTGTCCTCTCCCCTCCGACCTAGAATATTTGCAATTTCTCTCCTTTCTGTTTGGGCACTTGTATAATGCTTTAATTTTAATTCTTTCAGCATTAATTAAGAACCATAAGGCTCAAAGGAAACCACACCAAAATGACAGATCTCACTGGAAGCCTTGTGGAACAGATGTTGAGCAACTAAACCCTTGCGTAGAACAACTCCCAAATCACCTCCAACCTAGTACTCATAGAAAAAGATTCAACCCCCTGAACAGGAAATACTCTTACAGGAGGAGCCACTTGAGCAAAAATGACCAAAGTGGTCCACATGGTGTGGATCCACCTCAAGATCCAAATACCCTCAGCAAACCAGTCCCAGTGACCGGAGACCCATTAGAAATGGTGAGAGGAAGAAAAGCTACCCAGGACGCATTCATAAAAAGTGGAAAATACCATCGAGGCAGCGGTTTCCCTCAAAAACCAGCCAAGCTACGTCAATCGTCTTCATCTCAGAGACCACATCCTTATAAGTTAAGAGCAGGTATCTCCAATGATTCTCCAAAAGGTATAACAAGTGCTGGTGATCAAAAGAAACATCTGCAGACATCTGCTCATGCTCCTGGTGTATCAGACAGTGGGAAAAGGATAGTTACTGTTTTGCCAAAAGACAAAATTTTACAGAAAGTTAGAATTGTGGCAGGTCACTCCCTCCCGGAAAGTAGATTTAAGAACCCTTCTTCATCAGTGAGCTCTGTCAGTCACGATTCTGGCATTAAGTACTCTGTGGCAGAAAGCATGGTCAGCAAGAACACAAACCAATCTAAGAATGACTCTCAGGACAACAAAATTTCACCTTCATTGAGGATGGATGCCATCAGAACAGCTTGCTTGGAGTCCTTGGCTGCATTAGAGAAAACAAAACATGTAGGCAGTACTTCAGAACAGCTACAGGACAAGGACTGTGAAGTTGCCAGGGTTAAAGCCTTGTCAGCATACCTCAGTCAACTGAATCGGCAAAAGGGGAACCGGTGTGTAGAAAGAGAAGGTGTTTGTAACAGCCAAAAAGGAAGTACTACAAAAGTATCCACAAAAGCATCGCAAAGAGGTGACATTGTCCACACAATTTCGCCAAAGAATTTACCATTGAGAGGCAGTGCAAATACCAAAGATATTCTCAGTGTGTCTCAAGCCTCTCTTGTTGATGGACAGGTCCATGGAAGAAAGAGGATGAGGGCTCAGCAAGCAACCCCCGGTCCCAGCTCAGTAACCAGTGTCGACATTGACAAGGCAATATCAACCCAACAGCAGATTCAAGGACTCAGAGATGACATCAAAAGATTGGAAGAAATGCTCTCCAAAAACATGGCAGCAACCATCACTCAGACCAAGACAAAAGAACCGCAGACACCCATCTCAACTGTCCATACGCAGGGATGCAAGTTGAAAAGTAGTAGACTATCTAACCATGGCAACAGGTACAAAATGTCTAGGAAGAAAATGCCTACCCCAAAGAAAGTCAGCAAAGAAAGCTATTTGTTGCAAAAACAAAATCCCTTCAAGAAGTTGAATTCTTCAGTAAATGTGGCATCAACTGGCAGCATGAGTCTGCACAAGACAAGAAGTAGGTATAAAGTGAGGAAGTCTGCTCAGCCATTGTCAGATTCCAAAAGGGTCTCCCAAGCGCGGTCGAGAAACAGACGGGGTCGGAGAAAGGACGTACCACCCATGACCGATCGACCCTCATTGAGACCCTCCAAGCTGACAAAGCACTACCCACGATCTCCAATGCCCCATCGCCGTGCAGAGAACCTTCGGCATTCGCCCAGATATGGAAGCCCTGTGTCATGCTACAGAACTCAACACAAGCAACTTGGTAAGATTTTCTGGAGCACAAAATATGAGGACTTGGTACAATGGAGAGGGGGGATTTTTCAGAGAAAAAGCATTAATTGTGAATGACTGCAACATGACAAAGAGACCCCCATTCCGTGATAGGTGTTCCATGAATCATGTTGTCACTTTAAAGGCAAATACTCAGAGATTTCAAATTCTACCAATGAGGCTACTTTAAGCCCCACCAACAACTATCATTAACTATCTATCTAACTTTGTTAACTCTTTGATGTCATTCAAACAGCAGTCACCAATGAAATGTTTGCTTTATCACAAGTAAGAATCATACCTTGGGTGATGAGTATCTGTCTTTAAATTTGAAATGATCAATTGACTTTAAAGCAAACTGTTTATATTTGAACAAGGATTGTACGGTGAAGTTTTTTTATCCCTATTTTTGATCCCTATTTTAGTGACATGTATTGGTAGGAGCATTTATAACAGCAGACTGTGGATTCATTGACTGTAGATACTGATATGTGTCAAACTGTTATTCTGGATGAAATGTGTCAAATAACTCAAATTGTACTGTATGTCTGCCAGTCAGACATTGAATTCTGAGGCGTGCGAGTGCGATTGCACACCATCACTTGCCTCAAATCACTGTGAGAAGCGCAATTTTTTGCACACCTTGAAGAAAATGGGAACACAGACAATCTATGAAAGTTTTATAAAACAGCACACCCACCACACTCCTTAGTTTCCTGAGAAGTGTGATTTTGTAGCATACCTGGAAAATTTGAAACTCAAGGCCTACTGCCTTCACTGTAGCTGATTGTTGGGAGGTCAGGACTCAACTTGTTCGACATACATTAAAGATTTGAATTGGCTGACAAACTCAGCCTCAAGACTTTTAAGGTATGAATTATTTGTTGAGATGTTTTAATGGTACCTGACAAGACAAGCAAGTGGCAGGATGTACTGTAGGTAATTTGAAATGGAAGAGCGAGTCGGACACTGCAGATTCTGATCACCACTTTTTTAGGTTTTGCTGTTCAATTCTTTGCAGACAGGTGGTATTCTCCACAGTTCAAGAAATATGGACACAGAAACTGGAGAGGCCTTTGGAATAGTCCCAACGATCCCAACTCTTTTGTTTCAAGGTAGTGGAGTCAGTAATATCAAATTGATGATGTATCTGGAAGATGCAAAATACCGATATGAATAATTATGTACTTAAGCATATATACATTTAGTGTGCTTTCAAAAGCAAGAAATATTGTAGAGTGACCTCTGTAACAACCTCGTGAATTTCAAAGAAAAAGAAAAAAGGAATAAAAAAAATGCAAAGGGGCAGTATAGTACAGTATATTCAAACTCCCAACAATTGACTGAGCTATATATGCATTTGAGGTTTGTTTACTGAAAGTAAGTATCAAATCATGTAAGGATGGATACTTTATGTGAAAATGACGCTTCTGGTAACCTCTTTCATTCAATTTTTTTTTTTGTACCGTACGCTCTCTGAAATTCCCCTGGAACACTGCCTTTGCTGTTGATCTTCTGTATGTTTAGTATTTTCAGTTTCAAATTTAAATTTCACTCAAATTGTTGATGACGAGAGAGTGAAAATGATGTACTTTGATATTAGACTCATTTCTTTTATTTTCCCTGAGATGATGAATCTGCTTCTCCAAGAACCATATCAACATTTCTAACTACACAGAGAGCAAATTTGGAGATGAAAAGATGATATTGATGATACCATACAGTTTTTTTTAATTTGTCAATTCGCTGCCTACCCTGCTTTAAAAATGAGGTCCAATTTGCAACCGCTAATATGGCCAGATGCACGTGTCAGTTTGTGTGTCATAATCTTGTCATTGCCTACCACATTTGCATTACAATGTTTTCCAGCTGCTTACATTGCCTGCTTCTCTTTTCTCCACTTGATGCCTCAGGAGACTCCAGCATGTGGTCGCTCACTCACCGATGCTCTATCGGACTTTCTCTCTGGGGGGAGGTAATTTTCGTCACCATCATCTGGGAGACATCTGGCATAGTCCTAAACTCTGGGCCAACAGGCTTCGATGGCAGCCACTGCCCCAGAGGTTTTACAGTTTTTCATTGACCCCTCGTCGCACCAGTTCCAGGCTCCTTCACCACTCACCTTCAGCAAGATCGGAAAGATGGCTGAGACATTCCAGTAGCGAGCATTCCACGGCAGGTAAAGCATATGGTCTGTGTGGCAGTTATTTATCGTCATCTCGTGAGCAACAAAAGTGAAATGTGGAATGTTCCAAGAGTTAACCAAGGTTACATTTCCAAAATGATGGGATGCTTTAATAATAACATTTGATCTGGAAATCATCAAGTTTAAAACAAATGATTCACATTTGAAGAGCTAATTGTTTTGCTCTTTTTTTTTATGTGGAATTGATGTGACAAGTTCTTTCCTTTTACCATTCTGTGGCCTACATACAAAATTTTTTAACATATCAAAATGGTAAGGCACCATGTCAGAACTATTTCCCCGTCCTCAGCAATCTTGTCGCGGAAATGTCACGTTCGCTTCGGGAATGTTGCATTTATACAGATGTCATTAGGAGCAATAGAACTCCATAGCAACCTCCTTTCAAGCTGCCCCAAGGACTGTGGCCTGTTATTTTCAAGCCACC
Source organism: Stichopus chloronotus (assembly GCA_021234535.1). Lineage (NCBI taxonomy): Eukaryota > Metazoa > Echinodermata > Holothuroidea > Aspidochirotida > Stichopodidae > Stichopus > Stichopus chloronotus. The sequence goes on along the minus strand of CM037832.1, from coordinate 26,955,650 downwards.
TATCAAAGTGATCAGTGAGGCTTAACAAAGGGGCCTGCGAAATTCACATCTGCTATTGTGTTATGAAATAAGGGGCGCGAACGTCACGAGATCCAACACTCTTGGACATATTGTTGGGACACTTTGTCGTACGTTGCAAATATAATACTCAATTTTAGGTAAGAGGATAACATGAAACCCCGCGCCCTTTCCCAATGTTGCGCTATAAGAGTGAATGTACACTTTGAACAGCAATCCTATAGCCAACATTGAACGGGAGAGCGGGGTGTCCCAAGGTATTTTGTCCAAGATCGTAGCTCCACAAAGGGAAAGCATATAACTCCTAGCTGCCAACAGTTGTATTTTGTTTTTACGTTTTACGTTGTAGGTACTGTCACGTCTAATGTTAAAGCTTAATGATCATTCTCTGGTGTAACAATGTATTAATAAGTGGGATAAATATCAAGAAATTGAAGTGAAATACATGCAGGTTCTATTAATATTTTTGCAGGAGGATTGGCAAACTGTGGCATAGTTTAGACTTAAATTTGTTGATACTACAATTGTTAGTATACTGTATATGTAAACAGTAGACCTAGATTTAGAAGACCTGGCTCTAGTTTTATTTTGTTGCCTGTAAGTAGTATAATTACAAACTTTGCATCAATACCAGTTCCCGAATGGTCGCGTTGGTTTGAGGTACAGATTTTTGCAAATGTATTGCTAATCTTTCCATCGGAAATTTGAGCTTCAGGTGATGTATACAGTCAACCGTTCGTCATTTTTCGACAAAATAAAATGCTACTGCATTGTAGCTTGGAGTAGGCAGTAAGTCTAGTAAGCTAGAACATACTAAAGACTTGGAGACGTGGTTTCCGAAGATATTTTCACTTCAAAGTATGAGATACTGTCTTCTCTTCAAATCTTACACGACATTGGGACTAGCATTTTTATCCTAATTCATAATTTTCGTCATGTCTATAGTTTGTGCAATGAGCCATGATAATGGCTGCTATGGTCATGTACATAGTAGGCAAATTCATGAGCTTCATTCTGCCCCATAACCACTAATTGCTGCAGAGACTAGATGGATCAGCATTTAGCCTATGAGAATGATAAAGTTTCTTGAAAATCAATTTCCACTAGTTTGATTTATTTGCATGACCAGAAAGAAATGTATTTTCAGTCATAAAAGGCAACGCTGAAATGGTCGATGCTTTTCACATGTCATGTGCAACTTTCGTGACCGTTCTCAGCTATGTTGTGCTGGTCTCATTTGCCAATGGGCCGGAAAGGAGGTGGCAACAGAGCCAAAATGAGTTAAAAATGCAAGGGCAGTCCTACTCTGTTGAAGACCCCCTCACTAGAATGCTAGATCTATCAAGAAGAAATTATAGAAATTTCAATGGGAAGTAATACTGATGAAATTGCTCATAAATGTGAATTCAGGAAACCACAAAAAGTGGTTCCGCCATATTTTGGGTTCTCTGGTACACAGTTCATCATTGGTGCATGCCAGCAATACCACACTTGGAGGTGATGCAGCCTGAAGGTCAGGGAGAAATCATCGCTGACATTTCTCTCAGAGGTAGAAAGAACGGAAGAAACAGCAACGTACATTGGTCTCCAAGGCAATGAAATATTACAGAAAAGAAACATTGAGCCCTTCCCAGTGTGTGCCAGAAGTCCCACATGCTTTTTTTCTCACAGAAAAGATCTTCAAGCTTTATTTATACCTTTCACAAATCTGGCTAAAGAAGTCCAAAAACAGAGATCTTCCCCTTCAAGAATTAGTGTTTTTACAATACTGGGAATTACTTTTGCAATAACAGTCAGAAAACCAGTCCCACATTTTTGCCTATGGACATGACAACTGATGTCCTGTGCCATAATGTGAAGTACAGCTCAAGAATATTTTGACATTCAATGCCTGTGAATTGACTGTCTTATTGTTTGCTATTTGAGTGGGATGGAATCACTGTGAGGTGATTAAAATTGACCTGCTGAGGCTATACAGTTGGTAACAAGATTTACCACACCTATCTATTGTCTTAGAGTGGTTTAAAAAACAGAATTTAGTGGCTTTGATTCAGTATGAATTTTTATTGCCAAATGCAATTTGAAAAGTTTGAACACTATAAGTTATTTTGCATAAAAATTGTTAAAAGTATTATAATTTCTATTAAAGAAGACAACAAGGCATGCTATCAGTAGGAGTTTGTCAAAAAAGTTTAAAGAATAAAAAATACATTTACTCTGATACGCATTATTTGTGAATGGATTGAAATGGAAGATGCTAAATGTATATAAAACTGGCTGATGTTTGGCTCTTTGGACAAACAAGTGAAAAGAGAGGCATAAATAGATCAATGGGACACATTAAAGTAACTGCTTCTCCTTTCCACTTTCTTGTATGACCGTTCAAAGCCAAGACAGGGAACAAGAAGGTGATGAACGTGGTCAAGCTGGGTGGGGTGAGATACGCCAGACGAGGCAAGTCACTGCAAAGACTGGCCAGACTGCAAGATGTCGGTCAGAAAACTGGCTCATCAGGTCACAGGCCTCACCATCAGGAGCTCTGTCGGTCACCATCGAGTACAGCCTACACACTGGACCGCAAAATCACCAACACAAAGATCGTAGCTCAGTAAGTCAATCTGTCATGCAGTTCGTCGTTTGAGCTTTGCTATGTTCCAAGTCTTGTCTTTTTCTTGCTCAAGAGGAGCTATGTTGTAGCATTCCAAACGTTATAGAACTTTCAGACAGATCAAAAGAGAGAGAATGGACAGGAAAGTCTTCTAGGGATAGGTTGCTGCTGGCAAAATTTTATCTCAATCTTGGTCATTATTTCTGACCTGATTTAAGAGATCTCTGAATTATACCAATTCTTAGAGAATTGTGGTTTGAAATTTTATTACAGCAATCTATTTGGCAGCGTTTTCACATCTCATTGCATAGTTGTATGTGGTGTCACATGTACAAGACACCCAACTGGAAGGCTGTAGGAATTCCTAATTTCACATTGTCCTTTAGCCAATACCGATTTACATCTCAGAATGTACCTTAATATTGCAAATTATTTATGTGGTCCAATTTGATAGTGAACATGATCTACAGTACCTAAAGCAAGGGTCAAGCTATTTATATCCGTACTTTCTTGAGAATTATGCGACTCTTTTGTTTTGTTAATACATCAAATTTTACGTATTTCATCCTCAAAATTTTCTCTGGGTTATTGACTCAACCTGTAGCTGTACAATTAAAAAAAAAATGAAAGTTGCATCATTTATATGTACATTTAGTAATAATTAATGTTAATGCAGGTCTTGAAGAACAGTTATCACCATAAGTGACCGCAAAAGTGTGGGGAAAGCCTGTGGCATATATATTACAACTTCATATTGGTTGACTACCAACTCAACAATTTTATTACTTTGGTACCTTTTTCACAAGATCAGTTCAGTCAGGAAAACCTTAGATTACTCTTTGATGAAAAACCCATCCTTCTGTAACCTAGCCAGGGACCGAATCCAGAACCAACGGGTTGCTAAACTTCATTGCTTTAAATGCAACAACCTTTATCCTTTTGGCCACAGCACCATTCTTTTGTAGTTGAAAGCATTGAAACATAATGTTGAACTATCATCCTCTTGAGCCTCTTGAAAGAAAGCATGCAAACCAATTCTAGCTTCCTTCTGTAAATGTTTTAATACTACTGCATTGTTTCTAGAAAATCTATTATCTCTCCTTTTGTAGTAGGGCAACAATTGCGCAGATATCCATTGGTTTTGTGTGCAGTACCTGTTATGACTGTCTATCACTTTTCAACTCTCTTGTCTGCCTTAGTATGTCTACTATTAGTGCATTTGATAGTGTTTCTATTATTATTATCAGTCTACCTGCAGTTTCTGAACCTCAGTGTGGTAACAACTCGACCAAGGTAGTTCTAAGTGCTTCAGTGTTCCGTCTGGTACCGATTGGCCACAGCAATTCATTGGCACTTCTAACCTTATGGCATTTTCTGTTGTCATGTGTTTCAATAGCTGTGCTCTTGTGTGCTGTGTTTGTTACATATATGTATATATGTATACCTGTAGCTGTAGTTCATCTACTACTGCAGTGTGTGTCTTCTACTGTAGCACAATATGTCTACCTCTGGTTTGTCTACTGTTTTATAGTATTAAATGCTACTGTATCATGTTTCAACTTCTGCAGATTGCTCAGCTACTGTCTAAGTTGCTATTAGTACCTACATTTATAATGTCTAGTATGGTCTTCCTTTTTGTTTTCACTCATGCAGTGTATTGATTACCGTACTTTGTTACTGGTAGGATGATGGCACTGCTATTGTTAGCCTCTATACTGCTGTGACTCTCAAAGATTGGTTTAGAACCGTGTGTTTACTACCTTTTTGGTTCCTCATGATAACAAAAGGAACCTATGCAGTCAAGTCGCGGCTTGTGTACTTGCGTGTTTGTGTTATATGTGACGCCATTGGAATGCAAGGTATGTAAAGCGATAAATCTATAATCGAGTGCTCAGTTTTTCTCAAATTTGGTGTGTAGCTGTAAGTGTATCATATTGAGTAGACGACGTGCCCTATCGTTTTTGGTGTTTGTATCTTGCATATTAATGAGTGAACAGGGCTTAATGTCACAATTGAAATGTGAAGTATTTGACGTGATAATTATTTTTATGTTAAGTATATGAAGTGATAATTCAATAGTAGAGTGCTCATATTTTCTCTAACTGGTGTGTACATGTTTCATGTTGAGTAGTAAATGATCCCTATCATTTTTGATGCCTATATCTTGCATGTTCACAAGTGGGCAGAACATGTAAACTTCCTGATACAGCAATATTTTGGCAGTGCCTTGTCCAGTATGCTTCAAATGTGGTAGGAAGGTCTATTTGTCCACACTTGTTCAAAATGTTTCTCCTCCCACACGCTTTTATGGATTTGTTTGAAACTTGGACATAATGTTTCCTAGGTGGTGGGCTATTTGTGGTGCAAGGTCCCATGTGGGCCCTGTGGCCCATTTTATGAAATTTTACAAAATGCTTCCACTCCTACATATACTCTTGTACAGTGTTGATGTTTTGTCATAATACTCTGTTAGTGGTGCCTTCAGGGTGTTCAGGAATTTTTGGTCCAAGGTCCCATGTGGGCCCAGTGGCCCTTTATGTGAAATTCTGTTCGAAATGTTGCTTCTCACACATGCATCCTTGGATTTATTTTTAACTTAGACACAATAATCCCTGGGTAGTGCTTCATCTGGGGTGTACAAAAAAGTTTCAGTCCAAGGTCCCATGTGGACCCTATGGTCCATTTTATGAAATTCTACAAAATGCTTCTTCTCCTACAGATTATATTGTACAATGTTGATGGTTTGTCACAATGATGCTCAGTTATTGGTCCCTTCAGGGTGTTCAGGAATTGGTAGTCCAATTTCATAATTATTGGATGTGAATAGTGATGCTAATTATAAGCATTGTTATTTGGTAGTACCCATCAAAATTTCCACAACTTTGATTTATTGACAAAGATCAAACTTATGCACTGTTGGGGCTCTAGTTTATGAAATTCTGAAAATTGTGCAGTACTACAGATTTTCTTGTACAGTGTCGATGATTTGGTATAATGATACTCAGTGGTACCTATAATTTGACATAATGATACATAAATGGTACCTTCAGGATGTGGAGGTATGAGCTTCTGCACCAATGGTACTCTAGTTATTTTCGATGTCATTAGCATTTTTGGCGAAGTGTGGGACTTTTTGCTTCAGTGTGTATGAAATGTGTTACTGAAATTCCTTTGTTTCATTTTCATGCTATGGATGCTTATGTGGTCCATCAGTCCCCCTCCAGCAAATCATAAAAGTACTGCTTTAGATAGTAGTTTCATGATCAAATGAAGAGGCAGCAGTGCTGTGGGAAGTACTGTAGGTGGTCACACCACACAAGTCTGGCTGGATCAGTTTACATCCTCATGCATCAGTGGTGATTTGTTCGTTGATGTAAATTGCTTTTAAGGTGGGCAACACACAAAAATATAAGTTAGTCGGTGTCCTCACCAGTGAAAACTAGACTTTGGCAGCCCCCTTCTGGCCATGCTGTCAGTGTTGGGTGATGGACTTTAAAGGGGGCATAGATGCGATAAGCCTTATTGCAATGTGTAGAATCCCTTCTTTTGCACTGTAAATGAAAGATTCCAACCTCTGTGTGAAATAATGGGACTATTAAAGTTACATTACCTTACCAGTTGGAGGAAACACATACTCTTTGATAACTGCATTTCATACCTGTAGTCCACTGTTTGTCTGTATTTTGTAGTTTGAGTCACTATTGCCTTATATTGTAGGACTCAACATCTTCAATTCATTGGACTGATTGAAATGGCTTCTTTATGAACTCTAGTATATCATTTTACATGTACAAGGAACTATAGTGCCCTTGGAATGTAGTGAAATCATGCATCTCCTCTTACTGATTGTATGTAACATTGATGATCGTTGATCACATTAGTACTGTGGAAGTGGTTCCGTGTGTGGATTTTTGTCATCTTTGGGGTCCAGTGTCCGAAATATGGGCCATTTAAGGGAATCATGAAATTTGTTCTTTTTTTTACAGTGTTTATGTTACAAAAGTGAGGGTTCATGGTCAGAAATGGCCCATATTGGATATTGTACAAAATATGCAAAGTGCTCTTTTTACTTCATATTTTACGTTACTGTACATCTGAGCAAGGAACCACAGTGCGCTTGGGCTCTTGTTGTGTGCTTTGCAGAATAACACCCTTTCAGAGATTGTAGATCCCTTGTATTGTGCCAGGTGAACCACTGCAAATTAAGATGCATACTGTAGTTGCTGGACACAGTGTGACTTGTGAACCTATTTGCATAAACCACACTGTTGTGGAAGTATGTTCCTATGACTGTGTGTTTTTCCTCAAGTTGAATACAAGACATTTTGTTTCTTCAAAGCAAAAATCAGTAATTTTTTCATTATTTTTTCTATTAGCTGAAAGTCTTATCACAAGCCGACATGTAATCTGTCAATGTTTAGTGTCACAGTTTCAGAGTTTACAATAAAAGTCACTGCTAGTTGTCTAACCAGGTACCAGTTCTGCAAAATAGTCCAGTCACTATTTCCAGTACTTGCCCAGCTGTTGCAAAACCTCCTGTTAAGGATTCGACTTATGGCGTGACAGATTACTAGAGACGTTTAGTCGTATCCAACTAAGCAGATTTACAAGAGATATAATTTTCATGAAAGGAGCGTACTTCAGAAGCCCCCACATCATGACTAGAGTCTTTGAAGGATTAGTCAAGATTGGTGAAGTGGACTACCATCTGTAGCGTCTTGTGGAAGAAAATAAATATTGCAGACAGGCATTGTTGAAATGTTTGCAATTTCAATACGGAACTTGCCCGGGAAAGGACATTTAGTGGTGCAAACAGTAGGTCATGATGATAGCAAACAAAGAAGAGCTTTGACCTGCAAGAAAAACATTCCTCAGATTTCCCAGTTACCAATGGTAGAACATGGTCAGTGATTGATTTAACATCAGTTGTGGTCCTAGAAATCATAACTGCTGTTTTTGCTGGGTAAGGCTAATAATAACAAGCCTCAGAAGAGCCACCGTATGTAGCGGTTTAGGAGCAACCACCTGGCTTTACAAGATTCAACGGAAAGTCTTTCAACGTGGGTTGCTAAGGGAACTAAGAACAAAACCTATAGATGGCTCCGTTCTCTTTCGCTCTGCCTGGTCATGGGTTCCACTTAACAAGGAAATAAAAAGAACAGGGGTGTCCGGGTGTGTGTGTTTTTCTCCTTGTTAGGAGATGAACGCGACCGCCTCCCCCACTCTTACAGTAATGTTTGTCTTTTTCCAAAGATATTAATGCAAAAACGTTTGTTTCACTTCAGTTGAGCACTCTTCAGTACAGTATGTGGTCTTGTAGCAACTGTGCTACTTTCAGGATCACAAGAGATTTTATTTCAAAAATTGTTTTGAAGATACAGTGCTGTAATTACTGAATTACTGTACATTTTAAAATCATTGTTGAGTGATATCCACGTACAGTTTGATGCTATACCCTATTATTGATATATTTTAGATATTTGCACAAAGATCCTGGGATCTTGTCAACATGTGTTGATAGTGTAATTTAGGTCTTAGATCATTAAGGCAAAACATTGGTAAAAATCTTGAATTAAATTTAGTTATTCTATATGCTTTAATGGCAATCAGTCATGTCCAAACTTTTCACTAGTCACCAACCAGGTGCCATGTTTCATAATGACTGCATGTCATTGTGGTATAACCTGCAGTATGCACAGTATGGTCAGAATGACTTTATTGGACACATCTAGTCAAAGTCATAGCATTACATGCAGGACAAACAGTAGCAATCACAAATGCAAGCAATATCAAATTTTGAAAGTAAAAACTTTTGTGTTTGTTTTTTCTTCTCACCTGCTTGAATTGCTGTTGTTTGCTGAATATTATGCTGACAAACTGCATCTGTAAGATTTAGAGGGAGGCAGCTAATGGTGTAGTTGTGTTTCACGTATCGAAAACTGCCCAAAGCTTTTACGCTGGCTATGTACAGCGAGTTTGTGAAAGAGGTGCGTAGGAGAGGGAGAATAAAAGATCAGTGCAGATTTTTCTGTGTGTGCAGTATTTGTATGGATCTGGGCCATTTTAAATACATACTTTTGTCATGGCTATCATTGCACAGTAAGGAACTACCTAGCTATTAATTTATTGATAATGTAAAAAAGGTCAGTCTGTGAATGGTGTGATGTAAGAGGAGATTCAGACAAACAGACGAGAAAAATAAAACAAATGATTCTAATATCTCTTTATGGTTACATTTGGTAAGGAACCCACTGTAAGTGTGTTTTGTGTGGAGTCTGTCAGTGACAGAATAACCTTTTAAACAAGCAGGATGGCTCACTGTACCTTTTCAACTTTGCAACAGCGTGACAGGTCGAACAGATCAAGTGCTTTTCATCTTTCTCAAGGGATAGACTAATAAGTATCTTTTGTGAAATGGCCAAATGTTATCAGAGCATTCCTGATTTACGAATAAGGGCTTGTCGTATTGCTTTTCGAGAAGTGGGTCATTGCACACTGTGTAAATGCCTTTTATTTTTGACATACACAGCAATTCAAATCCCATAATGGTCCATTTGAGTCTGTTCTTTGAAGACACTCAAAATGTATTTTCCGCAGCATCCGTCGATCGCCGATTGCCCACAGTACAATAAGTTGGTAACAGTGCACTTTGAACTGTTGGTCATGTGGGATGTTGGGCATCGGAATCAAGAGTCACATAACAGGCAATAAAAACATACAATTATGGTGTCTCAGAGGTACTTCTGGTCGTTGATCTAGAGTTTAGCCCTTGTAGCTGATATCTGGGATATTCATTGGAAATTTCATTTGCAAAACACGAATCGAGTACCGTCACAAGAGAGGTACTTTGATCAAATCAAATACGTCACTCAAAAGCAATCAGTGGAATGACCTTCCAACCCAGAATATTCTGCAGTCCTGCTGCGGACAACTGAATCTGAGGATTGCTGTACATTCAGTGCATACCGAACAGCCAACAGTTAAGTACTATAGAAAGACTCAGTCAGTGACTTCTCGACTGTCAAATGTGCTAATATCGACCACAAAAGATGCTGCGCAGTAAAGGATGTTTTAGTAGTACGTTTTATGCTTTCCTTGAGAATATTGAAGGCTACAGCCTCATGACAAGGAATAATTTATTGTTTAAATTTTGTGTTGTATTTTTGGGGATACTGTAGGTCGTTGTGAAACTATCGGTGAAAAATGAAATCGTTTACATGCATGCAAAAACTTGCTTCACATTTTTTCATTTGTTTAGCAAATAGGCCTGTTGTGTAGCAAATTGTGATGCTATACTGCATAAATCATTCTTACGCATGAACTTATCATAGCATACGGTTTAAGTGGAACGGTTAGGATAGGTTGAAGATATAACTCATGGTTTGATTTATGTTGTTTGTCACCTTTGCATAGACCTTGGGATTGTACTTTCTAAGGAGAAGGGTCGTTGCACGGTTGACACTGGATCCAACGATCGTCCGAGGCGCACGATCTCCGGCCGTGAGAATCGAAACATGTTTATTGCATATTGCTACAAGAGTTCCTTCCTGTGATTGCATGGTGCTCTTCAGATGTGTGAAAACATCCAAACATGTCATGTCATGTTCGGTGATAATTGTCAAACCATAATCAGATAACCCGAATCTCAAATACAAGAGGGAGCTCGATCATAACAGGAATAGTTAACATCAGAGGAAAAGGTCAGTTGCCATTATAGTCGTGAAAATTGAAGAACATGAAAAAAAAACAGATTGGAACATCTGGAAATGCACCGCAGGTCGGCTTTTTTTGTGATCCAGACACCGACTGGCTTGGGTTTTCTTTATCCACTCAGCATTCTGGTCTGTCTCAAATTCCCCTACTCTTGACGAGAGGTGGTTCCATCCTCATGTTTCCTCTTTTTGTCTCGCAGACAAGTTCTCCAGAGGAGCATCTTTTACAATAGACTGTCGCGGTCCAGGAAGAAGCATCGCCAGGAGTACTGCATGTTCTTTAACCGATTTGGACGCTGCAACAAAGGAATGTCCTGCCCGTACAAACACGACCCGGACAAGGTGGCCGTTTGTACCAGGTGGGTGCTTCTTGAAACCCCAGTGAGCTTAGTACTGTACTCTAGAATTGGTCTTCATTTGCCATGAAAACCGCCACCTCGAGAGTATGTTCAATTACATCTGGTTGTAATAGAGAAGGCACAAGTAACTCCACACGAAAGCATTTATTGTCTTGCAGTACAAGGCACTGGTGAAATGATCCAGAGCATGGTTCTCACCCGTAAGGAATGATACATACATGGTGATGATACATGATGGTTACTGTACATCATGAGGTGACAGGTGCATGAGTAAAACAGTTAAGTGCAATTATATATAGGAGACCCCCCAAAGTTGATCAACAGCAAATAAAAATTAGAAAAAAATGCTTGCATAAAAGATGCGTATTCAGAATGATTATTTCCAATTGATGATTAGCTTGAGTTGTATTTAAAGGGGCAAGCAGTGCCGGTTGGTGCATTAAGTAGAGGATTGTGCACGTCGGGGTTCAGTGCAAGGGATGCAAGAGGGCGCTGCTCGAGTGCATCCAGCGATAGCATTAACTTCCAAGAGTGCATGATCCTCTGTTTATTGTGCATGTCCAGCTTTGATTAAGTTTTAAAGATACACCACAAGCCAATCATCAATTGGAAACATCGCGTCGAATGTAATGAAAATGTCGTGATGAAAAAAGAAGAAAACAAAAGAAATTTTGGTTCGTTACAAGTAACCACATTTTTGTTAAAAACCAACCCCGAGAAAAGGTAACACAATTAATACAGTACTGTGTGGTCACCCAAAGATAAACCATGGTCATCTGACTGTAATGGGCAAAACAGGTTTGTGGTAAAAATGATCTGCCAATGACAGATTTTGTTAGAGTGCGCCCCCCATATTCATGAGTATGTGTTTTACGCCTCTCCTTAACTTTGCAGGAGGAAGTTGTTTATTGAAGGCCATCAATGTCTACCTGCAGAGTCCAGGTAAACATAGATAACCTTTGATCAAACAACACTCCATGTTCAAGCTTGGTTTATGCATGTATGACATACTCATGAATATTATCTTGCATGACACAACGTGAGAAAAATTCAAGTGTCAACGGTTTTTTTCTCTCTACTGGGGCACTCTGTAACAAAATTTGTCATTGGAAGATTATTTTTTACCTCACATCTATTAGGTAGGTATGCTTCTACTTAATTTGGAGAAAGAAAGTGCAAAAAGATACGTAAAATGTATTTTACAACAACCTATCCTCCTTTAAACTTTACTGGCTGAAATGCCCTTTGAAAATAAAGAATTAAAGGACAGTAAACCACCACCTCCAGGTCTCTAAATATCATCCATTGAGAGTAAAATAATGAAGTACCCCCTCTAGGCCTCTAGACATGAAACAGTAGGAAAAAAACACACACAAAGAAGAAAAGAAAAAAAAACAAAGTTTTAGGGAAATATTCAATTACTTTTACCATATCATTTGTCTGTTAATAATATTCTCTACTGTTTGCTGCTGATGGGAGATGAGGACAACAGTATAAATTGGGTTTGTGTGTTTGGCATTTACTACCATAGACTGCCAGGTGTACTCCAAACCTTCCAGAACAAGCTCTCCTGAAGGGGTTTTCCCCCTAGACATTTGAGGCATTCTTTTGTTACAGTTACATTGTCTGCCTCTTTGACTCGACAGATATCTCCGGGGAACCTGCAAGCCGACAGGTGGTCCTTGCCCCTTTTCTCATAAAGTTAGCAGAGACAAGGTGAGTGAAGGGTAATCCGCTGTTGACTGGAAGAAGACTCTGGGGGTCAGCAGAGGAGAGTTGGTACCTTTTTTGTACAATGCATTCCAGTTTGTGACACATTTGTGTTTGGCACATTATGGCAAAACTTTGCACCAACAAGCTACCTACCAGAGATCAATTTTCATATGTGTACCAAAGCTTTTTCTTGTTTCGTTCATGTCTACTCAGAGAATGGGGTATTTTCTTTACATGTAGCAGGATGTCTAAGAGAGGAAATCGTAAACAAAACACGTAATGTGATAAAAACCCTGGCCTAATGAAGAAACTCTAGCCTTTGATGTGTTGAAACACTTTTCACCATGATAAGGCAACCTCACTAGCCACAATCTCAACATAAGACACATAGTCTGATGGCATCTTTAACCATACTGTCCCCCTGCCCCATTTCCAGTTTTGAAATGAAAAAAGGTCAGTTACAGATGCCTCGTAGTTTTGTTCTCATTCAAGCAGATTTTTTAGTTGTTAATCAATGGAATTCGTGTAACCACTTCTCCATGGCGTTTGCAAGGTGCTGGCCAGAAGAGGGACAATTTTATGTATTTCTAGTATTTCAATTTTTCCAGGCTTGTGGTCATTGTTTGCTTCATTTTCCCTCAGCTTTCATGCTCTTGAGCTGCCAACACTCCGCTACAAGGAGAGCAGTTCGTTTTCCAATCATTCCTTGTTTCACGCTGTTTTTTTTTTTTAACATTTTATTGAATCTTTATGGAATTATCATTTCAGATTTTCTCATGAAGAATATTCCAGAAAAAAAAGCACAAAGTGGGATTTGTTCTGTTGATTGCAAACTACTGCCAAACCCATGTGTACATGTTGGTAGGCCCCTGGGGTGATCAATTTTGAACATCATTTTGACCCATTTCATGTGGAAATTCAACAGAGGGTGACTTTTGGCTTTCCGTTGTGAGGTATATCCATTCACTCAAAACCGTTTTAAGAAGTGCAATTCCATTTGATGAAAACTGATCACTCAGCTGGCAATTATTTTAATGTTGTTCAAACTCATTCTCTGGGCTATTAAAATTTGTAATAGCTGTATGTCTGTTAAGTCAATTTAAGTCACTTCCAGGCATATCTCCTCGGCAGTGTGGGTGCACCAGCTCAAACCCTCATCAAGGCAATGTGGCTATGTAGAAATGGAAGTTTCATCTCCTCACAAGCTCTCTACTTCTAATCTAACCCTCTATCCCCTCTCGCCCCATCATCCTTTCTTCCTGGGCTTACACATCAGCTGACACCCTTCTGATTTGCCCCTCAGCTCAGTTTCTTGCACATGAAAGCCCCCAGTGTGCACAAACACCAGGGTCTCTGTGGTTTGGAAAAGTCATGAAAATTAGAAGCATATTTAAGAATGGGAATTTCATTTGAAAAATGACAGAACTCATGGAAATGGTATGATATTTTAGAACAGACTACTGGAGGGGAGGTAAATAAATTGGCTTTTTATCACGATCCTTGTGCCACTATTTACCAATCAGACTTGGTCATGAAATGATCATGTAAAGGTAATGATAGAGTCATGGAAATGTCATGTCATTTTTTTCTCCCTTAAAGGTGCAGGAATCCTGATTCACCTTCTAGGTTTATTGAGTAAATGACATGACTTTGAATGAGCTTACTCTTTACACAAGCACCAGTGTCTGTTTCATGTGATTATTATGACATAACCATGGCATTGTGCATCCCTTTCACATTAAATGCATGTTTGCTTATCATACTTTTCATTTACGCTCACTGTTTGCATACCCCACTAAAGTGTTCCCCATGAGGGGTTTTAGGAGGGTAGCCCACCCTTGAGTAAAAATTTGCCACTCACCTAAAAAAGCAACTGCTTACTTAAGAAAATCCAGCCATCCCACCAAGGAAAGCGCCATTCAGCCTCCGTAAAAGTTGACAGTGGGCTACTGTTATTTCAATTGGATCATTGAAGAAATCATTTCTAAAGTAGCTACCTTTTTCACCTTAAATCATCTCAGTTATTAAAATTTTCTGTCTTCACCCCAAACCTTCCCCCGACTGTGTGATTGAATATGCAATTTATGGGTTGCAACATGCCCTCCCACACTCTCTCTCACTACAGTTCCCCTTCAATTGAGAAACTTCTGTGGCAGTAAACATGCTCCTATTGGAAATTGTGGATTATGGGTGAACTAAAATTTGCCTTCCTTTGACATTGACGAACGGATCGGCAAACACAGAGGGTGAATACATTAGATTTAACTCTGGTAGCTGAATATGTCACAGGAGTGACATCTAATGAAAAGAATCATGCAGTTTGAATACTCCGTCCCCCTCCCCTCATGGTGTGAGTACAGTGTTTCTTGCACTGATCAATATGCCACGAGTTCAGAAGTTAGTGCAACCAGCGGCCTGAACGTAGTGGAAGCACCTGCTTAGGGAAGGTAGTCAGAGGATGAACTGATTGTTTTTTGACAAATATTTCAAATGTGGTAAAAGTAACCGGCTAATCATGTTTCCATAGGTCATTATTTATACAGAGGCTTTTACATGAAATTCCACTTCCTGTGATTACTTCAGCAGGACTTTGTCAGTACAGGTAAAAACAATAGTATAGCTTCTCCTTTTCCGTTTTAATATGTGAGTGTGTATTCGTGTGTGTGTGTGTGTGAGTGATTGCAAGTAATAAAAACTGTGGTTTGCCCTCCATGGGTCAAACATGGGATTGGTATTGTGATACTGCTGGTGTTCAGAGAAGCGTTGTCTGTGACTGTATATTGACCTTGACATCGCTCTGTTCGGTCGTCTTTTCACCACCATTATTTCCTGTTTTGCGTCTATTTCTGTACCGTGAGGATAGCCAGGGTCCATCCTAAAACACACCGGTGGAGTTAATGATGGTATAGGACTGGTCTTTTTACAGCCACTCAGTCTCACCTAGTTATTAAAATACTATGGCAACAACAACCCGACTTTATACCAGTTGTCCGAACACTTCGTTTGTCTGCTTGATGGGTGTAAAGAGAAAGAGGCATTCATACCACCTGTCTGTGGTATTTATAGCTTGAACCAAAATAAAAGTGGTGATATCCTGATGGGATGGTTTGATAACCTCAGCTAAACCTTACCCCTGTCACCCAGTTGATCAGGTGATTTTTGCATGGTGCAATTAAATGCTTGGAAATATTGTTACTGATGTCTGTTTCCATCTCTGCCCTGCATTTGGCCCTCCCAGCCTCGGCCTGCTGTCTTCCATCTATCCCATATCTTTCTTCCCTTGGATTCCTCTCTCACCGGGAATGAAAGATATTTCTGGCATTTGCTTCTTCACCTCTATTTCTTCCCTTTTGCGAATCATCTCATCACTTACCTTTTTCTTTTGTTTGTGTAGACATATCTTTTTTCTCTTCAGTTTTGCCCTTGTTTTTCTCTCTTTTTCTTTCCTTTGTTTGTAATTCAATCTTCATTTATTGTTTCTCTTTTCTTATCTGGTGTTCTGTTATCCATATCAGTGTCCCATCATTCCTCTGCCCATCTCGTTTTCTTCGTTCATTGTTTTACCACTCCTGTTATCCACACCACTGTAAGTATCCTTGGACGATTCACTCACTGATCAGGCTCTTCAGTTTCCTATTCTCCCTCGGTTCCCAGACCCATCTGCCATTCTTCTCCCTCATTGCTACCAACTCAACACCTGGAGCTAAAGCCCTTGCTCTCTTCAGCAAACTGACATTTACATTTTCCTGTTACTTCACTGATTTGATAGCTGGTTGTACCACAATTAATCCATTTTTATGGTTCCTGCATTTTAGTGGTAACCATGGCAATTGGTTTCCCTTCAATTATTCCCATTTCATAGCAAATGGAATTGTCACAAGAGAAGTTTAATGACTGATCCAAGAATGACCCAAGATTGTAAAAGCAAGTGACCCTCTCCTCGCTGATGTTAATTGAGTTCACAAAATTAATCTGTTTAACAGCTCTGGAAAGTACTTCATCGTTGAATATCAGCTTCCTCCCTGTTGCCAAAGTTGGACTTTTGAAGGTCAATTGGTTGTACTATTTGAATGATCAATAAGCTGGATGATCAATAAGCTGTATTTTCAGTTAAATGCAGCGCAATGAGGATCAGCTCTCGCGGATGGGGAGAAAATAGGATCGTGGCACTGCGCATGTGCGAATGTTTCCCGGATCTGCAGCCATGATGCTTGGATTTGTCCTGGGAGAGGAAATCTGGAAAGCATAGCATTCGGTGGCAGTGAAAAAAAGAAAGAAAAAAAATGGTTTGAAATAGACACTTCATGTTGAACCTTGTTTCCGTCATTCAGGGGTACTTGTGATCTGCACCTGTCATTTTTGATACACTACGCTGGGTCAATTTGAGATGGTGCAAGAAAGTTTTGTAACTGTTTATGAGAGGTGGGTACAATGATAGTGATACCCCTGACTGGTTGTTCACTCCTTTGCACCCTTTCTCCCTCCTCCCCACCCTCCCTCCTCCCCACGCCACTCCATTCAACCACCACCTGTTATCTCACATCAGAAACTAATGGAATATGTTTCTTTAAACCACTTTGTAATACTGTAGCATAAAGGATGTACTTGCTACATGTAATGCCAGTATTACAAGTGATACATTGTTTCTGGCTACACTGTGAACATTCCGTCTTCGTTGTTTACCTGTAATCAGGTGATTCATGTATCACACATTTGAATTAAGTGATTATAAGTATACCACTTTCATAAAATTACCAGTTTTGTGGGTCCATAATTTTGTGGGTGACTTGGCACTGTCGTTCAACTACATGTCGTAAAAACATGCTTTACTTTTGACGCTATCCAGGAGAGACAAAACCAGCAAAATTTTTGAAGTGTAATGTAGAGAGTGTGATTTTGGAAAAGTGGTGATAGATATACATCGATGCTAGAAAATTTTCTCAAGAATTCAGGTGGATCCCCTTTTGTGTGATGTTTGCTAGTAGCCATGTATGTACTGACTGCAGGCTCCCATCCTACGCTTTTGACGGTAGACTAAACTTCTATGAACTCTCATAACAAACTGAACATTCTAACTTTATATTTTTATTCCTTTCAAGGTCATTGACTACTGTACAAAACTCACTTTATGACCTTCAAGTATTATGTATTAATATTGCCCTGATAACAACATTGAAATTGAATATTTATCCACAGCTAGGCTCATGAATGATTAAGCCAGATTTAATTTCTCTGTCATCAGTGCCCCTTTTTTCTACTTTTTTATGTGTGAAAGAGTTGGGTGGGGCATTTGGTTGGGGGTGGGGCTATTACAGAAGCACTCTCCATCACTCGTCACCCCCCATCAGATCCCTTTTAGTCCATATTTTACTAAAGGTGTTCATCCTTTCATCTTTCTTCGCTCATCTGCAGATGCCCGTCTGCCGTTTCTTCCTGCGGGGAATCTGTACCCAAGTGGACTGCCCGTACTCACATGTGAAAGTCAACAACAGCGCCAGCGTCTGCAGAGACTTCGTTAGGGGGTTCTGCCCCAGGGGAGAAAAGGTCAGTCTTATCTTTCAGTTGTATCAGAGAGAGGGCTCATCATGTATCTCATGCAGAGGAATTTTAATCGCACACCAGGATTCGCTTTGATTTTGTTAAAAGCATTACAAAGCAATGCACTTGGCCTGTATAAAAGTGTGGCAATGTATGACAGAGTATAAGTACCTTTGCTCGTTACATTTTCCACAGGATCTGATTCTGCAAAAATCTTTTAGGAATTTTGTGATCTTTGTATCCCACATTTGCTCAAATAGACAATGGTCCCATAGTTTTTTTTTTTTTTTTTAGATCTTCACAACTGTAAGTAGTATAGCAGTTCCTTTGGTGCACTTTTGAAAAAGCAGAAACAACAGCACACCCTGAGTTGCCATCATACTATACAGACTGATTACAAATTGGTTGAGAAACTGTTTAGTATGAAGTAACTTCAATGCTGTCAGTCTCCTTCCTTTTCCTGCCATTTTCAGCTCAGACCAGCCAACTGGTGTGAACCATTTTCATGGTGCAGCGTCAGGACCGTCACGGCCCAGGGGTGTGGAGGGTTGTCTCATCAAAAAAAAAAAATTTTCAGAGAGATAATCTGAAATGGCAGTTGCAACTTTTCATACCTCAGTCTAGCACATTTTATGACCTAAAAAAGATGCCAAATATTTTACCAGATGTGTTTAAGGCTACCTGGTAATTGAAAAATTTCTCAATAAATCTGAAGTACCATCTGATATTCTCATATTAAGGTCTAGAAGTTACTATAGTCAGAAAATGTGAAATACCATGGTTGCAATTTTTCATACCTCAGTCTAGCACATTTTATGACTTCAAAAGATGCCAAATATTGCACTAGATTGCATCTGAAAGTTACCTAGTGGGTAAAAAAATTTCTCAAAAAGGGGGTGGGTGTGACTCCTCTCTTACAACATACTTCAAGGACATCTATCACTCATCTCATGCTTTCCCCCACCTATCAAAATAGCATATATCGCTTGAAATTTTTTTCTCATCAAGTTGGCTATCATTTACAAAGTTATCGGTGCAAGAACTAGCTTTATACTTTGTTATGCAGTCATCGACGGTTGTGGCAAACTAATAAAATTGATCACCAGAGAGTTAAAATTGTGGGAACCTTACTGCAACTATAATTTCTCAGGAAAAAATTGATTGCAATAAATGAAAGATATTGCACCAAATTTTTCTAAGTTTACCTGGTGATTAAAAATTTCTCAAAAAAAACCAAAAAAAAAAACTGCTATTGTTACAAAGTAAAAACTGTTGAAGTAGCTTTAATAGCATAAGTATTCTAGATAAGAACAATTCAAATTATTACCATTTTCCCATAGAATGTTTTTATCATTGAGAAATTGCAGAAATTAGATCCCTATTTCTGTTACTCATCTCCCCTGCCCTTTCCCCAACCCCTCTTTTGTTGTTTTGCCAGGCCTGATGATGCCCTTTTTGTGCACACTGCACCCCTTTTTGCTTCACTCCCTCCTGAGAAGGTACTCCCAGTGTGCGAAACTGTTGGTGGGGGTTACCTCCAAGTTGGAAAAAATATGTCTGTCCACAATTGTTTAAAATGCTTCTCCTCTGTCATGCTTTCCTGCGTAAATTTGCATGAAACTTGGGTGCGACGTTCCATAGTTGATGGGGTGCTCAAAAATTTGTGGTCTGAGGTCCCATGTGGGTCCTATGGTCCATTTTATGAAATTCTGCAAAATGGTTCTCCTCCCACAGATTCTCTTGTACAATGTTGATGGTTTGTTACAATGATATTCTATTTTAATAGTGATACCTTCACAGTGTTCATCGATTTTTTAATCCAAGGCCCCATGTGGGCCCCATGGCCCATTTTATGAGGTTTTGATTTAAATCCTGCGTTTTGCACATGCATTTATGGATTTGTAGGTAACTTGGATACAGTGTGCCCTGAGCGGTAGGAAAACTTGAGGTTTTCAAAACTTGGTCCAAGTTCCCATGTGAACCCTATGACCCATTTCATGAAATTCTGCAAAATGCTCTCCTCCCACAGGTCTGTTCTCTTGTACAATGTTGATTGTTTGTCATAAGTATACTCTGTTAGTGTTAATCTTATGGTTTACATGAATTTGAAGTCCAGGGTTCTATGTTCCCCCACAGCCCATCTTATTAAACCCTGGAAAAGTTTCCTCCTCATACTTTAACAGTGTCCCTTTAAATGTCATACAATATCTGAAATTTCCGTATGAATGATAATTCAGTAATGGGGCAGTAAATCAGATTGTTTCCTTACTGAAACTCAATCTTGTTTGTGATACATGAAGGTCTAGACATTAAAGGGGAATGTTCACTAAAGCAGCTTATTTTGTTGAAAATGTCATATGGCACTGTCTTGCTGAAAAAATTTTTCCCTAAAAATGTTTTTTTTTTTAATCAAAAAATACTTTTTCTTGTAGTGACAGGTTGGCAGATCTGGTCACTTCATAGAGGTTTGGTCACAATGAAGTGACAAAACATCTCTGACAATCAAATTTGTGAAGCTTGACCTCCTAAGTTTCCTTCCTCAGTGACTGAACTCTCAGGTACAACAGTTTCTGTTCGGTAAGAAGGAATGAGTTAAACCTAGCTGATGTATTTGCAGTCAGATTTCCCTAGTGTGGAGTGGGTGGTGTCACTTGAAGGAACAGATACTGACAAGACTGGATTCAAGGTCACGGTCCACCATTTCAGTGGTCATGCTACAGTAGATACAAATTCCCTTTACAGGCCTGCTCTTGTATGCTTTTTATCAAATTTCTTCCAAGTTGTTAACTTAACAGCAAACGTCATACTCGAGTGATGCAGAAACCCTTCAGACGGGGACCAGAAAAATGCTCTGACCCCATCCCCAGGTACCCACAGTATACAACACCGCGCATGCTCAAAGGCAACAGGATTGTACACGTTCAGACCATGTGGAACATTACGTGTAATTCCTGTACAGAATAAATAGATTATCAGACCATGTTGTCTGTAACTCCTGTGGAAATACATCCTCTATGAGATAATGCACCTTTATTGCATTACGTACGTACTCATAAACCAGGACGCATTGTCGAAGGGTCAGGTGAGCTTCAATTAATGTAAACGTGACGTGGTAAAGCCAGGATTATGTGATTTAGGTGAGTGGGCTAAGGATATTCTGTAATAAACAACACCTGTGACATAATCTTAAAATTGTGTGTGAACTGACTGTCTGTCGTATGGTTTCACAGAAAATAAAAGAGAGCATGGTCTGTGTGTCTGTTTACATGCCTACCTGTAAATTTGTCTGTGTATACCTATTTGCCCTTTACACTTGTCTGTCTATTTACTGTATATCTGTCTTTCTGTTTGTCTGCCAGCATACCTGTCAGTCTGTATACCTCTCTGTTTGTCTCCCTATCTGTTGTGCTATCTTCCTATCTATCTATCTATCTATCTATCTATCTATCTATCTATCTATCTGTCTGTCTGTCTGTCTGTCTGTCTGTCTGTCTGTCTGTCTGTCTGTCTGTCTGTCTGTCTGTCTGTCTGTCTATCTATCTCTCTGTCTGTCTGTCTGTCTGTCTGTTTGTATGTATGTGTTTATACCTTTTGGCCTGAATATCTTAGATCTCCCTGTCTGTCTATCTGTCTGTTTGTCTATAATTGTATGAACTTTGTGGACAATCCATCTGCCCAATTATCTGTCAGAAATTTAGGCAGTGTGTGTCTTTATGTTTATGCATGTGTCTGTCTGTCCAGGAACTGCACTATCACAATTAGTTGATGACGGTTAATGAATTAGTATGACCTTTGACGTCCACAGAATGACTGTGGAATGACATGTAATGACCTTGTAGAATTACCTGAAGTGACCATAAATTACTTGTAATGATCATCAAATGACATGTGATAACAATAAAATGATGTGATGACAATGAAATGACCTGTGATGAACATGGAATGACCTGTGATGACCATGGAATGTCCTGTGATGACCATGAAATGACCTGTGATGAACATAAAATAATCTGTGATGACCATAAAATGACCTATGATGAACATGGAATGACCTGTGATGACCATGGAATGACCTGTAATGAACATGGGATGACCTTTGATGACCATGGAATGACCTGTGATCAACATGGGATGACCTTTGATGAACATGTGATGGCCATGGAATGACCTGTGATGAACATGGAATGACTTGTGATGACCATGGAATGACCTGTGATGAACATGGAATGACCTGTGATAAACATGGAATGACCTGTGATGAACATGGAATGACCTGTGATGAACATGGAATGACCTGTGATGACCATGGAATGACCTGTGACAAACATAGAATGGCCTGTGATGATGGTAGAATGGCCTGTGATGATGACAGAATGACCTGTGATGACCTTTAAGTCATGTGTAGTTATGTACAAAAGTTTTTATCTTTGAATGCTGGTCACATGATCAACTCAGCAGGTCTTTAAGTGCAGTAATTTGTTCTGGTTTAATGCTTGTTTTAGAGCTCTGTTTTTAAAGATATTATTAAAGCAAGACATGAGCGCCTGCCTTCAACACACATGCACCATCTGTACATTTGCAGTGTCAATAAAACTAAAAGATACATTTTTTTTCTTTTGGTCAAGTAAAACAAAAGGTTGAGACCTTGCCTTAGAATCTTCCTGAACTAAGGTTGGATATAAACTGTAATAGTCACACATAATTTAAAGTGTCATATCAGATGTCAAAGCTTAGCCACTGTACATCATTGATAATCAAGTTTTCTGTAAACAACATGCGACGTGAAAAACACGTTTGGAGTATTGACAGAATTAATCATAAAAAATTATGAAAATGGCGATCATCAAAATTCATTATATAGTGACCATTGTGCATCCGAATTTACATTTACATCATGAATAAACATACAGTAGGCTAGATATGAAAATTTGTGACATCAAGGGAGGACTCATATGGTACCTTAAAGCCTGATGTTCTCCTTTGTGTACTGTAGCCCTTTATTGCATGAATTTTGCATGCCCCGAGGGTTTTATTTTGGAAGCACGTATTGTCATCTTAAAAAATGTTGATATCCCTCACCAATGTGAAACATAGAAAGTAAAAGGCAACCTATTTAGGCCCTAACTAAACTAAATACTGGCACTGTACAACACCCCACATCATCTGTTTTGCATTCTCATCAAACTTTGAAAAGTCGTATCATCTCGAAAATGGTGACAGATATAACCACAATGGATCGCCATTCAGGGTTGCACGCTGCAACTTCTGAATGAAGCCAGCACTCTTCTAGATGCATGTCACTTGGTCATTCAGGCAAAGGTCAGAACAACACTGTGTTTGCAGTGTTACATTTACTGCATTCAGATATATGCAAAGAGGATCAGGTCATGCAAGTGGATCATCCTGCTATTCTGTCACACTCAGGATCTTAAAAGATAGCAACTTTTACTTTTGGAAAGGATCAGACCTTACAGGATCAATCAAAATGTGGTAGTGTGAACGTGAGGAGAATGTGATCCGGCTAGAGCGCCGTCTTAGAATTTGCATCTGCTGGTACCACAAGTTATAGCCAGCGTGAGACATTTCGCATTCTATGTGTATTAAGCTGCAGGTCCCCACGATGAAAGTGCACTGTATCTAGTCACATAATGTGAAGGAGGGAACAAGACAAAATCAGGATTGACCAACGGGGAAGTCATCGAGTCGGTGGGGACAATAGCCAGCACTACAGTATCTTCTTGCCAACCTCCACAGAGTTTGAAATTGCTGACTTTCAACCAACACTAAAGTCATCAACTTCAGAAAATCAAAAAAGTACTTATAAAAATCGCAACGTAAAATGCTCAGCATTCCATTTGACAGCGAATTATGCCAGCAAATCGTCATGTGAATACAATTTTTAGCATCAAGATCTTTAGATTTACAAAACAAACAGAAATGGTAATCCTACTGCAGATTGCAGGCCTATTCATAGCACTGTTTAGCACATCTAGTGACCTCCCATACTGGAAAAGTATTTATCATGGATGAATGGAAAAAATGAATGAAAAAAAGAGGGAGAAAATAAAAAAGATCATGGCTGGCAAATGATGTAGATACAATGGAGGGCTAGGGGGAGGTACAGTTGTCACCTCAAAAATTAGTTAGCACCCAAAGTGGACTGAATGCCTTCATGTAGGGTGGTCTGATAATACTTACTATGGAAAGTACAGTGGCAAACGACCTGCAGTGGCAATTTTAAAGGGGCTCATTGAATTGATATCAATAAGTTTGTGGTGATTTTGAAGAGCATAAACCCATGACAAATTTTTAATTAACATAATTAGTTAAGTTTCACATGAAAACGGTCAAAATTTTTCAATTTTTTATTCTTTAATATTTGCACTGGTTGTGTGCATGTGAATAAAATACTAATATGAAAAGTGTGTGGTCATGAATTTTCAAAAAC
Source organism: Stichopus chloronotus (assembly GCA_021234535.1). NCBI lineage: Eukaryota > Metazoa > Echinodermata > Holothuroidea > Aspidochirotida > Stichopodidae > Stichopus > Stichopus chloronotus. The sequence goes on along the minus strand of CM037832.1, from coordinate 26,931,254 downwards.
CAAATTCAATCGTTAATTATACACTCATTAATGTTTGCTTGTATGTGACACATGGGGATTCTCTTTAGTTTGACCATTTGTCATTAGTATGTGAAGGAAACTTGGCAGGTTTAGAATATTAAATGAATTTCACAAAACAACTGAATGAGACCCTTCACAAACTTGTATAACATGTAAACTGAATCTGTTTGATGCAATAATGTAAAAATGAGACCTTTATCATACTTAGGCAGAGGGAGCAAAGAAATATGGTCCTTGAGTGAACATTTACCCCGATGGCAATTCATATGTGAGACTAAACTGGCCAACATCTGTCCTCTGTTTGACACCATTTTCTCTACTTCAACAGTCTTTGTAAGTGAAGAATTTGTATGCTATGGAGAATTTCACACAATATTCAACACTTTATAAAGGTGTTGCTGTCGGTCAGATGAACTTTTTGCACATCATGAGCATTACTGCTTTAAAGGACAGTTTCTACAGTACCTGCTTAATCCTGATCACACACCCATTCTCAAGGCTGAACATCTCATGAATCACGTATGCCATCTTCGGATGGAATAAATAGTCTGATCCTTCTTGCACCTTCCAAGTCCAATGAGCTTCCCCACTCGCAGGCGGCCGCTACTTACAGTATCACACACCTGTTTTCTATTTTGAATGTACCCCAGATCATTAAGACCTTTTCTGGAAGGCAATAAACGGGGTGACCATTATCGCATATTTGAGTCCGATCGCAGCGTTTGCTGCATCTGCAGGACTATTAAGCTGACGGAGATGCATTTCTTGGTGATTATCAGTAGAGATGCGTTTTCTTTTGGTTTAAGTTCTGTCAAATTAATTCTTACATACTCACTACCAGAGTGGCATTTGTTACCAGTATTTACTAGGACTCAAAGTTTTGTGTACACTAATACCTGTGTCATTCCAGGCATCGCTCGTATGCTATATTACAGTTTTGTCAGATTATGAACAAAGGAAAAAGGAGAAAATTGTTTCTATGTCATTACCTCAACACATCTTCCTCATGTACACACCCATTTGACAAAACTGTTCATTGCATTGAAGGGTCAAATGATAAAAAAATCCATAGTACGTACAGTAGTCTTAGTACGGTGTGTGTTGTACTTTCCTTCCAACCTTGTGTGATCGCTTTTATGTTGCTTGTGAGGACTGTAAGTTTTGTTTCAGAATCTTAGTGAGGATTGTCAGCTGTCAGGTACTGTACTATCTTTACATACTTTTTCTCTGCAAGTCTTACATTGCATGAGCCATAGGTAGCATATGTACAATATGTAAATGTATGCAAAGTATGTAAATGTATGCAAATAGATGTGTAGTGCAAAATTCATGTACATAAACTTAACACTGAACACTGGAAAGGTTTAGGGGAACAGCTTAAAAGTTGACAGAGAGCTGTTTTTAACTTTCAATGAAAATGGGACATGATGGTGTGATATTGACAAGCTTGGTTATCATGGACTCCCGCTCCTAGAAGGATATATCAAAGTGAAGTAATTGTCTTTCTGTTGGTTAGCTGATGTTTATTTTTATCAAAATTTCATTAGGTGCTTAAATGAAAGAACATACTTTTTTCACTAAAGGATTTTCAGATTCCATTCTGATACTGTACCATCTGATATTGTGTGTTTAAAGAAAGGCTGCCAAGAAAAATGCAAATGATGTGCAATTGTTGTGACTGATATTACATCACAAATTGGCCGTAATGCAATGCATCACTGTGAAAAGATGTTTGATTAAAAAGACCATAACTTTCAGACAGAGCATGCTATGGAGGTGTGTTCTTCACCAATAAAGAAAGAGAAAGTTTTCCAAGGTTCGATGAGATATCAATTAGTTTGCCCTCTGAATCCCTTTAAGTCCGCACAGGTAACAGTTTGCAAAGTCTCGTGCAGTTACCATTATCCTCAGTTCATACATCAAAAGACACAACACAGAAAAAGCAGAGAGACAACAAGCAGATAAAAAAACCACAGCAGTCCTTAAGGAAATAGGATTTAGTTTGATATCAGGGAGTACCTGTGTAGGATGATACCTACAGGTCAATAAAAGCCTTTTCAATGTAAAGTGTCGTAGCACCAAAAGTAATCCTCTGAACAAAATCAACGAGGTATTAAGCCATTCTCCGTCTGGATGCGTTTGTCACAGGAAGCTGATTGCGTCTACATATCCAGTGGAGATCACATACTCAACCTCTCTTTAGCCATATGTTTTCCTCCAGGTCAACATTCTTTTTTGTATGATCGATTATTTCTTTTTGGTTTCTCTTTTTCTTTCCTTTTTTGTTTTTTAAAGTTTGCTCTGGATTGAAAGTTCAGTGAAAGTGCACATCTGCTGTATGAATTTGATGTTTCTGTCAATTATTGATGTATGCTTGGAAAAGGGGTCAACATTTGTCCAAATAGTTTGGTGCCGTCGAGATTTATCACCGGGGGGGGTGCAGTTGGGAGATAGAAGAGGTGAAGTGGGACCATGTTCGCGAATGATGATGGACCACAGTACCCATCAATGCATCTGGTCAATGGAGAATGTTAAATGCTTTCATGTTCAAGAAATCCTGTATATTTGATATAGGAATGTTATTGCAAGGGTGGAAATGTCCGTCCAACATGAGATTTCAATTACAGTTCGAACGCTGTGTGTTAACATTCAGTAGGAAGTACTTACCGTGTGAATGATGGAATGGTTGTGAGAAGGATGTGCTGTCCTGTAGTGATTCACAGAACAGATCCAGTCCCTATGGAATACATGTTAAAACTGGCATACTGTACATTTTGCTCACACATGGTAGTCTGTTAAGGCACCTCAGATCAAACTGTGTGTACATCATGTCCATCCAAGTGTTATTTGGGTCATTCCTTCTATATTGCACAATTTGATTAGTACTGTTCATAGCATTACCATGATACCCCTTAGGATCTACAGATTGCAATGTCACACAAAGTATACGTTGGGTCACCACACCTACTCAGGTGTAACACCCTAAGGGAAAGACTTACCTTCTGGTGGACCAGCATTGCATTCTTCTCCTGCAGTGAATTGGCTGCCAATGGCCTGGGAATATGCATATAATCTCTGCTGGGGGTGATAAGTCCCTGCAGTAAGGTACCATGTCAAAAGTTGGCTGGCAAGGCCGCTGCAGGGGCTGGCAAGGCCGCTGCAGCCGCTGGGCGTTGCTAGGGTAAACTCAGCGATAGAGAGCATGTGGCTGCACTGGCTGAAGCCACTTTCCTACACACACACTGTTAATAGTGGCTGCAGCGGCCTCCCAGCCATAGTGGCATCGGGAATCAATGAAACATGTCATGACCAAACATAACGGTAATGCAGCCGGCGGCACTGGCTGGCAAGGCCTTGTTGCTAAGGTGCTCTTTTGTTCCCAAACTGACTAACAGCCTCTGCAGCGGCTGTGCCAGCAGCTGGGAGGCCAACTTTTGACACGGTGCCTAAGTCCAATGGTCTACATAGAAACTTCAGACAGTATTATGTCCAACTGAGCACCAATGGAATTCATCGAACCACACGCGATGGAGGTGTTATACGGTGCAAAAGTTATACACCATTGGCACCATGAAAACAACGACCATGTGCCATCGATATAGATAAAACATACTGTTCACACAGTTCACGTTAAGGTGATGTTCCAATGACATGTACCACACCACTGGAACGTTGGACTGGATTGAAGCAATGCATTTACCGCACCATACAACCGGTATCATTGAAATGGATGATACTGTACATCGATGTATCACAGAGTACACGTTCGTCATATTTGTCACTGGCATTCGTTGTGCCATACCACCAGATACCATTAAGATACTCATACTAGATATGCAGTATACTGAGATACACACATTGTAGATGTACTGTATATTCCATACCCGTGGCATTGCGTGTACCATACAACCTGGCTGCACCATTTAGGTAGATCATTCTCTACAATCGAAATCACATTGTACCCATTCTACAGTCAGCACAACTCATAAAATATCACTATTGCATGATCTTTTTTTCAAAACCGTGCAATATCATTTAGCTACAGTGTGTAATGTATTGTTATCTCTGGTAAATGAAGGAAAAAGTTATATTTAAAGTTCCATCTCATCTTGTCATGGTCAGTCACTAATTTCAGTTAATAATCTCCTCTCAGTGTACTCAAAAGCATCTATTGGAGTGTGCAGAGTTTACAGAGAAGGGCAGCTGCTCCAGGAAGCATTGTCCGTTGTGGCACAAGAAGGGCAGAAAGCAATCAACCGGAGAACATCCGAAGGGTCGTAAAACAGCCTGGAAGAGGTTTGCACTTCACCATTTTGCATCGCCTTGTTTTGGCCCAATCCTCTCTCGGTTCCTCATTCAAATTTTTCAACAATGCGAGGATTATTCAGAACTTGGCGTAAAAACTGACAGATCCTACCCCTCGTGCTGCTTGATTGTTTAGAGAATTCCAAATTTTCCAGAAGCAAATGTGTTGTGGTCATAAAAAAATATAAAGGGTTGACGGATGTTTCAAATTGTGCAACTGATATTTCAGAGGTATATCTGGAAAACATTTGTATCTTAAAGTTTATGAGCGCCAGTGGCAGTAGTGACTAAGGCCTGAATCCAGGCATAGAACGCCATGCTTTGTGGTTCTCTTTTCTACCTCTGGTTTTTCTTTGTCTTACAAGTTGTTAGGATACAGTACATTGTTATCAGTCAAAGTGAGAGTCAAACATGTTACAATAGAGGTTCAGGTAATTTTCAAAAATATACCAATTTTCATAAACTTAGAAGGAATACTAGATGATAGGTGTACACTGTATCTGCATCGATATCAACAGTGCCTGTTTTCAGTGAGCCTGGCTCACTCGGTGGAGTTGCAGTTTGTACCAGAAATGCTATATGATCGATGCATACCGTGTTTCTTGTATCAGAGTACTTGAGTCCATGACCCTTTAAGTAAAATGCAGGCTGTGTGTTGTAAAAGAAAAAGGTAGGAAAGAACTCTCAGGAAATATAACGTAAATATCCTCTTTTTTTTTTCTTCTAGGGTGCCTAAACCGATGAAGAAATCGAACAGGCGACCTGAAAATGCCACCTCGGTACACGCAGGCAAGAGTGGACCATCAGCCAAGGTCAGCCATTTTGTATCTAATGAACCAAGGGAACACAAGACACCGTCAGTATCGGGCAGCACATTCTTGAAAAGGTCAGAGGAGGATATACAACTAGAGACTCAGACTCACATTTCTCATGCGGAACCAGAGAAGAATCCACCATCCGTGGCATCACACACTGCCTCCTGTTTGGAACCGGAGAAGAGCCGACCCTCAGCGGTATTAGACAGTGCTTCTCATCTGGAAGTCAAGGAAGAGCAAAGACCAACATCGGGGATCTCATCCCGCGTCGACTCCCGTAGAAGATCAAAATCGGTCAAGTCAGCTAACCCGACTTCATTTGGTACGGTGGCAAAGAGAATACAGTCACCAGTATCAGACAACAATTACTCTACTGAACTTCTGGAGGACAAGTCGTCAGAAATACTAGAAAATGCATCATTTATCGAGCTGGAGAAAGATGAGGAACACGTTGGCCTTGGAGAGATGGAGTTCATCACAGAGGGTGAGTGACAAGTCTCTGGGATGTCACAAAATGTGACTATCAGCAAACATTGGCCAATTCATTTGTAGAGTAAGGGGTGTTTACATGGGGGGTTAGATGTCCCTGTGACCGTCTAGAGGGCTATCTCAATGGGGGGGGCTGTAGAATGCCAGCCATGATGAATGAAGGACATTTCAGTGAAGAGTTGGGTAACTATTTCACCAAGGGATCCTTTCAGGATCATCATACTGTGTAATGAATCTGGAAATACTTGACAAATAGATTTAGAAAGTAGTTTGGTGAACAGAAATTGAACTTTGAACTTTATTTATCTCTAGAGGGTCATTCCTCAAAATATTGGGAATTCTCCTTGCCACCTTCTTTCTCCATACAGCACAAGAGCACATGCCATTGGAGCTCACAAAAAATTCCCCATTTTGAAGTTCTGTGCATAAAATGTCTCCCAGCCTCAAATATGAGCAAGGGTTTGAAGCTTGATGAATAAATTGTTTTGGTATTGAAGACAGTTTTAAATCGAAAAAAGTTGAATTGAGGATTAAAAACAACTGTATGACCCCTGATGCATTTGTACTATTTGACTACATTTGGAAACTTGTTCACTTTCCATACATGTTCTCCCTCTTTTCAGAAGTTCCACAACCACCTCTGCAAATTAGACCAATTTTCCTGAAAATGAAGAGGTGAACAGAGTAGCGATTCCTAAGTAAGGGGTAAGTTCTCTTGATTCTTAATCTGAAGACCGATAAACCTTGGAAGAGGGAGGGAAGTGGACTGGGGGAGGGGAGGGGGCTGTTAAGGGGTACACTCTACCCCCCTCTTACTATTGAAAGCCAAAACAGAATTCTTTTATCATGCTGATTTGCTGAGGAGTGCATTTAAAACGGCTGCCCTAAATGCTGAATTCAGGAATTCTGCGTTGCAATAGAAAACAACAAAACTGGAAAACTGCATGAGGAAGACATCAATATGACCGACGGTGCATCCAGCCAGGAATGTGCTCGTTGTACTTTAGCAGCGGACATGTTGACTCTTACAAATTTCGATCAGCTGTTCTCCATTACCACAGTAATTTCAGTGGGTCGTTAACGGAAGCGTCGGTGTTACGTGGGTTGTGGAGCACGTTGCTCATGTAGCAGTGTTGGTTTGGATCGCGCAAGCAATATGGATAACACCCTGTTTCACTGTGCAGTCCAAGACAATGTGGATAATTGCAGTAGAGATATTGTTTAATTAATTTGTGTCACTCTCTTAAAAATGTTCAAAAATTTTTATGGTCAAATCCCTTCTGTAACTCTTTACTTTCCTTCTTGTCTATCAAATCCACAGTCCATCTTTCCTTTGAGAGAGAAGCATTCCCACACTGCTCTGGTGTTGATGGGGTGAGAGAGGTTAGATTTCAGTGCTATCCATATGCAGGGCTACTGAGAGGGAGGGGGTTGGGGGGGACAAGCATCCCAGAGCCCATTGCAATTTTGATGCAAGCAAAAGTAGGTCATTGAATAATATCCACGAAAATGCAGAAGAAATTGGAAATCAAAACAGCAGTTTTGTTGCTTTGGTAGTTTAGCTGTAAGTCATTTTCATAACATGGCCACCCTGGTTCACATTCATAAACTACACTCAAACTTCACAAATGACCACATGTGGTAGAAAGTTGGATGGACAGTACTACTGGCCAACAGTTGTGGATCGACCCAGGCGTGTTTACACTCAACCTGAACTTGCAATGTGTGATGTCCCTTGGCTTGGATATTTTTTAATGACAATGTGCGGTGATGGGGGCTGATCCTCAGTGAAAAAAGTGGGGACAGGGGTAAAGGTATATTTAGTCTCCCCCATCTGATATTTTCCAAGTGTTCCAATAATTAATGAAAAGGATGCATAATTCATTATCATTCTTGTATGATTTACCATCGTCAGAGATTAATTTTTCCTCCATACTTAATGAGAAACTGCGGACATGAGATACCTATTCCTTACAGTAGCTCAGTGATCATGTGAGCACTATACAGTACTTGTAAGTTAAGGTAATTTGTGAGTGTAGGGATGTGTGGGTCCTTCACCATATCACTTAAATACATATTTCATATCTGTTTTGTTGTACCCATTTGCTGGTTACTTTTTCATGTAGCAAAAAAACATTCTTCAAAGAAACCGTCAAGATCTGCGTGTATTAAGCCAAACTGACAGCTGCTTCTTCTCTGCTTTTCGAGGTTCAGTCTGGTTCAAAACATGTTGAGAAATATGACTGTCTGGACTGGTTATCATGACTTGCAAGAAATGATTTAGGTGTGAGTGCTGCCTGGTTGTGTTATCGAGTTGGCATTGATGAGTTTAAAATGCAATATTTAAATGGAAAGTTTTGAAGCTGTAGCTTTGATTTCTAACATTAATGTGACTTTTTATTGCTTATGAAAGAACAATCATTGTTTGGCGGTTCCATGTGTTCTTTCTCATAAATTGATGAACTATGTGATAAGTATGGAGAGGAGAATAAGGGCAAAATTTTCAGCCAAAATTTGACAAGAGAGGAATAGTTCACGTGGTCACACGATAACTGCAGTTACGTTTCCAGAGGTTATGGCATTGTTCAGGGTGAAGTGAACTCTCAGCAGTTATTATCCTGAATTTATGACCACAATCAAATTAAAATAGAGCCGGTTTTTTGCATCGGCTCTGCTATGATTGTGATATATGGTTATTCCGGCAAAGACAAAAAAAATGAAGAAGAGTTTTATGAATCACACATCAAAACAAATTCAGAATTGTTTCCCTCAGTCAAGGAAAAGTTACACACAGAATTCAAAGAGAACCAAATATTTCATTGACAGTCTTACACCAGTGAGGCATCGTAGATCCAAGATGTCCTCTACCAGAGGGGTGTGTATCCTTGTCAAACACTGGGCCAAATCATCTCGTTGTAACCCTTGCATGGGCCACAGTGGAACAAAGAAGAGTTTATCAGGGGCTGTTTCACCTTCAACTCCCTCGTAAACCACCCCCTCTGCAGTGACAGTCCAACATGCCCTCGTGGTCATTGGACTACGGGCAATTTGTTTGCCCCTGTGTGGTTAACACCACCATTTTGAGTCGACAAACGTGTCACCACTTATGTCACTTTTGAAATTGGATACTTTGAGTGAATTCTTCAATTTTCCAAATGAGAAGTCTTTAATGTTGTCATTATAATTTATACCAGTAATCTTTACTGTAAATGAGAGACCTTGTGACTGTTCCTGTCACTGTATCATGTAGCTGAGCAGTACTGTGTTTACAATGCTTGTGCTTGTCAGTGATGTATTTGCTACTGTGGATTAGACTGCTCATAATCTAGAGGCCATTTACAGGGTAGCAAACTTACGCTGACATGGAGTTCATCACATTTTATCGAGAATACCCTCGTTTTATTTAAATGGGTGATCATCACTTTCCTTTTATGATAGTCCAAACCAGATTTCTAGATCAAATTGCGGTCAGGTGACAAGGGCGGGGATCACAAATACAGTAGGCCAATTGAAACTTGTTACCCCGGGGGACTGCAAGCCAAATTTGGTTCGCGGGCTGCAGTTTACACACCCCTGCTCTATGTTTTCACCAAAAGCATCAGACCAACATTGGAGCTTTGAGAGTATATAACGTTACCATCCACAGCTGTGTGCACTTGTTGACCAAGCGTCCTTGAGAGTGCCCTTGAGTTGCCCTTGGTTTGAAGTCTTTACCTCAACCACATTCACTGAGCTTGCATAAACCTCCTTCCCCCCACTTCAATTGCTTTACTTCCTTCACCCTCTTTGGCAGAACATTTCAAGTTTTCTGTCCCGTAACAGTCCAGTGTTGCACTCATTAGATCATTGGCAGAGATGGAACCTTCTCTGTCCAAACCGAGAAACAAAACACACGGGAGAAGAAAAATACCTCCAGATTTCTCACCGAACTGAAAGTGGTTTCATAATTACATCCCGCTGTTGTAACATAAACTGCAACATAATGAGAGACATTTTCACCACCATCGTAGAGACAAGGTCGACTGTATGTTCCTCGTTACCTCGGTCTTGAGTTGAATGAATTTAGGCAAAAAAAAAAATCCTTGGAACTTTATAACAGTAGATGTTTGTTGAACTTTGTTCAGTTAGGCTCATCGATACAAAAGTCATTTCAGCCAAATGTTGGAAAGCTTTGAAAGAAGGCACCAAAAATTTGATTGGAACCACGTCAAAGTTTTGTCAGCTGTCTCAACATGGTTGTTGGAGTAGTCAGCATATCTTTCTGTCAAGGTGAAATGGACAGGGGTGTAGCCAGCCCAAATTGAGTGCCAGTTATTTGTTTGAACCGGCAAATGTTTCTCGTATCTCGTATGGAATCTGCCCCCACTCAGAAAAGTTGCACTTAGTGAGAGTCACATGATGATTTTTCAGGCATTATGGTCAGATGGTATTTTGTTTGTCATAAATTGTGAGTTTTATTTGTACATTTTTCTGAAATTGATAACTTTTGTTGTCAAAAGCCTGTTTTTTTAGGCTCCGTGCCAGTTGGCAAGATCTAGTGCCCATAAGGCCCGACCAGTGTGGTGACATCCCTGGTCATGGCCCGCCTACACACCTGCTGATGGTACTCTTACTACCCAATGATCTTTCACAGTGCCACTGTCTCCCCAACTAGACCCACCCATGATACTACTGCTTACCCATCTGGACCCACCTGCTGTACTGTCACCTACCCAACCACACCCACTTATGACACTACCATATACCCACCTGGCCCCACCCTTGGTACTTCCCTTGTCCTCCTGGACCCATCCTTGGTACTTCCCCTACCTACCCACCCACCTTTGCCAATCTACAATACTACTTTTCATAACTAGTCTAGACATTTTGTGATATACTAATGTATACAGACATAATATGAGCATCACTAACAGAATTAAGCCCTTAACAGCCACTGTCCATTACTTGGACACCACCCTCTTCAGCCAACTGCATAAAGAGAAACATTGAAATGTTATGTAATAGTAAGTACAAGACTGAACGGAATCTTTTCAGGATACGTAATGTTACATAAGACTGGCTGCGAAAGGGTTAAATGTATTGAGTACTACTTGCACAGGACAAGGTAACAGAGAGTGATTTTTCACTAGTACACCACTGACCTTAACTTATGATGTTCAGAACCATTGACCCACTGCATGTGGCTGAAGTGACTCTTAATTCGCCATTTTGAATCATAGGGGCATCAGAAAGAGACCAGGACCTTTGACCCCATAAAACAATATGTGCACCCCCCCAGAGTATGAGAGGGACTGGGAAGAACTGTAGCACATCCTGTAGACCCCTCACTGTGCTGTTCATTATATGTATTCCCTCATTTTAACTGCAGCAGTGAGGAAACTGTGGGTCACATGTCATAGTGGGTCACAGAACATGCATGCAGGTTTCCAGAAACTGTTTTTGAGACTTTGTGATAAAAGCAGTGATGTTTTAGCAGTGATATCTCATGACACTATACTTTTTAGGTATTATTACTGCAGAAGTCAAACTTTTGACACTAGCTAAATTGACCTTTGACCTTTTGTCTCATGCACCCAGTGACAGGTTGCCTCCATCACGAGCGTTTGAATTCAGAGGGTATTTGTACCATAACGCATTTTAAAGCTGAAATGTGAATTGAAAATCTGTCATATTTTTCCCACTGAAAGTCAAATTCTGTGGAATTTGTCATAGCCTGTAAAAAAACATTGTTTAAGCCTCATTTTTTGCATACAGGGGAATTCATATCCAATCCCATTGGTCTGTTTGATTTCAAGTAATAGAGACTGATAGCTAGGCTTTCCTGGAGAATCTGAATTTTGTAGGGCCAACATGAACATACAGACTCGAGACAATTTTCATATATTCAAATCTCTGGAAGATGAATACTCAGCTCTCTTTAGGGTTTTTGCGACAAGTGATCTTTTTCCCCTACTTTAACTTCCCTGAAACACCGACGAAGAACAAAAATAGATGATCAGGGGATTGCCAGCTTTAAGAACAGTTGGCCTATAGAACTACATTCAACAAACTGCTGAATTAATGTGTGTGGTCTGAAGTGAACTGACACAATTTTTCAACAGTAACTTGGCGGTGCTATGTCTATTGAGTGGTGGTGATCTTTTTGTTTTGACTGTAAACTACATTGATTTTAATATCTGTGGTTTTCTCTTACTCATGAATTGTTACTCAAAAAGCATTTTCTGATTGTCGTAGAAAACTGCATGTGACTATTAAAAGATGGGATTATATTTCATGAGTTTTAGTTACACCTCTGTAGGGTGTGCACTGTGTAGGAAAGTTGAATTTCATGAGCTGTGTCATCCCCACCCCTTCATCCTGGGTTGTGTTTGTGAATTTGTTCACTGTGGTATTAACTATTGCAAATACACAGAAGTACTGGGAAACAAACCCATCAGTGGTATGCAAAATTATGCATAGACCACTTGAAGGGACAGCAACCTACCCCCCCTCTACATTCATTGATAGCCGATTGAATTTTGTTGAAACCAAAGTTGTTTCTCTAGTTGTGAGCCTACTTCCAAGCACATCCTCATTGTCTTTGCCCACCACTGAGGTAGTTACCTTTTGATGGGTATTTCCAATTTTACAATTTTCTTTTTTCGTTTATCCTCCACAGCATCCGGTATGAACAACTTGAGGCTTTCTGTGGTTGACAGTCTGCAGCGCCTTACCATGGACCCTTACAAGAATGTTTCGGAGATGAGGATTCTAGTTGGGTTGAAGACAACCCATCATGTATCAGAGTCAACCTCACAGAAGAAGGAAATGTGACGATGATGACGATGATGACGATGATGATGACCACGATGACCATGATGACCACCACGATGACCACCACGATGACCACCACGATGACCACCACGATGACCACGATGATGACCATGATGATGACCATGATGATGATAATGATGATGATAATGATGTTTGAATATGTTCACTAAATAATAGTGTCAAGTGTCATCTGTGAATATTATCCAATAACTTGTTTTATTTGTTTCTGTAACTTGTTTCTACTTGTTTGTACAAATGCAACAAATTGTACCTTATTGGTGTAGAGGAAAGAAAGCAGTATAAAAGACAAAAATATTTGTCATTGATGAAAGTGTCAGCTAAGGGTGAGACCTGGGAGAGGGGGAATGTAAATGTTGCATCAGAGATGGAGAGCAGTTTTGGTTGCTTGCCGTCTTCAAGCCAGGTGTATTTACCTGGAAGTTCTCAAGGTGCCAGTGAAGGGTGATTATATATGCATGCAAGAAATAGAAATCAGAGGCTCTTTGGGAATCATTCTTGTAGCACGATATTCCTTCTGTTGGAAGTTGAAGCAAGAAAGTTGCTGATATGGCCAATCAAATGTTGCCATTACCAAAACTTGTCCATTACCAAAACTTGAGGTCGTTTCTCTGTCTAGACACATCACCTGAAAGATACTTTGAGTATCAGATGAGATGGTCGGGGCACTTACTTTCGACTCAGTATTGTATTGACACAGGTATCAAGGGAGAGGTAATTTGTAAATGACCACACCAGGTGACTTTTGGGATTTGTTTTGTGTCATTTCAGATTCTGTTAACTAGAAGAGTCCATTATTTCTTGGTACAGGAAGTAAGAAGACCGTTCCACGTAAAGAGAAAAATAACAGTTGGAGATGGTGAAGGGGAGGAGAGGGGGGTGTGGCTTATTTGTGTACTGGACATTGTGGTGAATTTTTTACTTTCGTTAATATTGCAATCTGTTTGGCTTACTCAGGGATTTTAGTGGTGCCGTCAGTCATTAATATCTGCACTTTGCACATTTAGACTGTTGCAGTGCCTGTCTCCGTGTTTGTCCTCCAATAGCCAGTTCTTGATCTTTCGATGGGTCAAGCAGATGGAACGGTGGTTTGAATGGGCCACGGAAACGATTTCATGGTCCGATGGTGCAATCAGGAATTGAGCTAATTATTCACGGAGAGTGACACAAATGCATGACCTGTAAAGTGCTCTTCGAGATCTTTGCATCTATTCAGGCCTTGTGATGATAGTGATTCATTTTTTGGAGAGTGATTGTCACCTTGTTTCAAAACCAAAGCAATGCATTCTTTTCTCCCGTTTGTTGTCACTTTGTGTATCCACATACAAATTGTTAGCCTGCAAGACATTTCGTCTCTTTGTTTTATTTTCAGTTTTGAAGTGTTTCTTTGTTTGTTGCTTTGTATTCAAATTATCAGCAGAAATCTGTTAAATTTGGCAGATTTGGTTTAAAACTTACTCCGTGTTAAACCAAAAATTATGGCACACCCTGATTTGCTAGAATTTCAAGAAGAATACATGTTTGTCAGCACTTTCTTCACTATTCAGTATTCAGTTTTTCTCAAAAGTTCCCCAAGAACTGGATTTCTCTGAAACCATCAGGTAATTCATTCGCTCAATGAGAAGTTTGTCTTTACAAACTATTGTGAAGTCGTCATATATGTGCATCTCGGGAATTGTACATTTGGAACTGGAAAGTAACGTCCAAAACTTTGAGCAGCAAAAACACATGCCCCTTTAATGTTAAACATTTGGACCTGTATGTAGGGTACCTTAAACATACTACAAACAGCTGCCATCCATTGTAATATTACTGTTTGTTACTGGTATTTGCTTCAGTATCGCCAGCACTTTGCTCTTTGTACCCGCTCAGAAGCAATGAAAACAATAAGTAGTTATAAGAATAACAATAGCAACCTTCAGAAGTTTGCAGTGCTATATTTTTAGCATTTCTTTTGCCCTTTTACACCTGATACTAGAACTAAATATGATACCCCTCTTTTTCTGAAACAGCGTTCACTGTTGGGATTTGGACGCAAACTCTTGCATTAAAGATACCATGTGCGTCAAATTTCGTGAGTTTGTAATATCAGAATCCACCATTTGAAGAGAATTGTCTTTTTGTATCCGTATCGTCTGCCCGCAAGGCATCCCCAAGCTCCGCAACTGCTTCCTCATCATCTGCCTGTTTCTCTCGTGCCTGTGTCTGCTTACCATAAATATATCCGACGCTAGCTGGTTAAATCATCTTATTCCCGTGCACCCTTGATTTTGTCATTTTTTTTTTTAAAATTTAGATCTGCGTACACCGTATCGTTATGTCACAGTTTATGGGTACAGTTGTACTTTTTAGTTTGGTAATCTTGCCGTAACAATGCAACAGTGAAATTGTTGAAGTAATTGTAACACCTAAGGGTTGCTCTGTTATTATCAAATCTATGTTTCAAGCAAAAATGATTCAATACTTTTTAAGAGATTTATCACCCTAAAGAATAAACTGGAAATCACAAATATATAGAGTGAAGTTTGCGAGCGGTTTCCGTTCAGTGTAGTGGAAAGTTGTGGAAATGGCGCTTCCCAGTCTATCTGGCCTTGAATTCAGATATAAGTTTCTCTTACGTTCTAATCATGCGGGATGATGGGCCAATGGGTTTACGAAGGGGAAATAGTTATACTATCTACCCAGAGCGCCATGTTCGGTTGGAGTGCAGCGATCTGAGGAATTCTTTTGGATAGCAGATAGCAGGAAATGGCATTTGCTCTCTGGTCTTGTAAATTTTTACTAGTTATTCTTGATCTTTAAGAGGGTTTGGAAACTTTCACTTCTACAGTATGCAAAGATTATGCTATTTTTGTCGTTTTTTTTTTTTTTTCGAGTTTGGTTCCAGGGAGCAAGTGCCCCCCCCCCCCCACTCTTGCGCCGACCCAAGCTCCTGAGATCAAGTATATAACCACCTGTCGGTTCATTTCTGAAACCACAAATTTTCAGCTCCATGAACGCAAGTGTTTCAAGATATCATCCAATGAGCAAACTATCCCCAGTGTGTGACCTCGTAGAGCATTTGAACGCACAGTTCAGAGTGTAGATAGTAAGTTTTGCCTTCCCAAGTTCTTACCACAGAGGGAGGAGGGGGTGCACAATAGAGGTACGGAACTAACTTCTATTATCTCGATACCCAGTAAGTGTTTTCTCTTGTTTTTGTGCACTTTATGAATACTAGAGCAAAGAATCATTACCTCTGAACACGTATATTACGGGCTCAGTCGTTCAAGGGCGGCGATTCGCTTTTGGAAGTGGTGTCGGAATATAATGCGAAATATAGAAGCATGACCCCGGTCATTGGACGCCCTCCTTGAGAAGAGTCAAGAGTAAGGGGTGTGCGTTAGCCTTTGAGTTTTTATGTAAGGTCTCTTAGATACGACACAGATGCTATCTTTAGCCAAAGTTTGTCACCATGTTCAGACCCTATGCCCTGAAATGTCAATAGGACAGTAGGAACCCCAAATTGAATGGGCTAAATTACCAGACAACCCTCTCAAATTAACTGTCAACAGCTGTGCTGCACCAGTTTCAAGTCCCCAGTAATTTTTTACGTGGTTACTCCAGGATTTGAACCTGGGGCACATAAATTGCCAGACGGACAGTTTGATCACCAAGCCTAGTCTCTTCCACCACTCAGCCAACTCTCCCCCCCCCCCCCCCCCCCCACTCCATCTCAGTTCTTTGAGGACGAAAGAGTTCTTAAATGAAGGCGCTTTCTGGTGTTCCTGAAGGTACTTCAACAACCCCTACACAAACATCTTGTTCATAACTCAAGGTATTGCTGTCTGTAGAAAGCCCGTGCTTAGACAATTCCGGTTGCCCCAAGGTTACAAAATGTCCTGTCCAGCAAATTACTGGAGTAAGTCTTTGTTTTTCTTTGAAATTGAAGTGCCTGTTTAACCTTGAAATTTTGACACCAATGAAAATTTAGATGAAGTGTATTGTATTTTTTATCTTCAGATACCGTGGAAATTAGCTTCACATCTCTTAAAACTATTATAAAGTATCTTTTCACAAAATTAAGATTGTAAAGAAATGCAAAGAATGTCTATTGGCAGTTGCGTCTGTGTGACGTCACTGGCAGTTTCCCATAATAAATGCAGTGTTTCTCTCTAAAATTGGTATTTCTCTAAAACCCCATCTCTTCCAAACTTAGGATATGAGAGACCAACGAAGGAAAACTCCCAAATGTATGTTTTTTCAATCTCTCTCGGTGTGATGTGTCTTTACTAAAAATTCATGTTTTTGTCTGTTTTCAGTGGGTCAAGTTGATTAAATTTGCAAACACAAAATTTGGATATTAAAGTGATTGCTTGTGTATTGACAAAAAAAAGCCAAAAGGAAAAGATTGGTTTTGATCTTAACTTTTTCTCATATTTTTAAATGCACAGGCGAGGTTGTACATAGACGGAATACCTCTTTCAATGAACGAAAATTACTGTGACCACTTTGAAAAACGACGGGATTGGCATAAAAATAGGATGTAATTAGTCTGTGTATTAGTCGGTGATCACAAACTAGCCCGTGTGGTCCCGACTTATCATCTGACGAGTGAGCGATCGCTGACTAATCCAAAGACCAATTACATCCTAGTCAGTCAAGTTTGTCAGTAGAGGCACCATCCTGACTAAGTTTAAGTTTTCTGTGAAAAAGTGTCTGGTCACGAATTTTCACAATCCAGATTAAGTCGTTAATTACTCACTAATTAATGTTCCTTTGTATGTGGCCCATGAGGATTATCTTTTCGACCATTTGTCATAAGTATGGGAAGGAAACTCGACATCTTTAGAAAATTTTGTGAATTTCACAAAACGACCCAATGAGCCTCTTCAAATACCATGAAAGCTTAATGAGGAGAAACAGTTGCAAGAAATTATCAGTTTGGCGTCGTCTGGGACATGCCTAGTTCTCAGTTTAGTTACAAATCCAAAATGGATTTTATTTCACTAGCAGTAATAGGTATGTTACATTCTACAAAACTCACGTGAAATCACAAACCTTACGCACTGTATACAACGTTGGCAAATCTGCTCAAAAGTCGTTGAACAGACATTACGAAGTTGAGTGTTTTTAGAGGGGCTTGATGAATTGATATCAATAAAATTGTGATGATTTTGAAGGGTTTAAACACATGGCAATTCTTATAATTAGCATAATTATTCAAGTTTCACATCCAATAGCTATGGAAACTTTTGGATTTTTTTACCCTGACTCCCAACGGTTGTGTGCAAGTGAATAGGCCTAAGTACTAATGTGAAACGTATTTGGTCACGAATTTAAAAAGAAAAAAAAAATTGAATCATTAATTACTCCCCGATCAATATTCATTCGTATGTAAAACAGTGGGATCCTCTTAGTTCGACCATTTGTCATAAGTATGTAAAGGAAACGTGATTCACTTTGAATCGTGATTTCACGAAACAACTCAATGAACCGCTTTAAACTGTTTAACAAAAAAAAAAAAATGGTTTCGTGACGTGTGATGTGATGTAGTTTGTAATCTCTTCAGTATTCGTCAATCGAACTTTAATAAAATAATAAATGAAAGTGTCTTAACTCCTACACGACAGATAAGCAAAGAAATACAAAGAATAAGCTGTACGTCCAGCCAAGGTTTTATAAAATTCGCGTCGACGGTTTACGTACTGTCGGAGGTCTCGTAGTCAAGGGCGTAACCGAGGGGGGGGGGGGGGGGCGGTTGCCCAGATCAGAAGTTTTCATGTACATAAGGCGGATCACAATCCAACCCCGCACTTAGTAAATACACCACGGTGTACCATGGATTTGTGCCTTCAATATTCTATCTAATCAACTACTGCAAACATGGTACACTACTAAACTCACTGTTTTCTTGGATGTAAACTTTAGTTCTCCTAAACATTATTGGACGTTTTTCGCTATAAAATAGTCTTGTTTAATACAAGTTTAATTCAAGTTAAATTAGTTGAAGAATGAATTTCACCGCAATCGATGATTCATTTTTGTGTATTTTCCTTTCAACGAAAAAAATGAAAAACAAAAAGACGAGAGCAATATGAGTATTTTATTACTGCAGACTCTTTTGTTTTTTTCATCAACTTCAAGTAATGGACATCTTCTTATCTGTTCGTGTATATGTCTTTACCTGTGTCTGTCTCTGGCCAACCCCAGTTCTTTCCTGTCAATGTATGCAATGCGCTTGAACACATGCGGACATGGGTTCATTTTTTTCACGAAAGGGGAAAAAATGAGATTTGCTTGTTTCATCTGGCCAACCTCTATACTTAAGGCCGACTTGAGCCTTCGCCAGTAGGAACGCGGGCCTCTTGTACGTTTCAGATATTGTTGTTATGAAAGTGACGTCCAAATTTGCAAAAGCGTAAGTCTAAATAATGAAAAAAATATAAAAAAAATCAATTCTTCTACATTTTTATTTTATATCAGATGCAATTTCTTTCCAAAGCCAATGCGTAACAAACGTGATCGTTGTATTTTTTTTTTGTATTTATCTTCTACCCCTTTCTAAAGATCAGCTGCTTTCGTTATCCCATGGTAGTTCTCCTGTATAGCGATGCAAAATAAAAGAAAGCAAAAAGATGTCAACTACAAACGCCCAGACAGACTAAGGTCTAACAGATATCTAAGGTCTAACAAAGGTATGCTAACGTGTAACTGTAGATGATTTTATGGGCATGCGCACGTTCTCACGTAACCTGATTGAGGTCACGTGATATCATAAAATAAACGTTGCTGTGAATTTTCTAAAGGCAAAAAAAAGTCGAATATTTTTTTTTTCTCTTTTCTCTACACGACTCTTCTGATCCCCAACACACCTTCTGTATGCTTGCTCTAGTATGTGTAGCAGGCAACCTATTTTCAGAGGAAAATAGTCCCACATCGATCGCCACCCCCCCCCCCCCCTGTCTCTCTTTAAAACGTTGTCCCTCTAAATGGTGATTGTTGTACTTAATGAGCTATGTTATAATTCCTTATATATCAGCTGAGGAGCAATGGATAATCCGGCTCTGGGAAAAAGCTATGTCCTCACCTCACAACCCTTCCCACCAACCTCCCCTCAAATATACCCCTTCCCCAACTCAACCGCTTGCTTTATTGTTTAGATCTTAGTTAAGTATATGTGGACTCTGTGATGATAAGACATATGACAGTGAATTGATATGACGTTCACTACAAACAGCTAATACTGTGTAACCATTTGCAAAGGAGCCGCAATTAACTAGTTTTTTTTTGTTTTTTTTTTTCACATAGAAACCACTGTCACTGAATGTATCTTTACACAGATCATGATCCGCCAGTATGGCGGATTAGTGTGAACGCTCTGAGGCTTAAAAATGAGAACTTTTGAGAACTACCGCTCGTAGTGTGAATGCCCTCGTGCTTTCCAAATAATAAGTCTTGTCCCCTTTGGGATTTCTTCAGTCTTTCTTGCGTTTTTTTATTAAATGTGGTTTGAACGCTCGAGGAGTTAAAGATGACCCGAGATTGGTTGGCCCTTCTGAGTAAAAACAGCTTATAGGACCTTTTCACGCCTGCGCACTGTATAAGTGTATCAAGTGGAGAAGCTTTGAACTCTTGGCCAGAGTTTTCAACAGGGTGGGGGGGGGGGGGGGGGGACTGTCAGTACTGGGTAAAATTGACGGAAGTGTCAGACCATGAAGCTATAGGCTTTATGGTCAGACGGACACTTTGGAAAATGGTACAGAGGACAAATGCTCACCATCCATCCATCCGTCCATCCGTCCATCCATCCATCCATCCGTCCATCCGTCCATCCATCCATCCATCCGTCCATCCATCTATCCGTCCATCCATCCATCCTTAAGCAGTCCCCAGGGTGTTTTTGCTGTTTGCTTTGTTTTGTCCTACTTGGCGACTTTCTTTTGCGCCTTTGTCTCAGTGACCAAGGTCTGTCACAGAGGTGATATAGCCCTCCTTACCCGTAGAGTGATATGTTTATATGATAATCCAGAGAACGGAAGGGATGTGCCATCTTAGGAGAATTCTATCGTGTTAATGCACGGGATAAAATTCATGTTGCGTGAGCTCCAGCAGCTGCGCGATTAGAGGATGTAATATAATATTTAATAGAAAGGGGGAAAGTAAAAATAAACAGGGAGATATAAAAAACAACGTTAAGGACCGAACTGCTACCAAGGGAATTAGATACGTAGGCACTTCACGTAATACACACATTGGAGTTCCACTTACAATCAATTTATATCTTGTACGTGAAAAGTCATTTGGGGGCCAGTATGTATAACCATCGACTGCGGCGACATAGGTCTGTCGTCGACACCCTGAGAAAAGCAGACTGACAGAGTAGAAACTGGATCAATCTTGTATTGTCCCCGGGGATTTCATCCTACAACCAGAAAAGCCTTCTGATTACGAAATCATCTTGCTATAGTCGCTACAGGACCTCACGCTCCTCAAATTAACCCGCACAGCTGCGGGGAACCGTGTGACTCTTTCTATCAAGCTCTGTGCTGTTTGGTAATCCTCCTATCACTTTGCATGTCACCGATGATCATACTCATTATTATTATTATTTTTTTTGGGGGGGGAGGGGGAGCCTACTTCACGTTTTACTGTCTAAGCAGAGCGCCACCATTATTGGCGCTTGAAGTATCGAGAAATCCAGACCAAGGCATCCACATTCTTTCTTTTGGGCATTCGTGTTTCAAAAACGCACTCTTCCAAAAAAAATTCTTAGGTCAGTGACAGTTTATATAAATCATTTGCCCAATGTCGGGGGCAAGTAAAATTTCTGGGTGGACAAATCTCCCCAGTCCCCCGCCATTCCGTAGGACCGCCTCTGGAAAGACTGCTCAGCTGGGTATACCCGAGAAGGCAAGAAAAAGACTGCCACATCAAGTTCGGGGGAAAAAAGCGCGGCGCTGTTACTTAATTATCCATTGCTATTTACATGCCAAGTAAAACGTCAACCGCGACAGAAAACATCGACGGACACAGTACAGGCCAGAGTCGTTTGTAATTAGTGATGTAGGCTTACTCCTTTGAGGTGCTATTGCATAAATGTGTGTAGTCTTGATCACAACATCTTTCTCTCCCGCGTAATTTCCACATTCCCACAACGCCCATATTTTCTCTTGGTAGCGTAGCTCTGTGTACTGTTCTGCTTTGAACTGTTACGTCCTCTGACTGTTTTCGTCCACTAAGGAATTCTCCACCAACAAGGAAACGGAACGTAATGCATTAGATTTTTTACCGTTCTATCAATTAAATATAACGATTTTGCCAGTGGAAGCTTCCTTAAGTGTAAAATACGCTTTGAAGGTTGGAGTTTCAGCAATTACGTGCCTGAATATGTGATGTAGAACCGACAAATACTGTTTTCCATGTTTTTGCACTTAGTGTTCCTAGCGAGGTCTTACGACGCAAAACTCTTTAGTTCAGAGATTATGAAAACCTCATGAATGTCTACGTGCAGTATAAGATACCTTGCATGTGTGAAACCAGGAGAGCTGTCATTGAGATAAACGAAAAATTTGATCACTGCAAATACTTGAAGCTCCACCAAATTTAGTGAAGATAAGCTCACAAGTATTTTATCCTTTATCCGTCGGTTACAGTTGAATACCATTTATGGAGCATCATCATTTAAGTCAACAAATCCTTAGGGGTCGTGTGACATGGAAATGACATTTTGGAATATTTTGTACATTAACCATTAACAATATTTTAAAAATTAGCAACAAACTCCATCAAAATCCAACAAAGATCGACAATTGTACACGCACGCAAACTGTCCCACAACTGCATTATGAATAAACATTGGCTAATTATGCAAATTTGTGATGTCGAGATGTCCTATGATATGCTTTATGTTGATCCTTTGTTAACTTAGTGTTTATTTCAAGGACATTTGAGAATTTTTATGCCCGGAGGGTTTCATTTTGGAAGCAGATATTTTCTTCCTGAAAATTGTCGATATCATTTACCAATGTGAAACTTAGTCATTAAGTAATGAAGAGGCAATACATATGGGCTGGACAAAAGAAATACTGACACTGCGTAACATTGCTCTTCAAGGGGTCTAGATGCAAAATGGTGCGATATTTTTCATCATTTCTTCCTAAATTTGTATTTCAAAAAAGCAGAATTTATTGAAAATTTTCGGAGGAGCGTGGTTCCCCTTCCCGACCTCCTTCGTGGCTACGTGCGTGAATGTGTGGTGTCTTTTACAACTATGGATGGGACCAGCAAGAATGTGCTGAATGTGTTGAAGAGTATATAATAAAATGTTTCCCATACATATACAACAACCACAGTCACATGTTTTAACGGCTTCACACACCCTACCCCCGCCCCCCAGGTACCCCCTCCCATCTCGGTTTCCCTTCGTGACGTTTACCATTCGCCCTCTTGAAGACATAAATATACTCTCTCAGTGAAGTACAACCACGGAGTTGCTAGAGACTTTCTTATCGTTAACCCGAAATTATAACATGACAATTAATGCACTGAATTATATAAAACGCCCACACCCGTCAGCTCTTGTCTGACCTAATTTTCAATGTTTACTGTTTGGAGGTCGGGAAAGTTGGGGGGATATCGTCACTTTTATTCAACATGATAAATATGCCTCTCTTTTATTTATAGGGTCACAAACCTGCCGATATAGTTCCGTGACGCTATCAAACAGAGACACCTACTTCACAGAAAGATCACAGTAAAATCCTACACAATTCAAAGACACTCCCACCCTTTGCAGCTTTTCCGTTTCTCTTCGGCCACCTTTACCGTATTTCATCGCCAATAAATATATATTTTACTCATGCTCCGCTGGATTTAATTGGTCATTTTGGAGACGTTAGACAAATAGCGACACCCGGAAAAGTTGAAAAAAAAAGATAATATCAGTAGTGTCGTGTTTTTATTGATTTCAAAAAAGAAAAAAAAATGTATACACACGTTTCAGTGATTTAAGATATCCTTTTAGGGCAATTTAGGAAGAAGTGTTTATAAGTATTGTACCTCTGTTTTTCTCCTTTTCCCACTGCATTTGATACGTAAATACATACAAACATTTATGCACAAGTACTCCCTTTTTATATTTGTATATGTCTGTTCATTATGTACCTGTACTTATCAGTTTATGCTGGAAATAAATATGTCAATTCAATCAATACATACATTCATCACATTTTTGTCCTTATCGGGAAATGTCATGTTAATTACTTAGAATTACGTTGAGAACCCAAGCTTTTCAAACGTTTTTTTTAGACCGCCTCCCCCTTCATCCACCACCTTGAACTGTCCCCCATTTTTCCTACCCCTTTCGTACCCTCGTCCTAGCATCCATAGTAGGAGACTCGACCACTCACAAGAAATGTTTCTGCTAAAGACAATGTAATTCAAACAGGCAAGAAATTGGACCTAGGGGTGGCGACGATAAAGTGTCTGGCGCCATTTTTTTATGATTTGGGGTGACAAATCTGTTTTGGAGAGGTGGTGGTCGTGGGGATTAAAGGGGGGGGAATAAGCGAAAGGAAAGAACTGAAACTGAGAGGAACAGATCTATGGGGTTCCCCTAAATCGCTGCGATGACGTCATATCGTATTAGCCAGCCCTCACCCCCCCCCCCACAATTAACAACGCTCTCCTGTTCTGTGCGTACTCTGTGACATCCACCTTAGACTTCCCATCGTCCCCCCCCCCCCCCCACCTCGAATGGTTGGGACCACTTTAAAAACCAATGCGGACGGTAAATGATTTCATGCACCACCTGCATCACCTGCGTGATGTAGGTGGTGGGTAGGTGATCTTATTCTCATTGTATTTGAGAGGCTGGAGTAATACTTACAGGAAAAGTAGTAAGTAAATCAGAGAGTTACGCCACACTTTCGTGTTTCATTTTCGTGACTTTCTTTCTTTTCTTTTTTTTCAATGTAAAGCATGTTTCAATACACTTGAAGGAGAGACGTAGGTGGATACATTTTGTCCTTTAATGTCAGTTACATGTTTATAACGCATGCATAACGCATATGGATCACGGACACCCGTGATCCGTAACATAATATCATGCATCTAAATAAATCTTGAGACGTCTATTCCCTTACCTTTTCTAATGTCTCTGACCATAACCGTAACCGTATCAGGTCTATCAGGTATGATGTACATGTCTCCAGGCGCTAATGTGTATAACCTAAAAAAAACAAACATGGATTGGGTGAGGACGGTACTAGAAGTTACAGTGTTTCCTCCAATTACCCATTCCTTTCATAACCATGTACAAAACACTGGTAAGCAGCAAAGCCGGGAAAACTGGACTTTGGACTAAGTGGAGGAGAGGGGGTCATTGAGGACAGGAAGGGGGAGCTTACTGGAAAATATTGCAAAGTCTTCACACAAGTTGTAACACTTTTTTTCTTTTGTAACTTTTGTATCGTACTTGCTCAAGTTCGTGGTCATGGATCGACTCTGCCCGACTATAGGACTACGTTTAACTGGAGACATGATTAATGCGCTGTAGTTTTAAATGTTATAAAGACATAAAATTGAATGTAGATCAAATGATCGAGGTATTAGTGTTGAACCGAAAATCGGTATTCAGTGTCAAATCAAATTTGCCCTATATCGGTATTTCCAAAATGTGCCGCAAAAGCCGATACTATATGCCCATGGAGGTAGTAACTTCCATGCTATACCCAATGAACCGGCCGATATTTAACCCTCAAGCAAAGCTAACCCTCTTTTAATTTAAAAACTGGAATATGAGTTGAAAATTTGTCAATGAAAGTCATGTTTTAACCCCATATTTGCATGCTTTAATAGTCATATCCATTCCCATTGGTCTGCTTGATTTCAAGTAAAGGTGAATGACTGATATGCTTCCTTGTAATTTTAAAGGGCCAACAAAAACGTCGAGACAATTTTCGTATATCAAACATCTGGAAGATAAGTGCATAATTCTCATTCAAATTTTGTGACACGTGATCTTTTCCCTTACGTTGTCTTCCCTGAAACATTGGCGAAGAACAAATGTAGATGACCGGGCTATTGCATACACATCTCATATTCCAGCTTTAAGTACCGGTATGGGATTTCAACCGTAAGTGACCAAGAGAGTGAAAGGGATGTACAAATACAGGTTAGTGTATGCAATTGCTTGTACTGTAATGTCAACTTTTGTATACAGTTAGTCTCGTTTTGAAAAATATCGATGTCGGCCCATATTGAGAATAGGAATATCGGCTATCGGTAAAATCGATTTTTGGTGATATCGATCCAACACTAATACCTATCCTATAGTGATGATTACCAATCGGCTCAGTGGTTTCATACGGACAACGTGCGTTCTTACATTACTGGTACTGTCATTGGATGGAATTATAACAATACTTTCCTTTCCTATAATCCTCAGCCCCCCCCCCCACCCAAATAAAAATCATTTGTCCTTGCAATTACCTGTCTCTCCCTTCCTCTTACACTTTCTGTTTTTTTTTTTTTGGGGGGGGGGGGTATTGCAACTTACATTTTCAGTTCTCTGCTTCACAGTGAGGGTGATGGTTGTAACAGACTTGCATGATACCCAAAAAGAAAGATATGTCCAAGTAACAACTCATTCTAGAGCTGTCAGGGCCCTTATGTGGGGCTTAATGAGAAACCTAAGTCTACACAGCATAATTATTCTGTGTGATCGTGACTTACACATGAGTTACAGTCTTCTTGACTCAACTTGACCCCCATATTGGTAACTAGAGCCATGTTCCTTTCTCTAATGGCATTGTTACGTAACCAGTCCTTGGTACAGTTGACAGAACTTGTTGTAACCTTCTTTTTTTTTTACCCAGTGTAATTCGAGCGTGGTTTAATAGTGTTTACTGCGCATGCGTCTTTCAATCAATCACTCATCCTGATCATGATTATGATAGTTTATCACTGCCATTCTTTATTGGGGTCCATTTTTTTAAGTACGAAAGGAAACTCCGATTTCCATCTTTATTTGAACTGACTTCGGCTTTCGTCATAAAAATCTGGCACGAATGTGTCCGATGTAATGTTTTCCTTAAGTATGTCTGTCTTCCTTTTGTTGTTATTCAAATAACAATCATAGCCTCTTTGTGTGCGTTTGTATGGGTGGATAAGTTTATGTGTATGTTTGCAGCTGTACGGTCATGGGAGGAAACGACTGACCTAATAATGCTACCGTATACAAACACGATTGTCCTTCCTTTCACATCCGCCAAGAGATCGTAATGAATCAATTTGGTTTATGATTTTTTAAGTCTGAGCATCTTTTTTTTTCTGGTTATCACACATGATTGCAAGCCCCGAGAAAATATGACCTACGGAGCTTCCATGCTAGATGTTGCACATTTCTAGTGTTGTGGTTAGGCCCATTACTTGATGTGTAACAGTCTGAAGTCTCTCGGCACGTAAGTGCACTACACGCGGGTGAGTGGTGTAATGATTGGAGCGTATATGAACTGACGTGTTTACACACACCAGCTGCCTTGCAGGTTATACATTAAACCAAAGACGCCTCTAAGAAACCCACCCATAGCATGCTTGGCCGGGGCGTTGCAGGTCCGTTCTGTTCCAGCCCTTTGCGAAAATCACACCACGTACTTGGCCCGACGATGAATAACATTTCGTATAGGGTAATTCCTTTGGATGTCAACTATTCAGATAGCCATCATAGGGGGAAGAACACTTGAAACCCTTACGGGGGTTTTATAATACTAAGTACATCTATATTTCACGGTAGAGAGAACTGTCACCTATAAACTGCGAACTGCAGGACTGGGGAGGCATAGGCGTACTACGAGAATTAGGACATTAAATGAGGTAGCTCTTCTTCTAACCCCATCCCCCGCCCCCTCCCCCCTACACACATACATTCCCAGTTCTCCGGCACCCCACAATCTGCATCCTACGTCTACCTCAACAACAACAACATAGATTGCACAACATTTTGTAATTTTGATTCGAGCGGAAATCGGTCTTGACCATCTTCTTACGTGTTCACATTCTTTCTTACAGAAAGCTGACTTGCAGAAATGGTACTTTGTGTGACGTAAACTAGAACAGGTTGAATTCCTAGTTCCACTGCTTTTAGAAACATGGGAAAGTATTTACACCTGCAAGAACATTAATGCAAAAGTAATGTTGGTAACGGCAATGCGTCTTCCAGGTCTTCGAGACATTATAAAGCGAACATTGTCGATCGATGCTCTCTGCAACAACATATCTGTATGCATACGAACATATTTCTGTTGGAAAAGCGGGGTGGGGGGCGAGGACTAAGAGGTAATTCTTCATTGGAAAGTTCGGCGTGAGCCGTACATTACTACGAACGAAAACACTGAAGTTCAGTAAGGTATTATAAGCGGTTTCGTCACAACGAGATGCCTCGTCATACTGAAGGTAAGAACTTCGTGCTGTGATTGCCATAGTGCGAAATTCTCCTTCGAAACGTATCTGAGTATAATTGGTTTGGCACTGTGATGTCTTTGACGGTTTCGCCAAACATGATACATGAGGTGTTCAAGTATTAAGACTCCCGCAGTTTTTGTGAGTTCAGTTCAAGGTTAGGCTTTGCAATATTTAGAAACATTGTTATATACTTTGCATTGTTGTCGTTAGTACGTTTTTTTTTCACTGGCATATGTGTGATATCTCACACAGGAACGGTGCTCAGAATAAACTTGAGCATTCAGGTCAAGTGATTTACGCCCCTCACTTACAAAAAAATAAATAAATTTAAGAACAGATCGAGACATGGTATAACATTTTCAGACTAAACAGACAAGTAGTGTAAATTTCCTCCATTCTAATGTTTCAATTGACAACATGGGTTACATCTCCAAACCAATATTTCACAAAAAAAAAGGCTCCCCTTGATTTGCGTCCTTGCTAGCCTGAACTTCAAGTCTTAACCTTTCGAGTTTCGTTCTAACGTTTAGTCGCTCAAAGTACGTCTCCCCTCTCTAGAAGTCCATAGGTCCGCCCCTGGAAATGTTATAATTTGATTCCCATATGTGCGATAGGTGCATCTGATTTAACAATGATGAAAACTGTGTGCAACCACAACTTTGTGAAAAAAGTTAATGCAGAATGTTATGATACCAATTGCAATTCAACTTACTGCATTTACGGCGTCCAATAAACAGCAGGATCAAGCCGCCTGCTGATGGTGGGTTAGGTCGTCCCGTTCACAGACGGCAGGACTTGGGGTCAAATTCTTCTAGAGCGAATTCCGTCACCACTGAGATACAGCTGTGTTCCCAGTCGCTTTTTTATAATATATTCAAATTAAAACAGTAATAAATAATGCTTATGAAAAATACGTACGCTTACAGCGTATCCGCACGGCCGATTCATTCACCCCTGTCCAAAACGATTCTGGTGCCGGTTATGTCAATCTACTTAACCCCCCCCCAAAGGTGAGACCCTCGAAACCGTTTCACCTGTCAACACGAGGAATCTTCGTGGGAGTCTCGAAAACGCAGGTAGCTTGGAAAATCAGAACATAACCAACACCAAACAGTTGCTAAATTATATATATATATATATATATATATATATATATATATATATATATATATATATATATACATATATATATATATATATATACATATACATATATATATATATATACATATATACATATATATATACATATACATATACATATATACATACATATATACATACATACATATATACATACATATATACATACATATATATATATATACATATATATATATATATACATATATATATATATATATATATATATATATATATATATATATATATATATATATATATATATATATATATATATATATATACAAGAATAACTACAATGAAACTTCTATAGGTTAACGTATTTCTTTTGGAAATTTGGCGATTTTCGAACAAACAGACCCCGGTTCCGTATGTTTTATAGCTTCTTTTTTTTTTCAAAGAAATACCTCCAGTCATTTGGTGCAATTAAAGAAAAAAAAACGCAGAAATAACAACACATCCTGATCTAAGTGGCAATATTTTGTGTGGACGGAGTGTGAACGGATTGACGGGTCATATAAAAAGTTAAGAACAAAGCAAAGTTTGGAGAATTAACGGTATTGTAATTCAATCATATATACTTAATTACAGTAGAAAGCAAAAGCGAAGAGAAATTGATAAAGGAGGGCAAAGCTAAATCTACTGTGAAACCTTTTACACTCTTTGTAGCCATGGCCACTGCAGTCTACCTTGGTATGCATATAGTATCCGAAATGATTAGCACGCGAACAAACAAAAATATCACGTGCTTACTGTGTGACGAAGCAGAAGTATACATGTCCTCCTTTTCCCCTTCGAATGTCGTAAACGCCAGCGTTTTCAATTCGTTTACTGCACCGGACTTCAAGTTTTAGTCAACAACCCTTACAACCTTGTTAAAACCTTTTACAAATAGATTTGCAGTAAAAACAAGTCTCTTCAACCACTGGCGAGAATGTATACACTAAGAGGACTCTAACGGATTCAAATCCTTTTTCTTGGGGGGAGGGGTCAAAACTAGTGATGGGCTGGGTAACATTCTCAGGGGAGTGCTGTCCTCCTGCAAATAATGCAGCATTTGTCTATCAGTGACTTCCGGCAGACGCAATTTAGTGCAAACAACTTGTACTAGTGTTGAGCAAATTTTCCTCCAAAAAATCGTTTTCTCAAGTAAAATTCTCGATTAAAAAGTCAAGTACCTTTTGTTTTAACCCCACGATTGGGTGCGGACATATCCCCTTTGCCGCCCCCCTTCCCATTCAATCCCAGGTGCTAAACGAATGCAGAGCTAGTCGTTGACTGTAGGAAGTTGAACGTGACCCTACAACTGGATTAAAGCTGGAATGTGAGTTTCAAATTTGTCAGTGAATGTCAACTTGCACAGAATATGTCATGGCCACAACCAAAAGAAAAACATTGTTTTAAGTCCCATTTTTTTCATACATGAATATTCATAATCCATTCCCATCGATCTGTTTGATTTCAAGTAACGGTGATTGACTGCTATGTTTCTTGTAGCCACGACCTTGGGGTTCTGTCTTCATTTTTCATCTTTCTTTCCTGTCAAAGCGCGATTTCCCTGATCTCAGTGACAACATTCCCAACACTCTATGGTGAGATTTCTAGTCGAGGTCGTCTTATCGTTCCGTTGCTGACGTCACCACCTAGGAATTTTCAAAAATGACACACACCTTCAGTGAACTGAAAATTTGTGTATCGTGTGGAATGTATATCGGAAAGATAAGGCGTTCATTCGAAGGCCGTAGGACATAATCATACTAACTTTTCATCGTTCGTTTTACTTTTAATGTTTTGGTTACCCTACTTTGCCTTGTTCACTTTGTCGTGAAGTATTAACCTCTCAAACCGTGTAATGTACACATAATGACGTCATACAGGTTACATACTTTGGCTCTTCACCATTCATCATAATTGCTGCTTCAACGTGCATCATAATTTTTCTTACCTTTAAAGGAGGATGAAGGAAATGAGATTATCTGGGGTCATACCGTACCGTTAATTCAGCGAGAGGATCGACGGACCGGAAGGGTGGGGGAGGGGGCTTTGACATGCGTTACTTCCCTCTGTAATAGTGGAATCATTTTCCAAATATTTATCAAAAGTTGACAATCACTTGTCTGACATGGAGCTCGACCAGCCGTCGCTGTGTGTGACGAAACTGGGACTCATCATTAATAGAAAAAAAAAAACTGGGAAAATATCATTGGATGAAATTCATTTTGAGGTATATTTCATGGAAAGAAGAATTGTTACTATGTAGTTGTTTTTTTTTTTCTTTGGCGTATGCATTTTCGACTTTCTGATTTTAACTTATTCCTTAGTGTTGCTCTGTGTGTATCGGTTTACAGTTCGGGTGATTGAAACATATATGATTGATTATTGATTACACATCATTGATTATGTATTATTAATTATTGTCGTAGCCTGAAGAGCAACCCGGTAGCAGATATTAGGAACATCTCTCCAATAAAAGTTCAATAATTCAAGAAGGGATAATAACCATCTCACCAGTCACCTTTCCCACAAGTACGATTCTCAGTTCCTGACTGTCCAACCGAAGGCGTTTCATCACTTCTGCATAGCTAAAGAGTATGGAACGCCAAAAGGGCCGAACATACAATGATGACATCATTTTATACGTTGTTATGTCGAAAATATTCAATCTTTTCAAATGTGCTTCGCTCTCCGCTATAGGTATTTGCAGCCAGTATAGTATACACCAAAGATGCACACAACACACACGACTGACGTTTCTGCATTTCACCTAACGACGCGCATCGAAGTCTCCCTTATCTGCATATGATGACCCTAGATACAGGCCTTAGCAACACATCATCACTTCTGCTAACGGTATCGACATATAATTCTAGTACAATGACGTACACCGTCCCTACAATAACATACGATTTCGATATAACGACGTATCTTTTCGGTACAATTACATAACAAATTGATGTAATGACGTATACTTTCGATATATAGTTGTATATATTTGGTATATAGACGTATATTTTGGGTATATAGACGTATATTTTGGGTATATAGACGTATATTTTCGGTACAACAACGTAAAGTATGATATTATCACCATACGTTGTGGCGATTTTGGTGTTCCATAAAAGAGTCACTGCTAAAATAAAGCAAGTGAGCCAGTAGTATAACAATAAGAATTTTGTGACGGTCTGAAGTTACTGCTACTGCTTAGATAATACGACACATCACTTGTTCAACGGCCAGTAAGGTTGAGAGATAGGCTGGAAGTTATTTGCACAGGTTAAAGAAAAGAACCACTTGATGATCACGAGTTGTATGATATTGTACCGAAAGTGAGATGCTTAAAGGCTGTATTGCATCCGTGGCACCCTTAGCTATATTTTTACCTCATGGAGAGCAAAATTCTCAACTGGTTCTAAGTTACAGTACTCTTAAATTGACAGCAAATTCGAAAGATGCAGAGCAGCTAGTATAACACAGAATACACAGGGATCCATTGTTTTGATTACACATGTGGAGGAATTTAAGACAGGCTGAGGGAGTGACTAGAGGTAGGTGATTGGTAGAATTGAAACTGTCTGGGGTGATGAGTTTTTGTCTTTAAGTGTCCCAATAAGACGTTACTTAGAAGTAGCGTGCGTGAAATGTTTCACAGTCGAGTCAAACAGGTAACTGTGGTTAGGTTCAATAGAGTTAGGCTCCTGTTAGTAATCTTGCTACAGTGATGGAGACTAGTTTTTGAAGGTAGCGCCAATATAGGACAGCGCCCAACTATGGGGCCTACAATATATATATATATATATATATATATATATATATATATATATATATATATATATATATATATATATATATATATATATATATATATATATATATATATATATATATATATATATATATATATATATATATATAACCAAAGCGAAAGCCAGGGACATAAAAAGAAGCATGGCTACAGTAATTGGAAATCTAAACTCAAAATGGCTTAAGGAAGAACAATGCGGCAAGAGTTATCTTACCTATTTAGAGTGGTTTCAGTGACTTTCTTGTTTGTCGAGCACCATGAGGCTATGCGGTATATATAAAACAAAACAAAAAAAGAAAATATAATAAAAAGACAGGTTATCTGTGGGGCACTACACTGTTTTCTTTACATAGAATGACTGTTGTTTTGTGTGTTCTATGTACACCCAAGCATTGGTATGTAGACGTCATCAGTCTGGCGATATCAGACTATAGGGCCTAGACAAACACACACAAATACACACAAATACAGAAAATAATGAAAATGTTTTCGTCTGCTGTTTGTACTCTTTACGACTTAACAATCCTAGGATTTCCGTTCCGGAAGACATTTTTGTCTTTGCCATACCTCTCAGCCATATGTTGAGGAAACGAAATGGTCTCGGTAACTTATATGCAACAGTAACACTTCATATGTAAGCCTAACTTTCAAACTGGTGGATTACAATTCAATTCATACAACATTTAAAATATCTTCGACAGGTTAGGGATAATCTAACTGTATTGACTTCGCATCACCGAGAATGTCAAACAATCATCCTAAAAACTAAACAACGGTTGCATGCAATCATGGTTACTTGAAGTGTAACAGGAAATTCCAAGATCGGTTAAGAAATAAAATAAAATAAAACAGTCTCTCCGTAACCACACTAAAAGAGCTTCCTTCTCTTACATTTTATGCATGACGTTCCGTGACGTCATTTGGTTTGAATGCTAATGAAATAAAGAGGTGATTTTTTCAAGCAGCAGAGATCTCAACATTTAGAAAGTAACAAAGGATTACAATCTTGAACGCTATTTGCCAAGACATGCAAAATACTGTTGGAGACCACTTCGGCGAGCAAGGATGTGCAAAAGTAGGAATTTGACCCTTCTTATGAAAGGTCTACAAATTTGTTTCCAAAACCTCGTAAAATTATCTGCTATTACATTGAGACGCTAGGTTATTATCAAAATAGAAGGAAAACGTTATCCCCTAGCCAATGCTATCAGTTTTGCGCCATTAAATTTCGTTAGTGAGTCAGGTACTCGGCAAACATAAGACGAATCGGTTGCGTCGCTGTATACACTTGTATGTCATCACTGTTTACGCGACAAGAAACGTTGGCAAGTTTCCTACCAACGACGAGTGCTCATATGTGTATATGCTAAATGCAGTACATACAAAAAGTACAGTAAAATCACTGTATCCTAAATTGTAGATTACAGGCGATTGTGTCACTTAAAAGTCGTATTTTTGGTGTTACGGACAGCTCATGTTGTCATCTGTAAATATCGATTAGAAAATATCGAATTGATTCATTAAATGAGTCAGGTACTCGCAAAGTTGGTTGACACTGTTTGAGACTTGGCAAATAACAGCCTCTCTGAGATAGTGTTTGGTTTTAAATATCCTACATAATACCTAAAAAATCTTTCATTTCCAAGGAGATGGAAGATCAAAGTATCCACCTTCCTTGTTATATATAATGGAAAAGAGGAAGCCCTCATTTTGCATCATTCAACAAACAGGTGGCCATCACTAGTCAGTCCAGTTCTGCGACATGCCATTCGTTGAGAGCGCTGATCTGTATACATAAACTGGATTGGCTTAGCGTCTCATTTCAATAGCGTGTCAACAATAATTAGGCTGATTCCATTGAAGTCAACGAAAGATGGTCTTTGTGTGTCGCAACATGGTCGACATGCAACGTCAAAAGGCAAAACAAATGGTGATTTTCTCGATTAGATGCCATGGTTATATCATTGATGTAGTGCACAAAGAGTATCCTACCCTTTGGATCTGTTAGTTTTCACCTGCGGTTCGAGGGCTGAAAGGGAGCCATCTACGTCACTGTACCAAGCTATTACATGTGGAGGATGTGGAAAGTAGGTTAAACGGTCTATCGAACAAAATCAAAAGCCTTTCAGAAGTGAAAGTGCAATGTCATAGCAAATGCTTTTAGTTCCGAAGGAAAGAATACTATTTGTTCATTGATGTTGTAACTATGACATCTTATCCAGGAAATCATGATTCATTTTAACTTTTTGACGTTCCATGTCGGCCATTTTGTGACACCCAAAGACTAGTTTTCGGTGACTTCACAAAGGCAAGCAGTTTAGCCAATCCAGTTAATGTAGAGATCAGTGATTGTGACTTTCCGGTGCTCGAGAATGTAAGAGAACGGGTCACGTGACCGATTTAACCAGGTAGTTGGGGATTGACTGAAAATAGTGACGCAGTTCGGTTACCCGGTGATCGCCGTTCTGTGAGCACGTGTATAGTGCGCCTAGCGTGCCAGAAGTCTAGAAATTGACATATGTCGAATTAAATCGTCATATGTCAGTTTCTCGCAATCTCATTGAATGAAATCGTCATATCTACAAGAAATCGATATATGTCAATTTAAATCGGCATCTGTCCGTTTCTCATAATTCTATTGGACAACAGAGGGCACGTGACAGTTTCTAGGGTTCTGATTGGAAGAAACTGTCATATGTAAAATTAAAGCGACATATGACAATTTAAATCGGCATCTGTTAGTTTCCTTGAAGGACTTTCCAAATTTATCCAAGTCAAAATTAAACGTCGATTTGTCAGTTCACGAATACAAGTTCCCCAGGTTCATAAATTCATAGGTAATGAATTCCTCCACTTAAAACAATTGCTTCTTCATTGATGCTTAAATTGGGTAATATTGTAGTTTTTTTACTTCACTTTTTATTCAACTTTATAATCAAAGATATACATAGTACAGGGTACTATGTAACTCAGAGAAGGCTAATCTGCGATTTGTGGCCCGAGGAGAGGCATCATGAGGCCCCAAACTAATTTTTCAAACGCAATAAAAATAAAAAAGAATTGGACAATTATAATTAAAAAAAAATAAACGGAAAAATGGGAAAGTAATAAAGATACCATACAATAACTTGTGACAACTAACTTAATATTTTGTGCTCAGATCTTACACTCACTGCATGTTCCGATATCATCCGATTTTTTCCCCGGTTGTGACATTTGTTTTCTTTTATTTTTACAGAAGCGGTACAGATAGATTACAGGGAAGGTTATAGAGGGCGGACTTGCAACCTGTTTGTTACAGTATCTTTAACAGCCACTTTACTGTGTGGCGTAGGGTTCTACATGTAGGAACCCTACTTTACGGTCCTTTACCAAGTGCTAATATGATCCCTTCATTCAAGGGTTTATCGAGTTAGTGCTTCTTAATACTATATTCAATCAATAATTAAAACACAAAAAGTAACACAATTAAGAATTAAGTGATCGCATATGACGTATATATGACGTCGACGACGACGATGATTATGATCATGATGATAGTCAAAATCATGATGGATGAATGTGAGAAAAAAAGATGATTATCATTCGTATCTCTTTTAGGTCTTTTCGTAAACGAACGTTTTTTAGTTGACATTTAACGAAATATGAAGATAACACCGTAATTAATGACTCTGAAGATCAGAATGATGATGTTGAAGATCAGAATAATGATGATGATGATGATGATGATGATGATGATGATGATGATGATGATGATGATGATGATGATGATGATGATAATGATAATGACGATGATGATGGTTATGATGATGATGGTAATGATGATGATCATGATCATGATGATGAAGATCATGATGATGATCATGATCACGATGATGATGATGGTGGTAGTGGTGGTAGTGGTCACAGTGTTGTAGTTGTTGATGATCTATCGCGTATTCTTTCCTTTATAGGTCTACTTTAAAGAACGTACATTTGCCAACATGCTGTGGTTTACATCGATTCATTTCCCAGAGGAAGGTATATGTATAAACTATACAGACAAGATAAAACTTTACGGTGAGATTAACTGCAAGCTTCAGTAATCAACATACAATGCTTGCGTGCAGTGCCTTAGCGCTCTGTAGCCTCTTAGGATTTTCCTTTGATTGACCTTTATCTATATTACATTCTTACTTTTCCTCTTCCACCAAAGACAACAATCTTAAAGGGTTAAGATATAAAAACAAGCTGATATTTACCACAAAGTGCAACTAATGTGACCTTATATTATCTGACTATGTATAATTTCACAGGCAGAAAAATCAAGTAAGACAAGTTTTCAATACTGATTTGTTTGTAGCGAAAGGGAAATGCAGTTTTGTTCAGGCCCGGAAGATGATCATGGTTTTATCATATTATAGCTAGCCCTATATGAGGCTATTCACCCGGCACTCAATAGGCAAAACAAATAACAGCATCTGAAAAGGTACCATAATAACTCTCTGTCTTAAGTAACATTTACAAAGCCGACAGGAACAATGTTAGGGTAATTTCGTTCAATACATTTTTTTCACTTTTTAGCAAAGGAACTGAGCGAAACACTTTTGTTTGAATGAGGTTACAGCACTTACATTAAAGCTTTAAGTGATGATACATTCGAAGGTCATGTAACTATGGAATTTAAACAGAATCAGTTTAGAAAGTCGGTAAATGTCGTTGTAGTTTCAGCACTTACTTTAAATAATTTTCATCCATGTAGAGGTTTTGTAGTGACGTCACGTCCCCCCCCCCCCCGAAAACGTCATATTGGACGGAAAACCAAGCAAGGTGGTCATGGTGGTTATATACGTGTATAAAGCTCCGTGCGTGCCATAAGTCTAGACATTGACTGGCATTTGTCGAAATTTAATCGCCATATGTCGGTTTACTGCAATCTGATTGGATGATCGTCATATCGCCAAGAAATCTACATATGTGCTATTTTGTCCAATAGGATGGCGAGAAACTGACAGACGCCGATTTAAATTGTCATACGTACGATTAAATTCGACATATGAGAGTTTCTTCAGACCAACTCTTTAAAAATATGTCATGTGTAAATGTAAACCAATGAAAGGACTTGAATCGTCATATGTAGGAGAAACTGGCATATGTCGATTTTTTGGCGATATTACGATTTCATCCAATCAAATTGCGAGAAACTGATATATGACGATTTAATTCGACATATTTCGATTTCTTGACTTATGGCACGCTATAGGCGCACAACCAAATACGTACGTACGGTACGGTGATGTACTGCTAATAACCGCGGCGCGTCTGCTTTCTTTCTTCATTTGCAGGAAATCGGTGAAACGTCAACTCGGATCTTGCCTCTTAGATTCGTACGCTACCATTTGCCTTCTATGAAAAATGTGAAAATTTCGCAAGTACCATCACACAGTGTTACTGACACAGCACGGCCCGATGCTAGTTACACGAAAACTCATTCCATCCGATATATACAACAGTTGCTGATTATGACGTCACTTGCAAAATCGCTATAGGAGGAAATCAGATGAAACACATCGACGTCTTCCGACCCTCACCCAGCCCCTCTCCCGACACCCAACATCTTAAGAGATGTTTCCATCTCCACATCACATCCCAGAGGAATCAGGGGGTGCGTTTGGTACGATGGCATTCTCTTGTGCCAATTAACCACGTAACCGGTCAGTATGTGTATTTTTGTTATTTTTGTTGTTTGTTTATTATACTTTCCTTATTTATTTTCTGTTTTTTATCTTTGCTTCGTAATTCCTTTACTGCAAGTCATTGAACTGACAATAATGTCTCAAAGGTCTACCGCGGTTAATAAGGACAGCAGGTTTTAAGTCATCTAAGTTTGACGAGTACTTGCAATCGTTAATGATTTTTTGTCTTCGTTGAGGTTCACATCGTGTGATCGGTGTTGCTATAGGATACGCATGTCCAGACTTCACCAAACATAGCAACCATTAGTTGCCGAGTTCTACTTGTATTCCATTTGAACATCATGGATGTTGAGGGCTGACGGTTGGGTTGCGCCTATCTTGGCGCAGCGTAGCTCTCTATCGGGGGAGGACAGAAGAAAGGCTAGATGAGTTGAGACTAATGACTAAAACGAAGTTGCTACTCCGAGTTTCCCGCGTTGAACGATAAGCAGACGACCCGAGTGGGAGTTTATCACATCCTTGTAACGGAAGGTAATAATGTAGGCCTAATAACGAGCTATGATCCTCTACAGTCTTGCGAAGTACTTCGAAGGCCGGCTTGCGGCCTACGCTATGATTTCTTTCTGGCATATGAGTCTCACATTCTCAAGTAAAGTGCAATAATATTGACCCTCATGAGCAGACGATAAGGACCTGTAGCTGTGATTGGAGAATGAACGAAGTGCACGGATAGCAACTTCAGTCGCACGTCACTTAAACATGTAGTGTTACAATATTTCAGATTAATTTAGGGATTAGACCAATGAGCAATCGGTTTTTTTTTCTGTTTTCGCATTTTTTCTCTATGTTTATTGCGTTTTTTAACTTTATTGCATTTGCCTCGTTTTGTTTTGTTTTGTTTCGTTTTTTTTTCTTTTGCAAATATATCAAAAACCTCGAAGTTTGCAGCCCCCCCCCCCCCAATTTAAAGGAAAATTCCGCGAAATTGCAACTGTGATGGATCTGAGATTTCTCCATTGAATTATACCTGTACCCCAAATCGCTTTGTTAAAACCGTTTTACACGTACACAGTTACACCAATACGAGCATGCAGTGTGTCAAACTGCTGGCCTGATAAGCCTCGAGGAAAACGTTCGAGAAACGAATCCTAACGGAGTTTAACTACCGGCATTGAAACTACACGTGATCAGAACTCAAATGACAGCTTCACATTCTGTGACTTCGCTTTTTGCAATTACGATCCCCTCATTTTTTGTCAGTATTTTTCCTTCTTCTAAAATCGCGATGCGTTTTTTAATTTGCAAAGTCGAGCAGTTGTGTATAACCGCCTATAGATTAGCGCAACATGTTTTTGAGATCCTATGCAACTAAACATCAATTCCATTCCACGTGAACTAGCTTTGCATTGCCGGAAAAGCCTTATATCAAAACGAATCGAAACATTTGCGCAATCAATTAGGGTAATCGCTTTTAGGAATTTATTGCATCAAAGTCAGTTTCCTGGGTGTGTATGTGTGTGTACGTGTTGGGGGTGTGTGTGTATGTGTGTGTGTTTGCGTAGGCCTTCGTGTGTGAGCTTTTCTCTATGACCTTCTTAAATCACCTTCAACGTCGGCTTGTATTTGACAATGTTTTAACATGACAACTTTGAACGCAAGGTTTACTTAAATGTTTATTTTTATTTGTTCCTTTGTTTCTTTTGTTCAACCTAGTCAGTCTGGTCTCTGCTGTTGTAGTGTAAGTGCCCAAACGTCATAGTTTATGTTGTCTTTGACCTCACCTTGCCCGCCAACCTATAAAATTCGAACCAAGGCCTCAGTTTTACGATGCATATATTAAATTTGTTTTCCTGCCATCGAAGACGTCGATCGCAGGTTATGAAGGGGAAAAAAATTCCTGTATATATATATATGTAATCATGTGTGGAACGAGAAGTGCCCTACGAAAGTCCATTTGAGTTTACTTTGAATCATTGATTTAGGAACGAAGAAGAAGACTAGAGGACAATTCATATATTAGCGTGTCTCAATCGTATAGATTTTCTTTAATCATTCACTCTCTCGGCAGTCGCACATATATGTGAATGTTTTCAGTTGCTTAAAGGGAAACAGGGCGTTCTAAATGCGCCAACATCTCCTGACAACAAAAACGGTGTTTAATCCTTGATGAACCGTCCAGTCTCCGGCACCGACAAAAATCTCTTTCAAACTCTTTCAACTCCTCAACACATGACGCAAAAGATGAGTTACAGGAGTTGCTTCATTTTCATTTTTGACTGTTTTGGGTGAGCAAAATTATTCTTGAGCAGCAAGTAGGATAGCTTAATTTCTGTCTGTGACAATTTTTACGTCTCTTGTATCTTGCAAGTGATTTAGTCTTCCTACCAAAACGTACTGTTAGCGTCTCAACTCATTGTCTATCGTAGAGTCAACTGTAAAAGCATAGACAGTACAATCCCATTCTTTTTAAGCATCCCTTATTTTCGTGAAGTACGTCATACGCTCTGCGTGTGCATGGCAACGGATACCTGGAGAAGACGTTTCAGTACTATACCGACCCACAAGTGTTTTCCTTCAAAATGACATTTAAGATTAAAATTCTTCACTTGAAACTATAAAATGATACATTTACTTTTTAAATATGAACGTGTTACCTTTATTTGGAATCACGACAGAGTACGCCTAACCTACTAAATAAAATCACCATATTATTTTAACATCCTTCCGCCGGCAGCCTCATGTTTCCACTGATCCATAAAAAAAAAAAAACATGAAAAAAAAACATTTAAAAAAACATTTAAAAAACATTTAAACTAACCTTTAAAATGAAAAATTAGTTCCTATTCCTTATCTGATACACAGAATTTTCGCATTTTATAGTACATGCAGTATAAACCTCCACAAAGGTTGCAACATACAAAATCGTTGTAACTTTGTGACATGTCTTGTGTAACCGAAGTAGAGAGGGGGCGAATTATCACCTGCAGTTAACGGATAGTGAGTTTTTATCTGTTACCGTACTGTGACATAGCGCCAGACAGGTGTGGATTGAAAAGCATCACTGTGATTGGCTAAAACCTGATCTTTCTCTGTAATGTGATTGGCTCTAAGATTATGTCACAGTCTTATAGGGTGATGCAGCCTATAGCACAAGGTTTAATTTTAAGCCACGACTTGTGTTTGAACTTTGTTGTGAACTTTATCACCCTTGAGCGAAGAGGCTGTATGACGTTCAATGGAGTATGCGCACAGAATTAAATGACCACATAATTGGATTGCAATGTGACGGTCTATTGCCCACAATCGTTGCAGGTAACACGAATATGCGGAGGTGATGTTGGAAAATTTTATAGGAATGCCGAGACTCAACTCTAACGAAAAGAGTCAGTGCGATAAAAGAATGTGTGAGGAGCACTGCTTTGAAAACTATACACAGTAAAGCAAATTCCTTGGAGTGTTTTAAACTTGTGAAAATAACAGCACTTCCTGAAACTGTTTTTTTTTTTATTATTATTATATTTGTTATGTATTTGATATATATATGTATATCTGTATGTACGTCTGTGTGTATATGTATATATGAATAAATGGATGATAGTTGCAGAAATTTCTTTAGCTTTTTCCACTGAGTCTCACATGTTTTACCTGCTACTGATAATGTATTGTGGGGGATGAAGGGGGGGGGGATGTATTGCCTAGACCTCTCTATTCAACTCAGTCTATAAAATGAACTGAAACTATCCTGCTACTGGTGACAACTTGAATACTAATTATTGTATGTACTTCTTATTGTGCTCCTTCCAAGAACGTCCCGTCTACGTCCATGTATTATTTCACATAAAACATTATGTACTCAGTACTAGGCAGACAGCGTAACCTACAACATGGTAGGAACTGGAAAGTTCTAGACAAATGTTGTCCTTGGTTTCAGTCAGCTGTCTGCTCTCGGCTTCCGTTCTGACTTTAATTCGAAAAAGCGGTTCAGAATGTATTCAAGAATAGTTCCCCGTTGAACTATTTGACCTCTCCTAGGTTCGTCATTGAGGAATAAACTTATTAAATATGGGATATGGGTACGTATTTATAGCCAGCCTTATTTACAAAGCATGCCCGGACCGCCAGGGTTTGCAAAGAAGTAGTTTCGATTGAGAAATGCGAGAGACATGTAACACTTAATATTCCAAAAGAAGTACCTCCATCTCTAAGTGTCGACTGAACGACAAGAATGATCGAGATATACATTGTTACTTTAATCATTGTTTCATTTACATTGTCATTATTCTACTTGAATTATCAATTCTTTCCCTTATTCTTCATGTTTACTGACCACCGGTACGTCTTTGGATAAAATAGTTTTTCGGTTATGAGGATTACCTAGCAAGGCCATGTGAAAAAAAGCAAACATCATTATGCGGCCTTATCAATCCACAGTTGACATGACTCAACCTGCCTCACATGAGGTGATGTCGTAAAAAAAAAAAAAAAATTCACGAAGAAGACATAAGACAATCCGGAAAAATTGGTTTAAAGATCAATCGATAAGACAAACGCTTCTTCTGAATCGAGCATATTGCGGCAAATCTTTATATTTTGATCATTTTGGTTCTGAAACTGATCTTAAATGATTCACAAGGTGGCCGAATCTTTGACCTGGTGTATTGCAGAGGAGGTGAACAAAAAGGAGACGAGAAGAGGACCGGCAACGTATCAAAGAAATTCATCGCCAAGAACTTGTTTTTGCCTTCCGTCTCAAAACCATTCATTAAATCTTACCTGTTCCTACAGTGTTTAAGGTATAGCATAACCCTACTTATTTCCCCATTGACTTACACACTAAATTGCAAAAGTAATGTGGTCTCTGAAGCCTTGTAGAAGTTTTCAATAAGCTACCACTCTTCAGAAAGCTGACACATTGGCCATTCGTGGCTTTTTCAATTTTCCGTACCTTAGGTGGTTAGATTTTCTGCCAGAGGCCGTCTAAGTTAGCATACGTTGTCACTGGGGCAAATCACACATCTCCTTGAACGATACCGCTCCGCCAGTCAAAATTATATAACTTTTCCATAATTGCTTCAATTGGCACCATTTTCACACCTTGTATACCTCAACTCGCCTACTTCAATATTCAATCCACAAAAGGTCCCATCTCAAAATACCAAAAAAGTTGTCCAAATGTCCCTGATAGGGACTTTCACCGACGGTGAACAAAATGGGCAGGAATCTCCAGCTTCAATATAGGGTATACTACCTTACGGTGCGTGTGCTCCATGACATTTTTAATTTTATTTCCATGGTATCTAGCACAGTGCGCATGCTGATTGGAAGAAACTGTCCCCTCTTCGAATTACCGCACGTTGTCATTGGACGTACTTAGTGCCTCTCATTGGATGAACGTGTCACTTGGTATTTTATTACGGGCTTTACCTAAGAGCAAGAGCAAAGTTAATCGAATTAATTAGGACAATGACTGACTAACTGGCTCCTCTTTTGTCATTGTGACGTCATAGGTCAGTTACATAACCCTGTTTCATTTTCGAATCTTCAAGCCTCATGTGTCATATACTTCCATACTCATTCGACAATCAGGCTAAAAAACTATTTCTCAGAACCAATGGAAAGGGCGAAATTTGAATTTGCAGTGTATTTGCGTTCATATAAAAAACAATTAAGTCATGAATCTCACACAAATAAAACAGTTCGACGGTCGTACGCTGAAATTAGCATAATAATAGTCTAACTAAGGATTATTACATTTTAAAACCGGTAAAGGAAAAAGTATCGAAAATTCAAGCCACGCATTGAATCGACAAGACAGCTCCTTCCAATCAGAGCATTTTTTTTTCAATGAAAACATGCGAAAGCACCCGTTGAATGTAACGTAGGAATGGTAGTCTTGACGTACACCTTACGCTACTTTGGCGGATCTTCCAAATCGGGTATAAGCATATCTCCTCAACAGATCTTTTGTGAAGGAAAATGATCTACAAATGGTAAATTCAGTAAGAAAGTGCCCCAGTAGACAAAAAATAATCTTTTTATTTTACTTACCTCATGTTGAGATCCCACCCAAAATGCTCGTTTAAATGTGCCTCTCCATATAACGTTGAACGGGGAGGGGGTACCGTTGTCTGGTCAAAGGTCATCGGTGTTGTCAGACCGGTGTTGTCGAACTCTGAGCAATGATAAACACGCTGCAGGCGGAAAGTAACATTTTCTGTCCACTTTAAAAATACACTGAGAAAGGGGATAGGATGGATTGGCTGAGTAGTGGATGGAGGAGGGCTCTTGATATGTACCTGTTTTCCCAATACAAAGCTAATTGGTGGAGTACTTTAAAACGAGGCACATCTCTTACCTGCCACGTATCCAACTAGCCCTAAGTTTTTTTCAGAGTGAAAAGAACAAGACAGGTCAAAGTTGAAAATGAAA
This sequence comes from Stichopus chloronotus, assembly GCA_021234535.1. NCBI lineage: Eukaryota > Metazoa > Echinodermata > Holothuroidea > Aspidochirotida > Stichopodidae > Stichopus > Stichopus chloronotus. The sequence goes on along the minus strand of CM037832.1, from coordinate 26,886,300 downwards.
AAGCCTTAAAATGTAAAGTGCAAATTTAATGTAAAAATGAAGCAAAATTAGGTTTACTGCAAGGGCTCTGTGCTAGCATTGGATTGGACGTTTTTAAAGTCCGTGAGCCCCCCCCCCCCCCCACCCCGCCCAGGCGTCCATGCTGCGCCCTCGCAATGCTGACACTGCCCTTTGGGTAACTGTAAGGGAAGTCGCGTGGACTCTGCACAGGATTACCGTATAGACACTTACGTGCATGTTGCATGTTGCGGTGGAGTAATACAGAGCCTGCAGTCTACAGAATCGCCGGCAAAACGCCCGTGGCCGGAAGCCGCTGAGTCTTGCCTTGTAGTAACGGGCATTCTTTGTACAATTACGTACGATTCACGGCGTAGATTTGGTGTTTGCGGGACCGTAATGCTCATGGGAGCGAGGCTTGCAGCCAATTATTTTATTTATGTAGCCTTCGCAATGAACTCCACGTAAAAACAGGTGGGATGTCGTAGGTCATGGGTATTAAGATGATGAAATTATTCGTCAAATTTTAGTAACATAACACACTGTAAACAACACACTCACGCACACACGCATACGGGAAAAAAGAAGACATGCGACGCCACTTAAAGATAAAAAGTAAATGTGAATGGCGCCCTCTTCTTCATATTCCTTTTTTATTACCCAATACGTATCCGTTCACTTGTTGCCTTGGGCCAATGAACTGAGTATGTCTCCTACTCAAAGCTTTTTTGCGACAGTTCTTGAGTTCGCTTGAAGTTAAACAAGACATGCATTGGAACAAATGGTAACCAATCAGATGTTGCAGTGCTATACCAGCTCAATGGGTACATAGCTTACCAACGGGTTGTCGATCTCAAAAGAGTTAATTCAGTGTTCAAATTTTGCAGAAATTCTTAACAGACAAGTTGGAACTTTACCTTGATTCAACAATCTTGTGTGCCATACACGAATGGCTTATACATCAAATTTGCTTAGGACCCAATGGAATATGAATGTACCACCTCTTAAAAATGAAGGGCTCCAAAACTTCCCAATCTAAGCATGCCCGCAAGATGTACTGAATTTCTGGAAGTTTTTAAATAAATTACGACGTCATTTTTTCCAAACTCAAAGAAACCCAAATGACAAGACCCCCTCCCCACATGATTTTCATTTTCAGTCAAAATCAACATTCCCCTAAACTGCACACACAACTCTCGGTACTGAAGGCAAACCCAAAAGATGATGTCAGTGTAGGTACCAGTAGCGTGGAACGTAGAAAATAAGGGGTGGGGGCTCAGATCCCAAATGACAAAAATTAGGCGCTATAGCTATTTTAACCCCCCCCCCCCCCACACACACACACACAACTTTGTTTTCCATTCATTCCGAGGACCTCATTGTGCTTTCTTTTGATTTTTCTTCCTCAACCCTAACCTTAACAATAGACTCTCTATTGTTAATCTTGAGAGGACCGGAGAAATCTATTGAATTTTCTACAGAGGACCTAAAATCTATTGTTGCGGTCCTCGATCCTACCCGAAAACAAGGGCACACACACACACCTAATATTTGCCAAGTACTCCAAAAATAAAATGCATAATTCATTATGACCCTTGAATCATTTCAACCCATGTGATTACCTTTTTTTTTCAATGATTCTTTTCTTCATCAATTGAGAAATTGCAGACACGAGATTCCTATTTCGAGGCTGGGTTACATCCATTTTAAGAACTCCAAGGAAGTGTCGTTTACGGTCAGCTAAGTGTTTGTAAAGCCAAATATTTTAAAACGCGATGGTTCAAAGTGTTATCACTTTTTTTAACAAGTCAAATTGACTCATGTCTGCAATCACATAGAAAGAAAATAAGGGTAAAAAAAATAAAGTCGTAAATGTAATAAATTCATGTTGAAACTCCTACCTACTGGCGCAAGAAAAAAAAAAATGGCGATGGACAGGATTTTGGTGGAACCAGAATTTGCGCAATGCTAGGAAATTGTAATATTACCAACTGAAATTTTTCGTCAGTAGATCACGCAGGTGGGTCAGCTATATCAACTGACGAAAACTTTCACAAAAAAGTTGAAATCCGCAGGAAAACGTTGCCCCGAAAATGGAGTGACAGTTGTTGGTATTCTCATATCTAACTTTGTAACCTTTCATTTCAATCCATGTTGTTCAATAATATCGTTCTATTCTATGTTACGGATTGCGGTGGCCCCTAGATCGACTTATACCGTCAATTCAGTCAGAGCTTCAGACAGATTAATGTATACGACTTGGAGCAATCCCACATGATTATACAGCTCAGACAGCCGGAGGAATCGTCATGTTTTCATCCCGATAGCTTTGCAACATTCCCTCCGCCGCTGAGCTATGCTTTGTAAAATGGCTCACTGTAAACACCTTTCCGTTTACCCTCTTACTGAACTTCAGCAGTCTCGCCTCACGGATCTGACGTTTACCGTCTAGACCACACCCACGTCGCCTTACGTCGAGCGGCTATCATCCAATCAGTGACTGCCATTCATTTATCAACCGTCCGCGTTATAATTAGAACTTTCAATCACCGGAGAACTTTTTTGGAAAGATTCTTCCAGGCCAGTGTCTATTGCGGTCCCAGGAACCGGTAAGGCACTTACGGAGTTGTTGGCTGAATTCACAAAACGATAACAGTGAATTGTGGCAGGTTTTTCCATAGGATGTGACTGAAATCGCGGGACGAAGGAGAAAAGAAGTTCTTTGGATAAACTTACAAAATTCGTCATCGCATCGTGTACCTCTCTGTTATTTTATATCGATTCACTAACTTACCGATCTGGAATATTTCGTTGTTTAGTTCTGCCCGTTGAAATTGCTTTCGCAAACTTGTGCAAATATATTTCTCGCATGTAAATCCGACAACAGACGTACAATATCTATATGTATGTTTGACTAAAGGACTAAGGAAAAGGGGGAAAATACAAGATTACGTTAGATTCATATTAATATGTAATACTTCCCGCGGAATCATCTTTTGGATGAAGGCTGCTGTTCGGGAAGTGGAAATGAAAGGCTTTTTTTGAAAACTGAAAACGAAATAAGAAGCTCGATAAAGCAAAGGGGGAAAAAAGTGGTGGTTCCCTGTGTAAGCGGCTGACACTACAGCAGGTTAATGGTTTTCCTTTCGAGATGGAATACATACAAGATTTTGATCTTTCATTGTGGCAGCTGAGTTCGGATCAGAAGGACCTGTTGGATTGGGAGACTTCTCCGGTAGTATCCCCTCTCGATGAATCCGAACCTCAGTCATCGGTCGAATCTTCGGGAATTTTAACCGCAGACACCGGTAGACAAATCACAGACGGCCGAACTCAACAGACTAGGACCCTAGATTCTAACTGCACCTCTGGACATGAGCCAACAATGGATGCGCTGGACTTATCTGGCTCCAAGCCAGACGACAGCAAAGCCAATCCTACAACCGAAACCATATCGAAAGTTCATTTTGTCAGTACGGCTCAAGCCCTTACTGTTTTGGATTCAGCGGGGCTGCTTACACCGCCATTGGAGTCCCCTTGCTCATCGTTCTCCTCCAGCGTCCCTCCATCACCGTGTCAACTTAGCAATCACGCCTCGAGTGGAGGCGTCCCTTCCAGTCCCTGACGAGGAGAAGATCCCTATCAGTACCGACTTCAGATGGCTGCAATCTCACGTGTCTTTGTCGGCGCCTCTGAAGGTAGCCAAGGAAAATAGCATTTTATCCCAAAGTTTACCGCAACAAGAACAGACCGAAGTGATCGACTTGAGAACGGTTTTTCCATCGACAAGCAATGGTAAACTGTCGGTCTCTGAGCCAGCCGGTTCGGACGATGGTCCCCATAAATCCTCCGGAAAGCCGGAAAAGGTCGACAAAACCGACGCAAACGTCGAGTCGTCGACGAAACGAGATGCGAAAAACCCCAATGCGGCTAGTGCGAAGGCGCTGGCTGTCGGCAAACAATTGTGTATTCCGATCAGGCGGGATACTCTGAAATTAGAACTAGACCTTAAAAAGGATGAGATTCACAGCTTCCACCAACCAGCAAGCCCTTCGACCTCAAGCATCAGTAGTACATCCAATTCCTTCGACCCCAGTACCCCTAACTCATTTGAAAGTGACTCGTTCCATTTCAACAACCCCACAGGAGCAAATGTTTTCGATATTTTCACGGACGAAGAACTCGTTTTCATTTCAGTGAGAGACCTCAACAAGAGACTCCGTGGTTGCAACAAAGAGGACATTTTGCGCCTCAAACAGAGGCGGAGAACGCTCAAGAACAGAGGCTACGCCCAGAGCTGCCGTACGAAACGCCTCCAGCAAAGGCTGGACCTCGAAAACGAGCAGATTTTCCTGCGGGCTGAAGTCGCCAGGCTAAGAGGCGAGTTGGAGCTAGCGCGGCAGGAGCGTGACCACTACAGACGAGAGCTTGGCGATTTACGGAAAAAAGTGCAGCGACTCGTCCCGGGGAATCCAGGTTCCCCGGAATGAACTCCACATGTGACCCGTACCCAAGGTGAGTCTTAGACGGTCAGTCCTTTATGACGTTCGTGAATTTCCTTCATGAGAACCATCAACAATTTCATTTTTTTTTTTTTGGGTCCCTACGATGAGTAATACCACGTTGTGCCGAATGGAATACGAATGCTTGATTTAACCAGTATTGGTATAGTCTTTCTATATACTATGTCTTTCAAAAACAAAACTAAGCGGTTCCATAGGACAAGACCGTCAGGAACGACTATAAGGACGGATATTGGGTAAATTGTTAACAGACTTTATTACTTTTGACAATAGGCAGGTTCATTTTCATCACTGTCGGACAGAGAGTAAGATGTGTAGTACTAGTGATATGTTGAAAGGTTGGGATAGGTCTAGGGGGCGATCGAGAATGGAGGAACTAATTCCATTGACTGACGACTATATACTTACAAAAGCATTGCTATTGGAAACATCTGGTTTAGACTGGACAATGTTGTTATGCATCAGGGAAAATTTGACTTCCGACGGCCGACTTAACTTTCTTCCGGTTGAAACCCGGGTATAGAGTGGTTCGTATATGGTGAACTCACTTAACTTTAAAAAGTGTAAAACAAGTGTGAGCGAACGAATGTTGGTCAGCAAAACCGGCCTTGCGTTGTACAATGGTTCACACATTTTATTTTATGTAGCATTTAAGGATAAGGTGAGGGTAAGGTGAAAAATGACGAAAAAAAAATGACTGGCGAAACTGAGAAATCATTGAATCCAAATAAAGAATATTGAGAAGACTGAAGAGACACATCAAAAGCAACGGTTAAAGTTAAGCGTATTACTCAGCTTTGTTTCATCCATTGTCAACCTCCAGATTCGATGGTTTGTGGTTCAGTTGTCAACGAATTAAATGGAAGTAGGGCGTAGGGCAAAGTAGGTCGTTTGAAATGCACAAACGGCATACAAAAAAAATAAATAAATCAATCAATCAATCAATAAATAATAGCTTCGATGAGTCTGAATGGTCCTGCAAAAGCTTCGTCTACTCTAAACGTTATGCACGAGAAGAGTAACGGAAAATTCATTCATTTTAATTTCTGAAACATTCTGTGATCAAATCTATATTCTTGACTCACCAAAGACTGAATTTCTAGCTGTGACAACCTTACTTCTTGAAACGAAGGCCGCCATCCGTAATTATTTAGAATTACTTACTGGGGTAACTCAGGCTACTAATCTATCAATATGTTTCTACAAATACTGTTTTTAAAAATGTCTTTTTTTTTCCTGTAAAACAATCGCCTCAGCCCTTATTTCCTGGTAACTGTAAGGCTCTTCATTGTCGTTTCAATACAAATACTGTAAAAATTACTGTCAAGTGTCAGTTGACATGAACGGTGAAATATGCCCTAATGTAATATTTCTTTTATACTTACATACAGTGCTCATGAAACGTAAGGTTTACACATAGGTAACACTAGTTGAACGCAGCTACTGCATGAGTGATCGTTGTAGCGTGCCCAATACTTTGACTGAGGATGAACCCGTGTTCGGCGGATGTGGGATGGGTATGGGGGTGGGTTCCATTATAGAAACAGAGTACCAACTGGGCCACGATGAAGGTAACATGAGGCGACGTGATCTTGGGAAAATCCGATTCTTGATGGCATACTATGGAAGTGGTTGGAGCTCCTCTAGTTTTGAAAGTTGCAAGTTACTGTTAGTGCTAATCAGCAGTGACAATGCGCATGATAAGGACTGTAAATAAATAAAATGGGGCTGCAGAGTTCTGACAGCCCCATCTGATTAGGTCTGGTTATTGGCCCGTATGTGTCTTACTCCTATATATTGTCTGGTATAAGTTTGTGAAGCTTGCACTACAAAAGTGAAAACGTAACCAAAGGGACTTGCTAAGCAATGGCTTCATATGGCAGTTTTCGTTGTCTTATTTACTTCGCCCAGTGCGATACCAAGGGTCGGGCTGAATGTTACACTTCTGATTAGTCCTCGTGTACTGTAACATTAAAGCTGTCACTGGCAACACTAAAATTATATCTTCTTTGATTCGTCTCACATTCCAATCTCGAACCTGAGTGAATTGTTGAAAAGTTTTTTGGGTTCTTTTTTTTATAGCAGTAACAAAGATAATATCTTGTATTTATTATTGATCAAACATCCGCTGTTTCAGAAGGCCTATTGATGGACCTAAGTCGTATGGACACTACGACAGCAACAGGTGCACAGCGGTGTGTGAATGTGCCACTTAACCCAGTCTCACACATTCTTCACAGCACGCAGCTGTTTTCGGACGCCAACTCTCGTCCTGCACACTTACTTAGAGACCGTAGTGTGCCGACCATGATTTTAGCAAATGCACGTATTACACATGTACTTACAAAAACAAGCATATGAACAATTTCGATGTTCCTATACACAATTATTATGGATACGCATTCATGTTGCCATTCTCAGACGAAATGAAAAGAAAAAAACGAGTCTTTTGTCTCAGAAATTGACTGCGTCAATTGTGACTTCTTGATTTCTTAGTGCAGATAGTTTTGCAAGGCTACATACTGTTGCCTATCGTGATGTAGAACATTTGTATTGAAAGAGTATATTCATATGTTCAAAGCACACACTGTTTTAAATATCCATGCCCATGGATACAACTAGTAACGATTATGTTATGGCTCGTGACAAAAACTCGGGTCGACGTTTCACGTATTCCTCAGCCAATGTTTTATTTTCCCTGTTTTTTTTCTTCTTCTTTTGATAATCATGGGTGTGGGTACAAGGTATGTGTGTGTTCTATGTGTTACTCTTTTCTATCAGGGTTCGTTCGAGTGCGTAAAAAGCAGAAGAAGAAAAAACAACAACAACGTGTTGCGTACATGTCGTCCCACGGGTTAAAAGAATGGACCCCCTTCCTGTCACAGCGTGCGTGACATGACACAAAGACCAGACGACGGGCTATAACATTACACTGTAAAGTCTTCTTTCGGCTGAACGAGTTGTTGATTTGTGACTCCTCCGCAAAGTCTCGTTACACTGCCTACGCGAATAGTTCACATTCTTTCAGATTATAGCTTTCCCCGTGTAATTTTGTCCTCTTGTCAATTTTTTGCGGGAGTTCACTTTTCCGAATATTCGGTCCGTGGGTTTCCAGCGTGAACAACGCAAGCTAGCCCCAAAAGAGTTTTGCTTACACAAGTTTCGCTTAGTCACTATAGTGATACGAATTACACCCCATTAACAGGGACATGAAAAGCGGCAGTTTTCTTTTCGAGGGGGGGTCGAAGAGGTTGAATATGTGACTGGGAGTTCATTCCGGTGTGATATATACCTTTCGACAACACAATAAACAAAGATTGCTCGAGTTCTCGACGTGACGAACTTTGCTCAACTTGGTTCATTCATATAACAACCACAACCCATAGAGCAACGGCAGGCAGACAAACAGATGGACAGATAGAAAGGATAGTTAATCTTTGTAGTAAAAATTGGCAGTCTGCTAAAGCGAAGGCACTCCAGGTGTGGCGGCGATACCGGTACTTGATGACTGGAAAACTGTGACATTTGCATCCCCCCCTTAACCAGTCCGTTAATAATATCTCGCCGGACAACTCGACGTACTCCACTATACCCCAGCAGCGGCTTTGCTTGGGGGGGGTTCAGTAGCGGTTTTTTTGCAAGCGTGAAACGATCTCAGTGAAGCCTTGGGAGGGGATTTCGGGCGACCTGGCTGTAGGACTTTTTATCCAAAATTCTACTACGCCCCGCTCTGCCTAGGTAGTTGTCCCGCAATGTAAAGTAACGTTAGGTGCCACTTGAGTCTCACACCCAAGAGAGATGCACCCATCCTGCCATCCCGCAGATGCTGTTGCTGAGGAGTTTTTGTTACATGGTATTCTCATCAGCGAACAATTACAACTAAATTTGTTCGTATGGTACCGTTACGTTATATAGTTTGTTGTACTATATTCTGCATGTTTCTCGAGGATACGTGGGAATTCAAATAGAATGGTAGCCGTGGGATATCGCAAAGTGGAATCTGTATCAAAGGACAGAACACACCAAGTAGTGGTATCTTTAAAAACCCTCGTTAGTTTGTTTACAAAGGTAACATTGCGTGTATGACACCACTTAATGTAGCTCTTACGACGAGAAGGCTTTGGGTCTACATCCACGTTGTTACCCCTCAGTCTCTTTACGCATAAAGTTGATTATTTGTTCAAGCCTTAGGATCTCAAACTTAAATGTTATAAGACACATGAGGAAAGTTAGGGAGGAAAGTTCCCATTAAAATGTTGTAATCAAATGTGAACGTTTTTGTGTAAACAACGTGAGGCTTTCGATCAGTAGAAAAATGTCGCGGTATGCGCAGTGCTTGTCAAACAACCGGATAATGGCGCTCATGCCCGATCAGATCCCCGCTGTAAACACGATTGATCCATGACCACTTTTAAAGATACCACTGTCACGTGATACGGCAAAGAAAAAAAGGGGAAAAAACAGAAATATTAGGTATCGACCGATTTTAATCAAGGTCAAGTGAGAAAGACGTGATTTACGGACAGTGGAATTGAGAGAGAGACAGAGAGAGATAGTATGTGTGTGTGTGTGTTTGTGTGTGCCCTTGTTTTCGGGTGGGAGACCGAAACAATAGATTCTAAGTCCTCTGTAGAAAATTCGATAGATTTCTCCGGTCCTCTCAAGATTAACAATAGACAGTTTATTGTTAAAGGGAAATAAGGCGTTTGTTTCACAGGAAACAATCATATTTTTAAAACCAATGTTTGTGGACATAGAAGGATAGATTTTTCAAAATAAGGATGGACAGTAGCCTTCTTTTCAAAATATAAGTTTCTCTCAGATAGAAATTCAGTTATTTGTTGCTCAACAATAATTTGTTCACCCAAACTTTTCAAATTTCAAATGATGCATTTTCCATTACTCATCACATGCATAATGTTTTGAAGATATGACGCTTTTGCATATGTTTATTGATCAGACTGAATGGTTTAACATGGATTAAAGCCATTTTCTTTGTATGCCAGGATGGTATATTCTAAACGCCCTATTTCCCTTTAAGGTTAGGGTTGAGGAAGAAAAAACAAAAGAAAGCACAATGAGGTCCTCGGAATCAATGGAAAACAAAGTTGTGTGTGTGTGTATGCTTGTGTTTGTGTGTGTGGAGGGGGGCAGTGGAGTTACATAGTAGTGAAGTTGCAAGAGCAAGTGATTCCGGGACGGATGCAAACGTAAAACCATCTTCCGACTTCAGGGGAAAGATTACACCAAAGCTACACTAAACCCTTGAACTGAAATTCCAAGGCCCCAAATAATTGTAAACTCAAATCCCTACTGTACAACACCGAAAGGGCCCACCAACAGGTGCAGAACTGAGACCCTGTACAACCCTGTTGCATGAGCCTCGGCTAATAGTCAAACGAAGCCTACCCTGTTTCAAAACTTTACAATCTTGGACAAAAATCCTTGGGACACCCCACTTTCCCCTTTCAATTTTGGCTGTAGGATGGCTGTTTACAACACACATTCACTCCTATACCGCAACATTGGAAAGGGCACGGGGATTCATTTTATCCCATCAATTAAAAGTTCGGATTATAATCCCAAAACACAGCAAAATGTCCCAAGCTTGTAGGTCCTCACAAACAGGAAAACTGAGAACCTCCTGTTGCAAAGTTGCTACTATCCATTGCAACGAGAAAACCAACTCTCCAAATGTTTCAGTGAGACCAAAGCAACGGCAAAATTCATGCAAGACATGAGAAAGTGTAAGGAAGGCGATATACTGTCTTCATTAAATCCATAGTTGTTTCCACATTCTTGTATAAAGACTTGTACAGTAGGCCTGTATCATGCCTGATAGACCAGACGAGGTTAAGTTCTTAGAGACTTGGGTCCCCTAACCTTTCCTTGACCATACCTTATTGTCACGGAACGGTTCAGAGGACGCAAGTTGAGAGACATGTCAAAATGCATGATATCATATTATGGATTGGGTGTCAGCCTGTCAGGACTATTCATCTCATGCATATTCAAAAGTGTGAATATTAGATTGACCTCTGAGTTACATGATATCTAACAGGAGTTGTAGACAAGTCAGATCAGAGAGGTGCTACTTAAGCATGCAGCAACTCTCTGGTCAGATGAAGGCAGCAGCGCAAAGTGATTTCACGTAGAAGGAAACATCAGAAGGATGTTTGATCAGCCTTCAGAAGTTTTTCTCCCTCTTTTTTTCAAAGTGGAAGCGAAATTGTTCATGGACGAAATGCGTCATTCAGTGAACGAAAATAACGTTATTCACTTTAAAACGCAACCGAAGCGGGCCTAAAAGCAGTAACAAAACACAAAATTCTCATCTGAAAAAAAGGGATTCTCATCATAAAAAATACACCTCGACTACCCAAATGAATATGCAACAGTAAAGGTCTCGCTAACGTATCTACTAAAGAAGGCCTAGTTGTCCCTTGATCATAGGTAGTGCGAGGCATTGTAGCATTTGCTGAAACCAACATTTGAATCTCCCTATATGAACTACAAAGTGATTACCACATTACGGAGTTCTGCGATTTTAACTGCTTTATTTATTACTCGCACAGTTTCCACTGACTTGTTCAAAGAAGCTCACGGTCAAGTTGAATGACAACTGTCAACCACTACATCATCGTATTTTACACATGCTCTTGTTACACGAGGGTGAACTCATTTGGCAAAATTTATCACCTGACTGAAACATTTATTTTCCCGAATTGTCTGACTAATGCAACTGAAAGACATACTTAGGCTTTGGACATGAAATAGTTCACGTTTTTTTTTTCTTTGAGCCTAGTTTGTGTACACACATTCACTTCAAATGTTGCTCCTCAGAACCAACAGGAATTTGATTAAGTTGACAGCTCGTTGCATATCTTCCCCCAGATAGTCTCACAATGAGTTGTTGTTGCAATGTGCCAGTTCAATCCTCCTGTGCTACTTAAACAGCCGCACCCTTACCTTACCCCCTTCCTTCGCCCTTGCCACCATGCAATCCTCACCACACCCAGGAGGGGGGGGGGGACAGTCATTGAGTCGATATCAATAAGTTTGTGAAGATCTTGAAGGGAACAAATACGTGGAAACGCTTATAATGAGCATAATTTGTCAAGTTTTACACCCAATAATTGTGAAAACTGTCATAATGTTTGAATTGTTTACCCTGACTTTTTACTAGCTGTGTGCACATGAACTAGCACTGTTATAAAAAGTGTCTGGTGACGAATTTTCAAAAGCCAGACTGAATTGTTAATTACTCACTCATTAGTGTTCCTTTGTGAGTGATACATGGGAATCCTCTCACTTAGATGATCACTTGTCACTAATAAGTGAAAGAAACCTGACAGGTTTAGGAAAATTTACTGAATTCTATGTCAGTAGGACTATAATGCTATTGCTATTCTAAACTGTGAGTGGTACCTCAGTCCTGCAGAGATTTCTTATCTCTTGTAAGGGGACGGTCTGTTAATCTCAGTCGTTTCCTTCATCCTTTTCCTCGTGCGGGACAGAAAAGTTTGACCTCATAAAGTGAGTAAATGAGTGCAAGTTCGCCTGTCACTTGCTCTCCAGTCATTCTTATCAGAACTACAACAATATACCTTACCCCATCTGCCTAGGTTTGTATACGGAATCAATATCGAATGCGGTTAACCACATTGTACGTGGTTAACTACAGTGATAGAGAATAAGTTTCTCCTATATCCCATTGTAGAAAAGGATATGACGTAGGTACAGAAGGAGGTCACTTCATCTAGTTAAAGTATACACCTGATACCTCCCACCACCGCAAGATGATTAAGTTTATGCCGAGTCGGAAATGAAGCAAACTTACTGAAAACAAATCAGTAAAAAACAGGTATAGCCTATACGTCGGTCGGTTAACCGTTTCACAGTCAGTAGGGCATACCTAACTTACTGCATTAGTCGTTGGTTCATCTGCAAGTTGGCTTACCCCCACTACGATAAGGGTTATCTGTGAAACTTGCACGGAAATGTCCACTCGACAAACACATACCCCCGTCCGTCCGCCGGCGCTCCTGTTTCTGAAAAAAAAACCTTTCCAACCAGGTTCATGCTGAAGTATATCTCGAGAGCTGGGTGCTGCGGGGGTAGGGGTGGCATTTAGGAAGTGACCCTATAGCATTTGAAATTCAAAGTACCCAGACTCGGTGTATTATATGTAGCATAACACCTGACTACGGTATGAATGATAAAGCATCTAGGTCACTGGTCCACAACCAGAGATGCCAGTAGTCCATGGAGAGGTTGGGGGATAACCATTGAGGCAGGTGTCGGCAGGCTATATGTACCGTTTTTCTGACGTACATAAATTTTCTTGTGTTTGCTTGAAGACACAGGCGTAGTGCTGCATGTTAATGCGTACATTAACCACTAGACTTACGCCGAATCGCCCATGCGTAAAAGATTTATCATCATGTAGCCTAACATTTATACCTGCAGTGAGCCTAATTATGACTCTTACAAACCCTACCCTAGCAACCAGTATAAAAAAATCAATGACTCCACCCCCTTCGTCACTTAGCAAGTTCGGTTTGTATTTTCATGAATATTTGGAAAGCGCATGGGACATGAATGCGTGTCACCTCTTTTTACGCACTCTCTTGTCACAAATGAAATGTGACGTGGATTTATTTATGTATTCTTAATCCTGATTTGGTGAAATCACCCATCCTTTCTCTCAAAACAACCCCCCCAACTGTCCTCGCCAACAAACAAGCAGGTTATACTGATATTGTTTCCTGTAACGTCGGTGAAAAATTGAATAGACAAATTACTAAATTTAGTCTGGAATCATAGAAAGTAGGACGATTTATGAGTGCGAGTGATTCATGGAGGTTCCTAATCGCAACTAACATTTCAGAATGAAAAATGGCAAGAGATTTCATTGATGCAAAAGGAAAGTTATGAGGATTGGAAGCCAGCCTTTTGCTCTACATAACCGAATCACCTTTAACCCTTCAACCCCCCTTCCATCACCCTTCTTATCCCCCCATGAAACCAATCCTGCAACTCGGATAAATTATGGTGGTGATGAGGACGTTTTATAATCAACAGTTTCAACAGATGAGAGAAAAAAAGCAAATGCACAGCTCAAATAATATACTTAATTTTACCATGTACGCATGTACGTATATATCTAGAGACACCGCAGAAAAATTTTATTTCGGGTTTAGTTCACTGAAAATGTCCCCGGTTATCAAATTCACAGGACTTAGTTTCGGTTTCGAGTTGCAGATTTGTGTTGATTTGTTTTTTTCTGCTACCCCCCAATACCCCCACCATCATTCGCATGCGTGCTTCTCGTAGACCTGAATCCTCCGTCGAATTCCTGAACGTCTCGTATAAACTATGAGCTACAACAGACGTAAACATAGCTTCATGCTCAAACCCTCCAAATACTTCAGCTTTATTGCTGTCAGTGCCTCTCATCTTTGATCGTAGGTTTCGAAACCAGTGAAAATATCTGTTTTCAGAGAACATCGAGATGGAAACATGAATTGAATGAGTTGCATGCGTGTATACATCGTTGTGTAAAATTACCTATGTAAGGATGAGGGATGTGTACTGTGGTGTCTGAGAGGGTGAAATGGAAGGGGATGTATGGTGGAAGCAGGTCCGGTAGGGTGAAATTCAAGTAATGGGGATGTTGCTGGACATAGCGAAGATGTTGTTGGGTACACTAAGAATGTTGTTGGGTACAGAGGAGATGATGTGGTTATGACACCCTCTGATCGACCTTTCCTTCAAGTGTCACCTGATTTCATTTTTGGCGGCTTGCGTTCCCCCAACACCCCCCCCCCCACCAGACCCTCACCTTATGGACAACATATTTCATCTTTGCAAACTGTCGTCCGGACATTCACATTTCAAGCGAAATTCTAAATTCCTTTTTAAGTTTTGTCTAACTTTTATCTGATTGAATGACCGTACAACAGTCCTGCTGCTTGTTTTTATGACTGGAAAAAATTGGGTTCTCTGTGAATCATACATGTGTCTCAGAAAACGGTTTCTGAGTGTGTGATATGGCAGAAACATTCCTTTTCTTACCTTTACCTATAGTACGCATGCATGGTGTGTGTAAAGACTCACTTTCGATGTACAGTATGACCTCAGGTAAACAAGGACAAGACCGCATATCATTCTCGGTTGGACATCAACAGGTGACAAGGTGCAGTTCAAAATCTAATACGTAATCAACTGTTCGAAGTATCGGTTATTATTCTGTCGTACCTTGAAGGCATATCTCGAATCTTTTATTCGCTTTCAGGCTGAAAGGTAATAATAATGGTAAGATACAGAAAAGTTGACGAAATTCAGGACCGAAGTAATTGTCAGGAGACGGGGAAAGTAGAAAAACATTCTACAACGGCAGGTCCGGGTTTGTCTACGCGTTTGTGCGAAACTAACACTGACAGCGACGATGGGTCTGAGATACTCAAGAAAGTTGGGTTGGAGGCTGCCTACATCAAAGAGAACAAAAAAAAAATCATTTTTATGAAGTATGTTCCATATGCAACCCCCAACCCCTAAAATACTCCTAACAAAATATACTGGAAAGCACTGAGCAGTGGGAATCAAAGAGCTAGCTGTGCATGTTAAAGTTTACCCATATACTTTCTAATTACCACCGCTGTAGAAAAAAAGAAATGTGCGCTGCAAAATCTGTCGGCCCTTTAAATTGACCAAATCTTGAATATACGTATTCGTAAAAATTCAGTCCTAAATTTCAGGATGTAAGGACATTAAATTGGGGTGCATCAAGTAGTACACGTGCCCCATGCATTTGTACCGGTACTCCACTTACGTTTCATGAAAATTTTAGCAAATCCTTTCAACTACGATACTGCCAGTCATGCTCAAGTTAGCAATGTGCTTTGCATTCGTAACTGAGATTTTTTGAGCCACAGTGACTGTATAAAATATCATACCTATAGAGAGGCACGTAGCCAGGGGGAGGGGGGGGCATCAGTGTCGAAGTTTTACCGACCTGGACCAGGGAGAGGGATCTAATGAAAAATTCCTGCCTTTGTTCAGTGGTTCTGAATGCAAAATGGTGCGAGATTTCCGTCTTTTCTCCCTGTATTCGTATCCCAAGAAAGCAGGACCTTTTATTAAAAAAAAAATATTTGAATATTGTTTAATTTGTTAGTGGGGAGTGGTAAGTGACCCCCCACCCCCACACACACACACACACACCTACGTGTCCACGTGCCTGCCTATGAAGACGTTGCAGGCTTATTTAAGCAATTTTTGTTTGAAACACTGAATTAAAGTTGAGAAACTACAACCTGATTTGCAGTCTTGGGAGCTACTTCTCCACCCATATTATAAATATTTATTAAAAAAGGCAGGCCGTTGAACAAGAGGACCAGCTTTTGAACTTCTAACTTAGCACTGGTTATTCAAACAGTTGCCATTGTGAATTGAGAAATAAGAGTCAACAAAATGCATGATATCAGGACTGAGTGTTGAAAACTCCCTTCGCAAGTTATGCGTGAACTGTATGCGCATTAGGGTACTGTATACAGCTCACCGACGCGACACGGGGAAGGACTTATCTGTTACGGAATTTTATTTTACCTCCTATTAAAATGCATGATATTATGTCACGGACTGGGTGCTATTTTTAGTGTTTCTCATAAATAAACATCACACGAGTAATTGGTTGAATTTTGAAATAGTGTTTCCATATAATTAATATCAAAGAAAGTGTCAGGTGGAAATTGGCTTGAGAATCAAGTGGACCTACTTTCGTGATAGAGGTATATACAATTACGTGTATTCTTTTGTGGGGAAAAAGTAAGTGAATGTTTAAGCTTGATAGTTTGTGTGAACATTGTACCGCAAACCGCAGTTTACCTGTCGAAATGACGTGAAATGAGTGATCAAACACAAAATGCTCGTTTAAGTCATTTTGTCACATCCGTTAAGTGATTATATTGCTGTATGTTGCATGTATCTCCTGCAGTAGTGGGCCTTTACGATTGAAGTAGGGTTGCATAAACAAAACATGTTTGCTTCGAATGATCCTGAGTATGATTAGGACAATTAGGATACTGAAGGATAGGACACGTTATTT
Organism: Stichopus chloronotus; assembly: GCA_021234535.1. Taxonomy (NCBI): domain Eukaryota; kingdom Metazoa; phylum Echinodermata; class Holothuroidea; order Aspidochirotida; family Stichopodidae; genus Stichopus; species Stichopus chloronotus. The sequence continues at coordinate 26,869,671 of CM037832.1, read as the reverse complement.
TTATACGTCAATGAACTTCGTCATATCATAATTCTTTCCATTTAATATACCGTTTCCTACGATTCATTTGGACACTTACGCTTAAAGAATGACCCACTTCACAAAATTCATCCTTAAGCAATAAGAAGACAAAAGTTTCGTTGAGCCCTTTGAGTTCCGCAGGTGTGACATCTTAGAAATATTATCTTGTCGGAAATGTCATTACCCTGAGCAGCAAAAACATCCCACTATATCTTAGTACATAGACCCCGGGACGTGACGAACAAACACACAAATATAAGACCGTGTGGCGTCCTTGATTTGCTAGTGTATGAACTGTAAGCCTACAATGCATGATGTTGCATGTTTGACTCGTAAATATTTTCCATACAAGTGTCTGAGTATTATACACTTTTGTCCCTGTGGAAAAGATCGCAGGATTGGATAGGTATGACTCCCGGTCTGTGATATGGCCGCACACGAAAATTCCTACATCTATAGATTCATAAGCAATAGCCTACATGTACCCTGCCCCTATTTCGTAACGATTGCATAGCTGGAGGAAAAAAAAAATCCGTCCGCCATTTTTTTTTTTTTTTTAATTTCAATGTTAATCAATTGGGGCCTAATACGTATTGCGTAGGACGTTTTAGAAATTAACATTTAAGATGGTGGAAAAATCAGTATCTGCCTCAAAGCACATGCACGAAAAAAAAAATTGTTTAAATGGTTGAACAAACGAATTCAAGTTGGTTTCCACGTAAGAGTTAGAATTATATATTTGGTATACGTACAGTACACGAAAGTCAGTGCGCGTCCTTACTTTACAGCACGCCGCTACTGTAGAGCACTGTTAACATCGCTTACGATCGACATCCTTGTTACGCAATGCAAACAAGTGGGGGAGAATGTATGATTTCATTCACAAAATGTTAGGCCATTGTCATTCACATGTCATTCACAAAATGTTAGGCCAAAAAAGTCATACGTGCAAAATGGAGTCAGATTACTTCATGACTTCTTTTTCTTCTTCGTTGGACCCCAAAATGGCGCGAGATACATTCAGTTCGCTTCAAAGGGTATCATAAATTCTGGCCTTTGACGGCTTTCGAATAGCTACTCCAAGCAGTAACTATACCCTGTCTGTCCTCAGTCACATTGACCCTGTTTTAAAATTTTTAATCTTACAAAAGTTTGAAAACTGTACAAACCTGCATTCAACCGATAATGACAAAACAATATTTATTGATCGTTTGATGCATTCTGATTGGCGGATAACCTGAACGTTACATTATCAATGAACCAAGGTGGACAGAGTGGAAGGAAATCATTCAGCCTGCTGTGGCATACATGTCGCTATATAGGTTAATTTGTGCGCACTATGGCGGTCACTTCCATAACGCAAGTTTTTTTTTTTCTTTCTACGTATGTTCGCCTTCCCACTAAACTTTTCTGTTCTACACAGTTCGTTGTACGCTGTTTCGTGTAGAAGTTAACCTTTTCTTCTTCTTTATTTTGTCCAAGAAAAATCCGCATTCACTTTTTCTTGTGGGTACTAGGTGTACCACCAGCTGTGTATTAACCGCTACTAAGTCACAGCCAAACACATAATCTTCACTCACAGCGGGAAAAGGGGTCAGAGTATAGTTAAGCAGTCTCTCGCGATGACATTTAAAACTTACCCGTAATACATGACGAGCTGTTTCTCGAAAATATCAAATTTTATATTCTTTCAGTAAAATAACTCACCTAACAGAAGAAAAAAAAGGCGGAGAAAACCTGTGCACTTTTTTGTGCCTCTTGTTCTTTCGACGTTAGTCTATATTGACTTTAACTGTTTAATGTGACAGTACCACTTAGATTCATTGACGATGGCTAATGATGGTATACTTGCAACTAATGAGTTGACTTGTCATCCATGTTTGACGTCATACATTCATGACGTACAAGGCCGAATATTGCGTAGGTTTCTTCTCTTGTTTCCCTCAGCACAGTGCATGTTCAACTCCTGCTCTTCACACGTAGGCCTAAGTATGGGTCTCTATTCACTAAATATTGGCGAACATATTATCGAATCAGTAAATCAATAAATGGAGATCAATAAATGTCAGCGTTTGATTTGGAAACCCTGCATCTCAAAATGAAGTCCAAAATTAGATTTGACCTGCATAAGATACACGAATTTTAACACGGTTGCTTATAGTAACGATCCTTTAGCATTCATGATGAACTGCTCTCACTAAAATAGTCAGAAAACTTTCATCCCTCCTAACTTACCTACATTTGCCTATGGGCATGATGACTAATAGCCTCTGCTGTTTGATGTCTAAATAATTTGTCTAATTGTAATTGTTTGCTACCAGCGTAGGACAGAATCATCACGTGTTTATAAAAAGTGACCTAAGGTGATTTGGTGGTAGCAAGATATACCACACTTATCTACTGTCTTAGTGTGGTCACCGTGTAAAAAGGATTTTTAGCGACTTCAATTCAGCATGTACTTTTCAGTTTACGCAGTATAGTGTTCAGTGTGGGTCCGCAAGTTTCCAACATGAATGTCTGATCTCTGTAGAAGTGGAAAGTTAACGTAACGTTGCATTGTATGAAGAGATGAACATCAGCCAAGGCTGCAGAGACCTTATACCTATGGTGGTTTGGTCGTGATGTCTGCTCATCGTTGTTGAAAATCTGATGTCCAAGCTTGCTTACCATAATTCAGTTTGACCTTTACTTTTCAATTTGATCATTTCTCTTTACTCCATGAACACGAATAAAATGCCTCTTCCCAGTATTTCCAACAATTTAGTCCTCCCTCTCACACCTTAATTGAAAGTGGCCATTGTTTACGTCTGTCTACCACTAAAACTACAAGTTTGAATATAATTTTGAATTAAATCGCAACATTTACGTAGTACAGGGAAGTGTTAAATTATCGATCACAGGCCCATGTAGTGCGGTAAAGAGTAACGGCATAAGCTGGCCGAAGTTTGGGTCAACTATCTGCGACCGAATCGACCTACTCACTTCCACTTATTTATGTATACTTAATGTTTAGATGTAGGTGTAGTTAAAGGGGCATAGGTGGTTGTGACATTACTTTTTTGTACTATTCATTGTCCTAATCGTGTATAAGCATATTTCTCTCACAGATTTCTGGTAAAATTGAACTGCCAATGACACATTCTGTCAGGAAGTGCAGACTTTTGGGTACACATTGATGACCTTTAAACAAGAACATTCCTTCTGCAAAGCTAGGAAGGGGCATAAAACTCATGAATATCATCTATGGGAGGTCAAGATGAACAGGAAAATTAAAACGTTATCAGTTTATTCTCTTTACAGATAGTATTTTAAAACAAACCTGTTAAGGAGATATGCTTGTGCCCGATTCGGAGAACGAAAGTACAAAAATTTATGTGAAATGTATTTTGTACCTATGATCCTCCTCTGAAGCACAGCAAAAAATAACAAGACTCTGTCTGGGGCGTTTCATATTCCGGAAGAGTTTGGGGAGCAATTTCCTGGTGTTGTAGTCATTCCGTGTTTTTGTTCTTGTGTGGTAGGAAGTTTTTCATTCCTTATTAATTGGGCGAATTACTTCAAAGAATGTTGAAAAATGTTCCGTCGATGTTCACCCAACTGAAAACCAGACTCAAGATGAAAACATTTCCACAACAACGGGGTTGTTAAAATGGTGTAACGTTCTCATTTATGAGTCCAAAACATACATGGATGCACTCAGTGTTTAGCCATGGGAAACGGGAAAGGAGAGAGAGAGCCAGGGAAATTTAGCTAGGCATAAACGTACCATAGACTGATAGTGCTATTTCTCTAGGATGGGCTTTTGGGAAAGCCGAGATTGATTCGCGTATGGCGCCTATCGCTTTTTTTTTTTATCCTGAATTAAGAAGGCCTGGGTTGGGTTGGGTTGGGGGGTGGATCACATGATAGGCCTAGTACGGGATGTAAGTGAATCTCTGAAAGTGGGAGAATCTGAGAAGGATGTCACTTATTTGGTGGAGTCTCAAACTTGTAAATGATCACTGGGATCAAACCACGGTACTCTGAGCGTTCTACTAAGGATGTATAATTTGTGCCACTTTCAAGAGTCCACTGATGATTTCTAATGGATATTAGGTACGTATAATATGAATAAGCTAATCGAGAAAACTACAGCTCAGTTAATGGTGCAATATTTGTTTTCACATCTGCACATTTTAAACATGGGTTAGCAGCATGGGGTAACTTGCGGTGTCTAACTTCTGATCGCATCTTGTTTATCCATCCTGCCAGCCGCCCCTTCCCCTAGCCGTGGTCTCCCACTGGTTTCCCCCACCTTTGTCTGTAGGGTTTCCTGAACTTTTCAGTTCGATTCCAGTATTTACATGCAAACATGCAACTGGTGACAGGAAACTGCCCTTATAGTGACTGAGGAAGTTGAGCCTTTACCACCTTGCCTCACTGCCTTCTATTCTGCCGTCTATTCTGCATCCTAGGTTCCTATTACGCATCTTTCAGTTTACACTTTCATGTGATAACAATCAGCGATTAATGTGATAAAGAGGAGTCATCGAGGCCCACGATAGCTATTAGTAACCGCAAATATTAAGAGTTTACCACCATCCCTCCTTTGAACATGAAGCGATGAATTACCTTGCCCTTTTAACCATTTTACTCTCCTGATTTGGGAAGTAAAACAGGATAAATTAACGACAGAAAAAAAAAGAGGGCAAACTGCTGCCAATGAGTCTTCACCATCTCCACGACAATTAGGTTTTCTTGTGGCTTAGCTTTGCTCACTTGGTTTCCAAGATTTCACGTTTGACATTTGTCGAAAGTACGAGGTAGTACTGGCTCGCCGTGTTGGTAAATTTAAGGATGGCAGGTGCGTCGTTGATCCCTCCACCTCAAAGATTGCTGCATCGGAGCACTTCTTTTACGACAATTCCGTCATGTCCATGCCGCCGTTTTCGCAGAGCGATGCTGACGCGATCCATGTGACATTTCATCATGAAACGTGTTGAGATTTGATCAAGACTTTGTCACTGCATGGAGAGGTATTACTCTGTCAGGGTAATACCTCCATGGTAACTTGAAAGTACCTTACACGTACGCAAGGGAGAATGTCGTATTCCTCATCTTTCATTTTACCGTTTCAAGAGTACGAACTGGTTAGAGATAAGTTCATACGGTATGTGAAATTTTGCAGTCATTGCGGAATTTGTAAATGCGTAGCGACTGACGCAAAAATACCTCATATAACTTACATGACGACCAGGAAAAGGAGTGGGTACATTTGGGTTGGTATTTCTTGTTTGCTCCAATCGAGTTTCCTTATATTTTCTTTATCGATTCGAATCTCGCAACTCCAGCACCTTTTTTGCCCCCATCCCCTCACGGTGTGAGGAACATAGCACATAAACTGCGCTATTCATAACTATTCATTTTACATTGTTGACATTGAAATTTCAGAGGACACGCTGCAACGGAATCTGCGCACCCAAAAGATTTCTTTAATGAGTGGATGAAGAAACTGTAGATTCTGAGCGAACACAAAATGCTGCATTTAATCATGCTACAGTATTGTCAAAACTCATCTTACGACTGGAATAAAGACAAAGCACAGTTCCTGTCTGGGGTTGAAACTCCATCATCGTCGACGTCAAACCCAATTTTTTTTCGCGATCTTCCCTCTGTCCCAAACATCCAAACGCCTTACTTGGAATCATTACTGCTGGATCCTTAACCATGTCACAGACACCAAAGAAACCTCCCTTCCCGGGTGACATTAATGTATCTTTATTCGCTCCCTCGGTTTTGACCTCCGGAATACATAAAAAAAAAGGCATGGCAGTAGACAACAACCACACGCCGACAGACAGAGCAACCGGTACCCAAATGGTCTGCTTCAGTCATGCTGCCCACGCACTATCAGTTTTCTCGGCGGCGTTGTTTTTAATGCAATCATCGGCGTAGACTTGTTGAATCATGTTGTCGACTGAAGTATCTGCAATACCATGCTGTGACTTTCAATGCTTTTCGCCTGTAGGTGGTTGGCAAAGTCTAAGATTCTCTGAATGACTTCCTCCCATTTGACCCAAACGTAAACATGACTGACTAATGGTTTATGTCCCATGTCTAGCCAATATAAACGCTGCCGAAACATGTCCTTCATTTCTATATTCCTATAAGTGGGGTCTCTTCTTTCGGCTATATTCGTTAGTCCCATACCACATAACATCGTTGGTTAACCAGTGATAACCAAATGACGGTCCGGATACATCTTCGACTCATTAAAACACTTCACAGAAAAAAACAAAAAAACCTGGTTTATTGACATGTGATGTGGGTGTTCATGAATGTCGACTGTAAACGTTTGACTGTAAATCTTTTGAGCCAGTGTTTCCGTAAAATGTATCAATCAGTAAGTGAGTGAGGGCTACCCCCTAAACGAGCAAAGTTGAAAAGAGAATTTGAATGAAACTGAATGAAAAAAAAAAATTAATGATTTTTTTTTCGTTGGGTTCACCTTTAACGTTTCACATGGAGAACAGTAGACTATGCAAAACAGCCGTTCTCACTCTTCTCAGAAGAACAGTGAGTCCATATAAACTTCATTACATCAAGATGTTGTCCTTTGGGTGGTCTCCATGCATCTCCACTAAAGACCGGAGACCTACAAACATCGCCATATGTCGGTCGGAGCGTCCTTAAAGGAAAAAAAAGTTTTATGTTTTACAGAAAACGACCATATTTAAAACCAATGTTTGCAGACAAAGAATGATAGTTTATTCATAATTAGGAGCGACAGTAGCCTTTTTTCTTAAAAGAAATAAGTTTATCACAGATAGAAATTTTCGTTATTTGTCGCTCAACAATAATTTGTTCACCCGATCGAACTTTTCAAAATTCAAATGATGGATCTTCTGTCACTAATCACACGCATAATGGTTTGAGGAGATGAAGGCTTTTGCAGATATGTATTGACGGGACTGAATGGTTTAATAATGACTAAAGCTATTTTCTTCGTATGTCATCTTCGTATATTCTAAACGCCCTATTTCCTTTGAAATCATTTACTAATTCGGCTCAGAATTCATGAATAAAACTTGGAACTGTTGGTAGAGGATAATCGATGCAACTAAACTGATATGCCGTACTCTCCTAATTGTCATTAGAAAACAACGAAACATTTAGGTCGTTGGACCTCATGGTCTTAGATAATATTGCCGTGGCAATTTCAAGAGGTCTTAAATGATTTAAGGGATTTTGTTTAGCACTGCAGGTACTTCAAACCTTACAGCGTAAGATCTTGTTCTTGTACTCTTGTTCATAACTCAGTACTTCGTATTTGAGGAAAGACTGATCTGGTCAAGAAATTCTTCCAGTTGTCCCAAGGTTACAAAGTTTTATGTAACAAAACACAAGGAAAAAAATGCATAAAGTCTTTGCTGTTCTTTGAAATCGATGTACATATTTATGATCTTCAAATTTGACAACTGTGAAGAATGAGTTAATGACAAAATCGGGCCGAGTATTGTAGACTGAGCTCGAAGCACTTAAGCACCGTGCCGTAATTTTTATTGAAGCCAGTTGGCGTTATAAAGAAATTTAAAGGATGTGCAATTAGTTTGTATTATATGACTTCATTGATTTCCCATAATGCAATGCGCCATTGTGAAATAAAATGTTTTGAAGGAGCAATCCGTAACTTTCAGACCGAAAGTTCTATAAAGGTATATGGTTTTCACCAAGAAGGAGAACAAAGCTTCGCTAATTAGCCTAATTTATGACTAATGAATAAATAAATTCAGCATCTCAGTCAGCATCTTCGTCTGCAAACTCTGCATATCTGCACGACTGAGAACCGATCAAGCAATGTCCAATCAGCTAGAGACATGGTTCAATTATCCGACCCCATTGCATATACACCAAATATGCTATTCAAAGAGAAACTTATAATCTTTGAATTTGATTATGTGTAAGTCGAGGGAGTAGAGAGATTTGAAAGTAATGGTAAGCCCCCTTGCTCCACAGATCACCGAATAGTAAATTTTCTTCTCTGGTAACCTCAATGCGTGTTTTTCAACTAACAGCTGTTAAGTCAATGTAGGTCAAAGGTCACACGACGTTTGCGGTGGAACGCTTTGAAAAAAAAAAAAAAGAGAAAAAAATCCTTGCGAGCACAGTGTTTCAAGAAGTAAAGGTCGTTTGAACCCAGGACAAACGTGGGCGAAGCCCTTGGCAGATAGATGATGATCCTTGTCGTTGAGGTCAGTCACAGGATACTGTTTGAATGTGCCTCACAATCACCGTGAAAAGAACCTTGCAAAGGCCCGAAAGAAGAAGAAATGCAGTATGCTGGAACTTGTGCATGACATGTACGCTATCTTCCTGATTACTTTCAATGTGGCAAGGAATCACTTCGTCCTTTCGTTTCTCTGTTGTTTTTTTTTTCTTTTGTTCCTTGCTTCAGCAAAGAAACCTATGCAGTCAGGTTGGAGTGTGTGCGTCGTGTATGTATGTGTGTGTGTCTCTGACACTTGCTTGGGGACGCTCTAACTCAATAGGGGAAAGGCGGATGAAAATCAAACTTGGTATGTATGTTCGCCATATTGAGACGGTGTACCGTATCGTTTTTGGTGGAGTCGAAGCTCGTCTGGAGACACTGGGGACAAAACTCTGTGTGTCTGTGAAACTTGCTTGGGTACGCTCTAACTCAATAGGGGTAAGTCATGTGAAAGTCAAATTTGGGATGTTGGTTCTCTATTTGAAGGTGTGCCCTATCGTTTGGTGGGGGTCAAAGGTCATCTGAGGGCGCTGGGGACAAAATTCTGAAATTTTCTTAACGCGATATCTCAAACTAAAAGCCTTGGACGAATTTTACACTTGCTATATGGATGCATATGGTAATGGTAACTTTATGGGGTTCAAGACTTTTTGGGTCCAAGGTCCAAGTGGGTCATGTGGACCATTTTATGAAATCATGCAAAGTGACTCTTCTCCCACAGATTGTATGGTAATAAGTTGAAATTGTGTCACATTACTGCTATGGTAGTGGTTGCTTCAGGTTTTACAGGATTATTGGTCCCATATATGGGCCATATGGACCATTTAATGAAATCGTTCAGAGTGTTTCTTTTCTGCATCTTTTGCTTTACAATGTGATATGCTCATCAAATTAGCATTGTGGTAGTGGAACCCCGGGGTGTTTTCAGGATTTGGGGGTCCAAAGTCCAAGTAGGCCCATTTTATAATACTTCTTCTCCAACAGATTGTATGGTATTAGGCCTACACTGAACTTTGTCCCATTCCTACTATGGTATTGGTTCGCTCAGGTTGTTCATGACTATTGGTTTCATATGGGCCCACGCAGTCCATTTTACAAAATCATGCTTTTCTTCATATATCGCTTTACAATGTGAAACGTTTGGCAAATTAGCATTGTGGTAGTAAAACCCTTTCTAGACAGTGTTCAACATTTGTGGGTCCAACTTCAGAATGGTCCATAAATTCATTACATTGTTCAAAGTGATAGTTGTTCTACAGATTACATATTACAATGCCGGTGGTTTTTCAGATTAGTACTAGTGGGACATCTCAATGTTATATGGTACCTTTGAATAGTATGGTGTCAAAGAAATAGAAATCGCTTGTATTTGCAAATTCCGTCCTTTCTTTCACATGTCGGCATGTATTACTCTTATATGAATGAATTACGAGGAAGCATTCTCAAGAATATTCTTGAGAGTTCTTGACAGAGTTCTTGACTATTTCAATGCTATCACAAGTCCTAAACTGCAAGGAAGTAAAAGAGATGATTTTACACATGGGAACTAACACTGATGTCACCATATTCCTAAATGACCCGTCATGACTGACAAGTCTAGTCTGCTTGAATAAAACCAGGGGTGAACTAGGAGAATTGAACTTGAAGGCAAGTACATCGAAGCCCATTAAATCTGTGGACATTATCATTGCATCCCTGGTTGCAGTGATCCATCCACTCACACGTAGGGCCTAGGGTACGAGATAATAAGTATCAAAAGTGAGATTGATATATTGTAACGCAAACCAAAGTAGGCCTAGCCTAGATGGCTCCGATAACGCGCACGAAGTAACGTCGTAGTGGAAGAAACCTCACTCATGCCAAGTAATACCTGCATTTAAATGAACCTGCGAACTCGGTTAAAACCGAAACTGGAATACCACTAGGCCTGACTCCGCCGGCTACGATCCTGGCGAAGTGAAAAGGACGAACGCCGTTACTAATGTCGTCGTTGGCGTTAATGTGTGTTAATGTAGTATGGTAGTTCGTATACATGTACGATATCGGTACTACTAGACAACTTGAGCGATAGCTGCGTATGTCATTGTCAGTTTCAGTAGGCTACCAGTTTGAAGCCAGCACGCACAGGGTAGGTACTAGGTAGATGGAAACGACTTGAAGCAATCAATCAAATTCCCTATTCCCTGAGTGAAAGTCAGGTGATATTTCGAGTGTTCCTCAGTGTTACACGCTATGATAAAATTCCAAGGATCTTGCAAGCAGGCTAAAATACCGATTGTCTCTTCATGAAGCAATAGAAATGGCTTGCGTCACTCTCACCTTCACAGTGAATTTGCACCTTACGTGTGTACACAAGAACGTATGACACAACTATTCGTGGGCACCAACGCAGGTGAAAGTGGAGGGGGGGGGGGGGGGAGCACACGATGGGCTGAGTAAATCCGAGAATCGAAGCTATGGACTTCGATTAACTACAGGTATATTATCTGGTTCTGTTGACAGAAACTGTGAAGAAGTTGCTGTAAATCAAAGTGAAGTTGTCAAACCTGTGTCAATGTTAACTACAATTTGACTTCCATGTCATCATGGACTGGTCATTATTTATTGGAGGGGGGAGGGTGGAATTAATGCATGCCAAACTGTCTCAAAGGAGGGTGAGTGTGTTTCCTATGAAGCTGCAAATTCATCTTGGTTCGTGGTAGACAATGCTACAGTGGTTGCACTGCAAAGACCCTCTGGTTAAAAGTACCCGAAACTGCACTTAGTGATTATGTTTGGATGTTTAAAACCTTTTGTCGAAGCTCCAAATACTTTTAAAATAATCTTCACGCAAGGAACCACAGAGCCCATAGGGGGGTTGATTTTTCTTTTTTTATTAGTTGTGTACATTTCAGAAGAGGCCACGAAACGTCAGTGTACTTTGAGGAATTAAGGAGTGCAACTGGTCATTCTTCGTAGTAAACATATCAAACTTCAGTCTGTTGTAGCTGATTTTTTTTTTTTTTTTTATCTGTTTTAGCTTAGCTTCTCAGCAATGCCAATTTGATAGCAGAGGGTATTACACAGATATGAGAATGCATACGCGGTGAGAAGGAATTCACACATATATAGTACTATCATAGGATGAGCCTCAGTGAGAATGAAGGGAACTTAGGGAGGGGTTCGTGCTGTGAGAGGAGGGGTGCCGGAGAAAATACATTAAACATTGACAGAGGTGGTGGTAACACAGAGTGGAAATTGTGAAGGAAATTGAGACTGCCCCACTAAATTGCCCTCATTGTGTAAACGTGAACTGGAACATTTCGTATTGGAAACATCTGTGACCTGGTGTACCATGTCGTACGTGCAGATTCTCATATTGCGGATATTGTTGCAGTAGATTTAAAGGAAGATGGGTGGTTTTGTGGTACTTATATACACGTAACCGTCAATGCAGTTACGGCAGCTATTAAAAAAAAAATCACCTGTCGAATCGAATCCTATGCGAATCACTTAATTAGCGCCCATTAAAACAAATCCAAGGTTTTTTTTATTTTTATTTTGCACTCTTCAGTTTCACAAATCAAACAGATGCAGGAACCCCGTGTATTTTATTTTACAAGTTGCTTTTGTTTACGTATTGGAAAGCCAATTGAAGGAAGATGAAGAAGCTGTACACTTGATTTTGTATCTATGGTTAGATGTACTGTGTTGCCTTGCAAAGAAGTGGTTTATATGGACCAGAAGTAGCTTTATCACTATAAAGACGTAACAACTAACGGTACGGAAAAATATAAACAACAGTTAAAGAGGACATGGTTCTTTTTATCCACCATGTCTTCCCCCATCCCAACAGTCTTCCCCCCCCCCCCCAGGAGTAAGTTACCGTAGTTTTACACGATACACTTAGTCAAGCAACACTTAATAAAAACATTACAAAGAAAAACCCTCCCCCTCCCCCACCCCCACCCAAAAATAGAAAAAAAGAAAGAAAAAGCACTTGTGTCTTTTAATGTCATACACGCCCACACAAGTGACGAAATTGTTGTAGCCTTGTATCGCTTTAATTCATTTGGAAGTGGAAAATGTGGTTTGCCCTATTTGACTTAAGGATAACAAATACGGAGAAATGGAGTGACATAAATTCAAGATGCTTTTTTTAACGATTCTATATGGCGACAGACATCGAAGAATGTATCGTTAACGGGAGATCAAGCATTAACTTACCCTATACTTGTGATCACCATGGAATACTAGAATGGGGATCAGCCTCCAGGGGAGATACTGTAGCTGCTCTGATCCCGGGACTGCGTTCGGACTTGAGAACGAACACGCGATCAGGATTAGACAAAAAGCCGGGTACAGTACAAGCTCATGTCTATATATGCAGATACGTAGAAGCGCTTTTACAGTGTGTACCATCTTCGCCCGACGCTTTGCTGTATTTCTATGGAGTGGTTATGTTAAAAGCTGCTGATCCTGGAAAGTGTCACATTAATGTGATGTCATCTATCTAGGGCTATGTAATGAACCCCACCCCCATCCCAGCGCTATCCTTTCTTCCCCAGTGACCATATTAAGCTGCAATATAAGCCCCACTTTGTAAGTTTATCAGGTATAAGTTTACTGGAAATCCACAGCGTCGCATGAGAGTGCACACTGGGGTAGTAATGTCATGATTGCTCCGGGACCGTATAATTGACCAATGAGCCAGTTCAGTCACAAACTTGAAACACGCATGCTCAGAGGGAAAACGTGTGGCAGGTACAAACGAAACCAATTGCTCATGTAGAATACTGTTGCAGTTTTCACTCACACCTTCAGAACTCATTGGAAGCTGAACCTTTTCGCTTCAGTCTTGGATTAAACTATTGTTCGATGTGTGGTTTTAATACCTGCGAAATTTTATGTGAGCAGCATTAGCTTAATTTCTTGGAGTGAGCTTCGAAATAAAAGCTTGCACAAAGTTCTGTCGAGTATATCCTACTCCTTTGACCTGTAACATCACATCATCATATGGTCATATAAATCATTGACTCGATCGAACTCTGAACTGGCTATTAGCTCTTACAAACACACAGAGAGTGTGTAGTTTACACATAAATTCTGGTAAACGTAAATTGAATGTATTCATCTAATGTTTCGTCTGACTTTGTAAAAAGTTAAAGGCTTATAGTGGACACGCTTGTATCGCGTATCTGGCTGGTATCAAAGATCAAAGTCTTTCACTATCTGAACATGATCGAATGGGTAAATATGCAGCCGGGTATAAAATTTGAACCCGTTGCTTTGTCCTAGTGGCCGTTCTTTCTAATGTCTCTGTGTATTTTCACTGCGATGACTTGTGCGAAAACTTGCCAGTTTTCGCACAGGCCTCATTAGGTGCACATCCCATTGCAGTCGGTATATTCATACGTAGCTTAAAGTTAATGTTATACGTGCTTAGGCCTACTGCAACATCAAGTATATAGCTGCAATAACAACTGGCCCATCTCGTAAGGTCGTTGGTTCTACCTTAGATCTGTCATCAAAAGGTACCTACAGTCTGTTTGGAACTTTCAAAGTATGCGAACCAGCCACTGAAATAATCATTTGACTATTTCCGTCTCAAGACGTGGAGTTCAAACGTCTTCCGAGCATTATTTTCCGGTATTATGTACGCAGGGCATGTCGGACTGTTCCCGACGAGTCTAACAAGCATTGCGCGCTGAAGTTAGCGGAAGATATTTACAAGTCTTCTAGCTAGTTAACAAGACACACCGCCAGTTAAGAGTCATATATCCGTGCATGACAACTGACGGTAATTACTACGTTTGATGTATGAATGCTACAAAGGTGGTCGATTCACACTTTCGATTAATCCGATCATCGATGTGAACTTTGAACCTGTAGAAGACTCGGGCTCTTCCTCAGGATTTTGACGATAAAAATGATTACGGAAAGGCAAGAAAAAAAATGATTATGGCCTACCATATATGCCACTTTTGAAAGTTAAAAGCATGATCAGGTCGTTATTCATTGGTTCTTATCCGTTGTATTTGAGACTTTGAATTGAAAAGTCTGAAGATGAAAATAGGGTTCTTGGCAAAACCACTTATAGAATCATCGTGTCAATACTGTGTCGGCTGTATTATAGGCTGTATTGCATCACCCTAAGCTACATTTTTACCTCCCTGAAAGCAAAATTCTCAACTGGTTCTAAGTTACAGTACTCTTAGATTGACAGCAAATTCGAAAGATGCAGAGCAGCTCGTATTACACAGCGCACACAGGGATCCATTGTTTTGATTACACATGTGGAGGAATTTAAGACAGGCTGAGGGAGGGACTAGAGGTAGGTGGTTGGGAGAATTGCAACTGTCTGGGGTGATGAGTTTTTGTCTTTAAATTTCTTAGCATAACCGACCAAAATCTGTTTATGGGTTTTTGCCAAAGACAAGATATAACCAGAAAAGTGCATGACACAGTGATTGCCCTTTATCAATTTTACAATTTTCTTGTTACCTCTGTTCCTTTTCTTCAACATTGAACTTCATTTTCTTCAACATTGAACATATTGTAGATGGAATAGCCTAGTGTGTTTCACCAGTTTGAAAAAAAAAAAACAGGACTGTTTTAGCATTCCTTTGTTTTGTCCGTTTTCAGTGACGTCCCCGTGTGTATTCATTTTATGTGTGTATGCCTGACATGTATATAATTTTTTTTAAATGACGTGTATAGCCCATTACTGTCAAACGTCATTTTGTGTCATTTTTTTTTATTATTTTTGTTAGTAAAATATCTCATAAGGGCATCCATCGAAGTTCATTTTGTGGATGTCTCAAATTCCCCACCGAAATCCGTTTGACCTCGGGAGATAACTGCTACCGTACTGAGTAGACAGGTAGAATTGGAAGAGCAGAGCAAGTATATGCGTATTCCACTCTCTTGCGCTGAAAGTTTCATTTTGAACACGTGTTTGAACATGAAGAACATCTGCTTCTCCTATACCTACGTCACACGATTGGATTTTGTCGTTGCATCAGAAATAAAAAGAAAGAGAAAAAAAAATATGGCCTTTTTAGCGGTAATGCAAACCAGAGAGTGACAAGGAAGAGAAACCCAATCGTGAATCTGCTTTAGATGGATAAACATCCATGGAGGGTTATTGGGGGGAGGTTAAACATTGAGACAAAAGAGGATAAAATCTCAGAGACAGAAATAAGTGTCATTGTAACCATGCATAAAGCCTCTCCTGGCACCGACTTTGGTCTACAAGAAATAGGACATTTTTTTCACTGTTTCACATCTACAGAGTTCGAATCTTTGTAACCTCCCGAACGACTAATCGACAACTGGAAATAAGTATTAGTCTACCACAATAAACGTGCGAAAACTTGATGAGTGCTATCCCGTCACTGTGGGTTGCGATTTTCAAGTACCACAGAGAAGTGTGGAGGGAGAGAAGGAGGAGACGAGGACGTGGGGGGGGGGGGGGCGGTTTCAGGAGCTTAAGCGATCCAATCCGGTCTACGAGATCCAATCTCTCAGACATGGTTAACGTATAGTGTACCGGCGATCTTGCCGGGGGTATGATTGTAGTCCATGCGCCACTCTAAAATGATCGTGTGAAGACTGAAGGGGTGAGTATTTGCACCGGGTGCCCGATTGAGGCCATGTCGCGATCAAATTGATTCTCTTATTCAAAGTATCACCACGGAGCTGTCACGTTTCAGCAACCCCCCCCCCCCCCCCCCCCGTTTCACTGAAGTATGTTGTATGTTTGAGGAGAGAAAACGAAACTTAAAAATGTAATTAAAACACTTCATTGCTATGTCTGTGCCTGAGATACATGCTACTATATTAACACATAAAGCAAACCACTGTTTTGACTTCACGCGTACCCTAAAGTCAAGTTATATTTTTGTGTACCCCGGTCCGAATTTTCTACCAGGTGGAAACACTATATTGACGAATAGGCAGATGTATAGGCTTTTAGCAATAGGTATTGCCTGCCCACGCATGAGCTTTGCGGGAAGGACTTACAGTGATCAGTCTCCTATGAAACAAATTTAACCTAAATTTATCCTAAACTTAAAAGATAAAGAATTTCAGGAAGGAAGTTGCAATATTTGGTCTGCACATATTGTCCATCGATTACTGCCAGGAGGTTACACACAAAGTTATCTTTGATGGATACACAACAAATCAAGGGGAAAATAAATTGGCGGGACGGTGGATCATATCTACACCTCGTTGACCCATTAGAGTGATACCTCAGAACGTTAAATCACAAGCCATATCAATACATATTTATATTTAGAATTGATGTTACTGACCCCATCGCTTCATCATAATTAAAGAGGCGTAATGGTGTAAGAAAGGATTGAAATGGATCTACTACAAAGGTAACTGAGCTGTAAAAAAAAAGTTGAAATTAAACAACTACACGAGTAAATAAAGTTAAGGAAGCTTTCTCCGTGTATTAATGAAATCCTTATCTCCATATCATGTTCTGTTTGGAAGTTATCAATCGTTCGACGAATTTCTACTTCAGCAGTTGGTGCATTGCATTGTGGGTAATCGGTGTCGTCATAGCTTACCATCTAATTGAATATCCTTTGTACCATTTGCAATGTTGTCTTGAAGAAAAGGCGTGACATTTACTTTGACAACAAACTGAGCTCAAACTACGACAGACGCAATCTGATGTTTCACATGTGTCAAGTTTCAAGGTCTAAAGCTGGAATATGAGTCGAAAATTCGTCAGTGAAAGTCAGATTCGGAATATGTCACAAAATATGCTACAAAATAACATTGTTTCAGCCCTATATTTGCGTAAATGAATATTCATATCCATTCCCGATTGGTCTGTTTGATTTCAACTAAAGGTGATTGACTGCTATGTTTTTTCTTGGAGAGTCTGAATTTTGTAGGGCCAACAAAAATGTCGAGACAATTTTCATATTGAACTACCTGGGAGAAGAGTGCACAGTTCTCTTTCAGGGTTTGTTCAATGTGAATTTTTCCTCTCCTTTCTCTGTTCCCTGAAGTACTGACGAAGATCAATGGTAGATGACCAGGCGAGTACCGGTATAACTCATATTCCAGCTTTAATACGCCTCTCAATTTCAAAGAACAGAAAAAACTTTTTTTTTTGCAGGAATTGGCTTGTGTTACGTAACATTTTGCAATCTTGAGGCAACTGTGAGGAACTCCTTCGAGACAAGAGTAGTCTATCATCACACAATAATATCTTTGAGTTATGAACAAGAAACTGTTGTGTGGGTCTGAACTTGAGTGCCGGCAGTAAAAGATAAAAAAATAACATTTTTTCTTTCATTTAAGACCCTTTTAAATTGGCGATGGAATAGACATGTTACCAAGAAAAAGTCTACTATGGGTTCGAAACCTTCGACCCACGTGTTCGATTCGTGTTTGACGTCATATATTTTTCACTGAGGTGCCAATGTCTGTGTCCCGATATGATTAGGATACAATACTTGTTGTTTATGATAACTGAGCATGCCACTCGTATGATGTCTACCTCACCGAGCGTTCTGCCTCCGCTCTCACCCCAACGCCCCCCCCCTCGTTCTTGTTCTGTTCTGTATGTTCATTCCATCTATACAATCTCCCGTCATAACAACAAAGTAAAAGCAAATTCCATCACGTTTGGTAGTATGCGACGGGTCGTGTACAACGTGTAACTACCCCGTGATTCAATCGATGACACACGAAAGTAGATAACAATCCCACCTTACTTATGAAAATAATGGCTAGCCCTATCCAATATTAAATGGAATGGCGCGTGTGTTAACTCCGACCTAAGTTATGTTCAGGAAGGTACATATTTATTACGATGGTCTGTTATCTCCCCCGTAAGTTTGCGTGACTGTAGGTGAAATCCGATAACAATGCGGTAGGCACGTGGGTAGGCTATATATATTATATATATATATATATATATATATATATATATATATATATATATATATATATATATATATATATATATATATATATATATATATATATATACTACTGCTTGAACACTATAGACCCGTTCGGCCACACCGTGCTCATTGCAGGATTTGTTATTTTGGAACAAAAAGGAACCCTTTATTGTCAAAATTCCATCATTCTCTTCTATTTCATAAAACTCTGGAGGATAACGTCTACGCCACGTTTCTGAAATTGAGAAATTTCATGAATCTGAACGATAATTATGGTAGAAGAAAAAGTAATTTAGTTTTTATTTTTTTTAGGGCCAAAAAGCTAGTAGCCCCATGGCCATGGCAGATGTGCTGGAATTCTGTGTTAATACTACCACGACGAAACTCCTATGTAAACGCATTTCTGTTGGAAATTAGGCTATATTTGAACAAACTAGACCACGATGCGGTAGTTTTAATATCTTTTCACTTATGCAAGAAGTGTTGGCAGTCCTTTGGCGTAGGCCTACCTTAAAAATGCATGAGCAACAGCACTTCATGCTATATCCACCTTGCTCTGTCTGTAGTGACCAACCAAGGCCGCCGGTAACACGTTTGAGTTACCGGGATGCATATCGCGTACATCTTCAAATGTAATCCAGGACCAAACTTGTAAAAACGAGAAATTAATTTAGAATTGCGTACTTCTTTGCATAATTTTGCTTTTGAGACGCTGATAGCTTAAGTTGCAACATGGGCGTGAACTTGAGGAACACTTATGTGGCGTCAATGGTTCCCTTTTGTGGAAAATATCTAGTTGCAAACTTTGCCGACAAAGTTATCCAGAATGTTTAGGCTACTACAAAATTCCTCTCAAAAGTGGTATAACATGTCCCTTCGCCACCGGGCAGTCTAGCCATACCTATCACTTTCAACGTCAAAGTTATCAAAGTGACTATGAAAAACAAACCACCATGTTTTCAACGTTGCAACTAAAGCCCGTGTCACACTAACAGCGCGACCTAATACGCGATTCAACTTTCAACTAAATCTATGCAAACTTGATAATAAAATTTGCTCTGTATCGAACGCCAAAAGGACCGTATGACTTGTTACGTTGTTGTACTGAAAATATACGTCTATATACCCATAATATACGTCTATATACCAAATATTTACGACTATATATCGAAAGCATACGTCATTATATCGAAATGCTGTGTCATTGTACGTATAATTTCGGTACAATGACATGACAAAGGAGAGAATAACAAATGATATCGTCATCATATGTTGAGGCTCTTTGGGCGTTCCATAGTCTTGAATAGAATAGCGGCAAGATTTCTTCCAGTCCGAGTGGTCTGGGATAGTTAGGCTTAATCGATTTTTCTGTAGTTGATATTTTGCATTCAATAATGAAAATGATTAAATCGCGTGTTGAATCGAGCTGGTGTGTCTAGGAACCAGCTGCTTGTTTGGGTAACTTTTATGAGACATTTCAAAGTGTTGTCTTGAAAGCGATACCATGTTGAAACGTTCACTAGGCTACCGACACTTTGTTCCTTTTCAAGCATCCTATGTTCATTTTGGTCTATAGTTTTATGATGCACATACCATTCTTAGGACAATAGATAGGTTAGGCCTTTGGGAATCTTCAAATCCAGATAATTTGCATCGAATACAGAGAGTTATAAGCGGAATGTAATTAAACAGCAATTTTTAGGAAACAATTGAAAACGTTACCTTGAATTTTATTGTATAACGTTCGCTAGGCTAACCTTCGTTCCTAGTATCTACAAGGTATTCTTTTGTTCTGGAATAGGCTATTGCCCTTGTTAAGGCATATGATACATCCCATTCTTGGGACAGGAGAAACGTTAGACCTTGGGGAAACTAGCACATTGCAGATCAGCCTCCGTGAATGCAGAGGAACCTAACGGATTCACTTGGTATTTATTGAACGATAAGGTACATGGCTACATGAGTTTGTGGATAGGATTTTGATCAAAAGACAAAGACATTCAAGCATTAATTGTGTTTTTTTTCTTCTTCTTTTAGAAAAAGAAAAGTTTGCATTCCAATTTAACTCGAGTGACCTGTACGATTATGTCTCTCCTGTTGATTTCAGTTGATTTTGATGTCTGCGTTTTGAACGAAACCCACAAAGTCCCAGTGATAATTATCGCAGGGGGGTTTGTGATTCACTTTTCAACTTTTCGTGGTAGCACTCTGACATTCCACGACCCAGTCAGTGTCTCCTTAAATTAACCGAGTCAATAGGATCATATTCGCCCTGTTGCTGAACTTCACGTCAGTCTGTTCAGTTTGAAATCGGACAGAATTTTCCAGTAACTTAGTTACTGGCGATTCCTGACATGTGTGTGGCGTAGCCACGAGGGGGGTTGGGGGGAGGTGGGGGTCATTCCCCCACGACAAATTCGTCCCCCAGGGTATTTTTAAGATGCATGCACTGCATGACGCTAATTATCCAGTAGTAGCGAAACTAAGGAGCAAAGTAACCTTCGCTATAGAGAACATTCACCATGAAAAGAATCGGTAGACTAAAAAAGGATGGCAAATCCTCGTTCTTTTCATAAAGAGACTACGGCTGCTAAGAGACAGACGCTATCCATCCTTTTCACAAAAGTCGTATTTTTGTAGAGAAGAGCTGACATAACACAAAAACAATCCGTCACATTAAAACATAGTGCTAAATTACCGTCTACCTCTAACGCACAAGAGGAGTGCCATGAACCGCCGGGTCACTTAATTCTGTAAAGGTAAATTGTTGATACCTGCGCCATGCATGCCACCAATATAGCTGGCCAGTTCTGCAGTATTCTAGCAGATTTGGGGTCAGAGACAAAAAAAAAACGGACGGACGGACGGACGGTCGGACCGACGGACGGACTCTCAATGAGACGAAGGACTTATTAGTCACTCGGATATTTGGGAGTCACGTACCCGCCGCTCAAATGGACGCGACTCTGAAGCTAGTGACGATTTATACTTGGTAGTGGTTTCAATGAATCATAACTGTCACATGCACATAATCATAAGGGTATATTTTGAGCAAGAATTATGTTGTTTGTTTATTAACGCAACGTATCTACAATGTAGGACTTGGCAGTGTTGTTGGGTTAGAAGTGGACTTCTTAGACTGGAAGAAGTGGATTTCCTAGAAGTGACGCTTATAATCCAACACATAGGCTAGACCTGGTAGGCTGTGGCAGCCTAAACAAGAAATATTAAAAAAAGTCCTCCTCTATTTTGACGTTTCACTTGATTGAACTTGCAAACTGTTGAACACAAAGTCATCTGGAGTCGTGACTTAGAGGAAAATCTCGAGTAGAATCGAGACTTCCCGTCCCGAGCTGGGTCTCTGAAGTAGAGTTGTGTAACACGTCCAAAGGCTATTTATCATGTATAACATTTCAGCAAGGACAAAAGGTCATTGACCTACAAAAAGAAAAATGTATAAAAAGATGAACAAAAGTAGTACCGGTCAAATTTGAAAACATTCCTGAAATTGACATTGTATCACATAGAAGAACATTGAGAAAAGATTTTTTTTTTTTCCTTGGTTGAATGAGCAGTATCCTTCCAATATGGATGGCGCTAGCAAATATTTCATTTGTTGGATCACCTTTCGCCAGTGGCCACGACGGTACCGCAAGCACGAAAAACAGATCACATCATGAAAGTATGTGTTCAGAGCATTTCATCAAACTTTGGAAACATAGAAACGAGGAGTCTGTATCTGATCAGACAAAGGGGAGAAAAAAAGATGGGAACAAGTTAAGGGAAGTTTGAAGTTTGTGTAATTGTCTCCTGAGCACCATTATGGATAACAGAGTTAACTGCTAGTTGATTGAAGAGCTCAATCGTCAATGAATAATTTTACTTAGCAGGCCTAATTCACATCAAGCGAAACCTCTTGGACTTTAGGGAAGTGGTTGATATCACTCCTGAAGCGTTTTGACCCTGAAAAATTATTTTTGTGGGTTATGACCGCCTCAAGTAATCCGGATAGCCGTAGGGACTATATCTTCCATTCTCCTTTTGTTCTTCGAAAGGAAAAAGGTATTGCCCATTTTGTGGAAACTGTGCAGCATACATATGCTGTTAGTTTAAATTAATATCAAACAGACCAACTGCACTACACACTGACCCAAACATACGCAAACTGACGCACTCACACACACATGCACTCACAATTTATTACTGAGTCAGAAAAAAAAAAAGAAAAATACGGCAAGTCACTCATTCATATAAACCGCGACGAGATCAAGAACAATCCTTTTTGCTGTAAGAAGGTGGAAATAATTAATGTCTTTCGTTGATGGTCCAGATCTTAACTCGCCTTTCGTCCTGAAGACATATTCAGGAATTTCCGATGGGAAGGATTAAAATTAGCTCTGTCAATTCATCCACAATCTACAACAGATTTTTTTTACAGTAAGCGCCACGATACAATCATTACCAGTGTTAACAGACTATACGATATTACGTAGCTGTAACGTAGCCATGTATTCATTCATTTATTCATACATCCATTTATCGATTACTTCGTAAGATGAAACTACAGAAATATACTACGGACAGGTTACTAGAGAAAAAAAAAGGTGTTGATCGAAGTAGTGCACATGAAAAAAAATTATATGACGGCAGTGTATGGCTGAGTCTTATTTAAGGCCCACTTACACCAACGTAAGGCTAGTTAGATCAGCAGTCGTATCCGCACCGATGGTTTCATGATCTGCTCAGTGCATCGATCTCAATGACACAGCGGGTCATTCTGGCTACGCCATTGACTATAGCACGTTTAACATTGCAAATTTGAGCTACACAACTCCTTAGCAACTCTGTAGTCTATTCCTGTAATGCATCCTGGTAAATGTGTCGTTGTGTGAACTTATAGTGCGGTTTATCGAAGCTGAGGGTGGAGGTATAAAACCCGTTACTGCTCTTTATTGGTTGATACGGATGTAACGAATGTCCAATCATGTTTAAAATCTAAGATTATCGACCATTAATTCAAGAGTATAGAATTAATTCGTTATTTCGGTCAACAATTTCGTATTATCCACTAATTTAAGTGTTTGCTTTCCCTGATAACCATGGATATCGATCGATCAGATTAAATTTTCGACCGATAATCCAAGATTTCTTAATCTTAGATTGATAACCCTGTCTCATCCGCCCACAATTCAAGATTATCAAACGAAACTGATGAACCTGGTTTATCGGTCCAAGATTCCAATCCAAGATTTCTGATCCATGATATAAGATTACCAAAATTAATTTTGATATAAACTTGGTTTATCGGTCGAGAATCCAGTATTATCGACCACTGATCCAAGATTTTCAAAATATCTTTTATAAAACTGGTTTATCGGTCGACATTTTAAGATTATCATAGAGATTATCATAAGGTTATAGGGACAAAATAGGATTTTGGTCGAGAACCCACCATTATCGTTGGCTAAACCAAAATTATCAAAATTTCGTTATCATCTTGGATTTTCAGTTGGCAATTTTGGATTTTCAACCAAAATCTTGGATTATGGAAGCGATTTAACAGTGTCATTGAAAATAAGACTGAAAGTTCGATAATCTCGAATTGTTCTTTGATGACCTTGGATTCTCGATCTATGATCTTGGATCATCGACCGATCCACCAGGGTTAAGAAAACAGAATTTGGTAATCGTGAATTTCGCGACAGATATAACCTTGGATTACCGAACTCTCACTTTCGATCGGTGTGCGGTAAGGCCGTATACGTATGGTTTCATACGAAGGCCGTATGGGCCAGTTACTGATAGAATTAGTCCAACCACGGAGTGCAACATATACATGTTCACTACTGATGGGCTTCGCTGCGCTCGCCAGAAAGTTCTTTCATTTGCGTGGTGGGAGTTCTATAGGGACACCAAAGGGGATATAATTTATCTGCTCGCCCCAGGGAGATTTGTAATATAGGCATATAGTCATAAATAGTCATATTTACATACATACAATGACTTTTTACCTATTGGCTTCACTCAACCGAGTTTTCAGTAGGCGCAAGGGGGGGGGGGGGGTGGGCGGCGGTCAAGACCCCCAAACCAACGAAAGATTCAGCTTTTTGGAATACAAATATGGGAAGGAACAGTTGGAAAATCTCGCAACATTTTGCACGTGAAACCCTCGAAACGGGCAAAAGTTCTGGCGAAACTCCAACACTGACATGCCCCCACCGAATCGGTTGTCTGGCTACGGGCCTGGCCTTAGGTCCGTCCATTCTCTGTTAATGATGGCAATACCAGTAAACGAAGGATGATCAAATGCGTGTCATATGCTTGTGCAAGCCTGCACGACTTTGCTTCTGTTTGGGAAATGTTTTGTCTGTTACGAGATAGGCTGAGAGACAATATTTTAGTAAAGTTTGTATGTAATATTCGTCTTCAACGGCTGATGATTTATGCTGCGTTCGCCGTTCAAAGACATCTGGTGGGGTTTCAACCAACGTGACTTTTTGTCGTTGCTATGGCGATAGATAGCTATCTGGAGCAAATTCATGTTTAAAATCGGTCGATTTGCTACGGTCCATAAAAGCGATGGAATCATGAACGACTTCCTGGCTCAAATAAGTTAAGTCTTCGGAGGCTCGGTTTTAGTTTGTGTCAACCGCTAAGGAGGTCATAGGTGTAAGTTAAGCGAACCAATGTTACGCTTGTATAACGATGTGTCTGGTTGCACTCTGGTAGTTTCTCTGCCGCTAGTCAGGTTTCTACGTTATCCTACGTGTACGCTAATCACCACTTCAGAGCGTAGTCATTTCTGTTCGCCGACTGTATAGCGGTGAGATGTCGGTACGTGATAAGTGGTGTAGGTCGTCATTCCATATCTGATATAGGCTGTGCTACTTTGCTGTAAGTTTTGTATTTTTAATTTTCCAACATTCGAAGCAGTGAATCCACAACGACTCCGTTCGAGGTAGTGTAACTTTTGATGTGATGTAATGTTTTGACCAATGGTCAATGAATTGATGTGGATCGTTCAGGAGATGTAAATAATGAATACGACCGAGTTTGTACTTTGAAGAACACCGCTCTTGGTTGGGGGGGGGGGGTATACAAAGCACTGGAAAGATCGATCCGTGCGTAACAGAGTTTGATCCAGTATGCAGGTTGCTGCCCTCTCCAGATTTATAGATAGATACCGTTAGTGTTCGATGTCTGGGATACCAACGTTTGAAACAACATCCAGACTTGAGTTAGACGTGTCGCTGCCCTGCGTTGCCCTGGTCATTGCCTGACTGATCACCAATTAAAATGTTTAGTATGACATCAGTAAGACACTGAGCGTGGCACAAAAGACACTAAAGAATAACACAGAGCCCAGTGTTCAGGTTCTCATTCACTAAAGCAAAGATCGAATGTCCTAATGAACATTACTCTTGATCAAGACTTGGTGAATTTTTTCCCCCTTCTTTCCACAACGCCCATATTTTCTGCTGGCAGCGCTTACCCCCGTGCACCGCTCCCCCTTTTGAGTACTGCTCTGCTTTCAACTGTTATATCGCGAATTGCTGAAGAACAGTGACTCGAACATTGCAGTATGGTAAAGGCGTGCCGTATGTTTGAGTTTCTAGAGCAGTATGGGATGTATCGATAACTTACTGGAAGGAAAAAACTACTATCGTCCAGTTAGCAGTAACTCATTTCCACAGCTTAGATGACCGTCTAAGGTTTCAGTTAAATTTTTGAAGAAATTGTGGCGTAACAGTCTCCTATCGTGCTACCTGTAGAAGGGGCTTGAAAATACTCTCAATTTGACAAGACTAGGCTATGCCTGCGAAGCCCTTTAAGCTTCCACTGGAGTTTACCAAAATGCCCTGATCTTAGGGTGAAACTGTGAGTAGGAGAAGGAAGGCAGTTTAATGACTTTTCACTTGAGTTAATACTGTGTAAAGGTTAACCGGGAACCGTAAACTGACCTACATTTAAATATATATGTTTATTTCTATGTGAGTCATGCTCTCCCTAATATCGATGTGCCTGGATTGTATTCCAAGCCTAGGGATTTCCTACAAAACTATACGTGCATAAAATAGATCACTTTCTGCTATCTCTACGAAAGTTACTTCCAGATAGAACATTTCAAAATTAATGTTGTTCCTTCAGCTGGCCGTTCAGTATCTCCATCCGGTCCCCTGACATAGATAGTACATATACAAGTGTTATTTGCCAGCATCGAACTCTGTGGAAATATAATTCGTAACACGTGTTACGCGAGACACAAGGGCATTTGATGGGCGATTACATCAGTTTTGGGGATTCTCTTTTGTACTTTCTCATAAAGTAGGATCTCGAGTTAATTGTGATTTTGCAGTTAAACTGTGTGCATGTATGCTCGTGACGCCCTACTTTGTAAACACGGTATCTCAAGAAGGGTAGCTTGGACAGATCATACTTGGTATGTACGTGTACCACATTGAGTACAAGAACTAAATTGTTTTTTGGGTGGCGGTTAAAGGTCATTTGAGGTCAACATTGGTCAAATTTTGAAAACCTTGTAAACATAATATCTCAAGAAGGGAAGCTTGGACATATCTCATATTTAGTATGTTGGTATACCACATTATTTACAAGAATCTTATCGTTTCTGGTGGAGGTCAAAGATCATTTGGGATCAACATTAGGCAAATTGAGAAGGCTTTGTAAACACAACATCTCAGTCAAGAAGAGAAGATTGGACAGATCTCATGTTTGGTTTCTAGGTGTACAGCATTGCGTAAAAGAACGCTATTGTTTTGGTGCAAGTCAAAGGTCATTTTGGGTCAACAGGTCAAATTGTGAGAACCTCGTAAACACGATATTTCAGGAAGGGAAGCTTGGACAAATTGTATTTGGTATGTAGGTGCACCGCATCAAGTACAAGAATTCTGTCATTTTTGGTTGAGGTCAAAGGTTAGTTGGAGTCAGCAAGGGTCACATTGTGAAAACCTTGTAAACAATATCTCAAGAAGGGGAGTTTGGACTGATTTCATATTTCGTTTGGAGGTGCATCACAATGAGTCGAAGAACCATATCGTTTTTGGTGGAGGTGAAAGGTCATGTGGGTCAAGATGGGTCAAATTGTGACAAACTTTTAAGCAGGATATCTCAAGATGGGACGTTTTGACAGTTATTGTTTTAGTATGTTACTGAACCCATTAATTTCAAGACCACATTGAAGTTAGAGGAGGTCAGACGTCAACAGTGGTCAACATGATTCAGATATTTAAAAAATCGTAAAAAAAAAATGATATCGCAAAAAGGAAAGCTTGTCCTGATTTTATATTTGCCAGTGATGTACAATATTGGCCGCAAAATCCATATATGTTTGGAGGAGGCCGATTTGGACAGCAAGGGTGAGTGAAAACTATATGCTGACATTTCACGACGGGAAGCTTTTGGACATTTGCAGGTGGATGTACACGTATGAACCAGTTCGAATCTCAACACGTGTAGAATCGAATATACACAGGGATTACTTGACTAATTAATCGACTATATGGGTGTATGTGTGTACGTTAAATAGAAGACATATACGTATTACATCATTTATATCCATGTGCTATTGGAATTTATGCTCGTATTAAAGTGAAGTAATGCAGTTACTGTAACATATTTGTCCCGTAGCAACTACCATTCTTCGACACGGGTAGGCCTACTTGTTGTGTTACCGTGTAAGCAAAGAGTGCATTGTTCTTGTTTTCCTTTCTTACATAGGACAGGTTGAATACATCATTTCACTACTACAGTTTCCATGGTAACAAGCAGTATAGGGGGAGACCTTTGAACCTTTGTGACGAGGTTCAAGCCTCTTATTGCAAGTTGTAATAAAGAATCCCCCACCCCCTTCCGAAGGAGTAGGTGTGGAGACGGGAGCAAACATTTTGCTTAACGAAAACCCCAAGCCATCTAATTATTGTGTATCTTATACGGCTGATGCCAGGTGATGTCGACAGGGCATTTTCTACTTCCATTAGACGCTATTCTCTACAAACATGGATAGTTATTTTGGCACTTACGTTTTTCAACGCGGTATTGAATTTGTTCATGAATTGTCTTCAATAGATTACCCTAGGGATTAAGCATGCACAGCCTAGATTTGCCAAGCCTCTTGCGATTTTTATGCTTTTCTCGTGTGTTTGAACGTTCCTGTCGCTGATAGGGTATTTCTACGGAGTAATTTCTTTTTTCTTGGGAGGCACATTTTTTCTTTCACATGGAACATGAAAAGCTGCTTTGATACAAAGTATACCTTTCAACGCAGTAGTGGGTATTCCGAAATGATTTAATAAAACTGAGGAAGAAAAAACACTCTCTCTGAAAAAAAAAAAGGCTTACCCTGGATATCAGGCCTGCGTAGTCTAGCCTACATACACCCTGGATGGCGGTCATTCGACTCGTACGAGTCCGTGAAAGAAACAAGACATATTTTTTAGTGTTACCTTTATTTATTTAAAGAAATCCGCTTACGAAAAGATAATCTCTCACTCTTAACAAGATTCTGGCTACAGAACGATCAAAAGAGATCGGGCAAAAAAAAAAAAAAAAAATGATCGCCCCTGGAAAATTTCTTTCCTTTTAAAATTCTAAGTGGAGACGAAAACATGTATACCTTATTCAGTTTTCCGCAAACGACACCGGGGTTGATCTGCAATAATAAAAAAAAAGAAAAATAATTACATCATGGGAAAAGCTAAAAAGAAAAAAAAAAGATCGTGGCATCTTAAGATAGATTTCCAAACTTTTCATCTTTATCTTATTAACTTTCGTCCTCAAGTTCAGTTCGGAGCGGACTTGTTTTGTCAAATGAAATTCGAATCCAGCAACTTTTGCTAATTCTAAACATCGGGAAGTATCAAAGATAAACAAATAACAACAGCTCAAGTCTGCGGCTGTTGTTAACCAAGGCGGTCTAACCAATTCTGTCTCTCTGGAATATGCTCCATTCAATTAATAATTCAGAGTTTGATATAACTATCCTTGAAGACGAAAGAAAAATCGATGCGTCTTTACGTCTAAGATCAGAGTTATGTATTTCATTATGGAGAGGAATACTTCGTGAAAATCAATATTAGCAAATAAAGCAACGTGTAAATTAATCGGACATGTTATATCTCATAATCGTACAAAAATTCTCAATTTTGATTATTTTTTTAATAAAGAAAGGAAAGAAGAAAAAAAAATTCTAAACGTTCATTGGTTGCTTTGGTGAGACGTCATCAGGCTGAAGTTCTCAGACTCAAAGTGTGTGACGACATTCATCCCGAAACGTGGATAGAAAAGACAGTATTGCCAAGTAGTGTTCGATCATTTTCAAGTTGTGAGTTTGAGATTGATTCACTGAGTGAATGAATGAAGGAATGACTAAATGAATTATGGATGAATTGATGAATGAAAAGGAGAATAGAATGAATGATCGAAAATGAATTTAAAAAATGATTAGAAGAATGAAAAAATAAAAAAAATGACTGAATTATTGATTACTTGATTAATTGATTGATTGAATGAATGAATAAATGAATTGACGATTGCATTAATAAACACATGACATTTGGGATGGACGGATGGATGAAAAGATGGATGAAAAGATGAATGAAAAGATGGAATGAACGGATGAAAAGACAGATGGATGGGTGAATGAAAGCACACACGAAAGAGTAAATGAATAATAACGCATCAGTGAATGAATGACTGAATGAATTAATTAAACTTTGAAACCTGTTTCGTTTCCTCGGTTTTATTCGTTAAAATACTATCAGTTTGTGCAAAATGCTCTAAGTTTTCATATCTGGCACCTCTATTCTGGTCATTCTTAAGTCCGTCCAGGGACAAGAAATTGACCCTATCGAGGGCGGTATAGCAACCTCTATCCTCAATCGATGCAAATGACTCGAACAGACATGTCAAAGAAACTGCGTCTATTAACTGTGATTGATAAACCGTGTTGCATCCTACAATGCAGACTTAATACGTCTTTCACTGGCAGTAAGTACGAAACTTAATTCGGAAAGACGGGTTGTGGGTGACTGACGTTGGTCCATTTTTCTGTGACGAAAAGGCCAAAACCTGACATTTAAGTGGTCACTACCCTCAAGATTGTCTGGCCTCAGTAAACCTTTTCGTGGCCTCAGCGTCGGTCACGACCATTGATCCTGACAATTGATCTCCTTTGGTCATCTTCAGGTGGACACCTGCCCGTAGCCATTATGTTATTTATTTCTGATCTTTTTTACTGGGTAGTTTGTATGAAATTTTTGATTTATCGACATGGACTGACTAAAAATGTCGCACGCAAGTCTCTTTTCCACGGTAGGGTGGATTCACGCGATATCGTGGTTAACGATGTATTGTTTAAATAGGGGGGGGGGGGAGGGTCGAATCCCTAAAGTGAGTGGCGTGATAAACTGGTGGATGGGGTGGATATAACTTCAAGTGCACGATACTCCACCTCCTTTTAACGTCCCGAAATTAATTGAACATAACCTACCTGAACAGACCCGACCCTTGCCTGTTATATAACGCGTGACTCAATGATTGATGACGCAGCATTATATATACATACATATATATATATATATATATATATATATATATATATATATATATATATATATATATATATATATATATATATATATATATATATATATATGTGTGTGTGTGTGTGTGTGTGTAAACGTATTCTCTTTGGTGCTTTTGTCAATAAACTGAAACAGTAAACCCATATCATTTTTATCAATTTATACTCATGTGTTATGGGAGGAAAGGAACTCATTTCATGAGATGGACAAATCATATCAACTTTCTCTGAAATATCTCACGAATTAATCGGCTTTACTCGTCTTGATAATTGACCAAGGTGCATTGATTCTCGACCTAAACAGGATGTTCGGTAGATGTGTGCGGTAACAAATGACTTTTTAAGCATCGTTTGAATAGCTTGTACGAGGAGTGGACAAGCGGAGATGCTTCTTTTCGTGTGTATCTTAACCCTCACACAGTTGTTTTAACTTTTCTTGTTTGGAAGCCCTACTGTCGAACGACTACAAGTGCACAGTCAATGACCTTCTGTGGGAAGAAATAACTTCCTAATCAATTTTGAAATTCCTCTCCTCCTGCAGGTCAAGATTCTTCAAATATTACCCCGGTCTGTACTTTGGATTTTAGGCCTATTGTTTTGACAAAGTCGTGTTAGCTTTTTTCGATGTTTTGTCGATGCAATACGTACACATTATTCGTAACCTTGATGCTACGTTTCTCCTCGTTTCTCTCTCGTTATATATAGACTCCTCCTCGAGCAGAATATCCGAGATGTATAGGCTCTGCTTGTTTATGTAGTAACGCTAAACCTCCACGACAGGTTACGGAAACTGCATGTGTTGCTGCTCTGTAGCAACGGATTATCGTTATCGGCTGTACGGAGTCAGTCAAATGTCGAGCCAGAATTTGGAACTTCAAATTTTAAGAACTATGCTGTCGTCACTGATTCTTATCTTTAGAGAAACACGGATGATTGCCATCGGGCGATTGATCGATTGGATCTTAGTGTAGAACAATGGAGTGAGTCAGGGAATTATGTAGTATTGCTGTAGATCGATAATCGATTTATGCTGAATGCTGATCCCTCAATCATATCTTCCAAAGGTTGTGTACTGATATCGCAACGTTTTCTGTGAATCGAGTGGACCGCACATGTGCAGACGCATTTTTTTTTTTTTTTTTGCTTAGCATTTACTCAAATTCTTTTTAAAGCTCTCCCTGACGATATTCACAAGAGTGATAAACAAACGGTATCAATCTTAGCCACAAATATCCACGAATGTCATTGCAGGAAGGTATCTTGCTAACTTCTCCAATATGTCAAGTGCATGTCCCCGTATTTTTTTTTTCCTTCTTTTTTTATCAGGTGACACAAATAAGTGTGGTGGGTGTTTTTCAAAGTTGGTGTGAATTGTATTATATTGAGTAGATGTGGCCGTTGTTTTTCGGGTGGAGGTCAAAGGTCATTTGGGATCACCATAGGCAGAAAGGGAATTTCTTTGAGTTGCTGTAACTTGGTGTCCATTGTTCAAATGGTCACATAATTTTAGGATGAGATAGATTGGTTGGTAGGAGGAGAAAGTAAAGTAACATAAATCTTATTAATATTAAAGGGTCAAAAGATCGAAAAGTGATGATTTATTGATATCGCTCCAACAAAAAGTGTTAATGGGATTGTGTAATGAAAAATTTCATTCGTCTATGTGAAGTGCATATAATGACTTCATTTGACCCCTCTTGACCGTATTGGACCTCTGTGATCTCTTTATGATGCATGGATAGGTCTTGTTGAGACGAACTACACATCCAATTATACTACCCTCCTGTATGATGCTTCTAAGTCAAGTTATTGACATTTTAGTGAGAAGTCACGTTGATGTACACGAAAGTAAGTGCAGCAGCACAGGTTGTGTTGAATATAGACTCAGTGTATATATCACAGGTATTGAAGTTGTTATGTCATTGCTTCTGCATAGAAGGTACATACACAAAACTACTGTACTGTACTTAAAGAAAATGGGAATGGAGTAATTCTTCCATCCACATCATCAAGACCTGGCTGGACTCAATTGATCATTGCCCCTCCCCCTCCCGATAAAAAAGAACTGTGTGGTATCAGCAAACTTTGATGTATGGTAGGGAGGCTGCTAAATAACTGTAACTATTACCACTGCCCTGCAATTTCACACCTTATCTGAGGCTAGGTTAAAAGTTAAAGCAAGGAACCAAAGTTCCCTTGAACTCTTGTTTTCCTTGGGTATGTTTTGTTATGTGTTTTGTTTTTCATTATTTTTCTTTCTTTTTTTTTTTTTAGATATAACGTAGTATTTAACCACCGTGTTCTTGCAGCTCAGGTGGTATTAAATTGTTTATCATTAACTTGAAAGGTTGGTTGTGGCATGAATATTTGAGTAGTATTTTCGTCACGCTCGGCGGTGTTGACAAACTTTTGAAAACATGACGAAAATTTTCTGAGCACAGGCGCTAAGGCCATTGGGTGAGGATTCGCCCGCTGAAATCCGACACACAGTGCACGATTACTCGTACGATTACACAGTGTTCGATTACTCAATTGACGCCAATATAAGCTATATTTCCATTAATTTAGCATCCCATACCTTTCAAAGATTATTGGAATTGAATGTCAGGCTTCGTATAAATATCGAAAAACAACAAAGACATCCACCGCTGGATGCGTGCTTATACCGAGATCAAAAAGTGTTTAACCGTCCACCTCCGGTGCCCATATCATTCCCACGCTTCGCTCAAAAGTGCAGTATGAAGAGTACAACGAGGGAAGACGGCAGTTATCCCATGTCCTTGTTATACTCTTCATTTTTTTGTTGGCGATTTTTTTTATGGAACGAGGGCGGTAGTTTCAAAATCATACAATAAGTTTCATTACACTCACGAGATCAACACCGTACGGAAGCCGAGAGGTGCGGTGGGATGAAAGTATTCGGCATTCTTCTAAACCATCGATTGCACTATCACGTTTTCCGAAAACACGTGAAAGGGGAAATCCAAAAGTAGTGAGGGGGTTCTTCAAGAAATAACGTTATCATCGTTAACATTTTGTGACATCTTGCAAATGAATGGTCGTTAGTCAGAACATTGCTAGTCCTAGGCCTAAACTAGCATAACTTAGCCTGAAACACATAGCATTCAGTATTTACTTCAATTTTCTCGAACATTTCGGTACGTCATAAACAGAACATTTTCCGTTTTCGATGTTAATTACTATCACGTCGCGGATTGACCAGAAGACGTTTAGCCTGAAACTGCTCACTGCATGACTGTGGTTACGGAGCTATAAAACACGTCTAAATTAATAGTATAGTATACGCCCCCATTATATCCTTACCACAACAACTATCAAGCTTGGTTGTGGCAAACCACAGTAAAACAGTGACATCTGTTACATTTTGTCTCTGCTTAACTAATGTTTGAATGTTTTGGTCACGTTCACGTTTATTTATTAGGCGGATAGCATGGAATGTCTAAGATCAGATCGTGATTTCTTGTAGTACGCCCTCTTTCCCTTCCGAATGTCACCTTCACATTTTGTCGACCAACGGGACCGAAGAATCTATGGTTTACGACCATTTCGATCACTCCCTCCATCACACCTCTCGGCTTCCGTAACACCGTTCACCTGCGACATTTTGTCAACTGCCGAGGAAACACGGGCGGGGTTGTACGCGAGGAGAAAGGAACTAAGAGGTACATATTTCAACTTGGTAGTGGAAACTATATTTCTCTCTTTCTGTAACAAACGGGACACCTATTATTGGTATCTGTTCCTTGTTTATGTTTTTTTACCACGCAGTACCAACTGCTCACTTTGGGATATAGAGTAGATTCATCCTTGGGCTAGGAGGAAAAATGGCTCTAACGAGGGCACCCTCTCGTTCCCCCCATACCCTTTTCTTGTTTCGTAAAGCGTACCTTATGGATGAACTGAATAGTCGAAATGTGATATCTCCTAGCGTGATTGGTGCCTTCCTACAGCGCTATCCTTAACGGTAGATAAAAGCCTATACTCTCATGGTTCTCTCGCATTCGACTTCTTTCAATTGTTATTGTTTTTTTTTTCCTCAAAACGATTTCACAGTCCAGTTTTACCTCAGGAGTCTATCGTTTATTCGCTTTGGTATTATTTGAATAAAGCCGTCCTCGACTTCCCATATCGCAGATAACTAAAAAAAAGAGAAAAACAAATGGCTTTATAGAGATACTCATAAAAGTTCATCGGAAGCAATTAGGTTGGTTCTTGGTCCAGATTCATTCAGCGGGTGATACTTTTAACAAGGACAGTTAATAACGGACATATTTCTAGTCACATCGCATTCCCCGATCCTACTTGTTTTAGGTTTCCGGACCGATCTATCGGATTGCACCTGTTTCACATTTCCCCAAGAGAAGGGTATCTCCTCTAATCATATATATTATTATTCTTTTTCCCCCTCTATAATCTTTGGTCGTTTATTAAGTGGTGATATAACCCGAACAGCTTTACCGGTTTTCGTTGGCCATCAAAATGGTACAAATAGCAATCCGATTTCCAATGTACTTTTTAACTTGCAGGGAGTTCGCTGAAAGAAGGCCTTTTTATTAGATAACGAAATAAAATTTTGTCCTGTACAGATATCAAGCAGTTCCCAGACAAAGACAATTGTCAATTATTTGGCAATTAGACAATTTGGCTAATATCAATCATCAAACCAACAATTAGAATGTTTTTCTCACCGTGAGGCTGGAGAATGTAAAAACATTTTAGTTAGGTCGTACTGTTACCTTAGTTTAATCATATCGTAAATGTTATCCACGTTTCGTTGTTTCCTTTTTTCTTTTTTTTTTTTTGCTTACATTTTGATCGCTAAAACAATACAATGGCACCAACTTTCTTAAGCCGTTAATCTTGTCTGTCGCTAAGTGACATCTCCACTTGCTTGCATAGTTTTATACAGATCTAACGTTTGGAGAGGAGTAGGTTCAGTTGGGTGGTTGGTTGAAATCTGGTGGGGTTGGCAGCTGTTGCAGGGACGACAGGATGAGAGATGCACAGACATCTTTCCTCCGAGAGAAACTCTCCCCGGTAAGTAGCTTAATCGATGTGTTGCGTCTCCCGTATATTACACACTCCCACTGACGTAGACCGGACATTTTGCCTCATCCGTCCACAAAAATGACGGGGATATCACTTTTGACTAAACCTTCGTCTCATTGCACGGGGCGACCCACGTTGGTTATCCATAAG
Source organism: Stichopus chloronotus (assembly GCA_021234535.1). NCBI lineage: Eukaryota > Metazoa > Echinodermata > Holothuroidea > Aspidochirotida > Stichopodidae > Stichopus > Stichopus chloronotus. The sequence goes on along the minus strand of CM037832.1, from coordinate 26,833,667 downwards.
AGTCATGAATGGGATGGACAGTTGCTCTCTATCACCACTTGTTAAAAAGTCAGTGGATCTCCCGCCACCTTCCATTCTAACATGTTTCAATATGCACCATCTGGTCACAACGAAAACCGACTTTCAGTGATTTTTTTTCTTGTTGTTGTTGTCGAGAACAAAACTTTCTTCACTTTCAACCATATCGGATACTTGTATTCTCTTCGTTGTCGGGTTGGGGCCGCACAGTATTTGTACGTGCCTTCTGCAGGAAAACGTCAATTGAAAGGCTGTGACATATGTGTGTTAGCAATGTCTGTTTAAACTTGTTTCGTTTTTTAACCTGTCGATTAAAGTATTTTTTATTCCCTCTTGTTTGTTGTTTTTTCTTTCGCAGATGATCAACGGTATCTTCCAGTCCATTCAAGTACTCACACACTTCGTCCTGCCTCGACGGCGACTTTTATCCATCCCCCACCCGGCGTGCAGTGGTTCTGAGTTACCGAAGTAGACGTGACGAGGACGGACGAAGAAAGGACAAAAGTCTACATTTTGGTCATGAAGAACAAACTTTACCAGGTTACTACTCTCTTGTGCTCAGGGGACATTATTTGGGGGGTCTTATTTATTTACACAAAACATATTTGTATGAAGATGCAAAAAAGGTATAATCAAAATAGTTATTTGATGGCGTTAGAAAGGGAAACCAGACGGTAGGACTACTACAATGTTTTGAAAAGGCCACTGTTGCTATTAAGAACTTGAAAGTACGATACACAGTTTTGCAAGAGCGGAATCTACCTTAGAGACTTCGTCCAGCCCATCAAGCTAAGTGTCGACCCCCCCCCCCCCCCCCAAGAAACGGCCATCTCAAATTTAAATCACAAAGAAATGAGATCGGTAGTGTAGAGAGAAGAGAATTATGTATTGCAAAGAAAACAAATATTCATTCAGTGCCTTTGCAAAGTATTTATGGTAAGATTAGGGGGGGGGGAGAGAGAAAAGAAATTGACGATATTTATAAGTTTGTGTTCGTGAAAATGAAAACTATCATTGTTGCAAGAACTTAAAACGTTGGTTATTCTTTTACTCTTGAAAGTACACATTATTGGCTGACAGCCATGACAATTTTACTAGCTTATCACACTCGTGACACTTATGTGCCCGTGATTTTATCATGATAGTCATATGTAACTGTCTCGTCTGGAGTGAAACGTTTTATTCGGTTTTTTTTTTCTTTCCTATTTTTTTAGCGATCTTTCTCAGATAACATACAAACAGGTAAAGAAGGTTAACATTTCAACATTCCGTGTCATTGGGTTCATTATTTGAAAAAAAAAAAGAAAAAAGCACGTCAGTGAAAAGAGAAAAAAAAAAGCGCGAACGGAAAACGGAAACGCATTGCTTGAAGTGGAGTTCAAACTTTTATCAGGCATCTCTGGGGCAACTTACGATGTCTTTGTCCTCTCTGGGATTAGGACGTGTCATGGTTCATAAAGAATGTTTGCTCGAAAATCCAAAAAGATGGTCGTCTGCCTTCTAAATCGCTGTTTTAATTCCAACAAAAAAAAAAGAGCCATGACAAAACAAGGTTGACGTCGGTATGATGTCTGTGTAATTAAACTTAACTGATGAGGAATAGATTGAGAGTTTGTCTGAGACGGCTTTGCATTTGATACTGTACGCGTAATCGACGTGGAATGAGCCTCCAGTCAAAACATGCATTTCCGTTGACCTCTGTCATTGGTCCAGAGAGATGTAGTACCTGAATGGTCTATGCAGCTGCTGTGCTATTGTAGTATGAAGGAAAAGTTTGGCAAAGGACATTGGCTGTGAGGAAATATTTGATTTGGGTGTTAGAGTTGGGGGTTGATGGGTTTAACAAGGTCCACCCAACAGCTGTTTCAGTGTTGTCAAGTTTGGTTCATGTAAAATATGATAACTTTCCATTTAAAGTATTTTAAGTTACAATGGAAAAAAAAACAACATTCTAATACCCCATTTCTTTCGCTAGATATCTAAGTGGTGTATCTATAGTGTTCCGCATGTAGCACGGGGTGGAGGGTGGGGGAGGGGGTGGTTGGTGGGGGAGGGGTGGAGGGTGGGGAGGGGTGAGGGTGGGGGTGGTTGGTGTTGGAGGGGATGGAGGTGGGGTGTGGGTTCAGGTTGGGTAATTGGTGGCAGAAAACGGTTTACCGTGTTTGACGTTAAGTCCACCTATGCGTACAAATAACTGTTTGCCAACTTGAAGTAAGTCGGTCCGTCAGTAAATTTTAAATATTTTTCCTTTCGTCCTCAACTGGTCAAAAATTCCCAGTAATTTTGCTAACAAAACTACGGGGAATATATTTTGCGTAATTTAATTCATTCATTCATTCGCTCATTCATTCTTTCATTTCTTTTTTAATCTGTTTATGTAACAGTTGCAGACGACGTTGTGTGGTTTGATAAGTTTGTTAGATGAGTTCTTGATAAACGTAAGTGACAGTCAAATTTCTTGGTGGAGGAAAGCCTACTTCACAGTTTATACATAAATTTGTACGAAAAGAACTATTCAATCTGTGATATGTTCATCCATTCAAGGGCGTAACTCAACGTGAGGGGGGGGGAGTGGGGTGGGGTGGCTCACCCTCCCCTCCCTAAGTCACAAAAATGTGACTCTGTCAGGACAAAAATACATCTTTCGCATGACAAGATTGCAGGGCAAAATAAAACTAAATATAGTATACCTTGTTATAACCAAGTCTTAACAATTTTTAGAGTTGGTAATCATAGTTTCAAACTATCAGTAAAAAAAAGACCAAATTGAACGCCCCTTTCCCATCTAAATTTTAGTTTCTCTGGGCGCACTTTTGTTTTACAATTTAAAGTTACGGGGCATTGACTGATTTCCTGGGGTAAAAGTACTTTCACCCCGCCGTCATACATCCTGTTGAGTTACGCCCTTGCATTCACTGCCATGTTTCTAACATCTGAAGCAATGTACTCAGCTCATGACTGTTTTGCCAGGTCCGTGGGGACTACAACCTCCCGATTATATGTCTTTCACATAGGATTACATTAAGTAAATGTTTACGAATAGTGAGGTTGACCACCAGTCTCATCGACAGTCACATATTAGGCGATGAGCACAAAAGGGAGAGCCGAAGTGCGCAAATCGCTCGCTCTTTGTATTTCAAACTGCAGTGAGCTGTAACTTATTTTCTGTATTTTTGTATTCTCTGGATTTTCCTCGATAGTAATGTTCCATGACTTCATTAATATATCGTCGTTACTTGTTTGATCAACGGACGACGTTTTCGGTGACGTTCGTTGAACCGAAAACGTGCTGAATTTCGTCATTTTTATTTTTATTCGATGGTCGTCATTCGTTTTTTACAAATTGAGCGTGACTTTCTTCCCAAGCGAGCCTCGTCTTTTTGTTCATAGTCGCCATTTATATTGCAAGATGTGGGAAGAAGGTGATATGATTTTCAGACGACCCAGTCTCATAACCGTTGTCAGACATCGTTAATTCGTCACCATTCGTAGGCTTACGTCGTTTAGGGTAACTTAACTTCGTCGGTTACAGTAAACGCCGTCATTCATGTATCATTGTTTATATGAATCGTTGAACGTAAAAACAAGATGATATAATGCAAAGTCTTAAACGTTATCCGAGTCTAATGCGTTGAGACTTGTCAACCATCCTTTCAGTCCCAACCACTCACGTCTTCCCCAAGTTCCCCCCCCCCTCCTTTCCCCTCTTGCGATGACGCCATATTTGGTGCGATGACGTCATATTTGGTGCTAAAGTCTTCGTGTCTGATGATCTGACCATTCCAATCACCAGCTTTAATACACCAGGCATGAAAACTCGTCAATTTTTTTTTTTTAAATGTCGCAGATCTGATCAACTTCTTTTCAAGTTTTTTGTTCATCGAGACTGTGAAAATTGATTTAAAGGTGACTGTAACGATAGACCAAAAAGTTTTCCATCATTTTTTCATCAGAGTTAATTTTGCTACTTTCTTCTTTTACATGTACTCTTTCTTTTTCTACTTTATGCTGAACTCAAGTATTTTTGTAACTGTAATTTACTATGCATCCACGCAGACATATAGCGTAATTCATGTGATGTTGAAAGTACACTCTACGAGGGTTGAAAGAAAAAGTTCTACAGCAGTTGCCTAATTAACCAAAGGAGCCCATTCTAGGCTCTCGTTGAAACAGTAAATTGTGACCTGTGTGTTTAGGAATCACTGGAATTACATTCGACGTTCCTCTGTTCACTGTTATTATAATTTCTTATTGTATTTATTTGTTTTATTATTATTATTTTTTTTTTGGCAACGTGATTTGTAAGAACATGACCAAAAATGTTACCGAAACAATTAAATCAAAACACTCCTGTAAAAACCTTTGATAATACTCCCGCACTCCCTCCTCCCTGGGCTTGTGAACTTATTGAACAAATAATAACCGTACTATGAATAACCAAAAACCATATGCCAACTGCTGACAAAAATGTCACTTACAAATTACCTGACTTGTATCAGCTAAAATTCCCAATTAGAAACGCTCGGTGATTTTGTTCCGAATGCGTATACTTATCGCATATAGTCTTCGATATGGGGCTAGCAATGGTACCTTTTTTTTTTTTTTTTTTTTTGGCAATACTCCCGATTGGATCGATAGGTTGCACGAGTGATGTCAATGACCAATGCACGGTGATGACCTTTAAAATCTCCTTTTGTTGGAGAAGGGTTTTTCCTAGAAAGCAATCCCATCGTGCCTTTGAGACAACCTGCCTGATACATAAGTACCATTTATGTTGCGATAAGATTCAGCAGGTCGCCGTGTCGCGTCATTGACCGTATGTGGGACTGCCTAAAACATTTATAACGAAAATGTAGGTTTTTGTTACCTAGGTCAGTCGAGGTCACGAGAATGCGCGGCGCGTGACGCCAATTCAGTAGGCTGTTTTCAATGTGCAGTGTGCAAAATTGGACAGTCACCATAGTGACCACGCGAATATCCTCCGTCCTGGCGAAATCTACAACCGTTCTCAGGCAAATAAACGTTCTTTCTAGACTGGTGCGCCCGGCCAGTAACCACATGCTATTAGGTATGTTTCATCCTGAGCCCTCCGTTCATAAAGTGCGAAACCGTACAAATGAACGACGCGTGTCCGAGTACACATACCGTCACGACTGATTATTTCCCCGTACTTTCGGTGCTTCCGTCGTGTTTGCGAAAAAAGCCTAATATAGGCTTTGTAGTGCTCTCTTTGACATGGTTATTCGTAAAGACTTTAATATTTTTTACCGTAGAGATCATGGATGTACGATTCTATGTTGCCATGGCAATCGATATCGTAAATCATTCCATCCATCTGTGCCGAAGAAAAAAAATTGGTGGATATCAATCACGCTATGATTCTTTGAATAACAGATCAGGTTTTTTTTTTTTTTTTTTTGGTACTTTTCGACGCATACTGCACCCATATCGTGTTTGGAAGATTAATAGTTGGCAACAAAACAATAGTGATTACCTTTGACGATGGAGGGGAAAGAAAACGGAGTTATAAGAAATGAAAATTTGGCCCCAAAATTCTGGAAAAAAAAATCACATTTAGGGTTGTGATTTTTCCCTTGAATAGAATGACATGGAAGTGAAGATTCATTAAGGGCATGCGTTCATTCTTGACCCGTCAAGAAACGGCAGGATCTCCATTTTTGTGAAAATGAAAAACTTTTAGCCCCGAAACACTGTTTGGTAATTTTCGTGACTTTTTGGTCCACGCAGAACTTTACCCTGTACGCGTCAACGACATGAACGGTTGACAGTGTAAGTGCAAGTCCATGTTTCGCCTCCTAACGCCTACGTAAACGAGAAGTATTTGGTATTTCAATTTCACCGCACCTTGTCACCGGATGCGTTGAGACAAACCTTCGTCTCTTTTGCAGGACTGCAGCAAAGCAGACTTTTTTATCAGTGGAAATAGGAATAACACTGTCGTTAAGCTTGCCTTGGACTTAACAGTGGAAGTACATCCTTTTAGGACACTTATATATCTACTCTACCCTATGGTAGATGTTTACCTTCTTTCCGCCATTGTGATGGAACACATATGTCGCAAGGGTTACAAAGATTACAGTGTAGCACTAAAGCATGGAAGTTGTGTGTTAGAACTGTATGTAACACTTGCTCAAACTTTCCCAACGTTATCTCAGTCAACTTGACGTTAATCACGTAGCTGTAGTTTCTAACCCAAAAGGCCAGGTGATACATTAACGTTGAATTTGAAAATAAAAAGATCATAAACGCATACTGCAGTTTTTCGTGTGAAGTCCTGGTGGTGATTAGCTAATCGTTCTTGAATGTATCACGTGACCCACACATCATGTATAATTTCACTTTCGAATCGCCGGTTCACATAATCCGTTTGATCAAAACTCAGTCAAAGGACCAGATATTCCTCATAAACTTGTGCTGCATTTTTTTTTCACTACTTGAATTTTTTCATTCAGTATTTATTACGGTAAATGGTATCGATAGTAATTTTCTATATAGTTATATCTCAATTGATTTCACTGAAGTGTACATATATATATATAGTCGTAATGAGATTCGCTGCATTCAAACTCTTTCGGAAATTTCAATCTATTGATTTATCGGTGTCGATATGTATTGATATCACGATTCAATCGACGTATCGGTCATTGAGATTTGCATGCAGGTGAGCTTGTCGTTTGCCTCAGATGTACCATAATCCGTGTCTCTCATATTTCTCACTCAGTATTGGGACAGTATATACTGACAAGCTAGTCGCAAACGGTCAACGGGAATTTCAACGTTAGGCTATTTCCAAACAGTAATACGATTGTCTTCATTGTAACTTGTAATGGCTACCGTCTTAAAACTGCGTATACTGTTCACAATCAAACTCCCACACACGAATTCGAGTTCAAGTGCAAATTAAGTCTTGATGCAACTGCTAATGCAATAATTCGAAATGATGAAGTGGTACCACCATCTGGGAGACCCTCTTCATTTTTTTTTTCTGTTTTCGGTTTCTTTTTTTTTTTTCTTTTTTGTTTTTGCATATGGCATATGACATTTGTCACAAAAGTCCAACCCATGGCAACGAACTAGCGCAATGTCATATTGCAAATGCTTCGAGTGATACCGTCCGTCCAATGGGAAAAGAGAAGGCTAACTAAGTACGATAGTTGAATGGGAATTGTCTTAAAGTAATAGGACTGAAGTTTGCTGCACGTATATATAGTGTTGATTAATTGAACAAACTGGAATACGATATTGACCAGTCAAAACAGTAATTGATTTAGCTTTCATCAAACTCGATAGTTTCTCATGTCTTCTCGACTGATACTAGAATTATTTAGTATTGTCATTGTGATTACTATTGGTATTTTAATTCTTCACATCTGAGTTTGTTCTTCTTTTTTTCTTTCTCCTTTCTTTTGCTGAATAAAAGGGAATCATTGAGAGCAGACATCCTACGTAATGAACACGACTTCCGGGAGAATTTTTTTTTTTTTTTTTTTTGAAACCATCGGTGAACTTTACCGATTGCTTATTTTGGTCTACATGTGGATACTAAATGCAGATATAGATCCAGAGCCACAAGAAAGAAGTATGCTTTTCTTTATACGTATCTTGAAGGACAATATCTTAACGGTGCTATTCAATCAAAGTTAATAATTACTTCATTCGAAGATTGATGCTAAATTGTCGCAAATATAAGATTTTTTTCCTCTTCTGATTGGTGAGAAAAATTACCCCCAATGTAGTCCCATCTCTGTAGATGTAGCTACCTGGATGGGTTAAAATACGAATTGGTGTTTCACTACTTAAGGAGACGTATTTCAAGACAAAAATAAGTTGGCGCGATTTGGCCATACACGATAGATATAACTGAGACTGTAAGGGCCGATTGTACTAAGTAAATCAAATATTCTCATCTTATATTCCACGTACTATTATTTCAGTCCAACTCTTCCATCTTCTGCTTCAGGTGCTTTGACGTCGTGTGATTAGTATACGTCAGAATGCGGCACAATTTAAAACCGCATTCTCAACCATACTGTACCGTCCAGCAGAACGTTTGTTGAACGTTTGCAAAACTCAAATATCAAACAGTGAGTTGGTGACCTTGGCGCATTCATTTGAAAGCTAGCGAGAGTCACCGCCTGTATCATCACAATAATTCTGTCACAATTGCGTCGATGTCGTCTGCATTTTGTGTCGTTAATCATTTGAGAAATGCAACTGTTGTTTGTGACTCGTCGAAATAGTGGAACGACTGAAGACATGGACCATTTTACTGATTCATCGTTCGTGAGATTAATGTTTTGATCTGCGAAACGGTTTTCATAATGACACGAGTTTTCATCAATCAACAATTATGTAAATTTTTGAAGAAAGTGAAAAATTATTAATCTTCAAAGTGCTAAAGTTATGTAAATATATGTATTCTCTTAATGATATTTGATAAATCTTTGCTATGCGATAGCGAATAAAATATCTCTCGATATGATATTAGGATTTCACGTTGTGAGAAAATTGTCGTCTTCGTCCTGGCAAGAAGGGCGGTGGGGAATTATGTGGGGTTGAATGTCGGTGCCAAATTTTGTACAAATGGAACCAAAAAAAAAAAAGAGGAAACAAGGACTTTGCCGTAAGTTAGAATTACATAAACTTCAGAATATACTGTACAATTTTTTTGGGCGTGTCGACCAGAACAGGAAGAAATCAGTAGGAATTGTCATCTTAAAGACCCTCAATAACCGGCCAGTGTATTTTGAAACCCACGTATTATGATTCCTTTAGTACATCAAACAGGATAATGACACCGCTGTTAATTAAGTCCCTCAAAAAGCTTTTGGTATCTTACCATGTTAAATTGAAATGTTTCAAGTACAGGATACAGCTACGGAACATTGACAGACCCTTGTAAATAAGAGGTCAGTCACGTGGTTGCATGAGAGAAAATGTTCTGGTATTGTTCTTAGGCTACTTTGTATTTTCGCTTCAAGCTTTGTTCCTCAAATTTCGTATTTACAAGTATATCTGTTCGGTTGCTTGATTAACGCCTCCCACCGTTGTAGTTCCACTTCTTCGCTTTCGAAAATCGAACTGCATATTAATTATATAATAAAAAATGATAATAATTGATAATGATAATAATTAATTGTGATCGAATTAATCTTCAGTCACCATCTTGTGTCACATTTTTAGTCTTTTCAATGAAATTTGCTTGTTGAGAAAAACATGGATTGATAGATGAGGAAAATGTATAAAATACAGCTATGATGGTTTTAATATTAGCAAGGGCATTTTTATCAAAAGGAGGCATGTTTCATTTTTTTTAACCCTTTCATTGCCATCTCGCTTTTGTAATGGGAAAATGTATGTATCAAAACATGAAAAACTTGTACATTTTCAAAATAAAAACATTTATATTTCGTTTTTTTCACACATGGTTTTCTCATCTTCATTGGTGTCCATTGGTTCTTTTTTGAAAATGAGAACTTTCAAAAGAACATGCGTCATATTTTAGTTATGATATGATACTTGATACTTGTTTGGAAACGTAATTTTACATTAAGGCGTGAACAAAACCTATAAATCCACAGATTTGACAGGTCGACCCTTATCTATTCACTGATTCCGTTCTCTCTCGACAGCACTTTCATCACCATTTCAAAATTGGGGTATACCGCCTATGAGGCCAGCCTACTCAAGTGGAGCTCGTCATCAATTACGTGCTAACCAGCATGTAAGTGATGACGTCATCACTTACATGCTAACTAGCATATAATTGATGATCCTGCAAATAGTTATACTTCAATATTCACTTCATTTTGCTTACGATTCAGCCAGGCATGGCGCCATCGCCTGCAACAGTTTTCAGATTTTAATTCTTAAAATCTGTGTAGTCCTCATTAACCATATTTGGGGGGGGGGGGGGGCTGTATAAGAGTGGCCTTTCACTCTTACAGCGTCCCAAATAAAAGTCGTCCTCTTGGGGGAGGCGGGGCCTCCCAGATATCCACCCCAGCCACTGGTAGAAATGGAATGTTGAAATTCAATCACCCTTCATAACATGGTTCTATTGTCAATTCATGCAGCCACTTCCCTCTTTTTATCTTGTCATCTTGTATCCAGATTTGCAGCTCAATATCGCAAGGAATCACAAATTTCCTCTGAATCTGCCAAATCTCAAATTAAAAGTGGTAGCAGAGAACTATCAGACCATAGAGTCAGCGTACGAGGGAAATTACGACACGTGACTCATTGAAGAGTCAAGAAAATAAAGTAATTACCTATGGTCCCCCCTCATGAAAAAAAATAAGATTACCCCTATTTCTATTTGTATGGGTCACATTTTTTTCCTTTTCATTAGAAATCAAGGTGTGAATGGTGCCCACGCCTTCCCTAAAGTCTCCGAATGTGGATTCTATGTGAAAACATGGCTGGTAACCGCAAGGCGCAGTATTACGTTACCAGGCTTTCTATCCGTGAGCCTTTGAGCTCCGGGTTTATCCAAAAACAATAATGCATTAAAACATCTGTCCGTAACGTGAATTCACAGGGACTGGGATCTTGTACTTTAGGTGCTGATAATTTAGAGAAAAAGCAGGGGTGGTATGGGATTGTTGATTAAGAAACGGGGGGGGGGGGGAAGTTGATGGAATAGCAGGATATACCAAGTAAGACAACTCAATGGATATTGGTAATACCGCCTTGGTCTAAGTGATAAAATCAAATTAACGGTATTTCTCTAGAGTTACTGAGAGGGGGGGGGGGAGTACTCTATTAAAAAGTACTACTCTATTAGAAAGTACCGTACCACTCTATAAGAAAGTACTCTAGAGTAAAGGAAGCACAGGGGATGCGCCATAAAGGAAGTAGTAAAAAGTGTACCCATATCCAGAAATACCCAAATACGTATCTTACTATACATACATATATCGGCCTATGCCTTATGAGCTGACGAATTATTTGGTGTAATTATTGATTTGCTTGGTTTGTTTTTCGAACATGTAATTAGGCATAACACACCTCAAGAAAAACAAACTTTCACAGAAGAGACATAAAGGCCAGATGCAGCCGGTACAGAGATAGCTTATACAGTTGGTATTTCTTTAACAGGAGAATTCTCGCCGTGATAAAAAAAAAAAAAAAAAAAACAGGGAAAGGATCCCGTGAAAGAACACCGACAGCTCCCGCTGCACTTAATCCCTGGAAGAGAGTCCATGGCGATACATTTCCGTTTGCTGGCTCACGTTATGACTTTGGAATATGGGATTTGGAATAGAGCAAACGATCTGCAAACGATCGAGGCCTTATGTAGACATAATCACAAACATGAATTAGATAATGCAACATATAAAGTAACTATGGTGATAGACATTATGTATGTTTTTATTCCAAGTGACTGGACACGAGACAGTTCACCAAAGTATGACACGACCTAGAAACACGACCTTTTTTCTTCTTCTTCTTTTTCGACTGTTCAATCTTCAACATGTTATAGGCATAAATCTAGTTATGGAACGCCAAAAGAACAAGCTTCCGTTGCTGTGCCAACTTACTTTGCTGTTTAAACTTCCGTTGTTGTTAAAACTTACTTCGTTGTCTCTTGCAACGTAAGTTTTAACAACAACGTAAGAAAGGTGTATTTGTTGGAGAATATTTAATAACGAGGCCTCCTTTTAAAACCGTGAGCCCTGTTTTTGAAATCGGTTCTTTTAATAATTTTCTGGACCAAATTATAAATCTGCAAACTTATAATAATACAAATGATCCATTAAACACTTCCTCTAATATAAATTCTCCGATTGCATGCAAAAGCGAACCCTTTTTCTTGGCATTGATCAGACAATTCTATTTACATAGGCCTAACACTAACTGACTGGAACCTTCGGAAGTTGATTTCGCCGGCCGTTAGCTGTGACAACACGACGGTAGGGAGACTAAAGTGAACAATTTCAAATGAATGCTCCTTCACTTTAAAACTTGAATATTTCAGTCGCATCATCCAATTTGAAAGAAGAGGATTTTTTAACTTTAATAAAAACATCGAAAACACAACCAAAGACTATCGTCATTATGGCATTTCAAATTGAAACTCCCGTGAGCTCTAATAGGTTTAGGGTCACTTGCTTCATTGACAGAGGGTGTTTCTAACAATGTAATGAATTGAATTAATGTATCAATAAATTTCTTTATCTGTTAGGAGTTTACGCTATGGAAGAGTTTTAATACTTGGGCAAGCACTACCTTAAGGGTAGATTACGGTCTCGAAATTTATTTTTTCTTCTAGTAGGCTAACAACAGAATGGGGAGGGGTGATATTCTACCACCTTTGTGTTATTTGTGAATAATGGGAAAATATAGAGACATTAGAATCCCAGTCTTTGGAGAAAAATGCACCAGATGTGAAAACGCGTCTCTCACCGTCAACTTAAAGGAAATAAGAAGTCTTCCCTACTTTATTTTGAAAAATGTTCATAATCTTGCAGTTCTCTTCTCATTTCTCTTATAAACATTTTTTTTTTATGTTACTGCTGAATGTCAGTATTGCATAAGCAAGGTGTTATGCTGCAAAATAGTTGAACTCCACAACAACAACAAAACTACGTAAAGTAAGAAGAGCCATTCATGAATTAGCGTAGAGGGTTATACTAATTCAGTTTGGTTGGATCCCATTTATCTTCATACGATGGTAAGTCTCTATTTTCGGGAAGGAAAGCTGCTCGCTACAGCTTTCTTGAAAATTCCTCATGTCTTTGGAAGCAAATTACAAGTAATCGGATTCCGTTAACCCAGATACAAATTCTCCTCACGAACGTTCATCGAATGATTTAAAAGGATAATTTAAGTCAATAATTTCCTGCTTCTGTAGTTGAGAAAGAGAGAAAAAAAAAAACTATCCATGTTTCGTTGACCTTTCTTTTCATTTCGTCTTTCTCGTTAGCGATTGCTTCTGGAAAAGCAACGGTTTTCAAGGCCACCGTTGACAGGGTATAGTGACAAAACAGGAAATTCTATATTGTAACGGTACTTCAGAGTTTTAACGTTAATACGGTCAAGGCCCCGAACGACCCAGGCTGAAGAAGAGTAATATTAGTGAGACAAAAACTCTCTCCAATTAGTGTAAGTTATCGCTGACATGAGGGGCATATGTGATGGAAGGTTAATGAGAAAGTCGATGTAATCCGTTGGTATTGCCAGCTGCCAGAGCATACCTTACGATGCACATTGAACAACAGGTTACAACAGGTTACAAGAGGCAGCACACCTGCACGGAGGAGCATTGAAGGTAATATACAGGATAATGTAGCTCCACCATGTGGTGATTCTGTCCACCGCACCTTGGGGAATGGCTTACAAGGTGAATGGGAGGAGGAGGGAGGGGGTGGGGTAGATGAAGGAAACATCCCTGGGTGTAAAGCAGTTTATGTGCTCCTAATATTTAGACGAAATGCATCGATCGTGAAGCGACTCAACATGTCTTGTGTGGACGACTCCATTCATTTACGTGCAAATTGATAAAAGTGGCGTGACGTATCCGCACTGCAACGTAACCTCTGGGGATGAATGCTGAAAAATGGCGTAGAATAATGAGATTTCCTTTCAGCCAATCCTAGATCAAATGTGACACCACGTGATCAAAACTAAAGCGCTAGGCAGATCGGGGCTAAGTGTGCCTGTGCGCAGCCCCTCTGCGTTTGCTGCACCTATGTGACCGTAGTCTCGCCAAGACCCTCGTAATGTAGTATTACACTCACCATGCTTCTTTTGTACAGAGCTGACTGCACCCTTCCCTGACTCTCGCCCATTTCTACTTCACAAGTGTCCAAGACGTTTGTATTGAACAGACCCTCGGACATGCGTAGACTCGGTTGGGTCACGGAGCTCGGGTGTAAACAGCTGACGAACAGGGCGCTGCTGCTAGAGTAGCAGCGTGATGCCGGGTAACCTATGTTAAACTCATTGCGTGTGGAAACACGAAAGAGAACGAAAATTACAAACGTCTTGACCAAGACTAATGTGACTGCTGCCCCGTAGCGGTGAGTTGAAGAAAAAAAAAAGTTGCCCGATACACGGGGTAGGGGCCCACAGGTTCCCACTATCTGTAATAATTCCATGATCCCACGCAAGTGATTGATACACACACACAAACGCACACACATACAGCATGACAATCCACCACTAAACAAAGGATTATAATAATCTCATCATTGACAGAAACTAAAATTAGACGACCAAGGGGATGTGGGGGTGAGATCTACCCCCCACCCCAGAAAAAAATCTGTCAGAGCGATGATGTCGAAAATCTGAAATACCAGTTGGAATTTTTCATATCTCAGTTTAGCACATTTTATGACACGGAAAGATGCCTATACTATTGCACAAGATTGTGTCTAAGCTAACCTGGTAATTAAAATATTTCTCAATAAATCTGATGATGAGTTGGAATTTCTCACTTATTAAAGTGCAGAAGCGTTGATAGTCGGAAAATCTGAAATACCAGTTGGAATTTTTCATAACTCAGTCTAGCTCATTTTATGACATAGAAAGATAGCTACTATTGCACCAGATTGTGTCTATAGTTACCCGGTAGTTAAAATATTTCTCAATAAATTTTAAATACCGGTGGGAATTTCTCATATTAACGTGTAGAAGCAATGATAGTCGGAAACTCTGTAATACCAGTTAAGATTTTTCATATCTCAGTCAGGCACGTTTTATGACTTCAAACTAGACGCCAAATATTGCACCAGATTGTGTTTCAGTTTATCTGGTAATTAAAAAAATTCTCAATAAGTCTGAAATGCCAGGCAGAATCTTTTATATTTCAGCCTAGATGCGACGACATGGGAAATACCAATTGGAATTTTCATACCTCAGTCTAGCACATTTTGTGACTTTAAAAGACGCCAAATATTGCACTAGATTGCGTTTAAAGGGAAATTCTGCATGTGATGAGTAACGGAAGATGCATCATTTAAATTTTGAAAAGTTTGGGTGAACAAATGATTGTTGAGCACCAAATAATTGAATTTCTATCTGTGAGAATCTTATTACTTGAGAAGAAGGCTACTGTCCTTCCTTATTTTGAATAATCTATCATTCTACGTCCACAAATACTGGTTTTAATAATATGTTTTTTTTTTCTCTAAAACAAACGTCCAATTTCCCTTTAAGGTTACCTAGTAGCTGAAAAATTTCTCAAAAGTGGATGTGGGACACCTCCTCACTTACAACCCTCTCCCAGGCCAACCATCACTCATCTCATGTTTTCCTCACCTATGAAAATACTTTATTGCATAACATTTTTTTCTCTCATTAAGCTCGATATCTTTTACAAAGTTACCGGTACAAGAACTAGCTTTATACTTTACTATGCAATCATCGTCGGTTGGAGCAAAGTAAGCAAAAAAAAAAAAACTAATCGCCAGAGAGCTAAAATTGTTGGAGCTCCACTGGGACTTTAATCGAATTCAATAAATGCAAAATATTGCACCAGATTTTGTCTAAGGTTACCTGGTTGTTGACAATTTCTCTCTCAAAAACAGAAAGAATCGTTATTGTTCAAAAGTAAAAGTTATTGAATCAACTTTTCTGAAAATGACAAAAGCGTAAATATTGTAGGTAGATCAATCTAAATTATTATCATTTTTCCATAAAAAGTTTTTACCTTTGATTGAGAAATTGCAGGCCAAAGATCCTTTTTTAAAGCTGAGTGCATGCAGCTCAAGTACACCCGTGAAGTCCGGTTTCCTGCAATCTGGAGGTTTTGAAAAGACGAAAGTTACTTAGCGCTTCACGCCAACTAATGGGGGCGGACCGGCAATACCACACCCATTAACCCAAATAACCGTTTAACATAAGAATGAAACAGCTTGTTCTTGTACACATACGGTACCAAGGATTAGAACTGTCCATGTTCCTAGGATTTTGCAATTTAACATCTGTTGACCTCAAATGACATTTGGACTCTAGTCATCGTAAAGCAATTACTACGCTTCTTGTAGTCTGAATGCATCCACATACCAAAAGAGGGAACACTCAGTTTTGCTTTTTGAGATAACTTGTGTGGAATGTTTCCACAATTTGATCAAACATGACTATTCATGTGCACATTATTATACCGAGTGTCCAAAGTCTTTCCGGCGGACGGCGATCACAGGGAAACGCGATTACTAGATGAGTACATATCCACGGTTGGGTATAAGTAGGGTGCAGCTCAAATTGTGAGGAATGTATCAAAGGAGGGGAAGTCATTCGCCGAGAAAGACTTTGCAAAGTCTAATTGGAACCTTGCAAATCAGTCAAAAACTATTGGCTATTGGTTACCCCTTACTCTACGGAAGGGTAGGCAGTGACTTATTTTAACGGCTCGCAAGATGTCTTGAAGAAAAGGAAAACATCATCAGTGCCAGATATTTCATTGAATGCTGCCATTCTCCCATTACCTATCAACAATACTAGCCAATATTGAGATTATGGTTTTGTGTCCTATGTTTTTGAAAGTCCTCAGAAGTAAAGGTTGGAAATCAACAGCAGGTCGTAGGTCAACTGCGGGCCCGGACAATTTTTCATTCCTCATATCTGGCCCGTTCAATCAGAGAGGTTGCACACCCCTGCTCTGCGGGATCGTTGGAGAATACCCGGTTCCAATGAACAGGTGGTAAGGGGTGATTGCCGTAAAGGGCCTTGAGCAATTATATACTACAGGATAAGTGCGCCACTTAAGACTAGACCGTTATTGTTATTATTTTAATTTATTATTCATTACATATTGGAGTTTCTATTACAGACTATCAACGGGCAGTATAATTCAACTGAGCAACAGACGAAAGCAAATATAGAAAAGCCAAGGCAAAGTTGCGGCTTTTAGTTTCTTTGTTTAGAAGGCTAGTCGACATATTTGTCAATATCGGACAGGAACGCAATGTACAAATTTAGTTACAACACACCGCTTTCGTGCTATCGTTTATCAGACAGAAGCTGGCCAGTTTTAAAGCTATCTTCACAACGATTGTACAGATTGCAATGTTTAGACGATCTCATATTCTCTGAAAAACTTCACGCTGTTGCTGTCGGTTCCCGATGTAAGCTGACTTCTAGAATCAGAAGTGATCGAAGATAGCAGACAACTGCTGTTGGCTCCACTTCAAGGTAAAGTACCGTGGGAAAGAGACGGAATTAAGGAGATCCATTTGACAGACGTACACGTAAAAGATATTGCCACACCGATGAATGAAATACAGTAACCTACTAGTTCCTTACCGACAAATCATAGTATCTGGTAGAAGGACACCCAGATGAGACGAATAACGTTTGTTATCAATAATAGAAAACCTTAACCAAAAAAAAAGAAAAGAAAATGTTATTTTTGTCTTTTATCGCACAAGCCCCTTTTGGAAGATGAGATCGTAAAAGGCACAGACAGTGAACGTATAGGATACTCTAGAGTAACTGGAATGATATTAAAATATTGTTTGATGAGATTCAGGGACATCAGGCGAGAAATCACTTCCGATGGTCGAAACAGATTTCTGGTTGGAAAGAATTAAAAAACAGATATTTTCGGTGGAAGCCCAGTGATTCAGTTTCAGTATTTACTTCATTTTTTGGTAAAAGCAGTTTAGGATGAAAATACGTTGGAACAGTTGAGCCAAGAAAATAATGGATGGATAAGCTAATAACTTTACTAAAGTGTTCGATGCTTTTACCAGAATGACTTCTGGCAACAACGCGAGGACATAGATACAACCATAAATAATGTGTAATTATAAAAAAAAAACAGGATTTGGTTACCTTAATTTAGTAGTTATTCACAGATATAAAAAGGCGGGCTTATTTACCCTTTTTTCGTCATCTATGACAGGAATTAACTAAGATGTAAAAAAAAGTTATTTGTTTCAGGGAGTTGTATACTGGAGACTAAATGCTGAAGACTATATGTAAGGTAAAAGTGTCACGTATAATTCTTTGATCAGTATCCTCCAATAACGGTTTTTTTAATACAAATGGAAGGCAAGTTAAATCTAACTTTCAGTAGGTGTTGATAGAAGTTGGGCGTCGATCTTACAGTGCAGTTCGAAATGCAACTCTGAGTCGGTCGAGCTTGAATAAAATGCTTGTAAATTTCTGTAAACGATTTCCCTTCCTGGATGAATCTTTGTTGAGAAAGAAGAAAGAACGCGACGGCAACGGGACAGAAGTTATTTTGTTGTTTGTTTTGTTATTTGTTTGCTAACCGTCTTCCAATATGAGGACCACAAACCTTTAGATCAGCGTATTGCACCTTGTCCAAAATTCCCACCAGGGTATCCCCCATCAGTAGTCGGTCGGATACTCGAGCACCTGAAAGTAAAAATTCCGTCAGGCTCTGAGTTAATTGTAAAACGACTGCTTGTTTTGCATTTTAATGTAACACAATGCATCTTAAGTAGGGGAAAGACAATCAAGTGTCCATAATTGCACACATGCTGAATTTTGGCACACGCAAAATGTATAGGTTGGTGAAACTGTGGATCCGGTTAGCAATTCCAGCGCCGAGTCCTGACATCGACGGTGGAGTACTCGGGTACACGAATACCCGATGCAAACGCTGCTGTAGATAGTGCTGGTACAGACGGGATACCACGGAGATGGGCGTTCTGCATGTAAGAAAATTCTGTCAGAAAATACCCCAGTAGAGAGAGAGAGGTGGATAGAGGTGGATAGAGAGAAACGTTAATTTTTAAATATTTCTGTTGTTGACGTCTCATATTAAATATTCATGAGAATGTGTTTTATGGCTCTATCTGGGTTGAATAGAAATCTTGTTTGGTCAAAGATGATCGATGTATACCTGAACTCTGCCATATAAACATTGATGACTTTGACCAAACGACATTCCATCTGAAAACTGTCAACCACTACATTGTACTTCACACATTCTGTCGTCATGAAAGATGCATTTGAATGCGCATGGCAGAATATATCACCCGAAAGCAATCAATTTTCTCAAATTGTCTGACTGATTGAAATCAAAAGAAATATCACAAATTTTGAAAGTGAAATTTTAACGTTTTTACCTTTTGGCCTACGCACTCAATCACTTTAGAATAGGCTGTAAATCATTAATGACATGCTGTTCATGCATGGACATAAAAGTTTGTGATAGGAATAACGAAATGAACAGAAATGGGGACTTAAACAATAAGATGCAACAAAAGTCGCTGCAACCGAAGTTTATTTATAAAACGGATTTGAGTGTTGATTTTGGGCAGAGCGTGCCTACAGGGTGACAACCTAATAACATTGAGACCCCTATCTTACGGTACTTGGGCTGACATCAATGCTGCAAGTTGTTGTTGTTGTTGTTTTCAGTATATATTTTTTTAACATTGTAACTAGATGTCATTGTGAAAATGATAATTGTAGACAGGAAAAGAGAGGATAAAAGGATTTAGAGCAGGTACACAATAACATAAGGAAGGCTGGGATGAAGTGGATTTATAATAACCTGAAGTGCGAATCAGTGTGCGTTACTTACAACAGACAGAGTGTACTGCCGAATGTATATTATACATTTTACAATTAAAGAAGTTTCTATTAGTTGAATGGCTACAGCGTTTAACATTGTACCTGATCAAGGAGTTTATACCGGTTTTTCCCCGATATGTAAATTCTTCCCATTTCACAAATGTTTTTAACATTTTTTTTTTCTATTTTGTGAATTATTGAGATCGTTTACCCAGTACTAACTGGATTCCTTGTTTCGTCTTGGTGTTAGAAACTCTTAACTTCTCTCCTCTCGACAACTCAATCTGAGGTGAACTAGATACTAGCTCACCCACGTGCGTATTTGAAGTGGATTAACCTTGGAGTCCATCCTCCAGAAGTTATGTACCAGTACCTCTGCATGCGCACGTCATTGCTATCCAGTATTGGTATTTATTTCCTGGAACTGTCTCTGGAAGGGTCTTTTGGAACAAATTGCATCCTTGACATTATCTCTTGTTTTACTTTGTAGTATTTACTTTTCGTGTATTTTGTGTTTTGTATCCAATCTTCGGCGGGGATCTTCGGGGATCTTCGGAGGGCCTCGGAGATCTTCGGATGCATCCTGCTTCATAAAGTTTTAAATTAGGCTAGATGATATGTTCCCCCTTGGAGCTTTCTTGGACAATGCTAAGATCAATTTTTTTTTTTTTTTTTTTTGGCATTGTTGTACGCTGAGACAGGTTTCACAGCCCCAGTGATTCTCAGACTAATGAGGTTATTTTCTTTCATTTTTCTTTTCTTTTCATTTTTTTGTGGGGGGGGGGGTTACAAAATGTAAACATGAAAAAAAAATCCATTTTTGACTTGTCAGCAATACCCACGACGATGCTATACCGACACATCAGAGAGAGAAAATTTATGGAAGACAATTCATGAGGTTAGGGTAAAAAGACAGATAATTTAAGGAGTAATATCGCTATAATACTCCGGAATTAAAGAAAGCAGGTTGCCTTCATGAACTCTCATAACATCACCGTGCACCAATCTGAGCCACTAATAGAGGGCGCAATATACATTTCGTTATCTGGACCCCATAACTAGGTGGCTCTGTTCTTTATCAGAGTTATCAGGTTATAGTGCGACGAAGATTCCCGATTGACGAAGTCAAAAAGAATAAAAAAAAAAGACTGTGCGATAATTTTTGTCCGTATAAAAATTTATATGTCCGTGTATGATACAATTAAACAATACATAATATTTCATTGTCGATGGCTGGAGAAATAGTGCATTGTCATGAGGTCTAGATGGTGCCAACATACTAAGCAACATTTAGTTCCGATACACATGTTTGACCCCTCCCCCCAAGACTGCAATGTGATTCATTGAAATCGTTCAAAATGCCTGCCAGCTATATCTCGATCTGCGAAAGCTTTTGAAGGACCAATAAACAAACGGGACAGACAGAGGTAGGCAGACCCAAAGAAAAATGATAAAATGATATGTATTTCATATCATGTAACATTGCATAAATCAGACGTAATGGACCTCCCTTATGTCTTGAAGCGTGGAGGAGGGGGGTATTGAAAACTCGGTATTTGGCGGATTATGATAATGTGGCCAAGTTATTTAAATTTATTCGGGGTCCTATTGCATTTCCGGAAGCCTGTATTTATGCAAATATCCGCATGCAGTTTTAAAAAAAAAACTCTGTTTTAAGCTTCAAATTTGGAACTGTGACGGTGAAGGAAGGGGGGGGGGGGGTGTACGTGAGGATCGGACATGTCTGTACCCTTTTTGCGACAGAGCTAGAGATATGTAAAAAAATTTACTTGGCAAAATCATTATAGGAGAACCAAAGACCTAACGTGTCCCATGTGTGCCGGTTAGTCCAAATTTACATGAATACGTCAACAATGGCCAAATTTGAGCAATCTTCTGACTGTTTCTTTGGGCGTCTATGGAAGATTGTGCTTTAGATATGATAAGTGAATATCCAACTTTGTGACAAGGTCGACCTTGATGTGCTGATCTGCAGCATGAAGGAGACGTAAGGAGGGGGATCCGGTGGGGGGGGGGGGGGAAGCAGTTCAGGATACAACACAATAAAGCCTCAAGTCTTTCCGAAATGGCTCATCTGGTTTTTGAAAAGTTTTCAAAGCACCGTCACCATAGCTTAGTGGGCAATTGCGTAAATTGCAGACACTATTCACTCACACCGCTTTGTAACGATTTACGCATTCGTCTAATCCTGATAAACAACGGGTCACCTACCCTCTTACATGAATGTTAGTTTCCTGTATTTTTTTTTTCTAAGTATGCGCATATCTTAATTGCTGAAGTGTCATTTTTTCACAGAGCCTCTCTATAGCTTTACTGATATTGTTTTGCTATACCTTAGGCGATTTATGCCCAGCACAGGATCGTTTTTTTTTTTTTTCTTCGTTTCTTTTCTTTTGGATATGAATAAAACTTTGCTGTGATTAATCCATTTTTCAGAGTCCTAAACATAAAATGTTTTGAACGCAGTGAAGCCTATACATTGCAGAACAAGGGTGACTTTTTTTTCGTCGAAGTAGCACGGTCCAATTCACCGTTACTAAGAAAATTCACGGGTTAATATGGTATGGAAATGACCTCTCTTTCACAGAATGAATATAATGTGACTACGTTTAAGACAAAACTATGTTTCGGGCCTAAACGAAAAGCAGCGCTCACTAACATTTCGAGTAAAGTTGTCATGAAGTCACTAAATTGAGATGAAATGGGGGAGGGGGGAACTGGGTTTCTATTGATGATGCACCGTAATTAAGAGTGATTTCCCACTTTTATTCATTACTATGTATGCATTTATAATGAAATTTATAGTGGGCTCTGAAAAAATCGACAGAATGGCACACTGCTGTACATTAAAGGGTTTACGGAGGATCGTTCTGCATCTTGAAGTCTACATAGTAACAAAAAAAAATCTGTATGTATACCGAACAAAAAAAAAAAAATGCTAAAAGACAGTGGGGAAAAAGTACTTTGAATTTGTTTCCAAAAACTAACGGCACGTTTTCCATTTTCTCTTTGAATTTCTTTACTTTTTTTATTCTGTAAACCTGCAAATGTTTGTAGACATTTTTTCTTGGGGGGGGGGGGGGTGGTGTATGTAGTACAAAGTCAAATTGTGACATCAGCCACTTCTGTTTATGGGTGATATATTACTCTCTTCTGTTATTGAAGGCTTTTACCTCATACTGGCAGAAAAGTTGCGACACTGTTTCTTAAATGTATCGATTGACGCATGCAATAGACCAATCTTCGTTTATCCTCTAAAACAGGGCGAAATAAGAGACTGTTGATTTCAAATTTCATATCAACAGCATTTCTTTTTCCGAAGTTGGCCACTTTTCGGTCAAAACTTTAAATAAAGGGAGACGATTGAATTGTTTACGGCGAACTGAACTATTGAATCACATGCTAAAGCTTCCTTTCCTTGGAATAACCTATCCTAATATTTCGTTCGAACTTTCAAAACCACGTACGTAACCACCTAAACCTTATGAGCCACATACTCAACCCATAGATATCTTGTTGGACTATAATAGGTTCAGACATATTCAAATGACGGTTACCAAGGGAATCGTACGACCCTGGATCACGTCGAGACAAAAAGCAAAACATACTGTTTTATTTTCGAAAGATATATCGGTGATTTTTTTTTATTTATATATATAAATAGCACACCAGTTTTTACCTTTTTTTAACTACGTGCTATAATCCTTTCCCTCACAGATAGTTTTTTTTTTTTTTTCAGAACAGCAAAAGGAAAAGCCAGATTTACATCAACTGACTTTGCATGCAACCTAACCAGCCCGTTGGAAATTCGATGCACATTTTCGTCACGTTTGGACGTTTAAACATGCTGGTAAAAATCACGACGGCCATTATCGATGGAAAGTGTTCGGTTGCCGACGACACCACGGATTCGATTTCTCGTTTCAAAGGGAAAGGTCTGCCCTTTAAGATGCACCAAGATGGCAGACAGAGAAAACAGCTTTAACCATGGGTTGATCATTCATTCCGACCGATAAACATCGCCAATAGCTTTATCTCCTAAAAAAAAAAAACATTATGAACAATGATGACTTACAGGGAGTGTAATTTTTGAAAGGTTAAAGGGAAATAAGGTGTTTGTTTTACAGAAAACCACCATATTTTTTAAAACCCAATGTTTGTAAAGGTATAGAGGGATAGATTATTCAAAATAAGCAAGGACAGTAGCCTTCCTTTCAAGAAATAAGTTTCTCACAGATAGAAATTCAGTTACTTGTTGCTCAACAATGACAATCACCACATGCACGATGGTATGAGGAGATGAAGCTTTTGCAGATGTTCATTGATAAGACTGAATGGTTTAACGATGATGAAAGCTTTTTTCTTCGTATGCCTTGTTGGTATATTCTGAACGCAATATTTCCCTTTAAGATGAACAAATTAGGCCTACTTTTGAGAAAAAAAAAATATAACTGAATTTCTACCTGTTAGAAAAGTATTTCTTGAAAAGACGACTATCTTCCTTCATTACTTTGAATAATGTATCACATTGTGTCCATAACGTTTGGTTTCTAATAAGTAAAAAAAAAAGACTTTTTTTTCCTCCGTAAAAACGAACTCAATATTTCACTTAAAGCCAGGTACCGTCCACCTACTGAATGAATAAAAGGACACAGACAACGTGACTACCTAAAATGAAAGGTGTATGGATGTCTCCATTTATTTGGGTCTCCTGAACAACAACTGACAGACTTTTCATAATCACAAGACTTATGACCGTATCAGAAACAGACAACGAACTATGACTGATATTGAATAAAAAAAAAAACAACAACATATCAAAACACCTATGCAAAGCACATTTACATCTGGCACCATTATTGTCTAGCTCTAGTATGTCTCATATCAAATTTCTGTCTCACGCAATATAGTATGTATGCCGTGGACGATTCCAAGCAGACACAAGTAAGCATTCAGTTTCTGTGAAAACTGAAATTGAGAGAGTGAAAACATCAATTTTGAAGACACAAAAAAAACCCCCCCATCCATCCATGTGCAGGAGAATATGTAGCTACTCTTGGATGTGATAATATTTTATTCAAATCTATAAATATTGTCACTATACCTAAGCAATACTACAAGGTGGCGACACTGAATCATACCAGTCACATGTTGCAATACTAACATTGTTTGTCCCACCCCCCCCCCCCACCTCATCCCTCATTTTGTACTTTGATGATTTTTGTCACATAGCTACCAGAGAGCTAGATTTACCCACATCAAATGGAATGAGTGCGTCCACCTTCCACCGCCCCCCCCCCCCCCTCCCCGACTTCTCCTAGCGCTTTGAGAAGATGTCTACAATTCAAAACACTTGCTTCATCCGTTCCAATGTTCAGTCATAAAACAGTTGAAACATCAGCACCAATATTCAATATTCTCATTTATGGAACTAGCGATTCCGTGGATAGATCGGGCTTGGAGGAGGTGACCCCTAACGAAAGACAGTTGGTCGTCCAACCACTGCAGCTTTAAAAGATCTTGATCACTTTGAAAACTCGTGTTCTGATACAAATCATATCAGAGCCAGAGTGACTGATACAGCTGTGGGAGTGGGGTGGATGTTTAGATACCCATTGCACTCCCAATGCAACTTTGAGGAGACAACTGGCTAATATTCAAATGTAATATTAACAAGTGATTCATTCTATCTGCTCCATCAACGAAAAAAAAAAACTGTTATTTTCTTTTTATTTTGGCAGTTTTGATAACAGTTGTGTCAACTACCTGTGAATTTCCAATGCAACTGCAAAACATGACGACTTTAAAGTGAGTCTGATGCAGGGATTCCTTGAAAACTGGACAATTTAATATCAATCCTTACCTTTTCCATCTATGGCATACCTTTCCAAATCTAGCATATTTATCTTCACATTTCTGACTACTAACATCAGCAAAATTATTCAATATCATTCAAACTATTGACAAGATGGAAAAATGCTAAAAGAAGGAAACACTGAATTCTCCTCTGATAACTTGATACTCTTAAGAAAAGTGATTTTGATCTTTTTTTCTTTTTTCATAATTGAATGCAGCAGAATGGAAACTAATTACACATTTCTGATGTTAAAGGGCCTCATTGAGTTGATATCAGAAATTTTTTGATAATTTAAACACATAGACAATACTTATAATTAGCATAATTAGTCAAGTTTCACATCCAATAGTTATGAAAACTGTTAAATTTTGTGAATATTTTACCCTTACTTGTACTGGCTGTGTTCATGTGAATAAGTACTAATATGAAAAGTGTCTGGTCACAAATTTTCAAAAACCAAATTCAATCATTAATTAATCACTCACTTCTGTTAGTTTGACCATTTGTCATTAGTATGTTAAGGAAATTTGACAGGTTTAGAAAAATTTAGTGAATATTACGAAAGAACTCAATGTGCCTCGTCAATATTAAAAGCCTCTATTCAATGTGACATAAACATTGCTAGTTTCAACACGTTTGTAAAGCCTTCAGAACGAAATGCTCGTATGTAAATGGCAAACTTTGAATATGGTATCTATTAGCATTCACTGAATTGTTTTCCTGTTTAAAGGGTTCCTGCACCTTCAGGAATATGAAACTTCATAACTTCCCCATGACTATTGCATTACTATTTAACATGACCATTTTATGACAAAACATCCGAGAATTTGAATGATGAGTAATGGCAGAACAATCGTGACAGAAAGAGTAAATTAAAACTGAAGTCTTCTCTAACTTTCATGACTTTTCCATGAAACTTTTCCTGGCACAGAAAGCAAAGACAGCATTTCATTCTTTTTCCAGGCGGCGTGAACCCTGTGTTTCTTACGGCATACGACAAATGGCCAAAATTAAAAGTCGAGTCAGTGCATGATGCTCAAAAAGACAACTACAGAAAAAGATATAAGTAGATACGGCTTCTGGTCTGTCGTTTGCGAGGAATCGAACACCGGGATTGCACCCAAAAGCAAAAGCCCTAAATATTGCTGTACTCGGCTAAGAATCAAGATGCCCTGTTGCAATGTGTAGCGACCAATTAAACATGGGGAATGGCAAGGGTTACAGAACGAATAACAATTTCTGCAGAGAGTTCTCGCCGAATGTCTTAAAATGATGTAGATCCACCCACAACGATACAACAAACTGCTCACGGTAACGTTGAAATTGTCTGAGTACATTCAGTACGCTGCAAAAGTGGTCGAAGGTGACATGAGCAGAGCCACTTCTACGTACACGTTTCTACGGAGACGACCAGAATGCAGTCGCTGATCATTCGTCCCCGGACGAAAGTGATAAGCCGTCTTGAACAACTGGTGCAAATTGCGCAAGAGAGAAAATTGTTACTAATTTTGGATAATTCAGCAGGGCTAGAGAGTATAACTTATAAGTAAATCGCCAATTAACAACCAATTAATATCCAATATATCATTATGTATGAAACATACAAATACATGTAACACATTTGTCACATATTAATACCTTTACTGTGAAATGTCTTGTAACTTACACAGTCATTTTTGTCTTTTTATCAAATGACAAATTTACATTGAAACGATACGAAAATGCAGGTCCCACTGAACGCTGAAATAGAAAGCCTACTGATGCAGGTATGGTTAAAAGAAAAATGTAGTTCGCCAGGAAGTATCTGAAAGATCAATTTACAAATATGGTACCTGCAAAGAGGGCTGCAGAAAAGTCACTCAAAGTGAAGATAAAAAATGAATTCAATAAATTAACGAAGCGGCAGTACTGATTACGGTTTAACATGCATTAAAATATCACACAAATACAAATACAGAGCAAGTACTAGCACCTCTGGCAATTTGACTGTTTGCTCCCTCTGGAACATTTGACCAACTTGCTGTGTTGCCATTTTACGATCACATTCATGACTACTTTTGCATGATTACTCCCTTCGGAGGTTCCTTTGACACCAGGCCTAGAGCCAGGTCAGATGATGGGGAGGACAGGGGAAAATAGAAATACTGGTGAACCAACAGGTACATGTGACATTCTGTTATTTTGGTCACCCTCAGACTTCTGGGGATGAATATCTTTTTTGGGGGTGGGGGACCTCTTTTGACACAAAATTGGCAGGTGATGTATTAATCATCTCATCATAACGATATATAAGTAGCTGACAATGAGCCATTTACACAATCTTATAACTGACCAGATGCATTTGTCATTGAATTTCCACAAGAATGTATACATCATCTGTGAAAAACCAACTGGCTTAGGACAAGGCAGAGAAGTACAAGCCACTGTGTCTTCAAAATGAGGTACCATCTTGCTCTAGCCATTTTTCAGGTGGGTAGGATCTTGATCAACTCCCTTTAAAGTTGAAGGGAACTGAAAGAGTACAAAAATTAACTGATACAGGTTTTAGGATTTTCTTTTTGGCTGGTCACACAATAAGTATCTTGAGCAACTCATCTGATATGGATGATTTTGATGTGTCCGGGCTTTTGCGTGCACTACAGCAGTAATACAGTATGCTACTGCAGGTCTATTTAATAGAGTAGCAACTAACTGGTCTATTCAACACAAATGAGGTGCACGTGCCAAAAACAGGAGTACTGGCAACTTGTTGCCTCAGGTGCATGCCATGCAAGTTCATGTTTGAGGGCAAAGAGTGAGGCTAGGATTAGCTCTCACATCCATTTTGTTTTGTTTGAAATAGTGTCATGGAGAGGGAAAAATACCTGCTAATAATATGAAGACATGGTACCTTTAGTTTTAATTTCCAGTTTCAATATTCAAGTCACATTTGCGCACACTGAATTTGACTTAAAAGGCTACACCTATATCACCTCAAGAACACATGCTGCTGTGTTATTTTATAACATCTTCGTGACCCCTCCCGAAATCTAAACAAACATGTCCAAGGTCCTAAGAGTCATAGTAGAAATTGTAATCTGGTGGAGGAGGCGGGATGTCTGGTGGTTCTGCTGGGATTGGTATGTTGGCGGTGTCCAGGAGTCTAATCTTCATCTCCATTCCGAGGATGGTATCCAGGTCAGTGCTGGCTTGCTTGCTAACCGGTTCTTGGTTCAAGAGTATGTTGATGCCATCTGTCCACATGTCAAACTGCAATCAATGAGAAAATGGAGATGAATTCGAAACGACGGAAAGAATTATTTCGGGGGCAAATTTAAGGGGACAAGGAGAATAATTCTTCACTGCAAGCATTTCAATTCCCCCTCCAACAACTTCTTCATAAGTCAACACATTGCTGATTGAGGAGTGACTGCTCTGGTCGAGAATTATATTGTTTCCTCAAGTTTACAACATGTTATGTGACACTTGCAAGTTACCGCACAGTCTTTTGCTGTTGTTTGAAACTGAAAACGACGATCACAATTCTTAAATTATCCGGCTTCATTAAGGCAGCCAAGATTATGAGAAATACAGAAAATGTTCAATCAGTTTGTCTGGTATGACATCACAGGTTTCCCATAATGCACCACTCAGAAAAGAAAAGTGCTTTAAAAACAAACAAAGTGCCAATTAAACCATGCTAACTGGAGTGTGATTTTCATCTCTTTAAGAGCTGCTGGTGGTGTGAAAGGAAGGTAGTTCTGTCCTCCAGTAGTTTTGTCACAAATCCCTCCACCCCCAAGACAGCACAATCAACACAAGCAACTTTTATTGCACCGAGTGATTAAGCACTTTAGTCTGTTTGCAGTTGGAACCTGTGCATGCTTTTAGACCTCACGCTCAGGGTTCCGATTGTACAATTGTATCGTAAAAGCAGATCAGACCCCATGTTTGGGACCCTGCAATTGACCAGGATAGAGTAAGAATCAGACCCCTATTGCTTGATGTTCCACATGTAGTCTACACAAGGATAGCAGATAACCTGAGATCAACATCGACCTCGAGCTTCCTATTCTTAAAATGCGCGCTGCAGCTTGTAAGCTTGTTTGACGGTCAACAAAAGTCATCTGTTGGTGCCTTGACCTTGTGCTCAGTGTCTGAGTTCACGCTCATTGTTCAATGTGAATGATCAGGGGTTCATGAGGAGCCGGGGCGGGCAGGCAGGCTGACCCAGTGTGCTCAGGCTCAGAACCCTGAGAGTGTAAGTGAGGTGTGTGTGAGTCTACCTCTGATCTCATAGGAATGCATTACTGTAGGCAGCTGTTACTTCCAGAAAAGTATAAGTAACACTAACATACAACCCTACAGAACATGTTTAAAGTTGTGGTTCCAGATTTGCCCCATTGCAAATTATAGTTAACCTTATGGGATACAGATTGAAGAAACAAACGCAATTTTGTCTTCACAGTTTCCAGGTGCCCGTTAATCATTCTTACAATCCAGATTACATTCTGTTTTGCAAAGCCACTTTCCTGAAGTTTACGACGTGTTTACATCCTTCCCCTTCATCATGTTTTCCCCTTAATTTTTCTCTCTGATCTGTACGACCCACTTTCTGAGACAACCACCATACCGTCCGCTACGTCAATTTGACATGGGAGAACTCACCAGGAACCTGTAAATGTATGACTGGATTTATTTCATCACACGGCACAAGTTTAGAGTAACATTGCTATTAAACCTGAGAGTCATTTTTAATGACAGGTGGTTTTCCAACGGCTTTTTCTGCCATACAGTATGGGACTTTCCTTGAACCCAATAATAATCTTCTTACACTTCTGCACTATAAAGTACAGCCAATGGTTATCATTGGGAGAATCCTCATTCCTTGGGCTTAAACAATGTTTTTTTGTGCTGACTATGACATATTCCCCGGAGTCTGATTTTCACTGACAATTTTTTCAACTCCTGTTCCAGCTTTAAACCACAATGGATTTGGTCACAAAGTAACTTTCATAGTCCTTGTTCAAGATGTCATAGACAGGGCCCCTCATTAACTCCAGGCAGAGATTTGACCAGGGAGCCTCTAACAACTCCCTGACTTTACTACTCAACCGTTACAGTGCTAACAAAGTGAACAATAGACAGTTTGCAAGTGAACGCTGTTCAGACAGTGTTAAGATTTGGCGACGGTCCCTCATTCCATGCAGAATCCACAGCAATCTGCAAAGGACATGCGAAACACATAAAAATGATGTGTTACCTTCCACTAAACGAGATCATCACGTAATGCAGTGTTTGTTCGAACTGAGGGGAATGTGAGCTAATAATCATTGCACTAGCCTCTATACCCAAAACCTATAGGTGCTTGGAAAAAGCCAACTCAAATTGTAAACTGGTAGTAGACACTTAAGTGAAGTGTACTACTACCAGTTTCAAGACTATTGCTCAATATAATTTAGAAGCCTGATGGTTGGATAGGTTTTATCAGTCCTAAAGTACTTGCATCTGTAATTTACAAGTTCTGATTCTGCAAGTAAGCCATAAAGTTTCTCTCACACTCATACAATTTTGAGTAGTTTCACAAACAAAATGGCAACTGGCTCTTGTTGTATACCAACAAGATGTCATCTGATCATCTGACATCATGGGAAATTTTCAAAAGTGTCTAAGCAAATGTGTCTTTATGAAGCTCTGTATTTCTTTCTTTCTTTCTTTTCACACATTTAACATTCATATTTGGATAACTAAATGGTGGGAACGAGTCAAGAATCTCATACAAGCAAAATGCCACGGTTCTCCTTTTTTTTATTGCAGATTGCAAAGAAACCTCCATTCTCTTAGTTACAAGTTTACCCCCAAATAAGATCAAAAGTTAGCTGCAACTTTGTAACCCACTTTTTTAAGGATCTCATTCTTAAGGCTCTTGTGGGAGTTAATGTCTGTCTGGGTAACACTCCCAGGGAGAACATGCATATGCACCATGGGATGTCTGTTTAGGTTGTAAACTAAGTCATAATATACATGACATTGTTAAGGTTGAAAATAGTCT
Source organism: Stichopus chloronotus (assembly GCA_021234535.1). Lineage (NCBI taxonomy): Eukaryota > Metazoa > Echinodermata > Holothuroidea > Aspidochirotida > Stichopodidae > Stichopus > Stichopus chloronotus. Next base: position 26,802,222 of record CM037832.1, on the reverse strand, counting down.
CTTCCCAGAGGGATCACATGTGTGTGTGTGTGTGTGTGTGTGTGTGTGTTTGCTCTAAACGATTGTTACATTTTTCAACTTTTCTCTTCACCTTGAAATGCCATCTTTTAACCAGTTCGAGGACATGCTAAGCTGTTGTACTGTTAAAAAGCAAAGAACACAAGATCATTCACAGGAGTGGATAGACTACAATGCTAACAAATAAAGTCCAAAAGGACAATACTTAAGAATAGGGTGCCATGACCTCACTTATACATGCACACAAACATACACACACACACACTCACATCTATTTCTCTTTCTTTTTTTTTAGTTTCCATATATTGCATAATTGAAATTACACACCTGTTTTTACTTCAGTCTTCTAAAAAATAACAGCTGTCACGATTCTTCTATTCAACAACAGTGATCCAGAGACATGAAGAGTTATTGTCATTTTTAGAAACTCTGAAATGAACTTTATAAATCATAATACAATACTCAAAAGCACACAACACCCCTCAGATTGGTCAGTGTAAAAAAGACACATTGCAGCTCAGAAGGGGCAATCTTTTATGAAGTCCCCACCAATGCATAGAGCCTAAAAGCTCACTGGAGTGGTCTCTGAAGTGAAGTTTTCAGTAATCAATGATGGTTACAATATATTGACTTCCACCACCACGTGAGTTGACCCTGTCTGAAAGCGGTCGGTCGAAAAGACTGCATTGGTGGGAATACTTGCCATCTAACAATCCACAAATCTTAGAAAAGTCACACTGATGGTCAAAAACTAGTATTCCTCAATTTCTTACTCCATTAGCTGACATTTGGTCACTGTTGCTCAGTTTGACCAAATATGACTCAAAAATCACTTTATATGTTACAATTATCAGATCTTAACAGATATCAAAATTCAAATCCTGCAGAGGATATGAGATGGGACTGTCAAAGAAGGAAATAAATCACAGTTTTGAAGTTTTCATATATAAACACAAAAAAGGTGACAATAGGTAAAAAATTTCCTTGATATGTAAGGTAGAGAGAAGTTTGGCAAAATATATGCCAACACCAGTAGCTCTTTGTACATTCATGTGATATGTGACAGTGCACAAATGTGCAGACCAGTATACATACTGTATGTTGGGCACACAAATATTTTAATTGCACTCACTGAGTAGTATCGATAAGTTTGAAAAGATTTTGAAGGGTACAATCACATGATTATGCTTATAATTAGCACATTGAGTCAAATTTCACCCCTGTCAAATGTTGTGCCCCCCTGTCAAATGTCGTGCCCCCCTGTCAAATGTCGTGCCCCCCTGTCAAATGTCTTGTCTCTCTGCTTGCCCCCCCAATGAAATTCGAAGATAAAAAAAATATAGGCCAAAATTTGTATAAGACAAGAACTTCCCAAACTGTCACGGAAAGTTACAGATTTTTAGCATTTGTATGGAAAAAGGTTACTGATAATTGAGGAGTTTTGAAATCTTCTATGACAGAAGTTTTTTTTTTTGAAAACTTCACAAACGTACAACGCAGAAGCCTACTTATCTGAAAGTCCTTGGCATCGACCATATGGCTTGGATGTTTTACCTCCAAGGTAGTACTTCCATGCACCAGAGTGCAAACTGCAGTCAGTGTAAAGAAAATGTTAGTTGAAACTCACAATGCCAGATAGACTGGGAAGTGCCATTTCCTGCAATCTAAGAACCATTTTTATCCAAACATTTTCTCTGTATGCTATGCGCCAACCGATGGTGGCGCTCTGCTTAGAAAGTGTCATTACTGTTTGCCCCCCACTTCAACCCTTTTCCCCCTGAGCCCCCCCATGAAAAAGTCTGGCTATACCACTGGATCAGAGGATTAACATGAAAACCTGCAGCAACCTTTCCAATGTTGCACTGTAGGAGTGATTGTACTGTACACTCTGAACAGTAAACCTGCAGCCAAGATAAATAAGGAGAGCAGGGTTAACCCGAGGAGTTTTATTCAAGATTGTAGACATGAAAACAGAAGATTGATGTAGAAATAATGGGTCTGCACCACAGAGAGAAGAGTATAGGAATTTGAGAGGCAGCTCACCGAATCAGCTGTGATTGCCTAGAGCTATCCTATCACAATGCAGCTTACAGTGATTAGCCTAACCAATCTGGGTTACCAGTCTGGGCAACCCGCTGGTAGGTATATGATGACCCGTGCTTTGCCTAAACTTTGGCGAACTGCATGAAACCACACCAGCTATTTTGTTTGTTCTAGTTCTTGTATTATTCTCTACGGTCAGGACAGAAGATTTGGCATTGGTTGTTGCATGAAAACTTTCTAAAGAAGCTACTGCACAGTTACAAACGATGTTTAGCAGACTTAAGTCCTACCGTAGAATGAATTTCCTGAAAGCTGTCGCATTTCCTTGAGTCCAAACTTGGGCCCAACTCACCGGCACCCTGCAACAGCAACTTTGCACTGGTTCAAATGTACTTTGTTAGACTAAGATTGTGTCAAGGAAACACAGATCCACTACAGTTGTGTGTCTTCCTCCCAGCACAGACATTTGGTTTAAGTGCTGTCTCAGTGGACAGTAAAGGACAAGTATTTTGAAGGGTATTAAGCTTAAATCAACAAACAACTGGAACAGGTCATAATACTAATCAACTTCACTATCTCTCTCCAAAGTTACAAGGACTTGCTGGTGTAACTTGCTTTTCTGATAACCTGACATGGGAGGATCTCCTGGGTATTCAATGGAAGCTTTTACAGCTAATGTGATCATTCTGTGCCGGCGAGTTCAATTTGCAAGGATCTGACACATTGAACAGGTACCTAACAACATCTCCTATTTCTTCTCTAAAGGCTGAAAGCACTGGCAACTGTAGGATCACTTAAAAGGTTTATTCAGAGGAACCCCATAGAGCAGGCCTGCCATAGAGGAAGAAAAGGACAAAAGTGTCCCATTTTCCACACTTTCAGGTTGATGGGGAATAACTATTGAATTACAGTCCTCTGGAGAGCAGGTACTTTTGGAAGTAAAATTTCATCACCCTGAAAAAAAGAAGGTCCATGGGAGCAAAGGTTAAAAGGTAGTAGACAGGACTATAAAATAGTATCATTAAGTGAGGGGAGGGAATAAGATGACCTGTGATCCTTGACATGCCAATTCAACTATCTGCATTGCTCAAACTTAATCCAAGAAATTTAGGTTTTGAGTTTTCCAGAGTCAGCTTTGTCTATAATATTAAAAGTTTTCTGAAGCCTCCCTGAATGCTTGAATTGGCATTACATCTAACCTTCAGATTGGCATGCAGTGGCAACTGCAGCCAAACAGATTGAACTGATGAAGGCAGATACAATCCAGTTAACCTGATTAAGAGTTTTCTCGTTTATGACAACCTCATGAAAGAATAGTTTTGTTTTATATTGCTGAGTGCCTTAGTCCCTTCTGCACTTAGATAATCTGTAGAAAGTGCACTTAGTTAAGATAAAGTTCAATGGTTGGTGTAGGTCATAGATAGTACGGGCTACTTCATTGTAGATAACATTCTTGGTACAGATAGTGCAAGTTATGTGGAGCACTTGAACAGTGAGAATAGGGGTTCCTATAGGCAGAAAGAGAGGGTTGTGACAAGTGGTTTATCTAACGCCTTTATGCCTCCAACTGTGCGAACTTATTGATCCTTTGTGAGACGTGACAACGGATGAAAACATTTTCGCTGAATGAGTTCAGATCCCATATTACCGTTTAACTGATCTACGTGCACTTACGTAAAATGTTCACGCACTTGGAGGCAAAATGGTGCCTAAGAATCGGCACTGTTGTCGCAATCATGTCTATGGAGGAACTGTACTGAAGATAACATACTACTGTAGGTGTTAACAGTGCACTTAGAAAGTGCACTGGCAGCTAAACCGATGTAATTATCAGTGATACACATCAAAAACCTAGATTATTGCTTCAAAACTACACCTGCTCCACCCCCCCCCCCCCATCACCTGCTTGACACACACCCCTGAAAACCCATGACAATTATCTCTGGATCAGTGTGCATCAAGTCAAGGATATAACTTTGCTATGATTTGCATTCTTTTCTTTCTAAATACTAACATCTCCATAACAATAACAGAAACAGCAAGAAAGATTTAATGTACTGTAAGTCTCATTGAAACATAATGATTTCAGTCTACTCTTCAATAAAATATATGTTTCAAATCCAAAACTAAAAGTTTGCTTGAATAACTATGTTAACTCACTACTCCACGATATTCAAACAGCTGGACAAAAAAAGAAAAAGGAACTGTTACTGACCTAACACAATGGCAGACCACAGCACTGATTTCGTGATTGCAAATGATACGGAAAAACCAGCTGGAATGTGCTCCAGCTGGTGCATTTTTTAAGCATTTTAATGACCAGCCGGAGCATTTTTGTTTTCTTCATCTCTCTCTGGGCAAATTTGATAACATGTGGAACAGTTCGACACAACTGAAGCAGAGGGTAGGACACATTATAACTTGTCCCATAGCCACAGGTGTAAATACTACACAGCAGGACTCCATGGGGGCCACTACCAGCTCAACAGGAAGGTGCTACACTGGCCCGCTATGTTCACCTTTCTGCACAGTTAAATGTCAGCTGACTGACAGTGAAATGATTATATGTTATCTCTGTTGTGTGACTTGTGGAACAAAAAAAAAATTCAGGCAACTGTATCTGCTAAGGGTGGTATCCTAACTGTTTCTTTTTTTTTCCTTCCTTAAAGAAACGTCTGAAATGGCTGCAATTACCACGTGCACAGGACGGCCAAAAATGAAAGGACATAAATAATCAGTGGTTTTCATCTCTGGTAATGTCAAAGATGAAGACATTTTCGGCATATTCAGCTAGGCTAATCAGGTCCATTGACATAGGATGAGTCATCCAGGAGACAAAGACAACAAGTTCATAAATAGCTGTTAACGAATAGTTTCATCCATCAAATTACATTGCATACATCCAAATTTGCCAGTACTCCCTACTGACAGTTTGTTCATCTATCAGCTATTTGTCAGTCTCTTCAATCATTCATTCATGTGTTTGTTCATTCCTTCTTTGTTCACTGCTTCCTCGTTCACTGTTTCACCATTGCCACTGCTGTCATCAGCACCAGGAACTAATTTACAACCCTACTTCACCTCCGATTGAGCTATCCAATTTTACGTAACCAGTAAGGTTACTAACTTCATTATGAAGCTGGAAAATGGAAGTTCACATCAGTAGCCTTGACACTACACATCTTAATAAGATCATGCTCTCTGTAACATACTGCTTGAGATCAAACGTAAAAGGTGTTGTATTCTCACTCCCCTAACCTCCAGAAAATATTTGATAAATGATGCAAAATGGTGCCACTTAGCCACTTGCTCCATTTGAAATTGCAGTAGCCTATTGTCAACTTTTTTCCCGAGGCTGAGCGGAGCTTTTGCATGGGGTGGGATATATGTTGGGGTGGTAATTGTTACTCTGAGCACTGGAACAGGCTGCTCCCCCTTTAACATCCCCTGAGGATAACACAGCATAGCTATCTGTGGCACATCTGGGAGCTGAACATGAAATTCAACAGGCGATAACAGACCACAACTGAAGTTAATACTGGAACAATAATAACAGCAAGAACAATAACTATCAGGTATCACATCTCAGTGTCACCTGGTCATTCAATTCTCTTCTTTTTTTTTTTTTTGTCCTAAAAGCTTGAAAAGTTGGTCAATACAGACTTAAGTTGTAACAATGGTACAATGGGATCCAAGATGAGTCCATACAAACCTCCAGGTGGGTAACAGGCTCTGACAAAGGGGGGGGGGGGGCAAAGGATTTAGGAAAGGGAATGAACCAAAAAAAAAGGCAACACAGTTTATTAATGCGATCATGATAATGAAGAAATGGCAAAAATAAAGTACATAATCTTAAATGCAAAAAAAAAGGCCTTTATTTTGCGCCTACCAATAAATAAAAATCATAAATTTAAAAATATACACAGAGTGACAGAATACTTAAAATAAAGAAGAACAGTAATCTTCTATCCACAAATTAAGTTTCTCACTGACAGAAATTCAGTTATCTGTTGCTCGAGAATGATTTTGAAAGACCCAAACTTTCAAAAATTCAGATGACACATCCTCTGTAACTCATCTTATGGATGACACTTTGAGGAGGTGAAGATTTGGCATACAGTATGTTTACTGGTAAGACCGGTTGTTTTCATAATTGCTTACTGTTATTTTCTTTGAACGCCATGTTGGTGCATTTTAATTGCCTTGTTTGGCTTTAAAAGTAAGAAAAGATTTCAATGATCCTCTATGAAAATGGAATCAACCTACAGTATTGACAATACTTTTCAATCTGATGCATATTCCTGACGTAGTTTACCCTCTTCATTCATGAGTCTTTCAAGTTCACATTGCAACCTTTTAAACTGATACACAGCCCAGTAAATGTCAAGTCTCAGGATGAAGACACAGCAGACAAATTCTAGACTAAAGAGAGATTACTTGTAACAAGTACAAAACCCCCCTTTGCATGAGTTTCCTGTTATTTCCCCAGTGGCAACATAAACCTCTCCATTGGTTCTACAAGGAAGTCAAAACCAAACAGAGTGGGGGCCACTGACACCTGTCTTCGGGCACGGCCTTTTTAACCTCAGTGACCAGCAACTATGACCTCGCCTGTGAGTCACATTACTGACCCTCATGGGTAGCATACTGTACCTGCCAGGTTTTTAGGAGTGAGACAGATTTATTCTATAAAAACACCATCGCCTCTTCCTAAATTGATACACACATGTAACCAGCCGTGACATTTTCACAGGTGATACACTCGCTGTGACTTCACTGTTTACTGTTTTCACCATGTCATGGTGGGGATTCACACAGTTCCAACATGTTGGTAACAAAAAGACCCAACACAATCACATGCCAGTTTTCATGCAAACAAGTACAGTAAATGTTTGATGACACTCCTGGGTTAGCAATACACTTGTGTCCTATGAGCCTGAGCAATATACACATTCTCTTTCCTCACATGGGTAAAAGATAATCCAGTATTTATAGCCACCTCTCTTAAGGCAAAATCAGGCACTTGTTTAACAGAAAATAATCACATCTTGAAAACCAGTGTTCGTGGAAACAGAATAATATATCCAGACCTGCCAACCATCCCGATTTTGGCAGGACAGTCCCAATTTCCGACTTTCAAAACTTGCAAAAAGTGGGATGTTCCTGATTTTTACATTTTCGTTCTGATGACAGCACATCTTCGTCCAATAGAGTGCTAACTTCAAAGTTGAAGACACATTACTCAAAAGATTGCTAAAGAGAAAAAAATACTTTGCAACAGCTTCGAACAGGAACAAAAAAAAAAAGCTTGCATAAAGTTTCCCAACTGACTGTTATGCTAATCTGTAAATGCTCTGGTATCGATATGGCCTTACTGGCTTTACAAAAGGCAGATCAGAAGGCCGCGCTCTGCACAGTTACGCAGGCAAGATGCTCACAAACTTCAATACGGCGTACCAACCACGAAAGTGGCAACTCGCAAAAAGTCCGGAGTGTTCGAACCTTGAGATTGATCAAATACGAAATATCCTAAATGTACCCCTGCAAATAAAGTGTAGCATTGGGAAGTTGATCACCACGATCGATTGCTTTCAGTTTATCATCGCTACAAATGTGTAACGAAACAGTAGCCACCACGCAAGCTGCCGTACGTACGGAGATCATAATTTATCAAGCATAATTTTCATCTTGTTCCAAAGCCTCGTAAGTCACTGAAGTTTTCATGCAGTATTATCTCCAGCATGATGGTTCCAAACTGACAAGACTTTACGAAGTCATAGGATACAATTCTTTTCTTACTCACTGCCTGAAGTCGTGCAAAAGATTCATTCTACCCAGTAGCTACTTGCTTGCAAGCTTACACTTACATACTTACTGTAAATTGAAACTTTCGGTGGCTAAAGTTAAGCCGTTGGAATCTTGATTTAAACATAGGCCTTATAACGAATGCGAATTATGTTTTGTAGTGAAAGCCATCAATTACTAACAGTGAGATACTTTTTCAAGTTTAACGATCCAAATGAGAGATTTTAGCCCTGAAAATTTTGTTCATCCATCAGACTGTTTACTACAAGTTTCCGTTTTTTGCGTTCCTGCCATGGGTGCGGCTTAGAGACCCCAAGGAGGTATGTTCGAGAGTTTCGTTTTTTGTAAATGCTTACGCCTAGTTTCTTTATGACACTGTAAATTCATGGGTGTATTTATGTGCAAATTTTGACGTTCAGAATTAATGGGCATGAGGTAATGACGAAATACTTTATATTTGGAGTTGAAAACGGGCAATTTTCTGAGTATAATTCGTATGCCATTTTTGTATATTATGTACAATATTCTGTATATTTTGTATGTTAATTGCTTGTTTGTATATCAGTTAAATGTTTTGGAACACTATTTCGTATGCTTTTGTATGAACGTTACTTTGTACTTATCACTTTCGTATGTATGTTTTCGCAGTTTTCATGGAGGTCACCTCAATAAAAGAGCACCTGCAGTAAGGAAACCCTTGGGTAGTCTTCTTTTTTTGCATTTGCGAGTACTACCATTACAGTGCTTTTTGCTCCGCGGCAATTTTCTTCTGGAGGCCTGACACTTTTGCCTTTGCCTAACGTGTAAATGTATATAGCCTAGTCCTACACAAGAACCTAAGCTACTGTACACATGTCTCTGTGGCAGTCGATCTGCCACAAGTGAAGGTGTGAGCTATCATATGGGTATTAATATCCTTCAGTACCCATTTTTGCAAAATTTTTCGAATTATTTCTTTAACATCGAGTTATGCATGGAAAGTCACATTTATTGATAAGATTTAGATTTACTTTTTTAATTTAGATCTACTTTTCTTAGTTAAAACTTTGGCTGTTCCATGTATAACACTGTTATGAGAAAGTATTCAAAACTTCAGACAAATGTCCTGAACATTTGCTTCGACAAATACTGATGAAACTTGAGCACAGTGATAAATAGATAATTGGTTATCAGTGATGGTCATTTACTAGGGGTCAAAGGTCATCTAGAGGTCATTTCCGGATCTTTACAAAGAAATACAAAGAAGACTTCACTCTCAATAATGTGAGGTAAAGTTTTGGATGTTTATTGATGTGATATGACTTTGGTTATAAACTGATGAAGGTTGATCAGCAATTTTATATCAGTGGTCATCTAGGGGTCATTTTGGGTTCATTTAGTGGAACATGGTGCAGGTAGGCATTGTAGATATTGCACAGGAATTTTACCAAAAAATTTTGAATAGCTTGTGAATTCTTACTGTACTTGCTACTGAGGGCTCAGGAAGCTTTCCAAACATACTTGAAATTACTCAGAACCCAGCAGCTTCTGGGGGCTTCGCCCCCTGGAGCCCCACCGGGGCATTGCCCGTGGACCCCACCAGGGGCCCTAAGGCAGGCCCTTGGACCCCACATGTTAGGGTCTTGCGCTTTGCGCTCGACAAGCACGCTTCGCCCTCGACATGTCGAGTTTGTCCCACTTTTAAAAATTGAAAGGTTGGCAGGTCTGTATATCTTCGAAAATAAGGAAAGAACACGACCTTCTTTTCGAGAAATAAGATACTCACTGATAGAAATTCAGTAGTTTGTTGCTGAATGATAGCATCTTACGTTACTCATCACGTGCATGATCTTTTAAGGAGATGAAGCTTTTGCAGATGTTAATTGATGAGACTCAATGGTTTAACAATTGTTGAAGCTATTTTTATTGTAAGCCACGTTGGTGTATTCTAAACTGCCCTATTCCCCTTTAAGTTTGGTTTGCTTGGCATTCTTGCCTTTTGCCCATCCACCCAGTGACAACATCAAAACCTGACGTATTCATATAGGGAGAACCACTGGCAAAGCATGATGCTTACCGTTCGCTCAGAGTCATAACCTTATCTATCTTTTCAAACATACAAGTTCTAACTTGAAAATACTGAGCACAAGTTGCACCTACATTAAGAAAAATAATGGAAATGGTAAATCACAATGGCAGAACAGGGTGGTAATAATGAAGAAATGTTTTCCCAGCTGTTAAGTTTTGATGATTTCTCAAATGAACAAAAGATGACTGAATTGACGGACAACTTGAATGCAAAAAGAAAGAAATCAAAAAAAGAATTAAAAAAAAACTTTGCTGTATAATGATGAGAAAAAAAGAGCCATGTGTCTGCTCAACAACAGGAAGGCCAAAAACATGATATTGGTTTCAGGATGCTTTAAAATGCAGTAATCCAACAGGACCTTGTAAACTGTTCCACACATGTAAAGCCATGCAGAGGCACTATAATAAGAACATTCAGCCACTGATAGTGCTTGATATATTTTACATCTCTGTCATACTTCTGGATTGCTCAACAACATGGTTTACCTATGGAGTCTAGTCTTATACACTGGCACTGAGACCGTTGAGATATACCGTATGGAGATACTGTAGCGTCACTAAAAAGTTGCAACACTTCATTAACAGGAGTGTCAGTTTTGCCTTTTTTGCACTCTTGTTGTTCCTAGCGAGGTCTTATGATGCGGAAACTCTTTAGTTCTTTTTAGTTCAGCGATTATAAAAGCCATGAATATCTACAGTCAGTGAGACACCTTTCGTTCCTGCAACCAGACCGATGTTGAGATGGACAGAAAACTGAATCACAGCTAACACTTTAAGATCCACCAAATCGAGTAAATAAGCCATGTAGTGTCTAAAACTTTTCAAAGGTATTTTTTTCATTCATTCATTGGTCAATATCATTCATGGCGCAACACACTCTGTATTCACCCCTGATAATGCGCTCGCCATCAAGCCATGATCAGACCATTGCGCTTGTCATCAAACCGTGATAAAAAAATCCGTGGGAACACTCCCCTGGCCATCATCGGACTCCCACGATCATGATCACAGTCCGTCAAGTCGTCAGACCACGCACTCGTCATCAGATCACAGTCGGAAAAAGCGTGGGAACGCTCCCAAGATCTGATCACTTGTTTGTTGAAGGGCAATTTCACAGGATTAACTGTGTATGTATACCAGCATGCCTTGTGGTGAGGGAGACACTCTAGCTAGGGCCAGTACATTTTGCATGATGTTATATACAAAACATACTACTACAGAAGGACTAGCATGAGCCTGTCCTTTGTACCTATACCACCAATTAAATATGTAAGGATAGAAGGTACACTAATATGATGTTCCATTTAGACCTAAGTCGGTGAACCTTCGCACAATTTGAAGGAGAAGCCTAAAATCATCCTGCGTAACTTCATAAAAAAGAATAAATGACTTCTTAAGGAGACCAGGGGTTAAACGTATAAACAGTGGGTCTTTAGACCAAGTTACACAGAGTCCTGCTGTTATGCTCAAGTCATATATGTCAGAACTTCTTCAGTAGCGAATTGTCGTACGCAGGTGGGGTTTCATTCAAAATATGTTTTTAGTATATATGTAAGTAACATCAGGGTAAACTTCTGTGAGAAAGTAAAAACTGTATGAGTTGTGACCCCCCAAAAATAAAGTGTAAGCCTTGTAATAATAAAAAAATGTATGTTTAAGTATGTATACATGGTATTTTTCTAAGGCAGTGTACTGTTGCGGTTTATTTTTTATGGACACGTGTGGATGGAACTGAGAGTGTGCTGAGACCTATATTTTTGTTTGTTACAAGGACAAATGTTTTTCTTACCCTTGCATGTGGTTGAGTGTGGTCATAATGAAAATTAATTTGAGGGTCGTAGACATTCCTTTTCAGAGGAAGAATTTACACCTGATTTATTCAATGTACTGGGGTGCTGTCGCAGTGTAGAACACCAGTGTTTGAAGCATTGTGTATGTTATACAGTACATTTAAATGTCTACAGTGTTTAGTATATAAATTTATGATGCTACAAATGTCTGTGATATAGAACAGAAACAAGGATTTCAAGAAACAGGCAGGAGATCAGGCAAGTGTTAATGATATTTTGCAAACAAACACGACAGAGGCCAGCTTGATGACAAGTTGATGATGAGCTGGTCATCAGACCGAGAGCGCGTCATCACGTGGCAACACGAGAATCATCTGATCAAGGAAAACCTCGATGACCCCCACGTACGTCGATCACGAGCATGTTATCACATGGGAGCACAGGATCCTCTATGTCTACTAATCTCAAAACATTAGCTCGGTCAGAACAATGCTTTGAAAGAAAGGTTTACATACCTCTCTGGTTAAAATGAGGTTTCATCACCAAATGAGAGATCAGAACTGTACGACAACCCGCCATGAGATATCAACACCAACGTGCAAACCAGATTTGTCACAACCCATTGATTTCTAGCACTAAGCTCGTACTTTGGATGTTCACTAAAATAAGTCTTTTTCCAATTTTTGAAAGGTCTACTGTATTTCCTAAGAATAGGAATGGTAACCTGCATACAAAAATGTGTCTTTTTAAGAGATGTGAGAAGCTAAGATGGGGAATTTGTTTAGATGCTAACGATTATATCGAAGTTATAATAGTATATAAATACAAATACAGCGCAATGAGAGAACAGTCAGTTGTGAAGTGACAGGTAGGAATGGATAAGTGTAAATTGTTTTATTGGTTGGTAAGTTGAACTTGTGTTTGGTCCTGAAAATCTACTGGGACACAATAGGCACTTTCAGTTTGTTTGTATTAACTGTAGTGTAATATTCACTGCTAACTTTGGTTGCAATGCTTTCCTTATAAACAGAAGTCTCTGAAAGGTATACATGTACCAGTTACTAAACTTCAAAAAACAAAGAAGAGCAGCAACATTGCCACACATTAAGACTGCATGGTAAAGCTTACTGTCACTTCTTCAGAAGTTACTGAAACCCTCTTTTCTGGTCTAGTTACCATTGGTAATAATATTTCTGTTGAACATCTTTCTGACGCAATCGTCATTTTCCGAAACAAATGATTGTAAAGTTTACATGGGTCAAAAAAAATCTGGAACCAGGTATCCTACCTCCAAACCCGTCGAGTATCTGGGTACCCGGAAATTTACCGCCTTACAAAAACTGTTTCTATTCAATCTCAACTCCAGCAATATACTGTAGGCTGTGTAACATTGGTCTGCTGTGGTCTAAATAAAGCAAGGTTTTTCCTTCCTGCTGTTTTGACTTTGTGCCTTACTTACAGTAATTTCCATGCTACATTTATCTTGGAAACATCATCTCATCTCATTTTTTTTTTGCTCCATTTGCAGACATATAGTTTTCATTCCTAATTAGCAATAAGATGGTTTGCGGAGAAACATGATGTAGACATCACCCTAAGTGATCACAGATTGTACACAAAAATTACGTACACAGACACAGCATACGTACTACACTGTTTCACACATGTACTGCAGCTACATTTAGTGAGAAACAATCTACGGTTAACGTAATGGGATTTGATCGTCGCCAATTTGCAATAGGCTACGCCCACATTTGGTAGTCTAAGCAACAGAAATACTAGCAAAGATGGCCAAACAAATCACAGACGACTACCTTGTCAACGATCTCCTCTACAACAATTAAAACAATGATTGGCGAGTGCTTCAGATTGACATTTAAGAGCGTGGTGCACGCTCGTAGACAGAGAGGGAGCTACGTACGTCTCCTCTCTGTGTAATATAGGTGAGTGGTAATGTGACTCTGTACTGTATTTTCTGAATGCAGTGACATGAAAGATTGTTTTTTTTTTTTTTTGTTCTGTATGATCATGACGAGAAACTTCTGTGAAAACACGACAAAAGTAAGGATTGGAGAATTTGAGAAAGAAAAACAACTGATGGCTTTTTTCACGAATATTATTTAGGAAGAAAATATCAGCAATCATAACACTCAAAAACGATAGAACTGTGTATACTGCAGGCCTATAGGCTATCACTGTACATATTTTTTGAGCCGGGGTAGTGAAACGAAAAAGGGTAGTAACGAGTCGGGCGGATACATGGGTTCTCCGGTAGCCCGTTCAAACGTGAGTTATAAATTGGATACATGATAAATCCATTATTGGTCTCAGATTGTTCCATGGTTAATATTGGAAGTGTCTCAATAAGCCTGTCACACTGTCTTTCTAAATGAACACTGATTATGACATTATTACTGCAATTGTAAAGATCAAAAATGCAATATCCATCTCCTTTATCCCCCACCCCCAATTCAAAATGGGCATGTCTAAAAATTCCCCAGGCAACGTAGCTGATACTATGTGTACACATCTGGTGCAACCCCCCCAAAAAACAGACATGCTCTCGTCTATCAGCCCCAAGTCAATATGGTTGCCACGCATCTGATGCTCCGCACTGAACGCTGCTTTACGAGCTTGGCTTTACCTCAGTCTACTGAGGATAGTCACGACTGATGGTCAAATTTATAGAAAGTTTTCAGTCTCCAGTATGTCCACATTGAGTGGAAGCTTAGCAAGGAGGTAAGAAAATGTCCTGAGGTGACAAATCTTGAATGTAATTTTCACGAATATTGGCAAGAAGAGCAGTACTTACCACCTCTTGGGAACTGGCCACAAAGCCTAAGTCTGGTTGGTTTCCACATATAATCTGAAAAGCGAGTGAACTCTGAGGGGAAACGAAGAAACACACGGGCAAAGAAACTAAATTAGCATTTTGAGGCAAAATAGAAACATGGAAAAGACACTACGCTTCAAGCTGCCCTGAGAGTAGACCTCAATTTCCTGAATCCACCCGCCTGCCCCAACCACACCAAGCACCGTCTGGTGAGGACTATCTGACATTCCAATGTAAAAGTTGATGAAGTTTCACATTTGACACAAATTTGTCCCTTCTTCTTCTCCCCCCCCTCCCTCCATACCACTGTAGTCAAGCTTTTTTTTCATTACAGCATTCCAATTTAGTGACTTGAGTTCAACTTCAGGCATAGCTCTATAGTAAAATAAAGACTAGAGAGTAGACACTATAACATCTCAGAATTGTTGAATTGTAAAAGTCATTTATTACAGAAGTAATTTATTACAGAAAGAGCCTTTTTTAAAGGGGACATCTGTAGACACTTATGGGATTCAACAGAGAACAATATTCATCCGATATTAACAGTAATTTCATGTTACACACAAGACCTGGAAAATTCCATCTCTGACCCGACAACTCTGAACATTACCGATGCACTTTCCGTGTCTGCTCTTGTCACATAGCTGCTGTACTATGTGAAAGGTCAGGAAGCGAGACCAACTATGTATCAATCATGTTAAAACCACATTCATGTGAAATCCACAGTCGGAAAGCAGGAGTTAAACCTTCTTCAAATGCCTATGGCCTTTAAACAATTTGTGGTACAAAACAACACCACCGAAATACTTCTCAAAAGGGTAACTTGCTGTTTTCCAGGGACAATTAAAAAAAAAAAAATGACAAGGGGTGTGTTCATTTGCACTATAAGGCATTTGCAACACTACATAGGACTGTGAGTTAATGCCAGCTGCCAAGACTTTTACCTCACAGAGCAGCCACAAATAAGTTTAGGGGACACTTGCAAGCTACCAGCATCCTACACGAATCTCAACGTTCCATAATACCAGGCTATCATTTTGGACATTGGTGTGACAGTGGAAAAGTGGACAACTAACAATTTCTGCACTCATAGCACCACATTACAAATTACTCAGATAAAGGTTGGTCCAAAAATTTGTTTATGTAATGAAATTTTAGCTGTTAAACTTCTAGACATTTTGCATGGGTGACGACTGTAGGCAGTGCACGGACCCAGGTTCCCAGACGACCAGAGTGTCTGAAAACGTACGTGCCCTTTGAGGTCTAGGAGTAAGAAAAAAAAAAATGGACACAGTATGGGAGTATACAACGAGCCATGTAAATGGCAGGAAGTTGTACAGGGCAAACCTGAAATGGAAATGTACATACCAATGTTGCAGGAAATTGCTTTACCATGAGGGTAGCAAATAACAAACGGTTCATCCTGGGGTTGTAACATCCTCTTCAAAAGTCACATAAATTATATCTCCACTGATGATCCCAGTCAACCAGTCAAAAAGCTACAACTTTATAAACTTTTCTTGTGAAGGAATTCACATTTAAGATACGTGACGTTCTCATGAATCTCAAGAAAATTCTCTCCGCCCTGGGGGGTCGCGGTTCCTTCGGAAAAGGAGTCAAAACATTTCACCCCCATTTTAACGATTCCACCATATATCAAAATCGATCTCCCGCTGTATGAATCACTGAGACTGTAAGGGCATCTTGCTTAGCTCAGTGACGGTGGAAAGTACAGGGATGAAATTCTGCCCACGAACACTATTGCTCTACGCGAGGATTCCAGATTCACAGCTGGATAAACCTGACGCCATTCCTGCGCTTCACAGTTTCCGACAGAGGACTGGGCTTTTCTTTTCAGGGTGAAGTCAAGACATAACTCTGGCAACCATGTGCAGTTGTTGTTAAATTGTACCATAAAAGAAGATCCACGCATGAACTCTCGAGCAAATCAAAAGCAGCATGGTCGGAGTTATTTCTGCGACTTGTCACTAGTCATGCGCATCACTTCTTATTTTTAAGCTGTCTTGTTTTTGAATTCGCAGATTTATAAAATGCAAAATGTGATGCAACAAACTTCAATGCATAACAGATGCAACTTTAGAACGTGATTCTCTGTTGCATGAACATTTTCCTTCCTGGTTTGAACTTGCCAGATGAAGTCCAAGCAATTTTAAAAAAACACCTGATCCAGAACAGAATGAGATGTTTCTATCTGGACACTCTTATGGGGATTACTTTTCATCATTTTGTTTTTGTTGTTAGCATTAGACCTCATCACAATGTAGCACAACTTTGATAATGGCATTTCTTTAAAAAAAAAGTAGGAAAACCAGAAAACCATTTTGCTTAGCTTTATAACTTGTACATGTATGCTACCTCTGGCAAAAGGCTTGAGGATTAAGTGCTGCAAATGCACAGTTCTCATTTCTTTGCAAGTAGGACAGTTCTTTAGTTAAGTTTCATGAATTAATCAAGTCATGATGAATAGGAAAACAAATACATAATGAGGGAAAAACTATCACATTCTTATTATGTATCTAATTCAATCAATTATGTCTGAAGGCATTACTTCACATTTACCATACAGTGTAGCAGATGCAAAAGTCTACATGGGCATTACAACAATCTTGCTTTTTCTATTTTTAACACCCCCATGAAGTCAAACTTTGGTTGACTTTGACTGGGAAGGGGGGGGGCTTAACACTGGAGGGATGACACACACAAACTTGATGGGCTACCCCTTTGATTTTCCAAAGACTGTAAATCATTTAACTGAACTCACAACCTAGGACATGTATTGCATTCCATTAAAGCTGTACACACTGCAAACTGACATGAACTGTAACAGTTGCAAGTGTGCGGCATTGTGGCATTCGTAGAACGTCCAACAGTTGTTGGAATAGCTTCCACATGCAGTTGTATACTGGAGGAATTCTAACCATGCACGCAATTCATTGCTAGTTGTTAATGGCTTTTGCAATGCCTACAATTCCGTGTAATGTATTAACTCAAGGAGGAATTTACGTTAACTTTCAGTTTCCACTGTTCATGCGGAGACTAAAACTTTCTTGACCTATTCAAGTTACACTGGTCATACTCCCATTGAATTTCTCAATTAAGATACAGCTCCTTTTGGTAAGAAAGTTCCAAAATAATCCAGTGTATTGACTGCATTGAATTTGATGCTATTTGTCAGCAAAGTTCTGCCACATATTAACACAAATACTTTAATGATCTTCACTGGCTCCCAATTTTATTCATCTTCTGCTCATTGTCTTTGAATAACTCAACATGATGGCTCCAGTCTATACTTCTGAACTGATCACTCTTTACCCTCAATTTGAATGGAATCTTCCTTCAAGCAGCATTGGTCTTCTCCAAGAGCGTATATTCTAACCATTTCTTGGTACCATAGGTCTTTTCATGTACTTGCTCCTTGTCCTTGGAATGCACTGCCAAAAGAACTGCGATCCTAGTAAGGCATCCCAGTCTTCAAAAGACCTCCTAAGACCCATCTCAAGGGACAAGCCTTACATGAGCGTTTTGAAACTGTTATGTACAGTACTTTGTTGTTCACATCTTCATTTTTCTTTTCTTTACAGATTGAGCGACCCCTCGAGGTAGCTGTGCTGCATAAATAATTGTTACTTCAATATAGCATTACCTTCTAACATGATATTCCCTGCATTTATTGAGCTCAGGGAAACAATCCGGGCAGCCCCAAGGGTGATTACACTCATTCACAGGGACCATAACCGCGCTCACGGAAGTAACAACTGGACGCAACCTTCAGTATCTAGGCAAGTTCTTGAAGCAGAAATTCGAGGGCTGCTGGCGAGGTGAACGTATATTACCACACTTCAACATATACAGAACATCTAAAACTGTACAGTGGGAGAACTTTGCAAAATGATCACTGGAAGAAATTTTGTGCCAGTTCTCCCCCCCCCCCCCCCACCCAATTCCCTACTTTGCATGAAACATGATTACTGAACATTGTTCACAAACATTTACAACCGCAAAGTACTGCAATGTTGCCTGTTCCAGTTCTCACATCGTCAATATGCAACAATCCCTCTATAACATCGAGTCACTGGAAGTCAGAAACATACACATTAAAGCAATTCTTGAAGACACTGTCATTTTGCTAGTTCTCCTACATATAGCAAAGGTTTGACCATTTTTTTTGTATAAACATTCCTTTGAATACTTATCATGCCTCCTTTCCTTTCTACAGCAAGATTCTCCATGGGGCCATTTGGGAGGAACGGCCCACCCCCTACAAAAAAATCTCCTCTGCCTCCGAGAAAACTGAAAATAAGCTACTGCTATATCTCAAATGGAACAAGAAATTGTCGCAAAGTGGCACCATTTTGCATCTCAATTGTCACCCCCGCCCCTCAAACCATCCCCAGCAATCTCACATGGCCACTCTTTCTTGACAATCTGTTGGGAACACTATCTAGATATTGTCAGGGTTTCTACCAAGCACACTTGCAGTGTTGTGGTCAGCACTCAATACAAAGAGGTTCTTAATCAATTTACTATTCTGGTCACAAGTATTCAAAGCTCTTTACCTGAATTGTTTGACCTGTAGGCATTTGCTGCCACCTATCTGCTGGTATATTTACCAGCTGACTGAAATGTGGTATGCATTGGGCATGAAAGAGAGAAGGTTAAAATCGATGTTATTCCTCGTTATGTGTAAACAACAGCTCACCCATGCTTTTATACTTGAGCTACAGCTGTTCAGTCACAAGACCAAAAAAAACTTAGCGAAATTCTTCAACGTGAAGCTAAAGGAATGTAGACGGTCAAAGCACTTTCAATCAGCAACAAGAAAAAAAAAACAAATATCTGTTAAATGGAAGTTATCCTTCCAGACCATTCTTCAAATTTGAAGTTTATCCACTATATTTAATTTTTTGTATCGATCGGGGTCGTGCAAACTAGTCACTGCAGGACAGGCAATATAAGAGTAGAAAAGACCACACAAAATTTGTTCTAAATCTCCAGCTAAGCATCATAATTTCTTCATTTAACTAATTGCATGGTGGTTTTCTGCCCTCAGATAATAAAGCTGATACTATTGAATGTGTTCCTCGTGAATGTGAATGCTCATTTACAATCTGTACAGTTCCTACATGCAATACCACACTGGTGACTGGTGCTGAAATACAGGACAAGGTTGTCTACCTTACTTTGGCCTTGACCGTAGGTAGTTGCCATTAAAGACTTTAAAGATCAATGACACACACAGCAAGCCGTGGTCTTTGAGGCTTTAAATTAATTTCCACCACCGTTGGTATGCTTCCTGAGTTTGGGAAACTATTAAACTGGAAACCTTCATGTTCCAATGTAATACCTTGACAAAACATTTTGGTACCAATGAGACTGCCGTTGCTTTTAATATGCTATATATTTCCTATAATGCTATTTGTTTCCTATTATGATTGCTCTTCTGACAATTAATGCTGCTCTATTGTTAGAACAATGGAGCCATTTCCATTGAAAACACCAAAACTTAGTCTTCCAACTGACTGACAGCAAGGAAATTAAGACAGTTTGACCTCCAACCGGTAAATGTTTTCATCCTTAAGTTCCCGTCTTCACTGTAAAATGATAAAATCAACCAGGGGATCAACAAATTGATTTTGCCACAACAGAAGTGCACGCCAAGAAAAGAGGGCAAAGGTTTTGGTCACTTTAAACAGAATTCCCCTCCCCCCTGCCTTCCATCCCACTCAAAGGACTCCATACCTAAGGTGAAGGAATGTGTAAGGGGACAGATGAACAGGGCCAGATTTACCTTTGTGGGGGCGATGGGCACACAACTTATGTGGTTCCCCCTAGTTTGACTGTAAATCCCAATAAAACTACAGGTGAAGATCAAGAAAAGAGGGCAAAAGTTCTGGTCACTTTAATAGAGTTCCCCTACCCCTCCCCACCTTCCATCCCACTTGAAGGAACTCCATACCTTTCTTTCCCACTTTCCTACATACTCCTAAACATAAGGCTAATTCTGCGATAACAAGATTAGGTAGGTACATTTCAGGTCCATCGGTTCACGATCAGACAGAACATTCGGTGGAGCGGCATAATTACGCCAGACGGGCCAAAAGTAAAGTAGCCCACAATTTGGGATTCTCTTCCACTTCATTATGGTGGCAACCTCTGGACTCAGACTGGAATATTCTACCCCAAAACGATAATAATGTAACTTGAGGGGGACCACTTCTCTGAGGGAACCCCTGGGCATGTGCACCTCTGTCCCATGGTTGATGCCAGCCCTGCTGATGAAAGTCACTTGGGATATTTTTCTTGGAGGAATATTTGTCAACTAAACAAAGCAAACTGCAGTGTCCGTTTCTGGTGACACTTGAGGAAACAAAACAAAGGACTTATATTCTTGGCCTCTGAAAATTCTTGTACCCAACTTGAATTAGCACCACCGATCACTGTGACAAACTTTGGGTATTGGTATTTCTGGGGGGAACCATTCTTGAAACTCGCTCCATCATGGCTCTTCTTTAAAATGTAGACTGCAAAGAGACTTCTTTTATGACTGACACTTCTGTGTCGGGATGGCTTTGCAGATTCAAATGAATAATATTCACTGTCACCAACATCATTAACAACATTTTGAAAGAACACTGTTAAGTTTGTCAGCTTCGCACTCTCACACAAAGCAATCTTCTCTTACCTTACTCTTCACATGTGTACATTCCTTCCCTGTCCTCATCCCCTCCATTTCTGAGACTGAAACTGGAATTGAGGAAATCAGGAAATCTTTTTTAATTTTTAAATTGAATGAACTTCTACATTACTGCATCTGTCTGTGACAAGCCAGGGGTTGCTATGGTGGTTCAAAATTGACTTTGTTTACCCTCATCTCAAATCGGTGCCTTTTTTTGACAGGCCATCTTAACCAAGTAATATAATGAGAAACATAAATTGACTGAATAACGAATAATAGCTTACTCTGACTATGATAACATATGTAGGAATAAAACAACATTCAATATCATAACATATAACAAAATAATATATAATACTTTAATAACATACCTACAGCACATCTGTAACAATAACATACATACTACAATTCAATAGCATACACCGTAGCATAACATATCATTACAAGTATTGACTACTTTAGGTGGGAATTTTACATGTGAACACTTCAAAAGTTCTGTCATATCTGAATGATGTATTTTCTACTGTGGTAATAATTTACACAGACCAAAACAGCGGGTGGTCCTACAATTGGTAACCATTCACTAAACATTGAGTGAGAGCAATGCGGGGGGAGGGGGGAGGGGGAGCAAGAAAACACTGAAAGATGAAGAGTAGTTGTAGGAAGACCGTGATACTTACTTTTGTCCGTCAGACTCTCAATGGTTGGCGTTGCAGAAGTGTCCTGAATGTCCCCGTAGTGAAGGGTCTTGTAATTCGGCGAGAGCCTGCAGTACCAGAAACGGTCTACCGAAAGCGAAACACAGGATACGAAATGTCACACCATCGGGGTAAACCCTACAGAATGGCATGAAGCAGCAGCTGCTTTACTGCTACAAAGAGTCGTCACTGCACGACAATTGCAAACTTGCTTCAAGTTCAAGATTTACATGGTATCATGAAAGGAAGCAAAGACACCAAATGAAAAGACTGATCTGGAGTGTAACTTCAATATAGCAAAATAATCTTGTGAAAAATAATGATCATTACTCTGATATGATAAAGAAGCAGAAGCAAATGTCAGCAGCATTTTTCAATGCCAACTGAAATGTCCAAACTGAGATGTGACACCACTTCCTGCTTGTGACTGGATTACTCTGAACCAGACACTTCCCCCACAAAAATTCCCACTCAGACAACTTTCCCCTGACAATTCTTACCCGAACAACTCCCAACCCGGATAATTCATGCTCGGGCAAAACTCCTCTGATAATTCCTTTGGGGAAAGGTGTAGGGTTAAGGAAAAGGTTAGGGGGAATGGTCAGGGGGAATGGTCAGGGGGCATTGTCAGAGGGGGAGAATTGTCTGGGAGTCCTCCCTGCTCTGCGCATTGTGCAGTGGTGAGGGATCCTGGGGGTGCAACAGATGCACTCCCTGGGAGAAATGAGGAGAAATGAATGCAGATGGCAGAAGAACACTGTATGAAGTCGAGCAGATGCAGAAGGCTGATGTTAAAGTACAGCATCACATGACATTATTGAAATTTTCTTAAAGGGGAGGGGGTGGCAATAATAAATCAACAGCCCCCCAACTATCACAAAATACTGGATATGTCGCTGAAGTTTACCATATTGTGCAATATACCCACTTACCAGAGAGCTTTCCAGCTTGTCGCAAACGATTGAATCTTGTCCCTGCCACAAGGTAGTTCAGCCTTTGTTGTTTGATTAATTCCTGAATTTCTGGTTTTATCTGTTCTCTTAGTTCACTGTGAACAAAAAGGAAAAGCCAAAGAAACAACCATAAAATTCACATGCAAATTATATGCCATTTCTACATTACAGATACAATAATGAATACAATGCTACATGTGACAACAGCACACACCGACAATTGGAACCAACGCAGGATTGCTCTATGAGAGCCACGCTTGGTACTTCAGCTTTCATCAAAACCATTAGGTCATTCGTCTGTAAGATGCACACATAATGCATAGACTTTTTATTCATTTCTAATTAAAACATCTAGTTTATGACTTCTTCGTTCAAGACTACATCTGCCGACAGATTATCAAAAAAAAAATTCAACACTGAATAAAAGGTACAAATATCTTTGTGCATGTGTACAAATTTTCAAATGTGGACATGCACTTACAGCTATCTTTGCTCTATCAGCCATGCCATTTCAACGGCAAATTTTCAAACATGACAATAGAAGAACATAATTAATGCAGTCATCAGAGTTTTCAAATTCTAACAATTTTGCGATCAGTATACTGCCACTGCATTACATAATGTGGCACTGAATGAAAGAGCCGAAATTTGTCCCAAAGGTCGATGATTGTCTTCTCAAACAAGATGACAAGGTGTATCTTTTCACTGAGTCATACCAATTGCTCAGCAATTACCACCAAAATAGTTTGATGCCCAACTTCTCACCTGGCACAGTTAGAGTGTAAGTCATGGTGTGAAGGATTTACAGAGATGCCTAACAGTATCTATTTACAAAACAAAATGAATGGAAAGATCCAATTTAATTAGAAGAGACTTGTTTCTAGAAGCCCAAATCTTTCATTCCTGCTTAAAATTCATCTGAACTGCGTGAGACTGATTATACAAGATAGGATCATGAGTGCCGGCTGCAATGTCATGAAAGTCAACCCTGAATGATGTTGTGTTGTTCACATTACAGTGTTCACATTGCGGTGTTCACATCATGTTTTGGCATTTCCTTCGAAATTTTTGCAAGTAATCAGGCCAAGTTTTAGGCGCTTTCTGGGATTAAACTGCATTCATTCAGTCCATCACAAGAAACTGAAAACTTTTCCAGATGAATCAGCCCCACCCTGAAAAAAAATGTACACATTTGTGCTCGACTGAAGTCGCAATGCCCTTGTGAGAGATGATGTTGAAATAGTTACATTTACAAACATAGTAGAAACAACAAAAGTTCACTCTAAGCTTGTTAGTTTTACATTTCTTCTCTTATAGAGCTTTAAAACTGTTCTCAATTTTACCAACTGCTTACACTTGGATAATGAAGTGTTTTTCTTTTCACAAAATTTGCATAACTCAACTTTAAAACAGCCGAGCTTTCTCTAGCTACTTTTCTTTTTCACTAAAATCACTCAGAATGGCCAAGACAATAACAGAGCTTCAACTGATGTAAATTACTGGGAGCAGCATCATCCAGTTGGCTGTTGATCACTTTTTTTCCCCCTGCTTTTAGCCCTACCATGTTCAAAATACTGCTCTGCTAGAAAATATGCCATAATGCGAACTGCATCAGGCTACTGCATGATTATGGATTATTGCACGACTAACACTGTAGCAGGGCTGGTGAATAAGCATTTGAATAAAATATGAAGGTGCTTCATTTTATATGTTGCTTATCTCTGCATTGGCTACCGGTACCTTATAGACCAAATTTAAGATTCTCTTCTACACATACAAAACATTTAACGATTCAGCACCAGTTTTTTTTTTGATCTGCTTAAAATACATCAGCCGTCTAGGTCCCTCCACTCTCAATCCAAATCTCTCCTGGTTGTCCGAAAAGTTAGAACCTCCACCTACGAAAATAAACGATTCGATAGATGCGCTGCAACATTTTGGAACAATCTGCCAGAGGGAGTAAAGCTTACCAATACAATTCACAATTTTAAGAAACTTTTAAAAACTTTATTTTTTAAAGCTGCTTTTAGTTAAGCCGGTACTTGTCTCGTCTATTTCATCTGTTTTTATGGTTTTTCCCACTGCCTGTGCTCTTATGGTTTTAACTCTGGCATGTTTTTTAGCTTGTGTCTTTGGTACATATTTAAGTTTTCCTTATCTTGTTTTAAATGGTTTCTTACCATTTTGTTTTTTTAGGTAGCATTTTTTTGTAATTTGAGCTTCTGTGATTGTATTGTCCTAAGTTTTTGTTAACAGCTATTTTATGGTGTACAGCGACTTAGAGCTTTTACATTTTAACTGGATAAGGTGCTTTATAAGTTTGTTCATTATTATTTATTATTATTATTATCGCTCAATGGAAAAACAATCAATGATTTCTAAATTGCTGCAATGACTACAATTTGACTCACTAATTTAAAGCAATTAAGAGGGTAATGGTGACAGTATGATTTGGGTTATGGTGCCACCAATAGTGGGCAGTAAAAGGTACAGAAACAAGGACATAAAATCTATTTATTCTGATAATATATGGAATACAGTGTTGTCCAGCGGCTTTTTGCGCCTCCCCCCACAGGAAAAAATTGTTGCTCACTACAATTGTGACTGCTCCCTAAAATACATCCTGCTCCTTTGCAAAAGTTTAGCTCAGCATGAGGAAAAAGTTGACATTGGTTTTTCTATTTAAAATTGGAAATTCTATTTAAATCACACCAAGACAGTGTGTGTACAGTAAGTGGCATCATTTTGCAGCAAAAAGCATGTTAGTTATGAAACATTTGTCCCCCTCAACCCCTCCCCCTCAAAATCACTTCCTGATCACATAGGCAACTTGTTGGTGGTTCCTCACTCCCCAACCCCCTGCCCACACCCCCTCTCCCATCTCTTGCAAATCTGTGGAGAACGGGGGAGTAACCAGATTGGATAGATTGTTACTACTCCTTTTTTTTTTTGGTTTACTCTAAAAGCATTAAAAGATTCTTGGATTCGCTTACAGAACTGGTTTAGCCTGCGAATTCCATTCTTCTTTGTTCCATCTGGCCTGCTGACGGAGTTCTACGATATGAGTGTAGGTGTACCGGGTCTGCAGAGCTGTCCAGAACTGGTCCATCGTTGTCGGCTTGGGGTCTGATCCCAGGCTGAGGTCGATCTGCTCCTTGACGACGCTCATGACCTTGTTAAGATGAAAATATCAACGATGGTAACAATTTCAGGAAAATCAAACTCAAACTCTGTAATGTCAATACCATTTGTTACCAAGCTCGTAAAAAAAAAGTCTTCCGAAACCATTCCACCATATTTTTAAAACTAACAAAGACTTTCACTTCAGAAACACCGGTCACTCAAGTAGCTTTCATCCTTGTCATTCAAATACTGTAGTACTAAATTTAGTTCTTGTAATCGGGCTATCGATCTTTGGAATTCTCTACCAGCTGACATTCAAAACTGTAAAACCTTATTCTGCTTTAGAAATACCCTCAAACACAACTTTATCAGAGCTTATTGATTTTTTTCTTTTTCTTTTACTGTTGTATTGGATTGTACGGGATGTGGGGGCATTAGGCAGAAAGGGATGTATGAGGTTTTGTTTGAAGTACTAGACCTTCAATTTTCCTTCATTCATTCATTCCTTCATTCCTTTCTTTCATTTCTTCCCTTTTGCTTGTTTGCTGGGACTGCTGTACTTGTTCACCTCACTGGGGGTTTTCACAACACTTCCTTTTGCAACTTCTTTGTTTAAAATGTGAAACCTAATTTCTTACCTCCAATTTGTATATTACCGTACTAAGTTGTAATTGAGTTTTGTGTTTTGATTTATATATGTCTTCCAAAGAAACAAATAAATGAAATGAAATTCTTTTTTTTCCACTCTCTGTTATTTTTCTTCAGGATGGCTACTGCAGCAAAGTCAGTGCCTTAAATGCTATAATCTGTACCAGTGCTGGCAAATCTTTTGGAGTTTATAACAAAACATAACTGGCTCCACTTCTTAGCAAGATGCAATGAATATCCAGAGCAACATACAAATTTTATATAAATATTACACCCACACTTATCTATTACTGTTACAGTCAATTGCAAGCTGTTCGAGAACAGCAAAACCAATTACCATTTCTTTGCAGGGCACTTCTCCCCCTCTCCCTACCAATGTCGACAATTACTGTAAAATAAATGTGTCTTAAATGTAATGACATCCTTTCTGCTTTAATACAGAGCTCAATATGTCAATATACAGAACAACACAGTTTAAAAATCATGCAGGTGTGCAAGCAGCTCAATAGTAAAAACATACGACAGATCTATTAATCAATATCACAGAATGCTGTATTATAAAAACATAATCAAACGACCAAACTATTCTATCAAATAACTGACATACCACCTTACCCTCAAAGCATTGAAGGTATATCAACAATTTCAGAAGCGAGGAATAAAACTAATCAATATTTCCAATAATTCAGATCATGTGATCCTTAAAAATGGTGAGATTCAGCACCTTGGTGAAGTCTTCGAGAGTAGCCCTCATTTCTTTCCATGTTTTATTAAAGAGCTTGATGCACCAGCAGAAGAATTCCTCAAAAGCCTTATCCGTCGAGAAGAACATCGGGTGATACTCCTGTTTGGTCTCCATGGCTACAAAAAAAAAAAAGTTTTGGAATTAAATTTTAAGTGGACCAAACAAATATGCAGAGCATATAAATAGATACCCTTCAGATACCATTTTGAAACTATAAGGAGGAAATGGTAAGCGAAATTACAGTGAAATTTTTTTTTTTTTTTTTAATCATGTATTTTTTGGCAGAATTTTCTAGTTGATGCCTCTTTCTCAGGGAAACTACTGATGAGAAGAAAAAAGCAACTAACTTGTGAAACATATTTTTTCACAATAGCAGAGTTAAACCTGTTGCAAAATAATAAACACATAATATGCCTTCTGTGGCTGAGAAAGGTGAAGTTCATACATCCTTGGTTGTCCCAATTATCTCTTGTAAATGGGGCAAACAGAAAGCTGTACATGCTCCTGCTACCCAGATGCTGACCAGATGTACCGTAGAAGAAAAAACAACTGCTGAAGGGTCACTTACGTAATTCACCGACGGCAAGTATCTCGCACAGTGTTTTGGTAAGAGCGATGCTTGTCTTGGCAAATGGACATTGATGCTCGGAACCTCTGCTCAAGTTTTCGTGTACCACCTACCAAACGCCAAACACCAAACAGTGAGTATGTGGTCAGACATGAAGTGACATTTACAGTGAAAGGCTTGAGAGCAAAGGATTTGTTCACCCGTCGTCCTTTTACTCTACAGTCGCATCAACCAGCACATCTGACTCCAAAAACTAAAATACAGCAGGACTCATTTGAAGGATGTTCAAAATCAAAAGTCGATTTAGCGCACATCAAAACATAATCCATGGGTTGGGACGAATTTGCTCTAATTCTTGTTTCACTTTCAGTGCGATGAGGTGTGGGGCTGTCAATGCTAAACCAACAAAGGTTGACATGAACCGCCTTATAAACGAAACTTCAGGCGATGGTGCTTATTTGTATTGCATTTGCCAGAGAGAAATTCCACTAAAGCAACTGACTTTACATTTCTTGTCCTAAACAAGTTTTGGCCAGGACAATCATATCACATTCGACTATTCCTAGTTAAACCTAGAAGGAGTTAAAAGGTTTGATGTCTGCTGACTCATGACTTATGATTGAGCTAATCTTAGATGGTTCCTGACAAAGACTCAGAGTTGCGCTTCACTTGCACATCATATCTGCTTCAATTATATTTCAGACAAAGCACGCATTTTGTCGAGCAATCAGCAAATTTGAATATTCACTGAAATCAAGTTTTGTAATTTGAAGTAAGGTTGCACAATACTGTGGATACAGCACGAGCATACAGTACTAAAAAAGACATACAGATGGCACGAAATGGTTATAAAAATATGAGACACTGAATCACGTTTCAAATATGTTGCAAGCAGTTGAAGCACAGAATAACTAGCATTGAGAACAAAGCAGTATTAAAATAACCCGATGAGAGACTTACACAAAATATGAAGCACTATGTCATTCACTTTCAAACTTTACCTGGGCGTAGTTTTCGGTGTGTGAATTAGAGAAGTAAGACATGCATTCCAAGGCTAGAAGACCAGGAGGAACCTCAGAAAAATCTAGCACAGGATTGCTTGGGTTCTGTGGAAGAAGAGAAAAGAGTAGAAACACAATGTCATGACAATGCTGCCAAAATGCACAATAATCTTATGATTCTTACAATTTCATCTTTAAGCTGCTAGCACTTACCTAATGTGACGCTTTACATGTTCAAATATATAATGCAAAATTCTGCTCCTTGTGAAAAAAAAATGCATCCATAGTATGGCACCTTCCTATTTATCCCAGGAGAGTTCCTTTTCACTTAGCACTCAGTACAAATTACATTTCAGTAACATACTGACCCTTGTCGTTCCCAAAACCAAACTGAAAACGTGATGTTGGGTCATCGTACCCTTTTTGCAGCCGGACCCAAGCTTTGGAATGGTCTACATTTTATCAATCATGAATTCCAAATTGATTAAATGATTTATTAGGTTGCTTTTGCAGAGTTATTTCTTCATACTTCTGTTTTTCACTAGGATTGTACAAGGCTTTTAAAGACTCTGCAGATTTTAGCACTTTATAATTGTATATATCTTTTATACATATCCTATTATTAACTCAATATATTATAAATATACAATTATGCAAATAAATGAGCCTTGACATGTGTCACCAATTAAAAAAAAAAAGAATTAAAGAAAATGTCTCACTGAACCTAACATTTCCAGTGATGAAGATCTCAAATGAAGAGGCAACTTCTTTGTGTGAGAGGCTGATAAACAATTTATGGGTAGATGATACCACAAAATAACCAACAGAGAATTTTTTTCCCACAATTGTCTACCCTAAAATCAAATATCCAAGAAAATACAATCTAGATCTAGAGAGTTAACACACAGTGCCGACTGACTACTTTTTGGCATTCTGTAATAATTACATTGGTAGAAATACTAGAGCAGTTCCCATTCATTTTACTTACTGATATATACCTGAAACAACAGTAATTACATTGCTGATATTACTGCAAGGGACAGAAAAATGCTAAAAAGTGGCGCTGATCAATATTTTAAAAGGCTAGCATGCAGTTAACACATTTTGATTAGGTGATGTTAAGGAAACATTGTGATGATTCCTATGAGAGTTTGTGTATAACAACCTTTTAGCATATTATTCAACACATGCTGCAAAGGTACTTGTGAAGAAGAATGACGTGAAAGACACGTGGAGAAGTTACATTCAAGAGAAAATTTTGATCCACAATTGTAGAGGTTTTGCAGTGGCGTCACGTTCCCCCATGGAAACACCTTATTGGATGGAAAACAAAACAACCTGCTTACATACGTGCACATCGCGCTGTACCATACCATGTATTGCTGCTTATTAGCATTGCATCCGCTTCTTTCTTCATTTGCAGGAAAGAGGCAGAACTTTTGCTCGGGCTTCTTGCCTCTACCATTTGTATAGCCTACAGCTACACAATTAAGGACCATTTACCTTCTGTGACCGGTTATACAATGAAAAATATGATAATATTGTAATAACCACCACGTAGAGTTACTGAAACAGTCACAGCGTGGTACCAGTTACACGAAACACTGATTCCATGCAGTATGTTGGTCATTATGACATCGCATGCAAAACTTCTACTGCAAAGTTAACATACAACTGAACCACAACTGGGCTATCATTGGACTTATACTGTCCCCTGTGCAGTGGCATTGCCACAGAAGTAGTTTAAAGGAGTAGTCATAGCCAGACGTGATGTTTGATCTGACATTCAGTCCCACACACTGTCTCAACGTGTCACGTCAGATTCACTGAAACTGTCAGAATCGTCTGTGAGTCCAGAAATCAGTTGCTATGGAGGTTGTAAAACAGGACAAGAAACTACTGAGAAGTCCATGCTCTCCAATTGTTCTCAACCATGTCATCTTTGACATCTTTAACTTTGATTTTGTAGCAATTTTGCAAATAACAACGCCGACGAGACAACGACGATAAATTTGTCCTGCTTACTGAAAATCCCAGTTTCTTGTAGTCATCGGCATAATTTATTTGCCTCTTCGATTCCGACGTTGCCTCGAATGCATTCTTCCTCAGCTCCAGTATCATCTCCTGAACTCTCTGCAGAGAAGAAAAGCAAATTTCACAGACAGACACACATGCAAGTCTCCACTTTACCCCTATCAACATGGACTGTGGGAACGGAAGACTCAACGGGTTTGTCTATTAGTCTACCTCATTGTAAAAAAATGATTCAATCATTCACAGTTGTGGGGAGAAGGAACAGGATTTATAAAGCCCGATGTTATACTAAATTTTTATAAATCCTCTCAACATCTTTACAACTCCTAGTCTGCACTGAAATTCCTAGAATCAAAAATTCTTGTGCAAATGGATAGAACCAGCAGGTGTTTGGGACTATTAAAGACACACAAAGTAATAACATCTTAAGCAAAAAGACATCAGGGCTTCCATTAGGTTTTTGAATAATTTCACGTGACACGTGGTGTTCAAGGAATACAGTATCTGACATCTGCGATTAAATATCAAACTAGAACCCCAGCCAGGATCACTCTGTGAACCTTCATTAGCGAGTGTGCACCTTACACATGATCGTATAAGTGGCATTGTATGTTGTACAGATACACAAGCAGCAGTGTAAACAGTTACACATACAGTGGTTACTAACTCTTTCCGAAAGGAAAAAGCAGTGCAAACTTTTCATCCCATCGGTTTTGCACAAAAGTTTCATTATGCTGGGTAAAGAGGGTGTTTACATTCGAAAAACATATAATTTATTTCTAGGTAGTGCTGTCAGATACTGTTTCATTTGCTAAACGTTCAAATGCTCAGATGCCATTTGAACATTATCAAAATGTATCACTTTGGCATACCGCTCACTGACTTATAGAGATCATACACAGGGTTTCTTACATGGTTACATCCAAAAATAACTGGTAAATAAATCCATTCTAAAGTGTGTGGCAAATACTCCACCCACGTTCAATCTTGACTAAAAAGTGAAATGAAATACTCTTCTTGTAAATGAAAGCCTGTAATTTTTATTTGAGATCTATATTTTTCAAGTTATGCAGAAAGAAAAACAACGTAAGCAAACGATTCCAGAAGATTCCATTTGTACTTCCTTTACTACGTTCAGTTTCAATTAAAAAGCATAAGCTAAGGCCTGTATGTGCACACCATCTGCAAGTAACAGAGGGCTTATCACATCCCATTGAAACATGAAAAGATACTGTATGATCAAAACCATTCCCGAAGCCAACATTTTGCTACTTCAACCGTTTAATCTGTACATTTTAAAGTGACTAGGATCAATAAACAAAGCAAAAAAATATTATTTAAAATCCTCTTGAAAAATTTGAAGTCCACAACTTACAAAAGTCATTTGTACCCTGTAATACAGGAATATGGGTCAAAGAGGTGGTTAGGCTATTTGCTATAGATCCACTACAGTGGTATATCATAACTTGAAATTTTAGAAGGGCTGCACACAATCTCACCTGTTATTTTTCACAAGACTTTTAGGGTCATTTCAATTTAAACTTGTTTGTAATGCAGTTTGCATTATATGACATGTGAATTGTTTCATGGAAGGTTTTAGTTTTGAAGCAATGACAACGATTTTGTTCTAATCGAACTTCTGTTTCCACCCGATACCCTATAAAATTCTATTGCAAGACTGACCGTGAAAGAGACTTGCCAAAATCCCAACAATAGATTTTGTTTAGTTTGATTTCGATAAAGCTTCATCATGTTGGATAAAGAGGGTGTCTATTTTATCTGTAGCAGCACTGCAGCAGGCATGGTCCATAGCCCACACTTTGGCTTTGGTTACATGAGTACATAGCTTATCTAGACTGATGTTCATAGCAAGAATCAAATTTTGCCTGCAAACTTTTTACCAACCTTGCGCAAATCAACAGAAAATGTTGTGCGTTCACCAAACTCACCGACCTTGCCTAGCGTACATCTTTCATCATTTTGGCGTGTATTTCAGCCGAGGTCTCGGGTTATCCTGAGCCCTAAAGACATGGAGTTGGGGCAAATTACATATGAACAAAAAAAAGGGCGGGAAAGATACCTCATGGTTGACATCAACTTTGGCCATCATCCTCTTCTCCAAAAGGTTGAATGTTAGCTGTTGGAAGACATAGAGTTGATGGGACATCTCAGTCCCTATCGTTGGGGCCCGGACCACTTTCTGCAAACAAGACCAACTTAAATGATTACATGACGTCAATTTTTTTTTTGTGGATATTTTTAAAATACACATCGCTCACACAGAGATTAATTTTGCCACATGAATAACTCAAAACGTTCTAGTGATTTTGAAATGAAGAATTTAACTTTGGAATGTGAGACCCCAAGTTAAACGAAACTCAATTTGCTATCACGATGTGCACTGTTGAAATATGTGAAAGAGTGACAGGCAGGGAATATCACTGAGTACACATCTGCACAGAGTGACAAAGAGGGCATATCAATGACTACACAGCCAAACAGAGTGACAGGCAGGGCATATCATTGACTACATATCCAAACAAGAACAGAGATGCACATCCCGACACCACAAAAGTATCCACCCTTGCAAGGACATACTGAAACATGTAGCATGATCTGACATATACCTGACACGCAGAGTGACCAAAGGGACGAATGTTAAGCTAAAATAATGAATATCCCATTGGTAAACTAGCTCTGCATGATTTTGAGGAGTCACAGGCATCACAACACTGCAAACCTCAATGCATGTGTCCTGTGCATGGCTTACCTCATTGATAACTGTTCTTATTTCTTTGGAAGTGAGGCTGGTTTCAAACCTCTGGAAGAGAAAAAACAAAAAGCAGTGAGATGACAAATAGAAGACAATGTTTCGATGAAACCTGTGAGATGGTTTGTACTTTGTCAAGTAAGCAAGAAGTGAAAATTCTACCCTTGCCGTTACTTGAAGTAACATACTGTACACCCCCTGAAGCATTTCACTGTAGTCCTAAGGGCACCCCTCATTGACAGATGCCCTGTAACTTTCTAATTGTATGCTGTGACAAATGACATGTGCAAACGTGATTGGTTCTTTAACTGAATTAACCAATGACAAGTGAAAACATAGCTGGATAAAACAAACAGAATGAAGGTGACATATACAAATATGCATATGCAAAAGGTGACAAATGCAAATATGCAAAATAGCTAGTGGCTATATCAATTTTAAACATATTGTAACATCATTGTAACTCAGGGTCTGTTTTACAATTCATATGGTGTTTTTAAACCAACTCATTTAGGCAATCAATAAAACACTAGAGTTTGTCCTCTTTGTGAGAAAGGAGCAGGGGAGCAAAGGGGGAAGAAGGACAATTTGGTTTGAGAAGATGATGATGAGTGTTGTACCTCTTGTTTCTCCGGAGAGGCTTTCATGCAGAGCGCATTCATCAATGCTAGGCAGTTCAGCTGTATGTTAGTGTCTTTACTATAAGAGAAAAAAAAGAAATTCAAGAAAAATGATGAAAACTACAACAGAAAGTATGCCATGAAACTGGCACTAGGTGAATAATATAAATACTTCTAACATCTTGAAATATGGTGACATTGGTGAAACATGGAGTCACTGGTGAGATATGGAGCCACTGTTGTGAGATATGCAGTCACTAGGGTGAGATATGGAGCCATGACTGAGATATGGAGCCACTGGTGAGGTATTGAGTCACTGATGAAACAAGAAGCCACTAAGCTGAGATATGGAGCCATGACTGAGATATGAAGAAATATGAAGCCACTAGTGACAGATATGGAGTCACTATGGCAAAATATGGAGCCAATAATGAGACATGAAGCCACTGGTGAGATATGGAGCGACTAGCGAGTTACGATTTGTGAAAGTATGTACTGTACATTCCAAATACTCAGTTGAAACTGCATGAAATCCAACTGTCCCTGTGTGCACCACCCTCATTGATGTGAAGTTGACAGCACAACAAATTTATATCATGGAGCAGTAGCACAAACATTATGTCAGCTTAATGTGAACTTTTGGAAAGACGACTGGCTACGAGTTTTGATATCAAAATGGTCACATGTTACCGATCACAGAGACACATGACCACACACATGAAAGAATGTATGTTTTTAACATTTCGAGTACATGTCGACTTTGACGATGACAGAGGAGCTATAAGCATAGTGACAAGCAATGTTTCACCACATAGATCAATTGATCAGATTTACTCACTTATCAAGATGAGGACATAGACTTGCAAACGTTACTTCGTTGGCTATGAGATTGTAATGTGAAGGGCTGAGGAAAAAAAAAAAGAAAAGAAAAGAGATACCAAAGTGACAGTATTCCATGATTTGACTTACAATGAACAATTGGAATTAAAATGTTGAACGTGCTTACAAAGCAACTCACTTTTTAATACTGTGACAAAGTTATGCTTCAGGTGAGCTGCCTCTACTCCTGACAAACTGAAATACGTCGAGGGAAATCATGTCAATGAACAGGAAAACAAACATTTTTGGAAATATCCCCAAATCATCTTAGGTGCCTAAAGGGCACCTGAGAATCAATGCTTTTGTTTAGATTCAATTCAGAATAAACAAAAGGGTTGTCTCTCTTATGTTGGGACTTTCAGTTCTTGAGGCCAAGCTAGACCAGTTTCTGCTTTCGACTATTCACAACAAATTTCATTTGCAGCAGGGTTTCTACGGTACTGGTAGGATAGAGTTTAATGTCACAACATTCCTTTTAGTCAAATTGTTCCATTAAATATGTTGAAGGGGCTTCCAGGCAGCTGTGGAAATTTTACGTTTCAAGTAAAATACTTCAACAGGAAACATAAAAACATTAGGAATAAAACAAACAGTTCTTTGTTCTCTGTCAACCAGGAGATTCTGGCCGTCCAGTCTTGATATTTCGTTTATGGATAATTTGAAGTTGACTGCTGTGAAAAGTCTGTGAATTCTTTCTCATGCCCCTGTACCCCCTCCTCATATCATCATTGAGCATATTTTGAAGTGCAACCCATTCCCAAACTGCAATACTGTACACCTTTCACAATCTAAAGAGTAAGGGTACCACGTTGGCACAGGGCAGTCAAAGACTGACCACCTATATATGTACATCATGAATACTATAGAAATAATATCAACGAAACTAAGCTTACCTGTTAAGAATTACAATCTCTAAGACGGACAAAGCGGCTCTGATTACCTCCGGATTTACATCTAAACGGCTGGTGAAAAGGGCCACCTATGAAGAAGTAAAGAGTTTTTGTTACTAGCTCCGCATGGTATGATGATGTTACAAAGATTCTAACTAGTTTGTTAAGAAACAAACAGTCACACCATGAGAAATCAGTAAGAGGATTCCTAGGTATTTGTAAAAACAACTTCCATATTTCTGTGCCCAGCTTCCACCAAACTAATCTACCCATATGTTCCACATGTATGTCAGTTTAAAAGTTTGTCAGGGAGCAAAACTTCTGCCGATGAATTTCCTACACCAACTAAAGAGTTTTGATTCCATGTTCACCCTTCCCTCAACCTCTTCTTCTCCACCCGCCCCTACTCCCTGCCCCCACAAGGGAAAAAATCTGACTTGAGAGACCAAACTTCAATGTGCTGGGCTCCCTTCTTTTCATTTTACTGAAAATTAAAACCACTATACACGGATGAATAGATCAAAGGTAAGAAACAGGACAGTATTACATGATACTAGCTCACATCAATTTTGAACAAGTCACTCCCATTTAAACATTGAAACAACAATTCAACATGACATGCAGTTGAGAGTATTGACCAAAAAAAAAACACCGTTCTCCACATGTTTTCAAGAAAAGGGGTGGCCAACCATAAAGCAGGTGAGGAAATCACGGGAAGAGGGGGGTTCAACCACACACAAAGCACTTTTTTGATAATTGAGATCCTAAATAACGCAAAATGGTTCCACTTACACATAATTTCTTGCTCCATCTGAAGTATTAGCAGCCTGTTGTTATTATTTTTTTTTTTTTCTGAAGCCAAGCAGAGCTTTTGTAGGGGAGCAGGACTACTGACGAGTAGGTTCCCTACTTCAGAAGTGGCAATTTTTATTGGTGCAAGCAACAAATCCCCCACCTCCCACCCTCAAGGAGAAAACTGACTGATGAATAAGAACTAAAGCCTACCAGTACAAAAACTGCATACTCCTATGATAAGTTAGTCTACAGTTTAGTCAAATTAGATAAAACTAGCCACACTATGATACAGTCACAAAACTAAATGTCCTTCCTTGTAGTTGTTGTTGTCAGAATGATCAAATCCTATGACTTTGTGAGGTTTGAAATGAAATTGATGCCCTTTTCCATTCACAGTATGATGAAGAAGGCGCCACACCAAAAAAAAAAAAAAAAAGACTAAATCAGTGTCAGATTACTTTGTGACAAAAAGCATTGGAGCTTACAGGTCAAACAATGAGAAAATGACAGTTAGGTTGTTTCAACATTGGAACTATTTTTCAGAGTGTCTTCCACAACATTACATCCAGAGTGTCTAAAATTCATGGTACAATATCTCTCTCTCTCTGCCAACGAAGATAATTCTGACTGACCACCCAGGGCAGCACGTCACAATTCCCACTGAGTTAAAATATTGACCAACAAGTTTCTCCCATGTCTCTGCACTGGCAGCACTGGCAAATCCAAGTACTCTGTCTGGGATGGACCAAAATGACAATATATATAGGGAAAAGAGCCTAGGGGGAGGAATATCAACCTCATCTTTGGAAAAATTTTTATGTAATTGAATGTCACTCAAATTCCATTAGGTGTAACAAAAGGGTACAATTGTGAAGTTGACTTTTGTGTAAAAAGTTTCATTTTCTGGGGTATAAACTGTATCAAAACTTTTTTTGGGCCCACCTTTGGATGGGTACATGTCCAAATTGGTCCTCCTCCCTCAATCTGCCAGTGTGTTTCTTTCGCTAACTGGCTTGCAAGCAATGAAGAACTGGAAGTCTCTGACACCGCAAATAGCAGAACCTACTGCACACTCATCCACAATAACAAATGAAAACAGATTACAGGCAAACTGTGAGTAAATCTCACCCTTTTCAGAAATTTTGGAGTTAGAGACTCATAGTCCAGGATGTTATTTTCCATGAGGTCATAAAACGCCGCCAGAATGCAATAAAGCGGCCTTCCGTTTCTGCAAAAAAAAATATAACAAGAGTGTGTGGATTTTGTGACTGTATTTTATCAAACAACCAAACGAAAAAATTAATTTCCAGAAGGACATTTTCATGGCGTCTTCAAAGAGCAGAGCTTATGGGATTATTTTTAAAATTTTCTGTGAAACAGAAGAAAGGACTTGTTGGTGTTAATCTTGAACCCACAAGACATGGCAAAAATAGACATTCAGACAAGCAGATTAACAACACTCAGTTCATGGAACTGGTCTTGCTTTCTTCAAAAAAGCATGAAAGATACATCATCGACAATGTGCCTGGACAAATACCCCCCACAGATACCCCTGAAATATCTCCTTGGGTGGGTGTTATTTCACCTGGTAAAAGACTGGGGGGTATTTGTTCAGGGGGTATTTAACCAAGAGGTGACTGTCTGGTAACTGTCAATAAAATACGTAGGACCCGTCTACAGTGAAACCCTGTGTGTCCAAAACCCTGTGTATCCGAACTGGTCGTTCGGTATCGGAAAACTGTCATCCTACACAAGCTTTGTGAAATCTCAGCATACAGTAGATTTGACATTTTGTCTCTTTTTTTTTACAGTCTCAATCGATATCAATTTTACTGCAGTAAAACATGGCTATTGTAGGGCTAATGTTTATCTCTGCTACCAACTTGAACCTTAACCATCAAGCTAGAGAATGAATAAACGATACAGAATTCCCCTCATTCTTGTGTCCTCTGTTTCTTCTTCTAACGCATGCATATCTGAATAACTTACCCACTCTGAAGTAGTGAATCAATGCACATTTGAAATATGCAAGGAAAAGGCCACTCATCCATTTAAGACATTCTGTAAATGTTTTTGTAACAATGGACACAAAAAGATGGTGCTTTTGTCTACTAGCTTCTCAAAATATAATTTATATCTTTGACTGATAGCAAAAGACTCCCTAAAAGGATGTGAGAGGGGAATCAAAATAATGAACGCCCTGCGTGTATCTACATCAAAATCGTGTATCTACAGTAGAGTATGACAAGCCTTAAAAAGTATCACACATTCTTCCATTTTCCTTTTTCAAATACTTTTCCATTTCCTCGGATGCTCAGTGTACTAATGTTGAACAATTATCCGACAGCAGAACTATTTCGCAGTGCAGAACTTTCACTGCAGATATAAAGTCCCACTGATAATCCCTTGACACATTTCTACTTCAAAACACTGAGTGCTGCTTAAATTCAAACAAAACAATAATTGCTCTAAATTGTTATGAAAGAAGTTAGTTCACATCAACCAGGAAACTTGCACTTTTGGTCTCCACTGACGTCTTTCAAATTTCCCGAATGGTTTCAATTTCGACTGTACTTCTATCTGTCTTT
The DNA here is from genome assembly GCA_021234535.1 of Stichopus chloronotus. Taxonomy (NCBI): domain Eukaryota; kingdom Metazoa; phylum Echinodermata; class Holothuroidea; order Aspidochirotida; family Stichopodidae; genus Stichopus; species Stichopus chloronotus. Next base: position 26,762,657 of record CM037832.1, on the reverse strand, counting down.
TCCCACCAACTGAAGCGAGGATGTTGCTGACAGTTTTACCACAATTAAGAAAACATTTAAAAAAAAAATATCTAAAAACATTTTTAATGACATTAACAGTATCTAGTCATATGTACATCCTGGAACTGTTTTACAAATTCTCCAAGGGGGAATGTTTCGTCTGTTGGATAAAATGTTAAGCGTCACTGATGTGCTTTAGTATGCTTAACAAGCAACCGTGTTCAGGTGTTGTTTGTTCTTCACAAACACGAACAGAGCAGTCGCCCTTTTGGCATTCCATGTACTTTTTCACCAAAAGGAAGTTTCATAACCAAATCTTTACCAACCCACTTGAAACCTAACAAGTAATAATAAACATTCTTTTTGCACACACTATAGTAACATTTGCAATCTACAGTATCGAAAGGGATGGATTTCATGACAAAAATTTGCTTTTTAAGAAGAAAAAAGTTTAGTTGTGCAAATACACCTTGACATTTTTTATGTTGCTTCCTCCCAAATGAGCAATTAATTTGGCTATTACTTACTGGAACTGGGTGAAATAATGAAAAATTTCCAGAAACTCCCCACATTCACAACAAAGAAAAACCACTTTTTCTCAGACTTTGCAAGGAAAGTCAAAAGAGTCAAATTTCTGCAAATCTGCATCATATTTAGTTATTAATTTCAAGCAAAACACATTTTCTTTAAGCCCATCGCCAAAGGACTGTCATCCTTTGAGCACAGCAGATAGAAAAACTGATGAATTTCAGATGCTTCACAAAGAAAAGAAAAATGCGATGAGAATTTTGAGGATAGTCTTACTCATTTCCTATCTCGATCATCTTCACCAGCAAATCGACGCCGTTTTGCGATGTGAATTCCCTGGCAAAGGTGACATCCCCTGACGAGGTGGCCAGATTCTCCAATGTCTGCCGCACCGTTTCGGGGCTCTCAGACTGCAAGCCATCGTAGATCTCCTTCGCAGCCTTGTCCTAGAATGACGAAAACAGAATACGAGTACAACGATGCCCCTAGAAAAGCCGATGAGGGCGATAGGGGGAAGACTGACACTTGGTGAAGTAATACAGCAGATCATACAACCATTGGGAAGAGGAGGTTTAACAACAGTGCACATCCAAACATAGGTCTTTGTTTTGCAGATTCCTTCAATAAAAACATATGCAGCAGGGCAGAAAGTTTCTTCAGTGTCTGAGAAAATCCTGAAGTGGGAACTTCATATGAAAGACAAAGAGCTCAAGCAGGAATCAAAAAATGCGCAAAAGGACTACAGGCACTATTACTCTGGCGCTTTTCCTTCTATCCCCTGAAGAGTTCTCTCTCCCCCCCCCCACCCACCCACCCACCTCTGCCAAAAAGGGGAAAAAGAAACAGAACGAAAACTGTCACTAAGTAACTCGTAACAACCTCTGGGTTACTCATAACAAAGTACAGTACTTTCAAACAAAATTCTGTGCAGAGAGGCCTCTAAAATATACTTTTGCCAATTTGAGGGAATGTTTTGAACATTTCCCAATTTGACCTCTGACCCAACTAAGAACTATTAAAAATTTTAATGTTTCATTCCCTTAGCACATGACAGGTGGTAGTTATGAAGCACTGTGACATTCTGACAAAAGATAATAGCAGCAGTAAACAATGTTTCCTTCGTTTTTGTTTTTACTCTTGATCTCATGACATCATACAGGTGAGAGGTACTGTACTGTATGAAATCTCATACACACAGTCGCCTATGTATGCGTCAAAAGTAACAAACTTGGTGATAATCAGATGAGACTGTCCAGGACTCACGACACAAACCGTTGCCACCATTTTGTGACCACCTTTCCCAACATTTCATGCCTGCTTAAACAGTGTTAACAACTACAGTTTCAAATGTTTGGACACATTTATAAGCATACACTGAAAGATACATGGTGTCACCTGGCCTACAGTACCATGAAACACAGTTAACCATCGCTATGACCCCATAAAAAACATCTGGTCCCAAACATCACTATGAACAAGTTACTACTATCAATTACCAATACCCAGCCAGCAAGTGCGACATGTTGGGGGAGGTGGGATAAATTGGATGCTCATTTTACTACTCACTGTTCACAAAATGCAATACAGGCCAATGGAGTAAAATACACCCTCCTATTATGTGCATTAGTAAGGGTTAAGAACAATAAGTATGTTGTTCACAGTTTCTTACCCCTTTCAACCCCCCACTCTTCTGTCTCAACCATTAATTTTATTACGCACTGTGGACTACAAACTGAAAAAAAAAATACCCTTCATGGGAAAGTTAAATTCGGTAAAGGCCAAGCCCAAATACAGAACTTCATTGTATAAAGCACATGAAGCTGGATGCATTGTGTGATGCGGGTCGTACGGTAAATCAGTAAGTTCTTTGGTTCTCATCCATAAAGTCACGTTACACTTTACCTTTCAAAATTATTCATTTTAAATTATCCCACTAAAGCAACTCCTTAACATCTGCATTCTTGAATGAAAACTCCCTAGTTACAGTTTAATGTATAATTTAAAGCAGTATGAATCAGAGATTGGACCTTTGGCTTACTTTTCTTTTACAAACATGTAAACAAACAAAAATGGCAACATTTTTTATTTTGCAATAAGCTGGTTGTCTTGTTTGATACTGTATGATTAAAACCTACTACTATACTGGCGCAGGATTGCGTGAATCAGGCGTTTGTCTCCTCAATCCAGCACAAGTGATAAATCTTATGCGGGAAAATCCTGCACACTTTTACACAGCTGAGGTATAAAGTGTAGTATAAAGTGAAGTACTGTATAAAGTGTAGTAAGTACAAGTATAAAAACACACAATAAGCTGCAATAGAATCTTCACCAAGTGACAACACCCTGCCTTGATTTTGAATATCCCTCCCAAAAATTTTCTTTCGAGGGGTATTTCTCTCCCAGGTTCAATTCTTTAGCACAAACACTGGTTCTGCCCATGAAAACATTATACAGAATCTGTTATGTCTGCTTCATCGATCTCCTTCTGGTGAAAATACTATACCACGCTGGTATACTGTAAGCCTACAAATCACATTCTTCCAAGTTCTTTTCAGTTTTAACATGCGAAGTTTCATTTCATTTCATTCATTGTTTTATTGCTTTATATACATACATGGATGTAGCAAGAATGGAAGAAAAAAATCATACCTAAAAACATGACTGTACATATGTAACATGAAAGGAAGTGCACAAACTCCAAGAGGCTTGACAACGTGCACTACTATAACTGTACAGAGAAGAAAGGCAACCCCAATCAAACCCAACCCCATCCTCCCACCCTGACGCCGGTGACGATGCACAACAACATTAGGTCAAAGCAAACATGATGTATAGAGACAGTAGTACTGAGTATAAAGCAATATGTACATAGAGTCATCAGTACCCATCCATCGGCCCTGTTCTAGAAGACAAAGATCCTCTAAACTTATGCCTACAAACTGAAATAGAGTTTCCTTCCATCTTCCCCTCCTCCACCTTAATAAAAATAATAATCAAATAATTTGGTCTTCTTTTGCTGACACTTTTGCAAATAAACCCCAAAAGTTTATAAAAGAATAAGCCAAACATCAGTGTGATTGTTTGTACAGGTCTGTGATAATTGAGGATTTGTTTCTTTGGATGACTTCCTTAATTGGCCTTCACAAGCAGGTGGAATTACTCCCAAGTTTACTCTTGACACTTCCAATATTGCAATGGCAGCCATCAGCACTCCTTTCTTTGGCCTCAGCAATGTTGCTTGCACATAATTTTCAGGATTCATACTTCAGAGTTTAACACTCAGAAGCAAAGTGCCTTTCTTGTTCGGAGACAGGAAAGAGAGAACTGAAGTGAATAGAATCTCTTGTGCATTATCTAAATGTATCTAAAATAATCTAGAAGTTCAAACACAGAGCTTGTCACAATACAAAGCCGGTGACCACAGCGACAAAAATTCCTCAGCCAAGAGTCTTTCAGCATTCCCTCTCTCTCCTATATGAAATTCCCATGGAAACCTAATTGTAGCCAGAAGAAAGATCATGTGCTGCTTCCCCAATGTCCCCCAGTTCCTACCCTGGAAAGTGCCTACAAATGACCAAAGGCAAAGACTGGGTATGTGGACCCTGAACCAACAGCCCTGCAGTCGGTCATGCTTGTCTTTACTTAAAGGGAAAAAGGGCGTTTGTTTTACAGAAAACAACCATATTTTTAAAACCAACGTTTGTGGACGTAGAATGATAGATTATTCAAAATGAGGAAGGACAGTAGCCTTCTTGTCAAGGAATAAGATTCTCACAGATAGAAATTCAGTTGTTTGTTGCTCAACAATAATTTGTTCCCCCAAACTTTTCAAAATTCAAATGATGCATCTTTCATTACTCATTGCATGCATAATTTTTTGAGGAGATGAAGCTTTGACATATATTTTTTGATAAGACTGATTGGTTTAACGATGGTTAAAACTATGTTCATTTGTACGCCATGTTGGCGTATTCTAAACGCCCTATTTCCCTTTAATAACGAAAATGTGTGTGGGAGTGGAAGGAAAACAAGAAACAGCATGCAAAACTTACAGAAAGCACGCTTGGATGGACCTCATAGTCCTTAACTATGACTTTACATGCATGATATGCCACAGGAAAGCAGGTTTCACCAATCTAATGAATTAGGTTTAAGTAATGTATATACAGTACTTAAATGTCAACATTAACGCTGAAATGTCACTACTTCCTACTCAGAGAATAGGCTTCACGGTGCTGAGGCAATCGTTTCCTTTAAACTCAAAATGGAACTTGTTACCGTGAGTTACTTTATTTTCCTTCTACAAAATTGTTCACAACAAATACACAATATACTGTACTCAGTATAGATACTGCAAACGGAAAGCTGACGCTACTGGATGTCAGTAAAGCATATTCTCAATGACAAAATCCGCAATTTGACTTTCAACAGCCTACGATTTCAACTAAAAACCAGCCAACCATTCATCCAATTTTAATTCACCCCAATTATACCAAAATTGTCTTTCTTTTCCTATGAGAGACACTGAGGCTATTTTTTATTAATATTTTTTGAGAACAAATTCGCCGACAAAAGTGATAAATTCTACAAAAGAAAATTTGTGGATGAAGTGATGATGGAAATTTAAGAATTTTCCAGGTCATATCCAGTCTACCCACATACAAACCATCACTTACCAAATTCTATTCAAAAAAAGAACATATAAAGGAATGAAAATTGTCTATCCCAAGAAGCTTACCAGAAGATAAAAATAACCCACAGCAATATCCAAACCACAAACTTAGTATCTGAGATTAAATTCAAAATGTACATGCCAGCACTTTTCTACGGTGTAATTCTGAAAGGGTCCACAACGTACTTTGGAAGACTTTAATATACAGTACTCATGATGTGCTACTGTCAGAGCACTTGGTCAGCAAATATCCATGGACATAAACAGATCAAATTACTGGACACATTCGAAAACCAATGGATCAGTTTTACGTATCCTAAATGCCACCCAATGGCCTTACAACTCAGGACGTTACGCCAGAGGGAAATGGATCTCGTTTACTCACAGGTGAGGCGGTGAGAGTCAATATATCTCCATCTTTCACATTCTCCTTGGTGTCCTCTGTGATGTATTTCTTGGTGTCTTTATACTGGATGCCGTACTCGGTCGGGTTCGTTATGTTGAACTGTGCAGCGATATCTCTGATCGTCTCTTTCATGGGCTTTTTCTACATCAGCAGGGAGGGAACAAGCACCGACATGACAACAAAATAATTGAATTACACTTATGAAGTACAGAAAATAACAAAACATTTGCATAGCTTGAATTGTGGCAAACTTTGTTTGTCTGTTCAGATACATACAGTAAAACGAGATGTTCAATTTGCTGGAATAATAAGTACAATGGCGACTGTAAAACTGTGAAGTCCTTTACTGTAGAAAGCGCCATTTTTTATTTATATTTTTTATTTTGTATTTTTCAAAGCAGAATGCTGATCTCAACTTCCGAGGGAAAAGACATTACTGTAAAACATACTGTAGGTACTGTACTGTAGCACATTAGGCAAAGTGAAGGCAATGTCGTGAAAACAAATATGTAAACAAATATTACACATTACACAAATGATCTCCAAAAAACTCAGAGAAACTTGGTAGAAAACAGAGCAATTGTTTTTTTGTTTTTTTTTTTGAGGGGGGAGGGTTTAAGCGGTTGACATGTATACAAATTGTAACATTACTTCACAGATGAACTGCCAACTGATTACATACCTACATGTAGCTGGAGGGTAAACAGAAAGAAATGAAACTAAAAGAAGCCATTTATAGGCTACAGTAGGTTACAGGGACTGATTCAAGCAGTAACTTTGTCTCTGGCATAACAACTTCCATGTCCTACTGTACAGCTGAGGGGAGGAATGGTTTGATTTTGATTTGATTTTTGATCATCGCAGATAACAAATGGAAACTTATACCGGAAAGTCATGACACATTACACAGGCCCTCCAAAAAGTATCGTTTTAGCACAGCAATCGTCATAAATCTAATTTACATGTATCGTGTTGTAAGATCCATTCGACAAATGGTGACTGGAAAAACCTAGAGTAATGTAACTGTTTAGAACGCATGTTTGGACAAAAGGATTGCAAAAGGGTCTGCACAGCAGCTCCTGACTTGTTAAAATACAGTATACGTAATATTACGAAAGAGGCTGTGAAAGGGTTTAAATACAATTGTAAAGGAATTTAAAGAAACAGCTGTCAGAGAATTTGTCAACAGGACGGCAGCACATACAGTGCAGTAATGAATTCAGCCTTAAATTACCTTAATCAACAGAAGTCAAGCTTTGAAAATCGAGCAAAACAGTTTTTGAAACACTGATTCTCAAGTTTTGCTTATATGTTCAGATATGAATGTACTGTGAGATGTGGCACAGTGCAAAGGAAAGGACAATGTCACTTGCCCCAATGTTCACAATTTGTGCCAAGAAAATTTTCTACTAAGCATGCACATATAAACAAAATTCTGGACAGACCACCTGCAGTGATGTCACATAACAACAAACAAGGGGACTCTCCCTAGAAGGGTAAACAAACCAACAGTATGAGTATAAGTACAGTCTTTGAACAGAAGGCTGGGCGCATATTGATCAAATGGCAGAGGCACAACTTACAGTACAAATGTTAAATTCAGTGGCTTGCTCTCCAGGAGGGTGCTCCACTGTATCACTGTGATGTCACATGCAAGGGGTCAATTTTGCATGTGAAACTGCTTTAACTTGTTTGTCTGCTGCAAGAGTGTAGTATGAACTACTGTAGAACAGATCTTCAACACAGCCTTCATACAGTATATGGGAGACAAAACTTACAGTTAATATTCTCTTCAGAAAAATATTTAAGACCATACCACGTCCAGACAGTACAGAGTGGGTGTCGACTGGGTCAGGTGCTCTGGGGGGTGAATCGCCAGCCTGATGATATTAGCATCCTTCCTCTGTGTGACATCAATGAAAGTGACCTGCGTCATCCCAGCACGGTTCATGGTGGCAAGCCGATCCCCTCGGGAGGATTGCACCTTCTGGTCTGAAAGACGAGGATATACTGTATGTGCAGCGCCCTGTACATTAAAACATGCCCGACAGGACTAAACGAAGTTCTTTCAGTGACAAATGAACGCATTAAACTATAACCCAACTGGCGAGTAATTTTCTCTTTGTTCAGTACCATACAATACAGTATGTTTAAATGCTGTACAGGAAAGGAAGTTCCCACTAATGACTATTGTGCAATGAAGTGGAGAGTTAATTCAAAACAACTTACTGTATATTCTATATCCTGTAGTTGATCACTTGAAGACTGTCTTGTTTCACAATAACATTCTACAGTAGTCAGTGAAATTTGCATATAAATTTGGACCATTTGACTTTCATTAAAATCAGTGCATGTTGAAAACCAACCTGTGACAAGAGTCATGGAATCTTCAGAGAGTTAAGGGAAAATGCGTTCACCCCAATTTGTATTAGTCCCCTATCCTACTTACGTAGAGTAGCCTCACGGACTATATCTCTGGAATCATCACTAGGGTTTTGTGCGATTTGTCATACATTATTCATCATCATTCTAATGCTCGTGAACAAAGGGAATAACGTACCAAGACAAAAGTAATACTGCAGATATCAGCCATCAAGCCATAAATCAGGATTCTGGTTCAATAAAACTTCTCAAAAATTAGGACGGGGGAAGATTTTTCATAAATTTTTTACACTGATTCCAAATAAATTACATTCGCAGTCTGGTCAGGTAGCCTTCTGAAAAGGATTAATGTACGGAGTGATAGAGCACTGACACCCTGTATATGGATACAGTAATTAGCTGAACGTTACTATTACCGTAATGACCAAGCGGGCACACATTACGTCCTTGTGACCACTGTGCTATTTGCAATCCTCTCTAGTCCGCATTTGACATCAATGATCCATAGTCTTTTACTGCTTGCGTGCATTGCTTTGACATCCGTGACAATCATCGTTGGCAATTAGTGAAGGTTCCTATACCTACCGTGTAATGTACGTCTGCTTGTTTGCATTTGTGCTGTTTTACTGACGTGCCTATAGACTTTCCATGATTCGTATATCGAGAACGGATTCCACTTACAACTATGCCTGGTGTCACAGGCTAGTACTGTACAAGTTACCAAAAGACCATTGATGATTCACTGAGTATGGGCTAGAGATGCAGTAGCTAAGTATAGTGTATAAATTGTAGATTTTTTAATACTGTAGAATAACATTTGTGTTTGGGTCAGCATCTTGTTTTGGTGGACGTACCCTCACTCATCCCTACGTATGCATGGATTGGAAGAACAGCTGTTTGCCTAGATGTGAACCTATGTACAGTAAAACAGTGTCAGTCATGTTCACTCTAAAGAGGATACGGCTGGTTGACTATAGTGATCTCCTGAAATTTGCTACGAATCAGCAAGGATAATAAGGCTAATTTAACCAACTGCTAAAATACCTCTGTCTCAGCGATTGAGGCTACGTCAAATTTACCATACAAATTCAGATTTGTAGTTCATGGATGCTAGGCCCTTTTCCAACAAGTGACAACATGCAAGTTTACGGTACACTGAATACTTAAAGTAGGATGTGCTGTTTGAAGAAATAAAAATAGCCTTTACAGTTGATCTTCCATCGTTTTCTGTCATTTGATACCAATGTGAATTACAGCATGCTCTGTCAGGTTTCTTTTGTTAAAAAATTCATTAATTAGTGTGTTAATGAAAGAAGAGCCATTTACTTTTTTTCGGCCGAAAGTTAGCGGAACTGGACCCTCTTGTAAATGTGCGCCACTTCCGTGTTAACACTGTTACAACGAAACTCCTAAGCAAACACATTTCCTTTGGAAAGTAGGGTATATGTGGACAAATATACCTCTGTGCAGGAGTTTTTATAACTTTCTGCAACTATAAGAAGTATTAATAACCAGTCCTTTGGTGTACTTTAGAAAATGTGGGATTAACAGCACATCCTGCTTTAATAGTTTGAAATATCCTGAAAGATACTTGGAAGTTCCAAAAAGAAGATTTAACTGATACTTCTGAACAAAGTTGGGGTGACTGCAAATTCCCTCCAAACTATATTAAGAAACTGCAGTAATATATTAAACAGGAGACTGAAATGTTGCTCTCTTGTTCTCTGAGGGTCACGGATATCTTTCTGCGATACTCTACTTTGTACAGTACACTGTATAAATTTTAACGCTACTCATAAATTTATGTGAAGATTAAGGAAGACGGATTTTAGCATTTTTTTTACTACAGTACCAAGCATTCACCTGCAGAGTAGTCTACTGTTCACCATAGTCGTACAGTACTGTAAGTCCAGTACAGTACCATATTATAACAAAAGCCTCACAGCATACTAATAAGCTGCAGTTACGGTAGATGTAGATGAGTATGATTCATGTCTCACAATGCTACAGTAGAAACCAGTTCTGAGGCCACAATTTTAAATTGACCGGTGGGCGATGGCCCATATGTACAATCATTGTGACATGTCCCAGTCACAAAAAACAAGTTCCAAAGTGTTCAGGTTTACACATGCAGGCTTTACTATGTATTACAGTATATGATTTAAAGGAAACCAAAACTGGATCACAGCTGCCCTCTCCACCTCCCCCAAAAAGGATGGGGGTCTAATGACTGCTGCTCATGTGTCAAGTACAGAAGAGTATAGTAGTGACTTGATAGTGTCGCACACTCTGAACAGTATACCTGCACAGTACATGTTTGGAAATCAATGACAAAGTTAGTAGGCGGCTGAATACTGTAGTACAGTAGGAGGCTGAATAAACACTTCTCTGTCATAAAAAATATTGATAATTACTGGGTGTACACCTATACTTTATGTCTGATACAGAGGTACTGTACATGGTGACAAAGTGGTGTAGGTCAAAGTGCTCATATAAATACTGTTGGAGGGCCATATGAGAAGGCACATAACACCTGCGTTGTTTCGTAAATTAAACAGGATATGGACATACCGTAGTTACAGTAGTTTCATACTGTAGTTGTAATGTCTGTACAGAATGGTATGGAAAGATTACTGGTACTGGTGGGAAGAGCTAAGCTGGCACAGCACTGTATGCACTTTATATGAAAAAATATTGTTCTACCTTACTAGCTTGTTCTACTGTAGGTATTATGTACAAACATCCTGAGAACAAATTCTGACCAAAATAAGAGCTAAAAATGACAGGCTTCACAACACTACATAAAAGATTTTCATCAGAGTGAAACAAACCACTAAGCGAAAACTTTGAATTTACTCCTTTTGTCTGTGAACTAAGGTGCCGTAACATATTTCGGAAAAACCAACGTGACTGTTACTGTATGTCAGATTCTATGTGCTAATTATAATATTTATGAGGTGCATCTTCAAATTAAGTTTCTTGGAGAGATGATTGCACAAAAAGTTACATAAAAGTCTTTCCTCAAAACTACTTTACAGACTGTACTGCTATCCTCCTTTCATGATAGGTAACAGTAATGAAGTTGCCAAAAAACAAAGACTTTTAATCAACTGTAAGCGAGCAATGCAAGCATCTGTAGTCAGGGGTTATGACAGACCATCCATACAGTATTTATACCATTCTATCGATGCAAGTTACAACATAAACACCTTGTCATACTACAGAATGCAATTATCATCACAGCAGACCTACTGATAAAATGATGCAACTTCAAGTGATTTTCAACGATTACCTCTTCGAACTGTTCACTGCATGATCCTTGAAATTTTTGAGGACTGTCTACACGATCATGCATTTGTCCATGAACATTTTAATGCAAATGTACAGTACTGTGCATTGTTCATCGTTTCAGCCTGGTGTGTGCAGCACTGTGTACCTCTGTGCACAATGTCTATGTACCATACAAACAAGTCCCAAAATTCTCAGTTCTAAAATAATGATTTTTGCTGAATATCCCAGAAATCGAGTCTGTTTGGGTGACGATTTCTTGCCAGGTGCATACATAGTGAACAGATAATAAGAATAGATGGAAAAGTCTCATTTTGACTTCTGCACACTTGTGTACAGTATTGTATCTGTACACTGCTTTTTGAAATGATGCACATTCTACCTAACTCAAAGATTTTTTAAATAAAAATGGGGAAAGCCCCTCCTTGAAATTTTAACTAGTAATACAGTAGCTGCTGTAAGGGATAGAGTTGCTGGTACAGTAGAAGAAAAAGCAACTTCATAGAATGTGAAAAACAAGGTCAAAGGTCAACCCAAACAACAAAAGTTTGGTTATTTGACCTTGGGGCCATGTTTGACCCCTACCATGTGGCCATGGAAGTTATTTAAGATCTCTTTGTGAGAGCAAAGCTATAGTAATGGTACAGTAGCTACTGTATCTAGTAGAAGTTGGTCCAAATATCAAAAATCACATGGGCACCTTAAATGAAATGCAATGTTTAGAACTTGTTTTCTTCACACTTATGCCAGTATTTTTGAGGCCAGACTCTGAAAGTATGGGCAGGAAATACTGTAGGTAGCAATTTTCAGCATTGTATCTTTATTTTCTGGGAAGTTATAGGCTCTTATTGTCAAAAATGACTGAAATGGCATGTGCACAAATTAGGCATGAAAAGATGGGGCCAGGGCCATTTTTCAATAGGCCATAACTCCTAAAGGGCTTGAAATTTTGACCTAAAATTTTGTTGTGTTTTTTCTATAGGTGGAACTATGTTTCATACAACTTTCAGCAAAATTTGAGTCCGTGCCCAACTGACCCATTTGTTGAGTTGGCAGAGAATGACCCAGCTAAGAAAAATTTAGGATGAGATAACAGATGAACAAAGCAATGAATACAAGAGATATAACATGAATGTACTGTAAAGCCATTTACCAGACACAACCTAAAAGAACATCAATGCCATAAGATCAAATGAATTCATTCCCACCTTTTTTCCTTTTTTTTCACATAATGCAAGCCACCAGATTAGGGTAGAACTGGGCTGCACTTGGGGGCAAACTGGTGCAGTAGGTCTTTGGGTTCCAACTGGTAGGTTGTTAGAGACGAACTGGTGAACAAGCTTGGGGCAACCTGTTAATTTGGGGGTGAACTGCTTGGGGAAGAAGTTGCAAAGAGGGCAAAACAACCAGTTACTGTACCCAGGGATGAAGTTCTAGTAGTAGTCATGGCATCTGAGATGCCCAAATTCTCGGCAAGACAACCAAATTTTGCTACCAGGTGGTTCTTGGGACAACTAAATTCGGCTCTAATTTAGAATCAGTGGTCGGAAGTAACGCATACTGCATACTGTAGTTCCCAAGTTCTGAGAGACTAGATGTGGGTCCACCTCTGACCTGTCCGTCGGTGGACCGCCGTCCTGGGGACGGGGTATAAGGGGAGGGGGTGTCCGGCTCCCATTTTCCAGAATTTTAGAAGTGTCTAGACACAATTTGGTGGCACTTTTTCAGCAAATCAGTCAACACAATTTCTTTGGATCGAAGCCAAAAATATCCGCACAGATACTCATGAATACCAAAAGTTAAACTTCTCCAACTGATAATTATCACCAGTTATTATAATTTATAATTTCTGGTGCATTACATTCAGTTAGTCAGAGGCCACTCAGTATTTTTGCAAGCATTTGATGCTACCCGGAGACCGATTGTCTGACCATGTCGCATTGCATATCAACAGTAACACTGAAATTGTACTGTGCACAGAGAGACTTCCAGTTAAGTTTTTTGACGTTTCAGGGTTAAAAATGCACTGCATGATTATATTCCACTGCCCACGTTGGTGTGGAAATACTTCGTGGAAAAACCTGTTCGATAATTGTACCTGCTACGAAGGTTAGGGTGTTGTGACAACAAACGTAGCACTTGAAGGATGCACTGTAGTGCGATCAGTGAATGTAGGCCTACTATGAAATAGTTGAGTTTGTGTAGTTGGAAGTTTCCGGCAAGTTTACAGTGCTTGATATTTGTGGCACTCTCAAGACTGGGAAGATTTGAAATGCGGTTTTCTCAGAGGGCTGGGCAGGTCAGCGGATTTGGGTGTTCAAATGCGGGTCAAACCCACGAAATGCGGGTCACTTGGGAGGTATGATACTGTCACTGGCTATCGCTCAGTAGAGTGGAACCGGAATTGGCTTTGTTCTGTTAAAACAGACTGAATGATGAATGGATTGCCTAGAGTTAGAAAACAGGGTTAGGGGATCGGGTTACTCAGCTGTGTCATGATTCAGGGTTAGAGGATAGGGATAGATACTTATTCATAGTACATGAATATATAAATACTGTTACATAACTAGATACTTGGATTAGGCCTTTGGGTATTGTACGCATTTGCTAACGCCCATTCCCAAATTCGCTCTTGTAGTGTAGTTGGGTTAGGCGTAACACTTAAAATGCGACTGTTATCTTGACATCCTATATTCAAATCCTCCTCTGATTTCTTTCTCTTTCAGTACTTAACTTCTATCACTTTTTCCACTGGTGTAACTGTTGTTCAATTCACAGAAAATCCACAACTTTGAAAGACTGATGACAGAAATAAATCAGAAAGCCAAAAGGCTTTGTGATTCCTTGCTACTTGGTTATATCATACCAAACATGAATTATCCACATGACAAGTATAAGATCAACTGCAGTTATTGTTCTTGACACACAAACAAGCCTTTAACCCAAAATGACCTTTATTTTGGTGACCTGAAATGACCGTGACATTTGATGTCCACCAAAAGCAATGGGGATCACCTACCCAGTATGGCCAACCCACACATCAAGTATGTCATCAGTCAACACTACCTTTCTGGAGTCAAAGTGTTAGCAAGGTTTGACCTCAGGTGACCTTAAATGACCTTTGACCTCTACCACAAACAAAAGGAGTCTTCTACTTAGTATATACAATCTACACATCAAGTAAGACATCAGTCAAGGTTAGACTTCTGGAGATATTGCATTTACACATTTTTACAGTTTGACCTCTGGTGACCTAAAATGACCTTTGCCCCTCACCAAAGATGATAGGGATCATCTAATAAGTATGACCAAGCAACACACTAAGTATGACATCAGTCACAGTTACCCTCTTGGAGATATTGTGTTTACAAGGTTTTCACAGTTTGACTTTGGTGACCTCAAATGACCTTTGACTTCCACCAAAAATCAGAAGGAGTATTCTACTGACAATATACAATCCACACACCAAGTATAACATCAGTCACAGTTACTCTTCTGGAGATACTGTGTTTACAAGGTTCCTACAGTTTGACCTCTGGTAACGTCAAATGACCTTTGATCTCCACAAAAAAACAATACATGGATCATCTACTCAATATGACCAACCCACACACTAAGTATGATGTCAGTCACAGTTACTGTTCTAGAGATATTGTGTTTAAAAGGTTTTTACGGTTTGACCTCTGGTGACCTCAAATGACATTTGACCTCCACCAAAAACGATAGGTATCACCTGCTTAATATGAACAACCCACACACTAAGTATGACATCAGTGACAGTTACCCTTCTGGAGATATTGTGTTTACAAGGTTTTACACTTAGACCTCTGGTGACTTCAAATGACCTTTGACCTCAACCAAAAAGAATAGAGATCATCTACTTACTATGACCAACCCACATACCAAGTATGACATCAGTCAAAAACACCCTTCTGGAGATAATGTGTTTACAAAGTTTTCACATTTTGACCTCTGGTGACCTCAAATGACCTTTGACCTCCACCAAAAACGATAGAGATCATCTACTCAATAAGACCAGTCATATCCCCAGTTGCTAGCCTAATTTCTCCTGTGTGTCCCCAATCAGTGCCCTTCACAAACCCACACACACATACACACACGACATCAGGACTGCATAGATTCCTTTGCCTGCAGCAGGGAATCAAAAAAAAACTCTAAAAAGAAAAAATAAGAAAAGATAAGACATAGACGCTACACCAACTCTTTTAGTTGTCTGATACCTTGTTGACATCACTTCCAAAGAACTGATTCTAAATTTGTACCCCAAATTCTGTTAGTGCTGGAATCAACATTTTACTTGCAATATCTGAAACATGATGAGATGAAATGTGATGATGAATTGCTGACAGCACAATGCAAGTTTTTTACCTTTAGTGGGTACTGCAGCAAGTGCAACCTAGAAATACTACTGTAATAAGTCTTGACATGATTTTTGGCAGGATGGTACAACTGCAGAATACCCTGCCCCAAATCCTTTACCACCAAGACTCTGGAGGTGCTGTTGCGGTCATCTGGATGAACCACTACTGAGGACTAGGACCGCGACTCCACGCCACATTGGAGTCCCAGTGAGATGTATTACGTCATTCACTATGACATCACAATGATCATTTGTTTTCATCACTACAACCGCGACCACGACTCCACTCCAGATTGTTGTCTCAGTAGGCCACCAAGACTTTCCCAATCGTTGGTTTTCATCACCGAGACCACGACCGCGACTCCACTTCAGATTTTAGTCTAAGTGGAACCAATTAATCACTATGTACAAAACGATGGAGGTGGATAAACGATCACCGGGGACTGTGACCGCGACTCCACTCCAGATTGGAGTCTCAGTAGGCCACCAAGACTTTCCTAAAACTATGTGTAAGAAAGATTAATTTTTACAAACTGTCACCAGGACCTCCACCGCGACTCTACTTCAGATCGGAGTCCTGGTGAGATGTACAAATTGATGGAGGTGGATTAACTACCACCGGGGACTGCGACCGCGACTCCAGATTGGAGTCTCAGTAAGCCACCAAGACTTTCCTAAAACTATGTACAAGAAATATGAATTTTGACAAACTGTCACCAGGACCACGACCGCAACTCCACTTCAGATTGAAGTCCAAGTGAGCCCAAACTGTCACCAGGGCCACGACTCCACTTCAGATCGGAGTCCCAGTGAGCCCAAACAGTCCCCAGGAAAGCGACTGCGACTCCAACTCGGAGTCCTAGTGAGATGTGCAAAACGATGAAGCTGGATAAACGACCACCGACTCCACTCCAGATCGGAGTCTCAGTAGGCCACATTACACGTATACATAGATTTGTTCTCAAGATAACCCTTCCTTGGAACACGAATGACATCATTCAGAATGACGTCATTCAGAATGACGTCATTCAGAATGACGTCATAGTCAAAGTCCTTTCAAGGACATCATGAATCTACCCTGGTCTACATTGTCAGTGGACTTTGAAGATATTCTCAAAGGCACCCCCCGATGTATGTTGAATCGTTCTCGAAAAGGTTTAAACAGAAAAAGTTTATCTTTCGTAATAAACCGTTGGGACCACGACCACCACTCCACACCAAATTTACATCGAAAAGTGGCCGGGGTATTCAGCAGTTACTCCGGCAGGACAACTGCATTTGAAAAGGACAACCTCATTTTACTTGTTAGTCGTCCTTTGGACCTACAGAACAGTTTAAGCTAGCTAGTTAACACTGTCCTCACACTAACTTACGAGTAACAGCAACACTAACAAGTAACATTAAAGAAACAACCGTATCATTTGTATAGCCTACTGTAGTTGTACAGTGTACAGGTAGGACGATTAAAATCCTAACGCCTTGTTAAGGACCAATACATACCTGCAAATTAACTATCCCGATGTCCTAAATTTTGACGGAACGATCAAAGATAATTCCCTGTGATGTAAGGCAGCAGTGGGCTTTAATTAAGCCTAATGCTGCAAGTACTTGATGTCCCAACAGCACAGTCAGGCAAAAGATACAGCCTCGGAACTTATAAATATCGGCCTTCGCTGTACCAACTGAACTAGTACAAATCAACTAAAACGTCCAGAAGCGCAGCACAGTTACGTACAGTACGTAGGCGGTATGGTTGAGGCCTGTGGTAAGACTGTTTATCCTGATTTCCTTGCATTACACCGCAGGACAAGCCATGGAACGCCATTTGTACATCTGTTTTTTTTGTTTTTGTTTTTTTTGTTGTTTTTTTTTCATCTCTCAACTGATTGTGCATTACGATCAACTATTTGGTCAGATTCATAGGTGTAGAAACGGGGGCGGCGAACTGGGTTTGTGTTGAACAGCTCCACTTTCGTAACGGAGGAGGCGAAAGTACATCTTCGCGATCTTAACATACTTTTCACACAATTTATATGGAAATTAGTTTTGTGATCCCCATATCTGCGTACGCAGAAGGCGTAATAGTAGGTTATATGGCAGGGAACTTAATTAGTTTTACATCATTATTAAGAGTCTAAGAACTATCATATTTTTGCAATGCCATAAATTCAATCGATTTCACCGATCCCAGAGTTTTCTTATGAACACGAATAGCAACCTCACTGTCAGGTTTCACTGGTTTCAGTGACAGGCAGATGAAATTAATGTTTTGAATCATGACATATCGGAACATAATCGTATCAAATTTAACATTATTTGCATAAACATTACTAACGTGACAATATCGTCGTTCGTCGCCTTTATTACTTTTTAAGCTATACTGCAGATTTGTATCATGTGTCAAGTTGTTTCAGCCTGAGTTCAAATTTTTCTTTTAAGAATGTGTGACAAGAGGATAAATGTCGGTGCACCGAATCTCCTCGACACCCATATCTTTCATCCCTGAGGGTATATCAATGTCCCTGTCAACTCACCTTGGTTCTTGGGTGCCTTGAAACAACTGAGGGGATAATTAAGTTTTCAGCAATCCTCAGTAGTATAGTGGTGAGTATCTCCGCCTGTCACGCGGAAGACCGGGGTTCGATTCCCCGCTGGGGAGGCAAACCTTTTGAAATGTTTTCAGGTAGGTTTTGTAGGTGTATTATGTGAATTCTAGTCTTTTGTATCTTTTTCATGTCTTGTATGTTCATACATGCAAATAGGTACAACAAAGAGTGCTTCCTTCCACTTGAAAAGATTTTGTAACGTAAGCAGCAGAAAATTCCAACGATGGAAAGGTATAATGTTATGTTAAATTAAAAAAAAAAAAATGTAAATACTTGTAAATACTATATTTATTTTACACTCTTAGTTAAGTAAATGTACACTTTTGTATTTAACATGAGGACGGAAATAAAGTTTTTCCTTCACAAAAAAAAAAAAAAATTCTAGTCTTTAAGCTTTACAATTGGTTTCACTGACACTTGGCTTCATAGTGAGGTCAGCAATTCTGAGATTCAGATTCCTGGGTACAAAATTTTTAGGCAAGATAGGATTGATACACTTAGAGGTAGAGGTGGGGGGAGGGGTTGCTTTACGTCAGGGATACCGGTAGTCTAAATTGTGTCGAGGTCACTAACAAGTTTTCATCTGGTTTTTCAAAGTGCTTATGGTGCGAACTTAAGTTTGGCGTTGGGAAAGGTGCGCCTTTGGTCATTGGTATTATTTATCGCTCTCCAAATTCTAATGCTGATAATAATCAAAGGTTACTCGGTTGTTTCTTCTTTGCCTCTTCCAAAAGGGCATTTGTGTTCGGGGATTTTAATTTCCTTATATTGATTGGCATGCTTACTTAAGTGGTTCACATGGGAGAGATTTCCTCGAGGTAGTGTCGGATGGTTTCTGGACCCAGACGCGGGGCTCTGTCTAGATTTGGTGTTTAGTACTGAGTGTCATATGGTAAAAAACGTTGTGAATTCTGGTAAAATAGGGTCTAGTGACCATGACCTTATTAGCTTTGATCTTCATTATCGTAGCAGTTTCGATCGGACTGATAAGTTTGCTCTGAATTTTAGGAAGGCTGATTTTAGGCAAGTAAAAGAGCACCTTTCTTTTCTATAGATTGGTCCACTCGTTTGTCTCACCTAAGTCCTGCTGAGGCTTGGATAGTTTTCAGTGACATTGTCATTAATACTTCTAATTCAGCTGTGTGTTCCACTCAAGAAAGCTTTCCGTTATCATAGACCTGTGTGGGTTTCTATGGAGGTTCTTAGAGCTACTAGGAAAAATCGCAAATGTTGGCGTCGCTTCAGGATTAGTGGGAGCTCTTCAAATTTTGCTGTTTATAAGCACCAGGAACTCCTAGTGAAGGATTTGGTTAAAGTGACTAAGGCAAAATTTGAGAGGAAGCTAATGAGATCAAGTTAAATCCCAAATCTTTTCATGCTTATGTTACGTCTAAACAGAAATTAAAGAGGGTGTTGGGCCATTCCATGGTAATGGGGGCACTTTAGTAAGTGATCATCAGGATATGGCTAATTTGTTGAATGATTATTTTGTGTCTGTCTTTACCAAGGAGTCTTCTGAAACTGGTTTTTGTAGAGATTCAATCAGCTCTGTTTGCATGGAAGATTTTGTTTTTTTCTGAGGAACTGGTTTGAAGTAAACTTAGGAGTTTGAAAGCTAGCAGGTCCCCTGGGCCTGATGGGATCCATCCTGCCATATTGCATGAATGCTCTGAGATTTGTCAGTTGCTCTGTGTATTATTTTTCAGAAATGTCTAGACTTGTGATACGTTCCAGATGACTGGCAGATTGTTAATGTTACTCCTATTTTTAAGAAAGGGGATCGGAGCTTGCCTTGCAAATATAGGCCTGTTAGTTTAACCAGTGTAGTGTGTAAAGTCATGAAGTCTGTGGTCAAGGATTATGTGCTTAAAGGGGAAATCAGGGTTTGACTGAGAAAATTCACCTTCAGTTGATTTTTCTTTCTAAACTGATTGTTCACCGAAATATAGAGACGTTGGGGAGGTGTTATTGCTTTAATTACTGTTGAATGAGAACTCAAAATATTTGTCGGGTACAAAAAAAAAAATAAAATAAAATAAACGTTCGTGAACAAGACAAGACAGCATCCCCTATACGAAGACCAATCACAGCGTAAGACTGAGATGACGTTTATGAATAAACATAACCGAATGTTTACGGTTCTCATGCTGTTTCTGCATTCCGCAATGTTAAGTAAACAAGAGTTTAGTGATAGTTGATGATACATACAGCACACGTAGGCTACGTATGAAACTGTTCAGCCACACCTCCTCATACCTTGAAAAGGCGATAGTATTGAATATTCATATTTGATTCGAGGATTTGAGGATGTCTCTTTATCTCTTGATTCTTGTCACTGTACTGATGTCATCTACCTTGATTTTCAATAGGCATTTGATAAAGTACAATTAGGCAGACTTATGGTGAAAGTAAGTCAGTTAGGTATTTAGGGCAGGTGTGCAGATTGGATCAATTCTTGGCTACTAGGTATATCTCAGAGAGTTGTTGTCAATGGTAATTTCTCTTCTTGGAGAGATGTCACAAGTTCAGTTCCTCAGGGTTCTGTTCTTGGCCCAATTCTCTTCTTGATTTTCATTAATGATATAGATGGCTCTCTCACTTCTAGTATTAGTATGTTTGCTGATAACCCCAAGCTGTATCGGAGAGTAAATAATGACAAGGATTCTTCATTGTTGCAAGTGGACTTGGATAGATTATCACCATGGTCCAAAACTTGGTAAATGTCTTTTAATGCTGACAAATGCAAAGTTCTTCACTTTGGCACTAATAATTTGAATTATGATTATACCATGGCTGGTAGTATTGTGAATAATGTGACTTCAGAAAAAGACCTAGATGTTATCACTACAAGTGATCTGAAGCCTTCTAAACAGTGCGCAGGTGCTGCTGCCAGGGCGAACAGGGTGCTCGGATTGATCAAGAGGCATTTTAGTAATTTCAGCAAAGATATTGTGTTGAATCTGTATAAGCAGTTGCTTAGGCCGCATCTTGACTATGCTGTGCAGGCATGGAGTCCCTACAATGAAAAGGACAAGTTTCTTTTAGAGCAAGTTTAGAGGAGGGCCACTCGGCTTATTGCAGATGTACGTCATCTCCCTTATCATGATAGGCTCAAATGTATGGGACTTACTACTCTTGAGTTAGGAAGGATCAGAGGGGATGTGCTGCAGGTTTTCAAATTCCTATCTGGTAGGAATTCTCTGTCTAATTGTGATTACTGAGGGGTTTGTCCTTATTCCCGTGTTCGTGGTCATTTCACGAAGCTGGTGAAATGGTTCTCATGTTAGAAAGTTTAGCTTCTCTCATAGAGTTGTCAGTGAGTGGAATAGTCTGCCTGATTGGGTTGGAAATTCCACTTCAGTAAATAGCTTCAAAGGTAACATTGGTAAGTTTTATTGTGACTGTGGCAGACTCTGATTTTGCTGGGCTCTGTTGGATATTATTTAGGTTAGGGGTTTTTTTTTGGGGGGGGGGAGGTCTGGACTACAGGGCATCTCATTGGGCTTTTGCCCTCCTTTGCCCTTAAACTTGTTATGTTACTTAAAATGAAA
This sequence comes from Stichopus chloronotus, assembly GCA_021234535.1. NCBI lineage: Eukaryota > Metazoa > Echinodermata > Holothuroidea > Aspidochirotida > Stichopodidae > Stichopus > Stichopus chloronotus. Next base: position 26,740,843 of record CM037832.1, on the reverse strand, counting down.
AATGCAGTGTAAACGTAGTTTTACTTTGTAGTTTGTCGGTGCTGAAACGAAAACAAAACGTATATGCAAGTAATGTATCTGAGCCTCACTGACCCAATTCGTTAACAGCGACAAAGTTCACACAACTTTTTAAGTCTTCTCTAATGTACCAAATTGCTAGCCGTGAAATAAAGTGGACGTGCTTAGACTAGGAAAAATTAGACAAGCCCTGAGAACGATTACTACTTTAGGAGTACGGGTTACTGTATGATTCATAATTTTAAATTACGCCTATGATTAACCGTCTGAATTTTTCAAAGCACTTTAGTTTTCGTAAAACCCTAAGTATGAACCCCTATTTTTTCACAGGCCCCCACGGACTCCCTTTGCGGACCCCCATACAAACCTTCACTGAGACTCTGGGGGGTCCGCGGACTGCAGGCTGAGAATCACTGACCTATAAATCCCCCTTTTTTTTTTATATATGTGGCATGTATGGAGATGCCATGTAAGGATGCCCTTAAACTTGTTATGTTATGTTATGTTATGTTAAATGATCAACAGCTCAGCCTCACAAAAACTTAAAGTGCAAAGAAAAAAAAATGCCAAGTGCTCCAAGAATAAATACAAGAGGGTTCTTGTATCAACTCAATCCATCTGATTGCCTGTGACCAATTTTCATGGATTGATCTTTTCCCTATTAATTGAGAAGTTTCAGACATGAGATCCTACATCGAAAGCTGAGTACATGTAGTTTAGAACACTCCTGGGAATTCAATCGACGGTCAACATGACGAAAGAATTCATTGACTGTTTTCAATTCTTAACAAAATGAATTCGACAATCTTGCCAAATATCAGATTAAATCCAACTTGATGAAACTTTATGAATGCTTACTTTTGTCTTGGAATCTTAAAGGGAAATAGGGCGTTTAGAATACACCAACATGACATAAAAAAGAAATAGCTTTAGTCATTGTTAAACCATCCAGTCTCATCAATAAACACCTGCCAAACCCTCATCTCCTCAAAACATTATGCATGTGATGAATAACGGAAGATGCATCATTTGAATTTTGAAAAGTTTGGGTGAACAAATTAGTGTGGAGCAACAAATAACTGAGTTTCTATCTGTGAGAAACTTATTTCTTGAAAAGAAGTCTACTGTCCTTCCTTATTTTCAATAATCTATCATTCTGCATCCACAAACATTGGTTTTAATAGTATGGATGTTTTCTGTAAAACAAATGCCCTATTTCTCTTTAAAAAAATTACATCCTCTTTTATGTGAACTACATTTTGAAGTATACTGCTATACTTCATTAAGAATGTTAAAATAATGAGATTCTAAATAATTTTCAGATCAAATCTGAACTTTCAATCAAGGACGTTTTCGGATTACTAGGAAGTCTTTTCCAGCGTGTAAGCATGTCGGTAAATAAAATAGAAAAAAAAATGGCGGAAAATTTCAAAGATTTGGATGAAATGTGTAAGAAAAACATAAGCCTTTATAAAGTGTCAAATTATTGTAAAATCGCATTTTTCAGTGTCTTCTATCATCAAATTCTTATCACCAGTGTCGGGAAAAGAGCGACCTCATGTGTGATAAATGCATGAAAGGTGTTAAATGACTTCATAAATAGCTTTCAAAATGTCATATTATCCTGGATTCACTTTACAATATGCAGATATTATTAATTTAAGCAAGATCTACTAGAAAGATCTCTTTGGCGTTTACAAGTTGAAGCTATTTTCTCATTGTGACAAAAAATAATATAAGCAGATTACCTTTAATGATTTCGATATCATATCACACACGTTTTCGGCGAATGTCGCCTTTGATACTCAGCGGCCTGGAGATGTGTGGTGGCTCTATATAATCTACGCAGGGGTTACAAAGAAAAAAGTCATTGCTTGTTTTCAGTGAGTAACAAAAAGGATGGCTACAATCTATAAGACAAGGAGGTCCATTGTCTCCATTTCTGTTTATTCTATACACAGACGAAATCCAATGATTTTCTTTCTGTTAACAACTATGCTAATGACACTATATTATCATGCAAAATATAAAAGAGTTCGTGTTCAAATGACCAGATGCGTCATCAACAGTCAGCCAATGAAATATTCTCAATCTGTGATCAAAAGAACTTATCGCTTAATCCGAAAAAGTCCAAAGAAATAATGTGTTTTACTTATATTAACGAGAAACTTAAAGGCATTGGAATCCAGAAACGAAAAGATTAAGATACACGAATCTGAAGTTGAGAGAACTTCGCAAACTGACTATCTTGGGGTAAATATTGATAATAAGTTGACCTTTAAATGTTATACGTCAAAAAGGCTGTGTTTTGTAGTAATAAGGTTAGCTTCTTCGACAAAGGTGCAAAGGAAAATGTATTCAATTCATATATCCTAACGCACATTATTTATGCAGTACCTATGTATGGCATCATTTCATTTCATCTGGGGATAAGACCAGAGTAACCAAATGCCTTAAGTATACTTCACGTATATATATTAGGATTAGATTGCCAATCACTCCGTGATACTGTGAATGCAACTGCTAAGAGAGAATTTAAAAGAATAGCGCTTAAAATAAAAAAAAAATGATAATAACCACCCACTTCATGATCTACCTCTTCAAGAACTTTTGGACAAATCAAAAAGAAATTTAAGAAATTCTTCCATCTTACCAAATTATAGAATCCAGCTTTTTAAGAATTTATTCCTTTATCGTGCTGCAGTACTCATCCAATGATCCAATTTAGAACCTTTTCTATAGTTTTATTAATCAGTGGAATCTTCTTACATATTAACATTCTAACAATCTTAATCATGACTAACTTTTATACGTGTAAAACTATCTGTAAATCATATTGTAAAATTTTAACCGTTTTAATTTCTATATTTTTGTATGTTTCTACTCTTATTTATAAATGCCTGTCATTTGTAATGGTTTTAATAAATGAATGAAAAGAAGGAGATTTTGCCAAATATCACATTAAGAGCAAAACCTGACAATTTGGTGAATATATGCATAAATGATTAACGTTATTATGGAATCTTGAGAAAGGACAATCACGTTTGTATCAACCACATTATGAAGTACTGCATGTTTGGTTGAGAATGTTAAAATTCTGAGATTCAAAGTAATTTTCAGATCAAATCGAAGACGTTTTCGCGTTTGAAAATTTTCGTCATAGAGTTAGCATATAGATTTATCAAATAAAAAATATTTGTGTTAATAAAAAAAACAACGATTTGACTCAAATTTATAAAATGACACAAGGCCTTTACAGTATTTTGACCCAATTCTGTTACATTTCCAATTGTGTTATATATTCTTAAAACATTTATCAACAAGGTTTAGAAATAAACAGCCCTATGAAATAACCGTACCCATATAGAACCCACCCCAACGTATAGAACTCGTTATTAATAATAAATGACTTCATAAATAACTTTCAAACATGTCACAGTTACCCCAAAGAAGAATTCATTGTGAAAGATATTCAAATTGATGATGTAAGTAGATACGAGAAAGAGTAAATTTTTTCGTTATTCACAAGTTCTTTCCCCCTGAGAGGAAAGTTATAGGTATATAATTAGGCCTACAGTGGCAGGTAGCAAAGCAATCAGCAATGTGTCAGATGTCAAATCTATGATACTGGCTAATCATTTCTAAGGTCTTAAACTTCTTCAAGGTTTGAAAAAGCAGATGACTGTTTTAGGTTCAATGTTTGCATTAATGATCTAATTGGAGCTAGTGTGTTCTCTCTAAATACATTTAAAAAGTATATCAGTCCAAAGAAACAAGCTTCGTTGTAAATGTTATAGTCTAATTAACTGGACTGGACAAAGAACAGTTTCGTTGTTGCATAAGAAAGTATAAAGTAGTAGTCTCAGTATAATGCATTTGTGATTGAATATAGACCTTTTTAGTTAAAAAGTATTGTCATTAGAAGGAAATGATTTGACATGATTAATGGCAAGACATCGAAACAAAATCCAGGCAGTAAATCCATGATAAAGCAAGGGATAAGTAACATTTTGTTTTCAAATGTTGCACTCACTCCTTGCCATACAGGCCCGTAGCCGGGGGAGGGGGTCGGAGCGTTCGAACGACCCACCCAAACTTGAGCGAGGTCCATTTTCCAGCCCTGTGTTTGAAGGGTCAGATATGAAATATTTTTTATCTTGACAAACTGAGGCCGAATTTCCGTTCACTTTTAGAAGGAAGAATAAAACCTTTCCACTTATGTCATAAAATGTATACAGGCCCAAACTGACCACAATATCTCTTCACTACATACATATACTATGTGGGATGATGAGATAATAAGCTCAAAAACGCGCTTGCTTGCATGGTTATGTCATTATGGCCGTGGATATCATTGAACTAGATACAGTACAAAGCCCGGGACACACTGCTACGACAACCTTCGACACGACGGCGACCACCCACCGCGTCTGCTGTTGTCATGGCGGTGTGACCGGTTCCACTACTAGAGATCAGTTGTGTCGTAAACCGTCGCTGGGCCCGATTAAATATGTTCAATAGTGGTCGGGTGCAATCGGTGCATTTTAAGCCCTGTTCAAACCCCCACGACTAACTTCAGGTGCGTAGCCAAGGAGGCGATGACCCACCCCCCCCCCTTGGCTATATTGTGTTTTTTTTTTATTCGCCAGAAATACCCAGGAGCATAGGCATAGCCAGGGAAAGTAGGGCGAATAGGGCGACCCTGCTAGATCTCATTTTCGCTTTTTCCCTTGATATCGCTAAATAGTAATTCCCTCAATTTATGCAGCAGGCCTACCAAAGCAGGGGTGGAATGCAGGGTTGGGAGCATGTATATATGCATGTTAAACACCCAGGAAGGGCAGTTTTCTACTATCTGAGTGGTTTGTAGAGCCAAAGGTTTCTTTGAATGCTCATCTCGGCTTTGCATCATTGCATCAAACCGAAATTTTTCTTGTACGCTCCACGTCAACCGATGGTGGCGCTCCGCTTAGATAGTCTTCACGAGTTCACACCCCCTCCCCTTGGCATATTCCTGGCTACGCCCCTGTGTCTACTATTTATGTAAATTCTTCACCACGGAAAAGGTCTTTCGAGGTCTTCTAAGATGCTCCAGATTGCAGGAGAGATGCAGATTTCACAATTTTACGGGGAAAATCATCCCCCGGACCCCCTAGCAACTGCATGTTTACGGCACGCGCCAGCCGCTCCTGTATTTTGGAAAAAGGTCCACATCTTGGAAAAAAAGACCCACCCCTCCACATGGGCTGGCTACGGGCCGGTCATAGACCTGACGATCCGATCTGTCAGTAGATCTGCATACTGCGACTCTATTGTTACAGTCCCTACTGTCCTTCTCGTTGCTCGTCAGCGTGCAGCGACTTTGTTTTTGCTGTACAGGTATAGCAGCACTGGCGGGCTGTAGAGGGAGTTGTGCGTCCGTCCAGGAACTTCAAAGGTCGCGACGTGGCCATGTGATTCTTGGCCATCACTGCTGTAAAGTAAGGTACACACACCCGTGGGCAGAACTGTTGGGGCTACCATTGTCATGGTCATTGTCATTGAAATGGGGCTACCATTAACATAAATTTTGGACTGCATATATTTACTTCAGTTTTTCATTTTCCCGTGCTTATATTTAAAGTAAAACATTGAAATTTATTATTTTTTCTTAATTCATTCTTTCTTTGATTTTCCTCCCGTCACTAGCCCGTAGGCTCAATGTACATCGTGAATGAGCATCTTTTTCTCAGCTATTGTTGAGAAATATGAGGGGCACTGTACTATCACAGACTGTCTAAAATAAGTCTCTTCTTTCTACTCCACTACCCCATAGCAACAGCCGAAGTTTGTCGTTTATTTTTCTTTCGTTTTTGTTACTTTTTGGATAAAAAGTAAAATGCATGAAACTGGTGTAACAAGAATCGGAAAACAAATTTCGAACAATAGTTCAAAATTAGACTGTACCGAAGTTTTACGTTCTGAGGGTAAATACAGAAATCTATGAAAAAAACAGGAATTGTTTGGGAAATTGTGCACGAGCCTTCGTTCGTTAAAAGGAGGGTCACATTGGGTTTGTTTATAATATCTGACCCCTGTGTGTTAACAGGTGGAATTCGAGTTATGGTAAATCAGAGATTGTACACACTCAGCGGGCATCAACAGGCCGGAAAAAAAAAATGAGGAATTTTTTTTTTTTTTTCATTTCGTGTATGATGAAATCTTTATCGAAATGCGTCTAACCCTTTTACTTGTGGCATGTTAGGTTTTCACAGACAGATGGGCCGCCCGTCGACCACCGAGAATTGAAGAACGTGCGCTTGTTACTGGTCTGAAGAGAAGCCCAGGCTACTCTAATACGGAGTCAGTTTATTTTGCCATAACGGGAGGAACTTTTTTTTTTCTCGTTGGCTTGTCCAATTTTGTTCATTTAATATATCGAAGAACAGTTGAACACCTTTGTAAATTTAACTCTGACTGTTCGCCTTTGAATGCACGCTGGGCTGGATTTACCAATAAGACAAACGGTTCAGTGTTGGCAACGTGATTGTGAGTGATTTGTGCGAAAAGTTCAGAAGGTCGATTGATACAGCGGGTATCGATAATTTAATGGAATATTTACCTCATCCGACATTTTTCTCCGTAAAATGAATTTGCCATGCATTCAGCAGGTTATCTGTTTTTGAATTACGTGATATATTAGACATATCGCATATTTCCTAAGCGATGGCTGACGCCGTGGTGTTAAGATACTCGCCAACAATTTGTTAGTTTCATTTCCGTCTTTCGGCAAATGTGGTCCAACCATACCCGACAATGCAATCAATTCTGAAGATTTAGCATCTGTCCAGGTAAGTGTTACGTTTTCAAATTTAAGAACCATGAACATTTACGATCAGCTACGGTTTCATTTGTTCCCTTCTTATCATTATTAGCACTAGCATATTTTTGTGAAAGTGGGGCGTTGACAGGTGAAATGCACGATGCATATAACGGAACGAAGCTGTAGAACACGGTAGAAGTTTTAACGGGATGGTCAAGCTATACATGGAGTTGTCAAATGTTACTCTGTGGAAGTATTTTCACTAAGGGGAAAAAACGAGCTTTGCTGCACTAAGGTCCTCAGTTGTGATCAGTCTACGATCGAAAGTTTCCCCACTCTCATTTGAAGGGGGGGGGGGGGGAGGGCCATTAGTATTTACAGGGTGCATTAGTATTTTCGTTTTTTTCTTTAGCTTGGGTGTGTTAATCCCACTGGCTTGCATACCGGTATGAACTTAAAAAGTAACCCAAACTAGCCTACTAGTTTGAGTTTTAAGCTCAGAGTGTAGTTCGACCTATTAGTGTATTTAATTAAGTGATATTCATATAAATCTTGACTAGAAGTTATTTCTTTTGAAATCAACTTGATCTGACAAATAAATCTTTTAGGTATCTGGTCTGTTCATATAACCAGTCCTAATTGGAGATCCTTAAAAGATGCTGGGTTTGCCATTGGATGTAATTAGCCTTTGTTTATAGCTATACATATTATCGAGAGTGACTAAATATATCGGTAACACACGTATTTCTGTCTGTGATCGGTAAGGCAAATTGAAAGGAGAGGATTATGGAGCTTCATTGCTTTCACTGAAATTACTGTTCAAAGTCATATAGCTCCATCGTATGCAAAGTTACAGTTTCATTCACAGTTTTTCTTTTTTTCCCTTTTTGTTGTTGCTTGCATGTAACGTTCTTGTGATTGTGAAAATACCTTCACTGGATCTTCTTCAGCATTGTAAAAAAAGTGATTGCGTGCGTAGGCAAAAAGTAAAACCATTGAAATGTCATGTCCAACAGTTTGGTAAGGCTTTTAATTGCACCATTCAGACAATTTTGGAAGATAATGGGTTTCGGGTGATTAATTCTACCATATGATTTCAAATTCTTCAATCACAACGACAAAAAAAAATGTAAAATACAGTAATGTGGCTGACAGTTTTCATTCAAATCGACTGTGCGCTTCTTTGAGCAAGCCAATGGGAAGTATATGCTCAGCCAATCGTCACATTATACTAACTTTAGTGTTGAATATTCATTTAGTCAAAACAACTCAGGATCACTGACGGCGCAATGATGTGATCAGTCCGTAGGTTATTTATAAACACAGTGCTTCCTTTCACCAAATACTACAATTCCCGATAACGTCCAAGCAGCGACAATTTGAGTTGTGTGTTTTTCATACACCACTAAGAACACAAGAGCTGTTGCATGTTTATTATGTAGGGGCTTATAGTAAGAAACGTTCATTTTCAAAAAGGACTGTTGTTTTTTTACGGCTTGGTGCCAATCCCGTTGCTTTCCAAAGTATAGTTACTGTCATTTCGTTCTTTGAAAGACGTAGTCCGTCCATGTAAAACCTCGAGTGTACATTTGAACATAAAGAACAAGTTAATCAAGTTAATCAAATAGTTTCATCAAACATAATCTTATCCTTCTGGTTTTTTCAGCACACATGCAATCACTTTAAGTTCATTGATTCATATCCTTACCTGAGATTTGTGAGTCGCCTACAGTTTCGTTCGCTTTGAGCACTTGTTCCCAACTGAGGTAGCAGGTGGTATTGACTGTTCCTAGCTAAAGAGAGTGAAGCAAACCCTGAAATTGTGTCCAAGGATTAGGATTTATCCCTTTTCAGGATTGTGTCCCAGCCCCCGAACCTCCGGGAGACGGGGATGAAAATGGTACCGTCCTAAATGTGCAATGAGAGATTAAAGATACCCTGAGCTCTATATATGGTGCACATGTCTTGCATCCAGATGGATTCTTTGATCTGTCTTTTTGTGACTTTAGATTCGTAAGCCAGAATTTGAACGTCTTTCCAGTTGGCAATGGGAAACGTTTGTGAAAGTCAACGGTTGCTGATTTTCGAGTTGTCCTGCTGCAGGAGTATCTTTCCGGTGTTTTTCTATTCTTTTGGTTAGTTTCCTGTCTGTTTCTCCAAATGATAGAGACTGTTGGCACAATTAGGGACTTCATGAACTGACAACAAATCCACATTTTCGATCTTGCTCAGTTTTGTTCTTGGGATGAACTTATTCTGTCCCTTAGCTTATTGCGATCATAGCAAAAGAGACGCTGGTGTTGCCGTTTCCCATTGACGTTTCGCACAATTAATACTTTCTTGTGACTGATATAACAAACGCATCACAATGCATGTAAAATCATTTTCGTAGGTATAGAGCAAGTTTAATAAAACAGGGGACCCATATGTTATATCACACAATTATTCCAAATATTGCTCCTTAAATCTTGTTTATATATTCACGTGAGATTTTTGGATTGCAGTACAGTTACATTTGGTTTACTTCTTTAAATTGCTAGAAAATGAACTGAAAGACTTAATTCACAAGATTATCCAAAGTCGTGTACCATCTGCATGGGTACATAATAACGTGAACTGCCAGATACAGATTTCTCCACTTCGCAAACTTCGTTTAGGTGATGTGAGGCTCTGTTTGAATGTTAATTACACTGTGCAAAATGTCTTTAAATTTACAGAAAATAAAACAAAGAAACAAATAAGAATTACAGAAATTGTCTGGAAACTAATACCAGAAAATGTCTGTAATCCTTTGTATTTATTGTATTTTCTGTAAATTTACATTTTACAATTTACATTTTTAACTGTGGGCCGCTCTGAGCACACGATACATACTCGTGCTTACGGTATAGGAATCGCTGCAAATTGATGGGGAGACTTTAGCAAGTTTTCCGTTGTACAATGAAGTAACGTCTAAAATTTCAGAATGACGACAGTCATTTTTTGAAAGTAGCTTTAATTCAAACAATCTATTGCATTGCAGACAACAAATCAAGTATGTCCTCTCCCAAGATCAACAAGAATGACGTCATAAAGGTGGATCCTAAAGCCGGGTTACCTGCTGCATTGGATGATGGATTTACAAGAGACTGTCCGGTGAATATAGAAGAAACATTTTGGCCCGGAAAGAAAATCCTGGTCCCAAACTATGACAAGATACTAGAACTAGACGAAAAGGCGCTAAAGGTAGACACTACAAAATTCCTGTTAATTTAATTTTAGGTTCGGAAATGTAGGACTTCACTCCGAACTGTCTGAAAGTAAAAAGTTACCTGATATCGATACCCACCAAATGTAGTCTGTTTGTACATTATCATCATCCGATGATCGCATCGAGTTTGTACAGTACACGACTACGCAATAGAGCAAGTTCAAGGAGTGTGTCGTTCCATGTAGAGGGGGAGGATTACGCTGTAATATTTCAAACACCCAGTCCACGATACAGGGACATTAATTCATGTAACTATGCATGCCATTTACAAAGTATCGGTGGGAACATTCCTTCTCTCTCTCCCTCTGCGTGAAGTTCAAGAAGTATGTTGTCCCATAGTTTCAAACACCCAATCCACGATATGGTATGACAGACTAAAGATGACAAGAGAGGATCAAAGAAGAAAAATGTGTCAGATCATCTTTTATGCTGTAAATTAGTGTACCATTCCACACCGGAACCTTGAAATCTTGTTTTCAAAGTGATGATGATATGTATTCATCATGTTGATGCATATACTTCACTCTGGTACTATGCAACCACACAGAAGATTCCTTTCATATATCCAAAATAAGAGTTCTTGTTGATCATCGGTCTGCTCTGTCAAAGGACGAAATGTCCTATTTACATTCACTCTACACTCAAAGTGGTGGCAGAGACAACACTGAAGGTAGCGTTAACTGTAAATATGTCAACCTTCCAGTGAGCTTCCTGCCGTAGAAATGAAAGTGAAGAAGAATGCCAAGTTGTGCATTGCCGTAAGCGGAAATAGATACGACGGTGTATGTATGGTCAAAAATACAGAGTGCACTGAAGTTTGAAACTGAACAACAATTCGCACTTCGTTTCAGTCAATAAATTCCATAACTTGCAGGTAAGAACCCAATCTATCATGGGTACTACGGACATACCAGCTATTTAGAACTCATCAAGTCATAGTTATAACAACCTGTATTTCCATGGTACATTTACTCATCTTGAACGTGCAAATTTTAAGTTAGAAAGATTGGAGGTTTAAAGTGATGACCCCTGTCCCGGAAACCCCTTTTTTTTTGTTGCGCAACGGAAGTCTCATCATGCCACCTTTAATGTAAAAATGCCTCTAAATGGTGACTCAGTTGTATTATGTAAGTACTCTTTAGTCCCGTCTGATACAGATGATAGGAATACTAGCGTTTATGGCCAAATTGCACATCTTTTCTTGACATCCACACTATAACAATTACATTTTTTCAAGGGAGATGTACGTTTAACTGTTAGTATGCAATCATACGTCTGAGTAGCTATGTCTTCATATACAACTTCACAAAATCTTTTGTAAATCTAAATCCGTCATAAAATTGATAAAACTTGACTCTGCTTAAACCACATCGTGGAAACTGAGTGCGGATCTGTTGGACAACTGGACGTTTCCACCTTATTTTGTAACACTTCCCTTCTCCTAAAAAAATGATTACAGATTTAACTATGTTTGAAAAATTTTAGAAAGACCCATTCCCAACTCTACCAAAGATTGTTAACAAACACTGTTTCTTGGTAATATTTGCGATCGTTACAAAGAAATATATCATGATTTCTATATTACGTTTACTATGCGAATCAATTGGTTCGTCAGTGTAATATTTGCTATGATGAAGTTCCCCTTCAAAAAAAAAAAAACTTTATTCAAAGAATTCACTCTCTTTTCTTGACAGACTCCGCAGAATCTTCGTCAAGATCCACATAAACTGGTGAATTACCTTCTTCAACTTGCAGCTGACGATCTGGAGAAGTATCGAGTGATCTTCCGATGGATCACAGCTTTCATGTGCTTTGGCCAGCTAGGCCAACGTATTTCTATGACGAATCTTAATGATGCCATAGCCAAGGGTTTAAGCGCACCAGGCAAAGTCGGTTTTGCGTCCATTTTCCAACAAATGTGCAGGTAAGTGTAGTTGTAGCTCTCTATTGATAGGTACATGTACAAGAGGAGTGTAATTTGGTTTAAGTACACCCATTCTTCATAAGGGCGCAAGCACACGAACCCTGACTCCCAAAATAGAGAGTGGTATCTGCACGTATTGGTAGTTATCTGGTTTCCAACTTCATTTCATGAAATTTGTGTTTTCATTGTAATAAAGTCTAGCATATACTTTGTACTTGATTGTTCCTTCACTGCATGAAGCAAATACATTGACTGTAATCAAGGTTTCCATCTATGTTGTCTTGTTCTCACTTGAATTTTACTTTTACTTAAGTCATGTTTTTTTAGGGTACCAAAAACAATGTTCAGCCAAATCAGATATATTGAGCATATGAGCATGTGCATTTTTACAGTCTTGCAGGTTTACCATGTGAAACTGTATCTGGAAAAGTGAGGTTGGTTTCTCATCATTCAAGCACCGACGAATTTAATGCCCATACCTGGAATATAATTGAAATATATGGAAAGCAGTATTACTGTGACGTAGCTTGGGCATCAGGCAGTGTAGGTATGACTGATCTTTTACTATTTTGTACTTAGTAAATTCAGTTGGATCCACTTTTAACTATACACCTGTCCCTTTGCATATGGTTCATCCTGTCATAATATCTCCCTTTCACTTAGGCCTGCAGGACAGATTCTATAAAAGGAATGTAAATGATATCTTTCTTTTGCTGATTGTGGGATCAAAAAATGTGCCTAATGGACTTTAAGGAGTGACATGTCCATTTGGGCCACTTTATGTGAATATATACATCAAGTAATCAGTTTCTATGTTCTCTGTGGTATTCTTGTGAAGCTCTCAGAAGCATGAATTGTTGAAGTAATAGCTTGGTTTTGGGGGAAAGTTAACGGGGTGGGAGCAGGGAGGGACTCGGATAATGATTCTTTCAAACTACCTTACTTTTCTGAGACAGCGTTTCTAAAAGACTATTAATCTCTATATTGAGGTGCATTGGTGATCTATTGTTCACGTCCATGTATATTCTCTCCATAGTAAGAAGTGCGATAGGAAAGGAGAGGACAATGGTTAGAGAATTCCGGGAGGAGTATTTCCTTGCAGAACCCGAACAATTCACCAACGAACATCTTCCTACTCGTGACGGCAAAGTACTCCGTGATTTGCAATTCGGTGAGAGGATCTTCTCTTCCATTGAAGAGTGGAACGACAGCTTCCATATCGGTCCAATGATGTCCTCTCTTGGCATTGAAGCAATAACATCACTGAGCACCATAACCAGCTTTGATAATTCCTGCTGCATCCAGTTTCGATGTCCACGTGGTCTTCGATTGTGGCATCACTTGAGAGAGACAGACGGCGATAAAGAGTTTGACGAATACGTCATGCAATTCTGGGAAAAGGACGTGGTAACTTTCAGAGTGGCGTTACCTGCCAAAGGTCGATATAAGTTAATACTTTATGCTGCTGTCGAGGGTATATTGGGGGAGGAGGAGAAAGGGGAAAATCAGAGGAGATATCAAATGTTCGGTGTCGTTACAGATTACACAATCGTCGCAAAAGATGAAGTTAATCATCTACCTCTGCCCAAACAGGGCATCTATGGGCTTCTTCCGCAAGCAATTTCAGCGGGTTACTTCTGCTTTTCCCACAATGAGCCCGTCATAGAAACGTCTTCAAATAAACTAACGTTTGAATTCCTGCGTCCTTCTAACGGAAACGTAATTCCTACCCTCTTTCACGAGGATCGACCAAAATTGAAGATTATCGACGCTATTTATCGAGAACCGTTTCCCCAAAAGACTGCAGTACACGTCGCAATATCGAAACCCGGTAGGTATTGTCTTGAAGTTTATGCGCGGTTTGGGGTCAACCCGCCCAATGGTATGCACAGCTTTGCTGCTCGATACTTGATCGTATGTACGAGCAACGAAAAGGCTTCATTCTTTGCGGATCCTAATCCTTGGGGACCCAATGAGGCATTTCTGGAGAACAAAATAGTCTGCCTCGATGTCCCGGGATCAACCATTCATGCAACCAACGGTAAAGGTTGTATTACTTTCACAACTCCAATTCGAGGAGGTAAAGAAATACATATAACCTCCTGGCTCCAGGTCTGCGCGGTACTTGGAAGGAAATACCGGACTATCAAAAATGGATATTTGGAGAAGTAATGGAACGAAAAAAAGGACTGCGGTTCACAAGGTTTAACTTTCGTGTGCCAGAGCAGGGTTTTTATCAATTTCTTTTGGGATACGGTGGAAAGTTTATGGGTAGATGGTTGGTGGCGTGTCCAGTTGCCCACACAGGAGAGCTCTTTCCACACATGGAAGGGTTGTGGGGACCGAGCCAGAAAATGGCGGAGGCAATTACAGGATGGTATTTTCTCATCCTGTAAGATTTCAAGCACCTGATGGTAAGGTTGACGTCACTGTCGAAATACCACATAATCTCAGCGACTGGCACATTTTCGCTCATATGAAAGACGTAGAGGGTCCTCGATTGCTCTTGCAGTCTAGAGACATTTCCAGAATATCCAATTCTGGAAAGAAGGGTTGGAGAACTATTACATTTACTTTGATCTTGCCAGATGGCGTAAAGACCGCCATTTTGACTCTGTCAATCGGGCAAGAGAGGTCTAAAGAAGCAAAGGTCATCAGCACTACAAATGAAGGTTACTGGCTGGTAACAAGAATTTAAATTTGGAGCCATGATCGTTATCATACGGAAGTATACAACCGTTGCGTGTTGTCATTTATACTGATGTAATGTTTTATGAATATTATCGCACTTCACGCTGATAGTATAACTGACGGACATCCTCTTTTAGGCTTTAGAAATGTGACTATGCTGTTCACTATCTGATCTGATTAGAATATTAATGTAGCTCAATTTTGAGGCATGAACTAACTCATGCATTGAAAGGATGAACCTACCTCTTTTAAGTTCTTTGATCGTGTGATAAGCTTAGCATCTATATCTCACACCACTAAGTAAACCCTAACTCAATTGCATGCCCACAAATTTGGTCAAAAATGGTTCAACTCAGGTTTTTTTCTCAATATATCGGTTGTAGGTTTTGAACCTTCTGATCATCTATAGAAGATGAATAATTCGCTTCATCAGATATTGGCTGAATAGTGGGAACAATAAAAGCGATGGACCGTCATACAGCTTCTTATGGCAACTCTTTATCATTTTCCAGAAATATTTTCCTTTTCTGTAGGTGCAAAATACTGGAATTCAAATGAGCAATATTTAGGTTCAATTGCACTGTAGTGGTGCATGGAGTAATCCATTTTCACTGTAAATATCCAAATATGACTGAAGGAACTGTGTAGCATTTACTTATTGAAATGTGAAGTAGGCCTCACTGGAAGTGCTGTGAATGGTTTTGCAGGTAACAACGGGACTGAATGTGATTAGTTCAAAGAACATGATTATAAAATATCCTAAAGGACTTAACGAAATTTAAAAGTTGTCTTTATGCTCCTTATCATTGTTCTCTTTCATGTTAGTGCATGGCGAAGTGGTATCCAACTGAAGGGTATGTATTGAATTCTGCCATCAAATATCTACTGTTAATACTTTGAACAGAAATGCAGAAAATTTGCATTATTCCACGGATAAAGAAAAAAGAAAACTCAAATAGGTTTTTCGTTCAATGCAGGATGCGACTCAGGCTCGAATCTGAGAGAAAAAAAATCAATGCAGGTAAATTAACGATAAATGAATTAAATGTATAGAGGAGATAAGACTTGTCATTACACACCTCAAGCATCCTTAATTCAGTGTACACTTTCCACATAAGACACGAAGGAAAAATCCTTCAGAGTACGGTAGGTAGGTGTTTTTTCTACAGTTCCCTCTCTCTCTCTTTTGTTTTCTATTTCGGGGGGGGGGGGGCGTTCTATACTTATTTCCAGCTACTTCAAGCCGCTTACTAGGTTACATCACTGCATCAAAGTTCTTTTGGGGAGTAACAAATTCCCCCTGATTTGATAGGTTTACAGTTTTTCGTACACTACTTCACCCACCAAGTGTTGTAGTCGAGACCGGCCAAGACCTGGAGGTGTCGAGACCAAAAGACCAAGACCATAAGCAGAACTTCGAGACCGAGACCAACAAGGTTCAAGAACGAGACCAAGACCGAATGAACCTAATGTGCACTTGAGCGTCAATCCATGGCCAGATGTGTGTGTGTGTGGGGGGGGGGGTTCCTTATATTATCAGTGGCGTAGTCCGGCTCACTCAATAGGGACAAAGGACATTTCTGACAAAAATATTTGCCAGCCTATAGCACAAAGATGGCACTTCTCTTTCAGGCGTATTTTCAACATATAGATCTCACTCAAGCAGGGGCGCAGAAGGGTCTAATGATTGGAGGATGGGGGGGGGGGGTGTTGTCATACGTGTATGATAGGACATATGATGCGTGTCCAGGACTTCCAGCAAGGGGGTCTCGCTTTAGGGCGGAGCCCTTTTATGCTCACTGCGTGGGAAGAACTAAACGGAGCGCCACCAATAGTTGGCGCAGAGCGTGCAAGAAAGTTTTGGCATTAAAAAACTCCCAGATGGCCTGGAACAGCATTTCCTGGGTGTCCTATAAGCTGCACCCATATGTTTATGCTTTTTCGTTTTATTCTTCCATAAATTTACGTGCATCTTGCATGTTTCTCTGCACCTCGCATTGCAAACTGGGCATAGACATAACATAGGGGCATGTTATCTTTAGCGGACTAAACAAGGGTGAAAGTGACATCAGCAGAGTGGCCACTAGGGATATGGGAAACTTACCCTCCCCTACACTTTCTGAAAGAAATATTTGTCCGTGTAAAAAAAAGAACATACTTTACTACGCACTGTTGTAAATAAAAGTGGCTTACATATGCAACGTGTTACACAGGTGGGGGTCTCAGATAACTTTTTATCAGTTACACACATTTCCCGCCTCCATAGCATAATGAGGAAAGTGTCAAGGTGAATCCATATTGAAGCGTTTATGACGAAGAAATGTTTGCGGATATTTGCCTGTGCATTAAACAAATAAAGACCTAATGATACATAAATCCACTGGGGAGCTTGAACCCGTAGGAGATAACTGAGGGTGCATGGGCAGATCAGTGAGTGGAGAGGGCCTCTGATACTCTGTCCCCCACCGCTCCATGAGTCGGGAAAATGTGACCCCTCCTGTTCCCACCGATTGACGCCCATGATTATAAAGGAAAATGACACAATCTGTCCAAGTTTGTGAATAATATTTTTTTTTAACTTACCCTTTTGTCTTATGTTCCGAAAACTAACTTATATAGTCACCAAGAGAGTAACATCATTAACTTAAACCTGTGTTCTTTTTCATGTTTGTCAAACAAAGTTACCATAATGTTTTACAAACCTCTCACTTGTATCCAGTATTTGTGCTGTGAAGTTTGTATCATTTATTCGTAATGTTATTCATAATATTCGATTGTACTCCAAGTGAGCATTTTGACCCAGTAGCAGAAGGGTTCAGTTTTGAGGCTTTACTAAAATCCAACTTAAATATACTTCGGTGATTCTACACAAGTTCCCCTGTTGACTTCTATAAGAACCGTTTGTATGTCTTTGTAACCAAATTGTGAATACCTATACCCTGGTCTACATTCCCATCAACTCTCAATATACAACGCTTAGAGAAAAGGTTACTAGATTATTAGTTGTTCTTCTATTGAGTTATTTGTCAAAATGATTACAGGCTCTCAACTAAAACTTGGTTCTACTATTTGTCATGCTCACTTCAGCGACTAACAAGTGACTATTTCCCGAAATTGACTGGTTTAACGGTTTTTAGACCTAATTACTTTGTCAGTTACGCATAACAATCCTTTTTTCAAAATTGCTATGCCTGAACTTCCTGAAATGTCGCATTTCCATAGCCGATTGATCATTTAGCAGCCACATTGAGTTTAAGTGAGTTGATTATGAAAAGACCAACAGGTAACCTTGAAAAGTAAGTAAAATGATCAGTACTGAACAAACGCTGACAAGGGGAGGTGAGGAGGGGGGGTCGCTTCAACACATATTGTACAGTACACACAGTGAACACACAATACAGTGCTGTACCAGATGGCCATTTCTGACTTCTGAGTAACCCGAGTAGTCCAGTGCAATTTATTGAAGACCCTTGAACTGTTTTGAAAAATTGAGTTCATTGAAAAAAAATACACAGAACAAACCTTATTTTTGTTTTTCTACAACCAGAGAAGAACGGAGGAGTTTCCTAGACCACAACGTTCCGAAATCAAGACCGAGACCATAGGGTGTCGAGACCGAGATCAAGACCTGGGAAAACCGGAAACAGGTCACGAATAGTACAAGACTGCCCTAACCCCAAACGCAACCTTCTTGATTTTTTCTTGATTTTTTTTCCGAGATGTCGACTTAGTGTAAGCCGGTAACTCGATTTGCAAAATTTTGTCGATATAACAACTTATTCCAACATCTTTACATCACATTAAATCTCGCATGTCACCTTACTTCCGCCGTAGAAATTGGGTGTTGCTGTGTAATGTATATGCACCCATTACATACCACAGAATGCACGATGTTACAGCCTCAGTCGCAGGTGGTAGTTCCCTGTTACAGTGTGCGTTGGTGCGTGTGTGTGCCATTACAACACGGTGACATATAAGGTACAAAGGATAATTAATACACATCATACTTGCAAGTTGCAGGCAGCAATATAATCAGCAGACGGTACACTGTTATTGTATTACGTATTACATTCATAGGCTCACATCTGAATGGGTGCTCCAAAGACAGAATTGGACTGAAAAGTGCATGGTATGACGTCTTCTTTATTTATCTTATCATAACTCTATACATATAGTTTACCTGTAGCTATAAGTTAGTACGAAGCCTCATGTGATCTATAGGATGAACTTTTCAAAGATTTAATTTTAATGGTGGAAGTTGACGACGGAAGTTGTACGTTTAACTGAATATGTTGTGAATAGGCCTACAACAGTATTCTTGAAATACATTCAAACGACATAGAGCCGTACCGTACAAGAACTGGCCATGTACAAGTGACATGGAAGTAGCCTGTTCGACGCCGTCATGCACGGTGTCGATATAGGGCCCGGTCGAAAACGTAGATATTTCTATAAAGCCAAAACGAGGAAACTTTTTCTTTTCATATCAGGATCATGATACCTTTCCCCCCTTCCAAATAGTTTGAAAAAAAGTCACAAATTTTTCCACGTTTTTGACCTGGCTGTCGATAAAGGCTGCTGAACGCGAAATAGGCGCACAAACGTAACAACGGTGAGGAGAGGGGGCGGTGGGGATGACCACAAGTTTACCCAGTCAAATTACGTTCAGAATGGTGTTCTCAATGCATCTACTTGCATATAAGCTGATATATAAACGTCGAATTGTAATGGTTGAGGATTTAATCGCTGTGAGATGTCGAGACCTTAAATCAACTTCACAAATGATGTAATACGAGAAAAAATGATATTCCATATTTAGTTAAAACAAGTGTGTGACCTTTGATACTGGTGATGTTGCACATCCTTGTCACTGTAACTGTTCTTTAAAGACGTAAAATCCGTATAATTGACAGTGTAAATTTTTTTGTTTAGTCAAGCTCAAGGTATGCTTTTTAAATCTTTCGAGGCCTCTCCAGACCTTTCACAAATTAGTCTTATTCAGGTGTTTGCTTGTATGCTCATTTTCCTGGTCCTTTATGGGACCTTGCTGAAGGCAGACAAGGAATCTATGCTGGTAATTTTGGTTTGGTGTTTGTGTGTAACAACAATCTCGTTATCACTCGTCATTACTCGTCATCACAGTTTTGAAAGGGAAGGTACAGTATGATTTACGTGAAAGTTGGTATGTAGGTGGAACATATAAAGATCTGGACTGGGATTGTTTTTGGTGTGGGTCAAAGGTCATATGAGGTCACCAGCAGCCAGTATACAGACCAAGTATGTTTACAGTAACTCAGAAAAAAAAATGTTGCATGAACTTCAAACGCAGAGGGTATGTAGTCCCTTTTAATTACATAATGTTGTGATGATTTTACTTGGAGGTCAAAGGTCATATGGGATCATCAGAGGTCGTAATGTGAATAGCTTGTGAACATTGGTTGACGCTCCAGCTTTTGAAGGAAAGAAGCAAGACAGATGAAGGTTGGTGTGTGTCGAGAACATGTAAAAATCTCAGTTGGGATTGTTTTTGGTGCAAGTCAAAGGTTATCTGCGGTCATCAGTAAGCAGAGTGTGGACAACCAATTTTTGCACATCCAGAGAGAAGTGATTTCTCATGTAAGATTTGGATTGACTTTGAGAGAATTTTTTGCTCTAAGATATGATCAGAGAGTAGTTATGTATTTTGTATATCCAGCAATTGTAAGAGTCAGTGGTTGGCTGTAGTGGACTGTAATGGATTGTACCTTCAACCGTAATATCGATAAATATCATTGGCTGGCTGTAGAATTTTGGGGAATCAATAACAAACCTGGAAGAGCATTTAAGGAAAATTTCTGTCAGTAATATAAAATTTCAATGTCAAACTTTTACACTAGAAAAAGAAAATGGCCAGTATTATTAAACCTGTCTTACTACTTTCATTACTCCCGAGTAGTTGGCATGATTCTGTTTTGCAAAATCACTCGGTATACTGAAAAGACGAGTACTTGAATTGAGATAGGGGTCTCACACTAAACACAGAAGTTCAAAGCAGAACAGATGCGTCCAAAGATGAAGAGGCAGTTTCTATAAATTTCTCTCAGTTAATCAATTACAACAGAATAATAAGGATTCGATGTTGATTACTCCGGAGTGAGCAGTGTTACTTACTTGAACGTAACAGTGAGGTTTCTCAAGAGTAGCTCAAAGGGACAAATGAGACGTTGGGTCTCTCTACAAAACATACATAAGGGATTAATAGATAAAGGCACGGTACAACTGTTCAAGAGTAAAGCCAGTGAGTGAGGAGCTTCTCCCAAGGATGTTCACGAGTAATGACCTAAAGCCAGTATTCTCATGAGCAGTTGTATAGTTACTCACGAGTAATTGGTCTCAGGAGTATATATATGAGCAGGTGCTCACAAGTAATTGGGGTGGTTGCTCATGAGTTTATGAGCAGTTGCTCACGAGACGATGTTCCAATGAGTAGTTGCTCATGAGTTAATCTTCTCACGAGTAGTTGCTGAGAACAGTTGCTCATGAGTAATTTTTTTTTACTAACAGATGAGTAGTTTCTCACTAGTAGTTGTTCTCGCGAGTGATTGTTCAATCACTTAATACTGACAAGGGAGAGTAAAAGGGAGAGAGTAAAGGGAGTAAAAGAGACTCACAATTAACTCAACAGGCCAACCTGGTATATGCGAGAAAAACAGAAACAGACTAGCTAATTTTGGTGCTTTGTTGGAACCTTAGGGTGATTATGGTGAAAATTGAATGATCGAATAACTCGACTAGAAAGGCTAACCTAAGCACTTAAGGCAGCATACCCTATATAGAAGTTCATGATTCCTGCGCATTTTGTTCGCCGTCGGTTAAAGTCCATATCAGGGACACTTGGAAAACCTTTTTTGGTATTTGATCCTTTAAGATTTTGTGGATTAAATATGTAGGCGAGTTTACTTTAATAGGTTGTGAAAACGGTGCCAATTGAAGCAATTGTGGAAAAGTTATGGACTTTTAGCTGGCGCAGTATCTCATGAGGAGATGTGTGACAAGGTATACTAACTTCGACGGCCTCTAGCAGAAAATGTAAGCTCCTATAAGGTGCGGAAAATTACGAAATTACTACGAAAAAGCAATGAATGGCTGATGTGTCAACTTTCAAAAAAGTGGTAGCTTATATCTGTTGAAAACTCCTACAAGGCCTCAGAGACTGCATTACTTTGCAAGTTAGTGTGTAAGTCAATAGGGAAATTAATAGGGGTATGCTACCTTACATAGGTTTAACAGATTACTGTCTTTTAATGATCTATCAACTTGAGGGGCTCTTTTAAATTACAAAGTTCTTATTTTATCCCTCGTACAGGGCCTGCCCTGCAAGAAACACTTCTTTGTAGGTGACACCAGAGCCACTCTGCCACGTGCATGAGTTTAAAATCTGCACATACGTAAGGAAGGCTTGGTGGCAAGCCATTTTAACATTTACTCTCTATTTCCACTTAAGTGTAATACATTCCACTTCAGTGGAATTCAATTATACTGAAATACAATTCCACTTAAGTAAAATACAATTTTACTTATGTAGAATACAATTCCATGTGAAAGACATCATCCATATTCCAACAGGTGACCAATTCTACTTAAGTGGAATTGTATTTTACTTAAGTGGAATTGTTTTCCACTTAAATGGAATTATATTTCACTTTAGTGGAACTGAATTTTAAGAAATTGCATTCTACTTAAGTGGAATACAATTTTACGTAAGTGGAATGTATTTCACTTAAGTGGAAATAGGGGGTAAATGTTAAAATGACTTGACATACGGGCGAGGAACAAGGCCGAACCTGATTGGGTAGACATTTTTAGCTAATTTTACAGAAAAGGAGAAAACAGAGATCGCCGTAGCTGATACAAAACAAGGCAAAGGAGACGGCTCAACATCCGACTTTCCCTGGAAAAAAATATAATAAGGAAATGAAAGAACGATAAAAGTGACAAGAAGATAAAATCTAGCTAAATCTACAGCATCTTAGGAGGGCATGTGGAGATTCAAGTTTAGTAATGGCAAGGAATCACCAAGACTCTTAATTGACTTTCTGGTTTGTCTCCTTTCTTTTACTCCTTTCTTCCCTGACTCTTCTTCCTTCTGTCTTTCTTCCTCCCTCCCTCCCTCTTTTTCTCGTCGTTTGTGCTGTTTCGTTTTGCTCACTTAATTTTATTGTCGTCTTCTTTGTTTCTGTTTTGCTAGTTAGTTTTGTTCAGGTCGCAGCTTGATGACGGATTTCTCTGTTTTCTGGCGTCCTTCATATGTTCGAATCTTTCATATTATCTTTCCATCAATGTTATGTTTACTTCTTGAACATGTGAGAAATCAATTTTGGAATTGAAACGCAAAAGAGGTCACATAATCCGCCTTACCGCCTTTGAAACATCACCAGGGCAACAATCATAAATCCAAATGTTTCGTCTCTCCGACTGATTAATCATAAGACACATGCACAAAAGAACGTTTTGCTTTGGTTGGAGTCCCAACCTACTCAAACTATCATGCAAATTTCTTCTTTGCTTCTCACAAATAAAGAAAATCATTTATGGATGATTTCACTTGCGAAGGAGATGGTCAACAAAGTCGGCCAAAGACTAGCACGTCATCAGCGTTATGAAAGTGTGTTGCTTTCGTCCCTTGCCGTATTAGGTGAATATGTAAAGTTACACTTGAAACAGAATTGTGCCATATTAACCTTTCGCGGGTGTTAGTCCACTTGTGAGAGAGACAGTAGTGCCTATGTGTAGACCCTGCTAAAACAGGCAAAATAATGCAATGAATGAAAACAACTTTTTCGTTATACCGATCAAAGGACAGGTTGGGCGTTAGGTCTGCACTGCATGAACTTAGCAAACATTACACTCGAATAAATCTATGCAGAAAAAAAAAACTGATTAAAGATCCACGCGCCTGGTGCATCTGCGTACACCTCTTTAACAAGTGGATAACACGACACAAATATTGAGTGCGGTTTTTCTGTGTACCCGTAGCTTTTAGAGTATCCTCCGAAGGTAGCATACCCCTATTAATTTCCCCAGTGACTTACACACTAAATCGCAAAAGTAATGTGGTCTCTAAAGCCTTGCAGAAGTTTTCAACAGATGTAAGCTACCACTCTTTAGAAAGCTGACACATTGGCCATTCATGGCTTTTTCCGTACCTTAGCTGGTTAGATTTTCTGTTAGAGGCCGTCCAAGTTACCAGACATTGTTACTGGGGCAAATCACACATCGCCTCGAATGATACTGCTCCGCCACCCAAAAGTCCATAACTTTTCCATAATTGCTTCAATTGGAGCCATTTTCTCACCTTGTATGCCTCAACTCGCCTTCTTCAATACTCAATCCACAAAAGAACCCATCTCAAAGGATGAAGTACCAAAAAAGTTGCCCAAACGCCCCTAATAGGGACTTTCACCGACGGCGAACAAAATACGGAGGGATCTCCAACTTCTATATAGGGTATGCTATACCCGCAAACTAAATCGGATACCCCGCTCACTTAAGAGAGTAAAACACGATTTAGCAAGCCCGTAGTTCTGCAAGGATTAGAGGACTGTATCTTTGCAATGGGTCTTACTTAAAGATTTGAGAGTCTGCCACATTTATAAACAAAGTTATCTGAATATATCGACTAGGTCTAACATATAAGATGAAACTTCTGTGAGGCATCCTTGCACTGTCTGTCCCTCATGGGACTCCAATTGTTCCCAGTCCTTGCAATTGCCTTCCTATTTTTATATCCTACTAAAGCAAGTATATTCTACTCAATGCAGTAATTTTTTGTAGTTTTTTTTTGAGATATCCAATGAACGTTATGTTCTACCATAAAATTGGTTTACCTATAGGACTTACTGTAGTATTGAGTTTAAAAATAGTCAACAGAGTATGTGCCCACAATAGTGCAATAAAACCAGTAATTACTGTGTTTACGCCCAACGTTTATGTTGGCAGAATACTTCCTAACAAAATAACGTACAGTGTATAGCAATACATGACACAGTCGTATCTTGAAATGTTACTGATAATTCACTAAGTATAAGAAAATAAAATGACAACATATGTCCTTGCGTCATGCTGCGTCATGTACCTCATTCAGATATACCGTACCAGTTCTGTGAAAGATTTTGCTTGGCCAAATGTTATACGACTGGAATAGTAAGGGTTCAAAGTACCCATTAATAGACAAGTATGATAATCATTTCAACGATATTTATTAATATGTAACAAGGTAAAGGAATGAAATAATCAATCTTTGTTAGATATTAATTCATGGGTAATCGTTCTCAGATTATTGTATGTCACACGGGGAATTCAGATCATTTTCTGAAATATACTAATTTGAAATTTTCGATTCCAGATTTCGGTGCAGTTCTCACTGCTGAAGTTATATTACAATTGCACTGCATATGGAACAAAATGACTCTATCTTGTCTGTTTTCTTCAACTGTTGTTTCAGTAACCTCTCATAAGATGGCGGCAAAACCTTCAACTAGCATTGATGAGACATTGACTTGTCCAATTTGCCTAGAAATATTGGACGCTCCAAAAATCTTGGACTGCTTGCATCGATTTTGCACCAAGTGCTTAGGAGAAGCCATCACGAAATGTTCATCAATGAAGCTCGGATGTCCGGTATGTCGTCAGGAATTTGTCCTACCTTCGGAAGGCGTAGAAGGAATGAAGGGTGACTTCATGATGGAAGCCATTTTGGAGAACTATAAACTCGAAAAGGAGTTAGAGCAAAAGAAGAAAGAACGAAAATGTAACTCGTGCGATGAAGTGAGAACGTCGGAGGCATTTTGTCCAGATTGCGGAGGTTTTCTCTGTCACGATTGCTACGGATCACATAAGAATTTGAAAGTCTTTAAAACTCATATCAACGCGATCCTCTTAGAAGATTTACAAACTGGTAACATATCCAGCCACGTAGAAAACGTGAGAGCGGTCAGGAAAGCACCCAAGTGCCGCCAACATGCCGACCAAATCTTGTATTTTAATTGCATAACCTGTAGTACACTCATATGTCCGGTTTGTGCTCCGATCTTGCATAAGACACACGACATTGAGGAAGTTGCGTCTACCTTCTCCAGACTGCTCGGGCAACTTCAAGATTTACTTAAAAGCAGAGAAGAGGGCTTTCAAAGTATTCAGACTAGTTTGCTGAAAGTAGGCGAGTTAATAACAAAGGTCGAAGAAGAGAGTAAAATCCATCACAAGCAAATGAAGGAGGTCGCACAAAAAAGAGAGGACGAGATCGTAGCTGAAAAGGACGCTCTTATTGCAAAAATAGAGAGAGAAACGAACAATAAATTGGAAGATCTTCGTCGCTGCAATGAAGACTCCTGTAAAATACTAGACACCAGAAAAGCGACTGTCATCGCATATTTGACAGGTACACGAGATAAAATACAAGGATTGGTAAAACGCAATGAAACGGTGATAAAGAATGCATGTCTCTTCAACGAAAAATCAGACATGTGGGCAGCCATCCTATCCATCCCTGATGCTATTCGTGCATTTGGTAACGCTAACCCCAAGGACTGCCCGACGTTTCCTGTATTAAATGCAATTGAAGAGAATGG
The DNA here is from genome assembly GCA_021234535.1 of Stichopus chloronotus. Classification (NCBI taxonomy): domain Eukaryota; kingdom Metazoa; phylum Echinodermata; class Holothuroidea; order Aspidochirotida; family Stichopodidae; genus Stichopus; species Stichopus chloronotus. Next base: position 26,714,549 of record CM037832.1, on the reverse strand, counting down.
GGTTCAACTTTACGGGCCTCCTCATACAGGGAGTTTATCGAGCTCCCCGTTTGAAAAAGGGACGTGGGAAATGAAGCATAAGTTTTATCTGAAGGAGTGCGTGAAAGATAAATGGACTCTATCGTCAGTTTGTTCCGCTAAAGAAGATTGTACTTTCGTTGCCAGCCTTTGCCGACTATATGAATACTCAACGTCAAAGGTAAACATGAATGGCCCATTAAATGAAAACAGACGAGCTGCAATCTCTCCTATTGACATTAACTGGAACGGGTGGACAACTTTTCCCCCGAGTTATATTTCTGTCATACATGGAGAGTTAATAGCTGTGGGTGTTGGTAACAAAATTTGTCTCCGCAACAGGAGGAATACTTTCCAATATGTCACAATTGCACCAGTTAAATCACAAATAAATGCTTTAGCCGCTTCTGGGGACACAAACCTTTTTTATTTTTTTCTTTTACAATGCAAATGTTACTTAGCATTTGATAACGAAACAAACTTACTCGAAGTAACACTTTCAGGCACACGGATAGTTGCTCACAGAGTTATCAAAATCACCGGGCTTAAGCCTATTCGATCAGTAGACGTATGGCAAGGAAATCTATTGGTTTGTGACGGGCACAGTAAAGCGTGTGCCATTGACAAGGACGGCAAGTTTCTCCATGAATATTCATGTGGGGATATCAAACGAAGACCTCTGGAAATTTCTGCTGATCGATTTGGATCTGTGTTTGTTTTGCAGAAGGTAATGATGTCATCGGTCAACATCAATTGTGTAGAAGAATACACATTCGAAGGTAAATTTGTTACTTCATGGACAGTCGCCGATAACGTCACCCTTTTGACTACAGTTCGATGCAGTCCCCAAGATGATGGAGTAGTAGTTGGGGCAAGTAATGGAGAAATAACTTATTATCAAAGGGTAAGCTTCCAAATTGTGTCCATCATTGTCTTACCTAAATATCTTTTTATGTCATCTATATTGGAAACATATTGCCATTTACAAAAAGCACACTTGAATGACATCTCAGCATATATAGATTCATGATGTGCAACGTCATACTGGTCGCACGTCTCTTAAAAAAGACGAATGATGTCATCTTGGAATGATTTTGAGGACGATGTCCAAAATTCAAGCAAGGAAAATCGTTAAAAAATTCGAGTTATCCCAACATATCATTAGAGTAAATGTAATGACAGTTCATCAGTCAAATCGATTCGATACCGACATACGGCATGGCCTACAATATAGCGGTCGATTCATTGCTTACTGTGCAGTGACTTTTTGTGGTGACGTGGTTTACGTTCTGACGAAGAAAATGTTACCTATCTACAATGCCGAGAAACTTGAACAATATTTGGGTGTCACTCGAAATTTCTTCTGTTAAGTTGTCTTTTGTGCAATCAACATTCAGTTTAAGAAGAAGCTGTACATACAAATAACATTATGAAACCTGATCTGATTACGACATTTGGCATTCGATGAAATTAATTTGTATAGGTTCAAAACTATATATACTCTAGAATAGTCTCCACCGTGTTCTGGTGTAACACCACTGAACACCCGACAGCTGTCATCTGTGACATGAAGACTTCTTAAAAGTATCTAATATTGTAAGTTACACTTCAAGAAAATAAATCTACACATCTGCACTTTTTTGTTTTGGGGAGACGACACTATCACGTCTTATCAGTGATGTGGATAAGATTTTTTCCAGCAAGGGGGGGGGGGGGGGGGGTGGAAATATTAAAATATGATATGATGGATTTGATGTCTGACTGCCGTCTTGAGGGAAGGATCTGAGAGTGTCCCCTCCCCTTTGAACAGTTGTTGATTATATTCGGTGGACAAAATGCAAAGTGTTGCTATATTTGATGCTAGATTTGAACTAAATGTAGTTCCAGGAATTCCTATTTTTCAAGTAACCGTTCTTGCTCTTTTGAACTGCAAGTGAAATATTCATTTCAGACCTCATCTGGGTAGCCTATGCTTAATTCAGTATGACAATGTGATTAAACAGTACAGTCGTGAAATATTTGTGGGCCATTTTGCCAATTCTGTCTCTCCCTAACCGCAAAAGCAACGTCAGAAAGATCCTGTTCCAATAGTATTCACCCGAGCTTGCTAAGCTTACTAATTGGTCCAACACTACAAAATTCAGAGACATGAAATGGCAGCATGCAGTTTCCATTCCTATAAATTACTTCGGAGGTATCTGAAAGATGTTGAAGTAATATTCCTTGTTGGCAATTGTCATCGAAGACATCTTTCATGACCTACTGTACATGGAATTTTTCGGGTTACTCCTTTAGTTTAGGTCACAGAAAAGTGCCTGTCAGTGTTAGTTGCACATAGCACCATGGTTGTATTCAACTCACTAACCTGTCGGTCCCACTACACTGTACCCATCATCACCACACCAGCACTAACCTGTCGGTCCCACTACACTGTACCCATCATCACCACACCAGCGCATTCATGCATGTCCAATCGTTGCTGTGCCCAGGGAGGTGTTACTAGCACCTCCCTGCTGTAGCGAGGGGGCATTTCTGTGAAATCTGTTGAAATATGTTGTATTATATAGGAATTACGGAAATGTCTGCCAATTTCTTATCGCATTGGGAAAATTTTGAGAAATGGGAAAGGAAATATTATTTGCAAAAATTTCTTGAATATTCCGACAGTCCCGTCCCCCCCCCCCCCTTCGTCCCGAAGCTACAGGGTCTTATCCAAGGCGCGTCATCAGTCCACTGATCAATTGCCTCAAGGAAAGTCAGTCTAGATGTGCAGATTTATTTCCTTTCTGAAATTTCAATTACACCTTGGTGACTGACAACCTCCATAAGCGTACTGTACGTCAAATTATTTCCTTTTACAATGTTTACATGTTCTGAACTTTCATGTGATGCCTGTACTTGAAAATTGCACTTTGTTTCAAATCACTTTAACATTGAAACATAACATGCCCCCCCCAAAAAAAATAAATAAATAAAAGTAGTTTGAAGTGATGCCTATTTTAGTAAAAAGCTAAATGATAATTTTTTTCTGTCTAAAGGTCAGTTGCAGTGTTTAATATTTTTATAGGTATCGTGGGGAAGAGGACTAACATTGAATAGAATTGAACCTTAAAGTATTGCTTAATATGAATTATATTTAATGATCATATACCTTCAGTGTTATGAAAATTTTAACTGAGATGGAAGTTATAAAGAAAATCAGTAAGGCTACTTGAACCTTAATATATCATGGCTCAAACATTCGGACCGAAACAATGATTGATTTCAAAACCCTTTGTGATTCTCTTGACAGACGGAGCATGGAAAATACTTGACGTCACTGATGAAAGCAGAAGCTGAGAGTCAGTAACATCTTGGCCAAATTATGCATGGAATTTCTTCAAAGTGGTACTTCTCATATTGTTGAGCTGATATTCATTAATGTTGCAGTGTTTAGTGACTTTCGGGAGGATAACTAAAGGTGAAAATTGGATCAAAATGATATCGACAGGAGGGAAATTACCTTTTCAGTTGTATGAAACCATTTAACCCCAATATCAAATTATGGAATCACCATTCCTGGAAAAAAAAAATGAATAAGTCACAGTTATTTCATTAACATTATTTCATTGTAAATAACTATAGTTGTCAGCCGGTGAGGAGTGCCAGTGCAGGATTCCTCTAAGTTAGAACAAGACTGATTAATTTTAGCTAATTCATACTTTTACATGAGGACCACACTATACTTTTCCAGCTGGCAGTAAAACGAGATTACAAATATCTTTGGACAGTTAAAGCGCCGTTACCAGTTCTCTAAACCACCCTAAGGGTTAACATGTTTTGCACCAAGTATGCCGAATGTTCGTTCATTTCTTTTGTACAGTTATAATTTTGTCTCTCATTTTTTTGATTGTAAGATATAAGCCCTGACACCTCTCCAGAATCTCTGGAGGACAAAAGAATATAAATTGAACGGAAATAGCAGGAATGAATGATATACTCACCACCGGTGATTCATACTACTTGCAGTAGTATAATGTACTAGTAATAACAACCCGCTGAAAATACAAATAGTCATACATCATCGAAATCTCAGTGCATTTGCACATTTTGGTTGCAGATGCATGGCTACAAGGTTAGTTAGACTTACGTTTGTAGTAAGTGTGTCGTTGAAACTAAAATTTAGTCTATGTCATGATGCACAGGTGCAACATGCATTACGTAGTGCAAGTAAGCCTACGTGTCACATCTTTTGTAATCTTTTGTATCTTTTGTAATGGAGCACTTCATAAACCAGTAAGAATACGCTTCTTGAATTCTGTATTCTCAGTAATAATTTTGGCCATTAAGTGCCATCATAGAAAAGTACGATTTATCATTCCTGTTACAGGCTTCATTCTAATATGGAAACATATTTCACCCGAATATTTTATGGAATCCTCTGATAAGATACCCGTCCATTCGTTCTCTAATGGTTCCTTTTTTATTTTTGTTCTGTAAATTGTGGCAAAATGTTTTAGTAAAAACAAGGAATTTAAAAAGTAAATACATCTGTGATATTGTTGTATGGAGTTTCAACCAGCGGCATCCTGTTCATCGGGCCCCGGGATCTGCACCTCCACCCAGTTTGTCAAAGCATTCTCCAATTTTAATGTGAAAATGCATTTGAAAACCCTTTATATGTCAAGTAAAGACAAGAAGTTAACTGTTTTCGACAATTATAGCTCAATGGAGTTACGCTGTTGTGAACTAGATGCAGCAGAATAGATTTCCTTCATGATGTGATGGGAAGTTTTAGGAAAATTGGAGAAAATGGTATCTTAAAAGTTCAAATATATACGGTAACAATGACTATCCCCTGATTGCAATATATCCTAGAGAATAATCACTTTGTTATCACTCATATTGAAGTTTTGCCTTAAATGTCCTCTATACTTTCAAACAGGGAGCCGTTACAGGCATTCTGAGGGTACCACTAACATGAGTATCATTACGACAACCATTAACATTGTACAAGAGAACGTGTAGGATTGAGCATTTTGTAAAATGTGCCATAGGGCCCACATGACAGCCAGATAGAAAGATATAACTTAGGAAGAGCTGCACATTTGAAGAACCAGAATAAAAAGCAATTTAACACGAAAATGGTAACGAAATGTAATAGTTTGTTGCAAACACTTTCGAAGATATCAAAATGTCACAAATGTTGAGATGTTTGTTGGTGAGGGGGGGGGGGGGCGGCATTTCTGTGTTATACCTTTTCAGAGATGTTTCGATAAGCATTTGTTAAAGCACAGTTCTATAGCTATTCGTTATTCAATACATTCTGAGAGTTTGGAATCCTGTTGTGTTTCATCACTCACTTTCCTGTGGAATATAACAACTATTTGACACTTTTAGTGAGATGAAACTCAATACTTGATGCCGTGTAGATGGGAGGAGGACACTTGGGAAAAAAAAAACTTGAAAGAGGAAAAATTTGAAGAAAAAGTATACCAATTTCCTTTCGTAGTAAAAGTGTAAACTTCCAAACCAAAGTGTCCATTGCCTGCAATTAGCCTGAGAGGCAGATTTATCCAAAGATTTCTGTGTGCTACATGCCTGTCAAACGATGTGGAATTCCGATTAGATATTTAGTCTTCTACCTTTTGGGAGTAACGAATATCCCCTGATTAGATCAAATGAAAGTTTTTCCCCTGTGCCCCCCCCCCCTTTTTTTTTGTAAATGGACCTCCATGCTTCATGCTTATAAGAAAGACAGAGCGGATTTCGTACTTCCTCTTATTCTCACAATATCATTTTTAATAGTACCAAAACAGAAAGTTAATGTTATTACTGGAGAAAAATCGTCTTCAACCTTCAACGTAAGAGACAATTAGTACACTCAAATTAGAAAAAAAAAAAGATCTAGCAGAATACGTTAGCGTATTCCGGTAAATGCCAAAGGAGTCTAGCAACAAAAATTTGGCAGATGACCAATCTGACTTTTGACTCTGATTACACCTTTATGTTACGCTAACACTTTTAGCCTGCTGAACGGGAATGAGGCATATCGTATAAAGATGTCACACTTGAGATCTGATAAAATTTGGTTTAGTTCTAGCAAAATATCTAAACCAAGTTCACCCATAAAAAATGGAGTAGTGCACATTGAGAAAATGTAGTCTATCCTTACAGTGACATCCCTGACAGTGACGGTACCAAGGGCTGTAGGACGGGGAAATCCCCCCCCCCCCCCCGTCAAACCTTTGTCCTCAGTTTCCTCCTCCCCACTCACCTGAAGTGACCTAACAAATACATACGATCATAGCCTATGTCTATTCTCTGTTTATATTCATGAGTTTGTATTTGTCTTTCTGCTCTAGTAAGTCCATGAGAGTACGTTTCCACCCAGAGTTATGCTAAAACCTCAGAGCTTCAGTGGACTTCAACAGGCTTTGCCTCTAGAACCGACAAGCGGTCTTAAACTTTCATATTTGTAGTATACTATCCGGAGACTTAATTTTTCACCCACAGATATGCTAAAACTTTAGAACTTTCTTGAACCTGAACCTCCACAGGTGATTTGCCCCTGGACCCATTAGAGGTCCTATGTTCTCATCCTTTCAACTTAGTGGAATAGCTGAAATAGAAACGCTTGGAATCGTTAATTGCGTTTAATGATGCACTTTGAAGAAACAAGTATCTATCCTGAGACAGAATTTTTCACCCAGAGGTATACTAAAATCGCAAGGCTTCCGGGGCTTCGCCCATGGATCCCCCAGGGAATTTGCCCGTGGGACCCTACCAGGGGCCCTAAACTGGTGCCTTTAACCTACTTGCTAAGCTCGCTCTTCTTGCTCTATTTGACGCTGGGCGCGAATTTTTTTTTCTCCCAACAGTTTCTTTTGTCTTCCATGTATTTCCCCCTCCCAATCTAAAGTCCTGGTACCACCACTGATCTCTAATAACATTCTCGGGAATAAAAGAAAAATGTATCCATATTTTCTTCAATGTGAATTCAAACAGATTCATAAAGGACAAGAGAAATTCAATTTTGCTCCAACTCCATTCCTTTAATCTATTCGTAAGAAGTGAAGTTATATGTTTCATTTTGAATGAATGGCACAAAGTTGTGCCGGGTTATGGTATATCACATGGTTGGCATGTATAGTACCAAATAGCCGCTCACTTCAGCTGCCGTTAATGGTAATTTGCTCAACATCCTACAAACGCAGTGGAGTCGTTCGCATTGGGGCCACGGGGCAAAGTCGCACCCAGTTTTCTCCCACTTTCCCACTCCCCCCCAAAAAAAAATTGTCAAGGGTGTCATAACATTTTAGCTGAACATGCAATTTCAATTGACTGTCAAGTTAATATGAGAAGTTTACTCTTTTCGAAACAATAAATCTCACTTTGCTGGAAAAGGCTGTTCTTTCAATCCAGATTACAAAATTCTTTGGTTGGTGCTATGTGGGTAAAAATGGTTCCTTCAACCTGTCACAACTTTTCACCCCCTCCCCCTTCTCAAAAAAAAAAAAAAAAAATGAAAGGGAGAACTGGGCCGAGATATGTGCAAATTTTAACCTATGAAAGTATGGATGGGAAACTGTCATGTGTAAAACAAACTTGGCATTTTAATTCAACATATTTCAATTCATTAGGGGGAGAAAAACTGAAAGATGGGTAAATTTCCGACATTTGCCAATACAGGACAAGACTCACCACAGACGACTCAACGATTTCTTACACCCATTCTACTAAAACAGGTGTATTATACGAACATTGCAGTGTAATGTAAATAGTTCTTTTGGTTATTCCTACAAATTTTTATGCGGTTGCTAGATATATTTTGTCGTTCCTTCGATTTATTATGTTGTTCCCAAGACTTATTATGTCATTCCCCTTAATTATTATGTCATCCCTACGAACTATACGACTTACATTGTCGTTCCTAAGACTTCTTTTGTCGTTCCTATGAGTTGTTACGTCGTTCCTTCGATTTATTTATTTGTTGTTGCTACGAACTGTTAATTTCAGTGAGAGAGTTTAGGGGCGTGGCTCGAATTGTTTTTAGGTGACCTAACATATGAATGATGGGACCCTAAACATGAAGTCATCGCGGGATGGAGAGGGGCAGGGAGTTTTAATCAGACACTGCAAATTACAGTGAGCGATTTTTCGAACTGTTTAAGAGAAGCATCGTTATCAGTTTTTCACTTAGCATCCAGAAAGTTTGACGAAGAAAAAAAAAATACTTACAAGAAAGTAACATTTTGTAAGCGAAGCCCCATTATCAGTTTTTCACTTAGCATACAGAAAACTTGACAAAGGGAAAAAAAAACCATACTTGCCAGAAAATAACATTATGCGGGCCCTATTTTCAGCATAACATAGTTTTCATCTAAGATAGGATCTAAAAGGTGGAAACGAGGTTAATTATTTAGGATAACTCCTATGACAACATTAGGGTATAAAGGAACCGTTATTATTATGTAAGAGGAAGCGCCTCCATCAGTTGGCCTAACGTACACGAAAGTACGTTTTGAGAATACGGAAATCATGATCATACGGGTTCCAAAATATTCTTGTTTTTTGCCCGTTCTAAATTAGAATTTACACGAATTTTTTTTAATTGTGTTGATAGCAGTTGTTCTGCAATTTCTCTTGTATGTATCTTTGATAAAACACATTTCTCAGCTTGGAATCGATTCGGATGTTCTAAACCAAGACCCACCTTCATTTATACCCCTTGAACCTTTTACCTTCTGATATGGGCCCAGACACGGGGACCGCTGATTGGAGGTATTGGGAGAAAAACTATGCGGTGTCTGATAGTGCGTGTTCATAACTTTTCATGAAATATTAAAGGATGATACTGGAACGGTGTTGCCAGTTTTGCACTGAGCTTTTTAGTCTGCAAACCGAACGGTTAGTGACAGAGGGAGGTAGATCGTCTGACAGAAGTAAGAAGTTACACAGGTTGCAAAAAAAAAAAAAAAAATTGAATTTATCCTTTTTTTACACACTCACAGAATTATTTACCTAAATCATGTAAAATAAGAACTCCATAACTTTTTTGTAAAATTAATGTAAGCAGTATTTGTAAATTTTACATAATTTTGGTATATTTTACTACATTTTAGTAAAATTTTTGTATCATAATGTAAGACTTACATTAACTGTGTGTAAAATTTTACCAAAAAGTTCTGGAATTCTTAGTTTTACTTTACGTTTTTGTGAGTGCACTCTTTATGAATTGGGGTATAACATATTTGGGGCCCCTACTGGTAGCTATGCAAGTGAGAGATGTGACACTGGCAAATCCACGCTCTGTGTATAGTGTATAAATTTTGGTATGTACGTACCGTCAAGTATGTATAAGAAAGGTAAGAAACGACGGTGCACATTTGATGAGAGAGGGAGATTGACAACATATCACAATTTGTACGAACGACATGATATATTGTAGGAACGACATAATAAGTCGTGAGAATAATGAACATAACAGCTCGTAAAAACGACTTAATCATTCGTAGGAATGGAATAATAACCCGTATAAACGACATTACAGTACCAATCACATAACAAGTCGTAGGAACGACATAGTAAGTCGTAGGAACTACATGCATAATAACTCATAGGAACGACGTAGTAACTCCTAGTAACGAGGTAAGAAGTCGTATAGGAACGACGTAATAACTCGTAGGAACGACTTAATAAGTCGTAACACCCATGGGAGTCGATATCATATTGAAACTTGAAGGGGAGGGGGTGTCTGAACTTTTTCCCCCTAAAAGTGGTGTTAACCATGGCGTTAGTCGGTGAAATGAAAAACAAAAAGGGGGAGAGTAAGTGTTGGCACTACTATCTAAGCGGAGCGCTACCATCAATTGGCGGGGAACGTACAAGTAAATTTAAGGCTTTTTGCACCCCCATCCTCCGTGTGTTCTAAGCTGCATGTATCCAGCTGAACCTTTAAATAGAGATCTTATGTCTGCAATTTCTCAATCATAAGGAAATTCCATCTTTGAAAAAAAGAAAAAAAAAACACCAGATGGCTTGAAATAATGTGTCACATAAAAAATCATGTAACTGAATGCATCCTTTTTTGTTGAGCACATGTTGCAGCTTAACATACTCTCCGGCCTCGCGCCCATCAAGATGGAAAACCTTACTCGATTTCCCACGATTTTCCACGGATTGAAAATCTTCTGCTTTCCCGCCTGGGATTGTGTACCCTATGTAAGGAGCACGCGAAGCGTGTGATAAAATCTACGGTGGGATCCGGGTCCGAATTAGGACCCTGCCTAGGACCAGCTGTGGAACCTCCGGGGCCGTCCACTGGGCGAAGCCCCGGAAGATTGGCGGTTCATATCAAAATGGTGAAACACGGGTGCAGCTGCATACTGTGCTTTAAGATTAACCCTAATGTTTGTCCTCCGTTTGCATTCGTCACAAAAAATGGAAAATATTTTGAAGTTGTAGTTGTACAAGAAGTAGTAATATCCACAGTTCCTCGCCGCAAATCCTCTATAACTGAAGCTAAGTTTTAGTTTTATAAAAAAGGAAGCAGAATTACGGAAGTTATAACAGTGGGCCTGTTCCCCTGCCACTAGTGCAAGCAGAGTAGACTTTGAGCAAGGGATTAAAATGGGGGAAGTATAATACTCCTTTTAAACAGGGGTAGCGTACCGAAAAATTACAAAAATGTGATAGAAGGACATCTCAGAGTGTAGGAAATCAAGTGACACTTCTCAGTCTCTCTGGCCTAGGTAATTTCTACAAAGTTGTGTTTTTTCTCAGAACATAAATTTGCAAATTTACACTTCCACTAAGAACATTGAGTATTGTTGTATTTTTTATGATTATTCCAAGTTACAAGAAGAGGGAACCGTGTGTAAGTTTTCCCCTCCTTCCTCTCTCTCTCTTTAAAAAAGTGGAGGGGTCGTATCCCCTCCCCTTCCCAAATCGACGTCCATGGTGGCAACCAAATAATAACTCGTAGGAATGGCATAATAACTTGTAAGAATGACATATGTCATAGGAACGACGTAAGAAATATTTACATGGCACTAACAGGACTTCGTAAGTGTTAAAATCACAACAATCTTCTCACTGACATAGGTCAATGATTAACAACGTAAACCAGCATACAATGTGACGTCATTTTGGAAAGGCCTTAACATAGACATAGTAGTAAATTAGGGAACACCGCCTCCTCAAGGAATAAACGTGTTTCTATATTATTTTATATCACTTCTTTAAGTAGGAAAGGGAGTTTGCTCAAAGAAAACGTGAACCATTTCGTATAAAGATAGATTTTTCCACCCCATATTTCTCTTCTTCCGCGTTCTCATTTTTTATGAGCGGAGGAATGTAGTTGCCGCTGTGCTATTATGCTAATAAGGCTTGTGTTGCCGTTGCAAGGTATAATCAATACTTACCTCAATACATAAAATACTTTCTTATGTGAAAGGGCATTCAGAGGTAAAATTTTCGCTACAAAATATTGTCTCATTATTATAGAGAAATTCTGTTGAATCAAAATAGAGATTTATAGATAGAATGACCCTAATATGAGTCACTAGAAAATTATTACTATCGTGAAATGTTGATATTACTCAGTCACTTGTACGTCACATCCTTCTTAATCACGGGCGGAAGATTTGCGGCTTTACGTCACTGATCCTCTTTTCTGTACCGGCCCGTATATCATGAGTGCAGAGTGTACCGTGTATATGCCGCACTTGCCATAGGAATTTTCTCTACGTTTGTAGCTACCGATACCAACGCCACAGAAAATGTCGTCCGCCTTTTCAAAAGAGGGAGCAATTTCCTTTGTAAAGGATCTTGCAGCCGGTGGAGTTGCAGCAGCTATATCTAAAACAGCTGTGGCACCAATCGAGAGAGTGAAATTGCTCCTTCAGGTTTGCTAAGTCTTGAAATTACTCGAACTTTATCGACTACTGTGCATATTGACCACACGTGGAATTCACATGTTAGGCTTCCCGTGTAAAGCTGTTAAGTAAGGTAATTAATAACGTAGGTATAATGTGACATTTGCACAGACCTACATGCATGTAACGTTAGGCTAGGTTAATTTAAAATACGAAACCCAAGTCTGCCACCTAACTGTACGTTATGAAAGTTAGGACAACCTTTTTGCAGACTTGCCAACCCTCGCAATTGCACCATGAGCCCTATGGTTTCGTACATCAACTCACGAAGGTGAAAATGCCAGATCACAAAGTGAAAATCACTTTGACTTAGTTTGATACCACGTGAAATGTTGCCTTACTTGACCCGACGAAGTTAGGGGCGGTGGAGTCGGCTAAGGCCTCACTCAGACCAAAATCCGTTCTTTCCATAGCAGAAAAAATAATTATACAGAATGGCACATGTGACATTGTCAGAAAGGTGATAAATTTAGCAAAAGGCTTTCCATAGGAGATACCAAACTAATGTTAGTATGATATTAAGAGGGTGAAGGAAAACAACAGTCTTCCTAGGCCTAACTTACTTATGAAAATTTAACTGGTAGTTCTGCCCCTTGCAAGTTCGCCCTCGACCACTTGCCCCCAAATTACCAGTTCGCCCCAAGTTGTTTACAGATTTTTACCAGCAGACCTGCAACGTCTCCCCCAAATAAAGGCAGACCTGTTTGTCCCCAAGTTTGATGATTGCATTGTGTAAAAAAAAAGTGGGAACAAATTCAAATGGTCACTTGATCTTATGCACTATGTTTCCGTTTCACATATTTTTCTTAAGTTGTGATGTTGTGTTAGTAGTATCCGCTCCATAAAGACTTCATGTTACTGTGTTCCAATCCTCCATTCATGTTCATGTGTTCTCATCTTAATTTTCTCATCCTCTGTATTTCATTCTTGTGGCGTTTTGTTTGCATTTTGTGACAATTCTTTTTTCTGAGTGCCGTATTCTGTGGCGTGTATCTTAAAGACAAAAACTCATCACCCCAGACAGTTTAAATTCTCTAAACCACTCATGTCTATTCCCTCCCACAACCTGTCTAAAATTCCTCCACATGTCTAATCAAAACAATGGATGCCTGTGTACACTGTGTAATATGAGCTACAGGTACGCATCTTTCAAATTTTGATGTCAATCAAAGAGTACTGTAACTTAGAACCAGTTGAGAATTTTGCTTTCCAGAAGCCAAAAATATTGTTTAGGGTGATGGGTTACTGCTTTTAAAGCCATTTTTTTTTTTTTTTTGGGTGGCATGTTTTCTGACTGTGGTTTTGTCAAGGTATGTTTTCATCTGTCCAGCCTCTCGTGTGGCCAAACAATGGCATTGACGTCAGTTGCATCACTAAGTTCAAGGTGGTGAACTGCTGGGTACATGAGGACGAAATGACTTCCACTTTAGGATGAACTTGCAAGGGGAGAAACAGTCATTACGAACTTGTTGGGGTGAAACTGAGATTGGGCCAAATGACTGTAAGCCTTAGAAAACCCTTTCCATGGTGACTTTCCATCTGTCTTAAAATCCCAAATTGGAAGTATGATTTCCAGGTTTTCATCATTGAAAGTTGGCAAGTATGGTTTCCTCATTTTTATAGAGGTGACACATTATCTCAGTGAGGGAAAGTTGCTTGAACTTCAAAGATGGTATGTATGCAGGCCATTGTGAGTAGATGGTCCCTATTTTGTTTCAGGTAGGTTAAAGGTCATTTGAGGTCATTGGAGGAGAAACTCTGAAAAGTTAAGTATGTAAGCTATCTCATTTGCTGGAAGTTGCTGGAACTTCAAACTCTTGACGTGGGTTGGTCAACAACCACTTAAGTAAGATTGCCCTATTGTTTTTGGTGGAGGTCAAAGATCATTTGCGATAGCTGCTTCACCAGAGGCAAGAAAGTGAATTTCTTTGGGTTGCTATAACTTGGTATCCATTGCTCAAACAGTGACATAATTTGAGGATAAGATAGATTGGTAAGAGAAAATGTAGTGTAACATTAAACTCATCAATATGAAAGGGTCAAAAGGTCAGAATGAGGTGATTTTTTATTGATATCCCTATAACAAAGCATTTTAAGGGGATGGCATAATGGAAAATTTTGTTTGCCAATTCAATCTTTTCTCATTTAATTTTTTGACCTTTGTTTCCTTTTTGTGATGCATAGATAGTTCTTGTTATGACAAACCAAAAATCCAAGCTACCCTCCTATGATGCTCCTAAGTCAAGTTACTGAAATTTTCGTGAAAACTTATGATGTGCATGAAAGTAAGTGCAGCAGCACAGGTTGTGCTGAATGCAGACTCAGTGTATACATATATGCACAGGTATATATGTAAGTTGTGTCATTGCTTCTGCATAGAAGGTACACACACACAAAACTACTGTACCACTTTTAGTATATAGGAATGGAGTTATTCTTTCATCCACATCATTAGAACCTTTTTGGTCTTGATTGATGTTGCCTCTCACCCCTCCAAGTAAACTTTGGTATATGATAGGTGGGCTGCTAAATGACCTTGATTTATACCACTGCCTGCAATTCCAATTTCAGAACTTAGCTCACTCAGGATTTGAAGTTAAAGCATTTTCACACAAGGAACCATAGTGTGCCCTTGTGCTCTTGTTCAGGTTTTTTGACGTGTGACATTTTACCCCACTTTCTCTCCCCTGAAACATTGACGAAGAACAAGAGATAGATGACCAGGCGATTGCCATAACAACTCATATTTCACCTGTTAAAGTTTTCTGTACATTTGCTGACTATCTAGTAAACGTTTTCACCTTTTTGGACAACAGTTCACCCTACAGAATGGTATGACTCATTTTTGCCAACTTACTGTAACTCCACCAGAAACATGCAGAGTTTTGCAGTTTGTCACAAAGATTACATTTTTCCCAAATTCCCCAACCTGCTGTACATACCAGGTTAGAAACTCTAAGTGCAGATAATTTACCCCATTGGGTGGAGTAAACTATCACTTCAAACAAGTTACAGTAGATTCTGAAACAGGTTATGACTGACATCAAGTTGCTTTATTGCATTGAAGAAAAATGAGAAAATTTGCAAAAATGCATTGATAATGATGGAATATTTAAAGTACAGTAATCAATACTAATCATGTAATATTGAAAGTAATAATGAAAAAGTAGTTAGAATGTCTAACACAGTTAAAATTTAAGAGACTACAGTAGCTGATTGGAAAATTGTGACTGAGGTTACCATCAAGTCCTCTCAGGCACACAGTACATCTTTATGCAGACTGATCAGTATGAAATGTGTGTGGGGGGAATCGAACTACAATTATCAGACATCCGATTATACCAGTTGCCTTTTTGAAAGTGAGTGGAGAAATTGCCACTTGTGCCAGAAAGAAGCAAAGTACACTATGCTGCTATTGAGCAGATTTGCCATGTATAGTCTTTTTTCCAGAATGACTATATTTTTCTTTCTATGAGTCAAGTTTCTGTACGAGTGAACAACAGTTACAGTAAAGGACTGGTCTAAGCCACAATTCATCTTTGATATGTTGCAGAGCAAGTAAATTTGACCATCATATTGAAATTTCCATTCTATTCCCACGTGTGGTTCCTGAGATATCACAAGTTGAAGTTGCCACATTTGTTACTGACGATTAACTTGAAGCAAACGGGAGTGATGTCATCTCCCCACATTGACCAAGCATTTTATGCTTTTCATTAAACTTTACACCAAATTTAATAATACTCATCAGTATCTAGTGCTATCGTAATGTAAATGTAGGAGGCGGATGGGAATTTTGCAACCTTCACATAAGCCAGTACGTAAGCCACCACTTATTGAATTCAAGGTCAAACTAATTAATTCAATATTAAAGAAAACAAAAGACTCTTCAGCAATGTGAGAAGATGATGTCACTCCTCCTTGCTTCAAATTCACAGTTGGTGGCAAAGGGGATAACTTCAATTGGCAATATCTTGAGAACCATGCATGGGAACTGAAGGGAAGTTCCACCAGAATATTTAGATAAACTTACTCTAAAACATATCCAAACTAAATTTGTGGCTCATTCTTTAAAATGGTCATAACATGATAGTGATCTGTTCAGTACCTGTGAACTACAGTACAATATGTGATGAATCATGTTCAGATGAGATACAGTAGTTGTCATGGAGGTCAAGGGGAAGTCGTCAGATCCTGTGGAAGTGTTAGATTTAGAGACAAGGTAGAGCAGTCGATATCATTCATAACTGCCAACTGTGCAAGTTGTCGTAAGGCAGCATAAACCAAATAATGAAACTGTTAACTGGAAAAGTTTCCACTTCAGAGCACATTCACTTTGAAAAAAAAAAATTTACACACAGAAATTTGGCCAACCCAAAGGGTAAGCTTTTGTGGTAAACCGGTTACACAACCCAAACCGGTAATAACCCATTTACATTTGGTTTGATTATTGCATTGAAGAAAAATCAAAAGTATTGTAAAAGCAAAGATAATCTTTCAATATTGAAAATAGTCATGACATTTTGAAAGTCATTTTCAAAGAAAAGTGTACTGTAGGTTTATGTGGTTAGGGAAGCAACTTGGAATGTGTCCTTGGGCCTCGCAGGCATACTGTACAAATATTGGATCTACGTCAACTATATGTATGTTAAGTGTGTGAGGGAAACACCGGTTCTAAGCGAAGTACCATTATTATGCGTCCGACTATACGGGTTGTTCTTTGTCTGAATGCTGTGAAAGCTTAGCAAAGGGGGCCAATGTTCTCAGCAGTAAATGTGTGTGGAAATTGGCACAGTGTGGAAGTTGTGGAAGTTGGCACAGTGAGGCCATCTAACGTATTTACAAGGCAGAGTTAAAAACGTAAGGTGAACGTCAAACCCACTATGTGCTAGAAATTCACCTGCCATAATGCAACTTCAGGGTCTTGACCAATTGTTTCATTAGATCACTTGAAAGATGATCAATGTTTCTTAGTGTTAAATCACTGAAGGCTGTCGCTGTTTGTTGAATATTTTTATTTGTTAGTTAGCAGTACAAGGAAAGATACCTTGATAGTTTGTGCAGTAAGCACTTGAAATTTAATTTTGAAGTTATTATGAAGTTATGAAGTGAAGTTTAATCTTACGTCAAAAATATGGATTGACAGCAGCTACCAACATCAGCTAGTTGTATTTGTTTACAAGCACTGTGGAAGCACTTGGGCACAGTAGCATTTCCTTGGTGCCATCAGCTAAATATTCAAATCCTGAAAAAGGTGTTCAAGAATTCCTGAGGGTTGTGATATTCACATCCTCCTGGGCTAGTATATATATTCCTATTCCTTTCTTCCCTAATCCCAAATCATTTAATTTCTTGTTACATGGTAACTGCAGTATGTGAGACCTTCACTGATGAAAACACTGGGGTGAAGATATTCTATGTGTGCAAAGAAAATCGTGAAAAGATGCTTTACAGTTTGCCTTTTGCTACCTTTCTTGTGTTTCAGGTCCAACATGCATCAAAACAGATCTCCAAGGACCAGCAATATAAAGGCATCGTTGATTGCTTTGTTCGTGTGACCAGGGAACAGGGATTCTTTTCCTTGTGGAGAGGAAACTTGGCCAATGTTATCAGATATTTCCCAACACAAGTAAGTACACCTGAAAACGTTTTGAGAGGTTTTCTACTGTTGATTATGTGTTACTTTTCATCAAACCAAGGTTTTGTTCTAGAGTTTGTAGCGTCTTTATCTGTGATTGTTTGTTGGTTTTATTACTGATGTAACATGTCTTCAATGATGCTCAAACCAGAAGTGTGTTTTCAGTAGCTTCTAGTCTTATCCTTAAGGTAATTAGCTTAAAACTACAATGCATGGTCTTTCCCTTGACTGCTGAAGAAAGAAAGATACAGACCGTCAGGATTGCTTTCATCTGTCTGTGTGTTTATCACTGCAAAGTTTAGAGTGACACTTTGAAGCTGATTTTCGAAGCATTTAATATTTGAGAAGGGACAATTCTCAGTGAAACAACAAAGAGATTTCCTTCTTTAATATACTGTTGCAGTTGGTACATTACTGTAGTTGGTGTGACTTGGTGTGAGGCTTAGCATTAGGAAAAGCTTTTGCTGTGTTGTCCATTGTGTGGTTTACTGTGCACGCTGTCTTAGGCTTTGAATGACATATTGTTCCATAGACTCCTTCAGGTGGCACCGTGGTTTGACCTGTGGCCTAGTGTGAGATAAAACAGAAATGGTGTTTTATTGCCATTTGTGTAAGCACATGTTATTTGTTTATTTAGTTTATTTGCCTTGCAACTACTGTACTAGTTGGTTCTTGTAGACTACTACTACCAGTGTATGGACAGCAGGATTCTGCTCTTCATCAAAGTGTGGTGTTTCTTTGAAAATAGAGAGTCAGATGTGGTGTGAGGATTTTTGTGTCTGTTTATGCATCTCTCTGAACGTGGTTGTCGCTCCTCTCTCCCTGCAGGCTCTCAACTTTGCTTTCAAAGACAAGTACAAGCAGCTTTTCCTCAGCGGTGTCGACAAAAAGCAGTTCTGGCGTTACTTTGCTGGCAATCTAGCTTCTGGCGGTGCCGCCGGTGCAACGTCCCTTTGCTTCGTGTATCCCCTGGATTTCGCCCGTACCAGGTTAGCTGCAGATATCGGCAAGGGCTTGCAGGACCGTCAGTTCAAAGGTCTCGGCCACTGTCTGACAAGCATTTACAGATCTGATGGCATGACGGGCCTCTACCGAGGGTTCTCCGTCTCCGTGCAAGGTATCATCATTTACCGTGCAGCCTACTTCGGGTTTTATGACACAGCCAAAGGTATGCTACCAGACAATCTAAGAGGTAACTTCATCATCTCGTGGATGGTCGCCCAGACGGTAACCACCTGCTCTGGTATCATCTCGTATCCATTCGACACTGTCAGGAGGAGGATGATGATGCAGTCTGGCAGGAAAGATGTCCTTTACAAGAACACACTGGACTGCTGGAGGAAGATTGCACAGACAGAGGGTGGCTCTGCTTTCTTCAAGGGCGCCTTCTCCAACATTCTTCGTGGTACTGGTGGCGCCCTTGTCCTAGTACTCTATGATGAAATCAAGAAGTTTATTGTGTAAAAGATGTGACCTAGCTCTCTCTCTTTCTCTAAGTAGGAGTCATTTATTGAAGGGTAGGTTGGCCAGTCACCTTGGTATAGATGTGTTGTAATACAACTAGTGACAAGAATGAGGAATGAACCAGCCAATGATATGCGGCTTCGAAAGTGCGAGTTCTCTCACACAGTGCAAAACGATAGGTATGTCGATTTGAAATTTTTTATCTGCTAAGCTTGATTACCTCACCTGTAGCCGTTCCTAGAAATATCCTTCTGTAAATGTGTGTATTCTTCAAGAGTTACTCTATTTATGTCGAAAATAAAAACTAATTTTATATCGGTCCAGTTTGAAGGATATTTTGAGGAAAGAGGAGTAACTGGAAAAGGAAAAAAAAAAAAGTTATGTGCTGTGTGCTGTTTAAATTGAACCACAAGCGTAACCAAGGGGCAGATCATGGTTTTGATGCTTAAATTGAGTCTGTAGGCAACCACAAGAATGGGGGGGGGGGGTTGGGGGATTCCTACATTGACTATAGTCATAAGATCATTTAAGATGACTATAGTGAGACCAAAACATAAAAAGTTCTGTCGCCAATGTTGGCGACAGAACGAGATGGGAGCGTTTGATGTGGTAACAAGAGCACAGACTGCTGTGATCGATCACTTTCTAAAATATTATAAATTACCTCTGAGTAAAAGAACTTTTCTCTTATGTTTATATCATGCACAATTTTGACTTCCCTCATCATGTTCTTTGGGAAAGCTTCTTTGTCTTGGTTTCTTGCTGAGGTGTGGTCAAGATCTCAACCTCCATTGTGTGTGAATTCTTCTGTGTTTTGACCCTTTGCGAGGTCAAAAAGTCAAACATGTATGGAAAGTGTGTTTACATGATGACAATGTTATGAAGATGATAGCAACCCTTCAATAAATGTTTGACATGAAGTATATAAAACTATGTCTCTCTAGTTCTCTTTTCAACTTTGGTATCTAGACCATTTAGAAGGAATATTTTACACTTGAACAGCTCCTGAGAAGATCCCAACTGACACCACTCACAGCTTTTAGAGAGATAGAGAGCATTGAGCATCTAATCTATGAGGGAGAAGGTCCTTCTCTTTATAACGTTTGTTATTTTCGCGGAAGTTGAGTGTAGACCATATTACAGCAGATGGTAGTATACTAATTAACTAAACTGGGGATGCCATAATAGTTTTACCATCCCTTAAAATGCAACATTTCATTAAATGATCGTTTTGTTTTGTCTTCGCTTAGAGGATGACGTAAGACCATTGAAGAAGCTATTGGTGTGATTAATGCAGGATGTGACGTTATTCCTGGTTTTCGAAAGTTGCAGCAAAGGATTGGCCATACTTCGTACAGTTGTGAAAAGCTACCCCTTCTGTGGTCTATTTGTCAAAGACTTCTTTGCCAAATTAAGGGGAAGTTACATCTGAATTACATAAAAACATTTTCAGGAACTTGTTACATGGAGAATTTGAATTTGCAGCCAAATCAAAAAGCACCCATTCATACCCTTTTTGCTCCTGTTTGAATGACCTATCATTTTGACAGTGGCACAGACTGCCAGGACTGTTGGCGTGGGAAGCGGAGGGCAATTCCCCAGTACCACATGACAGGATTCCTCTCCCCACATGAGAGTATTCCCCTCCCTCCCCCCCCCCGAAAAAAAATCCAATTATAAGTCTTCTAACGTTACTATACCCCACCCCAAATTTCTTCCCCTTTGTGATCGGTTGCAGTTTTCTGGTCACAAATTTACTTCTCTCCTAATTATCCCCCCTACTCAAAATCGTGTTCTATGCCACCGGTTCGGACCAATTTGCCCTTGACAAAAGGTTGCATTCACAGGGATTCTTCAAACAAGGTGTAACCCGTTGCTTCAAATAAACGAATTGTTACGTGGACCTCACAACATACGCATCCTGTACCTTGTTCTAGAAGGTAACAATAGCTTGTAATAATTGCAATAATTAAATTCTGAGACATTGTTATTGTGATCCCATCATGTCTTTTATCCTGGGGTGTGTATACTGCATGACAGCTGTGGACAAAGTTCAGCTACCCGACCTTGCGTGACACAAAACGTGAAATACGTATGGGGAGTTGTTGAATTAAAGGCTGTATTGCATCACCCTAAGCTATATTTTTACCTCCCTGAAAGGAAAATTCTCAACTGGTTCTAAGTTACAGTAGTTACAGTACTCTTAGATTGCCAGCAAATTCGAACGATGCAGAGCAGCTCGTATTACACAGCGTACACAGGGATCCGTTGTTTTGATTACACATGTGAAGGAATGTAAGACAGGCTGAGGTAGGTGGTTGGGAGAATTGAAACTGTCTGGGGTGATGCATTACAGCCTTTAACGTTTACAAAACCCATAACAACAAAGTGAAATTGCATATGGACCTCACAGCCTTGAATTTGCCAGCGAATCACTTGGGATGTGAATCTACGTTGACATCTTGGCGATGGTTTACAGTAGTAATCGTCGTTGATTAGGCTTAATTAAAATTCATGAATCGGAAAACTTTGAAGCAAACGTTAAGTACGACAGGTGGCTAGAGGGGAGTTACATTAGGCTATTTATCTTCGGATAGGCCTGTAATTTTGTGAAGTTTCGTGGGCCACTGTGATCATACCAGGAACTGTCCAGCGCCTCCGCAACAAAATCGTACCTCCTTGGCAAACTCTTGCGTATAGGGTCTGTCTGCGAAGTTTCCTCTTGCAACTAGCCTATTCTAACCTCATTAACAAGCTGATCGCATTTGTGACAAGTTGAATAAAATAACCAGTTAACACACGCAATAAACATACGATTACCAAAAGAACCCTTTTCTTCAGCATTCAGTTAGGATTTTAGCAAAAGAAATGAGATGATCTAAATCTTCAGATTCATTATTTTGGGTAAAGTGATATTCATAACTGTGTCGTTATCTTGGGTGCAAATATTTATGAAATATAATTATATTGCATTAATGCTTCAAATTTGACCAAACTTGATGTCACCCGAGCGTGCCAACTGACTACCCTCATGCACGCAACTTCAGTAGCGAGCAATTGAGGAATTCATCTACTACCACGGGAATTAAAACTGTTAAGGGCGGGTTGAAGGCTGTGGGGTTGTGGACAGTCGTTAATTGGAGTCTTGGGTACTGCTCAATGGCACTGCAAGGTTGTCTACAGGAACTTCATAACAGATTTGCCATTTAAATTTGTGAAAATTTAAATAGAAAATTCAGTGATTCTACCCAACTTTCTTTTCATCATTTCGGGGATGGGGGCGGGGGGGGGGGGGGTTGAAGGGGACTAATGGGCAAATGGTTTAAGTAAGAGGAATAAAACATTTGAGCGCCACAATTGTTTTCGGGTCGCGTGTCAGAAAAAAAAATGGTTAAAAATACCCTAGATCGCAGGAAATCGCCTTTTCCATGTCAATTTTACCCTTGTGAGTTTCAGCCAAGTACTTTTCATGTTTTAGGACAAAGGTTTGTCAAGTTAGGCCCCCTGCTCCACTACGAATGGTGTTGATAAGAGAATTTCATTACGTGTATACGTCACTCAGCATGTACGTTGTATGCCAACAGGGGACCTGTATTGCGCCAGTAACCTTTTTCGTGCAAAAACTAAAATTTCGTCCTCTCAGGCAGGCGTAGTTAAAACGTTGTTTTAGGAAGGAGGATGGGAGCATGGAAAATAACTAAGGTGGCTTCAGCAAAAAATGTCATGGCAAATCATTTAAAACAAGTTAAAGTTTACAGTGATACAGAAATAGGGTGTGCCTTGTACTGCTTGTTTTGACTATAGAGCTAAATGGAAACTATTATAGTTCCTATACAGAGAGAATTGTGTCAACTTGAGTGTTTGACGCTATTTTGTTTCCATTTGTTGTTCATCTCGCACACATTGTACAAGCCAGTTGCGCCATTTTGTTTCCATTTTTGGACCACGACTGAGGCAACTCTCCATATAAAGGAACTATCAAAGCGGAGCGCCATCATCAGTTGACGCGGAGAGAGGAGAAAACTATGGATAAATATTCCGGCTCGATTGCATGAAACGGCCCTAAATTTCCAGGTTCTGAAAGTAAGCTCCGAATGACTGTCCGGATGACTACTCATTTTGCAGACTGAGCCAGACTCGTGGAACCCGAGACCAAGACCATGTCATTTCGATGCGAAATCAACCCACATACCGAATATTTCGAAACCGAGAAAATTCGACGGGATCATTGGCAAACTGGACGGAGATCGATATCGGTTTCGGTGACTACTACACTTGAACATACACATGCCAGACAGGGTCGAACACTGAACGACTTCCCAACATCCCACAGAACTAAGAACGGGAGATATAAAACAAGAATAAAAAAATCCACTAATTTGCCAGTGTTTACCAAGGTTCAGCAACCTGAAAATATGTTTGAACTGGGGGACGCATTAATCTGTACACCAGGGCAGGAATTAACAAATATATCATGAAGACTATTTGTCATACGAAAAAGTAGAGACATAAGCCCTCAAGTTTATAGGTGGTCATGGGTCCTTTTGCCATTCACGGAACGATCTGTATACGGCGCTGAGGACTATCTAGGCTCAGCGCCGTCATCAGTTGGCACGAAGCTTACCAGAAAAGTTTTGGTTTTACCAGGGAGGTGCTCAATTGCACCTTCCTGGTTTTACAAAGCCACCCAAATGGTCGGAATGGCATTTCCCATTTGTTTTATAGCTTTACATCTTTCATATCATTAGCTCCCCCTCCTTGTTTTTATTGCAGAGGCTGATCCCCAACCCCATCCCAGTCACTTTGGCGAGAAAAATGAAATCTCTAAATAGCAATTGTACCGCGACAAAAACAAAAAAAAAATGTAAAAGATTGATGGTAATTCATGGATAGTTACAGGATGGCCGGGGGGGGAGGGGGGTTGAGTTTGTGGTTCAAGAGGTCCGGACTCCTGTCCTTTTTTTTTAAATACGACGTGCAAAGGCTTCCGGACCCACCTTTTACAAGAACATAAACATTTTACAGAGAGAAATGGGGACAGACTTCGTGGTTTGCTCTCCAATATTCACCAGAAGTAGCTTACTGAAATGGTTAGAAGCTAGTAATAACGTCGACAAGTTTTTGTTAAGTCTGTACCCGTCTTCTTTCCTAACAATCTCATTACTATCTCAATGATGTCAATGATTTATCTGCTGCTTATAAACCGTCCTTTTGTATACCTTGATTGTCTGAGTGATGCAATGGTATTTAAGGTTGCGGTAGCCTACACGGACATGCACCCTCCGCCTCTCATCTTACCCGGTGAATATTTAGAAGGTTTTGCCAACCACGAATCAAAAATTATTTGCATGATGTCAAAGAACAGCCTTTTCTAGCAAATTTATCCTAACCGTACCAGTGGGGTAAAACATAACTCAATTGAGCTTCCGAAAACAGTGAAAGGTTCTTAAATGCTTTTTTTTCAGACAAAATTTTATGACACCAATACAAGGAATGACAAAGTAAAAGGTAAATATTAAGTTTATTAAATTGCTCTCCAAATCACACCAAGCTGCGTGACCGGGCAGGGTAGCCCAAACTATAACAATAGTTATAACAAGCAACAGCTTTTTTTGTGGGGGGGGGGGGGGGTTGCAAGAGCGCAAAAGGTGACTGTGGAGGTATGGGCCAGGTGATCTACGGGGTATTTTTATTCAAAAATTCTCCTCACCAGCTGATGGTGACGCTCGGCTTAGATCGTCTTCCTACATTTCTAGCTAGCATGAGAGTGATGAAAGGCACCACGTTAGTCTCGTCTCCACATTGATGTCCCCAGGGTCCTAAGATAAGTCGAGGAGGAAAAACGGGGGGGGGGGTAACCCTGGATTCAACGGCCGATGAAATAGTGTTGACTAAAGAATAAATGAAAGAGGATGCATAATCCCTTAGGATTCAATCAATCTGATATATATTACCACTTTTCATAGAATAATTTTTTCATTAATTAGGAAATTGAAGACAGATCTTTTTTTTTAAGACTGGTTACATGCCGTTTAGAACATTTGGAGAGTGCCGTTTTCTTCCATCTGGCTGGGAAATTGTACCCTTCATACCAATAGTTTGCGGCACTCACTTAGTACTAAAAGTACCTTCCTTTTATTGGATATTCACAATTTGCCCTGAAAAAGTGACAGATTTTCCGTCCAAACTGGGGAACATTTACGTCTTTCAGTTGCAGTCAATTGCACCCTGTCCTGTGCAAGACAGACTAGACAGTGCATAATTGAGTTCATGAAGAAACTCGTGTGCCGTTCAACTGCATGACTATAATATATTATTAAAGAGGAAGGAAACCATGGTATTTCGTTATAAAAATCAAATCGAAGTGATTGACAACATCCTTCCAAAGTTTCAAAAATGTTGTTTTTTCAATAAGTTATAACACTTTTAAATTTCACAGAAGGGCGCCTCCATTTTTGTCTCAGTTGAACGTAAGTCTACTTGACTGAGTGGAATTATGATCTCACATAACGTTAGACTTTTCCACTAGATGCATATTTACACTTGAAGGTATTTGGGATTAAAGTAGGTGTGTCATGCTGTAATCAAATTATTAATGCTCTGATGAGAATACATGCATAACTGTTACAAGTTATATAAAAACAAAAAGCTATTCAATCCCATGTGGTCAGGTTATGTCATCACTATCTCAGAATGACAGCTTTCTGATTGAGTTGTTATGATCATTGACATTGTAATATTCTGGAGAGTGAACAAAAAATTTTCGTGAAATTTGGTTATGTAGTTCACCACTTATTTGTCTTTCATTTAACATTAGTATCTCGTGGTTGAAAGTCCTGACTTTCCTTCCTTCCCTTCCCTTCTCCTTTAAATGATGGCGACATACTAAGCGACAACAAAAGGGAAATCCCCTGGAGGTCTCTGCGATGTGAAATAACACCTATTCAGCCCACAGGAGCACGTCTTTATATGACCTCCAATATCACATGTATGCAAGGCCGTGAAAGTTGGATGAAGGCGCTGGACAGAAGAAACAATAACAAAACCAATGCACAATTTGTGACGTTTGCATATACTAACAAAGGGTAGCTTAGGTAACACTTCAAAAAGAAATTCGAACTGGAAACACTTATGCTCAACATTTTCTTTGAGAAAAAAACCATATAGTTCAAAAGCAGAGCGTCACCATGGCAGAATTTTTAATTGGTCAGCACTGTGCAGTCGACCATTGCAATCAAATTGGTAAGAATAACTGGTGTAGCAGTTACGCTACTACTGTGTAATTTAATATGAAGTTGTTGAATCGTTCACAACATGGTTTTTGTCAGAAAAGGTCTTGCTTGACGAACCTTTTGGAGTTTGTGGAAGATGTTACTAGCTCTTTGGATAGTTGCATGCTGGTCGATGTTGTAGATTTAGATTTCCAGAAAGCCTTCGACACAGTCCCTCATAGGCCTAGTCTTTTCCTAATTAAATTACAGGGTCTGGGTAAGTCCATTGGGTTTGGGCTGGATCAAGAACTTGTTAAGCAAACTTCTTTAAAATCAAACCCAACACATATTGCATCATTTTCAAATGAAGCCAACATGCTAGCAAGTACTGTACTTGATTGCAGACTGTGACCGTACGTACATGATTGTAGACTGTGGCCGCGCCTCCTCATTTTGAAAATGTTTCCTGACTGTGGTGAGGTACAGTATTTTATGTAGCTGTTTCAAGTAAAGGCCCCAATCAAGGACTCAGCTCAAATTTAGAATCCATGACCACTACTACATAATAGACAATGATAGACATGCGTGAGCACTTACTTGCGGCCTGAATAAGCTGCAGTCCCCAAATGTGCTCACGCTGCACAGTGGGTTATACTCTGGACTCATGACGCAGCTGTTATCTTGACTGCCTTGGTTCGAGTCCTCTTCTAGCCATGTTTCCTTTGCAGGTTTAACTTTTCTCATTTCTTCCCCAGTTTCACAGCCTTCCTTTGACAGGATGTCTGCAACTGTTGATATGTGGCGGAGAAAAAAAAAAAAAGGGATGAAGAAATAGACTCAGGCGTACCGATCACGCAAGGAAAGATAGTACAAAAATTGCAGATCTGACACCAACTCTTTCACCCCCCCAAAATGTCCAAGCCCCATTTTATACGCCTCCCCCATCATCTTTTAGCTTGTCTGATATTGTTGTAAGTTGTTGTCACAGATTCTTAATTAGTACCAAGGATTCTGTATGTAAAAATAAAAAAGAAAAAAAAAGTTCCTAAAATGCAAGGCCTTAACTGGCAAATTCTATACCATGTTTAAAGTAGACTTCACGAAAGGATGCTGTATTCGTGTGTCGTGTGTTTCAAGTGAAAGTAACTTTTAAATTAAACATAAACTTACTAGTCTTTGTTTCCAGACAACACTTAAGAAACTGATCCATGCAAAACACATCAGTAAGTTTGATAAATCCATAGTAACGATAAATGCACGAACTAAGTGCATAGTTGACTATACAAAGTATGGAAAAATGTGAGAAATTGGAAATTTTTTAATCCCCCTGGGATCTTCTTCAGCCAGAGCGAAAGTGACTACTGAGAATAATGAAACGAGTTAAATCAAGCTTGACAAGGGAGTACTATGGGTCTTTGTGGAAGGTGTAATGGTTCATTGGTCTTAGGTCCTTGTTTTGTCCATTGGTGTACGTCTTAAATCGGAGGGTAAAGTGGATTTCTGATATTTTTCTTTAAGTATGTTTGACTTGAATTTAGATGCTAATAATAAGCATTTGAGATTAGAGTGTTCAGCTACCGGAAATCCTCAGCTGTTGTCATGTATTGACTTCTTATGATTGTTAAACCGTAATCTGAATTTTGTGCCGGTTTCGCCTACATAAACTCCATTGTCATTACTGTTACAAAATGAAAGGTACACCCCTTTTTCAGAGTCGCAGTTTAAATTGGGGATCCTAAAGGATAAAAAAAAGTTGGGAATGTTAATGGAGATGCCCGTGACAAAGTGTTTACAAACTTGACATCAGGGTTTCTTGCATGGGGTGTTGCCTATGGAGGGATCAAGTGGGGTACAAAGTTGGGAGGTAGTGAGTAGACTACAAAGGTTTGGTGGTTGGACTAATAAGGGCGGCTGGATGAAAGCTTTGGAGGGGGGTGGGGTCAGTCCTCAGAGACAAAAAATTGGCCTTGATGGATCTGGTTAGGGGAGGGGTATGAGGGTGGTAATCTAACTTGAGGGGAATATGGTCGGTAAGAGATCTGTCTTTGTATTGTAAGAGATCTGCTCTTTTTAATGCACTGGATTTGTGGATCCCTTCTTTGATGACGTGGAGGGGACAACCGTTGGAAAGAAAATGTGTAGTTAGTTTAGAAATTTGAAGGTGGTAGTCATTGGAGTGAGAACAGATACCTCACTTGAAGTCTAAGACATTGACTGTACATTATAGATTTCTTAAGGGATATCGGGTGGGCACTATTGTAGTGAAGGTACTGGTGATTATCTGCGGGCAATATAGTAAATGCTGGTGGATAATTGGAGAGAGTGGTTGAGTTTGACCATAACATCTAGGAAGGGGATGCTGGTTCTAGAGACCTCAAACATAAATTTGATACTGTTATGAAAAAAATTTACATGTAGTTTGAAAGCGTCCAAAGAGGATTCCCCGTGAGGCCAAAGGAAAAATAGAACATCGATATGTCTATGGTAGTGTAGGGATTTGGGCTCAAAGGAGTCAAAGATGTCTTTCGTTAGTTTGTCCAAAAAAACGTTGGCATAGCTGGATGCCATTTTGTTGCCCATGGCAGTTCTTTTGTCTATAAGTAATAGTTGTTGTTAAATGAAAAATAGTTGTTGTTGAGGATAAAATCAACAATATGGCCTGTGTCAGTAACGGTCGTATGGTCAAAAGAATTTTTCAACATGAACTCTTTAATGGCTGAGATGCCTTCTCTGTGGGGAATGTTGGAATATAATGAGGAAACGTCCATGGTAACTAGCATAAGTTCTTCTGGAACTTGACCGATGGAATCGATGATTCTTAAAAGGTGGGTAGTGTCTTGTACATAGCTGGGATCGTATGTAGCAAAGGATTAAGAGGGACTCTGTGTAGCCTGACATCCCTTCGGAAATGGTGCCAATGCCTGATATTATGGGTCTGCCAGGTGGAAAAATTTTGTAAGTTCTGCCTAATTTGATAATATCTTTATTGGAGACAGTGCTGGAGGAGAACAATGGGACTATTTTAGGTAATAGGGTAGGTAACTTATGAAGTTTGGGGAGAGTACAAAAAGTGCCTACCTTTGGCTTGTCAGGAACAAGATAACTCAAAATTGGTGAAATATTATCCGATAACTTATATGAAAGAGTGTCAATGATACATGAAAAAGATGGAATGTTTAAAACTTTCTGATAGAAATTAGTGTCTTTTAATTGGTTTTCCGCCTCCTTTACGTAGTCGTTGGTGTTGAGTATGGTCACCAGGCTCCCTTTGTCCGCCAGGCAAAGGTGATGTCGACATTTTTTCTCAGGGTCTTGATGGCGTTTTGTTCTTCTCTGTTGAGATTCTTGTGGAGGGTAGGGTCACCTTTGCATTCCTTGAGGAAAGAGTCCAGTTTCCTTCCGGCAGTGTTTACGAAATTCTCGATGTAAATATTGCAACCCTCAGGGGTTCCAAGTGGACTTTGTTTTGGGATGTGTGTAGGGACTGGTTTCCTTGTTGAGAGTGGTGTCGGTGTCTGTGTTGAAAAATTCTTCAAGGTGGACACATCATTCAAGTTCCTTGAGGTCAAAGCATAGTTTCGCTGGATCTAATGGCCAAGAGGGGCAGAAAGTTAATCCCTTTCCTGAAAGAGAACGTTCTCCAGCTGAGAGTTCATGGTCGGAGAGGTTAGCAATTGCTGTGGTTGGTGTTGGCTCTTAACGAAGATAGCTTGAGGAAACTTTGTTGAGAAGGGCCAATGAGTTCTGATGGTTGATGTCGTTGAGAAGGACATCTGAGATCAAAGAATCGATTTTTTTTTAGCTTCTTTTCCGCATGGTGAGAATGGTTTTGCTTGTAGATATGGTCCAAAGATAGGAACACCTCATCACTGTCCACGGATTGGAGAATATTTTCCCTTAGATGAGTCCTGGAAGACGTTAAACGTCGGCAGAATGTAGCTTGTTTGGAATACGCTGATCTGATCGCAACGTTCCTTAACAAAGAAGACGACTTATCACAGATCCCTTGGGTGGTAATTTCGAACTGAGAGCCCTGTCCACTGAAAGGATTATGTACACGAAGGCCCTTGGGTGTGATGTCAAAGTTGTTTACACTGTGACAGAAATATGATGTCTGATCTTGTTTTAGATAATTTCCTCAGTAGCACTTCATGATGTGGTCTAGCGTGGAAGACAACGCTGTCAATGCGTGATCCAAGCATAGCAAATAGGTGAAAGTTCGCGTGTACTTTGATATAGAATAATGATAAATAAAAGAAGTAAGTGCATAGTTTACTGTTCAAAGTATGAAAAAATGTGGAAGTTGGAAATTTTCGATCCCCCTGGGATCCTCTTCAGCCAGAGTAAAAGTGACTACTGAGAATAATGAAACGAGTTAAATCAAGCTTGACAAGGGAGTGCTATGGGTCTTTGTGGAAGGTGTAATGGTTCAGTAGTCCTAGGTCCTTTGTAAGTCCATTGATGTGCATCTTAAGTTGGAGGATAAACCAGATTTCTCATAGTTTTCTTTGTATGTTTGACTTGAATTTAGATGCTAGTAATACGCATTTGAGATTAGATATAGAATGAAAGGGGAGATGAAAATGTTCAGCTACCGGAAATCCTCGGCTGTTGTCACGTATAGACTTCTTATGATTGTTAAAAGGTAATCTGAATTTGGTAACTGCACAAGATCATGTGCAGTATCTGTTCTTTTCCACTTAATGTGCAGTCTACCCTGTTTAAATTATGTGTCCAAGTTTTTGACATTATGGAAAATTTAACATCATGGGATAGGCCATTTCATTCATGAATATGATCTGATGTCATAACCTACATTTCGTTTATCATAGACATCGGTGAAATACAAAGGTAACAAGTTTTGAATTTTGTTCAAAGCAACTCTTGATGTTTGACTTGAGTCAGCATTTTGCTGTATGTTCTTCAAGGGAAGTTAAGAAAAATGTGCTTTCATGGTATGGCAAGAGCTGGGTGTGAAAGATATGTGTCTTCATTCCCCCAATATTGTAACTCAGCTATGATATTCAAGTTAAATTGCAATGTAATAAGTTTCTACTCTTGATTCTTGCAACTGCATGTGAAACTAATATCTGCTTGCCTCATTTTGGACAATCCAGCTGACACACAACTTGGATGCAAAATAGTGCAATTTCAAGGAATCTGGTTGACTTTAGTTTCATGCATCACATCCCATCACTATGATGTGTCACCAACAACTAGAGGCATGACTCCAGTGTAGGTCACATGACATCGATCTTCCATTCCTAGAGTCGTAACATCGAGCAGGCACATTGTCACTATTCAGACAATTGCACTCCAGACAATTCAAATAAATTTCTTTTTTTCTATCTGAATTCATGCCAGAAATCAAGCTGGGGGAGAATGGGGCAAGTACCAGGGGACATGTTCCAAAAACCCCCCTAGAATTTTTCAGTGGGAAAAAAAATTGTTAACAGTAATATGCCACATTTGCCCATGGACCTTTGCATCCACTTCTGTTTTGCTCCTTTCCCCTTCTAGGAGTCTGACCTGGTCGCCAGGCTGGTCTGAAATTTCACGTATCATCTCTTCTTTCGGACTGTATGAATACGCTGGATTTCATGATCCTGCACTCAGCTTGCAAGTTACACTTGAAGATCATGTAGCCACATCTAATAGAATAGTTTACAAATATTGAAAATAATTCAAAGCAAATTTGAACCTTCCAGGAATGCATGAAGATATGAAATATGTATGTTGACTTACTTGTGCAGCCTGTCTGTGGAACAAATATTGGTAGTAAACAGCTCCACCAGCTTTAATTGTCTTTGTCTTTTCCCTTTCCTCTTTGCAGATTTTCTGCCTTTCAAATGCGACAGTTGCAGTGCAATCTTTTGGTAAGTTTATCGAAAAGATTTGAATTTTATAGAAATTATGAACATTTTCCTCTCTTCATCGGTGCAAAATGTATCTCAGTGACATGTTCTGGTTTTGAAGTTATGTTTTTTGGCAAACTCTTATTTCATAATCATGCGGTGCATTATGGGAAATCTGCAATGCCAAAACAGATGAACTAAATAAATGTCCTTTGCATTTCTTTGTATTAATTTGCTTAAAAGAAACATGAATTCAGTAAGGTTAAAAGTTGTGATCTTTATCTTCATCACATTTTAATTTCAATTTAGACTTAAATTTCACAAAGTAGCAAATTTTTTTGCCACAATTTGCATTTTTTTGGGGGGAAAACTTTTGCACCCTTGAGACATTTAACTGGGAATTTTCCTTGATGCAAGCAGTCTTTCAGTTATGAATATTGGTAAGGAATTCAAAGTGCATGTGATGGAAATATGCTCATTCATTTTAATACCGTCTCACTGGAATTACTTGTCACTGGAATAGTTTTCTTCAATGCACTATACATATTTTGTACAGAATTACAGTACATCTGTTCTGATGTAAGGTAGGAAATGCTCAAATGTTCAAACTTGTGTCTTTGCACAAAAGCAACAAGGTATTTGTGGCTGCGTAACGACCCGAAGGTAGAATGTTTGTGACAAATAAGACTACATGCTGTATATAGATGCCAACTTACAGTATTTGGTTTTTGTTGCATTTTCCCATTTTATTTGTCTTGATTAAGGCAGTACAGTTTTTTAAAAACTATTTGGAGGAAATATTTGTAAACTGTAATGAAATAAAAAGGAGGAATTGAAGGAATTAGGAAATGCAAAAATGGTGAAATAAATTTCATGGTTGTTAAGGTGAAGTTTTGACGATTCTGTTTCGTTTGCATTCAGCGTTATTTTGCTGAGTCCTTTTTTTCTCCTCATACATATACTATCCTCCATATTCACCCTCCTAAGCTTAACCTATGTAAATATTCATTTTGCTGCGAATGTCAGGAGAAAAAAATGAAAGCCTAACCAGAAAGTCTGTACATCAACAGAAACACACATTAATTTGTGTAACAAATGCTTAAAAAATATTTGGGCAGCAAATGCTAAAAAATATTTGATAAACTTAATTGAATGTAAACAGTTTCTGTAGGATTGTTTTTTTTTTTGTTTTTCTTTGCACAATGTGCTAACATGTGCCTGTGGTTTTTATTTTTCTTACAGCCTGGAACATAGAAGTACTGAAGCACATGAATGTCCAATGGTATGTCCTTGCTTTTGTCAGTATCATCCAATGCACGCTAAACTTATTTGAGATGCAGAGTAGAGAGTTTGCATGTCGTGTTTAACAAAAA
This sequence comes from Stichopus chloronotus, assembly GCA_021234535.1. Classification (NCBI taxonomy): domain Eukaryota; kingdom Metazoa; phylum Echinodermata; class Holothuroidea; order Aspidochirotida; family Stichopodidae; genus Stichopus; species Stichopus chloronotus. The sequence continues at coordinate 26,681,072 of CM037832.1, read as the reverse complement.
AAAAATTAGTGCAATGAGAAGACAGACGACCCTTTCGAAGTGAATTGGAAGTTTTGTTTTTCCCTTCCAGAGATTCATCTGTACCTACATTGCTTGTGATCCCCTCATAGAGGGTGCTAGCTACGTTTGGGCACCCAGGCAAGGATCAAGGGAGTCATTCAGTTACATATTGCATCCTTTGTTATTCTCTGTTGCTTTGTTGGACATTCTCTCAATAACATACAATACAAAATGCATTCATTTACACGCAATTTACTTTATTTGTCAGTGATGTTCAACAATTGCTTATCTGTGTGTTAACAACTTTTTTGCCATCTGTAACATGTTCAGGAAACTGAGGGCAATGTTAAACTTGCTGAAGTAGTTTGGTTAGTACTGATGTACTGGACAGGATATTCTTGTATGCATGTTTCTTTATGTTGCTCTGAGGTCTCCTGAGCCATGCTTAAATCTGGCTCTGCATACATATCGCACAGAATGATCTGTTTTATTCTTTGCCATAAGGTGGAAGTGAAGCAAGAATCATCCAGAACAGTGAAATTGGAAGTCACAGTTTATCATTGCAGTAAACCAGACTGCAAGTCTAAAGAACCAGTACCAGTGATCTGCCAGTTTTGTACACTTCAGTTTTGCCTTAGGTGAGTCTGCAGGGGATATTTATGACATGGCACATTAATGTTTACAGTCTAATTTGACAAGTCATGAAAGTATTTAGCATTGAATACCTGTATGTACGTCTACAGATGGTTTCTGGAGATCTTATTGGAGTTTCATCTCTGTGAACTTACGGGGAGCTCGTTCCTCCAAAGCATAAAAAGAAAAAAATAATCGCAATGAAAAATGTGTGAAATAAAGATCAATTCCTGAATTACAAGTAATAATTGACAGATCAATTCAACTGTCTGAGTATTCATTCAATGCAAGTTTAAAGGCATAAACTGACATTGAAAATTTGATCGTTGCAAAAGCTCCAAATGCAATGAATACTGTAGTTTAGCAAGTGTAAAATATAAAAATACAGCAAAATGTGGTAAGACATGCTTAACTAATATGAGATAGGGATCTAAACTAGGGACAAATTTTCATTTATCTGAAGTAGTTTGTCACCCAACAATTGAAGGTGTTTGACTGAAAAAGTTTCTTGCAAATACATGCGATGTATTTATCCTGAGGAGTGCCATTGAAGTCCCTCCCGCAATCCAGACACTGTTGTGCAGATTACCTCGTCTCTCAAACTAATGAGAATGGCAGCTTTTCACTGTAATCTCAACAGGATTTTGAGACATTATCTATGAGACAGTTTCTGATTCGGCCTCTCTGTGCAATGTGCTATTGTCTGTATCACATTTCTGTCTTCATGTGGCAAAATATGATAGGTATAAAAACTGACATATATTTGTGATGTCTGTGACAGCTTTCTTCTGATACTTACAGAAGAAAGTCTCTGTTTGAAGGAAATCTGCCCAGTGGAGACTCATTGTGGTTTTTGAATGTCTGTATGCAGTAAACGATCTGTCAAACTGATAACGTGAACATGAAAGAGGTTTTGACAAGTTAAACAACACAGTAGCAAACCTGCAGAGGTTTGCTCGGTGTATTTGTGTTGATTTCTCTTCTATCTGACTTTATCGGTGAATCTGCTATGTGACTTTATCGGTTAACTGGTCTTCTATTTATGTCCCTTTAGTCACAGACATGCTCAGGATCATGATTGCGCTAAAATGCCCTGGGACCGAGAGGCCTGTCCCGATGGCTAAGACAGCCGAGATGGTCAAGGAAATTCAAGGTATGTAACTGCAGGATTCAGTCATGCTATGCAAATCCCCATTAAGGTTGCTTCCTCACCTGGGAGCTGCAAGTGTTCACCTGGGAGCTGCAAGTGTTCACCTGTGATAACGCACTTGTCAACAAGGTATGATCAGATCACGAGCTTCGTCACCAAACTGTAATAAAAAATCTGTGTGAAATGCTCCCCTGGCCATCATCAGGCTCCCATGATCATGATCACAGTCTGTCAAGTCGTCAGACCACGCACTCATCATCAGATCACAGTCGGAAAATGGGTGGGAACGCTCGCGAGATCTGATCACTTGTTAATTGACAGTTAAGGGGCTTCCTGCAAAGCGGCTCATGCGTTGCAGCAAGCGATATATGTGTAAGGCCTGCATGCTGTACATACAATACATTTTGCATGGTTTTCATGCACAATACATACTGTACCTGTTCATAACGTTCGATTGCACAACTCTCTACAATATTTCTGAATTTTCCTTGCCTTTTAATCCTGCCAGTGTTATGTATGTACCAGCTATTTAGCTGGTACTGTGAGTATCCAGTGGATTTTCATAATACAATTTTTTATACGATTTTTTAGCAGTGATTCGGTTCCTATACTACTTTCTGTTTACACCTTTGCAGAGACGGGCAGAGCCATATTCGTTGTAGGCCCTGCCTACTGTAGATAGGTCACTCAACGTTGGGCTAGAGTCTGGCCTAAAGTTAGTGGTTGTGATGTAGTAACTAGTAAATAGTATTATTTAGACTCTTTACTGCCTAACATTATATATCAAAATAGTGGGCCTTGTTGTTGATCGATTGGAGACCCTAGTCTGAATCTGAACTGCAGGTCTTTATAGACATTTGTGGCAATGAATCAATCCAAGCCAAACTGATGGAACATTGCGAAATGCGGCAGTCTTCAAGTTGTGTAATATAAATACTGTTTTGAGCGCCAATGGTAAACAGAATAAGGATTTCACGAAGAGTTACAGTAGGCGACCGCGGAAGTACTGCTTAACTGAAAGTCCCATTACCCCTCGATATTTTGCAAAAATAGATGAAGGCGAGCTGCAATCACGAGTTGAGGACAAGCTCGTCATCAGACTGAGGGCGCGTCATCACAGGGGAATGCAATTATCATCTGCTCATGGAAAACTGCAAGAATCCCCTGGGACGTTGATCATGACCTCGTTATCACATGTGCACTGCAGGGATCAAAGTATAATTAGTGATGGTCAGTAACTTTAACTTTCTGTGGTTTCTCGCTTGCATTTTGCACCCTGCTTCTACCTGCCCAGCAGCAAGTTGTCCCTAACTATTCTTGATACTGTCTTGAATACACACAGGACAGATAACTATTGTTGACATGGTTGATACGTTGTGGTCAGCTCCTCAGCTAGTTTTCGCTCAGTCTCAGCTAAAGAGAGAGAGAGTGATGTGCTGACGATACTCGTAAAATAAAGTTAATTCGTGCCAAGTTTGTGTGGTTGCATGATTGGCTAGCAGTGTCTTTGCTGATAGATACTGTAATGGTCTGGTTTTCATGTGGTAACTTTAGCAGGATGCGCTGTTTGATAAGAAAAAAAAAAGGAGTCTTTATCACAAGTTTTCCACATTTCTCTTCCATTTGGTACTAGCCAGTCAAACAAACTCTGTGCCACAGTACCTTCACGAGAAATGCCACCAGTAAGAATGTTAATTATTGTAGGGAGAAGACTGATTTAGCTTTATCGCCTGAAATCTTAGCAGAACTGGATCTTGTTGTAAATGTATAGGACTTTGGTGTGAATAACTGTAGAAAACTTTCATGCCAAAGCACTTTTTTTTCAGAAATATGGCAATGTTTTATTCATTTCTAGACAAAGATTAAGGTACTGATAGCCTTTGTAGCTTTTAACAACTGTAAGAATTTTAGCCAAGTCCTGGCTACACTTTGATCTTGCTTAAAGTTTGTATGTGGTTTTCAGGATGAGGGCTGGACTTGTCTTGCTGGACACAGCAGGACTATAATAAGTCACTTAGTTTATACAAACTATGCCTCTTTGGCTAGCTCAAAGGGTTAAATTAAGTAATTGTGCTGTACCGTGTATGACGCTTTGTCCTTTCTCTGAATTTGCAGATGATGATGGAAATAAGGCAGGTCGTTCCCCTCCCCCTCTTGCTTCTGCTCCAGTACTGATCCTCATACAAGAGACAAAAATATCCTTTCTCGTTCACAGCTCGTCATCAGGCCAACCCACGGAAGAACAAACCAAAGAGCGAAGAAGGCAAGAAAGATGGCTGCCAAAGTGGCCTTGATGAAAATGAAAATTCATGCTGAGGGAGACTCTGGAATTCCTGAGGTATTAATTGAAGATTTATTGGAAACTTTTGCATTGCATGTAGGCATTAATCACATGCATTACTATGTTGTGAGGTCATCAATTTATAGCAGCATCTCCATAGGGTGCAGGGCTTCTACTAGGGCTGTGAGAAACAAAGTGATGGGGTAGTGGATCAAATTTTTATGAGTGCAAGTCTCTTAGTGATAAACTGCTGTCAAATACTTTCACATCTTTGGGTGGCCCCAAGTTGTTTGGGACCCTTTTACCCTCGACTGGACATTCTAAATTCTTCAGTGAGGACATCTCAAGCACTCTAGATATGTTGTCTTGATGACAGTCGTAAATTTTGTTGAAAAAATTTAAGGTTATGTCATTATTAAGTACTATGAGTTACCGGTTAATGAGTCGATTACAATGTGTAACAATGAAGCTTTGGTGACTGAGAGGTTCAGGGTTCGATCCCTCACCGGGTCTCTGTGAAATAGGTTTTCTTATCCATGAGCAATGTATGGTTTTTCCATCCAAACTGGCATTGTGAACAGATCTAAAATTGTTGAGTTGTTAGCCACCCAGCATGTGAAGTTGTAAATTTGCAGTTCGCAAGTACCTTTATCCCCTCTAAACAGTGGACAGAGGTTGTGGAAAGATACATTGGCCCCTTTAACCAAAATAAAATTCTACCCTGAAGCTGTGATGTGAACGAGTCGTGACTTTTCTTCCTTTAACAGCGTGAGAGGGTGTATCTTGATGTTCATCTGCCGTCCAAAAGCTCCATCCAGTCCAAGCCATTTTTCTTCTCATCTTTTTCGAGTATCGGGCGGATGGTGGACAGTTTGGCGGACTCGCTGAAACTGGAGAACCAGAATGATAAACAAGGATCAGAGGTAGGAAAGTAAATTTAGTGTGACTTCCCACTAACCAGACATGACAATCAGGATTAGATGGAAGCAGCAGTGGGGTAACAATGAGCTTGGTGGCCCTGGCTTATGGACTTCAAAGGATCTCTTTTCAGGGGGTCAAAGGATTGCAGAATCAGTGCAAGTGCTCTTGATCAATTGTGCCTTTAAATTGTCTCAGCTCACCGTTGCTCTTCTCGTCACCGTTTTGGTGTAGAAACTTGTACATGATAGTCACTGCACTATTTTTCATGTGAAATCCTTCAAATGGAAGATACTCTGCCCTCAATGGGCGAATGTAGGCTCAACCCCCACAAACATGCTAGATCCTGCCCAGTGGAATGGGTGAACTCTGAAAGAAAAAAAAAACCCATAAAAGTGAAAAGAAAATTGTCATCTGTGACATTACTGCGTAGGACTGCACTCGAAGAGAAAGGAGCAAAGAGAAATATAATTTATGTCCTTGCATGTTTTAATTATCATAGCAGCGGAATTGACTTGACAGTGTTATCTTAGTTAGGCTTCTGTGGACATGGCTCTTGTGTCAGTTTGGGTCCTGTTGTTTTATTTGATGAAGTTGGACAAGGGTGAAGGAATAACCTGAGGGTAAGATCCAGATCTACTCTTTATGTATACAGTAGCCATGTGTAATTGTGTATATGTCATTAAGATCGTTTCACCCTTTAAGTATGGAGTTGTTCGAGGTGACTGAACGGAAGCTACTTAGAAACTCAATCGACGGGGTACTGTGCTGATTTGTAGCACACTTTCTCTCACCACTTTCTTTTTTCAAGCTTACTGTACACACGGTACAAAAATCACTAGATACAAACTAATTTTCCCTGCTGAGAAGTGTCTGACTGGACAGGAAATACTGTTCTCTGGACACTGTTTCACAAAACAAAATCGTCTTACGGACACACTTTTAGTGAATTACTGTCTGTAGGTCACCCTGACACCATCTCCAGTTATACTGTCACTCAGCCCTCCCCCTTCCCAATCTTTGCTTCCAAGTCGAACCCCTTGGCAAAACCCAGTGTAATTTGGCCACTCTTAAATCCTGTTGAATGAAATTTGTTATTCTGCAATTGGACATGCACAATAGTGCCATTTCCTGCATTCTTGTTAGTATATTTTCAAATATATTCTCCTTACACTATCCTCCAACCATTTCTGGCACTTCTATTAGATAGTGTAAAGGTGTTAACTGTAATAACCATGTATTTTGGTTCCCACAAAATCCTCTTGATTGTTGAAATATGGTCCCTCAAAGTACCAGGTTCCTTCAATCTGGTAAGTATTTTTTCAAAGATTTTCTTGCGTGCTACACGACAACCAATTGTGGATTGTGAGATAGTGAGAAAGCTACTGTCTTAGTCACTTACTGTAGTAGTTTTTGCCCCCTGTGAAATCCGCTAGAATGAACTGTGTTCCCTCACATCCCTGAACTCTTGGTCCCTCTTCGGTCTAGTATGCTCCTTTGACTTCTGGACCATTCACATTTGGAATCCCCTGTTGAAAAATTGTGGCTGTGCAAGTGCTGTCAGCCTTGCACGAGTTTTCTTTTCCAGCAAAAGCAGGCCCTCCATATCTAAAGAAGTACCATTTCTATGCATCTGTGTAGCATTTTGTTCAGGGACTCCCTGCTCAGCCCCATCTGATCCCGTAGGAGTTTCGACAGTTAGGAAAACGAGGGCCTGCATTTCAGTAGATTGATTGGTAATGGTCTTGGTATTTGAGGGTAAAACAGGTTTTGGTTCATTAAAACAAACATGGAGTGGCTACACCAAACAAGGAAACAAGTTTTTTTGTTGGTTGCTCTTGAAGGGCAAAGGCACTTAATTTCGGGAAAAGAAACTGTGAGGGAGATGGCGTTCTTGACACATTTGGAAGATTGATTTTACCACAAGTTGATGTTTGTATGTGAAAATTTTAAGGATGTGTGAACGTTACCACTGCCAAAGGCTTTCATCTGTCTTCATTTTGGTAACACACACACAAAAACAGAAAGACAGTGAGTGTAGGATAAATTTCAGTGCAAACATTCTCTCCAGTACATTGGAACTTTGTTTCACACAGAAAAAGGAGTTGTGAAGCTTTTTTTGTGATTCTTCACTCTTAACTTCTAAATTATTCTCACTTGTGCTTTTGCTATCAATATGAACTTTGCTAAACAGTTAAGTTTTACCCAAAAGTAGTCCAAATTACCCACAAAAAGTGCCAGTGACTTTAGCTTTTGAGCTACTGTATTATTTCCCTCTACATGCTGTTGCCGTGAGAAAGAACAGGGAAAAGGAAAATTTTTGAATTTTCAAAATTTCATTGCAAATAAATACTAAACATCACAGTCAGATAAAGTCCGTATCTAAGGAAGATCTACATTTATAAAATTTGATTTTATTCAACAGAAGCTGAAATTGTTTCACTCTGACACCGGGCGGGCGCTCGCCATGGACACCAAATTGAAAGATGCAATGGAATCAGAGACAAATCCTCTCTACTCTGGAGGACAGGTAACTCTCGAGTATGTTCGAGATGGCACTGATGACCTGCAAGTCGCTAGGAAGTAGCATTGCTCGCAGGAGGATGGATTTTATTTATTTTTGCACACACAGTTTTCTTTTATTTATCAAGGTGAGACTTCCTCATGTATTTTCGTTTTTTGAAATGTACTGATATTTCATCGTAAGTGAGTCGCTTCGTTGAGTCCTCCAAGAGTCTCATCGAGGTGCCTTTTGGTGGAACGAGTCTGTGATGACCAATTACTGGCATGAGTCTCCCTGTAGATGGTTTCCCTGTGAGAAGTAAAGAGTCACTTCTTTTTTGTTGTTGTGTTGATTTGTGATGTGCTATGGAGCCTTCAATTCTAATCGTAACATTAATTAATCGTAACATTATATAAGTTGTGTCAATCAATCAGTAATTACCTGTCTCTCTGTATTATTTCATTTACATTAACTGTCCTTGTGAGGAAAAAAAAAGGAAAGATGCCAAATTTGCCAAACTTGCCAAGCTTGTTAAGTTAGTAGTGACCTGACATAAAGTTTTAATGTAAAAGCCACATGCTTCTTCCATTCTTGTGTGATTGGCTAGTGTCATTTACTGCCCTGTATGGCCTGAATTCAAGGCATACGTTGTCTCTCGTTCTTGTGAAATCAACCAACGTTTTTTTTTTTTCTAATTATGACTGTGAATTATATTCAAAAGCCATTTTGTTGTATATGGTCTATTTCTGTCATTTGGTGTAATATGCTTGACCGTGGTCAAGGATGTTTGTACCTCCCCTGTGTCAAAAATATTCTCCTCAGATCAAATACTACTTTGAATCAGCTAGCAATATGTTTTGCTCTATCAGAGCAATTTATCACTTTTGCTGTGTTTCAGAAATAAGTAAGAAGGACTTGGCAGATGAAATGTAAGTGACAAGTTAACTTTGGAAGGGTTTTACAGTTGTAAAACCATATAAGCAAGCAAATACAAACAAGAAAGTTCTTGAGAGGAATTTTAAAGTGTGAATTTTTTCGAAGATATCACATCTCCCTCTTTAGACAGAAGCATTGTTAATCAAGGAATACAGTCCTATACTTAACTCACAATTACTGCAGCATGGTTTATCATATAGGGTATTTGTTTTCTGACTCTATTTGTAGCCGACTTACTCTTGAATACTGCAATCTTAAATCGAGTTGTTTTTCTTTGTATATATTGTATATTTGTATGTTTCAAACTTTTGTATATATTTGCCTGAACAGGAGGATGTGATATCTCAAAAATGTTTGCACTTGCAATTGCCTCTCGAGAACTTTCTTGTTTGTATTTGCTCCTTTATTTGGCTTTACAAGTGACAAGTTGTTTGTTTTTTGTGGATAAGTTCCATTAATAAAAGTTACTCATAATTCCCCAGTATTTTTCAAGCATGTTGAATGAACTATTTGTGTTGCACACCGTCACAAGCAACTGAAGCAGCTGTAGTCATGGTGTAGTTCAAACTGTGCCCACAATACACACACCTTCAGACTAAAGTGTACAAGACACTAGTGGCAGACTTAAAGCTGGAAGTTCCCAACTTCAGGCAATGAGAGTTGCCTATTCAATGAAGAACAACCTTTTCTGTTGACGCCAGATTTTTTTCTTTTTTTTTTTTTGCCTTACTGGATACATTTCTACTTCGGAATAAATTAAATGGCCATATGTACACTACATTCCCCTGTTAGATACTTATATGCCGAACAGATTTGGAAAGTGAATGAAATTAGACAAGATCATAACGTACCTGGCATGCTGTTAGTCCATACTTTCTGTTTTCTTGAATTTAATTCTTTTGAGTTATTCATGAAATATCTAGAACCTAAATTCCCTAAACCTAAAACTGGCAACCTTAAATTTGCATTCTGCCATTTAATGCAATCCTAATCATCATGTTTGTGCCAAGGCTTTTTGTAAAACTTGAACACTAATGAAGAATGGCAGTGAGAGCATGGTAAGAAGTGGAGGAGAAAAAAAAATGGAAGAATCAGAAAGGATACTGCATTGTTTTAGCCATTGTGAAGTAACTTAGGTCCAAACAATGCCCCACAGCACAATCCAAGTTTCAGGGAAGTATAGCAAAGGATCGGGAATCGGCTGCCGGCCACGGTCTTTAACATGGTAATTTCCTATCTAAACAGTCAGCCTACATCAGGGTTTGAACTAAGAGCAAAATGTAATTGACAAAGTCCTGTAAAAACAACATCAAATGCTCACATTATGTTTTGTCAGGTTTCACATTTTTGTCTGGAGATGTGTACAGTATATCGTACTTGATATACCTGGAAAGGATAGGGTTCAATTCTCATGACTAATCAGCAAGCATGATATCATGTAACAAATTGGATGGAAGTTGTTCCAACTTTCTGCATATGCATGTTTGTCTTGATGAGGCTGAATAGTGAGCCAGTTAGAGTAGAAAATTTAAGACAGGTTAGCGAGAAACACTAACTGGAAAATGATAGGCTGTTTGGGCCTCATGAGCCAGAGAGGTCCACATGGAGATGTGTCTAGCTGTGACTTCACGGATGAATATTCATTGGTAACTAAATGATTGACTTTACTGACGACACTTATATCTTTTTCAGCGACTCTAACCCACAGCTCCTAGAGGAACTAGTGTGTCATGAACTTAAGGTGTGCTTTGATTGGTTCACTGTGAATAAGCCAACTCTAAATGTGGCTAAAATGTACTTCATTGCTTTTAATGATGACATTCTGAACAGAGGTCATAAGTTCAAAATTTCTATTGATGGAAAATGTTTGCAACGTGTTGAAAATGTTAAATTTCTGGGTATTCACCATGATTCCAAGCTATCATGGGATAATCATGTATGTAATGTTTCATTCCAGACTGCTAAATTGGTCAGTATATTAGGAAGGCTTTAGCATGTTGTACCCAGAAATGCCCTCCGCTCAATTTACCTCGCCTTTATCCTCATCTTAACTATTGTGCAATTGCATTGTTCTAGTGCCAGTCATTCCCATATTCAGTAAGTTATACATCTTACAAAAGAGAGCTGCGCGACACATAACTTGCTCCAAACCACGTGACCATACCAGCTTGTTGTTCAAGTCACTGAACCTTCTGAAACTGACTGACATATTTGATATCAACATTGCAACATTCACTTATTGATCATTGACACAACCTGTTACCCAATCCATTTTCCAACTATTTTGCTCAGCAACTCTTCAGTTCATGACAAAAACACTTGACAATCTGCATCCCTACATCTGGACTCTATTCGAAGTTCTTTTCAACACGACTCTCTCCATAATTGTTCCATCAGACTCTGTAATTCCGTCCCATCTCCAATAACTAATGAACAAAGCGTTCGGTCCTTCAGAAAGCACTTTATGTTATTATATTGAAGGCTACTAGAGTAAGTTTTTTTTGTTATCGCTGCTGAATCATTACGTCGGTTTCTATACTCCACGGGTTGCTTTGATCTAAGCTTCTTGTGTGGGTCTTCTCACTGGTGTTGAGATAGGGTGGGTGGATAGGGTTGGGATTTCGTTGGGGTCGGTTGTCTTTCTTCTCTTTACAGGGAGTGTACATTGTCAAGCCTCTTGGGGTTTTTGTCTACTTCCTTTTGCCTTAAGTAGGTACAGTCATGATTGTGTATATATGCTAATTTTTGCCATTTTTGCTATATCCATGTATGCATATGTAGCCGATGAAACAATGAACGAAATGAAACTTAATGAGTGTGAATAATTTTTGAAACATTATTTCTTTTTACCTTTGCAAAGATATGACACTCACTTGAAAACAGTAATACTGTTGCATACCTATGAGAACAACACCTAATTGTAGGTCGACAGGGAAAACTATGAATTTTAGAATGGAAACACGGTATAACATCCTTTTTTGAAAACACTGTTTGCATCATGCTTTCAGATATTTTAACAAAAGTGTACTTAAATTCAAATCACAACAATGGTAAGATTTGCAGTTATGAAGGGAATAAAAACAGGCCATCTTAAATGTATGGACCCATAGCCTGCACCTATGGTTGCACTGCTTTGTAAAGCAACTTGTTTCTGACCAAACTGAATAGGGCACTTTGCCCAATGAACCATGTGATCATAGATTAAACATGATCACACATAAAGAAATGTCCTACCTTTCTGAAGGTAGATCATCTTTGGATGTAGGAATTTATTAAAGGAATTCTCCTACCGACCAGATAACTTCAGGTAGTTTATGAGATTTTTAACTGTCTTATTAGCTAAACAAGAGTTTTGCCCACAGAATCTTCCTTAGTTGTGAAATACTGCTTCAAAATTTGGTATTCAGTTTGTGCCTAAGGATTTGTGCGAAGTCGGGTCGACACATGCTGTTTTCCATTTTTTTGCACTTTTTGTGTTCTTAAAATTCTTTTCTGAAATTTGTGAGATATTTCCAGAAAGAAAGAACATTGATCTGCATAACCAGATTTTTGCATCATTTTAAGAGACATGAGAACTGATGGTGCATGGAGTATCCCTGTAATGGTTGGTTCGGAAGATCAACAATGAATAATGCGATACATTTAGTTACGACCAATCTATGTCTTATTCTTCTATCAGATTAGAAATTGGAGAAGAGAAACCAGAGCAAGTGAAAACCTTTTTATAAATTGGAGGATGTATTCAAGATGTTTAGCTTTTTCTGTCTTAAACGAGTAAGGTCAACTGCCATCCAGCAACCCCTTTTTGTCATGGTAAGTATATTCAATTTGAAGAGAAATCTTTTGAAAATCTGCCCAATCAGTTAACAAATCAGAAGTTAGGAGAAACTAGAACAATTTAAACATTTTGTAAAAGAAGAGGGATGTAACTGGGATAGTAGCTAAAACGTTTTTGAACTGAATTAGGTCAAGTGTTTTCCAGTAGCGGATCGTTCCACGGTAATTATGTAGTTAAAGAGCATCTTTGTACAATATGTTGTATTCTCAGAATAACTCTTCTTTGGTTATTGTGCTGATGAGAGAAAAAAAAAAGAGCATTCTGGTAATACTGTACTTTGGATTTTTCTTTTGTCATATTGTGTATCAAATATTATTTTCAACTTCCAAAATTAGTTTAAAATACTGACAAATCATTGGCTTATGTTTTGTGCTTTTGTGCTACGAAGCTACCATATAATGATGGCAGTCTACAACTTTGCCTTGGAACATTTTGCTGGAATCAATATTTCAGAAGTGGTAACTTTTACGCATGTGACCCATGATTGTTTTTTTTTTTTTGCACCACGGTCCTGTCCCTCTCCCTACCTGATTTTCACTCCCCACACATATCTCAAAAGTAGCTCATATTTAATGATTTGACTTCATCGAATGTTTTCATCCATTTGTTGGCAGGTGTATTGGTGAGTACCTTATCACATATCAGAGATGTACAGATTTGTGCAGATTTGCAATAGATGGTGTTCTTATCTAGAGAGAGTTGCAAGAACTGGTTGTTTTGATGCCATTTTGCCTTTCAACGCTTCGAACATTGTACATGCGTGCACGAAGGTTTAGAAGTCAAATGCGGATGCATGATCTAAACTTATTTAGTGAAAGCAAACAATGTACAATGGCGATTTTATCTGTTATAACGTCTCACAAAGGATCAATAAGTTTGCACAGTTGGAAGCAAAATGGCATTAAATTAACCAGTTGTTGCAACCCTCTCTATGGAAGAACCCTAGTTTTTGATTGAGAAGATTGCCCTCTTCCTTTTGGTAGTTCAGTGGTGGCTTGTAGTTGTCAGTTTTCTTATGTAAAATGATACCATAATAGTCCAGAAGGATTACTTCAGTGTTTTGTTCAGGACGTTAACTAAGTACAATGTCTGTGGTAGTGGCGCATTCTGTGACACACCCGATGGGTATGATCAAGTAGTCAGTCCACTGCATACGATGAGTGTATTCATCATGTCCTGACATTCACACCATTAGGTGCAAGGAATACACTCGTCTCGTGAGATGTGTACCCTACGTCCTCCCGTAACCCCCAAACATGGGTGATACACCCTAGTATTAAAGACTGTTCAAGGTGTACAGCTATCCTCCAGTCCTGTTATTTGGTCGCCAATGCCACAGGATGGATATGTTTGTCTTAACTTTGACACTGTGGTCAGGTTAATGGCCAGCAAGTGTTCTTGAATGTGCTGCACTTCTTACATTTTATCTTTCTTGCCCAGGTAAACATGGATGCACTGTATATTTTTTTCTGAGTTCAATATTTCATACCCCCCATCTATTTAAAAAAAAAAAAAATCAGGATTCTTGACCAAAGCAGCTCTGAAGTGTTTATTTGATTTGGATTTTGAGTCTGATGGTGACTCAGAAAATAAGGAAGAGGAAGGGTGTTTGCATGAGACAAGTTATTAAGAAAGAACCCCTCCAAATAAGAGATGATCTTTTGCTTGTATTTGCTTTAAAAAAAAAAAGAAAAAGAAGATGAAAAAGAAGACATTATTAGCAAATATTAATACACCAATTGGATAAAAGTTACAATATATTATTTCCACAGATAACTGGTTAAATACATGAGTTACAAATTTTGTCCATGCAAATGAGGTCAAAGGCCATTCTTGTTTGTTGCTAATGATTCTGTCCAAAGAGGAAATGTTTGAAGGAAGTGAAACAGTTTTGTCTTCCCACCATGACTCTTTCCAAGACCGTGGCTATCGCGAGAAATTGAGGTTAAAGCCTATGCACTTCTTTTGCATAGTGATTCTCTCCAAGGTATGAATGCTTGCTTGAAGATGGGAATGAAGCCTCCTTTCCTTTTCAAATGTCATTTTTCCAGGCATGTCTTAACCTCGGAGGATCAAAAGTATTTGAAAGAATTCAACAACCTTACAGGGCAACTAAGCTGAAGGAAGATATTTCAGCTTGTTTCCCTGTGAATGAAGAAAACTTCATTCACAGGGAAATGCATTTTTGGTGTTACTTCCTTCCCACTATCAACAAAAATAACCAACTTTATAAATACAAACTTCCTCAAGTTCGCACCAGCAAGCCTTCACTCACAAGCACATGTTTGCAGGGATTTCCCTGACATGTCAGATTAGGAGCTTCATTCAGAATATCTCAGCGATTGTTGTAAAATGCTGTCAGCAATATCATTATAAGGTCAAACAAAACCAAAGTACAATATATGGAATGTGAATTGTTTAAGTATCAACTGATAATCGGAGAAGATATTGGATCAGTCTGATGGTTATCACTGTCTGTTCAAAGACATCAGATCTGCAAAATTAAGCAAATTCCATTTGCCATCGTTTGTGCATGCACTAGGGAGGGACTTAATCCATGCAACATGGTAAAGAAGAAATACCCCACAAGGTCTTAATTGTTTGCGATCTGAAATGGTAAAAAAAAATCCCTTTTGAATATGTTCACATGGGCACTTTGGTCATTCACTAGGGTTCTTTTTTGTTAAACCTGTAAAATCTGCTAAGTTTTGAAGGAAAAAAGGATACTTTGATATAAATTAAACTTTGGTCATATGAACATTCTATAAAGCTGATGTTCATGCGCAGGCGTGGCCCACGAGGCATTATAGGGATGTTCGGTCGTACTGCGGAAACCATGTGCAAGCATCGATAAAGAAAATACAGGCAGATCTTGTTATGAAAACATCAGCCATCGGATTGGACAGCCAAAATGCACATTACTTAAGAATACATAGTTTTTTTTGTCATCTTGTCAGTACCGAATCTCTGAAAACACTACCCAATAATAGTCAGTGTCGGTTAAACTGGCTGCATCTTCTCTGCACGTACTCCATGGCGCTGTCGCACTTTCTTTCATCTCTGATTAATTGCCGACTGATTCCTCGTTCCTTCCATCGTCAGAGCAGCCAAGAAAAGGGACGTAAGAGAGGGCAGGGAATATTTGTCATTTCTCGATCGAGACCCTATCTGCCCTCGATTCAGTGCGTGCTTTTGCCAGGTTCCTGAGGTTGTGCCAAATTATTCAGGTAAAGACTGCTATCAATCATTTCGAATCACTCAGTGCCAGCAAAGATGCGATTGTCTGTGTGCGTGGTGAGTTGAAAAGGTGATCGTCAAAATTCAAGAGAATGCATTTTGAGGACATGGAATTATTCATCACAGAAGACACTAGTAGTTGGAACATAGTCGCTGAGTGATTCTTGTGTAATTCTCAAGTTGAATATTTGTCATCCAACCTCTGAACGTAGAGAAAGATCCGATGACTGCAAATTGGGGTCATTCCTCGGTGACTGGGAATGCCTGTGATAAATCATGAAAAATGAATCAATCGAATATTAAAGCTTAAAGCAAAGGAAAAAAAAAAAGGAAAAAGCATTTTAGTGTTGCAGACATCAATTAGGGGCATTTGACAATTTATTCTGGATACCAGAACTCGATGCTCTCCACAGATTATCAAGACAGGGGAGTGGCCACAGGTGAAGTTTGTATGCCATCGAAAAGCTACTCCTGGGGAGTAGTTTGAGGCAAAGGGATTTAACCTCACCCCTAGGAATTTTTCGTCACTGAGATTGTGCTAATCAATGCAGAATGTTGACACTGATAGACGATTTCTTGCTCTATTTGAAGTGGCAGTAACCTATTGTCACTTTTTGTTTTGGTCGAGCTGGGCATTAGCTAGGGGGACCACACTGCATTACGGGGGGCTGGTCATTATTACAGGTGATGGTAGTTTTACCAGGGAGCAGGTCATCCCCGTAAACAACTCATGTTGAACACTGGAACTGTATGGAAGAAAAAAACAGTCTTGGATACACAAATTCTGTAAGTATTGTTCTGCTGTACTCTATCACTTCCATACATCAAAGGGATTTTGATGTATGTACCTCACACTGAACAAAAGTCTGGTAATACGAAAGTATCATACACAGGTCTGTATAGCTGTTTCAGCTCTAGCAAAACTCCAAAATCTAGGCATGGTCCTGCTCATGCAAAAAGACACAAAGTATTCTGTGCTTATTGGCAGTATCCAATCAGGTCCTCCAGTTGCTCACTCCTTCCAAGTTTGGATTATCCACAAAGTTTGAACAAATTTGTGACAAAAGTTGCATCAAAACAAGTTTGGATCAACTGTTACTCTTTGGACACAGGGAACAACTGGCGAGTGGTGGCCTTGCACAGACACTGCTCAACAAACTTTGTCACGTAGCAGAGCAAACTTATTACTTTTTAACACTTTCAGACTTTGAAAAACAACAAAAATTTGGGAAAAGAAATACAACATTTTGGAAGATGAACCCAACATTCACTCTGGTTAAGTTTATCAGCGTTATGACTCCTTGAACCTCTGCATCGAGCTTCAGTGGTTTTCAAGATTGATGACCTCTGCATAAACTTTTCTTCACCAGTCTTAGCATTTTGTTTTGTCATGTTAGAAGTTGATTAAATGTTGCCATGAATCTATTACAACCTTAACCCATCTTAAGGAGAATTAAAACCGTCACTGTCTTGGTACTGAGGTCTCGTCCCCAAACTTTTTTCTCAGAACTGCAATGCATAGGTAGTCATCTGTGTCACAGCAGAAAAGGTCATTGTGTCATATTTTGTTTTTTTTAAGAAAATGTGAAGTATTAAAGTGTTGTTGCCAAGCAAATTGTGGATCTGCTATACATTGCTCTATATGTATGTTATGTGTTGGAGTTTTTTTTATATAGAACTGCAGATGAAAAAACATTGGAAACAGGGTGGGTTTTTAGTCCAAAAGTTATTCTCTAAAGTGTTTAGAAATATATGTTAGAGATATATGTGTTTTTAACTTTCATTTCTGACTGGAAGTGGATTTGGCATAATTGTAGAGTGGTTGAAAAATAAAAGCCCATTTCTGGCAGGAAAATCACAGTGCCATTGCAAAACTATTGAAATAAAATATAATTAGCAGAATCAGGCTGAATCAAAAGTAACTGCTTTTTATCATCATTTAAAGTTTTGGAAAAGCAATGACTTTAGTAAAAGTAACACTTAAAACAACAAAATTTGCTTTAAATTTTATGCTGTTTTTATGAAAAGAAAATTTAATAGAATAGTGAATTAATTTGTCATTAGTTACAGTGCCATATTACTGTAAGTGCAATGTTGTTAACATACTGCAGGTTATAACAATGTGCAATTTATGTTCCTCTGTACGTTGAAAGAGAAAGAAAAACCCATGCCTCTAGAGATTACATTTGAGGCATCGACTGTCATCGTTATTTTGTTTCGTGCACACCGTCGACAGAAGATTTGAAAAGATGGACCCAAAATATTTACAAATTGCTTTGACCGCTAGAGGCAATTATTGACGTTTCACCAGTGATTTGTAGAAACTTCAAATTTTCTACCATACAAGTATTGTGATTAATAATTAAGGGGAGGGTGAGGGATTTAAAGGGACAGGTGGATGTAGATGAATATCAGATATCCTTTCTATGGTACCTAGCCTGTCAAAGCAGTTTTTGATGGCCATTTTTTTGAGACTCAGAATATAACATGTGCACACAATGCTGTACAAGAATGACATGCAAACTACTGTGGTCCTGTAATTTGAAATTCTCACCATTCCATGGTTTGGAAATCTACCTTCGACCTGGGCACAATTTAACAATAATCCGTTGTATTTCAGTGCATTAATTCCTCTGAATATTAGGAGATACTCGATGAAAATCAAATACAGCGTTGTTTTTGTTTTTCACGCTGTTCAGCTATTTCTTAACTTCGGATTAGGTTCTTATTAATCTCTGCTAGATGCTTTTTTCAAACTTTACTTGATAGACCCTACGTCTTCTGATCAGGCAACTCATAGTAAAAAAAATACTTCTACGAAGTGTTACATCATCCGTTTCCTGCCAGTGTTTAAACATCCGCCCAGAACAAGATTATTATTCACATTTTGGATGGATAGTCGGTTGGGAGTAGATATCCGGTGTACCCCTAGTTTCATTCCACAAAATCAACATTTTGTTATTACTGAAAAGATAACATCGAAGAAGCTCAACCACACAGACATTTCAGAAATGGTTCCGTTTCAAATTAGAATGGGTCCCCGCTCAAATTAGAGTTGGTGCCCCTGTGTTTAGACCTCTCCCTCAGGACAACACTTTGTTACATCCTTCGTTCATTTCCCTCCCACACAGGAGCCCTTGGGTCTCCCACTGATGTGAAGTATTTAGAAACGTGTTTGCTGTTTTTGTTCAGAATCTACATAACAGTTTTTGTATTCGACTTATCTATTAAGCCATATCTCAGTGATTTACGTGCTCATTAAGCCATTAAACCCCTTCAACCATGACTTAGTTTCCCTGCCAGTGCTGGGGACAGTGTTAAATCACAAAATGCCTGTCATTGCACAATTTGATCAATTCTAAGCATGTCTTTCGTGTGCAACGTTAATTGATTGTGGTCAAGTCGGACTAGCGATTGGTTGGCACTGGCTTCAGGGACTAATCTAGAGATGACAGGAGGCCAGAAGTTGTAAGCAGACTTGAGGGAATACAAGCATTTGTGTCGAAGCATGGCATCTTAAAAAATGGGGGGAAAGTTTATGGGCAGTTTTCTGTTACCTGCGAGTATCGTGGTTTGAATATCTGTTGGCATCCACCTTTTATATTTTATTGCTACTCATTACTTTGTGTCTCATCCTTCTTCTGATGAACTCTGAAGAGCAAGCAGAATCAGTTATGTCTCAAGTATCACAGCAAGTGATGAGAATGGCCATGTAAAGAATTGACTTCCTTTGAAACGCAAATTTTTTTTCCTAAATTAATTTGTGTTATTGATGTCCTTGTTACCAATGGTGTGTTTCCTTCGTACAGCATAGTGAATACATAAAAGTGGGAAAAGCCGTAGAAAATATTAACAGCTGAGACCAAGTGTGACTTGGTTGAATATTGTAAACAAATTCAACGTGTCATCCTTGAGCAGCTGCTTATGGCTCTAATTTTGTCCAGATTAAAAAAGTGACGCGAATGTGCACAGTAATGTTTCCACCTTCACCAAAATTACATCTGAATTGCCATTCATTGGTTGTGTCGATTATAATGAAAATTTCTGCATAAATCTTTCTCACCATAAATCAATGTGTTTAAAGGGAAATATACAGTAGTTTTACACACACACCCACAAAATTGTATTTTCAAAACCAATTTCTATGGATGGATGCAGATTGATAGATTATCTGAAGTAAGGAAGGACAGCAGCCTTCTTCTGAAGAGATAAGTTTCTCACAGATAGAATTTCAGTTTATGTTTGTTGCTCAAGAATGATTTGTCCACCCAGACTTTCAAAAATTCAAACGATGCAGTCCCTGTAACTCATCTCACGGGTAACGTTTTGAGGTGGTGAAGCTATGACTGATCTTATGGTAAGACAGAATGGTTTACCTAGCGGTATAATTAATGCTGGACTGTGCATTTACCAGAGGATGATTCATTGTTGGGGACTAATGCAACTGATGCGATAGGATACAGCCTGAGTGCCTCCAGCGATAGCATTAACAGTAACCCCGTAGAGTGCACCCGTCCTCTATTTAGTGCCCCATTGTTGATTAACCTCGTTCATTCATGCACCGTGAGATTTTGATGAAAAAGACAAAAAGAGAAATACACTTGGATTCATAAATAACCACATTTTCATTGAAAACTAATCTGAGAAAAGAGCAACACAATTAAGAGCGTGGCAACATGTTTGCAATTGACAAAGTACCACCATTGTTTTGTTATGGTGATATGAGATAGCAGATGATGAAATACTGTTGATATACATCATTCAGCAGTGATTCCTTGCTTGTATACCGGGATAAAACATGGTCATGTGACTGTAATGGGCCAACAGGAGTTGAGGATTCTTTCTAAATATGAATGAACAATTAAAGCTGCTTTTTTTGTGTGCCATGTTGTTGCATTTTAAATACAATATTGGTGCATATTAAATGGGACATTTCCCTGAAGGGATAATTTGGACCATAAATGAATGATGCCATTTCTGAAAACGGTTGCCAAATTCCTTTGGTGAGCAATCGTATCTGGTATCGTTTGTATCTGCCAGAAGACAGAAGATTGTCAGTCACTCTTGTCGCGAGTGGAACTACCTGTCGTGCCTTGCCATCGTGATAGGTACTTTTGTGATAAGCTCTAATTCTGTTGACATTAAGATGCTAGATAAATAGTGATTCCTATTGTAACTGTATGTCACTCATTGATTAAACCATGTTTTCTTGGTCTGAATGTATTGATCTTTACTGAATGTTGAATTAAAATGCAGAAAAACAAAAGACTTTGAACAAACCTAATTTCAGTTAATCAGCTGAATGACAGCAACCTATGAGGAAATGGTACTTAAAGGAGGATGCTCTTCATGTATTTTGAAAAGTGCATTAAAGAGCTGACTTAAGTTTTCACTTTTGGTAAACAACTGTGTGTGGTCTGTTTGTCCGGAAGTACCTACATTTTGAAAAGAAATACTTTTTCATCAGATTTCGTCGTGGTTACCTGCATGTCAGTCTTGTACATCCACCACACAGCACCCAGTTCTGCCGATGTTTTGACCCCCAAAACTGAATCGTCTTTCTACCGTAATGGAAACGTCTAATCAGTGAAATTTCTCCTGAAAAGAAAACATGCGTAGCCTACTTTGGTGTTGTGTCCAGGTTGGTTTCAAATGGAAGAGAAGGTGCAAGACTAACAATGAAGACTTATTTCTTTACATCAAGCAGCAAATTCTGCTTTAAATATAGCATCTGAAGCTGTTCAAAGAAATGATTAAAAAAATACATTAAATGAATACGAAGGAATAAACAAAGTTGTGAATTTGAATGCTCTGTTGCAGTGTAAAGGGAATAATACAATATGCTATGTTAAACCTTAGCATCAACCTGTTCATCATAGAATCAATCTGTCTCCATAAATCCATCTCATCATGTCTTGTATTCATTGAGGAGAATTCAAGCCATAACTGTGCCAGTAGGCCTATTTTAATATAGTCTCCTTATAGCTTTTCACCAAACCGATGTGGCATAAGAAATCATCATTGTCACAGCAGAAAGTCGAATTGTATCGACTGAACACCCAAACCAAAAAGGGGAAAGAATAAATTATGAACCTGGATCGCTTGCTGCATGACAACGTCTGGTGACAAAACAATTTAGACGAAAGTGAAACTTAATAACTTGCCAGAACCTATTAATTTTCAGTGCACTTTGTAAAGAAGCCCTTTGAATGAACAGATCTTGTGAACTCCGACTACATACATGAGGCCCTTTTTCAAAAATTTTGCACTAACTGGTAAGGAATCGGCACTCTGTCTTTATATACCTTTCTGATACAGCAGCAGAAAATCATTTTTTATTCTGGGTTTGGAATTCAAATGAGAAAATCAGTATTACTGTATTTTATGGAAGGAAGATTTATTTTAACAGTACAACTTTCATGAAATTATTCAGTAAGATGCTATGTCAATTTCAGATCATGGTACTATGTGCTAGCTTAAATTGTACATGTCTTGTGGACTGCTAATTTAAGTGTTACCTTATTTATAGGATCATTGCATATATTAGCCTTGGTGCATGCACTTTTTATGTGACAAGGGTTTGTTTGTATTTTGTAAGGTACAACTACCAAATTGTCCAAACATTTCCTCGTCTATAAAAAGCCTCTGATGTATCGCCATAATTTAGTCATCACTCTCGCAGAGCGATACTCTCTGTTTGCTGTAACTTTTTCAACCAATACCCTGATCGAGGCAGACGACATTTCCGACCAATCACAAAGCTGCTTTTGTCCACTGCAGGTTACCAGGTGCTATTCATTTTAATTACACAAATGCTTTGAGATGGAGTGAGACTGTGGGGATTGTGACTGGTAGACTGGCTACACTGTGGCATTTACAAAGGAAGGCAGAATTAAATTTAAACTTCAAGCTCAGTTTATCTTTTGACTATACTTTGCCAAGGTAAGTGGATCGACTTAAGTATTACAAGTTGTTTTCAGTTCGGATGAATTCACGTATGGATCAATATCTTTTTTGACAGGATTGTGCTGCAGTGCTTAATCTTATATGAATGCACATTTTTTTTTCAAGCAATGGTGTACAAAACCAGTCATTCAGCTATTAGAGAAAGTCTTTATCAACTGCGTGTTTGTTCACCAGTGGCTCTTTGCTGTCTGTTTAAATAGTCATAACACGAAAGACAATTGCTCATGTTGCTGCATAATCAAGGTCATGTTGTAATCATGTTGAAGTATTTTTTATAATGGTCATCATGTTCAAGTGCTAGCCAATCCAACACAGATTCGTCATTTTCCCTTGTAACAGATGAGGTTAAAATTTTCACAACATTCCGCAAAACTCGATGGTCATGCAGCCAGAATGACTGGGTGCCCTTCATTACAGGTGCATAATGTTTACATTAGGACATAAAAATGCAATATCCGGGGAAAATTACATAGTCAGGTGAAGAGTCAGAAATACAAATTTGTCAATTGACAGCTCAGGGGCAATGACTTCTTCACTCTCGTACTGGCTAAAAGCAGCAAATTCGTCAAGGAATTGGTCTGTGCTGTTTTCTAAGAAATGATTAAGAGAGTTCATATGTCATGTTTATGATATCAGTAGGCATCTTTGCATCAAATCTGCATGTGGTTAGAATTAAATAGCTCAATTTAGCCCAAGTTTTCCTGGCCAGATATTAATGGATTGCGTAGATTTATCACTCAAGTGCAGTTTGGTAACATGATGCTTACGTGTACAAGCCAAGCGTAACACCTTGTATGATACCCTTCGACATGCATGATGGGTTTCATGTTTCATCTATCATAACAATGGATAAAATGATAAGACAATAATTAAGACCGATAGATTTCCTCTGACAATTTATTGTTTTTCTAGGGAATGTTGTGCTTCTAGCAGCATGTCAAGCATAGAGAAGTGTTCTCTCTGAAGCAGAGTTTGTAGCCCTGGGGCTAACAATTCTTGCATCATTCCTTGTAATATGAACTAGGTCACCCAGTCTTTGTATTCTTCTTGGACATCAAACGCTTACTCCAGTAGACATGTTAACTTTGAAAGTTGTGCCTGGTGGTCAAATTTTGTTTTCCAAATTACGAATGTCAATCGCATGTATACTCATTTCAAAGTTACAGTGGCAGCTTGAAACTCATTGAAGAGTTCCAGCCCCTTAGCTTTTTTTTTCTCTTTTTGTCACTGTCAAAACTAGAACGATTTACCTAGAAGATTATTCTCAATTGAGTAGATCGTCGCTTGAAGAATTTAGCCGTGTCTAAATTTGCCCCACATCACATCATCGGCATAGTGCTGCACTATGTATGATCTGCCACATCACCAGCTTCAAATAATGAAGCAAGCAAAACACTTCACTGTGCTTCCATCAGGCCTTTTGGGTTCTTTCCTAAGGGGAAAGAAAAGGTTTGCTGACCCAAGTTTTCTGGAAAAATACGACGACAAGAAACTAGTTTGTTGTTTTAGTAGGCCTAATAGATTCTATCTCTGTTTACAGTGTGTACATATGTAGATCTTTATCTATTACATGATATAGGCCTATATTAAAATGTGCTGTAGCCCTACTTAATACCCTATGAGGGTGGTGCCCTAGGCACAAACTCTCTGGGAGGGTCTGTAGTTTACTTGATGCCCTTAAAGTGATCCTCAGTGATGTAGAACCTTGGGAAAGTTACATTCACTTTAGAAGACGTACTACAGATTAGTATCAAACAAGTACATAACATCTGTTTTGACTGGGGGGCAAACATGGGGCCTGTAGGTTTCTGATAGAAAATATAGAGACATGGCTGTGTACACTGTACTGTGTGTTAAAGCTCTTTAGTCTGACAAGATTTGAGCAGATGCACTCCTGTTAATATGATCATCAGGCAATATACTGTAGCAGAAGTCCATGTGGGCCCTTTTTCCTCTGGATCTGTATCTGAGCCTAGTTGTATATTTGTAGATGCACAGGCAGCTTGACCTTTATGTAATATATACCATCAATCACGTTAAATGACATATGTTAGGTCTGATAGCCTCTCATGCTGAAAAATATGTATCATCCTCAGAGGTGTATACGTAAGTGTGTGCGCGTGTGTGATAACAGATCACAAACAGTCAATAGAATTGTGGCCATGTATGTAATGGTTTCTATTGGTCTTGACCGCCGTAGACTGTGATCCAGTGAAACTGTGCACAGCCGGGGATGCCTGTCACTTGCACATTCTCTGTTGACTTTTCCTTGAAGAAATTAAAGGCTGCCGGCAATCAAATCGGTGCAATTTTGGGTTAAATCACATCATCACAGGGTAATTTTATTCCACCCATATGCAATATAAATTTACTTTCAGCACAGTCTCATATACCGCAAGGACTTGTGAAATGACTCATTCCTCGATTTGCTTTGGATTAGAACAGCCGCAAGCTGAATTTTATCATGATCCAATTCCAACTTTGTGATACGCCGATTATATCTCTGTGGATGAACACGTGGGGATCTTCATCCTCAGGTTTAATGAGAAGGTTGTCCCAGTGTTCTGTAAAATCATTCCAAATGTCAGTTGAACAGATTTTGATCTTTCTACACATTATTACTACTGCTGAAGTTTAGTCTGTAGTGTAATACAGATTGTGAGAAAGGGCCAGCTGTTTTCAGTAATGTACATATTTGTATGGTCAGATCTTTGTTTCCAGACACCAGCGCCGGACTGTTTGTAAAGTTGGGGGGCCAACCATATCGGCATGTGGTCCAGGGGCCCTTCAGGGTCCCATTGGGGTCCAGGGGCAAAGCTCCAGTGGGGGGTATAGGGGCAAAGTCATTTTAACATATTTAGAAATAAAAAACAAGGATAGGAATGATGCGATCCTTCCTATTTTACTGTAGTTGTTACAAAGCCGAAAAAGAATAATGGTTGTTGTTATGATTGTCATTTTATTGCAATTAAGAAATTAATGACAGTGGCCTCAAGGCACGAGAATGTGTTCAATCTTCCCAGATAATCAAATTAACTCAAGCAACAGGGGGGGGGGGGGCAGGTTTTGCAATCTGAAACCGTCTACACGGACCACTTTTCATCTCGGAACAGGAAACTGTTATTTTTAATATGACAGTTTCCTGCTTTGAACAGCAGTAGTTTAAGCATGAGTTTGGGACTTGAACACTTCTTTGGTTGATGTAATTGTATCAGAGTAAAGTTTTCAAGTGCACTTTTGTTAGAGATATGCTGACAAGAGAGTACAGGTAAGCGCAGGTGATGGTGGTGGTAGAAGTGGAATGTCAGTTGCATGAAAAGTGGGCCAAAAGTGTTAAATATTCAAGAAAATTACACTCTCTTATTTCAAGATGAAGAATCAAATTATAGTTAGTCAATAGGAAGATTAAATTGTTGAATTTTTTTTTTACATTTTTTTTGTAATTGGCCATAGCTTTTTTGTTTCCAAAAAGTTGGGGGGAGAGGCCAAATGCCCACTTTCAAACATGCTTTTTGCACTCATGTTTCCAGATGCCAACTTAAATTGGATATCACCAGCCAGTAAGATATTCTGTGTCTCTTGTTGCCTGTGATTGGAGGAGGGCAAACAAAGTAGGAGGTAGCCTAAAGTTTATCATAATGCATCTTTTATCTGTGTGTCAAACTAGACTAATCCTTCTCAGAGAGATCCGCCAACAGTCATTCTTTGTTGCCAGCGAAATGTAAAACTTGCAAAGGATCAATGAGAAAATAATTGATTCTGACATACGCAGTCTTAAACTTATTTTTAGTTTAGTTGAAGTTTTCCTGTAGAGTGAGAAATGTAGGGAAATAGTTTATCTTTGTCAACCAGATGACATGTTTGAAAATATCATAGTCTTGTATTACCCTGTTTGTCTACCCTCATATTTATGTGTGGAATATTGCCAAGTCACCTTGCCTCAGTGTTGGCCTACATAGGTATTGGTCTTTCCTTCTGCTTGTGATCTTCATGCATATTTGTCACGGTCAGTGTTTCATAAACTGACAGAACAAAATGTGGCTTGACCCACGAAGTTTGTAACAGAAAATTGCCCTCAGTGTTTCTGCATTTTTATTTATAGAGTTTCCATTTGCTAGACCACTTGTCAACCAAATGCTGGAAAATGTTTAGGTTGCTTTGAAAAATGATGACACAGTAAATATTCTCGGTACAAACGTTTGTGACTGGTATTCTTCGCAGAAGTAACATACTCTTTTTTCATTGACGCAAGTGTCAGTGGCAGACTCAATCGCAAACGTGAGACTTTTTTTAGTGTTGCTACTGTCCATGTTACCATGGACAGTAGTTCTTCATTGTTCTTCCTCTCTCCTGTCTTGTTTATCGGAGGTCACAGACTTTGTTGCAATTTAACTGTCCATAATGTATTAAAAGAAAAAAACGATATGGTTGGATCACTGATTTACCCAACGGAGCTCGCACTTGCACTGCCCGTCACTATCACATGACCATTGAGCTAGGTTCGCAGTGTGTGTTTTGCTAGTTTACAGAGTTCTGCCCCTCAAAGCTGTGTGATGGGAGATAAATGTGAATTGCTCCGCTCTGTGCAGAACAGAGAAAAATGAGCCCCCTCCTCTGCTCGCAATGGATTTGACTTAAAGATGAACTATGCGTCAAAAGAAGTATCTTGTATCAGTCAGTGTCTTTTTCAGTGTTGACAGTCTGGAAATGAAATACCATGATAAGGGTACAAAGCCATCATTGCCCCTCTCGATCAGCCATTCTGCGCAGTTGTAGAGCTAGACGTAAGCGGAGAGTAGAGCAACCCACGTCGACTGGGTATTGTTTACGTCGTTAGTACCCACCTCTCTGCTAATTACCAATTTCTTTAATGCTTGTAATGTATTTCAGCGCGAGTATATACTCGGTTAGAAATTCTTTATCGCAGTCATGGTAATACAGTACAAAATGATTTAACAGAGAATTAAAGTGGTGCAATATACCATTACTGGGTATGATTTGTAAAACAAGATTTTGTTTTCAGTTGCCAAAAGTCTTTACCTGTGGTATATTTAAGCGCTGTCTCTTGTTTACTATTGATTGTTTGCCAAGGGTTCATATTTCTCTTAAGAGATTACCGTCATCAACATTATCAAAGGGCAAGTAACCTTCTGGTAAAATTATCGATATCTGTGAAAGAAAAGTGTATCTCCAGACTGCTCAGGAACCCATCTTGTGACGTCAAAGTGCGTTGCTTCAAAGTACAAGCACCGATGAGGAGATGCATGTATTCAAAGACATTTTAAAGGAACATGTATGTATTGGAGGTTTTAGTTCATGATATTTCATCATGTCCATGTGGTTTGCATGGCAGTACTGACATGAGCTACCCAACGAAGACATTCATATAATATCTCTGTACTTTCGAGAACATTACTTTAGTGAATGCCACACACACTCGCACACGCACGCGCACATACACGTGCACACACATATATATGCTACTCTTCGATGATTTGAAATGTCTGATGAGAGGAGATGTTTAATCACATCTCTTTGAAACAGGCTTGTAGGAATTTATGGGGCGAATATAAACTCTATCTAACATTCATGTACTGTATTCACTGAATATTGCTCCTTTACACAAGTAGAGCCCTACTAAAGATAATTTGATAATTTGGTGTATCTCTTTCGTATCAATGCAACCTCTGTTTCAGATTCAACCAATCACTGATATGAAACAATGACCAACGGTAAAAATAGATTCATTCACAGAAAACCTCCCCCCAACTTGTTGGTATTTCATGTATGTATACAGTATATCAGTGTGCGTACAAGTTAATCAGAGAACAACACCATTGGAAACTGATCCTATTATTAAACTTTTGTAAGGATTCATAACATGGGTGTAGTTTACTGTGACTTTCTGAAGAAACTTCCAAGAATGCAAAGCAGATCATAGCACCTTCTTGACTTTAATTTCATTCCACACTTTTAAAGAGGCCCAGTATAAGGTTGGTTCACAAATTTCTTGATATTTTGTTACACTTGTTCAGCATTACTCATATATGTTGATGGTAAATGGTCAAACCAAGAGATTTGGGACATCTGGCACGCAACTGAAGCAACATGATGGGGTAATAAGCAATCACAATCACTTCATTGCAAATATGAGACCAGACGCTTTTTATTATAATGCATAAACAGGCAACTCCTGTTCATGTAAATACTACAATTTTTCACATTCTCAGGAAAGTCTGTATAGTAGGTACGTTACTAAAAAGGCTAATTAGAACTCAGACATCCAATGCATTCCTTCAAAGTGACCACAACATAAACTTTTTCATGTCAACAACCCCCCTTTCAAAATAGGAATTCTCTAGATATGCTTCTAATGTCTGTAGATACCATAAATGTATATTACAGTTACTACGGTTCAAATGCTAATTTGCAGTAACGGATGCAAAATGCTGCTTTGAAGCCATTTGTGGATTCAAGGAGCCGTGATAAATGTGCCCGGCATTGAAGTGATCAGTCATGGAATGACTTTGTTCATCATTTGATAGACACATGTGAAATGACTCTTATTTTACACCAATTAATCCACTGTAAGGTCCTTCGATCAGGTTGACAGGATATTACTCTGCCAAGCCAAGTGAAAGAAGACTGTCTTTACCTTAAATTAAAAAAAATTCTCAAAGACTCACCTTTTCTCAGTTTTAGTATTAATCTTTTTCTTCTCTATCTCTCTCTCCTCTCTTAATTCGACTGGTGGAGACTTTATGCTCTGTTTAGGATCTGTTTATTATTGTTAGTAATATTTTGGTCTTGATAAGATCATTTTTCTGTTTTTCATACTGTGATCTTTTTCGAATACAGACCTCTGTCTGCCTCACAACTTTTGAACCCTTTTAATTTTTTGGCATCCTGTGGAGAGGGATAATGGCTTAGAGACTGTCATGAGCTCATCCATTGCATTATATGTATAGTAAAACAGGAGGCAAAGGGAGATGAGGGAGGGGACAGTGAGGGCAATGAGAAGGGTTGATGGAAGGAGAAATGTTTTTAAAGTCAAGATCATGTGAACACTGATCAGAAAGACTGGTAAATTTTAAAGGAACAGGAAAGGGATAGGTGAGTGGTTTTACTGAATTAACTCTTTATGACATTATTACAGTACATCCACCTACAAAAGTGGTTTTCAAAGTGGTCCCTACCCTCCCCCTCCAGGTGAGCATTGGGAAGTCTCATGTGGGTGCAATGGAGTGCATGGATATGGAGGGGGAGTGATTTTGTCACTTCATTGCCACACTTATCTGTCTCAACACAACAACCACATTTCCATCTGCTGTGACAAGAGTGTTGGTAAACTTCAACACTCACTTTGGCACCCTCTGGTCTGACACCAAGACCATGACCTCTGTCCCTTTCTGTCACTCTATTTGCTGGAGTGTGGACGTCTCGTGTGGTTCCTGTCATGCGTCTTCGAGCATTGTTCAATTGTGACTCCATCAGGTCTTCTTTTGCTAGCTTTTGGGTGTTGAACCAACTTTTGCACGATCTTTTTCACCATTCTGCTGAGTATCCTTTCACTCTATCAGTAAAAATCCTCATGTGTTTTTGTTTGGCCTGCTTATATGTTTTTTTTTTGGCGCCCATTTTTAGCGTACAGGACGTGTACAGTAGTTGTGTGAAATTGTTCATTGATGTACTGTAGTGTTATCTGCACAACAAATTCATCTGCAGACTTAGCCTTCCTGCTCATACAGGGAGGCTTTTGTTGTTCATTTAAGCCTTGTTTTTTTTTTTACACTGATTTTAGGGACTCTGGCAATCATGATACGTCACTGTAACAATTTAGGGCAGCAGCCCTCCACCCAGCTCACCCGTCACACTGACTCCCCTGCATTTAGGATCTTTATGCCAGTTTCCCATTATACATCTGCCTTCTACAAGTTTTTGTTCTTCTCAAAATAGAAAGAGTTGATAGAGGAGTAGAAATATTGTCCGAATGTCCAACTAGGAATGGTAGGATGTGGGGAGGGGATGGAAATAGGGTAAGGGGGGGGGGGAGAAATTGGGATGTTCAAATTAAGTGGTAGTTTAAAAAAAGTTTGAGAACCGCTGACCTACAATAATCTTGGCTTGTGTGTTTCTGTCTGGCTCGAAGGTATCATCCTCTGGTCAGTCG
This sequence comes from Stichopus chloronotus, assembly GCA_021234535.1. Taxonomy (NCBI): domain Eukaryota; kingdom Metazoa; phylum Echinodermata; class Holothuroidea; order Aspidochirotida; family Stichopodidae; genus Stichopus; species Stichopus chloronotus. The sequence goes on along the minus strand of CM037832.1, from coordinate 26,650,440 downwards.
AAAACGACTACTTCTTCGATCTGCAAATTTCATTCTCGATCAGATCACAAAAAGTTTACAGCAATCGTCAAATGTTTGCCATGAAGGAGTGAAAGTGAGCCGTGCTAATTGGATGAAACCTTTCAAACAACTCCGCATGTAATCCCATCTACCCTCGGGACTGGAATTGTCGCTCAGTTTTCTTTGTGGCTTTTCACCCAAAAGAGATAAAAAATTATACCCACCTTTTTCAGAAAGTGCAAGTCACATTCTGTGGAAAGAGACATTCCCATTGGTGATTGCAACATGTCTGAATTCACCAACTTTACCTGTAGCTTTGTTTATGATTTTTATCCTAAGGACTTTAAGTGAAAGAAATGTTATCTGTTTTCGAAAGGATCATTTCTTTTCTTACTTCTGGGAATAAGAGAGATTTGTTTTCAACAGCTATTAATCCAGCTCTTAAAGATTTTGATGTGGCAACGTAAGCCATAAACACAGTATGAACATTTTATGATAGTATGAACATATATCTGAAATGGTTTTGTCTGCCATGATTCTGTACAAGATAGCAATGTGTTACTTACGACCAGAGTACTAGCAAAATCACCTTCCTGTCACAGCTGTTATTAAGTCGGTCTGATATTGCAAAGTGGACACAGCAAGACATGATCTGCTGTGTCCCATAACGATTATCAAGAAAGCACTTTTAATACCATCAGAGGTTAGTGCATTGTCTTCGAGTCAGAAGGTAAGGCCATCAATCTTGGCCCCATTCTGTTGAAAAGTGGAGAATTTTTCCAACCCCAGACTACAATTCTTTAGTTACTCAAATATTTGTAAACAGTAATCTTGTGAGCATGGTCATGGCTACGATATGTGGGCGGCAGTGGGCGATACTACGCATGCACTGCTCAAAATGCCCACCCACCACTCAGGGCTCCGTGATACAGTAACGCTCACTGTGAATTTTTCTCATAAAACACATGAAAATGACACATTATAGGTATCTTCGTAGAGCGTAACCTTTAAAGGTGTCATTAAAGATTAAAGCATGATTTTATTTCCCATAGTGGAAAAACTTGAAAATGCTACTGGTAAAACAATCATGTAAAAATCAAATCCTGTTATTATTTCAACTAAGCCTTATATGCAACTCAAGTTAGAGACAATATGAAACCTTTGAAAGCAAAGAAAAAAAGTTGGAATTGCCTTGCGATGTAGGTTAATTTCCCCTTATTTTCTCCCTCTAATTTCAACAGCTTGCAATTTGTACGCAGATTTAGTCTGAATCCAAGCAATAGTTTGCAAACGTTGGTCTTACGAATGCCGTCAGAGCTGATGCATGCGTAACATATCCGTTGTGTAGTTGGCTAGCTACAAACCTGCATGTGAGTCATGCCATATTATATGAATGGATTTTGGAAGTTTGTGGTTTGGAGATTTTCTATGACAGTATGACACAGATTCACCACTCATGGCTTGGTCTCACGTACCCCGCAACAGGAACTGAAACCCCGTGTTTACAAAAGGACAAAACCGCAGGTTAACACCATGTTTTCCAGCATGTGTTCTCACGTACCCCGAGTAAAATTGAATTGGTTGTGCTACCATAGTAACGAGGTCAAATGTTTCGTGCAAAATTTGGCCACAGCATATATGTCTCGCACGTTTCACATACCAATTACTATACAAAGTGCGGTACCGATAGCCTCTTGTTGTGACGTGCACCCAGTGAGCCAGAAGTACGGGTCATCTATGTCGTAAAACACGTTATCTTGATTTATCACCATAAACACGGTATTTAAAACCGCAGAACCCTGCGTTTGGAGGTGGATCGAAATTTAAACACCGACCCCGAGTAAACCCGCATTCTCACGTTACCTCGAGCGCGAGGTAACACGGTGTTACCCTGAGTGCCAGGTACGTGAGACCAGGCTTTCAGAATACAGATCTCACCATAGATCTCTCAATTTGTTCTGATGAAATTTTTGCTTGAAATTGAAGTAATGTGGATAATGTGGGGGATAACCTCTCTGAAAATACTCACATTGACGATATTATGGAACGACTGGTTTTGAAAACAAAGACTGTAGCCATTTTTGTTCCCCAGCCATATTATTAAACTAAATCTAAACAAATTTTATTGAAATAAGGGATGGAGTCCGGATATGGTACATATGTATTCTATCGTATTCTTTATTAAAGGTGATGGAATAATTGCATTAATTCATACCTATTGGCTCATCACAGCCAGGTGACTGTGCATCATCCAACAGGTAAGTCACAGTCCATTTTAGAGGAAAAGCACTAGCAGAGATGAAGACAATTTTAATATGTAGATTGACAGTGTTTAAGTTTGTTGTCTGCTGTCCTACACAAAATAATGGCAATTACGGAAGGGTGGTGACCAGATACACACACGCACACACACACAAAATTGCCAGATGTTAGACCATGGTCAATACGGTAATGCATAGGTTGTAGGAGGTGAGTACGTCGCTAGCGAATTCCCAAACCAACGAGTTTTGGGGATTGTACCTTGTCTATTACACACAAACATTGTGGACATGTTTACCGTCCCAGGGGCTAATGTTCTCAGGGTTTGTTTTCAATGAAAATGTGGTTATTTTACCTTCCTGAATTTTCTTTTTGTTTTCAGTTTTTTATGACAAGTCAAAATTAATCAACTTGAAGGGTTATAGAATGGGGGGGTAATGCTTTGGCCGGATTGATGCACCTGGACTGTGCCGTTGTGCATCGTGCATCGCCTGCATTAACCCCCAATCGTGCATTACCACACAGCGTTGATTGGGCTTTCATTCATGTACAAAGAGAATGATAAGTATGCTCTTCTGTGCATGTGTCGGTGACGAGGATTATAATTTTTTCGATTCTGTGTTAAATGAGGGAGGAGATCTCACAGATGAGTAGAGAGACCTCTCACAGATGAGAAGGTGATCTCTTCTTTAGTTTGATGATGGCATCATCATCATCTTTTTGTAGTGATGCTGATGATGAGGGTGTTCTCTCACAGATGATGAAGGTGATCATCTGTGTGTTGATGATGAGGTTCATCATTTTGTTAACAACATCGATGAGAAAGACCCCAGGTCTCAGATAAGGAGGGTGGTCTCCTTTGTATAGTGATGATGGGGTCGATCATCCTTTCTGTGCATTGTTGTTCAGGACGAAAACCTCTCGCAGATGAGGGGTTGGGGGGTGATCTCCTAATCACCGTTTCTTCGCACCATTGATGAAGAGGAGTGATCTCTGGGTGCTGATGATGAGGACAATCGATGCTTTCTTAGCACCATTGATGAAGAGGAATTAGGGCTCTCACAGATGAAGAGGATGAGCTCCACTCTGGCTTGGTGTTGAAGAATTCAGTGCCATCTATCCTTGGCACTGCTCAAGAGGGTGATCTGTCGCAGCAGATATGGATTGCCTCCTTTGTGCATTGATGATAAGGATTAGAATTCTACATCTGGATGAGGAGGGGTGACCTGTCATAGATGATCTTTATTGCGGGGGAAATTGATAACTCTTTCCCTGTGCTTTGATAATGAATGTATGATAAACCACTCTGTGTGTGAGTTGTTGACACGGATGATGAAATTCTTTTTAATTCATCGGTGACTATGATTGTCGATTATTTCATTGCATTGAATCTGAGTGTCTTTATTTTGTTCTCGGTCTGAGTTAATGAGAATTACAGTCTTTCTTACCGTCGGGTGCTGGTGTCTGTAATATGCCCCATCTTTTGAACAAACATTGGTGCATCAGTATGTGGTGCAAATAGTGGTATCTCTGTCAGCTGAAACTGAAGAATTAGGTTTGTGTGAGAATATAACCAATAACTCTTGGCATTAACCTTTGGAGATCCAGTCATGCTCTGTTAAATGTTGACTTGTGTCTCTTTGTCTGTCTATCTGTCTGTCTGTCTGTCTATCTGCAAATTGCATGTTTGTACTGCAAGTAACTGCAGTGAACAAATCCTAATCACCTGTACCGTAATTGAACTGATTTGATTGTAGCCTGTGTGTGGTAATTTGGCCTCCTTTTGAAGCGCACTGACACACCTTACGGTCAATGAGTGATACAGGAGCGATTGAATCAACAGTGAAAGCTGTCAGCTGCGCTTGTTAATGATCCATTTTAACTACATGATCTTCCCATTACATGGCTTGTGAATGTCTCATTGGCCAGGTGCAAAAGTGCCATTTCCATAGTGAAAAAAAGAATGTATGGGTCATTAATCATCATATAGTCACATGTTTTTGGAAAAAGGGCAAACACTCTCAACAGAATTGGGAATTGCACATGTCGTAAACTTCACTTCAATGTGCAAAATGAAACTTAAAATTTTTGGCTGCTTGTGGATATTCAGGAGTTGACTATTGTGGCATCTGCTTTGATCTTATCAACTTGATCTGTACGCCCACTGCAGTTCCAGTTACCTCGTCATTGTTTTTTGTTTGTTGAGACTGAACTGAACGTGCACACCTTGTTGGGAGGTACCTTGCTGTTTTCTTGGTTGCAGTCCAATCATGAGATTTTATCAGACAGTATGTATGCACTTGGTGTATATTTAGGAGTGTTATCATCTCCCATGTTTGATCAAGCTTCCTGGGCAAGGCAAGACTCACTCAGAGGTGTAGACAAAAGAAACGATACGGGCAGAAAGCATCATGTGGGAATGGGGTGATTCTTGCATAGAATAAACATATTCAAGTTTCCATTCATTGCTAAAGGATGAGATGCTTCAAATCCCCTATGCATTGAAAACCATATAAGTAGGTAAATTTCAAGTCCGTGTATAGATTAAAACACGATAGAAAATGTCACTTTTCCAGTGCCACTAATTGGTTTGAGAAAGAAGGAGACCGCAATTTTCACCTGCTTGTCAAAATACCTGGTGAACCGAAAATACTGTAAATTTCACAGTCCAAATGGAGCACAGGTACTCGCTCTATGATAAGGGCTTCCTTCTCGAGAAATGGAAGGTGAAAGACATGCCTGCCCGCCCTGAATAATATAATTTAAAATCTGTGTAGAGTTGCTGGCCATTAAATACCCGGATCCTCATCTTTAATTGTTCACTTGTCTTAAAATCCTGTGCATTGTTTCATGTCTGATCTGCACATGAACAATGAGCAAAGGTTTTCATAAGACAGCAGGTATATACCAAACTTGTACTTCATTTGTAAGCAATCCACTCCCACAAGGTAGTGTTTTTGGGATTGCATAATATATGGGGAATTTCCAGCCAGTCTAGTTCCACTTTCCCATTTAGTCAATCAGAGGAGACTTGCTACATTATCTGCCTTTCTCTGTACACAATAAAAGGATTCTCCATTAATGCCTTTGACACAGACCATAGTAAAACACAATTTTTTTTAACTTTCATAGAACAATTTCCATTCATGCAATAGATAGATGTCAACATTGTGCTGGCAGATTTTGGCTAGGTCCCATGTATTGGCTAATATATTATTTGTCCAAAGCCACTAGTACAGTGCAGACTTCAAGAACCTTTTGTGAGGTAAGAATTTTTACTTTTAAAAAGTAACCTGTAATAAATTCCACCTTTTGAAAAATTCAACATCTCCATGGCATTTATTATGATGAATACTGTTGTTCAAAATCTTTTTTCTGTTCAGAGATAAAAAGTTTTGTGTAAATTGATCTTTCCATTGTGTGCTGATCAACATGGTGTGAAACTCCCTCGCTGTCCCGCACGCTCGACCACTCGTCACAGAAAATGTCGTGTGCACGACGGCTATACTGCAGGTAATACGCTCCCATCTAGATTCTGTATTTAACTTGGATATATCTTGAGCATCATTATTCCTCATGTCATGAAAGCCCTTGCGACATAACACCTACTTTGGTGTAACTACCAGATATATACATGCGGCCGTTGATCAGGTTAATTTCAATCCAGCAGAAAGGAAATCAGAGCAAATATTGGTCAGAGGACTCAAGAAAAAGAAAGAAAAAAAAAGCATTACATTCATGGTTGCACAGTTTCAGAAGAAATCTGTTACGCAAATCTGAAACGTAAATCTGTATGTTGCTGACATCAGGAGACCATTATTCAGGGACGATTTGCGCTCTCGTCTGTGCACGCAGACCTACGTCGTGTTCTACGTCTGCTGACACTAATTGACAATGAACTGAGATTAAATCTCATCCCCTAGTAATAAGCTGTAGCCATGATCATTTACCTTTGGAAATATGCATTCCATGTGAACCGGTGCACACTCTCGTCCCCCCTGCTCGAGACTATAATGTTTTGAAATTCACTCAAAACATATTTGCCAATGTTTCATCGAATATGCTGCATAATTTCATGAAAAGTTGTGTCTGTAATACAAAGTTTACTTATTTTGGTGTGCAAAACATACGGCAGTGTCATCCTTTCCTTATGTGACTTCGGTAAACCATCTGTGATCGCTTCGAGGGTAAACATACCTGAACAGGTGCAACAATCCTTGCACTGAATATGGCAGGTCTGGATGTATGGATAAACTGATACATAAAAGTTAATAGCATTAAGCACGAAACATTTTGTTGGTATGTGCTCTCACTTCTAAGAAGCTGATCTAAATGTATTTGGCCTCTTTGATCGATTTATTTAAAAAAAATATCTGCAAATGATGAAGTGTAGTTTAGTTCCATCATAAGTATAGTTATTTGGAGTGTAGCTCAGAGCAGGTAATCGAATGGACCTCCTTGCAGATAATTGAGTGGGATGATGCATAACATTGCCATAATTGGGTGGCTGGAGTGAAGAAAAAAGTTTTGTGAGAAATGCTCTTTACATTACACTCGGAGTATATCATGTAAAGAAGTGCATCCCTGCCTTTTCAAAGTGCCTAGAGGGTGTAGTTAGTGAGCACTTTCGATTCACCACTTTCACTAATTAATATTAGATCTCTTTTAATGATTTAGCTCTGGGCAAGAAGCCCAGTGTCATAATGACAGACAAATATATTTTTTTCTGGGCTTGTTTTGGACAAAACTTAATTTGCAATTAAAAGAATGGAATGAAAACAGAAACATACTTACCTCTGTATCAATTTAATCTAGTGGTAACCATTAACATGTGTTTGATTAGACAAATAACGGAATGTCAATGCTCAGACTTAAAAGTAATGTGAGCGACATACTGTGGTTTTAAATGTTACAAACATAATGTTGATGTAGCTGTACTGTAGGTATAGTAGCAGTAAGTAGCTTAAGCATGAACAATTGGCACAGTCACTTTAAAAAGTAATGTCTGAGTAAATTGTGTTTGTGTGGTGATAGGCTTCTTGACAAGTTCCAATCACTCATATTTATCTTAAGCTATTAGATCGTTAAAAAAAAGTCATTGTATGAAAAGGGGAACCTTCATGATTGAATGACAAACTGTTCTTGACAAAAAAAAAAAAAAATTCCTTGGTTGATGACCTGTTCTTCACTTAAAATAAAAACAAATAATGCAACTATCAAATAAATTATGTAGAAATTTTCATTTTAGCCGAGGCACAATGTTGGCAAAACAGGAAATTACATTGGTAGATCTTGTCAGCTGAGAAAGTTATTGCTGTTTGCCAAGAGGACACTGGAGAAGTGTGCAGGTACTGTAATTAAGTATTCACTAAATTGTGACACTGCGTGTAAATTTCTTAGTGAAAATGGCCAGAGCTATTCGCTAACTGGTATACCATGATACAAAAAGAAACAGAAAGATTAGAATCTGTGCATGCATAGTGTGCATACCTTTAATATGATTCCATAGGTTATTACAGTTTTCCCTTTAAAAAAAATGCATCTCTGCCCCTCTTCTCGTATCCGTTGATTCTAAGTCATTTGGCCAACTTATGACCTCGTTTCTTGAACCATTGACTTTACAATTGTTTTCAACTATATAGAGAGGATAGTCTTCCCTGTGACATTCTTGTTGATAGAGTGGTTGCTAAAAGACCTCCAGGTTTGACAGCATTTTCAGTAAAGGTGAAATTGTCCGCTTTAATTCTATCTGCCATTCTTCATTAGGACTACCTCCTCTGCTTCAGTCGGTACCCCTCTCCTTGTCTCCAAAAGCAATTGACCCAACGCTTACAGCTGCCAATTATTATCGTTGATAAAATGATATTAATGAATGCGATTTCTTCCCCAGCATGTGCCAGCTTTCCCCTCTTGAGATAAATGAACTGTGAAGACTCTTAGAAATTTAATTCCTTTAAATTTTGTTTTGTTGTTGTTCTTTCTGTTTTTCTCTGAGAGGTATAGTTACAACGTTCAAGCTCCATTCCGTCAAAATCGCAAAAGTGGCTGGCTGCAATAGCTGGGAATTGCATTCAAACCTTGGTGAACTTTTGACATGAATTACATGGATTTTTTATTGTCATAATGTGCGCAACAAATTAAAATTGGTGAAGAAATCTTTTAGTCCGTCCACAAAGCTGTAGATGTTTGTCTTTTTCCTCACTTTTAAACCTCATTTCGGGGCCAATATTTAACAGTTTGGTTTGTTGTCTTGTTGAATTATCAAGGTTTATCAGTATGTTGTGTCATAAATACAAAACATTGTCACAATAAATTTGCAAGAAAATTTTTATACCGATATACGTTCCAAAGCCTAGGTGAACCATGTCCAGTTCAAGTGCAGATTGAAAGATTCGACTGTAGTGTACGAGTTCTGGGATTAAAGGTTACACCAAAAAATGCTAGCTGCTGTGTTCTTTCTTTAGAAAAAGTGAACATTACGATTCTTTTGATAATGAAGGAGGATGCTGCGACTGATGTCTAAGTACTTTACTTGAATGAGTTTTCAGGTGATCAATTCTCAGTTTAAACATCTGTTGATTAAACCAGTCTAATGAGAGAGAACATTTGATTGTGTTTTTTCCTTCTACCCCCTCTCCTTCCCTCCCCCCATCCCCTCCCTCCCCTCAACCAATATCCTGCCTTCGTGCTAATGTTTGAAACGGAGCTTGTCGTGATGGCATGACAGTTGAAGTCACAAAAGATTCCTGGTCATTATACGGGTGACATACCATATTTGCAAACAGATGGAAGAAATATGCTATGTTTTGAAAACAACTAAACTTGAGAATGCATGTGCCCTATTGTGCCAAAATTTCACTGTTGTACTGTTATGTACTATGAGACAAATAAAATTGAATGTTACTGACATCATCTCCTCATATGAAAACATGCACCGACACTGCAAACATGATCTGAAAATCTCGAAGGAAGATGAAAACAAACATTATTAAAGTAGGAATGCTCACATACTTCATGGTGGCTAGTGTTAAGCTAGCCTATCTAAACATGAACAGCTTTTCATGCCTGTGCAGCGTACACAAGCGTACTTGTTATGAGTTCTCACTCCACTTTTTGGAATGTGAATGCATCTTAATCTTGACAAGATAATCCTCCGTGCAGACTTAGTGTTGATAACCTCCCTTTGCATTCTCAAATACGAACAAGGCCAAATCATCCGGTAAATATGCAGTAGCCAGAATCTATCAACTTACCGTAACACTCTGAGCAGTTTTGATCGGTGCAGCACGTGTGAGGTTTCGTCAATTCCTGACCAGATCTGGCACAGGGTACGAAGTATCATTCTTGGGTTATGGCATTTTGTGGATGTCAAGTTTTGGTTCCATGCCTTGCGGTTTTCTCTGAAGTGATATTTCTTTTTCATACGAAATGCTGATTAAACTTGCATCAAATGAACCAAACATGGTGGGTTTTTTTTCTCTCTGTGGTTTCACCGTGAATGTTATGGAAATGTTTCTAGATCTGTATGTTGGCACTCTTTCTCTACTATGTATTTCTTCACATCATGTCTCACATTATGTTCTGCATGCATTGACTTAGATGTGGGTCAAAAGCTTCTCACAGTGTTAGGCCTACATGCTGTAGCAGGAGTAACACTGTTGGACATCTCCATGCAAGACAGTTTGCACTTATCAATACTCTTATGGCATTAAATGTAAAATCCTCAAGTGAATGTATGCGAAAGTATCTTGCACATAACTACTGCAGGTCGTACTAGGGTCAGTTTCTTTTTATACTCCGGCCTCTTGACTATACCACTATTTTTGTGTAGTGTAGCATAACGTGTATTATCACTCTTTTTTTGTGAAATCCAGAAATAAGAAAAAAAAAAAAAAAGACCCTCAGAAATGTTTCTAAGGTGATTGCCCTGGGGACTTTTGCTAGACTCGAGGAAAGACACATACACAGATCTGAGGGTGTCTCTCAGATGATTTTCCCAGTCTGCAGTGGGGTCGTTAAATTATTTCAGGCCAGACTTTTTCAATACACTTTGTTCATGAGCTATGGCCTTATTGACATTGGTGTGACTGCATACGTGTGTGGTGTTAGTCATATAGGTGCACATCGAACGTCAGTTCATTCAGTACATGAGTATGTGCTTTTAAGTTACGCACACCGAGCTGGAGCGGCCGTCTCCAGGTTTGAGAAAGAGTCTGTATGGGAAGGTCAATTTCATTGTTATTGTATGTGACATTGTATCGATTTAAGTGCCAAACAGTCCATATTGATCAGTTTAACAATCATTCCATGAGTGTATGCTTGATTTAATGTTTACAACAGCAATATGAACTCAACAGTTTGACATACTTGTGTGAATCAATTTGAGTTTATGGAGCAATGCGAACTTGCTGATTTTTAAGTCCTTTGCAATAGGTTGATTGATGCATTGTTCATTCTGTGACACGTGTCTATGAATGTAGGGACAAAGGAAGTCGACCGAGTCATTTTTTTCTGAATAATGTTTTGTTTGCTTTGGTGTTTAATGTTAACATGGTGCTTCATCGACTGAACAAATCTGTTTTTTTTTTCTCTCTTCTGTAAATTGTGGCAGATTTGCTGCCCCGGTCCAAGATAAAATATAGGTGTTGTACATAAATCAAATGTTAATATAAATTAAGTCAATACCATTTGATAACTTACGTACAACCGTAGCAGCTCATCAGATTGCTTGGTATAAAAGTCACGTCTGTGATGTGCCATGTACAGTATATCACTCTTGGCGTCTGTAGTCTGGAGTGCACGCAGTCATAAACAGTAGAATATAAGTCACTCTGATCATGGCATATTTTCCAAATGTCATAAATTCACCGTTATCAATATTTTAAATCCCTCCACTACATCCTCAGTATTCTTCAGTGGATATGCGGTGTTTACTTGATGTTTATTTTACCATCAGTCGGTGATTAACGTTCAATTGATCTTTACAGTGTGTGTGTGCAGTGTATGCATCGATCATTGCAACGTTCACTTTAAACATTTCTTCCTAACACAGTCCAGTGTAACAGTGGTGGGTCACAGAAGCATTTCATGGAGATGCACTGCACTTTAACGTCAGAAAGCAATGATACAGTAGTGCGCAAAATTTTGCGGTCACATCATGCTGTTAGTCACATCCTTGCCTCAAGACTAATTAATGCTATGTTTTGCAGTACGTGGCCATTAAAATGTTACTTCACCTCTATCCACCCAGAGTAGCCCCTACAGAAGTTCCTTGGAACTTTTCTACCCTTGACCAAATAATTCAAATGATCAGTGGAAGTGAACAGATTAAAAAGTCATTACTCTTATTTGTAAAGATAGTCTTCACCTGCACTGAGTCTCAATTGGAGTCTAAAAGCAAGAGATCATTTAAAGTAAGTTGGTCGGAAGATGAACTCAACTTGTACCAGAAGAAACCAAAACCAAGATTTTACGAGGGGACTACCTATAGTACCTCCTCATTCCACAAGTTTGGGGAGGAGGTGTAGAGTAAGTATACTGTACACTCTTCAGAAATTTGCTGTGCATGAATACAGTTACGGTGTCTTCACCATAGTTGTTAAACTTTCTGAGTGTGTTAAATTTGTGTAGAGTTCAAGACTCAGTCTAGATCGGTGGTTTTCAAAGTGGTCCCTACTTCTCTCATCTCCCTCTCAGGGGCATTGAGAAATCTCAGGTATATACTGTGGGTGGTGCAGAGTATACAAGGAATAAAGGGGCTTTTGGCACTGATCTGGGTATCCCTAATGATTACAACACAGCATGGCAGCAATTTCAGGCACAATGAGATGTCTAGTGGGTTCCGCTGGAACGTTCCCGTTAGCTAGTTGATCCACCTCTGCTTCGATACTACCTTAATTGACATTACTGGAATGGGTGATCTGCGTCTCTACCTCACAAGGATGGACCCAAGCACTCAAAATACACAGGCTACATGAAGGAGACTAGACGGTACATCCAATAAATTAACTAAATGCACGCTCTCAATCATAAACTTATGTATAGTTTGTGCAGTAAGCTCTCCAATTGTTAGACAGCGAGACACTATTTCGTTACTCTGCATCACTGGTCATTTCTCAAGTTTCAATCCCCTTAAATGAAAATGAAGGGATATATCCAATGTCGAGGTCAAAAAAAGGATGAAAAAAAAAGAAAAAAGCAGAAGAAACTTGGCATATTAAAACTCTGACAGGATTTTGAAATAGGAACCTTCTAATTTTCCTCTCAAGGAAACTGAAGACAGAAAAGAAGCAATGACCTTGTTCGTGATGGCTGGGTCCCCCATGTTTTAATATTCTCCCAAGTAGTTAGCTGGTTCAGAATGTATCTAATCTCTGGGAAGAGGAAGCAGCAGACCATACATTTCTTAATTATCGCTGAACATGGAATGGCGCTGAAGCCTGTAGAAATGATTGGCTCTGTGACATTGACTTCTCATTAGAGGGTAAAGGGGATCACTTAGATTATGAACAAATTAACTGTCTGTTTGCCTGTCACAGTCAGAAACAGTTCTGCCTTGCTCACTTGATGTCTTAATAAAGTATATCGCCATCTCAGGAATAGAGCTGTCATACTTTGATTTTGCATTTTAGTTTTTTGTTTTTTTTTTTGCCTAAAGTGCTTCCATTGGGGATTGTTATCCTGTTGTGTCATTTTACCTGAAGCTTAATTTTAATAATAATAATAATAAAAACATAGAGGCAGAGCGTATTGATAAAAAAGTTAACGGAATTATTTTCGTAGATCATGATGCAAGAAACTTCTTTAGACGATGTGTGCGGTGTTCGGTTGCAGTGTCTGTTAAAACCCAGTGTCAGCTAACAACAACAAAAAAGAAATAGAACACAAAACCAAAACCAAAAAAAAACAAAAAAAAAACAAAAGTTTAAGGCAAACGTTTGTAATCCATTTAGTTAATCAACCTGAAAGATTTAATTGTGGCACGTGTTCTTGACAAGTTGCTTTGCTAGCTTTTTCATAAGATCATGTTCATGTGTTCTTGACAAGTTGCTCACTAACTTTTTCATAAGATCATGTTCATGTGTCCTTTACAAGTTGCTCGCTAGTTTTTTCAAAAGATCATGTTCATGTTGGTATCTTTGTAATCTATAGACTTCAAAGTGTCATATAGTTAAATATCTGACTGCCTTGTTGACTTTGATTCAGATTTGGCACAAGCATCTTTCTTTGATGTCAGGATCTTTCTCAAACATATGACATTTTTGTGCTCATTGTCAAAAATTTCCCTTTTTTTTTTGGTTGTTAGCCCAAGCAGTTGCTCTGTGAAGATGAAAATTTAAGAAAAGTAGATGAGTGTCTCATCTTCCTGGATTGAGACAAAGGTAATACATACTTTCAGCTCCCTAATTCCTTCAATCTTTGCAACTTATTTCATGAAATCTCCCCAGTCGATGTTAATTAGTATCTCATTTCCAACAAGTCTCCACTCTACGGTGTGTTTCAGATTTGGAATTTAGGGGCAACTTTCATGCACATGCACAGATGATGTCTCCAATAGTCTATAAATTTTGTGCCAAAGATGTTTAAACTCACTGATGGTTATTGACAAGCTCTTTACCATAAAACTAAAGGATACTTGTTTTACAATTTTAGGAAAGGAGTAGTTTGATTCTAATCAATGCTGACTCTGTATTTTAATTCATCTTCTGAAGATGGATTCCTCCAAGTCATTCATGTTTTCATCGCTCTTCTTGAATATAGATGCCTTAATTATCTGAGTGATGATGCCGATGGAGAAATTCTGTTTGATGTTGGCTGGAGGAGAATGATTCATATCTTACAAAGAAGTAGCAAACCTAAGTTTACAGAAATATGTGTATATTTAAAGTAGAGGGAACGTTTGTTGACGGATATATCTGTTGTTTTTGCTGCCTGTGGGATTGTAATTCTAATTGAATTTGACTTTGACGGTGGAGGGCGATACATATTTCTGATGATCATTTGAATTACAGAAGAGAGCTTCTGAACAGTACCCTGAGGGAGTCTTAATGTATGGCACTTTTCTGAGGTTACATTGACTCAAAGATGGTAGAGTTATTTTACCAGTACAACTATGTTGTCGTCCTGTGTGTGCTTGGCTTTGCAGTTTTGTGCATTGTAATAAAAGGACTCCATACATATGTAGTTTTCTTCAACACTGTTTGTATATACATGGTATACTTTGTTTATGGAAGCATTTTAACACCCAGTTTAGTCTATGTTCTTAAGAGAGAAAGAGTGTATTTATCTCTTTTTACATTGAACCAGTTCAGCCTATGTTTTCTTAAAAATGATGACTGGATATTTACCAATGGTTCTTGCTATGAAATTACTCAGTATACTAGCTGTACAATTACTTTTCACATTTGGCAATAAAATGGCCTTTGAGTAATTCAAACCCACAAAAGTCAGATGGGCAGTGGCAGCACCAGAGTTTTGAATGTGGTGGGGCAAGTGGAGGGCAAACCAAAATCCTTGGGGTGGGGGGTGGTGGGGGCAAAGACATTTTGTGCAGTGTAAAATCGAGGGCGAAGCGGGAAACACAGTGGGTGGGATCCACACTGCTGTTACTTATGCAGCCTGTATATCGCGGACACACTTGAGTGTGCACAGCCTGTACGTGCATGCTCTGTCCGTCCAGAAGATCAGAAGATATTTGCAGTGGAGTGTGACCCTGTCTGGTTGCTATCTTAATATCACAATGGGTAGCAATATGGACTTGCTAAAAGATGATTTGGGTTACATTTGTTAGGCTTCTGCCATGTGTTAAAATTAAAGGAAGATAATTGAAAAAAAAAGTTTCATCATAGTGAAAAAAAATTCAATCCTTCATTGTAGTGAGAAATCTACAAACCACTTCACCTTCAGGCAGGCAGTGGCTGATTATCAGAATTTTGTTGTGACCATTTAGACTGTTAGGGAGTTTTATTAATCTGCTGATCATGGTGAACTTGCAGCAAAAGTTAGAGAACTTGTCATCACACTGCTGTGTGATGACATCAACCAGCTATCTGGCTCAAGAGGTGAACAAAAATTTACAGCATTATTTTTTCAATTACCATAAATGGTTACACAAAAATCCCCCCCCCCCCCCGCTCCCGGGTGTTTCTCTCCTGGATCGATTGCAATCAAGTATCGAATGCAATACTTCCCTGTAGGGCTGGTGGTGACAAGTTGCAAAGTGCCACTTTCAACGTATCAGGTATTCCCTTTAGCTCATGCTTAGTGTCACAGACTGTATCTTTTTACCTCTAACTACCATCACATGTTGTAAACTTTCCCTTAGCATTGACACAAATTGCGGTTGGCCAAGTTTGAACTCTCTTGGCGACTTTACCCCCCCCCCCCGATGCCGACGGTTCGCAAAGGTTTAAAGAGACTTTGGTTTTTGAGTGCCAGTGCGTATTGCATGCGTGTAAAGAACAGAGTTAAACTAATCTATAGAGAGGTAGTAATAACCTTAATGACCATCTAATATATTAGATTCTCTTCAAAATGAGGTGGGAATTTCTCTCATTTTCCCTGTTTTGTTGTTGTTGTCATCTCAGCTCAAGCCTATATTACCTGCCTTCATCAAGTTAAATGTCACCTGTGTCCTTGGGCAATTTTTACCGCATTCTACTTACAGTGCGTTAAAATGGTTTTGTCCTACAGTATTTATGAAAATTGATTTTGTTTCCCGCCCCCTCGTTCTGCAAAGTACACCATCATACGCTGTCAAGGATGTATGAGAAAAACTGTAGTTTTGAATTCCAGTACTTTTCTCAGTAGCATTGAAATGTCAGTATGTGCACTGAATCAAATTTATATGAAATCGTCCCATAGCTGCCATTATCACTACGGGATTTACCGGTTTAACAAAACTAGTTTAGAAAGTGCAAGTCGTGTTGAAAGTTCATAGTAAATGTCATGGAAAGCAACATTGAGCTGAGGGATTTGATCATGTTGGTATGAATCAGTACAATTCATATGAAATGTACGTGCTCCAATCTTTTTTCTCCCTTTCCCCTGTCTTGGGTATGTCGGTATGTAAGAGTGTCTTTATCATGGTAAGGGGGAGAGGGAGAGAGAAAGTTGAGTGCACTTTTTAAAGTTTCACAACAGGAGAAGAGAATGCAAAGTTAACAAGTATGTGAAAGTTGCCATGTGGCAGTTAAACTGCATTCTCTGAGGGGGATGATTGTCAAAGATATGTTGTCAAAATCATAACACATTGAGTAAAGAAGTTTGACCAACATGCAGATTAACAGAATACCTCTAGAAGTCAAAATTGTCAAAGCAAAATTCTGGTAATTTGTTACTACCTGCCTGAAGGTCTCTTCTTTTGTAGATTTCTAACTGCAAATTGAAAATCATTTTCACCCTTTTCTTTTATATGTCAAATAACAAAAGTTGGTTATTACTCTCAGACATCACAGATTTCAGGTTACATGGAGAGATCTGAAGATACTGTAAAAGCATCCTCTTATTGCCACTAATCTGCAGAACAGTGAAGGAAAACGTTTTTTTTTTTTTAAATTTTCTTTGATTATTGAGCATGTTAGAATTTAATTCAAATATATTCAAACCACAACGCAAAAACGACAGCATAGTTTTTGTGTGTGTCAATGTGTGGGTGTGCACACATCGCCAATTCTGCAATTGGTAAACAAAACATCAAACAGCTGGGTGTATAATCCTGTATAATACTGAAAGTTTCACTTTGTCTAAAAAAACTTTGTGATTTACTTCACTCCTGACTTACCTGTCTTAACACAACAACTGCACTACCACCTACCGTGCCGAGAGTGCTGGTAACCTTTAACATTGCCCTTGGTGCCCTCCGGTCTAATACTGGACTAGCGCCTCCTCATTCTGCCATCCTATGTGCTAGGCATGTGGAAGTCTTGTAGGTTTTCTATCTGTGATTTAATATCATGAAATCCCTGAAGAAAATTTGAGGACATAATGGATTTTACGACCCAGTCCATGTTTTCCATGATCAAGGCCTGCAGTCATGTATGTTTGCCCCCATCTACAGGAACATCCACCCTCTTGCATTTTATAACCTACAAAATAAGATTATTGTAGTGAATTGGGATTGCTATGAGATATAAAAAGAAATGGTAGAAAGTTTCTCTCCAACATCTGAGGAATAGTGATTCCAACCCCTGACAAGGTTCCAGCGTAGGTTTAGTTCCTTCCTCTCCCGCTGCAGGCCTGGAGCAGGTAGCACAGATCGCAAGTGGTTCTCGTGACTTGTAGCTCCCTATGCTGCACATGTCACTTTAACTGCATGTTAACAAAAAAGATCTGGTTTGTCGTTTATTAACCAACTTTTAGGCAGATATCTTAAAATTTTTCCTCGGGGAAAGTGGAAGTTTAATATGGATCGGTAAAGTCTAAGGAGTTGTTTTTAGAAAAGACAGATCTCTAAATTGTAATTTAGATTGAGTTTTTGAATGAATATGTGCACAGAGTATTCAAACTGATAAACAATCGAACCCCTTTAATCTTTAAAAAGAAATAAACAATTGTCTTAACTGTATACTTCATCAAGTTCCAGGGATTTTTCTGACTGTTGCATTGGAATATTTATGTGGTTGCTAATTTGATATGAGAGTTGTTAAATTATTGTATCTAGATATCAATAACTTTATTCATTGCATTTAGTTGTCATTGCAGATGCATTTGCTGGTACCATTTGAGGGTTTCTTTTTTTTTTTACAGTCTATTCTCTAAATAGCCAAGTGTTCTTTACCTTTTCCAGGTAACACAGCATCGTCTGATTCTTGATACACACACGTATGAACAAAAAAAAATATGTCTTTGACTTTCACGTTTTGGTATTTTTAGATGAAGTAATTTGAGAATACGGAATTGAAGATTACCCTTTTGTGTAACTCATGAAAGACATAAGAGAAGACTGGTATGATAACAATATCATTATCTTACATCAACACCCGATAACTTTTATGTTCGATATATTTATGGGTATTCATCTTTGGTGGATCAATTTTCTAAGAGAAGGTTTGTCTTGGGCGCACCTCCTATTAGACACAGTTTGCTGAATTGAAAACGATGATCTTTCATAAACCAGTGTTGGGGCTGAAATTCCGATCAATTCCATCATTGAACAACGTCATTGTCGTTTGATTTTTTCAAAAGTTTCTCAGTGTACCCCAGATACTACACTGGTGGTTAACCAAAGAAAAGATTTAGGAAAAGCTTAACCAACAGATGCCATAATGGCATTGCAGCAAAAGTGATGATCTGAGATTAAAGTTGTGGCAGATGATTGACATTTCTGCATGTCTATTTGAGCAGCTGGTGTGTTACAGATGATGAAGAATTTGATTAGATACTTTAGAAGACCTCTTTGGTCTTCCATCTGCAAAAAATGTTGCCGTAATGATAGATATGTAATTTACAATGAAGTCCAGATGCATTAACAGTTAATTTTGCCCTTAAAAAAAATTTTGTTCTTGTCCATCATCCCTATCCCTTCCCAATCTCATAAAGCTGTGTTTGAAGTATTTTACTGCATCATAACATGAGCATCTTTCAAACCTCCTTTTGCTTCTTTTGCATACTGTAGAAACAGAATTTGATTGTTTTAATGCTTTATTGTGTAAATATTTGCAATTTTTAACTGCCTTTCAGATATATGTACACACAACCACAAAGCATCGGAAGGTTCATGATAGCTCATAACCATTTAGATTCGTTTGATTATTCCGTCATTCTTAATTTTCAGTTTACTGGCAGTTGAAAGTGTGCATTTATTGTGTCACTGCACCGTACCTCCAGGAAAAGCACTAGTACATCATCATAAGTATTTGATACTATTAAGCTAGTTTTGTATAATTCCTGATTCATTGTGTTCTTGTTTGTCAGTTAGTGGCAGTCATGTCAGTCTTGTTTTTTTGTTTTCCTGTTTTACTGAGAGTAATTTTAGTGTATAGTTTTGCTTCTAAGCAGCTTTGTTCCTTCACAATGCAATGTATTCAATCATCACAATGCATTGCCTGCATCATCAGGATCATCTGCATCACCTGCATATATCACCAGGATCACTTGCTTCGCCAGATCTACAGTGTATCACCTGTATTACCTGGGTCACCAGCATTACCTGCATCATAATATTCACATCACCAAGGCCATCTGCATCACTTGCATTAACAGGATCTGCATCACAGATGCATTACCCAGATACCTGCATCACCGGCATTACCTGCATTGCATTTCTTGCATTAAGTACCGGGATCACCTACATTACCAGCATCTATGTCACCCGCATGGCCTGGATCACCTGCATTTCCTGCATCACTGCATTCATGATCACCTGCATTACCTGCATTGCATTACTTGCATTCATTACCAGGACCTACATCACCATTACATCACATGCATTTACCTGGATCACCTGCATCACATGCATTTACCTGGATCACCTGCATCACATGCATTACTTGGATCACCTGCATTTCCTGAGTCACCTACATTATGATCACCTGCATTACCTGCATTGCATTACTTACATTCATTACCAGGATCTATATCACCATTGCATCACATGCATGACCTGTATCACCTGCATCACATGCATTTCCTGGATCACCAGCATCACATGCATTAAGGATCACCCAAGCTGCATTACCTGGATTGCATTACTTGCATTTATTACCTGGATCACCTGCATAAACTGCACTACATGCATATCTGCATTACGAGGATCTATATCACCTGCAGTACTCACATCACCTGCTTTAGCTGCGTCTGCAAATATTCAAGAGTGAAGTACGTGCTTTCCTGGTAGACTTTATCTTTACTATTTTTAATTACAAGTCTTTCCCAACCACTATCATCTAGAATCAATTTCATAGTATTACCATTCCTCTAAAGAGTTTGATCAAGTCCAGTCGGTTGGTATTAAATCTTCAAAACGTACCTGCTACAAAGTGGAGGCAGCTGCTCAAGTTGAGTCGACTGGACTTTCAGATATTACGGGATATACAGTACATCCAACAAAATTACGAGTGGTAATATACTCCAAGGAACATCATACTTGAATCAAATTTGTGTAATTTTCTTGAGTATATACAGTATGTAGGTTGGTATTGTAAGGGTTACATGTCTCCTGTGTATCAAATCAGATCTCGTTAAAAAAGTTTCAGGTAACAGGATCATACTAATGGGATACAGCAATGTGAGTTACGTCCATTTGCCCATCCGGCCGAAATGGGAGACAAGTGGATGACATAAAGAGAAAGGATTGAAAAATACATTGCTCAGACTCTGAAGAGTGGATGGACATATAAGTCAAATGAAATCATGTTTTTGAGTCAGCCAAAAGAGCTAGGTCAGAGAGACATGTGAGCTATGGAGATGTGTCTGAATGAACATGTAGAGCAAGTAAAATAGTAAAGTATGTATAAACTTACATGAAGGGAGGTATCAAAAGCCTACTTACAAATTTAAATTCTTTTTCACTTAAAATGGGCAAACAGGTTGAAAACTAGCAAACATACGCTGCATATGTACAGAGATGCATACTTGAAAAGCAAACTAAGTGAGGTTTGAAAAGGTGAAAGCATAGATCTGAACGCCCGACGAACAGTAAGACGTAGACCTTGAAATGTGAAACGTTGACATCAAAATGACATGCACAAAATCCAACCGCTTTGTTTTTGTGGAATTTGCTGTACAGACCGCCGATCATCAAGTGGCAGATGAAGTTCATGTGCAGCTTTCTTGACTTCGCTTAGTTTTCTCATAGCTAGGTCAGTGTGCACAATTGATAGAAAGTCAGCTGGAATTCGATTATATATTGGTAATCCAGCAGGATCAAAACGTGCTATTTTTCTTCCATATTCATTGGCTTTTGGTGTTGACTATGTTGATATCCTCTCTGATAATATTACACATAGCTTCTCCTCATGCGTAAACAACATTTTGAGTATACGAGGAGCGTTGAAGGTCATGTGAGGTGAAAATGACATTTTGGACTATTGGGTGCTTTAATGTTCAAAACACCCACAAATTCCATCAAAATCCATCAAATATTGACAATTTTACAGGCAAATCCTGTCTCACATCTGTATCATGAATAAACATTGGCAAAGGAGGCAGCTTTGTTACATCAAGAGATGGACTCGTATGATATGTTTTGTGCTAATCCTTTGTTTACTTTATTTGGAGGACAATTGAGAATTTTATATGCCCAGAGGGTTTAATTTTGGAAGCATATTTTTCTCAAAAAATGTCGATACACTCGTCAGTGTGAAACCCGATAATTAAGTAGTCGAGAGGCAATTCATAATGAGAGAACAATATGTAAAATGTTAAAAGAAATACTGACTCTGTGAAACACTCCAAGTCATCTGCTCTGCATTTTGAAAAATCATATATCTCAAAAACAATGATAGATATGGACAAAATTCCAACTGATTGTCACTCAGAGTTTCACTCTGTGACTTCTGAATGAAGCTAACTCTTTGCTAGGTGCATGTCACCTTTGACACGAAACCATGCACCCACATGAGGAGGACCGAAGGAGAAAGATCTCTATGAAGCTCAAAAAAAAGTGGAACACTCCAGGTGTATTGACGATCTAGTGGTTGATGTTTAATATCATACGCCAGTCCACGGTATCATGGACGGGATGACATCCGTCATGAAACGGAGATTTAAATCGCGGAAGGCTGATTCGGAACGGGCATTTATCAAGTCAATTTCCCCGAGGTCGGTACCGGGCCATGCAGATCTCCTCTTGAGGGTTCTCAGATGGGAACAAAGTTTGAACGGTTTTAAACTCATCATCGAGGACATTGCTATAATGAATCTTCAAGGAGAATATGGTTTAGATAAGGGCTAAGATTTAAACTAAGGAAAAAAAGTGATTTTTTCATGCCTTATTTCAGCACTTTGTGGGATTTTTCTGTTTTGATGGAAGTTGCAAGAAACATATTCTCTTTTGGCATTATATTAAATCCCTAGAATCATCAGATTTGCCAAGAGAAATTGAAGTTATTGAAAGACAAGAGGAAAACATTAGCTACCTTGCGTCCTTTGCCACGGAGAACCTCCAGCCAGCCCGTTCTCCTCATTAGTGTATGATAAACACTTTTCATGGTTTGATTGACTTCAATTAGCCCCAGGCTTGTGACTGCTGACAAGGTTGAGGAAAGTTGTTTCCAGTACATTGAAATGCAATTATTTTTACCCCATCAATATCCAGATGTACATAATCTTATCAAGAGGAATCTTGACCTTTAAAACATTTACTTCTGAATATTAGCCATGAATATGACAAAGAAATATGGAAAGTAATTGAATGCCATTCTTTGCTCTGATCGAAACCCAAAACTTTTCTGCAGAAAATGCTTCACTCGAAAGGGTATCGAAAGAATATCAAAAGAATTGCAGCCAAACCTTCATCAGTGGAAGTGTGCAGTATATGGTTAAACTGCATGGAATGTCCTGATGATTTATGTATTTTGATTTGCATTTTGATTACTCTCGCTGATTGTCATGAAAAGAATGAAACTTGTCTAAATGATCCTTTGCTGATTGCATTTTGATGTTGCCTCTGAATGTGAATTGAAAATAAGTTTGTGAAGGAAATGATCCCACTAATGTATGTGGCACAGAAGGTACGCAACCTGATGTCAAGAACGATGCATAGCCAGTCTTGTTCCACCAAATTTGCATATTAAGCGCACTTGGCGATCTCACATGCTGCTCATGTTATCCTGTGTACTGGCATGGGGGCTGTGTTTACATTTAGGGAGACCCATGAGGACAGAGTATAATGTAGGAACCCGACCCCCGTTGACTGTAATTCTCATCTAGACCACAGTGGTGCTACGTGAAAGGAGGTCAGACGTGGTCACTTTCACCTCACCCCCACTTAAAATGATTGTCATAGATCCATCTCTTTCTTGCGTGCATTTTGAAAAATTAGCACAGATGATCTCCACAAATTCCAGTGTTAATTTTGTCTATCACGCCAATTGCTGCGATCCCTTGACATGATATTGGGTGTGGAAGTTCTTCTGGCTTATAATGCTCGGTTAACCAGAAACTTTGAGTGGCTTGATCAGTTCACGGTCAGACTGAGTCGATCTTTATTGAAGCTTTGTAACGATCTTGATTGTAGCTTAATCGTGATGCAATTAAGACAGCCGAAAATAAGCAAACCGACAGCGACAGCGTGGGGTTCCCTCTGGAATGTATGTTGCTATACCCTTGCTTTCAGTCTGAAATACCCTACCCCAAAAAATACAGTAATCATGGTGATTTAGTGGTGGGGGTGGAAGGGTGTACATATCTCACTGGCCCACACTTAAATCTGGTCCTGACTGGTTTCAGACATCTCCGTCATCGACTCCTTCACTTTGACAGAGCTGGTCGCTATTGGTAATGGAGGAAATACCCTGAACCACCAAGTCTTAGTTAATAATCATAAAAAACATGCAGACCTGCCTCTAACTTGCGAAACTTGTTAAACTTTCAAAGATTTGACATCATCGATCTGCATGTGTGACAAAAACAAAGTTCCCTTTGATTGCAGACTCTCAAAGACATAGCGTCTTCTCTCTGCAAGGTACAACCAAATTTATTACAGCTTTTTTGCTCTTTGTTCATCATATTACCACCAGGGTGCTCTCTTTTTGATACAAATGCCCCAGTTGTTTTGTAAACCCACTGAAAAGTCTACTAGCATGTACTGCTCTCATGAAACAAAGTTCTCAGTAAAAAGATGTTGTGTGCTATGGAACCAAGTACTTTTGTTATTCCATCCGCTGCCCGTAGAGTAACTATAGCGAGCACCACCGTCCTCTCCTGTGAGACCTGCTTGTCAGACCTATGGTTGTGTTACATAAAGGTGGTGTGTGCATATTCAACCGGTAAACATTCGTAACTGAATGACAGCTCTGTAGTACTACAGCACTTGGTACATACAGTATAACATGCATGTTGGATCTGCAGATTATAAGGTGGTGTATGCATGCACAGTACCCGTCAGATAAAGTACACATCGGTGAACGGCTCTTTAATTAAGGTAGGTGCCTACAACTACTTTTGACTTTGGTGTTTGAACTTCCGCATTTGCTACATTGACGCTGGATGATAAAAATGCGTACATTTTAGACATTCAGTCGTCAAAAGGCTGCGGTTTCCCCCCATACCATCATAGTTTGACTTGTTTAAGTCTTGTTTTCCAGTTAGACTATTTATTCGACAGCTGCAATATCTCAAACAGCATCAGAGTTTAACGTTGTGACCATTGTGTGATATAGCTAAGCTAGAGTTTGAATTGACAGTAATATTGAGGATAAATATCATCTTTTTGTTTTTCTTTATCTCTTAAAAGTCTTTCCCTTATGCCCAGCAAATGATGACAGCAAGGATGACAAATCTGTTAAGCGTTCCTTCATTTTTTTTGTTTTGCTTTGTTTTCTGCACCTACATGCCATTAATTATGGAATGCTGATCAACACGGCTTTGTCACGCTCATTTTGGTTGATTTTGGGGTTGTCAAAGGAAGGAAATCAGCAAAGTTGGCGTGTGATGGCAACCACGATTATTCGAGGATATGGCAGTTGGTTTACTGCTCTTTTCAATACAGAAAACGCAAAGACAGAGAACGGAATCGGACTGAATGGGATGTATCGTTCTCCGTCTCTCGGCCAACAAATTGTGGGGAGGACGTTTCACAAAATAGAAAACTTCAATGTTTGAATCTTTACCTGACTTGGAGAAGCTTGAAGTTGTTCTATTTTCTTTTCCTTCACTGGCCCCTCATGCAGTTCTCTCCTGTTGAACCTCAAGTGATCCCCAGGATTAGTCTTATTGTGTTCCATCATCGTAGTAGTTATAACAAGACAGAGACAGATCATCAAAGTTGTGAACATCAAATTCTTCCATTCAGTAATAAATAGAAAACCAGAGGTATTACAAGTAGATATCAACAGGTTTAATACAAGTTTTTGTCATTTTCTCACTCATGGTGTGATTACAATAAGAACGCATTAGTTGCTTTGTTACTTTTTTGAAATTTTGGACCAACTTTCGGAGGTAACGCATTCACACGTCTCACTGAGTGAGCAGCGCTGTAATTCGATAAAAGAAAAACAAAAGAAGAAACGACCGCCTGTCCTCGACTTTGGTATTCCGGTCCTGCAAGATTTAAGACAGCTGCTGGTTCCAACAACCATTGTGAAGAGAGAAGACGTAAACTTGATTACAAAAGAAAGCAAAAACGATGAAAAGCTGAAGTAGCTAAGACAAGTAATACGTGTGAACATCTCTCTCATATTAAACAATCCTACAGAGTCTTGTAAGATGAACAGATTCAGGGTTTTCTTCCAGGATATGTGATTTCCTGTTTCTGTTGTAAATAAAGTGATTGGATTTTTTCTGCATTGTTGGGGCCGCTACTTAATTCTTGCTTGCTATATGAGCGATTGACTCGTCCATGTGACGAGCCTTTATGAGTGGTGAAATGCTGAGGTAATACACATGACTTTATGTATCCTTGCTTACAGTACAGTAATTGAGTTGAAATGTGTGGTAGTATAGTCTGGTATAAATGGCTCAAAAATCAGTCCTGGTTAAATCTCTCCCTGTGGCAAGAGACAGCGAAATAAAAAGGAAGCTATCGGAATGCTGTTGACCAGTGAACCCGCTGGGAATGTTGGATAATAACTAAAACTATTAAGGGGCATCTACAACCATGAATAATGAAATGTCATAAAAAGGGGCCCCCAGACAGATACAAACATCTATAAATTCTCGATTATGTATACACGGGCCATTGATGGGGACTTTGTAACTGCAGACAGGAAGTGAGAACAATTGATGAGAGGATTATAAGGAAATAAACATTACATGGACGGCTGAACAATTTCTGTAGGGGAATTTCCCTCGTAAGGGGCATTTTCTTGGCAAAATGATTGCAAAATCTTCATCAACCTAGACTTAACTCTGATAAACTGTCGAGGCATTCAGGGGTAATACAGTTGGTGCAGACATGAAAAAAGAAGAAGAAAATACAGTAAGATGATACAAACAAGTTTATAATGCATGAGAAAGAACCGTATGGTCAAGTGCTATTTATGTAAATTCAATAAAATCTTTATTCTGTGCATGTAGCATATGATATAAGGTCAAAATAAATTGTTTTCAGTGAATAAATTGTTTTCCAAAAGCAACTATTTCCTGGAATTTACCATCAAAACTTGGAAAATTATTGCATCACTAGCAGAATTGGTCGTCGGAATTCGTTGTTGTGAGGCATGATGAAATGTGAGCGTAACAACCAGATTTCAGATTAATACAATAATCATGTGTGTAGCCTTAAATGTGCAAACCTTAAGTTCTGTATTCATGCACTGCATGAACTATTTGCAAAATATTGATGTCCAGACATTTTTACTAGCCTTCTTTAATTTCCCCATGAGGGTATCATTTGTCAAATTGGACAGCTAGGAGGCATCCTGGGGAAAAAGTTCACCAAATAACAAAAAGTTTGTTGTGTACAGCTTGCAAAGATAGAATTTGATTCGCAAATTTAGAACAAGTACAACTGTGTATGGGTAATTAACAAATTTGTTAGTTTTTAAAGCTAGAGTATGAGTTGTACTGGCAATCGCATGGTCCTCTGTCTTTGTTCTTCATGAGTGTTTCAGGGAAGGGAAAGTAGGGGAAAAAGTCACATGTCACAAGATCTGAAAGAGAACTATGTATGTATCTTCCAGATTCTTGAAATATGAAATTGTCCTCACATTTTTGTTGGCCCTACAAAATTCAGGACTCTCCAAGAGAGCCTAGCCATCAATCACTATTATATGAAATCGAATAGAACAATGGGAATGGATATGAATATTTGTGTATGGAAAATGGTGCTTAAACAAGGGGGGTTTTTTTGTAGGCAAAATATGACAAATTTTCAACTCTTATTTCAGCTTGAACTGAAGTGTAGGTAACTTCAAATATGCTAGAATTGTTCTCTGTGGTCTAAACTTTGAGTTGAACTTGGCATCTTATTTGAAGAGTGTTTGGCTAGCACCTGTTTCTATGGTGATATGGAATGACTGAACAGGTATGCAAGTTCCCTGTAGGACGGTTGGGAATTTGGTGGGCTTGCATTATAGAATTGTCAGTGGGTCTGTCTTATTGTCTCTCAGTTTGCTTACTGTAGCTGTCTGTCTTTCTGTCTTCATTTTGTTTGAAAGCCGTATAATGTAGAAACACAGACTTGAAACAGCAGTCCCATGGAGGATCATGGTAAGGGTAAAATTCTAGTTGTTGTTACTATAGTTGTGAGTTGCTTTTCCCCTTCCCCCAATTCCTGCCTTTCTCTCTGTCAGGAGTTTTACAGCAACAGATGATAATATTTAGACCCCAAAAACTGCAAAATAAACTTGAAGCTTGAAAATATGTATGCATGCCTTTACTCAGATGTACTTCAAACCCAATTACCTTTGAACTTAATTCAGTTTGAAAGTATGCATCTTGTCTTCCAAGCATTCAATAGAAGTTTTGTATAAATCTGTTCATATCTAAACTGGTACAGTTACATTATATCTATAGAAGTATATATATTTTGGCCATGCAATGATGACCATGCACTGCTTAGAAAGTCTTACTTTCCTGCTTTGGTCATCGTTAAATCTCAAACAGGATATTTAGAAGTTTTTAAATTTTGACCATGCAATGGTTATTGCTTTAGAAATGCATTTCTGCACGATTTAATCATTGTTGTAACTCTTATTTTGCCGAATCTCATATACAATCAGAGACTTTAGTCAGGTAAGGTAGCTTTAAAAGTGCATAATGAATTCCACTGTACTGTAATGATTTTAAGTGAAAGAAACTAACCTTTCTAAGGAAAATGTGTAATATGGTGGTATGAGTATTCATTAGAGACCCTCTTGAATCACGTGCAAGTTTTACTAATTGTGTTAACAAAGGTCTTCAATTATTTATTGAACCTCGAAGAAAAGGTAAATGCAAGTATAATCTTCGTAAACTCTGTCTGCCGAATTGTTGACAAGTAAGCCTATGTTTAATACTTTGCAATTAAACAACAGCCTACTGCATATGACGTTTTTTGGCTCTTGTATTGCCAAAGTGCAAGGGGTAATCAACTTGAAGATGCTTTTCAGATTGTTCAAATTACCAAGAATTTTTCTTTTTGAACAGGTTAGTCACATCTCTCGTTACAACATAAATCATAAATTATAGCGAGTTGAGTGCAATCTGTTTTGTTACAAACATGTTCTCTTAACTTCCACTTCACAAGCAATCAAGTCGTTCTTCGCTGCAAAATTTCCTGTGATAATTATAACTTTCAGATTGCTTTCTATCTTAATAAATGTGTTCTTTTGTGAATACTCTTGCAATATGCACCCGATAGTTGTAAGCCTCTCCCAGATATCCATTCACGTGATAAATCATGTGTATGGTATACTGTCAGTCCATTCTGTTTTAAATATACATCAACCGATTTTCAGAGGACAAGATACTTCGGTTAATATTTCATTGAAATCTTCCAAACTCCATCAACTAGTGGTCTTATATGGGGTGAAACATTCAATGATATTTTCTCATTATGTGCAGTTGAAACCCTCACTACAAGTAGGCCTACGTCATTTATTGTTTCAACAGTAATGCGTCTAGATAACGTATAGCTGCGACTTACAGTACCACGAGGGACACGTCTACGTGTCCGTCTGCATGCATGTGAATCACGATCGAGGGACACTTTCAGAGCATTAGAATAAAATAATAAAAGAATTGCTGTTTCGCTTTAAGGATAGTTTAATGGTGAAGGATATGATTTGTATATTTTTGTATTGATCATTAATGTCCAGAGTATTGCCAACTTACTTTAAGTTCATGGTTTGTTTGCTATGTGAAAAGGTAAATTTAAAATAGATTTTAACAACATTCTTAAAGTCAAAAATAGATTCTGGAACCCATTTTGTAACATTTAGAAGTTTGAAAATAGCTCCAAGCTATAGTACAATTTAGGGTCAACATGCATGCTTTGAATAGATGTTGATTGCCTACCAGAGTTTTAACTCTCAATGATGGTGGTAATTAGACACAATTTCAGAAGCTTATCTTATTTTTTCATGCATCTGTTGCACATATCAATTCCAAACGGTATCTGCTCGTGAGATCCAGCCCAAACTTTAACCCTCCAAAAAGCAATAAAACAAAAACAAAAAACAACAAAAAAACAACAAAAAAAACAAAGACATGTTGAATGTGTGGACAACATTGAATGTCTCAGTTGATTACAAATTGTATCACACAAATTTGTAGTCCTGTTTTAAAATATATTCCCCTTAAGAAAAGTCTCACAATAGTGGATTTTAGTTGATAAAGTCTATATGCTCAAATGCATTCACCACATTCAAATTATCAGTCTCTGCAGGCCATGGACCAAATGCAGCCCACAGAAAAGCATACTTCCTTCAGAGCCCTTTAGAACAAGCACAAAATTAAAGCCAGAGGGAATATATAGAAAACTCAATGAACAAAAAGGGGAAAAGTAATGAAGACATTGTCCACCTAGAAGGTTGTGATTACTAGTATGTTCGTAAACATTTGCTTCTATCCGTACCACAGCACCAGTTGGGGGGTTAGTACGAAGGGAAGGATAATAGAGGGTGCACTTGCAACCTATGCGACGTATGCCATCTCAGAGGTAACCATGTGTGGCGCCTTGTTTCAAAGAAGTTGGCCACCCCCCAGACTTGATGAAGGTGAACATTACCATCTCTTTCAGTGCAGTGCAGGTGCAAAGTTCTGGTCAATCTTTGTCGTGTGAATTTTTTGTTGTTTTCGGGGAGGGCGCTAATGGATTTGAAGACTCAAAGACTATTCCTGCTTTTTCTAAGGGTTTAATTGGCATGTAGAATAGTTGGTGGGAAATTTCAATTTGGATGAGACGTTGATTGTTTTCTTCACATTTTCTGGTACCTACGAGGGAGTTGCATTTTGAGCTGTTAACTTAGCTGGCTATATTTCAAGTCATGCTTAAACCTCAGATGTCAGTTACCTACTTTTAACAAATTTTATCTTTTTTATCATTGTGCTTCATCATCATTATGCACACATACAGAGTGACAGTTTGCGACAATGCATATTTCAGAAATGGCAAAAATATTGTGCACGCAATGAACAGCAACAGTATAGATGAGCTGTGAATAGTTTGTTGAAAATGAAAAGTACTAAGCTGCTCCCATGCACACAGCTGTGATCTTATTCCTACAAACTTCTGTGTAAGATATGTGCAAGTCCTTTGTTCGTAACAATTATGGAACAGGCTAAATATGAACCACAGAGACTTTCTACAATGGTGAAATTAAAATTGTGGCACACAACCTGCCTTTGGCCTGATTGTACACCCAAACTAGGACCACTCGAAGGTAAATAGGGCGTTTAGACACACCAACACCGCATGCAAAGAAAATAGCTTTTAGCCAGTGTTAAACCAGTCAGACACATCAATAAACATCTTATAAGAGCTTCATCCCCTCAAAACATTATGCATGCGATGAGGAACCGAAAATGCATCTTTTGAACTTAGAAAAGTTTGGGTGAACAAATCATCGTTGATCAACAAATAACTGCATTTCTGTCTCTAAGAAACTTCTTTCTTGAAAAGAGGGCTACTGTCCTTCCTTATTTTGAATAATGTATCATTCTATGTCCACAAACATTGCTTTTAAAAATGCGGTTGCTTTCTGTAAAACAAACGCCTTATTTCCCTTTAAGTCTCTGATTAGTGTGACTGCAATGTTGTATTAAATTCCTTGTCAAGACACTCAGAAATCAACTCTCCTACAGACAAAATAATGTTGTTCAGTGTAAGTAGAAGGAAGTATCTTTTGCATTTTGTAAACTTGGAGTATCAGATTCCATCTAGAGGACTGGACTGGCTTCAGGAGGGGTTCAAATGTGACCAGAGCTTTGCTGTAGTGTACAAACACAAGATTTTCTGAACTATTCTGTTACATATGCAAATGAACTGTGTATTTACTTCCATGGAGGATTGAAAATTATTAATGTGCACATGGCGGTATTTAAATTGTATATGACTGTATATTATTTAATTGAATTACTTTCAGTAAATTGATGTTGTGGAAACATTTACATCAAAATGAAATTATTATCCTCATGCATTTGGTGAGTTGGCTAATGTCTTGTCACATCCATCCACTGCAGAATGGATACTAATAACCGACTATAAATTTTCGCATGCATGTAGGCAGCACTGTAGATTCTATCAACTAATATGTCATCTGAGCTTATCTCACTACATGTGCATGTATCTCAATATGTGCTGTCAAGTTAAACTCCCAAATTTCTCTTAATTGCACTTCGTCTACCAGCTTTGTCATACGTACATCCCCGAAGAAACTTAAACATGAAAATGACAAGTTATTTCGCTGTGTGCAACTAATGCCAGGAGTGGGTCCGAAAAACATAAGTCTACATTTAGGAAAGGTATGTTATGAATTGTAACTGGGAAAAATGCTTTCAGTGGTGTCATTATTTTATTGATTGATATGTAGGGAATTTATCCCTCTCCCAGTATTAGACAAAAGCCGACGCATAAAAGGTGATGATAAAGAATGTCAATTTGGAGATTTTTTTACCGGAGGCCAGAAGATTGTGGTTGAAAACAAATTAGTTTGCATAATGTCCTGTTCAATCAGTCTCATTTCCAGCTGGCTGGCTGCCAATGTGCTAGCATTGATCCTTGCCTGATAACATGTACTGTAAGTCAGCCACAGGGTGTTGAACTTCTCGATCTGCAGTGTGCCAACTTTAAGACATTCTGGTTTTCAATGGTAATATGATAGCATTTGTTGATAATGATGTACAGTCGCAGATTTCTTGTTTGTTATGATTGGAAAACCTAGATCTATATCCTTCTGAACTTACATGTCACCACACAACTTGTGCATGTCCTGCGTTGGTGCTAGAAACTAACCAGTGACCCTTAACCCCATGTCTTTCTTCTTCTCAACCCAACAAGTAGCACTTTTTGGATGGTGGTTTGGGAAGGAGATGCCATTCCACTTTGTCTAAGGCAGAGGTAGAGTCGACTTCAAGCTCACAAGTTGTTTCTAGTGTGGTAGAGGGACATGCTTTAACTGTGTGGAGATAAGTAAGTTCATCACTCAAAACTTTATTCAAATCAGTCGAGTTTTTGGATGCTTCAGGTACAGAAATTGAACAAGGAGCTTGTGACTCTACTGCATTATCAATCAGTTGGTAAAATACACACTTCAGGATCAGACAAATGTGGTGAGAATATGGCGGCCTTATGCACGTGAAATATGCTCCAATATTTTACACATTCATCCCCTGTAGCATGCGTTCAAAATGGCTAAGTATAGTACCGTGTGAGTTACAACTGTACCATGAGTTGATGATAAAGAAATTCTTCATGAGACCATGCAGAGTTTAAGTGGGTTGCAGATTTTCTCGTTATTCCATTCTCTTTCCCAGTTCAAACTTTATTTCTTGTCGATGGATGTTTAATGCATTCAAAGAGAAATAAGAAGTACTCAGATTCAACCAACCCTCACAAAATTTTGGCAACCTAAATCAGGTCAATTTTAAGGACTGGTGTATTATGTAAGCTTTAATGATGAAAGCCAAAGCAACAGCAACTTTTAAATTACTGGGCAATCTTGGATTGCATAGTGCTATAGCAGTGTATTTTGAACACAGCTAAACTCTGAGGTACAGTGTGCACTCAGTACGAACATTTTCCACTGACATGAGAGCGTGCGCTTGTTTGTGGGTTTTCTTTCTTCTTTGTCCTTCTTTTTCTTCCAACATTTTTAAGCAGATATGCAGGTATTGCTTCCTGCACCCACTGAATGGTACTTACCGGGTTCTAACTTCTGTTTTAGCTCTGTTGCAGTTTATTTAAGTACTTTCATTGTGAACTCAAGGACCATGTGCTTGTTGGTGGCTTTTGTCTTCTGTCGAGTGGTTGATTCTCGACCTTTGTTGACAAAGTCTCGATTGAAGGATGAAAAATTGTAGATTGAGTCTTCTTTCTGCTTCTGCTGTCATCATTCTCAAAGTGTCCTCATCGTCTTTCCAATTTTTTTTTTGAAGGATTTAGGTAAAAAGTGTTTTACTTGCAACAGGTAGTATATATAGGCTCATCTGCAGAAAATGCCCTCATGAAATATCCAACTTTTTACATTTCAAGTTGGGGTGATGATAGCAAGTGTGCATTTTGCTTCTCTCCTCATAACCTTATTGGCTTTTTTTCCAATATAACTAGATGCTTTGTTTTTCGTAACTGTGCACTGCAGTTGAACGTGGAAATGACAAGACCACCATTATCCGGAAAACAGGAATCATTTATAGTACAACACGGAAAACACAAAATTGACAGTGCAAAGGAGCAAATTATGTGAAAAGTTGAAAATGTCGAAAAGTTTAACAACCTCAGTATTTCCCATCATAGCACAAATCTCTGCAGGTATGGCGGAAAGCATAATAGCCGCATTGTATTGAAATGCACATATGCTCAGTGAACAAAGTAAATACGTCAGAGCCGACCTACAAAAACACAGGTTAAGGTACTGGACTCCAGCTGTGCAAAATGGAAAATTTCATTTACAAAGTGGATATCAATTCAAATTTAGAAAATACGAAAGAAAGCAGAAACCAACATTTGCAAACTGGTGAATTCTTCGCCTTTACTTGTGAACACATACATGTATGTGTAATTCCATTCCACTGTGCCCTCATTGGGTGTGACCTAAACTTTGAAAATTTCTAGTTTAAATTTCACTTCTGACTTTCATTTCTTTACCAGTGAAAGCATGCCATCCAATGGGTGGGTGTTCCAGTATATAAATCGATCTGCTAGTAACTTGCAGAGAGCCTTATATATGTCCCCACCAAGTAACATACTTGCTGCATCTTTGCAATGCCTAAAAAAGCAACAAACACCGTAAAAAGTCTTGTCGAAAATACTGTAGGTATGGCTGTTAAGGACAGGCAGAAAACTATAATTGGCTTTGTCTTCGTAATTTAGGCCTAGTGGTCACTGCTTTCTAAGTACAGTGGTCTGATAGCCAGCAGGGTTGCAGAAACTATATGATACATCTGTGCCTGATTTAGTGATTGTAAGGTGAACCGCTGAAAATATTCTACACTAGATAGGGCCGGCACCCCAGAGGATTGAGGGGGCACCCCAAAAAATTCTAGATGCAGTGCCCTTTTGGACAAGAAGTGGGCTTATTGATTTGTAACCATCCAAGTAATTATTGCCCATTTAGACACTTATCCCTCTTCCAAATTGTAAGAGTTTTGCAAGATGCCGTGCTTGAACATCAGTCTGGTAGGTGGATAGAAGGATGAGGATGGTTTCTTTGTTCACCAGGAGAAAGATGTTTGCAATAAGCATCAAATGTTTAGCATTGTGATGTAACTGTAAGAGTTTGTCAAAACTATGCAATATTTATATCAAGACTTTAATAAGTGTACGCAATGCAGTGATGGTTTAATTATTCTGTTGGTATCTCGCTGCTGATTGCAAGTTATTCTAAGCATAAAGGAATATGGGCTGTGCAGTAAACATTTGTATCTTTGGGGTTTTGTTTCATTCTGAATTGAAGGGCAGATACAGTTTTGTTCTGTCCATATCATTCAGTTTGCTTATCATATGCCGTTGATGATGACTCAGTGGAAGGATCAGAAATGCAAATTTAATCTCCAGATTTTGCTGTTGTCATTCTCAAAGTGTTGTCATATTTCCAGTTTTCTCTTTGAATAGCTTGTTTTATACAAATAGTACTTTGCTTGCGACAGGTAATATTGGCTGTACACTCAGCTGCAGAAAATGCTCCAATGAAATCCCATGAAAGTTTTACAGTTTAAAT
The DNA here is from genome assembly GCA_021234535.1 of Stichopus chloronotus. Lineage (NCBI taxonomy): Eukaryota > Metazoa > Echinodermata > Holothuroidea > Aspidochirotida > Stichopodidae > Stichopus > Stichopus chloronotus. The sequence goes on along the minus strand of CM037832.1, from coordinate 26,615,221 downwards.
GGAGATGATGAAAGCAAGCGTTTAGTTTGCGTTACTTCTCAAATTTCCTTATACACAGCTACTCCAGCTCTCATGCCAGTGTTACAATGAAGTGCATTGTTACCTTTAGTGAAAAGAAATATCTGTTTAACGGAAAGCATGAAAAACTGACATTACAAAAACAAATTAAATGTAAAGGTGTAGGTGTAAAGACAAAGCCCTTGGGATTACCGACAATTGAATGTGAAAAAGTGATCACGTTATTAGAAAAATCCACCTTCACTTACTTTTTTTGTCTCCATTTTGCTACAGCAGACGAAGACAGATTTGGAACGCTCTAACCTCAAGCACGAGTGGTCACACCAGTTTGGTTTCTGGTATGTAGTATTTTGTTTAGCTTTACATACTATCTTTTACAGGGATATGTGGTCTTATTACATAGGATCAGGGATGAAAGACTTTCGGGGTTAGTCCAGAACACCAGATCTTTTAGTGCTTGGCAAAATTTCCCAGGGGTGTAAGAGTTCTGTTTTTATACCAAATCAAGTTTTTTCAGGGGTTCCAACTATTTCATTGTAAACATTCTCATGTGCTCACTTCACCCTGAATGTGAGGGTGCTGCCAACACTCTGACAGCTGTCCAATCATTATGGCTCATTATTGGCTAAACAAGCTCACTGTGCATTCACGTCAATGGGAGGTTCTCCCTCTGTTATGTCTAAGCAACGTCCTGATGCTGAACACAAGTTTCTAAGTCGATGCATATGATATACTTGTGAGCAGCAGAATACCATGTGATAATCGGTATTCGTATTTGCATTGAAAGTAAGACCGAGTTTTTTTTGTAGTTGGTGGTAATTAAGTTACCCCCTGTTAGTACGCGCTGTCCTAACGATACTTAGCGTGTAGAGAAAACACAGAGTTAGGCTGCACATGTCTTTGTGTTCTTGCACAGACTTTTTGTTACTGAATTTTCCAGGTTTTTTCCTACCTAACTTGCATCCCTGACAGGATATACACCCTACCTTCCGCTGGTGCAGTGCTTTTTTTTACCATTATAGCCATTAAATGAAATGGCAGAGATTGGATGTCTGATGTTACTTATAGACATCTCTGGCAGTTCATTATATTTTAAGGAATCTAAGCATTGCAACTTTGAAAAGTAAGGTACATGCAAAAACTGAGTAAGTGTGCATGTCTCTCATGACTCTCAAGTTTTACTTAGCTCTCAGTGACAGGTTTTATAGCCGCCTGTGTGACATGCTGGCTTCTTATGTATTTGGTGGGGATCGATGTTTAAGCTGTAAAAGCAAGCCAAAGTGCTACACTCGCAGTAGTTTACATTTTGTTTTACATCAAATGTGAAATGTAAAGTGATTTTACAAGGTGAAAATGTTGTTTTGCTGAAGGCTATCGGTCTAGAGTTACACCTCCCCGTCCGCAAGGAGAGAATGTCTCAATAGTTTTTAGAGATGTATGGTGGTATAGAACCTCGAACGAGAAGATTAACGTCCCTTTTAAGTGGTAGACATGTTGACAGCAGGCTTCTCATTGCAGAAAAGACAAAAGTCTGCTTCGCCCATCAATGTAATTTTGTCATTCGAATAAAATTTTGAATGTGATGAATGAAATTTCCTGAAATAAGTGCATCCAACTCTCATATTAAGTCTGTCTGACACACATGATGATGCCTTGTTATGTAGTTTAACATCTTACGTTTCCGATTAATACTCCGCTATTCAAGCTGCATACAATAATTGCGTCAAATGTTTGCCGTCTCTTCGTAAATTTTGTCGTCGTTGTGAGGCGTCGGATCGTCACCTGTGTGAGGCTAATGCACTTTGCATCGCTATGCTGCACATAAATGTATCTTTTCAAGGAAGTGTTTAATTGGTTTATTATGAGTGAAGATGCATGACAAAAACAGAACCTTGAAGTATGAAGAGTGAACATGCCGCAATTAAGGACAGACGGCTGGATGGTGGATCTCCATGTTTCGTGCACAGACCTGGTTCTTTTGTGCAAGGGATGCAGCAGATATTGCCTATTGTTGTAAGTATGCCATATATGCATAGTTCAGATAGGAAAATGTGACAAAAATCTGTGGAAAAACAAAATAAGGTGGCCAGGAACATAATTAAAACATGCTGTTGTTATGCCATGACATTGAGACCATGCATCTGCTCCGTAACTCTCATGCGCAATGGAATTTGCATGACCTAGGTCATTAATCCATGTAGTCCAGTGGTGCATCAACAGTTGTACCATAACTTTAATCATGCTGTCCCACAGCAGCATATTTCTGACAGATTTGGAGTGGGAGGAAATGGTCACATCTTTGTATTTACAGTTTATTGGACGTCTCACTTGTTCTTCGATGCAACGTACTATTTCTGTCGCAGAGTATCGAGTCAAAGTATAGCGCGATATCTGCTGCATTTAGTAAAATTGTATGCAATTGTGAGGATGTCACAAAGTTTGGTTAAAATCTTATGCTTGGTAATTAAGTTTGAAAATCTGTCAGGCAGAGTGCAAGTTTGAATGGAGGCATACAGCTATTGTAATTAGTAATGATAAATTTTAAGTTAAAACTCCAACCTTTCTGTAATTGAACAACAACAATGCAACACATCAGTACTTAAAGAAATTATTTGATGCAGCTCGAAGAGAAATGCTATAAATTTATAGTTTCAACTTTACCTGCTTAAACGGACTTAAAAATTTTTTGGCTGAAACATTAAATTTTGTGTCATAAGTATGTATTAAAATTAAGTGTGTAAATGGTAATGAAAGAAGATCACAACCTAAGCCTTCAGTCTTCTTTAAACTATAGTTTCCCTGAAAAAGTATCCTACTGAGTTGAAAAATCTAAGGACGGTGCAGGGTATTTTTGGTAAATTTTGGTGCTTCTTGAAACATGTAAGTGTGAGCCGCAAGTAGTGAGCCCTGGTGCCGCCAATGTGGAAAATGATCCCAATTCATAAGTGCGACTTGATTTTTTGGTCACATGCATTAACATACCAATTAGTGAATGCATGAGTGCGTTAGTATGAATTATTTCAAGACTTGGAAGATTGGACACTCTGTTCAACGAGGCAAAGCCGAGTTGATGGAATGCTCGGTCTTCAAAGAAGGGAATCATACTATCGCACGAACGGAAAGCAGTCATTACTTGTTTTACATGACGCCTCAAAATTTTTGTCAAAATTGGATTCGATTGGATATGAGGATATCCCCTAAATATTTCCTATGATATGCGATTGCTCGATCCCCAGTGTTGCAGCGATGTGTATGCAGCTAGTCGTAGCACACACGTACGCTCGTAGTACTTCAATACCACAATGTGATGGTCACTTAGTCATTTGCTGTTGGTCAGTATGTAGTAACACACGATGACGGGGTTGGTACATGCTAATCCACGACTGAACGTCATAATCATGATGATAGTGGTGAGTTAAGCATGCATGGCATGTGACCACCAATCCTCCAATCAGATGTGGAGGCATTAATAAGGTGTTTTGTAAAATGCAATGTGACGTGTAGTCAGTGATCTGGTGGTCTGACATTAAGCATGCATAATATGCATAATAATTACACATTGCACCCTAACCGTTTCGTGGTAGCTAAGAGTTCAGCAGGGGACAAAACTGTCACAGTATCATGAAACATTCAATGCATTCAACCTTTTGGTACTGTTAATTAATTGAGAAGTGTTTGTTATCAAATACTTAGATTATTGAATTCTGGAATGCATACATGCTCTTCAATCTGTTTGCAAGGAGAGCTCAATCTGCACGTGAATATTCAGAAGGTCCTATTGTTTTATAGCTAAACGACATCTACAGTTTTATTTGTGTTTTTCCTTCATCTGGTGCCCCTGTCTGTTACAGATGACCTTGACCACATTGATATTAACCAAAGATGATATCATGTCTGTCAGAAAGACCACAGAGCATAATAACCATTGACAGTTTGTATTAATATAAGTCCCTAAAAACAAGCAATTATGAAATGTCACATATGTTTGAGTTAGCACTCTGAGCAGGTTTCCTGTAGGCCAAAACCATCTCAAGTTACTTTCCCAATCTTTCTTTTTTTTTTCCTGGGACCTTTCATCCAGTGGGTCAGAAGTTCATTGATTTATTGACATAATCGGCATTCAGACGACGAGTCTGCCACCATACCAGATTAAATAGAAATCGAAGTCGCTCTGACACGTGCTGCGGCTATTCTCACACATTCCGCAAGCGCCGTCCGAGAGACATTCTTGGAGCTCTGTCCGTCCGGCAGTCCGAGATCCACAGTCTCTGTCTTTGCTCGTAATGACTATAACTAGTAGGCATGATGAGCCGTAATGAATCCAATCAAATTACGTCACATATCAGTTTGCAGATATTTACCTCGCATTAAGGCAAGTACGTGTTGTGTCGAGAGCTTTGGATCTATAATCTCGCCTCTCATTTCGTAGGTATCTCTGTCTGAGGCGCTGCTTTGTCATCTGTTGAGAGGTATTAACCTACTTAAATCTCTCATTTGGCACGTTAGACTATGAGCAATGTGCTCTGGTTAAAAATCCGCTTTCAAAGGGTGGTGGGAGGGGAGGGGGAGCTGGGTTGAGGTTGATCCCACAGCCGTGTGGTTGAGACGTTTGATGTCAGCTTTATTAACACAACTAAAGCATGCCATACCCGGGAAAGTTTTCAATTACGTAATCAGTCTGGCATGTCGATTTTGCCTGCATTCTCATCAAATAAAGCTTTCACTACTGCTTGATAAAGTCTGATCAAGGCTCTTTGTAAACTCGTTGATGTGTCTTTGTGGGTTTATGCAGCAGTGTATTTTTAGAGACAGACTGGGTGTAGTGGCAGAGATGGGGGGTGTTTTAATGATTGATGGGATACATTCACATCAGCACATCAGTAGTCTCTGCGGAGTCTTACTGCCGATGGCCAATGTACAAAGAGCAGTTGTAACACCGTCTGTTTTCCACCCCTAGAAATGGCCACACTGTCTTTTACTTTTCCTCGTTGTCGTACTCCCCACTGAAAATTGCTACGGACCAAGTTAATTTTATGCAACTATCCATTAACTTAGACCTTTTAGATCTACTACCAAATCAGTCGTAATTTGGCAAATCAGTAGTAGAAGCCTGTTTGATAAAGAATGCATGAATGCATCTTTTGAACGAAAGACCCTACGATGTGAGAGTACTGTTGTCAAAAGGCAAATGACAGGCGCACTTTCATTGGTCAAGTACAGTAATACCTCAGAGTGACGTAGCAATTACTGTTGGTAAGGTGAATATTTGACTATTCATAGATACATACATTAAGACTTTGTCCAAAGGCTTTGAGGCATACAGGAATATACTCGGGGCTTGGCAGATCCTAATGAGAGTCAGTGATACATACGGAACATGAATCGTACTTGCAATGTCAGGCATTGTGTCATTGATCAGTAAATTGATAGGTTCGGATAATTATTGATCAAAGAGATTTGACAAAGGCTAGCATGTCAGATGAGTGCGTGATAGAGTACACAAGTTTATGAGTTTTGAGTGCAGATTTTGGGGCAGTGCAGCTTTGTGCATGCAGTCACATATATTCTTGTTTAGCCCCCCCTGGTTTCTGCACATGAGCTACAGTTTTATTGAAGACCATAATAAGTCCAATCTGGAGAAGATGTTGCAAATGACAGTGGCGGATCTCTTGGCTGCAAGGGAATTCTTTGCTTGTTGCCAAACATGGCAGACAAAATTTGGAGTAAAGACTCCAAGTGTGACATAAACATCCACGATTTGCAAAAAGGGATGCAGAAAACAATTTGTTTTTGATGATGCATGGGAGTTGTTCGGTGACCATATGCACAGAAGGGGTGTGACATATGGAGGGAAGGAACAGGGAGGGAGGGAGGAGAGAGAGGGACATATGGAGGGGAGAGTGGAAAGGGGGGAGAGTGGGGGTTGTAATGCCATAGTGTTATGGGATGGTAGGCATACAGGTAGCCTAGAAGAGCTGGGCGTAGTGAATTATTCACAGTTTTTTTCAAAAGTAAGTGACAGTTTAGGCAGTGATCAGTTGCTATTGACGGCATTACTTTCACATTCTGCCGTCGATTTGGCAGAATGTTGCAATTAATGGTACAGATATAATATATGGAATAAGATAATAACACAGACACTGATTTTATAAGACCAGATTGCACAGATAATTGTCACTTAATAACACATTGTGCATTAATTATTACAGTAGGCTATGTCAAAGACAGCCATTGGAAATGGTATTTGAAATTTATCATTCTGTGGAAAGTTAAACCTGTTTGTATATTTGTTCAGGTGTGTTTGGTAGAATATCGTTGTGACATACATTCAGCTGTTTATACTCGCTGTATGAAGATCACTGCAGCAGACAGAAAGATGTTCATGTACATTGTACAGTAGCTTCTGCAAGCAGGGATCAATCATTGGTTCGATTCAATTAAATGATTAGCAGAACATGCGACTTTAGTTACTGGGACATGATCGTTTTTAACTTCAAAAAAAAAGAAGAAGAAAATGTGTTGTTTTGAAAAGCTGGGATGTGTGAAGATAATGTGCCATGTACACGTGTTTTGATCGATGAGACCCAGCTGCTCTGTGGAATACAAAAAGTACCAAAAGCTTCCATGTTTGAATATGCAGTGCATGATCAGAGGGGTGAATACTGGTGCAGATAACGTCAAAAGCGGTAAGGCTCAGATTAATATATGTGATCTATTTAGCTTGAAAGGCAATTATATGGCTGCCATTTTTTTTTTTCTTTCCTTTGTGCCAGATATCAAATATGCTGTATGAAATGCAAATAATTAAGTTATTGAAATTGCAGTATGAAACTTGTGGTAGACTGTATTCACTTCACTCACTTACCTGTCTCAGTGTAGCAAATGCACCCTTGCCTACCATGCCAAGAGACTCCCGTGCTCTAAGCACACTGGGATGGCAGAATGGGAAAGAGGCACTAGTCCCGCTATAACTGGATGTCCCCAGAAGTGGTGTTGAAGGTTACCAGTACTCTTGGTATGGCAGATGGGTGTGCATTTGTTGTACTAAGACAGGTAAGTGAGTCATCTGTGAGGGACCAACCATGTGAGATATGGAGTTTTTGCCACAAGATTATCCTTAAATTACTGGCTCTGTACTATTTGTTGACTTCCTTCATTCCTTTGACAAAAGTAAATTTGAAGCAATTAGTATGTAACCTGTAGACATATCTCAGATAATTGGAGCTTTTTGGATAAGAAATAGGGAATTTATGTTTAAGAAAAACACATCTGATGGGATTTTTTAGTTTTTCAATTCTCATCGTTTTACTCACAATCCAGGAAAGTAGACTTTCTTTAGTAGCTGTCTGGGCAATTCTGTCTGTCCTATATTTGAACCTCCAGCCCTTTTTCCTAGGTTAGAAAATGTCTTTGTGGTAAACCTTTGTGACCAAAAACTGACATATCATTTCCATGGATGAAGCTAGGGCAAAGGTCATCAGCCTTGTTTCTCCATAGTGTTGCCTCCAAAGAACACTTTTAAAATGATTTTCTTGGAAAGTTGAGTATCAGTCTCCAACTGGTTGGATTGAATTCATACTATGTGCCAATCATCTCCTCCCTATTGTCTACTTGTGCACACGTTTCAATAGCAACAGATGCTACTGTGTGTGTATATAAATGTATGTGTGTATGTGATAGAGACCCGGGGTGTTTCAACTATGAATGTGTACAGTAGAGCACGTCGTCGTATAGCAGACATGCACAAGATAGTCAAATTGTTCAGATGTCCTGTTATGGATACATTCCTACATCCTCCCAACCGTCCTATGCCTCCTCGGTGACCTCACCCTCTCCCACCCCCCACCCTTTCATTTTCGCATCGCATTCCAGCTGTTTATACTCTTTTGATATTACAAGACTATTCCAGATCAACTATCACTTCAACCTCAAAAATGTTTTTCTTCTTCACCTTTGATATGATTTCATATCCTTCAGAGATTGATGAGATCCAGATCTGGAAAACATTTATCAAAGCTATGCCCAGCAGGCTGCTGATATAACTGGAGGTATTATCCCATATAGTCAGACCATTACCTGTAGCTGTAGGGTCATGTACCTTAAAGGGATATAGGCCTACAGTATCTGGTGATTCATCGAAAAGGAGAGGGGGGGTTGGGATACCATTTTGCATAACCCTACGCAGTTGGTCCACACTAGCTTACTAGAAGAGTCCGATGCTTGTGACTTACCTGGTTCTGAGACCCCTTTCAGTTCCATGAGTGTTACCTATATCTGGCCAGGTAAACCATGTTTACTTGTGATCCCTCATGAGGTGCTCTTCCAAAAAATCCAGTCTGCTTGGATCAAGGATTGCAGTTTATAATGTCAGATGTGTGTAATCTTTAGGCTCCAGGAAGGTTGGTGATGGGACTGGAGGTGGGTAAGGGGGTGGGAATGGGTTTTGAAGGAAAAAAACTTGATGCAAAAGTCATGAAATCAGAAGCAAGGTATCTGCAGTTCTGTAGTGTTCAAAATTAACTTCTAGTCCTGTATTTTATTTGATTTCTTTTTGATATTTCCACAAAAATTTTTACATCAATGATCAAATTATAAGGGAACGTAAAAGTAGCAAATGAGGTGAGAGAAGGTCTTCAGAGGAACGCTGTAGGCCTGTTATTTCGGGTACTGCGATAATATCTGATAAAGTAATTACTAGGAATGGCGTCTTTACTGACTTACTGGTCACTCGATATGGATTCTTCAATAATGAGGATGTATTCTAGAGTGTTGAATTCAATGAAGTGATGAGCCATGTTAGTCTCCATCGAAAGCAGTAATATCAGAGTTGGGTATGAATTCATCACGTCTACATGAGCAGATCACGCCATCAAGCAGAGGAAACACATCGTGAAGGTCCTCGGTGTGACACATACAGATGGCTGTAGGGTTCATCGAACCTGGAAATTAGGTTTTCTAGGAATCCAATTAACTTGTCATTACTTACCTTTTGCTGCTGTCCCTGTCTGTCTGTCTGTCTGTCTGTCTGTCTGTCTGTCTGTCTGTCTGTCTCTGTTTATCTCTTCATGTGTGTCAAATATCTCTGGACTAATAACTCTTTGTTTGCAGGGAAATTGGAATGCAAGTAATTATTGATGAAAAATGTAGTCTATATCATTTAAATGAAACTTTGAGGTTATACCGCTACTCCTGCTTGCTTATTCCTTTCTTCTATATCCTCCTCTTTTCCCCCTTTTCTCCCCTCTCTCTTATCCCCTCCCCTTTCTCCTGCAGATCATCATACCTACTCTGACAATATTATCAACATTGCCCCATGTCATTCACACAAAATAAGTATAGCTTGACAAAACTTTCAAAAGAGGCAGACATGTCATGTTCAGTCGCATAAGTTAATGATTAAAACTGAAATATCAGATATCCTAGGTATAGATTAACTGTCCTTTTAATAATAGTGATGGTGCATTTTTCACTGGATTTTTTTGCAATATGTGTTTGTAATTACAGGAGCTGCATGGAGTTTGCAAAAAGCTGCCACATAAATATGATGCACAGATCGACCAGTGAAGGAATTTAGTTACTATGTAGTCTTGGTGTGTCTCTGCAAATTGCTTGAATTTCAACCCAGCGGACTATAAGTACTGCTGCTTTAAGACAATGTGGGGAAGACCCAGGGTAATTGTTAAGCCAAAAGCAGAGACAGATATATTGATATTGACAGCGACAGCATCAGGGAGGGCTTATGATTGGTTTCCTGCCTTTTAGAAGAAGATGATCCCAGGCAAAACCCGCTGCACAGTCCACCTCGGTCAGGTTCCGTCAAAGTCAGAAGTTTCTGTTAGAATGCAGTAATTGGTTTTCAGGGGAATGCATGCAGGCTTCATCTTGCACTTGCTATACCCCATTCAAAGCACTGCAGAGATTTGTCATGATATTCAAGGAAGTATGATAAGATTTGCTTAATAAGAAAGAGAATCTAAAAAGAGAATACAAAGAGGGCGAACGTTGGGCCGTGCACACTCAAAGAGTTAAAGCGCTGACTTCCCGTGACGTAACTCAAAGCAATTGCTGGAAACAATTAAGAGACTTTAAGTGACATTCCGTGTGTGCAGTCTATCACAGGAGGATACAGCATCTGATATTCCCTAGTTTTCGTGTTGATTGGAAAAGTGAATTTTAATGTGCATTGAAGGTCGATCTTACAATGGTGACATGGTGGGAAATTTTACATGCTTGCCAAGTAAAATGGAAATGGAACAGGTGTGGTCTTCATGCTGTAACCCCAGAAGTTGAAGGAATGGAATAATACGTATTTGTTTGGATTGATTTTCCCCTTGAATGTATGGACAGTTTTTCCCCCATGATCAATGGGGAAACCTATAGGTTGATACAAGCATAGAATTGCAATAGATGTCAGTGGGATATCGTGATTTTGTTCCAGGTAAGTGATGTTGAAAGTTGTACAATTTGCTGGTAGGCTGCATATACTTTTCACCAGGAAGGTACAGTTCACATTTAGTTTATAATTTCTCAATTCTTGGTCTCTTATTTTATACCAGTTCCAATTGTAAGTGCTGATAAGAAGGTGTTTGCATTCATGACAAAATGGTTCAACAGGGTTAAACTGCACTGACAACTGACCTCTGAGAACATGCAGGTATGACTTAATTCTCTGTTCCTTGCAACAGTTATTTTTTGAGAGTGAAACTTCAAGCCCCCATTCCCTTGAGATCTGGAATGGACTTTATGTGTGATGTCAACAATAGATCTTAGAAACAGTTTGTTTGCACTGGCAAGACTTTTGACATCAGGGTATGTTCAGTGTAATAACTATGTTTGAAGTATACCTGGAAATGGAGAACAATGAACACAGTCTGCATCAAAAAGGCATTTCATGGTCATTGATCTCATAAATTACCTCTTGTTATTTTACATTCATCTGTTTCTGTTTGTTTTTCTCTAATTGGGACTACTTCACACTTGTTGTTCATTGATCCTTCAAGCTCAAACTTCTTTTTTCAGATGCTTTAAACTGACAGAACATTTTATCAAACTCACTTTGAAATTGAAGTGTATTTCGTAGATAATATTCTGCAAATTTGGAAAGCTCTGACGGTGCTCCTGTGGTGTGGAGACTGGAAAAAACAAAATATTTTAAAACAGGAAGGTTTTCCTGTTATGTTTCTTGTAGTATCTTTCTAAAAGCAACTTCAGGCTTTCATAAATGGTATAGAGAACATGTGTGGCAGCATCGCAATGGGACAAATTGATCGAAGAGACTATTAGTCCACTTCACAAATATTTTAAAAGAACTGAAAGTGCTTTTGATTTTAGAAGCGCAACCTTTGCAGATTGCATTTAATTATTTGCTCGTTTTATTATGGCCATGCAAGCACATTCTGTCGTCTAAGTTATTTATACTCCAAGGTTCTGCTTTGCTGGAAGTAATCTTCACCTAAAATTATTTAAGTCGTTGAAGTGGATTGGCCCAGTCAGACAAAGTTTTGATTTTTCTGAGCGGCCACTTATGAGGACTCTTTCTTCTTCAGATTTTTTTTCAGATTTTTTTTTCTTTGAGAGAGAGAGAGAGAACTATTAAGGGACCGTGAACTATTATTCGTGGCAAGGGAATGAGCTCTAGTGGGTTTTACCATTTCAATTTTTCATGAGTACTAGCTCTTTCGTATGTGTGTAACAGTCTGACACTAGTGCACTAGTCCTCATCCGCATCGTCTTGACATACTTGAATTCCATTATGTAATGAATTCTGAGAACTCTGCTTGTGAATGTGTCCACTTAAATCTTAATCATGCTACACAAGGCTCTGGCAGAGCACAACGATACACTCAGACCACGTGCCGATTATCCCCCGAACATATATTTGGTCGAGTTTAAAATTCGGTTACGGTTTATGGGTTTGAATGTACAGTGATATCTCAAAGCAACCAGTCCCAGATCTCTCAGTAGAGAGAGATTAGCACAAAACTGATGCCTTTATTCACAAAGTACAAATTAGAGAGAAGCGAATTTTAATTCTGATAAAAGAAGGATTGTAGGTAGTTGTGACACACGTTTTGCGTGACTCTTTGTACTTTCTTCCAAATTAGGCATGAGCTTCATATCTCATCGACAAACTTGTGGTAAAAAATGATCTAGAAATTGCAAAGTACAGTAAGTCACTGCTCACCATGGCCGGACCAAACCACAAAAATGAAATGTTGATGTTTGAATTTGTCTTTAGGAAATGCCCCACAGATGACATTGTTTAGCGCCGCTCCCTGTAGCTTTGAACATGAAATGTTTTTTGGTCACAGGTCTATGAGGTTTTACCCAAACTGCAGGTATGATGTTTGTATGATCATGCATCGATGATGTACTGATGTTAATGTAACATCTCGACTGGTGCATGCCTGGACTGGAAATATGTTATAAATAGATATTTCCCTGTGAAAGTTTGGCGAAATAGTTCCAAGGAACAAAATTTCTGCTAGTGGGGAGCGTAAAGAGTACGTGTGATCTCAAACTTAAAAAAAAACAGCTGGTATACTAGCTCAATACTCCAGAAAGGCCTGTTATTACCGTGAGCTGTAGGGAGAGCTTGACTTAGCCGTGCACCAGAACTTTTATAAATGATATGAGGGAAACTTTGTGAGATAGAATTATGTTTAAAAAGTTGCAGCCAGGTGCTCAAGTGGTGTTATTGAGAATGTTTCATCAAATCTAATTGAACTTTTCAATCTACATTAAGGCCACTTGCCATTAAAAAAATTGTTTGGCTTCTTTACCACCGCCAAATGCTTGCATGGTTAGACTGGAGAAATAATTAGCCACTTTGATTGATGAGGTTCTAATGTGTGTCACAGGAACAACCTGCCTAGTATGTAGGTCATAAATATGACATTGCCACTGAGTAAATACAGTGGGCCTTCCCTACTGCGTGTGGATTCAGCGTCAAGTCAACATTAATTAGGAACGCAAAAGAAAACAGTCGTATAAACCGCGTTTTATTGCATGTCACAATAAGCACACATCATCATATGTGTGCTTAAAGTATGATCAATTTGCATCTTTGGCTTGTCGGATCTGTCTTCAAAGGGTATCGTGTTGTCCGCATTTACATGGCTTGTCACATCTGTGTACTTGAGGAATTACCTATTAATGTGCATTTACAGTATGTCATGTCATGCTTGTATGCTTCAAGTAATTTCATTATGTGCGTGGTGATGCTTTAAAGTGTTTTGTTCAATATGGATCTCCAGTATGATCCAACAGTGTGTACATGGATGATGTAGGCTATAGAGAAGCTGCCTCATAATTTTAAGCTTAATTTTTTTAGCAGTAAGATTTGTATATTTACATAGTCAAAAGTATTCCAGTATGAATCTCTCACTCTTGTTTTCTGCTTTTAATTAAGTTTGACATTCCAGGAAGCTAACAGGAAGCTAAGGTACTTTACAACTCAATTACAAGCTAGCTACAATGCTACAGAGTGTCACTCTCTGCAAGTTAAAAGTAAATGGAGGCAAAAGAAGAGCACCTAAAAGAACTATGGAAGTTGGCGCATATTCATGAGTTTCAGAAAGAGAAGAAGACATAAAAAACAAATTTCCTTGATTTTGTAAAAATACAGAGAGGCATTTTCTCAGAAATTCTATAGATAATTCCATTGCCGCTTATTTACTGTATGGCAGGAATGTCTTTTTTTTTCAGTGGGAGAACAAAACACTGTCAGAGGTGAAATTAAGTCTAAATTGAAAGCTAATTTGCTGTACTGCCCTCTAATTTGTTAATTGCACACAGTGCTTGAAAGACAAAATCTTCTCATAGAATGACCTGAACAGTGTATAAAATCACTACAAAGACTATTCCTTCAAAGAAGTATTTTCATTCAAGGACCTTCAAAAACAGGTAAAATCAGGTAAAGTGCGCACTTGTTTTGGAGGCAGAAACCGTGGGAGCCCAACAGATTATTTTAACATCGTACATGAAGACACAGTTTAAACTGACATTTCGTACGTTCACAGAGTATTTGTTCATTGTTCATGTACTGAGACACGCAAATTTTTATCAAGAATCACACATTCAGACGCCAAGTACTCATCTTCAAGGCCACTGTACTGACAGAAACTAGGATAGCAGAGCAAAAAAAAGAAAAAAAGCCCCAAACCCAAGTAACAACAAAGCACGTTATGTGATCTATGGAATCTTAAGACAGATGATTCGCAAGTTTTTGAGCGTTTTTTGTCTGCTAGGGTAAAGATAGCTCTCTTTGCATTGGGTACCAACAATGTCAGCTTCAACCCGGTTCTGTAAATAGTGACCTGGATCCAAACTTTCACTAACGTAGGTCATTTGTGACCCCCCCAAAAAAATCTATTACTTAATTACCTAACTAAAAACACATCGTCATGCCAATACTAAGATGGTGAAAGTAACATGCAAAACAAAATGTCTGATTTGGATTCAGAAAGAACTTGCAGACTAACGGTGGCCGTATTTTCGGGCACCCTTGTCTTGGGTACCGAGTCTGATTTTTGGACTTGGTGCAAACAGTGAAAGATAGTGTGGTTCATATATGTTGATGTTCATATATGTGCATCGACAATAGTTTTCGCACTAAAGCATGGGATTGCCCGAATCCTGCATTCGTTTTCTAGAATCACTCACAAAGTTTTATCTAAAATCCCACACACTTTTCCACAACTGAGGTTGCATGCAGCTACAACAATAAATACACACAGTAAATTGCAAGTTTATCTTTACCAAGTGACAGCTCTCATCTTGAGTTTGAAAATCCCTCCCCCAATTTTTTTTTTTTAGAGAAGCGTTATCCTCCTCCTAAGGTTCAGTTTCTTAGCATGAACACTGATGGACACACACACATACTTTACCCACATAGTTTTTGCCAGAGTGGGTTTTAGGTGGTAGCAGTTTCACCTGTTCTACAACAGCGACCGCCACCTGAAAAAAAAATCATATCCGCTCTAAAAAAGCTCTGCTCGACTGAAAAGAGTTGACAATAGGATGGTGCCTATTTCAAATAGAGCAAGAAATCGTCTCTATACTGCATGTGCCATTTTGCATCATTAAGCACCTCAGTCAGTTATGAAAACTGTTGGACATCAGGGAGAACCCCGCCGACCCAGACCCTTTCCGTGGCGATTACTTTGTGATCATTTACGAGTACAATGGACAACCAGCCCCCTGTAGAGAATCTGCATACATACACATGCTGACGGACACTCATGTACCGTTCCAAAATTGATCTCTGTCGACAGATCAATGACATTCCATCCGTCATATTTGACATACTTGATTCTGGCCTGTAAGGGTACGACGACCAGAACATGCATGGTACAACAACATCTCAGTCTTTCAGTTTCGAGAAGTGGCGAATGTTGCGTTCGGTGAGGCAGGTGTCTCCCCGTGTTTCGACGTCTCGGCAGAGTGCTCCGACGGAGAGACTTTTGAAGTGTTTGTCTGACAGCTGAGAGATCTACTTACCTATGAGTGTTCACGATAAAACTGCAGTAAGTGATAGCTCATTGGCAAACGTGTATGCATGCTGTGTAAAAAAAAAGGATAGACCAATGAAATGGCATTTACAGGAAACAGAATTTTGATTGATGTACTGTAAAAGTTGTGCTTTCAATAAATTACTACATAGGATTTAAAGTCTCTTTTCTAAGCAACATGTGGTATATACATTCTTGATACATGTGTATCGCAACAATTACGGACTCCACGCCTGGTCTAAGCAATTGATTACGATCGCAGAATTTCATGTCCTGATACTGATACATGTTTTATTCCTGCACTTTGTCCTGCAGTGATAATGGAAAAAGCAACAGCTAGTACGGCAAGGTGCTACCATTATAGTTTTATTTCAAGCAATCGAGCCCACTGCAAATGTTGTTGATTGCATACTTTGTTTTGGAGACAAACATTGCATATACGTTGAGTCTCCTAATCAAGAGATTTAATTAAGTGTGCCACTGCGTTGTTGAAGCTATCTGTACTGTGACTGGTGAATATCCGTGACTTAATTGGTCTGCTGTCGGGTATACCTTTTTGTTTTCTTCCATTCGACCACTGCCTTGACATCAGATGTTCATGCATTAACTTCCTCCTGCCGACCTTGCAGCGACGGAGAGTTTGAGACCAGGAATCGGATCGTCGATGCTTTCAGTTATTGAGTCTCATCATAAACGGCCTCCGCATGCGACAGGAAGGAGGCTTAACCCTTCTGGTTGCACTGCATACACTGGGGTGTCACAGGGGATCGTGGTATTGTGGCCAAGACATTTCCCTCAAATCAAACAAAAATGCCATTTCTTTTCTCTTTTTTGCTTTTGCTTCCGAGTCTTTGCCGACAATTTCCAGCAGTGGAGTCAAATGTTCCAAGGTACATAAGCCTGGATTTTGTGGCAGTGTTGAGGCATCACGACTGACAGCAGTTGGTTCAGCATCAGTGACTCTTTGGATGGGACTGTTGTAATATTAGCTCTTTTTGTAAATTGCTGTCAAAGTTTATTGAATTTTGTAGACTCCATTTCCAAAGCATGGAGGTACTGCACAACAGAACGGACAGGTAGTGGACCGACTTGATGCGATTAACCAAATCAGCCGGCAGTACTTGAAAAGTGTGCCTGCCGTCCGGAGGTTGCTGCAAACCCATGACTTTGTCGCTGGAAATGAGTTGGTCGCATGACCGGTTTCCTCTCATGGTAAGAGGAGAGATGAAACTGCCTGGATCTGCTGTTTTGGAGTCTTTGTCCCATGGTTGTGGATCTATCCTTAAATAATGGAAAATCTTGACTTTCTTTTCTCTTGCAGACTTTTCTAAAAGGAGCTAGTTTAAAGGAGACTATAATAAATGAAAGAAATCTTTTGAAGAAGTTGATCACGAAGGTGAGTACAAGCATTCATATTTTAATCTTGTAATGTGTGTATCAAGGCACTTAGTACTGCCGAATGTTTCAACATATCTGTAGATTTGATGTCCCATGAGTTTGTCGCGGTTGCACAACGTGGAAGAAATTTCTCTTAGGATAAGTGGCAGGTGTTAATAATTCTACTGTCATGTATTGGCTATTTATGTCTTATACATTTAAATTTATCTGCTGTCATTTCAGTGTGAAACTATAAAACGGGAATAAGAGTTGAAAATGTGTCATATTTTGCCACTGGAAGTCAAATATGTTATAGCCACTACAAAAAAGAAACATTGTTTAAGCCCTGGCATTTTTGCATGCAAATCCATTCCCATTGGTCTATGTAGTACTCACAAAATACACATAATGTGCTAAATCATGTCTCAAGAAAACCTTTTTTGCATGATAGAACATGACATGATATCCAGATAGACCATAATGGTTAGGGTATGTTCCTCTCAAGAAGGCATAAACATGTATGATATCATGTGAGGATTGGCTGATTTGTCTGTATGATTTCAAGTAACTATGATTGACAGCTAGGCTCTCCTGGAGAATCTGAATTTTGTAGGGCCAACAGTAAATGTTGAGACCATTTTCACATTCAGATATCTGGAAGATGAATTCATAGTTCTCTTTCAGATTTTGTGACAAGGTGATATTGTCCACTACTTTTTCTTCCCTTAAACACTGACGAAGAACAAAGATACATAAATGACAAAGCTATTGCCAGTACAAGCTCATATTCCAGCTTTAAATGTTCACTGCTGTCTTAACAGCTGGATTTATAACCCCCCCCTTCCCCCAACATATGTATACATTGATGGTTCTCATGTGGAATTGCGCCCAATGTTGCAAGTTTATGTACTAAAATTCCTCTTCGATGACAGAGATTGGGAAACGAAAGGAAAAAAAAACCAAAAAACAATCTCAAAGGTGAAATGTAAATTGGATTCGAATGTGTCATTTCAATTAAGAAAATAATGTGAACAAACTGATTATAGCAGTTTTTGCTAACCTTTTTTAATTGGTTCATTCAGTCAACCCATTTTTGGGTAACATTGACTTTTGACCTAAATGTAAAAACTAGTCTACAGTTGCTAAATTAAAGGTATTTGTTCTAATTCTAGAATCAATTATGATTACAATGACTACAAATACAGGGAAGTACGCTAGAGCAGCGCAGCCCAAGTACAGTAATGCATGCATCAGTACCAGTGCCTCAGAGTGTTTGGCTTACCCTCAACTGGCTATTGTTGTTAACTGATGTCTGTAACACTGTAATACACACTTTTGGTATCAGCGCAGCTATCCTCTAAATTCTGGTCCACTGCATGTGTTTCAATTTGTATTGCTGCTGCACATTGAAAGGAAAATAGGATGGTATGAGTGATCAGGGGTGGCTCCAAGATTTTCTTTTTTTTTTAAGATAAGAGGGTGAGGGGAGATTCACTAGATTCATGCATTATGGGGAAGTGTGGTCCTTCTGAAAGGAGGAAATTTTGGGGAGTGCATGTGCACCCTCGGCATCCCCTCCTCCATGGCTCCACCACTAGGACTGATGCATGATGAAGTCATGATCCTTGGTGGATCGTGAGCCCCAGGTGGATCGTGAGCCCCAGGTGGATCCTGTTGGTGTAAATGGTCTCTTGTCTGGACCCTGAATTTGCTGGACTGATGATCACTGTGTTGTAATTGTTATATTATGTGGCACTTGCTAGTTACACCATTGAATGTCTGTCAGAAGAGTTTCACTCAAAGCACTGAGGTGTGGTAACATTCTTGGTACATTTGACCAAGATTATCTTAGTGCTTAGTCGGCCAAGTTCCCAAAGGGTCAATCCGCCAGGAGACAAAGCAGGTACATGAAATAAATCCGGTGTGGATTCTTTGATGTGCTCCTCGTTTTATAGTAAAGTGTATGGGTTTTTCTTACAGCTGCAGTGAGTAATGAACAGCAAGAAAGACAGGAGAAAGGGAAACAGAGTGAACAACTAACTACAGTCATTCACTTTAAATACAGAATTTATAGCTGCTAGTCCACAGTGGCTGAGACTCTTCAAGTTACTTATACAATTTTTGCTTCTCCCCAAAACAAGGAAAAAGAATATCTTGGAAAAGGTATCTGCATAGTCTTGAAATTTGAAGTATGACAGTCTCAGTTTTCATATGTGGATCTGGAAAGTAGGAAATTTAAGCCTTCGTCCCATATATCATATCCAACGGAGCAATGTAATCTGTGGTGTTTGTACAAAGCTTTTTTGCGATCGAGCCACTGTAAATATGAAATGTTTAAGAGAACAAAAATTTATGCCCCTATTACTTTGCCTGGAATATTTGCAATTCCAATGCTTTTGAGACATCACGTATGATGTATCACTCCTTAAAAGCTCTCTGGGGATTTATCTCATGAATATTTATGATTATTTTGATGATTATGGTGGTTATACAATACATCCTGTGAGTATCAGACTTGTTGAGGAAAAGGTCATGTTAAGGTCAACATTTGTTGAAGGTGTGACATGAAAAACACATTTTGGGGTATTGACTGAATTATTTGTGTAAAAAAAGTGTTCGAAACATCCACAATTTCCATCAAAATCCATCAAATATTGACCATTTTACAAACAAATCTCTATTATACGAGATCCATCTTGAGTAAACAGTGACCCAAATATGCAGATCTGTATAATCGTACTTTAGTTTGAGGAGGAGAAGAAAGGAAACATAAAATAAGCTTTGAGAAACTTTCAATTAATATTTCAGTTTTAAATAAGAGAGAGACTTTCTAGGTTTTGAATTGTTGTTCATGCCTGTTAGACAAGTTGATGGGGGATTGGTGCAGGCTAAGTCTCCCTAAAAACCTTTTAATCCCCAAGAGTTTAGTTATGTAGGTGAAATATATATATCAACTTTATGCACATGTGCTTGTGGGTTCTCCCATCCTATTTCTATTTTTTACCCCAGAGAAATCTGACCTGTCAACAGGCATGATGTCGCTTTTTATTTTTTTAAATATTTTTGAGTTACTTAAATCCTGTTTTGTTCTCTATGTTTGTGGTTTATTGTTTTGTTACAATTAAAAGGTAATAAAACTAATGGATTCAAATCTAATTTCATTTTTTACTTACGTGGGTTAAAATAATGTGATTCTGCTGACAATTCAGGAAGAATTTGAGAATCTGTTTTTTTTTACCTTGATATATACCTGTACGTGTATAATATGGCCATGTCTGTTGACTGCAATGTGTTAACATAAGTGAAAGATGCTCAGATAGGTACGTAAGACGTTTCTCAGTAGTAATTTCTTCATACATGGATGTGTACCTTACTGCACCATGCAATTGTAACTACACAGGTTTCTCATTGACTGATTGTGACCAAACAAAATGCTCCCAACTTCATGCATTCAGTTACAGTATTTGAGGATTTGAAGTATGAAGACCTGTGCAGCTTCTTTAAATATAATTAAATTTCAAATTTTGTCAGCTATGTGTAAATGAAGCCAGTGAAAATGAATTGGACAGTAATTCTTCATAAATTTCTCTGTCACCATAAATCTGTTGCAATTCTCTCTACCATGCTTGTGTTGACAAGTTTGTTTTGTCAGTAAATCTGCAATCTTTTAAAAAATAATTCTTGTAGCGTCCCCTTTTCCCCCTACCATTCGAAGGGATCATAAACTGAACTGTGTATTTAAACTGCGTTTAGTTGACGTTTCTGTTGTTTTTAATTGCTTGCTTTGCCTTTGGCGAATGTCAACTGTCTGTTTTTGAGATTTTAAAAGTTTGATTGTTTTGCCTCGATCCTGATTCTGCCTCCATAAAGTTTCCTGTCTCGTATATCATTTTCACTGCATCCACTTTCCTCCTGGTTTGAGTCTTGTGGTATAGTGATGGTGTTGGTTGCACATAATCGGTGCAATCTTTCAGAAGCAGACAGGATTTGCCATTCTCGTATCCTCACCTGCTGAGTTTCGAGATTTTTGATGGTTTGGATTAATGTGTGTTGTGTATGTTGATAAGTTTCATCGCAATCCATGGACTTGTCAAATTTTTATTGCCTTTCCTTGAGGTAAGTCATTACTGCAACTTGTGGGGAAATTGGATATGGCTCATAACGTGGCTTATTCCTTTCGACATATGGCAAGATCGAGAAAGCCGGACACAAATATTTCACAGTCATTTAACGATCACTCTGCTTGAAATAGTTTCTGTTTACTAGGTCTGCTCATGAGATCACATGTAATCCATCAAACAATCATGAAGTACCATTTCTTCAATCACATGAAAAAACAATTAGACCACTTTTGGGTGCCTAGCTGAGAAAATCTCCATTCACGGAGAGGGTGATAGTTACGTAACACTCCACTGAGTGGAGAGGGATTCAACATTTGGAAGTGCTAGCCAAAGCCGCTGGCTCGCTTCGAAGACACCGCCGTAGGAATAGAAGATGCAGTTTAAAATACAGGCTTCAAGGATGATTGTGATGGAGGGTGTTTGGCTGAGTCCTTGGGATTGGATGCCTCTGTAACATCTGTCTCAAAATTCAGCAGAACATGGCATTCTGAAGGCGACTGCAGATGCTTTTGTTCATTACTGTAAAGGGTATCATTGCATGGTATCCTTGTAACACTTGATCCCGTTACCAGTATATGTTGATTCCAAGGGAGTCGGGAGCCCTGGTCTAAGTGGCACTTAATAAAAGTTTAATAGCCATTACCCTCCGACTGGTCAAGAATGTCTTCTCATCAAAATGGATATACCACCATCCATTGTGGAGTGCAAAGTAAACAAGGTAAAGAGGCCGCCTGCCCTTAAGCACACAGGGCAAAGTTGTACAATGTTTCGACCATCCCATTAGGGGATATTTCAAGTATTTTGAATAGAAACCATTCAACTGTGTGGCCAGAGGGCAACTGAGCCGACTTCGAATGCGGATTTGCACCGCCAGACTGCCGAAGGTAGGAAAAGGAGCGCGACTGTAGGTATTTACTGCAGTGACTTTTCTTAAGTCTTTGTTTCTTGTTGAGTTTATCGACTCTGTTTAAGTAGCAAGTTATCTACAGGTAATTTGGTCTAATGAAACATTGTTTTGGGAATATTAGACCAGGAAGGAATTGGAAGTCATTTATAGATTGATGTTGGTATGTAATTTATACTGCCCTTGGCCATATTTACACGTTCCTCTCACTTTGCGTTTTGGGATCACTCACGCATAGGTGAAGGCTAGAGGCATTTCGCTTCACGTATCTCATGTCAAACACAAAATGTGATGTTGAAGTGCTCAGAGTGTAGCCAAATCCGTGGTCCCAAGCCAGCCGAAATTCTGGAATTACTCCGTTCATTAATATGCAACGTTTTAGTTCTGAGCTACCGTACGGTTGATCCTGAGTGCCTTAAATTTGGTATGTTATATGCTAGCCTAGACCACAGGGATGATCACCACAGTCACTGTGTATTCTATTTGTCATTATGGTTGTTGCAAGCTTCTTCTTTTTTTCTCATAATTAGAGAAGGATAGGTATTTGTGACATTAAATGAGCAACTGTTTGCCCTTTCTTCATTCAAATTGGGTGTTGGCATATCTACTTAAAGATTTTTTAAGTTTTCCCAAAAGATGGTATGTCAATGACAAATTTCATTAGAAAGTGTGGTGGACATGCAGTGGACAGGAAAAAAATGTTAATTTTTTTTCATATGTTCATGTTCCACAGATAATATTCATAACTGTGTGCTTTACATTTCTCCCTTTAGCTTTAAACGTGGAATGTTGTCTAACTTTATGTTACCTGCAGAGTCCCAGTGAATAACCAACTATTCCATGTCCAAAGCCAAGGAGAAGCTTAAAAGGTCCTGCTCGTAAATATTAACTCTGGAACATCAACAAAAGAAAATTAAAACTTAATGTTTTTTTTCTGTCTACTGAGAAATATCTCTTCCTGGTTTTGAAATCCACTTGACACAGTATATGAGAATTTACAGTTGTCTCGTCACCTCGGTTTGGCCATAATTTCTTATTTGCAGGTGTGTAAAATGGTATCTTAAAACAAAACTATAACAAAGCTAAATTGTAAATGAGAATTTAACCATGACAGTTGACCCTGACTTGTTTTGCAATTTGTCAGTTTGTTACTAGGTGGGAGTCTGGTTCTATGAACAAGAGCTTTGGCTACAATCCTCCTTGATGAGCAGGAGCCTTGCATTTTCTTCCCCTTAGTCTACAAATGCCCCTGGAAGGGCCTTCATCCCTATTTCCCCAATATTACAAGTTGAGGAAAAATACAAACCCTGTGGAAAACCCTCATCATTTTGAGCGGTGACGTGTGTCACTCATTTTGTTGCCATGGCAGCAGATGTTGACGGGGATGTGGAAGAAAAGCAAAACATTTCATTTCCTTCTGACGTTACAGCGTAATATGCCTGACTGAAATGTCAACCCATGATCACAGACGTGTTGGAGGTTTCAAATTCAGAAGAACAGTCGAAGTTGTCATCCTCAAATCAGGCCATCTTTGTCGCTTTCATGTGGAGTGACAAGGAGGGGGGGGGGGAACAGAGGGAGAAGGCAAGGAGGAGGGGGGAACAGAGGGAAGAAGGCAAGGAGGAGGGAGAAAGGGGAGAAATGATTCATTTCAGGTTTTAACTCAGAGCAAATTGTCATTGGAAGAATTTTCAAACCTGATGATGATTGCTTTCATACTTAAAATTGTGTTGGCAGTAATATGTGATATGACTTGTGTCAGTGTGTGTGTCTGTATGTGTCAGTACGCAGATATAGTGAAGGGGAAGGGAGGGGGAGGAGCAAATGGGAAGAAGTTGGCCGGGAGGGGGGGGGAAGTCCAACTGGAAAGATTTTTAGCCATATGTTGACCTACTTATATGTACAGTTTGTTTTTTTTTGTTAATCTTCTACACTTTAATTTTTGTCTGCCATTTCACTCATTACACTGTTGCCATAATCCATAGATTTATAAAGAAGACATTCTCTACAAACGGGTTGTTTGTGCTGCCTCTCGAACTCTCCGGTCGTTCCCTCGAGGTTCAATGTTCTCATGAAGTGGTTGGTTCAATCTCTTGCTCTGTGATTGACTTTCAGTAAATTTGTGGTTTGTTTTGCTCTGTGTGACATAATCGCTGTGATGACACTTCCTGTCAATTGTTGGCTAAGTTGTTTCTTCATTTTTTTTTTGTGTATGAAATGAATGGCTTTATGAATTTTATGTTTTCGTGACTAACATTTTTTTTCTTTTTTTAGTATCGTAAACTTTCCGATAAGACGTGTCATCACCGGTACATTAGTACCAAATGAAAATGGCAGAAAATTATGGGTGCAAGTCCACATGTTCTTCAAATGTCAACAAAGCAAGTATTTCCATCTGGCGACAAAATGACCAAGGCAACCCACAGGGAAGACATATCCAGTGTTATTTTAAGCAAAAGTTATTCCAATCTCATCCTGGAACATGAGATGAGGCCTAATTTTGTGTAACCCCTAAGAGAAAAATAAAATATATCATGAGCATCACAAGGATGAGACTTAATTTTGGAAAGGCCCGACTCAAAAAATAACATGATTTTGGAAGCATTTGACATATATAGATATACCATCTGCCACTTGGGAAGTTTGGCATATTTGGACGCTACCCTGGTTTCAAGTCGTAATGATGTGGTTGAAACACAAAAAATAAAAAAAAATGCAGGTTGAGCTGTGCTAATAGCTTGATCCTCATAGAATTGTTTGCTCTTCATTCATCTCCTTGACCAGATTTTCGTTTGCGGCAATGTAGTGGCAGGTTATTAAATGGAAGGCAATTGCTGTTTGGTCCTCACTTACCTGTTTCATGCCACATGCGTACCTTCATTCTGTGGTGCACCATGGTAATTCTCCTTGAACACTGCCCTCAAACCACGTGACTTGTGCTATGTACTCTCCTTATCTTTCTACTCCTGTGTTTGGTCAGGTCTGTAAATATAGATACACCGTGTCGAAAAACGTGCCAAAAGATACTCATCCAAAACAGGCTCAAAGATGATGGCAAGGATGAGGAATCCTAGTGTATCGATGGAAAAGGTTGAAAACTTGACGATGGCAATAGAATACCGCAGATGCAAACGCAGTGCAAAAACTTCACTGGCGGACCAAAAGGCTGGCAATTACGGAAGGGCGGTGACCAGATACACACACACACACACACAAATTGCCAGATGCTAGACCATGGTCAATACGGTAATGCATAGGTTATATGAGGTCAGCACGTCGCTAGCGAATTCCCAAACAGTAAGTTTTGGGGATTCACAGTGCGTACTCCCTCACCTCATATAACCTATGCATTACCTGTATTGACCATGGTCTAGCATGTGGCAATTTTGTGTGTGTGTGTGTACGTGTGTGCCTGTGTGTATCTGGTCACCGCCCTTCCGTAATTGCCAGCCTTTTGGTCTGACAGCGAAGTCTCTAGCTGTGAGTACGTTGCTAGCGAATTCCCCAAACCAATGAGTTTTGGGGATTTTGCACTGTTTCAAGATTTTTTTCTTATTTCTTTATCAGTCTACTTCCAATCTGTTGATTTGCATGCGTGTCATAATTTCTTTTGAGTCCCTCCCCCTTTGGTTTTCCAAAGGTGGAGACATGGGACTCTTGTCTAACCAAAATGGAAAATTTTAGACCTTTAACCTTCATTCATGTAATTTTCATCAAAGTTGATGTCTCACAGTATTACCTTTTCCCTCGTTGCATCCTCCTCATCTCAATTCCCAGAAAACAGAATTTGCAGCATGTACCTATCATGGTTTATTATCGACAAGGTAGCAGTTTTATTCCGTTTGAAGAATCTTGTTGTTTTATGTTTCGATGTGAATCTCATCAGGGTATTCAAGAGAACTTATGTTACTCTGTCATGCTAGAGGCAGTGTCCCTACTGGAGATCTTCAAGAAACATCAGACTCGGTAAGATTAATTGGCTTTGTTGTTACTATGGCAACTGCATAGTGTGAGACAATTTGTGTTTAGTAGGGAGTACGTGTCCATCACAACTCATCACTCTCATTCATGCAAGTATACCCTTGATACCTTGTTACCTGTATGGGCCCATTGCTGCTTACCTTCACAGCTGTTTGTGCCGGAGTCACAGTATATGTTGACCATACGTTGTACCTCCACTGTGCATATCTTCTTCTCTCACATCATAAATACATGTATGCAGAGTGGAAAAGTTGCTCCTACAACTTGCATGTTTTCCATGAAAGGAAGGATGAGTTTGCTGTGCACCTTGGCACATCC
Organism: Stichopus chloronotus; assembly: GCA_021234535.1. Classification (NCBI taxonomy): domain Eukaryota; kingdom Metazoa; phylum Echinodermata; class Holothuroidea; order Aspidochirotida; family Stichopodidae; genus Stichopus; species Stichopus chloronotus. Next base: position 26,588,990 of record CM037832.1, on the reverse strand, counting down.
ACCTTAAATGCCGTAGCTGCCAGCTCAGTTTTTTTTTTTAGCAATAGATGTTTCTTTTTGTGCAAGCCATTAATCCCTTTATGCTAAAGGCATTACACCTCGAGTGTCTTGTCCCACCTGACACTCTCACACTGATTAAGTACATGTTGGCAATATTTCATATTCACAGTAAAGTCATCATGTGTGTTTAATTGGAAGAGTCAACCAGTCCCCTGAAAGAACAAAAACTTAATAAAAACTTGAGCATAAATTCTGTAAGATAAACTTTGGAAAAATTGTGTTTACTTAATAACCTCTCAAGGTATGAATTGATTAATTAAATTAGGTCGTTGTACCATGTAAGAATTGAAGATATTACCCTCAGGATTAGTACATGTATATCCATAATAAGCAATGTATTCATTTCCCCCCTTCCCTACGTCATTTTTCCCACGTCTTCATCACGATGCAGTGTGATTCCCTTACGTAAAGTTTCTGAATCTAGACCAATCAGGAGTAAAGAGTAAAAGCGGTAAAAGAGACAAGTCTGCTCGTGTTATGTGTGTGTGACGGAACACCCGAAGGAAAAAACTTCAAACTGGTGTATGGAGTTAATCAAGTGAAGCTACACTTTTTTTTTCTTCTCCTCTGAACATGGTTGTCCATAAATGTGCTATTTATAGATGCACATGTGCATTTTTTGAACTAACTCAAGGAGATAAAACAGGATTCGGTGAAGACAGATAATAGCTGCTGTTTTGTCGCACTGTAAGAAGGAGGGTCCATTGGAGGTATGATCTGATTGTCAAAACAGAAAAAACCGAAGAGAAAATGAAGGAAGCCAAAAATTACCTCAGGGTGATGCTAATGTGCTCAGTTTCCCCAGTTTATAAATAACATTATTACTGGTTGTCTTGTCTGAGTACAGAGGATATGTTATGGTTGTGTGCCTTTCATCCAAACAAGAAGAAAAAAACCTGGCTAAACAGCTGGGAATTAAGTTTCCTTTTAGTGAATGTGTGTCTACCAAGAGCTAAGAATGTTTTTTTTTCTTTATAAGTGTTATGTCTGTCAATTAAGAACTTCAACAGTTTGGTTAATATTTTTGTTCATGAGTTTTGCAAGATGTCTTCACATTACTGCGGAATGTGGCAGATTCGTTCATCGAATGTTGGAAGACTATCTCTGCCACAGTTTGCGGAGAACACATACGCTGAGTATTCGCCCAGAACATACCTACAGTGCCAGTTGATTATTAACGTATTGATTTCAAAGTCATAATTTACTTCTGAGAAAACAACCCATCATATGTTTGTGAATGGGAAGTGACCTTTGTTGCAATGACTTATGTTTCAAAACACTGAGGAATTGTTTTCGAGGCTCTTCTTATTTTTGTATTGCCAGTTTGCTACTTTTTCATCAGTTTACAAAATTATCTTTTTTTGTTCCTTGTTCTCACATCTAAGGGTATTTTATTTGGTCCTATGTATTGAATGTTTATGTTTTTTGGTTTAACTGAAATAATGTTTACTGGCATACCAGGAAAAACTGCACAAAACGTTACATTAAGTCTTACACCCACATCCTCTCATCCAGAGTAAAGTAATTTCTGTGATGATAGACCTTAAGTCTTACACCCACATCCTCTCATCCAGAGTAAAGTAATTTCTGTGATGATAGTCCTGTAAGTGGGTGTGGGGAAAGGGGGGGTAAGGAGATGAATGAGGCAGTCTTTCTCTGTTTGTGTCTGCAGACTTAAACAAATCTTCACGCTCCATCATAGGAGGTAATGTTTTGAGCAAAGATACGTTTGTGGATCTTTTAAATACAAATTTAAAAGGGCAAAGGAAGGCCATCCAGTCCCATATAATGTGGAAATAGTTTTTATATATTAACAATTTAATGTAAAAGACAAAAAAAAATTAAAATGACTGTGGTAATTGTTACAGTATGTTTTGGAAGAGGTGCAAGTTTGATACAAAGCCAATTACACCAAACAATAGTTGGAAGATGGACCGTGCTACATGTTTCTTACCTTTTGGCCACTTCCAAACTAGAGCAGTTTCTTGAGAGCAGTCTCTTTTATTCAATCAGTATGTTTGCTGTACCCTAGCTCTTTTTACTTGTGGTAACTTTTGTGTGTGTGTGTGTGCATGTGCCCTTGTTTTCGGGTGGGATCGAGGACGGAAACAGTAGATTTTAGGTCCTCAGTAGAAAATTCGATAGATTTCTCCAGTCCTCTCAAGATTAACAATAGACAGTCTATTGTTAAGGTTAGGGTTGAGGAAGAAAAAACAAAAGAAAGCACAATGAGGTCCTGGAATGAATGAAAAACAAAGCTGCGTGTATGTGAGCATGTGTGCATGTATCAGTTAAAGCTTCTTATCTCAAAAAGGGAAAATCACTCAATAAATCTTGCGGGCAATATTTGCTATCGCAATTGTAAAGTTTTCAGTGGTGATGCTGTGTCTGAAACTCGATTGGCTTTTGTTTCAATAACTTTTCCAGGTGCGATTCAGTGGCAGATTTAGAGGTGGGACAGGTGCCCCCCTCTATTGGTGCCTATTAAATAAAAATTTAAAAGAAGAGCAAAAAAGAGGGAAGGAAATATGATGGTAGAAATGCAGTATAAGAAAAAGTGCCACCACTTCACATCTGATCATCTTCTGTTGGAAAAACTTTCTCAAACAGGAGAGAAACCTGGTCCCTCTCCTTAGATAACTCTCCCAAGACGTCGATCCATCGGGGCCCCGGCACTATCTCAAAATTCTGGATATGCCTCCTTGATTGTTTATGCATCTATTGTGTGTGCATCTATGATCCTTATACAAATTAAAACTCAATTCTAAAGGAAAACATTGTCAAGATACTGTAGATCTATTTAACATCTAGCATCTATCTGAACCACTTCTTGTACAAGTTCCCCTTCAATTTTTTTCTGATAGAGGCAAAATTTGCAATAAATTGTATTCTGATGCTAAAATTGAGCATGATAATCTTGTCCGCCAGTTACTACAGTACATGTTAAGTCAACTTTGCATACCACATTGTCTTTTCAGAGTTGTACGTAGGACTGACAACTTTTATTGCATAACATAGCTATGTGAACAGTATGTCACAACAGCGACGGTATTAGTCATGTCTCATTAAAACCACAATGCATTTTTGCATTCTCAGTGGATCATCGGCTGCATCAGGTGAGGCTTGTAATGATCATTGTCTGCCACTGTGCATGTCAAAATGTCTGAAACAATGGTCTCCCATACATCTCAGTCCTGCGTGAAAGTGGCGAACTCTTCATCAACATGACATGATGTACCCTCACTCAGGTGTACACCGGGTGGCATGGAAACAACAGGAATTCAATGCAATAATATTTGGAAACATTTTTATAAAACTGTTTTCCACCAAGTGTCAGAAAATGGAGTAACATGTGATGCAGTTAGACTTCATTACGTAGCTGTTGTCATGTTAACAGACAGGTGGGTGGTGTATCGAGATGTAATTTGCTCGAGTTTTTGTCTTTAATTGTGCAATTCAATCATTCCTCATCGTTGTGACAGTTGTCTCCAAAATGTTCAAGCTTATATTTGAATCGCCGTGGTAACCTGAGGTAACCCGTACTGTGGTGATGTGTGACATAATGTTAATAAAGTTACCTTGTGGATGGCATTCCAGGCACCTTTTGGAGAATGTTTAGAAAAATAAGTCATAGTGAAGAAGAGAACGGGGGGGGTTGGGGCAGTGTGTGTTTCAGGAGGCAACTTATACACATGCGTCTTTTACAAACTATGCAAGGCGATGAGCAGTATATGCTTGCTGATTAAAGAAATGAAAAGGAATTGGACTAAATGTGCCCCATTGAAGGAAAAACAATATGCACATCTTTCTCTCAATATAGCTTATGGTAAGACATTGATATGTATTACAAAAACAACAATGTTGATGACACAAAGCAATTAACACTAGCACAATCGGAAGAGCAGTTTATGTGTCTCGGCTCTGAGAAAGACAAACAACCTTTTTTCTGCATCCATACCAACAGGGAAAAAGTCTCTTTGCAATCAAGGAAACTTGGATGTGACATGGACGGATGTACATGTGTGTGTCTGTGCATATGTATGCCTGTCTACGCTGATGTATGGTTTCACAGAGATAATTGTGTTAGCATCATGCACTAGTTCATAAGTATACCTTAACGGTAGCTGCAGACTCTGAGAACTCAAAGAAAAGAAAATAACAAGAGCACTGAAAGTGATGTTTCAAAGCGAGACTTTAGTTAGCTGCGGCATATGTGTCTGTAACAGTAACATCCATGATCTGTCCCACGAGGAAGTAAAGCATAAGTGTAATCAGCATTCATGTTTTGTGGAAGAGATCGACCATGCAAATCTCTGACGATCAGTTTGGAAATACCTATCAAGGGATATAGCACTATCTGTTTTTGTCCGTCAGAAGGATGTACAGCTCATATGCCTTTTTACTTCGCTTTACATATTAAACGGAGTGAGTGCAGGTAAGTCATTTAATGCCATGTGATCTAAGTTTTTCATTTTCCACGTATTTGTCAGTTCACTGTAATACAGGCTGACATATTGGAGGTGATGGTGCTGTGGTTAGACTTCAGCAAAACATACTGGACCAAATATAAAGCCCTTACTATGCAATGCTGTACAATTGCCCTGCAATAAATAATGATCTTTAGGGAACAGATGCTGTCTACCATGCACATTGATTGTATGAACTCAGCCAGAGACAACACTGACCAGTGTGTCCTAGGTGTTTTCTTTCTCCATGGGGATCAGACCCCCCCTGTGATTGGAAAAACACATGGGTCAGACAGATTGCTTGCAATTCATCTATTCCCAATTTCTTTGCCTCGTTTTGATTTTGACACCAGGAATGTCGACACGGTGGTAACGATGATGTGCGCTCTTTTCTCTCTCTCGTGCAGTGTGCGCTCAGTTTCTGAGGGTGTTGAGTTGTCATGTCCAATTTACTTTCAGAATTATAATGAGCTGTTTTGATTGTTAATTGGGGAATATACCTTTGCAGGCATATATTTAGAATCACAAATGCAGAAGGATGTACTTTTTGGATGGACTATGATGATTTTCTGTACAATCTGTAACAATCCCTCACTGCATTTTCCAATGTCTTTTCCTTTACTCCATTTTCAGTTGTTCTTTTACTCCTTTATGAGCATCTAGTGCTTTTTTATTTTCTGTAATTTTTGTTAATTTTCATAATTCAGCTCTGGTGAAGCACTTTTTCAGCTTAAATAATTGATCGAGTGTAAACAGACAATTCCTCCCCAAAACAAGTCATCTATTTCAGCCATGATAAATTAATCACAATTAATACACATATATCAATAATTGACTACACAAAGAAAGAATGAGTCTCGTTGAGGAAATAGAAAGATGACGCAAACCTTTGCTTTTGTTTACAGACATAGACGATGCAAATCTTTCATAGATTGCAGTTATGAGGGTGATCACTGTAGTACATGTTTTGGAAGGAATATCTTTTTCATAAATGTTAATCAACTTTTGACTGTGTAACTGGGACTACATAATATCTTTGTCATGGTACTTACAAAAGGTGCACTCTAGAGACCAATTAGTGAGGACAGCCTCTCTCTGAGTGAATTTGTGTTAAATTTGACCTTCTGTTCCATTTTTTGACACCAAGTACATATTATATCAATCTGCATACAAAAGAATGACTTAACCAAATGTAGATATGGACCAAAACTTGTGAGAGGCCACTTATTAACAGTGGTAACATGGCTGCAGGCACACCTAAATTTACAAGCTGAGTTGAAGACACATAAACGCATGTTGTATTACTTAATTGCTTTATTCTCCTGTTGCAATGTACACTGGACAAGTCAAAGGTTGTACAGCCATGTTAAATGACTAGACTCAGTGCAACGAGTTAAAGGACTTAAGACGCAAAGTCGATGGTGTGATCTAGGAAAACAATGGCAGATACCAGATTTTTATTTGGTGGGGGCGCACAAGAAGGCCCTTCACTTGTAAGAGAGACTTGTCTTTCATCTGAAGGAAATTTGCCTGAAAATGTCCTTCTCAAATTGGTGTACGAGTTTCTATACCAAAAGCATGATGAGAAGAGCATTAGTGAGATTTTTGTGATATGGTGTTAATTAGATACAATTGATCAATTTTAGAGTGGGGGGGGGGTGCACAAGCGCATCCACGACACTCCCCTTGGATCCTCCACTCTAAGATTTCATGCCCGTTTGGAAAAATTCATTCTCATTTTTTGCAAAGCATTTTCTGTAAAACACACGTACCAATAGCAGTACCCTGAGTTTCACATGCATTTGTGCTATTGACATTGTTGGAAAATAATCACAACTAATTGCATGTAGAAATTTGCGAGAAAGTTGCTCAATTGTCAGTGTATTTTACAGAAGTGGGCAAACATGGTCTTCAGGTAAAGCAGAATAATGCATGTCTTAATCTTTGCAATCAGTGTATTGGAAGTTGAAACAGTTTGGAAATGTATTTTTGATTCCCAGAGAATCTTGCTGTAGAAATTGATGAAGATGTATGTTAGGTATCCTAGCAACCAACATTAACGAAATACATCAGCTCAGTTAGCAATGAGAAGTATGTCCAACTCATTGTCAGTGTATATGTTTGTCTCAACTGGGCGAATCCCAAGTGCATATACCAACCGAGCAATTAATGTGTTTTGCTTGTTGCAAATTTCGTATCGTCTGCAAGACTACTAGATTTGACATGAAAATCCTAGACTTTCATTTACATTGAAATTTACAACTTGGTTACCAAAGACCACACTACTTGTGCTGAGCCTGAGCTGACGAAATAAAAAAAAAAATTCCATCAAACAGCACACTGGAAAGCGCTCTCAAGGAGACATATATTTCGTGTGTGTGGGGTCAATCATGTGGTTTTGTATATGAGAGACATATGTGTGTCAAGAGCCGCCACAGCTTTATTTTCTCGTTAAAAATGCAAATAAAATATTGTGGCTGAATTCTTTTGTATTATTGCCCATTTCACATGCCACAGCAATGTTGGAAGCACCTCCATTTGGTAGATGTATTGGCATTGATGGTCAACACAGATCCAGGTTATTGTTTTTAGTTTATTTTAAATAAACCCATTAACACATCCTTTGTTTTTTAGGTCTTGCTCTCTCCATCAGGCTCTCAGCTATACGAAGTTGTTGTAACTGTCATTTTAAGAGATTGACTTTATATTTCCAGGGACCGTTTGATTTTAAATTTATGTGTCCAGAGACCACAAAGCATTTGGTGAGTATGTAGGCATTTTCAAACACAAAGAAAGCTGAAAGATATTCACTCCTGGGGATGCTGTCGGGTTTTTTTTCTTCTTTTTTTGAAATACTTCAAAAATTTAGTGCAATCTTTTTGCTCTTCACCTGACAAAGAATGAATTAACGCCACTTGTGCGGAGATAAATTTTGTGTGCTCTTTCGCAAATGTCGTGTGCTTTGTTTTCCTCGAAGTGAAATATCACGTTAACAATGCACCAACGTGGCCTGCAAAGAAAATAATTTTAATTTAATCATCGTTAAACCATTCAGACTCATGCTTCAACAAAAGCTTCATCTCCTCAAACATTAAGCATAAGATGAGGTATGGAAAATGCCCCGTTTGAATTGGTTTTGTTGAACAAATTATTCTCATAGACATCTACTATTAAACTGAATTTCCATCTGTGAGAAACTTACTTCTTGAAAAAGAACTTCTGGCCACTGCCCTTCCATATTTTTGATAATTTGTAATTCTGTGTCTACAAATATTGGTTTTAAAAACACAATTTTTGTTCTGTGAAATGCGGTATTTCCCTTTAACTTGAGGCACAAATGAACCATGTACTTGTTGCTCTGTTATTTTTTACGTTAATATTTTGGCTAAATTAAAATGCTGGTTTGGTGTACCTTTGTAAATGACCAGTGCTGGTGGGAAGTGGGGATTTACTATCAATCTGGAAATTTCTAGATATGGTGCCCCTTTTTGATTCCTTGCTGAAGCTGGCAGGCGAGGACTTCATGCATGGTGATGTCGTGTGTGTGTCTACATGTGTGTGTTTGACACCCAGCCTTCTTGTAAACATGATATCTCAAAGGGAAGAGTGTGGTGAGTCTTATACTTGGCACATTGGTGCTTTATATTAAGTTGATGATCCCTATTGTTTTTGGTGGAGGTCAAAGGTCATTTGAGGTCTCTAAAGGTCAGACTGTGAAAGCCTTGTAAACACGATATCTCAAGAAGGGTAATGTAACGGTCAATAATCTCACACATGCTTTGAAGGTTGGCTGTTATTGATTAAATGATTCTTCTTGATTGTAGTAGAGACCAATGGTAATTTGAGGTCACTGGAGGTCAAACTGAAAGTTTTGTAAATAGCAGTATCTCAAGAAGGGTATCCATGGAAATGTCATATTTAGTATGTGGATTGACTATATTGGTTAGGTAATCTCTATTGTTTTTGGTGGAAGTCAAAGGCATTTGGAGTCACAGAGATCTAAACCATGTGAACTCCTGTCTCAAGAAGAAAACATTGTGATATCATACTTTGCATGTCTATTGCTCATATTCAGTAGTTGTATTCTGTTGTTTCTTTTTTTTTGTGGAGGCCAATGGTTATTTGAGGTTACTACCAGTCAAACTAACTCTTGTAAATACCTTATCTTAAGAACTGTAACTGTGAGGGATCTTGTACTTAGCATATATTTCATCGCCATATTGAAGAGAAAATATTTCTGTCAACCTTAATTTGCACCCATTGTTCAAGTAGAAGTGAATTGTCATTGTGGGTAAAACTTTTTTATTGGTCAAAAAATTATTAACATGATGTTTCAAGTAGAATAACTTTCCTTGATCTCACACTGTGTCATGTTTGTTATAATATATACATATGGCAAGGAATCACAAGGCCATCTGGCTTTCTGGTTGATAAAAAGTAGTCAATGATAACACATTTCGTTTGTCACATCATACATATTTACATGTGCAATAATTACATCAATTGGATTAAACCATTTAGTTATGATGTGAAGGAAGTTGAACAAAAACCCTCACGGGCTTGACGAAGTGCTCAACTGCCCTAGTGCAATAGCGGAGAAAAGAAAAGAAGAAAAGAGACAACGAAAACTTAAAAAGATACTTAACATCCCCCCACACCCTAAAGCACCATCATTCCTTCATACATGGCTACGAATTACGGGCCTGCTTTCGAACAATGAAGTAAAGCAGAGCTCCGGACAGTAGAGCGTCAGTAAGAACCTAGGTACAGTTTACCAAGATTGTACCTGAAAGATCTATAACTAGGACTGTCCATTACATTCTTGGGTAGGATATTCCAAAGATTAATGGCAAGATGCCGGAGGCTCAACTGAGAAAGGGATATGCAACTTACAGTATGTAGAAGAAGTTGAGGATTACGTGTGTTGTAACTGTGAACATGAGTGCTAGTTGTGAAAAAGTTTGAGAAAGCATGTGATAACAGGGTGTGGGTAAAGCGAAAGGTGAACGAAGCTATTCCTAGATTGATAATGTTGTTAAGTTTAAGTAAGTTCAATATGTTGAAGAGGATGGGTGTGATCACGTGGACCACAGTGACAAATATGTTGAACCGCCCTTTTCTGTAAAAGAACAAGTTAAGTATGACTTATTGGTATTAGACCACACAGTACTGCAATAAGTGAAATGTGGATAAACTAAAGTAAAATACAAGATACGTAGGACACTTCTGGGGAGAATGTATTTGAGCCTACCAATAATATCGACTCCTTTTTCAATGTGGGAGAATAAGTAGTGAATGTGCTCATGCCAGGTTAGTTTGGAGTCAATAATTATTCCCAAGAATTTTATTTTATTAACTAACTCAAGTTTGTCACCATTAATATTTATGTTGAAATTGTGATGATTGTTACACTTATAGCCATTAAAAACCATCAACTTTGTTTTACTGATATTAACGGAAAGCTTAATTGTTAACGGAAAACCAATTACAGCATTTACTAAGTTCAGTACAAACTATATTTTCCATATAATTCAAGTTTTCCACATAATTCAAGTTTTGAGAGTGCCCATTCAGACAGAGTGCCAGCTTTTAGACATGTTCTCCCCACAACTTAGAAAGGGTTGAACATCCTCTTTCATAGCCAAATGGCATTAACAGTGTTCCATTGAACTTTTATTTCATCATGTGTTGTCATAGTATTTGACTTTCTTCACAGTGCCTCCCTAAATCTTAAAGAACAAACTGTACTCTACCAAATGATAAAAGCACACGAAGAGCAAGTTAAAAATTAGCAATTCTGTTTCTCTGGGCATATATCGTAGTTAAAGGTAAGATATAACTGTCAAGAAAGTTGATATGTTGTCAGAATTGTCACCTCAATCCTCAGTCAGCTTTGGTTCTTAACCCTCCATGAAGTGCGAAGAAAAATTCAGTATCTTCATCACCGGAGGGATTTTTCTTGGGCTTAATATTCAGTAAGTTATACCCCTTTGGAGAGGGACTCATCATACATTTGAATGCATGGTTGCACACTTGTGGAATGTGACTCCAATTTGGACGATAACTTTTCGAGCGTGTGAGAAAGCATGCGGTGACCAAGTTTTGAATGAGGAGTCGGTATTGCCATTCAATAGGAGCATTTTCATCTTCAAACAGCTGCTTCGGTGGATTCTTGTGCTTGTTGTTGTGGCAAAATATTTCTTACGAATAATATTGTGAGATGTTTAATCATGCCTCTTTTTGCCTGCTTGCAATTACGACGACGGGTACAACAGTGACCTCCCACCGACAGGCTCGGTCTGGTGGGGGTAGGATGGGTAAAGTTTTCAGGAGTCCTGTGCTGTAGATCAACATGTGGCTGCTGTAAATCAAGACCCTAGTGGAAAGTTGTGCTCCAATTTTCATCTTCGTTTCCACCACCCTCCCCCCAAACCCCTGCTTCAGATGTAGAAAAAAGGACAGAGCGTTGCAACTGCCAGGACTGTGAAAAGAAAGTGTGTCAGAGATCAACCAGCCAAGGTTACAGCTATTTATGAGCTACTTTATGAGAACAGACAAATCGGGTGAATATGATGTGGGTTGGTGTACTTGGGCTAGCTGCATGATGAGGGAAGACGAAAAAAAAAATAAAGATTATCTGATTTCAGCTAGGGCATATGTTTAGTGACTGTGATGGCAATTGGTGGAAACACAAACCAAACCTGCGTATTTTAGAATCCTCGATGGGAGATAGGCATTCATAAAACTTCCATGGCCACTTTTACAAGTACAACAGGATTTCAATAAGTTATTTTGCTGTGATTCCTCGTATTCACATACACGTGCAGTAGATATGTCGGTGCAGCCATTTGAACATTTCAGTCGTTCTGATGATTGCATTATTGAACCAATGCATGTACCTAAACTCTAGGTAGATTGTATTTACTTCACCAGGAATTTAAACATTAGCGGAGCTGTCGACAGTGTCGAGAAAAGACAGTGTTCGGTTGGTAATTTTCCACCATGCATAAATAAAATGTTTAACTAGAATGTATTAAAGCGCCACATTAGAAGTGGAAGCCGCCTCGCCTGCATAAATTGTCGCAGTCTCGACGATTGCAACTTCATGTTCCGTAACAAATTTGAATTCATGGCGTGATATTTTACATATACAGTGTATATTTTATGGAAAATTCCTGATGGGTCAAACAATTAGGCACCCGTCCCAGATTTTATTGGATGCATGTTGGTGCAGCACGTATGTCGAGGTCAGATCTGGATATTAAGAGGAAAAATTACACAATTTGTGATGTAGTTCTACTGATTTTCCAACTGCCCATGATATCTTACTTGAATATATCAGATATACTCGAACGGTATACTGTGGAGATTTTTCTTTATTGTGTGTACAGTACAGCAGTGTGCAATTGAATGAGTGACACAGAGATGCGTGTGTGCGCATGCATATGCACTGTCTGAAAATGCACACATTGGAGCCATATAGGCTGTGAATAACAAACGTCTTGCAGCTTCTCACTTCAAAGGCATTAACGTTTGTGACGCTTTGTTCTGCTCTTCTGTTATCTGTGCTGAGTTAATTGTGTAGTAAGGGGACTCGGGTCCTGTCGATGACCGTGAGTGCAGGTACTCACATTGTCTCTCTAATACACCAACTAAAGATTCTGTACCACAATGGACTGTGAGTGCTGGTGCTGGCTGTTCACATGGTAACATATGTGCAGCTGCTCACATAGTGTAATATGCTATTGGGAGTGCAGGTGCATGCTCACATAGGCTCACATGCTCAGAATGCGTAAAACTCACGTTCTGCATATACTTACAGTGTGACCACAAGTGCAAGTGTTCACATGGTCACTGTAATATGCAAACTCAGGTTCAGTAATGACGACTGTAAGTGCAGACCGCGGGTGCTCACATGGTCACTGCAATGTATTGCAGACTGAGGTAATTCTCTAATGATGACCACAAGTGCAGGTGTTCACATGGTCACTGTGACATATGCAGACTCAGGTTCTTTGATGATGACTGTGAGTGTAGACCGGCGCTCTCATTGTCTGGATCAGTAATGATGACCGTGAGTTCAGACCGGTGCTGACATGGTCACTGTAATATGCAGACTGAGGTAATTCTCTAATGATGACCACAAGTGCAGGTGTTCACATCTTCACTGTGACATATGCAGACTCAGGTTCTGTGATGATGACAGTGAGTGTAGACCGGCGCTCTCATTGTCAGGATCAGTAATGATGACCGTGAATTCCGACAGGCCCTCACATGGTCACTGTAATATGCAGACTGGGGAATTAATTCTCTAATGATGACCACAAGTGCAAGTTCTGACATGGTCACTGTGATATATATGCAGATTCATGTTCTGTAATGATGACCATCAGTGTAGACCTATACAGACCTACTGTATGCTGACTTACAGCAAGTATCAACACGTAAAGAGTTGCCTATCAGTTGTATCAAAATGATTTTGGGTTGCAATATACCAATGCATGATACATTATGGGGCTATCATTCATTTTGCAAGGTCGCATGTCACTAATCATCAATTGTTGCCGTAAATTTGAGTAAATTTTTTATACTGCTCTCCTAACTTACCAGTCTCAGCATAAGAAATGCACTGCCATATACTGTACAGTACCATGCCTAGAGTACTGGTAATTTCTTTAACACTGATACTAGCGCCATCTGGTGTCAGACTCGAAGGTGTAAATCCCAGACGTCGTAAATTCTGGATAGTGTAAATTCCAGTATTAGTGTCCTAGAAGTGTTAAAAGCAGTATTCCAAATGGATACATATATTTGTAGAGGTGGACTTCTTTGTAAGTTCTTTCAATCAAAGACTTCAAAGATAAATGAAAACACTGCCTTTCAGAATCGGTACGGGTCTAGCTCTCTGCCACCTTTAAGATGTGGCAATGATCAGGGATTTCACCCAAACTAGTTGGAATTTTTTTTTTTTAATAACACTGACAATATACATCATGGAGCACACCACCCATCATCTTGCTTTGTGCATATAATAAATCCTGGCCTTTACCATAGCATCTTCTTGAACTATTTCTTTTCAGTGAGTGTATACCCACACTTCTAGAGCGAAAGGTCGATGACTGGTCATAATTATAAAAAAGAGAGGAGGACGTCAAATTTCGAACATGAAAGCCATCCCCAGAAAGTCAATAACCCATCAATAGTTGCTAATGTTCCATCGTCCCTCCGGGGGACACTCGTGAAAAAAATCAACAAAATGGAAATTTGTGCTTTGGGATCAGATCAACATTTTCGTTTCATCCCTGAAAAGTTTTTGAGACTTTGATCCCGAAAGCGATATAATACTCCTGCTTAAAGTCTCATATGTGAATAGAATGGATTAAAGTGAAACAAGTGAAGGAAAACTAGATGTTACAACTGAACCATCATGGAGTAAGTTGATTTGTTTCTTTCCAAACTCTACACTCATTCTTAATGTCTGATAGTCCTGCTTGCTCCTCCTGTCATGTTGTAAATTCTTTTCCTTCGATGTTGAACTTCCAAAAAGAAAGGGAGTAGTTCAAATTTTCTCTGAACAAAAATTAAATAATATTGCATGTGTGTTGCTTTAAAGTTTGCAAAGTCTTGTGAGGCTGCTGCATGGAACCTGAGTTTGTCAATTAAATGTTTTTTGGTAATTAACACCCCTGCAGTATAAGAAAACTTACACCGCGGCATCCATCGCCGCATCCGAGAGCTGATTTTACCGCTGCCAGGTGATTCACTCTGTCACTACAAATCTTATATCTTAATTGGTGATCAGATTCCAAGATGTTAGCTCACAGTCATTCAGCGTCAGTAAAATCAACCGAAGAAATCAGAAAATCCGAAAAGAGGGAGGTTGCAACAGTTGCCTTGTTGGTTAGTCCTCACTGCAGCCTGATGGAGTCATGTTTGTCCTGCAGTGCGATTAAAAACACATGGCTAATATCGTATAGCGATCCATTTTCATTGCCAGAAACTTTATCGTAAAGTACTGTTGAATAAAACTTGGAATAGACCCATACTTGACTGGTGCGTTTTACATGACAAGCCTTTCCTTTCAGGTTACACTGCAAATTCTTAGACTCAATCAAAGTCATAGTGGAACGCGTAATACTATCACTTACGATGTGTTTTTCGTAGCGAGAAGTCCCTCAAATTCAATCAAGGCAGATCGGCGGGGGTACACGCAGTTCGCTTGTCAGATATTGACAACAAAATCTGATGCGGTTAAATATTTTAAGGCTAAAGTATGCGTACAACCCCTCTCATCTTTAGACTTTTGAATACTTCATGTTATGACCTACTCTGCAATTTCTGCCTGACATCGTCTTTGCAGAGTATGATTTGAAAGGGGTCATCAAAGTTATTGACCACATGGACACATGGCCAATGTATTTTGCATATGCACATAAACTTTACCCATTGTCAGATACATTCAATATCAATGAACTTGTACTGGGGAAATTGTACAGCACAGTATATGTCATATTGCTAACAATGAACTGCGTATATACTTTTAGATACGTCCAGTCTATATGTCTGGACCTTTGCAGAAATTGGGTCGTTGTTATGCCATGGCTTAGTGAATCCTGTCGAGAACGTAGCCGGAGCTAAAGTATCATGAAAGTCAGCATCTCTGGAGTGGGAGTTGATGTTACAAGTCTTTAAACCGCTAGCTAGATAAGCCTCTTCTACACCCTATATTCTACTTGTATCCATAGATCTCTTCCCTGATAATGATAACCAAATGTCAGAAGTTATCCTCAGTCTCCATCTACTTTTTCCAAACTGTTCTTATAGATGGATTTTCTTTTATTTTCAATTTGCAAGGACTTGCCTTTCCAAAATTGCTACTCTCCGATCTGGTCACTAACGTTCAGTTCCAACATTCATCGAGGTGGGGGGGGCAATAAAAAAAAAACAGTCTACATTGATTGATTTTTATTTTGTCCTACATCTTGAGGGGGGATGAATTTCAAGCATTATGCCATTTGTAATTGGTTTTAGAGATCTGTAAAAGATGCCCAGGTAAGGTTAAATCTCCCTGATGTCACTCAGAGATTTGGGTCATCTGTGATTTATCTGATTATGAATGTCATCGGGACACTGGGCCCAACATGAAAGCTGTCAGTTTTGAGAGGTTGGGAAAAAAGACTAAGAGGATCAGCAAAAGTAGCCAGGGGCATTGTTCCCTCAACTCACGGAGTGGGAGACTGTTGAGCTGCTGGGAACCTTAACATGTGTTTTTGCCGTGAAAATTTTCATTTTGCACTGGAGGTTTGGAAGCTGTAACATATCTCAAAATGACCAGATTTGAGATGAGGCCTCTGAAGAATGTCACTGTTTCGTGTCCGTCTGTGCCTTGAGCTCTCGGTTTTGCAAGTAGTATTTTTTTCGGTGGAAAGTGAGGTTTATGTATCAGCTGACTGCCTTTGAGAGGTACCCAAGGAGAATTAAGAGCCAAGCAGGAGGAAAACGTTTGAAATTTGGGGGGCGGAGAAGAGAAAATTTGTGTCAAGGGGATTGATGACAACAGGGTCAGAGGAACCTTTGGGAGCATATAGAGATAAGGAAAGAGATAATTGATTAAACAAGATCTCAGACGTTGATGAGAGATGTAAAATCAGGGACCTTTCTCTTATAATTTCTCCAAAAGTCCAACAGAGTGCTTGTTGAAGTAATATGACATTACTTTAGACCAGGTTGAATAATTAAACTGATCTGACGTTGTGTCGGTACGGTTCAAGCTTGCTCTTGAAAAGAGATTGTCAGTCCTCCTTCCACATAGAAAACCTCTCTTTCTGATTGGTCGATATCTTCATCCATCAAGTCTTTTAGCCAACCACTAATACCCCTCTCTTTCTCTGATTTTACTTTCGATACTATTTTTCATTGTCCTGTATCTTGTTCCTTTGTCTTTGATATGCCTCACTCAGAGGTTTGGACAAGGTGGCGTTCAATTATTCACCGGCATGGCCTTTTTCAAACATCCCTTTGGAGATGTTGATTGCAAGTTTAATGTGAAATTTCAATTGGAATGATGTTTTCTTGTAGGTAGTGTTAAGACTTACCAGTTGCACTCCTATGAGATGTGTGATGTTAAAATTCTCTGCGTCTTAATTCATAAGTCATTTTTTTTTTAAATTTCATTCTAAAAGAGGTGTGTGAAAGAGAGGTATGTGTGGTCCGTAGGAGGGTGGTGACCATAGACCCTCAGCTTGCCAACACAGTGAACAGAAGACTAGCCATTCTCAAGAGCATTCACAAAAATTAAGTAAGAAGGACATTCTGCCCTGTGTGTAGTTACATCATTTTTAATCTGGTAGCTCATATGGATAGCATATTTATATATAAATAAAACAAGAAAGAATGCAGAAAGTGGCATAATTGGTTGATTGAAGGAGTACGAAAAATGCAAATTTATCCGGAATTTTTGTTTCCCCTGGAACCCTCTTCAGCGAAATCAAACAGTACAGTATATATATACATACAAAATCTATGGTCAGTTTTGTGGAACAGTGAAGGTGTGGCACGCACCAGTCGATGCCCAAACGTAAAACTTGAGTGTCTACTTTTATGTTCTTCGCTGTGAGTCGCGATACCACCCGATGAGCGCAGAGTTTCTTCGACCCGGCAGTTGCTATGGAAACTGCACAGGAAAGTTGAACTGATTCTGACAGGACGGCGCTGAATTTGGGGCATGAATCAATCCATTTAAATTTTTTTGGTGCATGCAGAATTAATTTCTGCCCAAAACTAATCACTTGCATCTTCATTTCATGTTTATCTGTAAAATTCTGCTCAAAATGTTGTTATCAGAACTATTCTGAAGGTGATTGATCTTTAGCAGACCTAAGACCCGTTGAAGCGTCACTTTTCGCCACTTTGCTGCATAGCTTCAAAATGTTTCCTGTAAAAGGCAAGTGGTGATAAATGTTCTGGCAGAAAATATATGTTGTGAAATTAATCAACCTCTAGTAATGTGATCTCAATTTCCTGTTTGGAAGCCACAGGTTCATATATCGAGGTAGATTAGGCAATCTTGCATTTTTTAATGAGTTGGAAACTGTTTTGGTTGCAATTAGATGATGCAGATTTCATGTTGTGTACATACATCATAGAATGGGTATTGTACAGCTGTCTTTACCATGTTAAAATCAACAAAGTTGATGTGGTACCTTTGAAAGGTTTAGTTTGGAGACATGGGAGAAAGGGGAGGGAGAAAGGGGGAGGGAAGAAGTATGGAAAGATGAAACTGAGATAGCAAATACTGTGTGGTATACTGGACTATTTGCCCTTAAAGTTTGTAATGTAATGCAAACTTCAAATATGATAGCAAAATTCTTGTACTATCAATGGAAGTCAGTACACTGTACAGTAAATCCTGATTGCATGGACCAGGAATATGGAGCTTGGAGGTCTATGAAGGAGTCTGCCCTGATTGAAGAGGGTGGATGGATAGACATAGTTGAAAGCAGGGAGTTCTGTGTAACAGTCGGTTGATGTTTGGATTTGGACAATGCCAGTATGCCAGCACATGTGCATGAGTCTGCACACATTGGTTCACCTTAAAAGTTTAATCGTAAACTTGTAATCCAAGCTAGGTAGCCATCAAGGTTTGAAAATGTTTTAGTGATGATCACATGCAGCCCCTGCAGAATCCTCTGGATGCAGGTGTTGTTTTCCTAGTACATGTGGTACTTCCAACCTTTGACACATATTTGTGATTGCTGTGTGAAATACGTTCATGGAAGTTGTGGTTTTCTTTGGCTAGGAGGATTGATCCGCACCGTTCTATCCCTGAAAGTAACATAGCTGCAGCATTGGAAGGAAAGAAGGTGGGGGTGGGGGGAAATCATTAGTTGTTGTAGTGCACCGCATTACAATCTTGTCATTACTGGTCCACCAGCAATTTCTTTTGTTGAGCCTTGTATGGCTCATAACGCCTCACCTGCGCGTGATGTAACTTAGTTCATACAAATATGCATGCGTGACCTTTTAGTAATTGCAGTAAGTGCGAGCTATGGCCGTCTTCAAACCAAAATCTACTAAGGAAAAGCAAATGCCACGACTACAAGAACTATTTAAGGAGTTAAAATGATGAGAGAGCCCTGCGGATAAATTTCCAGAAAACATGATGAAATGTGGTTCGGCCTTTTCCCAATGAGGTGATAAACGTGGAGTGTCAATGTTGTTTCCAAATTGGCGTGCAATACAGCGCCATTGTGTTTAAATATGACATCACAGAATCGTGTGCTGCTTCACTGCTTTTTAGTGGTTACAACATGACGTCCTTCTGCAGACTCATGTACTGCTCTCATGTTCTATTTCAGTGGTGAAACAGAAAGACAGTTTTGACATAATTATATACAGCTAGTACTAGAGTACTCTTAAAAACTCAGGGCAGTACAGGCTTGTACGACATACGGTATATAGTAACGATAAGCGTCGGCAACTTTACAACATATGAGAGAGGTCCAATGGAATTTTTGTTTTGTCCAGCGTGATATATAAAAAAAGAATGGAGTGGGAAATGGGTCGACAGGAAACGGCACTGCCTTACCCAAAAAATGCTAACTTCTATGAGGAGTGGATCCACAGAGACTGGCTTACTCCCAACAACAAGGACTTAGCCTACCACGCACTACAATTCTGCATATTTGTGGGCAATGCAGTTCTAGTTTAGATTTAGATTTATACTTCATGTAAGCCAACCTCAAGCAGGGCTAGAATGCACACCAGCTAATCCTATTCAGTAGAAGCTATTCAGTCTATTCATTTCCATTCTGATGTTTATTCAGCTGAATATGAGGTTGGTTTATGTGGAGTATATATACCTAAATAACTGTGTGGTATTTACAGAAAAGTGATTACTTTAAAACACCATTAATGGCTCTGCTGTATTTAACAAATGCAAAAGTCATGCAGACACCATAAATTGTTTTACAGAAAGGAGGAATACAGTATTCCTCTGATGGAACCATGATTCAACTTGACGGTTGAGGTATAATTTAGACCTAGATGGAATTGGTTCACTTCACAGGATTACAGCACAGTTTAAAGTGAGCTTTACCTTTAAGGACCGCGACATACAGGAATCCCTTCCATAAACTGTGTGTTTTTTGTGCCGTGAAAGTAATTTTTCCCCCAGACTTTGTACTATTCGTGGCAATTAGGATTTGAGACCTCTGAATCAACCGTCTTTATTGTTCATAATTTTATCTCTCCAGTTTCCTTGTCCTGCTAGATATGATTTGATATATCTCTGTAAAACTTTCACACCACAAATGTGAAGTATGACTTCAATCTAAATGTTTATGATAATTGTAATTCCAGCTGGCCATCCGATCATGCTAATGATGTACTTTATCTTGAATGCACGAGATGCTGTTGGTAACAGCACATCTCTTTTCAAGAAATGGCACTTGCAGCTTCTCCTGCCACCTACACCTTGCAGTGCTAAAAGACAAAAACAAAAAACAAAAAAAAAACACGAGGAAAGGACATGATATTGATGGAAAACTTATTGCTGTCACTTGACATCCCAACTTCACATTTCAGCACCCTTTAAACGTTGGATAAGATATGTGGTTGGTGATGTGCATGCAGGTATCACGGAGATTTATCTTGGCTGTAGACTTCTACGAGAACTTGATGATTAGATGTTAATTGCAGAGATTAAAATGACAGCAGGAAAGGTAAATCGAAATTTGTCGCAATCGATGTCAGGATATGACTTCAATCAAGGGATTATGCCAACAGTGAAAAGGGGTGGACGCATCCGCTGATTGCATTTCTCTGTAGCAATTAGAGAGCCAAGGATGAAAGGGTGCGGACACATCCGCTGCCCACGTACGATAAAAAACAAACTTCGCAACCATAGATACGGTAGATGTTTATTGTTTCAGTATGTCGTTTATAAATACAATGGAAATCCGTTGGCAACATTAGCTCCAGTCTGACCAGAGTTATTTATTACAGAGAATAGCAAAGAATGACACCTAAAAAAAATTGATGTAAAAAATGTCAGAATTGAAGGATAAAATACATAAAGGGAAAGAAAAGTAAAAGTGAAACATGCAGTCTTTAGGTTTAAGTAGTGCATTATTAATTTGAAAGACTGCCAATGACTCTCAAATTTTCATTTTCATGCCTAGTCAAGGAAATTTTCAAGAAGTCTCTGATAATTCATTGGGGATAGAATCAGGGGGTAGCTTCCGGGTCAGCCTTATAAAAGGGGGGTTCAAGTGGGGAACTTTGAAAGCCTAAAAGTCTCTTGTTCTCTGCACCGACTGATCGTGTTGCTTTGCTTAGATTGTCCTGCCAGCACTCAGTCCCCCTCCCACACTATTTCTTCGTTCTGCAGACCTCTCAGTGCGGGGCATCACACTTGAAATGATTGGTAGCCCATGGTATACTTTTTAGAAGACTGAGTTGAGGATGTATGTGGATTTCAGAGAATAAAGCTAGATCCCTGCTAGAAAATGATGATATCTTGCGCCGGGCAGACGCTTAGTGGCACCCACGTAAGTATCTGATTGAAAATTGTTATGTCAGAAAGGAACGTTTGCACTTCAACTCCAATATGTTGGAATCTGCATGTGAATTACACAGACTTTAATAGTATATCCCGCCTTGATTCCTCAACAACGATGAAATTTGTTTACGTAAATCTCAGCAAATCACAGGCACATTGAGGCATATGTAACAAAGGAGATGTTACTACAAAAGTTACACCACCCAACCACTATTATTTTGGACTTACGTCTTTAAAGCAGATCTTCTGCAGCCTGTGCTCTTTCAGTGATAGGGATAGTAGTAATACAAAAGATATACATAATGGAAATAAAATAGCTTTAAAATTAATTTTATTGGAAAAGCATCTCAATCAACCAGGTTTCTTTACTTGTTTTCAAGAAAATAAACTCCAAACTGTCATTGTTTTCTTCCAAATTTGTTTACCTTTTTTCTGGATTGGTTGTTTTTTCCCTTGTGGAGTTAGTTTGGACTTCAGCAATCCTTACCTGCTCATACCTTTATTCATTGTTTATTTATATGATCAGGCTGTGATTGGTTGAAAATTTGTCATGTGACCCTTCCAATCCTCGTATCTTAGTATATTGATTTGATGCTTTAATTAAACCCAACTGTTAGTCCTGACCATCGTAAATATCTCGCTTGTCTGATGAAAAAATCGATAGCACTTGTCCAACTCTGTGAGACGTCGCGGGCTTTCTGTGAGGGAGTGATATCTGGACCTCCTGAGAGTTTGACTGTAAACTAAGAAAGACATCATAGCAAGCTAAATTGAAAAATCAATATATCATTGACATCATCAAGACCCTGTCCATCCTCTGCTTTGCGCTTTTGGCAATTCTGGTTTCATATGTTTCAAGGATATTACAGGTATTCAATCTGTCGAACGTTGCCTCTCACAGTCGGTAAAACTTTTGGATGAGAAACTTTGAGGACGTTCTCGACAAATGGTCACGTTTACCTCTATGTAAATAAAGTTTCTAACCGAAGCCTATACGACACATGATGGAACTATTCTTCGTAAATTGACAGCACAGTTTCACCTGGTATGTGTTTTATGAGATGGTTACCAGTAATGTAATATTAATCCTGTATTGTCCTTTGCACACTGCGTATGCTAGCATGAGAGTAGTCATAATTGTCGCAATATCAGATATTCACAAGCTATCATGAAACTAATAAGAGAGCTACGGTTGCAACTTTCATGTTTAGAAATAGTGTGAGTCACTTTTACACTACTTACAAATACATCTATTTTTTTTTTTTATGGCTGTTATCATCCTCGGTCGATTTAGTTTTATGTCTGTAATTTCGCTCTTGATCAACTCACTGCTTTCAGTGTGATTTAATGCTTGCATGATCATACAGACACTGTTGCACGTTTTTTTTTTCTTTGTTTTTTGGGGGTTTTTTTGCATATGGGATAACATAGTTGCCATCATGACCCCAGAGCTAAGGTGTTGCCTTAAGGGATTGCCTCCTTTGATCACTTTGTGAACTGTCCCAAAATTGTTCATGTGGAAGTGTAATAGTGGTTTTCTGGGGCAGATATCATAAAGTTTCCTGCGTTACTTATTTGCATAAAGGCAGGTAGATAGTATAGAGTCACTGCATGTGTACTTTGCTGCGTAACATTTCTTGTATATGGGAAAAGAGTAAGACTGTAAAAAAGGAGTCATCTGCAAATCTGAAAGTCATTAAAATGCATTTTGCCATGGAGCTTTCGTCTGATTCAGTCAGACTTCTCCGTCTATTTAGTCAGTCTTCCCTTTTCTTTCTCACATATTTAGTTCATTCATATATATCAATATATACGGCACAAAAAGTTCAAGTCCACAAAGAAAATTGATTCACTGTAACTGATCAAGAGCAGAGATCTCAAACTAAGAACTATAAAAGAAAGGAATAAGAAGAATACAGACTCTAAGCAATCAGTTACTTCTAATATTCAAGATTGGGAATTCATGAATAGTCAGTTCCTCTATAGTTTAGGTCTATTTGTGACTGTAGGTTCACGGGTAGCAATGTGGTTTCCCTGAGGAAATTGTGGATTGACCTTGCCCTGCGATATTCCAGAGGGCAATTTCAAGTTCGAGTCATGTATGTACCAAGAAGAGGACAATCAAATATATGTGTAAGGTGTAATAGTAAATCAGTTATATTACAAAAACTGGTAGTTGGTTTTGGATTCTCTGTGATTATTGCAATAAAATTGGGTGATATCTTGAAACTCAGAGGTAAGATATTTTGGAAATATCAGAAAAATTCCTGGAGTATTAAAAGTAGTTGTGAAGTAACTGTTTAAATATTTGTTAAATTTGGAGGGAAATCAAATGTTTCCTGCAACTGCTGTTGACAGTTTGATGTACTGTTCCTTCGGACCTCTCAGGCATACCACTGTTTGCCCACCGTTACTTATGTAAAATGTGTGGGAAAAGCCTGTCATTGCTCGAAGTGCGATTGTTAGGCATCTGATCATATTGGTTATCTGCTGTGGAAGTGTATGTATCAATAATTTTGTATTAATAGTCTGAAAAAGCTTCGCTCAATTAAAATGCTTTTATGTTCCTCATTGTTTTTTTCATACCTCTTTCGTGAAATGATAATAGAAAGTTACGTATATTCTACTTTAAGCCCTAGCAACTACCAAACTGCTGCAGAGAGCGGAACTCAAGAATTAGTCCAGGAGCTAGCGAAGATTGAATTCCCAGCTCTAGTACAAAAGATTTGATTTCATGAATGGAAACTGGGTGGTGTGGGAACATTGGAATGGATATTCTTAAGTTTTGAAAATGGTGTATCTGGGGGTGGGAGAGGGTTGAATAAACCCCAAAGTATGTTCATACTTCATCTTTTGGTACATCCATGAAAATGGCATAGTCTGGTCAATATCATGCCTCTGATTGCAGATCTGATGTTCGTAAGTGCACAAAATGGTGCAAAAGTCATTAGAGAATGCCCTCAGTGGGCGTGGTTTTCACATTTAAATTACATATTGAGTACACTGATGAAACTTTGCACGTACATTCTTTGCATGCTCCCGATAGCAGATCAGCAATTCTTGAGTGTCCAGACTATGGTGCCAAAGACACTTCAGAACACCCAAAGAGGGCACTGTTTTGGGTACTGTTTTAAATCACATATTGAGTTAACATTAATGAAACATTGTGAGTGTATATTTTGCATACCCCTGATAACAGATCAATTCTTAAGTGTTCAAACTGGTGCAAAAGACACTTAAGAACACCCAAAAGAGGGTACTGTTTTGGGTACTATTTTAAAGCGCATATTGAGTACATCGATGAAACTTTGCGAGAACATTCTTTGCATGCCCCTGATAACAGGTAACAATCCTTAAGCATTCAAATTGGCTCAAAACGCACTTAAGAACTCCCCCCAAAGAGGGCATTGCTTTTAGCACATTGAAAGCACACATTGAGTACATCGATGAAATTTCACAGGTAAATTTCTTATGTGCCCATAACGACAGATCAGTATTTCTTAAGTGTCAAGATTAGTGCGAAATGCACTTAAGAGGTCAAGATTAGTGCGAAATACACTTAAGAGGTCCTAAACACGGCAGTGTTTCTTCCACATTTTTAGAGAAATATTAAAATGCAGACTATAATCTATTGCACAATCCCTGTTGAAACTCACCCTAAATTTTTCTGCCGTCACAAAGAACCCATATGATAATTTATTTACATAATCTCAAATTGAAATTAAGCAATTCCATTCAGGTAAGCACGTGTCATTGATGAGAGAGGCCGTGCGATCAACTTTTATGTCTGAATATCTAACGCATGTCGCCTAACACCCACAGTGCGCTCTCGCTTCAAGCAGAACCAATTTTCCTCACTGATACACATGGAGTTTAAATTCTACTTTCATATTTCTGTGGCATATCTAAAGCAAATATATTGTGTACATCGATGAAACTTGAAAATGAAAATTGGGGGTAGTCCGTTGGACACTATCTAGTGCCATGAGGCTAAACAGAACCCCTCTGGAAATTGTTTGCAGGAAAAGCGTCTGAATGAAACATGAGCTTGTTGCATGTAACCGTCGGTGAAACATTTTCAACTTTTTACAGTATATGTGAAAATGATGCACATTTAAATAATTGAATGTGCGTGCTTTTCAACTGATATGACAGGGTATTGGTTCTTATGACCTATTAAACCAGTTCCTGCTCTCATATTAGAATGTGGAGGATCGTCATCAGTAGTAAAACTTATTAGTATTTTATATATTTGGCATACATGTCAAAATATTTTTATTGTTAGAAAATGCGTGTTCTGTAGTGCAGGTCAAGTATAAGTTGAGAGTGCAGCTATGAGCGCATTTCGCAGATCTTTGTGAGAGTCCTGACTGCCACATGATTCTTCCTTACTTTGAAACCTTGATTTAAAAAGTAAATCTTTTCGATTATAGGCAAGAATTTATTCATTTGGAAACAGCTTGGATAATAGTGGATGCACTGATACTAAATTCCAGTGCTTCAGAAAGGCCCTTTTTAGGTGCTGGGATTTCATATGGGGGGCCCATGTCAGTTTTGAAACTGGAAGTGGTTCCCTTTGTTTGGGTTTGATGGTGAGATATTAGTCATGGTTTTCAAAAGAAATGCCTTTAGTGGCTGTGACAGATTCCTCTTCCTGGTAGTTTTGCAGTAGAAGTTTCTCTTTGATAATCTCTTTCCTTTATAAAATCAATCTCGTTGCTACAGATACGTACATCATAACAGAACACTTGTCGTTTAATGAAACCTTTAAAGGTATAGAGATATTATCAGGAGCATGGAGAGAATTTTTTCGCAAACTTACATGGATGTACTCGTTACGTGATTTACTGTGAAAACCATGCCTATTGAGAGCGTCCTTAAGTGTTTTTTTCACCATTTTGTGCACTTAAGAACATCAGATCTGCAATCAGGACCATGAAATTGACCAGACTGCACTATTTTTCGTGGATGTACTCAAAGATGTAATCTAAACATATTTTTGGGGGGTCATTAAACCCGCCCCACCCCCACTTGCACCATTTTCAGAACTTAAGCATGTCCATCCATATGTTCCCCACACCACCCAATTTCCATTCATGCAAACCTTCTGTACTCGAACTGTAATTAACACTAGCTCCTGGATTGAAAATGACCTCTTAAATGTGCATTTTGAGTAACAACAGTGATATATCTTCTTCAAGGACTAGATGTTTACAACAGTGTTCCTTTTCACATTTTGTCTTGATAGGTTTCGTCCAACCTACATATAAGGGGTGAAGGAAGATAGCTTGGTAACCTTCTGTCACGAGGTAAGCTCAATCAGATTGGCTGGTGGAGCCAAAGGGGGTCTAGGTTACATTTTCCAGTTACCTGGATAAGTATGTGGACAAATATTGGATATCTCACAGAGACTGCTCCCCTATTAGGAAGCTTCACACTGACCATGAGAGAGGTATCTGGCATACTTTTGAAATATCAGCATCAACATATCCATAGTACAAACTTTTTTCAACCTTGTATAACCATTTGCATTAGTGTTATGTTACACCAGTGATGTGGTCTCTGGCAGTTTATCTGCATTGTTTCTGGTCACCATCGTTTCTCTGTCACGGATGCAGATTGTCCTGAGTATATGTTTGATAGCTTGAATGTTCTTTGTGTAGTAACTTGATTGTACTTTGTATATAGTAACTTGATTGTCCTGGATATGGTGACTTAATTGTTCTGGGTGTGGTAACCTGATTAGGTATGATGACTCGAGCAACTTTCATGATAAACTGTTTATTCAAACAAGAATTTGTTAAATTCATCAAGACTTACCAGTCATTGTGAAAATTTCTCACTAGCCTGTATCATTGTGTTGGGAAAAAAAAAACAGGAGATACTATTTTGCTGAATCCTCCCAAAGATAACAATGTAGGATATCTTGATTATGTCATGGACAGGCCCAGGTGATGATGTGATCCACTTCAAGTTTGTCTAACAAAGGGCGTGTGACTTTGGCCTTTCGAGTAAATGCAGCGTGCAATGATTCATTCTTCATTCTGCAGTGTAGTTTATAGAGATTGTGGAGATTAGGTTATAGGCCTGTAGTCAATAGGGGGAGGGGGGTTCTTAGGACTAGCACCCCTGAAAAATGTTTTGTCCCCCCTAGAATTTTTGGGGGGTGAAAAAATATCAACAGGTATATGTCATACATGCCATTGGGGTGATCTGCACCCTTCAGTAGGAATCTGATCTGGCTGTAAGGTCTGGCTTAGATCCAAGAGCAGACTTTCCGATGTATTAAAGAGATATTTTTGGCATGCGCGAATGCTGTCCTGGGAAGGGGTTTCCCCTCGGATTTGAAAAATATTTGATCAGGGCATCAGCATATGTAATCTGCCAAGCAATCGATACACTGCATCAGTTTACCGTGGTGTAGTTAACCACCATTTCTGTCATTTGGTCACAATTACATGTTGTTATTTGGCCGTCTATATTCACCTCACTCACATTGTTATAGCAAATTAGTAATTGTGAAATTTTTTGCTGTGATGTGTGTTAATGTATGGGAGATCATGAGTAGTTTGGACTTTTTTGACTGAGCAAATTCAGTTGAGGCTGTTGAGGCTTGTGGTAAATAGTGATGAACAGCATGTGAGAGTGTGAGAAGCATGAATCGCACGTTTCACGTGCCTAATGCATAATACATGTGTATTAATTTATTAAGTCTGCAATCGGCTGATCACTCATTCAGAGCTATACATGACAGATAATCGGATGATCGTGTCATCGAGCGCAAAATAATTTCCCTGTCGTGGGATGGTGCCTGATTCTGTTTCATATACAGTGTCAGTAAATGACATCCAATGGTACAGTTACATTGTGGCTCCTTTGCATTGTAAAGGATATTTCTCGGAAGAACCTCAGAAAGAGAATACAAAAAAGACTACGTTTCCTCGACCACTTTTGCATTTACTAATTCATTCGACCGTCTGATGTCAAACTTTTCACCACAAAGTGTTTCTGCAGTAGAGCTGATTACAGCGATGCTATTAACCCAATTTGTTTCTGTTGTGCCGACTTAGCATGTAAGAGCAGCTTTGCAAAGCTACCTGCAGAAATGACCGTCACCAATCAGGAAAAGAGTAATTAATTTGTCCTGTAAATGCTTTTGCTCAGAATCTGATCAATATCCTTGCTTGTGTGGTTTGAACACGTAAACAGGAGTATTTGGTTGATCTCAAAAACGAAAGCAGCTTAATGCAGTAGTATGTACTTCCACAGTAGCAGTATATGACAGATATAGACTGTTATATGCACCATCGATAGACCCACCTGTGTCCTGTCTGTAGAGTTTAATTCACCATTGGGAGAAAATATTGTACTGAGATCTAGGAATGCTGTTGTACCAATTGTTTGCCATATAGCTTTGTTTCGCACGGTCTTAATTGTATGTATGCACATATGTATGTACGTAGGTATGTATACATACGTACATACGTATGTAAATGCGTACGTAGGTCGGTACATGATTTTTCAATAATTCTCTACCTAATTTCCTCTACCTTTTGAGCCTCCATCCGATTTCCTTGACTTAAGTTCCGTTTGGAAGTGGTTCTCGACAAGTCTACACCATTTTTGCAGAGTATCTTTCTCTTATTATCAATATCTTCTTGTAAGATAGTTTTGCCCAGTGACGTATTATTTTGGTGCCCTTTTTCGTAACGTGCAGTCTGTCTGATGATGTCTTATTCCCACTACAGTCTCCTCCAAGGTCTTTTCATTTTAACTCCTTTTTACTCCTAACTTAAAGGTCTAATGTCACCTCCCACTGCCTGGCTCTTTTTGTGAACTCTCCCGCTCATGGTTCTGGGAGTTCCCAGATTTAACCTTTCACGCATTGCTCGGGGCGTTCCCCTTGTTGGTACACCTTCTACTACAGTTAGGCTACATATATTTAATCAGCCTAAGCCCTCTTATCTTTCACAGAATGACATATAGCTGCCGGGGGGGGAGGCTTTACATGTTAAAGTTTCAACCGGGTGGTTTTGGGACAAACCTTTGGTCTCAGAAGTGTAGCCTGCTCTAGATTTGACCTCGGGAGGTGGGTGTTTAAACACCTCCATCACTTTCAGGGAGATACACATATGTGACATCTCTCACTAGTTTGATAATTGTAAACTGTAGTCATATATTTAGAGTTCAACCCACTCTGTGAAAGAATGGTTGTTAATTTCCATATTCTGAGAAAGTGAACTTTTCACTTTGGTGTTAAAGTATTGTGCTGCAACATGCATCCATTCTGTATATTTACCACCACCTTTTCTTGCTTTTGAGAATAGCAGTCTTAATATACTTTTTGGTGTTATGAGGGATATTGGATAAGAGAGAGGGGGGGGGGGTGGGGAGTACAGGGAGGCTACATAGCCTATTCATCATGCAGTTAAAAAGTCAGCTTGGTTGGAAGTTCCTGCTCAAAAATTTCACACAGTATTACCAAGCAGTAAGCTGCTGCCCCTAAGTGAAATTCGTAAAATGCTTGATCCTCCGGGAGGCCGGAAATGTAAATAACTTCACCCTCTTCTCTGTTTTATCTCCTGGCAGAATGATAACAATGTTATTTCAGCTACATTAATGAGCCTGCGAAGCTCGAGGTACACGCTTGGAGCGTGATCTTCGTATCTGTGAATTGCGTTGGTTAATTTTAATCTTTTATTTTTTTTAATATCACAAATTGAAAGTAAATGACAGACTCTCAATAAACCGTCCTCTGGTTTATCATGATCACCTGGAGTAAATTTATAACCTCAATTGCCTGGAAATTGTTTACAGAATTTTTTTTTTCATCAGGGTTTGTTAATAACAATGCCAACTTTATGATTCTGGAAATCCTATCTGTTGTAAATTGTATGTCAGTGTTGTTGAAGGGAGATTGCTGCTAATCGTTTCCTAATCATTTAAAGTGCGGTTTGAATGGAAAAAATGTATAATGCAGAGAGCATTGCACTTCATGGAAACTGTCAAAGTTCTGATGAAGCTCTGTAACCTATATGAATTTAAAGCAGCGGCGAGATTTCTGAATTCAGATTAAAATTTTAAAACTGCGTTTATCTTTTAAAAGAGGATTTGTTTCACTTCAGGATTAGAGTTATCAAATGCTCAATCTCAGGGGAATCATAGTTCTTGTCCAACATGGACTTTTGTCTGATATGTTAAATGAAATATATTGATAATACGTTGATACCATTTTTTTTCTCTGATGTTACTCCCTGGGAGCACAAAATGTTTGTGAAGAAGACGATGGGGATGTTTACTAGAATCAAACTATTTGAGTTTGAGGATTTAATGTTAGACTCTGCTGATAGGCTAGCAATGGCAGGGAATGTTTGCCCATATGTGATGGAACTGCCACTTCCACTTGCCAATTCAGTACACTCACAGTTTGAAATGGCTTGATTGCAACATCAGCCGAAATTTTGCAGAAATAGGTTTTTGTGGTGGGATACACCAATTGATGAAACTTCATGGCAATGAGGTGCTCTGCATGATTAATTGTCATTTTACTCTGTCCAGCTCTGTGGACAGAATAAAAAAAATTCCAAGATTCCAAATTTTAACTACGCTATGCCGTAACCGTAATCGGTATACGGCAAACGTCAGAATCGATCACATCTTAGACTTTGTTAGCATTTAAACTCACAATGAGCTTGATATGAAATGGTCTTCATCAAAACCCTACAGTTCCAAAAACAATTCACAGGAAACTTTGGAAGTATAAAGACGAAGATTAAAACTTTGTAGTCGAGTGTGCAACCGTGACTGTTTGGCCTCAAATCTTGTCGTGGACAAATTAAGCAGCTTAATGCATACCTCCAGAATACTTCCCTGCAGTGAAATGTTGCTCACAGTATCTCGATGTCCGGAATTGTGAACCACTTTTATTGTTGGAACCTCTCTCTACGTATCAAAATGTCAGCTTGGAGTATATTTTTGGCAGCCAGTTTGGCATCCATCCTGCCGAGCTGCCCATGCAGCCCCGCCCCCTACCCGTAGTGACAAACTTGTTTTAATGCTATCTGGTTTGATATTATTCTGCTAATGTACTGATCTCTACTGCGCCCCATCATCTCACCATCTGTCATTTTAAAAGTTTTGACTGTGAGGCTCTTTTTACCAACCCATAATTTCCGTGGACTTCATAATTATTGCTTTTGGGAAAGTCAGATACAGATTAGAGAAGGAGGCATAATGGGAGGGGGGAGAAATGCAAAAGTCTTTTTAAAAAGCATTAATGCAGTGTTTGAAACAACCATAAGTTGATACATTTTTGCAGAGCTCAGGGGGCTGTGGAAATTTGTTTAGTATGGGGCAGGCGAGGATTTTATTTCAAAATTTGATTTGATTAACGTTTGATGAACCCCCCAAATTGGCTAAATTTTTTGCCTGAAAATGATTTTTCAAACTTTCCTTTTTAAACATTTTTATGAATATATAGAATATCAGTGATCATTTCAAAGGCATAAAACCAGTATCTTAGTCTCATACTCATTTGACCAAATTATGACTTTAAATTATTGTGGGGCACAATTGTCTGAATTGAGTTTCTTGTTTTCATTATAACATTCCAAACTTTTAGGTAGGTAGCAAGAAATATTTGCTTAGTAATGGGCTCTATATTGATTAGGGTCTTAATTGTTTGGGCTCCAAGTAATTTTGCAAAGATGACAGCCATGAGAACTATTGTCTTGATATATTTTGAGCAGAAATCATCAATCTAAGCATTTCAACAGGCAATCAAACTTTGCAAAGGGAAACTTTGTCTAGTCAACTTTGTCTGGTCACTTTTTGATCAAACTGATTTAAGTTTTGCCATTAGATGTTTTTATAGACTCTCTCAAGCTTTGGAGAATTGCGATTTTGCTTGTCTGCCCACTTTCCTGCAGATTTTTCTTCAGTTAGTTTTTGACATCTACTGTATGAAAAGTTTTTACAAATCTTTGTTATTTGTTAAATTCCTTCAAATATTAAAAAAAAATTTAAAGCATTTCTTTAGTTTTTATAAAACTATTGCTGTAAACCTAGGTACTGATTTCATCTTGCATGTGGACTAGTGTTGGCTCTAGGGGTCAAAATAGTTGCAGGAAATTTCCCTCTCCCACAAGTTTTTTTGGGGGTGGTTTCAGATAGTCCACAAGAAACAGTGCTGGACTTTTTCAGCAGATGAACAGTTTATTGCAGGGACTAATTCTGAATTCATTGCAGAAATTTTGCCGTCATGCGCCTTACTGCCAACACCGCACAGGGCTAAATGAATTCATTTGCATTAAGCTTGTGCAATTTTTGTGCATCTTCTTTGCTCCTTTCTTACATGTCTCAGCAAAGCAGGAGCACACTACTCTACCATAAACACTGAACTGATAATTTGTTTAGCATGCATTCAGACTGCCATTTAACACAATTTGTTCTTAAACGCCGTCTTCCCATGTCACCCGTAGGAGGTTAAAACTGGAATATGAGTTGAAAAGTTGTTACTGAAAGTCAAATTCCCATGGAATATGTCGTAGCTACCACAGGAAAACATTGTCTGAACCCAATTTTTGCATGCATGAATATTCATATCCATTCCCATTGAACTGTTTTATTTCAAGTAATAGGTGATTGACTGCTATGCTTCCTTGGAGAGCTCGAAGTTTGTGGTGCCAACAAGAATGTTGATACAGTTTTCATATTCAAATATCTGGAAGATGAATACAGTACATACTGTAGTTCAGAGTTTGTGACAGGCATTCATTTCCCCTTTTTTCTCCCTCCTGAAACACTGACGAAGAGCAAAGTTAGATGACCAGGCGATTGCCAGCACAACTCATATTCCAGCTTTAAAGGTGGAGAGTTCTTTGCATTTACTTTCACCCACAAAAGTAGTTTTCTTGATTTCATCTGGTGTGTATTCTTTCAAAAGTTCATCAGGGGAATTTTTATTTTAGTTACCTTATACACCTCACCTGCAGTGCTATTATATTTTTTGTATGCTGCAACAATGTTGAAAAACTGCATTTTGACTACTGACAGTATTTTGACAATTTCTAGCATCCTAGAGTTATGAAAGAACCTGAGTTGTATTTTGATATGGTAGAGGACCCAACTGGAGTCTTCGTGTTCACCATGTCAGAAAAATTGGAAGTCGAAAAGGCAAATTGTGGCTGTCAGTGCCTGCCACAGGTTATTGATCTCTGCTAGACCCTGACTGATGGAGGACCTTAACTTTGGTTCTCGTTGCTATAACAGAGTTTAGAGATGTTTTGCAGTAAAGTTTTCTTTCAGTATTATCCCCCTTGCATACACGCTGACAATGTGCATTTTATTCACTTCAAATTTTTAAAGGTCTCGTTCAGAGGCGAAGGCGTTTCGGAGTGAGCTGAATGTCCTGTTTGTTCTGTCAAACACACAGTTTGAATTTTCGAAATTTCCTTGGTATTGCTGAAAAAATACGTTTTGAAAATACGCCTCTGCAGCAAAAAATTGTATTTTCAACTGACTGCGTGGAAATGGGGACTACTGTATAGTGTCATGTCAAGTTCCCCAGTTGGCATATAGCCTAATAATTGTAAAAATTGTTAGGCTTAATATAAGCCCAGGGTGTATGGGTTTCAGAATCATTGGAAGTTGGGACCACACACAGTGTGCGATCAAGGTATCATTCTTAGCAAAGTGTTAGACCTATAGTAAGTTAACTTGCTTTCAACCCATAGCTATTTTCTGCATGATGAGCAATATTAATTTTGGATGGACAAATTATAATTCCTTATCCCAGCACCCCCCTCTTCCTTCTGAGCCAGAAATTATGTGTTAATTGCACATGTCCATGAATTCCCTGCAATTGAATCCACACTGCCAAAATTTGGGAATTCTGAAGTGGTTTTATTCAGTTGGGAGTTTCCCCCTCCTTGAAATGCTTGCAGAAACCAGCATATACCGCTGTGTACACTAGGTTACAAGCCTATTCCAGCGCTGGTAAAATCTTTTCTTGTTGTCAGAGTAAAGGCCTGAGGACGAATTTTGTTGCCTCTGTCTGTTGGAAATCGGAAAGAGACATATCCTACGAGTATTCTCTGTGACATTAATGGTCATCATTTCCGCGGCCCATTTCAGGAGTAAAACAGTGTATACGTACTGTGGGACTTGTATTTGTACCAGCAAAGGGTAGGTTAATGTATGCTTGTCTGGGTATGGTGCTTTTGCGAGTGCAACAGGACTCCGCCCAGTGACATCAGATTTGACCTTTCGGAGAAATCACATGACCTTATCGTTTTTAGTTTGGTCCAAAAGCAGCAAGGTTTTCAGAAAGTGATTAAAAATAGGAAACATAATTTTTCTGCTCAGTTTTTTTCATGGAAAAATTGTAAAAATTTCATTTTAAGTCAATCATGCTATGGAGATGAATAGGAGACTGTTAACTGTCTCTGAGTATGACCTATAATCACTGCAAAATTAACATATGCAAGCCTAGTGATAACACCAACTGCAGTACCATGTGACAGGCTTCTGAGTTAGTTGTTTTGGAATAAAAAAATGCAGGTATCTGATTCAGTGATTGTTCTACAGATACCATGTTTAACCTAATAGTGAGATTATACCACCTTCATTTTTTTTTTCATTTTTTTTTATCATTTGATGCAGATTACAAGGCCGAACATAGCACACGGAGGAAAGTGTACCTTTAACTTTGAGGATCGTTGCGAGACTACGTTTTGGGGAAAGTATATCAAAGGGCGCAGTATCGCATTCTATGAACTTAGTACAGACAGCCTAAACATGTAGTGTACAGCTGTACTTTTTTGCTGAGGATTATGTAATGTGTAAGCTAATTTGTTCATGATTACCAGAACAGAAAAAAGGAAAAAGACATTCAAAGCTAGAATAGGAATTAAAACAAGAAGCATTAATTGCCAACGAAACAATGCTGAGATCCGCTGTGATTTCATCGAGCTTGGACACCTCGTGAAAAAGAGCCCATCGATCGATCGACAACACCATGGATAAAGAATTCTATCAGATGGGGGAGTTCCACGGGGACACCGTGAGCTTCACACCATTGGATGAGCTGATGGAGGAGGAGGAGCACGCCACCAGCGGATGCACGGACTGCTCCATGCTTCGACTCAAGCACAAATTCCGCACCCTGGACCTGGAGTCGCTGTTTATACGATACTGTACGCAGCTAAGGAAGTCTCTGGTCGGAATGCTGTGTCTGGTGGGGTTCATTCAAGTGGCTG
Organism: Stichopus chloronotus; assembly: GCA_021234535.1. Taxonomy (NCBI): domain Eukaryota; kingdom Metazoa; phylum Echinodermata; class Holothuroidea; order Aspidochirotida; family Stichopodidae; genus Stichopus; species Stichopus chloronotus. The sequence continues at coordinate 26,553,645 of CM037832.1, read as the reverse complement.
CTCGCCTTGTAATGTGCTTTCTTGTTGATGTGAGTTCATCGTTATTGTCATATTTTTTTTTTTTTTTTTAGTTAGAGAGAGACTACTGGGGGAGTCAGTTTTTCCACATGAAACGGGGGGAGGGAAAATTGTCGAATGGGAGATTATCAACCGACTAGCAAAGGCCAAATTGTTCGTATGTGTTACAAATGTTTCCCACTTCAGATTTTGAATGCCTTTGAAGAGACACAAGAAGAGGCCAATTTAATTACTGTTTACAGGAGTGATTTAGATATGTGCCGAGAGATGGAGTGCTCTGTTACAGTTGCCTTCGTTTCATGGAGAAATGAAGTTGGGAGGTTTTGTTGGATAGGAGAATCATGACGTAGTAAATTACACATATATGTGAACAAAAGAGGACTGCTTGTTAGAGAAATGAGTTGTTGGATTGACATGGATCTAAAAAGAGAGTGATGACTTCATGTCAGAAGGGAGAGGCAAGGCTAATTCCTCTGTGAAGGTTATTATGCTTGTCCTGCTCTTTCATCAAATTCTCCAGAGTGACCCAAGTGCCCAGGGTTGGACGGTGACTGAATACAGGACCTGAGGGTGGAGGGTATGATATGTTATTTTGGACTCTAATATGCCTGAATTTAGTGGTTGGTTAATCAAGCGGCGTTGAGCCACCAATTTGTCACTTTTGTGTCATGAGTGTCAAAAAAGTCTGTTTCCTACAAATTTATCCTTTCGAGATTTGAAGTTTGTTTGCCAAGAACGGTATATCAGTGATCAGCAGTTTAATATCTTGCCTTCATGAAAAATTTATCATGCATAATTTAGTTGATTTGAACAGTAATGTTTGCATTAATGCTGTTCAGCTCATATGATATCGTCGTGGCCAATCATGTGCCACATCATGCGACTGATTAAAAGTTCATTTGCGACACAGAACCAGTAGCGACTGTCGATTATTCCACACTCTTATTTGTTGCAGATTGAGACAGCTCTAAGTTGAGCCCAATTCTGCAGATGTTAAGTATGAATCGTTTACGAGATAACCGCGTGCTGATGAAATAAAATCTTTGTTGATAAATCAGCGACTGTACTGTAGACTGATTTAACTCACTCGTCCCTTATCTGTCTCTACAGCACCACTTAACTATCATGCCGTCATCTTGATGTACTGTATAGTTGTTTGATAAAATGAAGTTATAGCAGTGGTGTGTGTGAATTTTAAGGATGGCAACTTTTATATTAATATGTTTGAAGTGAATGCCCATTTTTGCATTTTTTAAAAGGTCCTTTTACATTTTTCAAGAGATATCTGCTCACAAACTGAAAGATCACAAAGAGAGCTATTGTATTTAGATATGAAATGGTCTGCGTAGCACAAGACTTGAAATTAAGAAAACACAGGATACCACTGCTTTAAAAGTAACCATATTTAATGGCAAAAACACTACAAAGATACGACATGTTTTGCAAGCACAGCTTGCATCATTTGGTACAACAAGAGGAATGGCAATACAGTCTACAATACGCCAGATAGAATATAGCACTGAAAATGCTTAGTTAAATAGAGTGAATGAGGGACATTCTCGCTGTTTGTTAAGACTAGGGTTTTGCCAGCTGATGTGAAGGCTCTCTTTAATCTTAAGCTGAAGCTTAGTAGGAGCTGAGTCAATGATTGTGAAAGAATGTGATATGAATAAGCATCTGCTTAAGATATTGTTTGAAGTGGTGCATACGCCAATGCATTCTCTTCATTTATCTCTCCATGATGCATTTTCAGTCACATCTTTTCTTTGAAATTTGAATTTATTTTGGTCTTTTTGCAGACTTCCAAGGAAAGTTTTAAAGACTATGTAACTGAAATACTTCTAATCATGGCCTTGCTGACCCTCCTGGCACTTTTCATCATCGCCTGTGCGGACGTCGTGGCCCTGAAATACTATCGGCTGATGGGCCTGGTGATCTGGCTGTCCCTGATGACGGCCATATACGTGGTGTATGCCCTCCATCTCCAGGAGAGCACGTTACCACTCAGTGACTTAGGCCTGATCATATTCACCATTTTGACTTTGTATATGATGCTGCCATTGTCCACCAGGTGTGCGATTCTGGCCAGCTGGATCACGTGCGTCCCCCACATTTTCCTGATGTTTGTCGGTGAATTCTGGTCCCCCGCCAGTGATTCGAACGGCAACTCTTCGAGCGTAATCCAAAACCAATCTTTTCCCCTGGAACCAGAACCGGAGGAACCTTCAGGTTGTTCATCAAATGTGGGTAGTATCTTAAGCTGATCCTGTTTTTCACCATTTTTAATTGTCTTGTTAAATTTCATCCTGTTAGGGATCATAACGTTCAATGTCAGTGAAGCACTATTGTACGAATGGCCAGGTAAATGGTCACATTGAATGAATGCAGAGCTTTATGTGTGGAAGGTAGTGATATAAACAACTTGCTGCAATATCCAGGATTACCATCGTTTACCTCGTCAGCTGAACTGTGAATTAAGCCAATAGAAGTTTCGTCGGTCATTGAACATTTAATTCCTTGAAAATCAAATTTATGAAACTAATAGAAAATGTAACCCTAATAGATTTTGTTGATTGTATTGTGGGACAGTGAAATTTATTGAAACATTTTCCTATTTTCAATTTTTTTTTGTAGGTCACAAGAAGATTCTGTCCCTATTTAATTCCCTACATCTCTGTAATCTCATTGATATTTCCACAAAAATTAACCTTGTAATAAATTCCAAATTTTGTGAATGTCCAAGTTTCACGTCAATCTGCATTTTGTCACTGATTTTTATTTGTTTCTCACGTACTGAGCCATATTTGGCATTTTACAGATTGAGCATACTGCTAGATAAGTCTTGACTAATCCACCTTTTGTGTTTAAAAGTGTTAACCCATCTGGTTGGCAAGGTGTGCTTGCTTCCTAAAAATCATATTCTTCCATATACAGGGTTCATACAGGGTCTGGAATTCTTGGAAAATCAGAGAAGAGCAAAATATGAATTTTCAGGCCTGGGAAGCCAGGGAAAATGATCTTTTTCTTGGAAGTCTTGGAAAAGTCATGAAATTTGAAGAAAGCATGTCATTTGTTGGCATTCTCTCAATTTAGGAAATCATCAGAAAAAATTCACCAATATTTTGTAAAATCTAGTTAGCCTTATTGGTTTTACCCACATTCTTGTGATGAATAGTACCCTCAAATATTTCACTTAACTGAAACAGCTGAGTAGGTGGCTCTAAGGCATACAGTAATCATTTGGTACAGCACTATTGACATTTTCAGAAAAAGAAAAAAATACAAGGCAGCATGCATGTAGTGTAGTCAGAAAGGACTAATGTAGTTTTAAGGTGCGGGAACTTTTAGTTTCGAGGTCCTTGAAAGTCATCGAATCATCAGGGAATGATGCCGCTGTGAATGTGTACAGACCATTGATGTAGGATTGTGTAACACTGGTTGCCCTCTATTCACATCGCTGAACTTCACCGACACATTGTCGACGTGCACGCAACGTAACTGCCATCATAGCTCCCCGCTACCATGCACATCTGTTTCATATCCGATAAGCAATCTTTATTTCCAATTGATGGTTGTTGTATGGAAGCTCATCTACTTCTTAAGGTTTAGGCAAAAGTAAGTTAAGGAAAGGGTAATTCCCAAAGTGTCATTATTTTTTTTATATTATGTATTCTATTTTGAACAAATTAGACAGCAGTTTACATTTTTGCCATTGGTTTTCCTTTTTATAACACTCTTTGCCCGCTCGTTTGCATTGCAGGACTTGACATATTCTTTTCAGTTTAATGTGAAATCTGAACCGATTCGCTAGAATTTCAAAAGTAAAGCTGACAATTTTATTTGTCTCTCACCATCTTCTCTCCTCCTCAGTTTTCTGTCCGTCTTGTCATTAGCATATTGCTCTTGATATGCGCAAATTTCATTGGTTGCTGCCACAAGCTCCTCCTAGACGTAGTCCTGAGGAAGACATTCTTCGACACCAGGACTTGCATCGAGAGCCGAGTGAAACTCGAAAATGAGCAAGCGCAGCAGGTAAACTCTCTTTGTTCGTCTTCTATGGCTAAGTCTGTCATCTGTAGTTGTTCTCTCAACTGATAATTTAGATTGAGCTAATTGCTGGAAGTTACAGATAAATTTCATCTACAGTGCCCTCTCCTCGCAGAAGATGACACTCCCAACCACCTACGACAGATGTCATTGTATGTAAGGTGTATGGTGCTATGTTAACGTGCAAAGTAAAATGTGATATATTGCTTTACATGTAACTCGCGGCCTAACAGAAGTTACCTTTCTAGGTACCCAGGTACCCGACTGGCTTTAGACTGTCGTTAGCCTGGTCTGACATTTAGACCTGGTGCAAGCGCTTTTTTATATATGGTTTTATATATTATTGTATATATTATACATATTACTATTGTATTATATATAAATATATATTGGTAATATATAACGTATAGTGACGAACATGTGGCGATCACACCATCCATCGAGACGTTACAACCGTAAAAACAAAGCTAGGCATCTCAGCAGATCGAACATTTAATAAACGATGATAATATACGTAGTTCAACTGTTGCGGTGTGCATTTGTAAAGGGTAATGTGTCACATACACCCACACAAATGTGTGTACCCTGAGGAACTTCAAGCAAGCCACAGTGGGCGGACTACCAACACCCTCCCGTAGGGTTTAGTTCCCGCATAAATTCTGTTACAAATGGTGTATTTATCACTCTCCCCTAACAGTACAGTAGGTACCCATTCGGCCAAGGATATCTAGATATGGAGAAAAGCAAAATGTACTTTTAGTAGTGTAGTACATGTGAAATTTAATGACATCAAAAAGACTTTATTCTCTTTGTATAATTTAGACTTGAGTAAACCTCTGTTTTCCAGTATGTTTTCTTAAATTCCTTAAAGGTAATGTGACATAAAAATGACAAATTGATTGTTGACTGTGTTAATCATTAAACAAGTCAGAAATTGCCACAAATTGCTTTAAAATCCATCAAAATCAATCAAACTCTGTTTTACACTTCCATCTTGACTGAACATTGACAAAGTATGCAAATACGTGACATCAAGGGAGGAATTCACATGATATGGCTAATTTCACCTTTGTTTTTCTTAACATTCATTTCAAGGACAATGGAAAATTTAATATGCACCAAAGGAGTTCCTTAAAAGTGAATATTGTCTCCTCTTAAAATACTGATGTTGCTTATGAATTGTATAAACTAGGGGGCCTGTAGTTGTAAGATAGTATATAGGGCTTACAAGAGGAACAATAACACATGCAACACACGGCATCATAATTTTTGCAGAAGTAGTCAGTTAATTCTGTCAAGATCTTCAAACAGTGGAAAGGCATACCTTAAGATGGATAAATAGGTATACAAACAGTTCCAACAGACTTGTCATTAGAGGTTTGTTCTTCTTCGAGTTCTGAGTAGAGCCAACTCTTCAAGACTTTATACAGGTAGTTGCTTGTCACATGATATGAGGGGGGGCAAGCAGACCCTGACAGAGTATATAGCATTGTCGCTGAAGCGACTTTACCTACACTGTTGTAATGAGCAAGTATACGTAAGATGAGTTTTCAGCTAGCGTGGTGGAAATTAAATCTCTTTTGTGGATGACACATGATACTAGATTATGTATATCTATATCATAATGGAACCATTTAGTAATCATCTGTGAATTCAACAAAAAGTAACAAAACAACAACAAAATCGGTAAGACAGCTTACATTTTACAAGAGAAGTTTTTATTGTCATTTTACAAAGTATCCAAAGCTCGTTGAAGAATGTTACGACATGGATTTGTGTTCCTCTCGGTGATGTTTGATATGTCAGGCAGGAAGGTCTTCTCAGTTGTTATGGAATGAATCATGAGTCAAATTGCCAATGAATGCAGCATCCAGTTGATGAAGTTGGATTCACTGCAATGATAGAAAAACAGTAATGATGGCCCATGGGGGATGATTAGGATCAATTAAAGGAAGGCCGAACAGCCATGTGTTTCAAAAGATTTCTCTTTTTTTTTTGTAGTTCTTGTCAAGTTCTTACAGGTTGTGTTGCTTTTTATGAACATAAGCTTAAACCAAAGGAATCCTCAATTTTTTTGTGTATTTTGTTTTCATTCATAACTCAAATAATTACAAAAGTTACATCAATGATTGTACATAAAAATATTTTAATCCCTGTGTTAATTGGGTTCTGTACATGCAGCTAAGTAGCAATTTAATAGTACCCATCTTAACATGGATAAAATAAAATAGCTTACACAATGTTGCGACTGGAAAGTGACGAAACAACGCCGTCATCGATTTCCTTTTGTTTAAAATTTCCATTAGCATTTGAATGTAGATGTCAAACTCCACTTTCAGTGTAAATACAAGTTTGTGATAAAACTGTGCTGGATTAGGTAGTATAGCTTGCATTTTTCAATTGTGAAAGTAATGTTTACAATGAAGGAAAATGCAACCTTCCTCCCTCCCCCCCCCCCAAAAAAAGCAGACTTTTGAGGGCAAATTGTCTTTGAGAGAAAATAGTTCAATATTAAGCATAGATGTGATGGATGTGGTATGGCAGCTTCAAAAGAAGTGATGAATTGTTTCTTCATTGCTTTGCAAAATGTAGAAAAGGGTTAAATCAGACTTATTCGTATGATATAGAAGCTAAAATTCTATGGTGGAATTTAAATTGAAATTAAGCTTCGCATTGGAGTGTGTAGGCTTGATGGGAATACGAAAAGCGCTTTGCCAATCCTCTGAGGTGAAGTTGTTTCATTTCTCAACCACTCTGGGTGGGAGTACCAGTTTATCAATCAAGCAGTCGTATTACTTTAGCTAACAAGGAGCAATGTAAATGCAATTGTTATGATATGGTCCTTGTGGAAGCACATTTGACTTCCAGTGTTGTGGAATAGCAAACATGTAAGATACTGTAATATATTTGTGTATGTTTGTGTTCCTCAATTTCATGGTTATTGCAAAGTTCAGCAAATGAAAAGTTGACGTTTTCTGTAAAAACGACCCTTGACATATGCTGCACCTGCCAGGTGAATCCTTTTATTGCAAGTGACACATTTACCAGTCTAAATGGAAATCCTTTTTTTTTTTGGTTGCAGAGGATCTGATCACCATAAATACCAGTAGGTTTTTTACATTACAGTAATGCCCGTGCATTACAAATTTGTCCGATAAAGTCATTACTTATGCCATTGATATCACTTTGACTAAAGTTGCATTCAGACAGAAAGATTTAAGGTTAACGAGAAAGATAGTGATCAAATATTCTTTTGCACAAACCACAGTTGTCATTCGAATGCATTTTGACCCAAGTTACTCAATATATCCTGTATGAGTAAAACTTCTGACGTGCAGTCATTTTACACCACCGTCACGGAAGTCAACATATTGTTTGATGTTAAAATTTTTCGGTTTACTGGACCATAGGAAGTGAAAATGCAACTTTTGAAAAGATACTAGAGAGTCAGGAATATTGCAACAACTTCACAACTTCATCTCTGCATTCAGAATAAAATGTTCAAATGCTGAAAAGTTACATTTCTTAATACTCATGTAGCCCAAGATTCTTTACAAACAATGAAGAGATAGAGGCTTGGAGTCCTGTTGGACGATCATTTCACATTAATTTGCCCGTCGAATGGCTGTTATCAAAAGCACATGATGTTAGTCTCATAATAAAGGTTCGTATGTACATTTTAAAAAAAGCAAATTTGAAAAAGACTGTGGATGGATTGATTGATTATGTCTTTGTAGAGCTTGTCAGATATCAGTTTGTGTGGCTTTAGATGGATGTAATTTTGGGACATGTCATCAGACTATGCATTGAAAATCAAGTTAAGAGCAGCATTCGGCAAGGTTGGTCTTAGCGAAACAGAGAACTGCATCGATGCTATGAAAAATTCAGCAAAATCATTTTGCGTCAGATGACTGGAGTCTTCACGCATTGTCAATTTTTATAGCGGGACTGGCAAGGAATGCCATTCGAGAAATTCAAACAAAAATACGGAAATGTCTCCGTTGGTCTCAGTTAGCAGACGTCATGGAGACTGATATCTCTTTGCAAATGAGAGAACTTTTGATGCTTGACTTAAAGAAAGAGACAATTGTATTTGCTGATCAAAGTTTTGCTCAGAATTAAGTTGTTTGGCAAACTTGTAGCAGTGCAGGATTTTGTTTGAAAGACTGTCCACATATTGGTATTTATGCAATCATGGAAAATTCCCGAGAATTTGGAAAATTAATTCAAGGCCTGGAAAAGTTTTGAAATGCAGAGAACTTGTGTGAAGTCCTGGAAACATCCCTGAAATTTTTCACAAAGTGACATTGTTCCTTTCTCGCCTGTAATATCAAAATGCAGTCTCATTAGTAATGTCAGAATTAATTGTTCTTCTCGTCATGTTGCTTTGGCTTTTGCCATTATCATGAAAGTTCCATGTGAGACTAAAGGAGGAATATCATGGAGATTTTTTTTATTTAATTCCGGTTAGGGCTTCGAAAAAGTCACGAAAATCGATTCTATAGAAAGGATGTTCTGATATGTGAAGAAAGTCTTGATGGTAACACAAAAATGCTGTCTTAAGTAGACGTATCCACTTATCAGTGTATCAGTCGTCGCTGTTCGTTGTGTGAGGTTTTGATAATTGATGACGTCTAATATGAACGATGAGTAAGAGCTTCATTATTAACCGCAATGTATGTCTCTTTTGTCGTAGCTAAATGGTACATGCTTTGAGAGTGCAATAAAAAACAAAGCAGTGAAGTGCATTCTTGCGACTATAGTGGAATATGCCCCACTGTCTTAATTTTTATTCAGTGTTTATTTTGTTTGTTATCACTCGATCTAGCATCAGTATTGCTTGCCGGAGGTAGTTCAGCACACAATACTTGATGGAAATGAAAAGCTTTGTGAAAAAGAGTCAAACGATGTTCGGTAGGAGTTATGGAAGGTTTTTAAATCTGCCAGAACTATTGACCTTTCTAGGGCCTGAAGGAAATGTAGGTTTTTGATCATTTGCAAAGATATAGGCTCCCATGAGGAGTTGAAGGTGTTGTAACTCCTTTTGTGAGCCACATGTCGAATTTCTCTAGTGAGTCAACCTCTTCAGATTTGAATTAGTGACTGTGGAAAGTAAACTGAAGGTACCAAAAGTCAAGAATTTGAAAAGATAGTTCCAATATGGATGGCTGGAGCAGGGACTGGACTGTGTCAGACGTCCCATGTAATTACTTGACAGAACCAAGAGACTGAAAAAGATGGTTTCGATAGGGATGGCTGGAGCAGGGACTGGAATAAGTCAGACTTCCCATGTAATTACTTGATGGAACCAAGAGACTGGAAAGATGGTTTCGATATGGATGGCTGGAGCAGGGACTGGAATAAGTCAGACTTCCCATGTAATTACTTGACGGAACCAAGAGACTGGAAAGATGGTTTCGATAGGGATGGCTGGAGCAGGGACTGGAATGAGTCAGATTTCCTATGTAATTAATTGACAAAACCAAGAGACTGGAAAGATGGTTCTGATAGGGATGGCTGGAGCAATAGCCAGAGTGAGTCGGACTTCCCATGTACACAAATTCTATGACAGAGCCAAGAAACTGAGAGTAACAATAAGTAACTGCAAAACATAATAACTGCAGAGTAGCATTACATGTCTGATCAGGTGGGTAAGACCTTTTTTAAGTATGTGCACTTTTGACAGCAACAGTTATCCTCAAGCTCGATTAACGCTTTTGTGCCGAGAAAATTGTATTTTTTGTTGCTGAGGTCACATGGCTTAAATTCACTGACTGGAAGCAGATGTACCATGTTTTCATGTTTACAGCTGATTGAGTGTGTCATCTCATAATTCATGACAGACAGTAGAATGAAAGTGTAAAAACATTACACCACTGTTATCCTTGAGAGTAAGTGAAATGTCATTCAGTTATGTTGCAATCATTCAGCGATTGCATAGTGCCCTTTGAATGTGGGTAATACTGTGTTGGGCGTGCCTTGCAATTTTTGATTCCTTGCTAAAGGCACGCACTGAATCTATGTGATGTGTGTGTTTATATGACGCCTTGGTTCATAAACATGTTATCTCAAAAAGGAAATGGTGCTTGAACTTCAAAACTGGTGTGTAAGTAGTTCATCATGAGTTGATGATCCCTGTCGTATTTCATGGAGGTCAAAGGTCATTGAGGTCGCCAGAGCTTAGAGTATAAAAACCTATCAAGAGAGATATTGCAGCAACAGGAGGTTGTTGGAACTTCGAACCCTTACCATTGGTAGCACCTAATGAGTAGATGATGTCCATCATTTGTTATGGAGGTCAAATGTCATGTGACATCAAAAGACGACATAGTCTGAAAAACTTGTAAACACAGTATCTTGAGAAGGGAAAGGTGCTTGTACTTCAAAGTTGGTGTGTTGGTAGTTCGCTGTGATACACGGCTCTGAGTACATGATCCCTGTTTTTTTTTGTGGAGGTTAAATATCATTTGAGGTCTCCAGAGCTTAAAGTATGAAAACTTATTAAGGAAGATATCTCAGCAACTGAATTCAGGTAGAACTTCAAAGTATTAACATTGTTAGCACTTGATGAGCAGCTGACATCTGTTATTTGAATTGCCTCATGGGAGACTTGTCATCACTGTAATGTGACATGAAATGAATGTATTAAGTTCTATCACTCCAAAGATCTGTCCTGGGTTCAAAAGCTCAAAATTTGATACTGAAGAGAGTTTTACGTTTCCTGCATGTGAACATATGGAGAGTTTAAATCACTCACATTACGAAAATAATGCATATTTATTTCCTGTTGATATTTGCCAAATGTAGATCTCTGTTTCATAGCAGAGATCACTGCTAGATAGACTTTGGTCTCATTCTCTTTAAATTTGTGAAGCATTTAAAGTCTGTTTTCTATTCCAAATAACCACTCAACATAGCTCTTATCCCTTTTTCTAAGCCCTCAGAAAATATCCCTGTTGCCAGAAACTCCCTGTCAAGATTTACAAAATACTCAGTTGTTTCAGTCACAGTAAGCACTCCCTAGGGAGGCAAGACTGTTCTAGATTGCCTTTGCTGACTTGCACAATCTCAGGTCTGTAACCACAATTTGGTGTCCCAAACCTCCTATCAGTTTATGAACTACCTCCTTCATGACCACAATTGTTATCAATGCTGATTGAATGACATTACTCATTCATATTAGCACTTGGTAATGTCAAATCCATAAGTGATACAGAATGTGGTTGTCATTCTTGCATTTTGTTTTTCATTTTGATATGGTCCCTATGGTCCCCTATGTTCCCTTCCCTTCTCCACTGGGTTGCTTTTGTTTGTAAGTGATTGTGTGTGTATAAAAAAGGAGTCACCAGCAAGGAATCATAAAGTCATTTGACTTTCTGGTTTATGAAAATCTCAGAACTTTGTAGGTGACTAAAATCTAGTGAGTAACGTAGTGGCATTTTTTTTTCTTCTTTTACACACAACATTCTCGTCGTCGGAATTTGAACCTTGAGTTTACTTGAATTATCCGATGAGCGTGCATTTTAAATTGCCACATTGTTTCCGTTTAGCAATGTTGGAGTCCATTACAATGTATCCTTTGGAGTTATCCACTGATTTTGGTGTGTACATGCAACACATCGTTTTTGTGCTTTGTTGGCGTTTCGTTCATACGTCATGGATTTACGCAAGCTGACGATCGCCACCCGGCACTTGTGGCAGCTGATTCCCCCAGTCAAGATGGAGTTATGCTCTGTTTAGCTAGTATACGGTGCATGTCCTTGTGAGTGTACACCTAATTTTGAACTATTGCTTAAACCTGTGACATGGAATTGATGGGTTTTCGTTATGTGCAGGTATAAAATTCAACTAGATTGATAAAGTGTTGTTGTCTTTGGATTGGACATGTTTTTTTCAACTGCTTCTTCCTTCACCTTGTGCCATAAAAATATCTCATTAAAGCAATACACTGGATTTTGTTTGGAAAACCTGCCGGAAAACAACAATAGGTAGAGGAAAGGTGGGTGAGCTGACAAAGGAAAGTGAGAAACCTGTGTGGTTGGTGCAAATCCTGGGTAAAGATTTTGTTCGGCACATTGTTTCTCTCATGTGAACTACTGAACTTGTAATCCATGGAATACTCTACTTTAATTCATCAGTTTTATAGTACATTGCAGTTTCCATCCCCGTAGTGATTTACCTTTTTTTTTAATCTGTTCTAAAATTTCACCAACTAATGTGATGCAGCCATTAGTCCTACTTGCTTTTGTATTTTTATATAGCCAGGTAAAGTCAGGCATGGAGGTGTAGCAATATGTAATGTATGCACAACTCTCCAGAACCATTGCACAAAGTGAATTTTTACCGGGTGTGTGGAGTGATCGCATCACCCCACTGTTCCCATTTCCGTGCCCAGCGCATCAATCAATTGAAAAAAAGTTTTGGTTGATGTTGCGACCAATTGACCTTCACCTGACTGGAGCACTTCCAAGTTTATTTTCTTTTTCAGTTTTTGAAGCTATTCATCTGTTGACTTTAATTAAATGCGGCAAACTGTCAATGTCAGCAGAGGAATCTCATATTAGTGGGAATTTGACATACCAATTACAGAAAGACCCAACTCGATGAAAAACCCATAGGGAGGGTATATACACGAGTGTAGCTCCTCACATGGGGTATTAAGCAACATTTTTATAGATGTTAATAAGGGGGAAATGGAAATCCAGTCATGTCAGTTTAAATTTCTTGTACCCATCAAAGGACATCTCACTGCCTGGCTTGTGGTGACTCAGTAATATACGCAGGCGTAGTGATGGTTTTGTTGGTAGTTCTGAATGGATTTTTGCCCATGGATGTGACTATGTGTAAGGTTGAAAAAGAGTCCCAAGTTTTTGTCAGGATTGGTGACAAAATTTGGACTATGCACCCTCAAACCAGGTGTGACTCCTTTGTGCACTTTCTGCAGAAAGTCTGTGAATTTTTGATCACCAATGGATGGTGTGTCTTGTTGCATGTTTTCATTCTCACTGCAGTCAACTTTTACTGTCCTAGGTTAAATATCATCTCCAGTAGGAGCCTACACATTTCGGTTTTTTCGTCCTAGAAAGAACAAAATTTCCATATTTGGACTGCGGTTTTCCATTTGCAGCTTATATCTTTAACACATTCTCTGCAATTACTGATGTCTATTCTAGAGAACCAACATTGGTTGATCCTCACTTTTGACATTCAACTGATTGTGTGTTCTTTTCACGGTTTTAGTTTAGAATTTGAGGATCAGAAAGTCTGAAAACTGATCAAGGATCCTATACCATGTTGATCGTGGATAATTATTGGCTAAATTTGCCTACCCTTTTTGATCAGTGTTCAGAGGGTAACAAGGCCGGGGTGAATCAACAATCCTATACATACCCAAACCTAAATCCAGGACCGCCATTGAAGGTCCCCATCCGACGTACAAGAGTGTATCCCTCAGTCTTTAGCCACTTTCCCAAAGGCTGGGAGGGATGGAGGACCTGCCCAGCTGAGCACTGGTTGCAGCGAGCAACCTGAAGTGGACGATACCTGAATCTGACAACAGGAACCCAAATTGCCATCAGCAAATAACCCCCTCAACACCACTGTAAACAGCTTTATACTTAGTGATTTTTGAGTTGCCAGAAAAATCTCCTTGTGGTTACACCGGGATTTGATATGGGGACCCAGTGATTGCAAGACGACACTCTGACCACCAAGCTAACCCCCCACCCTCGTGTCCTTATCCTTTGTCGTTTTGTGCTCTCTTCTCAGGAACAGCTTCTGCTGTCCGTGCTTCCAGCCCACCTTGCCGCAGAGATGAGGACGGAAATGATGGAGAGGGTGCGAGACCCAGCGATGACGCCCATGCCGCCTCGTCCAAACCACAGTACCACCCACTTTCATAATTTGTACATAAAGAGACATAAAAATGTTAGGTGAGTGCATCTTGTGATGTATCTTTCTCATGTTGATGTCATTACTTGCAATGTATCTATGATAGATGTGCATGAAATTTCCTGGCTATATGCTTGATCGCAGCAAGTGTGAGTGGTGCAACCAAAAATTTTTAACAAGGGGGTGGGGTCACACTAAGAGGTCATGAACTTTCTCTGTGAATGGGTACATAACTCTGTCTCTCTCTGTTGGACCAATACACTTTCCATCGCACATTCTAAAAGTTTACACTTTGAACATCTTTAGGGTTTGGCTTTGTTGTCCTAATGGGCCCCCTACCTGCCCTATAGCAACACCCCTCGGGAATATCATATGCAAAACTGTGACTCAGTTGCCATCCTTCTTAGAGCGCTTTAATTCATGCATGAGTTCCCTTTAGTGCTTGCTATTTTACCTGGCGGAGAAGTCTGTCAATATATGTGGTGGCCGGGCCAAGGGGCATCAGGAGATAGCATAACAAATTAGGTGTATGAGGATTCCAAAAGGAGGAGAAGCGCTTCACTGGAGCATCATTTTACAGGAATTGTGTACCCTTCCTAAACAGAACAGTACGCTTTATATTCTTTTAACTATTTAAATTTGCTGCAGTGTGGTTCAGTATTTTTCAAATTGTTCGATGGATTATGCTTACCAGTTTCCAGTCTTCAGAATTCTGTGCCCATCAAAGTGTTCACTTAAACACTGTGTCAACATATGTAGGTGTGCAGGCGCAAGAAGTGACAAGTTCAGAACTGTTCCTATCACTGCGACAGGCTGATCAAATGTTACGACTATAACTTCTCATGACAGTTTCACTCCTCACTTATCTGTCTTTCACAACACCCTTACTCATCTTTCTCATTACATGTGTGTTTTCTGTCCCCTTCAACACATGCACTCTTTGTCTTCACTTAATCTGTCTCCTGCAATTCATGCCCTCTTCCTTTTTACTTACCTATCTTCTCACAACACATGCACTCTTTCTCTTCACATACTGTCTAACACAAAACATGCACATTCTCATCACTTCCTTGTCATCCACAGCACATGCACTCTTCCCTTCTCTTACTTTCTACCACATCACATGCACTTTTCCTCTCCACTTACCTACCTCTCACAACACGTGCACTCTTACTCTCCACTTACTGTCAACTACAACACATGCACTCATTGCCTGTATTCACCTTGATCTCATCATAACATAGGTACTCTTCCCCTTCACTTACCTGTCTTCTCACAACACATGCACTCTTTCTCTTCACATACTGTCTAACACAACACATGCACATTCTCATCACTTCCTTGTCATCCACAGCACACGCACTCTTCTCTCACTTTCTACTACAACACATGCACTTTTCCTCTCCACTTACCATCAACTACAACACATGCACTCATTGCCTGTATTCACCTTGATCTCATCATAACATAGGCACTCTTCCCCTTCACTTACCTGTCTCATATAACACATGCACTCTACATCTAACAATGGTGAGATGAGTCACTAAAAAGGGAGAACTGATTTGCCAATTACTTCAGTCACAAGATTTATGTAGGGTGAAAGAAAAGGCAGTAGTGGAAAGTGACAGCAAGCTTGTGCAGAAAAAGACCCAAAGTGCACCAAGTTGTTTGAGTAGCAAGAGTGCAAAAGAAGTGAGAGACATATAGATTTAGTTGCTCACAAGTAGCAAAACCAGTTGATCTTTGGTATTCTCAAGTTCTTCAGGGCCACTGGAGTACATAGCTTTAAAAAAGCTGGCTAAATTTTCATCATATCGGTCCTACCTTCACAACATACCCATCAGAATGACCTTGTGTTCCTTTTTGGTTTCATCAATAAAGCCATCAAAACAGTGATGAATGTAAATTCTGATATTAAGTGATGTGTTCTTCAAAATGAAATTTTAGTTCATGCTTGTTACGTTGTCATGGTGATATGGGTATTCACTTATACAGCATCTGCTTCCCATATTAAAAAAAACAGAAACGGCCAGCGTCAAAGTTATTATTTTTAATCAGTTGTTGAAATTGAAGACAAGACTTTGACGAGCAGACGAAATTTAAACAATTTGTACCGATCATTGCAGGTATGAGTATCTCCTTTTCAGCATTGTGCAGTTTCGGCAGAGTTTTTGTACTTGTCAGTAGAAGCTTAAAATTGGGATGAAATATTCAGGCCTCTTTGTAATGCAAGAAAAGCCAATGAAACAAAGAATGGCTAAAACAGTAACCATTCTATTTGACGGTGATCAGGTTTGTTCATTTGCTTTCAAAATTAAAGATGTGCAACTACTGGTGCACCGAGAAAAAATGAGGAAACTTCTTGTGGAAGTAGCGGGAAGCTGGTATCAGAGTGTATCAGAGAGCAAGGGTTAGACTGTTGCCAGTAAAAGCAGCACTCAAGTTGCAACCACCAATACATATTCATTGATATGTAGTTTTGTAACTATTTACTTCATTTTCAATGATGCCCTCTCTGTACTCTATGATCTTAAAAATTAAAAACCATATCCCTCTTGAAGGAAAAGGACTGCCATTCAATATGATCACGACCCCATTTGGTTACAAATGTGTGCTACATTTTTGTATTTTGGGATGAAACCTATTCGGTTTAGCTGTGGAGTGGATGCTTATGCGTGCTCCTATGATGACGATGACTGGAACTTGTAAATACTGTAGCTATATAAATGTGTGTCAAGCCTCATTTTTAACATGCAGCTGATCCACAGTGAGTAAAAAAAAACAAGCAAAGAAAACCACTTTCATTGAACGGAAAGGCCATTGCTGGTCGGCAGAATTGTAAGTGTGAAAACATCGCAAACCCTTCAATCTCCACACGCATAGCTACAGAACCCGTCACATCTCCATAGGTCACCTTAACGTGTTTGACTGATTAAAAATGCAGTGGGGTGAATGTCACGTTTTAAAAGCTACTTTTTAATTATCTGTGTATGTTTTACACCATGCCAGCTGGGCAATATGTACACAGGCTGATCATATTTGCAATAGCAGGGAGGTAAATTGGAAGTTGCTTTTTTTTTTCATAGACATGCAACTACTAAATAATCCTTCATTTGCTCTGTGAAATAGGATTTACAGTGTTGTGCCTTTAAACACCTCAAATTTCTGTATTTTCTAATTACTAATTGCTTGGTGCATAACCTCAAAATGGTAAAACCCATTCAGTTGTGACAGCCAGCAATGTGGTGTCCCCAGAGCAAATTCGTCAACTTCACCTGTCCCAATACTGTGTTCTCCACAGATTTTTAAGAGAGGTGGGATGACCATGTACAAAATACATTCGAAAAGTAATCACTGGGGATGTAATTGAGACAAAGGAGTGTCTCCCCACCTTCACTTCCATCTAGAAATATTTGGTAATAGAAATGCTATATGATGCAAAATGGTGCAACTTAGAGATGATTTCTGCAACAACTAAGATTGCCATCCCACAAATTCCATTGTAGTGGTAATTTTACCAGCAAAATTTTGGCAAAAGCATGATTTTATCGATGGGGATGGTGGTGCGGAACTCTTTACTTTATCCACTCATGCAGTATCTGTTCTATAGAGATCTACATTTTTAATCACCTTCCTGCTTGTAAATGTTTGTCACTTTCCTCTCAGTGAATGTGTCTCAAAGATATCTCCCAGTAATCCATCATTGTAAGCTAACATGTATGAGGCCTAGGAATACTGATGTATTTTTTTTTCCCATTTGCTGTCTACCAACATGTTTTTGCCCTTTAAAGAGCTGCAGAAACGGTGTCCTGCACCAAACAACATCATTTAAGTCACCTAATCCTTAAACAATCAGCTAGCTCAGAGCGATGCTTTGAAATGTGTCTGCACTGCTAACATTTAAGAGTAGGAGGCATAAAACTTGAAATGACTGTTTTACTAAATACATTAGCTGAAGAGGTGGAAGTCTTATTTTTTGGACAAGTATGTCAGAAGTTTCCTGAAAAAGCCAGATATAGATTCTTGTTCATATTTTGGCATACGACCTTAGTGCTTATTGTCATACACATCAAAATAGCCAAAAAATTGTTTTCCTGATGATTGGCAATGCTTTGAAAATAGAGCATACTTCTGCAGTGTAACTGTAACTGTTGCAGATAACAAATTACACATAGTGTTTACTGCATAAATCCTGTAAAGCTCATAGAAGTGTCAAGATCTGTGCAAAAGACGGGTTTAAATACTGTGTGATGTGGCGTACAAACCTTGACCTCGAATTCGATTTCTTTCTAATAGCAACCCCCCGGTGCGACTTAACGGCTCTTTACCTAACGGCAAATAGCCACAACGAAGGGCTTCTCGTTTGGATTTTGTCGTTGTCAGAAATTCCTTCCCATCTCTCAGTTGCTGATGAATCATTATTTTGTGTCCCTGAAGCTCAGTTTCACAACTGTAGTTATTTTTACATATGCACTCTGTGTTTAACACAAACACAAATAACTAGAAACAGCTCTTGCTGCAAATTTTCAGAATAGTGGCAAATCTTGGCATTCCAGAAAAAAAAAAACGGAAATAGATATCAACACTCGAATGCTATGAATATGGACATGCTGCTGACAAATATTTCTTCCCTCATGAGAGCATTTCAATAACCCTCCTTCCGAGAAAATAGTTTGTCACTGTAATAGATTCCCCCAGGGGAGACCCTTAAGATCAGAATGCCAGGATTAATTAAAGAGCAATCCTGCCTCATCCTGCCCAACTTCCATCATCGTCATCGTTTAGGAATTTGGGAATACGACCGTGCCGACCCCAGTTTGGAAGTAACATCAAACGCAAACAGAGTGAGATTAAACTTAATTACTTCATCATATGCTCGTGCAAACATCGGCCACGTAAATGATTGCTTTTCCAGGTTTCCTTATTTCAATTGCGAAAAGTTTTCATTCAAGTCTTCTTCTTGTGTCTCTCCCTTGGTCTCAATCTTTCAGAGAAGTGAAAGATGCCTGACAACGTAGAACGAGAAGTAAATCGCCGTGACGACGTTGACTGTGTGCTCTTTTCCTGCTCGAACATGGAGCCATCTCTTTCATCTGTTTTTTTTTTCTTCGAGGGGGTTCAACTCCTTTCTAATCATTTTCTCTCTCTTTTTTTGTTGTTATTGTTCTTTCTCCTTTGATTTTCTGATATTATTTTTGAAGTAAAGTCACAGGCACTGGCGATTAAGGGTTAGATTACTGCTAAGTTCAGTTTGTCCTTGCTTTCAAAATGGATTTAATGCCAAGGCAAGCAGATGGCTGATGGTCCCCTGACAACTGTTATACTGCATAAACCAGGCTATAAGAACCATCTGCTAGTGGAGGAATAATTTCATCATTAAACAGTTCTCTAGTGGATGCTGAGGGACTGCTGGCACTTAATCTGCAAGGTTAGCCATGCAGCACTTCCTTCATATTAAAAGTCGGGTGGAAGCAAGCAAAAGTCTTCTGTCAAAAGTGCCTGCGATGACAGGAATCCTCTGTTGAGGGATCGATGCAGAAACTCGCATATTCAACTTCAGAAAAAGCCCCTTCAGTTTACAATCAGTTCACAGTCTTCACTGCTTCGTCTTCTGCATGTTCCTAAGTCTTTCTGTCGTCAAACAACAAAGGGGCCAAAAGGACCATGGGCCCTGACTGTCATGAGAGCATGCTGAATGCATTCGTGTAGCTAATTTTGTTCATGTCACACCTCCTCTCTGTTAGTCACTGTGCACACTTAAAACATGTATGTTATTGCCTACTGTATAGTACTTTTTAAAATTAGGCAACCTGTAAAAGCTATTTTTGAAGTTTATGTAATATTTTTGTCTCTGGTCGCGTTTCTCTCCATTGGTCTGGTCATTTATACTGATAATCGTGCATGATTGTTATAAGAAAAAAGGATTAGGATCCATCTAGTCCCCTTAATATTGCTCTCACCCCTCCTCCCTCTCCCCTCCCCCTTAGCCCTCCCCTGCTCTGCTTAATTGCATGCACACTAACAAAACACAGACTCCTTCTGCAAAAGGTCACTCAAGAGGACTGGACAAGTGCTGCCGTAAACTAATGTTGTCATTAGTTCCAACTGGCAATCAAACTGTGACCAAAACGCTTTACTGCCATTCGTTCACTGTAACTCATTCAGCAGTTTACCAATCTATTCTTGAAGCTTAACATTGTGATGATGGAAGGATGCATTTTGTATGTGGATAGCACTTGTATTGGGAATATGATTGCATGCACTACCTACTGCTTCAGGAAGGAGAGAAAGGGTATCTGGTATCTTAGACTATTTAAATTTTGAAACACTGTAATGGTGAACAGATACCTGTTTGTTTGTGAACAGTTGTGAAAGGTATCTGATTACCACAGTGATGACCGCCTTTTCCCCATACATTTTGTGTGAAGCAGTAGGAAACCCTGCCATGAAGTCAGCCAGGCAAAACCAGCACCCGATATTCACCCATTCTTGTAGTGATTATTACATTCGCGTGTCATATAGTAATATTCGAACAGGTTATCTGACCTGGAAATAGTTGGAAAGCTTAATATCAAAGATATGCCTGCATCGATCTCAATTCGACACATCAACGTTGAAAATCTTTTTTTCTTTTAGACATCAAATCTGCCTAGCAAGGATGAAATGATTTGTATTGACTCTTTTTCCTCCACATATATACCCTCTGTAATGTATACTGTAGATACAAAGACACATTATTATGATAATTTGCACAACAAATAGTATCTCACATGTAAAAAGAAATTCTGACCAATTTTTTTTTACAAAGACATTTTAACCATGGCAGTGTAATTTTATATGTGATCATAGGGAATATTTTCCAAGTTATTGGCAGTTGTGCATGCCACAAGCTTACAGTGTTCTCCTCAGGAGCTTGCCTCCTGATTGGAAATTGCCACCTCTTTGGAGTACTGCCGGCCTTGAAAATCTCACCCTCTACAAAGCTCCACTTGGCCTCTGAAAAAAAAAGATGGCAAAAAAATACTGATATTTCAAATGAAGAAGAAATCATCACTAAGTGGAACTATTTTGCATCATTTAGTATCTCAAGTGTAAAAAATTTCATGTGGTGATACAAAGGTCTCCCTCTCCCCTCAAACCTCTGACTTCAAACCTCTGTCCTCAAACCTCCTGCCTCAAACCTCTCCCCTCAGACCTCTCCCCTCAGACCTCTCCCCGCAGACCTTTTCCCTCAGACCTCTCCCCGCAGACCTCTCCCCTCAAACCTCCACATGGTGACACCTTTATGTATGTGCTACACACATGCCCTCCCCCTTTCCCCTCGCTTGAAAATCTTTGAAGAACGCTTACTTTAATAGATCTAGCATGTCATTGCTGTGTATGATCTTGATCTCTATGTATGACAGAGTTCATACTGTCTGTAATTGCATATAGCAATTAACAATATTTTAAAATCGAGCAAATGGACTGCTCTGACATATTTAAGTTTTCCTTCTTCAGTATTCTCTATGCAGACATAGTCGGATTCACGGCTCTGGCCAGCGAGTGTTCGCCTCCAGAATTAGTCAAAACTCTCAACGAGTTATTCGGAAAGTTCGACCAACTGGCAGAGGTTAGAGACATATTTTTCTCAGTTAAAGAGACACTAACGTAGCTCAGTTTGTTAGAGTTTGTAAGTGCCATGTGGTATCAATGGGCAGCCCATCAGCGTTCTTCCTGTCCTGCTTTACTACATGTCATATCTTTGGTTTGATTCTTGTTTGTTTCACTAATTTCAGAATGAAGGAATTTGTCATGTGCTTGGTACCTGGGTCATTGTCAATTCCCCAGAATATTGATCTTTCCAAGAAACATTTAAAGAAATGCTCCTTATCATTTTATGAATTATAGTTACATTATTGACCAAACTTTACATCAACTCCTTAGAGATTGTTCAACAGTCTATGATGTATCTGATATCTTAGTTGTGTACTGGCATTTAAGACATCTTGATTATTATGGCCAGACTAGAAACACCTAGCAGCTTTATCTGGTTTCTTTTTCTTTTGTCTGCATATCTTTGAGTATTTCCAACAACGTATTACATCATAGTAATTATGAATTTAGGTTTTATGTAGTGCAATGGAAATAAAATAAATTGCAATTGAGCAAACCCTTGGACCAAAAGTGCTTCAAATTAGCATTTAAGTAGAGACATAGGTTCGTTCACCATTTTTTTTCATCAACTGGTCAGCGAGTACTTTTTTGCCATCCATCAGCCCTTCCTTTGAAAAGTTTCGTCAGGAATGTGTTCTTTTGTGTTGAGCCTACATTTCCATTTACCTCACCCCTTGAATTTCTGATTCTCTGCAAACTATATTTACACGTCCTCGTTTGTCTTCTGATAGTGAGATCTACATTTTGTGAGACCTCTACTTTTAGCAACAATGCATCTACCTGTGTTCACTGGACTCAGCTGCTATTAGAGGTTGTGTTCATTTGTACAGTGATGAAATTAATCCCATCAGAGAGATGTCAAAACCGTCATCGTTTGATATTTTTACTACCCATAACAACGATGATGGTATCTGGAACAGATTAAGGTGCAATTTTTCTTTAATATCCCTAGATCAACAGATGGTTCCATTCACGAATGGTTCCGTCTGGGATGTGATACCCCATGTACTCGATGGTTTGCCTTAATACCCGCTCGGTCTACCACAGGGTGACACAGTCATGGAAAAACTGGAAAAGTCGTGACAATTTGGAAAATTATTCCAAGGCCACAAAAAGTTTCGAATTCCCCGGAGAAATTGTCTGGATTCTTTGAAAAGTCATGAAAATTTTCACAAAGTTACATTGTTCCTTTCTTACTTGTAATATCAAAATGTATTCTCACTTGTAATATCAAAAGTAAGTTATTATTCTCCTCACCTTATATCGCGGTGACTTTGCTATTCTACAATAATGAAAAACCCTACGTTAAATAGACAACAGGAGAAAGGTCATGAATATCTTTATTTGGTCCCAGGGAAAGTCATTGAAAAGTCTTCAGACTTGATTTCCTAGAAAATTGCAGGAAGTCTGCACCATGCTGCATGCTTCATTTTTATGTTAAAAGGAACCAAGAAAGCACACACTTGAAAGAAGTTTTTGCAGAACATCACAAGCTCCTCACAAAATTGCTTTCGATACACATCTGTCGGTGCCCCCATCAACCTACATGAGACAGTCGCTGTCTGTTGTTTCATCTCTTATCTAGATGTCCAAACTCAATAGTAATCAAATACGAAATGATCGTAGATTGTCAAAACACGGCAGCAGTGTTTAAACATGCAATGGAATCAATATGGACGTCAATTAGAAACAGTATGCCCCCCATGGAGAAATGTGTAGAAAAGTTTAAAAAAAGCAAAAAACGATCGGACAGAGCGAATCGACATCACCTTACTTATAGGCAACAATTAAATACTTCAAACAGATGATATTCTTAAACAGTTGGAATTGATTTTAAGTATTAACCCTAAGGCTAACACATCATTGACACTTGCTTTTATATTTGTTTTTGTTATTTTATCTCAGTCTGCTTCCCTCTCTTCACCTTTTTTTCTCTTTTTTTTTTGTTTTTGTTTTTTACCTTTTCACATATTCAGGCTCATAACTGCATGAGGATCAAGATTCTCGGAGATTGCTACTACTGCGTGTCAGGATTGCCAATCTCCAGACCAGGCCATGCAGCCAACTGTGTTCAGATGGGTCTAGATATGTGTCAGGCAATCAAGTAAGCGAATTTATCCTAAAACCCTGTTTCAATTTCATGGGATTGCTTCCTCTGATTCTATGATTGGTACGGGATTAGGTCCCGGAAGCAAGAAATGTGACAGAATTAAACAAGATGCATCATCTTAAACGTCTCTTGTTCCGTCGGCGCTTTTGCACTTTCTCAGAAATGTGACCCAGTGACTGACGCAATAGTATTTCTTCTTTGTTGTGAAGAGTCTGTTTTTGCCAAAGAAAATTTTGACAATAATTACTTCTGTCTTTCTGCCAGTCCTGCATGAATAGAAACTTGTAAAAAAAAACGATATTGCGACGTCTTGCCCGAAGTAAGTTTGATGGTAAGATACGACAGAATGTTAATTGGAACGTGTGTGTATACATGGTATTGAATGAGTAAAGAAAAAAAAACAAAATGCAGTGAAATAGAGAGAAACACCAAGGGAGTCACTTCCACAAATCTCTAGAATTGCTGTGACTTATGATCCTGAGGTGAATAAAGTCAAAGATGCATGGCACAAGTGGGTGAGGGGAAGGAGGTTTATGGGGGGCAATAGTGTTTTCCAGATTTATAACTGTTTAAGAGGGATATGTCAGACATAAACAAAGTCATTTAGAGATTGAAAGTGAAAATCATTATTACAGTACTGTAGCTATGTTCAAAATGAACCTTCATTATTTTTTTTTGTTTCTGCAGGAAAATGATATAAATTATCCATCACAGGGGGAAGTAAAATTTTTGGAAATTATAAGATCGAAGGTCAGCATCTTTTAACATAACTTGGAAAACAAATCAGTTAAATTAAATCCGCATCATGTGTTTCTTTTCAGGTGTGTCCGTGATGCCACAGACGTCAACATCAACATGAGAGTCGGAGTCCACACAGGTAACGTCCTGTGCGGAGTGCTCGGCCTCAAGAAGTGGCAGTATGATGTGTGGTCACATGATGTCACCCTAGCCAATCACATGGAGAGTTCAGGCAAACCAGGGTCAGTATATGAACAAGGAGCATGTTTTATAATGGCCATAATGGTATTTACAATTAAACTTAATGTTCAGCGTGTAGGTAGGAAGGGTTGCAATATCATTGCCTAAAATTCAAACAATTTTTGTCATGTCTCAGAAAGGAATAGCAAATAGCAGAATCATGTTCAGTTGATCATGTCTGTGAAATTTCTTTTCCAAAGGGATGCTTTAGAAGAAAACTTCAACTAAATCACAATTGGCTAATTTTTCTTTTATTTTATTTTATTGTTTTTTTTTTCTGTGTTGCATCCATTGTCTACTTCACATTCATATTTCTTTTACACGCTTCTTCTCCACCAAAGTTCCATTTCCCATCCACCTCTCTAGACAACCTTGGACCCAACATTAAATGCTACTGTGAATTGCTAGACCATTTGCCATGAAAGGACATTGTGAAGACCAATAGGAAGATTGATGCTTCAAAGACACCCAAAATTTCTGCAAAGTTTAGACATATTGACAATTATACTTATAAATTGAATGTGGTGGTTTTGCTAAATTTTATATCTTTATGTTTACCATGTGCTTGATCCAATGGCTAAAGCAAATAATTTTTACATTTAAATGTGATAACATTCCAATTAACGTTTGATGTAGCTATATTTAACATCTCTATCAGAGATGTAATCCCTTGTAATCTCTCATCTACCCATCTTCGTTAGAGGTAAATCCTGTAGGATTACCTGGCTGTTGCTAGTTAATTGCAAGATGGATCAACTACATCACTTTTAATTCAGCTAAACATTTGTTTGATTTTCTGAGATGTAGATGTCAGTTAAATTACGCTCGTAGGTTCTTATTGCACCTTTCACCTAAAATGACGGGGCGTTGAGATGCGGTTGCCATGCAGATCCAATCAGTCACATTAATTCAGTCGCGCTTGGTTACCGCGCAGCGAATCCAGCGTAGCAAACCAGCGATAACTGTAGTCATGCCACAGAAGTGCATGCTACACGCATGCAGCTACAGACTAGGATTGTCTCGCTATATATGGTATCTTCACGGTTGGATACTTACAGTTTGCAAACCCTGCTTCTCCTCATGCCATCTGGTTGTTTGCGCATCGTTTCGACGACAGCGGCATAGTCTGCCTCTGATTCTGGCCCGCTCTTTATGGGTTCAACAGAAAGCCTAGGATGCCACAACGTGAAATTTGTTCAGGGTTATCTGCTATTGCAAGACCATGCCATACACATGGTCTTTTGCAGCTGGTCCACAGAGGACTTGCTGAAGTTGGTTTGATCATTTGCAATGGCAGTAGTGTAGCTTAAAAAAAATCAATAGCCTCAGCAGCAGAACTGATTTCAATGGTTTTGAGATTCTTTGTGTAAATTGTGTGCTTGCCAAGATACCATTTTACAAACTGATTAGTAGGTTGTATTGTGTAACTTGTAAATCCACATTCATATCTTTTGTTTAAAATGTGCATTTTTTATTACAAATGTGATGTTAAGTTTATTCGTTCTTTCTTTTGTTCTTCTTTTGATCTTCCTTTAAAAGTAACAACTTCCTTTTGCAACTTTGCGTTCATCTCGTGGAAAGTGTACCTTTAGACGTCTCGTAAATTCCTCACTAGACTTGCACTGATTAATCCAGTTATAACATTCAATCAATTATTAATTTGCTGAAAACGATACGTCTGCAAACTCCTCTGTCGGTTGCCGTGGAAATTTCATTCTAAGGTGGGAGAAGTATAAAAGTGCATGAATGAATCATCAAGGGTGTATTTTATCTTATTTGCAATATGGGATGTGGTGTACGATACCTCGGAATGTCATCGGTGCAATCTCTTTGACTGAATTTAAGGCCTCTCAAGCATTCTTTCGAAAGTGACAATACTATGTGAACTTGTACGGTAAATATTGATCAATAGTAGTGATCGTTAAATTTTTACAAAATGTAAAAGTAAATAATGAAAATTCAACAAATTTGAATTTTTAGGCACACTGGCACCCAGTCTCGCGAAACATTGTTTGCCAAATGGCTCGCAGCGGGCAGTTCATTCAATACTGTTTACCTGGTGCTCTTTATGCAACTAACTGAACAGTCTGTTATTTGTGTGAGGGGTATAAAAATAACTTTAAGGTAACCAGGCTCAGAGAGTGTAAAGAATTACAAGGTTTAAAGGGGCTCACTGAGTCCTTTCGTGGAAGTTCACTCTTTCTTACCCAACCTGTCAAGGCTCATTGTATATACTCCTGATAAATAGTCGAGCTAAGAGGTTCCCCTTGATATCAAAAACAAAGGAACTTCTTTAACGAGTGAGTAAATTAACAATTCATGAATTTGATCGCTGAAAATTTGTGACCAGACACTTTTTCACATTAGCACTTAATCATATGCACATGGCCACAGCAATCCAGCTGTCAAAATTTCAAATATTCTGACAGTTTTCATAAGTGCTGGATGTGAAACTTGCCATTCTGTATCCATTATAAGCAAGTGCAATGTAATTGAACCCTTTAAAATTGTCAGGAATCGGCTCATTGTGCAGCTTTAAGGGATTCTCCACCAGCGCTCCACACGTCTTTTAAAAATATGTAAACATTGTTTTATGCAATGAGCCATTCTCACTTTCAAGAAATATCTCACAAAATGTAGAAAAATTAATTATTATAGTAAATATTCATATAAGTAACAGGAAGTGAGTGCGTGCCAGCTGCTAGAAAGTAATTAGTTGTGAGGTAGAACCAACAAAATGTGGTTTGTTCATTGTTATTGATATAGTGCAGTGTTAGTCATAGCACCTTATGATCTAGTATTTGGTGATGTCACCACGGTTTTACATAGCACCTTATGATCTAGTATTTGGTGATGTCACCACAGTTTTACATACAAGAACTATTTTATTGAATGTAGTTATTTATGAGATTTTCACTTATCAGAGTGGGCTTTGTGCCATAAAAACCTCCCTGGGAACACAAAAAGTGCAAAAAAAAACGAGAAAAGGAAGACAGCATTTGTCTGTCCTATGTCATATGTAGCCACCTTCAGTGGCTGACATATTTCTAGGCTCATTCTGAACCTCAACTTGCAGTGCGGTGTTCCACAACCAAGAAAGCTTCTGCTGACAAAATCATCACATTTAATTGATAGACCAGTCAAAAATCTTATACATTAGGCTAACTTTTCTTTGTTGGTGGAGAATCTCTTTAAAAGAATAAAAACAAAACCATTCTTACATTCATGTTTAATACTTCACTTGTCTGAGTTTTTCCCATTATTGATCTGTTAACCGTCAGTGGTTGACTTTCAGTTGTAATTCCATTACCAACGACACGCCTATGGGGGTTGTTAATTACTCTCCCATTGTTTTATTTGTTCTTTTGTCACATCTCATTATTTTAATTTTTTTTGTCTTTGGTTGACGAGGAAGGAATGTCTGGATAGATTGCCTTTGGCAACGGAGTTATGAACTCTTAAAAGCTAAAAGCATTGCCACATTCCTTTTCCTACTTCCTGAAACCTTTTGTGAGGTAAATTTTAGGGGAAATTTCTGGATAGGAATCCAAGGACTCAGTTCGTTAAGTCCGTTACATTGGTTGCAATATCAGACAACCCGACAGTTGAGAATGCTTCACATTCAAACACAGAGTCTTGGAAAAGAAAAACAAATATTTTCATAAGACAATATTGAGCTGATAGATTCTGCTACGGGCATAATGGATACTCCTTTCTCACAAAGTGCTGTTGGTAATGTGGCCATGAGAAAATGTCAGAGCCCTCCACTTTATGTGGCTGCATTTGGCAAAACTGAATTGAAAATATGTTTCTGAGAGTGTTTCATAGCGACATGTTTCTCCCATTTGTAGCATCAATAGAAAATGGTCCTTGATTGTGCGGTCTCACAGTGAAGATATTTCATAGGATTAATTTCAATACCTTTATTCTTTGAGTGCATGGCTCAAAGTCTGTTTTATTACAAACATCCAATTCAAATTTCTCGTTTGAAAGACACAAGAAAAACATTTAATTTCATCAAATTGTGTAAAAAGAGGTGCGTGTTTTTGTACTGTGTCTCTATTAAGTCCTCAACAATTTTGTGATGAAATCAATGAACCAAATTGCTGCGGTCTTTCTTTGCAGACTTGGTTCTCAGACTCATGCTGGTAGGAGGGCATGTGGAATGTCTGACCATGACCTTGCACACATTTGATAACACAAGGGCAATTATTGATGTCATTAAATTCATAAGGAGGATTATCTTGTTAAGATGCGGTCACATTCATACTTAAGAACCAGTGCATCTCTTTATAAGTATCCTTGCAGGATTGATAGACCGTGTAGGCGTAAAAGTCTTTAAGGTCTTATCAGCTGTTTACATTTCGATAGGGCCATCCCATCGCAAGCCAACACTTAGCATCTAAGCGGTCATGTTACGTTCATCGGGGACTCGAAAGTTATTGAACGTATGTGACTTGGAAGTACAAGACCGTGAGCTTTCACACTTATAAGAATTAATCACCTATGTGGTCTTACACAGGTATGTCTTTAGTCGTAATTGAGGCAACTCAGAGTGATGTCATGCCCTTTCAAATTTTGCTTTTTGTTTCGGTGAGGGTCTTTTGCCTTTGTTTTCCTTTCCATTTGTTACGTCAGTGGTATTTTCTCGTCTCGTTTTTCGCTTTTCTTTTGTGCTGAATTCACTTCATCAAGCCCCACCGGTGCTTTGGTTCACTTCTTGCTCTCACTTCACGGCTAAACTGTTGTTCTTATCTTTTCCTACAAAAGTCAGAACCAGGCGATTTCTGGCTTTCACCCATCTGGTGCTTGGTTTCCTGAGGAAAATGTGCGATGTGTTATTTTTAACACTTGCATTTTGTCAATGCCTTCCCTCATAGTCAGTTTCAAGGGGTCTCACCAGTGTAATATGTACACTATAGTCTGTCAGATCATGTTGCCATACTATCTTATAATTTCGAATCACGTCAAACGGTAGCAGTGAAAGACGGTGCGATAAAATCATCGTTTAAGAAAAAGAGGTGACGTCGATTGCTCGATGAAGGAACCAGGTAGTAATTCTGGAATCGAGTGGTAGGTGTCAGATGGGTACCTGGGTTCCCCGTGAAAACACTAGTTTATATCTTTTGTGCAGCCTTTTGTCACCATTTTTGGAAAACATTTTTAAATGAAGATGTGAAGTGATGAAAACAAACAGAATGATATGCAAATGAGAGCCATTCATCAGATAGTTGTCATCTTTATGCACTGTCAGGATCCCATTTTTTGTTTCACATATGTTTGAAGACTTTCAACTGGAGGCCATTAACAGAGATTTCTAGACTTGTCCCGTCTGAGTGAAGAGACAAGACTTAAAACTCTTAAAAAAAAAATTTACCTTGAGGATTTGGTGGCAGAAGCCTGTCAAAATGACTACAATTTTGACCAACTTCCATAAAAAATTGCTCTTTTTTCGTTCCTCCCTCCAGGAGCTGTTTTCGCAGTATTTTTTGGGGGGGTTTCCTTTACATGTAAATAAGTGATATACTTCATGTTTAAAATTTAAACTTGATGAAATATGGCTTTGGCACTGTATCATTGAACAACCAGATGAGAAGTTGGAGTTAGTTGGTGAATTTCCTTCTTTAATAAATATATAAGCACAGTTGAATTGTTGCCTTTTTTGCCATAAATTGATTGCATATACCTAGAAGTATACAAGTATAGCGGGAACACTCCGTATTTTGAACGGTAAATTGACAGTGATGGAACATTTGATGCATTTTGTGTTTTGTACTTGACCAAACGTTCTTGTTTGCGTTATCTTGGCAGGAGGGTGCACATAACCAAGACGACACTTGACAGTCTCAACGGCAAGTACGACGTTGAACCGGCCTACGGAAGGGAGAGAAGTGACTTTATCAAGGAGCTCAACATGGATACGTACTTCATAATCAACCCAAGTTCAAAACTGAACCAGGTTAGTAGCAATGTAAGCCACAATCGATGTGTTTGTTGCGTTTCTTTCGTGACCGTATGCTCTTAATGGTCAAAGTGTGTACAAGAAAGGGCACAGTGTAAAATGAGAAGGGGTTTTATACCACGCAGATAGTCGGCTGTAGCCAGTATTGACACTTACCAACAGACGTGCAGAGTAAATCGCTAGACTTCCAGCCAACACAAAATTTATAGAATGTTGAAAAAAAAAAAAAGAACCATGGGTTAACTTGGTAGAGTATTCAAAAAAATTAGATATGACAGGGAAAAATGAATGCAATATTATAGAAAAATTACTTTAAAAAAAAAAAGCAAAGTTGCAAAAAAAATTTATTTTCAGACACCATAAAAATGTAGGGGTCAACTTAGGACACAAAATTTAGCCAAAAAACGCAGTAATGACAGATTGCATTATTCGCCAAACTCAGCCTGCTGTCTGCAAAAAAAGGTCCAAAGGGGACGAGCTGCGCTAGACCTCCTCTCCTGGATGGCTTTCATACTACACTGACAATATCCTACGGCTGCTACTCTGAATCCTTCTTGCTAGAACTCTGGTAATGAACAAAGAAATGCAAATAGCCATGCATCAGAATAAATCTAAAGCACAGGAAGAATAACGTGTCCACATAAAATTCAGAAATGATTTCTGATTATGGTATTACTGTTATCAGCATCGCACCAATTTCAAATTCACCAATCAGTCTCTCTGATATATGGCTGCATGTTTGCCAAAGTAAATAAAAGGAAAATTGTCCTCCCCTCTGTTGTAGGTTCCACAAAGTGCTAAATGTTCCCCACGACAATTAAGTCTCTGGTTACATGCCTCTGTCAATAGCTATTCTCTGTAAATGTGGTATGTGCGAGCACCTGGACCAGTTGCCGGGGCGATGAAACGCATGACGAAATTTTAAGTCTTTCCTTCCTTCGCACGTCTATTTCACTTTCTCCCCTGTAGAACAATTCGGAGGGCACATTGGAAAACGGCCACAGCAACAACCACCGACACATAAGTAACCAGAGGGCTTCGAAGAGGATGGCACGGTACCTGGAGACCTGGGGTGCAGACACACCCTTCTCCATGGAGTCCGTCGCACCGATACCACGGTGTGTGGGCTTATCAGTGAGTGTGTGTTTCATGTCAATTCATAATTTCTCGATTACTAAAATTAGTAAAAATTGATGAACAGCAAAAGGTTAAATTCACCTTAAACATTGAAGGGCGGAGGTTTCTAGCCATCATTTTAGGGTGGTCTTTGCATTTGACGGGGTAGAAGGTATTGTCCATCGGACGTAACGAAATTCAAAATTTATCAGTAGTATTGTCACATATATTATGCCCATGGTCCACGCTGCAGTTTCTGTCACTCTCAACTGGCCTGTCCCACCCTCTCAAGCATGCACTCAGCCAATTTAATCGTTCCTGCTAGATACCTGGATTAAAAGAAGGTTGTGCTGTTATTCCTGCTTTCTTAAAAGGGCACCAAGTCACTGGCTTATACCTCTTGTAGTTACAGAAAAAAGCTATAAAAACTACTGTGCTGTGGTCTATTTGTCCAAAATTCACCAAGTTTCCAAAAGAAGTGCTAATTTGCATAAGAGTTTCTTTGTGGTTGTTCACATGGAATTATATTTACCCCGTTTACTAAAGGACTGGGTTCTGCTCACTTTTGAGTGAAACAAAAGAGTAAATCAATCCTCTTTTTTACCGTAATCAACACCCTAATTAATGGTGAAATTTCTCCTGAAAGAAATGTGGCCTGCTTGTTGTTTTCCAGGCGTCACATTATATATCAAATGGCGAAGAAAGGTGGAAATCAGTGATAAAAGCCTTTTTTTCCTTCAAACTGCACACCCTGCTTTACCTAAGAGGATGAAAGTCTTCAAAGAGACATCTCTCTCAGACATTTATGTGCAATTTGTTTCCTGCCAGGCTTTTGACTTTTTTGTTTTGTTGTGATTTTATGCAGAACTTTGGCAGGTTCTGTTTTGGAGCTATCAGCTGTCATATTTAACCAGCAGTATCTTCTTTCCTGTCTCACAGGGTCTGACGGTTATCAACACTTGTTTATTTCCATTCACTGTCGCTGATCACAGTGCAAGGTTTGTCCCAAAGTCAGTCTGTTCAAATAATAGATTGCATGTCCAGTCATTTTATATGTTGTTCTTTTAACCCTGGGATTAAGTGCTGTCAATGGCTTTCAATGACATAAACTGATATACTTGTTGTGACTCTACAGCAGTGTATTGATTGCATAAATTTCATATGCAGGCCCTGATCCAGTTGGGGGCACACTCCTCACCCTGCCTCCCCTCGTTTTTTTCTTCTTTTTTTTGATGACCTACGATTTTTCTTTACCGAAATGAGGAAGTAGATGTGGAAAACATGCTTCACAGATGCTGGGAAATCGCATTTTGAATTCAAATTTTCTTGAGGAAGACCCCTTAAGGACCCCCCTAAACTTCACGCCTTCAGCACTCCCTTGTCGGCCTTCGGCCAACAGTGCATGCATCAATCCCTTTCTCAAAATCCTAGATCCGCACCTGATGTGCATGCTTTCTTAGCTCAAGGATAGTGAGAAAAGGTAACAATTGTGACTGGAATATAACCATATTCACAGTGAGATGATCCTATCGTTAGTATAGGTTAGGAATGCAAAACGGTAGATGCGGTAGTCTTCAAGAACGCTAATTCCATTGACAAAATAGGTCTCTGCTTTCAAGTTTGTTCTTGCCCCCTTATTTGGTCCTCACTTGCCTTTTGTTACCATTATGAAGCCATCCAAATTATTGTCATAGAAATGTCATGAAAATAGGTTGACAGACTTGGTGCATTTATGAATTACCATTGGAAATTTCAAATTGAAGCAGCCATTTACCCACACTTTGCACATAGATTGAAAACTAGGTCATAGGGCTTTGAAGGGCATTCTGGTTTTTGCTTCTCTTTTTTTTTTTAATATTCATCCATGTTCTCTATGAATTCATCTCACGCCTTTAGTACCGGGTCACTGTCCTGATGGTGAAAGTTGAAATTTTCTTGAAACCGATAGAGTTTTGGGGGACAGACATGATGGATTGTCAAGTATCTCGTCACTTTGAGCAGGTGTCTGGCAAAGTATACAAGACTCTTGGGGATTGCAAGAAGTAGTTTCACACACAGAGCACTCACACCTACAGAAGAAAATTTTTGTCACATGCATTGTGTTTTGACATGGTGAGAAGTATAAGAAAAAGGACAAATATTCACACATTTCAAATTGGCAAATGGATCGATAGCTACATGTAGACAAAATATGGAAACTTTTAGCCTGCTTTTAGCCAAAGTTGAACTGGAACTGGTAGGTTGATGGAAAGGAGGTAAAGTTAAGGTTCCGTTTCATAATTTCAAAATGTGAATTTGAAGAGAGAGAGGGAGAGTGAGGTCTGTTCGGGAAAGAGATGTAAAACCTCCTTTACCTAAAGCTCTATGTCGGTATATGCTTGAATATGTGCTCAACTTTACATAGGGTTTCTTTGGTCCACCCCTGCCTATGTTACCCTTTGAACACTCACCGAAAAAAAGTGGGCAAATTTTACTCGTTTGCATCCACCACTTGTAAGGTATAGGGTGGTCAATGAGCCTGTCAGGCTTTCTGCATCAAAACATTCAAATTGGAATACATGTATCTCACTCTTAAGAAGATGATGGACATCTTCGAGAGCATACGTAACTCATTTGACTGCGAAGAAGACACTCACTTGTGTCCCCCCTAATTTGTGGCAACATATTATCAAAGATAATTGATGTGTGTTTCAGTGGGCAATCTTGTGGTCATTTTTGATAGACACGCATTTTCTTCATTCATTCATTTATTCATCCA
The DNA here is from genome assembly GCA_021234535.1 of Stichopus chloronotus. Lineage (NCBI taxonomy): Eukaryota > Metazoa > Echinodermata > Holothuroidea > Aspidochirotida > Stichopodidae > Stichopus > Stichopus chloronotus. Next base: position 26,519,109 of record CM037832.1, on the reverse strand, counting down.
TCCTTTCATTTATTCATCCATCCATTCATTCACTATGTTTGTTGACATTGCCACGTATTTGAGCTATTCTCTTCAACCTGCTTCAAAAACATCTTTGAGTGTCACTGCCGTTAATATGAGAGTTTTCAGCTAAAATGGAGTCTCGTCGCTCCCAAACTGGGGATTTGTTTTTCCTTCACTCAGTCTCCACGTGGCATGTATCTTAACTCAGAGGCAGCATTTACCTAGAAGAGCTAGTCGCCTTTCAGTAAAGTGTACATGCACTCCCCGGAGATTAATTACCTGAGTATTGAAAGTTCAAACTAAAACCTGATGTCTTTCCTTATCGGGAAAACAAGGATGCTTAATTTAAATTGATCTATGGATCCCTGCGACGCTCGAATTCACTCTCAATTTTCGTCAGATTCCTCTGGGAGGTGGGAGTGTCATCCCCGCCTAGGAGGTTTGTCTCTCTGTCAAGGTTTTCCTTTTCTCGATCTTGTTTCAGGATCCACCGCAAGTCCATCATGTTTGAGAAACGTGTCAACGAGAGGTTACTCGAGGCCATCGAAGCGATTAACTTCAAAAAGTGAGTAAAACTCGTTTATGAATGAGCGAAACAACGTCAGACGAGTGTCACGTCTGATCTGGCAAACTCGTTGCGACTGGAAAGTCCCAGTTTACGTGCCTGTTAGTGGCGCAAAGCAGGGCACTCACGGTGCACTCAGATTGGATGAGAGTATTAAACCAGAGACAAGCCTCTGGAGAGGAGGCTGTCTCCTATGATGGCTGCTCGTGTCCATGATTCTGTTGTAGAAATTCACAAACTGGATTTGCTATGGTTAGATAAAGCATGAAATAACTTTATATTAGCACAGTACACATTGACAGCTTCGTAAAACTCAGACGTAAAATCTAGAAATGTACAGTATGTCTTCTCCTCTTTAGCTGTTGGTACTTTTATCTTCCAACAAAAAAGAAAAATACCCTTTTTTCATTCTACTCCTCCTGTTTTTTTTTTTGTGTGAAAACATTGACGAGCAAATGAAGGATGCCATTGCTGTGATGTAAAACAAAATATTGTTTTTGACAGCTTTCACTCAACTTAATTCATCAAGACAGAAAAGGAAAAAAAAAAAATTTTGTGCTCAAAGTGTTTGTAAGTTACCTCCGTCTGATCAGCCTTTGTTGTTATCGTTGTTTCCTATTCACTCCCAAGGAAATTATCGCAAATCAGGAAAACTTCTTCCGTGGATAAGTAAGTTTACTGAGTGAAGTAACTGTATACATCAAGCTTCCTCAAATGGTAGCAAGCACGCCCTATGTGGCGTATGATGTAGCTTGGAGTGACATCCAAGAAAATGCTGGGAGACTATTAAAAAAAGAAAAGAAACTAGTCTTGAAAGGAAGGTGGCTCATTGTGAGAGTATCCCTCTAAACTGAGACAAGTTACCAACGACTTTTGTTTTGACCTTTTGTAAAAATAGTTCTCAGGACAGAGGACGCCCAAACTTTGCCAAATATTGCATCTGAACTCTTTCTAAAACAAAAGAAAAATTAAAGGATTATAATGGCAGGGGCTCCTCAGCCCCTCCCCATGACAGCAGGCAGTTTCGTGTTGTTTCAACATGTGACACTTCATCAAACTTAATTGAGGAAGCCTGATATACAGTCTTTGTCATACCATAAAGAAAATCATCATAGGGGGTTTCTAACAAGATAGGGTTTCAAGATTTTCCAGTAATACCATCAACTGAAGAGCTACCACATACCATTTATTTTCCTCCCCCTCCCTCCTCCACCACTTTAATTCAACAATTCCAAAAATGCAACAGCAGAAATTGGTTATTCTCACTTTCAAATCAGAATTTATTTCTGGTTTGTGACATCACCTGTGAACCACCAGTTTCCTAGCTCCCTCCTGAGCCCACCACCCACCACCCTTTCCTTTTTATACTTTCACTGGATATGTCAGTGTTTTGTTTGACTTTATGGAGGGATCTCAGTTTTATGTTTTGGGCATAGATTAGTGTGTTTTGGTAATTTAATAATTTTATCAAACTTTTATATCATATTTTTGTTGGTGTAGGTAGTTTCTCATAAGTTAATTTTGTTGTCATAAGTTAAGCGTATTTGCCATGGTACTTTTGGTCATCAACCATGCACAACAACTCATATCTTGTGAACAATTTCTTCAAAATTACAAATGAGCATTTCAGACTTTTGTTTCTATTTGTGGAAGTCATTGGTTTTCTAGCCATGGCACATTTGAATTATGATCAATTTACCCAATTATCCCCATGACAAGGTGATATGCAAATTGATAAAAATTTCAGTTTTAAATGCAGACATTTCTGTCACTTTTGTTTGTTTTCAATCATACTACTTTCAACAAGCTACAGAGTTCAAAAATCTTTTGAAGAAATCTTTTCAAAGAAAGAGTTCAATGACTTGGTTTCTCGAGTTTCTCATCATTTCCTTTATGGTGATTTACTGTCTATCGTGATTCGTGATGATTTTTTATGATCACATGATAAATTGGTTGCACTTATATGGTGAGAAAACTGTCCCTTCTTAGTCACGCACATTTGCCTGCGGACATAACAACTAATACCCCTTCCCATTCTATGAAATGCAGCTCAAGAAATCTAGGCATTTGAAACCTTATTGGCGATGTCATTGTTTACTAGTTTGTGGGCTAGGATCGCCGTAGTGAAATAATGGAATAATTGAAAAACAGAATGACTGATTGTAATGTTAACAAATGAAATTGTCATATGAAATCATTGTCTAGTTGGCAACCAGCTTCTTTACTGGTAGTTCCTGTATTTGAAGCTCCTATATTTGTAGCTTCTTTACTGGTAGTTCCTGTATTTTTAGCTCCTGTATTGCAGTTTCTTTACTGGTAGTTCCTGTAGTTTTAGCTCCTGTATTTGTAGCTTCTTTACTGAAATTTCCTTTATTTGAAGCTATGGAATTTGTATCTTTTGTATTTTTGTTTCCTATATTTGTAGCTGTCAAATTTGTAGCTGCTGCATTCGCAGCAGCTAGATTTGGAGCTTGTGTATAGCATCTATTTTTCAGTGTAGCTCCTATAGTTGTTGCTGAACTCATTTTGTAGCTCCAGCATTTATAGCTTCTCATCTCCTCCGCAGACCGTGGACGAGATCTGAAGACATACACAGAGGTACTATGCTCTTCAGGCAACCCAACTATGAACAAAAGGTAACTACCTCCTCTGTTCTTAGCATCTTATACGTGAAACTTCTCATGCTTCATTCCAATGACCTCTGCATTTCACATTAAAACTTTCAATGCTGTTTGAAGGAGAATATTTTTGGTATCAGACTAACTTTTCTGAAGATATTCTCAATATTAGTTTCAAATTCAAAAAACACAAAAAAAATAGGTTTCTTTGGTCATGTGATAGTTTTCATATTCTAGTCTGCCAAATGGGTGAAGGAAACGTTAGGATGTCACAGTCTGAATGAAAGGAATGTAAAGCGTTGTGATAGATTCTTTGAGGCTTTCGAGAGTATGAAGGGACTCACCTGGCTGCATCTCTCTTTGGAGAAAGAAATGCATGCTTTAAATTAAGCCTCAAAGCCCTGTTGTGCATTTAATTTGTGGTTCTCTGCCTCGAAAAGGGTGACACCAAAACTTGTTTCGTCATAGTGTTTGAAGTATCGATTGGCAACTGCCCCGATGTTCACAAACTTACGCCTTGTGTTTAACAGCGCAAGTGTTTTTATCTTTGTCATTTTCAGTTTTCCAGACTTCCAGATCCGCTGTTCAGACACGCACTCGTGGCTCTGATAGTGGTGCTACTCTGTATTCTTTTGGCCCAGGGCCTCAGCTATAACTCTCATTTCGAGACGATTCACTATGCAACCAGCTCGTTCACTATTCTCTTTCTAGTTGTCGTCACCATCTTAGCATTCTCTAATTCTTGGAAGGTAGGTCAGTTGTTTTCTTAGGTTTCCTACAAACCGTATCTTTACCTGTCCTCCTCTCTCCCTGCCTTGCCATCTTGCATTCTCCTCCACCCCCCTCCCCTTCCCATATATTTCACCTCTTCCTCATCCCCTTAAGCTCTCTCTTCACAAGAATCGGTCATGGACAACATCAGCAGGTGCAAGGTGGAAACATGAAAAACCATGAGGTACATACATAAATCCTTAAATGGACATTCTTGTATCAACTGATTGCATCAAAGTTTGAGATCTCTTTTTGCAATAAAAGTACATTTTTTTTGTCAAAAGTAAAAGGTCTGCCAGCTTGCCACATAGGAGTATCCAAAGCTGTGAGTCTCACTGATAGTTCCAACCTGAAATAACTTTCTTTCTCCTCCATCTTGTACAGTGCCTGGCCACCTCTCCGTTTCCGATATTCGCCAAACATCTCGCGAAAGACAAGTGGCTACAGAAGCTGCTAGGGAGTCTGTGTCTAGTGCTCATACTCCTCGCATCGTTGATATGCTTGGTGAGTGGAAACCCAAAGGAAATATGTAAAAGGGACTTACATGCAACCCTCCAAGATCTTATTTGAAATGTAAAAAGTAGTATCTGTGGGTGGATGGAACTAATAATAGCTCTTAGTTCTTTTTCTGCTTCTTCGTCTGCAACACTTGTTTCCTTTCAAATCAAATCTTTTGTTTAACTGGTTTGAAAGTTGAAGTTCAGATGATTGATTATGAACAATTAAACTTTAATTAGACTAAACATTTCATCCCCAGCTTCTAGTAAGACATGCATGCTATTTTGTAAGTTGGATTAAATGTATTTTAAAGTTATGCTTGAGATTTAGCCACAGACCATTGGTTAACTATGTTTGATATGGGAGTGATACAGAAGGTAATGTGGTATAAATGTTAGCTCACACAGGTTTGGTAATCACAACAAGAGCACAACAAAGAAGAATATGTTATCCTTTCCACTTTTTTTTTAATAAATCAGATCTTATTGAAGAGTCAAATTATAACGTTCTTTATCTTGTTTCTTCATCAGTTGCCTGAGAGTGAACATTCAGAGGTAATAATAAAAAAAGACAACTTTTACATTTTTACATTTTGAAAAGATGTTTAAGAGAGACATTACTCTGACCTTAGTTATTGCTAAATAAGCTGAAATGGTCATGCTGCTTAGGTGAACTACAAATGTTTTGTCATTCAAAACTCACATCAACTCAGTGGGCAGAAGGGACGGCTATATATAATAATATGTAAGGCAGACAGATGCAAGGACTTCGTCTGGTTAAGTATCTGCAGTTGCTTTGGACCTAGTTGCGAGACGGTACAGTTGAGATGTTTCCATATTACACTGGTTAGACCAAAAAAGTCATGTGACGCAGCATCATATGTGACACAGCAGTCATATGTGACAGCAGTCATATGTGGCCCAGCAGTCATGTGACACTTGAGTCATATGTGACACAGTTTCTATCTTTCACAAGATCATCAGCAATTTTTTTTGGGGGGGGCAAATCATTAATCTGTCATACATTGCCACATTACTGTGAAATGTTAGTAGATATTCTGATAATGAAAACAGCAATCAATGTCAGTTGCTTTCTGATTTAGCTCTTCACTGATGGGTCAGGTTTCTTCAATCAGTTTGCCTCAAAATACTTCCATTTTTAAAAGAGAAGTAAAGTTTGGAAATAGTAGAGGAAGACAATTCCTTCCACCTTTATTTGACTGGAATTATATCAAAGCTAAGTGTCTCCTGAAATTATTTCTGTCCAAAGTATTGAGAATGTTAGTTTGAAATGACTTTATCTTTTCCTTCCTCAGATGCGTGATTGCAAATCTTCAGAGGTAAGAAATAACTTAGCTATTTCGTAATTTTACTTGGTTGTTGTGAAAAATTTTCCTTTAAGTTTATTTATTTACATCATAATGCACCAAAGATTTAAAAAAAACTTGTGACCTTGCATGAACTCGATGGATTTCATTGCGTAGCTACTCCTCGGCAATGAAGTGTGCAACTTAAATGCACTCCCATCACAGCGGTCACGCTTCACAACCGAGGGAATCCTCGATGCCATCGACCCAGTGATTTTGATTTCCCTGGCTATCTAGTGACTACAAACATAATATGATTCTTCTTAAGTTGCCATTAGTGCTGATGGAGATTATATTTCTGTTTTGTTTGTGTGAACTGACGGTGTATTTCCTACGTGGTCATTATTAGCTTTGCAGAGTAAATACAGATCATGATCTCTCCACCGTGTCTTCACTTTGCTCGTTCGTGCATCTCTTTTTGAATTCTGCACATTTTTAAGTAAGCATCATAGTGTTGAAGGTGTATTAACTGTGTTTGTTGCTTGTAGAATATAACAAATTTTTGTAGCAGAGCAGAGTTTTTCAAATCTGCTAGTAGAATGTTTTATAAGTTTATGTTGGCATTTACGTGATGCCTTCTGCAACTACCCTCTTCAGTGCTAACCCCATCATGACAAAGTACTGCTGGCATTAACTACGGTAAATCACATGCGAAGTCTGACTTGCTTGATCTTACTCTGACAAACTCGTAAGTGCATGTCCTTCTGCATTAAATTTGAAACCATCCTCGTCTCCTCTTTCCAGATTTATCCTCTGCTGGGAATGCTCGCACTAGCCTCCTCTCTGCTTCTCCTTCACTTTGGATTTAGGTTGAAGGCAGCCATCATGATTCTGGCAGTGGTAGTCTACAGCGTTCTGATGATGATGGTTGTGACCAAAATGAAGCACCAATGCCCTTCCACTGATGGGTTGGTTATCATTTTTGTTTTTTCTTTTTTTTGTTCTGAAAGTCAGTAGTTCTTTCTTGCCTCTGACCTATGCTAGAACACAAAACATGGTAACCATTGGTTTAAGAATTCTTGGAATTTTTTCTCTTCCACTGACTCTTAAAATATGTCAGAAATTTTAGCTCGGCTTTAATGACTCTCTTCTAGAAACAAATATGATATAACAATTGTAATATTATAAGTTCAATAGACCAATGTAAAGCAAGATCAATTTTTTCTATGTTTTTTTTTCACTTCACAGCTATAAATAGCATATCTAGCATTTGAAAATGTCACTGTATTCGGTCACTTTTCTATACCCTCCCCCTTTTACAGTTACAAGTCACACTCAGAGAAAAACATCATGTTCAAAGAGAATCAGTCTAAAAGACTCTCATTTGTCTGGCAGTTTAATGCTAAATTTTTGCAGCGTGAAATTCCATTCTATTTCAAGTCATACCTTCAGCCATGTTATTGTCAGTTGGTGCCATGTACAGCATAAATCACTTAAGGCCCACTTTCAACCATACAGTTATTCTCAGTGGTCGTCATTCAAATAGCTACCACCAACCATGCAGTTTTCACTAGTTGCCAAGCATATTCTACTTAAGTCCTACTATCAGTTGTGGTGTTTTCACTGGTTGCAATGTATATTCCACTTAAGTCCTACTTTCAAGCATGCAGTTCCTCAGGAGTTGCAATGTATATCTCACTTAAGTCCCAGTTTCGAGCATGCTGTTTCTCAATGGTTGCAATGTATATCCCACTTAAGTCATACTTTCGAGCATTAAGATTCTTAGTGGTTGTCTTGTATATCACACTTACATCATGCCATCAATCATGCAGTTTTTCACCGGTTGCCGTGTACATCCTACTTAAGTCCTACTTTTGACTATGCAGTTTCCCGTGGTTGTTGTGTATATCCTACGTAAGTCCTACTTTTGACTATGCAGTTTTCAGTGGTTCTCATGTATATCCCACTTAAGTGCTACCATTAACCATATACAGTTGTCAGTGGTTACTATGCCTATCCTGCTTCAGTCCTTCTAGCAACAGTGCAGTATCTCAGTGGTTATCAATCATACATATTCTACCTAACCATAAATCATTGACACTTGTCTTTTCTTGGCATGCTGCATTATTTTTCACTTATTTGCGGTTGCATTTTGTGATGCCTATTCCCTGAAATTATGTTAAAGTTACATAAAAAATAAATAAGTTTCAGACCCATACCCCAACCCATTCTGGCCCTTTGCTGACTAAATGGCCATCAGAGACATGGACAATTAAACTGTATTTGATCCTTTTCTTTTTCTTACTTTTAGGTCAAAGTATGAAAGTATGGTCTGACATCCTAACTTACAATATTTTATTTATTTTTTCCTTCCTCAGAGAGCAGAAGGAGGACCATTTCTGGTAAGACCAAGTCAACGTACATGTAACTGATGCATATGGTTGTGGTGATTTTTAGCTGGGCATGTGAAATATATCAACTTTATCCATTTCTTTAATATCAAACTTAGCACAAGAAATGTCAGGTAAAATCAAAGCAGTATATCAGGGTTTTGGCATCTGAATTTCCCTTCTTTCTGAAGCATTACCTCTTGCCAAGTGTTTGTCTTATTAGATGTGAATACATTCTACCATAAATCAATCGGTTTTCCCTTCCTTCTGTTCCGTCCCCACCCCCTCCCATTTCTCTGTACCACCCCCTGCCATTCTTATCATTTCCTTTGGGTATGACTCACAGAACCGATGGTAGCTAGTTTAAATGTTGAATATGCGTCGCACAGTCATGTTCTTCAGTGGTGATGAGTGTTGTGTTGTAATATTTCAACTTCAGTGACAATATGAACGCCATTTGGTAGCTCTTATTACGATCAAAATGAGGGCAGCAATCAAGTGTTTGCGATGGCATGGCATGCATTTGGAATTTGTATTTTACCTTTCATAATACTCAGTTTGACATACTCATCACAACCTTTGCTGCTATAGAAATTTGTAGTAACAGCTCTTCAATATCTTGTGCGGAAGAACTTTTGGAACTGTCAGATTCCTGTATATTAAAAATAATACTTTACTGCAGACTGAGGTATTTTATGTATCCTTCAGGTCTTGTCGGAAATTCCATCAGATCAACCCACAGGCCACCCCACTACTGCCAACCCATTTCTCCTTTCTCTCGGTTTACCTAACTTGTCCCCCTTTATCATATCTACGTTACTGCTGACGTGATAATGAGAGTGACTGAAAGTTCCTTTTGTGATACAAGTTAACCAGTTAACTGCAGAATTGAAATATCACAACTTGCATCCCACTGCAGAATTGATTTCTGCAATAATGTCTCTTTTCGTAAATTTAAACTTAAGACATGAGACGAAAACTTAATCTAAACTTAACTTTTAACAAGAAAAAGTACTGCACTGTAAATATTTTACCCCAAAACATTTCACCACCATAATTTTTCTCTTTTTATGAAACAAATACATGCCAAAGAGAGGGTCTTTATCAGTCAAATAAACCCTGCAAAGCAAGTTATGTGGTAAACCCTGCTTTTCTCAAATAGAGGGGACCATTGCAATATTGAAATCAGACAGAAAATACAACACGTGGTCCTTTTGCAGAGAGGATTTCAACCAATGCATTGAGCTCAAAAACACTTTTGGGTTCTTCTTAGGTGATCAGCTTACAAATTGAAGAGGGTTATACCTGTCCTGTGGCAAATAGGGAACAGATAATAGGGCTAGAACATTTGCTGTGCATAGAGCATGATCGTTCAAAGCTGTATTGTTGCTTAGCTGGGGGTCATGTGACGTAGACTTGTGAATACATTACAAGACATATATATCCGCCTTATGCGGTAGCATGCAGTTAGCACAGGATGGATGTTTTTGTCTTACGCAGGTAACTGGTTAATGAAAAGCAAAGTTCGATATATGTTCATTTTTCATCATTAATCCACTTATGCTGTCTGTAATTATGGATGACATTGTTCTGCTACAAACATTCGGTTTCCCAGTGATAAGCTGTGTTGCAGTGAGTGCAGTTGCTAAGTAGATAAATCTCTTTCTGCAGCTGATACTTACTCAACCTGTGGCTGTAAAGCTGACATAGCTGTTTTAATTGTAAGTGTGTCAATAAAATGTTGTTCATGTGCATGTACACGAAAATGTCTCAAAATATCGCTCCTTATTTTCATTCTGATGGCTATTCCACGACAATAATGTACTTCATCTCCAAACTGTTGGTTTAAGTCATAGAAAAAGAACAGAGGGAGCAAATACTTCGTTTTACGTGTATGTATTGCACGGTAGAGGGCTTGAGGAATCTCAGGTTCATTGCTCACAACTGCACAGGGAATGTCGGGAGTCTTGCCTGTAAGCAGAAAACAGATTTCCCTGCATTTTGTTTTTAGTTGTAATTAACCCTCTTCTGACTTTGAGAAACATCTAGGTGATTGATTAGCAAGTTTGTTAGTGAGACGCTGTGACTGTAGACTACTCTTCAGTTGTGAAAAAGACAGGTTCGTTGTTTACGTTAGGCTTACAATCGAAATGTAGACTTTCCTATGGATTGTTCTCACACACCGTGTGTGGTGTTACTCGTCATTATATTTCTCATGTTTCTCCCACCACCACCCCTCTTCTGTTTTTTCTTCTTCTTTCAGTGGTCTTCTGGTTGGCCTTACTGCCGTACAACATCTTGTCTTTCTTTGTATCACTCTTCTCTTAATTGATCACAGAGTAAGTTTGAAAGAATTTCTCTTCTTTTTTTTTCTTCAAACTCATTTCCCTTATCTGCTAGCACTCAATCTCCCACCCCCCCCCCCACCTGCCAAATTCCTCTCTTACCCTGATTCCCTGCCTCTTTATTTCATTATCATCCATGAGATGCATACAGCTCATGGTTTTCCAGTTAGCATTCTCTAGTTTAACTGTGTTTCTTATTTGCTCAACTGGCTCCGTGATCAGCCTAATCAAAGATACACATGCACATGCAAAGAGTTGGAACTATTTCTACATATATATACGTATATTAGTTACAGCCTGCCCTTTGTTCACACCCTCAGAAAGATCTGTCGCTGACACGTAAAAGTGCATTTTGATAGACCATGGCAACCATGTTCTTCCTCAGGATTTGCACAGCACTGTAGATGCATCAGGATTTTCTTGGTGTGCTCCCATGTACAATGTGACAAGAAACTTTTCCATCCCCAACATTGGCATTTCCAAGGATGGGTGTTGTCATATGTAACACTGACCTAAAAATAGCAGTGTTGTTTTTGTAGCCTGTTGTATTAGGTATCGGTGTAAAACATTCAAATGTAAATCAACTATCAGCAGGCTCTGAGATGTCTTAAAATATTTCACTGAAAAAGATTCCACCAGGATTACTTTTAGATGTGTAGGGTGTAAACTAAAAGTGGTTGTGAGATTAACTGCTCTGGACCAAAATTTTGCAAGACATACAATACAAGGATGACTATTTTATACATATAGATTCATTACAGCCAAGTTTGTGCTAACAATGCAGTACTTGAAATATGTGTCCCTTTATCGGCATGTGAGCATTATTAGCACCCTCCCTAGAATCAGGTTATCTTAAACTATAAACATAGAACCGATGTGCTTTGAAACAGCATCCCTTTTACCCTCTGAGCATTAGTAGTACAGTGATAAGAATCAAGTCAGGTCAGTCACTTGAGTGCTATTGACGCTTCTGTCGACTTGAACGAATGAACTCTGACGTTATAAAAAAATGGGTTCCCTTCAACTCATCGATATAAGCAACGTGCCCGAAGCATTGCCCGTACGTGGCGCGAAGTAGACGTGATGTTACGACCGTGCTTAAGTGTTCAACAGACCCTCTTTCATGCCCGATTACACATGTATTACCTATGGACATGACACCTAATACCCCTTGCCAGGCAGCTCATGAAAGCCTAGACAATGGATTGACGCACCCGAATTACTTTACAAGAACGATGTTTAATTGACCATGTGGATTATCACAACGTGAAGTGATAAAACTGACCTAAGGCGATGAAAATTTGTAGCAAGTTGAACCTCAGTAGAACAAAAGAAGAGTGAGGTTGAAGAGAATCCCATTTTAACATACGAGTAACCACATGAAACCTGCAATAAACTGAGCAAAATTAGCATGGTGGTTTGAATCAGCGTCACTTTAATAGTCAACGAAATGGTTGTTAGTGTTGTGCTTAGAATCAGAATCCAAGTGTTTGTGTTTCGGTTACAATCAGGGTCCATTTTTAGCTTACTGATTAGTATGAGGCATTGTGTTTAGAATCTAGTTCTCCTTTGTTAATTGAGCAACGTTAGCACAGTGGTTAGATTCAGAGGCCATTAGTTTATCAAACAGTGTTAGCAATATACTGAGAATCACAGTCCATTCGTCAAGTGAACAGCATTAAACATGGTGCGTTGAGTCTAATTCCCTTAGTTAAATTGAGCAATGTTGCTTAGCAAGGTGATAAGAATCAGAGGCCCATAAGTTAATCAAGCAGTGGTAGCATTGTGATGAGAAATCGCAGTCCCTTTAATACCCAACAGAGCAGTATTAGCAAGGTGCTTAGAATGAAAATCTTTCAGTCACCTTGGTTGTTAAAACAAAAATTACTTTAAATTAAGTTTGCTGCAGCTTTGCATAAAACATATCTTTTTGCTTCTCATGAGGTAAACCCATTTTCTCTGAAGTCTCCGAAACTTGATTTCAAAAGTAAATGTTTTCTGATCTAAGTTTCTATGGCAACCTAATTCATTTACTTCTTAGACCTCTTATAATGACACTAAAAATGGAGCAAATTTTTATTCATGTAGAAACACCACTTTACCCTCGAATGCATTTTAACTCTCATTACATCAGTAAATGCCAGCAACCGCTTCGCACATTCCTGGTTCACTTTCAGACTTCAAGTCTGTTAAGAATTTTTATTTTTCAGATTGATGAAGAATGCGCCCAGTGTTTGTTTTTCCCCGATGTCTCACATGCATGAATGAGTCAATTTTTAGATTCTGAAGGTATTTTTACATAGATGTGAGGTTGAGTCAATAAGAGTAAATGGAAGCCTGGAGGTGAAAAGATTTTAAGTCCTGGAATTTTTAAAGGAATCTTGATTCACATGCAGCTGATGTGAAGAACAAGAGTGTTTTAATTGGGGAAGCCCTTAGAAAGTAAAGTTAACCTCATTTTCTTGTTTGAAAGATATTGTTTCCTGTATTTTCTTTGGGGAATTTGACTCAGAAATGAGTTTGTATTACAAACATGTACAACTAAAGTAGTTTTTAACATTTTACTCACTTATGACCATCAATTGACCTCCAGTTCTGAGGGTATTAAAATGTGCTAGTACCCGTCAGGAGAATTTTTTGAAAGTTACAAAACACTTTTTTTGACTGAAAGACATGGATAACAATAAAGAAGCCTTATTTTTCTAATTTACACAAATTGTCTTTAGGATGGCAACAAACCTGATGTAAGTTGATAATTTCACATTTAAAGAAAGAGAAAAAACTTTCATATTGCTACAGAATCAACAAAATAATAGTAGTTTAAAAAAAAAATGACTTTAGTATTAAGCTTGTTTCAACAAAGGACCAACTCACACTCAGGGTCTACCCGATACTCACGAGGCCCATTGTTCCCTAGGCCTGTTCGATTTTCCCAGGTTTTGTATCATTTTAGTGGTTTTCGATGAGTACAAGATTTGTTTTTCCCAGGATTCCATGTTCCCAGAACTGTTGCCGTAATTCTCAAAGGGTTCTTTCGGGAACATCAAAGCCTAGGAACATTGAACCTAGCGAGCATTGACATATCTCCCTCTTGCACATTTGCATCTGAAACAACATATTTTCGAATGGTGTTCTGCAAGTGTTTTTCACGGCTTGAAGTATAAAATAAAACCAAGAAGTAAGAATTGACCATTCTTTTTCAAAGAGTGCTGAGATGATTACTCATGGGATCTTCAGTACGTGAAAACGCCGATAGCATTCATTCCGATAGTGTACTCTTCCAGCTGTATTCAATCCTCCATTGTGAAGATTGAGTTACCATCCATCGATCTTGACAAGCGAAGTTACGTTAGAAATAGGACTGCATAGTAAAGTTAGAAGAGATTAAATTCTGTTTAAAGTTTGCAGTTTTGATAGCAAATATGTATACAGGATATTGAAGGAATATTAACTTGAAAACGTAATCCATTTCAGCTACTTTTTGGTCTATACTTTATGATCGTGCTTCTCACCGGCGGGGCTGGGTCTTTTGCCTCTTGTCCTTTTTGCAGATAGAGTATACTTCCAGGCTTGGATTCCTCTGGCAGATGAAATTCAGAGTCGAACGAGAGGAAGTTGAGACCATGGAATCTTTAAACAAAGTGCTCTTAGAGAACATGCTGCCCAGACACGTGGCTGAACTATTCTTGAAAGAAAAACAGATCATGAGATCTAATGTAAGTACACTAGCGATGACTTCATCTTGCTTCTCTGGTGTATCTAGATGTCAGTGTTTGTACCAAATGCCCGGACACCGGGACACCCACCGAAGACGTCAGGATGAGGGTACTGAAATTGTGAACCTGGATCCGAAGTTTGACTGTCCATGTGACAAAATTCAGCATGTATACTTATAAGCTAAGAACGTTGTCATGGTTTTATGCAATATAGATAGTGTTACATTAATGTGCGAAGGAAAATGTCATATTATGACTTCACAACAAACGTGTAGCCTAATAGAAGTTAGGCTATGGACTGATTATGGACTATAGATGTCCTGATTCAAATTTCAGACCCAGTGCAACCACTAGTACCTGGTGAGTTTCAGTTTAGGTCTTAAATGAAGACTTGTATCGCCGATGGATCCGTTGGGTCTCTACCATATTCAACGTTACTTAAACTTGTAAAACAAGAAATTGTCTCTTTTTGCAGATTTCTTTGTTTTGATGCAACATCCACAGGAGCATTACACATTCATGTATCCATAAAATTCAACAATGACAACATCACATCAAACCTACAAGAGGACTGGCTTCTTGCCTTGTGTTTCTTTTGTGTGTCTGTTATATAGTATTGGTCAACCAAAAAATGAAGCAAAGAATGGTACATTTTTGATGAAGTCCTAAATTCAGAGTCCAATGAAAACTGCAGAGTGAATGTTTAAAATGTATCCTGTTTGAAGGAGAAATAAATGTCCTGTTTCAAAATACCTATTATTGTAGTAATGTCTACCATAGCGATGTGTAACATGTTATCTTAAAAGTTTTCTGTCAAAATCTTGCCACCTGGATATTTGCACTATTTCATCTTTGGCTGGTCCTGGAATTTTGTCAGTATCAACAGAAGAATATTTTATTAGTGTTGACTTGGGATATTTATTCTTCTCATTCTCATGCAGGAGCTCTACCACGAGTCATACAGTGTGGTTGCTGTCCTCTTTGGTTCCATTCCAAACTTTAAAGAGTTTTACTCAGAGAACGACATCAACAATGAGGGACTGGAATGTCTTCGTCTCCTGAACGAAATCATCGCAGATTTCGATGAGGTACGTAAAGCCATGTCACTTCTTCGACGTAGGAAAACAAGGACATTGAAAGACGATCACACTTTGATGCAAGATTATAACCACTGTCACAAGAAAACAAGGATGCTTTTCTTTTGCAAAAAAAAAGTAAAAATGCTTGCTTGTTTGTTTGATAGATAGAAATGTTTTGAAAGTGGACCAAGCAATGTTTTAGTATATGCCAAATATACGTGAGTGAACAAACCAGATTTATGTCCTCAGCTGAGTAAACACCCAGTGATAAAGATGGACAGGACAGATCAACCAGTGATAAAGATGCATGCAGTCTCATAACATCGCTATTACGTAGCATCCAAGTAACTTTTAAATTACAAACTGAACAATACAAGCACCATGATCTTCGCATATTCGTACCTTCACAGCAATTTATGCGTAAATGATACAAAGACAATTTTCTTCCTGTGAAAATCAAAGCACTATCATAGTCACATCTCTGCCCCCCCCCCCCAACATCTTTTGGTTTCTGGAAAATGCTAATTTTAAGGCAATTTAGAATTTAATATGAATCCAAATCCCAGAATTTGTTTTCATTGGATGATTTCACATCCTTGCAGAAGATTGTCACTTTTTTTCAGGCTATCACGTGGGAACTCACCAAACATTTTTCTGATGTTTGAGATATCTACGTACAAACCAGCACAATTAAGTGACCGTAGAACGTCCTTTCGTCTTTGGAAACATTTCATTTTTCCCACTGTCAAGGACAACTTGCATCCTTTGTGGATACTTCTGAAGAAAAGTTGTCAGACTTTTGGGGTCCCTGTGTGGACAAAGCAAATGGCTTCTCTCAACTTTTTTAACTTTGTCTGTAGATACTCTCCAAACCAAAGTACAGCTGCGTCGAGAAGATCAAGACCATCGGCAGCACCTACATGGCTGCTGCCGGTCTCCACCAGAGACAAGGCACAGGTAACAAGCAGGCCCTGTACTACGTCGGTGTACTCACAGAGTTCGCAATGGCGTTGCAAGGTAAATTGGAGCAGATCAATAAACAAGCCTTCAACAACTTCAAATTGAGGATCGGTAAGTTAATATGTTATAGCATCATTTGTCATGGGATGGTTTTTTCCGGCTTCACCGTATGATTCAGATCGTTCGGATGGAGACATTTCAGTCCATCCATCCAACGCACTTTATTAAGCGTGGTTGTTAAAGCTGGAATATGAGTTTTACCAGCCATTTGCCTTTTTCACCTACCTTTGTTCATTGTCACTGTCTCACAGAAAAGTACGGGAAAAGATCACCTGTCGCAAAATCTGAAGGAGAACTTGGCATTCATTATTCAGATATTTGAATTTGAAACTGTTCTCAACATTTTTGTTGGCCCTACAAAATTCAAACTTTTCAAGAAACCCTCATCATCAATTACCATTACTGGAAGTCAAACAAACCAATAGGAATGGATATATTTATTTATGCAGAAATGGGACAATTTTTTGTGTAGTGGCTGTAACATTTCCCCAGAATTTGACTTTCAGTGGCAAAATATGACAAATTTTCAACTCATATTCCAGCTGAAAGCTTTATAGAACTGAAATATATCATGTATTTAATATCATTATTTTTTTTTTTTTGTGTAAAGCATGGAGAGTTGGAGACAATTCTTTAGAACAGTATTCTTCCATAGAACATTAAATGTGGATTTCAAGTGAAAAGTGTAGTTTCATTGTGGGAAGGGAAGATAGGGGACTTCTTGACCAGGATATGTTACATTAGCTCTGTTCATAATGCATCTGTACAACACAGTTGCCAAACCAATTCTTCAGGGGGTAAACGGGGAGCGGATGGGGTTATAACACCTTAGCTGTGTTAATTCTAATGCCATTCTCTCCAGATGTCTAAGTTGAACAGAAGAGAGTGGCCATTCTTTCAAATCCTGGTAAATGCATCTTTACATCAATATCATGCATATTCTAGTTTGTATTAACTTCGCATCCTCCTTCCTCCCTCTTTCGTTCCCTCCCTGCCTCTTTTTCTCCACAAGATGCCAGCTCATCTCAAATCTCATTTCATTTAATTGAGAATTCACCTTAAGGAATGGCACACTGCTTTTAAAGAAACTTTATATTTTAAAACATGTTCTTTTTCACACTCTCATAGGCATCAATCACGGACCATTAGTCGCTGGGGTCATCGGCGCGAGGAAGCCACAGTTTGACATCTGGGGGAACACAGTCAACGTCGCCAGCAGAATGGACTCAACCGGCGTGATCGGTGAAATACAGGTCAGACGAAGTTAAAGAGTTACCAAAATTCTGTTAGGTCTCCACCATCAACAAGTCTTAAAAAGAAACTTTTGTCAGTGAAAGTTCTTAAGCATTTCATTGTTCAGTAAATTGTTTCTTGCAAAGAAACTTTATTCCAAACTTAATGATTTTTTCAATTTTCAAGGTTGTTTCTGCAAATTTAGAAACTTAGAGAAGACAGTTATTTATTATTAGCTCAACCCACAAAGTGTGGGTATAGCATATGTGGTAATGTGGAGTGAAAATGTCTCTCTCTTTCTCTTAAAAAGGCTTCCTTGCTTTCAAATTGTGTCAGATTTGTATGGAAGTTGAAGTGGAGGATCCATACAATTATGGCAACAGATGCTGTTTTTTTGCAGAGGCTCGATCGAGTTTAGGAATATCGATAATTTTCTGTCATTTTAGAGACATACTGTTCTTTTTAAAGATCTGACTTTTATCTGTTCAGTGTGTACGCATGTGTCTGGTGTGAACATCTGGAATGAGTATGTTCATTAATGGTATTGAATTCCTCTCCCATTCATAAGAAATCCTATAAAAACACATGGCAAATAAGTTTGTGGTGACACACACCCCAGTAGCCCATCTTGGATAATCAAAATTTGGGGAATTGGCATCAGCCCCCCTCTCTTTTTTTTTCTTTGCAGATGGCAAGGGTAAGTTGCTGGGCAATGTCATGACAAGGAAGGAATAAGTTTAGCAAATCAAAAGCCATTATTGCATATTGCATTAAAGTAGTAAAATCTGACTTAGAAGTGTACATTTCTGCAAGGGAACATTACATGCCATGATTTGTTGATGTAGAATTCCATCTCAGAGGGTGTTATTGCAATGAAATGTGCAATCATCCGAGCGGTTGCACCTAAGTTTCAGCTGTGCAAACTGTGAATAGAACCAACGCTACATGTTTACTTCTCTGGCTTAGAAAAGTCTACAAGCATTTGTAGCCAGTTTCACCTTTTGCGCAAGCTTCTTGACCAAGTTATTTTAAGTTTTGGGGAAGTTATACAAGTGACTTCAACTTGACGTGTATTGTCTAGCAGTTACAGATTGTGGGGATTATGGTAATACTTGTGGTTCACACAAAATGCAGGATATACATTATAATAAAGGAATATTGTTTGGAATCCATCCAATTACTAACGGATCATCTTCCTGTCCATGAAACTATACTCATGCTACAGAGTTGCACATCTGAATGGGTCCTCCGGTGTACAGTTTTGCTCACATTTTTTAATGTAACCTAATTAGTTATACACAAGTTCTTAAGGATGTCAAATAGAAATTCCTTGTTCTTGGTCAGTGAAAGCAAATAAGGTTTTTCATGGAAGATACTTCTTTTCATGGAAGATATTTTTCACAAATAATGTACCTACAGATGAACATGATCATATCTACAGACAAACATGTGTCACTCTCTTGAGATTTCTCACATCTTCACAGGTCACAGAAGAAACTGGAAGAGTCTTGACTGAGCTTGGTTTCAGCTGCATCAGGAGAGGCTATGTCACTGTCAAGGGGAAAGGTCAGCTGATGACCTACCTCGTTCAAAGACCATCCACCTCCGTTCAGAAAGCAGCCCACCTCAGCGCGGTGTACACGTGACGTGCGAAATCCGAAGAATTGACGGAAAGTGCAACCAGAGGCAGATTTACCCGTTTGGTCGCGAAAATGTCCATTACGGCAGGAAGCATTGTCACACTGAAGATATTTCAAACTATCGCGGTACATTATTGAATACACAGTGTGTCAGAGATTTTTGGAAGATGGTGTGTTTGTCACGGTTGCGGCACGGCATGTCTAAAGGTGACTGGTTACTACGCGTATGTGCCATCTTGGCTCCGTTCAACTCTGGATCCTGCCTTCCTGGACTCACACACGACAAAACTTATGTTTCACAGCCGAGAATTTCAGGTGCTCAGGTGTTGGGGAAAATCATTAATGCAGTACTTTTAGTGTATTCCAACTTGTTTCGTAGAATTATCCTTATGGACAATATTTATATGAAAGAGCTATTAAGTTTGACGATACATTACGAAGCTATGTTTGTGATGTTCAAATAACAAGCTGAATGTGATATCCCTTTAAACAGCCGCAATATATCAGTGATATCCTTTTTAAGTCCCCACCAAAAAAGACTGACAAATTGTTGTTAATCAACAATGTCTATAATATCCCCTAATGTAGCAGTATCTGTGGTATCCTATCAGTGTCTACCTAGATACACTGATACACATTGCCTGTAAATTCAGCCATGTTTGCAATATCCCCTTCAAATAGTCTGCAATATCCCCTCCATATAGTAGTATCTGTAATATCCCTTCAGTCACCATATAGGAAACATCTTGTCATGTTTGTTTTACCGGCAACATCTGCAGTATACCCAAGTCTAGCAGTATCTGTGACTTTTATTGATTCACCTCTTACAGGGTGTAATAGTTCAGCGGCAATACCTGTAATATCCCTTGAATCCAGTAATGTCTCTGATATCCCCTTATGTAATAGAGTCTGTGATATCCATTCTTGATTGATCACCTAGAAAACAGACACATTATTGTGTAATAGTTCAGTAACAGTGCCTGTTAATGTCACACAAAATTGTATTACTGTATTTGTTAGTCACAATGCCTGCAATATCTCCTGTTCATCTACCAGTATCTGAGATATCCATTATTCATTCACCATCTGGAAAAAGATACATGATTGTGTAATAGTTCAGAAGCCATCCCTGTAATATCCCTTGCTCCTGTGAGTGTCTGTCATATCCCTTCAGATACCACCGAGAATCACTAATACATTCTGTACGTCTACCTATGACATTGCTTCAACTAAAGCATCAAAATTTACTAAAACTTCACACCATGACATTGCTTCAACTAAAGCATCAAAACTTACTAAAACTTCACGCCATGACATTGCTTCAACACAGCATCAAAACTTACTAAAAATTCACACCATTTATGCAGATTGAACACCTGCTTCTCTGCATGTCATGGCTTCCCACATGCACTGTGTAGTTCCAGCCATTTCATCCTGTTCGAGCTTGTTCTGAAAAAGAATACAGCCCAGATCAAAGCCCAAAATGTCCCAAGAGACAACAAAAAGTGGTTCCCATAATGGTTCTCGGAAACATGAAAACAGTTTTTGCAACTGTATGACTCAGCTCTGCCCTTACATGTTGAGCTGCAGTGAGACGATACACTTAAGATTGAATTGGCATGGGTGTACCCATTTTATTTGGAGTGCCAGGTTATTTCAATGTATTCTGGGGAACGGTCTAAGGATGTCCCTTCCCGTTTGGAAAATGTTTGGATTCTTTGGGCATCTCAGATGCAAAATGGTGTAAACTTTTGCAGACTTAGTTTTCATGAAAGAGTATTCTACTGATTTGAAACATCTGAAAACAGTGGCGAATTTTTTCGGTCAAGTGCCAGGCAGTAATGCTGGGCACCACCTGGTGTGGAGACGTCTCTGAGTCAGTGCCATGTTTGAGAAAAAATGGTACAATTTACACTTTTTTCCCTTAAATAAATATGGCCAAAATATCACAGCAACCATCACTTTTCTTTAAATATAAAACTGTATTGTATTTTGCTGCTCATTACATGAACATCCTCGGAAAAGTTTGAAAACAAATGGTCTTGCAGAGGAAGATATTGAAACATTTCGTGTGTGAGCGATATTCCTTCAATGAGCATTATGAATAACTTAACCAGGTAAGACTGCAAAAACAGATAATACATCATGTCCATAGTCAGCAATGCCTGTGGCATCGTTATAATCAGTAGTACCAGACCCCACCGAAAGGAGACAAAACAAATCAAAAGTGGCCCCTTACAGAATTTGTGCAGAATTTTCCATGGCCATGCATGTTTAATGTCCTCTGACCAATTGTTCTTCTTCCTGTCTGCAGTTCACAAATCCTATCGAAGGCCTGTAGATATCTGGCATTTAGAAGTGTCTGCTTCTGCAAGAGGCTATTTCATGGCACATTTTTATTAGTCAACCATGTCTGTGATATCTCTCAGGCCACTTGCATGGTTGCAAGATGCCATTCTACTACTTGTATCTCTACAGTAGTTCTCCCTGGTAGGAGCAGCTGTAGAGTGCATTTTGAGACCGAATGGTGACCATCTGCACACTCCAGTCAAATCGGGTCCAATCTGCAGTCTGCGAGATGAAAACCATGTTTCCCAGAAGCAGTCACATCTCTCTTAAATGCTGACCTACAAAATACATGAAAAGAAAAGAAAAATGAAAAAAAAAATATTAGTTTGCTAAGTAGCAGAAAAAAGAAATTTATATTGAATAAATATATAAAACTTCAATATTCAGTTTGCCTTGTCTTGCTTTCTGTAGTCTCATATTATAAAAAAATCTTCTGCAAATTTCAGTTCTGACCTTTTTTGTTAAAGTTCCAGCTCACAAAGACAGACATTGCTATTCCATAATGATTTCCATTTTCCACCTTCAGTGCTTTGGGCTGTTTCGCTAAACATCCACAAAAATGAAGTACATGTATCCACATTTTATTACCAAAGTCATTCCTGAGGTTGCCAAGCTCAATTTCAAGCAGTGCCCACATAAGAGTGATGTGGAACATTCGTTACGGAAACACTGGACTATTCCCGACCATTTCTGAGATGTCTAGCAGGGTTGATGTATAGTCCTAGGTAGGTGACATTACAGGCCAATTTTCCATTAGTCCAATAGAAATTATGATGTAAACATGAGGTATTGTAACTGCTTGCTATGTGGTTTATTTCATCAATACCATCATTTTTCTTCTGTGAAAGTTCTTATTAACTAATTTGCAATCTTTAGTGACAAAACGGCAAATTTTCATTTGACATTTCTGACCGGTAAGTGATGATGGTCCATCTGATGCATATCCCTTTGAAGAGTCTTCATTTTTTTTTTCTTTTTTTAGAACACCACTTTTACAGTTTATTTCAAATGATTGCAAGTATCCAATGTATTATTTCTGATAGATTGCTATCCATCACTAAAAGCACAATTGTCTTCTTTTACTACTGACCCTTGAGTTACGATATATTAAAAATTTTGGCAATAAGTTTCTATTTTTTACAGTTATCATATTTTGGGAGAGACCTACGTCATCCATTCTTGTGCAATTTTTTTTCAAAGTGAAATGAACAGTTGTTTGTTGCTCATACTTTGCTCTTTTATCTTAGCAGATTATTAATAAACAGCTTCAAATTACCTTAAAATAAATCTTTTGTATTCTATTTGTCTCTTTGTCTGTCTGTCTGTCTGTCTGTTTTTTGTTTTTTTTTTGTTTTTGCCTGTGTTTGGGACAGTGCTTTAGAGGCATTACAGTTTGTATTGACTGATGTCTTGCACAGGAGGACAGACAGTTGTAAATATGAATTCACTAAGAGGACAGGTAGTTGTGAAAAAGACCTCACCGGAAGAAGAGTTAGTTGTGAAAAAAACTTAACCAGGGGGAACAGTAATTATGAGACTCTACTGGAGGAACACTGGTTTTGAGAATTTACCAGGAGGATAGTGGGACAGACTTTACCAGGAGATGAGTTAGGTGTGAGACAGACTTTACCAGGAGGAGAGATAGGTGTGGGACAGACTTTACCAGGAGGATACGAAGTTGTGAGACAGAAATTACCAGAAATCCTTGAACCAAAACGACCCATAAAAGATACTGTAAACCTGTTTACTTTGAATTTTTTTCATGCACGTGAGATGCACATTTGAGGAAAATTCGAACTGAAACTAAGATTTCGGTCACATGAGGGAATTGCTGGCCAAACATTTCCTACATTCAGTAGTTTCCTTGCTCAATTATCATCGCAGAATTCATGTATAGCTTATTGTGGTGAAAGATAGTACAAAATCGTATGAAAAGCTCTATCTCTAACCATCTTCCTTTTAAGTCTTACGATGATGCTGCAAAGGCAAAACCTTGCCACAATAAATGAGGGATTCCTCCAGAAAAAGGCTACAGTCTATTTTGGGTGTGAACAGATGGAAACTTAACCCTCGGACAACCTTTCCTAGATAATTCCCACCTGAGCAATTCCCGATCTTGTGAATTTTTCCCTCGGAAAACTTCACCCTGATAATTCTTCAGTGGAAGGGATAGGGTTAAGGAAAGGGTTAGAGGGATTGTCAGCCTTAGAGAACTTGTCTAACGAGGAATTTCCAGGAGTCGTTTTGGGGGAAGCATTTTATCATGCAATAAGCCACAATTAATGTCGCTAAACATAGAATGTGGACTTGTGTCTGATCTTTCCAAAGCCCTACATTTGCAGAGAATCACAGAAAGCAAAAGAGAATTTTGATCTGATGAACTCACCAGGTGGTTCCTCCGTCACATGTCGGTGGTGATCCTGTCCTTAAGCTTGCCCTTCAGTGATCTCTCGCTTGACTTTAACCTGAAATGTTGACCGTGGATTGTGACCACCAGCTCATCGACCACAAATGTGAACTCACAATTTGCTTTCGGAATCGCTGAAAGGTACGGTAGACAAAACTCGGTCATTATTTGCAAGATTCACTCCGTACCAGTGAATCAACTCCACCATTCCCTTCCATCACCAACACAAAGACAATGAGAAACTTGAGTGATGAGTAACAAGCAATTTCTTGACAAGAGCAACTAATACCAGTATGTGCTTTACGTCCACATCAGTTGGGACAGATCAGTCACTTCAAGGAATCTCCAAAAATTCCTGTCCCAAGATTTCAAATTCCACTAAATGCGATCTCATGCGATTTCCCTTTTAGTAAGGTGGGTGAGATGCTTTTGTTAAATCAGGTATTTTGAAGAGGATCTGTCATCTCACACATCACACCATGGGAATAAAAGAGTCATAGGGCTGCCATCGAGATGACAAACAGTCAAACTTTTGATGACTCTTCATGGTTGCACAATGTTTGTTTAAGAGTTGAGGGAAGTTGATTCAATAGTACAAATTCACAGGAGAAAAATATGAAGGCAGTATAAGGAATGACACAAGCATTTGGAAGTGCATCAGCAAAACAACAGGGTCGTCACCAGAAGTCCACATCATGATACAAAATACTCCTTCTCATGATGTGAAGATGTGAAAAAATAAAACATGCTCAAAATGTGTTTGGCTGTATTCTATTCCTACGTTCTTTGCACAACATAATGAGGCGGCTCCAACTTTTTGGGGAAATGAAATTCCGATTAAATGTTGAAAACGAAACGGTGTTTACACTTTCAGTATTCATTTATCAATTTCATCCTCGTCTTGAAAAAAATAAGGTGCAAGATTCCTTACACATGCAGTACTTCAGGCACATTTAGCCCTGTCTACAACAGATTCATCCATTTGGCGATACATCGCGCACATTCTGGCAATCATCACGACGTACTGCATCGATACGGATTTTGTTCATACCACCCAATCCTGCAACACAAGCAACTTCCATTTCTTGTCTGTCCCATGACTCATTGAGGGGGCCAACTATTGTGTAAGACCACAATGTTGAGCCATAAACATAAGATTAGGACTACGTTTTTCTAAGAAGGTTGGGATATTTTTTTTTCTCTCTACGGGGGGCACTTTCTGACAGAATCTGCCATTTGCCATTCTTAACCACAAATCTGTTTAGGAGATATGCTTACATACGATTTTGAGGAAGAATATGCAAAAAGTTACGTAAAATGTATGTGATAGCTACCTATCCTCTTTTAAATTTGGCACTCACATTGTCAAGTACTGCAAAATGAGAAGGTCCATAATCTGCAGACATTGATGTATCATTGCAACTTGTACAATAAAACATAATCCAGAGTCAATAAAATTATTTTTCTTAAAATTATATAAAATTATATTAAAATTAAAAATAAGATTAAAATTAAAATTGCAGCTCATGTACAGTTTGGTGTCCTCAGTGTCTTGGTAACTTACATAAGATACTTTACTTGATCAACTATTACAGCGAACATCACACATCATCTCACAAACATGTTGTCTCAATATTGTGACCTTACAATATTACCAACACTCAAACCAGCCACTGCAGAGAATCACCAGCCCTACATCAGTCTGAGGAAGGTACAGCACTTACTCTTGAGCTTGTCATCCTGTGTGATCACTTTGAATGTATTTTTGGTCTCTTGTAAAAGGATTCCACACATACCGATGAAGGTAGGACATGTCGACTTGGTAACTAAAAGTGGGAAAAAATGGATCTGTTTAACTGGACTTGAAGATTGAAATTATGCAGAGAACACACACACAGATCTTTGCATAAGCAGCGACAATATTTTTGGTACAGTTCGTAAAAGAACGGACTACATCACAGTCACTGATCGCACGGAAACCTGTATGCCAATTGCCAGACAGGAGAGGGGGTTCCAAAGTTTAGGATTTCAGCTACAACCAATGTCTGCAGTGGTAGAATAATTGCTGTAAACCCAATACATACCAAAAAGACCATTGTATACCTCTAGTAGTATATTTTGAAGCAGATTGATCAGCTGTAGAGCAGTAACGTGAGTCTGGTCACACACTTCTCAAAAGTTTTTATTTCAAAACCAGTGATTGATAAGTCTGCCTTTAACTCATCCTTTTGGGATGCAAAACTGCATACACAGGAAGGACAAACATATCCCATGATTCAACTACTCAGATTCATTATCTTCTCTTCAACTTCACACTTTGGTTTCCTGCATCACTTTGGGTCACACAGCAAATTCTCGTGGTTCTCAGATTGACTTGAGGAAGAGTTTTAAAACATGCTACATACAGGGTAGATGAAGAAAATACAGCAAATTATCGAGCATTACACGGGTCCATTTGGTGCATCTGCTAGAATTAGCTGGACACAACATGGAGAAAACACTGGCAGTGAGCGATGCTCGACCTGGCATCGTACAGAGACTTTGATGGGTGTCAAGTCAGTGACCCTTGAATGCACCGCACCTACACTGTGATCTGTAGAACTATTGACCGCGGTTACATTTCAGACGTGCGTGTCAACAGTTGAAATGCAAAGGTCTACTTTGCATGCTGTTCACACTTCGTTTACATTCAGTACAACGGCTGCCAGCCTGTACCACTGTGCTAGAGTATCCAGATCCATTACTTAAATATCCGGCTTGGTACAGTCTGGGGACTCATAGTCCGGGTCACACTATGATGGTTCCATAAAGAAGAAGTTTGGGAACCCCTGCACTGCACAGTTGCTTGGATGTGAACTGTACACTAAAATTATCTAATTAAAAGCATTTAAGCAAATTCTGCAATACGTGTTACAGAGAGATATCGAAGTTTGCAAAGACTGGACTGACATCGTAGTCTTCGATCTACTCTTTTGATCTGTTTCATATTTGGAACAAATTATTTTCCTTTTTTCCAGTGATGAGACAGGACATTCTGAAGCACTCTGATTACAGGATTCTTTATCCATGAGTGATCAAACAGGCACTTGTAGACCATTTACACCACCAAAGTCTTAAACATTTGAACTATGACATGACATCACCAAAATAATTCATCACTCTAAGTTTTGATACTTAAAGGAGAGAAGGAAACCCTGGAAATGTATTTATGAAAATGAAGCAGAAGTGTTTTGACAAACATCTTCCCAAAAATTTGTTCAGAAATATTGTTTCCTATCCAAAATACACAGTTTTGAAATTCAGAGAAGGATGCTGCCATTTTTGCATAAGTTGAAGGTAACCTACTTGAGTACAGTAGTCAAACTGTGATGTCACATAACCCCTGACAGCAGGAATTTTCATATACAGTATTTCTTTGTTTTCTTTACCTATGATTTCCATAAATCTGCATACACTGGTACACATTTTGTGTTAAATTACTGAGTTTTATTGTCCAATAATCAAACATTTTGTACTCTGATTGGAATCTGTGCATAACTTTAAAGAGCACATTAATGATGAAATACAAAGAAAAACAAAGACTTTTCAATCACATGTAGTATAAAGGTCATGTTACCATAACTTCAGAATTGCAACTTTCTGATTGCATTTTTGTAAACATTCAAATTGCAATATTTTTGAAATAAAACAACATATTTACATGAAATTTGATGATGGTGTTCACCAAATGTTAGTTTCTCATTTAACATTGTCAAAAGTCCCCACTTTCTTTCCCCTTTCTTGATGCTGATGAAACTACTATATGTACAGCACAAATAAAACAATAACTCTGCCATCTTCCATGACAACAATTAAACAGATGTTTAAAGAGTAATCTTGAAGTTTCTCAACCAACTCTCATTTGAGGACCAACAGGAATGAAGCAACAGAAACATGAGATTAAACACTCACCTTTAATGAAGCTACCATGAAGGTCACACTTTAAGAGCTTCACCCCAAGAGCCTGAGAAGAGCTGACCAAAAAAAAATATCACACTTAGAAAACATGAAACTGAAAAGTTACCTAAAGTCATCAGACATCGTCATTCTTGTGAATGTATGTCGTGATGGAAACACAGTTGAAGTACTTTGATGAGAAAATAGAACTAAAAAATTATTAGGAACAACAGTGTCTACTACATGTATACACCAAGATAGGCATCTTGGTATCCTAATCAAATTAGCGGCTTTCTCATAGCTGTATTACCAAAATAGTGGTCATGAACCCAATCGATCTTATCTTCACAGCTAGGTCTTCAAGTTGCAATGAACCATTCTATCATTAGATTACTCCTTTTTACTGCAAAGACAAAACGTATGATCTTTTGTTTATGACAATAGCAGGTTCCTTAAGCACTGCCGATAGCAGGTTAACATAAACTTATTGTTCAAAATTAACCAGTTCCTGAACAACGATAAAATTGCTGCCAAATACAATAGTGATTACAATTCTTCCTCGGCTCTCCCCCTTTCCCGCAGCTCAGGATAAATTTCTGCTTAACCATCTGAGCATAACGGCAATAACTGACTACATCAGAAGCCAACGAGATTGTCGACTTCATTACATGTACAAGCCCATTAGAGACATGCAGCTCCGCCCCAAATTTGGACTTTCAAAGTTGGGTGTCATGTGACTAGATTTACACTAACTACTTGCTTCAATGGCCTCAGTTTCCGGCAGAAGACACTGATGGGGATGATTTACAATTAGTTTTTGATAAACAACCACCACCATTTGTAAATAGTGTGGTTGTCTGATGAACAATGGAAGATCTCATGAGATCAATGAAGTATGTTTACAGAGATATCCCCCTGCACTGTAATGACAGTCTCCGATTGTAAAGAAACTTACTTTCAGCAAAAGTTTTCTCAAGCTACAGGTGACTGCAGAATGTAAAATGTCATTGGACAATTAAAATTAGTTTATTTAATACATCACCGTGTGTACCCCTGGTGTTACTGTACCTTCCCTTATGACAGAGCACCACTAGCGATGAATGCTGTGACAAACAGTGAGGCAAGGTACTGTAGCAACTGTGCATCGATCCAAACCGGCAGTCCATTGTACGGTGCTTTTTCATTTTTATAGATCGTATGCAATTAGGTTCAACTATTCAAAAGTTTAATTACTTTACATTTTGGCTCAAAACTCACCTTTTTTTCATAGCATATGTCTATTCCTAATTTCTTATCACTGTTTCACTGTATTTGTACTATTCACATTTTATCAATTGTATGAAATTCTATCCACATCACTATTTAATCAAGTGAGATGCATTGAGATGGTTGTCATGCAACACATGTTACAAAAAAATACATTTCTATTTACATAGCATTACATGAGAGTATCAAGATTTTCAAGCCCTGGTCTTCGACTGCCAGAGCCTCTTGTACGATATATTGTCTATCAAAGAGATCTTTTTTTACCCATGTTTCTTCCAAAATGGTCCAACTTGCAAAACGTACATTGACCAATCAGGCAGGTGAGGGAATCAATTGAGAGTAAAAAGTAATCACAGATAAAAATCACAGGTGATAATTCAGAGACCACAAGAAGCCCACACAGCTGTGACTTTTCCTCTGAATGAAAGCACTCCACCTAATACTGAGTACAGTTGCAACTCATCAACTTCCAAATCCCTCACACATTTATCCTTCATAGAATTCCTGTACAGCTTAGACAATCTGACCATCAAGTTTTTCTCAATTAAACTTTTGAATGGCCTGTGCTCTCTTGTTTATGAAATATTAGGTAGGCTCTATTTGTGATCAAAATCACAACCTCTTTCACTTCTGGTGATGAACAATTTCTGTAACTACTGGCCACAATGTCTAGACCGCCATCAGTATTTCTCGTGAAAGAGATGGAAAATATATTCAATACTTACATAGGAGGAAGCCTGAGGCAGTCTCTCATGTAAGACAGCCAGAGTTGATGAAGAGGTTCGTACAGCTTGTACCTTAAAAGTACACGAGAAATACAAAACTATTAAAAGGACCATATATCTCATAGAAGAGAAAAAAAGAAACAAATAGGACCTTTGAACATGCTACTTAAAACCCAACATGATAAATTTGCTCATTCACATATCATGAAAACGGATTCTATTGGCAAGTCAAGGACGATTTACTGCAAAAGTGCAAATTTCCACAAGACAATCCATGGGAGTGGAGTGGGGTACCACATACAGCAATTATACAGTACAGAGATGCCAAGGTGGGACAACCATGAAGGCTAGAAATTTTTTACGAAAGAGACTGCGGCCCCACGAGAATTGCTTTGCAAACCCAAACTGTGCTAACAGGGCCAAATTTTTAGGGAAATCACGTTCTAGAGGTTATCTTCCATGCAAAGCATCTGAGACAGTCACCAAAGTCACACAAAACAGGTGACGTACACAAAATGGGACAGCACAACAAGTAGTTAGCTCTGGATAAATTATTTAAAGATTGATAATACATCACAAAGCAGAGAAAATACACATCACTCACTTCTGCTGAGTTGCAGGTATATCATACAGTTTCATTTGCTTTTTATCTGCATTTGATAGGACTCGCTTCTTTCGTAAATTGGCAGACTTCCTGGGGGTCCTCAGTTTCTTCCTGCCGCACTTCTCGATGTTCAGAAATCTGTTTAAGGTGTTTTCTTCACTGCCCAACTTCTGGTTGATGAAATTTTTAATGTATTCCTCACCATTGTCACTGCCAAGCTGCAAAGCAAAGACAGATAAATAGTTGAAAAGGTGACACATTTGCAAGCAAAAATTGTGAAATTTAATTAACTTGTATAGCTTACCCTCACCTGATAATACGTAATGTATATCACTCAAAATCAGGTAATGGATCGAACAAATTGGTCCAAGGGCGTAAGATATTCACGCCTTGAGGGACAGCTATTTTACAACTCATGTTTTAAAGTGTCCACACATGTGTGAGGAGGCCTGGAGCTTACTTATAACAACTTCACACTGGGTGACTACCAAGTACCAACTTAACAGTTTTTGATCAAATTTGGTATATCTTTACAAAATGTCAGTTCAGATGGGCAAACCATAATTTACTCTTGGATGAAAAACACTTCCTAACGTGATCTGGCCTGGGATGGAACCTCAAACCTCCCAGCTGCTAATGGTCATAGTTTCAAATGTCCTGTGATTCCAATTTAGGAATGGTTATGAACTTGTGGTGTTCCACAAGGATATGTACTTGGACCACTCTTTTTTGAATTACTACTATGCAACACATACAACTTCTATGTAGTACCACTCAACTTGATATAAATGATATATTTTCTTTCATCACTCCAATCCACACAGAGCTACTTAAATTGCAAACAAAGAATCCCACACTGTTCTGCTCAGTTGAAAGTTTCCAAGCTTTCACTGACTATTGTGAAGGGTAAGACTGTAATATTTTGAAACTACCAGCAAACAAGTTTCCGATACTAAACTCCGAATTGATGACCAGCTCATCTTTTTAGTAAATACTCCTTTAGCTCCTTGGCGTAACTATCGAAACCGATGCTAGCTGGAACCTCATATTCAGAAATTAACACCATGGTACTGTATCTAAGACCATCAATGCTGTCATGCACAGATTCAAGTATTTTGTTTCCAAGAGCATCTTGCCCTCTCTACAGTATGCAAGAGACTACAATCCTGCCCCATTTTCATTGAATGTGCATAAGCTAATGCATCCCAGTCTTTAGTAAACAGCCTCTTTCTCCTTCAGAAAAGAGTGGTTACAATAATGTGCACACATGTTCAAATGCCCCATGTACACACCATTAAATTATTTTGCTGGCATCTTGGAAAAAGAGCAAGTGTTTTGACTGTAATTTGCACACTACAGCCAGGGTTGTTGATTTTGTATTCCTTTTTAAAAACAATCATGATTTAAATCAGTGATTTAAATCAAATAGATCAATTTAAATCAAATAAAATCGATTTAAATCATAATTTTGTAGTAAAAATCATGAGATTAATCAGCTTGATTTAAATCAAACAACCCTGACTACAGCGCCTGATATTTTTCTTCTTTTCTGTACACACAAACACAAACAGTGTACTGTACCTAGGACTAATTACCCTACATAGCCTGCATATTTCCACATTCCATATGACCAGCAAACTGATTAAAGGCGACAGATCATCTTACAATCACTCACGAATTGAGCACCTCAGAATTCATTAAGTCAATTTCACATATTAGTTTCCCGTATTGTTCACTGCGAATCAAGGGATTTGTCACTAACAACAGACTTGTACATGGAAGTAAGGTAGACACAGCACATGAAACTACACAGTGTATGCAGCGCCACCCTATGCTCAGACGTTCATTCGATTCATGACACAATCAATTGTGTTTAAACATTTTAATGGCAGTCACCCATCACTCCAAGCTACTTTACATTGACTCATGGTTAGAAAACCTCTCAATTGGTTCTGCCTTTTTTTTTCTAAATTAGTTCTGCTTTTTGATTAACAGCAAATTCAGAAGATATGGAGTATGGAGCATGTGCATGGGTCAATGTTTTGATAACAAATGTGGAGGAGTTTCAGACAGGATGTGGAAGGGGCTAGAATTAAAGTGGTTGGCAGAATTGAAACTGTCTGGGGGCGATGCATCCCCCGTCTTCGAGTAATTCTGTACAAAGGTTGTCCTGCATATGCAATACCAACAGTGTGACACAAGTAGAAACACTGACAATGAATCTTTGCAAGTGATACTGTAGCATGTGGTCACCATGCAGCATAATACATGCATTCACCACCATACACTCATTGTATGCTGCACTATTATACTGTACAGTGCGTCACTCAGCCCATAACAGCACCAAAGCTGGGTACTGTAGGCCCCTAACAGCAGTACATACTGGGAGAGTGAAATTCTCGACAGTGTGATCACTGTGATGTGCAAATGCATCTTATTATCAGTACACTCTGTCTCCATTCAACAAATTATAATTGCTTACAATGTCTGAAACTTATAAGTACCCAATTAGGAATTTTCATGTAGGCCTGTAAATTGAGTGCAAATTTGTTACCTTGTGACTAAATCAAATTCCTTTAGCCTTCTTTTACTGCATATATCCATGCATAATCCACACAAAATAATGTACTGTATCTTTACACGCATGGACAATGCACTCAATGGTCCACAGACTTCGCTATGGTAAGTGGTTTACTGGTCCTAGAATACGGAATTCCCTTGATCTCAAAGTCACTTTGTCCAAGTAATTATTAAATTTTAAGTACATTTCAAAGATACCATGAACACAACTAAATTTAACCTTAACAAGTCCTTTACTTATTTGTTTTCTTTCCCCTTCTCCTAAGTTTCTGTCATCTCCGAAGTTCAACTTCTTCTTTGACAATATCTTTTTTTTTGTTCCCATTTTTTGTATTTCCATTGTGTAGAATACACTTTTTTTTAGGCTAATCCTACAGTATGTCTTCAGGCTATATTTGTATGGTAATCTGTGTAGACCTTGACAAGCTCTGCTTCTGTCACGTCTCCCCTACTTTTGATACTGGCAATTTTTATCTCTGATTGTGGAAATG
This sequence comes from Stichopus chloronotus, assembly GCA_021234535.1. Lineage (NCBI taxonomy): Eukaryota > Metazoa > Echinodermata > Holothuroidea > Aspidochirotida > Stichopodidae > Stichopus > Stichopus chloronotus. Next base: position 26,485,567 of record CM037832.1, on the reverse strand, counting down.
AAGAGTTTCAAACTAATTTTCTGCAAAGCAAGATAGCAAGGAATAATGTATGCATAGGCCCCAGATTGCAGAGTTTGCACATTTTCAATTAATCTACCAATTTTACAGTATCAATTTCATCAACGTAATAATTCAGTTTTGTTCATTAATAAGCAAGCAGTGCACATGCAAACAATTGAACAAGACAATGGAGCAGTGTAAGTGAAATTCTGATGTTCAAGACTCACTAAACAATAACGCTCAGCACACAATTCAGAAAGAACCATGTAATCACCATATTTCATGGCAGACAATACAATTTTGCAACAGAATCATTTTCATTGTTCTAAGGTTCTCATAATATTTCGGTATAGCATCGTACTGCAGCATGCACATGACTAACTGCTAAGCCATATGCAACTCTTGACTGGAAGTCTTTATAACAGACTGTCATGGGCCAGGCAGAACTGCAACACTCAATCAAAGGTGAGCTCAAATACTGAATCACCAATAGAAAACCAATGCAAGGTAGCATATTAATGTGAACTCAAATTTTTGCGATTCAAATGATTGGTTGTGTGCTACAGTATGTCTTCCATGAAATTCAAAAAAAGGTAAAGTTTAGTAAGCATTGCAATGACTCATAAGTTCCGGGGAGGGCCTCAGGTTCTCTGGGAGGCTTCGCCACCTGGACCCCACACCAGGGTGCAAAGCCTTCATCAGGTGCAATCTTTGACTAAAAAATTACAACTAACAATTAATGCAATGTGGCAAACACCTCACTCCTATGATACTTAAAAGTTGTGTGACATGCATCTAGAGATGAGCTGGCTTTATTGAAAAGTTGCTGAGTGAAGCCCTAAATGAAAATCCATTGGAATTGTGTTTCTGTCTATTATGGATTTTGAAATATGGCTTTTCACTGTTTAATGAAAATGCAAATGTGATGATGAGGAGTGTTGCACATTGTTGGTATGGTATTTCTTTTGCTACTCCAATTTATTACCTCTTCACCACTGGGTTTCGTATTAGTAAGTGATATCAATAGTTGCAAAGAAGAAAATATGTTCCCAAACAAAACCCTCAGATCTCAGGGCATGTACAATTCTCATTGAAACAGAGGTTAAGTAAACAAAAGATAACATAAGACATATCATGCAAGTCCATTCTCAACATCTTTCAGGATTAATACAGCCAATATTCAAAGTGTGAATTTCATGTCACACAATCTTAAGCACACCTACAGTGCAGTACACCAGAAGGCTATGCCTAAGTAAATTTTAACCAAAAGGTATTCTCTAGTCTATGCTATGCCTACAATTTTGGAATCCTTACAATTTCCTAATCACTTTTTACTATAGCTGGCATTTAGCCTGGCAAAGAAGCCTGGCTAGCGCAGTATCAAAAAGGTTGGGAAACTCAGAAAGTGACCATGCCAGGTAAGCTGAGAGTGGGTGAGTGAGAGGTATCACAACAAAGGACTGCAGTAGACATATGCATCGCGAAACTGGTACTCTAAAATTCTAATCAACGCCGAAAACAGCAATCACAACACTGATTACTGACTGAAGTTGCGACATCTACCTTCTGACTTAATCTTCCCGAAGAGAGATCTTGGTAAAGAAATGAATCATCCATTTTTTACATATAATATACTTGGCTTTCAGTTGGCTTTCACTGTACTGACTCCGTTGTTACTGTCCGTTGTTGGCCGGCAAGTGGTAACCTAGAACCGCACCACGTACCCGACAGCAACTGCTAGCTTCATGCATGTTAATGATGTGTTACGTTATTTCAAATATTCATATCATGATGTCACAGTGCACATAGCCCATAGGCAACTGAAACGCAACAGAAACTTTGGACTAATAATAGTATCTTATCAATCTTACCAGTCAACTGCACCGTAATCCCGGGACGGGAATATGTGTGTTGACTTTGAGTTGGATAGTACGCATAGCCTATGGTGTATGGTAGGGGTTACATTTCATTGACTTTGGAGGGATTTATCATTTTTTTCAGGGGATACTGCCGTTTTTTCATGTAGTGGTACACTATAATTTTAGGAGAGATTATGCAACTTGCTTTTCCATATTGTTGATTTGAATTTACTTTTAGTTTTTCAGTTCACAAAATTATTCACAGGCACTACTGTTCCCATAAAAAATAATATTTGTAAATTACAAAATAAAGAGCGTTTATTCTCATCATTTTCATATTGGTATATTTAGATGGACCAGGACTAAAAGTCAACCATGATATCAACACGTCATGGAGTAGCAGTGTGGGTGTCTCTCCTGAGTCACGGTGGGACAAAGGACCATACTGGGTCTGTAATATATTCAGGTAGTTTAATCAGTTACGTTTTCATTGATATATCTTTATCGAGGACAAAATAGGTGTATCAATTAATAGCAGTATCGATTATTGATCATAAGTCTCACACTTTGTGCGATATGTATTACTCTGGGCAAACTTAATGCACCGGAGCATACATAACTTATTATGCATGGTAGTTCTTCATCACTTAGTTAAGATCAAACTGTCAAAGCAGTTGGTTTACTTGACATCTTTCTTCGTTTTTTTTACATTGTGTATTTGTTATTGGTTGATACTTGTTGCATGCACATGAATTTAGATTTTCCGCTTTCCGATGAGAACCTTGTCTGGCTATGGGCCTGGGAGTACATTGAGACAATTAAAAATACAATAACATTGAAAACAATATTAATATAACATACGCGTGATCAAAAATACAGGTGATCAAAGGAAAGTCCTCAGTTTATGTGTTTCATTTAATTTAGATCAGAATTTGCCTATTGCAGCTGTGTATACGATACACTAGGTGAAGCTCAACCCCCCCTCCCCCCGCGCCCAACAAAAACATGTGATACACTACGGGGACGCTCCCCCTCTTCCCATTGGGATAGAGTATTCGGGGGCATCATTGTAGGAGTCCCCTTTGAACAATGTTTGGTTTTTTTTTTACAGGTTTTAGATGCAAAATGGTGAGAGATTTCCATCTTTCTCCCTGTATTTGTATTCCAAAATAGCAGGACGGTTTTATTGAAAATTGTTTTGAGGGATTTTCCCCCTGTGTCTTCGTGTCTGGTAATAGCCTGCTTATATCTGCATCTTTCCCAAGTTGTAACTTCCCTTCAACAACATGGCCTAAAATACTCCACTTTCACTCAACCATATAAGAGCAAAACGGTATCCTCCCTCATAGTCGCCACAAATTAAATCTCACTTTCATATATATCGTAGGGAAATTAACCCTACCCATGCATGGGGGCATAGCTATATACTTCCACGCCCAGTTTTACACCTGTTTTGTGCCAATGAAAGAAAGACAAATAACAGAGGTGGATCCAGGTTTTCTCCAAAGGGGGTGGAGGTGGAGGGTTAACGTTGGCTTGTGGATGGGTGATGTTCGTTGTTGGGGGCTAAGGGGAGGGGCGTCCACCTACTCTTTCCAAAATGTTTGCTTTCGTAAAGTGGCCTACATTTGATGATAGGTTTTGAACCTATCTCAAGAATTTCTACGTTTTGAGTGATTATTTTACTTCTCATCTTGTTTGATGAAAACTGGTTAGACCTTACCTCGGTGACTCAGAATGAAAAAGTGAGAGGTCGAATAATCTCTGTAAGGAAAGCAAACTCTGGAGATATGTTTAAAATCTAGCAATAAATGCAGCACCATTTTCTATCTAGATCACCCTACGTGAGCAACATGTTGCAAAACGTAGGTGGACATCCCTCCACTTAACCCCCCCCCCCACCCCGCCGGACGAGCATCACTCATCCATGAGCCATCGCCAAATCCCCCTTTAGAGAAAACCTGAATCCGCCCACGAAACGACATAATCTCCATCCTCGAATTAGCCTCAGAACTTTGGTCGCTAATTTCTAGCAGAGAGGATATTTTCATTTATAGGCCAGGCTGCTTCTATGAGCATGTATGCAGGAACAACATAGGCCTACTATACAATCAAGTTGCCAGCGGCTGACCTGTTGGCATGTAGCTACTGTGAATGCTTGTTTACGTAGTATTATCCGTGAGCTATTATATAGAACCGCATTTCCCTGGTATTCGGGGGCAGCTATCCTCTTGTGAATGAATATTGAACGACCTGTGTACGTATGACGTCACCGTTATTAATGTTAAGCGGTTGGCGGAGGGTTCTAGTTCATCACTTAATCAAGTTATTCACTTATTCAATCAAGTTATTAATTTGTTTAATCAAATTAGGAACTTAATGAAGTTATCAAATTATTACAATATTTGTAATAAAATTAGGAATTTATGTAATCAAATCATTAATTTTGTTTAATAATATACATATTTTTTTCACTTGTACGATAGCCCATTAAGACCAAACGAAAATTTATTTTTAATTTATAATTACAAATTAATTACTTGTGATTACGAAATAGTAATTTGTAATTACGAAATAATAAGGGCAGTGTACAAGAAAAGGAACTTATCACTAAAATACAGATGCGTTTGACAGCTAAGTGACGTGTTTGGTCTGCAAGTTAAGTTTTCAGGATGTCCAAATGTATTTCAGTAGTCAAATAGAATCTTTTGGAAGCAGTGTCTTTTTAAAGGCAATAATACATCGTAATAACAATCCCTTTCAGATGCCTCTTTTTTTTCTTGTAATTTAGTAATATTGTTTAATCATCAGAAGAGGGCTGCCAGGGTATTAAACGAAAGTAATGGCGAACTTTAAGGTACACTACATATATCCATTGTCAATACATTTCTTGTAGCCTACACTGTAATTACGAATTGTTATTTCGTAATTACAAATTATCGATTTGTAATTACGAGCTATTATTACGAATTAGCCTACGAATTAGCATTCCATGGTTGCGAATAATAATTCGTAATTACGAATTAGACAGACATTTATTTTGTCTTGTCCCTAATGGACTTTCGTGTATTTGCTCAATGAAATTAAAAAACATATCTTATGGCCCTATTGGGCATTCGCATACTATGGGTTTCTACATCAGTGACCTATATCCGTAAAACAGGGACACCGAAGAACTGTAATCAGATGTCAGAAGCAAAGGCGGGACGCGCAGTCGCACACGCCCTCTACCTCACCGTTGGTAAAGGTTTCTTTTTCTTAGAATGGATCATTGCCTGTCTACTTGTTCCTGTATCATGTTACGTTGCATTAGGCCTATATATATTAGGCCTAAATAGAAACGAAATGTAATTCTTGAAAGTTGAAAAAGGAAAGAAAAAGCTAGATGACTAATTTAAGTGACATTGAGAGTGAAAGTGAACTGTGCAAAGTAAAAGGGCTAAGAAAGCTGTAATGGCAGGATTTTTCTTATTTCGATGCTCGTTGACATATGGATGAAACGAGGAGGCACAATTCTCGCTCCAACAACAGTTTCAGGATCTGTGGTGACCAAGTCAGCATATTTAACGATTGTATACATAACTTGCTTGTCTGATCTAGTATTATAGGTCAATTGTAGGTCAACATGCCCAAGCTGACTCGAGATGAATCGAATAGACAGAGTGACTCGACTCGACTCGAGGGTGATCGGCGACTCGACTCGAGATGACTAGTGAAAGACTCTGACTCGACTCTGACTCGACTAGTGGGTTAGTCGACTCTACTGCAGACTCAAACTTAGTGACTCGATTACAACACTGAAGGTCTGCATTGAACTGTATCAGGATGTGACATCTACGGGGAAGGGGTTAATTATCCCACCGACCTGTGGGGTAATCGGAGTAAGGGGGGATGTGACATCCATGCTGCATATTTGCACTTCTCTGTGGAATACCCAGAGTCTGAGGGAGTGCGATATTCACTGGACGGCGTATTTCCACTTCCGTAGAATAAACGGAGTCAAGGGGTTGTCACTATCTACGTTTTTTTTTTTTTATCCTGAGTCATAACTTCCCCATTTCTAGGGTAGAGCAGATATTCAAATTTAATTATGAAAATTTTCGAACATTTGAGAGAAAATTTTCATATGGTAGAAAAGGCAGTACAGTAGCACGGTAGACTGCTGCAAAGAGTGGTAGACTTCGGTGCCTGAGTAACAGAGCCTAAGTAGGGGTGTCACCATTGGATTGCTCAACCTTACAAACATGGATGTAGAAATAAAAGTCTTGTCTGTATCATCTGAGAAGCTGAGCTATAGGCAAAACTGTTGACATAATGGTGCACGTCCGCCATTTTAAAAAATGGCGTTATACAGGAGTGGACCATCCTAATTTGGTGATGGTTGCATCCCTTTTGGGGGGACGCTTCCAGAGACAAATAAAAAAAGGTGCCACACTCTCCTGGGGTGCACCGGGCATGCATCGGGCCCATGGACCATAAACAGCCAGAGGACGGATTAAACGACCTCCATGCATGTTTCTACGTAAGTTTACAACGGCATAGGGCACTTTGAACATGGCATGCTACCACTAGTGCTCGATCTGGCCACGGAAATAATTAACTCCGTATAGAAGCTAGCGAACAATAGCAGCGAAAAATAACAGCAAGGTCAACCATTTAATTAATATGGGAGTGCTTAATTGCCATTCTATAAGTTAATCGTAGAAAACTGCAAATGTCGTATAAAAAGAGATTTTGGGGACATACAGGAAGTTCAACACCAGTTTTGCCTAACAAATCAACATTGTAACGCAAACATAATGAGGTATTGGTTGTAGAGGAAATAGTGAAGGAAAAAATATTAAACCCCAAACCCAGAAGGAAAAGCGGCAACATATTTGATATTCAACACAACTTTTGCAACAATGTAACACAATGTAAAGGGGGTGCTGGCTGAAGGGGGAACCACCCATTATCATCCCCTTTCAACCGTTTCTCCTAGCCAGAAAAGAAAGAATATCTGTTGCCACTTGCAATTTCTTTTGATCCCTTAGTTCGAAAGTATTTCAAGATTTAAAACTCCTTTCTTAGAAATACTGAGCCACTAATCTCTCTTTGTCCATCTCATCTCTGTAATTCTTTTTGTATTTTTAAAAGACGCTGTCAACAGTAGCGTAGTAAATGGAACGATAAGCCTTAGCAAGGCTGTCTGTCCAAGAAGCTTAGGCTGCATACCATATGCTGTACCAGCTGAGATTTTCGAGTCAAATGTGGTATTACACTAGTTGCCAGAAGGTAGAACATCCGCCTTTTCAAGTCCTAGAAGTCCCACCGTTTTAAAAAAAGTATGGATATATGTTTACCCCGAAAGCACTGCATATCTCTTATTAAGGATAAAGCTTTCTTTTCCTGAGAGTAGATTTAGAGCCCTGGCGTTAATAATTAAACTTTCTCTCGTTTTCCTTGATGAAATACTCGGCTGTTAAACTTCCCGCCTTATTTTATCTTGATGTAAGCGGCAAAGTTCAGTGTCTGATTCATCAGCACTTTGTTTGCCAGAGTGTCCGTGTTCTGCGTGCAGTTTTACTAAATATGATGCATATGTTTCCACTAAATACGATCTGCTTAATAGATCAAATACTTTGCCTATCATTTTACGTTCGGTTTTCGTGGTACCAGTTCACAGTATTATAAATTGGATTGAAAAATTGAATAGAAACTTTCTGCAAAATTTTATACTAACCACTCCACATGTCAAACAATTAGAGAGATTTTCCTCCTAGAGTAACCATTGATAGGTCAAATCTTTGATAGATTCTTTCGGCTAGAATTTAGTGCACCCATTTATCAATACAATATATTGATTAGACATGGTCTGCTAGATAGTGCAATAACCATTTCAAAAGCCAATAATTTTGCTAGATATTTTCTGCTGGATTTTAGTGTTACTAATTAACAATGCGATATATTAGTTAGATATATTCTGCTAAAAATACGTGTAATCATTTTAGAAGTCAATTATTTTGCTAGATATTTTCTGCTAGATTTTAATATGCCCAATTTACAATACCATGAAACGGCTAAATATTTTCTGCTAGATTTTAAGGTAACCAATTTGCAATGCAATAAATTAGCTAGATATATTCTGCTAGATACACTTGTAACCATTTTCAAAGTCAATTATTTTGCTAGATATTTTCTGCTAGATTTTAAGGTAACCAATTTGCAATACAATAAATTAGCTAGATATATTCTGCTAGATATACTTGTAACCATTTTAAAAGTCAATTATTTTGCTAGATATTTTCTGCTAGATTTTAATATGACTGCTTTACAATACCATGAAATGGCTAAATATTTTCTGCTAGATTTTAAGGTAACCAATTTGCAATACAATAAATTAGCTAGATATATTCTGCTAGATATTCTTGTAACCATTTTAAAAGTCAATTATTTTGCTAGATATTTTCTTCTAGATTTCAACCTGACCATTTCACAGCACCGTGAAATGGCTAAATATGTTCTGCTAGATTTCGAAGTAGCCATTTTACAAGCCAATTTTTTGCTAGATATTTTCTGCTAGATATTATGGTAACCATTAAACAATGCAATTAATTAGCTAGATATATTCTGCTAGAAATACATGTAAACATTTTAGGCATCAATTATTTTGCTTGATATTTTCTGCTCAATTTTACTGTGACCATCTTACAATTTTATCAAATTGCGTAATGTATTTTGCTCTATTTTGTAGTGACCATTTCACAAGCCAATTATTTTCCTAGATATTTCCTTCTGAACTTTAGTGTGACCGTTTCACTCTTAAAACAATATATTGGGTAGATGTTTTTTGCTCGATTTCATAGATGCCATTCTACAAGTCAAAATATCGGTAAACATATTGGACACATGTACAGTACTTTGCTAAATTTGATAAATAAACTATTCTCATGATAATTATTTTGCCAGATTTAACTGTTAAGTCTTTGATGTGGTTTACAGAAGATTTCTGGCATAATGATATTTCTAGACTTCTGTGTATAGGGATATATGCGCTGATTGTAGTGAGCATGCAAGATATTGCATTTAAAAGCTACTCAAATTTGCAGAATCATAGTCGAAAGTTTTAACCCATAATAAAAAGGATGATCTATGCATACAGACACAGAGTTCTAGGCATATGACTTAATAAGACAGTTTGCTAGACGGATCAAATGCATGACATCAGCACTCAACTGAAACAAAATCTACAACACTATATGTGATGCAGTTAAAATACGTTTTTTTATCTACCACAGTACAAAGAATTTATAAGTTACGAACTTAAACATCTGCAATAGTTTACTCACTTTCATACGGCATGGGGAGTCCTGGGTAAATATTTCATCCATAAATATGTGGTAATAAGTAGGCTATGTCCAATCGAATAAAAGTTAAATCACTGACAACGCACGGCAGAATTCACAAAGTAATCCATCAAAGCTGACAAACCGTTTCTTATAGTCAGAAAAAAAGAATGTTTGTTGCCCCTTGCAATTTCTTTTGATCCCTTAGTTCGAAAGTATTTCAAGACTTTAGTCTCCTCCTCTAGAAATAATGAGCCACTAATCTCTCTTTATCCATCACATCTCTGTAATTCTTTATGTGTTTTTGAAGAAGCTGTTAACAGCAGCGTAGCAAATGGAACGATAAGCCTTAGCAAGGCTGTCTGTGCAAGAAGCTTAGGCTGCATACCACATACTGTACCAACTCAGATGTTCGAGTCAAATGTGGTATTACACTAGTTGCCAGGAACTTCAACAACCGCCTTTTCAGGTCCTAGAAGTCCCACCGTTTTAAAAAAGTATGGATATATGTTTACCCCGAAAGCAATGCATATCTCTTATTAAGGATAAAGCTTTCTTTTCCTGAGAGTAGATTTAGAGCCCTGGCGTTAATAATTAAACTTTCTCTCGTTTTCCTTGATGAAATACTCGGCTGTTAAACTTCCCGCCTTATTTTATCTTGATGTAAGCGGCAAAGTTCAGTGTCTGATTCATCAGCACTTTGTTTGCCAGAGTGTCCGTGTTCTGCGTGCAGTTTTACTAAATATGATACATATGTTTCCACTAAATACGATCTGCTTAATAGATCAAATACTTTACCTATCATTTTACGTTCGGTTTTCGTCGTACCAGTTCACAGTATTATAAATTGGATTGAAAAATTGAACAGAAACTTTCTGCAAAATTTTATACTAACCACTCCACATGTCAAACAATTAGCGAGATTTTCCTCCTAGAGTAACCATTGGTAGGTCAAATCATTGATAGATTCTTTCGGCCAGAATTTAGTGCACCCATTTATCAATACAACATATTGATTAGACATGGTCTGTTAGATAGTGCAATAACCATTTCAAAAGCCAATAATTTTGTTAGATATTTTCTGCTGGATTTGTGTTACTAATTAACAATGCGATATATTAGTTAGATATATTCTGCTAAAAATACGTGTAATCATTTTAGTAGTCAATTATTTTGCTAGATATTTTCTGCTAGATTTTAATATGACCACTTTACAATACCATGAAAAGGTTAAATATTCTCTGCTAGATTTTAAGGTAACCAATTTGTAATGCAATAAATTAGCTAGATATATTCTGCTAGATACACTTGTAACCATTTTTATAGTCAATTATTTTGCTAGATATTTTCTGCTAGATTTTAAGGTAACCAATTTGCAATGCAATAAATTAGCTAGATATATTCTGCTAGATATACTTGTTACCATTTTAAAAGTAAATTATTTTGCTAGATATTTTCTGCTAGATTATAACCTGACCATTTTACAATACCATGAAATAGCTAAATATGTTCTACTAGATTTTGTGGTAACCATTTTTCAAGCCAATTATTTTCTAGATATTTTCTGCTAGAGTTTAACCTGACCATTTCACAGTACCGTGAAATGGCTAAATATGTTCTGCTAGATTTTGTAGTAACCATTTTTCAAGCAAAATATTTTGCTATATGCTTTCTGCTAGATTTTAAGGTAACCAAGTTGCAATGCAAGAAATTAGCTAGAAATATTCTGCTAGATATACTTGTAACCATTTTAAAAGTAAATTATTTTGCTAGATATTTTCTTCTAGATTTTAACCTGACCATTTCACAGCACCGTGAAATGGCTAAATATGTTCTGCTAGATTTCGAAGTAGCCAGATTACAAGCCAATTAATTTGCTAGATATTTTCTGCTAGATATTATGGTAACCACTTAACAATGCAATTAATTAGCTAGATATATTCTGCTAGAAATACATGTAACCATTTTAGTCATCAATTATTTTGCTTGATATTTTCCCCTTAGTTTTACTGTGACCATGTTGCAATTTTATCAAATTGCGTAATGTATTCTGCTCTATTTTGTAGTGACCATTTCACAAGCCAATTATTTTCCTAGATATTTCCTTCTTAACTTAAGTGTGACCGTTTCACTCTTAAAACAATATATTGGGTAGATGTTTTTTGCTTGATTTCATAGATGCCATTCTACAAGTCAAAATATCGGTAAACATATTGGACACATGTACAGTACTTTGCTAAATTTGATAAATAAACTATTCTCATGATAATTATTTTGCCAGATTTAACTGTTAAGTCTTTGATGTGGTTTACAGAAGATTTCTGGCATAATGATATTTCTAGACTTCTGTGTATAGGGATATATGCGCTGATTGTAGTGAACATGCAAGATATTGCATTTAAAAGCTACTCAAATTTGCAGAATCATAGTCGAAAGTTTTAACCAATAATAAAAAGGATGATGTGTCTATACAGACACAGAGTTCTAATCATATGACTTAATAAGACAGTTTGCTAGACGGGTTAAAAACATGACATCAGCACTCAACAAAAAAAAAAATCTACAGCACTATATGTGATGCAGTTAAAATAAGTTTTTTATCTACCACAGTACAAAGAATTTAGAGGTTACGAGCTTAAACATCTGCAATAGTTTACTCACTTTCATACGGCATGGGGAATCCTGGTAGTAAATATTTCATCCATAAATATGTGGTAATTAGTCGGCTATGTCCAATTGAATAAAAGTTAAATCACTGACAACGCACGGCAGAATTCACAAAGTAATCAATCAAAAGCTGACAAACCGTTTCTTATAGTCAGAAAAGAAAGAATGTTTGTTGCCCCTTGCAATTTCTTTTGATCCCTTAGTTCGATAGTATTTCAAGACTTTGGTCTCCTCTCCTAGAAATACTGAGCCACTAATCTCTCTTTATCCATCACATCTCTGTAATTCTTTATGTTTTTTGTTGTTGAAAGAAGCTGTTAACAGTAGCATAGCAAATGGAACGATAAGCCTTAGCAAGGCTGTCTGTGCAAGAAGCTTAGGCTGCATACCATATACTGTACCAGCTGAGATGTTCGAGTCAAATGTGGTATTACACTACAGTTGCCAGAAACTTCAACAACCGCCTTTTCAGGTTCTAGAATTCCCACCAAAAAGTATGGATATATGTTTACCCCGAAAGCACTGCATATCTCTTTTAAAGGATGTAGCTTTCTTTTCCTGAGAGTAGATTTAGAGCCCTGGCGTTAATAATTAAACTTTCTCTCGTTTTCCTTGATGAAATACTTAGGCTGTTAAACTTCCCGCCTTGTTGTATTCTGATGTAAGCGGCAAAGTTCAGTGTCTGATTCATCGACACTTTGTTTGCAAGAGTGCCCGTGTTCTGCGTGCAGTTTTACTAAATATGATATACATGTTTCCACTAAAGACGAACTGCTTAATAGATCAAATACTTTGCCTATCATTTTACGCTGGATTTTCGTGGTACTAGTTCACAGTATTGTAAATTGGATTGAAAAATTGAACAGAAACTTTCTGCTAAATTTCATACTAACCACTCCACATGTCAATTAGAGAGATTTTCCTCCTGGACTTTGTAGTAACCATTGTATAGGTCAAACCTTTGGTAGATTCTTTCGGCTAGAATCTAGTGCAACCATTTTTCAGACATTTCAAGACATTTTTAAATTTTAATCTGACCACCTTACAGTACCATGGAAAAGTTAAATGTGTTCTTCTAGATTTTGTAGTAACCATTTTACAACCCAATTATTTTGCTAGGTATTTTCTGCCAGATTTTAAGGTTATTAACAAAGAATAAATCAGCTGGATATTTTCTACTACAAATACCTGTAACTATTTGAGTAATGAATTATTTTGCTAGATATTTGATGCTAAAATTGTAGTGTGACCATTTTACAGTATCATGAAATGTCTAAATGTGTTCTGCTATTGTAGTGACCATTTTACCAGCCAACTATTTTGCTATATATTTCCTGCTGAATTTTTGTCCGACCATTTCACACTGAATACAATGAATTGGGTAGGCGTTCTTTTTTCTTTTTTTTTTAGGCTCCATTTCATAGGAGCCATTACAAGTCAACATATCGGTACTTTTTTTGGCTACATGTACTTTGCTAAATGTGATGATTCATGGATATGGATATATACATCCAATTTGGGTAGAAGCATATCTATTTAATAGATTTTGTAAGAATGTGGTAAGAATGTTCTGCCAATGACAAATTCTGTTAGAAAGTGCCCTTTAGAGAGCAAAAAGTCGTAAACTTTTGAATTTTCCTGATGTTGACGTCCCCAAGATAATATTCATGAGTATGAGCTTGAACACATAATGTTGATTGGTCGAAGGTTATCGATGTTTACCTGGATTATGCAGATAGACATTGATGGCCTGGGTTTGCCAAGTGCAAACGAAAAGTTTTCTTGTACGCTCTTGTACTCCAACAGATGTTGGCGCTCCGTTTAGTCCTATCGAGTCTCATCCTATTTTGCTCCGTCGCGCTTGGTCACAACACTCGATTATCTGAAATCTTCGGTGTGTATATGCTCCGCCGACTTGTCGATCATACAATTTACCTACCTTAAAATAATCCTGGCTACGGCAGCGTCTGTTATAGTGCTTCTTTTGCACATATTAGCATTACTTTGCGCCTTCAAAGAAGACTCCCATGTACTTATGTGTATACTTAAACAGGCCCGTAGCCAGGCCATGTGGAGGGGTGGGTCTTTTTTTCCAAGATGTGGACTTTTTTCTCAACTATGCAAGAGGCTGGCGCGTACCGTAAGCATGCAGTTGCTAGGGGTCCGGGGGCATTTTCCCGCAGACTTTTGAAATCTGCGGATTTACCGCAATTTAGAGCATTTTAGAGGACTACAAAAGACCTTCTGTCGCAGACAATTTACATAAATAGTAGACACAGGGGCATAGCTAGGAATATGTCAAGAGGGGGTGCGAACTCGTGAAGACTATCTAAGCGGAAGCGCCACCATCGGTTGGCGCGGAGTGTAGAAGAAAATTTTGAGTTTTACAAACCCCTCAGATGGCCGGAAATAGCCCTTCCCAAGTCTTTTCAGTTGCATGAACCCAGCCTTGAAATATAGATCTCATGTCTACGATATCTCAATTACTGAGAAAACAATTGGTTTGTGAAAAATGATGCAATGCCGAGACGAGTTTTCAAAGAAACGTTTGGCTCTACAAACCACTCAGATAGTAGAAAACGGCCCTTACTGGGTGTTTTACATGCATACATACATGCTTTCAATCCTGCATTCCTCCCCTGCCTTGGTAGGCCGGCCGCATAAATTGAGGGAATCACTATTTAGCGATATCGCTGGGAAAAAAAGCGAAAATGAGATCAAGCAGGGTCGCCCTATTCGTCCTCCTTTCCCTGGCTATACCTATGCTCCTAAGTTTTTCTGGCGAAGACCTAAAAAAAATTCCACAAAATGGCCAAGGGGGGGGGGGGAGCGGTCGCCTCTTTCGCCCCCTCCTTGGCTACGCGCCTGAGTAGACACTCTTTGGTAGTCGTGGCAGTTTGAATAGGGCTTTAAATGTACCGACTGCACCCGACTACAATTAAACATATTTAATAGGGCCCGGCGACGGCTAACGACACAACTGAACTCTAGTCGTGGAACCGGTCACACCGCCACGACCACAGAAGACGCGGTGGGTGGTCGCCGTCGCATCGTAGGTTGTCGTGGCAGCGTGTCCCAGGCTTTGTATTGTATCTAGTTCAATGATATCCACGGACCACAATGACATAGCCTAACCATGCATGCGCGTTTTTGAGCTTATTATCTCATCACCCCACATAGTATATGTATGTGGTGATGAGATATTGTGGTCAGTTTGGGCCTGTACACATTTTATGACATAAGTGGAAAGGTTTTATCTTCCTAGTAAAAGTGAACGGAAATTCTGCCTCAATATGTCAAGATAAAAAATATTTCATAGCTCACACTTCAAACACAGGGCTGGGAAAATGGACCTCCCTCAAGTTGGGGTGGGTCGTTCGAACGGTCCGACCCCCCCCCCCCCCTGGCTACGGACCTGTTAGAGTACCAGCAATAAAAAAGCTGTGCCTTTACAGAATGTGTCCAAACTGGCGGCACAGTACCGCAGCACTGTAAAACAGAAATAGAAGTGGGGACAGGGACAACGCCAATAGTGCAGCTGGCCAAATATCTGGTTGATTGCGTAGCCCCTCTGGCTGCGGCCTAGATTTCTCTGTCAAGGCCCAGCCTTGCTAAGAGTAAACGTTAGACTCGACAGGAATTAATTTCACTAACCAGTCCACAGGTGGAAGTAGCCTGCTCATTATGACTATGCTCAACAATTTTACACCAAGTTACCGCCTGTTGGGTGATAGTGGGTGGTGCCCCCTACAACCACCACCCCCATTATAGTGCATTACAATGTTGATTTGTTAGCCAAACGTTGTGTTGATATCATATATTTCGCATTATGTTCTGACCCAACTAAAACAAAGTGCCAGGGGAAATCTTCCCTTAATTGTCAAAATAAGGAATTTTTCTTTGAATTTCACAATTTCCAGGCTTCTTGAAATTATAGCTGTAATTGAAAATTTCCTGGAAGCGCCAAGATTTCCCAAATTTCGGGTAATTTTGAGAAAAAGTGGAAGCTTTGGTTTATGCCCTGATCCGATCGCTTATACATGTATATGGCGCGCCGTTTGTGCCAATTAAATATAAGGGATTATGATCCACTTTGAGGAAGCCAGTTGTACTCTGTAACAAAAAAAAATGTTCTATACTTCAAACGTATACACCCTCCCTCAGTCGAAATTGTTAAAAAAAAGAACTAAAGAAAGCAAGGGAAATTTACTATCCTACTTAATAGTAGTGTATAGTGATTCAGTTAATGTAGAAAATTGTTCATGGTGAGCTGCCATCTTTTCGGATCTGTTTTCACTAGTCTTACTGAGCGGAACCGATACATTGTTTACATTGACCTAACGTTCAGTATAGACCTGCTGTACTTGCATTCACAGTTAACACGTGTATATCTCGGCTAAATTTTGTTTCAATAATACACAATTTTCTCGTAATTTAAGCTTCGACCATCCAATAAATTCATGGCTGATTTTAATGACTTACCACCCGCTAAATCCAAACGATTTTGCTTACAATAGACTTCATGACAGTCACCTTTCGAACGATTGTCTGACTCTGAACACGGAGGACAGTGTTCGAAGATCCCGCCAATACTTTTCCAGTATTGTTTTGTTCATTGAATTCTAGAACATCACCCGCGACGGTTACCGTATCCGGTTTTCCCCTGTACGATTTTGGTGTGTGCGGTTCTACATAATTACAAGCCATTGAATCTGGGACTACTGTACCCCCAAACTGGCAACGGGAACTGTACTTGGAACCGTTGCATTAAACGTTTTACAAAAAAGTCTTGGTTCTTGATAGGGCCGTATTTAGGAAGTATATTGTCAAAAAATGATTATACGCTGCGGTGGTCACGCTACGCTTAATCTGTCAATCTGGAAGAAACAGAGCACGCGTTCCCTCCATTTTGCCAGACGGATCTGCGTTCGTGCCAATCTCTGCCGAATGCCAAATGCTCTGTATGTATTTCGGTTTACGGTCTCAGTCGAGGTCATTCGTGCAACCAATTTTTTTTTCCCGAAGATTTAGCTCTTCGGTGACGGAGACCCAACCAGCGTAGTTCAGTCGGAGACATTCTACGGCAACTTTACAATCGGTTCTGACATACCTTTGCATGGACTAATTATTCTTAAAGATCTTGGAAGAAAAATTATTTGTAATTACTAACATCTGACTTGCCAAGTAACAAAAATGTAGAACATAACATATTCTTAGATGAATAGGAGAGATGGGTCAAGGTGAAGTCGATCGAAGGGAGGGGGGGGGGGTAAACAAATTTGAAGTAATTTAAATGTAATTTAATCTAAATGTAGTGATTCAAATAGACATTTTTTTTTATTTGGCATGATAGCAGTGAGTGTTTTGAAATGGAAATAATAATAATAATTTAACAGCCAGCAGGGACAGTCCCCTCCCCCACACACACACCTGAAAAAATTGCATTGGACCCTCCTTGTGTCGATTCAACATCACAGCACTCTTCCTTGGGAATTTGGAATAGATCCTTTGAATGTGGAAACCCTTCAACCTTCTAAGGAACGCCGTACCACCATTGTAATCGTAATCGATTACAATGGCAAAGTAATCGTAATCATGGTTCAGTTATGATTAAATTCAAGTTAAATTTACAAAAGAAGTGCAAAAGAAGTAGAATGCTATTTAAACAATATTTTTCAGTGCTTGTTACTTCTGCTGGGGTGACTGCAGTTCAGTTTCCTGCTTGTTGGATGCCCCAGTGGGGTCAATCAGAGTAATAAGTGCATGAGATCTAAGTACTACACTTTGGTGTACTTTGTTATGTGTTGGTACAAGCAGGAATTTGATGTCTTGCACGTTTTTTCCACTCATGAGCCATTCTACACAACTGGTTGACTTCATATGAAACACAAGTTTAATAAAACAATACTGCAGCTGTCAACTTGATCAATTGCTCAGGCATTCTACTGACCCTATAATTCCTGTAACTCTCTATGTATTTTCGTTCTCCCTATAAATCTGTCCTTTTGCCAAATTTGCCCTATAAGGTCTATTTCTTTTTGGGGGGGTTTCCTGTTTTCTCTTTTCTGGTATTGCCATGAGTCCAAGAATGGTGTGATTCCTGATGTTTGCAGAAAAGTTAAACTATACGGTCAATTGATAGGGAAATGTTCCTCCTTATGGTCACTGGTGTCACTGGAGTACCATGGTATTAAAAAGCACATGCCAAGTTGCTACTGATGATGTTGCCAAGCCTCATAGTGGACGTGTTGGATGATCGTGTCCAAAAGTTGATCTCATGGAAATGCCTGTACAATATGTCAAAAGGTAAGAGCAGATGGATCCAAGTAGGGATGGGAATTTTCTGGGTTCAGAACCCCTCACCTTTTTTACCACAACATGACCAATGTGCAAAAAATAGCATAATGGGTTAACCAATCTAATAGAGACATACTGTTTCCATATCACATTGAAACTTCAGCCCTGCAAACAACCCATGTAATGCCCCTGGTTGCGAAGGTTTCAAGTGAAAACTGCAAGGTGACTTCTAATAATGCTAAGAAGAACAGTTTTCCATCCAAGAAAGTATTTTAATGCTAGTTTTACTGATCTATATTAACCTTCCACGTGTGTTGAGACAAGAGATACTACACCAAGTGGCAGTTTTTGTAAATTTTGGTGCCTTACTGGTATTTACATGGTACTGTTTGTGTGTTATTTCTCACATTAGACTCATGAGAAATAAATCTTTACAGTGTTTTCAACAGATTTTCAAGAGAGAGATGCAGTCACACATTGTACGCATACATGATCGCTATAAGGGATCACCCAACACAGGTTTCAACTTCACCTCCAGAAAGTTGTGATAATTCAGATGCAAAATGGTGCCACTTAGAGACAATGTTTGTACTATTTGAAATATCAGCAGCCTATTGTCAACTTTTTTCGGCCAAACCAAGTGTTTTGGAAGGATGGGCACATTGGGCGCTGTTTTGTAGGGGGAGTGTCAGTTGGTGTGTCATTAGGTTGGCAGGGCCACCCTAAAACCGCACTTGGATAGCACTGCGTTAACGTGCGTCTGCAAAATCATAATGGTGTTGAACCTATCACAAATTAAAAGAAGACTGAGATAACTGGACTGTATCCCAGAGTTGTTGTATATCTTCTCTCTGTATAGAAGTCTAGAGATACCTGTACTTACTGTATAGATAAGTTGTAACAAATCAATGTAATCACGATTGCAATCATACATTGCAATGTAATTGTAATCGTAATCGATTACTTTAATTTTTGCTGTAATCATAATCGTAATCGTAAAATCTGAAGTAATTGTAATCGTAATCGATCACATTCAGCTGTAATCGCCCCAAGCCTGTTCCCAACATGGTTTTCTTTTAGGCAGGTCCTGTGTCACTAACTTGCTAAACGTTCTCGAAGGTGTTACCTTGTCTCTTGACTCTGTTCACGGTGTTGACGTAATTTATCTCGATTTTCAAAAGGTTTTTGATAAATTTCCTTTGTCTAGACTCATGACAAGGCTGTATCGGTTAGAAATTAAAGACAGTTTGCTGACTGAATTAGTTCCTGGCTTTATAGTAGCTATCAGAGAGTTAATTGCTGTAAAAGGCTTTTTTTCGTTTTGGAAAAAAGTTGTAAGTGAAGATCCTCAGGGGTCTGTTCTTGGTCTAGTTCTATTCTAGATTTTCATTGATGATATTGATAGCTCAATCTCAAGCTTCTATTATTCTAGTAAGTTTGCAGATGATGCTCTTAAACATAAAACAGTAAACATTTCTTCCATGTATGAAGGAGCAAGTTCATTAAGCGATTTATAAACCATTACCAGTCTTTTCTTTAATCCTGTTTTAAAAATTTACGTTCTTATCTGTGTTACTCATCTGTGTTTCATTTTTCAACTTTCTATTCACATTTAATTTACTCCTTTATTTTGTTTTATATTTCTGCTTTATTCTGGTCCATGTGTTAATGCATTCTCTTGCTTGTACATTTTACCTTGTTTTCATTGTTTTACACTTTTGTATTTTTTCTCTGTACTTTCATGTCAGTTTTACACGAGGGCCTGGGGGAGATTAGCATTCTTTGCTAACCGAGTCTTACCCTCCTTTCAAATGTTAATAAATAAATGATGCTAAACTAATAGTAGATGACTTGCATGATATTTCTCTACTGTAAAATGATTTGGATAATTAGCGTCTTGGGCAGAGACCTGGCAAATGGCCTTCAATGTCAGAAAATAAAAGGTAGCTCATTTTAGTGCAAAAAATATGGACCATGATTACGTCATGAATGGTTGCAATTTGGAGACTGTTCCCATGGAAAAAGATTCTATGTGTAGTGATTTCTGGTGATTTGAAGAAGTCTTAGCAGTGTGCAGCAGCTTCTGCAAAAGTACATAGAGTTCGTGGGTTGATTAACAGACTTTTGTAGATTTAGTAAAGAGATTATTTTGAATTTGTATAAATAATTGGTCTGACCGCATCTTGATTATGCTGTTCAGGCCTGGAGTCCTTTTTATAAAAAGGATAAGTTCCTCATTGAACAAGTGCAGCGAAGGGCTACTAGGCATATTCCAATTTTTTTGTTTTCCCTATCTCAATAGACTGAAGATTATTGTACTTACCACTCTTGATTTCAGAAGGTAAAGGGGTGACATGATTCAATTTTTCAAATTCCTCTCTGGGAGTTACGCCCTGAGTAATTATAGCTTTTTAAAGGTTTGCACTTATTCCAGGGTTCATTGTCATTTTAAAAGGCTGGTTAAATCTTTGTGTAGTCGATGTTAGGTAATTTAGCTTTTCCCATTGAGTTGTAGGTGAATGGAATAGTCTGCCTGAGTGGGTTCATTGTCAACTCAAATCTGTTCACTGTTTCAAGGTTAACACTCACTAGTTTGTATCAGATTCTGGTAGAATTTAATTGTTTTTTTTTGTGTGTGTGTCTTTGTGCAATTATTCGCTGATATAAGCAAATCAGCAATCATCAAATGATTTGCTGATATTAGTACCTTTATCGGATCAAAAGTAAAATCGGCATGCCATATACAGCCTAGCCTGCCATGGGCCTTGCAACAGAATGAAAAATACTGACTGGCTAGTGCCGAACCTGCAGACTGGAAGTTGATGAAAATTGAAAGTTAACACATATCAATTGTAAGTCTCTGTTCTGATTCTAATGTCGAACTAGTACTAGAACACCCGATAAAGAACCGAAATTCGACACCGTCTCCTAATTTTTTTTTGGAATATTTGCGGCTCGAAAATGTCAATAGCCTAACGTTTTGCCTATCCAGCTTACAGTATGTTTGCGCTTGTCCTTTGGTTAGACCCCAGCCTAAGTCAACATATGGGATAGGTTAAATTAGGCCTTACGTCCCAACTAGCCCCATTACTGGGTACACTGCTGCACTTGCAGTTATTCAAAGGGAGACCTTACCTTCTTAGATAAGAAAGAAATCACAAGAAGTAACCGTAGGTGAGCCTAACAAAGTAACAATGAATGACATATTAAGAGCGGAACAAGGATCATGAGATTTACATTGTCGTTTTACTGTTAGCCCTTTTCTAGCCTAGGCCCTAGGCTGGCTAGCTTACTTACAGGTAAGTAGGTTAGGCCTATTGTCAGTAGGCTAGTAGCCGAGTCTAGTGCTAGATCCTAGCCTCAGAGCTTCGAGAACAGAAATGTAGGCAGCCTTTAAAGGTTCCCAGACAATTCCTCCCTCCCTCTGACAAATTCCACATCACATATTTTGAATAATGATGCTCCATTGCACTTTACATTGTTCTGTTCTTCTCTCCTAAATTTCATATTAGGCAGAGGTTTGGGGTTACACTTATCACTCAATATTTGTCGCGCATTTATATAGAACAAAAAAGGGCTGTTACAGTGTTAGAATTATTTGTAAAGCTAAATACCGGAGTTATTTTATTGTAAGAAATTACTGACTGTGTTTCAGATAGTTGAACTTCAGACTGCCACTTTTATGTACTAGGCATTTCATAGGGCCTTACCATGCAATCATTAGTCCTGTTTCGTGTTAAATGCCAGCAATATAAAATATAAGGATAAATTCAAACAGACCTTGCTCGTAAAACCAAAAGGCAGCACTGTTTATCTGTCTCTGGTGTTAAACTTCGGAGTACATTTGATGAAAGCCTTATTTCTAGCACCAGTATTGACACATTCAAATGAAAATATATAATAATTATAATAGATATTTAAAAAATTTCCAAGTACAGTGTTGATCATGCACAGCTCATCCTCCTAGTTTGCTCTTTATTTACGTTATTTTTTTTTCTTTCCAGCTGTTGTAATTGTATGATTTGACGTTTGTTGTGATTCATTGTCATGGAGGAATTTTTAATAAGTTATGTTACTTCTTTTTCCTCCTTTTCCAGTTTTGTTATTTTTATATTGACAATGTTGATTATTGTGAAGTTGTTGTTTAATGCTGGAAGTAAACTGTTGTCATTGAGAAATGACAATTCACCAAGGCCTAGAGGCCTGCCTAACTCCTTAACCTTAGGCCTAACCATTTTCCTGAAACCTTGAACTTTGAATGAATTGTCAGGGAGGAGTTGCCCTACTTAGAATTCCCCAGGGTGGGGATTTTTCGTGTGAGAATTGGTCAGGTGAGGTTGTCCAAGTGGGAGGTTGTCATTTTGCTTGGGGGATTTTATGAGGGGGGGGGGGACAAAATAAGTGTCCGACTAGTGATTGTCTGTGATTGCCTGTTCGACAATGATTGCCCGTTCTGTTCAAGTGAATGCCTGTTCTGCGTGCATGATTGCCCGTGCTCTGCAGAGTGTTCTTAATTTAGTCAAGTACCCTACAGTAGCATCATTTATGGATTTATGTGTGACTCTAATGTTTCTAAAAGAAATCCAAGGCCAAGTATACTGTATCTTAACATGGAAAAAGGAAACTTGGATACATTCACTGTAGGCCTAATCCTAAACGGGGTGTTACTAGTAATGCTGGTCAGCCAACCTTACGTTGGTTCGATGCCATATTTCATAAATATTAAAGAAAAAATTAGGGTAGACGTAGGTTAGATACTGTACATTTCATTTCTCTGAAGTAAATTCCAAAAGACTGAAATAGTACACCAGTAGGCTAAGACCTACAGTAGTAGGTATGCTACTTATATCATTATTCGGACCCTTCTTTCCTCTTTGCAAAACAAAACAAGAAATCAGTGAATACCTGCTTGTCAATTCTGCATTCATACGTGACTCAAAAGTAACTCAAAGCCAGCAGTTTAACACAGCAAGGGCATGGTTGTACAAGGGGCAATCGTTTGAACTGAAGGGGCATTCATTGTCAAAGGTGCAATCTCGGGCAATCATTAGTAGTCCTGACTGGAATCAGTTCTACCCTGTCTGGAAGCAGTCAAAGTGCGGTGTCTTATTTTTTTAATTCTATTTCACACAATGTGCTCTTTGCACAAAACGAGCTGTTGGTACATACTTCCAGTAACCATTTATGAGGCCCCTTTGGCCATATTCATCCCATTGTAAACTGTAGGTATTGTTGCTCTAAGTGGGGCATATTTTGTGTGTAGATTTAGCAATTTCCGATCTTGGAGCTTTGGAGATGATTTCTTCTTTTCTCGCATTTTTGCCCAATAAAATGAATGTTATGCTAAAAAACAAGTTACTTTTCTCAGTGTACAGTGCAGGAGATATTTAGAGATGCAGGAGATTTGGACAGGTACTGTACAGTACCGTGAGCAGGATTTGGACTGAAAGTGCAGGTGACACCTACTCAATGTAGGTGACTGACTTAGCAGGTCTAAGAGGTCTTAAGGTCTTAATGCATGCATATGAAACTTAATTTTAACAGTAAGGCAAGTGTATTTCTAAAAGTATATTTTAAGAGAGTACTAGAAACCTTATACAGTAGCATGGAATGAGTTTGACTTTGTAACAAATCAAATTTTTCCTGTGGGTGCAACATACAGTAATTTGTTGAAATACCACTTAAGCCAATCACATCATTTATTTTGGAACATTCTTACAGTAGTTAAGTCGCACAAAGTACAGTATTTGCTGAACTGTCACACTTACAACATCTCCTCACCCCCCTCCCCACCTTCCTCCCTAGTCACAGTTTACAATTGTTCAAGGGTGTGTCCAAAGAGGGTAAATGTGAGGGGAATTTGTGTCCAATATGTTTTGATTCATGACTACATTAAAACACGATGGTTTTGTTCACTGGACATTTAGTTGGTTGTACAGTATGTTACTAAATCGTGTTGTGAGATCCTCTCTGAACTGATTATGACTACACTATCACATTATGTGTCCAGCCATTGAGTATACTCAACAACTTAATTATAGAACTTGGTATCTTAGCGATTGTTCTCTTTGTGTGTAATTTTTTTATCTGAATTTATAGCCTTGTACGATTTGTTTAAACTGACTCAGGTTTTCCTTCTGGGTGTGCATTGTCATGTTTATCATCAATTTCTGTCTCATGTAACTTCAAATTTTACAGTCTAATGAAGCAACTATTGTGACTGTGAGGGTGAGGTCATCTGTGGCTTGTTGTCGTAGGGATGGCGACTCCGTTGTCAGGTGTACATCTGCTCATCCTGTCCTCCATCCTGCTAATGATGGTGGTCCACTCCACCAGATCTGATGCAGGAGCTCCGGCTTTGAACCAATATGAAAAAGGAAACAAAGAGACAAACAGGAAGAATATTGGAGGTATCTCAGAGGCAACTGCAGAAAAGTTACATCTTTTGTATGGTGGCATAGGTAGGTGTAAGACCAATAATGTCAAAATCATCCATTGTGATACAGTAAATTAGTAAAAGTAGCTAAGTCGGGTGGTGCTGAACTTTATACAGATAGAAAGTCTGCAGTGCTTGAAAAAAGTCCCATGTGGCCACTATCAAGTCTTGTGGTCTTGTGTACTTCAGAAGATAAAGTTATCCATCAAGATCAGTCATAAATGGCACCTGCCAATTAAAAACTATTGCAGGCAGAGATATCCCTAAACCCCCATTCTTTCTTGGCATGTTCTGCAAGACCCTTACTAACCCCATTTCTGTTTGTTCACATTTGGAGAGTACTACCTTTAAGACAGGGATTTATGTGAATAAAATTCCATCCTGACTGATCACGAAAGACCAGAATTTGAAAGGAGCTAAAAAAAAAAAAACAAGGAAACATGTTCGTGTTGTCTTATCATTATGCTCAAAGAATGGAGATGCTGCCTGTGATAGACAATTTTATGACCCATGTGAAGTGTTACGCTATGTAAAGAAGTACACAATGGTTCCAGTGTCCATACAAACTTATCTCAAGGTCGGCCAAGATGTTTTAGGACAACCACAGTCTGTTACCAAAAAACCCAAATGGGGCACTTCTTTGAAAAATATATTTCAAGCACTGGTCTTTTTATTCTTTTACTGAAGATACTACATGTTGTTTCAAAAGACTATTTCCTTATAATGGCGTTTTTATTTTGGAGGTTGCATGGCATAACAAGTACAGTATAATTTGCTTGTAAGGAATTATCCTTGACTGGAATGGCATTGCTAGCGGACAAGCATTGTAGGGCAGTCTGTGCTCATATGAGCTCTTAGAATGAAGAGCAGTACTGAAGAGTTCTTTAATCCATGTGACTCCTCGTAGAAGATCACTCGGAACTTTTCAACTCATTTTTGCTTGATTGCACTTGGAAGTTGTGCATCCAATAATTACAAAGTCATTTTCCAGGTGTGAAATAAATCAATTTTTAATATTTTAATATCCTCATCATTATAGAACTTTAAAAGCACGACTCTCTGTCTTCTTTCTTTTTCTTTCTCTGTGATGATTATCGTCGTAGAGAATCAGTTGGAAATTCAAGTTGTGAATCTTGAAATTGATAGAAACAACATGTCTGCATAATGCATAACATAACTGCCATCACTGTTTACCACAAAACTTGATATGCGCCAGGAATATAAATCATGGTTATCATAATGCTGTGATATCAGTGAAAAATTTTCTTCAATGTGTGTACCTATCTTATCTGGGTTAATTGACTATGTCAGCGTCTATTCGCATCTAATTTGAAATCTGTCACTCTTGTTTCTCTTTTCTCCCATAAGGACCTGTCCTCATCCCAGAGGCATTCAGCACTCAAAAGGATAGATCACAGAAAAGCAGGTCATTGGTGGAAAGATCAGCTGAACATTCTGACTGGCAAGATGAGCAGCCCAACAAACCAGAGCAAATCCAC
Organism: Stichopus chloronotus; assembly: GCA_021234535.1. Lineage (NCBI taxonomy): Eukaryota > Metazoa > Echinodermata > Holothuroidea > Aspidochirotida > Stichopodidae > Stichopus > Stichopus chloronotus. The sequence continues at coordinate 26,459,484 of CM037832.1, read as the reverse complement.
ATCGCCTACGGAAACGATCCGTCCGAGATGGTGGTCGTGTGGTCCACCCCCCAAGCAGGTCTTTCAAAAGTGCTCTATGGCATGATGGCAAATAACCTCAACATGTCCACATCAGGGGAAAGCTTAATATTTTTTGAGCGGAACCCAGATGGGCTGAAATTTGTCCACAGGGTCAAACTTTTTGTGAGTCATTCTCCACATGAAACGTTTTCCTTTGCTCCCATTGTTTTAGAATTGGTTTATTGCGATGTCATTTTCTTTCACTCTCTTTCTTCTAGGTAATTTCAGCATTAGTTATTCTCATTATTGTAGACATTGGAGTTTTTATTTTTAGATTAAAGTCCTACTTTTTTCTCTCTTTAGTCTCAAAGTCTCTTACTTCTCCTTAAAATTTTTGTTCAGATGAGCATTTTAAGTTGTTTGTATTTTCATGCGGACAAGTACAGTTGAGATACAGAGTATGTGACACAAAAACGGTTACATAAAGTATGGTAACTTATTAGATTTTTACGCATGCATGTGCTGGTGTCTATTTGATTGACTGAATTTTTGGATGGATGTCCTTTATGAAGAGCGTTTTCTGCATGGATTTGCTCTAATGATACTTGTAAAGCAATAAGAGAAGGCATTAAAGGAAACGAAATGTGCCTTGTCACTTTGATTGATGGAATTTTTGGATGCAAGTAAATATGAAAGAGAATTTGCTGCAAGTGTGCCCTCTAATAATACTAACTGTAACATAACAAAAAGTTAGCCATAGATCAATTCTGTAGAGCAAATGAAAGCAGACTTTCTGTATTGATGTAGGAATTTACTTGCAATATATATTAGACTAGGTCAAGAGGCAGTCTAAACTAAATATGGAGCAGCATGAAGGTGTGGAAAGGCGATTGGAATGAAGCCATGTGGGATACTTTCATTAACTTGCTATCCCATTTTCAAATTGAAAATGAGGTGTTGTATTTTTTTTTTGAAGGGGGGGTGGAGGGAGGAAGGCTGAAAAAAGAGAAGGATAAAGAAAGGTGATTAGTGGTGAATGCATTTTCTTTTTAAGGACCATTCAAATGGTTTTTGTTTGTTTTGTCATTGTAGTTTCACTTTCAACAGAATACTGCTTTTCTTTCATTCCAGGACCTTTTACCAGGTAAGAAGTACTACTACCTTGTGAAGACCAATGACCAGGAGAGCGAGATCTTCCACTTTAAGACAATGAGAGAGGGAACTGTGAGTATTTCAGTCAATCTATATTGTCTGAATTGAAACAAATGGGATGCATTTGCAGCAATTTGCCGATGAATAACAGAGAGCAGTCACTGTATGTATACCTCATGGATGAAGTACCCAATCTTATGGTACAGATTATGGTTGTGATGATGATGGTGATGATGATGATGTTGATGATGATGATGATGATGATACTGGTAATGATGATGGTAGTGGTGATGGTGCTGATAGTAATGATGATGATGGAGATGATGATTTTGATGGTGAGGGTGATGATGACTGGGATGATGATCAGTGTAGTGATAATGGTTACAATAATGATATGATGGTATTCTGGTATGGTGGTGCTTATAATGACAGTAATGACTGTGGTTGTCATAGTGATAGTAATGGTAGTGATAACACTGATGACAGTGACAAGTGAATGTAGCATATCAGGGAGGTAGTGCATGTTTGTAAAGATACTGAAGGTAATTTACAAAATGCATCGAACAGAAGGTGGCTTTGTAAAGCAATGGTGCAAATTTGGTTCAATTAATCATCTGTTCAATTTAAAGGCAAACCAGTATTCTATTCTCACACCATATCTTTAAATTGTCATGTTTGCGTGTGGCACATTCTAACATCATATTCAATAAATGTGAAAAAATAGAGACTTTACAGTATCATTTGTAAAACTTGTTTTGTGATGGTAACATCAAAGCACATCCTTTTTAACACCAAGCAACATGTATTGTATCTAAGGTGTTAATCATCAAAGGAAACGTTGATAGTTTTATTTTTGGCTCAGATTTAATATTCAGGAGAGTTGAGTAATGGAAACAGCATAGAAACAATTTTATAAGGAATTAAACAGATACAGAGTTTTTTTTTTCAGTCTTTCATCTATTTGTTCTTACACATTGTGCCTTCTCCCAGGATTGGTCTCCAACAATCATCATGTTCGGTGACATGGGCACCAGGGGAGGGGCTCCAAGTCTAAGAATACTGAATCGGGTCGCCCGCAACGAATCTGCCGATGCCGTCATACACACAGGAGACTTTGCCTACGATCTTCATGAGGACGGTGGCAAGGTAGATATCCTCTAATGCAAAGGTAGATGACCTTCAGCCTGCAAACCAAATGTAGCCTGAGGAGATGCATCATGTCCCCCCCCCAAAAAAAAAACCCATTTGGAAGGAAACAAAAATTAAAGAGGATAAGAAAGATAAGGGAATTAAGGGAAAGGTATTAAAGTAATTATCCATAGAAAAGCTTGTCATAATTACTATATCGAAAAAAATGCTTTTATGCATACTACTAGCAGGAGGGCTAGTATAACAGTTGGGTAGAAGAGTGCAGACTTGCAACCTGTGAAGCCCTCCCATAATTTTAAAAGTGGCAATATGGTCCTTTGATTCAAAAAGCTCGGCCACCCCTGCTGTAGTTTCTCACCTCATTTTATCCATTCCAAGGGCCTGCTTGATTTGTATTTTCTGTCAGGTGTTTAAGTAATTTGAGACATTACTTGCAAAATATCAACCATTTGCTCTGGCAATCTCTTTAAGGAGACTATTCGTTTATGTCGATTGTTTTTATCGCTGCTATACTGTGGACAAAGGAGAATAATAGTGCTGCATGGAAGTCACAGGAATTGATGCTAGTCTTCATATTGCATCCATGGAGATCTTCGCTATCCTTTCAGGCTTGTAGCAGTATGGTCATTCAAGCTTTCAAGAGTAAAAGTGCAGTAGCCATACATGTTGAACCTTAGAAGCCCTTTGTTTGTGCTCGATGTATAATTATTCTGCACTTTTTTTCTTGTTACATACTTGTAGTGACATAGTGAAATGACTGTTTGTATCAAGTTTTTTCTGTTCTCGTTTACTGTTCAACCTTTTTTGTCATATATTTTCGTTTTCACAGGTTGGGGATGATTTTATGAATAGAATACAATTTGTTGCCTCAAGATTGCCCTACATGACCTGTGTGGGAAACCATGGTGAGTTGGCAAAGAAACTGCTTCCTGAACAGCTTCTCTGCTAAGCCCCGCTGAAGCCGCAAAGTGTCAGTTTAATGCAATCATGTTCATGGAGGGAAAAAAATGGACAAAAAGTATTTCATTTTGGTCCCTTAAGTTGATGCAGTGTGAGGAACAACACGTGCCCTACACTTGCATATTTCTGTGACATTGTAATTTTCTAGTGAGTCAAAATTTCTCGTGTTCAGTGTTTTGAACAAATGGATTGATTTTCTAGAGGAAAGATAGATCCTAAGACCAAGGTGGCTGCCATTATACTGGGATGCTGTCCTGGAAACATGCCTAAGCCCAGCAGGTTACCATTTGTGCTGTGATGCTATTGTGGCCACATCGATGAGACCTAGCAGATTGCTATTAATACTGGGATGCTGTGGTGGCCACACCGCTGAGACCCGGCAGGTTGCGGTGAATACGGTATCGTGATATTTGCATCGATGGTTTTTCCGAAAGGATCATGAAGCACCATCTCCCGAGACAACTCTGGCTTCCAAAGATTAACCCCCAATTCGATAAGAGGTAGACGATGGACAAGAAATTTGTTCTAAAAGATTCCAAACTCTACTTTTCTGGTTGATGGGTGCTTCCTTACTTTAGAAAAGTGTGAAAAGTGGAACCAACAGGAGTAACTAATTAATCTTTTTCTGTGTTGTGTATTTTGTGTATTCATTTGGCATTTGAAGCAATGAGGCTCAGCAAGCGTGAAATTTGGGATTTGATCCCCAGCTAACTCACAGAAAGATGGGTTTTCCCCTCTAAACTAACCCTGTGAATAAAAAGGTGCCAAATTTGATCTAAAATTGTTCAGTTGGTAGTCAATGCACCCCTCTTACAGATGGAGGGAGTGAATGCCTAAAAAACACTCCGAAAAAGTCTTACTGTGTGCAATTAGAATGCTATGATATCAAAAAAGGTTCAGTATCTAGAAATTCCAAGGACCTAGTAAATACCCCTTCTCTCCACCATCCCCCCCTCCTGACAGCACCTTTCTGCACAACTAAGTTGTAGTGTGTACACCACAGCCTTTTTCCATACCTTTGTGGTTTCTGAGGGTTGTTAAGTAAGTGCCCCTTCAATGTCTGACTTCTAAGTAACTTGCTTCCCCATCAAGGGTGTTTTCATATTTGATGTTTCACATTTTATGTTTTATGTGGTTACAATGTATGTTTGGTGTAAAATGGTGAAGCAGAAGGTTTCACTCTAAATAAAGAGAAAAAGATGAATATGTATCAACTAATCCATGGCACCTTTCCCTCATCACCGACAGAAATCGCTTGGGATACCTTCAGTCATTACCGCTACAGGTTTTCAATGCCTCGAACAGCATGGCCAATGCCAGTGGACAATCTGTATTACAGTTTCAATATGGGGCCTATTCATTTCATAAGGTGAGGTCATTTCCCCATAATACCTCCACATCATTCAGCCCCAGCAGCTGTAGGTCTTCATACCATACCTTTTACATACGAAAATATATGACATCACCATGACCATTGCAGCGATGTCCATTTTAAGTTGGAATCATCTCCTTCTGTTTTTTTTTTTTTCAATAAGTCATGACAAATAACATTGTTGTACTTCACATACAGTATTGCTTTTTTTCTTCACCTACTCTCATCCCCACTGCACTCTGTTACAGATTTCCCCAATGCAGGTGATTGCTCTGGTCTTTAAATCACGTTCTTACTGTACGATGTCAGAACGACAGCGCATTAAAGTAAGATATCAGGTGATTTCACCTTGAAATCATTAAGTCTAGGTGTTAAAGTGGGTGTTAAAATGTGTTTCTCAACAGGCATGTAGATTTTAGTCTAAGTTATAAAAAAATGATAGAAGTCCCCCCCTGGACCCTTTTATTTTTAACCCTTAAGTTTTTTTTTTTTAATCAAAACTAGAATGTTTCACTAAACATCTTGTCTCGCTAGTGGAAGTCATCTCTCTCAAATCTTTAGTGGTATCTTCGTCAACGTAGCACTCATTGACACATGCACTAGGCCTATACCGAATGCATGAATTGTGCTGCCAACATGCCTAGCGTTAAGCTGTTGAAAAAAAGGGTGCATTATATAGAAGTGCCCACATGCTTGAATCCTCTGAAAAGTTATGACAAGTAACCTTTTTTTCTCTCTCTCTTTTTTTACTTGACCTTAATGGAGCTAGGTAAAGTAGAAGGTGAATGTCAAAGTATTCAAGTTTTAACAATTTTGCCATTAATATCCTCTGCGCTATACGTATAAAGTGTGAAAGTTTTATGATGAATTCCCTGTTTGCATAAAAAAAAAACTGCTGGAGTGATAATAGATAATAATAGATGAAAACATTGCTACATCTTTGAAACGTCCAAAATATTTACCACCTGTTGGTTTTTACAAAACATTGGCAAGAGAACATTGCAAATTGTCATACAGATGTATTCTCGGTCTGTGAAAAGAACAATTTGTCATGTGAAAGCATCACAGAGACTTAATTGTGCTAGCAACGGAAGTGAGCAAAATTCTAGTTGCACCATCCAGCTGTAACCAGCAGCACGCTTGCTGACCGGCACAAAGAGCAATTTGCTGGACTGCTGGATGGCCAAAAATGCAAATGTAAACTTGACATTTCATGGAAAATTTCTCATAGTTCATGGAAGTATGTATTTTTGCAACATCAGGCTCCAAAATAGGAAAAAGACCACCATTTGCCCTCTCTATCTGCAAAATAAAAGAACAAAAAGGGAAAGGGAACACTTGGATCCCTCCAGCAGGATGGCGTCCATACTACACTGACAAAGACACTGCAGCCACCATTCTTAATCGCCCTCTAGCTAGAACACTGGAAGACTGTGGTTCTCCCTGGGGTGGAGGGGGGAGGGAGGGAGGAGAGTAACCTTTGCCTTAAAAACCTCGCTTTGGTGCTTTTGTAGTGATGTTTGCATCTTGTTTGTAGGTCTGATCCACAAATTTAACCCTCTGTTAGTTGAGTTAACTCTCCCAAAGTCAGGTTCATTGATCTGCATACTTCTTTGCATGGTGTCAATTTTCCTTTGTTTTATGATTTTAGCTACTCCACAGAAGTCCATTTTACAAGGGGAGGATTTGATGTGGACAGACAGCTAGCCTGGCTGAGGAGGGACCTGCGGGAAGCCAACGCCAACAGGGACCAGAGGCCTTGGGTCATCGCATTCGGTCATCGACCAATGTATTGCTCCAACAATGACCGGGATGATTGTACGAAGGACGAGTCCAAAGTGAGACACGGGTACGTGAACGTTGGACGAGTTGAGGTGCCTCAGATGTCTTGTGGCATGTCACTACTGTAGAAAAGAGAAATAATATCCATCTGGTTTCCTTGTAGCATCCAGCGTCCTATATTCCCCACAGCATTCTTTCCTCCATTACAATGACTTACCTCTGTGCACACAAGTGAAACTCTCTGAACCACATAATGTCGCTTTTAGCAAGCCTGCATTTCAAACGTCATGATCTGTCTGAATTATGTTTTCCGTTCATATCGTAGTGAAGGTAATTCTGCACAGTCAGGATCAGATTATACTCCAAAGTTTAGTACACTTTAATTTGTGAAGTAGTTTTTGATTCCTTGCCATAGGCAGGGGAATCTATGCAGTCCTGATGTCGTGTGTGTGTCTGTATGTGTGTGTGTGTGTGTGTGACGGTTGCTCGTAAACACTCTATCTCAAGAAGGGTAACTCTGAGTAATTTCATTTTTGGCATGTTGGTTGCCCATATTGAGTAGATGATCCCTATTGTTTTTGGTGTCCAAATCTTGCATATTAATGAGGTTATGGGGTAAAACATAAAAATTTTTAAAACTGCCATAGTTCCTTATCCATGGGTCAGATTTGTTTTAAACTTGATAAGGTTGTCTGTTATTAACAGGTTCACGACCCTGTGAAATTTAATGCTTATCGATAGAGAGGAAGGGATAATTTTTCACGATAAAACAATAATAATAGCCTAAACACCATTATTGTGGTTATTATAAACTACCGTACAAATATATATTGATCTACATTGTGCAATAGCAAGTGTTTATTCTCTCGCACACAGTTAACTCAATGGGATTGCTCCCTACAGTACTGCATTTGTAACTTAGTGAGTAACTTCTAGTGTGAGGGGCTAATGAGTTGTCCAGAGAGAGAGTCTTGGTATGGGAGGTCATGGGGTCAGATAGAAAAGCATGCTATGGAATGTTAATGGGTTTATGAAAAAAATGAAGAAAATAAAAAAAACATCTGTTCTGTCATTTATTTGGATAATATCAATATCCAGAGGAACAGCTGGTAGCAGAACAAGGTTTCTTAACAATCAAATTGGAGTGCTTTCAATCATATTTCACAATGTCGGAAAAGATGGAGGAAGCAAAAATATTGCAGAGGAATCATAACTTAGGGTCAACTTACCAGGACTTTGAGTGTGTTAAAAGCTACTTGTAACAAGGAAGAAATTATCCTGGTGGTTTACGAAGAATTTTGAGGTAAATATGGCAGACAAGCTGAGTTCAGATGAGGTAAGGTTGAGTTATTTGATTCATCTAACAAAAGGCAAGACTAGAAGCAGCATTGATTACTTGTGTGTTTCTTGGAGCTCAGAGATAATGTTGACTGATTTCATACCGTACTCATACTGTACTTGATGTGTGGGTTGTATGGCCTGGGTAGGTGATCCCTATTGCTTTTGGTGGACATCAAATGTCGCAGTCATTTTAGGTCACCAAAATAAAGGTCATTTTGGGTTAAAGGCTTGTGGTGTATCAAGAAAAATAACTGCAGTTGATCTTATACTTGTCATTTGAATAATTCATGTTTGTTGTAATATAACCATGTAGCAAGGAATCACAAAGCCTTTTGGCTTTCTGATTCTAGTTCCTTACAGTACTTTGCAAGCCAACAGTCACTTCAAATCATAACCACTTTGTCTGTGACAGCTAATGACGGAGGCATTGTATTCAAAGTAGTCTGATAGCAACTCATTGGTCATAGAGAACATGTTTCATGCCGGCTTTCGTCGAGCATTCTGGACAAAACATTTTGCTGGAGACCTGGCTTTACAGGGATCTTACTGCCTGAGCCTTGTTTACAAGGTTCTCACATTTTGACCTCTGTGACCTCAAATGACCTCTCATCTCTACCAAAAACAGGAGGGATGATCTGCTTACTATGATCAACCCACACACAAAGTATAACGTTAGTCAAGACTATGCTTCTTGAGATAAAGTGTTATGTAGTGTTTACAAGGGCTTCAGAATTTGACCGCAGGTGACCTCCAATGACCTTTGACCTCCACCAAAAACAGTAGGGATCATCTACTTGATATGACCAACCCACTCACCAAATATGAGATTAGTCAAGGTTACCTTTCTTGAAATATTGTGTTGACAAGCAAGACATTACGTACACACACATACATACAGACACACACACGACATCACCATTTCATAGATTCCTTTTGCCTTTGGCAAGGAATCAACAGAAAGGGAGGATTTTTTAAGCAATCTTAAATATATATTAACCACATTCTTTAGTCCTTGCTTCTCCAAAAGTGTTCTCAGCCATTAAAGACAATCACTCATCACCCCAAGCTACATTTTTGGCTCTTAGAAAGCAAAATTCTCGATTGGTTCTGCTCTTTGATTGACAACAAATTCAAAAGATGCAGAGTAGCTCATATTCCACAGCATACACAGGTGGAGTGCTTTGGTTAAAAATGTGGTCCTTGGATGCTCACAGGATATGCAGCACTTAAACCAAAGGATTTCGTTTGCACAAGGAGTTCTTTTAGACCAGCTGTGGGAGGGACTAGATATAGTAAAGTGGCTGGGAGAAATAGAAGTGTCTGGCGTGGTGAGTCTCTGTCTTTAAGTATGATGCTGGTAAAAGAATGAGCAAGATTAGCACCAAGCAGATGCTCTCTCACATTTTCAAAATGTTTTTAGCACCAGAACATATTATTTTTTATGAGTTATGCCATTTGGTGACAGTGAATCAAGTTTACTTCTAAAGGTTTGCAAATTTTTACTCTTTTTTTTTTTTGGCCTTCTTGCTGAAAGAAGTTTTAAGTGAGTATGGCTATTAACATCATAATGTTATGGTGATAACGTCATAACAAAGTGCAGTGCTTAAGCAAAAATTTTATTTTTGTAGTGTTGACATCAAAACAAACACTTCATTTTGTAAGTTTTTTTTTTTTATTTTCTGTCCTCTGCAGGTTCGAGAAACTTTTCTACGATGAAGGAGTCGATGTTATTGTGGAGGCTCACGAACACTCTTACGAGCGCTTCTGGCCCATGTACCAAGGAGAGGTCACTCAGTACAACTACCACAACCCACAGGCACCGGTCCACATCATCGGAGGAGCTGCAGGTTGCAACGAGTTTGACAAGGTGTGCGTGAACCCCATATTTGGACCAAGAGGTAATCAGCAAAGAGGTGGCAGAACATTGGTCAAATTCCATGCCGAGCATTTTTTCTCAAAAATTTTTTTAAACACTTTCAAAACATAATCCAAGTTATAACTAAGCCGTAAGTTTTCCATGAGAAAGATATAGGAAAAATACACCTTAAATCAAGGTATGCATGGAAAACAAACAAAAAAATATTTAAATGAGGAAATAACATAAAATAACCAAAAAGAGGGCAATCACTTCTCCTAATTTGGTATGTTTGTAGTCCAAATAATAGAAACTTTAAAGGAGAGCAAAACCCTGGGAATATCTTCATGAAATATGAAGCAGAAGTATTCGACCAAAGTCTTTCCAAAGCATCACACTTCTGAGAATTCAGAGAAGGGTGCTACCATTTTCCTCTCAGTTGAGTGTAAACGGACTTGAGTAGGTCGAATTATGATGATTAGCAGGAATTTAATGTGTTTCTTGGTTTTCTTTACCTGTAATTTCCATAAAGGCACATACTCTTCTACACATTTTGTGTTGAGTTACTGAGGTGTATCATACATTCATCAAATTATGAATACTTTGAGTTGAATCTAGTGCCATAATAGAAAGGTAAAAGCTTTTCAGTTGCAAGTGGTCAGGCTATGTCATCACAATGTAAAAGGGCAGCTTCCTGATTGGTTTTGTATGACCTTTAAATTGCAATATCTAAGTGAAATTTTCTGATGGCGTTCCCTATATACTAGTCTTTCATTTAACAGTAATAATTCATTGTCAAAGGTTCTGACTTCTCCTCTTTTCCTTTAAAATACACACAGTAGATTCTGACAAGAACATTGGGTGATAAAGCTGTCATTGTGATGATGACCTAGTGGCTAGTAAACGAACGGGCTTCCACAAAGACTTGAGTCAAGTGAACTTTTCCTGCTTATTGCTTGTAACTTTACACTCGTGCTTAGGTTTTGTTAGAAAATGGAGGGGGGGGGATGAAAATAAAAGAAAACAAAGAAATATGGAAAAATGACAAACTGGTTCAGAATTTTAAAGAAAATGGAAAATTATGGCTTTACTTATAACTGATGTAGGTTGCTCTCAAGTTTTTTCAGACTCTTGACAACATGATAGGCCTGATCTGTTAATCGTGTTGAGATTGCCTTTGTTTCCTTTGAATTTACTAATGGGGTGGGGGTTGGGGGCAGTGCAAAATTTAGCCACTTGCAGCTTTGATATTGTATGACAAGTTTTATGCTGTCTCAAGGAATGCCTGCTCTCCAGATTGACATGATGGTTGAAAGGGAAATAATGTGTCGAAAAAGATCACAATATTTTCTCCCTTTATTGATTCCTTGCCGTAGGCAGGGGAATCTATGCAGTCATGATGTCATGTGTGGGTATGTATGGGTGTGTGTAGGTGTGTGTGTGTAAGGGTGTGTGTGTGTGTGTGTGTGTGTGACGGTTGCTCGTAAACACTCTCTATCTCAAGAAGGGTAACTCTGAGTAATTTCATTTTTGGCATGTTGGTTGCCTATATTGAGTAGAGGATCCCTATTGTTTTTGGTGTCCAAATCTTGCATATTAATGAGGTTATGGGGTAAAACATAAAAAATTTTAAAACTGCCATAGTTCCTTATCCATTGGTCAGATTTGTTTTAAACTTGATAAGGTTGTCTGTTATTAACAGGTTCACGACCCTGTGAAATTTAATGCTTATCGATAGAGAGGAAGGGATAATTTTTCACGATAAAACAATAATAATAGCCTAAACACCATTATTGTGGTTATTATAAACTACCGTACAAATATATATTGATCTACACTGTGCAATAGCAAGTGTTTATTCTCTCGCACACAGTTAACTCAATGGGATTGCTCCCTACAGTACTGCATTTGTAACTTAGTGAGTAACTTCTAGTGTGAGGGGCTAATGAGTTGTCCAGAGAGAGAGTCTTGGTATGGGAGGTCATGGGGTCAGATAGAAAAGCATGCAATGGAATGTTAATGGGTTTATGAAAAAAATGAAGAAAATAAAAAAAACATCTGTTCTGTCATTTATTTGGATAATATCAATATCCAGAGGAACAGCTGGTAGCAGAACAATGTTTCTTAACAATCAAATTGGAGTGCTTTCAATCATATTTCACAATGTCGGAAAAGATGGAGGAAGCAAAAATATTGCAGAGGAATCATAACTTAGGGTCAGCTTACCAGGACTTTGATTGTGTTAAAAGCTACTTGTAACAAGGAAGAAATTATCCTGGTGGTTTACGAAGAATTTTGAGGTAAATATGGCAGACAAGCTGAGTTCAGATGAGGTAAGGTTGAGTTATTTGATTCAACTAACAACAGGCAAGACTAGAAGCAGCATTGATTACTTGTGTGTTTCTTGGAGCTCAGAGATAATGTTGACTGATTTCATACCGTACTCATACTGTACTTGATGTGTGGGTTGTATGGCCTGGGTAGGTGATCCCTATTGCTTTTGGTGGACATCAAATGTTGCAGTCATTTTAGGTCACCAAAATAAAGGTCATTTTGGATTAAAGGCTTGTGGTGTATCAAGAAAAATAACTGCAGTTGATCTTATACTTGTCATTTGAATAATTCATGTTTGTTGTAATATAACCATGTAGCAAGGAATCACAAAGCCTTTTGGCTTTCTGGTTGTGACTTCTATTAAAGCTGGATCCATGACTTCAAGCCGTGTAGATCCTTGCAAACCTTAACCCTCCCCGTTTTGCAAGATGCACTCTCAAACAAGAAATGAATGAACTGCATTGTATGTGTTCTGCAGAATGACCTTAATAAACAAAAGTCTAGCGTCTCTTTGCCCCATTTTGCGACGTTTTCTCATCTGTTTTGGTTTTCATCTCGCAGGCCGCTGGTCGGCGTTCCGTTCGTGGTTGCCCGGTCTCTACGGCGTCGGGAAGCTCTTCGTCGCCAACGGGACGGATCTTCACTGGCAGCAGTTGCTGGCTTTGAACGAACAGAATCTCGATCATTTTTGGATACACCAGGAATATCACGGACCGTTCCCCCATGTCTCCAAAGACAGCACCATGTGAAGCACAAAGGTGGCATGCATGTCACTTGGTGTCAGCAGAATTACCTGGTGTCGGCAGTGGCATCTGGTGTGGGTAAATAGTGCCACTATTTGCGTCGCTATTTTTTATGGTACTTAGTTTCAGTGCTCAAGAAAATGGTTGTGTACAAGAATCGGTGTAACAAGCACTAAATTTTCCATAAGAATGGGTACAAATTATTTGGTCGAACAAGAGCATGAGTACTAAAATGTGTATTTATTTTTAGTACCATGAGTATTTCAATCAAATGTCAAGTGCAATACAGGCAATTAGTCTCTGCATGATAATGAGTGTACAAGTGAGACCAGCTAGGACAAGGATCGGGCGATTCAAATACCCGTTAAATTTGTGTACCCACGGCCTGAATAGTCATGACTCTGAATCTAGTTGTGACTCACTGATTGGTTCAATGAGGTCATACCTGCCACCTTTACTTATACGACATTACATGTTGACCTTGAATTACCATGTGGACGATGCAGGGCCACAAGTAGTGTTTGTGGCTTAGAATTGGGCTTCTCACCAATGACCTAAGTTGTCAGACATAGGCTAGGTCTAATTGGGGAACAGAAAGAAAATTACTCTAGAGTTAGGTAACCCACCCAAGCTTAGCCAGAACACAAAGTTGTATGTTAATGTAAGAGAAAGTCAGGATAAAAAAAAATACAAAGATAGTTAACATTTCAGTGTTTTTTGCTGTATATGAACCAGTTTAAAAAACTTAAGCACACTTACCAGGAATCCATGATCCTCAGCTTATCACCTCATCCTTCCACTTCACTTCTTAATCTGAGAATAACATTGGTAGACAATGCTTCTCATATACCTAGAACAAACTGGTGTTTGGAATTTTGATATGAAACTCTGGCACTTTATGAAAGAGATAAACTAGTGAAAATGGATTGAAATATCATAAAAATGAGGGAAATATTTCTTTATTGGTGAACAGGGTATCTCAGCCTCATTGATTGGTACTTCCACGATGGCCTAGCTAGGCCCGCTTGGGATAGGAATGAAACAAGAGCCGTACCATTCGCAATGTTGTACTTGCCTATGTGGTACTTTAAAACAATTGAAATAGACCAACTAAAAAAATGAAAAGGAGATAAATGGTACATCTTAATTGTTAGCGTTGGAAACCCACATTGGAAAGCTTGGATAGGTTCAGTTCGTGCAGACCAAATGTCTTCATTAATGCCAGGTTGTGGCATATTCAGTAGCAAAGAAAACATTGTCTTTCATGAAATAAAAGTACTCCGCAAAATTTCAAACCCACCTGCTTGCCAAACCCCTATTCTAGGGCAATCTTGCCTAGAGATACCGTTCGAGATGGGTTACCCAAGACGCCAGTACATTTGAAAGCGATACCAATAAGATGAATTAAGGAATGAAGACCACGATAACTAAATTGAGAAGTAACTCAGTGGAAGACTGAATATATAATTGAGCATGAAATTTATATGTTGTTAAATTAGTGAATGAATGAAATGAAATAAATAAATAAAAGAGATACAAAGTTATTTTTTTTACTTGATAAATATCGCTTCAAAGCGTATATATAATTGATGAGAACAAAAACCTGCCAGTGTGCCACAAAAGCTAGAGTAAATGATAGCTTCATGTTTGCAGACACATCTTTTTCTTTCTTTGTACTTAAAGGGAAATAGGGCATTTAGAATACCCCAACATGACATGCAAAAGAAAATAGTGGTAATCATTATTAAACCATTCAGTCTCATCAATAAACATCTACCAAAGCTTCATCTCCTCAAAATGCTGTGTATCTGATGAGTAAAGGAAGATGCATCATTTGAATTTTGAAAAGTTTGGGTGAACAAATTAGTTTTGAGCCACAAATAACTGAATTTCTATCTGTGAGGACCTTATTTCTTGAAGAGTGGGCTTCTCTCCTTTCTTATTTTGAATAATCTACCATTCTACGTCCACAACATTGGTTTCAAAAATATGGATGTTTGCTCTAAAACAAACGCCCTATTTCCCTTTAAGCTTTTGTGACCTGAGTTTCAGTCTCCTCTTACTGATATGATTGGAGGTCTCCTGTTAGGGAGTGTTCATGTTGCAGTAAGCTGTATTTGTGATAATGACCTCTTGAGTTGACCTCCCGAATTCAGTGCCGATGAACATTCTTCTGTGTACCTTTTTGTTTAATGAATCCGGCGGAAACTCAAAAAGGAAAGGAATCAGAACACAGAGAGAGCTGTGTGTTGGAGGGTGTCACACCATAGAGTCGCACCACAGTCAGTTGTTGCACCATAGTGGAGGTGCCACTCCAAAGTACAGTGAGAGTCGATTGTTCGTCCACATTGTGCTTGTGGTCCTTGAGTTGGAATTCAAAACTTCTGCTGGTTGCCCCAGTATGACTGGACATGGGGACAAAGTACAAACTTGAAAGTACCAACAGATGGCATTTTCAGTTGATTTTTAAAAAATGGCCTCAATATTATTTCCTCATGGCATTGTGAAAATTATGGGACGAACTTATTGGCAGAGCAAAGATCTGCTCAGACATTTGTGTTCTGGAAAACATTTGATAAAGAGATATCGCTAGCAATTTTTTTTTTCCTTAGAGGAAGACATGGAGGCCTCGATAGAAGGAAGGGAGGTTTGTACAAACTAACCAGTTTGTTGTGTTTAAGAAACATTTCTAGTCATAAAGATACTTCTTGTATTTATACCTATTCTTTTGCCTGAAGTAAGCACTTTGAGAATACCATGATTTTGAAGTTGTCACATTTCTTTAAGTAAGGTACTTGGAATACTTACTTGTTTCTGTAGTCTTTGAATTTCGTGGTTGGTGTTTTCTGTTGTTGCATTATAAACAAACTTGTTACCTTTGACTTAGTTGCCAACTTTTAGTGGCACCAAAAGCAATGATGTCTGATTTTTCAGCAGTACTAGAAAGAGAGATTATTTCCTTAAAAAAAAGTGAACTTCCTTACAGAAGAAATTCTAAGACTTTAAAGGTATAGGCTGTTTTTCAACACTAACAGACATTACTTTGGCAATTCAAAATACAAAATACCTTTTTTTTTATATTGTCATTTCCTGGAAATATTGTGTAAAACAATACTTTATGATTCTTATCAATAAAGTCTGAGTGATATCACAAAGCCACTCCTGTAATGAGTTTTCAATTTGTTTACCGTAACCACATCTTAATGTTACATTGACCTCACCTTCCAAGGGAGCAACGTTTGAAAACTTAGCGACAAGTGGGTCAGATTAAAGAAGGTGTAAGTGAAGCGTATAAAGTTTTTTTTTTTACTTTGATTAACAGGAAACGAATGATGTTTTATGCATTTGCATGACAAGATCATAACAAGAACCTGGAAGTGACCTCAAAAAAGTGCGTATCCACAGTTAGAGTCAGAACTGAGATTGCTACAATTGGACAGTGGCAGGAAATATTCACTCGAGGTCAGCCAAAACAACATTTAAAGCTATAACCATGGCGTGGGGTCTCTAAATCAATTCCTCCTTCACTAAGATAACCACCTCGCTTTGTTTGTCATGGAGTATGAAATTTAACTTTTCTCTAAACGGTTCACATTCATATGTCCGCCTATTTGAGAAAGCCCCCCTCCCTTAAAGAAAACTCCCTCCTTTAAAGAAACCCCCTTCCTTAAAGACTCGTAACTTGGTTAATCTGGATATGTTCCCCGAACATTTTCGCAGAATTGGTACCTATAAGCTATCGTGCAAGATGCAGCATCAACTCGGTTCAGTGTACCACGTCGTCAGCTCAGAATATCAGCGACGTTGATCGTAAACTATGAATCTTGCCGTGCATGATCACATTGTCCATTGCATTGCGATATCGTACTCAGCTGACGTACACGGTACAAGTATGCATCGAATCATGTTTAAATGTATGTCGAAGTGATTGCCTCTTGTTTTGCACTAGACTGGGGCGTTCAGGTAGCATCCGGAAAGGAACACCAGTTGAAGAAAATGCTGGGAAGATCGAATCAGGACGATTGAAGATGAAGATTTTAGAAAACTTTTAGAAAAGGACAAAGGAAAACTTCTGTAGAAAGAAACCTTTGAGAAATTTTAGAAAAATTTTAGAAAGGTGATTTTTGCCTGGCCTCTTTCCAGTGGAAAAGATGGTCACACTCAAAGGTCAGGACAGAGGGGCTCAGACTAACCTAGACTAACCCAGACTAGTAAACTAGTCTAACTGACATGGCGAAGGGGTCAATTTGGAAAATTCTGTAACTGAACGCTGTCAGATTCGACTTGGTGTACGAAAGTGTACAATTGTCGAGTTCTTTTCTTCTGAAACGGTGATGTGATTTGATTGGCTGATACACATCGACTTCATTCCTTAATTTAACAAAGTTTCTAACACCCTATCAATAATTGTGTTATAAATCTATACACGCACGCGAGAGGTGCCCGTTTTATGCGCATGCTTCTAACGGTTGTATATGTTCGTCGTTCGGAGAGTAACAAAAGAGCAGTAACGCTCCGTGCAAGGGTCCTTGCCAACTGGCGAAATAAAAAAGGAAAAGAAAGCGAATTGGCTGTAAGTGTTTGCTCGTTACAATGTAGGCTATGAAACGTAAATAAACGTCCACTCGGCGAAAAAAGGATGAAAGAACAGGATGAAGTCTCTTCATTTATTCAAAATTCCGTTTCCGTGAGACCATCGGCAGAGAAGACCGAGAAACAGGCGGTACGACTGAATTGAAGATATAGAGAGACTCTTTGACCTAGTTTTGCTTCACAAAATTGTTTGTGTCCCTGTAGATCACTTCGGGTTTCGGTAAATATTAAAGACTTGTTTTCCTCCGATCACGAGCGAGTCGTCGGACTCTGGGATCCACTCCACCCACTGGTGGACCCAAGTCATTCGTTTCGGAGTTGTCAAAACTAGTGATACAGTGATATGAGGAACCGAGTATAAGGAGAGGAGGTTTCCCTCTCTACGTTGAAGAAAGTTCTATAACTATATGCCCTCAAAATGCGATTTAGTGCCACATGTACAATTCTAACTGAATTTACTCCTAACGTATTTCAATTTTAGTAGGTAAAATTCTCGAAGAAATAATCAGGTATTTTTTTTTCACCCACCTATGGGTGGGGTCATGGCCCAAGTTGGTCTCTCCTCTGATCGCCAGTGACTTCCCCTTATCCTGTAGTTACTCGTTTGAACGGTCAGTGACTGGTATCGGTATTTGAAAATTTATCTGGCTTGTGCATTGTTGTGCTGCACCACGGCGGTGGCAAAGAATGTGACCAATTCAATTCGTTTATAAAAAAGGGGAGGGGGAGGGAGAAAGTTGGGTTTTTTCCAATCACATTGAGGATTCAGTTGACAACATACATGTGCTGATCCGCATATATTTATCCTATACAAAACACCCTATCACATATTCTGTGCCACAGTGGCCCTTGTTGTGTGTATCAGTAGCCTACATGTGAATTCTAACATGCAGATGGAGGCAGTCCACCATTCATTCCTCCTACCTCGTAGGATTATTGATCGTTCTATTGATTAATGGCTTTAACTAACAACACAAAGGAAAGACCAAAATAAAACAAAATAGAAAAACTGAACCAACATCATGATATTATTGACATCTCATTCATCACGACCATCAGCTTCTCTCACTTCTGTTTTTTTTTTCTTTTTTTTTTCCTTTTTTTTTAACCATGATTTCGTTTCCGTATTTTCAATCCTTGGATTACAGCATATTGAATTGGTTTATAACTTTCGACTGCTTACCTAGACGACTGAGCATTAGACTGTCACTTTCTTTTTAGATGTATGAGTGTCATCGAAATTCCGACTTTACTGTCGAAGGCAAACACGAAAAAGCAATGAAAATTATTTTCCGCCAAACCGTAGACTGTAGACTAAAGCAATATTGGACTGATTTCAACATTTTTGTCCCTGTTATTTACGAGCTTGACCGAAACCGTTTGAAGGACAGCTATAAGTGAATACACGGTTCACCCAGCTTTAGAGGCGCTAATTGTTTCGCGCATGCGTAACGAGGTGAGACCCATTATTTGGAACGCTCGTTTTGATACTTCTCGACCCTTGCTTCATACTTCCTGGTTGATTCACTTTACCACTAAAGACTTACAACAAACTGTACAGTTTGTTTTAAGAGGATTGACTTTATAAGTTCGATTAAATCTTTCTTTTCTAGACCAGTTTCACCCATGTTTTCAACGCTCTGTCTGCCTTGATCATTCAAATTGTAGGCCTAGTTGTCACTTGGGCCGCCAGTGAACGTTTTGACGCAACCACCCAGAATAAACCAATCATGTTTGATCACAGTTTGATCATATTTTGCAAGAATCAAGCGCAGACATCGTTTTGGTTATGTGTTGAATTACAACATGACTTGATGGGCAGGCAGTATTTAATAAGGGTTTGTTTGTCACAGAGGAGATAAGCCATACACATGTCTGATGTCATGCGGTGATTGTACTGTAATCACTATTATGAGAACCTATCATTAATTCAAAGAGCCCCTGTTAATGGATGTACGAGTCGGGTGTATGTGTGTGAAGGGAGGGCGCATGCGCTTCTCTCCTAGCTTGCAACAGGATATCCCAGGAAAGGAAGCTCGGTTTCCTTATCTCGTAGTTAGATGTGCAGGCGGGCCTTGCAGAGTAGGCAAAAACACTGTTGTCTTTTGGTGGAGTTCAAAGGTCATTTTAAATCAGCCTAAGGGTCAAATTACAATTAAAAAAGAGTGTGAAACAACATCATCACAAGAAATGAAACATTGATTGATGTTATATTTGGTATGAATAGGGAACTGTGAAGAAAAAGTGGCACATGAAAAAAAAACAAAAAACGGGTAAGACGCACGGGGGGGGGGGGGGGTGGGGGACGCGAGATGAAAACTTTGGACAGAGTTGCATGAAACTTGTTGGTTAAGCTCACTCATTACAAGAAAATGTTCCTTCTCGTTCTGAAGATATCAACCTAAGTCAGATCCCTGATATCGTGAGTTGGCACAGTGAACCGAAAGCAGGAAATCCCTCTACGATCATCATGCTTAGCTAGCAGTTATCACCTTTTTGACCATATTGGTAATTACAATGATTTTGTTTTTCTGCTACTAGTCATACTAATTATGTACAGTTGTCAAATTTCACAATAGGAGAAATAACTCATGTACACTATCGAAACCGTAACGCGCTTTCTTTGCGTTCTGGTTGAACAAGTAATGGCCACTTTAGCGTGATTTAGTTTTCTTTTTGCGGTAATTGTAGGAGTGTGATGTGCGGGGGGAGGGGGAGGGATAGAGAAGCGGGAGGGGTAGGGTGTCATTGTACTTTCTTTAAAGTAACAAGTTACCTGCATTGCGGATCGCTTTTACTTTCCTTGTGATCGGATGTGAATGTTACAGAAACAAACTTGAATAGTATAAATGAGTATCGCACGCAATCGCGAATCTCTGTATAGAGGTCTTTCGGGGAAACTAAAACGTGTGTCGCCTTTTCTGGGGATCATAAGACGACAAATGTGCTGCGCATGTGCAGTACACTGAATAGATTATTTTCCGTGGGTTTTTCACTCTTGTCTTTTCATGAAATTTAATGAATTTTTAAGTCCAAAATGTGTTCATTCTGTCATCGATATGCACAAATCATGGTTAAGATGCAGGTGAATTTGCGACATGGTCGTTTGTGGATTGATGGTGGATGGGAGAGACTTCATATGATAATTTTAATAAAGCAAAATTTCCAAAACTTGATACTTTACCATCAATATTATCATTATTTGTGGCGGTGGGTGGAATGTTTGCAATCGTCTGCTTGAATTGTGACTGTACCAGTGATAGACTTTGCTGTTACGTTTTTTTTTTTTTCTAAGAAATAGATTGTTTCAATTTCATGCACAATTTTCTTTCCGTAGTTACATGTCTCTCTGAATTAAAGCGTAGCTCAAAGTCAAAGCGCAGTAACATAATTAAAGCCTAGCTATATAATTAAAGTAACATAAAATCATAACCCAAAGAAAGCGTGACATAAAAATGACATTTTGGAGTATATTGAATGCATTAATTATTAATGTTGAACACAAATTCTTTCAAAATCCACCAAATATTGACAAATTCTCATTCACATTTTTGTCTTTCATGCGCTATTTGTTAATTACGTCAAGTGAGGAACTCACATGATATGTCCTATTTTATCCTTTGCTTGCTTTACCTTTGTTTCGAGGACAATTGAGAAGTTTGTATTCCCCAAACGTTTTATTTTCGGAAGCATATAGTGTCCTCTTGAAAAAGTAAAAATATCGATACTACTTACCAATGAGAAACCCAGGAATCAAGTAATATATATATATATGTATATATATATATACAATGGAAATACCGACACGAGTCGGTCATATTGTATTATTTTGTATTTTCATCAAACTTTGATAAGCTTTCTTATCATCTGTAGTATCTACTGCGCACGAGTGCGTTTAAAGAGTAACCAGAAGCTAAGTAACGTTTTCAGAGTATTATCTTCACATAGAATATTAATAAGGCCATCGACCACCTTTAATTGATCATGAGATACCGTAGCTCTGGTCATTAAATATTATTCCACCGATGCAGTAATGACTGACATTAAACAAACGGGGCAGTTTCGGACTGAAGCGTAAACGATAACTTTCTTTAAGGAACATCCTTTTTTTTTAAAGCCGTGTACCCTTGTTAAACTTTCCCCCATTTTATCAAAGAGAGCTCCGAATGAAATGACGGACGTTGATAGCATCGTTCAACGTCTAAAAAAAGCTATCTATCTTATATAGTCGCTCTCTTACTCGATCTAGATATCAAATTATGTGTAGCATATTTTGCTTGAAATTATTAAGTTCATTTAGGAGACCACTCACTTAAAACTTGTCGCGTATTCATCCGTCGGCCTCACTTATGTTACATTTATTTTGGTACACATATTTGACGATAGTCGTATCTAACTATTTATTCGTCAAATTATTAAAAAATAAAAAAGTCGTTGGGGGACTTTCCCCTCCAAGAATCCATAAAATAGACCAATGAAATAAGTCGCGACGATTTCAGAGAACAAGGGATCTTTACTTCAGTCAAGGATGGAGTATAATCCAAGAAGTGCACAGCCCGCCTGGCCCAACCAACATAACGTTCGTATCTAGTACATATTTACACGCTAATCACATTCAAACCGTTTAGCCGCTGGCGTGCGTCGGACGGCGGGACAACTTAACCTTACACGCCGATGTTGGTCGGCTTGATGGATGTGTGGCAAAGCTGCTCGAACAGTCCGAGTGGATTGTTTAAACGAACCTTTAAAGTGGTAAACGTGTTTCGGGCAGCAATTAATTAACAATCCGTTAAACGAAACCTTGGAGGATTTTTTTCTTTTGTTTCTTTTTTTTGGGGGGGGGGGTTGGGAGGGGGAACGTGGGTGAATTAGTGACTGCTATGACTTTCAAACTTTGGACCACTTGAGCTAGGACGCAACAGCAATTCCTGTTTTAGGGTTGAATTTCTGAAAGCGATTTGAGTCGAATTAAGAAAAGGTCGAGGTCGTTTAGAAGGTCGAGCTGCCGGAGACAGCGTGGAAGAAAATGAAAAGCTCCCAGTGGTCGTTGGCCTAAAGATGGTTGATTAAAATTTTAGTAAATTTAAAACATTAATCAACCCCTCCCCCTCACTCAATCAACCCCCTCCCCTCAGGAAGGGAACAATTGCCTGTTTCGATCATTGTTTATACTTATTGTCAAAAGTGCATGTTGTTATTGAAAGCTTTGTTTTCTTTTTTCTATTTAAACTTCAAATACTTTTACAACGTTGTGTTCTGTTTCGCAGATGAACAATAATTCATTGAAATAGATGACGGGGGGTTCTTCATTCCTAAATCATTATTATTCCATAACCCCCCTCGCTACCCAGTGCACAAAGGCTATTCACTTATCCCTCTATTTTCCAAAATTAAGAACTTTCGTTTTCGGTAAACCTACTAACTTCGTGTTCAAGTGAAGTGCAGGACTACCTGAGAAATGCATGCATTGTTCCCCGCTGGAGGATATCGGGGGGGGGGGGGCCTCCATCCCTCGAATGGAAATTAAGTGCTCCTCCCGAATAATGATCGCTCCACCCCCCCCCCCTCCCCCTAAGATGTATACATATTTCGATATAGATTCGTCTAAGGATCGTAACTAAGTTTTAGTTGGATTGTATCGTTAATGATATGATGCGTAAACGCGGCTCAGTCAGTGCACCCATATCAATGAAATTCCCATTTTGCCAAGACGTCCATCGCCTTTTTTTCCCTTCTGTATATATTCCATAGTAAGCATCTCATAGACACTGGCAATGCAACGTTTAAACTGCATATATCAATCAATTCCAGTCATATTTGAAGAACGCCATTCAATATCCGTCCCCCCCCCCCCGTTTTTTTTTTAATACTTAGCAAACAGTGTCTCTAATCTTAATTTGCTAGTAAATGTTTTTTATCGCAGGTGCATAGATATACGATCCTTTCCCGGTGTACTCTTTTGCTATCCTTTTTTTTTTCTCGTTTCTTTTTTTTTTCTCTGTTTTCAACCATTTTTTTTTTACTTTTTGTTTTAAAGTAAAAAGCTTCAATATTTGTAAGTCATCGTTATTCCACATTTCTGAGGGACTCCACGGCTCTCCATTATATGTGAGCTATAAATTATGTTGATACGACTGTTTCCTTGTTTCGAAAGCTATGGTGTCCGCTCAAACGTTGGAAAAGTACATGCATTTGTCTCAGTTGAACGCTGTACGGTTTTATGATTTTTGTCATTTTTTTTTCTTTCAGTAGAAGTTGCAAAGAAATGCGAATTTAATGTATGTCAGGGCCACTTTTAGACGGCGCTCGAAGTAGGCTTAAACTGATGTTCAATGTGGGAGTTTACCTGTTAAGAATATAATTCAAAAATAATATTCGCATATGCTCCAAACATAACGTAGTTCGTAATGATAGGCCTACAACTATGTGAGTTTTTTATGCATCTTCCCCCATTTTTCTAAGGTTTTGTCAGAGCGGCGAGTTTATAAGCAACATCCTATACCTTAGTAATACTCATGCACTAATCAGGAAATCTCATCGTGATATAACCCAATGGCCACAGTGTGTGTTAATTAAGAAGAGAGTACTGGTAAAAACCGTTTTATAACCGCAACCATCTCCTTCCCAATTTCCTTGCCCCATTCTCCCTTGCCCCATTCTCCCTTGCCCCATTCTCCCTTGCCCCATTCTCCCTTGCCCCATTCTCCCTTGTCCCATTGTGGAAAATATATATATATATGTGTATATATATATATGTGTGTGTGTATGTGTGTGTGTGTGTGTGTAGGCAAGAGATGCGGTATTACTTTTGGTCCGATGAGTCGGCTGACGTGACGATTGTCTTAACATTATTGTTCACGATCTAATTTCATTTTATCTCTCTTAACAGCTTTCTTGTTTCAATTGAGTTATAAGTAATAGTTTTTTTTTTTGGGGGGGGGGGGAGTTGTTTAAAACTTGTGAAACGTTCTATGTCTTTATCTCCAGTTTTCGTTTCTAAAGTCATGCAAAACAAAAAAGGAAAATGTTGAACAACAAAGGATTCAGAGAACGAAAGACATACCTGCATGCATCACCGGATAAAGAGAACTCAGAAATCGAGTGAAATGAAGTGTAAAGGTAAAGTGAGTAATAAACTATGCAAGTTGTAGGTCTTCTATACGGTTGATCTCGCTCGAGATGATTGACAGAAAAATAGACTAAACACAGATAGATAGCCAGGCTTACTGACAGAAAGACAGACAGACAAATAATGGTAGCAAACACCATTCTTGAGCGATTGTCGGATCAGCGGTTGCCAAAACAGTTTTCCCGAGTGGTTTCTCCTTACTTTGTCCCCTTCGGCATTAGTCTCTCTTTTACTACAGTATATGGATTTTTGTTTTCCTTCCATTTCAGATACGTATGTAATGACTTCTTGCTATGCGATTGGCTGACACAGTGTTGTATAATGCCATTATAAACTGGTCCGAGTTTCAGTGTCGAGAACCGTACTATGATCGACCGGCACAACAGCTCTATATCCATTATTGTGCGTAACTTTTTAGTGGTAGGATGAACGGATTTCATATTCACGTTGGTATCGAAAAGCAAATTGCAGGGCATCCAAATAAAAAAAATGATAATAAATAATAATGATAAAAAAATGATACTAAAGTTGATCATCGATGTTTCGTACAAAAATAGAGATTTTAAGTTAATTATTCGTACTCATTGATGAATGGATATATATATAAATATGCGGAGGTGTTCGATGGTTAATTTTATATAAGACCGTTGGTGGGGTTATCACAAAGGCAGCGGATCTCGCCGGCTAAGTCTCCTCTGCGGTCCCCTCAGCCTTCATGATGACGTTATCATCTCAGTATCAAATCAAATGAATGGCCTCCATATTTATCTTTTCAGACAAACAGACAAAAGCCGTCACCACCTCAGACAGTTTCAATTCTCTCAACCACTTACGTCTAGTCCCTCCCTCAGTTTGTCTAAAATTCCTCCACATGGATCCCTGTGTATACGATGTGTAATATGCATCTGCATCACAGGGAAAAAAAAGGAGTATGGTCAGGTCTGGGTCAGACTATCATAAAGATAATCTCGTGAGCTTCTTCTTGTCACTCCAAGACCTCTTTTATTTATGAATTATGATATGTACATTAAATATTCATTTAAATATTCATTTATACCCTTTAAAGAAATTGAAATAAAGCCCTTGGACTCGAACTGAGTTCCAACTGACGACAGCCAAGTTGTAATAGACCATTTCCTGATAACCTACTGGAAAGAGGAGAAAGTGGGGGGGGGGGGGGGGACGGAGGTAAGTACTGCCTTTTACAGCACAGTGCTCTTTTCCTCAGTTTTCCGGTCGTGGAAAGAATGCTGATAACACAAAATACGGAATTATTTCGGCTTTTTTGATATCTCCCCACTGTTATGACATCTGTAGAATTTTTTTGTATTTTTTTTTAGGTTCTGGGGAGGAGACGACAGGGCAGCCGATGGCTGAGCAAACACTGGGCAAGTGGATTCCCGTAAGGCAGAGGTGGGCAACCTTTTGGACTGAACGGGCCAAGGATGAGGAATGAAATATTGTCCTGGCCGCCCTTGACCAACGACCCTGCTACTGATTTCGTACTTTCCATTCTGAGGACTTTCCAGCAACCTTAATTCACAAAGACATAGTATCGTTGATAAGCAATGGCGGAAATACAGGGCTACATGACAGAATTCAGTGATATATCATGGCACTGACGATTTTTTTTTCTCGTGAGATCTCGATGGCCGCCTAAAAAATCACTGTGGCCCGCTGGCCGAAGGTCGTCCACGTCTGCCGTAAGGTATAACATGGACCCTTGCTGATACTACTTAAACCAACGTTTTAAAGTCGGGTTACACTCTCACAGGGCACAACAGTCAGTAACGATTTTTGAAGTGTAAACAGGCTGATGGCTATAAAACTGAACAAGAAATATTATGGAATAGCGCCATCTACATTAAAAATTTGCAACAACGCCCACGGTTGTGTGCTCAGGTAATTACGTATGGAAGTACCGTGCCAGACTATGCCAGCACATTATCTACAATTCGGGTTTCAATAATGATAGGGAGTTGCAAAGTTCATGTTAATATTGAAAACAGTACTCTATATGAAGACAATCAAGTACCTTAAAGGATTACACCTCAGGCACCAATTTAATATTTTTAGGTGCAGTTTGTTTTCAATTCTGGGTGTGTGCGTATGTGTGTGTGTGTGAGTGTCCATCAGTGGGCGATCTTGAAGCAATGTGCCATTGATTAGTTGATAAGTTTGCAATGGCATGGACGTTTGCTGGACTTTTATGCCATTTGAAACACACACCATAGTATAGGCTACATTCCTAGCAATTCGAATGTAGTTACGGCAAAACCAATGAAGGTAAGATATGGATCAGTCATGGAAGCATGCAAGGTTTACGGCGTATATTTTCTTTGAGCTTCTTTTCCACACAACAGGGCAATGCACATCATGGTAAAAGGGCAATGTCTGTTCATTTAGACTGACCGACGTTAACTATTTCTCGTTGAATAATATTGTTCATAAACTTCTCAGTTAAAAATTTTGCCACAATTCCTCCAAAGATTATTTTTCTAAACTTAAAAAACTATGCCATTAGTGTGTGTGCGTTGACGGACGGGAAGGGGGAAATTTTAATTGTGTTGGGTGAGGTTCGTTAAAACACACATATTACCATTTTTATCCCTCGGAAACTCCACCTTATATTAAATTTAACTTTGTTGACTTTTTCCCCTCAGAGAGAATAGTGAAAAGCACCTGTTCACTGCTGAATTAATGTATTATTACACATACCATATCCGCTATTATTTCCCATTCACATTAAATGTCCCATATGTTTCCAAACCTTGCGCATTTTCCCTCTTGATTTTGGCTTTGAAATTCGATGTTACCAGATGTTACAAAGACACGTTCCAACTCGAGGGATTCACTAACCCTCCTCTCCCCCTTTCACTATGGTCAACTCATGCTTCTGGGCTGTGCTGCAAAGTCACTCTGCAGTTCTATTTCTTTACGCCACAGTTGCTGTTTCAAATTAATTTAAATTACGGTCTGAAAACATTTTGAACACCAATAGGATCTTCCCAACCCTCGGCCATGTACGAAAGAACAAACATCGAATGAACGAACACACGCACTCAGACGTTGAGGTCATCTGACCATTTCGTTAAAACCACTGGATACATTAATGATGGATGGCAAATAACATGACCTCGTCATCGTTAAATATGAGATGATAACACTGATGATGAAGATTGTCCAAGTATCACATACATCGAGATCATGTTAACAGACAGAGATCATACCTACTTCGAGAGTGAAAGAAAAGTTAAGAGGCAGCTGCTGTGGATCAGTGTAAATCAGAAACCATGACTCAAGGGTGATATTTTATGGCCGGTAGCTCATTTGCAGACCAAGTAACATGTAGTCACGATGACAGTTAACATGAACGATAACCCACGTAAAAATGCATTTCTGTAGTTCAAGTATTTGTTATAATGGGTGATAAAAAAAACTCAATATGCAGAGAGCGCGAAATTCTTTCATGGATAAATGTTCGTGGATATCAAACCTACAGCCAAAACGCGTCGTAATTAATGAAAACAAAATAACATGAAGGTATTTCAAAGTGTGATACCGATGACGTCAGATCCCCATAGCCCACGTGCTTTTGTTTACACCGTGTGCCCGGTGACTAATACACAGACGCAAAAAACGGTTCTTACTCAGTGTCGGGGAACCCCTTCCGGACTCCCAAATAATGAATCACTTTCCTCAACGAGGGTATGACTCACCCTGCGTGCTGGTAACATTTTCCAGACATCTGTACCGGACACGTCGGTATGCGTATTGGACGCCGCTCGCCGCCAGCTGGCTTCGATGATTGTGGCAAAGGTCAACAACGATAGATACTGCGATGCCGACCTGATCTTCTTGTTTAAAGACTTGTACTTTTTTAACCCTGTTTGACACTGGACGAAATTTGCCCAAACAACGGATTTATCTTAACCTTATCACATAACGGTTCATACCTGTTGGACAGCGAGGGGGTAACTAGAGAAATGCTTGCCGCTTATATATAGTGTTGACGATTTAATCACATTATTGGCACATAAGGGGAAAAAGTAAATAGTTACAAAAAGGTGTTGAGATTGGTATATATCTTGTTTGTATACATATCTTATTTAAAAAAGAACTAGGTGAAATAAACACGAAGTTAATAATGTAAATGTAAAATTCGTTTTAGCACAGTCATATTTCTATGGAACATTTCCGAGGAAAATGAGCCACAATTAGTGGTAGTTGAATTTTCAAATATGGTCCACAGTACCTGAAAGTTGTAGCCTTATTTTGTTTTCACTTTTTAGGGTGACGGGAGTTGATGGTCACCCAAGGAGGCAACCCCCCTGGATTCCCTAAAGGTTTGTTTTTCATAGCCCTGTTTACCAAACGGGTAGGTGTTCAGTTTAATTTTTAAAGTTTTACGCTTCTGGCCCAGAGAAGCCGAAATCACGCAGAAATACATAAACAATGAAACAATTCTCAGACAAGAAGGATAAATAAATGAAGATGGACGTGCGATCTTTCTTTCATTTTTTCATAGCCCTTTCCTATATTTTCCTTTTTTTTTTCCTGTTTTTATGGAAGACATTGTATTGGTATCGGACTTCACTTTTGTATCGAATTTTCCCATCGGTGCAGAAAATATATAGAATCTATGAATTGAATTTAGGCCTAAAATGTGTGAAGGAGGTCTAACCAAGCGTGTAAGCGTGTACATGCACGGACACGCTTTAATTAACAAAAGAAAGAACAAAATAAATTATGACTATTAAATGGAGGACAAAAACTTAAGCTGAAAAATAAAGGAAATTGCCCATAAGACATAAAGCAAACAAAAAAATAATGTGAAACAAATGTTTTTTATCACAAACGTTCATATAAAAGTATACAAAAATCGCGAGTTTATTTTATTCATTTGGGTCCAAATGACGTAACTTTCTCGTAGTAAGTATGGTATGTCGATCGATGTACAATTGATTGATTGATTGATTTATCGATCGTCTCACTAGTATATCATGTAACCTCAGTATTTTTTTGGATAACTTTCTGCTAATGTCTCTAGCTTACGATAGTGTTTACACGTCCTCTCGTCTGGGGAATAATGCTACTATGATAGCGGCATATACACACACTCGCTACTGATGTTTCATTGCTACACGCAAAGAGTGATCGTAAACTTTTTACCTTTGCAGAGAGTCCTTAAGTAAAGACAATGATATGACATGAAATATAAATAAGATGATCCTTCACATCTAATGCATAGGCCTGCGATAGGCCTGCGATACCAATTTGTATTGGTTTACGATACCAAAGTAGGCCTTTATGACCCATAGCCATATCAGATTAACATCGGGGAGACCAAAACGGTAATAAGGTGGGTCGGTGGGTACGGGGTACGAGCATGTGACAATAAACTTGACGACTTTTTCCCCAAAAATTCTGAGGGGCCAGTCCTCTTGGCCTTGTTGACTATGCAGGCCTGGCAATCGCTATACAATAATTACATTAAAGCTCTAATACACTCACAAAACGTAACGGTAAAATAAGAACTCCATAACTTTTAAGTAAAATTTTGCACACAGTTAATGCAAGTCTTACAGTGTGTATGTAACAATTTTACTAAAATGTAGTAAAATTTACCAAAATTTAAACAAAAAATTAAAATTATTTTACCGTTACGTTTTGTGAGTGTATGACTTGAAAATTTGTCAATGAAAGTTAAATTCCACTGAATATGTCACAGCCACTACAAAGTAACTTTGTTTTTTAAGTCCCATTTTTGCAAAGATAAATATTTATATTCATTCCTTATTGCTCTGATTGATTTCAAGTAACGGTGATCAACCATGCGCTTTTCCACGGGAGTCTGAATTTTGTATGGCCAACAAAAATGTCGGACAGTTTTCATATTCAAACATCTGGAAGATAAGTTCCGTATACCTAGTTCTCTCTCATGTTTTGCGAATAAGTGATCTTTCCCTCTACTTTCTCTTGCCTGAAACACAGGCTGATGAAGAACAGAGGCAGATGACCGGGAGATTACCAGCACAACTCATATTCTAGCTTTAAAAAGTGATCCAGACTGAATGGTACCAACCTCTATAGTCTTTACTCTGTTACCATAGCAACCTAGACCATGGTCCTTCGACGAGATGCAACCAATGATAAAATTCAAAACGAGATCAAGAGGAAATCTCAACAAGAGAGATAAATAGTTAACTGGCTTGCAAAAAGTTACAGTCTTTTCCAGACCCTCCCCCCCCCCCCCACCCAGCCACCACCACCACTCACCAACACCACGTTTCCTTCAAATCCAAACTTGGTGGGCAGTCCTCAATATTTAAATACAAAAATTAAACGTAATAGAAAATACCAGAATTTGGTTCAGATCAGAAGAAAAAAAGTACAGCGTCGATTAAATTGGGAAGTGATGAGACGGTTACTTCCGCTCTCTATTTTGATGTCAGTTTTAAGGAACAAATAGCTGAATATTTGTCGGCAACTTTTGTCAAAATATGTTTCGCTTCTCCTACCGCTTTCGGTCAACCTAGCAGACAGAAAGTGACACTTCCCCTGGAATGCCACCTTTGTACCAGGGGATTGCCAATCCTACTTATGTAGCTTATTTTATCATTCACGTGTGTCATTTTGAAGACAATGGGAGAGTATCGACAAGGTAGGCCTATCATACTTAAGCGTACATGAGCTAGGAAGTTAGTTTATACCTTCAGCTTAAGATGAATGTTTTGACTTTTTTTTTCATATCATTTCAATGGTGGGGGGGGGGGGGACTTTAAGGGCATCGCCGTCCTCTCCGTTATAACAAGAGCTGACGATATGCACTACTTAAGTGCATTTTGATGGCTTCATAGACGGTGTGCTGTGAAATGATAACACCAACTGGTTTGGCTTTCATGAAACGCTTTCCAGGACAATTGGTACGTTCTTATTTGCACGTTTTCAAAAAGTTCTGATAAAATATAAATAAAACTGTTCCACCCACTTATAAAGACTGATGCTGCTCCCGACGTTTATACATGACGTATATGTATCACGTGCTTTAAAACGTGGAATGTGCTTACTTATATGCAAACACCCATCCCAAATGGAAATTAACAACTTACCTCGTCATGAACGCAATATGTTGGAAACCTTCCTATTATATTCCAATTATCGGGGCACAAGGTGTTGCCGACCCTCGCGGATACCCGCAATCCTCTCCTGTGGTTCGGTATTTCGGGACAGGACCTGTCATCCCAAATCAGCCCCAACCCCCTCAGCCCTCCCCCTCAGCACTCCCCCACACCTCCTTGACGTCCAGCTTCAGAAAAGAAATAATGAATTGAAACTATACACGTACAGTTTATTAATATTTACGTGTTTGAGTGCTTATACTAACTTGGGTAAGAAATACGTAGGATTCTTTGCACAATTGAAAGGATTGAACGTAAACCATGCACCAGAGGGGGGCACTGAAACGAGTGTGAAATGGAATAACTGCAAAGATCCTACAGTTTCCCCTACCAAAAAGAAGGAAAAACACATACAGCAATACACAGAAAAAAAATACCCAGCAACAGTGCTTGCCACGCTAAGCAGTACATATTTGTCCCGTGCCATTGTTGTACAAGTTGGAATATTTATTTCCGTGAGTGATTCTTCACACTTTACGCTGACACCAAAGATGGTCAGACGTGAGGCTACCGATGGAGGTTGAAACTAACAATGTTTCTTATCCCATTTCCCGATCGGTTTTATTACGGTATTGCAAATGACTGCACGTAAAGATGCTTTCACTCTCTCTAGCCGAGTAGTAGCCTCATGCTGCAGTTTTTCATACCAAAC
Organism: Stichopus chloronotus; assembly: GCA_021234535.1. NCBI lineage: Eukaryota > Metazoa > Echinodermata > Holothuroidea > Aspidochirotida > Stichopodidae > Stichopus > Stichopus chloronotus. Next base: position 26,427,241 of record CM037832.1, on the reverse strand, counting down.
CCACTTCAAATTTTCTGGCCGAGGAATCTTGGAGAGGCAGGGATGTATATGTTTTGACTTTTTCATCGACAAGGACAGCAAACTAGATTTGTAATTTATTTCAACAGTTTGGCTGCGACCGATTGACCTAAGATTGAATAATTCATCGCGAGCGAAGTACAGTTGTAGGAATGACGTCAGGTGAACGGCCATCGAGATCACACAATTTGCAGATGTTGGTACGATGAGGAAATAACGTAATGAGACAAGTACGTCAACCTTGAAATACCTCGAAAATTTCACCAAATTTGCCCAAAATCGTAGATACGTAGAGATTAACTTCACATGCCAGTTTGGAGAAATGATTTTGGAAACAAAAAGGAAAAGGTAACTTCAATTTCGAAATTTACATCAAAATTTACAGGAAAACAGCCCCTCTCTTATGTAGCAACCACTTTTGCCTCAGGTCTCACCATTGTGTCAACTGTCAACCACTTTCTTGTCGCAGTCATATAGCTGGGGCAGGGCCGAGAAACTTGGGCTAAATTGATTACTGCTACAAAAGTGATTCCTACACCCAGAAAGGTGGCTGCTAGGTTAGCCATTGTATAAGAAATATATATGGCAGAAACGTGAAGTAAGGTGGTGTTCTGTATAGTCCGTCGTGTTAGCGAGTATGTGACTCATATGGCATCCCGAAAGGAGGCATATATACGCAGATAAGGACTGAACTTCCAAAATCTCCTTCGCCAGAAATATTTCATATCTAAATTAAAATCATGAAGAAGTCATAAGCTGAAACGCCACTATGGTACCGGTAAGAGTTGAACTATTGCACTTCGAAGTTTAAATTGTTTTACAATACACAGATAGTGCAGAAATTTCCGCCCTGTGACGTGCGTTTTTTTCTTTGTTAGACGCTATTATTGTTATTATTACTATTATTATTATTATCTTGAGTTTCGCTGAGAAGAAAAGCCATAAACAGAGGGAGAAAAGATGGGGAACTGATAAAAAGAAAAAGAGACAGAGGAAAGAGAAAACGACAGAGAAAAGAGAAAACAAGAAAAAAAAGAGCTTTTAGTCTTTCAAATTTTTCCTCCTCGTCTGAGTTTATCTGTGTCATAAGCCGACATCAGTGTTGACTATATACAAGGCACTCGTCGTCACGACCTGTGTTTTTGTTTTATTTTGTGTAACGCGAAAACAAAACCGAAATAAACCAAATTTTTTTGGTCGCTTTTCTCTCCGTTTGATAATTACAAATTAAATGCAGAGAGATTGAGGTAGGGTAGTAACTGGAGGTAATCACAGAGATCGTTCGAAGTTGAAGAAACACCCTTTTTACTATTGAAGAACGACTTCAGATGGAGGTCTGAAAATATTGCAGTCCTTGACGCTGATGTCGGAGTAACGTTGAATGGACATTGGACAGTCGGGCTTTCGTCCAGACCACATCAGATTGTAGTCTTTGGCTACTAGACGTCGAGTGGTTTTGCAAACGGCAATGCAGAGGATGTCGGACCGATCTGTGCCGTCTTAAAGCCGACGTCGAAAAGACGGCAACGTGTCTTGGTCACTAGTCTCTCGTCACTGGTCTTAAATGAACAGTAATCAGCATTGGTTTCCTGTTTTAATTTCAGCTGAAGTACGTCGTGGCAGTAAAATATGTGACATTGTAATGTAAGATAAACTGGATTCATATCTTACAAATGAAGTTACTGCTAATTTTGCAACACACGCAAACCGACAAAAAAATAAATAAATAAAACTGGTCGAAAATATTCGGCACCTGAGCTCTCGCAGGTACCCTCTGCTGAGGAACATTCATCCGGGGGGGGGGGGGGGGGGGAGGCTATCAGAAGTGTTAACTCTTCTGCCGCTCAGCAGAAAAAGATGGTTATGCGATGCATGAATGTTCATGCATTGGCCAATGAATGCCTGTTTTCTTCGGTTTTCCCAGGTACATCTTCACTGTTGAATTTGATAGATAGGGTGTAAATATATTGGTTAACACTACGGTACTTGAGCTATGTTAACCAGCAGCATTTCTGTTCACAAGGGAGGGGTGGGGGGGGGAGGAGGTAGGCCAAGGCACAGGTTAAATTGTAACCTCTGCGTGAGTTACAAAGGAGACTGTGAGGTTATTGTACAGGGTATAGGCCTTACGCTAACGCATAAGACCACAGGATAGGTGACAAGGTCACAACCATAGAACTATTGCAGGTATTACTGTGTTTTGCCAATGTTCGTTACTCCTACTTTGCAATTGTTGTATAGAATGCAAATTGAATCCCCAGCAGACGTTGTGCTTATGTTTTAATATGATAATTCCGTGGTAACAGAGTATTTGTGTATGTGTCCTACCTACACGTTTACATACAAAGGAGAGCATATACGCGCGGCTCCGACGGTAATACCATAGAGCTATAGCCCGGAAAGGAGCAAGGCGAGAAACCAGGCCATGACTCCCGGTAAAAGTTCAAAGCCAAAAGAAATAAAACGAGTTAACATAGGCTGCAAAACAATAGACATCCGGGTAGGTGGATCTATTTGTGCGTGTCTCATCAAGTTTGTGGTCCAAGGAGGTATTGAATTATGTAAGGGCAGACGTGAAAGTGGTATAATGATTACCAAACCATGTGATTGGGACTGATAAACATGCAGACAAACAAAAGAGCGCCCTGGATCTGACAAGAACATTTTCAGCTTATAACTAATTCTATTTTATAAGGCTAGCACTGCGGTATGAAGGGAGTTCGCCACCGACTCGACTATTCGCAGCTCTCGTCCAGGTCTGTTTGACCCCGATCTGGGAGTGATTTTTTTTTTTTTTTTTTAGTTTCTTTTCGATTTGCGTTTTATGTATTTGAAGGCAGGCGCGAAAACCGTCCGAGTAGTACGTCTATTAAAGAACTGAAAGTAAACTCACTTATACGTCAGCGTTGAACACCATATAAAATGTTTCCTCCTTATAACGGATACAGATAAAGTGATACTGATCGCATCTCGACATCGTAGTTACCACCCCATACAGTCAGAACACAGGTGAAACTATGCTCACCACAAAAAGCTTCAAATCAGCTTTGATATATACTTTAGATTGCAGTGGTTCTCAAAGTGGTCCCTACATGTCCCTACCCGTTCGAGAGTGGTGGTGGTGGTGGTGGTGTGTGTGTGTGGGGGGAGGGGGTGGAAATATTAAAACGGGCGTTGGTGTTGATATAAGGGCCCCTGGTTATTATGACGCATCACCGGAGCAATTTATTACAGAATACGCCACCTCTTAGACTGACTGGATTCTCCATACCAGGTTCACAGTACGGTATGTCTGCTTTTTGCAGAAATGTTATTTCGCAAATAGAGAAAGTTAGCTGAGAGAAAAAAAAATGTTGAAATGACGTGTGGAAGGACACGGGGTGTGTGTGTGTGTGGGGGGGGGGGGGGATTTGGAGTTTTGGACATTTTTTGGTAGTAAAGAAGTACAATAAAAGGTTTGAGAACTGTTCCTTTGTACAGACATCACCAGAAATGCGGATAGGTAAACCGTGCTTGTGAAAAACTTACAATCGTGTTACATTCTGATTTCTGACAAGAAAATTCATATATTCATATACATATACATTCAAATATTCATATTTATTCACACATATTCAAACATATCTACCTATCTTGTTTTGGACAGAGTGGAAGGCAAAACAAAAGTGTTGTAACCTCTAACCAAGCTACTTTGTACACCAGGTTGCTGTGCAGACATAGTTTGCGTAACGTGACATGCGCTATTACGATGGCGATGTTGGATACAGGGAAATGTATGGGAAAAATGTATCAGGAATGACAGAGCAGCAAATAAGGAATTACAGTACGGTCCAAGACCGAATTGGCTGATCCAAGTCCATGTCTGGCCTATAAAAATAAAGATGGAGGTCCCAAGATCAAGACGAAGACTGACTTATCCCGTCACGGACAGAGACCAAGAAGACCGGACTGAGACCATGGTCTGTGACCGAGGACGGGGTGGCATCGTGTGATCGTAGACCTTAACAGCGACCATGGTTCCATACCGAGATCAAGACAAACCTATCATGATTAGATGACACAAAGGCGAAGACCACTGATATTTGGAGACCGAGGTCATAGGTCGAGACAGAACTCAATATGACCGACGAATAAAAACGCAGGCCGTATCATCATCGGCATCTGAGACCACAGACGTCAGCCGAGACCAACGTCAGCTGAGACCCAACATCGGCCACGAGTACGGATTGAACAAATAATAGATTTTTGATGTGCAATTTGCGTGCTTCGAAGTTAATTGCTTTTTTTTCAGATTTACCAATAATGTCAAACATTTCGTTTCAGTTCGTAGAAAATTTCAGATGATTACAAGTGTGCGTCAATGGGGCTTCTCCGTTGAACTTACCTGTGCGTAACATTACCTTGTTTCAACGAAATTGTCACTTACACGGTATACGCCAATGTCAGCATGTACTGAGTATACGGCTAGCTTGGTGAACTATGAGGAAGATATTTACGTAATTGCGTTAGAAAACATTAGAGAGATAAATTCATATTCTTCATAAGCTTTTTTTTAACGGGCATTAAAAAAAATAATTCATGAACATGTATACAGAAGCGTTTCCCAGGCTACTGACGAATTAGGAGCACACATTAAGTGTCTGCGCTTTACGCAATGGCGATAGCGCTCTCTTTGCGCATTTTTTGTTTTTTTTAAATCTGTAGCCTTTTGCAGTCCGCAAAATCTCACAGATTCCCGAAAGATAGCTAAGAATAACATCTTTTCGAACCACCGAGGAAACTTTCAGCGAAGAACCATCTTCAGCTGAAACATCCATTAAAACTTTTATCAAGGATGTTTCTGTATACTATTTTCCAAAAATGGTCGTTTTTTTTTTTAATGATCGCGTTTGTTACCGTCATGTCGGGTGAGAAATGATCTTGCAAGATTGTTGCAAGAATGAAGTCAGCTTAAACCAATGCCTTAAATGGAAAAAAAAATTGTTTTCGCTTTCACTGTCTCATCCAATGTTGACTAAAATCTATTTTTCTTTGATAAAATGGCAACGCAGTTTTAACGAACACTTAATTTTGCAATGATGTTGAAGTCATTCCTATAGAAATAAACTGTTCATGTCAAAACACCGCGGGACTTTGGGAAATAATGTTACCCTCTGCCTTGAAGTTCTTGAAAAGGCAATCAGTCTAGCTAAGCCAGCCTTCCTTTTTTTTTTGGTTACCATGCACAAAAAGTCTCGTATTCAAGTTTCATTATTCAAAGACGGAAGAAAAACAATCTCCAAAGGCAAAAAGAATGAAAAAAACAAGCAATCATAGTAAAACATTGTTCTGAAAGTTGTTTTAGATGAGTTACGCTCATACGGATTTAAAGGGTTTCCTTGGTGAATGGAAAATTGTCGCTGAAGAGTCACCATGTTGATGTTAAGATTTTCCCATGGAATTGTTCATTTGAAAGAAAAGTGGCTGGTCGAGTGTATGTCAGTATTTCCAAAACTGATCGTGGCGAGGCGTATTAGGTCTCCTGGGAAACTTGAAGTGGTTGATGAGGAAAGGTGCAGGGGTGTCTAATTAATGGACGTTTGGGTGTAGATGGGTGTACTAAGAAGGATGAACGTTTTACTGATAGGCAGACAGACAGGAATGAAAAGGCCCTTTCGAGAGGTCTCTGTTACTTATGGGTTACCGCCACTGGGGGAAGGGAAGCGACTATGTCGGTGTCGAGAGAATGGGGGGGGGGGGGGTGTTGTTGTTGGTAGATGTAATTACTAGGGATATCATGGTAGCCCATGGTGTTGTTAACTTGACAAAGGTTTTATTAATTTCAGTGCTATAATTCCTTCTTTTATGATAATACCGGTATATAGCATATACCATATCGCCACTACACGGTGGCGCACACGGTATATAATATATCTTCAAAGTATGCAGAGCTGCCAATGCATTAAGTTCCTTTCTACGTCATGGTTGTATGGAAATTCAAAGGGCCGAGGAATCATTGCCTCATACTTTTTTGTCCGCAGAATACCAACAGGGCCTACCCCACAATATAGCCTATCATTATAGGATGGAGAAACGCCCAATTTTGCTGGCTGGAAAACGCCAGCACAAGTTTGTCATAATACACAAAAGAAAAAAAAGAAGAAAAAAGCGCAATAGTAATTGCCAAATGCGTAGTTCTAGTTGTGGACTAAACTTTCTTAATATCCATGACTTAAATCGCTATCATGTGGGGAAAATTATTTTTCATTGGCTACATAATAGGACTCCATAAATTTTGTAGGGATCTTTCTAGCCTTGAAACTACTAGTTATCCCTACCCTAGGGGTGAATGTATTTGAAATTCGACATCATCAGAGGTCAGTAACAGAGTGGAAGTCTTCCCAGTGATAACCAAGTTACCAAATACCGACATAAACCTTCCGAAAACGCGAAATAGAGTCCACTATCTGGAACAATTACACAGACAGACAAATTTATTATTTGATATTGTTTTTTCTATACTCATGGAAACAAACTGTGCAAAAACAAAAAAATAAACATAGGACAGAAGAAAAACATGTATGTGTGAAAACATGAGATCTCCTTTGATTTTGAGCTATAATGGAGAGAGCAAATTCTGTATATAATGGCGATAACCACTTTAAATCTGGATCGGTTACCCCATATTCCTGGCCCTTCACTATTAGCATGTCACTTTACCACACCCCTTCACAACTAATCCCATGAATATCCCTTCCTTTTTACGCTTAGTGTAAGTCGCTTTACCTTTCCCCGACAATCCCATTCCCAAGAAGGTCGGTACCTGTTTACCCTTAGCACTTCACTCTTACCACACCCCAACACCCTCAACCCCATGCACGCGCCGCCGATCTTTTTTACCGTAGTATGTCACACTACCTTACCCCCCCCCCCTTCCCCAGTACCATGCAACTCCAATATTTCTTCTTTCATTTTCTCTGAAAGGTTTTTCGAGGTCAAATTAATTCAGTACATGTTGCGGCCACGCGCGCAGTACGTTTGTTCAACCGCACCCGACGAACTATTATGAACTGCAGTTGCAGTGATAATGTCGCAACGGTTGAATTCATATAAAATACTTCCTTCCTGGCAGCATTTAGGCCATCCCGATTTTTCTCAGAAAGGCGTTTGTATCCATTTCGTATATTCTTACTGTGAACTGAAGCGAAAAAAAAGCAAACTTTCACGTCTGTTTATGTTTTGCATCCAACAGACTGATTTCGATGTAGAACCCAAAACACGTTCTTTTACCTTTTCTTTTTCTTCTGAAGCTGAAAGCAAATGCAAAGAGCAAAATTCAAGGAAAAAACTTCTTACAAATCGATGTCTTATTTTTTTTTTTGTTTATCGAGGAAAACCGTAAACATTGCAGAAACACATACATACATGCAACTTAAATGAATAAAAGTAAAGAATGAATGTAATTCCGAGGAAAGTAAAAGGAAGTTTCCACGCGTTATGTGCAAGGTGGACACGGGGAGGGGGGGGGGGGTCGTATATGTATTTTCCTTTTCTCTTGTAGTGAACCTCCCTTGTACTAGCTATGCTGGTTCATATGCTTTCTTTATTTAGTCGGTACGTACTTTTTCTTACACACACACACATACATACAGGGAGACAGAGAGAGAGGGAGGTGGAGAGCGAAACAAGCGAAACAAAGGCGGGGGGGGGGGGGGGGGAGACAAGATATGATATGTCTTTCGTGATGTCTGCATTTTACGAGAGTGCCTAAAGCACGGCAGGGGCACAGAGATTGGTTAGGTGCAGATAGTTATTTCTTAACTTTAATCTGATGCTGTAACTGTTTCACGTGTTTTGAAACCTACAATAACAGGGGGTAAAATCACGAAAAAAGAGTAAGTCACATCTCTTAAATATGTTCCGTCTTTTTCCCAATATCAGGAGCCGTAGCATGCCACTCATCAAACTAAGCACCAATTTCGTACGAAAAAAAAAAAATCATCCCATCAGCCTTGAAACACCTATTTTAAATTAACGTTTCTTGAAAAAGTTGGACGTAACTATAAGGAAACTTTGAATTCAAGCTGCACTTAGCTGCCATGACTGAGGGACTAATTCAACGTGTTTGGAGAGTTAATTAAGCGCTCAGTTACTGCTAATATATTCTGGGCACGATGCAGGGTTTTGGCTCCTATAAAAGAAAGACTCACTAAAAATCCTTCTTTAAGCAAATTTTCATGCGGAGAAGGACGTATCCTATTGATCAACATTATCCTGTTTATCAATACTCTCCTATTTATCGATACTATCCGATTTTCAGTACTATCCTATTTATCAATACTATCTTATTTTTCAACACACCCCCTTGCGATTGAATCGTCGTCGACCTATATTTACTAGTGAATATCGCGCCAGGTACCTGTCAGCTGGATTCGCATCATTTACATCCAGTGTAGCTCTGTGGATACCTGGCGATAGACTACAATATACCAGGGACTCGAGAAAAACCATCAACTCATCGGCAAGGAAACATCAGTTCAAATTCCTGTAAGGTTGTCCTGTCTATGTTTATGTGTATATTTGTGTGGAGGGAGGTATCTTTTTGTTTATCTGAACATTGATGTCCTGTGTTTGTGATGGTATAGCCTATATGTTCACACTAAAGGGTGGCTACATTTCCTTTAGCAATTGATATGTTCTTTGTTGAAATGGAGAGAAAAAAAATAGAAGGAAGACACAGTTGGAAACATTCTTAAACGGATTTACTCCTGGCTGAGTTATTTCATTCGGAAATCTAAGTTGCTTTCAAAACAAAACTTAAATTTTGTCAAATGTTTGATAAATTTATACTGTACGTTGAATTATAATTTTTTTTTTTTCCATAGAGATGAAAAAACGCTTCCTCGTTAATTTTAATTATTTACCAACTACATGCAAAACAGTAACGCTTCCAAACGATAACAATCAAAAGTTCTTACACTTCCATAAGGTAGTTATCGTCAAGTCAAATAATGAATGGATAATTTATCAGATAACCAAACGAGACTTGTATACGGTCAAAAAATGTTTAATTTTTTGCCAAATGGGCTGATTGGGCGTTTTGCACACATGCAAGCAGACGTTGCCAAGGCGGAGGGGGGGGGGGGGAGCTGAGGGCTGCAATTGAGGGTGAGTGGGGGATTGTGACCCAAGGAGAGCATAAACACTTCAGGTGCATTCAATGTCCAGAATGAGCCTGTCAATGGAACAGGTCATGGTGATGGCGAGTATTGCAAAAATATCTCGAGTTATTTCTTCTTTTCACTGACTTTACACCACCAATAGATACTCATGTTTCGAGCGAAAGTTTCAGTCTTTGGTTCAGATCAACCTTAAATAAGGGACCTTTGACTTCCACGCTCGATCAGAACTACCTTTGAAGGACACAAAGACCAAATGTCAGGGGGCTCGCTTTTCTCTCACTTTGTTATTTTCCAGGACTTGCGCAGAACCAACATACGGCCTCCCCCCCCCCCCTCCAACCCATACCAAGAAGAACCGCCGATATTGGAGAAACCGGCCTTCAGGACTGTTTAGGTCTTAAACCTTTCTGCTTCAATATTTCGAAAAACACATATAAGGGCGACATCGAACTAAACTGCTGGTAAACTAAGTTATCCGTTTACTTCTCTTTCTGGGAGAACCATGTTTGATTCAAAGGCATTACCAACTAGCCCTGTACTTATGGCACAATAACTTTTAAACTAATATACTCCAGTTTTTTTTTCATTTTTTTTTGTTATCGCTTTGATCGTCTGATTATCAGTCATGACGTCATAGCGCATAGTGGCTTTCCAACTTGGTGTTTACTGCTCTACTTAACTTTAGTTCCTGGGAGATTTCCTCTGATTCACGGTGATAATCAACAGGTAACCAATTAATCACCTTTGAAAAGCTAAAAAAAAAAAAAGGAAAAGATTTCAGGTATATAATCTGATTGTGCCACAAGGATATTATGTTAGGCTACTCGAGAAAGGGATGTGCTGTATGAGACAAAAAAGAAGTAGAGATGCATCCAGTGATGATTGGGAATGATTAAATGAAAAATGGAAAAAAAAGACGCAGTAAATAATTTCAGGGAGTTTCATTCAGCCGAGAAAATTCTACTCGAAAGTTCTATAAAAGGAATACGACAACAGTCAATACTTGTGTTGCTGCATTTTTTTTTTAAATATTAGGCTAGAAATAGACCCAAATAAAGTCGTAAAAGCAGTGTTACAAAACCAACATATAACTATGTAAGGGGTGAGGGGCTTGAGGGCTTGAAACTAGCTGCAAACCGGCAACAATTGCTAAACTGCGTCAATGTTTCCATGGGAACGACAATGGAGACTTTGGAGCCGCTTGACAGTGGAGAAAATTTGCCTGGAGAAGTAACGAAATTGTAAATAGTGAAATGATGCAGTTTAGCTTCATAACATGACTTGATGGTTAGGCCTACATGTAGAGTTGAAAGTATCATTGGTGGACAGATTTATGCAGAGGGGCTATGTTATATTACAATTCCTCCAACCATTTTATCGGTGGATATATCCAGCCATCCCACCTCAGATATCACCGTCTTCGGTTGATGTTAGTGATGATTCCCCCCCCCCCCCTCCCCTTCTCTTATCTCACCAATATTTTCAGATAAACCAGGTCTTGACATTGGAGGGGGCACATACTGCCATACATCAGTTGTAGGACATATCAGGAGCGTGTCCAATGCTTTCAGCAGAGAAGAGAGGTCTCGCCTTAGTGCAAGTTTTTTTTTTTTTTTTCACGACACCGCGTGAGATGGACTATCCAAGTGAAGCGCCACATCCATCGGGGGTGGCGTTAACCTTCATTAAAATATTTCGATCGGCAAGAGCTAAAGATTTTAACTTGAAATTTTCCTGCGTGTACTATCCAAGCAGAACGCCCCCACGAACTGGGGCAGAGCGTCACCACGAGTTGGGGCTGTGGGGCCACCATGCGTTGTTGGCGTGGAGAGATTACGGTGAAATGTTCGACTTTACAAAGCCCGAGATGTCAGAAAAGGGCACTTCCCTGTGTCCTTGGTTGCGTGTGTCCAGCTTTGAAATAGGGATCTCAAGTCTGCAATTTCTTAATTCAAGGGGAGAACATTAATGTATGGAAATGGTAATAATTTGGATCGCCTTTATATTTCTACCTATTATATTGCATTCGCTGAGGCCGCGAATAGAACCTTAACATTGAAAAAAAAATCTTCCGATCGAGGTCATGAAATATCTAAGCTGCAGGGAACTGTATGGCCTAAGGCACCCACCAGATCACCGGAAATGGCGTTTCCGAGCCATATTTGTCCGCTTATCCCTCCCCATACGAATAAATGTGGCTAAAATACGTTTTCAAGGAAGTTGGCATTTTGGGGTCAAAATGTGTTGTGTTGGGGGGGGGGGGGTATATTCCCACATGTCCCCTCCTGATGATGCCACTTCTCAACACTTGACTGAAAGAAAATGTTGGGGTAAGTTTGCTGAGCTGATCATCTTAATTTTAATAGCCAGTGGTTCCACATAACGAGCTGCAATGCATTATGTTAAGGCGTTCGTAAAATAACCACTCCGTTTCTGCCAGCTGAACCCAATCTTCCAAGTTTCAAGTATAATATGCTTTCATTACCAGGCTCTTTCTTAAAGTGATACGTGAGTAGGCAACACTTTGGTAAGGCTTTTTTATTGCACCATTCAGACAATCTGGGAAAATAAATAGGTTTCAGTTGGTTAATTCTGCCATGTTATTTCAAAGTCATCTAACATGACGACAAAAAGTGTAGCACACGATGATGTAGTGGTTGACAGTTTTCATTCAAATCAACGGTGTGCTTCTTCCAACAAGCCAATGGGAAGTATACTAGTATTGAATATACGACGTGAGTTGTATGTTTTTGAGGCACCAGTGAAACCTGTACTGTTGCATATTCATTACGTGGGCGCTTTTACTAAGAACCGTTAATTTCCAAATATGATTTCTGTTTTTTACTGTTTTCATGCCAACCCTGTTGCTTTTCAAAGAAGTTACTGTCATTTTCCTTCATTGAAAGACATAGTCCGTCCATGTACAACCTCGCGTGTACATTTAAGTATAAAGACAAAGTTAAGATCAAACATAATCTTATTCTTATGGTTTTTCAGTACACACCCAATCACTTTAAGAAACTTGACGTTGACTTACTTGATCAACTTTTGTCTAAGATAACTTTTACTTTTATTCACATTTTAGAGTGTTACCACCTTATTCTTACTGAACGAAAAACGGTTAACTGTTGTATAGAAAACAATTTGTAATATAAGTAACACAGCTTGCTTATTGTCTGAATTTTTATCTAATTCTTGTATAATCAAGTCGTTGTTCCAGATAATATCTGTAAAGGAAAACAAACTTTTCTGAGTATTACTAAAACCATGCATCTGACTGCATTTGTTTCGTGGCTTTGCGTTGAGCGGAAAAACCGCACAGTACTGCAAGCAGGATGACTTGTATTAAAACTTTCTACGTCACCCACTTCATATCAATGAATAATAAACAGTTCTACACAAACAATCTGATTGGCGGTTAGTCATTACCTATGACTCATGATTATTCACACTCATTCTTTTTTTCTAGAAGACGAAAACATTTTTACAGCAACCAGAGAATTAGAAAAATCAGAGAGCATTTATACCGTTTTCTACAATCTTTAACTATCCGTTATTAACATTCTAGCCTTGTGATTGGTTGGTTAAGGTGTCATTTGACCGTCCGTTATTGTTCAATAACAGGGAATTTAACTCATTAGTATGTTCTAAAATAGATATTGAGAGCACGGGGGCCAAAAACAATTGAAAGTTAGAATTTGTTGAATGAGGAAACAAAAGAATTAACAAACTAACTATAAGAAGGTGACTATAGCAAGCAGTAATTCATGCTTAATATATGAATATTCATCATTATTCACTTTCTGTTGTGGAACTTTACCATTGAAAGTTACAAATGGGGGGTCAACGTAGAGAAGATTCTGAGAAAGTTGTTCTAAATAATACTCTGTTTACTGTTGGATCTGTTTGACAATACAGAAAAAAAAAGCTTTCACCAAGTCGTTTTTAGTTCCATGTACCCTTTACTAACACAAAATCTCATATTTTCCAACCAGTTTTATTTTTTTTTTTTTTTTACTTTCAATGTATGGACCACTTTCTACGTTATGGTGTTGTTTTGCTCATTTCCTGAATTAATTTTATCGCCACTTTAAATTTTTATTACAATATACCGTGAACTAAAATGGATGACACGATTTAGTTTCGTGTCGGAATTTTTATGAACTTTATATCGATATGTAAGTAAAATGAAAGCCGCAATACCCATGAAAACACATTTTTGTTGACGCCAAATTTTTCTTTTTTAATGTAGTGTAACTTTTATTCGGCCTGTACTATGTGTATTTCAATCACCGCTTTATTCAATCCTGTTTTGAAGATTTAATAACATTAATATGATGTCAGAAGATGGGTTCCAAATCCTTATCAAGAATAGTAGTAATGTGAAATCTATGAAGTCAAAACAGGAGGGAGAAGTGGCCCTGCGGTAAGAACGATAAGACGGAGGGGGTAGGGGGTGGTGGCTGGTAGGTGCTGGGTGACGACGAAATATTAATTCAGTGTATTCGAACAATGGTACAGTAGTCGTTATGGGTATTGATGAACACGGTCATAACATTAACTCAATTTATGGTTGTTTCAATGTTTGCAAATGTGATAAAAATATGATATATAAATTTCATTTTTTTTTTGTGGTTCCTCCTCCGCATCTCTCCCCCCCCCCCCCACCCTCCCCTTCACACGTTACAAGGAATATTATGAAAATTAAAGGTACAAATGCAAAAGCTAGATTTGCAGACTTGGTCAGACTAAAGTTGGTGACATGACAACAGCTAGTTTCCTCGTTTGATTCCAGCAATTCCACGCCATCATTTTACAACAAGTTCCTTGGTTTTCGTCAATTTACGGTTAGATAAAGGATCAAAATGTAAAAATACATTGTAACTGCAACGTCCATAGAAAAGGCATTTATATCAGATGTCCTGGTTGACAGTGTCGAGCTGCTAAAATAGAAGCGATGATCGAAAATTATAGGACTTAAATCTGGAACTCAACTTCAGATTATATTACAGTAACTTTTCTCAGGGTATTACATTAATGACACAATTCTTTAAATACTGTAGCTCTTCCATGTCTCTAGAACGGAGAAATGGAGATACAGAGAGAGGGGGGAGGGGGAGCGGAAATGTGTGGGGAGTTTCAGTTATTGCAGTCCATTTAACTAAATACTAAAGAGAATCTGGTCACCTTAATTTCTGCAAAAGCTATAACTTGCGGTCTTCTAAAATACAGGAAAATCTTCTTTTTCTTCTTTTTTAAGAAAATCTGCAATGAACGCCATTACTCATTCGAAGCCCGACTCTGTACGTCACTGGATCGCAGAGACCATCCATTCTAGAAAAGTATACTATTGGTTACATCGGTTCACGCTTTCAGGGCTTCTTCTTTCAAAAGCTTCATCTCCTCAAAAAAAAAAGTATGCATGTGATGAGTGACGGAGAATGCATCATTTGAATTTTGAAAAATTTGGGTGAACAAATTATTGTTGAGCAACAAATAACTGAATTTCTATCTGTAAGAAACTTATTTTTTGAAAAGAAGGCTACTGTCCTTCCTTACTTTGAATAATCTATCATTCTGCAGTGTCCATCATAGTTTTAAAAATATGGTTGTTTTCTGTAAAACAAACGTCTTATTTCACTTTCAAGGAATATTCTCTTGAATTTGTTTTTTACCGACACCTTTTCGGTCCCCATGGCAAAGTGTTGTTCATACTTCAAGATATTTTTGTTTCGGAAAGACTCCTTTGGTCAAGAAAGAGTTCCGCTTGCCTCAAGGCTACAAAAATACCATATATAACAGGCACATTTTTTTACAGTTTTTGTAGTTCTTTGAAATTGAAGCTCATTTAAAGTTGAAGTTTGACATCAAGAAACTTAGACTGGGTTTACACTGTAGGTTTACCTTAAAATATTGTAGAAAATTAACCGTCGCATTTCTTAAAACTATCATATTTTTAAGACGGTTAGATTATAAAGAAGTAAATAGGAAGTTAAGTGGTTGTGTGACATCACAGATTTCATCTAATGCAATATACCATCTTGAAATAGATATTTTCCCTGAAAATTATAAACTTTCAAACAGAATGCATGCAATCGAGATTTAGTTTTCACCAGTGCATAGAAAAAGAAATTCTAATTTAAGACCTAATTTTTATGAAATATCATTTCTTTTCAGTGGTTAATCCCTTGAACACTCTTGCCGTCCAAACAAACTTAACCTCCTGGTACACAGATAACGACATGTGGACAACCTTTGTGTGTGTGTGTCAAAGCTGATGAACTTATCTCTGTGAAAATATTACGAATATGTGATTCTCTTTCAGGAAACTAGGTTTTCCTTGCCTCTCAGTCCAAATTCCTCTCACCACAGGCCAACGACATAGACTAGGGGGCAGTTTACTTTATTAACTGAAAAATTAAAATTAAAAAGAGAAGAAAAATCAACTATGTGTTTTACGCAATCTGTCCACGTGCAGAGTTGTTAATTTCTCATTTACTTGTCACAGTGAACAAGCTTTGTTTATGCGGCAATTAAAGGTTCAAATATTTGTTCTGCTTCTTTTTTTTTTTTCTCTTCTTACTCTCTTTGTTGCCACCGTTCCTTTTGTTTTTCTTGATTAAGAGAGACGTCAGCCGTGCGTTAAAGGATGTCGGTTTAAGCAAACCTGGCCGAAGTGTAGGCGGTAAGGTGATGCCTTTGCCCCGCAGATTCAGGCCCGTTATTCACGGGTTGACCTTTGCTCACGCTGTCGTACAGACACGCTTTCCATTTTATTTTCCGATCTGTTGGTCCTTATCATTCTATCGAACGCCGTTCTTACTTGTAGACTGAAGCAATGCCGCCCGTTACGGTCGACGACGTGGACCAACAACACGTCCGGGTGGAAAAAAGGCGTCAAGTGCCTTTCCTCTCTCAGTCTTATTTTTCTTTTTCTTATCATGTCCGATCAGCCATTGAATCAGTCCGGGATTAAGTATCCTCCAGAAATGACATTAATCATATTTTAAAGATGTGTACATGGCGTTTATGTATGGACGTTGTTGTATACAGTACTAATACTAGCTGCTGAAGTATATATGTAATAACAAGCGTACCGAGTAGTCTGCACTCGAGCCGTTAACTCAGCCGTGCACTCGATGTACAACAGCTTAGGCCGAGCGTCCTGCCAGCTTAGGCGGAGGCATCCAGTGTGTGTCAGTAGCGTGAGACGGAAATAAGATTAGTTGAATGATACCAAAAACAAAAAGAGAGATAGAGATGGGAAGGTTTGAGAGAGAAAACACCAACGGAAATAATTTTTAATTGAAGAGGCACATTTGAGTTGTTCTCCGAAATTTGCTTAATTCTCCTAAACCTGTAGAGTATCCATCACATGCCAATAGCATGTGGCCAAAATAAGAGGATCCCTGTGTGCAGTGTAACATGCAAAGGGACATTAGTGATTTACGATTCAATTTGGTTCCTGAAAATTTTGACCAGGCACTTTTCACATTTGCACTAATTCATATGCACACAGCCGGTATAAGTTAGGGTAAAAAATTCAAAATATTTGACAGTTTTCGTAACTATTGGATATACAATTTGACTAATTATCAGTATTATAATTTTCACATTATAAAGCCTACGCCCTTTAATGTGCTTCGTTCCCCCCCCCCCCCAATGATTTGACGATTACTGAACGCGTATATGGGGACCATACCCCAGGGCCTTACCACGAACACGCCACAGTTAGTTACCCTGTGAACACTTGTCGAAGAGAGTAGGAGAATCTGGCCCGTGCCCATTCTCGATCAACATAGCTATAGGGTCCTCGACGGGGCCCAAGAGAACCTTCCTCCCGTGAATTTGATAAACATCGACAAACATAAACAAGTAAACATGCGTCAGCCTAGTGACTCAAACTGATATCTTCATAGCGTTGCAAACACAGGTCTACAAGGTTAATGATTTTCCTCTTAGGTTTTGATTTTCCTAACCTTAAGTAGCAGTTAGATTAGCCTATAACGGAAGAAATGAATTTCTCCAGAGAACACTTTGGGGAATAAAGTCTCGGCCATTAATGTTGTACGGTACCCCAATAATACAACAATCACTATATTTGCTCTTCGCAAAATGCCAGGGCATGTACCCCCCTTCTCTCCAGTCCGACTTTTTTTTTTTAATTCTGTAAGGGATTTTTATACCTAGTAAGATTAATCTGTAGTCTCTGCAATACATTTTATGCAAAGGTAAATTAAACGACGCGTGGTCAGGTCAGTGCTACCAGGGGGTCTCTAACAACTTCCTGTTGCGACCAAAGTTTACACTTGAAAAGATTCCAAAAAGTTTGAATTGGGGCAGCGGCATGTGGGGGGGGGGGGGGATGAGGGATATAGTTTTTGCGATTTGGGTGATTTGAGTGCCTAAAATATCTGCCCCTTAGGCGATGCAAATAAGGGAGCGTAAACTTCCGTTTTTATTACAATGTAATCGAAATTACGATTTAGTTTTTTTTTTTTTTTTTTTGTGAAATATTTACTATATGTTCCTAGTCGGAAGTCGGATTGAAAACTTTATGGATGAGGAAGGAGATAGAAAAAAAAAAGTGACTGACTAGTTTCTTTCGGTTTCTAAGCTTTTAAAAAGACTTCATTATTTCCATTTTTGCCATGAAGTTTATCAGATCTCTATCTTTTTTCTTTCACTATTGTACATTTTAAATAAAAGGCATGTACATGGCTTGCTAGGATGATTGAACTACCAGACCGTGACAAGAAGAAAAGGACAAACCACTTGTCACCTGGAAAAGTGCAGGGATACACAAATAAGCTAGTCGCTGTTTTCAAAAAAAAAAAAAACAAACAAACTTAACCTTCCACTCTTTGAAGCTGAATGACAGGTTAAAAACCAGGTCTGACTTGGAGTTTGATTATATTCATTCCCTTTAAACCTCAGGACACTTGATGTGCAGGCGTTCCGTCAAACCTTATCTGTTGCAGACGGAAGATCAATGACATAAAACGTCGGCGGCGCAGATATGGCCTCCTCTCAGTCTAAACGGAACCAAATTCATGCAGCCAGGGTCCCTGTCATGCACCTGGGCCTGAAATACATATATACATATAAAGCCTGAAATATATATAAGGCCTGAAATATATATATATATATATATATATATATATATATATGTATATATATATACATATATGTATATATATATATATATATATGTCGGTATATATTTTTTTTTGTCAAGCCTGTATACTATTTCGTAATTACGTTATTACTGGAGTTCACATTGGTAAGTGGTGACAATATTTATAAATAAGAAAATACATGCTTCCAAACCAAACACTCGGGGGCATATAAAATTCACAATCGTCCTAGCAATAAATGCTAAATAAACAAAGGATAACATAAGACATATGATGTGAGTTCCTCTTATGACATCATAAATTTGCATACTAAGAAATGTTTATTCATGATGCAGGTATAGGACAGGAATTTTTCCTTAAAATTGTCAATATTAAATGGATTTTGATGGAATTTAATTCCAACATTCTTACTGAGTAACACAGAATATATTCCAAAAGGTCTTTTTCATGTTATACAACCTTTAACATTAGTCTGTGCAAAAGCGCTAAGTTGGAGTGTTTTTTTTTTTTGGGGGGGGGGGGGTCATCGCATGGAAACACAAATAGGCCCATGTAAGAAAGCTCTTCTGACTAACCACAACGTATGGCAACATCACTTGAACGTTGTAAACATCACTAATGAACGTACGGGAAGCTGTCTTCGATGTCTGATAATGCAAATTAATTTGGCCGTTAAATCTCTGAGGCGGAAGATTCTGTCTTAAGCCTGATACGGTCAATAACTAAACCTGCACCAAGGAAATGCAACGGCTAGGTTACAAGAGAGACCAAAACCGTATCATAATCCGGGCTATATTAAGCTCAGGTCGATGGCAGACGTAAAACCATCCGTGTTTAGGTGGACAACAAAAAAAAAAGATATATATACATAGGCGTGTGTTGTCGAACGCCTTCCACGTGCTCGGCCTCGATCGGCATAAGAGCGATTTCCCGGTAAGTGGCCTTCCAGATAAATGTTTCCCACCGTCCCGTAACGGCAGCATGGGGCTTTGCGTGTGTGTCTGTGTATGTGTGATTTACAACCGAAATATTACATAAGACTTCCTAAGTTTTTATATTTCATGATATACCACTCAGCGACGTGGGCAATTCGGAAAAAATAACAAAACTACTCTTAACTTAATCTTTTTCATTCCTTTTTTTTTTTGTACTTTATCGTTTGGTGTCACCGTATGGATTGATGGCGGCCGTTCGTCATCGTGGGTAATGCCACCCCACCCTGCCGTTGTATGTCGTCGTGATCTTTGACCTACAAACGTAAGAAAAGACTGAAAAGACTAAAAAAAAAAAAGGAACTTTTGCATCACGTGACCAGCCATACTCCACTTTACGTCACACACCATGTCAGCATTAAAAGATTTTACCGTCTCGATAGTGGAAATTATACATTGTTTGAACGTTTGCCTGTCATTTCGTATTAGTGTTATTGATAGCTTTATGATGCGTGTTAAATGGAAGACTTGGGATGTTAGTTGCGGGGTGGTTTCAGATCAAAGCAAAGATGGGGGAAGGGGAATCTATGGGAATGGTTTGATTTGAAAGAGTGGTGACGAGGAGAAACTATCGAACTGTAGAATTGGATAATTAAAAAAAAAAAAAATAGCCTAGGCCTATACAAAATTAGTTGAATAATTGCCTCCCCGGAAAGAAATACCTAAACAGGCCTTTAAAACAATCTCCTGAAAATTACTTATACAAGAAGAGTTACGACCATTGGATCATTGGCGGTTGAGCAGTATGGCTCAACTAGCGCCAGATGAGGCAAGTGTACCGTGTAATGCAGGTTTTTATACGCCCGAACAAATTCGTGAGAATCAGACGAATCATTATACAGCCAATCAGCCAATCAGTGATCGTTATTAAGGTTACTTTTACGGTCACGGGTTAGGATCGTATACAAGCAACAGAGCTCGTTCGCCCCGGTAATTCGCCCTCAAATGGTTCGGGAGAATAGTCGCAAACTTTCCTACAAGACGCGCATTACGCAACAAGAGTGGGATGCCCATAAACGCATGTTAAGAGATATTTTTGCCCCCTGTGCTCCCCCCACCCCTCCTTGCTCCCCTGCAACATTTTGCGGTCTTACGCGTCAGCGAAGTTCCATTGCTCATTAGACAGCTAAATGTCATACATGACAAGACGACTAAAAATAGCTCTGTGACAGTGATGACGTCACTGAAACTCGTCATTGTAAATCTGCCTTCGAGGTGTCACCAGGGAGCTCGTGTCACTCGAGTATCCAATATTTTGTCTAAAAGTGACGTAAGAACCAAATAACTTTCCCGACTGAATACAGTGTAGCCCCCCCCCCCTACATGTCCTCCAAAAGTTAATTCTTACCAAGTCACAGACAAGGCGCATATTTTCAATCTTGACCGAACTGTTTTAACAAATTTTGCATAAAAGTACAGTAATTTCCTTATTTGGTAAAAGATTGGAATATTGTAAACATCAATTGAATCACTTCAATGATTCAAATCTGTCGAGAGGTGTCCTGCTGTGACAGACCAAAACAAATTTAAATTGAATTTTCGATTGAGGCCATACCTGGGTCTATTCCATGTGTATATAGATATTTTGTTTTTCCCAGTTCCGTTTTGTTCTTCCAACACGCAATTGTGCTGATTAATGCATCGCCAACATTTTGATATATCGGTTTAAGTTATCTCTCTTTTATTGATATCATTAATTAAAATTTTGATTCCCTAGTAAAGGAAACCTTTATCGTGGGTTTATATTAAGTTTATGAAAACTGAAATGAAAATGCTAATATTTAAGAAGGATTTCTTTATCAGGAGATTGCAGGTAGCAGTCCCCTCTTCGCGTTTAATGAAAGAAAACCGTTGTAGAGCCTTTCAAATAGTGTGATATTTCAAATACATATTTTCTTTTCAAAGAAGAAGGCACCATTTAGTGAAAAAGGAATACAAATTGAAGAAAAAACGAACTTTGCATGAATGTTATCCTTTTCACGCACTCCGCACTCGTCGTCGTGTCGTTGCGAATTATTCACCGTTCAACAGAATCGTGACGTCACATATCCCCCCCCCCTCCCCTTCGATACGGCGAGGTAACACTCAAAGTAACACTGGTGCAGGGCTGAAAATGTCGAAAGTAGCACTAATTTTTAAATAATCCTGGCCGGTCATTTGAACATTATAAGCCAGAAATTGACAGATCTCAAGTCATACACTAACATAGCCTCTTTGTGAACGCGCTAAATAGAAATTAGCTTTAAATGTACAGACCTAGCTTGGCCGGGATGTATTTGTCACGTAATCTTATAGGGGCATGAACTACATAATACCACGGAGCTACCACAAGTGTGTGTAGGAGAGCTACCAAAACTGTGTGCAGTAGCTCCACAGTAATACTTGGGGAACATGGCGGGAAATTTGAAATTGTGTATATTGAAATCATCGTGAACTTGATTTACACTGGAGCAATGAGCTAGAGATTGAGCAGTCATTCTTACGGTCACGTGATGCATCCTGACATGTTTAATTTTAAAGAAATTCCCGATCAAAGTTGCACGTTGAAATTGTTATGCGTGGCATTCACTCTAAACTTGCTAAATTTGGGTTTTCTACAATAAACAAACTTTGTGTGAACATCCCCTAAGTTCCGGGTAATAGTTTGAGAAGTCTGTACTTCGATAGGTTAGTATTTCTGATGCTGCCTGTGTTTGTGTGTGTGTGCTTAAGGTTGAACGAGACAATGGGGTTGGGGAAGGGGAATTGAGCGGTAAGGGGGGGGGGGGAACCATAACAGGGTCCCGTAAATTAGGATTTTTTTTATTTAAAACGTAAAGTATATTAATGACTCATGATGCTACCAAGTGATTTCTTTTTCAGTTCGCTCTTCATATTTTAGTCAAACTATTGCAAAAGTCAAGCGATTTCAAAAGTGGGGGTCACAAGTGATGGGTAGGGGCAGCGTTGGTGAGGGGCAGGTACCCACTGAGGTTGATTTGATTGACGTGCATTGGCGATCGATGTCTGGTTAGTTCCTTATATCCTATAGCATTCATTATGAAGAGCTACAGATATCCCTCTGGAACGTAACAAGTAAACTGTGAATGTGATCATGGGTATTCTCTTGTTCTTCATAATACTGTTCCCGGACACTTCCCCACCCAGGAAACTTCCCCTCCCCCCGAAATTTCCCCTGACAATTACCCTAACTCTGTCCTTAACCGTAACTATTTTCCTGATGGAATTGTCATGGGGGAATGAATTGTCCCAGGTGAAATTCTCCGGGTTGCGAATTTTTCGGGTGGGAATGGCCGAGGAGATAGTCCGAGGTGGGGGGGGGGGGGATTTTGAGGGGGGAATCGTCGATGGGTGGGAATTTTGTCCGGGGATGTAGTTTTCCGGTCATGCATAATACATCATGATTTTTGTCCTAAAATCTCCGCTCCATTCCATTATGGTTTAAAGACCTATACTTTTATTGACCAATGTAAAATTAGTGGACATTATATCGAATCTTTGCCCCAGAGACCGTGTGCACAAAGTTCCCGTACACTTTTTAAAGGCCAAGAAGAAGTTCATGAGATGTCAAGCAAAGAATTGCTCCAAAGACCGATGTGACCTCAATGGAGTCGTTCACCGAGACACCGGTGGAATGCCTACGTCACACGGGGTAAATGTGACACAAACAAAATGGCTACCGCTGTGCGTGTACGGTATTAA
The DNA here is from genome assembly GCA_021234535.1 of Stichopus chloronotus. Lineage (NCBI taxonomy): Eukaryota > Metazoa > Echinodermata > Holothuroidea > Aspidochirotida > Stichopodidae > Stichopus > Stichopus chloronotus. The sequence goes on along the minus strand of CM037832.1, from coordinate 26,404,231 downwards.
TTCGTCAATGGGATAGACCAAAACCCGTCGTTGCGTAGGCGGAGGCAACCTGATTCTCGGTGACGCGCCGTCTGCGAACGCGACTTACTCCCCTCGGAGAATCTTTGATTGACACCAAAACAAAGCGCCTTCATTGGTAAAGAATTTTATTGACGAAAAATCCAGAAATCTCGTCCCTAAAATTAGAACAAAATATTAAGACATACGTAGTACATATTTCAACAGCATGACGCAGCAAAGTTTACAAACAACTTGAGACCCCATGGTTACGATGATGTTACATATCTTTTACCGGTAGTCATATTGAGGAGGAAAAAAAACAAGACAAATAGAAAAATAAATATCATTGCATCAGCTGTTTTAATTTCTAATATTATCATTCCGTTTTATTTTTTTTCTCTAGCTTCAAATTTTGTGATTTTACAAATTCACTCGGTTTTGATATTTGTCAGAATGGAGATTGCTTGCTCCAAAAAAAAAAAAAAAAAATGAGCTTTGAAAACTTCTACGAATTAGGACAAATAAAATAAGAAAAGCAGAGAAATATCTTTAAGGAACTTTTATTTGTTTATCTCTCTGCGTTGTAGTTTATCACACTATAAAGCACATAAAATATCCTATAGAGAATTCCGTATGATTTGTCGAAACTGACAATGAAGAATTGTGAGGGAGGGGGGGGAGGGGGTGATGAGAAGTAGCAAAGGGGTGATATGAAGGAGTAGAGAAGAGGAAAGGGACCCCACTTGATAAAAAGGAAATGACAGCCAAAATGATTCTCCTACATAAATGTTTTATGAACGAATCGTTTGGAAAATTTTAAAACAGTCACTCTGTCAAAACTGTCACAGTTATCGTAAAACAGTACTCTACGGTACCGTACTGCAACCGATAAACAGACAGGTCCTTTGCAGAGATTGGCAAAGAAACCTTCTCGTCACAGTTCCCGATTTGTGATAACATTTTTAGATGTTTTGCTCCATAACGGAAAGCAGATCTCCTAAAAGCCCTGGTGATAATGGTAATGATGGAAACGATGACGATGACAATGGATGGGAGATGATAACCCCTCTACCCCTCCATTATTTCCTCCCCTTCCATGAACTGCCCGTCTGGAACGGCCCTTTGACATTAATCGAGTAGAAGACTACGTTAGATACCATTGTAAGTAGGTAAAATTGTTTTGTGCCAGGAAACTAGAATTAGGTTATGATAACATTTCAGTGGTTGTATAACAACACAATCAACTACACTAAAAACTGGAATCTGCAGAATTCTAAAAAACACACTATGTGCTTGGTATATATATATATATATACCAAGTTTTTCAATATTAGTTTGTGCTGAAGAAGGACACAGGCGTGTCCAAAATATACACCTTTTCTTGTAAAAATTTTTGTGCTTCAAAATTGTCATATTTGTTAACATATATATCTATATAGTATACGGTCATTACATTCCAGATTACACTGACTTCGATGAATTTGTTGATGAAACTGACTGGGAATTGCAAGAATTATGACGCACTACTGGTTAACTGGCATCACATTTACAAAGTACTTTCTCTTGAGGATCATGCATTGGAACTTTGGAAGTAAAAGTTGCGTACTCATGTAATACGTCGCAGGCGAAAAGAGAAGGAAGGACAAGGCTTTCCAATAGTTCCGGTGTTACCGTAAATGTAAGCAGTTTGAGGGGAAAACATGTACGCTAAAAAAAGACGTGGGGGGGGGGGGGGGAAATAAACCTCTAAAAGGTAGGAGGGCGGCGGGAGTTGGGAGGGGGTGCTGTGAAGAATAGAGTAGGAAGACCGGAATAAGGGACAATCTAGAGGTGTTCTTACTTCTGCATGACCGTTGTGGTAGTTTACCCCATTACCTCTCAAAGTCCACCCCCCCCCCTCCACTCACACTGCCAATAAAAAAGGCTTAAAATGACAGTAAATAAAATACTGGAATACTGATATATACCCATACCTCTGGTAAAATGGACGAACTTGTGAAGGAAGGACAAGGCTTTCCAATAGTTCCGGTGTTACCGTACCTGTAAGCAGTTTGAGGGGAACACATGTACGGTAGAAAATTTGCAAATTTGCAACTATTATCCGGCGTATCGACCAGAAACAATTGAGTCGTGGGCTATTAAGATTTATTAGAAAACACATTGGTAAAAATTAAAACAATAATCTTCCGGGTTTGATGTTGGTTAATAAGAATTCAAGTACCCGTGTTTAACAGCTAATTCCTATTGTTCCTTTTGTCTATCTACCGGGCACCCGGGAGAAGCAATTAAACAACAAAACAAAATGCAATGCAATTCTTAAACTGATTGTTTCGTGCACACCAAGCCCGTACAGTCAACTTTGCGGTGTTCCTGTAACTTGTTTTCGTCTCCTAAAATTTCTAGGGGTGACAAAACTGTTTACATTATGTCACGTTTGCATCGGGGCAGACCCGTGTATTCCCCCCCCCCCCCTCCCCCTTCGCGCCTCACAATTCTGAACTGGCTACGAGCCTGGTGGAGGCACATTCGAAAGCCAGTGTTTCAGAAGTAGTGAAAAGGTAGGCCTGTACACTCTACAGGGGCACCCATATCGACAAAATAGATTAGCATTATTAAGTCTAAACGAAGTGCGCCTCACGAGCGGTTCACATGTAACGCCCCTTTTTGGGGGGTCAATAAAAAAATTTCGGCGTGGATTTAGGGAAAGCAACAATAACATATTTTCTGCAACAAAAATGCCAGTAATCACACGTAACAACATCAAATAAGATTTTACACGTCAGTAGGCCTATACAAGTTACTTCAATTTAAAATTAACATAACTGTAAATTTGTTGGGTAAACATCTTCCAAATCTGTTGGACAGCAGTGCACACTGTCATTTCTTATTTGTGTCTGCAGGTGTTTTCAAAAAGACAGAACAGACCGTTTCAGACAGTCTTTGCCAAACTTACCGAATTCTATTTATATCACCCCCCCCCCCAGATATGTTGGAATTCAAGGTATGGTTATTTTGTGATTTCTGTGACACTCCCAGTTTTCAGTCAATCAAAACGGAAGATCAGTTTTTCTCACCGTGATGGTCTGGAATGATGATCTGACCTACATCTGAAAATGCGACAGAGATGGTTGGTTTTTATAGAATCTTTCTCTTAAAGTACTTTCCAAACGATTTTTGCCCTGTATGGCAAGACAGCTTTGCTTTTAACGTTTTGCAATATCAAATCTGTTCATATATAATTCACGTATGGAATTTGTTCGAGAATTTTTTACGTTCGTTATCTGACTACATCTTCTTGGAAAACAGAAGTAAATGCAAACGTTTGATTTTTCGTAGGTAACCTGATACTATTCATCGAAAGCTGAGATCCGACGTTTCGCTGTTTGCGCGTTACATTATTCTAAAAGTACCGTTGGATTTGTGCCACGTTGTTTCATGAGAACGCATTTTGCCTAACAGAGTTTGGGCTTCATTTATTGCTCCCTGACGGTAATTGCGGTTTTTATATATATTTCTATGTTTACCCAGTTAATGATGAACGTGCAGACTTGCCTTAAATGTAGGCGTATATAAGTAGCAGCATGAAGGGTTACAGTGACGTGTGGTGATGATGTTGAAACAAGTGATGATTGGAATGATGATTGCTATAATCATGATAAAAATGACGACGACTGTAATGATGATGATGACGAGGATGATGATGATGATTGCAGTGATTATATTGACTGAGATAATGATGATGATGATGGTGGGAAAGACATGATGATTGCAATGATGATGCCTGATGACAATAATGATGATGATGATTGATAATGCTGATGATTATAATGATGACGGTGGTGGTAATGGTGATAATGAAAATGTTGATGATGACTAAGATTATCACAACGATGATGGTAGTGTTTATGGAAATGATGATAATGATGATTACAATCATGATAGTGTTAATTATGATGGTAATAATGATTGGTTATATTACCAACAATAAGGGTGATAATGATGTCAATTACACATGATCATGATGGTGATGATTATAACGGTATAGTGATGGCGATGATTACAAAGATAAATGAAGTGGTAATGATGGTGGCAATTGGGATAATGATTTCAATCATGACCATGGTGATAATGATGAGGGTGATGAAACAAATGATGATTGCAGTGATGGTGTTGAGGATGATGGTAATGTTAATAATGGTGACAATTACAATGATAATGACGGTGATGATAATGCTCACAACGACGGAAATGATTACAGTAATGATAATGCAATAATGACGATTTTGGTGATGATGATGACGATGGTGATGATGATAATGATGATGATGCACAGTGATCGACGATGATATGACTATTACAATGATGTTAATGATGATGTCAATGATGGTTTCTTTGATGATGATGATGATGATGATGATGATGATGATGATGATGAAGATGATGATAAAGATGATGATGATGATAAAGATGATAAAGATGATAAAGATGATATGATGATGATGATGATGATGATGATGATGATGATGATAAAGATGATGATGATAAAGATGATGATAAAGATGATGATGATAAAGATGATGATGATAAAGATGATGATGATAAAGATGATGATGATAAAGATGATGATAAAGATGATGATGATGATGATGATGATGATGATGATGATGATGATGATGATGATGATGATAAAGATGATGATAAAGATGATGATAAAGATGATGATAAAGATGATGATAAAGATGATGATAAAGATGATGATAAAGATGATGATAAAGATGATGATAAAGATGATGATAAAGATGATGATAAAGATGATGATAAAGATGATGACAAAGATGATGATAAAAATGATGATAAAAATGATGATAAAAATGATGATAATGATGATAAAGATAATGATAATAGTGATGGTGAAAGTGATTTTAAAGATGACATGGATATGACGGTGATGTTGATATTTAATGATGTATGTTGTTTCATATAGGAGCAAGTAAAAATCGATAAACGTAGCATATCGATTATTAGTATCGCATTTATGTTACCATGTTCCTCATACTATCCACCCAAACATTCAGGTATCTCCTAGACTATTTGCTTTGTACTGATACCTAGCAATGTAATCGAACTTAAAACTTGATTTTTCCATGGGATGTTCCATTGAACCTTTGAAGGATATCATTCAAGGTTTCTCTTCCTCTTAAAGACTTTTACCGGAGATGGTCTTGGGAAAATCGGGTACATGTTTGATCCCGACACAATGCCCCTAGAGGCCCCCCATGTTGTTACAACCATGAATGGGTGCCACAGCAGGCGTCATTAACACCCCCTTATTGGAGGACTAAACCTCCTTTGATTTTAATCTGTTTGTTAGGTCAATATACACTATCTAATGAACCATACCCATACATCACCCCGCGTTAAGAGACCGCCCACTTTTCATTCAGAATAGAGAATCATTTTGCTTTTCATTCCCCAATATTTCTTGGGTTTTCTTTTGACGGTGAATTTTAAAAAAGGGGTGAATTCTTTTACCTTTTCTTTCTGGTAAGTTAATAAGGGGGGGGGGGGGAGGAATGTGAACTGGCGTGTGATAAAGCTCTTAAGCATAAATGCATAATTTTCATTGAATACGTGCCGTCGTAATTTCCTTATTTTATCTTCTTTTTTCTATTTATTTGTGAAGTTTCTTTTTTTTTCTCTTTTATTCTTGAACCTAATTTTTTGTAATATATGGCTGAATGTTTCTATTATCCTACATCACAAAAGGTTTAACTTGTTAGGTTATCAATGGGTAAAAAGTGACCAGTGCGCATTATATACCTTTACAGTCAAACAGGGATATATTTATCAAATAATTTTCTCACGCAATATACCATGAGCTTTTTTTAGTCACTGACCTGAAAAAAATTTAAAGGAAAGAAAGCCGTAGTATTAACCCCACTTACGTGCACGATATGACATATACCGCATGTATAAGACCCAATTGTGAAAAGCGGCCTCTTTTCATTAACTGACCAAACCAAACTTTGTATGGGCTGTACGTTATAGAAATCATTCAAAATCGTATTCCGGTAAAATCAAAGACCACAATAATATAAAAGTACTCTACCGCAAATATATGACTACCGTTTATTGATATTTTTTCATTCATTTTTTTTTTCATTCACGTCGCCAATTTATTGTTTGTTTTTATTAGACTCCATACAAACATAAATTTGGTTCTCTGGAATTGTACTTCAACTCATGATGTATTACGTCTGTCGTCAAATTCCATTGCAGTTGTACAAATTGAAAAGGAATTAAGTAAATTGATTCTACTGGGGCAATCAATAGGACATATACGTAGTATACAGTGTGTTGAACAGTGACACATTTCAATGTTAGGCCTGATCTGACTTTCAGACGAAGAAACATCAGAGCTGAATGTTTTCCTTTTACGGCTGTTCGTTTCAAACTTGAGGAAAATTCAGACTTCGTCAGAACTCTGTTCATATGCATCTACACTGCGTCTTGGCAGGGTGCAAGTTTTACCTGTTTGGAAGAAATTTTGGTTTAAGAGTACACATGCATAAAGGCAGAAAAAAAGCTTTTGTGTCACAATGGTATACCCGTCACGGTTTCATTAAACTTCACTTTGTTCTTTGGAGGTAAACTGATTTCGATTCCGAGATAAAAACATCTGGAACACAAGAAAAAATAGTAACACAAGGAAATATTTATTTAATTAATCAATTAATACAATATAAAGCTCCAGTTGACTGGCACACGTCTTACAGTTTACATTTTTAATTCTTCATGTCAATCAGGGTGCATATCTACCAAATTAAAAGTTATATAAATCTCAGTGTCTTGTCTTTTGGGGGAGAGGGCAGTGGTATGTCTTCACAAGCTGATAGAACAAAGACTAAGATATGTACTGAAGTTAAAATCTAAAAAAGACGTGAGGGCGCACTATTTTCTACAAGAAACAGAAAGAATGAACTAGTCCTTAGAACTGCTAGCAGCTGTTTTTCCTAAGTAAGGGGATGGGGGGGGGGGGTATTTTTTAATCGTTTTTCTCTCCCAAATACGTAAATGCACAATTCCTCTTCCTACGGCTACGAGCTTCTACCGAATTCCAGTTCTTCAAAAACAGAATAGATGAAATACATGCCAGCGAAGAGGAGGAAACATGATAAATGCATTTTTTTTCGTGGCAGAATGTTCCTTCTCATCCATACAAACGTGAGGAAATGCTATAATCTGGCACGTTATGCTATATCCAGCACATACCGATATGCTATACTATTGCACGTGTTACTATCAATCATCCATGTATTTTGTTTTTTATTCTTATTCTTCTTTTCTTAGAATTATTTTTTCTTGCTCTGTGGTTCTTAGCAGCATTCAATAAATTCGTTATAACCCATTATATGACTTTCTTCTCTCTCCCCTTTGATGGTGTTTTCTCTATCCATTGAAACCCGTTAAATATAGTCACGGCATTATCCATGACCGACCCACCTTACCGTAATTAAGGACCCCCCACATGACCCCAGTGTAACACCTTCCCATAATCCGTCGGTGAGAGAAAGTGCACTTCAAATCACGTAACAGTTCGACCTGTTGGCCGAGCACTATTTCCTTCATATCAACCTATTGTGTTAATGTATATACACGTAATTGTGTCGTGTAATATTGTAGCCGCTTTCTGCATTTTTTTTTTCTATTCTTTTCTTGATGGAAGGGGGGGGGGGCTGACAGCATCAGGCATAGATCATAGCCTATAAGCTTAATCTATGATATGCATATCCTTCAGTTTTCGGGTGACCCGATGTGTCAAACATTTCCAAACATTGTTAAAGATATGAAACATAAAAAAGATCTTTTTTGCACCTAGCGAGACTATAGCGGGCGCCGTGGGACTCTTTTCTCGTTGCGCACCCTGAATGGCATTTATAAGTGCCCATTGTGCGGCGCGGTGAGGTTTGTTTTCACAAAAAAGGGGATTAGCTGTCCTGCCGGCGACTCGCTGAGTTCGGAGAATGGTTATCATTTATAAAATGACCTAGAAGGCTAGGAATATCACATTGTTTGTTGCGGAGAAGCAAAAAAAAAAAAAAAAATTCTCGAAACATTGACACCCATTCTCATCTCCAGATAAAACAGTCTAAGTCAACTCGATTCAAGGGAGCCTCGCAGCCGTGATAGGAATGATTGTGAAAGGGACGGTTGATTTCATTGGTTATATGCCGACAAGGATCACTGAGACACGAAGAACGCATAACTGACACATCGTGAGTAAAACGAAATATAGCAGCAGCAGTTGGAAGAAAAAAAAAAGAGATAGAGAAAAGAAAAAAGACACGAACAGAAATAAAAATAGGTATGACTCACAACTCCTCTACGTCCGACTGAGTCAGATTGCCATACTAACGAAAATGACTTACTGCGCTGGTAGGCACGCTGAATATAAGTAAACTGCGCGCGCAAAGGAAAGCCAAAGCACTACAGAATCTAACCCTCACCGTAACAGAAAGTGCTACAGGAGCTTCCGTCTCTTATAAACCAGTTTTATATGATTATCCAACCATCCAATGATCCAATCGAATTACCTTTTTTTTTAACTCGACTATTACCCGTCTCAACGTCATCCTGGTGTCATCGACAGAAGGTAGACGGGCCGTTTACAATCACCTATACCCTCTGTGCAGTGGAGCTATGATGTTCTAGAAAAACTTTGAAACCCTATCGACATTAGATATTTTCAAGTTACTTTGTACTTTACTTACAGCGTTGTATTCTTGGCACGAGCTACTTCACGTTACTCTTAATAGCGAAAAAAAAAATCAGGTGATCTAGGACTCATGCGCCCCTCAGTCATCCTACTGACCGAGGTTGAAACAAAGTTCTAAAAGTCTCAGATTCACTTCAGAGAAGTTTTCATTTAGATGAGGACTGCATCTTTTCATTTTTGCCGCAATTCGTCTTTGAAAGAAATATTTTCTTAGCTAACCAACGTAATTTTCTGATTACGCACTGTAATTATTATGCGCCAAAATTTCAAGCTGAGCAACAGTATCCATCTTTGCTTCTGATTTCGTCACAAAGGTTAAAAAAATTCATCAACTCCTAAGCCAAATACAATTAAAGAAATTGATAATCGAAAATGATGGACTACCTTTTTCTTGTAAATGTAAATGCCGTTCTCCTGATTTCGTCCACATGTTATTTATTTCCTTTTATTTCGTTGGATCATCACATTTTTTTTTAACTACTTGATTTGAATTTCTCTCACACTGGTTTTTCTTGTCTTTGTTTTACATTGTTGATTATCGGGTCGATACGGTAGCTATGCTTACACTTTCGCATTGTTACAAATGTCTATAAATAACAGGAGTTTAACTAACGGTCACTGTTCATCGGTGTATGAAACTTTGAAAAGAAAATCAGATACAAAGAGGACAGTGACGAGAGATGAAGAAAAGGTGAGGGAGAGCAAGGAGTTCTTAGAACCTCCTTGGTAAGAGGATGCAAGTATTTGTTTTGTTGCTACTTAATATACCAGTGTTAGGCTCCACGAATCCCTCCTAAAAAAACTTCCATACCCCTACAAAAGTCTCACTCGACCTAGGGAAAAAAAATGAATGAGGCCACCACTACTTCGTTTGTAGGGTTAACGCAACCTTCGATTAAAAAAAAGTGACATAGGATTGTTTCGGAAGCGACATTATTTTAATACATCACCTAGCGTTTCCATCACCAAATATTTCTAGAGAGGGGGGGGGGAACCCTTTCCCCAATAGTGTTTAACTCTGTATAAAGATGTTTGTCAAGCACTTCTGATGCACATTTTATGAGGACTCCCCAGGGTTTTGTTCTCTCTTTTTTTTTAAACTTAATGCGGAGGAACATTATTTAACGCGCAATCTGCTACGATGAAATCGGTTATATATACCAGGGAATGCAATTTGGAAGGAAAGTCGTTTCAACGAAGACTATTGGAGTGTGCGTGTTAGGCTTCCCTTATAATTGTGCTTCCATCCGCCGTAGCGCACTTTTTTTTTTCATCGCTAATTCCTTTTCATAATCCACAAAAGGATATCGATTATCCTTGAAGTCTGATACCGTTCCTCAAAACAACCAACCAACAAACATTTCTTCTAGCAAAATCTCAACGTTTTATTTATTTATTTTTTTCCCTTTTTCCTTCGCTCGCTTGAAACACGCGAGCCGTGCCAGTATAAACTACCATTACCATGGCGACGTATCTTTTTCCTCCCCCATACCTACCCTTTCTCGCATAACCATATATATTTATATCCATATAACCCTGCGGGGAACAGGCGACCGCTTTGTCAAAGTCATATTTCAAGTTTACGCTATGCAAACAGCTCTGACAATAACACCCCTCTGTGTTACGCCGCTCTACCCCAGGCCATTCCCACCGTCTTGAACAGAGGGGAAGCCTCGCACTTAAGAGCATCTTTTCCTCTCCAGTGACTCATCTTCGTGGAATGTTTTTATCCGGGGACCTCCATATCACCCAACTTGACGGAGAGGACAAGAAAGAACAGAAAGTTATCAAAAATCTGAACTCGGACCCAAACAAATATACTGCACGTTAGATATGTTTGTCCTGCGATCATTTACGTTAAACACGGATTCGCTCGTAAAAAATAAAGATATGGCAGAAGACTCTAATTGGTGATCTTCCGATACGTTTTATAGGCCACTTGTGTCACAGGCAGAAAGTAGTTATTTCTTTCTTTCTTTTTTTCGTGTATGTAAGTAACTGTACAGCTGTCATTCTGGCAGCATATCCACACACACAAGTGTTTTCAATCGATTTCAAGTCAAGAAACTTGACACCTTGGGAAGCGATTTATACAATTGGTTTTCAGAATTTTCCACTTCTTGTACGAAATGATGGCGGTGATGATAATGATGATGAAGATGATGATGACAGTAACAGCAGACGAATGAACTGACTGACACTGAGACAGACGGGCAAACCATTGACCGACAGATAAAAGAGCGGGGGGGGGGGGGGGCGAATAACTGGAGAAAAAACTCTAAAGGACACTTCGACCGCAGCTATATATCTCAATATCCTGTTTAAAATGTTGACATTAAACAATCAAACTAAAAAGACATTTTTGTCACACACTGACTAAATAAGTTTTGGTTAAGTCCCTTCTACCCCATCTTTGAGTTAGTGTAAGGTAAACGGCAAGGCGCACTTAAGGAGTCGCTTCCTTTAGGGTATTCATGTTTAGAACGATCAACCATTCACCTGAGGAAATGATCCATTTTTCTTGAGTTCTGTTGCCTTCTTCCTCTTTTTTTTTTTTTTTTTGCTTCATCTGGTACTTTGTATTCCTGCATCTTAATTAGAGGCGAGTCGGTGTGTGAGGGTGGGAGGAGGAGGCATTGAGAGGTGGGCAAAAAAATTGGTAAGGCAAAAACTTTGAGAGTGGCGTGGGTTTGTAGTTTATCTGAAAAGCTGGAAAAACGCTCCATTTTATTTTCTGTAAATATGGCGCAGTTCTTTTCAGGTGTTGTTCTCAGCGAAGTAAACTCCTTTAATCCCCTGCTCTCTACCTAGGATCATGGCCAATTTTATCACTGCGATCCTGCTCACCGGAAGATGACAAGTTGTTTGCTGGATGGTTGCCATGTGTACATAAAACCTCCCATAGGCCATAGGAATTCTCTACTACATCTGCCCTGTAGCCTAAGTTTACATGATTTTTTCGTGTCATATCCTGTTCGCCGCCTCAACTATTTCTGAAGAGGAAATAATTACCAACAGCATGATTATTTTCTATTTATGACGTCATTATTTGTCTCCCGAGCTTACCTGTGTGTAAATATTGTGGTTGCTGGTAAACCAGTACCAGTCAGCCTACATGAGACCCAACTCAATTCTACATTTTACACATGAGTGTGGTAACGAATATATCTGGGTCGTGAATGAGTACAAAGAAAACGCGCCAAGTTATCGGAATGATAAGGTACTGAAATCACATTTTAGTGATTCACGCAGGTTAAAATAAGCTCATAAAAGATATCACCCTCATAAGATTAACTGGACTGCAGGATATAGAACTATACCGACACTGAGAGGAGGGGGGGGGGGTAGGCAGTTAGTATGCATTAACAATGTTTTCAATCCATTTTTATTAAAACAGACAAACAAACGCCCAAACATTTTTAAAGCAATTACAACGAAAGTCTCTACATGAAACTTTTTTTCCTTCTCATTCTCCCTGAACGTTAAGCGTATTACAGGCCCTACAGCAAAGGGGGGGGGGGGGGGGGTGTTGCCCGTAAAAGAATACAACGTGTTCTGACAATTATAATCCCGCGATGTAAAACTTCCATATACCCCGGTATCACAATACAACTTGATCGAACCCTCCAGGGAAATCATTTGTGATAGGTTCCTCGAATAATGTTCTGGGGATTATCGGTAAAATTTTGAAGAAGAGGAGGTTTGTCCGGGGTTCGCACGGAGGGGTGAACACGCATCCAGCAGATACGGATAACAAAGAAATCTTACGCTCATAACGAAGCAACGACCTATAATATTTCGTTGTCGTGGCAATATGTACCGACTTACACAGTAAGTTTATGCTTTATAGATACTATAGATGACAATCGCACGCTGGGCTGGATACCCTTTTTTGATTCGCTCCCTCGTTTCTACTAACTGCTTTGTGTGTGTGTCTTAGTTCTTGCTTAGATGTGTCACAATTGATTTTGGTGGGCATGGAATCAGCCTCATTCTCATGCGCTTTTCCCCAGTCATATGAGCCTCATCTGAAGAGACGAAGGTGATTGGGGTGAAACGGGAGGGTAAAGGGGTAACTTATTTTTTATTCTCGCATCGAGTTGAAAACGTGCTTTCTGCAAATATTATCGGGGTCACTGTTTTATTGGCCTTTTAAGCAGGTCATTCCAGTCACCCATATCGAACGACTGTGACCCTTGACGAGTGCTCTGCGGTTGGCCGTGACGGTACAGCGACACCTAACATATCCCTTGTGTACCCTCGGAGGGCAAGACGGCCATTAACTTCAGTTATTAGATCATCTCTGGCGAAAAGTGAGAAGCCGCATCTTTGGTACGTCAGCTGGGGCCTCGTATATTACGGTGTAGGTTAAAGGCCATCAACAACAGACATAATACGTTTGTTTGTTGTTGTTGTTTTTTTTTGTTAGACTGTTTATTTCCATGATGCAGGGAGTTAGAGATTAGCAATATACAGCTCATAACGGTACAAGGGAAATGATTGACGGTATTGGGTATTGTTTTGGAAGTTAGCTTGAAGACTAGCTACATGCAGAAAATTAAGTAAAGACCAAGTTGAATGAAAAAAATATTATAATGATGCTGTGCCCATAACCCCATTTTCCACCACACCACTATTCTCTCTCCTCCTGCTAGTAGCTCAAAAGGCCACAGCAATCCGGACAGCATTTTGCCGTACAAAAACGAAGTGATCAGCAAATATAATAGCGAAACTATATGTTAGAATAGCAACGGACGATATCACGCAATTAAATCGCAAACTATACCAACCCCTTTTGACGCGGAACTGATTTGTCAAATAATTACAACTCTGAACCAGGGGAGGATACCACTGCTTCAGAACAGAGGGGAAGATGCTAACAAAGATCAGAATAGCCATATAGGAGATGCGTAACTGCGTTTCGATATACGCATCAGAACAGTGGTACATGGCCTTTATTTTTTACCGTACATGACATATTTGAACGGCTCTATATTTTTGCTTAAACACTGATGTGAAATTTACCAGCCTGCCATGTAAGCTTAAACAAAACGAAGCAAAACAGAAAGTTAGGAAAGGCGGAGGGAAAAAAAGAAAGGGCAGACTCAAATACGACCGTAACAAACAGAAAATGAAGCAAAAAAAAAAAATAATGACATTTTGAATAATTCCCAAAGATACATAGCGACGTCCACAAATGAAAATTTAATTGGTTGAAACAATTGGTTCTCTTCCGAATTAAGGGATACTGTTTAAAATTAACTAATTACAACAAAATTCTCCTCTTAATTGGTGCGGGGAGTTGAATGCTCCCGACAGGCGTCCACGGCACACAGCAGGCGCGTGCCTCCACTCTCACGCGTGTCATTCAAAGTTAAAGGAGCTGAGTGTGTGGTGGTGCAGTTGAGAACGGCGTCTTCTGTGTGTGCCCATCGGATGCGGTGACGCTGCAATTAATCAGTAATACTCTCTGTTGAACATTCGATGCGATTCATTTCGAGTATTCGACAGTCCAGATGGTGTTAATCCTGAGACAGTTTGGTTAACACCGGTCACTGATACGTAATAGGACATAGGCCTGCCCCGTGACTTATGTCCACCCTTCTAGATGTTACTGTTCCTGAAAGTGTACAACAAAATTAAACAAATAGATTATGACGACTCCGAAATTGAAAAAAAAAAAAGGAAGCAGAGAAAAAAAAAATAAAAAAAAATAAACGTGAGAAAGAATTATCGTACGGCTGTGTTGAAATAACCGAGCAGGAGACCTAAGTTTTAAGGACGAATGTATAGAGTAATAAGTGCTTAAGTTTACAGGAGGCGAATTTAGACGTACTTACGGTGGTTCGTTACGTTTTCCTTTAATATAACGATGTCAAGAGGTCATCCATTATGCAGAGCATCGCCTCTTCGAATTTAAACAATACACTTCAGGCGAATAGTTTGTTCGATATTACCTTTATTGTTATTCTTAAGTTTATAGTTCATGTTTAATCAATTATACAATTAATCAATCACCAACCAATAAATAAATCCATCATTGACCACAATTGTCCCTACCAAATATCAACAAAGTGAGCCATTCCTCCACGTTTATGTATATATAACGTTTTTGAAAATGATCGAAAGAAACATCCATAGAAATAAATTCTGCCCTTCCCTTTAAGATTTGCAGCTGTAAACGCCTTGCCACGCCCCACTTAGCCCTCCATAAATCGATTTTTAGCCCCGCAATGGTGATATGGACATAACCCACCTGTCCTCTACAGAGAGCCGGCTCTAATCACACATTACAAGTAAAACGAAAATAAAACCTTCATTTCCCATTTTGGTTGCGGTTCTCCTAGAAATTGGCCTAGCCTACGTCGTAATACTTATAATTACACTATCAACAACAATTAAGAGTCAGTTAATTTTTAAGAATTTCTTCGTTTCGTGTTCAAACATTTGTTTTTTTTTTCATCCACTTTGGCTGTGATTTTTTTTTTTTTTTTTGGACCATATCTTTAAAAAAAAATTGACGTCCTCATGTTTATTTAACAATTTAAAGTACGTATTAAAGCAATTTACGGAATACCTTAAACAACTTACTCTCGGGAGTATTTCCCAGAAACCCGGAGAGTGATGGGGGGGGGGGGGGGGGAAACGATCGCTTGATACAGTGGGGTATGTTCAGTGGGTATATACAATCCGGATCTAGGACGAAGGTTACGTCAGCAGAAGTAAAATTTTCTACATCAATATGAGATACGAATTAACAAAAAAAAAATACTAAAGGATTAAATTAGCTTCATTTTCCTTGTACTCTGTCTTCAGTGAAGAAAAGTGTCTGTAAATAAGTTATGAAAAAGTTCCCCGAGTCTGTTATTTTGTGTAAGACTACCATAAGATGCAACTTTTCGTTGAGGGGGAATCTTTCCGATGGTTTTTGCTTATGCATATAGCGTATCTTGAGGCCGTGCAGGAATTATATCTCCTGACATTTTTCTCGATGTTGGGAGAATGGAAAACGTGCAGGTAGACAATGGTCTGAAGAAGAGAATGACGAGATTTGAGTTGAAATGTTGCTCCCCTGAGGAGCATGCAATTCCAAACTGGGAGACTCTCTCTGGCAACTGCCTTTAGATTTCAGAAGACAACCCGATCATGGTAAACCCTGAGATGATGCGCTCACTGGGAAGGTCAATTGCAATGCCCGAAACTGAGGACATACAAAATTAACATGAAAATAACTGATATATTGGATGGCTATATATGAACGGAAATAATATCAAAGGCCTCTCTGCCAATGTAGTGGGCGGCACATTAACCAAAACGTCTGAACGATGTAGGTTAAAAGTCATCATGTACGATCAACAAGTGCAAATGCGATATTTTAAACTCCCAATTGGTGAAGTTTACCATTTGGTGTGACACTCACACTTCAAGATACAGTAATTACATCTAGTATTTCCATTTAGTACATCATCCCTGTGACCCCCCCCCCCCCATCACGTCGTCAGTATTTCCTGTCCTATAATGCCTCTCTCTTTTTTTTTTCGGACACTCGTCATGACCGTACAGAGTTTTCTTTCATCTTTCACATGTTCTTTTGAAAGCCATTGTAAGGCACGTAGACACACGGGGACACGGGGGGGGGGGGGAATTGCATGTCACCCATAGAAAAGATTTCAATTCTTTTCCAGAAACAGGTCCTGCTATCCTGGAAAACAAATACAGGGAGAAAAGATGGACATCTAGCACCATTTTGCATCTAGAACTCTTAAAATGCAAAAAAAAAAAAAAAAAAGGTTGGGAGGGAAATCCTCCACTTAGACCCTCACCCAGGTGGACAAAAATTCCTCCGATGTGCCCTCTCAAATTGGTTAGTCTGGCTATGGGCGTGGCTACTGTACGTATATCGCCGTACATCGAAAACAGGCACCTAACAGCTGTGCTGTGAGTTCTCAGGAAAGAAAAACAAACTAAAAACAAAGTCAACTCGTTTTGTTGACAAGTCATCTTAACCTAAAATGCCTCGTGACCAATTGGCACGCGATATCGCTTAGTAGTCCTACATTCTCCGCCACGCTTTTGCATACTCACCAAGAAATGTGCAAAAAATTTTAACAACTTCGGCAAAATGTTCGGGAAGTCAGGAATTTCCGCCATTGGTAGACTTATCAAGTGGATGCTCTTGCATGATACCAAAATGAGAATGCGGAAGATGCTCGTCGGTTACGGGAATGCAGGATGAAAACAAAACTACCGTTATAGATGTAGTATAAAATATAGGAAGAAATTCACGGGGATAGTCGAGGCAAGGAAAGGTTTGTCATTTAGTCTATTCTTAAGGAACGAATTCCTTGAGTCTTTTCAAACAAAAATGTATAAGACCACTTTGGTAACGGTTGAAGCCATGGAAAAGAAACTGACAGGAATAAGTGAAAAGAATGAAATATATACACAGGAAAAAAAGAGAGAGAGAAAAAAAAAGTAAGCTCTTTTTCTGTTAAATATGATATTGATATTGAGATTGATAAAGTGTAAGAAGGTCTTGCTACCGAACTAGCTTGTACTGGCTTCGTATGTTGCCACTGTACCTGTTCCCAGCAGAGGTTTTTCACGTGGCACGGCAAGGATGAAAAGGCGCCGCCTGAATAGCATGGCCGGGTAATGGGATTCCCCCACCCCCCACCCGAGTTAGGTGTATTTTTATGCAAACTTTTTCTCCTACTCTGCATACCAACTGATGTGGCGTTTTGCTTATAGTCATCCCACAATTTTGACTATCATGTAAGTAACGATGGGACCCACTTGAGCCTTACGCCGCCTCTCCTCCCCCCCCCCCTCCCCACCCACGTCACCCTCCAGGAAGCATGATTCCACGCTACCATGATTCTTCGGTAAGAAACATTAACTGGGTTTTTACGAAGCAACTCACAGTGCCATTTACAGTCATTCGTGAGTGACTTTCAGGTAGAGTCAATGACGGGATTCAACACTGAAAGATGTATATCAATTTACCCCTCAAAATGGAGTAGGCCGACTAAGTGCGAAAGTACCAATGAAAAGCAGATGCTCCACTTTGAGGGAGATCTCCCAGCCCCTGCATGTGTTTTGCTCGTGATATCCAAAGTATGTAACGAAGCGTGAAATAGTTTAGTATTGTGAACAACCTTTCGTCAGTCGCTACGGTAGAATGCACATGCAGCCTTTTTTTCCAAAAAAGAACCTGGGACAACGAACGTCCACAGCCGCACTACATTTAAAGAAACGAGGAAGAATAGAGAAAAAAGCAAACAAAATCAAGCCAAAATAGGATACTTTTTTTTTCAATAATGTCAAAAATTTGTGGAATTAAAAAACAAACAAATTCACAGGTGCCATACTTGGTTAAATGATCTGGAAAACAAAGAAACGACGCAGGGATTGTTTAGAAGGTGAGACCAAGGGACTTAATGGAGCTTCTAGGAAACTTTAAAAATAGCACATGTGCTTCCCCTCAAAACTTACAGATTTAAGAGAAAAATTCCAAAAAAAGTACTCATCTGTAGAGACCTGAAAATACTATTTCTTACTTGTCCACGTGTAGTTATGCGGACGTTGCAAACAAGTTAAAGACTAGGGGACCAGTTGGTTAAACAACTGAGTGTGATAAATTGTAATAAATCAAAATATAAATTCCATATCTTACCAGGGTCCTACATCTGTATCCTACCACAATGTAGAGTGTTAGCACATCCATGACCCTTTCTCGCTTTGCAAAAAAATGGTGTGCGATTTCATCTCCGATACCCAGTGTTTCTGATAAACAATCACACAAGAACCCCAAACACTGGCCGTTGCATATAATAGTCCCTAGAAGAGGGAGCACTTGTAAGTACAACAATAGGCAGCACTATTGCAAGAGTGAGAAGGAAAAGAATCGAAAAAAAATTCGTCCGACAACTTTCTCAGCTGCAAAAGCAACTGAAAAGTTTCCATCTATAGTTGCAGCTATTTCTCACACACGCTGAAAGCTGAAGCATGTATTGTTGTACTTACTTGTGCAATTTTGTTTGCTAGATCTTCCAGTCTAGCCAGCTGAGGGCACAGGTATTTTAATAGGGAGCATGCTTCAAGGTTCGTTTGGAAGAAGAACTATTTGGGTTCTTCCTCACAACTATTACCTGTTCTATTTCGAAAAAAAGGGGGACCTCTTGTGAACAGATAATCGGTCACCGGGCCAGGCAATACATGAAGGTGTAAGCAATAGTCGATGACGTGTGAAGTAAAATAAAGTATTAAAATGTGAAGAACTTGAGACACTGACATGTTAAAACTTGAAAAAAAAAAGAGAACAAAAATTAGTAAGCTCGTTAAAGATCCTCTTGCGATTATGAAATTCCCACAGTGTTGCAGACACTCAAAACCGAGACCTATGGATACTTCCTCCGATTTCTGATTTGGTTTCGTTCGTGATATTCATTATTCTTATTATTATTTTAACACTAAACCTGTTTACTCTTGTAGTTCCTCTAATAAAAAAACAGGGCCCTTTTAGGAGCAACATTGAAAAACGGAACCGAGTGAACATTTGCCAACCATATAATAACTCAAATTATCTTTACTCATTGACAGTAGACCTCAGCTCGACTGAACCCCCACCCCTCACTCACTCATATATATATATATATATATATATATATATATATATATATATATATATATATATATATATATATATATATATATATATATATATATATATATATATATATATATATGGCATGCAATTTGTCACGTTTTATTTTTTTTCAAATAGCTCTTTAGTTCTTGTTAGAAAAGCACAAGAAGCATACATTTTGGTCTAGGAGATAGGGTGAGGTGCACAATCCGACATTTATGCCTCTCCCATTTATATTCTTACTTTACAAGCAACCCCTCCCCCGCCTTCGTCATCCTTTCCCGACTTTTTTAGCTGTTACCGGCGTCACCGCAGTTCATTGAGACAACAGGCAGACAGTTAAAGGTCACACTGATCTATACATATTACACTCTTGTCATTGTCAAAATTAAGATTACTTAAGTTCAAAATTTCGGTATCTTTTAGATGTGCCGAAGCAGAGCCTCCTTTGTTACTATGTTACATATTATACAAATGCTCGGACCACCCTTTTAAAAATGAGTGACAGAGAAAGCCTGTTTGGTCAGTAAGGGAGGTGGGGTGGGGGCATTCATTCAGAATTGATTGTAATCACAAGCTACTTTATGTGTAGTTCCAAATTGGAGAACAAATCGAGGTCAGCCTTAATCACCTTTAAGCACCTTCTCTAACGTAACGTTCGTTGCTTTACGGAACTTCTTCGAAGTTTACCACCTCTTCTCCCTCTTCCCTTTTTCGTACTCCATTTTGTCGGGTTTGATCACCTCTTTTCAACTTCACAGACGGTAAACCTTTCTCAGCTTTACCTCGTTTTGAGAGTTTTTCACAAGATTGATGGAATTCGTCACCTTTCCGACAACGTCGCATGTTATGTTTCAGAGAAAAGAAAGCAAAGACTGACTCTGAATCAATAGCAGAAGAATAATGGACTCAACTTGCGTATGTCAGCGCCCTCGACGTTGCGCTCTGGTAAGTTCTCTTTTCATTTCCTTTCCTTATTTTTTACTTGTACTTGTTATATATACATGCGTTTTTTTCTGCCCTCTTTTTGTATATGGTCTCTGCCTAACATCCATTGAACTTATTGTCCGTCGTAGGTTCCCATGGATACGAGTTTAGAACAACAACGTCGAGGACAATTGATGCTGTGATTATGAAGGTACTAACCATTTTGCTGAAAATAGGAACGCTACGTGGAACCAACTCCGAAAAGGGGAAGTACCCGTGAGAGGCTGCGTCCAGGCTTCGTAGAAGCCTTGAATTCACTGAATCCCCAGTCACGTTAAATTTTATAAAAAAAGCCTGGCGTTGGTCGTCGCTACCCTCGACGTCACTGTGTTTGCGGTGCCTATACCTATAAAGTATGGCAACTATTCTAACTTTATTTTAAATTTTAAATGAATGACTTGCATTTATTTCTGAATTGCATCTATTTATGCTATATTTACACGACCTTCAAGCTAAGAGTGCGTGAGTGGGTAAGGTTGAACATAAAGGGGTGGGGAAGGGGGAGTGGGGAAATTACAGTGAAGGTGAATGATGGGAAATGTTGTAAAATTTCTAATGAGGAATCGTTATGTAACCTAGAAAGTGCCCTCTTTCCAGTCTTTAGTCTTGAAAAAATACAATTTGTACTACAATAAAATGAATACCACAATTAATTGAGAGTAAAATAATAAAATAAACTCAAGACGAACATGGGACAGCATTCAACTTTAAAAGGAAAACTTTCAGTAATCTTATGTATTAGGTGGTCATTGGCAATTCTACACAACTTAAACCAAACTTTTGGCTAGCCCCCCCTCCCCTTCCCGAGAAGTGCCTTTTCCTGCAATCGGAAGAAACAAAAAATTCTTGGTACCCACCCAACCCAACCCAACCCCCCGACCCAACCCAACCTCCTCAACACACCCCACAGCGACGTCATCACTCCCCCATACCCTGGCCTTTTTTTTCACGTGAACATATTGTATACAATCAAATATGACTGGACAGGGGTGGAGACGGTGATTGATTGATTGATTGATTAATTGATTGATTTTACTTATTTTATTATATATATATTTGTTTATACATGTATAAACAAGCGTTAAAATATATGTTGGTCATTAAGTAATTAAGTAGTGTGATCATCGTAAGCTCATGGAGAGCTTGATGAGACGTTGAAAAGGAAGTAAATACAATTTTACAAATTGAAGGTTAAAGGAGAAAGATGAGGGGGGGGGGGAGGGTGGGGTTGGCTGGGGGAAATGACAAAACCTCACATGGAGATGGGAAGCATTCTTTCCGAATGCAATACATAATTTCGTGAGGAGTTTTAAACTGAGTTTTATCAGCAAACCAATAGATAATGCACATGCCATTGCTTCAAACAGATCCGAGACTAGTACAAAGTCAATGGTAAGAGATTTCTACCTGTCCTGTGATTCTATAGCGTATTACAGTGGACATGAAAGATATACAATGACGGGCTTCGACGTAGTTGTACGTCGCATTTGTGGCAGCGAAAAAGATTATTTCGTTCTCCTCAGGCACGGGGAAGGTCACGTGTACTCCATATGTATAACGAAGGAGTGGAAAGGCGATCAAAAACCTACGCCTGCATGGGGTTAAATATAAATGAAATTAAATAAGTGTTACAACGATGTAAAATTAAAACAATAAGAAAATATGTAAAGGATACCAATTGACTCAATTGACGTTCTTTTTTTTTTTTAAATTTGATTTTTTTTTAATTTGTAGGGGTTGACGACGTACTGATTCGGGGCAGATTACACCAAAATATCTTCTTAAAGCTAGCCAAGTGGGGAGATTGGTCAGACATTATGAGTGTATGGACCTTTGCGTTCTGGTTATTGCTTGCCTGAGAGGTTTGGGTATTCAAAGATTGACAGAAACAATAGAAAGGGAGTAAACTGAGAAACAGAGAACAAAAAAAAATGAGGAAACAATAACGGCTCAAACTGAGAGAAATTTTTGGGCTTTTCCATTGACAAAGCTACTCGTACAAACCTGGAAGTTTTTCCTAGGACTTGAAAACAGTTGAGTTCATGGAAGGCTGGTTGTGTGCATGCATACCTTATAAAGATGAATAGGTACGTTGAGACGGTATACAGCCTACGCTTACTAAAAAGTAATTTAATTAACACTCGCATGCTTTGTCTTTTATTTTAAAAAATATATATATGAAAAAAACAGGTCAGATGTATTACGTCATTTTACATGCCAGAAATATCAAGCACGGGGAAGGCAAGCGGGAATTTAAATTACCAGGATAACGTTAAACATGTGCTGAGTGAAGAAGCTGCAGGCTGAAAGAACATGTTATTATTTTGCAGTATAATACTATTACGTATACTAACTCTTGCAAACTAATTAATACACAATATTTGTATCAGCTTTATTTATTGAAAAGAGCGTCTACCTGAGGACTGGGGTGTGGTGGTGGGTGGGGTGGGGGGTGAAGAACATGGTGTACGCTTACCTCTCGATGAATTCACAGACCTTGAAAATTTTGTGTAATTACAAAAATTGTATATTTGGCTAGTGGTACACACGGTCTCAATTTATTGCTTGTTTAGACATTAAATATTGTCCTTATTAATACCCCATGTACGGTTTCTTACAGTGGAAATAGTGGGGAAAAAGTATTGACGTACCCTCTATAATGAAGGCCGGTGAGAGGGGGGGGGGGGTCAGTGCAGGGGATCTGTAAACAATTTACCCTTAAGGTGTTATCCACTGTTCAGTTATCCAAGGGTCACAAAAGCAAACTTTTTATAGGCATTATCATTATTCAGATTTTTATTATCATCACTGCGGTAACGATACCTTTATAGGCAATTGATTATAGGAAGAAGAGTTCTAAACTAAACATTTGTAAATGCGGAATACATCAAAAAGCGTCATCAAACTATTGATTCACTGTAGTGGGGAAACCATAACATAAGTTAGCATTAGTCGGGCAGACTAATTTTGGTGGCACAGTGTGCAGGAGGAGAAAATGTAGGATAGATAGCAAAAAGTTATCCATCGGTGTTGTTACACTTAACAGGTATAACAGTTAGGGAAACACAGGGAATTGTGTTTCGGTCTCTCCCTTTTAAGCCATCTTATCAAGAACCCCGCCCCCACCACCACCCACCCCCCTTCCTCGCGGCTTCGTTATACTTCCAACTTGTTCGTTGTCGACATCATTGCTCGTTAAACATGTACCGTTGATGATGATAAAGCTCGCCGTCTTTAATGAATATTCACAAGTCGGAGATTGCTTTAAATAATCTATAAATGAATCATGGGCCAACTATTGCCATGAGGTGTGTTGTATTTACCACGTCTAAACGGATTGAACCTTTCTATAGTTAAAAACTACATATCAAAAACTGTTTTACGTGCTTTCATTATTTCCTCCATTCCTTCACAGCGACCTTACGCCCAAAATATATCATAGATTAAATGTAACAGGTTAAGTAAAGTAGTATGGTCCATTGCCGCGATGATATGCATAGATAGGCCTATGTACAGCAAATTTCTTAGTCACGGGGTTTTTAAAATGAAGAATACAAAAAAAAGGCTTTTGTGGACAGGAACGTAGCGAGAAATGTCTCAACGAGTGGGCGAAGCCTGTAAACGAATACTAGAGACTAACACCCCTGACGATTGGCGTGAAGTGGAGAAGAAAATTCTTAGCACGATCATATCCAGCTACTGCATCAGTACAAAAGTCTCTAAAGGTGCAGGAATACTAAATCGGCTTCGCCATGTCCTCCCCAGACGCATCATGGTCTCATTGTGTGATTAACGCATTTTTCCAAATCTACCTCTTTTGCAACCTCTTTTCATTTTACAGCAACGGGGAATTCTTTGCACGTATGGGCCTAATGTAGACTACCTTCCCCATACCAGCACCTCTATTTGTCAATCAGAATGAACTCAATTTACATGACTTAAACCGTTACTATGTAGACTACTTTCATTTTCAACTGTTTAAACAATACTTTTCCGTCCCTCTTCATCAATTACTTTCAATGCCATGCACAGCAGCATGCACTCCTACCCTATAGTCGCTCTTCGAATAACCTGCATATACCTTATTTCCGGCTAAAGACTTCGCAGCTTACCACTCGTTCTGTTGGGACCAAAGTCTGGAATACCTTACCCACCAGTATTATGGATTGTAAAACACTATATACATTCAAAAAACATCTCAAAAACTATCTCATTATGAACTTTCACAAATATGTGTAATTCTTTTGTTTCTATTTTTTGTGTTTTCTTTCTATGTGTTTATTTTCTCCTGTGTAATTTCTTTTGTATCATTTTGCCTATTTGGTGATTGACGGCATTTTCTGTATTGTTAGCAATACAGTGACCTCCACCGGTAGCTCGTGGAAATTTATTGTATGCATATATGCAAATTAGCCTGCGATTAAAGACCGCCTAATACACGGTGATGAATGAGATAAAACGACAAGGGTAGATGGTAAAATCTTACAATATATCTGATAATTATGCTTCGTATAATACGACAGAAATGAACAAAATCAGTCTTTTGTATGCCCCTTTCTCTTCGAACAATGCACCCCTTTCGATCTCACATTGTTTCTCCTTTAAGCTGTAGGCCTATCTTTAAAATAATGGCCAAAAAAAGTTAAAGAAAATAAAATATCATGTCTAGTTGTCAGTTTTTTCATGTTCATTTTTACCTTCTTTTGAATATAAAATATACATCACGCATTAGATGCAAATATTAATTAAAACTTAATCAACTCTGGACAGTATATACAGATAAGCCACGACCGGGGGTTTATACTATATCACTGGATGCACCTCCCTACCCCTCCTTCAAGTAGGCACTTTTCTTCACCATTCTGTCTTAATGTTAAACTGGCTCCTCGGCCATTATTATCTACTCGCTTGTTATTAAATTAGTGGTGGGTATGATCTTACAGAGCTCTAACTTTGGGGGACAATTAAAACTTATGAAAAATGTCATATTTTCTAACAAAGCAACTTGAAAAACATCCAGTCCCCCGTACAAACTTTTATCCACCATACTTCTTTTTAATTTCTCCGTTCTCGATGTTTTTTTTTTTTTTTTTTTGAGGTACAGTGGCCTGTCTCCTTTCTTCCTCATTGGGTTGATTCAGAGCTAGAGGGACTTTTGATGGTAGCAAAAATATCATTACATATTCCTCTTATGTTTGCTTCTAAAGTAACAAACAAGGTATAGTTATATGCGTACCATCATACAAGGAAAATAGAAGATACCACTACAAAGGCAAACCCACAAGAACACATTTTAACACAAAGT
This sequence comes from Stichopus chloronotus, assembly GCA_021234535.1. Lineage (NCBI taxonomy): Eukaryota > Metazoa > Echinodermata > Holothuroidea > Aspidochirotida > Stichopodidae > Stichopus > Stichopus chloronotus. Next base: position 26,378,515 of record CM037832.1, on the reverse strand, counting down.
ACATTTGAAAAGGTTGGAAATTCCCAATACTTGTCCCGCTACGTTTTCTACTGTTTACTTCGTCCGAAAGCTCAACAAGGTTTTACCCTTCAAATAGCCACTACCTACAACATTTCCAAGAATATAATCACAAACAAAAATTTGTCCTTTAGCTGTGTTTTCCATATCCATTTTTAGTTTTTTTTTCTTCTTTTTTTTTTTCAAACGAAACTCCTATGCAGCCGAAACTGCATGCTTCCCCCTTGTTTAAACCTGGCTTTGTTTCTGTGATTTGGACCTTTTCTTGTTTCATTTGTCTTTGGCAAATCGTTCTAATTACATGCTTTTCCCTAAGGTTGCGATTTTGTGTAGGGCTTAAGTAAAGAATTTCAATACTGAATCAATTAAACATTCATGTGGTGAATTGCAGAGCCGCTATGTGCCACCGTCTTCGACGTGGTGTCACCATATTCGTTGGACGTTTACTGTTTAGTACGTGGCTGAGGGTGCAGATGTGGTGAAGCTATACGTGATAGCCATACTGGAAAAGATAGCATTAGCCACGAGTTTCCGACTAGGAGGTGATCCAGACGACGTCATCGGTCAGCTGATAATAAAGAATAGACATACAATCAAAGGTCAAAGGTCAGTTAACATCAGACTTCTTCTGTTTATTTTACAATGATTTAAGTTACACGTCTTTGAGAATCACCAGAATATTTGATCCATTAGGGAGAGGATTTGATCGCTTAGAGATAATTTATCCCATCCTTCCTTCCACCCAGTCCATCTACCAATTCCTAGTCCGTTTCGTGCCGCATGAATCGGTTACGTCTAGTGGCAGCTCCCTGGTTATGTTTCGTTACCGGTAATATCAATTTATTCGCCCTCCAAAAATGGTACTTAATTTTGCCATATGTGTACACCTATGTTATGTAACTTCCCAGGGCAAACAAAGGAAGATCGATTTTAGACACTTAATAGATTGTGAGTAATTTTAATCCAATAATCAATAATAAAGTAAGTAAGGTAAAGTAAAATATCAATAACTTGTCAATATATTGATACTTATGTGCGGCTTTATCATGGCATATTGATAATTGTGAGCGATGTTATCTCAATAGCTTAATAAGTAAAAGAACAATTTTATCCCGATCTGATGATAAAGTATATCTTTTGAATATTCAGATTTATACAAGTGCAATTTGCATCTTTGCTGTTGACATTGTACATATGGAATAATTAACTTCTAGTTGAGCAACGTTAAGCAATTGTATAATAACTGTATGAGTTGATGACCTATTAGCCTTGGCATAATTTAGGAAGCATTTTAGTTCTGCTTCGTTTGCGTTTTTGGAAGGCAGTTTGTTTTGAAAAAGCAGGATTTTTATTTGGATATAATTTGGTTTTAAAACACCCTTAAAACTTTTTTATTATGCATTTAAAGTATCATATTTTTAACAAAAAGTTAAATAATGATTTACCTCATGTAAATGAATCCCTCCGCAAATTGAAGTTTACACTTCAAGTCGTCAAAAATAGGACCCTTAGTAAAATTCCTTATGATCTGCCAGTAAAACATTTCACTGCTATTTCCTTTCTCAGTTATAAAGTATATGTGTTTCCAATTTGTTTCAACTGAACATTGAAGTGGCCATTGTTTTGTTTGTACTAAGAATATATATATATATATTTGGTAATACGGGCTTGATTGTTTCTAGTTTTGTTTGTTTTTTTTTTAATATAAATCCAATTTAAACAGAAAGAGAAATTCGTGATACAAAGCATTACCATGTGGAGTGGTATTGCTACTTTTGAAGTTCATTAAATGTAATGTTTACAATGAAAAAGAAGAAAAGGTATTAGACGCTTTGCATCTTCCGATCAGCGCAACCCAGAGAATTTGTTGTTGTTGTGTGACCATTATAAAATACCACTGTTGGTGGACTTTCTTTTTTTGCCAGAAATCCTAGGAAACCTTACATTCGAAACATTAATGGGACAGCGTTTCATCTTCACTCAGTTAAAGTTGCAGAGAGGCCAATCAATTCGTTCATTCTGTACAAATACAAATTTGTTAATAACAATAAAAAATTAAGAGGATCTTACATAGCGTAGTAATGTCAATGACATTTACGAAAATGCGAAGTAGTGGTAATTTTTTTCTCAATTATCCCATAGCAGGAGTAATTACAAGTCATTTTTGATAATGAAAAACAACGCTACCTTATGTTTTCCAGTAGTATCAAGTCGATTCAGTGCCCCGTGCTTACTTCGACATTAGAAACGTCATGAAATACATGATTCAACTGCAATTTTTTATTTAGATTTTTAACATGAAATTTTATTATTTCAAAAATATTCCCAAAATAAAACTGTTAAATTTCTTTAATGTACTGAGTCTCAAACAAAGCGAATGGAAAATTTCTATAACAGAAGGTTTTCGTTCATAAAAAAAGACCTACATTGTTTACCAAATCACTTGCCACTGATCTTCACATAATTCATAATTAACATTCCATTTAACTATAAATTGACTTAGGCTTCGATTTTTTTTTTTTTGAGTTTTTGTATAAATTTAAATTTGCGTTATAAGTAGAAAGTCATTTAAGTGGATACAATCGTGGGTCTTTTCTGTGCAGCAAGCTTAAGTCGGTTTTCAATGAGTGCAAAATCTTATTTGAGTTGAAAATATTCTCTGATATCATAGTAACATTTTATTCTCTTACTGTACAAGGTGTTTTTTTCTGTTGTTGATACATGTTACCTACGAATGTCTCTATTATTTGAGACGTAAGAAATTGTTGTTTTCTTCATGTCGAATGGAACAAGCTTTTAAATATATATATATATATATATATATATATATATATATATATATATATATATAGGTAAAAATATGAACGTGAATGGGTGCACTGTGAACTGCACGTATACATTCTACGATTGACTGTCGCTGCATCTGAATATCAAATGTAAATGGTTAATCAATTACTGAGATTGCAAAGTAAACTTTTTGTCTGCAGTCTATATTTAGATCGGCTATGTCTTATAGTTACAGTGCCAATTTCACTTTTTTTTCTCTTTAACTTACCCTCGTCCTTGGGCATAACCGTAGGTTGCCCCATTACACACCGGTATGATACATTGGCAAAGTCGGCGTTTGATCGACCGGTACATTTATGAATTCTAACGGAGCTGTTCCGTTAAGATTTATGTGGTGTAATGGTCGGACCTATACTTATTTCGTTGAATAAATAACCGACGTAAGAAAGTAACAATACTAAAGAACAAACACGTGCAGCCAAAATGAGTGAAAACACTTTTTTTTCATAAATGTTTTCCTCTTATGGAAAGAAAAGGTAACCATTTCTTTTTCCGAAAGATTAATTAATTGTTCAAAATCTATTTTGTTAAATGTCACTAAAAAAAATGACGAATGAAAGGTGCAATTGTTTATTGAAATGCATTTTAAAAAGTGTTCATGACAGAAAATTTATAGGAGAGAGAGACAAAAGTGAAAATTCGTGGCAAAACATAGGTACATCCGACTGTTGCTGATCTTCCTGTTAGTAAAAGAAAAGATTTTTTTCCTCTATGGAAAGTAAAACCATTCATTAAACGAATGATGATGTGAAGAACTTTGCTAAAAGCGGGCAGGCGTAATAGTTCATTATAACTGGTACACAGTCCAAATGTCTACACTTCAAAGTGATTTACATACAGAAAATGAAAGTGCCAATTTCTGTAATAGATACATGAGCATTCTATACGAGTGTTATTGAAATGTAATGAGCCTTTTCTTAACATCCATCAACACATGCATATGTGCATCTGTGTGCGGCATGCATGTGTTTATCCTTCACCACATCAATGATACATATTTAGTACTTGCGATATCTTACTACTGTAAATTGCAGCAACAAAAAAGAGAAGAAAATTTCATCATATTTTTTGTTTAGTGGTGTTTAATTGGTGTTTAGTTACATGCTATCACCTTAAGTGATACTGAAACTATTATCGTACATTGGGTTCCTTCATTTTCCCTTCCATCGAATTCAAGGAAAGACAACAGACTCAAAGGTAGACAGACGGAGAAGCGGGGTGAGGAAAAAGCATGAGAAAAGAGAAAAAGACAAAACTGAACACTGCACTTTTACAGACGCGGTTTACTAAATGCACGCACACATATATATTACAAAGGTGAGACTCTCAGACGCAGGAAGATTATGTGCAAAAACACAGACACAAACAGACTCTGTGATACGAAAAACAAGAATTCAAACGGACCACATTCACAGATTACACACAAACCACATGCAGATACAGGCCGGCTTAATTCAAGACAAGCAGAGGCGAGTAGATTATATATCAAATTTAGCTGACACAGGTAGAAACACAGACTATTTAGAAACACCAAGACGCATATAAAACACACAGACACATCGGCTATATAATAACGTAGGCTACAAATCACTCCGACACAGCCCCTACATATACAAACATGCTCAGATTCACACAGAGACAGAACTATGTACAATTCACGCAGACACATGTAGGCAGACTATGTCAACATGCAGACTAAATAGAAAACACACGCAGACGGACTATATACAAACCTTATGGGACATAGGACGCATAGAACTTGGTAGAAGAAACTCGGGGAGGTAAATTATGATATTATTTGATGCTACTTTTAAATACGATGTTATGCATCGTTATTTCTCATGGTAATCGCATCCCTATACGTAGTATACAGGAGAGGAATGTTAAACTTCGTTGAGCGGTTAGCCTAAATCCCAAACACTGACACTTAAATGGTAGCCCACCTTACACCCCTTGTGGAATTCAAACAAAACTCGGTCGGTCAGTAGTCCTAATGTAGGGGTGGATCGAGATTACCCACTAGGGTTAGAGGGTGAGAATTAAGGGGTATCCAAATGTGTTTGTGTGTGTACAAAAGGTGTGCCAGGATCTCCTCCTAGACGGTAAGTTGAATGGACCTCAAACTGAAATACTCAAACAGGTGGATGGGTACCCGGGTATAAGATGCAGTGTCCACAGGAGTGGTGACGTCATAGGTCAAGGGCCATAGGTCGTGAATACTGTAATGCGTAATACAGTGTTACGTGCTGGTAGTACATGGTCGCTGTCAACACTGATGACTTTAACATACCGGTATTTGTCTTTCCATGAATGTGACACGGTATTTTAACCTATGCAACCATGTTCTAGGTGGAGTGATTACGTCTGGTAGCAATGTCATTTCCGGTGTTAATACCTTCACTCAGTACATGTTTACAACGTATACATATATGGACCTACTGCACAATTGTACAAGGACTCGAGATGTTTACGTACTGTGAAGAAAATATTGAAAAGCTAGCACTCATTACGCGCTTTTCACGGCACTGAAAGGATCCACAGTGACGGGGCGTGCGAATATATGAGGAAAACGTTCGTTTTCTAGGCACCTGTGTACGCGCATGCAGATATTTGTGCCTTTCGACGTCTACGCTGTGTACTGCTGTACTATATCATTAAGTAACTTGAATATTCAGCACTTCTATCCACAACGAGCAATCACTGATTCAGGGTAATTCGTGAAAATGGGTATGCCAAACGATAGGAACGAGATTTCCAACTCCGTGGATTGCCTACTTGTTAGTGCTAGTTTTTTCTTTGCCCAATTGACAATGATTCCTGTACAACGAGTCGTGTGTGTGTGTATGAGTGGGTGGGTAAGGGGGGGGGGGGTGTATACCATGCATTTTCGTATGACCTTGTGTATAATGCTTTTGGCTTAACTTTCGATGTGTAGTTTTCTTTGTAGTGCGCTACAGCAACCCTGGTTTGAACAGGTTAAGCTATATCTTACCTCATTTGCAACATGAAACAATATCTTTTAATTTCCCTTGTGTAAACGTATTATGATCCAACAGATCTACCGCATGGTATTAAATTTCCAGACTTAGAGAGGATTTTTTTCTTATCTTGTAGCATATGAAACTGATTCGATATGCCAGCCGATGCAAATTACGTCTGTTGATATCTATAGGTTTATGGAATAAAAAAAAAAGGAATTCCTGAATAGCATACCGTATCCAGCATAGTTTGTCATACTTTTAAACGGAAACTGCTAAATATGAACAACAATAACAATAAATAATAAAAAAGTGCCTGTCAGTTGATGTACAGGTTTACAGCATGACCCCTTTAAACATAGAAAGCTTTCTAAAGTGAGAAAAATTTTGATGAGTTTAATTAAATGATTAGTTAGGTATGTGGTGAGGAATGTTTACATTTGTCATGCCTCTCTGAGAGCTTCATAGACAAAGGAAGCAATCAGACGGGATGGGCCGAGAAATATTGTACACTTGATCAGGATAGAACAATAGATACAGAATATCACATTCTGCACCATCGAGTCGTATTTCCTACTTAGTTACATTTTTCGCTTTCGATGAGATTAAACTTGCCACGAGTCGAACTATGAACGCTGCACACGTAGCAGATAATGCTAGTACGTGTAGGTCAGTCTAATCGGAATGTCATCCAAGGAAAGGCTTTGCAATAAAATGCAAGCAAACTAAGCATTATTGAGTCGTCGGATGGCAGAGGATAGGTTTTTATTGACTCATAGTGGAGTGACATTTACATAAACCAAACGTTTTTCGATGTAATTTCAACTTATGTACATGCATACCTCTATTGAATCTACAGTACTTCGCTCACTAGTGCCGAAACGTTCTATATCTGCACCATTGTGTCTGTCACGGTCTCCGAGTATATTGAAATGATCGATGTACGGTATATTACTAACTATATTGTTTTATCAAAATTCCACCTTGACAACACAACGGTAGAATAAGCCTTAGGGCCAAGTAAGACCAACGTTATTGAAGCCAATTGAAACATAATGTCATGTACCTCTCGAGACGTTTGTCACATGAATAGATCTACCCCATTCTCTCTCCCATATATTAAGAAAACCCCGTGGTGAAATATGAAATTTATGCTACGTGTTCATTAACAATAATCACAGTAAAAATTTTAAATTTGTATTCAGCATTTATTTCATGAACCAAAAAAAAAAAAAAAAATTACAGAAAGCTGTAGTAACATTTCTTTCAGCTCTCGGCTTTGTCCTTACATATGGAACGGTTTTGCTTAGCCGGAGCCTTTACACACCGACTCATGTGGCCGACAGATCAATGGGTTTTCATTCTAAAAGTAAAACTGTAGACCTCATGTAGTGACCGTAAATTTGGTGATTCCCTGTACGATTGCGTAATATCTGCAATGGGCCTACGGTTTCGCGATCTGGCGTATGTCAAGTTCGTGTTACTTCTTTCGTTATTGATGCAGTTTTTGTCTCAAACATAAGATTCTATGAGAAAGTGGACGAATTTTGAACACACCAATCCTCCCATGTGGTGGATCCTGAGAGACGAGATAAACAGAGAGAGAAAGAAGCGGAGGGAGGGAGGGAGGGGAGTGGAAATATGTGATGTAAACACTCGTTTTTATTCTCGTTTCTACTCAATTCCGTGTTTTAATATCTTGGTAATTTTGGGTACCCTCCTATTGGTCAATTTGTGTGCATTTATCTTTGTTCTCTGATCTTTCCGTTAACTCCGATGTTTTGTTGACCCGGAGTTTTCCCGCCGTGAAATACCGTTGACATCCTGGTCTGGATGGTTGCGAAGAAGATGGTAATGCAATTAATGCAGTCATCTATTTAGGAGGTAACTGCGGTATAAGTAACAAACATGCAAAAAGATACACAGAAAACGGAATCGGCTGCGGAAGAGACCGCCACGTTTACACTAATAGAAACTAATAAAAGTACTATGCATCCTTCTCCTCATATATCGTCGACTTGTTTTACAGTTTTGAGTCAAATCGATGACCCGTACATATATTTCAAAACCTCATTTCAAACACTCTCTGGCCATATTTTCATCCGTGATGAAACGGACTACATTTATGGGTGATGAGGATGAGCGTCCCGTCCCAGTTGAGTTGTGTGACATGCGTCTAGGAAAGACCTGACTTCATTCAGAAGTTGCAAAGAAAAATCCTAAGTGAAAACTTTTGGATTTTTTTTTTTGTATCTGTTATCGCCTCTCAGATTTGAATTTTCGAAGTTTGACAACAATGCAAAACAGATGACGTTTAGTGTTGTACAGAGTCAGTATTTCTTTTGCTGAGCCAATGTATATTGTCTCTTAATTACTTTCTGAGTCTCACATTGGTAAGTGATATCGATATTTTGAAGAAGAAAACATGGGTCCAACATAAGATCCTCTGGCCCTTACATAAAATTCTCAAATTTCCTTGAAATAAAGGTTAAGTAAACAAAGGATTAACATACGGCATATCACAGGAGTCCATCTCTTGACATTTCTTTGTTACGTCAAGAGGTCGCCATAGTTCAGATCCTCAAAATATCGCCATATTTGCATACTTAGCCAATGATTATTCATGATACAGCTGTGAGACACTAATTTGCCTGTAAAATGTCAATCTTTGATGGATTTTGATGAAATTTGTTGCTATTTTTAACAATTTCAATGGTCAGTGCACCCAAGACTCTAAAATGTAATTTCCACCTCACACGACCTTTAAGCAAAAGTATTTCACACGGTACTCCCTGTCGAAGACGACTATGAAATTGTCCCAAATGAGGAGCCATACATGAACACTTATGTGACGTGTCGGTCAGTTTAACTAAAGTTGTTGGTAGACGATAATGCATAGGCTTACTGTGTTTGTTTATTCTTTTCTTGAAACTATTTCGACAACGTTTAAATACTAGTTAGGATTAAGGGAATAAAGGGAAAAATCTGACTGCTTGAAGTTCATCCAAGTGTGTTAAATTCTTTTGATGAAAAATAAAATGTTTTAGTAGGAGTGACACAAGGCCTCCAAAAAAGAAAAAAAAAATATGACGCGATGTCCCTAAAAACATACATCTCAACAGATGGCCATAATTGGTCATTGTTACTTTGCTAACATGGTTCCTTCCATCCAGTTTTGTTTGGTTAGGTCTTCTTATGATATACACAGAACCACATTTTTTTATGATTTAAAAAAAAAAAAATCGGTTTAACTTTTTATTAAGTTTTTCTACTACAGTATTTTCAAGAGAGGAGACTTTCATGGTAAAGGTTTTTCAGCATATGCGAGAGTATACACCTGCAGTAAAACCTATCATTGGAACCTCGTGGAAAAAAGTGCAGTCAGTACACTGTTGCTCTGGATTATTTTTGCAGTGTCATTTTGGGAGTTAATCTTTTTTCCAACCCTGTGGCACCCAGCCGTATACGGGCATGTAACCAGTGAAGATGCACATCTTTTGAAGATCAAAGTGTGACCATTTTTTTTTTTTGCCTAAACAAATATTACAAAAAAGAGTGATCCGGTAGTCTCTGATTTCAGCCGTTTGTTTGATCGAAGTATGTAATTTCAAATGTTGTATACGATCGTAGCTTGTCGGTAATTGAACTTAAAAATCTTTCATAGCAATTAACAGCCTCGTTAAATATGCGTTTCCGTTGTTTCGTTATGAAGTTCCCTCTTTTATCCATATCAATGAATCGGGAACTGAAGGAGAAATGCACATTAAAGTTTAAGTGGTAATTTCCTGGTTAGATAATCCTCATAAGCTGATGTGTCGAAGCTTAAAAAGTCATCATATTTTTTTAATGAATTTTTATGATTAGTAGGGAGAAAAATCAAATTCATAATATCCTACAAAAAGAGGTGGGATTCAGCTGTATACAAAATTGTGCTTACTACTCTGCAGGATATACATAACTTTAGTTTCATTCAAAACAGAGATAAAAGTAATCTACGTAACGTAGCATAATTCTGTGTTGTACCATGCATTACGTAACATGTTATCGTGAAGTAGTTACCGTAATAAAATCTGTTGAATATTACTCTTCTCCTATAAGAAAGAATAAGCAAAAAAAAAAGAGAAGAAGAAATAAATCTTGAGCATTTATTATTTTTTTGTCCTGTAGAATATGATTTAAGGCCAAATAAATCTTTCGCGCTATATAAACCAACAAATTTAAGTGGAATTTAGATCATAATTCAATCAGGTATTGTATTTCGGCAGATGAACTTTTTTTTTTGCAAATTATAGGTGACGAAGTTGGTCATTTTGTGTCAATGATCAACAACAATCCTTTGTTTGCCAGTGATGACTTTATTGTGATGGCGTATTTCACAGACATAAAATGTTACACATAAACACATGCAGAATCCTGCCAGAAGATATAAACTGAATGGTTTACCATTTCTACCCACCTCCTCCCCCTCCTGTTGCCCCTTCCAAAAAGTAAAAGACGAAGGGCTTAAGTTAACAGATCGTTTTTAATTAGAAGATGCATTGCATAAATTTTGAAAAAATAATCACTGTGAGAAAGTAATGGTGAACGTCGAACATTATCACCCCTCAAATTGGTCTAAACCAAAGGAAAAATGGAAAAAATAAGATACATTTCCAAATAAAGCCTTGTATGAGACAAAACAACCGAAAACTGATGATGGATAGGCTGAATGGAGACTACTGTTTTAATTAGAGTTTTGGGCTGATTCATTTATTGGTTGATTCGTCTCTTTGTTCAGTTGTTAAATGTAACAAATCTCAGATGGCATGCAAAATTAAATAAACTGAAGTAAGAAGAAAGCAATTATGTCAGATGAAGCGTATGTTGATGAAGACACTGCCAACATGCTGGGCCGTCGCGACTGGAGAGTGTGGGGTCTCTTCCCCCCCCCCCCTCCCCTATCAAATTAGTCAGAGCGACAATAGTCTGAAAATCTGACACACTAGTTGGAATTTTTCATATCTCAGTAGCAGCCCAGCACATGTCATATCATAAAAAGATGCAAAATATTGCACCAGATTGTGTCTAAGGTTGCCTGGTAATTGAAAAATTTCTCAGTAAATCTGAAATGCCATGTGAGTATCTCAGATTTTAGTCAAGAAGCGACGATAGTAGGAAAACCTGAAACACTAGATGGAAGTTTTAATATCTCAGCCTAGAACATTTTATGACTTCAAAACAATGCCAAATATTGAGATAGATTGCATCTAAGGTTCTCAAAATGTGGATTACAATTCTCTCCTGGGCCAACCGTCACTCCTCTCATGCTTTTCCCCACCTATCAAAGTAGTACTTTTCTCATCAATGTGGGTATCATTTACAAACTTATCTGTACAAGAACTCGCTTTACTTTGTTAAGCCATCATCGACGGTTGTTGCTAACTAACCAAAACTCGTAATTGCCACAAAGGTAAAAGTTATTGGAATAAATATTCTGGAATAATAATTTCTCGGGAAAATCTTAACTGCAACAGATGAAAAAATACTGTTCCAAATTTTCTTTAACGGTTACCTGGAAGTTAAAAATTTCTCAAAAAGAAATTTAAAAAAAAACTGCTAACGATAGAAAGTAGTGACTGCTGAATTAACGTTTATGGAAATGACGATACCATAAATATGCCAGATTAGAGTAATCCAAATTACCATGAATCCATTTTCCACAGAATATTTATCTCATTACTTGACAAATTGCCGTCACAAGATCCCTGTTTCATGGCTGGATACATGCAGTCCAGAACATCCATGCACGAAGTGACGTTTCTGGTCATCTGGGACGGTTTGTAAAGACAAAAATGTTAGCGTGCAACTTATATTGGAGCTTCTCTTAGATAGCCCTGTCCAAGTGGGGCGAGCAAAAGAGGTATGCTCTCAGACCAGACCCCCCCCCGCCTCCTCACCCCGTGCTAAAACCGTGGACAGGCGCCTGATCTTTAATAGTCAATGACGTATAGGCAAACATGTTGCCCCAATTATCAGACCCTGACGGTACCCTACAGTAATTTTTGTTTACAATATATTCACGTTCACCATTTGCTTAATCTTCGTAAGTTTCTTTTTTTTTTTCCCGAAATTTCATGATATGATATTCCTATGTTAAGGCTGGGTACATGCAACGTAGATCACATGCGATACGACGTTTCCGGCCATCCGGGAGTTTGTAAATTTCTAAGACTCCTTGCACGCTACGCGCCAACCCGCATTCGGGTGGAGGTTGCCCCTCAGTTGAAAAATAAAACGTCCAACCAATGGGAATTTTTTTACTTCCATCCCCCTCCCCCAAAAAGATTTGACCCTAGCTAGGGGTTCTGCCCACATGAATTATAATTGGTAAATATCGTTTATATTAAAAAGACCAGAGCGTCCGACGGGTGGTGAGTGTGTGACCGTATGCGTGTGTATGTATGTATGTGCGTGTGGAGGGGGGTTGCTGTAGTACGATCGTCAGAGCAGGCGTTTTGTTAAACTAATTTTTGTGTTATGCCTGACCAAACGAGAACTAACATAAAAATATACCGGCATGCCTCGTTCGCACAGGCGTTCACATGGTTTGGGTTGTGTGCTCTTCTTTACGTTGCACTTATAACAGTAGGGCAATTCAGACAAATAATACAAAATACTTTCAGCCATTTTGGTATTTGGTACCAATTTGGTACTTGTAAGGAATTTTTAAGCAAAAATCGTTGTAAATGATGATAAGAATACTCACAACAACACATAGTTTGTTCCAATTTTTATTTGCTTTAACGTTTAACTTATGGTTCTTTATCCTGACTTGTTTCATTCCTTTCCTGTTTTTGACAAGGGGGGGGGGGGGATTGGGGCGGGGGGATTACATAGATTAAATTTGCGTCAATACAGTCACTGATGTCACGATAGTCAAACCATGTAGTTCAAACTTAGACGATAGCCAAGAAATATACCACACAGAGTATAACATTGTATCGATTGATATGGACACAAAAATATATACCTCCTGAAAGTGATATCAAAAACATGCTCACGATTTATAGGAAAGTCAACTTCAGATCTACCTTTTAAAAGTAAAAATGAAACTTAGATGTGGATCATTTTTTCCCCCTTTTTTTCTCCTTTTACCTCTCATTACTTCAAGTTTGAATTGATTGTCGTTATAGACTGCGCCAGAAGGTGACTGCACTGCGAAGTGCTCGACTAGTCTATCCTGTCGAACATTAACTTTAAAGTTAATGCTTTAGCTTTATAAAACACTCTTCTCTTTTTTCTCTCTCTCTCTCTTCCCTATCTATCTCTCTCTCTCATTAAATATATTTTTTGAAACAAAACAATTACGAAATTGAAAGGAGATCTAAGGAAGCTCTCGAGTGGTTTAATTAAGGAAGATTTTTTTTATATTAATATTGAAAGCCCTTTTTTAGTCTTTCTTTCGCTTTCGTGGTTCGACTAGTACTGTAAACTTATTGAAAACACGCATGCAGTCATAAAAGTGCACTATATATTTTTCCTAACTTTCGTTCTAATTGTTAAATCATTTTTATTGTCCTATTCAAAATCGGGCCACTCGACCTAGCAAAGTTACTTTTAGAAGTAACTTTTGTTGTTATTAAATAACCAAATTAACGGGAGGTCTAAAATGAAAAGTTACAATATTTCGTGCTAATTATAACACTGCTTTTCAACACTCTTTTTTTACTTCATGCTTGCTGTATGTGATATGACATACAAATGTATGCAATCGGTATGCAGATACAGTGGCGAGATAACATGTGCTTCCCTGTATCGGAATGCAGATTTTCGAATCTTTCTAGCATGCCTTCGCTCCCTTTTCTAAAGAATGACTGAATGAATCATGAATGAATTAATGTTAGGAAATTCAGTAGCAAAAAATTGATTATTTATCAACGCTATTACAAACAGGACTCAGGAAGGGAAAAATAATACTGACATAGTAACTTTATTGTTATCCGCTCTACCAGGAAACGATTTCTGTAATCTGATTATCAAAGCTCTGTGCTACACCTGCACAAAGAAAATGTGTGTGTGTTTTTTTTTTTTGTTTCTTTTTTGAAGATCTTGTTGTATGTAGTCAATTTGAAACGCGCTCAAACTAGAAAATGCTGACGCAAAATTCTGGTAAATGAAAAATGGGGTCGTTAGACCATAGCTACATAAATGATATAATATACATGGCTGACGTTAGAATGTTATTCGGCTAGAATGAGACATGGATTGTTTGGATATCCCACCATAACCTGTCTCCCATCCCTTCCGGTAGTCAAAAAAGTCAAACCCCGCCCACGTTAATAGTCACGTTGTTTAAACGTCATCACATAGGACGATAAACCTAGGAGGTGTGTTTGAATTTTCCCCCGTAATTGTAATTTCGAGTTATATGATATGTTGTTATGTCCACTTTGCCTTTTGAAATTTAGCACGTTTCGTAAAGTGTAATTTCAATGACTAATGATCCGATCCTTTTGAATCAGGGTTCCAGAACGACACAGAGGAGACCGTTTTCATATAAATAAGGCATACGGTACTATCGTACACTGCAGATTTGTCAGTAGCTTTTATACGCTCTAAGTCACTTACTAACACAGATCCAAAAAAGACAAGTTCATGTTAAACACAAAATGAAAGTAGCTTCGTATTATTTCTGGTCATAGAACGAGTTCTGCCGACGTAGGGAGTATCACGTTCCAATTGATGTTTCACCATCAGCGCACAATGTGATAAAAGAGCCGGTATTAAGCAATACTCCCAACTTATGTCGTAATGTTGCTCTTTTTCGTCTGTAAAATCTACTACCATGGTGATGATGATGGTAATAATAAGACAACAATTCTATTGATGCTGGACATTATGAAGATGAGAGACAGGAGAAGAAAGAGGATGGTATAATGAATAAAGACGAAAATGATCATGATGACGATGGTAAGAGTGATGAGTGATGTCATAGTGGTGATTATGATGATAGTGATAATGATGATGAGTAGGAGGAGACCGATGACGATGGTGATAACCATGATGATGATAATGATTGTTATAATGATAATGATGGTATTGATAATAATGATGATAATGACGTTCATAGTAATGATGACGAAGATAATTGTGATGGTGTCATGATGGTGGTAATGGTGATATAATAATGATGATGGTGACACTCATGATGACGATTGTGATAATGATGATCTTGATGGTGATAGATGATGATGATGATGATGATGATGATGATGATAATGATGATGATGATGATGGTGATGATGATGATGATGATTATGATCATAGTGATGGTGATAATGTTGATGATGGTGGTGATAATGATGGTGTAAAATAATGATGATAATGATGATGATGAAGTTGATGACGATTGTAGTGATGATGATAGTGATAATGACACTGTTAGTAATGATAATAATGATGTGATGACTATGACGTTGATAATCATAATAACCATCATGATAATGATGATCACGCTAAATGATAATACTGATAAGGATAAAGATGATGTTGATGACGATCATGATGATGACGATGACGTTGATGATAACCAATGATGATGATAATATTGATAGCAATGATGACAACGACGAGCCCTGGATAGGTTGTCACTTCTCCCTGTTGGGGGATCTTTTGCAGTAAATGTCCTATGCGTGACACACACAATTGACACTACTGATTTACACTTATTCCAGTCACACGAGGTTTGTGACACCGGGCTTATGTTATTTCCGTCCCTCTCATTCTCTTTCACTGAAACATACACGCACGCTCAGATATACATACGGGTAATTAGTCTCCATAGTGATTTCTGGGGGAGATCCAAAGTATGACGTCAAAATGGAATGATCGATGGGTTAATTCCCCATCCTTTGACTTTTTTTTAATTTTCAACTTCATCAGCATTTTTTTTGCTTGAAAACTTTTGGTCCTTCTGTACCAAAGCACTATTGCAAAAAAAAAGAGGTCAGCGTAGAAACATTGGCGAAACAAAAACAATGAAGAACGAAACATACGATTCATTGTGTTTCATTGGGATAGGTGTGACATCATTTTTTAAGTTATGACGTCAAAAAGTTCTCATTAACTGCTATAATTTTGTTATGTTTCATTTTTCAGTTTAAGTGTACCCTAATTGCAACCGCGAATTAATATCAAATCCAAGGGAAGAAGACAGAGAAATGAATGAACTGATAAAGTTCAGACCAAATTGAATTCACTAAAACTATGCATGATGACAGGGGCTGGGTATCATTGATTGGACTAGTCGTGTATTGATAAAAAAAAACACACAATAAAAAAGAAGATACTTTATGAAGACAGTAACGAGGATGAACAGACTATCAACAAAAGTTTAAAAACAAACAAAGAAAGCAGAGACAAAAACAAAAATAAAAAACCTATGAGTCTAAGTGTCAATCACAGTTGTTACACACTATAAAGAATTATAATCTCCTATACAGGTTTTCTCGATGGTGGGTCGGGTGGAGGATGGTTTGTGGTGAGTAAGGGTCGTCCTGGGGGAAGAGTCTATTCTATGGGGGGTGGTGCTCGCGTGCTCTCTGGAAAAGTTTGTGCTTACCTAAAAGTAATGCTCTTGCTTAGAGTATTCCAAAAGCAAATGGTGCTACATTTGATGCTAGATTTGGTTGAACTGAATTATCTCCAGAATTTTTACTTCTTCAGTAATTATTTGAATTTTTTTCTTCATGTGATTGATGACATAATCATTTTTAGACGATACCTGGATATTTCAGAATGAAACTGTGAGAAGTGGATGCACAATATTGATAATATTGGTAGAGCAATAAATCCAAACTCACGTTGCTCACAATTCCCCCACCCCCAGGGACAAGGGAAAAAAAGTGGTAGATATTTTACGATTTAATCACTACTTTCCGGAGGCAGACGAATACGAAAAA
Source organism: Stichopus chloronotus (assembly GCA_021234535.1). Taxonomy (NCBI): domain Eukaryota; kingdom Metazoa; phylum Echinodermata; class Holothuroidea; order Aspidochirotida; family Stichopodidae; genus Stichopus; species Stichopus chloronotus. Next base: position 26,361,732 of record CM037832.1, on the reverse strand, counting down.
TTGTATTTACCAGTTTGTATATGGGTGAAAAAGTGAAGTTGTTTTGAGCCAAACTGAATCTAATGCATCCCATCCTATGTCCCAAACATTCATGAACCGTATAGTGTTCCTATGTAAAATGTTAGCTTAAATCTTGTTCCCCTGCACATTGCAAACACATCCGGAAATGAGATAAAATTTCCATTGGGGAGTTCCGGAGGTGAAAGATACAGGTGTTATTAAAAATGGAAAGATTATCAAATAATTCCAAAGGACGTTGAATTTGTCGAGCTTCTGATGAAGCTGATGTGCTGGCAGTTTTTGGAACCACTTCATCCATTTAACTGCATCGTGTACATTCACCGTTTGGAACGTTACCTTACCTAATAAAACCAAAAAGACAAAAAGAAAAAAAAAGAAGACTAAAATGCACGGCGGACATAAGGTGACCGGTATGCAAGGTGTAAACTTATCGTGTTAGAAACATTTGTTATCTCGACAAAATTTTGCAACTTGTCGATATACCGAGTTACAAATAACTTGATATCTCGATAATTTTTTTTTTTCCAAATTGTCGAGTTACCGCCTATCTCGACAATTTGGAAAATGTTGTCGAGATAGCAAGTTATTTGTAACTCGGTAACTCGACAATTTGCAAAATTTTATCGAGATAACAAATCATTCGTACACGATAACGTTACATCTCGCATGTCACCTCATGTCCGCCGTAAAAAAAGAAATGAACTTAAAAAAGAAATATTGATATATAAGGGTGAAGACTGAAATTTGAAAAATTGAAACAAGACCATGCTGAAAAAAAAAAACTGTTTCTCAATCGGAAAAGTCAGATTGAAGTGATACATAAAAAGGTTCCTTTTGAAAAGTTTCAAGTTTCTTCCGCTTAACCCCAAGAATAGAGTGATGTTTTACCAAATTGAAATATTTGGCTTGCTGCAAACCCTTAAACTCATCGTAGAAAGTGACCGTTTGTGGTTCTGGCTCTATGCGGTAGTCACGTGGAGGATTCTGCGTAATGTCATTGTCCGTACTTCATATATTTATAGCAATCGCCCCGTTTTGAGAGGATCTATTTATGGAGGGCACAAAATAAAAGACGATAGCCTACTTACGTATCGCGGATTATGATACCTAATAAGCATCAACTTTCGATATGATTGGAAGCCCTTTTCAGATCGGACGTGTCTGCGATTAAAAAAATACGTTTTATTAATTTTTCTTGGTTGTGGCACTACATGCAGCATACGTACGTTTTCATTCACTCATTAGGGAGCTTTCGATTGATACGGCCACTAGTCGACTGCTACGAATGTTACGTCATGTTTGGGCGTATGCGCATGCGTCACGTCGTCTCCCTCGTCCACTACACAAATCAAGAACGCGTAAACCGTGGCTTTGCCGTCTTCGATTTGGAGAGTGGACGAAGGAGACGACGTGACGCATGCGCATACGCCCAAAAATGACGTAACATTCGTAGCAGTCGACTAGTGGACGTATCAATCGAAAGCTCCCTGTTAGGTACAGGAACGCGCTTCCTGTACTGGCATGGACGAGGAGAAGAACTACGTCTGACGAGTTCCGGAAGTATATCCATGTATTAGTGGAACATTAGTGGAACAGCGAGACTGTCCATTTCCCATTTCACCTTCAGATTAGACTCCAGGATAATGGGCACCGACAATGTACATATTCATTTTTTACATCCATTTTTTTATTCATTTATTTATTTTGAGATGGGAGAGGGTTAGGTTGCTATGATGATGAGAAATGTAGACGCATGACCTCGCTTGTTAGATGCCATCCTGTCGGGGCGGGGGGGGGGGGTGTGGGGTGTGTGAGGAATTTGTGCTTATGCTAGGTGACTAAGATGCAAAAAAAAAGAGGCTATGGCATAGCAGTAACATTAGGCTATACATACTCGTGAATACCGCGAACAATTTCAGAACAGAAGAACATCCACTAGAGCTGTAAATTTACAGTGTGGTGATGTGTAGGTAAAGCCATGAAAGTACAATTTTCGATCCAGAGATTTCTGAAAGGAGGCCTGAAGGTTAATGCTACGCCACAGAAGACTGTTGAAGAGGGGTGAGGGGGGAGGGGTTATGGGGTGATAGTGAATGGGTCATGGGGTAAAACAATGTAAAATCTACAACAAAATAAATATTTTGCCTTCTGTATAGAAATAACTACACCGATGAGTGTCCTCGCCACCTTCTAGATGGATAATATTGAAAGACAGCTTAATAATGAAACGCGTGATATCCAGCTGTCACGAATAGATCTACATACACGTGTGACAGGAGTCATTGCCAACTTACATTGCCATTAATGACAATGATCTACTCATATCGTTAACCTTGCAAGCAGCCAAATACATGACAGAATTTTGTAATACTGTCACGGCGTTGGCGCGTTCTCATCCCGCTATACATGTCACAGGAATGTTTCGTTTATCTGTGATGTAAACTTTTACGAATCTGCCCTATGATGCAACTAGGAAAAAAAAAAACACTCCCTTTGGTCAATTCATGGTTGCTTGGGGCAAGCGAGCACATTCAGCGTCCTTCAATTTGGTCATAAATTTGTACAGTGGGCTATTAGCTTCAGCAGGTGCACTCTGGGTGAACTTCACACTGTTCGTGAATTTTACAAAACCCTTACGGCTAGAAATATTCTTTCACGCGCCGTACGAGTAATTACGTCACAGGATGATGATTCAATATAAAAAAAAAAAAGTTGATAAATTTAAATTTTTGTAGTTAAGCACTTGATCCACGACTTTCGAAAAGTTACATTTTCGGCGCTCGGCCAACGTTTTCTTTTCTTTTTGTCAATATTCTAACCAACAGTGTCAGTTCGTGGACAGTGACCACATCATTTCTGTAGCCTTATAGGTAAAGTCATGAGAATTCCTCAGATAAACAGAAATGAATACAGAAAAGAAAATACAGAAAAGAAAAAGAGGAAACTTGGAAAGGATGCTAGGGTGTAACATAAGCTTGCTACTAGCATTTCCCTTCGCTTTGTTAATAAGGGGTGATGTAATTAGGCGTAAAGAGATAATGTCGGGGAGTTATTTTTTTTCTCACCGTTACAGAGGATAAACGCAAACTTCGCAGTTCTGCCTACTGTCTCGCTAGATTAGAACTCATTGTTTACGACACTGTGTAATTGTGAACTTTCACTTTGTTTGAGCTAATCACGCAACTTTACATTGGTTTAAAGCAAAAAGAAAAATGAAAAAGGAAAAAATATTTCGTCCCATCGCATGTTAGTGTTTACATCACCCATATCTCAATTACACAGAATCTGTTATTTATAGCTAAGTTCTGCATGCTTTTGTAGCACCTGACCGAAATGCAACAACTTGGTGCAACATGTAATAACTTTGTACGTACCCAAAATGGAACAACTACGAAAGTTGGTCCAAAACGCAACAACTCTTTGCCCAAAATGTAACAACGAGGACATTCACATCAGACGGTACCGTATTGAAAAATAGGCCTACAAGATGGCCGCCACACTATTTCATTTTAAATGTCATAACTTCACCAAACAAGATCAGGTAGGACTGGGAATTGCACCATTCAATTTCTTACGACATACTCGTCACCTGAAATACATGTTTTGATTGACTTCTGTGTTGTTATGGAAAATCAAAATGGCGGCAATAACGTCAGTTTGGGCTAAAACTTTCTTAAATTCAGCGTCGTCTAGAACATCTAGAAACTATTTCATTTTAAACTAATTGTGGCCAACTATGTGACCAATAACTCAAATGTGAATGATAGGCATACATACAAGTTTAAACGGGCTCACTGTGTTGATATAGCTTATTTTGTGCCAAATTTAAAGAAAGTACAAAAAAAAAAGCACCACATGCCAATACTTAAATTAGTCTCATTATTTATGTATCTATTCCTACAGGCAGGGAAAATGTGAGAAATGGTAGTATTTTCATGAACAGGAAGTGCCTATATGGTTATTACATTATAGTAAAACGTGTCTGGTCACAGATTTTCAAAAAGCTAATTAAGGCTATCATTAGTACCTCACTCGTGTGTCATATGTTCAGAATCTCTTAGTTTGGCCATTTTTTCGTCAACATGTGAGTGATACTCCACAGGTGTAACAAAATATCATGAAATTTGTGAACCAACTCAATGAGCCCTTCTTAGCATTTTACGTGTATCTGCGTCCCATAACTTAAAGGCTTTAATGCATCACCCCAAACAGTTTCAATTCTCCCAACCACCTACCTCTAGTCCCTCCCTCAGCCTGTCTTACATTCCTCCACATGTGTAATCAAAACAATGGATCCCTGTGTACGCTGTGTAATACGAGCTGCTCTGCATATTTCGAATTTGCTGGCAATCTAAGAGTACTGTAACTGAGAATTTTCCTTTCAGGGAAGTAAAAATATAGCTTAGGGTGATGCAATACAGCCTTTAAGTCCGTCAGCATATGCAGCCTATATGTGATAACGATAACCGTATGTAGCGTTCGTTACACACACGGTGCCACAGGCCTGTTCATAACCGTCACAAGCTAAACACAGGATGTTGTATACAACCACAAACACGTACCTTTTGTTTATAGACTTTCACGTAAATGTTATTACTTTCTGTATCAATATCGTCATTTTTATTGTTATTAGAATTATTTTATTCCTCCATTTTTCAACAACATCAGTAACGGCATTTCAGTTTCCAACTGAAACATTAACTTAGCAAAGCACGATTTAGATACAATAATTAAGAGCAAAGTTAACAACAAGTAAAAAGCAGACAATACAACGGACAACATAACATGACGACAGATAAGATTCGAGTGTGTGAAAAACACAATACACAATACTTTGATACAGAGGTATATATAGCAAGAATCTGTACAGAGAAGATAGTTGATAACGATACAAAATTCAACAGTTTTAATTATATCTACTTAAAAATCACTGCAATGTTTATTAGTAGGATGTAACAACTACAGATTATCTTATTATTATTTGTTATTATAATATTATCATTATTATCACGGAGGAAGGGTGAGGGAACAGACTGGCTAGAATAATAGAATAATTAACGACACTCCACTTAATTAATTGCCACTAATAAATATTTTGATTTGCCCGTACTGACATTCCATGCAAGGGCCAGATCCGTGTGGCCACCTTCAATTCATTGGGAACGTGTTCATTAAGAGAAACAAACGGCAAAAACTAAAATGGAAGTGTCATGCATGTAGGCATTATGAACAATTTTATGAAAGCAAAAAAAAAAGAAGAAAAAAAAAGAATTATTTGCCTTCAGCAGACCGAACGGTTTGAACCAGTAGGCAATCAGAGTTGAGGGCATGTCGTTTCCTCATTTCGTTAAATTCGTAAATGCAAATTTAAAGCAAATAAAATAGGAAAAATTAAGTGTATATGCTAGAAATGAAAATAAAATAACTATTTCATATTGTAGCCAAAGACAAAGAAAACCAACAAAAGGAGAATGACTACATGCAAAAACAGAATCAGACACTATAGCTATAGCCAGATGTCAAGATGAATACTAGTTCTTTCGGAATAAAATAAATTGTTTTTTTTTTTACAGGAAAGAGAGAAAAAAAACTGAACGATTTTTGTTTCCGAATGTCATCTGGAAGATCGACGTGCTATAATGTACAATCTTAATTATTACAAAGACAGCTACAGTAAACAGGGCATGACCTGTGCTGATGCAGAAGGGATCGCTAATTGTTTGTAGTGTATACATTGTGCCGATAGGAAGAACAATAACACACTGCAAAAGTTAAACAAAGGATCTTTTGTGTTGAGTGGTCTTTTTAAGCGAAACATTACATGTGCCCTTTAAAGACCAAGTGGAATGCACCGAGAAAAGTGTTGGTTTCATTCAGAAGTTGCAGAGTGAAACACGTAATGAAATTATGTTTATATCTACAACCACTTTCTGAAATAGTCCTTTTCAAAGTGTGATGAAACTACAAACATATAGGTATGTTGACTCTTTATTACTTTATAACTGGGTATCACATTGGTAAGTGATGTCAATATTTTGAAAGAAGACAATACATGCTTCCAAAATAAAACCCTCGTAGGACATACAGTTCTCAATTGTCCTTGAAAAAAAGTTAAAGTAAACAATGTATAACATATGGCATACCATATGCGTGCCTCCTTGACGTCACAAATTTGCATCTTTGGCCTAAACTTGTTTATTCATGATGTAAATGTGAAGACAGTAATTTGTTTATAAAATGATCAATATTTGACGGATGTTATGGACATTGTGGCAATTATCAAGATTCTAAAGATTCTAAAGATTCATTCTGTCAGGAAAATGTGTGTTTCATCTCACATTTACTTTAAAACTGCAATATGATCTGAAAATTTGTCATATTTTGCCTTTGAAAGTCAAATGTGGCATGGCCATTGCACCGTTGTTTACCATCGTCGTACCGAATACCATAACAAGGTCAGACGCTCAGACAATGTTACAGTAATTTCGGGTGGTGCATGGGTGTAGAAGGACCGCATATCCTTTTGGATACATCTTGATAAGATGTTATTCATCACTTTTAAATGGATGAATATTCAACAGCAACTTGATTAATTCCTTCCTTCCATCGGTCACAAAAGGCGTGATCATACTGTGGCCTCTCCTGACATGGGAGAGATGAGAAGAGAAAACAGGTAACTTGAAGGGAAACAGTGCGTTTAGAATACATCAACGTGGCATACAAAGAAAATAACTTTAACCGTCGTTAAACCATTCAGTCTCATCAATAAACTTTTGCAAAAGCCTCATGTCCTCAAAACTTCATGCATGTGATGAATAATGGAAGATGCATCATTTGAATTTTGGAAAGTGTGGGTGAACAAATTATTGTTCAGCAACAACAGGCTGAATTTATCTCTGTGAGAAATTTATCTCTTGAAAAGAAAATCACTTTCCTTCCTTATTTTGAATGATCTATCGTCCTGTTTCTACCAGCTCTGGTTTTAAAAATATGATCGTTTTTTTTTTTGTAAAACAAACACCTTATTTCCCTTTAAAGGAAAGAATGGATCGACCCAAATGTGGACCTCGATCTGACGGATAACTCTGTTACTCCTTTATAGTGTACCACAGGGCTCATTGAGTGATGTCGATATATACGAGGTTTGAAGGGTACAAACAGCTAGCAATGCTTATAATTAACATATTTGGTCAAGATTTACATCCAATAGTTATGAAACTGTCAAAAATCTTGAATTTTTGACCCGGATTTGCACCGGCTGTGTGCACGTGAACATTGCTGATAAGGAAAGTCTCTGGTCACCTCTATTCGAAGACCAACTTGCATAGCTATTTACTCACTCATTAATGGTCCTTTGTGTGTGACAAATGGGGGGTCCTCTAAGTTTGGCTATTTTTCGTTAGTGTGTAAAGGAAACTTGACAGGCTTAGACAAATCTAGGGAATTTCAAAACAACCCGTTGGGCCTTTTTTAAAACGATTCTTCCGTCGTGTTACATGCACCTCGGCTCACCTTGTAGTTTACACCACGGACAACTCCCTGGTTACACCGTGCATGTATAGAGGATTCACCCCTTTCGTGGCCCTCAGTTCTACCCCTATGATTCACCACTACGTAGTACCTCTGTGTTGTATCATCACCTGTCATTTAATACCACTACGCTAATAACTCAGAAGTCCCCAGATTCGTTTATTTTTGTTTTCTGGAGTCCGTTTCCATGTAACCACGTTCAATATTATTTCCACCAGAAGTGTACTTATGCACTTTTCAACTCCAACAGTTCTCTTTCATTTCTTTCTTCTTCTTCTTCTTCTTTTTTTTTTTGGTAATTCTGAATTCCTCGAGTTCAATATTTTTTGCTATGTTTCGGAAAAAAAAAAAAACTTGTCTTCGGTGACTAATGCAAATAGACCGCTTTGTGTTTTTGCATGTAGCTTCACTGTGTGTAATAAATTCTTGTGCGTACCTGTGCACGGGTACAAAGAATTAAAAGAAAAATGCTTGTGAAACTGAATATTGGCAACAACAAGGACATTTCCTTGTGCTTTTAGTTCTATATTCGTGACACCAACTTTCCCTGTTCTAAGGTGTAAAAAAAAGTCTATTTGAAATTCACAGTTTCCTAAAAGATCACAAACGATAGCTTATAGATGTGTTGGCTTACATTCACATTCATTGGAAAAAAGTTGGTAGTACATTAAAATGGTCGCTTCAGTTTGTGGGTCATTTTCCTCAGTGAATCGTGTCACCCCCCCCCCCCAGGCACGGGGAGCCGTCTCCTGGAACTCTTTGGGGTGAAGAAATTAACATTACATAACATGTGCCGGGTTAAGTCATATTTACAAATTACAAGGAGACCTGCATTTTATACCTTACAAGTTCCGTTTCATATTCTAATTCTAAATGGAAAAGAAACTAAAAGTTACAATCTTCTTTCGATAATTATCTTTGTAATAACTGTGTTCTCATATTTTGTTGCATTTTTTCTTTTTTTTTTTCTTCTTTTTCTTCTTTTTCTTTTCCTGCGCAATTGAACGTTAAAAAATGATGTGACCAGGCAAATGATTTCCTGTTAAACAGAGTTTCGATCATTCATGCGACATTTAAGTAAGAAAAGAAGTACAGATGTGTTATACACCCTGTTGCTCACATCTTAAATGATCGGAAAGAAAGAGAAAAAAAAAACAAAAAGGGAAAAAGGAAAGGTAGAAAATTAGAAGGGACATAATTGAAAAAGCACATCGAACCAAGCGATCAAAACGCAATAATCGTGCAAGTTAATAGCCGGATGCCTATTCAGGCAAGGAGATATTAGCTGGAATTCCTCGGGAACGTATGTTGAAATGCAGAGAAAGAGTAAATTTGTTTGAACGTTTCCCAATAGACACGGTCTTCCTGTATATTGCATGACATGTATTCAGTGGGCGGTAGGCATTGTCAAGAAAGTGTACGGTAACAAAACAAAAATGTACATTTGTAATAACAGATTCTAAGATTAAAGTCATAACGCAAATAGTAGAAAACAAAATACCAGCGCTTTCTTTCAGGTCATGTTTGCTCGTACAAGTTTCAACTGACTGTTACTTAGCAAACAGTGTTTATGTAACTAGCAATTGATACCATGAAACAATAGTTTGTATAAGATCTTACTCACTAAGTTGAAATTTGTTTCCTTTTGTTAACAAAACACAATGAAAAAATAAATAAAAATGAGGGGAGTTCTGCTGACGGAACGGTTTGCGTGGTAGTTTTCGTCGTCCAGTCGTTTTGAAGACACTTTTATTTTGGAGTAAATAAAGTCAGTTCTCGAGTGTCACAGTGATATGTTTTTGTAGATCGCGTTGCACTGTACCTTGAAATCGTAAACGTTTTTCTGCATTGGTAAAAAAAAAAGAAATTTATACCACACACCCTTAAATTCCACCACAACCCCTTAAATTCCGTTAAGTTTTGTTAGGAGAGTGCAAATGAGTTTTGTAGGCGAAAGAAAAAAAGAAAAGAAAAAAAAAACGTCCGGAAGTTAAAATTCGTAGAAATTGTATTTATTTTAATTAACCAATTATTAAAGTGAAATATGTAAAGCATGAGCCAGTTTGATTCCCCAAAACGTCATGATTACCACGAGTGATATACCGCCGGATGAAAGAGGTATCCGCATTTCTAATGGACCGTCTTTCAAGAAGTACCGTATAAGTTGCGATGGAACACTTCCATACAGAGACCATCTATGTTGGTATAAGAGTTGTGGAAGAAATGAGAAGAGGAGGAGGAAGAGGGGGGGGGGGGGGGGGCGGGGTGGTGGTAAAGTCTTAAATTGACTTCTTGTAAAATTAATCAGGAGAAAAAGATTTTCCCATCATTCATAAAGTTTCTGTTTCTTTGATGGCAAGAAGTTGTATCTCTGATCCATTGAAATTAATTAAATAAGCTTTTGTTATCTCTGGAGGATATCCGTATAGACGCAGCTCTCTATAAAGACCCCTGGGAATGTTTCGATGTTTCGAAATTATAATTCCTCTCGGTTTTGATAATTAATTGGAAGTGAAAATAAATAAAGGCAATAAAAAAAGAAGAAGAACAAACTAGGAGGGTAATTCCGTGCTATGAAATGAGATGGTTATGTACCCCCCCCCCCCCCCATCACACTGTACAGCGGACAATGTCCGTACAATTGATGAAGATGCAATGTATCGTGGGAAACTTTGTAGCCTATATCGAAATAACAGAAGGTGGCAAACCTGTTATGGGGAAGAGTGTAACGATAACAATAGAAATGTGGTTTGTATGCCCGGAGACGTCATCCCATTTTTCGTATACTATAATCGGCTAGATTCTTTGTAGAGGAGGCATCGATTCATGTCAGTGAATAATGTGACTAACATAGCAACTAATTCGGGATCACGGACGTTTCCCGAACTTGTTTTAACTCCATCTGCCTTCAAATTGCATATGCTTAAAAAGGGTAAGCCACAGAGTACATTTGATATTTCATAAAAAAAAAATGCTAATGTTCTCCTATCTTCACCGGTGAAAACCATACTGCAAGTGAATGTTCCATTTGGAAGTTATGGATTGTTAGAGAAATATCTGGTTTTTTTTTAAATTGCACATTGTATTATTGGAAATCTGCCATGTAACACAGGCACAAGTACGCGAATATTATTTGTCAGTATTCCTTTATAACGTTGATGTTCTAAAAAAAAAGGAAAAAAAAACGCTAGTGTAAGAGAAGTGACGTAAATCATTTTCAAAACATTTAAGGTGAACCTAGAATACACCCAATGTTACAGTTTGATTAGTGTCGTCAAATTTCAAGGTTAAATGAGCTATTTAATTTCAAAGAAGAACAAAGATTTCTTGCAGTAATTTGTCGCTGTTACGCATATCATTTTGGTAGCGTTGAGGCAACTAATTTGAAATCTTTCTTGAGCAGAGAAACATTTTGTCAAACAGCAACATTTTGGTTTTAAAAACAAGATATCGGCGTGGAGTTTGAAATGCCTGCAGTGAAAAAAAAAATAAATTCTTACTCATTTAAGAATCTGTCAGGGGAATACTCCTGTAACTGTCTATAACCTCTCATGTTCGATATCAAAATGAACCTACTTCAGTTTAAAAAAAGGCTGATTTTTAAAATGGTCCTTAAGTATTTATTGGTAGGAAATTTTTGCTGAAACTAACCACATGCAAAGTACGGTACCGATAAAGGTTGTATGAAGGCTATTGAGGACACCCCTTTTCAGCCATTAGAAAAACGATGGGGAGGGGGGGGGGGGGTAATTCTTACGAAAAGTTTCAGATGAAAAGATCAGAGGAAGTACTATTTATACTAAAATTGGAGGATGACTGAGATAATGCAAAAGCACATTAAGAGATGTAGGATGTAAAAATTGGTCCCTGGATATGACAGTAAACAACAACAAACTGTTTATCAGTACAGGCTTTTGAAGGGCCTTAATATTTAATAATATAAAAAATAATAATAGTAATAATAATAATAAAAGAATAAATAATCCTTCCACTACAGACTGTACATGGGCAAGTTTCCTTTGTAAGAACTGTGACTGCAGGTTGGTATATTTATGGCAAAAGTTTCTTCGTATCAATAGTCACAAAGAAAAACGAAAAAAAAAAAAAACCATATCGCTTGTTATTTTGTCTGAATGTCTATTTTGTATTGCCTATGACACAAGACTAAGGGTCAAACATACGATTAAAAAAAAGAAAAAAAAAGAAAAGAAAAGCCCAAGTAATGACGAGAACATGTGGAAAGACAAAACTGACTTTATCTTCACTGCAAGGTCTGTTTATCTCTACCGTGATCTGCCTCAATATCTCCGTAGGATGTTTCCTATACCCTCGATCAAACCGGGGATTAAATTTTGCTGACAAGGCGAAATAAAGACGGGGGCCATATCCAATTTCTTCCCGCATTAGCCAAGTTCAACGGTGAACTATCTGAACAACCATCATCATATACCAGTGTCTCTGGGAGATAAAGAAAACATGTGGGAAAAAACACGACCATAACATGAAAAGGTTTTCGGAACTCTAGATAAGTTATTCTGCCAGTCAGTCGGCTTTCCACGTATAGGTTAAAGTTACTACTGAACTCTTTACCAAACCAAGCGGAAATCGGTGTGGGGTGATGGTGATCTTGTTTATGTTTTTGAGAATATTAATATTAACAATCATATTAGTAAAACCCCAGAGTATCCTTCATTCCAAAGCTTAGTTGGAAGATAGGCCTTCATGATTTTTTTCTCTTAACGTTACTGTGGGTTACTAGCCATCAGGTCGGAGCTATGCGCGTTTTCGCACGTGTGTCCGTGATGGCATATTGCTTGTCTGAGGTTTAGAATAGGATATATACGTTAGTTGTTTCCTCAACATAAGAAAAGGGGGTGGGTGGGACTTAAAAGGGGGAGGGAATTGTGTAAAATTAAAGTTCATCAAACTGTTGTACAGGGTATTGTTAATAGGTCAGAAAGATTGGGTTCTCTAACTTTCACTCCAAGGACCCATTGGTTTACACCGAGATCGGCACTAAAGGCAGCTGTACCACATTATAAGCGATTCAACTTTCATGTGAAATCGCACGATTTTGTTTGTACATTAATGGATACAAAAATATCAACAGAAAAAATCAATTCACATATTCAATACAAAAAGGATTGACAGAAAACGTGAAGCTGTTCTATTCCAAAACAGTCAACTGAAAATGCACTAGTTAAGTTGAAAGTTGAATCTTGTGTTAAATTGCGCTAGTGTCAGTGACCCTGCCTTCAATGCGGCATTCTAATAACGATTAAGACAGTGTAAGTTGTATACGATATGCTATACACTGTTGTGTTGCCTCTCAATAGTTGTTTTTTTTTTTTCGCCCCGTTTGTTTTTTTTTTCTCTCAAAATGAGAATTGTTTTTCTCTGTTCTTGATATTTACGAGAGAAGTTGATCAACGTGGCTAACATATTCACTAGTTCGGAATCAAAGCTAGAAAAATATACGTGTTACGATGCATACGTTATATGCTGATGTGTATTTAAAGGCTGTATTGCATCACCCTAAGCTATATTTTTACCTCCCTGAAAGGGAAATTCTCAACTGGTTCGAAGTTACAGTACTCTTAGATTGACAGCAAATTCGAAAGATGCAGAACAGCTCGTATTACACAGCGTACACAGGGATCCATTGTTTTGATTACACATGTGGAGGAATGTAAGACAGGCTGAGGGAGGGACTAGAGGTAGGTAGTTGGGAGAATTGAAATTGTCTGGGGTGATGCATTACAGCCTTTAAATTTCCTTGTCTTTGGCTACATTGATGCAGGGAGCTGCAATTTTAGTAGCTCCCTGCATCATTTGATCACGTGTTATATGCAAAATGTCACGTGAATGGCCTCTTTAGCTTCTTGCTTCGTGCTTCTTCTGCAATTGAGCCCTATCAGTCCGCCAGTGTCGTGCAACAGTCCTGTGGACACGTTAGCAAATACTTACACATGAAATCGGTGGTACCGCTGGGACGAAGTGGGATATGCGAATTAGAAGTTTGGATACAGGCAGATTGCACTTTCAGTCACTTTGTAAACCTGAAGTATCCATTTTAGAATTTTGAAATTGGCAGTCACTTTTCCTGCATCTTGTTATCTCATCACTAATTTGTTCCTGAATTAACCTCAGTCTCCTTCTATGCCCCCCCCCCCCGTAAACAAAACCCTTTATAAACCAATGTTTGTGGACATAGAATGGTAGATAATTCAAAATAAGAGAGGACAATGGCCTTTTTTTAAAGAAATAAGTTTCTCACACATAGAAATTCAGTTTATTTGTTGCTCAACAATAATTTGTTAACCCAAACTTTTCAAAATTCAAATGATGCATCTTCCGTTGCTCATCACATGCATAATGTTTTGAGGAGATGAAGCTTTTGCAGATGTGTATTTTCTTTACATACCATGTTGGTATATTCTATATTTCCCTTTAAATGCAAGTTTGCATATTATGATTTACTCTTTGATTCCCTCATACAGTTCGCAATTTAATGAATCACACAATGACCATAAAGGACCCTCTAAAATATTCGACACAAATTTAATACTTAAATTAGTTGTTAAAAAATGACCCTCTGAAAATAGAGTGGGTCGGTATATAAAAGAAAATCATAAAAGAAAAAATATCTGAAATATGATCTGAAATAATATGTAAATTGTTCTATCCGCAACAAAATATAAACTAAGTCTTTCCTTTCTGTTGTTTTTTCTTTATTCCTTATTTAACCATTAATTTACCATGCTTCTTGAAGGTGCAGTCCTGGTCATTAACAGACTAACAGTCGCACAGAAATATCCCCAGATAAAACTTCTCTGAAAATCGCTGTGCAACTGTATCTGTAGTCGTACCATGATTCATGCAACGTATACCTCATACATTTTAGCTCGGTGTATCGATATATATCGGTGTTGACTGATTAAATATACATACCGGAATTTATTGTAATACTGACGAACGTTAAATTAAAACTGAGTGCATGTGTCGAATCATGGTCGGATATCGCGATGTTCCAAATAATACGGTCCTACTCGAACACATCATTTCTAAAGCTTTGACTTCACTTACACACTTACACGTGTACGAATCTGTCAGGCGAGGAACGCACGCCGCTTTCTTCAACACAAGTGTTGCGTTACATTATTTTTCTTTGAAGTGTAAGATTTAGTTCTTCTGGTAACATACTTTACACTTTTAGGGAAGGTCACCAGTAAAAGAAGTGAGAATAGCTGTGATTGTTTTTTTTTTTACAGTCTAAGTTTCTGTCCAACGTAATGCAATCCTTTTCCCACTTTATGAGCGACGATGTAGAGTACTGTCAAGGGGAAGTTTCGGCTTATTCTAACAGGTATCCTCCGTCGGCGAAGGACAATTGTTCTCGAAACAGTAAACTTAAATATCGAATCGCATTTCAAGCCAGAAGATTTTTCCTTCCTTTGGCTTTTGTGACCATTATCGGAAATACGAATAACGGAAGGCAGTAAACCGTATTGTTAGCGGGGTACGTTTAGCCCCTGTATCCCTTGCATTCGGCCGGGAGATCCAGGATTTTGGAAAAGCGCGGGGAGGAGGGAGGGGGGGGGGGGGATCGCACACTGAGCGAGCTAGCGATCGCGCGTGTTATACTGCTGGATACTGTTTCCCCGGAGCTGGGTAGGACTGGAGCATTCTTCTTCATCTTTCCAGCTGCTCATCAGACAATTTGGATATGAGGCAAAAAAAAAAAGATGGTCAAAAAATCGTTGGTGCTTCCCCACCTGGATCGTCGCCAGCCTTGTTAGAGCTATTCGGCCATTTTTGGTGCATTAGATGTAATGCAGTCTAAATTATATCCATGCACTGAATTTACATTGCCCGTTCTCTCCTTTATCATTTCTCTGATATGCCGGCAGGCCGTGAACGTTGAGTAGTAGTGTGTGAAAGAGAATATACACATAGGCCTTGTGCATTCAACTCGTGTAAATATATTGTACTACAATAATTCTGCTATATCTTTGACCCGACCCAACAGCGTTTAGGTCCGTCGTCGTTACGGTGGGAATATCCCATGAACCCATGGATCGTACTACACGGCTGGAATTGTGTGGGTAAATATGCCTTTTGGCTCTTGTGATCGAGCCAGGATGCCAATGCACAATGTGCTATGTACTAAAATTAGGCACACATAAGATAATTTTAACAAGTTTGATACAGAAAACTTTCGTCATTTGCTGGTAAACTTACAAAAGAGGTCGAGCTTCTCCCAACCTTGAACTGGGTGGGAAAGCGTTCGTCCACTCCAGAGGATTTTTTATTTCTTTAATACTTTTGTTCACCAACAAAAATGCTGGGGTTGAAGAATTTTAAGGGGAGGGAGACGCAACCCAAATCCACTTGACCACGGACCTGCATGTGTCACGGGGACTTTTATATGAAAGAGGGGGGGGGGGGGGTGGGGAGCTGTCGGTTTCATCAAAATAAGCAATGAAGTCCATGACTTTAATAAATTAACGTTTCTCATGTTTGTCTAAGTTTCTTTTTCTCGAAAGTTGATTTCCCCCCATAACGTCGTCATGTGACGATATTCTGACTTAATATGTACTTCTTTTTTTTTAGAAGAAAAACTATTATTTTATCCACACCAACAATATAGGAATCCCCCTCCAAACAGTATAACATCATGAAATGAAAATGAATGCCATCCAAAGTGTTGGTTTACTAAGGAGACAAAAAGTAACAGACATGCCACCTAAAATATGGGAAATGCAAAATGACTTCATAGGCTTGTTTAGCTGCTTGATGGACGGACACAAAAAAAACGCAGAGAGTAATAAATCATTGTCAAATCATGGTTTTGATAAAACGAATTCCTGCTGAGGCTTATGGATGGCGCTGTTTTGATTACACGAGCCACCATCGAGATTTATTTAATGAAACAACCCTACATCGAAATGAACGAGTCTATAAGTGATGCGACCAATCAGAGAGCTGCAGTCTCGATTTGTCTATTTTCCCCTGCTTGAATGGTAATGTTTGTTACTGTGGTGTGTGTGCCCCGGGATATCGTATTATACAAGCGTGAGGATAGGATTTGCCTTAGTTCACAAGTTTACTTTCCGTGTATGCGGAGTGCAACCGACGTAGCTACTACTTACTCGCTTTTCACAAGTTTTTAGGAGTTTCCGAAACTCGAAGCTAAACTTGGCCAATTCCACGTTGTTGATTAAGTAAGTTTTGGTTTTCTTACGAAGGAAAACTAGATATTTTATAAAACTCTCCGACTTAGCTCGTTATCTGTTAGAATACATGGTTTTTTGTGCGAGTCTTATGCAGTGTTACACTCTTTTTTTTTTTTTTTGGTAATCTTCGATTTCGCCTACCGTAAATTAAGGCATCGGAATTATTCAACGATCCGAATACCATTTCTAATCTGTTTACCAATATTGCTTTTCGTAAAACCTTTTCATACTGCCAACATTTATCGTGTTTAGTAGTTGAATGAGCTGAATAATGGTGAAATGTTCGTTTAATGATATCTCTTATTGCTTTTCACTGTTTTTCTTGTTGTAAAGCCTAAAGGCAACGTCATTTATTATTAGCTTAACTTATTGCTTGTCCATCCGCATGTATTTATTTGAAAGGCAAATTAATGTTAATGCTTGTAAAGTTGCAAATACTATGCTCTCTCTCTCTCTCTCTCTTTTTTCTTTGCTTTTTTGTATCTCACAATCGAAAACGTATTGGATATTTTCTCAATTTATGCTAGTTTTTACTCTTCTGCCATAAAAATTGAAATTCTAGACATACACCAATATAGGCTATTTTCACGAGCCTCTTTTGCCGTGTATGGACTGTAATAACTTGTTCCAAGATTCACTTTTACAGGTAGCAAGCTCAGTAGCAACCTTACCTTTCTTGTTGTGTAAATACGTTTCTGAACCCTAGATCCCTAGACCTTTTTTTAAACCGATTTGCACGGTTCAGTGATTTCATCAAACTAGCATATATGCTGTGCTCTCTTTTGTATTATGAACTGTTTTCTATAATTAAAGTTAAACCACTCAGGTCGAAACGACACACTTAGTTGTTACAATAATACGGTGGGGGTGGAGGTGGTTTAACCAACCGACCGACAACCCGCTAGCAAATCGGTACATACCCGCTTATGTTAAGACTGACGAATGAACACATGTTCATTACACGCAGACACACTTAGATGAACACTTTGAGCCAGGGCAGCCTCACCAGCAGAATTCGCGTTATTTCTTTTAAACTCTGTCATGAAAATTTTGTTTGCAAAACTTTTTTTTTTTTTGCTACACTGTAATTTCGAAGAGGACATCTGGTTTTCTATAGTTAGATGCCTATTTCACAGGTTTTATATCAAGATTTCGTACTTTATGGGTAAACAACTTCTCAGTTATACAGCTCATTAATGATAATGAATGCATGCATGTGACAGAAAGACCTCAACTTTATCCAATGCTCTCAGATAAGAGAGTTCAATTGTGAAGGGAATTTTCTTCTAAAAGAATCAGTTTTCTTAGGTACGGTATAAATTCTATCAACAATTTTTCTTGGCCCACCTTTGGGGGTCAAAGCCACGTTGCCCCTCCCCATTGGTTTCTGCAACGACTTTATCATGTTTAGCAATTTGATCATGTTTAGCAATTTGTTTCTATGTTGTTTTCATGTTTAAAAATTTGTTTTTTTATAACCTCTCAGAATTTGTTTTTCTGTGTGTTTTTTCTTCGCACACTATAGCTTAGCAATACTTATCTACACAGTCCAGCATACTGTTTCCTCTATGTTAGTACCGTTATGTATGTTACACAAAAACTGCATTTTCCATCTGCATTGTAAATTGATGTTCATTTACCTATTCGACTTTTCCCTTTGCTAGAATGTAGCCAGCATTTGTGAGTCTTTCTCTTAACAAAACGTGTTAATTTTGTTCGAGTCATCCTGCATAACCTAGGCATACACCCCGGTCAGCAGATGGGGTATTGAAAAAAGACCCCCCCCAAAAAAAAGAGACAAGACAAAACAAACATACAAGGAAGAGAGATTTTAACAAAATGTCTCTGTTAAATGTGGTTATAAGCATTTCTTACGAACCATTTAATTACGTTAGTAACATTATTTTGTAAATTTCAGTGTTTATTCTTTTTAATTTTACAAATTGAACTTGGTTGACCGTCAACATTATGGTCAGGTCTTCCATGACCGATCATGGAGAGCCAAATTTTTACAAATTTGTAAATTCGAACGAATGGAAATTAAAATTACTTTTTTTGCTCCTTTTACTATAGCTTTGAAATTGGAATTAATACTTCTCGTATCAGATCCTGTAAAAGTAGATTTTTGATTCTATTGTAATATGTTGGAACCTTTGAGCAAGTAAAATTAATTGTTCATTTCAATAGAACGTAAAGAAGAAAAATGTGAAACAAAAATTTATTACGTCATAGAGGGACGCAGATGTATTTTATATGAATTTATTCACAACGCATAGCGTATGTCAATGTTTCTGCATACTGGTCATCCTTCTTAGGGAGTGGTGATTATCAAACTATTTTTTACCGGAAATTATGAATATTAATATCTACTACGTCACAATGAATGAAACTTTAATAAATACCATGAGTTAACAATGCCATATTTATCATCATCATTGACTTAAAATCCCTTAATTATTAACTGATATATGCAAGATCAGTCAATACGCATCTTTAATTTGGAATTTTAATTTGAATACTGAAGTACGGTTTGCATAATTGTTTTAAGACACCTAAAAACTGTCAGGTCTACACGGAAACAGTGACAACTTCGAAACACTGATTTTAACTCTCGTTTTGGTTGGATCAACGCCTTGTGTGCGAAACATTGTTATTAGTGTTAAGCAGACACTGTTTTTTACTTTTAGGGAAAGTGATAAAATACATTCAGACCCAACGTTGCGTTTCAACTGAGAGAAATTTGCCGCTCAAGTACCGTATCTAATGTTCCTTTAAAAATCTGTAGGAACTAATATCTAACAACATTCTGATACCTAGCCCAATAGTCACTGGTTATATCAAGAATTTATTGAATCCGTTATTTTTTTCCCCTCACTTACACGGAATGTCCTGCTGTAGGGGCTATTTAAACATCATGAGAAGAAAGGAATATCTGTTTAATTGATTTGATTTGAATTCTTCTCAATTTGATATTATAGGATTGCAAATTCTTCAGATTTGTTTAAGTGTTTTTACAAATTTCATTTAATTAAACAAGTGCATTTTTGACTTCTTTCCTTGCGTCAAGTTGCGTGCTTACTGCCTACCATCCACGCGACATGATCACCCAAAATTCACTTTCTTTAAAACTAATTATAATGCGCCATAATATGTACCACGTCCTCTGTCGCCAAGGAAGCACACCTGGCTTTTCAAAAAACAAAACAGCCTGTCTGCTTTAGTTTGTAAACTGTGTAATAGCACATAGATTCTTCTCAAATAACTGAGGATCTTTTTTTATTTACTAGACAATTTGATGAAAATATGCAAAAAGATTTTATCCATGTGCAACTGCATGGTGGGTCCACAGTTGGGGTGCATGGTTAAGTATAAGGTACCATGCTGCTACATCGTCTCGTTTTTATCCTCAAGAACAAGCAATCACAAAAACTTGAACTACAGTAAAGATGAAGATTTCAACTTTTTTCCATCTTAGCGAGTATAGCGACCCCATCTTCTAGCAACTACTTACTCCCTTTGAGTTTTCTGCTTCTATGGATGATGACTTGTTGTGACACTGTCATTTCTCATAGCAGGGAAATGCATCTCGTGTCGTCACTCAAAACCAGTTTCTTTTTTTTTTTTATACTGCACGGATACAAATACTGGAATGTCGATGCAAGTGTCGTAACTGCAAAATGAAAAAAATAAAACTTACAGATGGAAAATGTGACTAAAGTTTCCATTCGAAGTATAAATGACGAGCGTCACGATCTGTCGAAACAAATAGAGTAAAAACAAAATAAGCATATCATTGGATTTTTATTTTATGTTTGTTTAAACTTTAAGGTCGAATCTGCCGGCAGTTTGCGTAATTAGGTGAAGTAATCAATACAAGGCAAAAAACAAAAAAAACAAAAAACAAAAAACAACAATTTGCTGTAGCATCTCTTTAAATAAAAGTATCCAAACCAATTGAATGTATTGTTGAAATATAGGTCTCACCCTCAAAATGCCAGTTAGCATTGCAGGTGCGAATGTTCTTCTGCAATGTTTTTTTATTTTATTTTTTATCGGTTAAAGGTTTTCGTGAGGTCATCAGAGCCAGTTTGAACAAACTGGGTACCTTGAACATTCACCGTGGCTCCCAACGACACATCATCCTACTCAAATATGTCTGAAGATACGAATAACTTGCACAACGGACGACAGCGGCTGCGACCGTGGTTGGTCAACCAGATCAACGAGGGAAAAATCAAAGGACTGGTCTGGATGAATGCGGAGAAAACCATGTTTAAAATACCATGGAAACACGCGGGAAAACAAGACTACGACCCCGAAGAGGACTCCAAAATATTCAAGGTAAAAATCCATTCTTGATTCCTTGTATGATTGATTTTCTTTCTCTTTTAATGCAAAAAGAGAAGAAAAGGACAGAAACAGATCCCCCCAAGTTCACCACCCCCGAAAAAGTCTGACATTGTACCTGCAACGAAACCAGTTAGAGGTGGAGAATTAGGAGAAGCAAGTAGAGATTCCTTACCACTCTTTAAACAAATTGTCAATTTTGTGAAGATTTGGGGGAAAAGGTTTTTATCTTACTTTTCTTTTCATGGTAAGGTCATGTGATCCCAGAATTATTTATGCCAATTTTTTTTTTTTGGGGGGGCATATTCAACTCGAAGGATACTTGTAGGTAAAGGGATGCACTGTATAATGAGAGAAAGAAGACATCGAACTAATTTTCTGTCTTTATTTTGGTCTCTAAAATGATTTAGATCTCCTCTTTTGCAGGTTGGGATATTTACTCATGTTTAAATTATTCTTTTTTTCATCATTTATTCTCGACATTTTCATTGTTATGCACGCACGTGACTACTCACATTTGCTTACAACTTGTAAAAACGAAACTGTAAAAAGTGTAACCCTTTGACACATTTAGTCTTTTCCTAACCATGACATGAATTTTTTTTTTTTACAATTTTCGAATTGTTCCTCTTTCCTTCTTTGTTTTTTCATAAACATGACATTTAAATACAATTATCATTAATAAGATGGAAATGACTTTACATTATTCTTTTCATGTCCGTTTTCTCGTTGCGTTTGTTCGCAACTTATAAAAATAGTTGAGCTGATTAATATCTGTTCATTTGACTGAAAAAAATTCTTTTCATGTGACCGATTCCGCTTCCCCCTCCCCCATATTTCTGTAAATTCGATATCCAAGAATAATACCTGAGTGGGTATAACCGACTGTTTATCACAAGTGTAACGTCACATGGCATAAATACTCTGGAACGACGTATTTGTTCACTTATATAGCCTATATTGAAGAAGTATATGGTGTTGAGGAAAAATATAGAAATAAAAAAGAAAAATTTCAGATTCAGTTCTTGTTGAGGTTCCATAACTTTTTTCAGTCCCTTTCATGAAATAGATGTTTGTCATTTGGAGGCAATAGGAATCCTTGAAAGTATACATTACGAAAAGAACTTGACGTCACACGTTTGAGGACAATTAAAGTAAACCTGTAAAATCGCTAATATTCATAAAGTAATAACAGGCTAATTAAAACAAAAGGTGGCATTTGTACCGGAACGAAAAATACACACGCGAATCAATAATTGCCAATTGCTCGGTATCTAAAGACCGTGTCCGAAACGCGCAGCTTTAACGGCCTAAAAGAAAGGTTATTTTTTCACCTCAAATTCCAGCGTTGGTCGGAGAACACCGGCAAATACAAGAAAGGCGTTAATCCAGAGGAACCTGCTGTGTGGAAAACTCGTCTGAGGACAGCCCTGAATAAGCTACCCGACATCCAAGAAGTCACGGACAAAACGATGCTAGATATCCCAGAACCATACCGGGTGTACAGACTTCTCCCCAAGACAGGTAATATTCAAAGTAATTATTCATAATTTTACAAATTTTTACAATGTGAAAAAAAATTAAAAGAGAAAAAAAGAGAAAAGAAAACGAAACACAGAAGAAGAAGAATCGTTTATTTTTTTTTGATTTGTCAATTGACAACTGTGGATGAGGATGATTGTGCTTAAAGGATCGAGTAACGAAAGATTTACTGTAGTTACACAACTTTCATTTATGCAGCTGCCATCATGACAAGTTGATTTTAACAGTTGAATACCTATAGACCCCCCTGGCATGTGACGTAACAGTGATACAGAGAAGCGCCCTCTTCGGGGATAAGCCACTAAATTTAACCTCGTACAGGTCTGCAAGCGCGCGGCGTTTCTGTCACTCGATCTTCATGCGCCTAGCGTAGCGATATATGTACTGTAGTTTGGTCTGGTTAAAGGAGGTCCCCTTTGTTTGTTGTTAGGTGACGTCATTGGAAGGGGGGACTTAATCAGACGAAGACTGAAAAATTGAAGGAGAAGAAGGAAAAGGTATAAAAAAAAAAGAAATTAAAGACTAATGGTTCATCTCTTACAAGCTGTGATCAACAGCAAGTTTTAGAGCAATTAAAAAGAGACAAGAGAGCAAGTAATTCTGTCGATAGATAAGAGCTCTCTACCAACTCCACCCCAAGTAAAAGATCCCCCAACTTCCCCCTCCCACCGACAAAAACTCTACAAATGCAAAGAATCAGGAATTTGATCAATTGAACCATGACATGAGTAAGACCTATTACTTTGTAACTGTGATTAGGCCTACTGTTTCTTGTCTGAAATAGGAAACTTTCCTTTATTACTCACGTCACATTCCGTCTATGTATATATCACCAGTGTATGAACATTTGATATTCTCACGTGATAATCTTACCATAATTATCATCGATTAATGAATCTCTGATGTAAAGCCGTCTGAATTTTCAGTCTCAGAAGTGATTCCGATTATTTGTCGTAGGTCAGTTCGAAAAGGTTCGTGCATGTGAGAACATTTATGTTTACGAACTTTTTGTCATATTCGTGGGAGTATGTAATCGAATATTGCCTTGTCATGATATCATTTTTCAAGTTAACAACCTACTTTGGGGTGGTGGCTTCAAAATTCACTGTCATTTATGTAACAAAAAAAGTTATTATAAATAACCAAAAAAAAAATAGTAAGACCATATCCAGTAGCTTAGATGTCGATGTTTAATGGGATGTGACCTTCATATCCTGGAAAAAATAAACTCGTTCACTGAGACAAATAACAACAGGTCAAAATAATCAGGGTGGACAAAATTTGCTTAGTAAGAGTCAATAGTTACAACATACACGTTGATACTTCCGAAATCATAAATAAAATATCCCACCCCCCCCCCTCATTATGCTTGCATTATTTGAAAATATAATAACTATCTTTGAAAAGGACAGTTTTCTTCTGTTGGCCACAGATGAGTTCGATGACACAGTAGTCGCTTTCACTAGTGGGCGGGTGTTGTCATTGTCCATGCGTGCATAAATTCATTTTGCGAGCTCGATCATTTTTAAAAACTCAAAGATGAAAAGCTCATTAAATTCACGGTTATCCATTATTGATAATTATAAAAAAGTATGTGGGGGACGGGGTGGGGTGTGGGTGGGAAGAGTTCAAGGGCAATGAACTAAATGCCCCTTCCTGATCACCACGTGACTTTGCCATTATAGTCCCTTTAGGAGCCGCTTCATGTAACTTTTATTTAATATCATGTAGTACAAATTCCTGCTATTTGGGACAGGAAGAAAATAAACTAAACTAACATAAACTTATTAGAAAAACAAACATATAATGCTCAGCAATGTACCGTAACCGTGGCAACTACATACTCTCTTATTTTTTGTTTCAAAGATGATTCCAATGTCTTTGTAAGGTATGGGGAAAGCAAAAACAAACACACAGACTCACACCCAGAACAAATGAATTCTTAAAAGCTGTAATAACTTTTCCCTTTTTTTTTCCGATTCGTGTTTTGCGTATAATTTCGCAAAATGTACGATAAAACTATTTTTGGATTATGCAGGGAAATATTGATGATTTGATAGGACAAATACCTAGCTAGCGATGACTCATGTGGTAGGCTATCTCTTTTACAATCACGACATGTAGCCATAACGTCACAGTAACCGCAGAATACACATGAACCTCATACAGTGTCATATACGTGTAGGACACACGGTGGCATGGAGCCTACGCAAGTATGACTCACTACCGATACCCACCAACTTCGCCGTGACGTCAATCTACGTAGTTAGGGGTCAAAAGGGGACTCGCTGGATATGAGAATCATAAAGAATATATAGGATATCCTGACAACCTTGGTTAAAGATGAGGATTACCCGTAGTCAATGTAACTTACTTAGCTGAAATTGTGTATGAGCCGATACTGCTGTAACATGTTATTATATGTGTGTCTACTCAAAACGAAAATTGCAACTGGATTCAGCTTATAATTTTAATAATATGGGGGACTTCACCCATGTAAAGAGGACGACTACTGTGGTCAGTTCGGTACCAGATATTCATTAGAGAGGAAATACAACTCCCTCCTCTACTACGTGGTGGGCTACTTAGCAACCAGCTTCTGTTGTCTGATTATAAAAATAAACAATATTAATATTTGATGATTATGATAATAACTTTTGTATTAATTAGGAAAGTACACTGTTTAGATTAGATGAAACTATTTTGTTGTTGATGTGTTTTCACATGAACAATTAACAAACTCCATTTAATATCCCTCATCGAGCCGAAAATTTTTGCAAAACCAAAATGCCCCCCCCCCCCGAAAAAAAAAGACCTAGTATTAATCATTCTTTTTAGTTAAATTTAAATTTTGGACATGTGTATTTATGCAAGCCTTTACTTAATGAAAATATCTCATCACGAATTGTTAACAAATGAACTTCGTACAAATAATTGATAAAAACAGATTCATTAGGTTACAGGGTCGCCTTTAATCTTCAGCATAAATGGTTATTAATTAAATGCTACACATAAAGAGCTGTTCGTAGTTGACTTCGGTTAGTGGTGATTTACTTTCATTTAATATGTAATCATCATTAGATCCTTTGTTTAACATAAGTAATCATTTACACACACACAAAAAAAAAAACAGTCATACGTGTAACACCGCGATATGGTGTTATAACTAAAATTAATTTGCAGTTGATGTTTTGTTGAAGTGGGCGTCACAAGATCGCAGTTGATTCTGAGAATGGACAGCCATGCAACTGCAAATTGCAACGCAGTAACGTTCTATCCGTTTCCGTTAGTATAATCTTGTCGTCTGTATCGACAGGATGCAAATACAATTTCCATCTAGCATTTCCCCCATACGCCACTTCGCACGAAGATGGAGAATCCCAACCTCACGGTTTCCCAAAGCCCTTGTTTTGGGTCCCTGGTTTATGTCAGGATCACACCTGACCAACTGTGTACATTAGGGAGTACAGTATTCCTCATTACGGTAACCGGGGCAATCCGAACGTGAGACCTGTCGACCTTGTCCCGAGATCTGGGGACAAATTTCTTGTTTTTACCTTAAAAAATTTTTTCTTTTGGCCGTATTTTTCTTCTGTTTTGGGAATTTGTTTATCCTTCTCGCCGGGGTTCTAAGAGGGTCTGGGAATGCCCTCGCGTCCCACCGTGCACATTCCGATTCCTGTTAGTCATCGCCCTTCGCATCCCTCTGACAAAATCCAGACGCCCGGAATTTTGGTCGAAAAGCTTGTAAACATGTCAATTTTTGGTGCTGAGATATTTTTGACCCAAATTGGTTGGGATGATTCGATAATGGAAGAATGTTAGTTTGCGGTCGTAGGTCTTCCTTAGGAGAGGCGGAGAGGCAGTGTGCGCTACGGTGATTCACACGGTGAGGTGACCGCACGGGGTCACTCGGTACAGTCAGTGTACTTAACAACCGAGCTATTGTTGTCCAAAACGCAGATGAAAATTGCGTGTCATTATTATACAGCTTCGAGCCTGTCAGAAGGAGGGAAATAGAAGGAAAATAACAGACAACTTATCCATAAACAGGGAAAACCTCTATTGTTGCAAGCTTTTTTTCAGCAAAGATTTACATTGTTCTATAGAAAGGTGGAATAATAATGCATATCTGGCTTCTTAGTTTTTAAAAATATAAAAGTAATTTTGGTACATTGCTTGACATTTTTCCAGTCTTCCAAGAAAGTTGGTGTTACTGTTAGTTTCTTTCGCACGAAATGGTCTTCATGTATCCTAAGCAATACCAAGTTCATTCTTACTGCAGCCTTCATTGTGTTAACTCCTTCCTTAACGATTATTTCTTGTCTCACTTTTCTTGACAGCTAAGCACCCAAGGGATGCACCTCGTCCTACACGCCCAGGGGTAAGGTTTAATGCCAGGCTTATAATTTTACCTGCAATGTCGACAGGATACGAATGAAAAAGGCCATCGATCTATCACATTTCACGAAAAAAGCCACATAGTGCAACGTCATTATGATACCCGTCATATGTTTTGGACTTGATTATGTAACATGTTGGAAGTGCCGCATATAGGGAGGACTGGTGGCTATAACACTTAATAAAGAGTTGGTGGGTTTGGATAAATAGTAATGCATTAGAATAATGCCACTGTGTACATTAAGCTCACCATGGCAAAAGAACTGCGTACTTCTTGACTTAACGTTTCAATAATAATTCAACGACTTCAACAATCATGCACTTCAGTTCTGTCAGGGCAGAGAAAGAAAAAAAATAGTCAAGGAATAACAATTTACCACATTAACGATAATATGTGAGTTCCGTCCAAGTTTTCTGTGGTGGGCATGAGTACATAACAAGGAAAGGGTCGTTCCCATTGAACCATGGGAGTCCTTAAAAATAAAAACGATGATTTTTAGTTAAATGATACTTTCGCGATGGTGAAACATACACAGTGAAATGACGGTCAGGGTTCTTTATTTCTTTACCAGAGTGGCACCGACAACCGATCCAATTACTACGGTTACAATGGCGCCGGATTTGACCACAGACAACCTGGTGAGTATTTCTTTTACGTGAACGAAAAAAAGAGTGATTTGTTGAGCAAATTCACCAAAAAGAGAACAAAAAGAAAAAGGAACACATCCAAAGCAAAAAACAAAAAAGCAAAAAGAAAAAAAAAAGGAAGAAAAAGGGAATTCAACTGGATGGATGAATTTCAGTGTCTTTACAGCTCACTTGGGTTTACGTTTTCTTATCTACGTTATAAGAGACTCCTCTAGGCCACATTTCAATAAGATAAAGGTTTGATCTCACGAGAGAGAGGTGATGGTTCTTGAAAGTAAATCAAACGGTAGCGCACACTGATAAAAAAAATATCTCTAAATTTACAAAGAAATAAACAAGAATTACACACATATATTTTTTTTGTTGGCAACTATTTGCAAGAACATTTCTGTATTCCTTTTATTATTTCTTTGTTTTATTTTCTGTAAATTTACAGACATTTTTTTTTTTGCAATGTATGATTCAAGAATGGCACTCACTCAGTAATATTTTAATACACCTGACAAATTGGCATCATTATGATCCAAACTGCACTACACCCTCAACTTGACATGAAATATCTCTTTCTCACCTTACCTTTTATATCCTCCCCCATCACCCTCCCCCTCCACCGAGTAACCATGAAATCTCCCACCCCCTCCACTTTAATTATCGTGTGGAATATGTATCATGATCTTTTGTCAGTCACTGAATTTTAACCTGATATGGCTATGTACACATATATTCACATCATCGTCATCATCATCAACTTTGCCGTTCGCAGGATATTTCCAAAGCACCTTGTCATATCCGACTGCTTTGCCCAATGGTGGAAACTGGCATCAACAACCTGCAGTGGCCCCTAAACAGTTTGCTGGACAGGTAATGATCGCTGTCGACCTCTCGGATCCATCATATCTCTCTAAAAAAAAAACTTATAATGACCAAAATAAGAGAAAAAAAAATATCCATGCTAGATGGGGGAAGTAAATTGCTTTAAAGGAAATGAGGTCTTTTCCAAATGCACCGACACGGCATACAAAGAAAGCAGATTTAGTCTCTGTTAAACCAAGGTAGTCTCACCAATAAGAGTCTGTTAAACCTTTCATCTCCTCAAAACAGTATGCATGTGATGAGTAAGAGAAGATGCATCATTTACACATTTCAAAGTTTTGGTGAAAAAAAGTTATTCTTGGGCAACAAATCACTAAAATTTCTAACTGCGAGAAACTTATCTCCTGATAAGAAGGTCACTATCCTTCTCTATTTTCAAGACTATATCATTCTGTGTTTGTAAAAGTTGGTTCCAATAATATGATCTCTTTTTCAGCAAAACAAACGCCTTATTTACTTTTTTTATTAATTATTTTTTATTTTGTCAAGTGGAGACGAAATGATAAATGAATGTGTTAGTTACTGCCATACGAACGTCACTGTATGTTCACAGTTGGTTGAAAGGACTGATTTTGAGTTGAAGCAATTGTGCCTAACCCGAAGAGACTTTCACTATAGATTCTCAATTGCATTAGGTTTTACTTTCGATAAATTAACAAATAACAGAAATAACTTTTTCTTAAAAGAAAGTTCATTTGTTATTTTTTTGTTTCGAATTTTCCAGGGATATTTTCACGACGAGCGCATTAGAGCACAGGGGTACCCCCCTGAAGGATATCCTCACGGTAAGTATGCCACTACAGACTTTTTTTATTACTGACTGTTTGAAAAATTTGATGACATGTAAAGGCAGAAAGCAAAAAAAAATTCAATTCAATACGAAACATCAATTCACTGCATCATCCTTTGTCCATCCCTTTTCCTTCCTCATCTTTTTTTCAGGAGTGCAGCAACAGATGCACAGAGATCCGACAGAACTCTCGGCAGTCCTTGACGTCATTTCCGCCGATGAGGACGCCAGAAATATGACGACGACTACGACAACGACCCAAAGTATGGCAGGTGAGCCCAAAAATATATTTCGCAAAATTTCTTTGTTCTTTTTCTCGAAAATTTTTTTCGAAATGTACATGTGAGGTAAGTTAGACTTGACTCATTTCTTCAAACTTCTTGTGCCTCCTTTTCCACTTCAGTTGGCTAAATTGTAAACTTTTTATGTGTCTTGGTTGCGCGCCCCTCCTTATTTCCAATCAACTGCAGAGGTTGGCTTTAATGTGCCTCATATTTTCGCTTTGCCAGTTGCAATGGGGTATCAGCTTTTACCTGCCTCCTTTATCCTTGTCATTTAGCTACCCGTGTAAAGATTTTTGCCTTTAATGAGCCTAGTTTTTTTTTCCTGACAGTTTAGTGGAGATGTAAGCTATTATGGATAATTTTGTAACCTATCCTCTCTACCCAATGCATTGCAACATGGAAAAGGCCTTACTTAACTAGCTATGCACGGAAGATGAATATCATAGAAATAAATAAGAAAAATAGAGAATTATAAGTCTTTGTTCTTAGATCATCAGTGTACGAATTATTCAAATATTAAGCGACTTCGATGTATCGACACTGTATTTAACTTCTGTATCGTTTCGATTTCTCAGCCCATCCTTATTTCCATGGCAACAACAACGATCCAAACCAACCCGACCAGTACCACACGTTCTCAAGTGGCGCGTTCCCACCAAACCAAGATTTTTACCCGTCATTCCAGGCAACCCCTGCCCCTGCAACCGGCTACTTTCAAGACGGTCAGTACCCATACGCGTCGCAGACTAACCAACAAGTAGCTATGCAACAGTGTGCAGGATTCACTGAAAGTAATGACGTCATCATGAATGAGATTACCCCGGATTGTCTCCCTGCCGGTGAGTTAAATCAGTGACGTCACCAAGTCACGTGTTTCTTTGATATTCGTTACAAAAGCTGTTTCCGAGGTCATTTCGGAAACAGTTTCCAACGAAAGGATATATCTCATGCAGTAAGCGTTTGCACCGGGTCTACAATTCGGACCTGGGTACCCGATGTCCAAAGTCGCTCGGGTACCAGAAAGTATAACTTCCGATAGGCCTGGGAGTTCATTGTGAAGTCATAATATAAAACAATTTGTTTTGCATGTCATTATAACACCATGTATCATCTTACATAGCCTGCGGGGGGGGGGGGGGCATGACAATAAAATGTGTGAAGTCAGGGAATGTAACTTTTTAAATATTTTTTGTCGTATATGCAACGTACTTTAGTGTAACTTTAGATCCATCTGGCACTTTCAAAGCCGGGTTCTGACATCGTCGGTCGGGTACCCGGTGTAGACTACTAAACGCACTCGAATTATCGTGTATATGTGTACGAAATTTACACACTGACACATTTAAGGTTTTACAGAACTAGAGGAAGAAAACTAATAAATGTAATCACCATGGTAACATTAATCAACTTAAGGATACTCCTCTATAACTGGTCTTAATTGACAAATTACAAGATCGACTTTTTTTTCTCCCTCACTGACAACGGATCGAGGGTTGTTAACTTTATTTGCTCTTCATTTTATGTCACCGCGGCAACATAGCTAACCATTGAACTTCTTTTCCGTAGAACACGAATTTGAGGTCATGGTCTTTTACCGGCACACGAAAGTAATTTCCAGACACATAAAGAACCTCAACGGCTGTCACATCTACTTTAACAAGTCTAACAACAACCACTTAGGCTCGGAACCTATCGTGCTTCCAAGTGAATCAGAGGTTGGGGACATGACAGAGAAACCCGCTTCTCTGACGAGGTCGATACTGGAAGCGTCTGAAGGAGGGTAAGTTGAATTCAAAACTGTTTTCCACATCAGAACTTGTGATTCGTGACTCGACACAAAAAAAGTTTGAAATTGGCATGTTGTGACTGTAACAGGAAAATTCACTAAATCCGGCTTTGGTTTTGCTTTTCAGCTACTTTGGTTTTGCAATTAGCAAGAAGAAAGGACAAAAACAAAATTGGAAAGGAGTACGACTGGTTCTCATAGCTAGTTCTGAAGTGCTTATATTACCTTGGCGTTATACCTCATTTATTCAATAAAAGAAATACAGGAATGATCATCAGTTACCTGCTACCCCAGCCCAACCCTCTTTCCTCGGAAACCTATTACCAAAAAAGAAAGCAAGGTCTTTTACCATTGGCGTATATACTAACTCGCAGTGAAACCTCGCTTTTAAATCTGACCCTCCTCTTTGTTCTCTTCTTCTCCGTCAGACTCACTTTACAAGTGAAAAACAAATGCATCCACGTCACGAGGTTCTGTCGAAGTGCACTATTCTGGAGTTGCTCCCTCCGTCCCGAGAGGATCGAGCGGGTGGAGAGATTCACCGAGACCGCGGTTTTCGATCTGCTAGAGTTCAGCGAGAGCGTGAAGAAATACGTCTGCCGCCAGAGCGATTCTCCGGCGTCACCGGCGGTATATTTCGGTGTGGCCCAGAATTGGACCTTGAACTCCCCCCTGAAGAACTGTCTGGTCTCCATCGTGGTGAGACCTCTGAGGTCGATGGAACAGCTCAGGACCATGAACGCGCAGGCCAAATCGCTCCCCCTCAGCGTACACAGCGGCCTCCTTCACTTCTCCGGAGCGAGCATGGACAGAGAGAGCTTCGACGAATACCAAGACATCTTGGCGGACAACTACCCATTGGACGCTTTCGCCATGGCCGAGGATGTATTCATTCAGAGCGAAGGGGAGTCCCCTTCTCCATAGACGAAAAAAGAAAAAGAAAAAAAAAAAACTAGCAAAAACACAAAAACAAATTAAACGGCCCACGTATGTACGGAAATTTGGATGTCTAAATCTATTCAGCAGGATATACACGGCTTTCCAGTCAGGCTGTAGAATCATATGATATAAGGTCAAAACGATTAGCTTTCGTCACAATCTGCAATGACATCATCTATTTAAAGAGACGCCGGTCGCTGGCCTACGTGTGAAGACGAGGCTGTTGATGATCGTATTCTTCCACAGTACGACGTGCAAACGAAAGTTACAGAGAAAAAGGGGAATTTTAAAGAGTTTGGGGGGGGGGGACATATTTTTTGGCTAGCTGGGTTAGTTCTTATTGACTTTACACGTTAAAGAACGTTGGCGATTTAGCTGGCACGAGAGTAACGTCACCCGATGCATGCCCTGAAACTCTGAAGGCCAAACTCGAGAGTATGATTTTCATACTTTGTGTCACAGTGTTGGTGGGTGGTGGCTCCAAATTTGGCACAGATATCACTAAACGGGGTCCTCGGAGATGCACTATGATAAGACGGTATGACGTCATAATGGTTACTACATTGCAAGATAGGACAACAGAGACAGATATTCTGATCAAAAGCTATTTTCAAGCCTTAACGTTTGTGAGTGAGAGCAAGTCAACTCTTGCGCAATAACAGATGCGGGAGTCCCCCTTTTTGTCACGTGGCTCTCACATTGATAAGTGACATGCGATTGTCTTCCACGATGTATCTGTTCGGTCGTATATGATAGCAAATAAACTACGTTGCCTTTGACAAAGTATATCATTTAAAGTTACTCGAAGACTCTGGTAACATAAACATTAATATGTGACACTGAATGTGACATTTGCGTTTGTTCTGTAGTTTATTTTTCGATTATTTTTGTAACTTGCAACTTCATGATGCCCTTTATTCATATATTTTTTTCTCTTTGTACTCAGGTAATATTTTTGTTGTAGCTATGCCTCTGGCTGATATACATCTAACAAGCCTTTTATGGAGAAAGATGCCTTATTCCAATTTTTGTGCACGTTTTCCGCATATACATCGAGGTGCTTCTATTCAAGGGGAAGACGAGTGTGAGCGTGTGCATGTGGGGCTGGAGAAGGGTGAGATGGGCGGTGGAAAGTTGTTTAGTCTTTCTGTGCAACCTCTTCTCCAAATGGGATTCAGACACACATCACGTGAAGGTTATAAATAGAACTTGACTGAGTGGACAACTGTTTGTTAGAAAAACGGAAACTGGAAAAAAAATTAATTCAAAAGTTCCTTAACGTACTTGTTTGTCCCAAGCAGAAAGAAACATGTCATCGTGGAGTTTTAACAATTGAATTGACTTTTTTGTCAATTTTTTCCCGGTTTTTACTGCACAACTTTCGACAGGATGCCTGTCGAGGATGTTGTGGGGGGGGGGGGGGGTGGTGTATGGGGCTGCTAAGATCAGTACCTTTCATAGATCTTTGTTGCACCTTATCCTAAGTTAAAGAGACCGAGTATCGTTACTGTGGTCAATCCGTGCAATGTATTAGGATAGGAAAACATACTACATAGCTCCATGTACATCGTTGTGTAGTCTTAATAACACTTATCAAAACTTCTTTCTTGCGTACGTGAGTAGACAAAAAAAAAAGGGGGGAAAAGAGAGAGAAAAGGAACAAGTGTCCTTACAAATATTTTTTTGCGAATGCTGGCCATTCTCAAGGTTTGTAAATATACCAGTATATTTAATTTAAATTTCGTTTTTGTATTTTTTTTTATTTCCTCTGTATATTCTTCTATACGAAAGCTTTTTCAGCGACAGTATATCAGAACTATTGACATGGTGTTCAATGTGCCTTAACTATATTTTAAGAAAAGGGGATTTCTCTTAGGTCATCATGGGACCGGAATTTTCCCTCAATAGAGTGCCACTCACAGATATGCCTATAATCTAAAGACTTCCACGTATATTTTCCTTATGCGGCTGATATATTCGTAAGTTGAAATCACGTACGCGTGTGGCGTGTTTGGTAGTGATGTACTTAGTTGACTTCCCGTGTAAGTATGTGCATGGTTTTATCTATACAAGCGGTGTGTTGTAAGTTCCACACTGTTATACATCGTTCATGGTAGGCTTTGTAGCCTACACCGTGGAAGTTGTAACAAGTCTTCTCACGTAGATACTCATAGGAGGCGGAGAAAGTTGAGGTTCACGCTTTTCTGCACAGCAGAAGGAATCAAATCGTAGAAGTTTCCTCCGTCATTTTCGGTGTTCGTGTGCGATTTATCCCAAGTATGGGTCCCAATGCTGCACAATCAATCTTTATTCATGACTTGTAAATACGTTCAACTTATATACTTTCGATCACGTGCCCACAAATGAAAACTCTCGATGGAAAGAGGAGTTCCAAGTGTGCATCGAATACTGCAGTTTTGTTTTACAAATTTCATTTGCAGTATAATTCATGTATACAAAAGTCAAAGTGATAAAAGAGAACAAAAGATAGAGAGAGAGAGGGAGGTGGAGAGAGGTAGAAGAAGTTACTTGAGAATGAAAGGTAAGACCGGGGGGGAAAAACTTTGGTTATCATCACGTACTTAATCGGTTGGACCGAGGCTTCGACACAATGTCTGTACCTTCAAATAAAACAAAAGAAGAATAATAAAAATTAAAAAAAAATATATAGAAAACTGTTGTGTAATTTTTTTCTTCCTCTGTGGTATGAAAAACGTGTTTGATTTTCAATTCGACGCCATCAGTTGATGACAGGACAAAGGTAAAGATATCGTATCTGCTTTTCGTAGTTTATCCGTACTTGATTGAAAAGAATGCTACTACAGAGGGCTGAAATGTGAATTCCTGTGATTATGCGTTCTCCGAGATAAAGTCCCTTCCACAGTTTTACCCAAGAAAATCCCCTTTTTTTTGTGGGAAATACCGTTCTATTTTTATTCGCAGTCCCCTGTTAGTAACCTTATGTCGACTAGTGGTATGGGCGCACTACTTCGTTTTCTACAGACCGACCAGGGCATTGCTTCTATAGAGAGAGAGACCTCTATGCATTCATTGATATTTTAGGAAAGATCGGCTCAAACAAATCTAAAGAGGGACAAGCTATTGAAATACGGTTTTCAGAAGTAAGAAAGATCCCCCCTTTATTTTATGGAATTTCAATCTGTTTTTACGTGAAAATCTGTAACTAAGACATCCGGATCAAACAGTATAGATCCTCCTTGAAGTCTGACAAAGATCAGAGCCTCTTCTATCTAGTCTGAACTATATAGGCGGCTATATAGTAAGAGGGTGGTTGGGTGGGGATATATTGAAAATGTATGGACGGGTTGTAATACAAGGACACATCAGCTGTAAATCTCTGGGAAGAAAATATTTTCACGCCTATACATCATGCATTCACAGCGCTTGTAGGGTATATTGCTCAGCCTAACAACCCTAAAAATGCTACGACCTGCTACGAACGATTGTATACAACCTTTTGTAGCTACAACACTTGTTTGTTCGTAAAAAAAAAAAAAATTACTTCAACAAATACCCATCTCCTTAGACCTCTTTTTCTGGGCGGGGTCCCCTGACAGGGGTCATGCTTCTTTCCCATCTTAACCCCTACACACACATACAAATTTTGTTTTCCATTCATTCCGAGGACCTCATTGTGCTTTCTTTTGTTTTTTCTTCCTCAACCATAACCTTAACAATAGACTGTCTATTGCTAATCTTGAGAGGACCGGAGAAATCTATTGGATTTTCTACACAGGATCTAAAATCTATTGTTTCGTCCTCGATCCCACCCGAAAACAAAGGCACACACACACACCCACACTCGCACACTCTCACAGACGAATCTCTTCCCATGTGCAAGTGCATCATAAAAACTTTAATGGGAGTGCCTATTATCAGAGCTTACCAATTTCAAAGATCTTTACTTAATGGATCGGGGGAGGAGGGGGGGGGGGAGGGTGGTTGAGGTCTCGGTAATATAACTCGATTTGGGGGTCCTTCGCAAAAAGAAAAATAAGAAACAAGTGTTTCAAACATTATGAATATTTTAGTGTTTTCCTCGAAATATTTCAATGACTGAAATCTCCGCCATGCGTGTCTTCTTAAAAACTAAGGCAAGTTCTGTAAAGTTAACGTTTCTTGAGAGGACCGGATAAAGCCGATAAGGGCAATGGAAATGAACTTATCAAAGCAACCTGTAATTCTTTTGTAATGCTTTTGATCATGCATGTAAATTGTCGACAGTTTTCGGGTTTAGTCTAGTTTTACGGTGGCAATCACCTTCTGCAGGGAAAATCACAAAAATATCACAAGTCATTGAAAAGAAAGAAAAATTGGTTTTGTTTCTACTCACGTTATGAGTAGGCCTATACGTATAAATTATCATAAAAGAGATTACAATACATATATGATTGTAGATAGTATTGATAGGGGTATGACTTTCTTTCCGAAGATTAAATTGGTTCCTTTCGTGGAACTCGAAACCACAATTAAAGACTAAAGAACTGATGAAAAGTGTCAAACCAAACATTTCCTCCCATTACCGATGGGTTACTCACGTTCATGTATGTTCATTGATGTACTTCTATCAATACTGATAGGATGCATAGGTATAGTCTACAGACTCATAGGCCTATACCTCTCCATTGATGTTTTTCTGTCAACTAATGCTGATAGGATATAAAGTTACATCCTACAGCCATACCTCCACACTGATGTACTTAGAGGCGGGCTCATTGAGTTGATATCAATAAATTTGTGATGATTTTTTTACTGAAGTAAAACAGTATACTGTAATAATAATTAGCATAATTAATCAAGTTTCACATCCATAGTCTTGAGAACTATCAAACTTAAAATTTTTGACCCTTACTTGTGCTGGTTGTGTGAATGTGAATAAGTACTACTGTGAAAAGCGTCTGGTCACGAATTTTCACAAACCAAATTGAATAATTAAATACTCATTCATTTATGTTCCTTTGTATGTGAAACATTGCGATCCTCTTAGTTTGAACATTTATCATTAGTATGTTAAGGTTTAAGTAAAAAATAGTGAATTTCACGAAACATCTCAATGAGCCTCTTTAAATCAATGCTGATAGGATATATAGGTATCGCCTACAGTCATACCTTCCAATTGATGTAGGCCTTAAATCATCTATCGATGCTGATGGGATATGTGAGTATAGTCTACAGTCATACCTCCCCATTGATATACTTCTGTTTGTTAGGGTTTGAATTAATGAAATAATGATACCAGAAAAAAATCCAATAACAAATCTTCATTTACAATGCAAGATTCTGTTGACATTCTAGAAAGACACAATCCATGTAAGTGTAAGCGTGAAAATGCCAGGAGATCCCAGGTTGTGGTTGTTTTTCAATTGATTTTGATTTAGCTGTATTCAATTGAGATACACCGTCCTGCCAACTTTACGTCGGCATCTTCAGTGGCAGGTAACTGTTTTCCTCTCTTTTTATGTTTGTTGCAATTGTTTAAAGTTTATACTTTGTGTTATGGCCATAAAAAAACGCATGGTCAGATTTCAACAGGACCTTCACGTGGATCAACAACAATTAGGCTACCGCAGTTGCACTGTAGGCCTACATGACGTAACTACTGGGAAGTATTTGCTACACAAGGTCACTTTCACTTTGTCGCGGAACTCGTCACTTAGTTGATCAATATCTGATAACGATAGTGTGATTCCAATATAACGATGACAATGTAACAGCAAATCACGACGACCCCCCCCCCCCCCTTTAAGTCTAGCCGATCTAGGCTATCCTATACTTGGGAGGCGTGCATGGCTGCGCTTGCACTTTGTAGAAACTGCTATACCTGAATTTGTGGTAAACAACGAACCGCCACCGTGTTGTTACAACTAGCACGTGCTGATGTTTTGACCGACAATGAAAGATTAAAATCTGAGCTCTTGTCATAGCTATATTTAGACCGTAATATTATTGTCGGCTTTCGAGATTGGGATTTAACAAACAGTCCCGTGACTACTTGATGGAGGACTTTTACCCAAGTCATTACTGGTGGCAAATTAAAATCTAGGCTACTTGGTTTCTGTATTTTATGATATTTATAAAGCTACATGTATCAAGTGTGTGCCACTTTCTTTTCGAACACTTTATCACACGTCATGCAGATAAAACAGACTGAAAGACCAACGGAAAAATATACAATATAACAAAACTGAATGGGACTGAACTGAACCGGGGAATTCTATTTACCAGATAAATCATATTCTGCCAAATCAGTTAACTTATTAGTTTTATTTTAAGGTATGGTGAAAGTATACTGAACGAAAAAGGGTTAAATGTGCAAAAATATTAGGAAGAGCGGAATTCGAACCAGCGTTTTAAAATTCACCCCAAGAGATTGGATTTTAGGCCTACTTGGCTTAAGACTCTGAATTTAGTGATCCACGAATAGCCTATGGGACTGTATCTTTGGGCATTATCTCATTGCACCGCCATACCAAAACCGAGCGCTGCGTGGCCGAGGAGGGGAAGTCCCCGTCAAATTTTGGGGCTCCGCAAGAGCGAAAAGAGCGCCCGAGCCTGAAAAGCGAATTCCGGCCATCTAGGGGTATCCTCATGAAAAATTTGTGAGTACACTCTCAGCGTCAGCTAATATGTGACGCTCCGTGATGGACTGTTTGAGACCCATGCTCCTCCAGCGTAGGAAGGAATTTTTGTAGGGGGGGGGGGGGGAAGGAGGGGGAAATCAGCCCAATGGATCGTCATTGTTACCCTGGGAAGGTCTTAGGGTTTTCCCTTACCCTTTGGGAAAGTTTGAGGGTGAAGAATTAGAGGTCCTCAGACGTTGTTTAATTCCACCAAATGTCTGAATTTGCGATGAGCTTTTCTGATATTTCCTGATTTATCAGATGTTTATCGTTTTGTTAGACTAAGAAAAATACATAGATGACCTTCATGAAACTCACATGTTGGTGACTGATAACACGGCACAGGTAGCAACTCAGTAAAAAACCGAAGCCTAGAGATCTGGCCTTAATTCTGCCCTGTCGGCGATGTCAGCAGATTTGTGATATCACAGAAGGGGAGGGTGGGGAAACGGAGGCTTAAAGTGTTTGGCAAGCAGTAATGACTTCATCTAAACGGAATACAAACATAAGCTGGCCTTAAAGAAACGTTTGGATAAAAATGGCCCCACGACCATTCCAATAATTGGCACTTCCCAGTCTCTCTGCCCTTGTAAAATGGATTATTGGATTTTTTCCTTGGACACTGGAGGGTGGGAGAATATCTCCGCCCCTGCGTGTTTCATTCCTGGCTGCTTTAACCCAGCCTTCCAACGAGCAGTATGCCTCATTGGGACATTTTCTGTTTGGGGTTTATTTTCCTGTCACGTTTAGTCATATAAAAAAAAAATTCTAAAAAGGCGGGGAATACACCTCCCTTCAATGGCGGATCCAACAGGGGTTCAACGCCCAAAGTGGGCCAAAAAATTGTTTCGGAACAATCGCTGAGTAATTAAGGTACACGATGCATTGCATCTCGGTAAGAATGCGGAGCCTGGGAAGGTGACGTCCTGCGATCTTGGGCGTATTTTTATCCAAACGTTTTATGGTACGCCGAGAGTTAAAAGATAGTGACGCTCTGCTTAATAGACAGTCTTCCCACAATTCTAGTTATAGGATGTTAGTGATGATAAGCGACACGAGAGACTTATAGATAGATATAATTTATTAATCCAACGAGGGAAACTACATGCTTGTAGATAAAACGATAAGAATGATAAGATGATAAGAGCACTAAGACGCATATGAAATACACACACATAAAAACTGAACTAAACAATGAGTAAACCAAAGTATGAAAAAGGACAAAAATGACAAACATGGACAAATGCTCACAGCAAAAGAGTAAAACATATATGGCGAATGAGGGCAAGCAATGAGCACAGGTGATTAACGTGTAAAATTTAAGTTAAAAATTCTAATAACCTGGCCCAAAAATGAGGCTGGATAACGGTTTGTGTGTGTTCTTGGAGGTCTCATTCTACCACTTCGTGGAATAATCAAATCATTAAACTTACTGAACATGGGGTGGCTATTATCTTTCAAAACTGAAATCAACTTTCTGTGTACTCGATTTTCATACACGGTGTCCACTGTAGGGAGAGACACACCGACAACCCGACTAGCTCTCTTGACGAAGTTGTCAATGATCAATTTTGCTGATTTGGTTGCATTGCCACTCCACGATATGATAGAGTATGACCAAACACTACCGATAATGGAATTATAAAATAGTGACAAAATGTCCTGATTAACGTTGAAAGAGCGTAATTTACGTAAACAATACATTCTAGGTTTCTACGTTTTGATACGTAATCAACATGTGTATCCCATCTTAGTTGACTTGCGTTCCTGGGAAAGATGTATCCACGCCGTCACTACCTGAGGGCATTCAGACATAGAAATTTTTTTTTTTTCAAAAGGGGTGGGGACACTCCTTCTAAGACTCCCCCCGTATTTCTGTACCATGTACCAGACCGAACAGTCGTGGATCCGCCAGCGCACTAAGTCCAATTTACTTTAAATGAAAGGTTTTTTTTTCAATAATACAGTTAAATCGCACCATTACACTGTAAAGACGAAATAAAATGTAAGAAATTTTAGAAAGAAAAATCGAGGTAAAAGAATAAAAATTAAGAAAGCAAAGGAGTGAGAGATAGACATGCGAAAGAAAATGAAAAGAAAATTAACTTATAGTGGATAGTCACGGGGTATACGTGAGCTCATACATGACGAAAACTTTTAGATATTGATTGCTGCCTAGGTTCTTCATATATGTAGTTTCATTGAATATTCATTAGCTATGAGATCTGCTCAAAAGCAAGGGAAAGTCCTCGTTTCTCCATGGCAGAGTTGTTTGTTCATATGTTTCTCAAAGTAAAAAAAAAATTCATGTACGTACGTAGGCGTCGTAGCCTCTTTAAAAGAACACACACTTGCGGTCTTCCGTTATACAGGTTTATCTCTTTACCGGAAGTTATCGAGTTATTCCGCATATGTAGGATCCTCTTTGCTTTGGTAGCTTTACTATATGGTATAGAAACGGGGGCATCGATTTGCAC
Source organism: Stichopus chloronotus (assembly GCA_021234535.1). Taxonomy (NCBI): domain Eukaryota; kingdom Metazoa; phylum Echinodermata; class Holothuroidea; order Aspidochirotida; family Stichopodidae; genus Stichopus; species Stichopus chloronotus. Next base: position 26,320,217 of record CM037832.1, on the reverse strand, counting down.
TATTTATAGCATTTCGACGATTACAAAATGTAAAATAGCAAGAAGAGAGTATCACATGTTTAACCGGCATAATTGAGCCATTAAGGTCTTAGTCATTCAGTAGTACAGGATTCCCCCCGAAAAAAAAAAACAAAACAAAAAAAAACTGGTTGATTACGTTGCTATTGAAGTAAGCGAAAATTCGTCGGAAAATTCTCTTGGAATGTCCCACAAAAATATGTATAATATCATGTATTTGACTGGTCAAGTGAATTAAACGTGTTCGTTGGAAATTGAACATTTGTATATATTCTTTCATTTCGTACCAGTGGAAAGCAGGAAACAAAAAGGAAAAAAAAAAAAACTGTAACAAAAAACTAAGGATCATGTGACTTGTTTAAAAATCTTTGCCAGTGGCGACCGCTGAAAGGTTGCGGTTTATGGAAAATATCAGTGGCCTAAAAAAAAAGAGTATAGTGACATATTATTTAATGGAATAGCGCAATGACTTGGCATAAAGTCAAAATAGATTTAATCACTGTGAAAACGTAGAGGTTCGTCAATAAATCCGCAAAGTAGCTTCATCTCCTCGAAACAGTTTGTGTAATGAGTTACGGAAGATGCATCATTACTCTGACGATTTTTTTGAAACTTGGGATGAACAAATCATCCTTGAGCAACAAACAACTGAATTTGTAACTGTAAGAAACTTGTTTCTGGATAAGGAGGCCATAGTCCTCCGTTACGTCGAATGATATATCGGTTCTGTGTCCACAGATGTTGATTTATAAAGTATGTTGATTATAAAAGTATGTTTTTCTTTTTTTGTAAAGCAAACGCCCTCTCTCCCTTCAATGTTCTGAATAAATGTTTTTTCAAAGTAATTTAAAGTTAGGCAACTGTCACCTGGTAGACCCTCGTAAAAACTAATCTACTTTAATTAAGCCTTAGACGGAGGCTAATGGTTGGAAGGAAAACCTGGAAATAGCCTGAAAATTGAAAACAAAACGTTCCAAATACACTGTTGACATTTACAAGAGATGTACGTTAACCTTCTTGAGTGGCATGACTAGACGCATGGCTTTTATTTCGTATAAGCTGTCTTCAACACCAAGTTTGCCTTCTCCGTCCCCACCTCGCCTTCTCCACCCTTCCAGAAAACGAACCCCATTCATGTAAGCTGGATAAAACAGGGTACTGTATTAGGGTTTGTATTTTAGGCTACACGCCTAATAACCACAATAACCAGTTAGTAATCAAACACACAGCTTTGGTCTTTGGCGTGCATGATAAGCACAATCTGTTTATTTACTCTGATACGATTTGTACATCCAATAAAACACTTTTGTCATTGAAATTTAAACAGGCAGAATATGTATCTAACAGGAGGAGGGCTCAATGAAGTATCACTTTTTTCCAAACACATGCTCGTTGATGTCCGTGACGTTGGAATGTGGATGCAAATTCACATCAACGCCTGCCTCTTTGCAAGCGGCGACGAGTTCCTCGATATTAGAGGGAGACAATCTCAAATAGCGACACTGAAGGGCCTCCAGAGGATCGAACTCCGCTAAGTGACGTTTTCTGGCGACGGTTGGCATCTGTTTTAGGAGGAGCTCTTTCACGAGTTGCTTGAACCTGGCACGACGGTTACCGAACCCACCGACGCGACTGTGGTATCCCTGAGTTGAACTTCCACAGATCGACTCAAGCTCCGCCAGGGTGCTCGCCGCTAGCTCGAAGTCTTGCGGGAAATTTCCCGTCGTGTCTTGGACTTTGCCACCTGAGAATGATGAAACGAGATGTCGTATATTTGAAGAAAAGTCACACGTCGAACGGACACGGAACTGAAACTGACGACGGCTATGATGTTACTTTTGAAAGGTACTAATAATCAGAGATAAAAGAATACTTGGGTAGAACAAAAACCATTCAACATCAGCTTCTGAGGGTCTTTGTTTCTCCATTATTTTGATAATATCATATTATGTGTTTAAGAGACTTGCAAATAGTGTGAATGTTATTGACATACAGAAAAAAGAGAGAGAGAGAGACGTTCCTTTGTAACACACTTCACTGATAAACTGCTTTGGCCAAACTCACACTCTAGATATCTCAAATTGAATTTTAGATATCTGAAAGTAGGTAGAATTTCAGACATCTCAAGTTCAATTCGAGATATCTGAAATTCTACACTGTACTGTCAGTACTGTGTACGTAGACCGTTCGGTGTAGGTCTTTACTAAGTTGTACCGATTTCCATCCTTCATTGAAAAGTTGAATGCACCGTAACTAAGAACTAAGCCTAGCCAATATAACAGCAAAATGTTAACTGATAATTTTTGATTATTCATACATACTTGGGAAGAATCCTCAACTCCGATTGTCCCATACCAGTCAGGTGACCGTGGGATATCCGCTAGATAAACCACGAGGATAAACCAAGGTCAATAACCGGCGGATGAATACAATGAAACCGTAGATTGAGACTGTTTTGCAGTCCGCTATCTAACACAAGACAATGACTAATATTATCACTAGTAATAGTGAAATAACGTTCGATTGAAGTTGGTAGACCTAACCTATAGGGCCCAAGCCTGCTGAAAAGTGAAATATGAATGTTAATCTAAATCAAATATGAACAAAAGGGCGATCCACGGAGTTGCGTATCTCATGGCCATCATGCATTGATTTCAACACAGGGCCTGCACATGAGGATTTGTAATATATAGATAGATCTACTTCCGGGCACTGATTGTAAATTAGAGCCAAATATTCTTCAAGCATAAAATGGTGGTAAGCAGAAAAACCGAACATAGTATCTCAATACTGATATCTACTGTAAGGTAGCAAACTTAAGCCTATAGCCTGGTGCCACTAGGCTCAAGTAACGACAACAATAACTGCTCAGAAGTATCTGTGAATATTATGCTACGTAACACAATTATGACATTGGGTTATTCCACATAGGTTAGGCTTAGTGGTTACAGTTAGGGTTAGGACATAAGAGCATCCCTCTATGGGGTATTTGCACATTTGTCTCCTATTTACCTGTGCAGGACCTGGCTCTGCTACAATTATTGTTAGACTCAAAAATGATGTTCTCATAATTATCAGGGATGTTGAAAAACATTATCCACAGGGGCCAGTTCCGCTAAAGAAGTTTTGGCTAAAGTAAGGTGGTGGCTATGTTTACCAAACAATGATACAATTTCACCAGTTAAGTATAAGACTGATATACTTGTATCTTCATTGATGTGTTCACAGGGATGGGGTTGCAAAATGTTGCGTATAATGCTCAATTAGCTCTCAAGATATGATAGAAATTTTGGGGCAAAATTGGCTTTCTTCTAAAAAATCAGCACATTTCACTGGATTTACCATTACATTAATATTATTTTGAACAATGTGTTCTCAGGTAAGTCCTTACAAAGCCTTAAGTTAATTGGTCCAATAGTTCTCAAGATATGCTGGAAATCCAAATTTTTGGGCAAAACTGGCTTTTGTCCTAAAAAATTGCCTACGTGTTCTCAGGGTAGTTCTTACAAAGCTTTAAGTTAATTGGTTCAATAGTTCTCAAGATATGCTGGAAATACAAATTTTGGGGCAAAATGTGCTTTTTTCCTAGAAAATCAGCAAATTTCACTGGATTTACCATTACAGTAATATTATGTTGAACAATGTATTCTTAGGTCAGTCCTTACAAAGCCCTAAGTTAATTGGTCCAATGGTTTTCAAGATATGCTGGAAATACAAATTTTTGGACAAAATTGGCTTTTTCCTAAAAATCAGCAAATTTAACTCTCTTTACTATAAAAGTGATATACCTTGAATATTACATTCTCAGATAAGTCCTTGCAAAATTTTTCATGAAATGCCTAAATACTTCTCAAGATATACTAGAAATACCAAATTTGGGGCAAAATTGGCTTTTTTTCCCCTCAAAAATCAGCAAATGTGACCAATTTACCATACAACCAATACATCTTGGGCATATTAGCATCATGCACAACCTTACCAAGTTTAAACTTAATAGCTCATATACTTTTCAAAGTATTCTGGAAAAACCACAATTTGGACAGATGCGGACGAAAATACACAATCACACACACACATTGGCGCGGACACGTTTTCATCTATACCATTTCAACCGCCATATTAATATTCTTAAGGACAGAGAATTCCAAAGCGCAAAGAATGTATTTATTGATAGCCCTCATACGGAAAGAAATCAACAGGGAGGGCTTTGATTGCGTTATCCCAAACCAACCTTAAAGTGATCTTACTGTAATGTTTGACAGTAACGTTTTGGCCATGTATAATGGTCTTTTTTTTCTTTATCGAACCTTGTATGGGCGAGGCCTAGGTTCCGAAATTTTTCACAAAACGCTCACAGTCATATGGCAAATTAGGGTCCGCACACAGCAAGTCTTCCAGTTACTGGCTGAGAGTGAGACATCAAACATGTCCAAGCCTTCTCGTAATGTATATAAATCTGTAACTGTCTTTAACCAAAATCAGTCTTAGTCATAGTGGGCAAATTCCACAAAGCAAGTCCTTGTACAGTACAACGCTCTGTAACTTGTATAACAAAGCACTCCGAGTTCCGTACACACTGCACAGTGAATACACGTACAATGAACCACAGCATACATCGTGCAGTAAGCCCGGATCGTGCATTATCCTAATAATTCACGGTCCAGCGTTGATTAACCTTTAATTATAACGTGATCTTAATTGACCTAAAACAATTGATCGACAGTATACATACATATTTTAAACATGTAGTGGGCTGTATTTCAGATATCACTAATTCAGTTTCAGACATCTCAAATTCTTAAATTGCAGACGTCTTAAATTTAATTAGAGATATCTAACAATTCAGTTCGCGATACGTGACATTCAATTCGAAATATCTGAATTAGAATGTAAGATATCTGAAATTGACATTTAGATACCAGAAATTGAAGTTAAGGTTTCTGAAACTGAATATTAGATATCTGAAATCAAGTTGAAGATATCTGAAATTGAATTTTAGATATCTGAGAGTACATTAGAGATATCTGAAATCGATCTGTAGATATTTTAAATAGAATTTCAGGTATCTGAAATAAAATTGTAGATATCTAATATTCTTTCGTATTTTGAAATATCTCAAATTATTTAAAGATATCTGCAAATTATTTTTGTATATTTCTAGTAAATGTAAGATATCTGAAATTCAATTTGAGATATTTGAAATTAATTAGAGATATCTGAAATTCCTGATTGAATGTCGAATAGCTTTCCATAAGGGTATAACTTGGAGTGTCCGCCAGAGCGATAACGTCATAGGCCAAAGGTTAAGAAAACAAAAAACACATTTTCAGCATCATCGCTGTGTATGAATATCGTTGGAAAACTACCGTATATGGAAAGCAGACGATACGAGTACTTTTTTTTTTAGACAATATTGATGACGTAACGAGGTTAAAGGTTACGTATATTTAACGTTCAAATCGGCAGAAATGCTCTGAAAAAGTGTGTCACGATCTCCCCCTAGACGGTAAGTCAGATAAACTTCAAAGTTGGAAGGTAGGTGGACGAGTATGAGATATAACTTCCGACAGGTCGATGACGTCATAGGTCAAGATCAAAAGGTCACGGTTGCTGTAACGCATAATGCAGTGTGCCTCACTCAGTATATTTTTAGAGGGTTATATGCCTACTGCACACTCTAAATGTTTACGCACTGTGAAGATAATGTTGGAAGCAAAACGCCCTTTTCAGGGTATTGAAATGACGCGTGCGAATAGGAGGTCGACATGGACGTGTATGTATTTCTGAGAGTAATTTTGATACACTTTCGATTGCCAGACATACATCTAGGCGCATGCAGGTATTTTACATACTCCGTGCACATAACAGAGGTCGGAATCCTAATAGCTGGAAGTAGGGCGCCAATTGACAAAATGGCGTCAAACTGTCCGCTGCATGGAGGGTCACCTGCCATACGTTCGCGCTTAATAGCAACAGCAATACTTCGAACAGACGACGTGCAACGTACACTGTACAGTACTGTGCTGCTAACTAAAACATTTCATCAGTTACAGCAGAGTGACAGTTCAGTGATTTGCGCCTCAAAATGCAGAAAATTTGTGCTATCATGTAATTACTCCTTATTTCATACGGTTGAGGTAAAATTGTCATCTTTTGTACATCAAGTTTAGCAGTAAAAAATTAGGGTGCACAAACTTATTATACTCTTATTATACTTATTGTGCTACTTATTATAGCTTTGAGTGAACAAATCATTCTTGAGCAACAGATAACTGCATTTCTATTCGTGAAAAGATAAACTCACTACACCGTCCTGCCTATTTTCAAAAATCTATCATTCTTTGAGAATAAATAGTGATTTTAAAGAGGCTCATTGGGTTGATATCATCTATTTTGTGACGAGTTTGAAGGGAACAATTGCATGTCAATACGTCTAATTAGTTTCATTAGCCACGTATTTAATCATAAAGTGCGATAAATTAGTATTTCATGATCAGGAGTTGCCTATGGTTAGTGCCTTAGTGTAAAAAGTGTTTGGTCACATATTTGCAATAAATGATTATGATAGTTTAAGGGGGAATAGTGCGTTTAGAATACACAAGCATGGCATACAAAGAAAATAGTTTTTTCCCATTGTTAAACCATTCAGTCCCATCAATAAACATCTACCAAAGCTTCATCTCCTCGAAACATTATGCATGTGATGAGCAACGGAATATGCATCATTTTGAAGTATGGAGTGTTTGGGTGAACTAATTCCTCATTTTAAATAATCCAGCATTCTAAATTCACAAACATTGGTTTCAAAAATATGATTGTTTTCTGTGAAACAAACACACTATTCCCTTTCATTACCATATCATGATTACTTCAGTTGTTTGTCAGACATTCAGAATTTCTCAGTTTGACCATCTACCATCAATGTACGAGTCATTCAGCAAGTGTGACAAAGTGTCATCAATTTTTGAACCAACTCAATGAGTCTATTTACGAGCATATCATTTCCTCTGTAAAACAAAGGTAGTGTTTCTCTTTAACGAAAAAGTGCCAAGATAGCACATGTCAGATGCACGTTACGAAATGCGCATCACTCCCACTTGTGTTCACTGTTACAGTCACGTCTGTCTGAACGGAAGGGGAGATGGGGGGGGGGGTGGTGTGGTGTGGTGCGCGCTGTAAATAAAACGCTGTTTAATACTGACGTAATTTCCATCTGTTGTAAAGAGTAAAGACTAGGACATTCACCGTAATTGTTCAATTGTAAGCGGGAAGAATCGATACGCTTAGTTAGTTCATTGAGATAACAAAAGACACAGATTACTCATTAGTTTCGCAACTTCTATACGGGACATAACGAAACACAAGGTTTGCGTCGTACTCAAACGTCAAACACATCCTATAAACACTCGAAACTTGAGTTGAGCGTTACAACATGGGTGATTCTTTCTTATTAAAAGAGAGACGAACCCTGCAAGTTTTGTGTTAAATACTGCTTTCAGCATTATCGGTTCAACTGGTGGAATTAACTCAGCATAGGCTTAGGAGAGACTAAAAAAACGTTAATATCTTTTTCCCTGTCACTCATAGAGAAATCTCAGATCCCCGTGGGCCGTGGTCTGCTGCCCAGAACCGGTTGACGGCCGGGGAGGGGGGGGGGGCATTATAACATGTTGTTAAGTTTTACACAATGATGCTTGCCAGTCACGTTATAATCTCAAACGTCCTGCAATAGGCCCATAGAGAGAGTATTACAGCACTTTTTCTTAAAAAAAGAAGGAAATGGTACCTTCAGCTTCAGTAGTTCGTGGAAGCGCGCAGCCAGGAGCATATGCTCCCTAATTTGCTAAGTCAGGCAAAGTGCCCTCCGTACTTCCCCCCCCCCCCCCTCCCTACGTTGTTTTCCTACATCTATTAATAAACAAAACTGAGCGATCTTATACATGCTATGCACTTCAGTTATCAGTTGTGATCACGCCATACATTCACTCAGGGCTCAGTTGATTGACCGTTCCAACTGTATAACGTCATTACGAATATAAATCGGTTGAACCATCACAACTAATGTTATCTAAGTGTGATTAAATTTACGATATTTGTATGTTCGTGGACGATTGCCGCCACTTCTAAGCTAAGACATGCTAAGGTTGCCCTTCATTTAATACGCAAAGTTAATTTTTAATTTAATTTAAAATTCTCTTGCAAAAAGGTCTGAGACTTAGTTACCATGGTGGTTTTGTCTACATTGCCTAATGTCAATTATGTAACATTACATTACATAACAATGAATCAGGTAACAACGCATATTACAGAACAGCACATTCTACCACACGTAGTTAAATATAAACTACACGACTTCATATGATGACGTGTTACTCGTTAGGGTGTAGTAAGTTACAGAATGAACACAGTTGTTCACAAAGGACAAAAGACTGAGAATTTATGGTGCTAATTCTACTGTACCATTAATTTAAGATACCATATATACTAGAGTTAAAGATACCATATTCATAATTGGTAGCATACGTTCGCATACGGACTCGATAATTCGAACTGATGTAACTATTTTGCAATTGGAAAGGCAAATTACACACTGACAGACATCCGCCAACAAATGCACTGGTCCCGTACATTGTAAGAAAACAAATAGATCAATAAATAAATAATAAAGTAAACAAATAATTAAGAGAATAATAAAATGAATGAATGAAAAATACACTGGTTTCGCCAATAAATGTATACGCTGCGACAACTAGCAAAGATACATTGTAATCGAATTTCTGTTATTTACAAGCGAATATACGGTACGATAGTCGAACTTACATTATCGTATATTTGTATATATGGTACCTATACAATTCAGGTTTGGCATCCATACATTTACGGTGACCATATATTCTCCACTTTTGTTTCCCGTTGTGGCCAACGGATATATGATACCATTATGATATACAGATACCTTGGTGTTCATGATGCTTGTTCTTGCCTCTGGTAGCAGCCTGAGAAACAAATGATGAACGTCTTTGGATGTCTTCCTTTGACTGGGAATTTCTGGCAAACGGTACGAGTTCCCTGCAGCCAGTCGTTTCAGCTGTTCCAGGAGGGTGATTGTGAGTGGGTGCTTGTCTGTGGATGCCATGGTAACTGTTTCTTGCTGATTTCTCACCGTTCGCACGACTGACGGTGTGAACGGCCCCGCCGTCAAGGGTGGATGATGTAGTGGCATCCAGGTGTGGTTTCCTTGGTGCTGCAGCAGAAGAGGCCAGTAAAATAATATGTAAGACGACAACAGTAGTGATTTCGTCTTACAGAAAACTGTTTGATGACAGCGATTTATGAGATGCCGTGGGTGCATGTGTCTGTGTGTGTCTAGTCAGGGAGGGCGGGAGGGGGAGGGCTTAGGGGTGATCGGGGTAGGGCAGTGCCACTCAACAATGTCGCATCTGGAGGTAAGCCGACAACTCTTAATATAATATAACACACGCACAAGGTGGCACCTATCTATGGGAGAATTCGGGATTAACACCTTCACCAAACAGACGTAGCCACGAACAAATAAGAGCTTATCGACGGTTTACCATGCAAAGATTCAATTGATACTAGCAAACAATAGGCGGTGTGATATTGCACACTGTGCCTCCATGTTGCTGGGCGACCTAGTGCGAGGCAGAACCAAGAAATATGCTAAATTGTAATTGGCAGGATTGTGACTTTTCAAATTATAGTGCTGCGCTCCAGGCAAAAAAACCCAGCTACCCAGAGCTATCTATGTTTTGTAAAAAGTAGTGTTATGGGAGACTACTCGCAAAACCTTCGAATGTTTAGTTCAAAAGGCGGCTTCTCCCGCCATATTTACGACAGTTTGTGCCTGGGGGTAAGGCGCAAATTCATCACGAACTTTGGGCGGGTATTACTTGTCACGGGCCAGGCGGCCCGGTGCAGTCTTTCGTAGCAACAGCCCTGGTCCTTGGACACAATCTCCCAAACCAACATACTCCCATGACACACACACGCACACACTAGAATGGAAGAAAGCGAATAATTTTCCCGAAGTGATATTATCCATTTTCGAAGTTATATATGCATCTTTCGATAGATCTGCCAACCAATTCGTTTTGATTATAATTTTATCTTCTTGCTCGAAAGTATCTGTATTAGAACCGTGTTCGTCTGGAGAAATACATGTAACATAATGTAACATAAAGCATACACTGTATATAATGGCAGAGTTTTATCACGGGATACCCTTTTGCATGGTTGATATTGGTATCGCAAAGTAGGCAATGAAGTATTTATTTGATTATTTTCATCCTTCTGCTAGTAGAATGGCTTTGTGGACTTTTAATGGACTCCGTTAGCTACAACAACCAAGATATTAACGTCAATGTACAAGCTGGAAAAGTTCTCAATGCTTGCTATTCTATGCTGCTCATGTTATGTCTCGCAAGGCAATATCAATGATCAAAAAGTCGCTTGATTTCGGAGATAAAATGTTATTACTATCTGACAACTGATTAAATTCTTGTTTTTGTTTTATACGTAAATACTTGTTTTTGTTATGGATGTTAATTCTATAAATTTTTTTGTACCATCTATACAGAGAAACCTATTAAAATGAACTCATTTGGTTCTTTATTTTTTCCCTAATTTTTACAATATACAAGGTATTAAAAAGTTCATTTATTAAAATCTTATAGCAACAAAAAAGGAGTTTACCCTCAAAGCCACTGATATTATTGAGGGACAAAAAAAGAAAAAAGGGGTCGATTGATAAAGAATGATAACACATCTTCCAAAAAAGAAGAAAAGAAAAAAATGTGACTATTACCCAGTTTTTCATTCTGACGTTTGTTCCTCTTGATTTGGATATTTATTTCTAACTTTTCTGGGCAACTAGTCTTCTTTTCTTTTTCGATGGTTTCATTTCCATTAGCTGTGGTTGAATCATCATCGCAGTTTACGGTCGTTATTTTGGGGGTATCTTTGAGAGTCAAGGATCCGTCCAACTGTCGATCGCCCGGGTGGCTTGTGTCATCTTCTGATGTCTTATCGTGACAGACAGCTTCTGCTAGCCTAGACGGCACAGAGGTCCCCGAGTTAGGCCCGACACCATTCAGAAGGTGGAGGTTACCCACTTGATAGTAGTTACCAGGGTAATCAAATATATGAGGACGTCGATGGTCATGTTTATTTCTGTATAATTTAAGCGGAGGAAAAGTTTGTTTAATTCATCTTCAGTAGACCAATCATATTTATGCTCTAAATCATAAATCGGAAGGGGGGAGGGAGGGGTAGGAAGAGAACGACAGCGGTGAGAGGCAGTCTCAAACTTGGGTCTATAAGCAAGGAAAGAGAAGATTTTATCAAACGGTTAGTAAAAAACCAAAATTTATCATCACACACACGCATGCAAAGTACGTTTTGAAAGGTCGGTCGAAGGAGTGACAGCACTGTTGATTGGCTCTCTGGCGAATTTCATTCGATTCACACAATAAGCCGAGTATACAACACAGTTGGAAAACAAAACAAACTATTCTAAGGAAAAAATTCAACCATCCCTCTTACTTTTCTTGTAAGGTACGATAAAAAGTCTCCATAAATCTTTCAACTGTAATATTGATATACGAAATTTAGGCCATACAATTGTGGTAGTATTAAATTTGACAGCAAAAGTTTTTTTCTTTTAGAATAATTTGCGAAACATTTTATGCGATGTAACATGAAACTAAGCATTTGCCATTTTTCAGAAGATAATCACATAATTTTGTAGCAAATTTGGAATCTGCAATACATGAGCACATTATACATTACATCACTATGAGATATTCTACTGACGAAATTAGCGTTTGGAATAAACGCTGATTTGTGTTTGGTGTGTGAAAAAGTCTCTTGTTGAACTCATGGTCGCACATTGAACATATTTATAAACGCTGATATGCAATTTAATGTTAGAATAGTCTATTTAAGTCGGTCGTTGTCTTCATGGTCACAGTTGCGATAATTCTGTTACAAATCGAGACTCAAATTATGGAATTGAAAAAAAAGAAGACAATAACAAGACAAGATGAATATACTGACTTTCGTACGCGGTATCTACGGTGGTCCTTTTGCTCTGAACTGTCTTTCACAGAATGGCCATAACCAGCGGGCTGATGAGGCACCATGTATGACTCCACCAAGCTTTCTATCTCGTTCATTGCTCCGCGTGAACGGTGCCGGTGGTGCGCGTCCTCGGTTGCTCTTCGGTGTCCGCTCTCCGCCGATACACCGTGTCTAACCTTACTGTCAATCGTCGGCAGGCTGACGTCGCAGGCAGAGTTTAAGGAATGACCAGAATATGCATGACTGGATGCGTTGTAAGAGATGAGGGATGAAGATGGATGGGAAGAATGTTTCGTGCTGGCTTGAGAGATGAGAGACGGATGATGTTTGACGTGTTGAGGCAGCAGGAGATGACGTGACGTCTTGGGTGTGTTTACCAAAACGCGATGAGAAGAATTTCTCGAATGTGCCTGAAAAATAGAGGACACGTTACAGACACGTAAGAACTTATTTCGTACACGTTATCAAAATGCACCAAACTCCTGAAGCGGAAGTCTTTCCTATTGATACTCCGTGCAGGAGGAAAGGAGATTTTGGAAAAGCTGATGAAAGTAAACCATCATTTAACAATCGCATAGCCGTTTGTACTTTTCGGACGATATGGATGGTAGAGCAGGGATTTGGTACAGATGGTGTGACAACGAATGCAACCCTTGCACTTGGTCGTCCTTTGCGTTGTTTACTTCCTTTGCTATCTCGTTGTAATCTTCAATCAACGTAAAATCTGTTCAGGCGTATGGCAGTTGCCTCTGTCGACATCAGTGCCTCTCGTCAGAGTTGTGTTAAATATTCATAGGGCAAGATTCCTCACAAAAGCTACCGTAGCTTTCTCCTCTAGAGGGTCGAAGCTTCCGAAATGTTGTCTAGACTGACATGTGAAAGTACCCTCGCGACTTAGGCGGGAATCTATTTTATGATACACTGCAATTTATGCTCTCCTGTGATAGCCAATTTGGATGTGCCGCACGATTTTTTTTTTCAGGTACGAAATTTACGAAAATTTCAAGTGAGAATTTAGTTGGCTTCGCATTGTTTGTGTAGGTCTTTCGTATGTCGAATAACCACTTTGTTTCGGACATCGGAGAAGATGGACTATATTTCCATCATTTTCAATAGATAAGTCGATTACATTTCATGTTAGGCTTTCCTATTTGTATGATAATGTTACCAGGAACTGTAATGACTTCATGGGGGATAGTCTCTGAATAGGGCAAATATTTTCAAAATATTTTACAAAGCAAAATTTCAAATTTTGTTTCTTAAATCTATTTCTACAAGAATTGTTTCTTTAATAATTATTTTATATTCGCTCAGCTCATCTCTACAAGAAAGGGTTTTCCTTTAAACTTAATGCAAGTGTGAAGAGAGAGAGCAAGCAAGATCTTGCAGTGTTCCTCACATTTAGAAAGTAGAGCAGAAAAGGATGGTGATATATTTCAATTTTCTACAGTTATGCATTTCTTTTTCTGGATAGACAAAACAAAAACGGTGAATTAATGGTGAATTTTACTATTTAAAAAGTACAACATCTTTTTCAACCAAAGAGTTGAATCTGTGTCAACACGGGTGCATCCAACATGTTCATGATGATATTCCGGACTTTTCCTGTTAAAAGAAAAGTGTTCGCGTTTTTCGGCGCTTCGTTACGTTAGATAGTGCTCAACCGCCTACCCAAATTTCGCTTCTTTTCTGAACGAGAAAAAAAATTGAGAGGCAAGTTCTTTCTCTTCTATTAATTTGTGATTTGTGCAGCCAATAGCAACACAATTCCGTCGCATTTGGGGAAGGAAACCTTACACCTTAGACGTACGTTAGGCACTCGACTCCGCATGCACATGCATGGTTCGTTTCCACCAAGTTCATGTTGCTAAAAGCGGTTCTTACGCTGTACCGAATCGGCGTACCGAAATCGTGTAGCAGTAAACGCAACAGGAAGTGTCCTTTCACGTGCCCGCTTTGCTACGTCACACTCCAGGCAAGGATGTGGACCGAGGCAAACAATGCCGTTGTCGCTTCGCCTGTAACGTCTCCCTGGTTAAAGAGATCTATCTTGTTGGTAACAAGTAATTGTAAAACAGAACGAAACTGTTACAGATCGAACTGGATCATTCTAAGGATTGACACTTTTGATGAAAGTCTCAATGCCGCGCGGGTCCATGCATCACCCACAAGTGAAAAACCCCTCAAACAAATAAATAAAGAAAAAAAAACCTTCAAGAATTTTTTAGTACGTCTTTGTACGTTAAACTGTGGTCGATCTGCAATCTTTTTTATTATTGATCTAATAGAGCAATTAGAAAAGTAAACTGAACAAAAGAATTTGAGGTCAATATTAGAAAATGAACTATATACTTGTAGATTCTGATCTATGTAGATAAAAATCGATATCTTTCCACGTAGGAAATCGCCATCATTCCCTTGTACCATTCATATAAACTCCTCCACCAGTACTTTTTCTTTTTCTTTTTTTTTTTACACAGTTCAAGTTTGAGGGAAGTAGTAAGCTAACACACTATGACCAACAACTTCACGGGTAGAGCTTCCGAAAACCTTACCGAACGTGGTAAAATGAGATGTCGGGATCTTGGAGAATGCATTTCGTCTTCATGGCGATGATATTTTTCAAGTTGCAGTTTCTGGAACTGTTTTAGCAATGACTTCTCCTCCCGTCTAATGATATGTTGCTCCACAACAAATTCATGCTGTAAATGTCTGTAAGAAACAACAGGTATAATGCGATTAGTTATTGAATGTTGGTGACATTCTCCGAGGTAGAAATACGATCGTGCACAGTCTCATCCACTGTAGTTAACCTCACTAATTCTTACCTTATCATTGCTAAAGGCCTAGGTTGATTCTGCTTGCTCAGCTTTGCTCTGCTTTGATCAGCAAACAAGTCCAGGTAACAAAAAAAGTATTTGCATACAAAAGCTGAAAAAAGCATGACACGCAAATACTATACAAGACTTTCGAGACGTCACATCCGAAACGCCCTAGTTTTCAAAACAAAAAACCGGACACTGTCAGCCTACACAGTATGTTTAAAGAGTTAATTTACAAAAAAAAAATAGTCGTACGTGCACATTCAGAGAAAGATGGATTTGTTAAGATATTTCACAGAGGGCAAAAAAAAAAAAAAAAATACTAATCTCAAATTTGAGGTTACTGTAAACCTCTACGGTTTATAGCTCCTTTACATTATGAAACAGACGGCAGACGTTCGGTCATCGCCAACTTGTTTACGACAACACGAAATATTATGGCCTACGTTCACCGGTTGCATACCGTTGTTTTATTTGACATGTCGTTTTTAAGAGTAACATATTGATATTTTTCAAGAGCATATTGATATAAAACTGACGAAATGCTGGGAGTGCTCTAAAAATCATGAAACAGACTGCGCACCATTAGTCAATGGCAGTATGTTCAAACGAAAACTAATATATCATCGTCATATATATGTACGGAGTTTTTTTGCATAAAAGCCTGTTCATATTTCAATGTACCATTTTAATATCCTTCTATACTAACGTTAGGTTAGCATGATTATACACATGTTTCTATCATATTGTGTTCAACTGTAACATTTTTATATTTATCCTGCCATATTGATATTTTTCTAGCATTTTGAAACACACGGTGTTCCGCATTTAAGCAGTTCACAAGGTTCATAAGTCATTCACAATTTCAGGTAGGACATACGTATGCCAATGATTCATGAACCATAGGACTATTAAAGTAACTTCCTCTTGCCCAATTGACTGATTTATTGGTGGTTCGCCTCTTGTTACACTACCACAGCTTGTCAGGCTCTATGACGGTGCATTGACTAATCAAAAATAAACATGTCAAAGTACCGTAGGATACTAACTAGCCTGGGCCTATAGGATTAAGTTAAAGCTGAAAGCCTAATTAAGGTTATGAAAATGAAGATTCCACGCAAAAGTAGAAATGACACCTGTAAAATCCCTCTACAACATTAAATTTGGTAAATTAAAGATAGAAAGGTTACATTTCACAAATTGTATAGAGTTGTATATTTTGGGGTCATTCGTATTGTAACGTTCGCCGAGACGATCAGGAGGTTAGAAATGAGACCAGGACTACCAGCAGATTGTTTCTGACTTCGCTACTTTTATTCATGTTCTAGCTCTACAACGTCATATTTACACTGTACAAAGAGAGGTCTCTCTCAAGCTCTGCCTCTGTTGACTGACCAACTTACTTCTGCGGACTCTCCTCTCACTGACCAACTTACTTCTGCGGACTCCTTTTATATACTGCCGTGCTTATTATTCTTTACACATATTTATATACCTCACGAGCTGCATTGACCTCACGAGGTAAATTCTCCTCACGAGGTAAATTGACCTCACGAGGTAAATTGTCCTCACGAGGTAAATTGACCTCATGAGGCAAATTAACCTCACGACGTACATATGCCTAGCATCTTACACACACTTGACTAGGCAGAAGCTGTATAGAATGATTCATGCATAACACACAGGTGAAGACAATTTACATTAGTATACTAGGCATCATAACTGTGTAAGGGCTATTCCCGTAACAGTATGTTTTATTAAACTTATTAGCAAATAATAGTCATTTTCCCCAAAATGTGGGGAAAAATAAAGAATATGAATCAACTGTAGGATCACTATGAAAACCTTGAAATTTAAGCTAAGTACATTCATGCTTCAGAAAATTGGTTCATAGAATATTGGTTCACAAGTGTATATAAAAGGTAGCACTATCAGATTCTCTTTTGCTTTAGTGTTTCCATATACCAACCTCAACGAGGGTACCTGATCAGCTTGTCATTCCGTTACCGAAAAAACAACCTTTCTTAACTTCTGTCTAAAACTTGTGAAGGAATAGTTACGAAACTCCCTATGCAAAGCAGATTTGGTCAACCCTTATAAATATAGGCGCACTTATAAAACTGAGCTCAGCAACGTTAATTGGATATAATTAATTAACTGCTGTCATTCCGTTACCAACTTGGTAACCGATGACGGTAACTGAATGACGATGTAGTGTGTTACGGCATCTATGACATGAAAACCTATACAGCGTATTTCATTCCAGGGGTTTCTTTGCTAAGTCCTTTGTAGCAGCTGACGCAATCAAAATTTATCTTAAGTTGGTGAACTGTATACAACCATTCGCATCCTAATTACTTTTGTTTTGTTGAAATTAATTAATGTCATTCATTCACTGAATGAATAGTTCGTTAATGAAAGTTTTGCGTACATTCAAATTCATAGCACAATTGCAACGTTCTCAGTGTCAAGAAGCTGCAGTTTCTTGTACTGTTATGGTTCTTTCAGGGGAGAGTAGGCGTCTAAATAACGGGCTGCTCTCTTGTACCAATACATACACTGATTTGCTGATGATAGCACGCACACGTGCTCCTCTGTTGCACGTCCGGACACTCGCATATCATGTATGTTCACGTAATATCAGTTTAGCTTTCTACTTATTTAAGTTAATTATGGCTAAATATGGTAGCTTAGGTGTCGAATCTTCCTTCCCAGAGAGAAAAGTTTGAAAAAAAAGAGAAATTCAATGAGCATTTCGACCTTTAAAATTGACAGAACTTAATGTCGCGAGTGAAGGTCGGACAGGTGTGAGCCACAAGGAAGGAAAGAAAAGCCAATTAAACTTTAACTAAAGACAATGTATTCCCACAGAAAGAGCAGAATGGGAGGGTAGATATACACACACTAAATGTTTTTTAAATGAAAGTGAAGACCACTTCTCGGGAAAACGGGCAGGGATGTATAACAGTGGTGGTGTGGAAGATGTGCCCTTCCCTTACGTAACAAGCCAGAAAAGTTTTTTTTTTTTATTGGAAAAGCGTCAGCTGAGAGTTTCTAATATGTACCGGTACCATCTATTGACAACTGTAATCTTATATCCAGTCCAAAGCTCTAGCAACATTTCGTCAAATGAATTTTAAAGGAAGATACTTCACTTTGAAATTGCTAGGGGTGAAAAACTGTCCTGGTCTGACATTGCTATTTCTTGTTTGTGGAATCAATTTACAAGATATGTCAAAGTTTCAATATATTTTCAGAAAGTGAAGAATAATACCCAATACCAATACCATCTAATCTTTACTGATGTCCGTCCCATACGGTCAAAGCGTTGATATGACTTATTAAATTTATTATTTGGTCGGTGAATTGTTAACTTTTCACAGTTCAGACTGTTGACTGAAAATAGAAATTTACAACTGCAAATGGAGTTACCAGTATTCTTGGGGACAACAATCAAAGCATTGATGTCAGTCCCTCACGTGCGGGATGGAATTGGATCCCACCCTGTAACTCAAATAATAACCTGACGTAAGATTTAATCGGGAGGATTTTGTACGATGAAGCTATTGCAGATAAAATTACAATATTGTGATAAAATTATCATAGCTTAGCCTTGGCATATGGTGCACATGTCGTTTGCTGGCCTAGGCCTGTACATTAAACTGATCATGTGTAAGAAACTCATCCACAGAGGGCGAGGATTCGACAGATCTTGACTTCAAGGTGAGACAAGTCAAAGAACTGAAGTTAATTTAGGGTGACTGGCCAACACAATATGCACTGGCCCCCTAAAATTTTCCTAGAGGTTTGACCAGCTCATCACCCTGTTTCCGTAAGAAATGTCTGTCACATTGTCTGCACCTTAGTATAGTATATATCTCCGAGATATGCAAGGGGCTGGAGCACCTTCATTTGGCAAGTAATAAATGTATGTAAATGTAATTTAATACTTAGCATTGAAGCATGAGGAAATCAACCTAGGGAAAATTACATATTGTAGATATTTTATTGACCTGTTCAATTTATAGACACATTCTACGATATTTTTTCCCAGTTTTGCATTGACGTAAAGCACCTTGATGGAATGCAATTAATGTATTTTATGTACATGTTGGTTGGGATTTAAATATATGAGTAAATTAGCACAGTTTTCAAGTACTGTAACTTAAAGATATCGGTTGGTCATATGGGCCGAGGTCACTGTCCTGTGCAACCTCTTTCATTACTAACCTGTCAACTTGCGAACGATAGTGGAGCGAAACCATATCCCTCCTTTTAAAGTACTGTACCTCTCTTACTTCAACTGGTTCAAATGTCCCCATGGGCACTAATTTAAAAAGCAAGCAAATAATGCCCTAGAGCAGATTCTCCCTGCAGTATATTGTTGACTCAAATTCGCTGAGTCATTCCTTTACCCATTTTTTTTTTGGCTTAATGAATAATTATTAATTATGAACTTGTGGGACCTTAAACGTTTAAGCTGCATATATCTTAGAGCAAGTGCACCCCCAGAGTGAATTGTAAATGGTCAAGGGTGAAATTTGGGGAAAAGGGCAATTGGGGTGAAATTTGCACGAAGGGAGAATTTCGTAAATAGGGTGAATTTTGTGAACAGAGGTGAAATTTGAATGAGTTCAAAATTCATTTCACATCTTCATCTGACGGGAAGCCATCAGGCACTGCGCACATTGTTGGTGTTTAAAGAGATATTCTAAATATCAGCGTTCCAATTATATGAATGGTGTATGACAATGTTCTGTTACAATTACGCCAGTTACAGTTACGCCATTCCTACAATTGGATAATTGATAGCAGAAAATTATTGATCAAGCAAGGTATGGTGTAGGTCGTCGAAACCATTACGAAACTGTTGCCCTTTGCGAATTACTGTTGTAAGTTATTGACTTAGTCGATTGCTTCATTGTAGCCCGCATCTTAGTTGATAATTTTGATGGATTCATGACCAAGTGTAAAGCTAAAGAGGACTTCCTTTGGGAAACTGAAAGTTTTCCCGAAGTGAGTCCTCTTTAGTGTTAGAACTGGTCATGAATCCATCAAGGTGTTTTTTTGTGTTCCTGTGCACTTTAAATATAAGATGAAAGATAGCCTAATTCTAGTTTGTTCTAGTTTTGGGGTGATTGGAGGAGATTTATTTTCTCAACAGGGGAAGTGGATCAAAAAGCTTGAGAAGCACTGTATGTGCACTTTAAAGTTCAAAATTATGATTTAGGAATTAAATGTTATCAATGGACCCGTGAATTCTTGATATTACCATGCGGCACAAATAGAAATTTGATTCAGAATGTCAAGTTCCATTACAATGGATATGCCCTCAAACGTCATCTGCACAAGCTTAGGTCTGATTAGAGCCTCACCGTTGGAAGCTACCTTTCCATAGGTTTGGTACAAAGTTCTACAAGGTCTAGGCTAGCACTAATAGCATGGTTGCACCTAGAAGGTCTAAGGGTTTAATCGATGATTATGAAGTTGGTAAAAGTCCATAACACTCATTTAGATGGGGTTTTATTTCAATCAGAAACACACAAATGTAATAATTTGAAAAGATTTTCTGTTCTGTACCTACTCATTTTGAAATTAAGCACAGCGTGAACCCAAGGTTTCTTCTGTTAAAAGAATTTTTATGCAGCTAAATTGACACATTGTACCTTTCGTACAGTCCTAAGTGCAAAAACAAATGACAGGGTTGCATTATCCATGAGGTGCATATTATCTAAACTTATATCCAGCAGTAGCAGGTGAATCATCCTTTTGGAGACATGGTGGTACTTTGAGGTGTATGCTGGGTTGTTTTGTTGAAGTGACATTTCAAATAAGGATAGGCCTAGCAAGCCTAGTCTAGCCTATAGCCTATGCAAGAGTGGAAAATATGAAGAACCAGTACTTGAAATGTGACAGGCTTCATCAGCAACATACTATGTACAAGGAATTATGTCATTCTGAATTCAGTGAAATAGGTTACTGGTTAGGTTGTCTGGGGTAATATAGTATAAGCAACTTAGGGGTGCTTCAGTCTAGGGGATGTGTCATTCTAGGTGTAGCCTATACTTGCTATACTGCTCTTGGCCTAGGTTACTTGTTATAATTAGTTAGTAGCCTAGCTTTCTACGCCACCTTAACGTTAGGCCTATTACCCTAATTAGGCTAGGCCTAGCCTACGTGAAAGACTAGCCTGAAGTACTGCTGACGGCCTCTTCTATTCGTAATCCTAAATTAGGTTAGGCCTAGCTAAGACTAGTCCGTAAAGACACGTTAACCTTAAATAAAGAGCCGATGTAGATTGGTAAGTTCGTTACAGAGTTAACTTCGATGTTTTGAGCCTATGTATGACTGTTAATTAAAGTTACCCTTAGGCTCAGCTTAAACATTAACTTAGTGACTAACATTGACTGGCATGATTAGCCTAAGCCTGTTACGTTAAGGCCTCCGCCGGCTGAATGACCTACTGTACCTTTCTCGATCTCGTAGATGAGACTGTTCTTTCTTGTTGGAGACGGACACGGCATGGACAATGCGGTTGTCCATTGTAGGATCCCTTTCGACCCTAGTGCCGTCCATATTATGGCTCAGCGTTATCAAAACATAGCAGTTGTAACTTCAACCTTGCTTATCTGGGCTAACCATGCGTAATCCCAACACGTCGAGTGTAATGAAATTTATATTTCACCCACATATGTCGTCAGTAACTCAGTGTACATACAGCGTTGGTATACAGTACAGTGTACGTGTTGCAGGACATCGAACTCAAATGCATTACCACCAGTGTCGTTGCTACGTATCCATTATTTTGTCATGGCTATTATGACGAGCGGCTCCATTCCAATTTGTGCGCAATAATCAAACGCACGCACTCGCTTGCGCAATTGATTAGATGAGCTGATGGCGTGCCATTAGGGACATACCCAGAGCCGTATACGGCTCTGGACATACCTAGGGTTCCTTTACCTAGCGTCAGTCCTCTTTATATAGGAACAATAGACATATTTTATCATGTTCGAGTTGGTGCTAAGCGAAAGCTGGTTGCGTTTCTGATGTGTAATTTCGTTAAAACTTGCTTTGTCGGAATGGTATCACACGGTGAAATAACAAGAAAATAGGTCGAATGTGCTCTCCCAATGTCTTACGCCTAGGTGAGTACACTGGGAATTATGTTACACAGTAGTTGGCAGGACTTAAAGTGACGGGATTGTCAACTAAGGTAAAAAGTTACGTACTGAAAAACTGCACTTGAGTGATGGGCGACAGACTGATAGATGTCACTGCTGATTAATGGAAAGAAAGACCGAGGTCAAATAGTGACCTGTGAATTCGATGAATTGCAGCATCTTGAGTTTGTTGTAAGATGTTGTTAATTTCAGAAAATCATCATAGGCCTATATTATTATTTATTTTGAAGACAGTTATGAACTCCACCTATATAGTATCACAACCTAGCCTATGTACGACTGAACAAGTCATGCACAAGTGCGACCAAAATCACCGAAAAACGTAATTTACAAGAAGAACTTCAATGTTTTATTTTAAGTGGAGTTGTCAAAGAAACATTCACGGTCAGAAACGAGACGTGGCAAGATAACCATTGCACAATATAAGAAGGCTTAATCTGATTTGTCCCGTCAGGACAGCTGATTTTAAAAACTACAACAAAAGACTTACGTCCTACTGATGAATGCTGCAAACCCTACCGTATCTAACGAATAAGAGATAACACTTAGGCCCACATGGTTGGGATGTTGACCGAAGGCTTAAAATGTAGATATAGCACCAAATATCAATAAATTCATGATAAGTTGTAGAGGGTGGCGGTGTTGCTGTGTAAATTACATAGAAATTTATGGTTTTAAAGAAATTATGTCAAGTGTCGTCGCAAAATAACCCCCCGGGGTGGTAGGCCTATGTGTGCTGTATATTTTCATCTGACAACGTTTCTAAAGAACTTTTAAAATATCAGCCTAGACGAACTACGTATCGACCAATTTTAATCACGAATTTCAGTGAGAAGAGGATCAACATCACTGAGCTAATGAACCGAATTGATCTCCTTGTGCGAAACAAAAAATGAAAATAATAATAATTACGAAGGCAATAATCTCTTTTTTTTCGAAGGGACTTAGTTATGGGCTGTAAACAGACATCGTTGTCGTAATTGACTTATTCATCAAAACCTGCAGAAAAGCCCTAAATAACCGACTGCACCCCAACACCTACCCCTCCTGCAAACAAAAAGCTTGCACTTAGTTAACAATATTGATTTTTCCATAATGGTTGAAATATTAGGCATGATGTCATACATATAACGCTCTACGCACAATGACTTTACATCGTTCTGCTATTACTTCACAACTTAAAGTATAACAAACCATGTAATCGCAAATACCCTTAGTCAGTTTAAAAGACAAATGAAAAGGTAATTAATTACTAAGGAGTACTATTTTGATTTGTTTGAATATTAAGGGAGGGAGGGGATGCACTTGGGGAACTGTGGGTGGTCAAAGGGCCGTTGGATTTTGTCACTGTTGTTAAACGTTACTTTCAAATTGATGTTCTTTGTAGTGTTTGTGCTGTGTTTGTGTGGCCCAGCCATTGATAAGCATTGCTTCCGGCAAGTCTCCTCCACTTTGTGTTTTGTTAATTCTTTCAAATTTGATAAAGTGGAAAGTAAGAGTTTCGCCTTCCGGTTGTTTCTTAATTAATCTCATGGACGAATGTGAGGGTCTAGGTCGGTCCTCCCCCCCCCCCCTCAAAAAAAAATCCCACATATATTTCAATAATCCCCATCATATTTTCCATGGCAAACATTTTACTGTTGTATACCTTATCAGGTTTTGAACCAGGTTGAGGCTACCATATTTCATGTACGTCCTTCAGATGGATGATGCCCTATCACGATGGGTAAATCTAAAAAATCCCAAACACAAATCCTGGATCCTCCCCCTTTGCAGATACTTATTACAATGTTCAGTAAATGATTTGTGACTTTCGGTATATCGGTATACATAGATTAGAATTATTCTCTTCTCAAATGTATAGATATTGGGACACAAATCATGTCGACAGAGGTGGTGCCACTGAAGGAATTTAGGGGGTCCATGGCTGTGTGCTCCAATCACAATTTGACCCAAAATGATTTTAGAACAACGTTTTTAAGGGACGTTTATTTTTAGGAGAGGAGTGGGACGTAAATTAAACATGGAAGAATGAGTTCTGAAATTCAATTTCCGGTGATCTGGAAGATGATTTGGTCAAAAATTTAGAGGGGCGATCCGTGCCAATCGATGTGGCGTTCCTCTTAGACAGTTTTCCAACAATTCTCTTCCATTTCTTTAACTTCAGACTCCCCTCCCCGTTCGATAAATCTGCGTTCATGCTTCTAATGGGACCTTTGGAGAAACACATTAAACAATTGGTAAGGGTTCTTAATTTTTTTTAAAGAGTTCGGGTTAAATCCAGTGAAATGTTCCGTATACATAGAATGAAACCTGACCTATCCCTTGTGATTAACTAAAAGAAAAGGAAATCCTGGGAATAAACATTTATCAAAATGACGCAGAAGTGTTTGACAAACATCTTCCCACAATTTTATTCAGATACTGTTTCGTATCCAAGTTACATCCTTTTGCAATTCAGAGAAATGTGATGCCATATTTGATTACGTTGAATGTACACCAACTTGAGGAAGTCGAATAATGACTTATAACTGCTGATATCAGGAATTTTCATGTATTTCATTGTTTTCTTTACCTATAATTTCTATAAATCCTCCCACCCTTGTACATATTTTGTGTTGAATTATTAAGGTGTATAATGCCATAATCAAATCATTAATAATATGATATGGGTCTATGCATAGCTGTTAAAAAATATTGAAAATGAAATACAATGAAAAAAAAAATTGCCGCTTCCTGATTACTTTTTTTAAATGAACATTCAAAGTATCTTGGAAAGTAAACAACACATTAAAATGAAACTTGGTGATGGTGTTCACCAAATATTAGTCTCTTTAGTAATTTAATATTAGTCAATAAATAAGTTGTCACACGTCCTGACTTTCCTTCTTCTTTAATTTGATTTGGTTTGTACCTTAGTTTGTTACAAGAACTTGAGGAAATACGAAAACCTGTTTTATACAGTAGAAAAGTCTGAAATGCTGAAAACTTCAAAAGTAGTAATCCTACTATAAAACCGTCTTATTTTCTCAACAGAAATGTAATTTTAGCGAAGGAATGCGTATCTAATGCATGTATAATAGAACGTATCAGTTACAAATTTAGATATACTAGTAATTCACTTAGTTATCCCCCATAACTCACTGTAAGTTTTGCATCCCAAACTGATTTTAAAAGCATCGCGGGCATGCGCAGGGCATCATTCGTAGCCATCCCGAGGGGCCAAAAATTAGGGTTTATTGTACACCACAGGGAACATGATTCCACTAAATATGAAAGCTAGCTCACATATCTGAGGTACAACAACTGAGGTGTAATATTGTTTACTGCTACTGAACTTTTTCTTGGGACTGAGTTCCTTAAGAGCCCCACTACACCCAACCCCTTGCCAAAGAGAAAAAAAGAAGCAAATGATTGAATTAAAGGGATCACCTTGTTCTGTGATATACAACGTGACTGAATTACATCATTTGACATTTCATGACAGAGTCATGGAATTAAAGTTAAATGAAAAGTCAATAGCAAGATGAATGACGTCATCAGATTGCAGGACGTCAACTTGGGAATAGATGTTTTCTTCCGGGTAATCAACAATTAGAAGGATGTTCTTAGACATTCAAATGACAACTCTTTTGTACAGACTAAAAATGATTCTTTGTAAAAACATCACTGTAATTAAAATGAGCATTTCCACGTGAGTATTAAATTTCAAGGGGAAGTTTCGATGAATTTTTCTAAAGACTATACTGTCATACACCATTTCTTAGAAACAAAAGTATATATGATTTTCAGTCAACTTCTTTCAACTTCGAAACAAAAAGGAAGGTGATGGGGATTGTAAAAATAATGTGTACATTTGAGACAATTGAGTATAACATATTGAAGGAACACATTGAGTTGAAATCGATATAAGTTTGCATGAATGTTAAAGGTGCAACTACAAGTGAAAGTTTATAATTAGTATAATTAGACAAGTTTCAAGATATGGAATGATCTAAGGGTGTGTGGACATATATAAATATTTGTCTGGCCACGAATTTTCAAAAACCAAATGAAATAGTTACCGTAGGTACTCACTGTTTATGTCCATTTGCATGTGGCACATGTATGCACGATCATGCTAGTTTGACCCATTTGTCATTATGTGAAGGAAACTTCATAGACAGTGGAAAAAAATTTAGTGAACTTCACCAAAAACTCAGGGACACGCCAGAGAATTTCCTTCCGTTATTTCGAGAGAGGTTTTCTTTTTACCAAAGCAACGGAGAATGGGTGCCCCAGACATGTTATAGAATAGGTTTACAGTGCATTCATGTACTGTCACTGCGTCCGTTAGCTCTCGGGATCATTTTATGTAAGTAAAGGATAATAAAACCTCGACGCAGAAGACTATATTCAGATCCGTTTTCAGGATTTTGTCAATATGGAGGTGGGTTGATTTGTTTGGCGAGGCGTCTGCCAGTCTTTAAAGCATGCAAGACTATATCCTGGCAAAGGGCCACTATCGGCTGGTTATATACCTATCGCGTAGAGAAATTCTGTTCTATTAAAATACCACTTAGAACGCGGGAAACACATTTCATGCATTGCGGTTACATTGTAATCATCCTAACTTTCAGATATTTTTTGTCAAAGTTGACACTTTAGGTAGAAAGATTCTCTCATTATATATTTTAGTCAGGGCCTTTTTTAAGAGATTTTTAGTGGGGGGGGGGGGGATTTGAAAAACTGGGACCATCTAAACGGAGCCACCACAAGTCACCAAGTATTTTATGTGTACGCTATAGCTAGTCACTTATTGAAGTAGTTTGTACTTCCCCTGTCTGCATAAATTTGTTTTCACACGTAAAACCAAAAAGTTCAAGAAAAAAGGGACCATACTGAGGGGCCGAGTAAGGAACTGGAGGGGGGGGGGGGGGAGGGAGCATGGCCCCCAGTATGTATGTTAAAAAAGGGGGATGTAATGGTAGGGGATATTATTTTTTCAGCTATCAGGTAACTTTAACCCTTACGTGGTACAATATAACGCATGTATTAAAGACAGTTTTCACTTCGACTTGAACGAAGTTCAGTCGAAGTAATGTAATCCCCAGAGCAGTTTGTGCAGTTATGCGTACCGATTAGTGCGTTCGGGGCCCTTTCGACGGCGATTTCTCGGCCGTTGCGGAAGCTACGGAGCTGAAATGTGGTGGACGGGTGGACCGTGTACGGCGGCGTCTCTAAAATTTGGTGGGGATCGGCGATTTATTTTTTTCGCTAGCGATCATTCTCCACTTTTTCGCCAAAAAGCCTACTCCTCCTAGGGATTTCGGAGTTACCTCTTGAAATTTTGCACACTGTTAGAAGGGTGTTTCGTGCACAAAAGTTGTACTTTTTTAAGCGAAATTCGGTAAAGTGGCGTTTTTCTGGACCAGTCGGGCTCCGAAATGGACCCTTTCGGAAAATGGCCAATTTCTCTTGAATAAGGCAAAAAATCGACAATTAACTAATCTCATTTTGATTTTACACTCGTTGTAAAGGTCGTCCGTGAATTTCGTGAGAATTGATTGCGAAACCGTGGAGAAAATGCCAAATGAAATTCGCCTGTTTGTGTCCAAAATCCAGTTTCTATTATTCTCGATCTCCTCGCCGAGCGTGGTTTGGTATAACAGCGTGGATTAGTCCTGCTTGTTGGCTGTGATGTACGGTAGCTTTGTGTGCCATAATTTTCTTACGGTAGTCAACGTGTAATACGCAAGCCGGGTGTCTTTGATGCAGAGCATGCCGTCTACTTGTTTGTCATGACTAGGTCAGTTGAAACCATTAAGGACAATGGTTGAAGAAGGAGTATTTTCGTTGATATTAACAGCGAAACCAGCCCGTATAAAGAGTTGGTTTTAAATTTTACATGAATTAATTTAATTTTTTTCCAGTATTTTACATGGTTACGTATTTCGGTCGTGATGGTTGATTGTAATTAATGACAATTTTCCATGAAATATATGATACACCCTTTATCACCATTTGGTATAAACTAATAGCAAATATGAATATGCAAAAGCTGTTGTTGACTGCTAAAATTGAAGGGGGTATTTTGTACTCACTTTCACAAGAATAAAAAAGTATGGCTTCGAAACGTTTCAAATTAAAACTTTAAGATATTGCCATTATCCTTTATTCGTACTATGATCTTGTATTATGTCTCGATGATGACTGCCTTCAGAAAATCAGCTAATTTTAAGAAACTGATGCAAAACAGGGAGTGTAACCCCCTATTTTTTATGGTATAGCTTAACCAAAGGTGAATGATATTGCTTTGGGGAATATGTATTATTGTTGGCATGGCCTTCATTATCGAAGGCTGCATCAAGATGATACAACTGATAGGTAGAAAAACAGTAAAATGACCAGCAAACAGAAGAACAATAGTAACCCACCCCCACCCCCCATTCACAACTCCTCATACCATTATGGACATTGCCCTTTCAACTTTTAATCTAGCGTTACTAACTTGTATGCCGTCTTTAGTCGAGGTTTGCGTCATTGACGCTCTAGTTACTTCGACTTGAACGTCGTTCAAGTCGAAGTAATGTAATCCCCAGAGCAGTTTGTGCAGTCATGCGTACCGATTAGAGCGTTCGGGGCCCTTTCGACGGCGATTTCTGAATTCCGTAACGGCCGGAGAAATCGGCCATTACGGAAGCTACGGAGCTGAAATTTGGTGGACGGGTGGACCGTGTACGGCGGCGTGCGTCTGTAAAATTTGGTGGGGATCGGGGATTTAGTTTTCTCGCTAGCGATCATTCTCCATTTTTTTTCGCCAAAAAGTCTACCCTTCCTAGGTATTTCGGAGTTACCTCTTGAAATTTTGCACTCTGTTAAAAGGGTGTTTCGTGCACAAAAGTTGTACTTTTTTAAGCGAAATTCGGTAAATGGCGTTTTTTGGATCGGTTGGGCGTCCAAAATGGACCCTTCCGGAAAATGGCCAATTTCTCTCGAAAAATTGAAAATGTCGAAAATTAACTAATCCCATTTAGATTTTGCACTTGTTGTAAGGTCGTCCGTGAATTTCGTGAGAATTGATCGCGAAACCGTGGAGAAAATGCGAAATAAAATTCGCTTGTTTGTGTCCAATCAAGTTTCTATTATTTTCAATCTCCTCGCCAAGCATGGTTTGGTATGGCAACGTGGATTAGTCCTGCTTGGTGGCTGTGATGTAGTTTTGTGTGCCATAATTTTCTTACGGTAGTCAACGTGTAATACGCAAGTCGGGTGTCTTTGATTCAGAGTATGCAGTCTATTTGTTTCTCATGCCTAGGTCAGTGGAAACCATTAAGGATAATGGTTAAGGAAGGAATATTTTCGTTGATACTAACAACGAAACCAGCCCCTTTAAAGAGTTAGTTTTGAATTTTACATGAATTAATTTAATTTTTCCAGTATTATACATGGAATTACGTATTTTGGTCGTGATGGGTGTTTGTAATTAATGTCAATTTGCCATGAAATATATGATACACCCTTTATCACCATTTGGTATAAACTAATAGTGAATATGAATATGCAAAAGCTGTTGTTGACAGCTAAAATTGAAGAGGGTATTTTGTACTCACTTTCACAAGAATAAAAAAGTATGGCTTCAAAACGTTTCAAATTAAAAATTTAAGATATTGCCATTATCCTTTATTCGTACTATGATCTTGTATTATGTCTCGATGATGACTGCCTTCAGAAAATCAGCTAATTTTAAGAAACTGTTGCGAAACAACAAAAAGAAATATGAGAACAAAACGACGATTGCAAGATTCTGATTTTGATTTGCCAAAATAGCGTTAAGAACAAGCTTCTTATTTACCAGTTCCAAACTGCATTTGGCTGCCCCCACAACAGGCATTCCCCTCCTTAAACCTAAGAAAATTAAACATTTTAATGAGAAAAACCAGATAAGGATGAAAAACGAAAAACAGTAAAATGACCAGCAAACAGAAGAAGAATGGTAACCCACCCCTACCCCCATTCACAACTCCTCATACCATTATGGACATTGCCCTTTCAACTTTTAACCTAGCGTTACTAACTTGTATGCCGTCTGTAGTCGAAGTATGCGTCATTGACGCTCTAGTTACTTCAGAAATCTTAGTTACCGATACCGCCTAAGCTAATCTAACAATGAAACTTGGACTTTTTGACAACTACATCTTTAAATTTTGTTACAATCGTTGGTGATTACATAATGAAAGAGCAGCACCAATAACCAACTCTTCTGACCGATAGCCACCATTTTCACTCCCCAAAGCTGGCATGCATCATAGTGTGGTATTCTGATCCGGGGACACAGCATGAGATCTCTGACTGTAGGCACCAGCGACGCGGTCTAATAAGAGGGGTGTCAACTGCCATCCCTCTTACACGCAATCTGGGGCAACACTTTGCAACTTTTGAAGTCATAAAATGTGCTAGACTGAGATTTTTGAAATTCCAATTAGTGATAGCTTATGTTTTGTAGACTATCTTCGTTATTCGACTATTTTCAATTTTAGAAAATGATTTCACGAAGTTTAATGAGTGCTAATTACATAAAATAACATAAAAATTTAAGAGCAGTCGAGGGCAATGGCATGTGTGATCCATAAAATGCCTTGCAATCTAGACCCAAAATAAAACCATAAACAATTAAAATAATACCCAACAAAGCCAAGCATAATATATTCTTTTAAAAATGTTTTGATGTGGTTTAATGAGTACCAACAGTGTAATGCCGACAGACTTTGGGTTCAATCATGGGCCAGATCGCGTTCTCCGAAAGACTAGGTTCGGTTTCTAACTTAACGAGAGGGACCGAAAGAGAAAAGCGAAACTTCCGAAGGCGAACAAGCTAGTCGACTCCACAATTGTGTGTTGCGGCCTGATTTTTTTCAAAGCGTTCCCACTTTTCCAACTACTGTGGAAACAACATGAATATGTCACTTTTGATCCTCTGTCTACCCTAATTCTTTTGGCACAGAGCGTAGAGATAAATTTAGCTGTCTGCCTATTACACTTTCTGTTCTATCATTTTGTCCTTAATGGCCGGCCATGTTTGGAACGGAATAGAGAACAGGGTTTGCAATCTGACTGTCTGACTGTGTCCCGCGAACTTCAAATACGTACGGAAAGTTGCACTAATTCAATATTTTTGAGCGACAGTACCCATCAAACTCAAGTACCATTTCGTGACTCTCTGCATAGTCTTTGGCAATTGAAAAACATGTTCAAAGATTTGCCTGGTCGACCCGTAGCCTTGGATCCGATTCCAGTGGTGGTGTTCTAAAGTGTTAGTGGTCGAGTATGGTTAGGACGTCTATGTAAATCGTACGTAGGCTAGGCTACAACTAATGCCTATAGTATAGGCCTAGTACTATTGCATTGTAGGACTCGGTATACTCATGCAGTTCGACTTAACTGGACCCTCTCATCCTCTGTCAGTGTCAGAGTCCGACAGAAAGAGAAAGCTCATTCCCGGTGACAGTCGGTTGTGACAGTGTGCAATTATGCCAGTTACACAATTAGGTTTCAGTTGCCTTTTGAACTCATGGGTTGAATTAAGTTGGGGCACAAGTAAAAATGATCAATAACAATGATATGCTGACTTGACACAGACAGTACACTTACAACAAGTTAGGCCTAACATTGTTAGTTTAGACTACTGATAAGTAGGAGTAATGTTAGTAATTTAAGGTGTAACGTCATAAGTTCATTTCCACCCAGATTGGAAAGTTTGCAATATGCCCAGGGGATTTTAATAAAGGTCAAGAGAATTGCACAGCCAGTGCTAATGCTATCTAAGCGGCGCGCCACCATCGGTTGGCGCGGAGCGTACCGACGAAATTTTGGCTAAAGCTACCCTCCTAGATCGCTGGAAATCGCCTTTCCGAGACATTGTGCTTACCTTTCCACCTTACGACTTTGTAAGTTTTTAAATCCACCAACTTCCGATAATGCATGTGATAGATGCCAGTATGCACTGTACATGTGTACCATGCAGTCAGCCTACGTACGTCATAGGTTGCCTCACTGCTGCACGTCACTTTGACGAAATGCGGGAGAAAGTACAGTGCTGTACATAAATCCAAGACCCGGCCTTAGTTTGTATTTAAATTGTTTTGTAGCTCGCACTAGTAGAGAAGTGTTCGTAATCAGAGCTAAGCAATACCTCAGAAAGCGATGATGCATAGGGTTCCAAGAACGTAAACATGCACGTAGTGCGAAGTTGTGAAATGCATGCACAGTACACACTGCACGTTGAATTAATTCACACATACCGTAATAGGTTGTGACACCAAGAGAGTTGCGTATTTAAGTGCATAGTAGCTACGGCCAGGAAACTGCTTATGTACTTACATGCGTGGATAGAATTGAATTAATTCACGCATACCATAATAGGTTGTGACACCAAGAGAGTTGCGTATAACTGCATAGTAGCTACAGCCAGGAAACTGCTTACGTACTTACGTGCATGGATAGCCTGGCACCAAGGCAGGGCAACTGCTTGATACGCAACAGCATCATATGTGTGGCTGGAGCAACCAGAGTCGGCTCTGCGGCCCGGGATAAGCCAACTACTGATGCATTTACATACACTAAATTCATGCCTTTTGCGCGGTTACAATAAGAAACAGTAGCTACTGCAAATGTGAGTTTCACGAACAGTGGCACAGCAAACGCAATACAGTCTGCATTGGATCCATCATCCAGAACGTACGGAGATTAGACTTCTGATCAGCTGCAGTTGTCAGATTGCGCGGCTACGCCGGCTAGACACTTCTAGACTCATGTTTTTGCACGGGGGATCCTGCACAGGACGAACTTTCCAATCTGGATTTCCACCAGGGCCTAACAAGTAAGGCTAAGCCAAGTCATTTCACCCTCGAATCGAGAATCTGTGACCAGGGTTGGGGGATTGGGTTACTAGTTGTCATGATTCGGGGATAGAGTTGGGGGACAGTAGATACTTATAGTTTCTTTGTGTTGTAATCAGTGTTCGCACTAAAGAATTGAAACTGTTGAGGGAAATCCCTCTCTAAAAAAAAAAAAGTCAGGAGGGATTCTCAAAATAAAGGAGGGGGATGTCACTTGGTAAAGATTCTATTGCAATATATTGTGTGTATAATTGTACAGTAGCTACAACCTTACCTGTGTAAAAGTGCGGGATTTTCCTGCATAAGATTTATTTGTCTCTGTGAACACACGTTGAATTGTCATTGTACATGAATATTAATATTTACAGGTGACTATATGTTAGTGTGAATACACCCAATCATTTTCAAACACCCAAAGACCAAATGCGCTCTTGTAGTGTAGTGGGTTATGCTTTAAACTTACTGATGTGATTGTTATCTTGACTTCCTCGGTTAGAATTCTCTTCTAACCTCTTTCCTTTGCAGGTTTAACTTCTCTCAACTCTTTCACAGGTTTTCACTGTTCTTCCTCTCACAGAATGTCTACAACTCTTACAAGAGTGTGGAGAAAAAAAAACAGACAGACAGGTGATCGAGAAAAGTAGACCAAGATAGAACGATGACACAAAGAAGGGCAAATTCTACACCAACTCTTTTAGTTGTGTGATAACCTTGTTGACATTTTTTCTGGTCACAGATTCTCCATTCCTAGCCATTTCACAGAGGATTGCAAATTGCAAGCAAGGCCATTGTCATCCCATTACCATTTAAGACCAAATAGAAAAGAAAGTGAGATATATCCAAACTTTTCAAAAGGCCTTTATTCAGCCCAGCAAACTGCTTTTAAGTGCCTCATCATGGTATCAATAAGTGAAATGCGATAAAGACATCACTGAAAATGATTGCCATGGTTGAGGCAGGACATTTTCAGTTAAAATTCCTTTGGGTAGTAGGAAAAACAAGGTTCACATGGGGGAAATATATCGCTTGCTTGCAGGGATAAGAAAGTAGGCAAAATTTTTTTCTTTTCTTTGCCCAAGGAAGACAGAACAATTTTAATCTTCTTCAGATTCAGAAATTGGAACAGTGAAGGTGATATTTTCTTGATTTGGTTACAGATCCTTCATACGGTAAAGTTCTCAACACCTTTGGGATTAAACTTGTTCTTCTCCTCAAATTTGAAGTTCATGGGTTCCTACAGTACTTGCCAAATTCCTCCCCCCCCCCCCCCCCATAGATTTTGACACAAATTGTACAGGCTTGCATGTAATACTTATTTTCTGAATCCTCTGATCAACTGTTCTCATTTTCTGTCTGCAATTCAAAAACCCGATCAAAGGCCAGAACTGTATGTCAGATATTTAAAAGTGTGCATTATCGTAAAGGCCATTTCATGGCATGTACTCAACTTTGGTGTCAAGAAATCTAAAGCATCCATCAACTGATTAATGTTGTGGTGACTCAAGAAAGTAAAATATTTTATTTTGTCGTTTCCATTGGGCTCAAATACACCGAGAATATCGTTTTCACATTAAGTACAGTACTGTGCAGTTGACCTTTAAATTTTTGGCTAAGTACTGTAAATCCAACTCACGTCGTGCAGACACATTTTCTAGGTATAGAGAATGTTCTGAAGATGTCAACCAACTCATTCTTCTCTGAGGTATCATCTGTCAGACAGTAAAATATGTGTATCAATGTGAAACATGTCAGAGGCAATTGTTTCTGTCAATTCAATGTTTGTTAATGTTGATGCAACTCCATAATCTGCAATTTGATTTCAATTTGATTTACTCTGGTTCCACGTACAGTACTGTACATTGTACAGTAGGTCATATAGACACCACTGTAGTGTACAGTATGACTTGTGAACTTTGCTTTGGCCTCCAGTTGGGATCAACTCATCATGTAAATTATCTAGTATTAAGAGTGGTTTGTTGCCGGAAAATGAAGACTGTATTTTTCCACCCTTTTTACATTGTGTTGGGATACACTGTATTGTGCCTAGTACAGTAGTTTGATCTATTGCTGTATCAAATTATTTATGTACTCCTGTATGTATGCATCACTGTCATGGGTCCCACAGTTTGTCGAAATCTGGTCAAACTACGATGATATTTTACTTCTTTGGAGATCATTCAAACAGTTGTTGGCAATGTTCTTCAAGGAATGAAAGGGTGCTTTGTGTTTTCCAATAAGTATCAATGGTGGTGACTGGCATAGTTTTACTGCAGCCAAACTGTAGCTGGCAGTCTGACACTGACGCTTGCCAACTAACAGGAAGAGCAAATCGCCAGACTACGGGCTGACACAAAATATACTGAACACTACGGGTTTACTCGCAAAAACTTTCTAGAGTATTGATATATGATGTTAGAGAACACTACCTTTTACAAAAAGCATAACTTGACAAAAACATGTTTTCAAAATATGCTTCAAAAATGTGTTTCAAAAATATGTTTCAAAAACATGTTTTCAAACACGGTCAATTCTTTACCCAGACTAAAAAGGAAAGATTGCACAATTTGCCATTTGAGCATATCGGCAAAGACACTTCCCCAGGAGGCCATTCACACTACACAAAGCACTTCAGCTGCCACTCAAGATTCAGCTACTGTACCTACAGTAGAACCCTGGTGGTGAATATTCGTAGATTTCCTACACCATCTCTGAAAGACTTCAAAACTACAATTCTGTGGCTGGTTTGACCATATTTTTATTGACTTTGATGTGTTCACCCAGTATTGTACAGTATGGCTGTTACTGCCTACAGTAAGAAGTTACTTTGTGCTAACGGACATTAATCGTAATTTGCTGAGGAATGTTCTGTGGTCTTCAAATGTTGGTGACTTTCGCTTAACGTATCTCCCTGTCAGGGTTGGCTGCCGGTTGTCGAGAAAGGGTATCCAATCTTCACATCAGCCTTGGAAAGTTTGGACAGTGACAAACATTGGTTTTCCTTGTCTGCATATTTTGCCATATACTGTACAGTGGTACTCAGTACCCAATTTACTGCATGACAAGTTGACAACAGTGCCGTCACTGGTATGCAGTTTGTTTATGAATCGCCCAGTAAGTTGGAGAATGGTGTAAACAGCAAACACATTTCCCCCTCCACGCAACTCCATGGATTACCTCTCATTTTATTCCTCAATGACGTCTTAGTATGTCTGTCTGACAAAGTACAATCTGCATATCGATCTAAAGCTTTCAGCATGTTGTTTGTTCTCAAGTTTGTGAATATATGGTATGTGTACTGTACTTTACACTCATGAAGTTTTACACAAGTTTCATTTATGGGGGACAAATAGTTTGGAGTGAACTAGTCTTGTGATTGTGTTGATGTTGTGTCTGATTGGCCCAAACCAGCTCACACATTTTTTGAGATCTATGAAGAGTACCCCAAAATTCGGTGTGGTGTTTCCAGTGCAAGTGATTATCTTGTATCTCGTGTTTTGTTGGTAATAAGTCTTGATCCTGTTCTATTTCTGTTTGGTCATATGTAAATTTCACTATCTCATCCATGATGGGTATAACCTTCACGTTCAGTGAACCAAGCCCCAGCAGACTTAAATAGATGCCTACTGATACTATTCAATAAAGTCATATCCCTGCTGATGTCTGTTCACCTGAGGTTGACTTACATCAAGTACAGTATACACCGAATGATGTCGTGGAAAGAGAGATCAAGACCTACCTTACTGTTATATTTTTCAGATGCTCAACATTCTGCTATTGGTGGGTAATTCAGATGCAAATCAAGCAATGGGGAGCAGCTACACTGTACAGAATTCCCTTGCATGCAATGCATTTTCCTGACAATTTCTACCTGTTAAGGATAAATTGCATGCACTCATTTACCCCTCCACCCATCATGTGATCAACCTCGATGGATTGCTTGTCTGTTTTGTATCATCTGACTCGTGTCCACCTGTTTTATGTGCACATTTAACACATCTTGCCGTATTTTCTTGAATGCCAGATCTATGTGGTACCAACGGCAGAAGTATGGTGAGCTACTTTGCCTACAGATGCTCACTGAAGCCATGGATTATAAAAAAGCTCGGAAACTTCCAGCTGGAGAACTGCTATCGTGATGTGACTGATCCAGTCATGGCCCAGGTCATCGGTGCTGTGGTAAGGATCATCTTGATATATTTCATTCATCCATTCATTCTTGCATTCTTTCATTCCATTCATTTCATTTAGATGTTCCTTCACAACACATGTATAAATAAAAAACAAATACACGTATGGTAACATACAAAATAAAAAGTAATAAAATAGATTTTATACACATTAGACAATGAAATTGTGAAAGGAAGCACTGTAAAACATGTATTGAGGTTGACAAACAACAAGCAAAAAGGAACAGAAAAAATGAAGGAAGCCTAGTTTTGAAAAAGACCAACATATTACAAATTCTACCCCTCCCTTCCCCCCTTACATCCCTGACACACCAATACAATAGTCAAGAAACAAACAAAGAAAATGAGCTGTGATATAGTTTTGTTCGAGTGTATTTCTAAAGGAGAAGGAGGATTTGCAGTTACGAGCATCAGCCAGCAGAGAATTCCAAGGATCAATAGTCTGATTACGAAAACTAAATCTAGTTCTATTTGAATGGCCAGAAAAAACAGTGAAAGTTATTAGAGTGACTGTTGTTTCTACTTGAATATCTTTGTTAGTTTTAAAAACAGGATCGAATGGTTTGGGGAGAATTTTTTTTTTTTTGTATGAGCTTGATAGGCGACTGCTCCAAGACTGATGTTAAATAAGTCATACAGTTTTAAGGAAGGTAAAGATTTGAGAATAAAGTGTCGGTACAGCACTGTGACGGTAATGAGCATTACAGATGGATGAAGTGCCCTTTTTTGTAGCAGGACTAGTCTGTTCAAAAGTGATTTAGTTTGCCAAGATGCATTATTCCTCGTGGACAGAGACTTTGGAAGCAAAGTGCTGTTTGTCAACATCTTTCTTGTGACTAAATTTGGAGAGCTCTTAAATTTGGGGTTCTGTATCCTTCCTGAATAGAGTTTATAGTATTATAGTCTATGTTCAGATTTTCTGTGAACCTTACCCAGCTTTTTTTTTCAATTATGTTTCAAAGATTTATGAATGATTGATCAATTTTCAAAGAGTATTTTTTTGTTTGCTGACGTGCTGCTCTATGAAGTATGTGCAGTGTTTTCTACCAGGGTTTTTCTTTTTTTTCTGGAGGGGGGTGTTCTGCCAGCAAGTGAAAATTTGCCACTCCCCTGAAATAGCAACTGTTCCCTGCTCCCTTAAAATATCCTGGTCTCACAAAGTTCTGTTCAGCCTTCGAAACAAAGTTGACGGTAGGCTACTGTGAGTCCAACTGGAGCAGCAAATTGTCTCCAAGTTGCGCCCTTATGCAT
This sequence comes from Stichopus chloronotus, assembly GCA_021234535.1. Taxonomy (NCBI): domain Eukaryota; kingdom Metazoa; phylum Echinodermata; class Holothuroidea; order Aspidochirotida; family Stichopodidae; genus Stichopus; species Stichopus chloronotus. Next base: position 26,281,779 of record CM037832.1, on the reverse strand, counting down.
CATTAATTATCTTATCCAATGTTTTTATCCTACCTCCCCTAAAACACCGATGGCAATTGCTTTGTGCTTCGTGGGTGGCTACCCCTCTCTCATGAAAATTCGTGGAGAGAACTTATTTGAGAATTGATCAATAGCAGTTGTACAGAGCAGTAGATCCTTTGAGATTGAGCTCACTTGATCCTACAGACCTTTGTTTTCTTGAATGTAACTGAATTGTGTTCCTGATCCAATGCTTTTGTGTGGAATTTTTTTGGCCATGAATATTCATAAGTATTTAATTGTCATTGGTGCATGGTGATATAGAACACGTACCAGGCCTCCATCGCTCCCCCCTCTCTACTCCCTGTTGCCCCCCTCCTGTGTCCCTGTTTTGGCTATAATTCCTTTGAATAAACTCTAAATTGCCTTTGTTCATCAGAGAGTACCCTCTGAGGACGGCACCGGCGGAACTGCGCTCGTACACGACACCCAACTGAGAATGACGTGTAACTTTACCGATTCGGCCATAGCAGATTTTGAGAAGTAAGTGTTCACCGAGCTTTGTTCGAATCACACAATGACCAGTCAGCATAATAAATCTTAATGGACTGTAAACAGGGTACTGAAAGGGGAAGTAAGTCATTAGCGGCGTCTCTTTGTTTTTACTTTCGTAGTATTATTTTGTTCGTAGACACTAATAATGAGAGTTTCGATCAGAGAATCAGACATACAGCTGTGTCAAAGGTTGTGTTTTGCCATGTTAAAGGAACAAATTGTAGGCATTTGTGGTAGCAAAAGTTGTTCCCATTCCTGTCTGTCTGGCTGTCTTTCTGTGATTTGCTTTGACCGTGAACTGGACACATGTACAGGAGATAGCATTCCTAGAGGAGTAGTGAAAGCCTAATGCAGACTGTACTTAGTTCTCTGATGCCAAATTTTGCTTGACCGATTGTTTTTTTTTATGGAAAAATTCTCTACAAAGGCCTTTTCTAGACAAGAGAAACTGTTTTCTTTTTTTTTATTGCTACAACGATGTCACAATTTCTTGATTCTTGTTCACTCAAAAGCACCAAAATTAGAAACAAATTAAACATTTCATTACGTAGTTTCTGTGTACTATTTTGAATAAGTTTGCAAGACATTTGTTTTGGTCTGGACTATCGTTACCGGTGCAGCCGTTGCAGAACATTTTTCAACCTTTCTTGAAGCTTTATGACATTAAAGTATTAACTCCAATCCCTTTGGTCTATGCACTTTATTTCTAAGATTTTCATTAATGGAGCACTGCATTCTCAGTACCTTTATTTCTTCAAAATAAGAAACAACTTTTCATCCATTCATTCATTCTTTGTTTAAAGGGTGCTCATTGAGTCCAGGTTCACATTCACAAATTGATGTATTTTGTCACACCTGTTTAGTATTACCCATGGCAAAGTGGTCCAAACTAAGAGATTCCGAACATCTGACACACGACTGAAATGATGATAAGGTGATTTAAAGTTCAATTGCAAATCTGTGACCAGATACTTTTTACCATACTCTACAGTATAAGACATATACCCCTGTGCTTGCTATGTTCATGGATAAGTACAATTTCTCATATTTTCAGTCACTGAAAGAATATTAGATGAAAGAATATTAGATACATGACTCATCAGGCTAATTAGAAGTATCATTAGCATACAGAGGTTTGCCTCATACTCTGCACAAAATCAATAATATCAACTCAGTGAGCCCCTGTCTATGGCTGCCATCTATTTTTGTTTCATCTTTCGTCATTTCTCTTCGTTCACCTCATGCAGAAAAGAGCTCGAAACTTCAGAGTGTGAATTTTCTGACTTGGATGATGCCCTCGTCATCCTGGAGCGGTATCGACTCGTACCGACCTTATTCTCAGTCTTGGTAAGTAGACCAGACTTGACTCAGCACCAACTTTATTCTTCATCTTGGTAAGCAGACCGTGTCTAATTTGTACTGATCTTATCCTCAGTCTTGGTTATAAAAAAGACCATATCTGACTTGTACTGACCTTATTCTCAGTCTTGGTAGGTTGGCAAATCTGACTCAGCACCAACCTTACTCTCAGGCTTGGTAAGCAGACCATGTCTAACTTGTACTGATCTTATCCTCAGTCTTGGTTATAAAAAAGACCATATCTGACTTGAACTGACCTTGTTCTCAGTCTTAGTAAGTAGACCATATCTGACTTGTGCTGACCTTATTCTGAGTCTTAGTAAAGAGACAATATCTGACTTGTACTGACCGTATTCTCCGTCTTAGTAAGTAGACCATCTGCGACTTGCAGCAGCCTTAGTCTCCATCTCATTAGTAGACCATATCCAACCTGCATATACCTTCTTCTCAGTCGTGGAAAAGTAGACCACCTCCAACTTGAACTGAGGACATTTTCAGTCTAAGTTAGTAGAGCATATTAAAACTGTACATGACCTATTTCTCAGTTTTGGTAAGCAGGCAACATCCGACTTGTACTGACGTTAGTCTTGGTAAGCCACCGGCATGCGACTTTGTGCATGACCTTATTCTCAGTCTTGATAAAGTACAGTAAACCATGTCTGACTTGAACCAATGTTGTTCTCAGCCTTGGTTGCCCGTATTCTCAGTTAGCCGTTCAAAGAGTAGTAATAAGTAATCAAACAGGATGGAGAAGATACGGTCCAGTCAACCATTTTTATCTGCTAAAAGGTTTTTGGTAACTTTCGTTGAAAATTATGAATCTGTTATACATTGAAGGATTGTATGTTTTATTTTTGATGAGGTATTTAAAAAAAAAAACATTTCAATCAAATACTGATTGCTGTTTTAATTGTTCTTTTCCTTATCTTTGTCTTTAAGAATGACTGCGTCTTCACTGTTGTGGTGTACTCCTTTCGTCTGAAAAGCTTCTCAAAGATGGGCGGCGATTGTTCCAGCACCAGAATGGCACATCACCACTTCCGTATCTCGAAGAAGCTCAGAGAGCTTTGGGGGTGAGGAAGGCCGTCATTTTTCTCCTGACAAATACTTCAGTCAGCGCTATTTGATGCACTGCCAATCTTTTATGCTAAGAGCACTGCCATCGTTTGCACATTGTACCTACGGCATTGTTCCTGCATCCCTATCCTATATGTAGTAAACATATTGCCTTTGTAATCATGTACAGTACCTACTGCATTGCTTTGTGACAAACATCCAATCTGAATTTCCATGAACGTTTTCATTGTACTTCTGTCTTGTGCCCGCTGCATTTCCTGTGTGATGCACCAGAGATCTTTCTTTCTATGAACAGCGTCATTGCACTTTCATCAAGCGCCTACTGGCATCACGCCGGTGATCTCTCTTTCTACAAACATTTTACTACCTTTTGCTTCCATCTACTACCTCATATATTACTGTTTCCATCTAGTACCCAAGACATCTATTATATCGATCGTGTACCTAATACATTTACTGTTTCTATAGATCTAGTACCTTACACATTTACCGTTTCCATCTAATACCTAATACATTTACTGTTCTCCATCTTGTACCTAATACACCTGCTGTTTCACATCTTCTACCTAATACACCTGCTGTTTCCATCTGCTACCTATCTACTGCTGCTATCTACCACTGAATACACTGTTTCCATCTACTACCTAATATGTCTACTGTTTCCATCTACTACCAATTACATATACTGTACAATGCATCTTCAATCTCATTTTCCACCAACATATTGTCATTGTCATCAATTGTCATTGTACTCCCATCCAGTGCCTACTGTATTTGCTGTTTGATGCACCTGATGTTTATTTCTACAAACACTGTCGTTTTACGCGTACCTATTTTCCGCGATATTTTCACCATCTACATGTATTAGACACAATTTTACTGTATATGTAGTTGTTAACATGTGCCAGTACCATGGCATCTTTTATTCTGTGATACACTGACAGTCTTCACCATTCTACAGAATTGTTCTTATTGGAATATGTAAATATATTTATGAAATGTGTCAAAATTTTACGATAGCAAAATGTGTGATACATTGTATTGGACTGCATAAATTTGCTCTTCTGCCAATGTGCTTGTCTTTTTGTCATGGTAAGGAAAAAAACAAGGACATAATAAAGAAGAAAGGTGGCAAAATAGCTTTTCCTCCTCCAAAGCAACCCATTTAGCTGTTAGTCAAAACTATCACAGACCACTTGCTAGCAGGTGATTCAGGAATATTGTATGTCAAAAGTCATGTAGATATAATTAATGACAATGCTTTGATTGGTCAAACCTTTTTTTTTTTTTTTTGTCAAGTTTCTAGATTGAAGGGACTTCCAGCATATTTTAAACCACCTACACCATTTTTTCTTCATTTTCTCACAGGCAGTGGAAGAATGGTGACTTGGCCTTCATCACAGACGAATCTGACAGCACAGGGACGGTCACGGACATGACACTCTCGCACACGATACGATTCATGGAGGATCAGATGGAAGCAGGCTCTGAGGATACTCCAGAAAGTTGCAAATCCCTTTCAGAGCCTCACAAAGAAGACAGAGAACAACCTCACGTGATGACAGGGAGGAGCGACAAAAGCAACAATAGCAGAGAGAATGACGAGAGAGATGGAACCGAAGGAAGCCCTAAAGTAAGAAAGGCCATTGGAATGAAATTTGTGTCCCATATTTATAGTCTGGTGAAGACAGTGAGTGCTACAACGTGGCTGATAAGTTGGGGGGAGAGGAGTAGGGAGGTTGGTGGGGAAAGTGCGGATGCATGCAGTTTCCCCTATTACAGTAATATCCCTGCGTAATTTGATCCCGGGGCTTCATGACTTTATCTCCCTCCCCCACATGTACTCCCAGTGCAATTTTATGAGACCAATAAAGGATAGACTGCTTTTTTCCCGTAAAATTAGTCATTTTCACTGTTCAGCAAATATATATGTGTCGAATTGTCTTTAATGCCAAGCTTCAGTTTCTCCAAAATCACGAGTCAGACGAGAGAATCAGTCATTGGACAGTTCACGCCATCTCACAAACACTAGCCTAGACTCACATACGATGTGGTTCCTATTGTTCCAATTAAACCATTTTGTCAAATATTTTAATATGGGTTTTCAATAAATGAAATATTTCAACTTTTCAATCTCTTGCTCTGTCAAAAACATTTGATTGGTGGCAGCACCAATGTTGTTTCTCAAGAATTGTGATGTATTTGACATAGTAAACAAAACAATTTTTAATTGGTTTTACCTCTGCATTCCAACAGAAAGTTTGTTTCTTACATTTCTTGACCTCAGAATACCATTAGTCTAAGACAACACCAAAACGACAAAGACGAATCGACCACGGCGGTGTTTAAAGTGGACATGCCTACATTCAAACAGATGAAATGTAACGAACACGAAGAATGCATCCTCATGATCCATCATACTTCATCCCAAGGCGATAGAACAGAGGACAGACCCGTCGACAACGATGCCCTCGTGGAGGTTCTCGACGCTCTGCCTATTATGCTCTACACAAGTTTTCCAGATGACTCCAATCAGGTAAAAAAGTGAACTGGTGTTTGTGGAGCAGTTAGGACTTTCATTTGCATCTGATAATTTGATTGTATGTCTGTTTGGAGATACTTAATTGAATATTAACCCTTGGAATATTCAGTGTGGTAGAGTTTGACAACTCAAGAACAGTGCAACCTGTTTGAGTTATCATTTGGTTTGCATTATAGTCAAAACCAAAAGCAAAAATGAGGATGTTTCAGTCACACCACGTCAACTGACACACCAAATTTAAAGAAGGAAACCGTTAATCACAAAGGTCTTATTTTCACTTTCTATTTCGTGATTACATTCAAGTGGACCATACACAGGGAGTGTTCAATCTATCGAATTCCATCGTCCACTGATGAATTCCTCGAAAAATTGAACAAGTTGGAGAAAATGGTGTATGGTACTAAAAGTCTTTTTCTTTCTGTTTGTTTTTTTTCAGGATTTACCGAATGGACTATATTCATGGGAAGTAGATGCTATCAATGAAGAGGACACTCGTGATGGTGATGGCAGAGGTATGCATGAATATTCATTTATGTTCAAGGATCGGCCTCCTTTCATTTCACTGTTGCCATGACGATAAATCCGATACAGGTTGATGTGACAAGATGGATACCGGGCAATCCTCTTGAACAGTCTTTAATTTGTCAGTCAGTGATCGCAGTGACAGGTAAAGGACGTATACCATACATAAATTGGCCAGTCGTAATTTGGCAATACCCTGAAGACATGTTCAGGATAAGCAGACCACATTTAAGCCGCGGTTTCATGCCATGTTCCTACAGATACCCAAAGAGTCTTCAATATCAGCCAATCGGAAGACTTTTTCAGCAGCGATTATGTTGCCTCCCAGAAAACACACTGTTAATAAGGATGCTGTGATATCACAGTCCTAAGAAAGTATCTGCAGGGAGCTTGTTGTATGACTGCTTGCCAAGACAGGATTATGTCACAGCTAGTTCATGCTTGAGTAAACAGAGCAAACAGAAGGTGTATACAAAGCCCCTAACTCGAAAAATTGTTCATGTTTGCTGTAAATGGTGACAAATATAAGGCTGCTTTAACCCTGCAATCTTGGACAAAATTGTTGGGACACTTTGCTGTACGTTGCAATTACAATACTAACTTTTAGTTGAAAGGATTACATGAAACCCTGCCCCACTTTCCAATGTTGTGCTATTGGAGTGAGTGTACAATGTGAACAGTAATTATCCTATAGCCAACATTGAAAGGGGGAGTGGGGTGTCCCAAGGTATTTTGTCCAAGATTGTCTGAGTTTTTAAAGAGCAATTTTGGAACGAACTGTTGAAAGAAAATTGCATTTTTTTGGTGACAAGGTGCATCACAGAAATAAGTTATCACAGAAATAATCACAAAAATATCACAGAAATAAGTTATCGAGGGTCTGAGGATTTTAAATTTAAAGTATTTTTGAATTGCAAGTATGAACATAAGAAGTTAAATTTTTATTTGGGCCTTATTTGCGTATATGTTTTGTTGAAAACGAGTGATCATAATGAATAGACTCACTCATGGTTTTGCATGCGGACAGAAATGGTCATGTTTAGAAATAAGATTGGTGTGATATGGTAGTGCACCTTGTTCAGTACAAAAGAATGGGTGTCACAATGTCACCATTATATATGAACAAATGTCACATCTATTAAATTTGAATTTGTTAGTTTCTTTTGCATAATGACAGCACATTTTATCCCCTCAGATTAACCCACAAGGCAAGCATAATAGTCCATATGTGTAGTTACTTGAATACCAGACATCACGTCATCCTTGTGAACAATTTAAATAAAATAACACATGTACATCAGTCTTCTTAAAGTGACTACCAACATTTTAGTGTTTTTTTTTTCTTGAGCTTTGGTGCTTGTTTCAGTATCAAAGTTTGAGCCAAAAGTGTATCGTTTGTGACATTCAAAATCTCGTAAAGTAGTTTTTCTGGTCTACAAGATGCATTGGACTTATGTTACCTCCTCAATGACTGGATTTTATTTAGCACATGTGGTGCAAACCTCTACATGGATTTGACTGACTTAGTCCTTCCTTTACTCCCTACTAACATTGACAGCATTCACATCACAGTATTATTACAGGGTGGTGCCCTTCCAGAAGTCACTGGTTCCCTTGCGTGGGGCCCAGCTCTAAAATTTTTCTAGCTAAGACCTGGATTTAAACCATTTGATTTACAGAACTTGACAAACCCACAGTACACTCTTGGTATCTTTCATAATAAATATCGGAAATGGAGAGTGATTCATGTTAAAGTTATTTTGTCTTTGTTCAAAATGCAACTTCAGGAAAAGATGAAGTGAAACCTCAAAGTGTGAAACTTAAGTGCTGACTTTCCTTTTAAGGTTGTGGAAGACAAGTGTGTAGTTGTATTGTGGATGAGAAAGATTAAGTGTAATATTACATATTGACATGTGTGAGTGGTCCATGTTTGATCCTGTAAATGGCCATTATATTGTATCAGTTTAATCTTGTTATGACCAGATAAATGCCATATGTGGTAAATTTATGGGCTTGATATAATTGCCATGCATGGCATTTGTCATTTTGAGCCATATACTGTACATAGATGTGCTGGTGTATACCATATATGGCACATAAGAACTTTTTATGGGCCATATGTGGCCTTTATGTTATGTCAAGTCATATCTGCCCATTTCTTGAAAAAACTTGATACAATGTCCATATCTAGGCCAGATATGGCATGTATGTTAATTTCCATATATGGCACATGTTTGGATTTGCCATATTTTGGCCAGGTATGGGTTTGCCATGTATGAGCCATATCTGCCCTGTATGAAATTTTTAGCCCTTTCATGTATTATGTCAAGTTAAACACCTGCCCAGTTTTTGCACAAGCTTAACATAAATTCCCAGGTCAGATGTGAATATATCTATATATGTGGACCATAAAAAAAGGTCAGGTAAATTGCAATGATGTCTCCTTACGAAGATAGTCGATATGCTCTGTGGCATAGCAGGATTTCACGTTCTGTGCCATGATTGATATTACAGATGAACCCAAAGGTTGTCAGGCTGCAAGCTCCTCCAACTCGGTGGTTGGACCTTCGGAATCTTTGTCCTCTGAATGCCAGGGGGAAGGAATGGTAGCCCTAAAGTGGCCCCCATCTTCACCATCAGTGGAGGAATCCATATCAGCAAATGGCGCATCAGTCCAGCCAGCAGCCGATGGTGATGTAAGTGGTGGAGTGGAAAGCAGCAGTGGTTTTTCAATCCAATATACAGAGCAACGGTTAAATGTGGAAGCGAAGACCAAAGAAACTACTTCAGTGGACCCTGATTTTTCCAAGTCCAGCTCCAGTGATGACACAGAAGGAAAAAATGGAAACTCTTTTGTTGAAGGTACAAGTGGGCCCTTGATTCTTGATACTTCAGGCCCTTTGGTGCCAGTTATGTCAACCACAAGTCATGAAGAAGATTTGGAAACTGCCATCACAGAAAAATCTTCATTCATTTCTGGTGGCAACCGTCAGGTCGAGAATCATTCAAACATTGTCATCCCAGAATCTTCGGATTCCAGTCAAGAATCGCAGCCGCGAACCACCACTCAAAGTCTTTCATTTGAAAGCACTGCCACCTCCACCGAAACTGAAATAAACCAAGCAGAGGTTATTAAGGGCAATGAAGTAGGTCAGCTGTCAGCAATGACATCAAAAAGTTCTGGAATGGTGGGTATGGTGGAAGCATCTTCTTCTGTTAGTGTGGCAAGCAAGCAAAGCACTGAATGTGTCACTGTTGATGATACATCAGATGGAAAGAATCAGGAGGATTCATCTCTTGAAAAGCAAACTCATTTAATCAAAGACAAAGGAGAGAATATAAATTATGAACGTCCCTCAAATGAAAAAATCGCTTCAGGTAATTCGACTCTGTTTGATAAACTGGTCGAGATAAGCACCGAAGAAAAAACTTTACCATTAAATGAGCGGCAAAGGGAGGATTTTGTTCATGTGGGTGAAAGCGAACAACCTGAATCAAATATCTCAGTGCGAGACAGTCACGAGAATGCCGTCACCTGCGAGGAGTATCCACCTCTGGATTGGCCAAATATTTCAAAAGCAACTTCCCCGTCTATTGTAAAATGCAAAGACGAGACTTCTTCAGCTGATGGTTATGACATTTATGCCGAAGGTAGGTTTGAGGTCCCTTCTCTGCCAAAGGAAGAGGAGACGCATGTTTCGCGAGTGCACTCTCCGACCTTTCCAGAGACTCAACCATTCCACGTGAACAGCGACGAAGAAAGCTACAGAGAATACCCGGAGACGCAAATGTTCGAGGTCGAAGACTCTGCTCTGCCTCAAGGAGATCAGAAAGAAGCCAATTCATCCGAGGAGTCAGTGGATGCAGACCGGCCTCCCGGAACTCAACCATTTGATGTTATCGAATGCATTGCTTCAAACGCAACTAAAGACCAAGAGGCCTTGGTGGTATGTCTTGTCTGTTTCTTTACTATGCCTGTCATTATTTTCATTGAACTGTTTGTCATGGTCACTTCATCCCGCCTGTCCAAACAATTGGGCTGGTTCAGAAAGTCAAGTTGTATCCACAGGAGAAATATTGGAAAGGAATCTATTTCATATGTGTCACACTATGAGTACAGTATGTATGTATGCCTTTGTGGATCGCTGATGTCTCTTCAAGCTCAGTGTGTGTTCTGCTTCTACTACAAGCACAATTTTGTGTTTATCTTGTGAGATGTACAGCGATTACTCTATTCGCAAACCCATGTGTAAAGTATGCAAATTTTTGGAAGTTAATAGTAGTGTAATAATTTGTTCACTACTTAACAATGATTTTTTTTTTCATTTGTTTGTCACAATTTGAATATTTTAGGTTTCCTTGGCAGATGGAGCCCATACTAACATTCAAGGTCCTCAAGAGTTGAACTGTTGTTCCATCCAAGGTACGTTCCACTGAAACAAGCTGATGACATTGCGTTTAAACTCGTAATGCTGTGTCACAGACGTTTTGCTCCTTTTTTTTGAGTAAATGGAAAACATGTATGACATAACATGATGAATCAAAAAAGTGCAAAGTCCTGTTTTCATACCACACTAAGACAGAAGAAAAGTGTGGTTATATTTTTTCAGTACCAACCTCATCATCTAAGGTCATTTTTATTACCTCATTTATCACCTGATTATGTCCTATTCTAGTAGCAAACTAAAACCCTAGTCAATTAGACATCAGCAAGTGGCTGGGCTTATTTGATCTGTATTTCATGTAAGTAGAGGGCTATTTAGTCGTCATGCCCATGGATCACAATGTGTAATTGAGAAGAGGTTATCATACTATTTCAGGGAGAGTACAGTAGTTCATCGTGAGTTAAATGACAGCAGCAGGAGGCCCTTACCTGTAGTAATGTGTGCATGCAGGAGAGCTGTGGCGACATCCAAGTACTACCAAAGATCTGTATGTACAGGAAGATATGACACTCTTTTGATTAACGAGTACAACTATGAAATGTGAAACCTGTGGTCACATCGTTAATTGAGGAAGGGAAACTTGATAGCGATGTATACTAAAAGCAATGCAACTATTGCAAGGAATAATTCGTCTGATATTGCATCGCATTTTTCGCACACAAGATGGACAAATTGCTACATGAATGCCAAATTATTATTAGGATCTATAATGATTTTGTGATTAGAGATGCCCAGAAACTTGCAAAAGTGGAGATGTATAATTGGAATACAGTTATTTGCTGTAAAGATGAAGGCTGTGGGTCTATTGCAGTGTCTGTAATATAGTCAGTTTGTACTACTCAATTTTAAATATTTCTGTAGCTTTACCATTGTATTCACTTGCTTTATCAAACATACTGTACCTTGCTAAAAAATTGAAACAGCATAATGTAAACACAACTTCATAAAGGAAATAGGATGTAATGTCATGTTTCTGTTTTACACATCTTACCCCTTTTCTGCAAACTAACAACAGGTGCTGCTCTCCACGAACAATGTGATATTGGTACAGTTTTTAATTTAGGAGACTGTCAAATCTTTCAGTAGCTGCTTTGGATTGTCTTTGTTGTCTCACCTTCATCATCTTTCCTGTTTCTCCTCTTTTATCCAGATTCACCAAACGACCTCAACAAGGCATTTTTGCAGACACAGGAGTCACAAGACAAATTGATGCAGTCACAGGAGTCACAAGGCAAACTGATACGTTCACAGGAGTCACAAGACCAATTGGTAGGGTCACAGGGACCACACGACAAATTGATGCGGTCACAGAATCGTACAATTAATCTCTCTCAGGGGGTAGAAAAAGCATCAATCAAGCAAATTCGTCCAAGAACATCCACCGATGCCAGCTTATCTCCCAAGAACGAAGGCCAAGACCGTCGGCCCATAAACTCAGATAGCAATGAATCTCTTGAAGACATCTTTCTGAGGCCTTCAGAAAATGATGAAGAACCACAAATACCTGACTCTGTTGAGCATGATGTATGTAACATATTGCATGGGGCTTTGTCTCACAATGCGCCATTGCCTTGTGGAGATCGTTCACATTTGGACGACACAGTCCTCCCCAGTGGAATAAAAGTACAAAGGAAACGTAAACGCAACAAAGTAGCAAGAAACCCTGAGCGAATTGAAAATGAGGATCTTGATGCATCACAGAAACAGAACAAGGTTAGACGTAAAGGTTCATCCTTGACAATGTTGGGGAGTAAACTCCCTTGTGGGTCCATTCCTTCATTTGTGTGTGACAAAAGTCTAGCTGGTGTAAGTCCCAAGACAAGACACGAATCGCTTGCAAGTCCAAACAAGGAGGAGAAAAAAAATAGAGCGTCAATTTGTGAGAAGTTTGTCGAAAAGTTAAAGGACTTGAAGTGTTTCGTGTGGGGAATCAGTCAGCGACGACAGCCACAGTTCTTTATGCAGTCCTTGCTGGTCTCATGGGACTGTGAACTGTCAAACATCTGAGAAAATTTCAAGAGTTCAAGGGGGATCTAAGGACAGTGAATTAAAACGGGAAATTGCTGCTAAGACCACCAAATCAGTCGCTTTCGGCGGAGACAAACCAACTGACAACAGTGAGCCTGCTTCATCGGTGAGTAGGCCGTCGACCGGCATTTTTCAGATTTACCTTTGTCGGGTAATAGCACATTATTATCAAGAAGAAAACACCATTTTTAAAGTTATTGCTATTGATGAATGGATATTTGACCATTTATGAAAAGATACATCCTTCTGTATTTTTTAAAACAAGCTGTCACAGTTGGATCAGAGACACTGTATCATTTTGTAGTACAGTAGAAATCATATGTTTGTCATTGATGCATCAGTTGGGTGAATTTTTTTTTTTTGATGATGATGATGATGATGATGACGATGATTATGATGATTACTGTGCTATTGGAAAAGCTGCATCACCAAGCCCTGTGAATATCAAGCATAGCTTTGATTTGCAACTTAGAAAGAATGAAGAAGCTATCTTTCAAGTTGCATTGTTTTTCACTCAATGTTACATGAATTCCTTTTTTTTTTTTTTTTGTTACTTCAAAGCAATTCAAAATGCCTCTGTTTTGAAGGGGGTGAGTCTGGTGAGGTATACCTAAAGCCCGGGTCACACTAGTGTGATTCACCACGCGTTTCAATTTTCAACTAAATTTGCACAACTTGAATTGCCGTTTACATTAATGAACGCAAAATAGGAATTACGAAATCGATTTTTCTCTCTCACGAAATTCGGGATTGAGAGAAATTGGGATGCTTTTTTATTCTGAATAACTTTTATGATCAACTCAATTTGCACTAATTTAGTTGAAAGGTGAATTGCGTATTGAATCGTGCTAGTGTGCCCCTCGCTTAAGAGTTTCATGACCAAGAGTTTTATGAGTTTAAAACACATGGGGTGTGGCGTCACAGCATGATTCATTTCTAGAGGAAATGTACCCTTTGCAGAAAGTTTTCGAGCATCAATTTAGCATTATACTGAGGAAGGTATTTTTAAAATGTAACAAGATATTGCCTTTGTTAACATCCTTTACCTGTATCAGTTTTCTCATCTCAGCGGTCAATATCCATTTGAATGTCATTTTCGACAATGGGATTGGTTGTCTTTTTTTCGTAAGCCGTCCGAGAGAGTGAAAGCAGTGTGAAAATGCGATCAGCATGAGCAGCTATCTGGTAAACAGGTTGCTCTGACCTTTTTTCGCGTTTCTTTTGTCTCGTCCGTCAGTCGCATCTGTTTGAAGTGAAAGCAACGCCCCAACCAAAGAGCAATAGGAAACACAGGAGAATGACACGAGAGGAAGCGGCCACCTCCAAGAGGAAGTTAACGGAGGCACGCTTCCTCAGGTGGCTAGAACGAAACTACGGCCTGCAGGAAAGGAGAAAGAAAGGAAAACAAACCTTTGACCTCATGATCTAATTCGAGTACGTCTGACCATGTACTGTAGCAGAGCATATCATTAAAGAGAATCAGAAATCTGTAGGGAAGCTGAGATATATTTATGTGAGTTGCTCAATAAAAGTCTTTTTCACTAGGAAACAAAAGACAAGCCCATCGACACATTTTTTTTTTAAATACGTATTTATGAAATATTCTTCGAAGGGGGCTGGGAAGCGGGCAAGGGACAAGCAGCGGTGCAGATTTTCCTATGGGAGAAAATTGACCAGTACATCATTATATCATACAACAGAAAACTATTCATATCCTTGCAAAAATCTAGCATGATAGGTAGATAAAGATAGAAACTGCTCCAACACATTCAGAATTATGTTAGCGCAATGTTTGGGGTTAAAATGCCATCCAAACAAGACAGGAGTGAAACCCAGAAACATTGAAAAGGTGACTTCATGATTGAATGAACATATATGATAACTTTGCACGTTAGTAGTAATTTGCATTCATACAATTATGTACCTGCAATTATGTGACCAGTGGGATCAGAGGTGGATGAGGTTCTGAGGGGGTGAAAGAGGAGTAAACTCAAAAGCCATTGAATCAATTCACAGATTTCATGTCATGGTTCCACTCAATCACATCACTTTGAAAGGGGTAATCTTGTCAAACAGAGAACAGTTACCGGCAATTTAGTGTAACTGACAAAGTCAACTAGAGACACAATGCACAATAAATTCAGGGATGCAATCCTAACCAGGTATATCACTTCTTACCAATGAAATATCTTCTTGGTTAAATGTAAATACTCTCACTGGAACAGAAACATACCAGTGTTCTCAACTTTCAAAGCGGCCCCCCCCACCTCCCCACCCATCACAATGGCCACTGCAAGTCAAAGACTTCACCTTCTCATTCATATATCGATTCAGAATCTTGAGCGCAATTATACTTTTGTTTAGATTTCAAGTGTGGTTTGTGATCAAAGTTTTTGTGCATACTGACATTTTTCGTGGTTTTATGTTTGACATTGTTCAAATTGCTCTTTCTGTAGTTTTTTGTTTGAGTTGATTTTTTGATTGTGTTACATTCCTGCATTGTTTATTTCCGATGATCTCATGCGTAACAATGAAGGTTTTGCTTTCACTCCCTGAACTGCTCTATTACCAACAGAGGTGACTAACCTGCTGTGAAGCTCTTCACGGTGAACCCGGTTGTATAACCAAAACCGGTAGTGATTTCTAACCAGTTTGATTACTGCATTGAAGACAAATTATGGAAAAATATGTAATATCGTGAAGAGTCAAAAAATACTTTGCGAAATAGTGAAAGTCACAGCGATATATTTGTGGAAATATTAGTTCAAATGGAAGCTAAATACAGTTTTGTGTGGTTAGAGTAGCACTTGTATATAGTGGACTCGAACGTCTCAGGCACTTCAACATAGGGCTTCTATCAAGGGGAGGGGGCTGGAAACCAGTTGCAGGCGTCTGATCATACTAGTTATCCTTTGTTTGAATACTGTGAATTCAGGGCCCAACCAAGAGAAACTCATGAGAATTTTTTTTCTAGTGAAATTCATAAAATGCTGCTCGTAGCAAAGGGTATACAATTAAAGAGTCTCAAACTTCAGTCTTCCAAAACTTGTGGTCTACCCAAACACCTTTCTCTTTACACACCTAATTTGTATTCAGAAATTGCAGTACATTAGAAAATGCTTGTGGCAAAGAGCAAATGTCCTGTGTGTGTCACTTCCAATCCTTTCAGACGTTTCACGTTGTCCTCGGATAGCACACCGTCATGACTGAAGGACAGTGCACGCATGTGATAAAAGAATTTGCAGCATGGGTGATTCCATCGAGGGAGGCTCATACTGTAGATCTGCAGCACGGGAACCACTAAAAGAGTAAATACAGTTAGATTCGCGTTATCACCGAAAAACGTAATCTGCTTAACTAACTGCCAAATATAGCAGATATATATGATGAAATTCTGGGACATGCCCCCCTCACCACCCTTGGCACTGCCCTCCATGTAGTGTTTTTTTTTTTATTTGTATTATGCCGACAGACATTCCATCATTCTTGCACTGGCCGTGCCAGGTTGATCACTGTGAATCAATGTTTTCCTTTTAGGAAATACACCTGGCTTTTCTTTTTTTTTCTATTTCCAGCTTTAATCAAGATTTGTCGAAAGTCAATGTCAAGCAAACTTTCAACTGGCTTTTCTGTCACATATTCATGTTTATGAAAGGGAAAGAACAAATCAAAATAAGAAGTACCTCATGTAGGACAAAATTTAAGAGTGCACTGTTCAATGGGTTCACCTCCATCGTCCCACCAAAAGCTACTGCACAGTTTTGCTCTCGAGTATAAAAGAGTGAAAATATTAGTGCCATATGTTTTACAAGCAAATGGACGCACTGTATGTGATAGTTCAAAGTGAATATACATGTCTATAAATAAAGATTTAATGACAAAGACAATTTTCACTCTATTTATTTTCTGTTTGTCTATATGCTCAGCATTCATGTAATTTCAGGCTAACACTGTCAGGCTGTGATGTAAAACAAACCAGAGTACAATGTAACTTTGACTTAAACCGAGTTTTAACGTATGGTAACAAGCAGTACCAACTCAGTGTAAAAACACAAATATTGAGGTATAAGTTACATCTTTACTCCATTGTTATGACATAATCTATTCTATAAAGAACATGCTTAGGTACTTGTACCTACTTGTTTTGGTACATTTACTGTACCTACTAATCATGATTCCAAGGTAGGTTTCTCTTCTGGAAATATTGTTCACCAGTTTCTTGCAATTGACACTGTCAAGCTATCACTGCTACCAGAAAAAGTTTTAAGCTTCTTTTACTTAAAGCAGTGCACCTCCAAACCACATATGGATTCCAGTACATGATGCCCTTTGTGACGTACTGTGCTAACAAGTTTTTGAACGTTGACCTCTGCTGACCTCATAATTACTTGAACTTGTGGTACACCAAAATTCCAACTATGAGATAAAGTCAAACTGAAATATTTTTGGGACATTTTGTTGCTTACAAGCCTCTTGTAATTTGCCCAAGTTGACTGCATGTGACCTGTGATTGCTGTGAAATGCGGTATGTCTAAGTATCAACTATGAGATCAAAGTTTCCATTCTTGGGATACTGCCTAGAAGTTTTTGTGACCGTGGATAATCAACTGCTGAGTGGCCTTCCATCAATAGTACGGTACAGATGGAAACAGCGGTGCATTACACAACAGATTTAATGATTTCAGTAAATCAATTATGAAGGGGGATGGAATGGAGGGAGGGATATATTACTGATGAGGCCGGTGATTACGACCGGTTTGGATTGCTGGTACAAACTAATGCTGAAGAATAATGCTGAACAAAAATTTTTTGTCATACTTGTGAATATGCTGCTCACATGTGATCACTATCTGTGGGAGAAAAATAATTGAGTAGCTGGCACAGTACATATTGCACATATGATGCAGTTCACAAGGGAAGTCATTTCCTAGGGACAAGGGGAACCTTCGATTCCTTTGCAAAGCCGAAAAATGAAAGCACATACAATGAGGTCCCTGAAGATGCAAATTTATTAATAAATAGATTCTGTATGTACACTCAAATCCATGAGGCTGAGCTGATACAACAAACAAAGAGAACGACACCACACAAAATACCAAGAAATGAGACAATGAAAATACGTTGTTGTACGGCTTCCATGTGATTCTTCAGACCTTACGCAGTAAATGTTGTAGGTGGATAGCTGAATCAAAAGGGTGGTACGGTGGATACAACACATGCACAATCTATCCCCTACGGATTATGAGAGAAGAGTGGGTTCGCTATTCTGATATTGCATCAGGATTAAAAGCCGAAGATCTGTGACTGTTTAGTCATTTGGAAAAGTAAACCTTGCAATGCAAATACGATGGTGACAGGGATCACAGGCCTGCAGCCAGGTCAGATTTCTTGTAGGGATTGTCAAAATAGAAATTAGGGGAGAGGTATGTCCTCTGGAATATGTGATAATGTTAAGCATTTGTTTCCCTCTCCCCCCCCCCAAAAAAGAAATTCTAGGGAAAGCAAAAAATTTCTTGGGGTGAGGCTCCATGCCCCTCCTTGACTGCAGACCTGGACGGCGAGAAAGAAAAACGTACGGACTTTCCACCAGACAAAGTCGCAGTATGGACAGCTACAGTGAGCGTAACATGCATTAGAATTTGAGATACATACCTGCATGTGAACATGGCATTTTAAGTGTTAGTCAATTAACAAAAAACCGGGAAAATGAGAGGAGGTAAAAATGGTCTCACTGCAATCCTTGTGACTACAGTAGTAGGCGATTATACACACAGCATGACTACAGGATATGATAAGTTAAGACTGGAATTACTTTACATTTTGCTATACTGCAAATATTTAAACTGCAATATATTCTTCAGTTTTTTTTAAAGATGCTTGGGTTGCAGAAGATGCAGTAGCACACCACCAAGGTCTTGGTATCAACCATCCGTACCAACTTGTGTTTCTTAGTTCACATGTCTCAGTGTCATAAACATCATCTCAGTTCAGGGGTCTGGAATGTACATACTATACCAAAATAGGACCATCGAGCACCGAGGGAAACTATGAACTGGTGCTATCTTTATGTTCCCAAGGTTCAATGTTGCCAAGGTTCCATGTTCCTGAGGTTCAATGTTCCCATGTCCCAAGGTTCAATTCTTCCAGGGTGTGATGAGAAAACCTTTTGAGAATAACAGCTACAGGTAACTATGACTCTTCGAGAATTACAGCAACATTTCTGGTAACATCGAACCCTGTACTAATCGGCATCGATTGGAATAATACAAAAACCTCCTGGGAACAATGAACCCTGGGAACATTGGGTAGACCTCACTGAATCTTGTTTCTTTTTTTTTTTTGCATTGTGACTTAAAGCTACCATCAAATTTTTAACTTGTTCTAGGATTAAAGTTGTACATTTGATTTCCACTGTACCACCTCAATCCTCAAAACAACTTTCAAAAAGTGTCAGACAAGATGCAGCGTGGACACAAGAGAAGTTTGTGACTGGGGTCTCTTAACAACTTTTTTATTTTCTGCTGTTACCAATGTTTCACACAGGATCACACTTGAGCTGAATGAATTTCAAAGTTTCTGGCAGATTGAGGGTTAGAGAAAAATGGTCCACAATAAGTATAAATGGAACTAACATTGCAATGTAATATTTTTACTGAATTTTTTACAAGGATTATAACTAATCACTATTTCAACAGTACTATGCTGAGAAATGTGGAAACAATGTAAAAATATTGCAAACGAAATAAATTTAGCACAGTTTTTAAACGATTAATACTTCTTCCAAATATGCTAGAAAAATGCTAGAAAATACATACAGTGGTCACACAAAGAAACTAACACCGCTAATCATGACTGTTATCGTTCAGGTCAGGTCGTCCTGTCGTACAGTAGTCCCCCGCATCCAAGATGCCTGGAGTTAATTCCACCCTGAACGACCAGGTTCTCAGAGAAGACTGTTCAACAGACTAATAACGCAGCAAGCATTGTAAATCTTACAGTGAATCTCTGCAATTCATTCTGTTGATACACAAATGTATCGACACTCACGCAATGTCAGAGTGGGTTATGTACGAGCAACAGCAAAAAAGTTGACTCCAGAAAGTTTACCACATATTTGCATGACAGTTCATTCAAGAGTGGTGTGTGTTCCTTTAAGGAGATTCTCAATGTCCAAGCAGGATGTCCTGTTTGATGAAAATATCTTTCTCTTCCATTTGATACCAACCTGGAAAACAGCAACTATGCTACCTATCTTTCACCTGAATGTCACTTATTACAGAGTCAATTACGGTTAAACGAAAACCGCTTTCCTTTTATCAGCTTAACTCATTATGTTTTATTTATTTGCATGTTTTGTACCTTCACCACATTTAAAATCAAAATCTTTTGGAAATTTGGCAAATTTTATTTTCTGATAAATAGACCACACAGGGTTCCTGCACCCTAAGAAAAGAAAAACTTCATGACACGTGTCACAGGACCATTTCATGACCGAATTTGATCAAGCAAATATGGTGCAGCTATCGTGGTAGAAAGTCTTTTCTTCTTTTTATAATCGGTAAAAAAATTAGAAATCTGTTTTTTGTACATTTCATGATTTTGCGAAGACTTCTGTCTTTTTCTTCAAAATTTTCTGACTTCTCCAGTTCTGGTAAACGGTGCTACAGGCACCCCCGATGACGGTACAGTAATTTTTTGACAGCTTTTCTGCAATTGTCAGAAGTGTACTGTAGCAAATCCTGTAGTGTACTTTTGGAAGTCGGAATAATGGCACAGCTGGACTGTTTTGGTCGAAGAACAATCTCACTAAAAATACTAACTATATCGCAGCAAATTTAAACTATACATCAATTCTGCAAAACGAGGACATGGCACTACCCATTTAGACATTGCATACACATGTAAATCTGTTTAAGGCATACTGAGTCTCTTTATCCCCTCCATCTACTGTTTAACATTCAAGATGAACCATGAAGGTTGGGAGGTTGTCATGCCCAATTATTCACTTCTCCGGCTCGCCGTCGACGTCCGCCTGTGTCATGAGATCAGCCACGCTCTTCTCTAGGTCATCGATTCTGGTGCCCATTTCATCTAGTACAAAAAAATTGGTCAAGGGTTATGTCAAAGTACAGCATCAATTGTTGCACAAAATGACTACCACTACAGCTAAAACGTACGGCAGTTGAATCGCCATGCTGCAGTGCTATAACCATACTCTAACCACACCAGTTGTGTTTTACACTGTATAGAATTTGCTAACAACTAGGGAAATGTTGTTTTCCTTGCTTTTGCCTCAAAATTCTGGGAAGTGAGAGCACAACAAATTCATGAATGATTTCTTCAGTCCATGTTCTGCAATATGCAGAATCTCACAAGATCTGGTCACTGCTACAAGGTGCGAAAAGTGCAAAGTAGAATCAACATTCTTCGTTACTTTTCCTTTAACAGAGATGCTTATGGCTGTAATAACTTGCACGATTAACTGGTACAAGTAGTGTTATTGCGTTGTAGGCCTTTTTTTCGGGGAGGGGGGGGGTTGTTGTCTCAAACAGCATCCTTAGTGTCCTTCTTGATTGTCTTATGCATTAAAGGAAACCCGTTGCACAGCCTTGAAGCCTTCCAAATAGACCTGATTACTCAAGTATAGTTTTTCACATGCGAAGACACCATTGGGTAGTGCAATAAATTCACATCCAAGAAAATATGAAGTTTTTTTAACATACTTTTTGTTCATCTGCCAGTCGCCACGTTGTTGCAAAACTATGTGATCGTGACGTCAACACACGCACCTGCGCATATCACTCAGTATTGCTGGTTCATTCCCAACATGGCCACACCCTCTACAACAACAGCAGAAAGTTTGATGTTATACTTTGAGAGAAGTAATTACAATTAAACCATTACTGTCGTTATTGTTTGTAACTGTAGGTTGAGATCGCAACACCCACTACGGTTCCTCTTTAAACTATGTAAGTGGCAGAATCATTAGGTTTCATCCTCACTTCGCATCTGGTCATTCTATATGAGTAGGGGTTGCTGCTCCTTGATTGTGTGCAATGTTATTGTAAATAAAATGTCGTTCTCAAAATAATATCTCTTTTGAGAGCATTTTTAAAAGTTCAGAAGCTTGATACGACCAATAGCACTTTGAGGATGATATTTCAGAATTGCTTGTAAATTGCTAGGCTGCAAAAATCTTAAAAATTAACAATTGAACTGTAGCAGATTACTGGACGGGTAGTGGCCGTGAATTGTGATGCATTGCCAGAGAGAGTATCATAGCTACAGACACACCTAAGACCTCGAGCTGTAAAGTTACAAAGGATATTTCTGTTCAAGATCTTGTCGGACATAGTCTGAAAGTTGTCCTGCATCTGAGAAAGCAGAGTCTGAACCTGAACAAAAGAAAATGGAGAACTGTGAGTGCGGGCAGAACACAATGAAGGCCAAATATGAGTGTATCATCTTGTAAAATATCTACATACTGTAACTATCACCAGCTTCAATAGAGGAACATCGTGAAAACAAATTTTGACATCTTCAGCGCCACGAAACGTAAGTCTACCAAACATGACATGATTCACACACGGTACATCTATTATTATTGTTATTACAGGAATGATGAAAACAATTCAGTTTTTTTTCCCAATATCAAACGGAGATGAAAAACCGAAACTCATTGAAGATCAAAGCTAGGATAAGGATGAATACAAAATAGTTCTAGATTTACTAGTTTCATTGCAGGATGCCCTGCCCCAAAACCTTCACCATCAAGACATCTAGTGGGGCAGTCACGGTCGGCTAACATGCTTTACTACTATGTACTTACTCACAGCATGTAGATGGAACGTATACCTTTCCATTCAAAACACCCAGAGACTGACATGGTCTCAGTCAGCAGCCTGCTACTGAATGGGCACGCTCCCCTCCAAATTAGACCACAAGAACCACCAACACTATGACTCCACTCCAGGTTAGATTTTCAGTTGACTTTGAATATTTTTTTTCAAAATGAGAGCTTGTCTCCTCTAGTCCTTGAACAGGGCCATGTGCACGACAGGCAACACAATTTTTTTAACCAAAATAAGCTTTGCTACAAAATGCATCCAGAATCAGTGAAAAAGATTCATACAGTACTTTCCTTACAAATGATATGTATGTACTATACATCTTTATTAAAATATCACCCATAAAACTGTTTTTCATGATAAATTGAAGCATAAAACAGCAAAATTCAGCATCAGTCACTCACTTAAAGGCTTACAAATATGGCATACAGTCATGTTCATGTTACATTCACTTTTTACAGTAAAAAAAGCTGCCCTGTCGAATCTGCGACCACTCGGCTAGTTAAACCCTGTGGGGCATTACACCTGTTACCCATTGTAATTCTCAGGGGACGGTTATTGGCTGTAAACCTTGACAAAGACTAAGTAAACTTTGAATATTTATGTCAAAACTAGGCCTGACCAAAGGAAGTTTTAAGTAGGCTAGAGTTGTTCTCAGAAAACCCCTGTTTGGTATTGGCCACTGAACTGACTGACCAAGACTGCAACAGATCTTCCAAACTGAGTGTTAATTGGTATGCAATACTGAGTCTGGTTGACTGTAACTTGTAAGTGTAAGTATGAGTAACGCTTGTCTTCTTCTGCACAATTTCTAGATACCATTTTGCCTAGTTGCAAAGCTGTTACTTAGTCTAACCTGAGCGGCGCCTACGCTTCGCACTAAAACTATAAGGAAGGTCAATACTCCCTGGGCCTAGGCCTGGCTGTTGGTTTCAAACAATATTGC
Source organism: Stichopus chloronotus (assembly GCA_021234535.1). NCBI lineage: Eukaryota > Metazoa > Echinodermata > Holothuroidea > Aspidochirotida > Stichopodidae > Stichopus > Stichopus chloronotus. Next base: position 26,258,478 of record CM037832.1, on the reverse strand, counting down.
ACAGTCCATTTGGGTTAGCCTAACCAAGCCTTCGGATTGAGGAAAGTCCGTGTCTTACAAATTCAGTTAAATCCTGAACATTTTTTGGATCCGCGGGGTTGCCGGATTCAGTTTTCATGCCATTTCCAGACATCTTATTAGTAATGAATTGCTGCACAACTGTAAGAAAAGTGACAAACACAAGCGAAAATGCTAACAGAGGAGATAAAGATCGTCAACACCGTTACTCGTTTGTGGTATGTACGTGTACGTACATTTGTACATATACGCCGTTTGATTAGCGTTTCCGTCGAAAAACAACTGTCTTGAATGTAGCAGATAGTTTGAACTGAACTATTTTTCAATCGTGGTGCATAAGAGACTGGAGCGTTTCAGTCTTCTTACAGAATGGCAACATGCCATTGGTAAATTTAATGGTTAGAGGATGTTGCCGGTAAGATCCTACCTTATCATTGTCCACAAAAGGACAACAGCGACGCACCCGACGGGGTTAGGGAGAGGGATCAGACTCCCAGTGAGAAAAAAAGTGATGAGAGTAAGATAGCCTCCCAACATGCCAAGTGCTCTAAGAAGCGGGGAGAATCTCGAAGTTGGGACTGAGCATATTCTTGATCAGTCAAATGCATATATTGCACTTCTCCACTGAGTCTGTGGAATAACCGGAGTCTATTCGGGGCCGGGTATTCGCACCCGTCTGTGGAATCACGGGATTCTAACTGTGTGTATCATCATCTACCGGGGGCATGTTCCCACCAGTCTGTGGGATAACTGGAGTCAAGAACGTTGTGACATTCACTGGAGGGAGGAGGACATGTTTCAGTTGGGGGAATAGTAGAACTGCTCTGTGAATTAGATGAAGTCGAATGGGTTGTGACAACAATTGGGGATTATTTTTTCACCATCCACAGGGGGGGGGGGGGTGGGGGAATCGGTTTACATTTGCACTTCTCTGTGACATGGGGACCCTGGAGTCAGAGAGATGTAGGGGTATCACCCAGTGTTGTAAAGACCAGAGTCACTGACTCGATTCGGACTCCACAAGTCACGATTTTTGAAGACTCTACTTGATTCGAGTGACTAATTGCTTCAAAAGACTCGACTCGAGTCAGTATGCTGGATGACTGTACTTGACTCAGTTGTCTTTACAATGACTTGAGTCAAACCAAGGAGGTTTTACAAGGAGGTTTTTTTTTTCACTGTGCACAGTGAACACAATGCACAGGAAAGGAGAGCGTAGCAAGTTTATCTCCATGCATGGGTGATTTTAATCCTGTTATCTGTGTTTGCTAGTTCACACTTGAAACCAGGATGAGGACAGGGGAAAACAATGCCCGTTGTCACTCCATCCTTGTAAAACCTCCTTGGTCAAACTATCAGCAAACAATATGATATAAATACTGTCATGGTGTACATTTCAAGAAATGCACTACTGGAGTTGAGATTACTGTAATTGTAAACCGCAATAGAAACAGCTGACCCGTTGTAATATCAGAATTTGTCTAGATTCTCTGTCGAGTGGATTCGTACACTTAAGGCTTCAAAGGGTGAAGGCCATAGATTATATATATTCATATAACATTTACAGTAGCTTAATTAACAGTTGTGTTTCAGTGCCAATTGCGTGCGGTGCGTATAGGATTGTTTATGTTTGATGTGTATTTTTCCTTTTTTTATGTAAGAGGTGTGATACATGTGCATATTTGCGTATTGTTTGATAAATATTCGTGTTGCTGATGACTGGGGGAAGGACAGATTATCGAATTTTACTGATTACAGAGGACTATGTATGCCAGTGCGTTGAAAGGGGGCTATTGGTTCGTTTAGTGAAGAACGTCGGTTTGTTCAGTCAGTGCCATGGTTGATGGTTTGTTAGTGCTGGCGCTATTCTGAAGTGATTATCTTGATTACTTTCCGTATTCTTCAACAGATTGAGTGAAAAAAAAGCATTAATAAAAACATTCAACAAAAATGAAATCAAACATAATGGCATATGTGTCTTACTTCCTTGGAAAGCTACAAAATTTTATATAGATCACATTTCTGTGGTCATTTTCAAGGTGTAGGGAACAAACCGTTTATTTTAAGTATGATTAATTTGGTAATGCTCACCAAATAAGAGTCTGTCCAAGGAACAAGGGTACATTTCGAAGTGTGATGAATAGAAGAAAAAAAAATCATTTTTTGGTGTGGCACTCGGTTTGTACGATGGCTTTGTTTTTACTGATTTTTTTCGTTTATTGTAATATTTTTTAATTGCAGAAAAGGTTACGTGAACACTTTTATTGAAATCTGGTGGTGTGACATCAACATGAGCTTCTGATAGATTCCTGGACACGAAAATAGAAACGACATGTTATTCTTGAAAAAGGAAAGAAAAATTAGATGACCAATTTAAGTGAGACATGGAAAGTGAGCTGTGCAAAGTAACAAAGGTTAAAAAATTTGTAATGGTAGAATTCTTCTAATTTCGATACTCGTTGACATATGGATGAAAGGAGGAGGCGGCACAATTCTCGCGTAACAACGATCACGGGATCTTGGGGTGACCAAGTCAGCATGTTTAACAATTGTGTTCATAACTTGCTCATCTGATCTTAGTTTTATAGGTCAATTGTAGGTCAATATGCTCAAGTGACTCGAGATGACTCGAACAGACCGAGTGACTTGACTCGACTCGATTCGAGTGTGGTTGGGACTCGACTCGAGTTCAGTTGATGACTCGACATGACTAGTGAAAGACTCTGATGTGACTCTGACTCGACTAGTGGGAGACTCGAGTCGAGACTCAACTTAAGTGACTCAATTACAACACTGGTATCATCACTGGATTGCTCACGTTTACAAACATGGGTGCAGAGACCAACTTAACTCTTGTCTCGGGTATCTATCATCTATCTAAGAAGCTATGATATAGGCCAAACTGTTGAAATTATGTTGCACGTTAGCCAAATTTTGCCATACAATGGGAGATCCCAATCTGGTGACATCCCCGTTTCATATTGTTGGGAAAACTGCTTCCAGCTGCTGAACAAAATGTTATTGTCATTGTGACAGAAGTTTGTCGTGCACGACAGCAATGACTCAGCTGAAAGCTTTCAGCTTTGAGCTAAAACTCCCTCTGGTTTGCCGGAAATCATCCTTTCCTTCCATCCTTTGGTGTTGTCAGTATTTTCTTGGATGAAAAATTAATCTGTCATTTTGGGAGTTTTCTGAAAATGTCTGATCAAATTTGCACATTTCATGATGAATACTGTACTTGCTGAGGGCATAATATTGACAACACCATCATTTCCTGAATGCGGAGCCTGGGCATTGAACTACTCAAACTTGCATTTTCTTTATACCGTCTCTTTCAATTTTTTCTCGTTCTTATCTTTATTTTCTGCCTTTTTTATTATGTTTTCTCTTTTTGTGAAAAGCTGAAAAGGGCGCCAGTAATCCATTGAGTCGATCGGGAAGGGGGGGGGGGGGAGGGACCGTCCCTGACCATACGGTAGGCTCTGCCACTGCACACCTAAGTCTGTCGTAGACTACCACAATACGCGCTGACATCATATTAGCCTATACCTATACACCTCATAGCCCACGCAATGAATAAATTCACAAAGGTATGCATTATACAATTCAACAGTAAATAAAAGCTATTCTTTCCTGCATAATTTGAAATGATTTTTAAAAATGTGTCTCATCTGTATTTGTTAACCTCAGCTACATTTTTCACAAGGATGAGTCAAATACTCAGTGAAACTACAAAAACCTTAAAAGAATAAAATATTGGATAAGTGGAACATGTAAGCAATCCACTGAGTTGCAAATCGAATCCCCATCGTTTTGCATACCAATTCAGGACATTGTGCAACACTCCACGTCATCTGTTCTGCATTTTCTTCAAACTTTGAAAAAGTCATATCTCAAACACCGTTAAAGATATAAACAAAATTCCAACGGATTTTCACTCAGGATTTTACTTTGCAACTTTTGCATGAAGAGTGTTGTTTTCTAGAAGCTTGTCACACAACAAGGCTTAAACTTGCGACTCAATACAATATCTCCCTACTGTATACTACGTATAGGGATGAGATGATAACCTGCACTCAGTTGCAAGAGGGTTTCAGTTCTGTCGGTATTCAGCACAACCGTCATAAACCAACCGCGAATCATAAAAAGTAAGTATATAAGTATATATCAAGAAGTCATTCTTTGTAACTAATCGCTTGAGTGACTGTGCACACTGACAGATCTTTGGGGCAATTTAGGCCTGATCAAATTTTCTGTGGTTTTTCTGTTGTAGCGTTAATACTGTTCTAGTTAGGAAGCTAATACATATCTTTCGTTCCGTCTCCTTTTCTTTTTTCATGCTTTTAATTTATTCCTTTGATGTTTAATTTTTCCTTTGGGAGTTAATCTGTACTTCAGTCAGTGCAAATAGAACTCGGATATGGTGTCGTTGATGTTTCGTTGGTGTGCAGCTGACAGACACGTAAGGATGACTGAATATGTTAGTTGTCTGGAAACACAGACCATATTGTCGTTGACACGTGGAGACTGAAGAACCGCCAATCAATTTGGCGTAATCCAGCTCATTGTAGACTACGACAAACATGTTCCATTTGTCTTTCAGAAGCGGGTGTATGTTCTTGTTTTCTCTAAGTTGCTTACTTTTTATACTTAACCTTTATTACATGGAAAAATATGACTATCTTTTCCCGAAAATATTCAAATCGAAAGGTACTGTCATTGGTCCACTGGAAGCAGCAATTTCGAATGGTGGACCTACGGTCACTTCTTCACCAAAAATAACAAAATCGAATGGTACTGTCAGTTCCTCTCCAAACATAGCAAAATCGAATAGTATCGTCAGTGCTTCACCACAAATTGCCAAATCAAATGGTACCGTCAGTGTTTCACTGAAAGTAACGCAACCGGATGGTATCTCCCTTTCGAATGAAAACATTGTGCGTTTTGTTTTCGTGGGTTACCCTTCTGTTTGGAAGAGAAAAACACCGTATAATTGTAACTGTGATAACGGTGAACGCGTACACGTTTCGAAGGCCCATTTGTCCGGAGACGGTACAGAAATCGTTGGTGCAAAATCTATTCTGTTCTCTTCTTCGGCAAAACAGATATCCGCAGCAATGTGGAAAAAACTGGAGTTACTCCGCGAACCGACACAAACCTGGATAATTGCATCGCGTGAAAGCGCAGAAACGTACTGGGATGTAATAGGACCACCGAGAGAATACCACGATGTAGCTTTCGATATGGTATATTCATATCACTCAAGTTCGGATGTTTCCAGGACATATGGTAGTTACATAGTTTACAGCAATAAGAAGAATAAAGTTCTGGACAAACTTGGAAGTTCCACAAAGACAAGGTTAATCATGTGGATGAGCAGCCATTGTCCCTTGGGAAAATCAAAATGGAAGCGACAACAATTTGTTCAAGAACTTTCGAAATACCTCCCTCTTGACATGTACGGTGAATGCGGTGATAAAATTTGTCCACGTGGCACTAAACGTTGCACCAGTCTCCTTGAATCGTACAAATTTAATTTGGCTCTAGAAAATAGTTGTTGTTCGGAATATATAACCGAGAAGTTTTGGAAAGCGCTGAGAAACTGGCAGATACCTGTTGTGTTCGGAGCGTACCGTGAGGATTATTTTCGTCTAGGCCCTCCAAATTCTTTCATTTTTGCGGAAGATTTTGACTCACTGAAAGATCTTGCCGATTACGTCACTGCCGTCGCCGATAACGAGTCATTGTACTTATCATATCACGAATGGAGGAAGCGTGGATACATTAAGCTGCCTAACTATGGAACCACTACTCCACCCTGCAAATGCAAGAATATTTGTGCTATTAACAACAAAGTTAACATTCCAAATCACCAACACAGAGTCGTGAGGTTTTCTGATACCACAAGCAAAATGTGGTACGGCAGCTGCAGAAACTGCAGCGAGGCCATTGGGCGTTTTCGTCTATAGGACAAAGAGAACGCCACATATCGGACAGCTAAAAGCCCAATCGTTCGGTATAGCTTCATGCCGTTATTCGTACGTTAAAATGGGATTGACTTCAACCTCAGTCTTCTTTTGTTCTACTGAGGTTCAACTTCTTGCAAATTGTCATGGCCTTAGGTCAGTTTTATCACCCCATGCTGTGATAATCCACATGGTCAATTACACATCGTTCTCTTAAAGTAATTCAGGTGTGGTCAATCCAATGTCTAGGCTTTCTTGAGCTGCCTGGCAAGGGGTATTAGGTGTCATGTTCATCGTAATACACGTGTAATCGGGCATGAAATAGGGTCTGTTGAACGCTTTAGCATGGTTTTAGCACGATTGTAACGTCATGTTTACGTTATTTGTAACTTTCGAGGTTGCTAAAATACCACTTTGTGGCCTTTTCGTCTCACGTGTGGTGAATTTATGTAGTCTGAAAATACACTTGGTTTTGTGAGCCAATCTTGCAATAAGTTGACAATGGTTCTTTCCTGGGACGTAGTCAAGGCGGGGAGGGGGTCGTCCTGGGGAATAGCGCATTTGGGGTATTGTTTTTATTATTTTTTATAATATTCGTAGTATTTCCCCTATATTTATACGGGTAGACCTACATTATTTTTTGTCTTAGTATATTTCCAGCGATCTGAGCGGAGGTTAGACATTTTGGACCAAAAATTTCTCGTTCGCTTTTCGTCACTTCATCTTTACCAAGGACATCGGGGAAAAATGCGGCATTTTATGTGTCGTAAAATTTTGAGATTTCGGATTGAGCATCGAGCCATCGAGCAATGCCACGTTGCTGAAAAGAATTAGGTAGCTCTTAATTGAAGGGGCGTTGAGGCAAATGCAAAGCTGTGGTAGGTGACACTTATACACTAAATGCATTGTGTGTTTAAATTTGCAGTACCGCACTGGCCGGTTTGTGTATAAAGTATCCCTATCGGCTGCAGTCACGTACTCACGGAGGTTTTGCTACACTATTGTACGGCGTTTTTGAAATAATTATACATTTCTTTTAGCACAGGTATATTGATATGAGCAATGCCACTATCAGTCTGACGATTTGAACGCTTCAATATTTTTCCTTCGATTTGTAGCCGGCAGCTTACAGGGAAATAGGGCATAACAGGGAAATAGGGTGTTTGCTTTAGAGATAACTTCCGTATTTTTAAAACCAATGTTTGTGGACTTAGAATGAGAGATTATTCAAAACAAGGAATGACAGTAGCCTTCTTTTCAAGAAATAAGCTTGTCACAGATAGAAATTCAGTTATTTGTTGCTCAACACTAATTTGTTCACCCAAACTTTTCAAAATTCAAATGATGCATCTTCCATTACTCATCACATGCACAATTTTTTGAGGAGATGAAGCTTTAGTATATGTTTATTGAAGAGACTGCATAGTTTAACAATGATTAAAGCTGTTTTCTTTTGTATGTCATGTTGGTGTATTCTAAACGCCCTATTTCCCTTTAAGTTTACTTGAATTGAAGTCGGTATTTTAGTAATTCAGATTCAGATTATTTCTTCCTTTGAAATGTGTGGCCAGACAACAAAGTTATTTACGAAAGATTTACACAATAATATGTCATAAATGTATAAAACATGCAAGGAAGAGGAACCAGAAGGAATTTTTCACTGCTTGTCTGATCGCCTTTATTCGAGTACAATATTGAACAAGTATGCAATCCACGGAGTTGCAAAGGTCATCCCTGTCGTTTTGCACACCCTTCTCCCGAAGTATACGCTGCAACCAATCCTCATGATATCACACACGATAAGGTTACATTGAAGGAACAAACCCTCACCATTATGGTATGTCTCGATATCACCTCATGTTCTGTCATGCAGAAAAGGGTGCTCTCGAGTCATGATTTTAGCACATTACAGAAAATCTGTGATGACTACGTGTAACGCTGAGCTGTATATTACAGTAGTGATTCAGATTGGTCGTTGTGGACAGAAGTGCTATTTCAGTTGCTTAAAGTGATTACGTGAGTAGGCAAAAGTAAAAGCATTGAAATTTCGTCTCCAAAAGTTTGGTAAGACTTTTACTAACTACACCATTCAGACAATCTGGGAAAATAAAAAGGTTTCAGTTGGTTAATTTTGCCGTATGATTTCAAATTCTTCTAACATAACAACAGAAAGTGTAGAATACGATAATGTAGCGGTTGACAGTTTTCATTCAAATCAACGGTGTGCTTTTTTGAACTAGCCAATGGGAAGTATACTAGTATTAAATATTCAGCTCACACTCAGGATCACTGACGCCGCGGGCGAGGTTGTGTTCAGTTCGTAGGATATTTGTAGATGCAGTGTTTCCTTTCACCAAATACCACAATTCCTGATACCTACCAAGGAGCGACGACTTGAGTAGTATGTTTTTGATACACTAGTGAGACCTGTTCTGTTGCATATTCATTACGTAGGCGGTTATAGTATAAGAACCGTTCATTTTCAAATATGATTTATGTTTTTTATTGTTTTTATGCCAATCCCGTTGCCGTAGTTACTGTCATTTTCCTTCATTGAAAGACATAGTCCGTTCATGTACAACTTCGCGTGTACATTTAAAAATAAAGAAATAGTTAAGATCAAACATAATCTTATCTTTTTAGTTTTTCAGTACACACGCAATCACTTTAATGATATAGTACTGCAATACACCACATAAACGTCGAATGGCACAAATACCTGCATGCGCGTACACATGTGCCTACATATTGAACGTGCGTCAAAAGTTTTCCCAGAAAACGTCTTGCACTCAGTGTGGTACACCTGCAAACGAAGTATCAAATCTGTCCAAGCTTCCATTCGTGAGATATTATGTTTAAGAGGTTACAGGGATACACACAAACTTGAATGATTACAAAGCAGCCGAGTTACCGATTAACATTGAAACCAAAACGTAGTACGCCCTCTTCTCACCAGTATACCATAGACTGTCAGTTCAAAGTGCGTATACCCTCTATTTAATTGATCTAGTTCATCAGGTACTTCTCAAAGTGGTTCCTATACCGATCCCCCCTCCCTCCCTTCCTGGAACGTTGAGAATCGGAACTTGAAGATGGAAACTACAGAGTTCACTAACCGGGAGGGGGCAGGAGGGGGGGGGTGGAAATGACACGAATTATTCGGTCTCTGCATGATTGACTAATAACTTTTACAGCATCAATGTCAAGTTGTAATTAAGTAGTTCTCCAATATTCTCCCCCAGTCACCCTCCCCTCGATCTTCTTCCCCAAAGTTGTGTGATCCAATTATCCAAAAATGGCATCAGAACTTTAATAACTCAACCCTATAAGGTCCGATTCCTCCTGCGTTTAAGTTTATTACTATTACAGGGTTTTGTTGCTCTAGCAATATCGTTGAGAGTCTGACTATGTCATAAGTGGGGTGAGGGTGAGACATTGGGCACTTGAACCACGTTCACTACTATAGTGTCCGTTTTCAGGACACTTAGAAAAGTTACTTATTATCATAAAGTTATTACTAATAGAGAGAAATGTTACCAGGAGTGGATTAAAAAAGTTTTGTTTCTCAAATTAATGTATGCGCTTAGTATATGCATAAATTAAGAAGGTCTTTGACGCTTCCGTCATTCAATTTTACACAGCTTAGTCGCCACAGAAGGGGTATAGGGACACGTTCCTCGATCATATATTGACCCCCCACATGATGCTGAAAACCCATCTAAGCAAAGCGTGGGAGTTAAAAATAAAGACAAATGCGTCTCGGTTATGCCATTTCTGCTGATCTGCAGGAGATATTTGGGCCAACATCTAGTGCCCTCGATCTTGTTTGATTCAGACCCACACAATTTTCCCCTTGTATTCAGAGAGTGTGTAGGGTTCCTTTGTGGGAACCCTAATAGTGTATGCGGGCAACTGTAAGACTTTTTGTGCCCGTCGAAGGCTTAGAACTTTTGCTTTTTGATAACCATGCAGGTATGCAGTCAGTTCAGTTCAGTAACGTCTGCCAGACTATAACTGCATCAAATACCAGGTCTTCTGATTGACGACCAGTTATCCAAAGTTTCGTTTATTTATTTATTTGTTTTATCACAACTTGTGCAATAAATATATTACAATAAAAGTAAGAGTTAATATCTACATTACTACAGTTGTGATGGGAAGTGTACCATAAAGCCAGAATGGCTTAACAGAGTGCGGCCTCTTACAAGTAGATGTGATGATAGTTAATACTTAAGCACAAAGAAAATGACAGAAAAAAAGAAATACAAGGCCAAGAAAATGTATCTATACTTTTATACACACATATACCAATTAGATATGTATATATTCATGCATATACATACTTTCTCATATACATGCATATATAAAGTACACACATACATAAACACAGCGTATGGAATAATTAAAAGTAGATAAACAAAAAATAGATAAAAAATAGAGAGACGAATGGACCAGTAGACTGACCTTACCACCTGTAATCAGGGCAGTGTTCTTTTTAAAAAGTGATAATGAGGGGGACTCTTTTGAGATTTCGGTCAGTGTGTTCCACAATTTTGTAGCTCGATTACGAAGGCTGGACAAACCAATATATGTACGACAATGGTCTCGATGGGCGAGATTTGCATGTCTGGTGCTATGAGAGTGAATTTGTGTATTACCGAGGATGAAATCATTAAATGCAGCTTGTAATAACCCGTTCCAGGCCATGTAGGTGAAAACAGCAAGATTTGTATTACTAATGTTGGTAAATTTAAGGAGGTTGAAATTTTTAAAAAGAGGTCTTGTGCGTGATCCATGGGTGCTACCTTAGCGACATGGCGGATGGCACGCTTCTGTATAAGTTGGTGAGTTGAGGCAAGTTGGAAACATTTGTTCCCCTCCAGAGTATGCTGCAATAGTGTAGATGGGGAAGAACAAGTGTCTTGTAAAGTATCAAGAGGATATTGTTAGGGAGAGAATGTTTCAGTTTGGATAAAATGCCAACATTTAGAGAGATTTTCTTAGAGATAGCTGAGATATGATCTCTCCAGGTGAGTTCAGAATCAATATGAACACCAAGGAATTTTGAAGTAGTGACACGTTTGACGATGATACCGTCTATGAGAATGTCCTTTCCCCCCAATTCCTTGTAGTATTGTTATCAAAGATTATGTAATTAGTTTTGTTGGTGTTCAATGAGAGCTTATTAGCAGAGAACCAATAACAGAAAAGGTTCAACTCGTTTGAAGGAATGCCGTGTAATGAGTGTACTATCCCTGAAGAAAATACTTGTGTCATCGGCAAAGAGAACTACATCTGCCTTGTCTGAAATATAAGAAAGATCATTCATGTAGACAATAAACAATAATGGCCCAAAAATACACCCTTGCGCTACCCGGCAGCTTGTACCTTCCAGTCTGGAACATACCCTCTTGTAATAATTAGTGTACTGGACCCTATTAGAAATATAACTAGCAAACCAGTCAAATACATGTCCACGAATACCATACATGTGTTATTTACGAAGAATACCATGGGTGATAGTATCAAACGCATTGGAGAGATCAATAAAGATACCCACAGATGTCCAGGCTGGTGCTAAGTCTGTCAAGCGTGTCCGCTAGGGCTAGTTCTGTACGTAGAGTGTTTAGGAAGAAAACCATATTGACCATTACAAAGGATATTGAATCTCAGTGTTACGAAAATTATTTAATCTATTAAACATAAGTCCCTCTAATATTTTGGCGAAACACGAGAGTGCAGATATTGGACGATAATTTTCAAATACTTGAGTGTCTCCCTTTTTATTAATTGGAATAAACTTGGCAAATTTTTAGATTATTCGGAAACACACCTGACAGTGTGTCGAATGAAATGTTGTAAATGTGAGTTAAATGCTTAACAATATACGGTAACACAAGTTTAATAACATTTGGTTTGAAGTTATCGCACCCTGCTGCTTTGTTGGGCTTCAGTTTGTAACTGACCACTTTCAGTATTTCCTCTTCGGAGACTGGAGAAAGATAAAACGAGCTGTCATTCACTTTAATATTATGCAAGATCTTATCTGCATTGCAGTGCGACGTACTATTGTTTGCGAGAGACGGACCAAGTTGACGAAGTATAGCTGTTAAAACAATGAACAATTTCAGTCTCGTCACTCACATCATAGTTGCCTCTCTTTAATGTTTCAGGATGAGTGGAATCATTACGATTTTTGTTCCTTGCCGGAGGCAGAAGGAATCTATGTGAGGTCGTGTGTGTGTGTATGTGTGTGTATGTGACACTTCTTGTAAACACAATATCTCAAGAAGGGTAACCATGATTGATCTCATACTTGGTGTGTGGGTTGGTCACATATGAGTTCAGTTTCAGTTCAGTGTGACTTTACTTCAATCCCAAATTCAATTTCATGACAAAAACATAGTCACTAAAGTGCAAACAGTAATGTAAAGAAAGGAACATATTGTGAAAAAAGGGGAGGTAAAAGATAAGTTGATCCCTATTGTTTTTGGTTTGTTACGTTAAGTCTTGTACATAAAATGGTTATGAGCAGAAGCATTCTTAAGATAAGAACGAAGTAAATTATGTTTCTTTTTTATGTTTGACGGTATTTTCTATCGACTCAGAACCTCAGTCGCTTACTCTTGCTGTGAGCAGTCCAGCGATACTACTGAACTTTTTGTGTCCAATTTAGTCACGGTGGAGAAATATATGGTGCAGAAATACATGGAATGGCTACGCCCTTTCCGAACCAAGTGCTTCAAAATAGAATCTTAAGAATTTGTACATTTAAACATCCGAAGGCATTATCCTATACCAATAAGCTACACAGGGATTTTGGTAATCTCAAGATCGATGATATTCATACGTTGGCTATTTATCTACGACTATGTCAATAATGATCTTCCTTGTGTTTTAGTGATATTGTAAGCACCTGCACTTCTAGCGACGTCGCGTCCCTTGCGCAAGAAGAAATGATTTATTCTCGTTACCAGACACCGCTCCAAACTCGGGATACTAAGTTGAGAACAATTACTTTTACAAAATTTGGAATCTTCTCCTTAATGACGTTAAACGTCTAGAACCCTTGCTTCTTCTATGCGTTAAGTCAAACTAACCTTATCTCCCACTACACAACTTGAGATTCGTTTCGTTTGTTAATTAGGTATCATTATGTACTCCTCTTTTTGTGATTTTTCTATGCTCTTCAGTTTCTTTCCTTGTTAGTTGTTTTTAATTTTTTGCACTTTAGTTTTTAGGGCACTAGTTCTATAAACTTAGTGTTTTTCTAGCGTCCTGTCGAAGGACGAAATGAATGAATGAGTTTGTAACATCATAATCCAAAGCTCGGTATAGGAAGTTACTACATTATATGTAACGTTACCCCAACAGCACTGTAGAAATTTCCGTCATAACGCGACCCACAGCAGACCAATCGGATGAGTTGTGTTGCTAACTTCAAATTGTAGCGCTTCTAATGTAAACATGGACTTGTATAGATGGCCCACAGCACCGCCTACAGTTATTTATTGTAGCCCAATGACTGTGAACGTTGTGATAAAAAAAGAAGCACGAGACGGGCAGGTCAGTACAGTATCAGTATTACTTTCTGTGTTGGTTCCTATAATAGAGTCTCGTTGTTGAGGGAATGCACCTGACCCCCGCCTCAAGCTAGTCCAAGGCCTCGCAGGATCAAAGCCATATGCGAGTTCCAATAGGTTGTATCTCTTCGCACGTCAGTTCGCACGGTATAGTATGAGAATGCGAGTGAGAAATTGTAAATTGTAGATTTCTGCGATTACGACTGTCGCTTAGCGACGTGACGCCAAGTCTAACGAGTAACGTAGTCAGCTTTAGCACATAATGGCCTAGCGTTAGGATACTGAGGTTACTAACTCGGTTAAGTTTGTTAACAGCCTGTATTTGTGTATGTTATTATTATCATTTGGTAGCCTGCTCAGGCTATGCCGTCGCTATTAGTAGCTAGGCCTACAGTGGGAGATGATGGAGCAAATGTCAAATGGCATGTCGGTCTTTTTATCGGCTTAGGACAATTTGCATTCACTCAATGTCAGGCACTGCTCAACGTGTATTTTTGACCAGTCAAATTTACACTGAGTTTGTATTTTTGTAATTCTGGTAGAACCCTTTAAGCTCAAGTGAAGTAAGTACCAGGGCATACGTACCATTCAGCGTGATTGTACAATACTGTCTTTCCTAGACCTCTAGCTGACACTGACAATTTACTGTATCTTCACTCAGTATGTGGCATGGCTGAATTCCCCAGTGTGGGATTGTAAGGAATCAGAAGCTACCAGCTATGCTGAGCATTAATGTAAATTTGACTGGCAATTGAAACAAAAAATTTCAAGTCGTACTTAGCGTTGTTCTTGCAGTGTTCATATACTTGTGAAGCTTGTTTGAAAGTATGCACCATCCTTTGTATAGAGTACTGTTCTTTTGTGTTTTCTCTTTAGTTTTGGTTCCTATGCAGTAGGTACTGGTACACTGATGTCTTGTCAACATCGTTTTAACTATGGCAAGCCATCAGGATAAAGTGAACTCATACCTGAAAAATCTACGACTTGAAAACTCTGCCAGGGCTAAGAAGAATGGCGGTAAGGGCAAAGGAAAGCCATCCAAGTCTTTGGGTGTTTCAGAAAAATCCGACAGAGGTGAAAAAGGAGGCAGGTAGGCTATGCTTGGGTGCCTGCTGTACAGTAGTTGTTGTCAGTATGCTTTATGTGCCGTACATACCACACAGTGTGCCGCAAAACTGCTTGTCTGAATACGGGCAAATCTCGAGCTAACTTTAACTTTTAGTTGTAAGAGAGCATTTTCAAGTGTGATGGTTTGAAATTATCGTTTTATCACAATTACCGGAATTTTTTTTTTATTTCTGCTCTAAATGCTCTAAATTTTGTTAAACATTGATTATTGATACTTGACAAAATTCTAATACACAACTTTAGAGTTCAATAAGCCAAGGACAATATTGAAGAGAAGATTGTCTCGTAGAACAGCCCGGAGTCATCAAGTCAACCCTGGGCCCTGAAGTTGGTGACACTAGGCCCTGGAGTCAGTGACCCTACAGATACTTGAGTCCTGCAAGATTGCAAAATTGTAATAAAAAATATGTGTCATTTTTGCGTCCTCAATTCATGCTGTTTAATATTAAATTGCTGATGCAGATGTGCTCTTTTAAGTTCTGAGTAGTTCACTTCATATTCATGCATTGACCCAGGATCAACAGATTCTTAATTGGAATAGGTACGTAGGTCATTTTACTGCAAACTGAGCAGTATACCAGGGGAATCATGATTGAAGGGTATCAACACATGAAAACACTTGTAATTAGCATAATTAGTCAAGTTTCACATCCGATAGTTATGAAAACTGTCAAAGTTTTTTTGTTTCAAAAGTTTCCAATTTTTTACCCTTATTTGTACTGTTTGTGTGCATGTGAATAGGTATATGAAAAGTGTCTGGCCACATATTTTCAAAAATCAAATTAAACCATTAATTAGTCATTGATATTCCATTGCATGGGAAACATTCTGATCCTCTTAGTTTGATCATTTTTTTAGTTTACTTTAGTATTTGAGGATCAGAAATTATGAATACTCATGAAGTGATCCTATTCCATATTGATCTTGTATGATTTGTAATTAGTATGTTAAGGAAACTTGGCAGATTAAGAAAAACTTAGTGAATTTCATTGACCGACTCAATGAAGCTCTTTAATGAACATCATGACCATTAACTAAAATCCATAAAATTTTGTAGTTAATATATCGCTATGTGTCTTCTGCTTTGTGCTATACTTTGGTGTCATCTGGATTAAGTATAGTAATCCGTAGAAAATTAACTCTGGAATGAAGGTGGCAGTACACAACACAATGTCTATGAAGGAATACCTTTCAAGTCAATCACTACCAAAAAATAAAGAGCTCATAAAATGCAACAAATTACCTCATTTCAGAATAGTAATGTTTCATACACAAAGGGAATACTGTCTTTTCTTTCAAATTTTTCACCTAAAGTTTTATCAGAGACATTGTCGTCACCATGCATTTTGGCAATTTTCCAAATCTTTAGTTCATACTTTAGCTGAAACTTGAAAAGTTGGACGTGAGTGTCATATTCGTTGAAGAATATATTACATAGCAGATCACACTTACATTGAAATGACATCGCGTCTACACGCTGTCCTGTTGTTTAGAGTGCAGTGATCGACTCGTGATACTGATCTGCTCTTTATTATTCTCTATACATGTAGGTTAAAGGGAGTAAACAGTCATCCCTACGTGACAGTATTTAGCTTAAAAAATCAAAATGTTGCAATTCTGTTCTCATTTCTCTACCACTAAAGTTTTTTTTTTTTTCCACGATGTTGTTCGATATCAGTGCTGCATAAGCGAGGTGTTTTTTGCTGCAGAACTTTATAAGCAATTCAACCACAAAAATGATATCAGATATTTAAAAAGAGCCCACCATTCATGAATTTCCACATTGGTGGTATATTTTGGGTTTTTCCTGGGGGGGTATACTAATTTAGTTTGGGGTGAATGCATTTTCCCTGCACATATAAGAAGGAAAAACAAAAGTTAAAAACTCACAAACCCACAGCATGACCATTCAAGAGGGAATTCAGCATTTTGTGTGCATGAAATCAAATCATGGACTTTCATCAGCCACAAATTGCAATGTCAACCCTATTATTTTGTCCTCTTAATTGCGTTGTGAAAAAAGGTCATTGAGTGCTCTCATAGTTCTTGGCTTTTTAATTCCATTAGTCACATTCATGTCCAACAGCTTACTTAACTGTTTAAATAAATCTTGGACCAAATGTGCTCGATAGTAAAGCAATGGGAATTGTTAATGTTCAAATAACCAAGGACAGCACCTATCCTCGTCTCTTTAGCTCCTCGTAGTATCTCACAAAATTCACTTAATGCAGACATACCCATAATGGGTAGGGTGTGTTTCTCTCGACAAGGCACAAACATGTACGATGTCATGTGAGGATTGGCTGTTTAAGGTAAGAACAGATGACTTCAGAAAAGTTGGAATCTGTTTAAAACAGTTTACAACTTACAGGTAATACACCTTCATGTACATGTAGATTGCTCAAAGATGGAATGCTTTCAATTTTTTTGTTTTTGTTAAAGGGTTGTCAAAGATAGAATGGAACCGCTGGCTACATCATCAAAGTTGAAAACAAAGGAGGCACTACCCTGTAAAATAAAGTCTAACTTGTCAAGAAGTAGAAGAAGAGTATCTTCAATTGATGAGTAAGTATACCTAATATACCAAAGGTTACAAATACCCTAAGTTTGTGCACTAGCCTTAGCTACAAAGAGAATAGGGAAAGGTGGTGTTGAGTAAAGGGAGGAGGGGGTGGGGGGAAACAGTAAGGATTGAAAGGGGGAACACTGAGGCAAGTATTTTATATCAAGTCTTCTAAATGAGACTACTCTTCTGTGTTGAGAAACGTTCTACAAGGATTTGCTTCTTTTTCAATTTGGAAAAATTGATCGATTTTGATGTAAACACTTCTTCACAAGGCGGGGAGGTGTGGCAGGGGCACTGGAAGGACACCTGAATGAAGTGAGCTTTTTTGGATGGGGTGCCATTCAAGTTTCCTGTTGTACCACTTGAACAGACACCTCCATACACTGCATGATTGCCTTCACTGAGCTAAGACTCTTTGCCCTAAAGGTTTTCAACGAAAATCACAGTTTTTTATGACGTAAGGTAAATCTCAGGCCATTGCCAAATAATGCCATGCAAACAAAATTATGTATGAAAAAAAGTTCAAAAATGTATGGAGGCAATGAAAACAAACTAGATTTAAGGGCTAGGAAGTGCACAGAATATGAAGTGTAGACTGAATAAAATAAGTGTACTGTATAAATTCAAATTTGTGCAATGAATACTTGGTGAAACCTACTGTGAACACAGTAGGGTTCACTAAATTTTATCTGTTTGGACTAGATGATGTTCTAGAATTGCTCATGAGGTTTTGTTTTCGAGTTTCGCCACATGAAAATGTGATGGACTGTCAATGATATTATATATTACCAGCGCCAATTCGTATTTCAGAGTATGTAGATCCGCTAGTAACAGGAAAGTTGGAGACAGTAGGAATGGTGACATGGCGGTACTTGGCACCTGAATCTGTGGTCAGATACTGTCACATCAAAATCGTAAATTAATTGAGACGAGATTGAACATGCTACTCAAACTTTCTCCGTTCTCCGTATCGATGTATGTCGCATCGAGAGGTACGACCGAGGACATGGGCCAGGAAGCATTCAATTATAAACACGCTCCTGTTTCCTAATTCAGGTTGCCTACTGAAGTACTTGTGAAGATTTTCAGGTACCTGACTCCCCATGACCTTATGACCTGTTCCTGTGTCTGCCAAAGATGGATGAAACTAGCCGGAGATGAGTGAGTGATATCGCACCTTCATGTAAATGCTGTTTATATGCTTTCTTTGTCTCCTTTTCTGAACGGGACAATCTGTTTACATTGATGTTGTGACTGGAGGGGGGAGGGCACATCCTCCAGCAGTTTTTCAGAGGGTGCCACAACAGTGAAAGGTAACCAAACGTGGTCGATCTGTCGGCAGAAGTTGTGAGAATGAAAAGACAGGGAAGTCATCGTCGCTGATATGCTAGCTAGCATGGATGTACACGACATGACTCTCCCCACTAAGTGAAGTGTAGCAAAGCTAATGAGGAACTGACCACATCTCATCTCCTGTTTTAACCAATTTTCAGCATTATTTACACATTTGTGTACACTCAAGTGAGTAGTAAGGAGTGCTCACTACTGAGTAGGTAGAAGCAGGGTGGAAATTACAACGGAGAAACCAAGAGAATGTTGGAGTCACTGACCATCACTAATTACAATTCCCTGACTTGCGCCTGCCAGCTAGGTTGGAAAAGAGGGTCTAATGGGCATTTTATCAGCACATATAACTGATGATGGGTGCCACTTGAATCTGTTTATGGATGACTACAGAACTACCTCTTAAGTACTGTGCTGTATGTAGCTTAAAATTGTTTAAATTTCACTAGTCATCACTGATCCATTGAAGAGCAAGAGCAACCCTGTTAAGACAGGATGAGTTCAATACAAGCCTAATACCTGACTGCAGATCACTGTTGTGACCAATCATTAAGTCTTCAGTCTGCCAGAAGGTAGAACCTTTAATGAGTGGTTTGCATTTGTTTCTACTATGCAGTCTACTTTGGCAACCCCTTTACCAGAGGTTCAAGCTTCCCCAGCCCGGCAAACCTGACGCGGTCTACACCACACACGCTGGCATTAAATGGAAGTCTGCCTTCATGGAAAGGTTACTGTTGTATCGTTCATTTCAGACAAATCATAAGGGATTACCTTTAATTGTCTTCAGCTGTTTTGGTGTAGCTCTTGTTACTCCTTTATTCGTATATTGGGAGATGCTCTACAGTATAAAGACTGTTTGCACAGTCCACTAAACATTTTTGTTTCAAGACAATAGTTATATGTTACAGTGACAATTGATAAAGCAATGCACGTTTGTTTGAATCAGTCATGCAGAATGGAGCGTCCTGTCCGGGTTCGTAAACATGCATCTATCTTCCTTTGGCAGTGTCTGCATTGATTTTGAAACTTTTCTTGCAGATGCATCCAAAGGAGGAACACACGGCTTGCGAACCTGCTGAAGAAGAAAGACCCGTACACGACGCTCCCAGCAAATATTGATGTGATGGTTAGGTAAAGTACATTCTTAGTACCAAGATTTCAGTAAACTCTGTGAGTACAGTACATAGCACAAGTACTCTACCCCCCCTCAGCTGTAAACCTTGCTCTGTAAAAGGTATAGACCGTAAATCTTTTCTGATGTTATTGGATGCATTTTGTTTCTTATGCCCTCAGTTCTATTTCTTTTAGTAAAAGTCACATGTTTGCAGCCTCATAAAGTTCAGTGTTTATGAAGAAGTTCCAAGTCGCACGAGAGCTCCTACGTTACGCATTCCAAAAACATGCAACATGGTATAATTGAAAACCTAGCGGTTGCCCCTTGATTTTAACCAATGTTTTGCCACACGTTCTACAGAGGACTGTTTTGTTCTGCATGTTTAAATCAATGTTTATCAATTGATTGATACTTAGTGTGTTAATACTCGTGGAATGTTTGCAGACATTTTACATTATTTTACTTCCTTTTATTTGCTATGTTTGTTATGCACAAGCCCAGAGGCTGTCGAATAATGATCTCCCTTTTCGGTGGTCTTTTAAACTCAGCTATCTTTTAATAATCTGGGGGCCTGTTCTTTAAATGATGTAAGAATATGATTCTCTTTTTTGATTCCTCGCCGAAGGATGGTCATGTCGTGTGTGTGTGTGTATGTGCGTGTGTGATGCCTGCTTGTAAACACGATATCTCAAGAAGCATAACTCTGAGTGATCTCATACTTGGCATGTAGATTGCCCATATTGAGTAGATGATCCTTATTGTTTTTGGTGGAGGTCAAAGGTCATTTGTGGTCACCAGAGGTCAAAAGGTAAATACCTTGAAAATTGCTTGTAAACACGATATCTCCAGAACGATAAATGTGAGAGATCTCATAGTTAGCATGCGGATTGCCCATATCAAGTAGATGATCCCTATTTTTTTTGGCAGAGGTGAAAGGTCATTTGCGGTCATGGGAGGTCAAAATGTGAAAAACTTGAATATACAATATTTAAAGAATGGTACTTCTAGTGAATTTCATTCTTGCAATGTAGAATCCTCTTGTTGATTTGATGGTTCCTACGCATTTTTGTAGAGATGAAATTTAGTTTGGGGTTATTTGACATGGAATGCAATGGCCCATTATGTGAAATTCTGTTTGAAATGTTGTTTCTCACACATGCATCCATGGATTTATATTTAACTTGAACACAATAATCCCTAGGTGGTGCCTCATCTGTGGTGTACAAAAAAGTTTCAGTCTAAGGTCCCATGTGGACCCTATGGTCCATTTTAGGAAATTCTACAAAATGCTTCTCCTCCTACAGATTATGTTGTACTATGTTGATGGTTTGTCACAGTGATACTCAATTGTTGGTCCCTTCAAGGTGTTCAGGAATTGGTAGTCCAAGACCCCATGTGGGCCCAATGGCCCATTTTATGAAATTCTGCAAATTGCTTCTCCTTCTCCCATTAAAGTACCCCTTTAAACTGTCCTACACATCTCAAATATCCCTATCGTGCATGAATGATAATTGAGTAATTGGACAGTGTTAGTTGGTATGCTAACTGAAACCCTTACGTATGTTGACCAGTATATGGACTTAAAGGGGCACTTTGAGTTGTTTCATGAACTTCAGTTAGTCTTCACAAAATATACCTCTTTTAGTAACTGATCAAAATTCAACTAAGAGGGCCCATTATGAGTCACATGTAAATGACCACTAATAAGTGAGTTGCTAATGATTTAAATTGGTTTTGGAAAACTCGTGAAAATGTACTTTTCCACATTAGTACCAATTCATATACACATAGCCAGTACAAACCAATAAGAAAAATTAGTAAAAATTGACAGTTTCCATAATTATTGGATGTGAATAGTTATGCTGATTATAAGCATTGTTATTTGGTAGCACCCATTACAATTTTTACAGCTTTAATTTATTGACAAAGATCAAACTTATGCACTGTTGGTGCACAAGTTTATGAAATTCTGAAAATTGTGCAGTCCTACAGATTCTCTTGTACAATGTTGATGATTAGGTATAATGATACTCAGAGGTGCCTATGATTTGACATAATGATACATAAATGGTGCCTTTAGGATTTTGAGGTATGAGCCTCTGCACCAATGGTGCTCGAGTTAATTTTCAAGGGCCTCATAGCAATTGGGAAAGGCATCACGCCAAAAAATCAAATACGAAAGAGCTGCCACCAATAGCTGTAACTCCACATAATAAAGCGCTCTAATCTTGATTAAATACACATGTTACCTTTTATAAAGTTATTAGACACCACAAAATATATTCTTCCCCTGCAACATCATATCCGTTTGGGAGTTTTCTCATGTTTGTGGGGGTCAAAGGTTATTTGGGGTGACAAAAGGTCAAAACCTTGTATACATGAAATTTTAAGGGTGATAAATGTGAGGGATGTTATACTTAGCTTGTGAATTTAGCATGTTAATGGCCATATAGGGTAGGTGATCCCTATTGTTTTAAGTGAAGGTGAAAGTTCATTTTGGGTCACAAGATTTCAAAAGGTTTTGACCTTACCAAGATAGTGTCTCAAGTAGGCTAACTGTGGTAGATTCATTTTGCTTACAATATATATCATGAGGCAAGGAATCACTAAGCCTTTTGGCTTTCTGGTTTCAAGGAGTTGTCTTTCATGATATGACAAACAACAAGCCTCTAAATTCAAGCAATTTCTGCTTTGTCTACGATCAAATTTGCCTTCGTAACAATCACATTTGTGGCTTTCTACTGTTGTGCACCAATTTTGAGACTTGCTCAGTCAAACTCTGGTACCAAAACTTGTGAATCAATTACATTCTTTTTTCCCTTTTATAATGATGATTAGATGTGAAAGAACTTGGCTTGGAGTCAAATTGGAAGGTGTTTGCCTGTTGATTCTCAGTTTTGTATTCTACAACAGCTCCATCATTGAATAGCCAACAAAAAAAGAAAAATTCCTCAGAAGTTTTTGTTCCAAGATTCGACTTTCTGTTTACAATTGTCATGCATGAGGATCATTGTTTTGAAGATACCTCAAATGCAATCACACTCACCTTGTGCAAGTGCTTCGTTTCACGAAGTTTCTGAGAGTCATACCAAGCCAGGGGTCAAAATTATTAATGACTGTTTGGAACTCCACCAGTAATTAAGGATTCACTACATTCGCCCCCATGGTATTAGTATATGGTTTCATAAATCTCCCATGGTGGTGGTTAAAAAGAGGAGCTTAGTCAGATTTCATCTCCTTTAATCCTTATCTTGATTGTGTGCTTCGAGGGTGCATGCCTCTGGAAACCGAACATCGTGCTTCCTTGAGAGCCATTTGAGAGGCATGAACTTTGAACCACAGTGACTGCCGGTTAATGCTGTTGGTTGGTTCAGAAATCAACTAATTGCTGTTGGCAAGAAGACCTAGTCGATGATGATGGCACCTGTGATCGAGGTTGTGGCCAAAGTACAGCAGATTCTATGAAGCAATGAACTTCTGCCTAGGAATTCAAAATCAAGCTGTTTTCTGATGATGGTGACTCTTTGTGAAAAGAAAAAACAACCTTCCTTAGGTCAAGCCTGGATGATCAGCTGCAGTATCATGGCACTGATGCACTGTTGACTTAAAACTAATCTTGGGAGATTGAAACACTCTCTGACAGTATTTGTGCCCCTTGATTTAATGCTGTTGAAAGTTCAGAAAAAGATACATGCTCTGTTGAATTTTATGTAAGTGCAGTAGTTGGGGGGGGAGGTGGGAGGAAGAAAGAAAGAAATGAATGTGGTGACATACTGGGGTGTGTGTGGAAGGGCGTGAGCTCAGTTTATCCAGTGAGGACTCACAGGCACAATGAACAGCTTTCCTGGATACGTTCATTGGCTCCCAAGTAATGCCGTGAGTTTTTGTAGATATATCACAAATGGACATTACAAAGAGAGAATTCGCAACCCATATAGATGAAAAAAAGTTAGCGTAGATGCTTATGGTTAATCTTGTGTGGATGGTAAACATCGCAAACCTAGCGAAAAACAAAGAGGATTCATGGCTACCGTCCCATGCTGAGACAGGTTCCCTAATCACAAAGTGAAGGTTGAGCAAACCTTCCTGTGGGTCTGCATATACTATTAGGAAGAGCATCAAGGCCAAGCTTCTTGATCACGTTTACGTAAAGGTGGCCAGTATCTTGCTGTGCTGTTCTAACTTTACAGTGAAGGTGCCATATCCCCCAAAAAAGGAGAAAAAAAAAACAGAGAAAAAGGATAATGAAACTTGTGCTCTGAACACACAAAATAGTGACATTCTTTAAAAATTCCCAATGTGAGAGCCATTATTGAAGTTTTAAAAGCAAGATTCAGATATAGTTTACACTTTTTGCTTTGGAAAAAAAAAATGTATCTTGTTCACTTTGCAAAGAACTCTGTACTACTTTCAAATACAGAATTCAGCCTTAAATGTGATATAGACCATCTTAAGAGACTAATCTCATAGCTAGGGTCTCTAAACTTAAATACATGTGAGCAACATTTTTTTAGCCCTACACTTCGATTTATTCTAAGCATGCAGCTTTAATATGTAACTGACATGCTGGAAGCGGGTATTAGTTTGTATTTTCAGAGGACACTTTTTCAAATCAGATTGGAAAGGTTTCACAGTTTTAATACTGATTGAAGCTATCTTATGCACTCCCTCTGATGTGATCTTTTGATGTTATGAAAATTAGAATAAGCTGCCTTAAGTTACTCGGGATCTCAAAAGTTGTGGTTTCTCAAGTTCACCTGAAGGATATATGTGACATACAGTAAATTTAATAATGAATGATACTTTTTGTGCTAAAAGTTGTCTCTCTTTGAAAGCCCCTGTCCACACACTGCCGGATCAGTCCAACGGACAAGAGGCAGATTGTGATGTTTAGATCCGTCAATGTCCGTACAGTATGTTTGACATTTGCTGTATGTCCTGTGCATTTCCTGCAATGACTATGTTCGGCAGGTCATGCCCAGTCCAGTGTTTGCTTGCACACATCTTGTAACGGATTGTAGCAGAGACTGCAAAGGAAGACAGCTTGCTTTGCGTCTGGTACATGTTTGTTCTTTACCGATCTATATCCCAAAGATATGCATTTCTTAGTCATTCATAATGTTCCTCTAGAGTATGTTTTTGGTGGTGTTCATCGGTAATGGCGACTGATTGGGTATTGTAAAGTCAGGTCACTCATCATGGGCATGACAGTTGCAAAAAAGTTTCTGCAGGTACACTTCGAATTTTCAAATGGACTGCTCATTTTGCTGTTGAAGAAAACAACAGTTGTACTGTGGTGTATATTTAGCCTATCAATGTGTGACAGGCCTCTGCCTTTAACATGTAAGCATACACGTTTTACAGTAGCCCTCATATTTGGAGACAGGGATACATACTGTTAATTGAATACTTAGCAAGGTGACAGTTCAGTACTGGCAGTCCTAGTAGGTGGTATTCTAGATTTGTTAAATGTTGTATTTCATTTATGAAGAAATGTCGCGTTAACATTTCAAACAGGTGCTGTGAACTTTTGGTGTTTTAATTCTCTTTTTTTATAACAGTCTCTCTCTTTTTTGTTTTTGTTTCTCTTTTACCAAACTTTTCCTCTCTGTACTTTATGGCAGAAATCTGTTTATGAATCTTTGTGTGGAAGTGCATTTGAAATCCAATGTTAGCTTGTTTCCTATAATTTTGCCATCAGGAAATTTGATGTGAAGTGGAACCTGGTCATTACAGACAAGAATGACGTCGAGCACGTTTTTCTCAACTCAGATGCTTTCAACTTTAATACCTCGTTAACAGTCAGATGGTACAGCCTAGAGTTCCCTCCTGCAGAAGAGGCCAGAAGTCTACGTTTTTCTTCCAGGGTGCCGATGCTGTTTGAAAAGGATGGATCGCCTCTTCCAGGAAGGTAAGAACCAACAGAAGCAATGTTGTTCTTCGCTGCATTTTGTCCATGCTGTTCATTCGCCGGAGATAGGCTGCCTGATGAATCCATTTAGCTTGTCACTTTTTGTATGCATGTTAAAAATATAGTTTTAGTACCCTACAGTTCGATGAAAATTTTTTCTCTCTTTCTGTTATCTCTCTAACTTGCCTTAATTTTTTTCTCAGTAAATATGCAAAATAGCAACTTAAAATGATCCATAATTTTGTCCAATTGTTTGGGTTTGGTGGTTCTCATTTTGCCATCTGTACTTGTTAGTGTACTACTTGTGTGCTTCTTAAGGACTAGTTCCAGGAAAGAACCCAGTTATCTCAAGCATTTCCATTCACAGAAATCAGGTAAATTGTGTACTTGTTGTATCGGAACATATGGTACCTTGAAATGAACCTATTATTACATCTTGAAGTTTGAAACCCATGAGGCTATAGAATTTGGAAAGTTTGGAGCTATCACACACACACACGCACCCACACACACACACACACACAGTTCGGTGACAGTGTACTGTGTGGCAGGCCAAGCGTAACGCCATACATGATAATCTTCTGCATGCATATTGTTGGCTTAGTCGTTCCTTATCATACAAGATTCGCTTATCAATAGATCGTCGTTCACCTATCAATAGCTCATGATTAAAGACATGGATAGATTTCACCCAACAATTCAGCATTTCTTTGGGGGAATTTGGCTAAACTTGAGCCTATTCAATTCTAGCAGAATGTAGTTGACTTGAGAGCAGAGTGTCATTTAATTGTTTTGGGGCAGAATTACGAAATTGTTTTACAATTACCAAGTTTGTTTTGCTGAGGAGAGTAAATATTGCATATGAGATTTTTACTTTTAATGTACATTTGATTTAGATAATGCTCCTCTTCAAGTGGTCTCACACCGGTGCCAAAATTTATGAAGAACTGAAACAAAAGTTGCTCTCAAGTAACACAATGGCCTAGTGAATGGACTGATAGTTAAACCAGAATGCAGAAATGCATTGTGGTTTCGATGATCTATTTAAGAGAAATTTTTTTCTGAATCTGATATAATAGCATTAGTATGTGTCACATTTGTCACCTTTTCACAATTTGACCCCTGTTGACCCCAAATGACCTTTGACCTTCACAAAAAACGATAGGGTTCCTCTACTCAATATGGTACAACTACATACAAAACATGAGATCTCTACAAGCTTCCTTTCTTGAGATATCGTGTTTTCAAGGTTTTCAAAACTTGACCCCTGATGACCCCAAATGACCTTTGACCCCTACCATAAACAATAGGATTCTTCTTCTCAATATGGCACACCTACATACTAAATATGAGATCTCTACAAGCTTCCTTTCTTGAGATATTGTGTTTTCAAGGTTTTCACAATTTGACCTCTGTTGACCCCAAATGACCTTTGACCTTCACCAAAAACAATAGGATTCTTCTTCTCAATATGGCACACCTACATACTAAATATGAGATCGCTACAAGCTTCCTTTCTTGAGATATCGTGTTTTCAAGGTTTTCACATTTTGACCCCTGTTGACCCCAAATGACCTTTGACCTCCACCAAAAACAACAGGGTTTTTCTTCCTAATGTGGT
The DNA here is from genome assembly GCA_021234535.1 of Stichopus chloronotus. Lineage (NCBI taxonomy): Eukaryota > Metazoa > Echinodermata > Holothuroidea > Aspidochirotida > Stichopodidae > Stichopus > Stichopus chloronotus. The sequence goes on along the minus strand of CM037832.1, from coordinate 26,231,227 downwards.
ACACCTACATACTAAATATGAGATTTGTCCAACCTCCCCTTCGTGAGATATCGTGTTTACAAGGTTTTCACCATTTGATCCCTGTTGACCCCAAATGACTCTGACCTCCACCAAAAACAATATGGCCCCTATACTTAACATTGTACAACTACATACAAAACATGAGATCTCTACAAGCTTCCTTCCTTGAGATATCGTGTTTTCAAGGTTTTCAAAATTTGACCCCTGTTAACCCTAAATTACCTTTGACCTCCACCAAAAACAATCGGGTTCTCCTTCTCAATATGGTACACCTACATACCAAATATGAGATCTGTCCAAGCTTCCTTTCTTGAGATATTGTGTTTACAAGGTTTTCACATTTTGACCCCTGTTGACCCCAACTGACCTTTGACCTCCACCAAAAACAATAGGGTTCTTCTTCTCAATATGGTACACCTACATACTAAACATGAGATCTGTCCAAGCTTCCCTTCTTGAGATATCGTGTTTACAAGGTTTTCATATTTTGACCCCTGTTGACCCCAAATGACCTTTGACCTCCACCAAAAACAATAGGGTTCTTCTTCTCAATGTGGTACACCTACCTACCAAACATGAGATCTGTCCATGCTTCCCTTCTTGAGATATCGTGTTTACAAGGTAGAGCGTCACGGACATACATACACACACACATACACACACCCTCACACACACATACACACACACATACACATACATACACATATGCATGATTACAAAGGTTACGATTATCATCGAAACCAAAAATATGGAAGGCTGTCTCTTGAGCGTCTACCAGTTTATTCCTTTGAAATACCTGCTATGGAATTTTAGGAGCAATTGTGGAAGAATCCTGCAAATCGGTGAAAGTAAAATGGACTCCGACAGTGTAGCGAAAGAATGGAAGCTTACAGTCGTTGTCAAGTTACAGAACACCATTAAATGTTGTACTTCTTTGTAAGTATGCTTTCACTGGTTCTTAAAATCAGAACCAGGTGCCTTCTGACTTGTGTCTGTTCGGTTACCGGCGTACCTAAGGAAAATGCATGATCTATTGTCCATTGATGTTTCTAAATGGTTTAATGTGGTTCATAATAATATAAATGGAGACATCATATTGAGTATGTGATAAAATGATAACTTAAGTTTTGTCTCAAATTAAACCTGATACACATTGCTTCACAGCTCATTGAGTTACCATTGGTAACATGTGTCAGATGTGATAGACAATATCCAGTATATTGACCTATAGATGTGTTGTTGCTGACTTTATGAAGGTGAACTTGTAATTCTGGAACCAGGTAGTACATATAGGGGCACCAGGGGGTGTGGAAACATTGTTAAAGCAGATAACTGTTCACAAAATCTGACGAACAATCATGACAAACATGCAAGATGGCAACAATAAAGAACACAATTCCCTTTCTTACCCCTTGTTTGCATGTGTTCTTCTTTCAATCAAGTCTCACAAAAAATAAATGATATGTGGGTGGGGGGGAGCCTGCCAATTGGGTGACTCTCACGTAGTTTTTGTTTGCTCATACTTGACATCCACGTAAGTCATGACCTCTAAGTTTGCTTCATTTACTTCATGTTGCTCGAGTTGAACCTCCATTAGTAGTTTCAAGACGGAAATTAAATTGTTCTGCCTTTTCATTTTTGTTTGAGCTGCTGCACCCATGTGATTTCTGGAAGAATTGCAGTCATTAAGGTTTTCAGGGTCTAAGCTTGCTTTGTAAGCACAGATAAATACCTTGCAATTTTAAGGCTTCTGGAATATTGTAACAAATGTGTGTGTGCACAGTGGAGGGGGGTCATATCTTATCCAAATACAAAAAAAAAAAAAAACGAATCAAGCAAGACAATTTTTAAGGCTTCTCACAGTTGGCTCACAGTTTACTCACAGTTGTAGTTTACCAAACTTTTCCATAAATTGTGCGTGAAAAAAATTGACATTTTCGGTAAATTTGAAAGAGCACAATCAACTTAAGAAGACACCAATGGCGCTTGCAAAATATACAATTTCATATTTGTCCAATCTCCAGTTATACCATTAGGTGTGAACATGACTGAGTGGGAGAACCAGCAAGTGGTTATTCCACTAGGTTAATAGTTACACCATTGGAAGATAACACCATGACTTGGTTCAACCATTGGGTGATACATACCACTGTGCTGAATCATGTGAATAGATTCATTCAACAGAATGCAGCAAGAATGATTTATAGAATCCACATCTACAGTATTCCGTTGGGTATCCAGATTCACCAGTCATTCACCTTTAAGGCTAATTCCTTTCACTATATATATATTTTTTTGTTATGGATTCTGTTTAAATGACTAATTCTTTTTATTTAGTTTTGCGCTGTCTTTGCTGTTGATTCACAGTCCTCAGAAAACGTCGTTACTGCTCAACATTCCGTGGACGGCCAAACAGGAACAAAAAGTGGAGCTTGATGATGAAACCTTACAACTTCAGATAATTCATCCTGGTTTGTTGGTAGCAATGTGGAAGGTAAGGGTTATCAATGCTAAACTATTGATGTAATCCTAGGTGTGTGGTAACCATAACAATCACTAGAGATTCCCCTTGATACATTGCACCACTTTGAATCTCATTATCAGTAATTCTAAAAATTCTTAGATCCTTCCGGCCCCGTGTCAGTTTAGAAAAATATCCACTACCACGCAAAATTTGCCCCTCGAGAAACCACGCACATGCCACCTTTGGTAAAATATTATGTTAGTGGTCGATAGAAATCTTATTATCAGCTTAAATTTATACCTGTGCTTTTTTTTCTTGGACTTTTACACAACTCTAAACATATCAAAGAGCAGTAGGAGTTGTCAGGTGCTTGAAGTTTGAGCCCTGTGAAAAGTTTGCGCATGAAAGATCGTGTTTGTGGGACGTTCCACTCTTACTGTGGAAGAGATGTGGTGTGATTCACGTGTCATGTGTCATATGACCACCTTGAAGGGAAAACGTAGATGGCAAACCTTCTACAGTACGTCTTCTCAACAAATGGCCTACTGGGTTAGTAGAGTTTCATCCTTGGTGAAGTGATTGCAGTGAAAAACTTGTTTGGTCTGGGTAGCAAAAATTCCAGTGAAGAGCTCGGATGAGGACATACGATATGTGTGGAAGTGACCGTGGTGATAGATTTTTGAATATTTTATAAATGTCAAGTGTTCTGCACAGAGTGAGTCAGAAAATAGATAAAAAAAATATATATATGTATATATATATCATTTGAATTCAGAAGAGCATATTTCAGATATAGTAGACCTCAAAATTAGATTGTTAAAAAATTATTGAAAAGCATGGAGCAGATTCTGCTGGAAGTATATGCAGTGCCTTTGTTTCTGTGCATCATATCTTTGATGATTACAAACATTTGTGGCATAATATTTTCTTCAAACATGCGAGAGCTATCTGTCCCTTTAAATTCACCAGCCCTTGCATTTTTGCTTTGAATAAAAAGAGGAAATTTTCCTTTAATTTATACTGGCATACATAGGTAATGCCTTCGTGGTGTATTTACAGTTTTAATGCAACAAATTTGCACGTAGAACATTGGATGCAAAGGACTAGAAAGAACAGGACACTCTATGCATGCTTCCATGGACATGCAGATGCACTGTTTGTTTCTTCAAGTTTACATTTACTTTGAAAAGTAATCTTTTAATCTATTAAACTAATAAGTCAGTCCCAAATGTCACAAGAAATCAGGGTCTTTTTTTTTGGTTTGTCTAGTATGGTATTGTTCAGTATAGAATCATTTTACAGTTAGTTAACATGTCTGGCAAATTCTGTTATCTATGAAGTTACAGTACATTGACCAGAAATATTTGACAGTTAAGTAGCAGGCATCTATTTCTAAAATAGAATTAGACTATTTTCCTGCCAGTTAATTTGATTTTTGTCTCTTCTAAGTTTTCCATTTACCCTCTTTTTCTTGGTACCAACAGGATGGTGGCGGTATTGCATTCGTTTCCTTGAGTCTTCACAAGTTTACTTTAATGGAGAGGATGCTTTATGGCAGTCCTGGAAGGTATTCTAGATTTTCCCTGTAGTGTATTTAATGTCTATGATTGAAACCTAATGTTAGAAGGTGTGCAGCTCATCGTGCCAGTGGAAATGACACACTGGAGGGAGGGGGAGACGGGTAGGGGAGAGAAATTGGTAATTGGAAGAACCTGAGCAGTAATTGATTCGTCATGTGATGTGATGGAAAGTGGTCTATGAAGGGGTCATGTGGTGGAAAATATGGAACAATGAAATGGACTCTAGGTGTTGCATTATGATACTGCAGTGTGTGATGTTCTGTCTCACATCTAGGTCTTTGCCATCATGTGGTGTGTATTGTTATAGATGGAATGTTTGACTGTACAATGCAGTGATCTGCCACTGCTGATCTCGACTGGTCGGGTCCGACCTTGACGAAAAACTGCGGAGCATATCTAAGCTAAGTGGCCAACTTTTCTGACTGGTGCCACATAGCAAACACTCCGAAGAAACTAACCATTTTAGGCTGAAAAGTGTCCCAAGCAGAGTCTTTCTGGGATTCAAATTTTCAGGCAAAGTCCCCAACACTTGTATGCATCTCACAAGACCAAGATTGTGCCATTTTAAACAATTAAAGCATTATATTGGAGAAAACATTTCATGTGCATACCATGCAAGTCGATGGTGGCACTATGCTAAGATGGTCCTGCTGGCACTCCATCTGCCTTCGGCAGACCTTTGGTGAGGAAATAGTTGGTGTGTTTGTGATAATGGAATGCTATGGGCTAGGATCTGATACATCTATCCTGACGACACGGAGTATGGTGTGATGGAACAGATTGGAATCTTGAGGGTGGAAATGAATATGGCACAGGAGAGAGCAGGATGAAATTGAGTTTTAGTTGGATTCGATGGAACGGCCTTTGAAATGATGTAATGCGGTGGGATGAGGTAAAAAACAAATAAGTATAGATATGGTCTGGTATGAATTTAATTTTGGATGTGACATGATGTAACAGAAGCAGAACTGATTAGATGGAGTGTTTGGAAGGCTGGTTGTAAATAAATGCATTGTTATTACATGTTGATGTGATTGGATGGAACAGACTTTGATGTGATGTATTTTGCGGTAATGAGGTGGGATGGTTCACTATTGATAATGCGAGGTGATTAACTTAGATATATTTTAAATTTCAATGTGATGTAATGCTCTGTTGTGAGGTGGAATGGTATAATGTTAATGATGGGGGGTGACTAACTTCAAAGTATTTTGGATTTTGATGTTGATATAATGGACACTGTATGATGATGGATGGTATGCTTGTGATGATGTGGAATGGAGTAACTTTAAATATTTTGGATTTTGATGTGATGTAATGCACTGTGATGGGGTGGGATGGTATACTGGTAATGAGGTGGGATGGTATACTGGTAATGATGTGGGATGGAGTAACTTTAAAATATTTTGGATTTTGATGCTGTGTGAAGGACCATGCAGCTAGAATCAAATAGACTCAATTTAGCCAAAGGTCCTTAAAGTTTTAAGGTAGAAAAGGTGAAACACTTGATTGTCATGTGAATTCTGTTCGTGTCTCGTTGTAATCTATTGCAACCATTGCATGATAACAAACCATGAATTTTCATAATTGGAAGACATTTAGAAGAGTATCTTACACGGTGTTAAGCTTGGATTGTTCAAATGTCATCATATTACTGTACTGCATGTGTGTGATAGACCTCTGTATGATGTGAATGCCTGGTTGAAAAATAATTGCAAGTTATTATTACTATTATGGCGAATTATTCAAGTTGAAGTTCTAGGTGGTTACATGTATGCTATTTGGACGAGTATCAGTACTTGAAAGGGCACCCTCAGTTTCTTTTTCACTTCATTAAGTCCCTTCTTTGTCAACTTTCTTTTTACTTTTTGACCTTGCAGTATTTACCAACACATCCACACCAAACCAACACCAGATGATGTTGATTCTCAATATGGTAAATATCTGCTGTAACTTCTTTCAAACTAACTCTAGACTTGGGATGTAAGTTTAAAGATATGATTCCTCATGTTGCGTGTGTCGAATACCATGTTGAACATAAATGGGAAGATATCCTGGAAAATTTTCTCAAGCTTGTCTTTGAAATTGTGCTCTGATTTGACCTTAGGCTGTCTGCGATCTTGCATGAGTCTCAGGATCCAACCTTGTCACTTCTTGTTGCCATTGCTTGATGTCCTATCTAAAGGATTTCACAACTGACTGTCGTTTGCTCATGAAAAAAATATCTGTAAACTTTACGTTTCAGGCTTACATGACTTTCAGTGCAACATTGAGCTCAGGCAACAGAGGGCACTATGCTGGAGTGAACGTTTCACCGGTCTCCACTGTCCCAAGGAAGATATAAGTAAGAATCTATTACATAACACTACCTGAGAAATTTTCTATGCAGACTCCTCTTTTTTATTATTTATCAAAGGCTTTTCACATTTCAAAATGTCATTATAGGGGCCCACTAGCCAATCTTCCAAACCTGCCAATAGCAGATCGGGGAGAAAGATTCTCTGCTCCAGAGCACATGATTAGTTTATTTTCTCTATCTTTTCATGGTCATTCCCTTTGCATTTGCAGTGATCGAGTAAAGAGGCACTCATCTTAATAATGCAGGACAGCATCACATGTTTGGGTGGGTCATAACAGTTGGGTTGTCAACAGCAAAGCAGTCCACAGACCTTGTTAGGGACCATTTATTCACCCGTGGCTTAACTCTGCAGCAATTTTTTTGAAAAGTTAGTGGCAAGAATCAATAAAGTGTGGTGTCAGGTTGATGGAATGGAAACATGGTATGATGAGAGGGACAGAAAATACAAACAGTGCTCATTGTTTTTTATTCGATCTTGCACTGCATGTGTGAAGGAGAAAAGCAATTGGTAGAAAAGAAAACGAATGTTTTATTGTATACTGACCCTGGCTAGATTCGAGAGTAATAATCACAGTGTTTCTGGAAAGCAATGGCTGACAGGTTTGAGGTCTGACATTGCTATTGTAGAGAACCAAAACAAGTACCAAATGTATAACATTGGGCATTCACTGGTAAGCTGTTCTCTGCCCTGGTCTTGGTACTTCTTTGTGAAGTAAAGCCAAAGAGAAATTAACTAAGCAAAGCCCTTTGATATGTTTTGTTTAGCAGCAATATCAGCAAATGTGTTCTTTCATTGTTGACCATCTTTTCAATCATGTGTAAGTAGTTAAAATGTGGCCACTGTGTTTCACACTTACTGCTATTTTGACTAAATCCAACTGTGATTTTTTGAACTAGATATGGTGGGTCACCCAGGGAAAGGTATAGCAGACAATTCCATGCTATGGAATGTCCTTTCCTAAATACCTGATCTATGAGCCTTCGATCAGATTTTCAAACTGCAGACAGGAAATATGAACAATTGGTCAGGATCAACTCCAGAAATAAACATTGCATGCATTGCTGCACATTTTCTGTATAAATCTGTAAGGGGCATTTGGCGACATGTTCTCTTCTTATATTTTGTGTCATCTTCAGAAGATGGTCTTGTCAAATTTCGATTGATCAGATATGAGGAACAGCGAGAACACGCCAAGCTGACCAAGAAATTACGTCTGCCGTGGAAAACGGACATGTTCAAAGGTGTATTCCCTGTAAGTGCAGACTTAACAGTGACCACCACATGTTATGTTGCATTATGAAAAAGGCAGTGAGCAAAACTTTATGCCTTTTCTTGGTAAACAATTAGCCTTTCTTACGGTGTGAAAAATATTTCCATCTCTTTGCATATATATGTGTTTATCTTGATCAGGGAGCCTGGTGAGCAGAAAAGTAAATTCAGATAATCTAGAGATTGATGACTGGGCAATCATTGCGGTGTTGGCACCTCACGTATAGTACATGTCAGGGACTGTAAGTTGGCATCCTGTTTGATCCTTTAAGTGTGAAAGTTCGTTTGCACATTTCATGTAGTTTTGCGCAGAAAAATAATGGTAAAGGACAAAGAGAAAATTCGTAGTTGCTTTTTAGAACATACATGTAGACAAGGTAATCAACAGGATCTCAGAATTGTGCAGACGAGTATCCCAGCATGACACTTATGAACTGAGTGACTTTGACAATAAAGTAGCAAACTGTGTCTGTCACTGCGATTTGTAAACCGTAGTGACCGTGAAATTCTATATCTATAGACATTATGAGCTGATCAGTTACTTTCAAAACTGTAAAGTAAAAGTCATAGAAATTTTAACTTTCTGATTTGCTTTCCCGGAAGCTACTTTCCTTTTCACTGTCACCACAAACACTTCCCATGTGAATACATAGTTGAAAAAGTCTCGTTATTGAGTAATAGCACCAGTTTCTGAAGTTCAAACTTTGAACTGGTCGCTAACCCATTTTGTTTGTATCCACAACAGTGTACAGCAGTGTAAGTGTGTGCACAGCACCCATGAGACATGCCGGAGGATGTCAGCAAATGAATCTATTTTTCACTTTGGTCAGAAATAAACATCACATAGGTGATTGGTGGAGTTTTAAACGGCGGTTGTGTGTGATTAATATCCACGAAGTAAATCGCTAGACGGACTTCTGTTTGAGAATCACGTGTATGCCTTTATTTGCTTAGTGATCAACTTTGTTATTGAGCTTTGCCATTTTACTTCAATAATTCATGACAAAAACTGTGACTGGAATCACAGGATTTCAGGAAATTTCAGAAACTTTGCCATTGAAACTGTCCACTGAATATCCGAGGGTAGAAAAATTTCCCAATGTGTTGCAGTCCATTGATGCCAGTGCTCATATATCAGCCTCATAAAGCCCAAGACTGAGTTTGCCATCAAATTGGAATGGCAAAAGCAAGTGATGTCCCATTTTCCTCAAGCAAAATCAAACCAGTAGAATGATTTTTTGGACAAAAGAACTGCAAACGCCATCAAACATTGACAACTTACTATGTACAAATAAATTTCTGTTTTACGATTGCCTCATGAATAGACATAGGCCAGATATGTAAATTTGTGACCCCCAGCAAAGGCTGTATGTTATCCTTGTTCTGGTAACCTTCATCTTAAGGACGTGAGAATATTTTATGCATGCCTGAAGGGTTTTCTTTTGGAAGCATGTATTGTCTTCGTTAAAAAAATTATTGATGTCACTCGCCAATGTGAAACCCATTAACACAAATATGCATAACGACAGAAATACTGGCACTGCGCAACACTCCTCATCATCGGTTTTGCATTTTCATCAAACTTTGAAAAGCCTTATTCATGATGAAACTGTCCCTTTAAAAATGTGTAACATGTTCAGGCTCTACTGCATTACACATTGACACCTCTGGTGGGGGGGGGCGGGAATAAGACACTCTGCAGCCTTAAGATCTAACACGGGTATTTGCAGAGGTTTCTGCTCAATGAAGCATTTGCTAATTCATGATTTCCGAATTGCGGTTCAGAATGAATGCCAAAACACTGGGAGGCACAGATAAGTTGACAAGTTTGACAGCTGACCATACTCCACACCACCTTTGATGTTACGAGGTATTTATGTAGGAATTTTTGGAAGAACAGACACTGCAGACACTGTTTCAAAAATGGTAATAGATACAAATGCTGTCTCAATGGATTTTGATCCAGGGTTTTACTCTGCAACTGAAATGAAACCACCTTTCTTCTGGATGAATATTTCTCTGGGTCTTTCATTAGACCAGTTGAATCTAATTTCTGGCTGACTGTCTCTTTATTGTGACTGTTGATGAACTCGCCGAATGCTTCACGAGATGATTATCTCCTTTTGACTGAAAAGTGAAAGATACCAGCAAACAAATCGATAGAAAATGGTGGCAAAATCAGTCCGCCGTCCGGCTGATCCATTCATGCGTCGTTGCTTCCTGAAGAGATTACATCGTTACACATTCGCCTTGTCATGGTTGTTGTCCCTCAGATGTCGATCGGCCATGAAGTGAGTTCAATCAGTTGGCTGTCATGTCACAACATCACCAACCTCACTGTCCATTCATTGTTTATGTCACGCAGTACGGTTGCGGCATCCTGACTTCATTTATTTCTTCTTTTTTTTTCCCTTCTATCGCAGGATCTGTGTTTGCTTGACGTTACTCTCTTCGATGAATTTAACCAACCTTTCTGGTTTATCAGGTAAAATGGATTTATTTATGTAGGCGTATTGGTATAGCCCATCAAAGTAATTTTTCCCTTCCCTCACCCTGTTGAGCCACCCAGTCCATTCATCCTGTCCAACGACCGTGTTAAGCCACGTGATCCAACCGCCCAGTCTAGCCGCCCGGTCCAACTCCCTAGTCCAGCCGCCCACTCCAATTCCCCTGTCCAGCTACCCGGTCCAACCACCCTTCTTGGAGTAATTTTCCACTAGTAATAATTGATCGCTAGGAAAAGAAAGAACAACAAGGTAGTTTAGCAGATCTGATGTGATTTTGTCGCATATATTGCTTGCGATAAACTCAAGAAAATAACAATTAGGTGAAAATGATTTTATTAGGCTGAATGGAAAAGAAGGAAAATTGAAGGATGTTTCTTAACCCAGTGATGAAAGTGACCTAGGAAATGTTTAGAATGACTTAGGCTGGATCTGAAGATCTACAGCAAGCATATACTTAATGTACTCAGCATCTGTTTCTCTTAACAAATGAATAAAAACTTGATAGAATAAAAATTAGGTGAAAAGGATTTCATTACACTGAATGGAAAAGAAGAAAAATTAAAATATGTTTCTTAACTCAGTGAAGCAAGTGACCCAGAAATGTTTATAATCAGTAAGTCTGGATTTGAAAACCTACAGCAGGCATGTATGTAATGTACTCAGCATCTGTTTCCTTTGAATGAACTAATGAATGCCAATTTTTGAAGGAAAAAAAAATGCTGACAGCTTTTGTAATCTGAAAAAAAAATTTGCTGGATAGTTTATCAATAGCAAGACAGGATTACCTTAAGGAATATATGACTGGCTTAAACTCGAACAGGGATTACCTTGTAGCTTTCCTCAGGATAAAGTCCTTGTAAGTGCCTATTAATAGAAAAGAAAGAAAAGACACAAAAATTGAATTGTGAGAATCCAGCACTGTTCCTTTGAGCATTGTTTTTTTTTTATTGTTGTTTATAATATCACAGATAATGATCTTCGATGACACAGCCTATTTTTTTTTTAAATATTTATGTAAGTTTTTTTTCAGCAAGAAAAAGAAAAAAAGGACAGGAAGAAAAAAGGACAAAGAGTACGTACTGGCCACGATGGAAAAAAAAAAGAAATAAATGTTGATATATTTTTTTTATAAGTAGAATCTGCTTGCTGCAGGCCAGCATGAAGTAATAATTATGAGTAGAGTCACAGTCAGCACATGCAGGTACATGTGCATGGGTTTTGCACGTGGGCATGGTTGTGATTGAGTGAGACAGTACTTTGTAAGTTCATTATCAATATTTAGTTCTCGTTTGTTAAACTCTTCGACTTCTTGCATAGTCATTGGCACGTTTACTTTGATTTCTCCTTTCTTTTCTTGATCCACATCTTGCTTTTTTTCTTTTCTCTCTGCTTCAGCCATCCTGTAGAAGTCATGAAAGAAGAACCCAACCAAGGTTAGTATTGTACCTGTGGTGTACCTACTCAGGCGTGGGTACTTGACCAGGAAGCATTAATCGTCTTCAAGTCCAGATCGTGGTACTGACATTTTCATGCGATGTCGTAGATGTTTATCCGAATCCACCACGGCATTAAATCAAAAACAGTAACTGTAAATTGATAATGGGTTGTTTTAATATTCCATTTAAAAATGATAGTACCGAGTGATTGAAAAAAGAAGCAGGTGTATGGATGAGGCTTCTTTTTAAAATTGTTAGATATTTTCTTTAAGAACATGGTTGCAACCTGGAAAATTATTTCTGCATGATTTTAGTTATTGTGTATTGCAATTTAAATAGGTAGTGTCTACGTCGAAAGCATGTAATTTGTAACCGGTACCTGTCATGTGCCTGGGTTCGCGTGAAACCTGTCAGTAACACTGGAGTTTGACAGTAACGTTAACCCCACAGTAAGTGCGGATGGGTGTACCTACTTTGAAAACGGCAAACCTTGAAATTGTCACAAGAAAAACCTGGAAATCACATTTGCAAACTTTGAGTTGTAAAAGATGTCTTTTTGTATTATGAAAGTGTTCTTTAAACTAAGAACATTTTTTTTTTCCCCTCACTCCCTAAGTGTTATCTCCTGTAGGATTATGTTTTGCTAAATTAGTAAGCAACGATCTTTGATATAAACACCTGATGTTGCATCAAAGAGATTTACTGTGAGGTGTGACATTTCCTCTGCGAGACAAGGATGGAATAGACCGTGACTAGGCTCACGGTGAGACCACTAGAGTTGCCAAGTCTTCATATCAGATGTAACAGATAACATCTGATAGTTACCGAGAGTAGTGTTGTCGTCCACTTCATGAATGAACTGGGTAGTACTTTTGGAACCAACGTATCGAAGGCAGTTCCGCCCATTGGCTAGTCTTCCCCGGTCTGCCAGTAGTTGAGCAAGGAAGAAAGATTTCTTCTGCTGCAGTGCACTTAACCAGAAAACTGTCCAAATGATAGTTTAGAGGCACACATCTCAATAGTAGTACTAGTGCAGTTGGGCTGTATCACGTATATTAAACTCAGAGAAAACACACTGGTGTGACTTTTGATGAACGGTATCTCCTTGAGGCTTTCACATGTTCATGATTACTGTACTTACCAGTGATTTGGATAAGTTCTGCATCACTCCAACATTGCGAAGTGAGAAATAAAAGTGCAGTGGTCATGTAATAGTCTTGCTGTGGTTAATTGTCAAAGTAATGTCTGCAGGCTCACTGATGACATTGATTTTCTTCCTGCAGGTTCCTTATTGTATCACGGAGAACACTTTGACATTCGGTACTCGGACGAGATCGGCAATGTTCACTTCAGAGTGGTCAGGGTAAGCCAAATTCAGTTTCTATTTGTACCGTGTGTGTATCGTGTGTTGGAGTTTTTGTTAAATGTTATTGATCAGTTTCCTAGAAGAGGTAGTGGAATGTCAGAAATGAGGACCAGTAACATGCCATATGTGGTTAGCATATGGAACAGCAAGACTAGCTAGTGTGGTATTGCTAGGCGTGGCTAAGAAGATGAAGTGGGGATGGACTTGAGTGGGTATGGGCGTAGATTTGATAGTGAAAGTGGGGGGGAGGACATCTGGCCTGAAAGGTTTTTCCTAAAAGACAACATAAGTTGGCAGAATGAAAAACTATATGGGGAGGGTGAGTGCTGGCACTATTAAAGTATCTAAACAGAGCTCCACCATCGGTTGGTGTGGAGTGAACAAGAAAATTTGGGGCCTTGCAAACCTCCCAAGTGGCCGGAGATGGCACCTCCCATGTGTTCTAAGCTGCATGTATCCAGCCTTTAAATATGGATCTTATGTATGCAATTTTTCAATCATGAGGAAATTCCAGCTATGACAAAATACATCAGATGGGTTGAGATAATAAGTCATGTAAAAAGTCATATAATTGAATAATGCATCCTCTTTTATTTTTTAACACTAAAGCAAATGCTGCAGCTGAACATACTCCCCTTTCCCTCCCAGCATTGTTGGATTAAAATCTTGACTCTTAAAATCAATTTTCCACGAACACGATTGAAAGTCTTCTGGCTTCCTGCTAGCATTTGTGTACTCTATAAGGAGCACATGAAATGCGTGAGCACATCTATGTAGTGTCCAGAGTCTAGGACCCCAGCTGGGGCTAGATCTGGAACCTTTTATAGGGATCCAGATTCGTGGTTCTTTGCATATCAAAATGGTGAAACAGTTGCAGCTGCATAGGTACAATAAGACTAACCCTAATGTTTTCCCTCCATTTGCATTTGTCACAAAAATGGAAAAATATTTTAAAGTTGTGCATATTAGTTATATCCTCAGTTTATAGCCACAAACCCCCTCCCCTGTTTTGCTGATTAGCTTATAGCTTAGGTTAAGTTTTAGTTTTATCACAAAGAAAACAGAATTATGTAAGCTACAGCAGTAAGCCTGAGACTCCCTGTTCCCCTGCCACTAGTAGTGTAAGTAGAGTTTAAGCAAAGAATTGAAATGGTGGGAGTAATAACTCCGTTGAGGTTGTATACATTCTCTACACAGACTTGTGTCGGGTACCAAAAAAAAAAAATTGATAAAAGATACCTCGCAGATTGCAGAAAATGGCACTCATCAGTCTCTCTGGCATTGTAATTTCTGCTAAATTTTGTTTATTTCTTAGAACATAAGTCAGCAAATTTACACCTTTACTAAGAATAATGTATATTGCTGTTATTTTTTTACTTCAGGTTTCAAAAAGTGGGGGGGACAACAAATGTGTTAGTGCCCCCTCCTCTTAAAAAAGTGAAGGAGACACATCCACCCATCCCCCAAATTGGTTCCCGTGGTACTGGGTAGGGGTCAGGAGGAAGAGGAAGTCAAGTGGAAGGCAAAATGGTAGGGGAGGGGGGTGGAGGAAGAGGGCCAGTCTCATGCATGGAGAATGGGAGGAAGAGGGAACATAGAAATCAAATGTCTTTTATGCTGTAGGTGCGGTCAGAAGAAAATATATAGTATCGTGTATTTTGCTATACTTGGGGTATACACAGAGGAGCAATCTCATTCAGTGGGTTTCTCTTGTGGATACTTTTGAAGAAAAATTTCCGTCAGTTGTATCTCATAACTTCCCTCCTGTTCTTGTTCATCAAATTTTGCTTTCATGACTGATTCCTCATTCACATGGGCATTGAACATGGGCAACACGATATGTACATTGTATACGGAATATAATATTTCCCACTGTACATTTCCCTATCTCCCCCTCCCCACACCAACTTCCCATCTCTACCTCCTCTCACCGTTTTCATAATCGCCTTTATTTTTACTGCATCGTTCGTCGCGTCCACAATTTTTGTGGGAGTGAGTGCCCCCCCTTGAACACAGCAAATCCCATTCCTTGGTAGGTGGCTCCCCCTCAGGTTGTGGCACGGTCTTGCGGGGAGCTCGGATACTTTCAAACCAACATTCCCCTTCAGCGAAGACAAGATAGACAAATCCAATTTACCAACTTTATCAAATCATTCATGTGTCTTGTTTTCATGTATCTCTCGACAAGGATGAAGACGAGGGACAGGACTTACTAATCACGCTGCTGATCTCTATCCGGGTGGAAGCTATCAACTCTTGGTTCTCTACCAACTACAGATGACATCTTTTGACATGTCTCCATTATCATATATCCCATAGCTCTCTGCAAGTGGTGGTCACCTCCACCATCCTGTGGTCCTGGCGGGGTACCATCCCAGACTGCCTGTGAAGCCCCGGTCGTTGTGTCCCCATCTATTGTGCACTGACATCAGATGCCAGTCATGAATAAACAAAATTTGACCAGCTTTTGCCCATCATTTTATGAATGATCATTTGTGGACGTGCTGTAATTTAAAATGTGAAAGCCACAACTGACAACAATCAATCGGTAAAGAACTTGATCGCGGTGTAAATTTCATGACTATCTTCTCCGGCATGGATGGCAAAAACGGCCTGACATCCCTCTTTTGTGCCAAAACTTGGGGGATTGATTTTTTCACTTGAGTTCCCAAGCATCTCAAACTCTAGTGGACATACAGTCTCCAGGGTATTTGGTTAAAAGTCAGGTGGTTTTTGAGATGGGGTGCGGTGGAGTTTGTAACGCTTTTTGCATTGTTACATTTGTGTCATCAAGGAATTGATCCCACGGGATCACACGCAGGCTGTTAACTAGAATCCTCAAACCATCCAACGATGAAGAAACTTGCCAAAGTTTCTAGTGGTCGTGTTTTTTGGTATTGACCTCATTTTTTGAATCCAAATGCAGTCGTCTCTTGTCCCTTATTCACATTCTGCTTCTTTTTATGGCATCAGTCTTTGATCTGGGATGGTGCGGAGGAAGTGAACTTGCGAGTCGCTGACTTTTCAATGCTTAAAGCAGGTTTGACGATAGAGAATCAAAGTGGCTAAAAATCTTTTTTTTTTTCTTCTGGTTAGATTCATTGAGAAATCTTCCCATCTCAGTTACACATTTTTGGCCGCTGGCATAAAGACTAAGATCCCCTCGTTATGGTATGAAACACAGCCAAAGCTGACCGAGCCATTTGATGTGTATGTAATTTATCATGTTATTGTTAGCTACCTGAGAGGGATGAAAACAGTGTACGGTGATAACAATAGACCACAGGCATTGAGGTTGTTGATATCAAGATATACACTTATCCTTTGTCTTAATGTGGTATGAAAGTGAAAAAAAAGAAAAAGGATTTTAAGGGGGGTCTCCTGGAGAAATAAGTCAGCAGGATCTATTTCAAGCAAGCATAAGAAAAGAAAAATATTGTTAAAGCAGGTGAAGTCCTCTTAAAGTTTTCATTCCAATGAAAGATTTCCAAAAGTTGAACTCACTGTTTACTTTGACCTGGGGGGGGGGGGTTATTGGTGTCTGTGTTTGCACTTTGATACGTGCCAGTCACACGAAGAGGAGATTTGGTGATTCAGGGGGGGGAGGGATATGAAACATGGGTTCCTTTCTCTCCTCAAAGTGGCGTAGCTTGACTTTGTTCATACGGGGGGGGGGGGAGGAGATCGGGGGAGGACAAATTATGGAAGTAATAGAAGCAGAAATACATTCATCCGAGCCGTATTTTTCGTTTGGGGATGCCATCTAAGTGTAGCGCCATCTAAGTGGCCGCTAAGCGTACCGAGAATGTTTTCTTTATATAGCATTTCCTGGCCTTATGAATTGAAGCTAGTTTTTCTATACACATATTTTAGAGTACGGATTTGGAAGTTTATACTCCCTGTAGGAATGTTGTATTTTTTTTTTATTTTTCCTGTTTCACGTTAAACAAATGTGTGGGGGGAGGGGGACGGGGGGTTAGGGAATGTGTCATTGTCCCCTCTTCTCACAATCATCGTCCATGCTACGAAGGGACCCTGCTTGAGCCAATCTTTAGTGCAGGTATTACAGACAGTAATCAATACTTACATCAGTAGCGTTAGTAATAAGAACACGCAAGAATATTTCAAAATGTGCATTTGTATATATTTTGTCTTCAATGAAAACTTGCATTTAAAGTCAAAGTATATTACAAAAATTATGATAAATCAAGTAACATATCTCTTTACAGTGAATACAACCCGCAGTAGACAAAAATATGAACAAAAGCAACCTGCTGCACACAAAGAGCTATCAAAATTCCTTATGTAAGATAATAATTGTCAAATTTCTGCTCATTTAATACAAACAAGAAAATGATGGCACTGTAATGGATCCAAAATTATTTAATAAATTCGACCAGTTTCAACAGTCTCAATAGTACATGTGATGTCCATGATTGCAGGAATTGGCACATTTCCCATGTCCAATTACAACAAGTTTTATGGAAGAGAATTTTAAATTGGACTAAATTACTGTCGTTCGGGTGCCGGGGTTTGTCCTTTGAATTCGACTCGGAAGCAAAGGTTTGGCAGAAGCTGGCGCTGAGGGCACACTGTATAGGGGAGCACCGCCAACGGCTGGCGCCGAGCGAATAAGAGAGTATTGACTTTAACAGGAAGGTGGATGGTAGAAGGAAATACACCAGAAACTCCTTCTTTTGTGCCGAACTAATTGCCGCCAAGGGCATCTGTTTTGTCAACCACATACCAACTGAATGGGCTTAACTGGTATTTAGGGCTCGACGTAGAAGCTTCTTAGCTTCTGCTACATTTGTAAATCACCGATCAGAAAAAAATCCTCCATAGCTAAGACGTTACCAGTCACTTATTCTTGAAAATTTGTTTTCAAATTTCGTCGCCCTCCGTCGCCTATCACAGTTTTAGTTGTGTAACTCAAACATGGGTGCATCTTCCATAACTTCGGACAATTTGGGGAAATTCATAAAATGCTACAATAAATCACAGTTTTACCACTGTCATAATTATTTGCAATGACAAAAAATGGTCTTGGTTTTTTTGCTTATACACCAGTCCGTCTTGATTCTGAAGAGGAAACCAGTTGTTTCTATTTGTGCGACATTAGTCCAAACTTGATCTTCGGCAACATCTATGGAATCAAAGCTTTGTTCCACGCCATCCTTTTCTGAGGGTATAAGCAAATGTGAAGAAAGTTTACGTAGATACCTGGCAATAAAGCACATCAGACAAAAGTATACAATGGTCCTCTAAGCCGTGTTCGTTCCTTCATGAATTGAATCTCTCATCACAACGGAGAAAATCTAAAAGGATTAGCATAAATTAAGCTTTCAGATGTATCTCCTTTATTTCACTGACCTCCCCGACTTTACAAACCCAAATGACCGGGAACGGTCACGTGATTCCCTGGTATTCTAAGCTCCATCTACCCAGATCCCAGGCTGCTTAAATGATGGTGCGGCAGGCCCGTATCGGGGAGGGGGGTTCGGACGAACCTCCCCCCTCCCCCACAAGATCTGGAGTTCCGTCCAGCCTATGATAATAGGCCTACGTTAGCAACATATATGAGTTTTAATTTGTCGGTCATAATTGTGGGGTAAAATGTGGTAAAATCGAACCCCCCACTGAAAAAGCTGCATACGGGCCCGGGTGCGGTCGGTATTTTCTTGGATGCAGTTTCCTTTCAACTCTTCGCAACTGGTGACGCCACAAGGGTTGCTTGGGTAGTAGCATAACGGGCTTAGATACAAAATATACCTTAAAACTAGGGAGAACCGAGAGAAACCTAGGGGTGCAGGCTGAGGTAAGAAAGCGAACCATATGTAGTTTCACCCAAGATCTTCTATTGCTCGGCTGGGTGACCTCCATTGAATTACTTCTGTTTGGTATGATTTTATGCTTTGATATGCAAATGATATGCAATGTTAATGTGTACTGTGAACCACAGATGACCAGAATTAGCCGGATTGATAGTTCCGTTACACTTGTAAGGAGTTAAGAAAATCAACGCCCGCACAGAGACGTAGCTAGAGTTTTGTATTGTAGGGAGGGCCTGGATTAAGAATAAGAAAGTCACGGTGGATCACTTAAAGTTAAAATGTGCTACGAAATACGGTATGCCTCCAGTACAGTTGGGTAACCGATAATCGTCTGAGGGGGGCTTTTTAATGTTTTAATGGATGAACGTGGGGGGGGGGCATGACCCCTTCGTGCCACCATGGCCTATACGCCAGTGCCTCAAACATGTTTGCTATTAGTGATAAAATGGGAAAAAATGCTACTTGTATACATTTTAACAAATAAAAACAACTGCATTTTTAAATTAAGATATATTTGCAAAGATTCTAATAAATTAACTTGCATCAATTTATCTCACCAAATGGTAATACAATATACGAGTACATTAGTATATTTAATGAATATAGGGAGAGGCGATTAGTTAAAACTGTGAGGCCCACGACACAATACATAAAAACTTATTTCTTGTAGTATGTGTTTTTGAAAATGTCTTCACACTTACACATTAATTATCTGCAAACTTATTATTAACGAACTATGATCAAACTGCTATTTAAAAGTCACTTCTACCTCGTAAGAACGAGAGTAACTTGATGGATTAAGGAACGATCATTCAAACCTTTTGTAGTTACTTGAGTAATTATTTAACTACAGGTATGATAAATCATGGCGACGCCACTGCGACAGGTTTAGACACTACGAATACCTTATTAGGCTTTGATCCAGAACTGTAAAACGGAGGGGGGGGGGGGGGGCATTGATTGGCGTAGAAAAAAGAAAATGTTGGCTTTTCAGATGGCAGGAAACGGCACTCCTCAGCAAAGTGTAGCCTTCCTCGGGCTGAATGTACCCAGCCTTGAAATAGACATATCATGTCTGCATGTCATCAATTCATATGAAAAAAAAAATGAATGAATGAATGTATGAAAAATGGTAATTCACATCAGGTGGGTTGAGATGATACAAGAGTCATTATGAATTACGCATCCTCTTCCAGTTTTTCTTTGAGTACTTGGCCAATATTTGTGGCTGAAAAAATAGAAATATCTGGACGTGAACACATAGGCGTACCGGCGTCTATAAATTTTCGAGCAGAGATTTCCCCACAATTTGTTACCAACTGGTTACGATCTAAGCGGAGCGCCACCATGTGACGATAGCGTATAAGCGCAGAAGCCTGTATTCTATTTATTATTTAGTGTATTTTATGTTTTGCAAACTCCCTGGAGAGTCGGAAACTGCGTTTCTAGAGTATCCTAAGCTGCATTAGCCCAGTCTTGAAATATATGTCTGATCTGCTATTCCTTAATATATGTGAAAATAAAGAATAAAAAACTAATGGTAACACATATATCAGGTGGGTAGAGGTGATACAAGAATCATGGTGAATTGGGCAGCCGCTTTCATTTGTTCTTGGAGTAATTGGCAAATATTTTTGGGTAAACACATAGCCCGACGGGAGTCTAGAAATCTGGGGGTAGATATTTTGTGCAAGGATTTTGTTTGCTACTAAGTAGTTGACGGAGCGCCACCGTATTGGCGTGTAGCGTGTAAGATAATTTGTATTTTTGCAAACTTCAAACGGCTCTCCTCGCTCGTTCTAGTGATGCATGTACCCATATATCTTGTCTGCAATTTTAAAACAATCTATGAGGATAAATAGTCGCCTACTACATGTTAAGGGCATTTGAAGCGAAACGTGCAGTGGGGGAGCTAGCAGTTTCAGTCACTGAAAGAGGGCGAAGAAGCCGCTGTAATATAGAAATAGCCCACTGTTCCTTAAATATATGGCGGGAAGGGGGGGGGGGGGGAGGATAGCACCGGCAGGACTATTAGGGTTCCTATGTTGGGTGGGTTGCGATTTTAGACATTCCGCCTCTCCCTGGGCGAACATTGTATAGTTGTAGGCCTATGTATTTGCATGCACGTTAAACGGTTAAACGGTTTTTCATTGGGTAGTGCAGTTACAGTGATTGTTTGCAGGGTTTCGAGAGGCTTTAATTAACTGCGCCGCTGTGAGTCTAGTTAGATTTGTTTCCTTACGGAGCCTAGAACACGGATGAGGGAACATCAATGAGTGTGATACAGTGTGATATAGAAATACGTAGTACGGCCAAGTTGCATTGGCGCAGTAAGAAGTTTAGATTTGGCGTGAACTGACAATTGTGTGAAGACTATCGTAGAAACGCGCTAGCATCGTTTAGTTTGGAGCGCCTCGTACCAGAGAGAAAAAAAAAAAATAAAATGCCACCCCCTAGATTGTCAGAAATCGTCTTCCCACACTCAGGAAGTAAACCCCCAAAAGTGGTATTGTCAATATCTCTATGATGAAAAATTAATCTCCTGTGGGAGTTCCCCCTTTGGAAAAGTCTGATAAAAATTTGCATGTTTCATTAAGAATATACTTGCTTGAACTTGAAGGCAGGAAATTGGCAACACCATCATCATATAATGGATGCAGAGGGCACTGAATATTCAAACTTGAATTTTCTTTACCTTCTCTTTTCATCATCATCTTTTTCTTTTTCTATTTAGGGCTTACTTTATCTCTTTTCTGAAAAGCCGAAGAGAGTGCCGGTTATCCATTTCAGTAGGTCGGGGGGGGGGGGGGGGGAGCGAGTCGTCCACATGACCACACGGTAGCTCCCCCACAGGGAACGTTTCGGTCTCGTGGATAGGGTTCAGGATCCTCACCGAAGTTAAAAAAAAAAAAAACAACTATCGTCGGTTATTCATACTGCTGAAAGTAAAGAGAATGTAAACACAAATTATTAAGGCACCGTCAGCGTCTGATGATTGGGGGGGGGGGGGGGGACGTATTACCTATACGTCATTGATATAACATATGATGCGCATGTCCAGAGTTTTCAGCAGGGGTGCGGTCTGGCCTAAGAGCCTAGCGCTTTTATGAGTACTGTACGGACTAAAGGCTATGCAGGACTAAGCGAAGCACCGTGACCGCTATGGGTTGGTAAGAAGCGTAACATATTTTTTTAGGGGGGGGGAGGGGCTTTACAAGCCCCCAAAAATGGCCAGAAACGGAACGGTGTCCTGGGTGGGCTGTATGTACCAAGCCATGGAATAGGGACCTCATGTCTGTGCAATTTCTCAATGAAAGAGAAAACATAATTCTATGAAAAAAAGTAATACTGTGTTATGTTGAAAATCGGATATCGGTATATGTACATTATGTACTGACTTTGGGGTTGAATATCTTGTTCCTCGACGGTTTCCAACATGGGTACCACCTGTTGGATGATACTGCGTGGTTCCCCTACAACAAACACCACGTTTATATTACATCACAGTGTCGATTTGTGAGACAAAATATGTGCTGAAAATCAGGTGTTGTATTATGGCCACGTACAATTTCTTTTGATCACTTAAATCGACAGTATTCCAAGATTTTAAACTCCTCTCCTAGAAATACTGAGCCCCTAATCTCTCTTTATCTGGCACATCTCTGTAATTCTTTATGTATCTTTGAAACTCGCTGTTAAACACTAGTGTAGTTAATGGAACGATAAGCCTTAACTTGCTTGAAGCAAGGCTGTCTGTCCAAGAAGCTTAGGCTGCATACCATATATTGTACCAGCTGAGATGCTGAAGTCAAATGCGGTATTACACTAGTTGCAAGAAGCTTCAACAACCGCCTTTACAGGTCCTAGAATTCCCGCCGTTTTAGAAAGAATGGATATAAGTTACCCCGAAAGCACTGCATATCTGTTATTATGGATTTAGCTTTCTATTCCTGAGAGTAGATTTAGAGCAATGGCGTTAATAATGAAACATTCTCTCGTTTTCCTTGATGAAATAACCGGCTGCTAAACTTCCCGCCTGATTGTATCTTTATATAAGCGGCAAAGTTCAGTGTCTGATTCATCAGCACTTTGTTTGCTAGAATGACCGTGTTCTGCGTCCAGTTTTACCAACTATGATACACATGTTTCCATTAAATATGATCTGCTTAATAGATCAAATACTTTGCCTATCATTTTCCGCAGGATGTTCGTAATACCAGTTCACAGTATTATAAATTGGATTTAAAAACTGAGTAGAAACTTTCTGCTAAATTTCATATTAACCACTCCACATATCCAACATTTTTCTAGATTTTCCTGCTGGATGTGAGAGCAACCATTTTACAAGTCAAACCTTTGGTAGATTCTTTCGGCTAGAGTTTAAGTGTAACCATTTTTCAATACAATAAATTGGTTAGACTAGAATTTGTAGTAACCGTTTCACAAGACAACTATTTTGCTAGATATTTTCTGCTAGATTTTAAGGTAACCAATTAACAATGCGATAACTTAGCTAGATATATTCTGCTAGAAATAGGTGTAACCATTTTAATAGTCAATTATTTTGCTAGATATTTTCTGCTAGATTTTTACCTGACCATTTTACAATATCACAAAATGGCTAAATATGTTCTGCTAGATTTTGTAGTGACCATTCCATAAGCCAATTATTTTGCTAGATATTTCCTGCTTAATTTTAAGGTAACCATTTAACAATGCGATAAATTTGCGAGATGTATTCTGCTAGAAGTACCTGTAACCATTTTGGTAGTCATATATTTTTCCAACTGTTTTCTGCTAAGTTTTATTGTGATCATTCTACAATAATATGAAATCGCTAAATGTTTTCCCCTAGATTTTGTAATAACCTCTCCACAAGCCAATTATTTTGCTAGATATTTTCTGCTTGATTTTATTGTGACCAATTTACACTTAATAAGTTGGGTAGACGTTTTTTTGCTTGATTTTATAGAAGCCATTCTAAAGTAAAAATATCGTAAATATATTGCCGGGCTACATGTGCTTTGCTAAATTTGATGAATAAACTGTTCTCATGATAATTAATTTTTAGATTGAACTGTTAAGTCTTTGGTGCGGTTTACAGAACTCGATTTCTGGGTTAATGACATTTCTAGGCATCCCTGCATAGGTGCAAGATGTTGCATTTAAAAACTTCTATTTTTACAGAATCATAGTCAAAACTTTTAATCGATAATGAAAAGAATGATATACGCATACAGACACAGAGTTCTAGGCATACGACTTAATAAGACAGTTGGCTAGACGGGGTAAATGCATGATATCAGCACTCACCACAAAATCTACAGTATTATATGTGATGAAGTTAAAATAAGTTTGACTTATAAAGAATTTAGAAGTTTAAGAACTTAAACATCTGCAATAATTTACTCACTTGTATACTGCATGGAGAATCCTGGTTAAATATTTCATCCATAAGTAGTGGTAGTAAGTAGGCTATGTCCAATTGAATAAAAGTTAAATCCCTGAAATTGCACGGCAGAATTCACCATATAATCAATCAAAAGCTGACAAACTGTTCTTCTTTTGATCATGTAGTTCGACAGCATTTCAAGAATTTAAACTCCTCTCCTAGGAATACTGAACTCCTCTCCTAGGAATACTGAACCCCTAATCTCTCTTTATCTGTCACATCTCTGTAATTCTTTATGTAACTTTGAAAGTCACTGTTCACAGTAGCGTAGTAAATGGAACGATAAGCCTTAATTTAGTTGAAGCAAGGCTGTCTGTCCAACAAGCTTAGCATACCACATATTGTACCAGCTGAGATGTTGAAGTCAAATGCGGTATTACACTAGTTGCAAGAAGCTTCAACAACCACCTTTTCAGGTCCTAGAATTCCCGCCGTTTTACAAAGTATGGATATATGTTTACCCCGAAAGCACTGCATATCTGTTGTTATGGATTTAGCTTTCTATTCCTGAGAGTAGATATAGAGCAATGGCGTTAATAATGAAACATTCTCTCGTTTTCTTTGATGAAATACTCGG
The DNA here is from genome assembly GCA_021234535.1 of Stichopus chloronotus. NCBI lineage: Eukaryota > Metazoa > Echinodermata > Holothuroidea > Aspidochirotida > Stichopodidae > Stichopus > Stichopus chloronotus. Next base: position 26,206,361 of record CM037832.1, on the reverse strand, counting down.
CTGTTAAACTTCCCGCCTTATTGTATCTTGATATAAGCGGCAAAGTTCAGTGCCTGATTCATCAGCACTTTGTTTGCTAGAATGACCGTGTTCTGCGTCCAGTTTTACCAAATATGATACATATGTTTCAACTAAATATGATCTGCTTAATAGATCAAATACTTTACCTATCATTTTCCGCTGGATTTTCGTGATACCAGTTCACAGTATTATAAATTGGATTGAAAAATTGAATAGAAACTTTTGCTAAATTTCATACTAACCACTCGACATGTCCAACATTTAGCTAGATTTTCCTGCTGGATTTTACAGTAACCATTTTACAAGTCAAACCTTTGGAAGATTCTTTCGGCTAGAGTTTAAGTGTAACCATTTTCTATACAATTAATTGGTTAGACATGGTCTGCTAGAACTTGTAGTAACCATTTCACAAGATAACTATTTTGCTAGATATTTTCTGCTAGATTTTAAGGTAACCAATTAACAATAGCGATAAATTAGTTAGATATATTCTGCTAGAAATAGGTGTAACCATTCTAATAGTCAATGACTTTGCTAGAATATTTTCTGCTAGATTTTTACCTGACCATTTTAGAATTACCACGAAATGGCTAAATATGTTCTGCTAGATTTTGTAGTAACCATTTCATAAGCCAATTATTTTGCTAGATATTTCCTGCTAGATTTTAAGGTAACCATTTAACAATGCGATAAATTAGCTAGATATATTCTGCTAGAAATACGTGTAACCATTTGAATAGTCAATGACTTTGCTAGAAATTTTCTGCTAGATTTTTACCTGACCATTTTACTATACCACGAAATGGCTAAATATGTTCTGCTGGATTTTGTAGTAACCATTCATAAGCCAATTATTTTGCTAGATATTTTCTGCTAGATTTTAAGGTAACCATTTAACAATGCTATAAATTTGCGAGGTATATTCTGCTAGAAGTACCTGTAACCACTTTAATAGTCATATATTTTTCCAACTATTTTCTGCCAAGTTTTATTGTAATCATTCTACAATAATATGAAATCGCTAAATGTGTTCCCCTAGATTTTGTAATAACCTTTCCACAAGCCAATTATTTTGCTAGATATTTTCTGCTTAATTTTATTGTGACCAATTTACACTTATAAGTTGGGTAGACGTTTTTTTTTGCTTGATTTTATAGAAGCCATTCTAAAGTAAAAATATCGTAAATATATTGCCTGGCTACATGTGCTTTGCTAAATTTAATGAATAAACTATTCTCATGATAATTAATTTTTAGATTGAACTGTTAAGTCTTTGGTGCGGTTTACAGAACTCGATTTCCGGGTTAATGATATTTCTAGGCATCTCTGCATAGGTGCAAGATGTTGCATTTAAAAACTTCTATTATTTACAGAATCATAGTCGAAACTTTTAATCGATAATGAAAAGGATGATGTACGCATACAGACACATAGTTCTAGGCATACCATTTAATAAGACAGTTAGCTAGACGGGGTAAATGCATGACATCAGCTTCCACCACAAAATCTACAGTACTATATGTGATGTAGTTAAAATAAGTTTGACTTATTAAGAATGTAGAAGTTAAGAACTTAAAAACCTGCAACAATTTACTCACTTGCATACTGCATGGAGAATCCTGGTTAAATATTCATCCATAAACAGGTGGTAATAAGTAGGCTATGTCCAATTGAATAAAAGTTAAATCCCTGAAATTGCACGGCAGAATTCACCATATAATCAATCAAAAGCTGACAAACCGTTTCTCCTTGTCAGAAAAAAAAAAAAGATTCCGTGTGGCCACGTGCAGTTTCTTTTGATCAGTTAGTTCTACAGTATTTCAAGAATTTAAACTCCTCTCCTAGAAATACTCAGCCACTAATCTCTCTTTATCTGTCACATCTCTGTAATTCTTTATGTAACTTTGAAAGTCACTGTTCACAGTAGCGTAGTAAATGGAACGCTAAGCCTTAATTTAGTTGAAGCAAGGCTGTCTGTCCAAGAAGCTTAGGCTGCATACCATATATTGTACCAGCTGAGATGTTGAAGTCAAATGCGGTATTTCACTAGTAACAAGAAGCTTCAACAACCACCTTTTCAGGTCCTAGAATTCCCGCCGTTTTACAAAGTATGGATATATGTTTACCCCGAAAGCACTGCATATCTGTTGTTATGGATTTAGCTTTCTATTCCTGAGAGTAGATTTAGAGTAATGGTGTTAATAATGAAACATTCTCTTGTTTTCTTTGATGAAATAACCGGCTGTTAAACTTTCCGCCTTATTGTATCTTGATATATGCGGCAAAGTTCAGTGTCTGATTCATCAGCACTTTGTTTGCTAGAATGACCGTGTTCTGCGTCCAGTTTTACCAAATATGATACATATGTTTCCACTAAATATGATCTGCTTAATAGATCAAATACTTTACCTATCATTTTCCGCAGGATTTTCGTGATACCAGTTCACAGTATCATAAATTGGATTGAAAAACTGCGTAGGAATTTTCTGCTAAATTTCACGGCATACTAACCACTACAAGGAGTTTTGTGTAACCATTTCTCAGTACAATAAATTGGCGGCGCAATACTGGCGGTGGGCCCCCGCACTGTAAAACAAGCATAAGTGGGGACAGGGACAACCCCAATAGTGCAGCTGGCCAAATTTCTGGTTGATTGCATAGCCCCTCTGGCTGCCGCCCTTAAGACTTTTGTAACGATTAACTGGACGAAAACACTCGTCCACTACGCTGGGTGAGGAAAATATCCGGAGTAGACGACGATGATGAAGGCGGTTGCATGAAAGTTCTTGCGAAGCAAACACGCCAGTTTCGCATACCCTTTCTTGGCAATGCGGATTCTCAAACGTCCTCGTCAATATGAGATGATCATGGATGGAAACCCTTATGTTCCTCAAAATAATGTAACGAACATGTTTTGCAGAGCCACGTTGCATTTGTAACAGTGTAACTGCATTACGTCACGTTGGCAGTGTAGGGGGGGGGGGGGTATTTCTGTACAAGAAATCATTTCAGAACTGATGTGCAGGTGGGAGCAAAGCCCTCAGTCAAGATTGCACACATAGAGCACTGGCTGACAATTAGTTTACTGAAAGGAGGGGAAGGTGTTGTGCCATTTCAATCTACAAAGACTCATTTGAGACAGCTTTCGTTATCTTGAGTTTGCCTTATTTTCACGAGCCTCCCTTCTTTACTCTTCTATTTGGCCATGTTTTGAATAACTGATAGCACAAATAATTTCCAATTAATTGATTTGCAATTAGACTGTAGTAAGCTATCGTGTGTACCTCTGCTACCTACAAACATTCAGTAAATAATTCTGGATTGTTTGGCGCAGTCGATGATTTCATAATTGTAACATGATGGTAATAGATCATATATTTTAGCTCAAAGTAGTAATTTTTTGAAATTTCAGTTGGTATGTGGACAGTAACATTACTGATTTATAATCCACAGTAAAAACATAGCGGCCATCTTGAAAATGGCCGCCATTTTTGCCACAGAACCCTGAACTGGATACTACTGTAAATTGTTTAACCTTCACCGCTCAAAATGCAAGATTCCAATCTTTTGTTCTTTGCACATTGGTACAGGTAGTGTCTACGTTCCCGTACATACTCCTTGAACGTGTTTTTTTTTTTGTTTCAAAAGGGGGTTAGATGCAAAATGGTGACGTTTTCCACTTTCCCAAGCCAAAGTTTTCCACAACATCATGTCAAAGTCCTCCTTCTGAGGGAACTTTGAAAAAAAAAATTAAAAAAAAATATATTAAAAAGAATTAACATTTTCCCATTATTTTTCCTTTCCTGTGTCACTGCAAACCTGGCAGCGTGCCACAAGAGGCGCTCTCACGGCATTTGAGGACGCCTGGCGTAGATTACGATTATCATAGCAAGTTGTTAGGGCTATTCCGCCATTCAGTGGGCGCATTCCATGCTCTGCAGTCTAAACGATACCAACCTTTTATCTGCACTCTCTTTATCTGTTCTCTCCTTCATCATTTTTCTGATATGCCGGTCGTGCGACTGTCGACCGTCATAATAGCCCTTGTGAGAACTAGGAAAGTTCACACCAAAATGTTACCGTACTACAAACTCCTTGGACAACTCCTTGGACATCAAGCCCCTTACGCTTTGGTTTATAACGCTTCACATTCATCTCTCGAGAAAGGTATATCGAAAACTACCTCATATCATATCACAGGGCTAGATTAGGGTCAAAGACATGGGGGATGGGGGGATGACACTCGTGTCTCGAAACTCATTACGATGAGCTACATCATTTTACGAATTGCGTGCATTGAAGCTTTGGGCAATGCATAATAAAATTTCGCAATTGCCATCTAATCACAATCAAGCTAAGGTACAATATTATCTCACTTCACTGAATGGTAAGATCAAACAAATTGATAGAGGTGAATGTAATTACAAGGACTTTTGCCATACTAACAAATGATATGGGCAAATATTCACAAGCTGGTTACTCTCAAAATAATTCCTAAGGTTACATGCACCTTTACACTGACGGTGAAACGGAAAGTGGGCTTCGTAGTTTCCAGCTAAAACACAATCAATTTCCACTTTAAAAAAAAAGAAAAGAAAAAACCTTTGCGGTACCATTGGCCATACATCTGTATCTCGCTATACCCCCCCCCCACCACTTTTCGGAACCTGGCGTCGCCGGGTCCCCTTTCACCCTGTAATTTCGTCAGTTATTATGCTTGAAGATCTCATTGTCAATGGTTCCTACTACGACGATGGCGGAGAATGTTAGGGCCAATCAATTCATCGTTTATGGAAAGGTGGTTAAGGGTTGGCCAATCACAACGATGCTTCAATAATCTTTACATTGATCTGACGGCGTAAGTATCCTATGGAATACACCGTAAAGAATGTAACAAAAATCCTATACTAACATCCCCTGCCACTGTCGCACTCGTAACTCAGCTAGAAGACACCACCTTGAACTACTGTCCTACAGTAGTTCTGCTACATCGGTGATCTGTCCCAACAGGTTCTGCGATTATCGCTCAAACACAAGAGATATGTAGAACAAGAAAATGCACACATAGAGATACTTTATGAGAAAAAAAATAAATACGTTTCCATTTATTTGAAATAAAAAATCGGACAGAAAGACCTGGACAAGGTAAGGCGTGTACACTGTCTTGGACGGAAAATAAAAGAGTAAATACTCGAGGCAGTACAAAAGGCAAACTTTTAAATTAAGCACACTCGATTGCCATCTCTACAACCAAATAAAATTATATGAAAGGGAAACATTGTATTTTTTTTTACTGAAGAAAAAAAAGACTTAAAAACAATACTTATGGGCAAATGAATGATAGAGCATTTAATACTCCCAGGATTTCAGTCTGCTATATAAGACATTTTTTCACGGATAAAAGTTCAGTTATATGTTGCTCAGTTACATGTTGATTCACCAAAACTCCCAAAACTGCAGACAATGCATCATCTGTAACTCACCTTACGGACAATGTTTTGAGAAGATGAAGCTTATTGATGATGGTGAGAGTGAATGTTTTTAACTATGATGGAAGCGATTCATTTGCATGGCATGTTGGAGCATTTTTGAACCCAATGTTTCCCTTTATACTGAACTACTGAATATCTAAATAGGTAAAAGAACTGACATTTTTAATACCCCGACCATGGTTTGGCCGTTGCCAAAGTCTCGATACCGTATGGCTGCCATTGCATGAAACGAACTGAAAAATGATGTCCTCCGTGAGACATACTGGAGGGGTGGTGGGGGGGGCAAAACATTGTTAGAATTTAGCCTCTTAAATACGGAATGTTAAAAAAAAAGGAGAAAGAAGAAAGCAGAAGAAATACCAGGGACACTATACTGTGTAACAACTACTTGAGTGGAACTGACATATTATGGGTCTCATTTTCAGGAAAAATCCATGGATTAACATATTTGTAGAGCATCTTAGTCGTAATTGACCAGTCCAATGAATGACAAGATCCCCTTTTTGTTTAAACCATGAACAGTAATTATGAAGCCTCGAGGACCTTGATCTGGGCTTTCATGAAAATACAATGAAGGCACAGATTCAGGGAAAGAGAGAATACATCGGGCACTGCCCCCGCCTCTCCATCCTTTCCCCTCTATGCACAAACATAGGAGGAAAGGGGGAGGGGGGAAATGTCCCTCTGATTTCAGACGAAAATAGTGGATCGGCTCTAGCAAATGAGTGAGCCAAGAAAATTCAATAATATCCTTTGGCAGGCCAAAGTTACAAGTGCAGAGCCTTAGAAGTGCGACTTCTGGCAATGCTTTTATCCACAATTATTATGGAACGCTCCTCATGAACCCAAGGTGGTTTTCCATAATTCTTCTTCCCCCTTGGTCAAAAATGCTGGTTGCCCAACTGCAGTAGAGGACTATTGTATTTGTGTATCACACTGCAACTTAACACCCTTTGCAAACAACTGTTGTGATACAACTGGGGCCAGAATAAAAGCTCAGTCTCAAGTTGGTAGAACAAATTCTAAATTCAGTCAAAAATTATCCCTCCCCCACCCCTAGGATTGTTAACTTGTATACCTATGACTCCACATTATGTCTGACCAAAAAATTTAAAGGAAACCTTCATAGTCAGACAAATGTCAGACTTCAAAGAAGAAGTTCAATACATGACGAACACTTTGTTACTTCTATTGTCCATTTGACTACTATTTGATTCAATGGTAAAACATATGAAAGGAAAAAAAAAAGAAAGAAAACCTTACATCTCCCTGTTTACCTAACTCATAAACTGCCATGACCATCAATTGCAACTCCAGCTCGACGTAGAATCTGACCTCAGTAAATGATGGATACCCCCAAAATAACTACCTTAAATTACATCAGAAACCACTTCTAAGCCTAGTTGAAAACAAAGCAAATTTCAAGGACACTATTAATGCAGAAAGTTACGAGGTGGAGACAAAGTACTTTTCTGTCACAACTATAATAAAGGAATTGCACACAGTGATGAAAATGCATACTCAAGATAACGGGAGGTAACAAAAACCTTGTATCCCATACTTACAACGAGAGAGCAAAATAACATCTTGTCAAAATTGCACTGTCACTCACTTTAGCAAAATAACAGTTCATGACCAAAACGGTGTAAGGTTCATGAACAAAGGACAGTATATTAACAAAAATGAAGTGAAACTTATGAAACATTAACACAGATAAAATTTAGGAACTACAAAATAGTGTTCACACTGAGTCCTGCAATTGTTTCCAAGATCCTGGAGATTTTCACAAGCCTACATTTCGTGGGTGACAAAATTCAGCATTTACGCGCCTCATTACCTCGACTGGTATGTGAGATGCATTGAAACAATAAAGTGCAAAGCAAAATGTGGTTACAATGTTACAAGCACTCATAATCTGGTTCCAAGGCACCTGACCAGCGGCTGTAAAAATGCAGGTACCCAGGTCCAAATTTTGGAACAGGCGCAAACACTACAGTGTAGATACTGGCATTAAATAAATATGAATACAATATGAAAAAGAACATACATAAGGAGAGGAGCAAATACAAAAATATAAAGATTTTGCTCCACAGGTAAAGTGTCTTTATATGAGTCAGCCTCTGCATTATTATCTAATAGCTATCCAATCACACAAGCAGCACAAAATATTGCAACCCGGGAGCGTGAATGAATTTACATCGTTTCCATGGCAATGAGATCTTTTCAGAATGAACAATGGGAAGAACCAGATGGATACCACATGATTTCCTTTACAGTTTTTAAATCAGTTATGATGCATCTATGAAGGAGAGAGGAACAGTCCTCTCAATCCTGAACTTGAGCTAGCAAGTGAACAAAAAGGAAGAAAATCAATAATCCATCTTTTTTTTTTTTATGTAGCAATGACCAGTACATCGCGTCCTGTTTCACAGGAGAAAAGACGACAGAGGCCAAAGTACCTACGGAGAATGGAGGAACCAGAGGGTACGCACAAAAGTGGGATGTAAATACAGCATACGAAAAATGACACTTAAGCTGCTTTTAAAACGATAAGATCTCAAATTTCTCTTAAAAACTTTAAGAGACCAGAACACCCGAAGGCATCAAGGTTTTGATGATTCAATGATGAGTATTTTGTATGAATCTGACATATTGCATTTGTTACTGAAGTGAAACATTTTTGTAGTGCTACAATAATTTTTTTGTGTCACAATTGCAATGTACCGTAGCAACCACTATATGCACAATAACTTCATGAACACCGTCATGCTAAACAAGAGATATGGCCAATCTTCCTGTCTTGAGATTCCACAAGTACAGGTTGTGAACTTCTTGAATCTCGGTGAACGTTTATGTGCTGACCCAAACAGCCTCCACCCGATATGAGAGGTGTTTCCATGGAATATTTTACTTGCTGCTACACCTAGAGAACAGATGTGAAATCAAGACAACCTACCCTACATAAGATATCTGTCTATGAGGGATTAAGTTTTGACACGTGCTGACCCTAAATGACTTTCGACCTCCACTAAAAACAATACGGCTTCTTCAACCCAATAAGATGCCCACCAATGAAATATCAGATGTGTCCAGGGTTCTTTTCTGCAGATATTGTGTTTACAAGACTGTCTCAGTTTGACCGCTCTTGACCTGCAAATGACCTTTATCCCTCACCAAAAACAACCGGCATCTTGCACTCAATAACATTCATCAAAGGGATCATCAGGCTCAAATGACTTAAGACATCTGCAAATACAAAAACAAAATGGCTGTATGCTGAAATAATGCTGTAAAAGGTTAAATATTTGACCTAGTCACAAAAAAATATCTCCAGGTGACCTGGACATGAAGGCATGGATCACAGTTGACCTGAATATACAGATATTGGGTTATGAAGCTGACCCGGATATGCAGGCATGGATCACAGCTGACCTGGATATGAAGGTACTGGGTTATTTAGCTGACCTGGATATGAAGGCATGGATATGAACTTCTGATCTGGTTATGCAAGAATGGAATTTTACACAGCTGTTCATGCCATGTGATGTCCTCTTTTCAAGGTTGTCCAGAGTTAAGTTCTGAGATGACGTTCATCAGCTGTCTCCTATGTCCAGACCCGTCGATACCCATTTCAAGGAGATCGGACTCATTGAGAGCCAAAAACGCATCCATGTCTACCTCCTGGTCCTCAAACACTGGGGCGTACCTCTCGAGGGACAGTTTCTTCAAGAGATGAGTCAGTTCATCTGCAATAAAAAGAGTTAAGGGAATGACAACATCAGGAACACATTTCTGATGGGACTAACTTACACCATTTGCTACGTCACCCCCCATCATCCTTCACATCTTTTCTCCAGCTCAGGTACCCTCTGCCGAGATTTTGCTGGCTGCTTCAAAATGTTAGATGCCTCATGTAGATCACTGGTGATACTATGGAAACATAATGATTTACACTGTTGGAGGAACGACTTGTGACCTCAATTAGTTCTTGAATTACAAGAAGAATCAGGCATCAAGCTCCAACCTCTGACATGGAAACAGTCGAGCAGCCACAGGCTTGTGTATTTCTGCAGGTCACCTAATGTAAACCTGAAGTGAATGAAGTCGACTGGTTCACTGACCACATGACTTACATTTTTCTTTTCATATCACAGTACTTGATACCCCCCACTCTTTCAAAAGAAACAAAAGCAATTAAAAATCAGTAGTACGAGAAGGACATCACACACGATTATTTCAAATGTAAAGAATGGCTTTTTGACATTTTCTGTCTCAGCGCATGGAACAAGCTATGAAGATAGGCATTGGATGAATGGACTCTATTTTCAACCTTACAAAATACAATTTTCTTCAAACTCCAGACTCTAGGTGCACTTTAGGTGAGTAATGAAAGCGACAAAGCCACAGGAGTCAGAGATTTAATCTTGCATATTTGGCCTTATTAAATAGAAGAGAACTTTAACTTGTCCTTCCCCAGATTGCACAGCAGACTGTTGCAAAGTCGGGATATAGGAAAACATAGGCAAAAAGCATATCCCAATGGCTCTTGCCGGCTGCAAACATGCCCAAAGTTGCTCTTGATGTTCAAATTTAAATTGCACCATTTGTTTTTAATGCAAAGTGAAAGCTGTATAACAGATCTACCTCTAAGGGAATGAAAAAGGAGGTTTAACTTCTTTGCTACAAAGGCAGAGAGAGGACCTTTCAATACATACCCTCTTCACTGACACCACTACTAGAGGTGTCCTTGATTGGCACGGCTTTGCTGTCTGCAGAAGACACCACGCGTGTGATGCTTGATGAGGTAAAGAACTGCATTGTGGGTGATGTTGGAGGAGTGAGAGTTGAGGCAGTGCTCCCTGTTCCCCTTGAGGAATGCTTCTTCGATTGAGGTAATTTACTTGGGAGTTGCACTGACCCAGACAGGGTGGAAGACGTTGAACTAGCTGTTCTCTTGGATCCAGTTTGTTGGTACCTGTGTGAGAAGTAACATGCTGAGAAGGAAGTATTTTCCTTTTGGAAGAGACAGAGAGAGGGAAAAAGAACTTACATCAATATACGATTCTAAAAAACAAGAGAAGCCATATTTATTGCCCAAGAGGAAACAGCTACACATTCCTTTAGGCGACACAGTTACCTTAACGAAAAGCTATCATTTACTCTAAAACCTATTCCAGTCACCACCATTATCCTGTTTCCCCATACCATCCCCTCCCAACTCTGATCTGATATAGGAATCCACTTTATCTCTCTTTGTCATCCCTCATCTTACCTAGCCAGCTCATCCGAACCTTTCGCCTCTCCTCCATCTTTTCTAGCATCACCGCTAGTAGCTATCTCATTGGCATTAAATCTGGTCACCTTGTCCCTCTGCGAAAGGATCGGCAAGGAACTCAGCCTCCCCGAGGTGATCTTGCCATAGCTAAAGGTGGTGGAATTTCCTGACGAACTGGGACTTATCGCGACCCCGTTGTGGAGGGAACTCGAGGGACTGACACCTGACATTGACCGTCTTGTGAACAACAGCTTGTTGGGTTTGCTGTTGGTGCGTCCTTGGTACGACTTCTGGAATAGGAGAAAGTGAAATAGGTGATCAGAAAAGGACAACTAACAGAAAGGAGACAAAAAGTAAAACATCTGGACAGAGAGGAATGGCAACTGAACTTGTTGACTGTTGGTTATAATCAGAACAGAGGGAGGTGCTGAGAGAAGTCTATGCCAGTTCAAAGATTTGTTTTTCCTTCTTACGTGTAAATCATACAATGTCGTAAGAAGTATTCAGTTTGTAATCTGTGTGCTGACTTAAATCAGATATCAAGTCTACACAAAAGTAGAGATTCTTAACACTTCAATCATATGAGTGCACCGTCTCCTAAAACTTTTTCTCATAAATCTAAGGAAGAACAATTGTATATTCCCCTAAATTTAGAATTTGTGACAGACGACATCACCTGTAAGATCCGTGCAAATTTCCAACCTTACACTTTATTAACTTCTAGGCTCCGAATCAAAAGTCCCCCTTTGGTCCATCACAATGCAGTGGCAATCATTGTACAAGCAACTAGTTGTCTATGCATTTCATCTATCATGTCAATTTATATGGACTCAACTTTCTCCCGGATATGTAGCCACACTTCAAGCCAACTCCCTGTCCTCTCTCTAAAATGCAGTGACAGTACGAGCTGGGCTTCTGCCCTTTCTCCAGTATGTGGTGATATTACAAGGATGCTTTTCCGCCCTTTCCAGTGACAGTACAAGCTGTCCTTCTGCCTTCTCTCTGAAATGCAGTGAAATTACAAGCCAGCATTCTGCTCTCTCTGAAATGCAGTGACATCACAGGCTAAATTTCTGCCCTTTCCCTAAATAAAGTAACAGAACATACTGTCCTTTTACCCTCTCTCTGACAATGGAGTGACATTACCAGCTAGCATTCTGCTCTCTCTGAAACGCGGTGCCATTACAAGTCAACTTTCTACAATCTGTCTGAAAATGCAGTGCCAATACAAGTCAGTATCCTTCTCTCTCTGTAATGTAGTAACATTACAAACCAATTTACAACCCTCTCTCTGAAATGCAGAAACATACAAGCTTAGAATTTCCTGATTCTGGAGACATCTCATACCTGACTAGAGATGCTCCTCATTGATTTGATGGAGGGCTGACTGTGGCGACGATTTCTGTCTGAACTTTGAAATTCGAAGGACTGGAGGTGGCAGGAACGGTGGAATTACAGAGGGCAGCTTGCTGTCTGCTTGACTGAATGATGATGGAAGAGCTCCCTGTGATAGAAGACAAAGAGCACACAGAGAACAATGAATCAATCAGCCCGCCTGCATACTGTGTTACTGGAAGGTTCAATTTAGATTAACAATTCACATTGTCTATTAACTGTTTAACGACCAGTGCTGTGGTGGAATGGGGCAAAGGTGAGGGCATTTCAAGCAGTGAAGTTCAGCAACTGAGAAGTTCATGGTTGAATCCCTGGCCAGGTCACAGTCAGGCAGGTCTTTTGTCTTAGAGAAACGAAAGGTTTTCCCATCTGGACTGACCAAAATTCTACGTTGGTTGTCACCCCGCATGAAGTTGCAATATGTAAGCCACAGGCTCCCTCCAAGCTTGTGCCATCGGCTGTAAATAAGTTCGGTTCAAGGCCAGAACAGTTGTCTGATGGGCTTGACGGATGCAGGTTGCAAGCTACTTGATGCATTTCGCTGAATCCAGTAATTCAAGTAGTTTCGCCTAGATGCTGTTCAAGCTAGTTGCTGAGTCTGGTAAATGAGTTTCTCTGGTACACTGAAGTAACAGTCTAGAATCCAGCAGTAAAGCAGTGTGTGCAATAGTCCATTGACACAGTCTATACCCACTCTCACTTAAAAGTGTGTCACAATGTGAAATTTTCACACTTGACATCCTGAGCACTTCTCCTTCAATTGCCAAAAGATATTGCAAGTGATATCATTATTTGTACTAAATTGAAACCAAAGTAGACCTGAACGAATATGAGTAAAACTATAGATTGTGCACAGTAGAAACACTGAAAAGCGTGACCCGATACCTCGGGTGAAAAACGCACCAAAATGATGCAGGACGCACACTAGGCAAGGCCTGTGAGTTTGGAGGACGTACGACTGTACTGTTGATTTGAGAGGTTGGCAAATGTTTGCGGGCAAAATTCAAATATCAATCTAGCTATGTATGTGACGGAAGCCGATGTGTGAACTACCGACCATGCCTGCTGCAGTGCCGCTAGAAATAAAATAAACAACCTCTTTATCGAGCATGATCAAACTTTATCAACAGCAAACTAAACAAAATCCACTAGTGGGGGTTTTGGCAAGCCTCTTCACAGTCAGTCTTGCAGTAGAATGGTGTAGTGTATCGGGTGAGAACATGGAACATTGATCAGAACAAAATCATTGCTATTGCTTTGAAACTAAAACTGTCCATGAAACATTTCACATGTCATATAAAGCAAACTGTATTACATATAATTTTGAAGTTGAAAGTGTCCCCCAAAGTATTGTGAAAAGGAACAGGTAAGATCATGTATAGTCCTTCAAATATCTCAAGTTGTGACATCCTAATGTAGTGGATGTATAGGGACTCAAATTTCCATACTACACAGTACAATGGACTTTTCGTAAGTTGTGAACTTCAGATTTTTTCGAAAGGTATTTTAAATATTTTCTTTTGTTTTGTTTACTGATCAAAGTCACTTAAAATAAAATTTAACGGTTGAAGTAGCAGGATGTTGGCTGTGTGAATGGTTTGGATCATAGAAATATATGTTCATATTTCTAGGGGTTGTGATATGCTCAATGTCACTTTGCAGTGGGTATGAACATACAGGCAGGCCTAAGTGTATGTTTTTTTATTTGAAACTGAATGTAGAAAGGGAGGTATATGTCAGTGGCGTCTTTTGGAAATGGAAACATTGCTTTATGTTGCTATTTTTTTACATAACTAGAAAAACATTGATCAAGAGTAAAAAATGGGGGTATTTATTTAAAAGAGCAGTAATTTGTTTTGCCTTTTGGTCAAGACTGAACATGGAATGAACTATTTGGGATACATAATTGAATGGCTTTATTTACCAGTGATTTTTGGAAGTGACCATTTTGAAAACCACATGTAGGATCATACAAACAAAATAAACCCTGAAGTAAAAGCAAGCAAGCAGCATGCCAAAGTAACATGTTTTAAAAACTTTCAAATGGTAAACGAATGTTAATTCTGATCACTGGAACATTTAGCTGACTGAAACGGTATCTGACAGCACTACTGCTGCTGAAAATAAATTGCACGTTTCTTTCTTAATGTAAACATCCTCTTTATTCAGTATGATCAAAATTTTCTGTAAAACCGATGCGACGAAAAGTTTGCACTGCTTTTCTCTTTGGAAAGAGTGTGTGTAACTGCTGTTCCCACTACTGTATGCGTATCCGTACGACCACAAGTGAGGTGCACAGTTGCTGATGCCAGTTGGTGAAAAGGTTCACAGAATGATCTTGGCAGGGTTTCTTGTTTGATTTTCAATCGCTAATATCAGATACTATTTCCTGAACACCACTTGTCAAATGCAATGATTAGACAATCACAAAAGTCAAAGTTAACCCATTCCATGAAAATTTTATTTATTCTAGTGAATGAGTGTCCTGTTTAATAGCCTCCATGCAGTCCTGAACGTTTCAAACAATGTACCCACTCGTTGCGTTCTCCTACAATCATCTGGCGGTGCTGTTTTATTTCAACAAGGGTGGTTGAATCAAAGAGAAGAAAGACATCTGTGTATAGACCGAACTGTTATTGCTAGAGTGATGGTCAATTTTCTCACCTCTTCCTGTTGCTTTTTTAATTTTCAGTCACTCATTACATGATTGCATCACAGTGGGAATGATTGGTAACTTATTTTAGAACCATTATTATGAAGTTCTGCTGGCCTGTGATTCCACATCAATAACTAAAAGCTACTGTACCACACTCCCTCTCTTTTGATCATCTCTTCTGATCTTTTTTTTTATCTTCTTTCATTCTGAAGGTCAGGGACCCCTGTTCTTGAACTGGGACCCCCAGGTAAAAATATACATGGGTCATAGGACCCCTGGGGGGGGAAACCTAATGGGAGCCCTTTGATATGATACCTGACTGTCATATTAAATCAAACTAATTAATGTTTAATGCAAACATAAGATATGATTTCTTAATTCGTCATTTATGGGCTGTGCATGATCGACATCCATTTTCAGAAACCTTTTTTTTTTTTTTCTCAAACGTGTATGACGACATCGCTTGGGTCATTTTAAAAACGGCATCAGTATGGCTAAGTTTCACATGGATGTTATTTGCCAATATCAAAAGTATCGCGACAGCATGCACTACCAGCAAAGCAGTTTTCCAAAGCCCATTGACACTGACGGCTGAGTCCAGCACAGTAGAAGCTTTTCCTTGTCCTTCAGTGCAATTAGCCGAGTCCAGTGAAGCAGCTATAGACCAGTAAACCAGTACACCAAGTTCACAGTACTGGTTAAAAACTAGCAATTACTATGATTAGTATTTTGATCAACCAAAGACCATCCTAGCGCTCACGTGCTGTCTGCAGACGTCTGCAAGAATGGCCTCAAGGAGTAATCATCCATGCGGCACTAAGTCTCCATGGCAACCTTATCTTCACTTCGCATAGGACGGCTTTGAAGTAGCCACCCAGAGATGGTTTTCCTTTTTGCATCGCAGACCTGAGAGAACTAAACTTTATCGTATATCTGCAACGTTGGTGTCTGTCGTTCATCATGAAATAATTATCACAGTAACAATCAACGATGTCGTCCCTCGATCTGATCTGATACAGGCAAGAGAAGCAAATGTCTGTCAAATTTAGAGACAACATTTGATACAGTACTATATCACCCTTCTGCAAAGGTTTTCTCAACTGAAGACAAACGGCTTGCCGCTGTTTTGCCCAGGGACAGCTTTTTTCTTCCCTGATTAATTTGCCATTAGATCTTTTAATCTTTGATGGAAGCCACAAAGCGACATCAACTTCTAACTGATTGCTTTCTCTCTCAAATGTGACACAAATTTTGATAGGACGACTAAACATTTGACAGGTGAAAATTAGTGTTTCAACCCTGAAGGAATTTCAGACCCTGCATGCATACCACCGATCTACATCCAATTCAAGAAAACTTATGACCAGGAGTGGTCTGTAAAACACACACAAAATGGCAATTGCTATTAAGTTAATATTTCTACTCATAATACAATATTTTCAACTCTTTGTTCTTACAATTAGCTCTCATTTAAATCTTTGAATCTAATCCTGTAACTTAAAATAATGAGAGCAGACCGTCTCCTCTCCCATACCCCCTCAATTCATCCAGCAGCCCAAACACCTTTTCAAAGGTACTCAGGAATATCTCTTGGCATGGATGTTCAAGAACACTACCATAACAATAATGTTCTTAGTCACAATAACTACATAGGTAGCTGAAATTGAAAAATTATCCCCAACTAGAGCAGCGATGCTGCAGTTGCTCAACCCTTCTGATGTTAGGAAGTGTCCAGTTTAAAATTAATTTGGAACACATCTATGGTCCTAACATGGTTCACACTGTACACAAACTCATGTTGGGCTGGCCAGCACATAAACACTGTTGACCTAGCAATTAACTTTCGCAGCTGGACCGTTTCAGGGATAAATTTTAGCTATATAACACTGACCACAGGGAACAGGGACAGGGATCAGAAAGTAGACTTCCAGTACATGCCACCAGCTTTGTGCAGGGCAGTGGCATAACCAGAGGGGGCTGTCAAATGTCTAGTTGTCCCCTCCACTACCCCCAACAAAATTGGTGAGTAAAAAAAATATTGGATGAAAACCACACCATGCATTTTTTAAGTAAATGCTTCTAAGTGGTATGGAGTCTAATATTGATTCCATAAAAAAACAAATAATGAAAAGAAAAGAATCTAATATGATGAAATATGTAGGCTTTTGTTGACAAATAAGATTGTTGCATCTATACTTAGTGAACCCCCCTGTAAGTGCCTGAATACATTAATTTAAACTGAACTAAACTAGCACTATTAATGTTATCAAAAATTTATCAACAATTTCTTTTTG
The DNA here is from genome assembly GCA_021234535.1 of Stichopus chloronotus. NCBI lineage: Eukaryota > Metazoa > Echinodermata > Holothuroidea > Aspidochirotida > Stichopodidae > Stichopus > Stichopus chloronotus. Next base: position 26,189,228 of record CM037832.1, on the reverse strand, counting down.
TGGCTTTCACTCACCACCATTGCAGAGACTGACCTTTTGGAAGTGTAAATTTCTAAATGTGGTTTGTCAAAAATGAAGAATATTTGGCCACAATTCACAAGGTCTGGTAGGTTGGGAACTGCCAATTCCTGCACTATGAGAGGAACTTTTGGCAAAAATTTTAGTGGTATGCTACACTACACTTAGAAAGTGCCATAATCACTTGTCCCCCCCCCCTTAAATAAAAAGTCTGGTTATGCCACTGGTGCAGGGCCTTGACCAAGCCAAGACCAAACCTCAACTCCCTAACATTCTCGATAACCTTTCCAGCTAGACCAGGTAAACAACTGGTGAAGAACAATAGCCCCTCTGTATGCAATGTCCACACAACCAGCAAGGAGGGCTATGTAATAGATTCTAAAATTAGCTGTCAGGGAACTTTGCCATCATGGTTCATTAGTTGTGTACACAGTGGACACTGGATACTACAGGGAGTACAAGTAATGCCCAAGAATAACAGTCAAAACAAAGTAACTGAAAACTGTCTTACACAAGCTTTAGCTTGAGGCTATTCATTTAAGGCGGTGAGCATGCCCCTCCAGATAAAGCCCACTTCAACTCACTACCACATAATAAAATCACACAAATCAAGGGAGTGAGACTTCAAAAAGTATCTAATGCACAAGGAAAAATGATCAAAATAGCCAAAAGTTATGACTTCCCTTTGCCCTATCACATAGTTAGGAACAACTTGTATTGCCATCCCAATGTGGCACCTTCACTGCAAATTTCAGAAAAATCCACCCGTAACTGCAGAAGAAGTAGGCTTTTGAACAGAGAGACAGACATTTTCTCCCCCTACAATACCACATAAGCTCTACCCACATTTCATGGGTTGAGCTAAAAAATCAAACTGCTGATTACTCCTAGAAAACTGTCTGCTGTACTCACCCTCACAACACAAGAGAGAAAAGCCTTTCAAACCCAAACTATATCATAACCCTCTGCAAAGCATATTTTTTCTAATCTGAGCCTGCAATCCATCTGCTTGCTACTGATAAGCAACAACCAAACTTTTGATGTTCCTGTCGGTTAGAAGTCGGCATTTTACAAATAGTTGGCCGACCCTTTTAATGAGTAAATACCTTAACATAAATGTGCTAAGGCTATTCGCTATTCCTCTAACCATGGCAAGATATCATACTTGATATCCTTTGGGATCGTCTGACTGTTTCTTTCTCTTTCTGCTAGATATATGCGGGTGTTGAGACATTAGAGTTGGATGCACTAAATTCTGGTTCACATGAGCATACTTACGTTTCACGAGAAATGACATTCTGGGAGGGGAATTTGTGTGAAGATTTACCCTCAAATGTTCATGACCTTTAATTGGTTTTAAGCCTTACCCTAGTACCTGCGACGAATACATCTAGCCGATTGATATGGCAAAATGTTTAATTGACACATTACAAACCTCATTGTCATTCTGACAGGTTATGCCCATAAATATCCTTCTTGTGATCCAGCAAGTTTTTGTACTTTTATGATTTTGTTTTGAAAAAGCATCAAAACATTCACAAAGATCATGATGAACAAAATGTACACATACATAAAGGCAAAATACAGCCACTGTGGTACTTTGGAATTGGGTGGTACGAACCAAAGTCAAATACCAGGTACATGCACCAGAGATTACACTCACCATTGATTTCAAAGAATGGGTTTCCCCATATCCACTATCTTTTCCTGAGGGAGAAAAAAAGAAAAACTAAGGGATAAACAAATGAAGGTAACATGTCAATTTCTCCTCCTCAATTATGTCACAATGATGGGAAAAAAAGTAAAAAAATATGCCTCCCAAATTCTTCTCTTTACTTTCACAAGTATGCATATATCCCCTTACTGCACCAATCGTGGTTATCGCAAAATCAAGGATATTAGCATTTTGCAGGGGGTATCCTTAATTTACCGCTGTTTTTACTTGCCAATATCTCCAATTAACACAAAGAACATACACCCATGTATACACAGGCCGCTTAAAGTCACAAAACAGTTACCTTTTCCAAGTTTCAGGAAATTTTTTGGTCAATATTTGCAAACAAGACTTATTATACATATTTTCTTCTCACCTAAGTTAGCAACATCTTTTGCGTACATGCAAAGAAGCATGATGGAGAAGTTTGATACACATTAACAATGGATTGAGACCCTGACATCATTTTAAAATAATACCAGAAGGTCCAGCTAGCATGGCAATATCTCAATACATGTAATATATTGAGATCAAAAATTACCAAGGTTTCTCCATGGGGGGTGGGTGAAATGGGCAGCTGAGAGCTACTGCCCCCTATCAAAATCATCCCAAATTATCCCCCTGAGTGAAACAAATATTGACAACAAGAGGCTGCATTTCAAAAAAGGCGAGAAATTATAAGTGACACCATTTTGCATCTCAATTATCTAAATGTCTACCCCTCTGCTCAAACCCCTCCCTAGTGATAACTTTGCAATCATGTGTGCCCTTTATGCATGGCCACCCCCACATTTGAAAATCTCTGCAGAACACTGTAACCATATAGCGCTCAGCTAGTAAAAAGACATAACATCACTGCACTGCCAAATCATGAGATGATGCAGACAGCTAGCTCAACTGTTTAGCTATTTTTTTCATTCATTTTAACCCCTTTATTCATTTATGGATGTACTTCCTTTTGTAGTATTAACATTAACTGAACTTATCCTTGGGCCAAGTTGGACCCTTGATGATAACTCTAGGGAGGGAGACTCACTTGTCACATTCCCGAGATTAAATTCTACTGACTTAGCATCTTTGCTCTTCCTGCGGTGCTTCCCTTCATCACTCAGACTTGTCTTACTTGGACCCACATCTGCCAGGATGAGGGTCTTGTCCAGGGCCAGGCTTTCATCCTCCATTGGGGCTAACTTGGTGGAGGAAAATCCTGCCCTCAGAGTCCTCGTCAACTTCAGGTTTCGAAAGCGGTTGGACATTCTGGACCACCAGGCCTTACCAGACAAAAACAGAGACAAGAAAACAATTTCATGACAAATCAATGACAGAGAGGTCCCATGGTGGGTGTATTTTGGACTGGGGGTGTATGATACTTATATCGGAAAAACTTGTCAAGCAGAGAGTCAAATGACGTTGCAGGGTATATTCCAATTAGACCTCAACAGTCAGTAAAAAATAGAACATCTGTATTAAAATTCAATCTTTAACAGTTGGTCATAATGAGAAAAGTCGCAATGTGATTTGTACTTGATGTTGAATAATGGCAATTGTACAACCAATGTGGTCCCAATAGGGTTGAAGTTAGACAACTTTAATTGACGGGCTCCAGGCAAGGTAATCAGCCACTGCTGGTGGGGGTCCATGAGATCGCACCAAGACGTTTGGTGCAGACCAAGGCAATTCTCCTCATTGGGGTACAGCGAGCTCCTCCCTGGAACACTCCACATGTCTGGTACAAAGCAGTGCTTTTTTGGGGAAAGAACTCGCAAAATCTTCGAATGTTAACCCCAAAGGCTGCTTCTCCAGTCATATTTGCTATATTTTGTGAAGTTCGTTCTGGGCAGGTAAGGCGTAAACTGATTACATATGTTGAGCAGGGGAATCAATTGTGGCTGGTGGGGTCATCTAGGTGCCACCCATCGTACAGTAGCCACAACCCTGGTCCCGATGTAAATTTGAATTAAGTAACTTTGACAAAGTGACAAATTGTTAATCTATTTCCATAATGTGAATACTGCTGATATGAAAACTTTCCACATATCTACCAACAAGTGGGTTTTCAGGCGGTGTCGCTTTGACCTTATCATCTTAGTCTGTGCATGTGTCATTTGTTTCTTTATTGTTCTTTTTTTTTTCTTCACTGGAAAAACGGCAAGAGGGTGCAAACTCAGAGGCATGAACAAAAGTAGTATCGGAGCCAATAGCGTCATGCTCTCGTTCTGCCATTGGAGAATTGCAAATGATGACACACATGACGAAACACGAAATGATTTACTGGCAGATCAACACAAACATTAACCTTCTTCTTTGTCCCAATTGAATGATTATCAAGTCAACATGTGTACCTTTAGGCCTGCCTTTGATTGGTCATCTTGGTCCAAGGTGCTTATATAACTAGAGGTATTGTTAAACCCTTTGGTAGGGTCTGGAGATACCACATCTTCAGACGTTGGCATGGTCTGTGGTGCAAGTAATCTGATCAGCCTATTGCCTGATTTATCCGTTTCATCTGCAAAGAGCCAAAGTCACAGTGATGGTAAAAGAGTGACCATCAGATATGCTAGAACGACACGGCATCATGTGCACAAGAAGAAACCGACAATGAAAGAAGACAGGTCTGCAAATTAGAACTGAGCAGGTTGGAACAATACAACCTATATGCAAATTAGAACTGAGGATGTTGAAACAATACAGCCTCATACATGCAAATTAGAACTGAGGATGTTGAAAGAATACAACCTTACATATGCAAATTAGAACTGTGGATATTGACACAAAACTGAGGATGTTGAAACGATATAACCTCTACAGTACATGGAAAGTAGAACTACAGTAAGGATGCTTGAAAAAATACAGTCTTGTGAATGCACACTAGTAATGAGGATATTGCTATAATAGTGCTTCACACAAAGTGATAGGGAAGCTTGAACGATGTAACCCCACGGATATAAATGCCACTTGAAGGATGAATCGCTGCAATCGCACATGCGAAATCTGTCAAAATCTGGGAAAACAAAGGAGAAACTCCAACAGCATTTATGAGCATTATAAGTACACTGGCCTATAGTATGAAAAACCTTGCAAATACTATATCAATCATTTTCAGTACAGCAGTACTTAGAATGATCACTTTGCACAACACACCAGTGTAAATACTGTAAATCCTACATAGTGTAAGTATAACCATTATGGCAAACTTGTGCCAGGTCATATGAAGTGCTATGAGAGCCAACTACTCCAACGCCCCAGGACCCCACCTATCCCCCCCCCCCCCGGATCTTACGCTATACTGAAGATCCTACTTACAGTAATTATTCATTTCTCATGATGATTCAAATCAAACAGTAGAAAAATGATGTAAACCTTGAGGTTAGAGAAGGGGGAAATTTTGAACTCTCAACGGTTTGCCGGTGTAATATCCCAGGGGCTGTTGGAATCTACTATTAAACCTTCACCAGCCTCTCCTTTACCATTTTGTATCTTTGAGATGTGCTGACATGCACTAATTCAAAGAGCTCTAACAAAGAAGATAAAAAGCATACTTAAAGGTTTTTACTGCTGTAATGATGATTAGTAATCTTTGTGATGGCTTGAAGACTCAAGCAATGTAGGGAGCTGCTAATCTTACTATTGATAATCACTAATGCTAAGTCCAGGGCCCTGCAGCCGTCGTTCGCTTGGACGGTGACATCTGCTCCGACTCGGACAAGGTACTCCACTATGTTCAGTTTCCTGTTCAAGAGAATTTAAATTGCATAAGACAAGATGAAGACAAAGTTTCCATGGGTTGGAGGGGGGCAGGAGTGACAGCGGCCTATTCCACATTAGACCTAAACTTTAAAGGGAAATAAGGTGTTTGTTTTACAGAAAACAACCATGTTTTTAAAACCAACGTTTGTGCACATAGAATGACAGATTATTCAAAATAAGGAAGGACAGCATCATTCTTTTCAAGATTATGGTTCTCACAGATAGAAATCCAGTTACTAGTTACCTAAACATAATTTGTTCACCCAGACTTTTCAAAATTTAAACAATGCATCTTTCGTTACTCATCACAGGCATAATGTTTTGAGGAGATGAAGCTTTTGCAGATGTTTATTGGTTAGACTGAATGATTTGCCAATGAGTAAAGCTATTTGCTTTGTATACCATGTTGGTATATTTTAAACGTCCTGTTTCCCTTTAACAGAGCCAGGGTCAAAGGTTGCCAGTTATTGCTTAAATGGCAAACAGTGGAGTAACTGTGTGGAGGCGAGCAAGCAAGGTCCGAGGTGAATTCAAAATAACAATAATCCACGTAGTGAACAATTTCTCAGTACTTGTATCAAAGGATTGAAGGTAAACCTCAAAACTTTGCTAACCAAACATATGAGAGTATAAACTGGTAAGATTCAAAGACAAGAATATGACAATAAACGATGGGACAAAAGCACCACCAATCAATAAAATATAAGTGCGAGGAGAAGGCTCACATAGAAGTGCAAAACATACAGACAATTCAAAAGCAATGTGTTTGACATCTCTTGGTGGTACAGTATAGTACACTACCTGTGGAAGGTTGCTTGCATGAGTGCTGTCCAGCCACTATTTCTCTCCTGGTAGTTGAGATCAGCTCCCTTCTGAATTAAGATTTCGGCAATCGTGAGATGTCCCATCAGTGCTGCTATCATGAGCGGCGTCGCCCCATCTTTAGAAGTCACATTGCACTGGTCTGGGTCCTCGTCCAGAATCTGCTTCACAAGCTCCTCGTCACCTGTCAGAGACGTGAGACGGAGGACATGACATGGTCGTGTCGGCAACAAAGTGCTCAATCTCGGTGGTGAGAGGATGCACATTTCTACTTGGACCTGACAGAGCTGTGTATGATGAATACAGCAGCAATGTGCTCTGGTATCCCAAAGTGCACCTGCTCTGGATATGTATGAGTGATAAAGGTGTCTACAAACAACTGTTTCAATACAGTGCCAGTAATGACTGATAACCTTTAACACCATCTCCACCTTCCTCCTACACCGAAGAGTAACTTCATTCCAAAACCACCAACAAAAAGGGTACTAACTCAAGATCCTGCTGTCTGATCAAGAGATTTCCAGTTGCCTCATGGTTTCAGAAAAAAAAACGCAAAACGGAGGGAAGTTCCTTCAAGAATTCTTTGTGTTCTTTGAAACTGAAGTCCTAATTTACGGTAACCTTCAGATTCGACACTGGCAAAAATGCAGACTTGCGTATATTGACGCTTTATCTTAAAATATTGTAGAATTTAAGGGCACATCTTTGTAATCTTGACAGGACAGTCAAGATTACGAAGAAATACAAACGATATCCACATACAGTAGTTGTGCCTGGATAACATCACAAGTTCATGATTGTGTAATGCACATTTTGCATTAATATTTGTTTAAAAAATTCAAAACTTCCGAATCCAACATGCTATTGAGATACGGCTTTTACCAAAAAGAAAGGGCAAAAAACATTCGTAATTATTAAAAGGAAACCAATTCCCTTTAGTGGCAAATCTCTTGAAATAGCTGTTTAGACACAGTTAAATGAGAAGTGAATTAAAAACTACAAGCACTTATATTCCCCAGTTCCACACAGTACTGGATAATGTCCATATCTAATGCCTTGCTTCATCTGGATCTTGCATTTAAAACTAATAATTCTTTAATATTTACATGTTTACATGTATACAGGTACCATGTTTTACAGTTCTTTTTCGAAACCGTTCACCCTATACTTTGACCTTAGTTGCAATTATCTCTGAATGTAACAAGGATTATGACACCTCATATTTTCATCCCTGGTGATGTCACATGGCCTTCATACTCCACGTAGAATCAGGAGAATGGTGCAACCGTAGGATGACAATTCCTTAAAAGATTCACTCCAGCTTGTGACATAGTGTGACAGTTACGTACGCTATCACCCACTTGACACAAATTTATGCCCTTTCACATCCAACAAGAACAATGGGTTTTTCTTGGGTTCAATGAGACACACAGTTATTTACGCTACACAAATGTATTCCCAAGCTTCTTCCCTAAAGTAACTGTATAAATTTACAAATAAATACTTCGTATAGTCTGCATAGAGAAATCTCGTGCTTACAAATATGAAATGACAACTATATATATTATCACTGTTCAAAACATAACAAAATCATCTGAGAAAGGAAGGAGAACAAACCTTCCCACTGCTTAAAGGGGCTCATCAAGTTAGTTCACAAAATGCATATTTTGTGACACCTGTTGAGTATTACTCATACTGTATGTCGATAGTAAATGGTCAAAGTAAGAGTCTTTGAATATCTGACACACAACAGAAACAACAACGATAGGGTGGTTTAATAATGGTCACAATCACTCCCTGTACCATACTGCAAAGCTGTGACCAGACACATTTTACCACAACATGCTAACCATTGGCAATACTTTTTGTAGAAGAATCTACAATTTCTCACATTTTCAGTAACTGTAGGAATAGAATCATGGCTAATGAGGCCAATTAGTAGCACTGGCAAGCAATGGTTTCCTTCAAACATGTCACAAAATAAACAAAATCAAATCAATGAGCCCCTTTAAACTTGGTGAGCTACCTTTTGGGTGGAACTATTGTACCTTTCAAAACATAGCTACAATGGGCCATGGCTGCAAAATTTATCTGACACGGCAAGTACAGTCCATAACCATCGCCCAAAGGCCACATTGCTACAGCCCAGCTGATCACACGTATGTAAACATGCCCTCTCGTCAACCACTGTATTTAAAAAAGCAGTACATTTTGCTGCCCAAAAAAAAAAAAAAGGGGGCAATATCAATACTTAAAAACTAATTTAAAAATCTAGCACATTTTGGACCATCAAAAGGACATACTGTACAGTGATGTGCAGTAAGAAGTTTAATACTTGAGGGATATCTACTGTATAAATACACACAAACATATGTATGAGAACTTGAAAAAAAAAATTATTGGATGTTCACAAACTCTACTCTATCATTTCAAAATAAAATTAACCAAAAGCAACTTTTCTATCGATAAAATACATGGCACTGATATTGTTATTTACTTGAAAACACCTTCACTTGCTTAGAATTCTAATATTGCGAGCGCTCATGAGGACATACAGTACCTTTAGTTATTCCAAATACAGCACAATACCTGCTGGAAGTTTCTGGCCACAAGACAAAGTGAATTTCATCCACAATCCACAAGTGGATGGCAAGAGTGAGGAAAACATAAATGAACAAAAACAGATCCCCCAACAGACAGAGAAATTAAGTGATGATAAATCTTACAAGTTACACGAAATCACAGGAACGTATTAATAAAAATGGTAACTACAGAGAATTATGGGATGGCTTTCATGTCTGTCTGAAAATACCATAGGCAATTGGAGAAAGAAAAAAAAATTCAATTCAAGAATTAGAGTGTAATCACCATTTTCAGCAGCTGTAATAATCCTTGTCCTCTCGAGACCTGCAACTGAAGAGGAACGAAAACAGAAACATGGAGAGATCCAATGAGATGAAAAATACTCTACTGCTCGCACATTCTCACCTTCAACAGGGAGTGGCATTACTCTATTAAAGAACAGAACATTACCTGCCACTACCGTAGGTGCCAGGTGGAGTTCCACTTAGCAGACGACAAAAAGTCCTCAGAAAGATTTAAATGATACTGTACTTACTGTAAAAGATAGGACCATCCTGGAGATAAGCATCAAATGTAGCAGTACACTAGAGCACTTACATGAGCCAAAATTTTCCAAAAGATGAGGGGGGGGGGGGGACCTACAGACCCATGCCTTTTAGGCCCATCAGCTCCATCAAATCAGATGTTGCATATTGCATCCCCCCTCCACCCAGCTCAGACCAGCCTACACCTACTGTATATGTCCCTGTCTTTCAATATACTGTACACATAGTGGGAGTGATACAGTATCAAGGTGCACATACCAGTGCCTCAATGGAAAAAAACTTTCATGACTCTTCTTCCAGGACCATTTTATGACAATAACATTCAGGACCAAATTGCTGACAGACACGAAAGAAATGTATAAATGATTGATGGAGTAATGATTGTGATAGAGAGTAAATTTTCTAGTGCATAACAAGTTTTTGAGGCCTTACAAAATTAGCAGACTAACTTTTATCACTTTTTCAAGACTTCTGAAAGTTTTGCCTAATTCCATGTTTTCTCTATGCTAGGTACTGTACAGTGAGTGATAATGAAATTTTCCAGAAACTTTTCCAGGCAACAGGAACCCTCTGACGTATCTGCAACAATTTTCCACTGACATTTCTATCCCCACACTAATCTCATTAGCAGTAGGGACTAAAATTTTGAAGTTACTTTGTAACAATAGTTGACTTGTGTCTTTCATTGAAAACAATGTTTTGTCAATTCATACAGGACAATTTTGACTGACCAAGTTTAATGGTTATAATTCTGTGGCTAAATGATCTGCCAATGAAAAATTTTGAAGACTTTTCAGGGCTCCAATTTTATGGTTGTAAGATTGTCTGGGACAACTTGTATTCTGCAGACAGACAACCAAACTTCAAAAGCATCTTCTCAGTGAGGATTAAAAACCTTGCTTCTCAATCAAGACTACAGTGCTTTATGGTTAACTATTTCAACTTTCATCATCTCATTTCAGTAAAAACAAAACCTCTTGTCTCTATAAAATCGCAACATGTTTCATTCGGGATGATGAATAATATTCAGTGCGGTAAATGTGTCACAATCTAGGCAATCATTTCATTCTCCATATATACAGCAACAGAAGAGTTGTGGTGGAGAATGTGCTGGAGAAATATGTAGAGCTCTGGGATAAATGAATCTTAAAGGGAAACAGTTGTTTTAAATTTTGTGTCTTTCAATTTTTGCTACATTTGTACAAAAATGTTGCAGACAACCAAATTTCCTTTGTGGAAGACTAACGATAGTGAAACGGTCACCAAAGGACTACAAAAAAAAACAAAAAAACTTCTGGACATCGAGGATTGCATTTTACTGTACTGTGTATTGATCTGAGATATGGTTGTCTATGGTGGGTCACGTGAAACTGAACTGAGCTGCCCAACTGATTCCAGATCAAAATTCGCATCAAGAGATGGAGGATAAAGAGATAAACAGTGCACCCATCACTCTCCCAATTTATTGGATGTATTTACCGTGGCTGGCATGATCAACATTACACTTGAATATAATTGCTACAGTGATAACAGCTTTCTGTAAGCTTGAAATTCAAAATTACATTTTGATAACCAAAAGCTGGTTATACAGTAGCAGGTACATAGCCAGGTCAGATTCTTAAGAACCAAAAATGGGGCGTGGAGGGAACCCAGTGGCAATGGGAAAAAAATTCTAGGAGGCAACCAATTTTACATAGACTTTTCCCACCTACGACCTGATTATAGTCCAACATGCACCAGGTGTGGCTTGCCAAACAAGGTTACAGCCATGGTCATGCAGATACACTCTTGATAAGAGGCAAGTTCTTGTTTCAGTTACAGTGATTAACTGAAAGCTTCACATTCAACGCACTCCCAGTTTAGAATAATAAAGCCTACTTTTAAGTATATATAAAGTAAAATACTACCCTTAACAGTAACATTTTAATAAGATGTGACTGCTGCATGCAGCAACTGCTAAACTTTTAACATACTATACATGCATTACAGAAAAGGCTAATGATCAAGCATTTTCTTGCCCATTTTTTTGCTAGATTGGACTACCCTCCATGGACAAGAATTCTTGTGTACAGTACATGACTTTCTGAGGCATTTTCACTGATATTTCAATCATTTTATGAAGCTGTAGAGTAAATCACACTGACCTCTCATTCTATTTGTGGTTTTTCTCTCCAGTAATTCCCGAACTTCACCGCTGTCCTGCAGCGAGGTGATCTCAAGTGCTGTCCTCTGGTTTACGTCTACAGCGTCTGGGTCAACACCGTTCTCCAAAAGCAGCTCTGTTGCATCCAGAGCTCCACCCAGTGATGCCATCATCAGGCTAGTCCAGCCTGTGCTCCTCTCCACGTGGGAGTGATCTGAGCCACGGTCGATCAAGAGTTTCATAATGGAGTCATACCCATGCAAAGCAGCCGCCATGACGGGGGTGATAGCTTGTCCCTCGCTCTGTGTGTCATTCAGGTCCACACCTGGGTAGTCCAAGAGGACGTGAATAACGGACAGGTGGCCACCGAGCGAGGCCACGGTTAGAGCAGAAGCCCCAAGTTTGTTCTTTGCATTCGCATTTGCTTGGTTCTGCAGCAGGAGTGCGGTGATGTGGGAGTGACCACAGCTGGCTGCCTGCATGAGTGGGGTCCACCCATACGAGTTTTTGCTATCTAGCATCGCTCCATGCATGAGCAAGACTCGAACCACACCCTCGTGTCCACCTCCCGCTGCGAGGTGCAGAGGGGTGAACCCTTCGCCTAGGTCCACATCCACACTGCAGTTGAAGTCGGGGTCTTCCAGGATCTGAAGGGTGGTCTCTGCATCTCCTTGCTGACAAGCAGTGGCAAGTTGTCTGTGTAGGTCCTGAAGATCCCCATTGTCCATAGTACGGGCAGTCAGTGATCACCATTACCTGAAGTAAGATAGAAATGGATTCAGATAGATATTTACATCAACACTTTGTCACGCAAATGTAGTCGAGGTACTGTAGTCCATGTACAGTGAGCTGAACGGTCGATGAGTTCTCATTACTAGCATTATCACTTATGGCTAACAGAAGTTTCTTCAAATTGCATTACATGAGGTATCCAACAGCAAGCCACATTTTTGGGCCATTCCACTATTCCATGCCCTGCCAAAAGGGAGTTGCAAATTGTGTCCCTTGATACAGCAGTTGCACAGTGCACAATTTGTGGCCACTTTTTGGTCATTTCATAATCCTCTCTCTTTTCAAAAATTAGACCAAGACTGTGCAAATGTGTGACAGTATTTTGTGCCCAAAGTTGTTGCAGAAGTACAGTACCACTGTAAGAAACTTCTATCTAGTACATTTGGTTATGGCTCAAAAACTAATGACTGTAATGAGTATATGTGGCTGTGAGGTCAGCACAGCTATCTTACTGCAGATGAGGCAACACGCAAATAGCATCCTATTCTGTCTATTAACTGAAACTGATGAGTTAAGTGGGAGTCATGCAGGCTCCAGCTAGAGTTTGTAAGTGTTTATATGCACTGGAACTGTAAGAAATGAGACATGTTCATGCTGAGGCCAATAGGGGTAGCAATAGTTCTGTATTCCATAAAAATGGAACATATTGGTCAAAGGTTTTGGTAACAAAATGTTCTATCACTTGACACTACTTTTTTTTTTGGGGGGGGGAAGGGGGAAGAAGGGTTCTCTTGTTTTCAGGGTACAGTACTTTTATTACATGCTTTGAAAGAAAATTTGGTGATTTTGGTCAATAATTTCGGGAACAGTCATACAGAAGTCCCAAAGTTAGCTATTGCACTGTATGTGATATTTGTAAATCTTTGCCCCCCCCCCCTCTTACGTTCTACTTCACGGTTAACATTATGGACTTAACTAACATTGACTGAAACAGCAGAAAGTGTATTTGACAGAACTTTTGGTAACCTCTTTTTCCAACACATGAGAAAGAGGAAATCCAAAAGTAGTGAAGGCCCTGTACTTCAAGTACTGTAACAACGTTCTCATCCTTAACATTTTGCGACTTTCCTCCCAATAAATGGTTGTGACCAAATATTGAAACATTAGTCAAGCAGTGGCAAAATGTAACAGATGGCACTATTCTTCTGTGGTTCTCCCACCCAACAAATTCCTATTAGTACAGAGAAAACAGTTACAGCATAAAGTAAAGGAGAGAGTTCCAGCGACCAGCTACTGTAGCTAGGTGTGGTTCCTAACAGGGTTCTCTGTATGGGAATCCTGCAGCTAGCTTTTCCATAGATACTACTAGGTAGACTATGCCATATCAAGATTTTAAAGACAACTTTCCTCCTCATTCTTCGTCAACAGAAAAAATTAAATCTTGTTTTATTTAGCAATCGTGACACTTATTAGGAGATAGTGCACTATTAGGAGGATGTCATAAAATGTCAAAGATGAGATCATTATTTCTTAAAGTACCCCCTCACTCCTTTAAGAATGTCCCTTTCACGTTTTCAATGAACGGGACAGCCGAATTGATGGTTTATGAGCAATTTCCATTGCACCCTCCACCGCTCCTCTCAGCTTTCTTAGCGGCTTCACTCGGCAAAAAGACCTGAATGGCGGGGTATTCTAGAATTGAACCATAATCCATACTAAGGCCTAGTAGGCTAGCTAGGTCTAAGCTAGATCTTAAAGGGAAATAGGGCGTTTAGAATACACCGACATGACATATAAAAGAAAATAGTGGTAATCATTGTCAAACCATTCAGTCTCATCAATAAACATCTACCAAAGTTTCATCTTCTCAAAACATTATGCATGTGATGAGTAATGAAAGATGCATCATTTAAATTTTGAAAAGTTTGGGTGAACAAATCAGTGTTGAGTAACAAATAACTGAATTTCTATCTTTGAGGAGCTTATTTCTTGAAAAGAAGGCTACTGTCCTTCCTTATTTTGAATAATCTATCGTTGCAAGTCCACAAACATTGGTTTCAAAAATATGAATGTTGTTATGGTTCGGTATTAAGGCGTTTAGACGAATAGAGTAAGATGGATATAGCACGTTGTGCTTCTTATGCCATATATGTATTTGTCTCTACTCCAGGGTGCATACGTCATTTATACAGTATAATGCAGTAAGTGCATGTGTAACATCTCCCTTCTTTTGGAAGAAGCTAGAAACGATAACGATTTAAGAATAGTGTGGTTAGTAATAATTTGGTATAACAAATGCGTTAGTGTGGTAGAAATAGAGGTAGCTTGTTCAAATGCAGTCAGGCTGGTCAAAATGAATTGAAAGAAATAAATGATAAGATACGTGTGGAAATAAACTTGGACTTTGATGAAATTATTGAAAACAGAAGTTGTGTCTAGTGTCCTCTTTAACATTACATGCTGTTGTGGTTCACCAACCAAATTGTGTAGGTTTTACTGTTCAGGACATAGTCCCTGTATTTCTTTGGTATTGCAATGTTGCTCCTGGTTCTTGTAGAGCTGCCAGTTGGAGTGTGTGTTGTGGTGCTTTGGGTTTCGTTTCGCTGTCTCGCTTCGCTTTGCTGTTTCGCTTTGCTGTTTCGCTGTGTCGCTTTGCTTTGCTGACTTACTTTGCTGTTTTGCTGTTTTGCTTCGCTTCCCTGACTGGCTTCGCTGTTTCGCTGTGTCGCTTCGCTTTGTTGTCTTTCATTTGACGTCGCTGGTCTAAGAGCCACTCAGGCAGCTACACTCAAGAGCACAATGGGCGTAGATTGCAAGCGTGTCCTAATGAACTTAACGTTATCAGAGTCGGATCTAAAAGATCCAACCAAGATTATCGATGCCTTAGATGGCCAATTCGTAAAAAAAACTAATGTCATTTTCGAGCGATTCCAGTTCAACCAGGAGCAGCAACAGCCGAACGAGACAATCGAACAGTTCGTAAACAAACTTAGACAGCTTGCCAAAACGTGCAACTTCAAAACAACACGCACAGGTGCTGATAATGCGCTCATCACAACCTCATACGAAGATGAAATGATCAGAGATCGGCTTATACTAGGGGCTAAAGACAACAACGCACGAGCTCGATTGTTCAGGCAGAAGCAAATAGCGACCCTAGCGGATGCCATTGAAATGTTCAAGGTTGATGAAACCACAAACAAGCAGTTACAAGAGCTTGGAAAGCAGCAGTCAGTGCATGATGGAAGTTTGAATTTCATCAAAAAGAAAGTCAAATACGAGAACAAGAAACATGGCCGTGCCAAGAACAACAAAATAGACTGCAGAAACTGTGGACAGAAACACGAGCGTAAGAAATGCCCTGCCTGGGGGAACCTTTGTTCCTGTGGCAGACGGAATCACTATGAAAAAGTATGTCGCTCCAAGGACAATCCGAAACCATATCCAGCATCGCGTACCCTCAAGCGCAAAGATAACGAAGAAAGCAAGCGCACACACCACATTGGAGAGACGTCAAGCGACTCGGAAGACTCAATGCACAAGATTCAAGCGCATGATGGCAAACGCAAGCTCATGATTTCGCTCAACATGGAATACAGGGACCGCACAGCAAACATAGACTTTGAGACTTGATACCGGATCAGACGTGTGTGCGATATCGCCACAGGTCCTCAAGTCACTTGCTCCGAACGTCCCATTGAAGCCACCTGCGCGACCACATGTAAAAATGCACAACGGGGAGCTATTAAAAATACTAGGTGAGGTAGACTTACAGTGTACCCACCAAAACGAGCGATACACACTCGCGTTCAAGGTTATCGAAACAAATCAAGCGCCCCTTCTCTCGCGCCAAGCAGCAATAAAAATGAAATTAATTACAATTGCACGGGAGGTCCACAAACTTGCTGACTTTGAAACCTATGAGAGCGAAATTAAGACACGATACCGCGACCTGTTCACAGGACTAGGCTGTCTGCCTGGTGATTACCACATAGAAACAAAGGGTGATGTCACACCTACTACACAAGCAGAGAGGAGAGTACCAATTGCACTCAAGCAACAGCTCAAGGACCAACTTAGCGACATGGAAAGAAAAGGTATCATAAAGCGAGTCACAGAGCCAACAGATTGGATATCGAACATGTGCATTGTGCGGAAACCAAATGGAAAGCTACGCATCTGCATTGATCCGCGTGACCTAAACAAAGCGTTAAAGCGTCCTGCACTATCCGATACCAACTATCGAAACGATACTGCCTGAACTCGCCAATGCCAAAATATTCAGTGTCATTGATGCCAAGGAAGCTTTCTGGCAAATCAAACTTGACAAAGAAAGCAGCTACCTCACCACGATGGCAACACCATTCGGCAGGTATGGATGGTTGCGCCTCCCATATGGCATCAACACCGCGACAGAAGAACTTCAGCGGCGACAACATGAAATGATTGAGGGCCTTGACAATGTCACAAACATTGCAAAAGACTTCCTAATCTACGGCTGTGGACAAACAACCGAGGAGGCAACTATAGATCATGACAAACATCTCACAGCCTTCCTCGACAAGGCGCGTTAACACAACTTGAAGCTCAATGAAACGAAAATGCGTCTCCGTCTAACCACAGTGAAATACATGGGACACGTCTTGACCCCTCAAGGCGTGCAACCTGACCCGGCTAAGATAGACGCTGTCACAAAGATGTCCAACCCAACTGATAAAAGGGGTGTACAACGGTTATTGGGCTGCGTGACCTATCTTTCAAAATTCATGCCCAACCTATCAGACACAGCGGAGCCCTTACGGAGGCTCACAGACAAAGAGGCGCATTTTGAATGGCAACCTCACCACGCCGACGCATTCAACAAGATCAAGCAAGCAATATCTTCCACGCCCATTTTAAAATACCTTGACATCAATGAAGATGCCACAATCCAATGTGATGCATCAGAGTCTGAGCTTGGTGCCACCTTGCTACAACAAGGACGCCCAGTCACCTTCGCCTCGCGAGCGCTATCAAAGACAGAGCGGAACTATGCGCAAATCGAGAAGGAACTTCTAGCTATCCTCTTTGCATGCGAGCGGTTTGACGAATACATATACGCGAAGCGAATACTTGTACACACTGACCACAAGCCACTGGTCACAATCCACAACAAAGCAATTGCACACGCACCAAAGCGTTTACAGCGAATGCTACTGCGGCTACAGAAATACGACATCACCATAGAATACCTTCCGGGGACAAAGATGTTCATAGCAGACTGGCTAAGCCGGGCATACCTGCCATCCGCACCAGCACACAATGTCTTTAATGAAGTAGAGACCATCAATGCATTGGACTACACAAATGTGAGCAAACCAACACAAACACTAATACAGGGTGCCACGGCGACAGACAGCCAGAGCCAGCATCTAGCAATGGTGATAAACAACGGTTGGCCCAATAGTAGGGACGAAGTCCCCATTCCAATTCGCGAGTTTTTCAACTTTCGCGAGGAACTGACTGTCCAGAACGGTGTGATTTTTAAGGGACAGCGAATCTTCATACCGAAGGACATGTGACAAATGCTCATCGAGCGTTCACACTCATCACACCAGGGAACTGAAGCCAGCATTCTACAAGCACGCGATTCACTGTTCTGGCCTAGCATGGCAGCAGACATCAAAGCGAAAGTGGAAAGCTGTGAGACCTGCCAAGCATTCGCAAACAAACAACAAAAGGAAACAATGTTCTCCCACCCCATACCAAGTAGGCCCTGGGAAATCGTTAGCCAGGACCTAATGAGCTACAAGGGCAAGGAGTATTTCATAACAGTAGATCACTACAGTGATATGTGGTTCATGGATGAAATGCAAAGCACCTCTGCCCGCGAAATAGTAAACGCAACAAAGAAACACTTTGCCCTTCATGGCATATGCGACAAATTCAATACAGACAGTGGTCCCCAATATGTAAGTGAGGAGTTCGTCAACTTTGCCACAGAGTACGAGTGTGAGCACAACACGAGCTCTCCCTATCATCCGAAAGGTAACGGCAAAGCTGAGAGTGCTGTGAAGATTGCTAAGAAACTGTTAAAGAAAACACTGTAAGAGGGCTCAGATTTTCATCTTGCAGTACTAGATTAGAGAAACACCCCGGATACCAACGGCAACAGCCCCGCGCAGAAACTCTTACAAAGACGAACACGTAACCCTATGCCCAACACAGAAGCGCAGCTGAAGCTTCATGTTGTTCGGGATGTGTCAGAAAACATCCTGCACCTGAAGTGACAAGCAAAGAAACATTATGACGCACATGCCAAAGACTTGCCACAACTTGTGATAGGTCAGCCCGTAAAGGTACAAACAAACAGCAAAGCAAATCCATGGGTTGATGCAACCTGCAAAGCCAAAGTTGGACCCAGGTCATACCTGGTAGAAACACCTGACCACAGAGTATTTCGCAGAAACCGGGCGGCTCTTAGACCAGCGATGTCAAATGAAAGACAGCAAAGCGAAGAGACACAGTGAAACAGCGAAGCGAGACAACTAAACTAAGAGACACAGCGAAACAGTGAAGCCAATCAGCGAAGCGAAACAGCAAAGTAAGTCAGCAAAGCAAAGCGACACAGCGAAACAGCGAAGCGAAACAGCAAAGCGAAATGAGACAGCGAAATGAAACCCAAAGCACCACAACACACACTCCAACTGGCAGCTCTACAAGAACCAGGAGCAACATTGCAATACCAAAGAAATACAGGGACTATGTCCTGAACAGTAAAACCTACACAATTTGGTTGGTGAACCACAACAGCATGTAATGTTAAAGAGGACACTAGACACAACTTCTGTTTTCAATAATTTCATCAAAGTCCAAGTTTATTGCCACATGTATCTTATCACTTATTTCTTTCAATTCATTTTGACCAGCCTGACTGCATTTGAACACTAGCTACCTCTATTTCTACCACACTAATGCATTTGTTATACTGAATTATTACTAACCACACTGTTCTTAAATCGTTATCGTTCTAGCTTCTTCCAAAAGAAGGGAGATGTTACACATGCACTTACTGCACTAGATAAATGACGTATGCACCCTGGAGTAGAGACAAATACATATATGGCATAAGAAGCACAACGTGCTATATCCATCTTACTCTATTCGTTTAAACGCCTTAATACCGAACTATAACAGATGTTTTCTCTAAAGCAAACACCTTATTTCACTTTAAATCAGCTCATGTATTGAGGTGGATCTTGAGTTGTGCCACTGCCTCACCCAACAGTAACAGTAGCATGGATGTATAAAAGTTTGCACATCTACAGTAACACTACTAACCTTGAAATTTCTAGCTGCTGGAAATTTGAAATCCCTATAAATTTAATCATCTAATTAAAGCAAGTCTAAAGTTCCTTTTTAATACAATATGGCCTAACCTGGTAGGAATTGTATCTTGAAAGCTGTTGTGTTAACTAAGATTTGCTTGAGTTCACAATGCGATGTAAACCTGCCAAACTTTGCACACCTCAATAACATCAGCATAAAAATCATTACATGAAAAAGAGTCCTCTTGAACAAATCCTGTGTGTAAACTTACAGCAACTACTTGTGAAGAAGCTTGCAACAAAAATAGTCATGGTCAAGTCCATTGAATGGTCAAAATCATGGTTTAAAAATTTGTAATATTACTATCGGCAGCAACAACAAATAGGATGCTTAGGTGTTAGAACCTAGCTTACCTCTCCTGTGCATATGCAGTACGGTAATTTGTAAAGTTGACTAATCAAGCAAGGACGATTAAAGTGTGTTTTAGCTTTCTTTTGAGTCATTACATGGTATAATAGTCATACTTTGTCACGCCTATTAGGCCATTACATTTTCGGGCTAATTTGTTAGGGGTGTGCGAAGTTTGGTGTGTGTAAGCTAAGTTACTGTACTACTGTGTAGGCTACACACCCAGATACTAGTGATATACACGATGCGACACAGTTTAGCATTAATTCAACTCAGTAGCGTACAGTAGCATCGATTCCACTAAAGTTTAAGGCTACTCTTATTCCCAGTCCTACTATCCTAACAACGTGGTCGTTACAAGTTCTGTTTGGGCCCTTTGGCCTACGTTGTGGGCAGCATGGTTGGATAATTTTACAACCAAAGTTAGGCCTAACTTTGCAATGTTAGTGTAGACTGCGTTACTGTTACTTTACAACTTAATTTACAAGCCCGTTGGGCTTATTTGGCTTTCAACCTAGGCCTAAGTTCAAGCCTCTAGCAGATAAACAGCAGGGCCTAGCCTAACCTGCGGGAGAAGATATTATCACGAGAACGTAATAACTTGCCACGTACATGCCCTGCTTTTACAGCTTTTACTTCGCAAAAATGGTCTTCATGAGTGTATGACTATGATCTTCAAGTTCGACATAAGCAAAGGGAAATCAATACCGGTAACGTTAACACTGCACTAACGTTCCTAGTTGTACCGGAATTACTTGTGTACTACTGTACTGTTTGTTCATAACAAACCGGTATCCTTACAAGAGAGTAATGTTTACCGTAAACAGTATACCGTACCGTAAAGATTTATAGTATGTATGGTACCGTTAGGATTTGCAATATCGGAGAGATGGTCATTCACCTTTTGTGAGTCTCACCTGAATACCTGATAGTATATAAAGGTAAGGTAGTATGCGTACATGGCCAAGAGATAAGCAGGGTAACAGAATTATATGGCGCTTTGGAATGTAGTAAAAAGGGAGTCATACATTATCTAACCTAAGATTATTCATACGATCAGTCTGAGGTTATCATATCAGTCGAGAATCCACATGGCAGGTTGCAGTCGAGAATCCAAGATTATCAAATTGTCACAGGCTTATCATAGTAATTATAAGTTCTTGATAATTATCTTGAACTATCAACTAAATGTTGTGTTTCCGCCAATTATAATCGAGTTTATCTATTTTGTTCTGGTAATTTTGGATTGTTGACAAATTAACCAGGATGAAATGTGTTTAATAAGATCTTGTTTTCTCGGCCATTAATCTTGTACTTTCTATAAGCTTATCAAAACGCAATTGGATATAATATTGACCAATAATTAGGCCTATGGATTATCGAAACTTACCTTGGAAACAACCTTGGTTATCGGTCAGAAATCTAAGAACGAGAAATTAAGGTTTGCGGAGCGGCCCCGACCGGACTCAAATGGATCACCTGCCTCCATTTCAGTTTTTCACAAAGGAGATATAAAGAAAACGGAAAAAGAAAAGAATGAGAAAAAATGAAAGATAAGGTCAAGAAAATGGAAGTTTGAGTACTTATGTGCCTTCCACGTCCAGGAAATAAAAAAGTGTTTCCCCGAATTTGGACTCTATCTTATTTTCTAGTGAGATATAGTTCTAAAAGAGTTGCTTTCTATCAATATTCGTAAAGCCCCTGGCCCGGATGCAATCTATCCAATTTTGTTGAAGTCATTTGCACATCATTTCTGTGTTCCACTGACTGGTCTTTATATTGTAACGTCGACCGTTGTCTTCCACAGTCTACAGATTGAAGCTTCAAAATTACTCAAAACATCAGAGGAGACGAGTTGTAAAGTTAACTGATTTTATTGAATAATCTCGGTTGATCAAATGGTGCATGAATCACGAGTTATGGCAATGGCAGACTTTACAAAAATTGGATTGAGATTAAAAAAGAAAGCAAATGATAATATACTGGGCTGTCCCCAAGCTACTTATGTGAATACCCAATTACGCAGTGACAAGACCCTACAGCATAACAATGGCCCATTTACAAAGTTTGACGCAGTTACGCACTTACGCAGTTTACGCAGTTACGCACTTACGCAGTTACGCACTTACGCAGTTACGCAGTTACCGGCTCCTGCCGAGATCTGTTGTTATTTTCAAATTTCGACCGTCTATTGGTCAGAACTCACTGACAAAAGAAACCCCTCTTTTACTCCTTTGTTCAACGGATGCGTGTAACGGTGACGTCACACATCCGCTCTCTTCTAGAAAAAATCTATTTTTGGATTATAAGGAGGAAAGGTCGGGACTCGACCTTGCTTTGGACTTAACAAAAAAACATGATGGGTTAAAGAAAACAATTTACGTTAAAGAGACCTCCAGTTTCCGTTACAATATCAGTAAATTTATGGTTGAAGGTTATGTTCCTGAGGACTGGAGGTGTGCTAACATCACCCCAATTTTTAAGAAGGGAGATAAGTCATAGCCCTGTAATTACAGGCCTGTCAGTCTCACTAGTGTTGTTTGTAAGGTCATGGAATTTAAAAAAGTCTAATGGTTTCTTCAGTAGTTATTCTTTAATCAGAATGTCTCAACATGGCTTTTGTCAGAAAAGGTCATGCCTCACCAATATTTTGGAGTTCATGGAAGACGTTACTAGTTCATTGGATAGGCAGAAGTATGTTGATGTTGTTTTTCTGGATTTTCAGAAAGCTTTTGATAAGGTTCCCCACCAGTGTCTTTTGCTTAAATTAAACTGTGTGGGTATCTGTGGTAATTTACTGACCTGGATTCAGAATTGGTTGTGTAATAGGAAACAGAGGGTGGTTTTAAATGGTTGCGCTTCTCCTTGGCAGGAGGTTACTAGTGGGGTCCCCCAGGGGTCTGTGTTGGGTGCTCTCCTGTTTATTGCTTTCATTAATGACAATTGATGCTGATATTGTGTGTAGAGCCAAGAAGTTTGCTGACGACACCAAATTGTATTCTGAAGTCTCCTCTGAAGGTGATTCAAAAAGTTTTCAGAAGGATTTAGACAGGGTTTTTACTTGGTGTCAGGAGTGGCAAATGCTGTTCAATATTGATAAATGCAAGGTAATGCATATTGGCAATAATAATCCTCAGGTATTCGTACACTTTAAATGGACAGTCACTGCAAGAGGTTTCTGTTGAAAGAGACTTAGGTGTTCACATTGACTCTTCTTCACAGCCAGCTAAGCAGTGTGTTGAAGCAGCTAAAAAAGCAAACAGGATTTTAGGTATGATTAAGAGAAATTTTAGTTTCCTTTTGCAAGACATTGTTGTTAGACTCTATTGGTTAGACCTCATTTAGAGTATGCTGTTCAAGCTTGGAACCCATATTTTTCTAAAGATAAGGAGTTACTTGAGAAAGTCCAGCGCAGGGCTACTAGATTGATTAGGGCTTTCAAGGGTGTCCCCTATTGCAGCAGGTGACGTCTCTTAAATCTCACTTCACTTGAGCTGCGAAGATTACGTGGGGATTTGATACAAGTCCAAAAGATTGTTCATGGATTTGATAATTTATCATTTTCTGATTTTTTTCAAGTTTGCTAATAGTAAAATTACTAGAGGTCATTGTCTTAAACTCCAGAAGGTTCAAAGTAGGATCAATATTCGTCGTTACTCAGTGGCGGCGCTACGGGGGGGGGGGGGGGGGGGCGTCAGGGGGCATTTGCCCCCAGATTTTTTCCTTGCCCCCAGTTGCCCCCCCCCCAGTTGCTCTCACCCTTCCTAATCAGATCTTGTACTCATCCAAAATTAATGTAATCACAAAAATATGTATTGGCATTGGACTGAATAAGAACAGCTTCCGGGGATCGAACCATGATTGATAAATGACTAATTTATGTTACACAGGCTGCCAGTTTAATATCATGCCCATAGCCACAGTAGGCCAGCCTGGCAGACCAATGTTCTCTGGAATGTTTACCGTCCAGCATAAGGGAAGGGCGGGTAGGTGGTTGTTTTCCTAAATATAGGAATGTCGTTGTTTTCCTAAATATAGGAATGGAATGGAAGTGTATGTAGCCTACGTGTGTATGTGGGTGTGTGAATGTACTCGGTGGCACCGCGTAAATGTGAAATAGTACCCCCAAAGAAAAAAGTTGGGAACCTTGGAGTACGGTCAAGAGAAAAAATGAATAATATAAAAATAAATAATATACCTCTCTTGGGACTTAATTTTCCACCCAGAGATATGCTTAAACCTCAGAGCTTCCGGGGGCTTCTCCCCCTAGACCCCAACCGGGGCTTTGCCCCTGGACCCCACCAGGGGCCCTAAGGCGGGCCCCTGGACCCCACCCTCAAGGCCTCGCGCTTCGAGCTCGGTTTCGCGCTGCGCGCGAAATCTTTGCCACCCCAACATTTTTTTCTGCCCTCAGTTTGCCCCCCAAGTCTGACATTCTGGCGCCGCCACTGTCGTTACTTCTTTTCTCAGAGGGTAGGCCTAGTGAATGAGTGGAATGGGTTGCCTGAGGATGTAGGTGATGGCAAGAAGTGTAAATGGGTTTAAGAATGCACTGGAAAAGTACTTTAGGCTTTGTGACCGGGTTTGGGGGGTGGTGTTTTTTCTCTGGTACGCCTAAACGAAGCGTATATCTAACTGATAATTCTCAGTTCACCCCTATAATAAAATATTCTGTTTGCGCCAATGCAACAGGGGAGGGGGGGGGGGCAGTGGCGTGGCCAGACTTTTTAGTCATCTGGGGGGCTGAGTAGGAGGCAAAGGGTCGAGGTGGGGGGGGGGGGGGTAAGCGGTAATGACACTATCTAAGCGGAGCGCCACTATCAGTTGGCGCCCAGCGTACAGAGAAAAATTTGGGATAAAAATGCCTCTCAGATTGCAGGAAATGGCACTTCCCAGTCTCTTTGGCGTTGTGAGTTCCAGCTAACATTTTCACAATTTTTTCGAACACAGGTTCGGAAATTCACATTTCTTCTACAAACTGGTGTAGAGGGGATGATAAGAGAATTCCATGGGTTTAGAATACACTGATGGATATCAACATGTATTAATGCTGCATGCCAAAGAGGGACCTGCTAGCGTTTTAGTGTAGGCTAGTCGTAAACGTTCACGTTCACCACTACAGTCACTCCGTTGCACGTCCGTCATGTTTATTACACAATTTGATGGCCAGTCTTTGGCTGCATTGTACCTGTGGCTTACTATGCCTGCTTCTGTGCAGGAGGTTGCTACTGAGTGTCCAGTGAAACCTGAGTCCCTGACCGCAGTTTACACTTTGGTGCATGGAAGGACTACCTTGGAGTTAAAACTGCCAAGCCATATGGTCGATGCCAAGGACTTTCGGATAAGTTGGCTTCTGCTTTTGTGAAGTTTTCAAAACTTCTGTCATATAAAGATTTCAAAACTTCTCTATTGTCAGTAAACTTTTTCCATGCAAATGCTAAAAATCCGTAGTTACAACAACAGTTTGCAATGACAGTTTGGGAAGTTCTTTTCTTATACAACGTTTGGCCTATATTTTTTACCTTCGAATTTCATTGGGGGGGGGGGGGACAAGACATTTGACAGGGGGCTCCGGGTGCTTACTTTTGTGTTCATTAATGTGAGAGATTGCAAACATGAGATCTCTGCTTCAAGATTGTGCATATGCAGTTTATAACACCCAGGAATGCTGTTTCGCCGGCCATGTAGGGAGTTGAAAAGCCAAAATTTTCTGCACACTCTTATGGTGGCCAACTTATGGTGACGCTCTGCTTGGGTAGTCCTTATGGGTTCCTATATAGAGAGGGTTTTGACAACGGCTTATTTGAAGCCGTTTTGCCTCAAAATATACGACCTTACTGATCCTTTGTGAGACATGATAACCGATCAAATTGCCGTCATACATGTTTGTTTTCTCTCGATAAGTTCAGGTTTTGTATCACCGTTTGACTTGCTTGCATGCCAGTACATAGGCCTACTATGTTGCCACAGGTGGAGGTGAAATGTATAAAACAGCAACCCTCTCAATATAGGAACAATAATAGTCCTGCCATCGCCCATCCCCTGCGATATCTTTAAAGAGCAGTGGGTATTTCTAAGAGACAGCACCCCTAACAGACATTTTCGCCCCCTTCTAGACTGAAACTGTTATAGCTAAGCCTCTGATCTTGGACTTAAGACCGATCGTCTTGGATTATTGAAACTATTTTCATAATTTTGGATCATCTCCACCGATATTGGATTATCGACCTGTAAACCAGGTTTATCGAAACACAATTTCAAAATCTTGGATTATCGACTGATGACCCAAGTTGATCACTAAATAAATACTGATGATACTTCAATACAGGGGAATCAAATTAAGATTTTGATAATCTTGAAGTAGCAAACTGATGTTGGATCCTCCAATGATAAACTGAGTTTATCCATTTAATCTGATCATCTTGGATTGTCAACGGATGAACCAGGATGATGTGTTTGGCAATCTTATATTTCTCGATCAAACGTTTTTGATCGATTTTGTTTTTTTCGGTCGATAATCTTAACTAGTTTATCAGTCCAATTTCAAGATCAGTGATCGACGATCTCGGATTGCCAACAATACAAACTTTTAAAGGAAAAAAAAAAGAAGATAAAAAAGACAGCAATTATGACATGAAAAGAGAAAACAATGGAAGAAAACCATTACAAACGAATTACATGGGTATTTAGCACGTGGGAAATGAGAGACTACCAATAAGGGGAATCTGTGGGAAAATCCGTGGGAAACTTTTTCCTTACACTGAAAAGTTTCCTGCATGGAAAATCTGTAGGAAAGTTTTCCTATATAGGAAACCTGTGGAAAGTTTTATACATTTCTATGTGGGAAATCTATAGGAAATTTTCCCCTACAGGGAAATCTTCCCCTTTCATGATAACCCTTAATTTGACGAAACCCTTAGAATTTACAGATGAATCTGAGCACTTTGTTGAATTTAATGACTTTCGAGTAATTCCAGGCTGACTGTAGCATCTTCATCATAACAAGGTGGTGCTATAATTTGGATATTTTGTCAAGTTGTAGTAACAACAGGTACAACGATGTGTAAATGACTGAGTGTCACCATGCATGAACTTATTTGCCTTGCCTTGAACGGACGTGACGGAGAGTACCCTATTTTGAGCATTTTGATCGGTTCATCATTTTTGGTACCAAAGTATTGAGATATATATAGGGGCCTATATTCAGTGGTGAAGCCTGTGCTACTTCATACACTTCATTTTTTTGTTTTAAGTGTTAGTGTTCTTCCATTGGCTGGGAGTTTGAAAAGGCAAAAATTTTCTTGTACGATGGTGATTGATGGGGGAGCTATCGGCAACCCCTTCCCTTTTCAATATCGTTTTAGTTCTGCTCTCTTGTAGATATTCCAAGGTTGCCAGATATACCAAAATAATTCAAAAAATCTTGGATTATCGGTCGATATCTCATGCAATAAGATAGTAATCGATAGTAAAGTTCATTTTGATAATCAATCGATACATCATGGTTAGGTGGATAATCTTGAATTTTCTATAGTCGCTGAACATTCGAATTGCCCATAAATGTTTCAGCTTGCCAAGTTAAATTTCTCAGTGGTCAGTTGTCACTGTAAAGATAAAAAAGTGCACGGTTGGAAAGAGGCATCGCAACAAAATGGCAGAAATTCTCCATATATTCCTATGTATTGTATTCTTTTATTAGTACGTTCTATATTTTAGCCATCACCTTCATTTTATGTCATTGTCTTATCTTTACAATATAAACAATGTCAAACACTGAGGTACCATGGAAATGATTACAACCATAGTACCTTGTCATCTGCATGCACTATCCAACTAGAATATGTCAGTGAAAGAAAGCTATTGGGTGTATTATACATATTTCTATGAAAAGATAACTTTCATTCCAGTTATACTCCAGTGGCCGTGAAGTAAAAACTACCGCATCATTGCAATATTTTACTATTTATAAACAAAATAGGCTACACATTAACATAACAATTACTCAAATGGATGTTGGACTATGCTGTATTACAGGTGTCATAATTTCAAGCCACCACGTTATAACACATGGTAATTACCGTTGCATAGGCCAGCAGCCAAACAAGGTATCGGTTTTGAGGGGGGGGGGGGAGGGACATTTTCCAGGTGGGGGAGGGGGGAATTTCTTGTCAGATGAGCCAAATGTGTAAAATGTAGTAAGTCAATTAATGGCAAATTTCAAACTCTCTGGTGCGATTTTTTTTTCAAGTATGCCCTCGCCCACTCGCCCACCAACCACCCTCTACGTTCTCCATTTAACTGGCTGCGGACCTGAGAGTATCCAGTCAGTTCAACAATTGTACCCATAGGCCGAATGGTACATTCACAATTCATACTTTTACCCGGTACATCCATGCGCTATGTAGTTACATATAGAGGAAACTACATAGTATTGTTGCACCTAGAATGACGCACTAAGGATCTGATTGATGATTATAAAGTTGGTAAAAATCCAAAACTCTCTTTTCGATGAGGTTGTCGTACAAATAGTACCTCACAAATTTAATAATATGAAAATATCTTCTGCCACAGTCTGTCCCTTCTCGAAGATTTCTGCTGTTAGAAATTATTTCTATACACCTAAAATGACATATATTGCAACTTTTGTGGGACTCGAATGCCTGAGTAGGATTAGCCATGAGGCGCATGTACCATGCACACTTATATCAGGCAGGTGAATCATCATTTTGGAGACATGGTGTCATCTCGAGGTAAATTTTGGGTTGTTTTGCTGAACTGTCATTTCAAATTAGGAGACGAAGCCTATGGGCAAACGGTAGAAAAAAAAACCTTATCAAAGAATCACTAGCGTCAGCGGCTACACCTGCAACAGACTAATTTTAAGGAATTCTGTCACTCTTCTTTCAATAATAGGTCGTTGGTTTTTTGAAGTAATACAGTTTCATCAATGTCCAGGGGTGCTTCATTCTGATGGATGTGTCATTCTAGGAGTACTTACAATAAATAGGCTAACAGCACCTCTGCCTGATTAAACAAAAACAAACAAAAAACATCTTGATTTTAGGGATTCATCCCATGATCCGTAGCATTTCATTTTGCTGTCTTGTTTACAACAATGCAGAGCTTTTCTTCTGGCATGTAGTCGTTGGTCTGTTCTGCTGATGACTATAAGGCATCTCATTGACAGTGAGTACACAATGCAAAACTTTCTATTGTCTCGAGAGGTTGAGTATACACTCATCCCTCAGATCAGGGTGATATAACCGATTGCAGACTATGACGCTATCAATTTGTTTCAAAAAGGGAAAGTGAGATGAGCTAATATGCAACTGGAGTAAAAAGAATGAAGAGAGCAATTTCTGCATGATGTGTGTTGTTTAACATGCAGAATATGCACTTTTATCATCAATAGCTCAGCGAAGAATCAAATCATTTTCCTCCAGCCTAGACCTAGGTTTATTTGTATACGAGGATTTGGCCGTTGTTTTCAAACCAGTCACGTTCTAGAAAGTATAATTACTTTTTCCTATCAGAAAGTACCGCGCACTATATAAACACATAATATGTCAGCATGACCAATATCCGTGCACAACTAATCCCCCGTCTGACATAACGGTACCGTTCTTCTACTAACTTTGGGTAGCCTATCCCTCACTCAGGTTCAGGTACAGCTTTTCAAATTTGTGACAAGCCTCCTTCTTAGTTGAAAATCGGGGAAGCCGCTACCACCCGAGATCGCTGTTCCGAGTCAGAGGTACTAGGGCAATCGGTAGCCAACGCAGATTTGGGCAATTCGATCCTTGACATTTCCCCGTCTTGACCGGTTGAACCTACTTGATGAAGGTCGGAGATCGCTCCTTGTGACGAGAATCTGACCGAGATTTTGTCCGGGTCCCGTTGCGCCAAGGAGCTATCCTTCTCGATATCCTCAGGTGTGACGTCACCGATGAAAATCTGCTTTTTGTCGAAGTAAATCGCGAAAGAAGATTTTCCATCTCTGTTTTTGTTATTCTTCACGTAATACCTCCCCGAGGCTTGTCCGCCGTCGACTTGCTCGCCGACGGGATCGTTTCGCTTTTCGCCGCCTGAAGCGAGCGATCTCGATCGCCCGGCCCTCAAAATCTTGAAGACGTCCCTTCTGAAAGTGGAACTGGAGGTCAGATATACCAACGGGTTCATCATACAGGAGGACTTGGCTAGCATCGTCGGTAAAGTCGAAGATATCGGACCGGCCACGAACGTGCCGTTGGTCATCCAGAGACTCCAGACAGCGTAGGGTGTCCAAGCAATGAGGAAGACACACGTCATTGCCACACACATCTGATAAGGAAAAAAAAAATATATATATCAATGTAAAATGTGCACAGTAATGAGAAATATAATGATGAGAAATATGTGAATAGAAAACTTACCTAATTTATTTCTAGTCAGTACTTATATAGGTACGGAAGACCAACTCTTTTCTTATTGGCTAACGTTGTTCGGGGGTTACACAAGTACTGTAGGCTCGATTGGGTGCATGCACGCTGCAGGGGGTATTCATTCATTGATTTGGCATTCTGTTGAATTTTATTGTTTTCTCAAGGCGGATTTTAACCCAGTGGTTATTCTCGACTTTTAAGCTTCTTTTAAGACGAAAGTATGTCAAACAATAATCGAATGATATCGGTCACATAAAGATTACCCAACGGGATCCGAAAGTGAAAAACTACCGTGATAGAAGTTTCCACATTTGCAGATCTTTAATAGCTTGAGCATGTAACCGACATCGATATGATACACGTATTTGTAAATGACAGAAACGAGGAAAAAAGTCACAGAAACGAAAAGAATAAATTAAAAAAGTTAACCCTAATGGCCTCCATACATACATTTCGCTGACAAAACCATGACGTCATCTTGACCAGGGAGTTGATATTCGCATTTATTATAGCGGTACGTATGCCAAGATATACAACATTCATATTAAGTTGTGAGATGTAAATAGGAGGGTGTTCACTTTAATTTTTTTTTTATTTCATTTCGTTCATTCGCAAAATTTCGTTCATTCCATAAAACTATGAATAAAAAAGTCGAACGGGAGGAACTCGGGTTTGAACTCTCAGGATTCAGACCTTCGGAGATTGCAACTTTCTATGTGTCGACTCCATTGGTACTGAGCTATGAACTAAGCACAGAGTTGCACTAAGGCCGCACCACGTTGCAAGGTTTGCACCCTATAAAACAGTTGATTTCAAAGTGGCCCCTACCGTCCATTCGGGAGTTAGGATATCTCAGGTGAGCGCTATACAGAGTACAGGGAGAGTAAGGGTCATTGGCACTGATTTGGAGTTCCTGGTGATTATACGACTCACTACGTCAATGTCTCATTTTGATCCATCACAAATAAGTTCTGTTGGTTTTTTGGTTTCATTTTTTTTTTTTTGCGGTTACTTTCTATGTGTTTATTTTCTTCTCTGCAGCAATTTTTGTTCTATTCATGTGTGTCGCGGTGGTAAAGAAAACAAGCTCTCTGGAACAAAACATTGGCTTTTCAACCCCCCCCCCCCCATGACAGGAAACGGCACTTTCAGGGTGTACTTGGCCAGCACGTACCCACCCTTGAAATATGGATATCATGTCTGCAATTCCTTAATTCGTGTGAAAGGAAAAAAATCTATGAAAAAATGGTAATACATACCAGGTGGCTTTGAGGTGATATAAAAATCGTAATGCATTAAGCATCCGCTCCCATTTTTTTGTTTTTGAGAACTTGTCAAATACTTTGTGGCTGAATAAATAGAAACACCGACACCTAGATAGTTTTTTTGGTGGTGGAAATTATGTTTGTGCCTAATCAGCGACATTACTATCTAAGCGGAGCGCCACCATTGATTAGCGCAGAGCGTACAAGGAAATGTTGGTCTTTTAAAAATCCCGGCAGATGGCAGGAAACGGGCCTTCTCGCGCGTACCTGAGCTGAATGTACCTAGCTTATAAAATATGGATATCATGTCTGCCATTTCCTCAACTCTTATGAAAAGGAAAATCAATCTATCACAAGTGCATGGTAGTGCATATCATGTTTTTTGTCATCAATTAATCAGTTCGAGCAAAAAGAAGAATCAGTTTATCAAAAATGGTTATACACATCAGTGTCTTTTAGGTGATACAAGAATCATAATAAGCTACGCAACCGCTTCCATGTTTTTTTTTTAGTTCTTAACAAATATTTTTTATGAACACATTGGTGCAATTAGAGATTGCTGTGAGACAGAAATAGTGTGAACTAATTACAGTTGTTACTAACTAGCGGGATTACTATCTAAGCTGATCGCCACCATTATTTGGCACTGAACGTGCAGGAAAATGTTGTCTTTTCAAAACTTTCAGATGACAGGAACGGCACTACGTGTACTTGAGTTGTAAGTTAACAGCCGTAAACTAGAGGCTTATGTCTGCAATTTCACAATTAACGATAAAAACATTTTATAGAAAAATTTTAACAATTTGGATTGATCTTATCTAGAGAATATGTTTGTTTTTGTCACTTCCAGAAAAGTTAATTCAATAGCATTTACTTTCTAACAATAACGGTTCTTTTTATTTGAGAAATTGTCAACTACCAGGTAACCTTAGACAAACTCTGGTGCAAAATTGCATTTGTTGCAATCAATTTTCCAGAGAAATAATAGTCCCAATAAAGTTCCAACAATGTTTACTCTCTGGCCATTAGTTTTTTTTTATTACTTTGCTACAACCTCTGTGATTGCATAATAAAGAATAAAGCCAGTTCTTGTACAGATAACTTTGTAAATGATAGCCAGCTTGATGAGCAAAAATGTTATGCAATAATATATTTTCATAGCTGTTGAAAGCATGAGATAGTGATGGTTAGCCTGGGAAGGGTTGTAAGGGAGGAGGTAACCGCCATCCCCTTTTGAGAAATTTTTCATCTACTAGGTAATCTCGGATGCAATCTGAGGCATTATTTGGCGTCTTTAAAGTCATAAATGTGCTAGACTCAGATATAAAAAATCCATTTGGTATTTCACATTTTCCGCTATCGTCTCGCCTAGGCTGATATATGAAAAATTCGAAGAGGCATTTCAGAGTTACTGAGAATTTTTCCAATCACCAGATAACTTTAAACACAATCTGCTGCAATGGTAGCCATCTTTCTATGTCATAAAATGAGCTAAACTGAGATGTGAAAAATTCTGAGGTATGAAAAATTCCAACTGGTATTTTAGATTTTCCGACTATTATCGCTTCTACACTTATATTTGAAACATTCCATCTGGTATTTCAGATTTATTTACAAATTGTTCAATAACCAGGTAACCGTAGACACAATTTCGTGCAATACTTGACATCTTTTTATGCTGTAAGATGGGCTCCTTGTAGACTGAGATACGAAAAATTTCAATTGGTATTCCAGATTTTTCGACTATCGTCGGACTGACAGATTTTTTGGGGGCTTAGGGCCCCCCGGTCGCGACACTGGGCACTTTATACAAGTTTCACGTATTGTCTGCCTTTTCAGGTTTTTGTTGTTCTTGCAAGTAGCAACAGCTTTAACTGAAAAAAAACTGAAAACTGAGGAGAGGAAATGGAAGGAAGAAATGTTGGGGGTAAGGCAGGGGTATGGGGGCAGTTCAGATGGCGAAAGTCTAAAAAAAGTTGACTGAGAACCATTGCTATAAAGTCTTCTCAAACCTTGCAATAAACGTTGCATTAATGAAGAAGTTTCTGGAGCACAGAGACACATACAGCTTGACAACCGATCCATAACATGAAAAAGTCTAAGACTTGTATTCCGTAACCTGTCTTGATTTTTCTGAACAAAAGCTAACCTTGTCAGGTATATCAGGTACATGATACAAGTCTCGAGAAATGAATGTGAAACATTTGAAAACAAACTGTGGATTTGGTGAGCTGAAATAATCGTGAAACGTGTGGAGAGAGAGAGAGGGGGGGGGGAGGGGGGAGCAGTGCACGTAGGCAGTAAATGTTGCCTCCGAAACATGTTTAAACAGCAAACAAACAAATAAACAAACAAGTCAGAGACAAAAGAAACAAATAACATTGATAAAAAAACATACCTTGGTCACATGAATATCAATCTTCATTTCCATTTTGTCGAATTTGTTGATGACGCGCATTCCCCGGTCCCTGTCTTCGACCCTTAAGGGATCTACTTTCCTTGATCTGTTTGAATTGGTAAACATTTTAAGAGAAAAAAATATATATATATCAACACTGACTGAAAAATTATCAAGTTGACACGACAGATTATTATTAGCAAATATGATCTTTCTGCCAGAGTTATGTTACGTCATTCGTTACATTTCACAGGAAACATGTGCGTGAAGACTCACGAAAGTAAGTGCAGTAATACAGTAGTACCACAACAACCTTAGATAAGTAATGTATCATACATTTTTTTTAAAAGACGTAGTACTGGTAGTTATTTTTTTAGTCCTGTTCACTGGCGGGTCAAAGGAGGGGCAAAATTTACAATGAAATGTGGTCCCACAAAATGTGTTCATCAATTGATAGACTGCAAATTACGTGTACCGACGAATAAATAATCGAGACTCTTAACTTTATTCAAGTCGAGTTAGTTATGTTGCTAAATGTATAATGTCACAAGTATTTGTTTGCTTTTTTTTTAAGTCAGTCGAAAAAAATTGAGTCTATCCCTATATTACAATCTCAAAATGACATGAAAATTGAAGAAAATTTAAATAATAAAAAAGCATTAAATTGGACACCGTTGTTGCACCAAATTACGGCTGAAGGCACTAAGTTACAGAAAAGTTTCTAAAGAGGAGGTCAAGAAAGGAACGTCCCCTTTACTAGGTCACTTCACTACTATTTTAATCGCTGTCGAGCAAAGGACTTGGAAAATTAAAGAAAATTTGAAGAGAATTAAAAAAAACAACATAGAATTGCACACATGTTTTTTGCTGCACCAAATCACAGCTGATGGTATTCAGTTATAGAAAAAACTTTCGCAAGGGAGAGTTAAGAATTAGAGAAGACCAGTCACTATGTCACGAGTCACCTCCAAGCAAAGGCCATGGATCGGGTGGTCATGTTACTTGGAGCTTGAAGGGTTACAAGCGACCGTAACGTCAGTTGCATTGAATGAAATCTTACAAACGCCAACGAGAAGCATAGGTACACGGGGTGTTAACAATTCTGGGAATGGGGAGGGGGGGGGGAGGGGCTGGGATGATTAGTATTTGGTGGTGGGTCAGGCATGATTTTTTTCAGCAAGTTGCAGTTTTCAGTCTGGCCAGTGACTTCACAAGGATTGTCTCCATGGGAATCAATGTGATGTATATAGTATCCCTCTCCTACAGTGGGACACCCAGGGATTTGGACTAGGGGACAGCAAGTGTGGAAAACTGGGCGGATTGCCACCATGAACGTGCCAGAGAATTTTTAGGCGAAAATATCTCCATGATCATAGGACATCGCATTTTCAAAGCAAGGGGAGTCATGGCCCGCCAAAAGGATGTAATCTACACTCTTGGCTGCTACTGCTACTATCACAGTTTTGTCTGAATGGGAGGGGGGGGGTGTTGGGGTAGTGGGGGAGTGAGGGTGCCCCTGCCATCCTCTTAGGCATGTTAGTAACAATCAGTCTATATGTGTACGCAGCGGTACTGTCGAGTTCTGTACATACCTTCTTGCAATCTGAGTGTAGCAGATGACCATAATGATAACTGGTATTACGTAGTTGGATACGGTCGTTAAAAGCATGAATGAGTAGTTATTGAAATCACGTGACACCCAATCGATCGAGCAGGAAGTACCAAAGGGCTCCGGTTCGTACCTGCTCCAACCAATCAGAGGGGTGATGGCCCAGAACAGGGCGTGGCACCATAAGAATACAATCACCTTCACCGTTACTGTGTTGGACAACTTTGGACCTATATACAATGAGAAGAAAGCAACAATAAACAGGAATATAGACTTTTTTGATCGACGGGGTAGGGGAGCAATGTCCCTTCCCCCTAGGAGGTCCTACGTGTAAGCAATGCTGGTCCAATCGTATTGTTGTCACATTGCTATACTTTTGAAGCGGATCAAATTCTGTATACGTCAGTTCGGAAATTCTGATATTTTGTTAAATAAACCAGCATTTAATACGCCTATATATACGTTGCCCAAATCAAATGTAGGTTAACTCTCTTTAACATTTACTTTAATACAGTCATGTAATTTGTGCCCCTTATTATGGACGTCTTGTGGTGTTATTCATAGTTAGTTAATTCGTCATTTCCTTACGTGATTTGTATTTATTCATATTATGTTGGAAATTGCAACCACATTCCGCCATTGAACACCTATACATATACATACACATAAGAAATTCCTCATCTCATAACGAAAATATTTCATGAAAACCTTGTGGAGGAAATGTCCGTCGGGACCTGGACAAATACTAATTTAATCCATTTACATATCATGCGAATCTTTTACACATAAAGGAATCTGTTTTTAATCAATGCAGTATGAATATAAAAATTAAGGAACAATGTGTATAAAAAAGAAAACATAATACATAGACATAAAACATAACACATTAAATAGAATACTGAAACGAGAAAAAAAATGGTTAGTCGAAAGACAATAAAATTGTCGCCACAATAATGGTATTATTGTTAAGTCGACCGGCTGTACTAATGTTCGTTCATTACGCTTAGAATTGCTCAAATGCCACAACAACATATAGCGTAAAAACCATTAGGAGGGCACTTTTTACCCATTAAATTGTGTGTGTATGTGTGTGTGTATGTGTTGGGGTATTTTTTTTATTAGGAAACAAATTAAAATGGAAGGTATTACCATGAACATTAAATCAACTTAAGTTTCATCTGTCACATTGGAATCTATATTGGAATCTTTCCGTAGTTTCTTTTATTTTATGTGGGTGAGAGAGAGAGGCGGGGGATTGTATTTTTAAGAGCATTGTGTAAAATTTGTTGGAAGTGCCACGAATCAACTAGGGATCACGAATTTCAAAGACTGTCAGATAGTGTCTTTACAAAGTCAATTCAATATGATACAGAAATGTTGCCATAAAATGTTTCTAGAAACCCAAACAGATATCTTCACCTAGAAATTACAATTCAATTGCTTCTTGTCATATGAAAATACTTATTGAGTCGCCATGGAAACTGCCCCTCGTATCATATCTGTAATATTTGCTTGTTTACTAGCGGGAAATCCATTTAGTGGATGTTAATTACTTACGTAAATTGTGCTTGCAGACATATATATATCTGTAAACAGCTAAGGCTGCATGCGTCCCTATAGCACTAGAGCTCAATGCGAAGACGGAGAATCCGTTAAACTGACAACCTGCGTAGCCGAACATCCAACGTCCTGCGTAGCTGGAAATGGTAGTGAGCGGATAACCGGTAAATGATATGCAAAGGTCACTAAAGGCTAAGTTCACGAGGAGGAAATTGATAGCACGTTTCTTAAAAGTTCCAAACTTCAAAAGCACGCAGAGGGATGTCGCATTCCCAACCGTGGCGATAGTACCTGTATATATATTGAAAGACGTACAATCTAAGTGAATGTACACGTACATATATATCTGCAAAACAAGGACCATATAATTCCACTTGACATTTCTGCACACACTGAAGATGCTATTTTTGCATACATTGAAAACTCAATGTCTGCATATTGTCAATTATTTTGCACAAAACATTTAAATTCAATTTCATCTACTATTTTTTCACCAGCTTATACTAACACCCAACTTCACGGTTTTGGCTTGTCTCAACGAAAGATTCAGATGAGTCCAGAGCCACCTGCATATTTAACTTGGCAAACTTGTAATTCTGGGAATGGTGTCAGGCATATAGAATTCCGACAGTATAGGCCTACATATTGCAATCGAAATAAATTGTCTTGAATCGTATCACCAAAGAAAATGGCTGAATACCGAACGAACAAAATACAAGAAAAAAAGGTTTAACATTAACTTCACACAGTTGTTAATGATACAGTCATATTTAAGTTGATTATCTTACCTACAATTGTCAGATAGACGGCCATTATTATATATCCTGACGGTAGGATATGTACCCTGTATATTGGGTCCCTTTCTGTTTGGTTTCCATTCTCATCCATTGAATCAGTCATCTCGTGGAATCAAGCGTAACAAGCGTAAGAATTAAGTCTTTTTCCCTCGGTGTAGACACCTGCATAGTGGACACAAAATTTTTAGATTTGTTACCAAGTGCAATCTGATGCCAGCTCTCCATGAGGAAAGATCCATCCCTAACAGGATACAGGTTGAAAGAGAAAGGATGCAGAAATGAGGAGGCAGAAGGGAGATTGGAGGAGGCTGAGGAAGACCAGGAGCAGGAAGGGTGATTATTCAATTCTGTCTAACCTATTATCTTTCACCTTTAAGATTTTTTTGTTTGTTTGACATGCAAGCTTGCAAACCTGGAAACCATAATTTCATATTACGAAAAGAAAGATTAACACTAACAACCAACGAGGAAAAGACTATAGAGGTACAAAAGTTGCCGAAACATAA
This sequence comes from Stichopus chloronotus, assembly GCA_021234535.1. NCBI lineage: Eukaryota > Metazoa > Echinodermata > Holothuroidea > Aspidochirotida > Stichopodidae > Stichopus > Stichopus chloronotus. The sequence goes on along the minus strand of CM037832.1, from coordinate 26,150,652 downwards.
AACAAAAAACATAATTCATGTTTAAATAGCATGAAATGTAATTCAGAATATTTCGGTGATCTGCACACATGTGCGAAAGGAAGGAGAAATCAAAGGTGGGTGAGGTAAAGAGGGGATGACGTGGGGATGGATATGTGGAGGGGGAATGGATCGTTTCCACTACATGAGAAACTCCTTAAACGAGAACCGTTCTAGGAAATGTAATGCCATCGGAAACAAGACTTATGGAATGTTCATGTAACGGAACAGAACCCATCCTTTTTATGACCGGTCGATGAGAGTGTTTTTTAGGCAATCCATTTCAAAGACAGCTAAACCGACACTCCAGAGGGTATAGATTTCGTTGCGATAACATGAATGTGCTCTCTCGATTTGTTGTTTGATTAGAGAAGGTTCACATTACTAGCCAGATGACGTTCAGTTTAAGCCTTCGAAGATGTTACGTCATATTACGTCTATATATTCTAGTTATGATTTTTCCCAGCATATAGACGATTTGATTTCTGGGGGGTAAGCATTGGAACCTGGACCGGGGGAGACTCAAGATAATACTCACATCCCAGCGTTTCAAAAGTTTCTCAACCTTAGTGACAAGCGTGTCTATCGTATGGAAAACACTGAACGCATTTAGTTCTTGAGTTTTTACAGTTCTCTCTACAGTTTCGTTACAGCAAATCACGAATTGTTGAAAGTTCTATCTTTCATTCAATCGTCCTTACAAATCTTTTATTTCTGTTGATAATCATCGGCTAAGCTTTTCTATAATGACAAATTCTATATTTTGGTGAAATAGCAGCTCTTCATACGGTGTGTTGCCACCTCGCATACTGATCGTTCTGAATGATAATCTCAAATCTCCAGAAGATTATCGACAAAAATATGAATACGATTTGGTTTCGAAGAAAACTGACGGCGTCACGTACATGCCACAAAGGCTGCTTTACATCAAAGACTCGTATCAACAAAAAAGAAATATCATTTGCAACATTAAAGGCAGTCACAGCTCATCAAATCCAACCAGGGAGCTGTTGCAACTCCCTGATCCAACCTACCGCTGAGGGTAAGCAAAATTCTCGATTGGTTCCGCTTTTGGGTTGGCATCAAATTCGAAAGATGCAGAGTAGCTCGTATTACCCGGCATACACTGTTGCCCAATGTTTTGATTACACATGTGGAGGAGTTTAAGAGAGGCTGTGGAAGGGGCTATAAGCGGTCGGTTGTGAGAACTGGAACTGTTGGGGGTAATGACGCAGTGCCTTTAAGTTTTGAGCTAATGTTTCGGCTTTTCTTTCAGTGGTGAGGTCACATAATGCCGTTTCAAAATTAGCACACGTAGACTTTTAATCCAAGCAAGGTCCTTTATACTCAGTAACTGCAGAAAGTTCATTCACTACCGAAACGTCTAGTCTATTAACCCTGAAACAACTTCAAGGTCGGGTGACCATCGTGCAGTTGGAGAGAGAGAGCTGAGTGCCAAATGTCTAGTCAAAACACGCATTAAAAAAATATGCGTACTTCTAAAAAGGCCCACTGTAAAAGTCCTCATATGTGTAATAATGGCACTTTTGCTGCACCGAGGGCACCGTATCTTGAAATTCAGGGCACCGGTCCTGACCTTCTTTCACAGGCGTTGTAATAGATAAAACAGTTTCGTTAAAGGGTTAATCTCTCGTGTCTTTTTCTTGTATTTCAGAGAAGCGTTAGTGCGTTTGACAGTAGCATAGTTGCACACAAACAGTCCGCAAAATAAAAAAAAAATGATATAAATAAAGAAAGGAAGGACTGCTAGACACAAGGCGACCATCCCAAACGCAATAAGAAATACTGCTTTAATTTACAGTTGAAATGTTAACACCATTACGCCACTTTGAACTAGTAAACAGAGCATCGGACGTAGCAAAAGGCGCAACATAAACTCACAATTTTGTTCGTAGATCTACATACCCCTAGACGAAAGTAAAATAAAAGTAACACTTACCAAATACCAAGGAGGATCTCAGAATAAGTTTTGGTATGTCGAAAATCAAAACTTCGAAGACTAACTCTCGCTCAGTTTGTGGAATTTTCCTCCATTTCAAACGATCACTTGAAATTTCCCTGCTCCCGAGACTGCACGTAAGTTGTTTTTTTTTTTTTTATCAGTAGCGGAAAAATAACGGCGCTATCAACTCATTCGAAACGGATTTTTAATAAAGGCTGGATGAAACCCAAGACTCCTGACTCAAGATTCCACACGTAAAAAAAAAGTTGACGCTCGATCTACCGTTCTTCAAAATACGTACATTTCCTTACCTTTCATAGGTTCGAGTATTCAATTATACATCTCTCTGAGAGGAACACTGTGACGAAAGGGATTCCGGTCCATTATCGAAATTTTAATGAGCTTCTTTTATTAGTATCCGCGAAGTAAAAAGAAAAAAAAAACACCGGGCACATAATGATCAGATGAAGATGTTTGCGTGATAGATCTATTTGCTTTTCATTTTAGGTGTTTAAACGTAAGGATTTTCACCCGTTTGATGGCTGCCTTGTTCTTCTTTGATGAAGAGTTAAGTATTAAAGCTTTGTGATACACTAACAAATAAAATAAGAAAATTGTAGACGAGAAAAAACATTAAAAGCAAATAGCCTAACCATCTGTGGTTAAGCTATTTTTAATGTCTTTAAAGAACTGCCAGGTGATACCAAACTGATGTTTTTTTACTTTTGCTTTATGTCTGGAAGCTCCAAGTCACTAGAATGCACAAATAAAATTGTTAAGTAAAGTCATAGAAGTATATATCCTAAACCATACAATGTAAACTTGGAGATGACAATCCAGCCTCGGAGACAACTAGTGATAGTTGAATAAAAAAAAAGCTTACAGAGGAACTGCAGGGCAGAAATAAGCAAAGATAAAGATACCATGTCAATTACTACTTTACTTCAACTACGGAACGAAAGCAAGTGTATCTAAATTTTGTCAATTTTGTGTCTGTGTGTGCGCTTCGACATGAATCGCCTCTGTCTGTGCGTTTCATTTTCAGGTTCATGAATATTTATGAGAGGACGTTTCATAAATGCTGATTCGAGAACAGGATCCTCTGCGCCATCCGCAATACGAGAATTATGTCTGGGCTGAACGTGTTGTTAATCTGCATTTACTATGATAGATCTGACCAAACGTATGTCAGGAGAGTATGATACTGATATCAGGGCAACAGGTAGCCATAAACATGAAGAGAAAGTAACCAACAAAATAATACATTAATCTACATGACATTATTAAAACAGGAATCAGTGTACATAAAGGGGCTTTTGAGAGCAAAATACGATTAATAATGTGGCAAGGGTTGGCAGATTCCTAATTTGCAATGGACATTACCCGTGATCTGCTGTCTCAAATGCGGATGCTTTTCTGCGAAAAAGCTCGATGATCAAATTCAATTCTAGCTGAGATATTGACATTTTCGTTTGACTTATTTCAGACGATTTTCTTTATGGAAACAGTAGATTGTATCAAACAATTGTTTACATAGAAATGGATTCACCTCATTTGTAGGTAAAATAAATCCAATTGCAATAATTGATTTATTGCTTGAGACCGTATTTAAGGGCCTTCAATATTAAAACAGCTTTCTGAATAAGCCACAATCGTAAATCATTATTTTATGCCATTCCATGAGCACAGAAAGGGGAATGCAGTGGTTTTTAGTTTTTAATCCATGGCTGACAATCGTGGAACACTCATTGTACATCACATGCAGATGGATCCACGTGCAAATTTAAAAACCAAGAAAAGAAACTTCAATCACCCTTGTGTATTCTCATACGTATTTGCTAAACCACATACTAGATTTTGTGGTAGCAACAGTGTTGGCTTTGCGTTCCCTTATAGGCTGGTACTAACACGTATAAATTGATGTGAGAAGTGCATCCTATTCTTAGTTTGTCAGTTGAGGAAGAAATGAATTTCGAAAATGTGAGAGATCTTTGACGTTTCAACCAGGAAAGAAGGTTACGATCTTACATTACTTACGTACTCCTATGCTACTATGCGCTTAAGGCAAATCGATTTAACCTTAACGTTTCCTTGCGTTTCCCTAACTTTCTGTGGGCTGTTTTCGCAAACACAACGGAAGCGCCGAAAGTACACGGAATTAATCAGTCGTGACGGTATGTGTACCCGGACACGCGTCGTTCATTTGTACGGTTTCGCCCTTTATGAACGGAGCGCTTAGGATGAAACATACCTAATAGCATATGGTTACTGGCCGCGCGCACCAGTTTAGAACGAACGTTAATTTGCCTGAGAACCGTTGTAGATTTCGCCAGGACGGAGGATATTTGCGTGGTCACTATGGTGACTGTCCCATTTTGCACACTGCACACTGAATTCTACGTCCGCGTCCTGTTTGCGAAAAGAGCCTTATGACTTATTTTCTACCACAAGACTGCGCCTGAGACATCTCCGACGCACTTGTACTCGGTCACTGTATGCGTTCGTTACTGTACGGGGTGTGTGTATTTAACTTTATGAGTATACAAATGTGTGTGCGTATGTAAAATGTCTGCGTGCGTGCGTGCAACTATGCCATTTGAGACGCGCAACGGTAATGCAGTGATGCTGTTGTTTCGCTATACCTTCTGTCACAAAAAGAAACATTATTTTTCCTCGTGGTACGTGTTTTCATCTAGTATGCCCGTTTTGACAGTTTATTTTTCAATTACCCTGTGCGTCACAAATGAATTAATTGCAATGTAGACTAATTACTGGTGAATAACATCATCCTGCATAAGGCTGTTGCTATGGCCGATGATCAGTTCCGCCTCTTCCTTTGTATCATTCGTGAACGTTTCAACAGTGTACGAAGAGAGGGGCGGGGTTCAGTTTACACTACAGTACGGTGAAGGAAGCAATACCGCCTTGATTATGGTATTGACATGTCAATCTTGTTAGAGATTACGTAGTTGGTCTTTGTGGACTTTAACATAGTAACCTGGGTTGATAATAACCCCATGCACATAATAGCTGCATAGTTTCAGTTTTAATAGCAAGGAAAAAAACTTAAACATAATCATATAGTGCTTTAGCAAGCTAATTCTCATAACATCTTTTAAGAGAAAACATTTTTATGGTCTTGATATTATTGCCCAATTTATAAAAAAAAATGCACACTACTAAAGAAACTATCTGCAAGGAAAGATCATTGGAAGAGAGATTAGGACGAAGCTAGGTAGGTGACTCACATGGTAATTCACATCCATAAGCTGAGAGGCAGGGAGTGACCCTGTAAGTGATCCTACGTAGTTGTACAAATTGTGTTACCGGTAGGTATCAAACACAAAATGTACAAATACATTTTATACGTTGGCGCTATGGTACGTGCTACTCTGTGAGTAAGAAGAAGAAGCAGACACTAGATAACGAATACAGAGAACTCCTTTTAGAAACAACAACAGATCCTTGTATATTCTTACAGTAGCATAAGGATGTGTCACTAACTTGGTCTCTGTAATGTTAGTGCAGTAATTTATCATGTCACCAATTCGAATGAAGCAACCACGGTACACACAATGACCGTTGACTTATAGCTGATGACTGACAGACATCATTAACTCATCATACACACTTTCCCACGTTATACAGAGATGTGTCCAAGCTTTCTTTCTCGAGATTACATATGTAGCCTTCATGTTTTCCACATGCAAATTGACTCTTGTTGACCTTAATGGCCTGCAACGAATATAAGGGGCTTCTTCCCTCAATATTGCTTCCACCTCCCCTTTAACAAATATCGCAACAGTGCAAGCTTTTCTTTTGTGATATCCTGGTAACAGGGTTTCACAGTTTGCCCCTATTGACCTAAAATTACCTTTGACCCCATCAAAACAATAGAGTTCTTTAAGTCACTGTGAAACATTTACGTACCAAACATGAGATATCTGCCTTCTTCAGGTATCGGTCTTACGGGGTTTTCACTATTTGACTCTATGGCCTCAATGATCTTTGACCAAAAACAAGAAGCTTATTGTACTCAATGAGATACACTTACTAATTACGTATGAGATCTGTCCATGCTTCCCTTCTGGAGATACCATGTTTACAAAAATTTTACAGTGTGATCCCTGTGTAATCACAAATGACCTTTAACCTTTCTTACACTATAGGGTTCTTACACTCGATGTAATATACCTACATACTAAATATGAGACCTGTTCAAGCTGTCCTTCTTGACATATCGTTACAAACCTTTGATCCCCACCAAAAGTGATATCGTTTTTGCACTCAATGTTGTACCGACACACCAAATGTGACATATGTCCAAGCTTTCCTGTCTTAGATATCCTGTTAACAAGGTTTACATAATCCTCCCCTGTTGACCCCAAATGATTTTTGACCCCCAATCAAACAATAGGGTTCTTGTACTCAATGTAATACAGCTACATACCAAATAGCAGATCCGTCCAAGCTCCAGTCCTTGAGATATCATGTTTACAAACACACACACACACGTACATACATACACACATACACCCACACACACATACACGACAGGGTGATTATAAAGGTTACGATCACCATGGTAACCAAAAACGACACGATGAAAACGGCCTTCAATCGTACGTGACAAAATATTTCTTATTACACACGGGATGTCATTACATGTGTTGAATGAATTTGTCATTCATCATGCTGATTTCTGTCTTAGTATAATTTGTGTGTGTGTGTGTGTATGTCCAGAAGTGTGATGGAAGTCAGAGGTACTGCGCGTCACCGATTATACACGTCTGACATGAACTGTTTATTGCGCTTTTGTCATCTACTACTTTTACTACAGCTACTTTGTCATCTGTGTCTGGCAGAATTCGTCTCTCTGCCCCCCCCTGCCCCCCCCCCCTTCTTCCTCCTGCTGACCTGGACCTTCTCTGCATGTACCATAGGAGCTGGGCAGGATGGCAATACCAAAGGTGTTTTAGACTGCACCTCAATCAGTTTTCTACAAAACGTTTTTTCGATATTTGATGATTAGAGTGAGTCTTTTAGTTTACCTTTTTATGTGCTACTTTTAACATTAATGCGACAACTACAATGGTTCCGTAATTCAGTACTTTTAACTTCAGAGTAGCCCCAATTACTTACTTCCAGTACTAGCCGTTTGTACTGACTCGCAACGTTAAGTCTTGGGAGGGATAGCGTCCCTTCCTTCTGGGTCATCAACCTTTTATCGTCATTTTTTTCGCCACAAAAAAACTGGTTTCGACCTTAGAGATGAATTATAAGTTAATAGGTTTCATTTTTTTAGCCTTCCAATAGATTATCAAGTACCTTAAAGAGCAAGCAAAACAAAAACACGTAGCAACCCAATAGAGGTGCTCAATTAGGCTTGGGAGATGAACAAGGTACTTATTGAGGGTAGTAAATGTTATAACAGCATTTCAAGACTTGCACGATCGAAATTTATGCAAGTGTCTACTTTTAAAATAAAATTGGATTTTGCATAACAACTCATTGCTTCTCTGTAAGATCTCATTAAACTTTAAAGTAGACAAGTAATAATTACGAAAAAAAAAGACAAAAAAAAAACATCATGGTCTGATTACAAAGTAGACAAAGACTCCGTTTTAAAATCTTTGCCTTCGAAACAGATTGCATGGGCAGTATTCAACACAAAACAAAAGCAGAAGTTACATGACAATCCCAAAGTAAATGTTCAACGGTCTGACCAGACAGGACTCTCATTGTTTTCATTAGTGGGAGACAAAGCGACTTAATTGATAAGAACTGGACTGTGATCTCTTAAAAAGTGGCCGTCGAAAGAGGATTCTAAACAAACATATTGATTTTTTTTTTCAGTCATCAACAATGACGATGAAAAAGGACGTTCAACCAGGGAGCTGAAAGGCAATACTGAGCTCCCTGGAACGACGAAGGAAGAATGATTTACCAAAATATATCGATATAAAAAATATACCGATATATACCGATCTATACCGATCTATACCGTCTATACCGTCTATACCGATACACGTTTGAACGATTTGGGCTATGGGTGCATCACAGAACAATCTTCTGGACTGCTGGCTGCATCATGTTGAGATAAAATCATACGTCACAGGCAGAAATGGCAGAAAAGAGGGTAGACATTTGTGTTAAGCCAAACATTGTCGCATTCTGTTTACCACAAACTGCAGATTTCAGGAGACTGGATTGAAAATATTGTCTCTGAGCAAATCTTAGGTGTGGAACTATAAGCCGTCTTCATGAAAGCCTGTTAGAATAAAATATCGAGTCTGTAATTGATTTTCAATAAGTTCTAGATAATCTGAGTTAACAAAGTCCATTTTAATTATACGGTGTTAAGCAATCCAGAAGTGGAATGAATCTTTTACTGCTGTCTCAAAAAGAATCGTATCAACGATATATGATAGATATTCCATTCCAGTACCGAAACTACCAACAAAAGTCATATTAATATTATTCCTCTTTTCCACAGCTCTATTAGCTGGATTCAAATGTGATGACATCGGGATCTTACCCGGATCCGGGGAGATTGAATGTAGTTGGAATGACATCAGAGAATGTCGAAGTTCTGGCAAATATATGATGAGCCCACAGACGGAACAACTAAAAATACTGGATAAAACCATGACTCCATGATATAACTCAGTCTCTTGAATAAGTTGGATACGTGAACGATATACGCCACCTATTACCACTGGGTAGCCGCACGGGAAAGTGGGTGGCCACTTTGTAATGAACAAAGTCTGCGTATGCTCATCGTAGCAGTATGCGCAGTGTCGAAGGGCCACCATTTTGCTGGCGGCCATATTTTCTGATACGACTTGATGCAGTCCTTTAACAGATGAGACTAGCATCCCTCTTCGAACTGCTTTGGCCCATTGACCATGGGGAGGTGGTAGCTTCATGCATTGACTTACACACTAAATGGTTAAAGTTTAGGCCTATGTGGTATTTAAAGCCTCGTAGAAGTCTTCCTCAATATATGAGCTACCACTAAATGAAAAGCTGGCATTTTGTCGATATACGGCACTTTCCGGCGTTTTCTATTAAGCTGATGGCTAGGTTTTGAGCTACAGGTCAACAAACCTTTCGACACGAGTTAATAGGCATTATCCAGTGCCTCTCCCGCAATTCTAAACTTTTGTACAAGACCATAACATGTCGACACGCCGACCCCCTCCACCTGAGTCGATATTCAAGTCATATAAAAGCCCAAGTTAGGGAAAAATCGAAAAAAAAAGAAAAAAAGAATCACGTTACTAAAAAAAAAAAAAAAATCCATTTAATGGATTTTCACTGCACATGATCACTCGCTGGAAATTTTCCAAACTGCTATCTTGGGTACGTTATAGAATTGATGGGCCAGTCGTTATGATAGTAGGACGAGAATGCGTCAAAGATTTTTTTTTTCTGCAATAATGTGGCATGTGGGAAAGCTATTTGCATTGATCAAGAGTGAACTGCACACTTTGCCTCATCGTAATAAAGTTGAAAGAGAGAAGATACTACACTCAATCGAGCTGCTTTCATCGCTCAAAAAAGAAGAAGAAAGCCTGGGCTGTAGCTCAAAGTCCCCCCCCCCCCCGTCGTGGTACATATGAAACTATGTGGGCCAGTGGTGTATGATGCAACCAATGAATATGTTATAAGTATTGGTAAATGTGTCCCGCATTGGCAATGGAACGGGAATGCCCAAAGGAAAATGCACTTTTGCTTACTACTTTACACATTTCCAAATGTCAATGTTCGGCTAATATATATATACAACAACATTTTGCTTGAAAATAATAATGAACTATATTTATGACAGATATGGAAGTGCAAAATAACATATACACTGAAGCAACTGTCGTTGAAACATTTTTTTCTCGAAATGAATACACTTACGTGAGCCCATGAGTGCCATGTTTCCTGCATTGCGATGAATCTAATGAGCATCTTTGATAATTTTGACGGATACACGATAATGTTGTTAGCTAGTCAAAGTAAAATCTTCCATCATATTTTTAATTTACAAGGATAAAAACACCATGTCATGCGCCTTTTTTTTCCACTGGAAGCAAACTGTATGACAATTCTTACCATACATCCGGTAGGAATGTGAATAAAATATTAATAAGATTATCGATAACATCTTTACATTTGGATGACTTTTTAATGATCATATTGGTATTTTTTCCTCCCAACAAAATCTAACTTCACCGCAGGCAATATTGATTTAAACGAAAAGGCCCACTGTTAGGTTTTAAGAGGCAGACATCACAGGGCACGTGTTTCGCACGTGCGTGCGATCACAAGGCTTATCAGCAAAGTAACGAAAAAAATTTCACCGGGGCAGACTTTGACATGTTTGCTCTCCTCTTTAAAGGGATTGGCCACTGAAGGGAGTTTATATTATATGGAAAATAGGAGGATTTTGCTTTCTTTTTCTCTTTCTTTTTTGGATCCTTTTGGAAATTATCCTTGAAAGAGAATATGTCAAAATTTTTCATTGCTCTTTTGGAAATCTGTGACGTAACCCAGGGCACAAATTCTTGAATATCATTTGTATTTCTTTATACTCTTGACTGTTCTAAAAGAAACACTACAACAGGTAAAGGTTCGTGTGACGTGAAAATGACATTTTGGAGTATTGGGTGCTTGCAGCATTGACAATGTTAAAAATAGCCACAAATTCCATAAAAATTCCAACGAATATTGACACATTTACAGGCAAATTAGTGTCTCATAGCTCTATCCTAAATAAACATTGCTAAGTATGCAAATTTGTGACGTCAAGAGATGAACTCCTATTATATGTCCTATGTCAATCCTTGGTTTATGTAATCTTTATATCAAGGACATTTGAGAATTTCATGTGCCCAGAGTGATTTATTATGGAAGCATGTATTTTCGTCATCAAAAATATCGATATCACTTACCAATGTGAAACTCAGTAATTAAATAATGAAGAGGCAACATGTATAGCCTTAACAAAGGAAATACTGACACTGTGCAACACTCCACGTCATCTGTTTTAATTTGTTTTTTTTTTGTCAAACTTTGAAAAGTCATATCTCAAGAAAGGTAATTAATATAAACAAAATTCCAACACATTTTCACTCAGGGTTTCAGTTTGCAACTTATGCACGAAGGTTGATCTTTGCTAGAAGTATGTCACACAACCTTTCATTTCTATATTATTTTAAGGTAAATTTTCACCACACCCACTCTACATTTTAACTATCGTCAAATTTAAAGGTTAAATAGAGGCTTAACATCACAAAAAAAAAACAACAAAGCAATAATTTGCCACTGTCACGTGGCAATTTGATAACCTTGAGACAATCGGAATACCTTGAGACAATGGGACTCTTTCTTGACCAGAGATGTCTGTCTTCAAACGGCAATATAGTTATAGGAACACGACCGTATCCTGCGATTGGGTTTGAAATGCTTGCAGTGGAAAATGATCCTCTTTCTCTCCAAATTGTCAGTAAAATATGTCTTTAATGTAACTGTGTGTTTGACAGATAACCCTTTAACATACGTCAATCGTTCCTTATAACAATCATATCGGTGAAATCTCTCGAACCATTCTAAAAGAAACTTAAAGCGTACATTTATTTAGATATTTCAAAAATGTATGTCACAAAATTAAAAAAAAAAGAACTCTAATGGTTCAACTCCCATCTTTACAGTACATCCCTGAGCTGAGGTATAAAATGTCGGAGCTAATTCTTTCAATTTAAAATGGTCACTAGAGCAATAATTTGTGACGTCCTTCTGGTACTTCTCAAAATTAGCCGGGCTACATACCCCCCCCCCCCCCTTCCTCGACTAAACCAGTGGTGGGAAAACAGTTTAAGCTGTGTTATCTCTGTCTACATATTGTAACAGAAATTCGGTGTTGCAAATAACAGAGTGATTTATCCTCTTCCGTAGCTAATGTTGATTCCTTCTTTGCACAATTGTCGTTTCATGTTTTACCATGATTTTTTTTGTAACGGGGTACCGCTCTTCTCCAAGGACCTTTTTTTAAAAACAAGACCCAGATATTGTTTCAGCTCTACGCACGTTTGTTTAACCTTTCCTTTATAGGCGCTTCTGCTACTGCGGAAGCTAGTCAGACGACCTTCTTTGGAGAAGGCAAAAACTTATTTTTAGAACCACGTGTTGAACGGGTTGGAAGTACACAAGGGTGATTGGTCAATGTTAGGTAGTAGCCCAAACTCCTTGCACGTATCTCTTTGTATTTTTTTGAGTTGGGATGGTGGTTGGGCGTGGCCTAGAAACTGAAAAAGTAGAATTTTAGCCTGTGATTGACAGGAAGGGGAAAATGAAGTTGTACAAAAACGAAATGTGCGAGAAAAGGTTGCGGAGAGTTCAAGATAGAGAGGGCCAGTTACACGTGTAGACTTAGGAAATTCGTGCATTATTGGGCGTCGTCATCTGTGACTTAACGTTAGTGTTTTTCCTTGGATTTGGAGAAATTTTGTGTACGGATTGTGCGGAGTAAAGTTGTGAGTTGAAAAGTCGGCCGACGTTACACGTGGTGGCAGCGGTGGGATAAAGACCAGTACCGAAAGAAGACAGAGACAAAAGGGATGCAGAGTTCCTGGTCCACTTCAACAAGTAGTAACACGGACCTACAGCACAGATACAGCACAGACAGGGAACATATGGATCCGAATTTACGGAACCCCTTCTCAGAGACAACATCTGACAGAGGCCAGGACCACGTTCCATTGGTCGGAGAGCAGGCTGACCTGTTGACACAACATGCTCAAGGTGTTGCTGAACAGTTGCCATCGGGCTTTATAGTCCTGAGTGAAACAGGGTCCGCGACTCCAGATAGGATGTCTCCTGCAGTGGAGAGCGTGCAGGCGAAGTCCGACGTACCACCACAGCCAAGTACCAACCCGTTACACTTAAGACTTCCTCCTGTTGACGATGTAACAAGGCCCACCGAGAGACATGCGGGTAAGTTCAATCCATTTAATGTCTTTCCACAGGAAATGAGGAATGAAGCCGGTGACAGAGGTCTACAGCACAGTTCCAGGTTTTGGGAGGAACAGGACAGACAGAACAGAGTGCATGCCCAAGATAACGGTTGGAGAGCCGGTGAGTCACTGTGGAGGCCCCAGTGGAACCCGTTCAGCCAGAACAGATTAAGAGAGGATTCCCCTCGCAGACAAGACGAATACGGAGCGAATTTTATGGGCCGTTCTGGAAGGGCCAATGTTATGCCACCACAGTTCGATGGGACATCAAACTGGGACGATTACATGGTACAGTTTGAACTCATTTGTGAGATAAATGGCTGGACAGAACAGACGAAAGCACTTCATCTGGCGGCTAGCCTGAAGAGTCAAGCAAGGGCAGTCCTGAGTGATCTCGATGGTGAGAAGAGAAGAAACTACAGAGAACTTAAAGCTGCGTTGGGTATACGATTTAGCCCAGCCAATCAAACTCAACTTTTTCGAGCCATGCTGAAGAACAGAAACAGACAACCAAATGAGAGCCTCGTGGAACTAGCCCAGGAGATAAAACGTCTGGTGGTAAAAGCGTATCCAGAGACGCCGTTTGACATGGTCGAAACACTGGCTAAAGAACATTCCATAGACTCATTGGGAGATGCAGATACTAAGTGGAGAGTCTACCAGTCCCGCCCAGAAAACCTTTCTGATGCTGTAACCATTGCAGTGGAACTAGAGGCCTTTCACCTGACTGAGCTGAAGAAAGGTAACATGAGAAGAGCAGCAGCAAGAGCAGTAATACCGACAGAACATGATGTTGGTGTGGACAAGTTTGAAAAACAGATCCAGCTTCTCGGTGAATCTCTAAAGAAGACTTTGGAAAGTTGTATAGAGAAGATCGAAGCAAGAATTAAGGATGAATCAACCACGACTAATGGAGCACATTCGAGTGATGAAAAAGCACAAGGCTCAAAGGGAGGGCAGAATACGAACTGGCGAAACAGTGACAGACCACCTCCTAAGTGCTGGAACTGCGGCAAGATAGGACACGTAAAAAGATATTGTCCTGAACAACCACAAGCGGAAACTAAGGATGAAAAAGACCAGGGAAACGAAAAGAGACCGGACTTGGGGGTCGAAGGCCGGCAGTAATTTCAAGACCCGTGGAAGCTAGTGCTAGGACAAACTGGGTGGCGGATGACGAATCTGGGATCTATGTTAAAGGATATGTGCAGGGTACCCCAGTGACCTTTCTGGTCGACACTGGATCCAACATAACCATTATCAGACCCAGCGTGTACAGATCCATACCGGAGTCCTGCAGACCACAGTTGAGGCCAGTGGATAACATGACGCTAGCAGACGGGATAACTGAGTTACGATGTGAGGGATCTGCGACTTTCGAAATCAAGTTGGATGGACACGTTGTTGAAAATACAGTATGGGTTGCGGAAATTGGTTCGGAGGCATTTGTTGGACTTAAGTTTATGAGAAGGCATAACTACCATTTGGACGTGATAGGAGGGACTCTGTCTTGGGGAGGACCACGGGAGAGCAGTGATGATTGTGCGGTGTCGGAGACTTCTTGTTGCCATGTCTTGGTTGAAGAGACAGTGGTGATTGCCCCGGAGAGTGAGGCAATGATACTTGGAAGAATATCCGAGGGAAAACCGTGCTGGGAATCTGCTCTGGTGGAACCAGCTGAAAAGTTTATGAAGAAGCATAAATTGTTGGTTGCCAAGGGTCTGGTGGATCCAAGAGAGGAGAGGATTCCGAAGTGATAAGAGTCTATGGCGGTACTGTTGCAGGGACGTTAGAGGAGGCATCAGTTTTAAATGAACTGTCAACAGATAGGCATAACAGCAAACAAATGGTGTCGTTGGTGACGTCAAACAGTGATCGCTGGGAACAAGTGCCCGATCATGTGAAAGAAATGTTGGAAAATGGAACTGAGCACCTGACCGAGGGACAGCAAAGAGAATTAGCCGTGTTGCTGAAAGACTATGCAGATGTGTTTGCCAGATCACCGGAAGATTTGGGATACACTACAGTCGTGCAACACAAAATTAACACCGGCAACTCAAGTCCGATAAAACAGAGAGCAAGACGTGTTCCAGTACAAATGAGAGACCAGGAAAGAGAACTTTTGAAGCAGATGCTAGACGCAGGTGTGGTCGAACCCTCAGCGAGTCCTTGGGCATCCCCCATTGTACTTGTGAAGAAAAAGAACGGGTCCACAAGATTCTGCGTCGATTATCGGAAGTTAAACGAACTCACAGAAAAAGACAGTTATCCAATCCCGATCATCGCGGACTCTCTGGATGCTATGGCTGGTGCCAAATGGTTCAGCACATTAGATCTGGCGAGTGGATATTGGCAAGTGGGTATGGCGAAAGAAGATAGGCAGAAGACTGCGTTCATAACGGGGAATGGGTTGTACCAATTCCGAGTTATACCTTTCGGCCTATGTAACGCGCCTGCAACATTTGAACGGCTGATGGATCGTGTGCTGTCAGGACTTCATTGGGAATCCTGCCTAGTTTATCTGGACGATGTCATTGTGTATGGGTCCTCATTCAGTGAGGCGAAGGACAGACTGGAGAAAGTGTTTGACAGGTTCAGAAAGGCTGGTTTGAAACTTGGTCCCAACAAGTGTCAACTGTTTCGTAAGAGTGTGACTTACCTAGGACATGTGGTTTCCAGTGAGGGGATAGCCACAGATCCTGAAAAGGTTAAAGCTGTAGAAGAGTGGCCTCGACCACAGAGACTCATAGACGTCCGCAGTTTCGTCGGGTTGTGTGGTTACTACCGCAGGTTCATTCGCGGATTTGCTGAGATTGCTACGCCACTCTTTAAGTTAACAGAAAAGACACAGAAGTTCGATTGGAACGAGGAATGTGAGATGGCATTCTCCAAACTCAAGACTGCGCTAACCACGGCTCCGGTGCTTTCGTATCCAAGGAGTACTGGCGATGGTTTCGTCCTTGATACAGACGTAAGTAATTTCGCCACTGGTTCCGTCCTGTCACAGATTCAAGATGGCGTGGAAAGACCGATTGCGTACTTTAGCAAAACTATGACCAAGCAAGAAAGGCGGTACTGTATTACCAGGAAGGAGTTACTGGCAGTAATACAGTCCGTGAAACATTTCCATCACTATCTTTATGGGACTCGTTTCCATATAAGAACAGATCATGCAGCCCTGAAGTGGCTTATGAGTTTTAAGCACCCAGAAGGCCAGATTGCCAGGTGGTTAGAGGTACTTGGAACATATAACTTTGAGATTTCTCACCGTCCTGGACAATCACATGGAAATGCTGACGGACTGTCCCGACGACCATGCCCAGGGGAATGCCAACATTGCTCAAGGGCTGAAGTAGGAGACACAGAACGTAGTGGACCGATGGAACTACGACCTAAAAAGTGGAAGAAGGAGGAAACGACCCTTTCGACTGAAATCAGGGAAGAGCAAGTTGAAGTAAATACCAGCCCAAACACGACACAGAAAGTAATTGCTGCGGTAAACTTGTCGGGAAAACAACAAAGTCCCTGGCTACAAAAGTGGACAAATGAGACGATCAGAATTGAACAGATAAAAGATGTAGCAACCAGAAAGATTATAGAATGGAAAGAGGAAGGAGAAACGAAACCAGTATGGGAGGCCGTATCCCCAGAGGGTCAAGAACTGAAAGCTTTCTGGGCACAATGGGATCGCCTTGAGATGAGGAACGGCCTTCTCTGTCGTAGGTGGGAGAACAACGAAGGGGACAAAATTACATGGCAGTTGGTGGTACCAAGGAGTTTGCAAAGTGAAGTGATAACTCTCCTCCACGACCACCCCACGTCTGGACACCTTGGAGTAAAAAGGACCATCAGTCGCGTTCAAGAAAGATTTTATTGGCCGACATGGCGTCGTTCTGTAGAGAGATGGTGTAAAGCATGCCAAGTCTGTTGTTCGAGAAAAATGCCGAAAAAGAAGGCTCGTGCCAAGTTACAGACGTACCGTGTTGGAGTCCCTCTAGAACGAATAGCTCTAGACATCTTAGGACCGCTACCAACTACTGAAAGAGGAAATAAACATGCTATGGTTGTTGCAGACTATTTCACTAAGTGGGTAGAGGCTTACCCGTTAACCAACCAAACTGCGGAATCTGTCGCCGACAAGCTGGTTTCGGAGTTCGTCTGTCGTTTCGGCGTCCCAAGACAAATTCACACAGATCAAGGCAGTAATTTTGAGTCCAATTTGTTTCGAGAACTCTGTAAACTACTGGGGGTAGAGAAAACCCGGACAACACCATACCATCCTCAGAGTGATGGAATGGTTGAGCGTTTTAACAGAACCATAGAGGAGATGTTGTCTAAAGTAGTGGACGATGATCAACGGAATTGGGATCAGTGTATACCGTTAGCACTGATGGCATATCGGTCGTCCGTACATGACTCCTCCGGGTTTTCCCCCAATGAAATGATGTTAGGGCGAGACATTGATCTGCCAGTCGATTTGTTATTCGACAGAGGTCCCACAGGGCCTAAACACAAAGACGAGTATGTTACACAACTAGAGACGAGACTTCGTAAAGTACATGAGAGCGCCAGAGAGAAGATGAAGGTGGTAGCAGACCGACAAAAACAACGTTATGACACAAAAACCGAAGATGGTGGATTCAAAAAAGGAGATTTTGTGATGCTGTACCTACCGAAGAGACGCCGAGGTTTGAGTCCAAAGTTACAACGATATTGGGAAGGGCCATTTATTGTGATTGACCGACTCAGCGATGTAACTTACCGCATAAGGAGAAACGAGAGGAGCAAGGCTGTCGTTGTGCATTTCAATAGGTTGAAGCTTTGTCAAGCAGACGTTTCGACCATGGGGCAGCCTTGTACAGCAAAGAGAGAACCACCACAGAAGAAAGACATAGGCGTTCAAACCGAGACAACCCCTCTTGATGATGGAGCCACAGAAGCATTACAGGGCAGAGAGACAAACAAAGAGAAACCTCAAGGAGCATCCTCAGGAAAGCTCAAAACGACGATGCAGAGGGTACCTCGTGAGGCAAGAGACACGACCAGACAGGCCAAGAAAAAGACCACAAGGCAAAGGTTCAAGGGTCAAGGAAACAGGAAAGTATGTGCCCACGGGAAGGTAAAGGTAAAACCAAATGCGGGACGAAGGTCGAACCTTAAACGAAAATTGCCCGCTTGGTTTGGTGACTTTGTGCAGACAGGACAGATTATCCTGTGATGATGTCGCTGTATTACAAACTTTTGTCTCTTGTTTTATTTACCTACAGATTAACAGATATGGCTGATGAAAGGCAGTATGAATGGAGTGACAAAGAAGTCGAAGCCTGTAGGGAATACCGATGTCAAGTGTGCAAACAAAGAATGGATACTGGCAAAGAACTAAAGAAACACCTCGAGAAAGCACACCCCAAGAGGGACAAGAAGTTCCACTGCAAGGAATGCCAATACAGTACGGACAGACGCCATGACCTACAGAAACACGTCAGAAGGTTACACAAGAAGGAGACCGGTGACAAAGGTGAACAATCTGGCAAGAAACTGGAACTCACAGAGAAGGTGACAGACAAATTCTACCCAACACCCCCGAAAGTGCAACGCAGATTCGACTATGCACCTGCCTTAGACGATATCCTGAACAGTCCAGTGTCACAACTGAGCCAGCCACCCACCCCCCAGAGTCCATCATGTTCCCCAGTCGACAGGATTACAACAAAAAAGATACCGTGGATCTCACCCAGCAGACGTGGTCCTGATCCAAGGCTCTTCCGTCCCTCTACATCAAAGCCGGAGACAGAGACCGAAAAACATGTAGACCAAGTCCGACAGATGGCGAGACAGCTACCGTCAGATGAAACACAAATCGAATGGAGGGTTAGACGCATCACAGAGGGAAAGAGATTTGTGGTAACAACGGAGACTGCAGTTGGGGAAGACGGTTCATTCTACCGAGTGGTGCGGGAGGAGTACCAAAACAACGAGTGACCCTGCAGGAGAGAAGACTAAATTTTGTAACGGTTAAATTATTTCTTCTGCCCTATTTTAAAGTAATCGCAAATAATCTGCTTGGGAATTTCTGTGATTATGTTAATTGTGTTTACATAAATGCGTGGAAGCATTTCTCTTTTGGGGGAGGGGGTGGTGTAACAGAAATTCGGTGTTGCAAATAACAGAGTGATTTATCCTCTTCCGTAGCTAATGTTGATTCCTTCTTTGCACAATTGTCGTTTCATGTTTTACCATGATTTTTTTTGTAACGGGGTACCGCTCTTCTCCAAGGACCTTTTTTTAAAAACAAGACCCAGATATTGTTTCAGCTCTACGCACGTTTGTTTAACCTTTCCTTTATAGGCGCTTCTGCTACTGCGGAAGCTAGTCAGACGACCTTCTTTGGAGAAGGCAAAAACTTATTTTTAGAACCACGTGTTGAACGGGTTGGAAGTACACCAGGGTGATTGGTCAATGTTAGGTAGTAGCCCAAACTCCTTGCACGTATCTCTTTGTATTTTTTTGAGTTGGGATGGTGGTTGGGCGTGGCCTAGAAACTGAAAAAGTAGAATTTTAGCCTGTGATTGACAGGAAGGGGAAAATGAAGTTGTACAAAAACGAAATGTGCGAGAAAAGGTTGCGGAGAGTTCAAGATAGAGAGGGCCAGTTACACGTGTAGACTTAGGAAATTCGTGCATTATTGGGCGTCGTCATCTGTGACTTAACGTTAGTGTTTTTCCTTGGATTTGGAGAAATTTTGTGTACGGATTGTGCGGAGTAAAGTTGTGAGTTGAAAAGTCGGCCGACGTTACAATATGAAAGGAGGTTATCGACAGAATTTTCACGGTCCACCTTCAAACTGGTACGGTAGTTGCTAAAACCTTTGCAGAAAGATCATGTAATAGTTAAATATTCTTGTAGTTTGCATCATACTGAAAAGAATACGGCAACTTGGCTAAAGTAAACAAAATAGCGATCCGTCTTCAAACTAGAAAGTAGCCAATAGCAGTAACCCTAACCCTGTATGTCATTTCATTATGGTAGTTTGCATCATACTGAAAAGAATACGGCAACTTGGCTAAAGTAAGCAAAACAGCGATCCGTCTTCAAACTAAAAGGTAGCCAATAGCAGTAGATAATCTTACTTTTAGATCGTTCTTCCCATACGTCAGCGATGACAGTTAGTAACTATAACGACTGTATAGCTTGTGATAAATAAGGAATAGTTCGCCTCTGGCTGGCTTTTTGGTTTTGTTGATGGACCATTGTGGAGACATCTGGAGGAAAGTCATCTCCATCAATGTTTGGTCTGGCCTGCTATTTCATCAATTTTCTAGTCTTGGAGGGCTATTTCCTGCTGAAATCAACAAGGAATCGACGTTTTTGCCAACTTCAGTGACTACGGAAACCTCCCCCATTTTCTTCGGGACTGTTTTTTTTTTTTTTATTTGCTTACATATCCCAAAGCGATATTAAGAGAAGGTTTTTTGGGTGACTTGTTGAAAGAGATATAGCAGGTGGAAAATACTAAAAACAAAATACCATGAGGAGAGTTCCTTCAGTGTTATAAAGAGAGGATGCAATTGTGAGAACAGTTCACGCCATGGCTTTTCTTTGCATTTCTTCCAGTTCTTTTCAAGGCCAGTTTTCCTTGCGCATTTTGTACATGTCTATTAGAAACAGTTGCAAACGGTGCGTCGAAATATGTCAGGGCATTTACCTGTCGACCTGTAACATCCAAAGAAAGGGAAACGTCTGTTTCTATCAAATCAGCTTGATCTCATTAAATTAAGCCTGATTGATATTGGTGATATAGACCAGTGTGATTTCACAACCCTTCCCTTACCTTTCATATTGTATGCATAATAATCCCCCAAACGTCTTAAATAATAACAAATTGTTACAACCTACGTAAGCAAATTTATGTGCAAAGTTAGGTAAAAAGGCTTACAAACACACCCACGTACAAACAGGCAGTTTGATTAGTAAATGCCCTATCCTAATAATCCCCCAAACGTCTTAAATAATAACAAATTGTTACAACCTACGTAAGCAAATTTATGTGCAAAGTTAGGTAAAAAGGCTTACAAACACACCCACGTACAAACAGGCAGTTTGATTAGTAAATGCCCTATCCTACTTTAATCAGCCTGAGAAAAAAAAAACAACTTTGTTTTCCTATTTTGTTTTCAGTGTGGAGACGGACGCATGTCTTGTTGTCCTATACACTTCTTTTTACACCATTTCTTATTACGAAACAACGAAGGAAACGTGAAGACCCTGGAGGGCATAAGTGCTGAAGTAGTTCTTTGGAAAATTTCGAATTATTTTGTATACTATGCACCTGCATGCCCACTGCAGCATACGCCGAAAGCACTGCGAGTCAACTATATGGAGACATGCAAGCGAATAATTGCACAAATTGATAGACAAACCATGACAACAAACCAGAAACATTGCGAAGGAGAAAATAAGAGAAAAAAATTGTAAAAAAAAGAAACAAAATTGACGGCATGTCAAACTTGAAGTTTAAAACGACTAAAAAATGAAAATTAAAATGGACTGCCTTCATTCAATCAATTATATCAACTAAACTTATGTATGTATGCCTAAATAAAATTACTTTGAATGAGAGTTGTAAATATCAAAGTAAAATATTCAAGCAAAGGAAGACAGAACATGTGAGGCGCCGACAGCCTGAGTGCCAAAGTTGATATTCCTAAGGGGATATTCCTGAGGGGATATTCCTAAGGGGATCTTCTGAAAGGAATATTCTTTTTGAAGTCCGAACGTTGTCAATCAAGAGGGTTACTATTTAGATAACAGCTCCCTAGTCAACAAGAGACTATAATTATTCTACACTTCACTTAGAGTGAAATGTCTGCTACCGATTCGATCTCTACAACATTTTTGTCAGTGGTGGCTTTTCCAGTTCCTGGAGAGCCAACTTACGCATGAGAAAATATATATTCGAAATCATTTTGAAGGATATCGCAATAGATATTGGTAGTCCAGGTTTCTCATTCGATAATCCAAGGTTTATCGGATGAAAATTGAGGTTTATTTCAACAATATTCGATTTTCGGTCGATGAACCTGGATTATCATTTGATAAACCTGTATTATAAAAAATAACCAGGTTTACTATTCGATTATCTAGGTCTATCAATCGAGAGACCTGGATAATCACCGATAATTCGGTGGATGATCAGGTTTGTCAAAATCATTTTGATAACGGTTATCCATCGACAATCCAGGTTTATCAAATTGCAATACAGATATACTACATGGATTTTCGGCCAATAAAACTGGACTATCATCGATAGTCCAGTTTTATTGACAGATCATCCAGGTTTTTTTTTCGAGTATAGACTTGAATCATGTTAAACCGAGATTATCACGTGACAACCTTGGATTTCCTATTTACTGCATAGAATAGACGTACTGGTGCTGTCCCTGGAGCTGACGTGCCAGTCTACACTGCCTTCCTACTTGAAAAGCTCAAATGATTAACAATATGTAAAGGAATTCGGTGCGGGTAGGTTAGTGACTCTTTATCACTCACACACCGTTTGATATATATGTGATTGGTCGGAAGCGCTGAATACTTTGTAATCATATCTCCTTGTACGTTTTGAGTGTTGTCCTCTGGGGTAGATGTGGGAAGTGTAGGGGATGACGGGCAAGCTCCCCCCTAGCTCTTTGGAAGGGAGACGACCCCCAAATCAACACCCCTCAAATCAACCTCCCCCCCCCTCTTTCCGCAAATCGATGACACGTAAAATTGTGATAAATGGTTGAAACAGATAAATAAACAGATAAATACAAAAGCAATATTACGTAGAATGTACAAATTGACACTATACATTTCACATGCTAAATTATGCCCAAATATTTCATCATTAGCCCAACTTCCATTTTTTTCTTTTTGCAAATGGTAACCCCCCCCCCCCGTCCCACCTTTGCAAATGGATCCGACGCCGTTAACACAGCCCTTCTTCACTTTCAGAATAAATGATGGACGAACTTGGATACTTGTGGTTGAATGTTTTCAGCATTGCTTACAAGGAGCAATTTTCTTTTTATACCCAATCTTTGAGATCAAACTCCCAAATACGCCCGTTTCTTTTTGCATGTTTTGTAATAACTCACTTCCTTCACCTTTTGTCGTTCAGTTTTCTAGGCACGTTTTAGAGCACGAGATGAGCTCACGGTAAACTGATTTCATTGGGCCTGGAGTCAGAATGGTGGAGTGGAGTTCAGGTTAATCTTTATTTTTTTTTTCCTTTGGTTAGTAATGATTTGCTAATATATGATCGAAAATTGGACGAACTTGGATTTAAAAGGACTCTCCTCGAAAGAAGGACTCTTCGTGCTGATATGCATACCAAATTTCCACTCCATCAGTGGCCACAAGTGAGAAATCTTCGGTGAATGGCAAGTTTCCAGCCGACTGGGATAGCAATCGTGTTATGGGCTTTTTCTGTATACCACCTACTTAATCTCTTTCGTCATTTCTCGTGTAGGGTGGTTGTAATCTCTCAAATTGTTCTTGCAAATAAAAGAGCAAAAATTCCGGTCTCTCCTTTTCAAGCCCTTCTCTACCTCTTTTCCTTCTCTTTTCTTTTTGGTGCTTTTTTGGGTGCTTTTTATTATATGTATATGTATATATATATATATTGTATTGTATTGATACAGGATTGCAATCCTGCATTTTGTGGTTTATGGGTTTCTATAAGTGGCTATATATCTTTCTGCCTTTAGTTTCTTTGTTTCTACTACAGGCAATTATATTTCCTTCAATAACTGTCCCTAGTCCTTCAGGCCATGAATAACTTCGTATGGCATAAACTCATAAAGTCAACGAAAAGTGCTTAAAAATGATAAAAATGTTGCCCCAAGTAAAGAAGATCGCATTCAGAGATATCTAGATCTCTCTTTTGCAACAAAAAGTCAGGAAAAAAAGTAAATAATCAAAGAAATAAATCAACTTTTGTCATTTGCCGTTATCATTCGTTTTTTTTTTTCTGTTTGGTTCAATATATTAAGAATGCATCTTTCGTTTCTTTATGTCTATGATACGGATTTGAACTGTTCTTTATTCCGGTGTATCTCTGTCCATTGATATTTGCATTGACCGTGACACCTCCTGGGATGAGAAACGCCTTCGGAATACATTACTGACGGGAATAGCGAGACCAACAGGAGGGTATGCAGATATCGTCCGTCACGCTTCTTCCGCCCTTTAAAATACGTATGTTGATGAAGCAGTGGCGATGAGTGGCTTAAACCCCTGATGTATATCATCTTAGTAACACGTCAAAACCAACTCAAGGGGTTACGCATGCAAATGAATGATTTTAGATAACTCCGTTCAAATTGTTCAAGAACCGATAAAAAAGGGAGAAGAACAGAAAAAAGTAAAGTTCTAACACTGACGTCATCACTGCGAAGAGATGATGCGACATGACAATGATATTTTGGAGTATTGATTGTATTGATCATCGGACATATTGAAAATAGCCTCGAAATCAATTTAAATCCACCCCGGCGATATTGGCAGTCCTACACTCAAATTCCTTTTTACACTTTCATCGTTTAAACATTGGCTAAGTATATGCAAAAAATTTTCACGTCAAGAGAGGGACTCACATGATATGTTTTATGTTATTCTTCGTTTGCTCAATCTTTACTTTAAGGAAAATTGAGAAATTTGTATATCCCGAAGGTTTTCGTTTGGAAACATACATGTTCCTTTAAAATATCGATATCAATTACCACAGTGCAAGCCATATGGCAAGTAATTAAGCGACACAATACCAGGCATCACAAAAGAAATAAGGACTAATTATGTGCAACACTCCACATCATCATTGCATTTTGGTCTAAGTTTGAAAAGCCATAAAAAGAAGAGTGTGGACTCCCCTCTGCTGAGAGGGGGAGGCAAGACCGAATCTGCCCCCCAAAATAATGATGCCGCTTGTCGGAATTCCGGCAAAGGATACTATACGTTCGAGCAAAACGATGGAAATGAGATGAATGGATGTATGTTGGATCTAATTTAATAACATATTATATCAACTTTGTGACTTTGTGAACCTGCAATGCAATATCATCCAACTACAGTCCCCCCCCCCCCCCTCGTCTTTAGTCGCTGCAAGATATGGCCAAGGACCACCTGTTTTTTTACTCACGCAACTCGCAAAGCGCTACCCATCTTTTTTTTTTTCCTGTGCCGTTAGTAAAATTTTGTCAAGTCAAATTGCTGCATACTCCATAGCTGAACGAAAAAAAAAGGGGGAAGATGGGGGAAGGGAAACAGTAATTTGATTGTCGGCAGGTCTATGTAAATGGAGCGCCACCATCAGCTGGCGCGAATGTTGTAAGAAAATATTTGGCTTTACAACCTCCAGGTGGGGCTCTTCTTGGGTGTTCTAAGCTGCATATATCTAGAATTGAGCATGGACGTTCGAGGGAAAGAATTCAAGGGGATGCAAAACTTCAAATGTATCAGATCACGTGGATTTTGTTACCACCAGAGATAACTTCGTTGCAGTGAAATATCCAGGATTGGCTATCAAGGAGGAGAGCTGAATGGAGTTACGGTCTAACTGGGGGGAGGGGGGGGGGGGCGATTGCCACCATTGGTTGATGCGTACCGTACCGAGGAGGTTTTAGATAATAATGCCCCTCCAATTGCAGGAAAATGGCACTTTTCTTCCTCTCTGACCCTGTAAATTTCAGTTTCAGTTTTGTCCCCTAACTTGTCTATCGATCTATGCTGTAAGTTTCGTCTTGGAATTCACCTAACTTTTCACATGAGAACGTAATTTATTCAGCTTTCCCACCTGCCAGAAAAATTGCATATAATAAAAATAAAAATTAATCATGCTCCAACCCCCACACTCCGTCCAGTACGCCTACGGACGTATCTCAAAAATGATTTTAGATATAAACACATCTCCAACAGATTTTTATTCAGGGTTTCCCTTTTCAACTTCTGAATGAAGCCAGCATTTTGCTAATTGCATGCATGTCACACAAACTGTACCAAAGTATTGCTTCATTACATGGATATCCATTGCGATAGTATTCATATTATAGTTTATACTAACCTTCTCAGCAGGTCTTGGTATGTCCCGTTTTCTTTAACGTATCTAAAGAACCACCTGCCAACAGTTACAGATTTGTGTGATATAAGAGCTAAGGTCTCTATATTCATGTGTCTTTCTTAACGTCCGATGATTGCTTCAAAATTGAGCATGAATATTTATAGGTTAGGAAAAAGAGGTATTGAGCGCTAGTGAGTGGCAATGGTTGATAGATTACAGTCTGAGTCTGAATACAAGCAATAGTTCGCGGATTTTCATTACGAATGCAGTCGCAGTTGAGCTGCATGAGTAATACATGTCCGTTCTACGGGCTAAGTTTATAGAAACGAATTTATTGATCTTATCACGGTGGTTTCTGTCTTTCAAAACAAAAACATATTAAAATAACAGCCACTCGCATAAAGACATTTTGTACCCAACGTCCGTTGTTTAGGATTTAGCTTCAGCTTTTGCTCTGATTTGCTACCGAGATAGAATAAGGCAAGAGATACTTAATGGGATATACACTATACCTAATCGTACCTAATCGTTCTCAAACTGCGGAACGCTCGAATTGGTGCAGAAGTGACCAAAAATATAACTCAACTTTAAATTATTGCTCATGTAATATGACTGCTGAAGTATGCTAGATCTTTTGGACTTCACTGAGTTCAACTGAGCAAGTTTTAGCCCAAAC
Organism: Stichopus chloronotus; assembly: GCA_021234535.1. NCBI lineage: Eukaryota > Metazoa > Echinodermata > Holothuroidea > Aspidochirotida > Stichopodidae > Stichopus > Stichopus chloronotus. Next base: position 26,123,893 of record CM037832.1, on the reverse strand, counting down.
TGACGTGTGGCGGCCATTTTGATTTTCATTGCGACACAGAAGACATGCAAAAAATATATCCCAGGTGTGAAGTATGTCATGCGAAACTGAATGATGCATTTTCCAGTCCGATCCGACCTTGCTTGGTTAAGTTATGGCACTTTAAAAAATGACAGTCATTTTGGAGATTTTTCAACACCATCTGATGTGAACCTCCACGTTGTTACATTTTGGGCAAAAAAGTTACATTTTCGACCCAGTTTGAAAGTTGTTACATTTTGGGCAGGAAATTGTTACATTTTGGACCAACCTGAAAAGTTGTTACATTTTTGGCAGAAAATTGTTACATTTGGGACCAAGTTGTTACATTTCGGTCAATTGTTACAAAATGGGACGTAACAGGGACGGACCCTGTTTGGGCGGTGTATTATGTGTACTTTTTGTGATTCCATAATGTCGCCATTGCCAGGTGGTGATTAAGCGTCGACATTGTTGACGAAAAATCTGCACTCTGAAATAGTTAGTCCCTAGAGAAATTGAACACTTCTTTGTAACAGATTTTGAACATATGAAGGTGTTTTAACCAAAGTTTCAAAATATAAAAGAGCTATTCACGCTTCAGAGAGGGAAGCAAACAGAGACGGCAATGAACATGTGTTAGTGACGAGTGTTTGGGTTTTAAAGGTCGAGTGACATGCTTCCAGAAAAGAGCTCCCTTCATGCAAACGTTACAAAGTAAAACCCTGAGTGGAAATCCGTTGGAATTTTGTTTGTATCTATTACCGTTTTTGAGATATGACTTTTCAAAGTTTGAAGAAAATGCAAAACAGATGACGTGGAGTGTTGCCCAGTGTCAGTTTTTCTTTTGTTAACCCTACATATTTTGCCTCTTAATTACTTAGTTTCACATTGGAAAGTGATATCGATATTTTTGAAGGAGAAAATATATGTTTCAAAAATGAAACCCTCTGGGCATATAAAATTATCAAATGACCTTGAAATAAAGGTTACATAAACAAAGGATTAACATAAGACAAATCCTAGGAGTCCCTCCCGTGACGTCACAAATTTGCATATTTAGCCAATGTTTATTCATGACACAGCTGTGAGACACTAATTTGCCTGTAAATTTGTCAATTTTTGACGGATGTTGACGCATTTTGAGGCTATTTTCAACATTTTGAATGCCTAATGCACGCAGTACCTCAAAATCTCATTTTTATGTCACCAGACCTTTAAGCATTACATGTTCTATTTTTAACGTTAACATGTTGACTGTGTTGACTGTTATGCGCTAGTGTAAGTGTTCAAAATTAAACATTGTAATGTTCAAAACTTAAACACTTTCGTTAAAAAACGCTTCACTGACATATGTTTAAAGTGTGGCCAACGTGTTTTTTGTTTTTTTTTGTAGTTTCTGAAGCGTTTACCGCGTATTTTATTTTATTATTATACGTTAGTCTAAATACCTTTATCTGTTCAAAATCTGTCACCGAAAAGTGTTCAGTCTCTTTCAGAACATGGATCAGTAACGTGACGCAAAGTCATCTAAAGCTGGAGCAAACTCTGCAGGTCTTAATTTACAAGGTCCATTGATTGCAGAGAAAGTCTGGTGAAAATTTGAAAAGAAAAACAAAGTACCTGAAATTTACATAATAATACATAATAAACCAAACTGAACAGACGCTACACAGCGCTCCCAGCAGGAAACTGTGTGAGTATGGTTTCTTCTTTCACTTTCTTCCCTATATTTTTCACATTAAGACGCAACGTGTTCTGTGCAGTAATAACCAAATTATGTTCAATGAAACGATCTGCTTTCTTTCTTCTTCTTTTTTTTTGGAGGGGGGGGGGGGGCGGGACATGAAAACCCGCGTGACTCACGTGTGTATTAATTGAAGGGTAAAAGTTTACCTAATGAGACAAGACCGTTGTGACGAATGAAAGTTCATAGAGAGGACAACACACCATAAACCAACAACCATTTTTCCTACAGGAAAAAATTATGGTCTGAAAAAGTCGCTATAACGGTTTTGATCGTATTTGACTCAGAAGTTGAACTAATGGTAAGCTTTTCCTTTAATGATTCTTTAATAATTCAAGGGTAATTAAAAGGTCTCAATTTCCTGAGGGGGACTTCATTGATTAAAATCGGGATCAATTCATTGGCTGAACTTTCCTGCTGAAGTAAACATTTGTGTTGAATTGACGTCAGTCATACTGATTTAAGAAATGATGAGATGTATTTGATGAATATTGCAACACCTGCGGCAGTTTTTTTTTTCTCTTTTCTAATCGTCACGAAGCATGAGACGTCTGCGTAGCAACGGTGAAAAGAAATTACAGAGAAAGTTCTGCAGGTCAATATCACTTATGAAGTTTTCCTTTTTTCTCTCTCACAATTACCTGTATGTCTAGGGCACTTAATGTTAAATGTTCACCAAGTATATTAGGGAAGGGCGTTTTCCATACATTTTCTGGGGAATCACAAAAAAAAAAAATAAGACATGTAAAATACACACATAAAAAAAGAAGTGCGCACGCAATCGTTTAACTTTATTGCACCTCACCGTTGAATCTCTCTACGTACTCTGAAGAACTCGGTGACACTATATGGCAAACAGAATGTTAGGACCAACAAACGCTTAATCAATTTATAAACGGTTAAGGCTTCGACCAGTCACACTCATGATGATTCAATAGCAGTCAAACCGACTGCACTCCCAGCTCATACAAAGCACCGCAGCAACAGCCAAATTATGTAAAGACAATGTGTTACCATTTCATAAACGCTAACTTCTCTGTGGTGTCTAAATTTGAATTGATTTCCTTTTTCTTAAACAATTTTTCCATTTTGCAAAGTTTTAATCATCCGACGGTCATTCAATGGAATATATGATGATATATGATGATATATGATTTTTGATGATCCCGTCGACTGTTTATACATTTTCATTGGGACTGTAGAGACTTGAATTACATTTAAATGACATGGTACGTTATCAGTTGAATGAAATAGCCTGACGTTTGGACGCTTTCAATTTTTCAAAAAGAAAAATTCCATGTCTTTTCAATTATTCGTCCTTTCTGTTTTGTACCGTGATATTCGGTGATCTTGCTCCAAACGGTAAGCGCTTGTCTTCAGCTATGTTAGGCCCAGAAACATTTTATGGCACTGTCGTCCTCTGTATCCCTGATATCTTCAAGTTGGAAATTGGAAATCTGTGCTTTATATAAACAGTGAGGTGAGATTTAGAAAGAGATAACACCCAACACCCTTACTTTGAACCTGGTCTAGTTACTACGTATCCCTCGATCGGGCAGATCATAGAACCGCGGCGCTATTCTTAAATGAATCTGGGATGATGCCTCATAATGTGTGGTAACCTCTTCAATGGACATCTTGTAAATTCACTCAGGTGTAATATCCAGAATTAAATACTGAAAACATCCATAAACTTACTTCGGGAACTGAGGCCTTCAAAGTGCCACGGAGGTTGGGTTCTCAAGTGTCATTATCATCTGCGTCTCTTAAAGGAGCATAGGTACTATTGAAATACATCTTACATGAACTCCAAATCGTGTAGAATGATATCTATTACACCGATTTGCAGTAAAACAAATGTTCTTGACAAATTCAGTTAGAAAGTGGCCCAGTAGAGAGAGAAAAACGGTTCAATTTTTAAAATTTTCCCTATGTCGACGACAGCGAGATAACATTCATGAGTATGTCTTCTGTGCCTCCCCCTAGCTTTGCACCAGAAATGATTTTGGTTTAATTCGATTCCACCAATGTCTACCTGTAGAGTCCAGGTAAACATAGATAACCTTCGACCGCACAACATCCCATGCTTCTGCCTCAGTTGGAGACGGCACCTGCAAAAATATGTATTTCGCAAGAACTTTTGTCCTTTGAAAAGGTGCATTTAAATCTGACATAAGATGTAAGTAATTGCCGCCCATTGAAGGAAACAAGTGCATCGGAGGAATGTCGTAACTTCGAGATGCTTAACATCACCATGACAACGTTATCTCAGTTTTGAAGGAACTCTTTCTTTCAAGGAAATGTTGTCGTGCTTTTGTGACTAAGATGATTTGTGAAACGGAAAGTAAGTTATGTTTGAACCGATAAAACATCTCCGATCAGTTATTCCCTATTGCACGTTCTACCTTCCTCAGTGTAAGGAATTAAAAGTGTTTTTTTTTTCCCCTTGACAGCCTTGAAAGAGAACGAAACCCGTGCATCATCGTGTGAAACATGAAGCAGAAGTGTTTGACAAACACCTTCGAGGAAGAGGGGGGTCCACTTAAAAATATTGTTGAATTCTAATTTACACTTTCCAATTCTAATTTTTACTTTTTTTAAAAGTTCAGAAAATTTCTTTTTTAACTTTACCTGTTTTTCCCTTATTGTTTATTTTGTTCGTTTTCCATTTTGTTTGCTTGCTCTTAAATTTCTGTTACTGAAGATTATAATCCGAATAGTTGTGAATGAGTTTATGTTGATAGCTTTGACAGTCTCGATACATTAATTATATGTAAAATGTGTGGAGTTCTTATTTTACATAATTTAGGTAAACAGTATATGTAAATTCTACATAATTTTGGTAAATTTTACTACATTTTAGTAAAATTGTTATATACACAATGTAAGACTTACATTAACTGTGTGTAAAATTTTACCTAAAAGTTATGGAGTTCTTATTTTACCGTTACGTTTTGTGAGTGTATATCACCAGATTCAGAATATACTGACCATGACTGCAGCATCAAGGATACAATAACATTTTTCTTATATAACTAATTCTTCATCCGTTGGAAACTCTGATAAATACACAACAAATTCGGAAAAAATATGTTATATTTTCTCTCTCTCTCTCATGGATCAAACCATATATGTAGGGGACTTTACATGTATAATTCAAACTACGCTCTTAATTCCGATTGGGAGGAGGCTTAAGTTGGTTGTACTGTTATTAATCCTACACAGAAAAACCTCTGTAGGAAGAAAAAAAACAACAAAATATTCTCAGGATTAAATCAAGGGATCTTTCATTGATATTAAACAAACATGTAAACAGTTTAAATCTTTTTGGAAATTTGGTAAATACCGAATGTTAGATAAAATGTTTCTGTAGGCATGATTATTCCAGTATCCTAAGCTGTGGACTTCTGTGAATGAGGCAAACAAATCGTTTTGAATTTAAATATTTTATGTGAGAGCTTAGCTATTTAATCCCTAGGTAATACCAAACTGCTTTTTGGTGAGGCTAGAATAAAACTCCAAGGGTTGCATTAATAACTAGAATGAATGTCAATAACGCAAGCTTCGACTAGAGAGACGGCCGATTTGTCAGCGTATTGGAACAAGGAAACGAAATGAACTTTACTTTGACTGTAAGTTCGACCTGACAGGTTTTCACCTAAGGTTTACTACCTAAGGTTTACTACCTAAGGTTTACACCAAATGGTAATAGAGAGTGTAATATGTTATTCATGTAACCTTGAAATTGATTACAACTAAACATCAACACAAAAACAACTTATCGGGTATGAAACTGAAGAAAAAATACATAGCATAATTAAAAAAGAAAGTAAGTTATAAAACGAGCTAGTTTCTTTGTCAGCATAAAGCAGAATGTTAATGACTAATGACCGAACGGAAGCAACAGGTGGGAACATTCAGTTGATAGCATAACGGCAGGGCATGTTATGTATTCGCTGGGTAGTATGTTGAAAGTTACAATTTTAGTGGTTATCTCATAATTTAGGAGGTATAATACCTCTACACTCGTTATAGCAGGAGCTTCCTGGTTGTGGAAACAGTAACAAGTAGTTTTAACTAGCATCCACTTATAGCTGGCTTAATATGGCTACTTAGTTTCTGATGTACTGATCATTATCACCTCAACTTAAAGATGCACCAGACATGTTTTCCCCGGGGTAAAGAGAGGGTCTCACAGAAAGATGCAGTTCCTATCAATGCTTGCTATGCACATACTGATCACTGTAGGTAATGTACTGCAGTTTAGTTTATAGGTCAGTGACAATGTCAGTCAAATTTGGCCTAGAGTTGATTCTTCTTATGCCTATCCAAAAGGGTCAGCGAAATAAGTCAAGTGATGCTCTAAGAGCAGAAAATGCCGCATTACTAATGAGATACAAACGGAATTTTCATAAAATGTGGTATCAACTGAAGAAGAAATTAAACTCTCCCACTGGTTGATTTAATGTGTGTCTTTACTAGCCATGCAGGATGTCTTCGGCAACCATCATATCAGGCATTCACATTTTTTTATTTGATTTATTAATTTGTAACAGCCTACTAATTTAATTAACATATATCTATTTCATGGCATTCCATGGTTTGGAAGGTGATATAGTTTAGACATTCCTGTCTGTTACTACGGAGCTGTTTTGAGTTTCTATGCACATAGAAGAATTTTAAGAAATATTGCATTTCTTCCAGTCTCGGTGACTCGAATCGGATTTGTTGGACTCGGTCTTGACTCGGTCTTGGTCTCCCATCCCTAGGACTCGGTCTTGGACTCGGATAGTGGTGGTCTCGACTACAACACTGGGCAAAGGACCCTCATAACAATGTACAAATTTTCAAAAGGTAACTAGAAATCCCTAAGAGGAGTATAGGTTTTGGTGAAAAATTAACGTTACCCAGAAACTCAATCTGTAGAAAAAGTCACAAAAATACCCACTTAAAGCCCACAGTCCACCCATCCTTCAAACTTCAGATCCGTAGTAGCGTCCGTTATACGAGAAAACGACTTCGAACCCCTCCCCGCCACTTACCGAACATAATGATAGTCATGCATGACTGTACAATGTGCTTTGGGATATTACTTCGACTAACCTTCTTGTTCAATTCGAAGCAAAAAAAAATATATAAAAAACATAAAAGAACATATCTGATCCATTTAGGGTAGGTTGGTTCGAAAAGGAGAGGTACGAAGTATTTTTAGGACTAACTAACATACAAAACAAATATTTAAGAGACTACTATCTTCCAGCACTGGAAAAAAAAAAAACTTTTGCTATGAACAAATTTTACTTTTACGGTGAGGGTAATTCTTGCTCTAATTAAAATCTTATTTTATTATTTCTATGAAATCAAATGAGCATTTGATTTCATAGAAACAAATAAAATTACATTTCTAGGCTCTGACACACTCCTTCGATGATATTGACAATCCGACGTGTCGCAAATTCGTTTAGTGCTTGTATTTTTTGTTTTTGTTTTATCAGGTGATCAGGGTGTGTCTAATTAGTTTCTTTTTCCCCAAGCTAGGTATGAATAGCAACATTTAATTGTGCACTCAAGACCGATCGACATATTTCTTATTAAAAACAAAAATGATAAAAAACATGAAACGTTTTTAGTTCTAATCACTTTTATACGCAGAATAATGTCACATATCTTACAACTTTCAATTTAACCTATAAACAAACTGTCGCTATATTGCTATAATACGTTCTAATCAATGAAGACGAATTGAGCCTTACAGGGTAACTTCCTTTAATATTTCGATTCTGCGTAGTAAAATCTTTGGGGTGGAGATTCTTTTACAGATGTAATGGCAATATCAAAGGGGATAGATGGTCTCACCGAATTCCATGTGACTTCAGTCTCTTTTGTGTAAACCTCTGCAAGCATTTCTCGTTTAAATCTCTTTATATGTACTATTATGATACGAAAGCGGTGTAAAAACGCACCCGGTATACTGGTGTGTCACTGCTACGTGCAAATAATAACGAGTTTGCAGAGAGACGCAAAATGAAATATTAGCATGACGACAAAGCACCTTTAACTCATACACTGATTTTGCTACTCATTAAATCAGTATTGACAGTTTCCTCTTTAGGTTCAACTTCACCAGGGTCCTTCTTGTCATTATTGAGGCCTTATAGGATAGTGAAAAACATTGAGAAATTGCAGCCGTTCCAGATTCATATCACGGATGGCGGTTCTTTAGACTTTCCCTCACCACCCAGTTGTGTATTATTGTTTCAAAACTCCGTCAGTTTCATCTCCAAGGCTATCTAAAAGGAAAAGCCAAGTTAGCCAAGATTCGTCAAACAAGAGGCCACATTGCAGGAACCCTAATGCACAGGTTGCAAGCCTACCCTCTGGCATCCTTCACCTTATGCACACTTTCCAGTCTAGTGCAGGTATGGACAGGAGGAAACTTTTCCCAACATATCATAAGTTACCGAAAGCCGTCCCCTAGATGTCTTCATTGTTTCCCTCTTGCTTTCTGTTGGTCTTTTTCTTCCTTTTAACTTTTAGTCCTACTGAAAACAGGGTGTGGAAATTACCTTTTCACGTGCCACATTTGGCAACCCCCTGCAAATGCTTCAAAACGGTAAGTTTCGTTTTTGTGTTTACCATATTACGCTAACCTAGGATGTAAAAATGTCAGTTCGTATTATTTATCGATATCTATGCTGGTTTTAGGTCACTTCTCATTTCTCTTGTAAATATAAGAAAGACAAACAAACAAATAAACAAATTGGGTTATAGTATGTACTGTCTCTTACTTCTATTATAATATATTTATTGTACAAATTGTGATAAAAAAATAAATAAACGAAACAAAAGAAAATTGACATCCATCAATTTGTGTGTGTGTTACTGAATCGAAAATCCTAGATATATCCATTGCAATACGAATAGTGGCAATTTCATAAATCACTAAATTGTCCTCTCTTGCTAGCTCTCAGAGCTTGCATTCAACAGTCTGATTTTACTCTTTATAGCATTGTTGTTGTTTTTTATGTTGTTGCTGCTTCTGCCGCTGCACACTAGAGGAGAAAATTTAAATAATAATGCACCGCTGCAAATCGATGGAGAGTATCAGGAGATACTTCTGAGAGGTATTGAAGATGCTTTTGTCCAGTTGAGAATGTGCACTGGCGTATGTCCATTCTTGAAACTAGATCTTAAGAAAGCCACGGATAAAGACTCAGGTATTACGTATTGTAACTTCTTCGTTCTCTTCTACAGGTTGTTTAAAAATACTACACACAAGCCGGGTTGCACGTCAGACAAGCAATGCATATACTTCTGTCGTAGATATTTACAAGCGTACACTATATATACAGGAACTTCGGTTTAGCTTTACCTTTTGTTACCTTATTTATGCGCCATCGGTTACTTAAAGGTTAACAATACAAAAACAGAAAACGTAAAAAACAGTTAACTCAAATCAACCTGGAGTTAACTTTTGGGTCAAACTTTTTGTTCGTTTGTGTTATCCAGTGGACTCTTCATAGAAATATTTCAGATCTGGGATCAAATTCATCGTGCATTCACGGATGTAAATTTCCACATTGGAAATATTTAGTGGGTCATATTGTACCGCAATAATGAAATGTTCGGAATCAGGGTGAACCCGGGGATCAACCGTGACAGGATCAGAAACCTCGAGCAGCTACGTCATCGAATGAAGCTATGATCGTGACTCTGGGAAAAGGAACAGCCTAATGATGAGAAAAATTTTGCTTTGCTTTTGGATGAATGAGAGGAAGAAATCTCGACGATTACTTAGATCTTACGATTTAGGGAGCAACTTCCCACAAGCTTTGGTATACGCTGTCATATTTGTCCTCCTCGGGATCAGCTTTATCACCACAGTCGTTTTTTGGGAATATGTAGCTGTCAATAGCGCTCAAGGTTTGTATAGTATAACAGTATTCGGCGTCCAACGTACAGTATATGAGATCATGCGCTATATTTTATTTGCCACACTGCATTCTGAGTGAGCTCGATAGCTTCTATAATTGGACCCATATTCTTGCAATGCTCTCATATAAAAGTACTGCAGTTGTGAGTAAGTCAAACTTTTTTCATCGATAATTAAGTTCAGGTTTCAGTACAGTTGCAGGTACTGTATATAATAGGTATATATATACACACTATACACGCCTGCGGTATAGCATTTAAAACATATTAAGGTAAGAAAAAAAAAGCCGGCTTGAATTGCAAGGGAGATAAAATGGGTCAAAATTTGTTAGCGTACTATCAAGTCAAAACGTCGTCGAATTTTTACCTACCTTGCCACCCCCCTCTCCTCCGGTTATGTTTATGGTGCACAAATATGTTTCCTCGTAGGAAAATTACAATAGGAAGGACAGAGTAGTCTCTTCAAGTGTAACACTTGCTTAGATAAACTAAGTCTTGATCTGTCCATCCGCAGTTGCTTAGAAATTGCACTGAAGGTATCGTGCAGCAAGTACTGATATAGACTGTAAGTTATATTTCGGTAAAATAACTGTACAAATATTGGTCACACTGTACCATGCAGTGTGTTTTTAACCTAGGCTGAATACTGTTATTAACTAGTGAACCATTCGACGATTTTGTGCCGGGACGTTCTGGCACGAGTGTATTGACGATGACTTACCACTGGTCAACTTTACTTGTATTTGCCAGCTTATACAATTTACCCCCCCCCCCCCCTCTATTTTGCTGCCAACCAGGGGAACCTCCTTTACATGGTTGACTGCGCAACGTTTAATTAGAAGGTCACGAGGCCTAACAAAAGAGGAGCCATGTGCATATTTGTAAGTTTGCTGATGACACCAAGCTGTATCTGATAGTAAATGAGAAAAAGGATGCTTCATTGTTGCAAGGGGACTTGGATAGATTATTAACATGGTCCAGAACTTGACAAATGTCATTTGGCGCTAACAAATGCAAAGTTCTTCACTTTGGTGCTAATAATTTGAATTATGATTGTATATCATGGCTGGCAGTATTTTGAGTAATATGGCTTCAGAAAAAGACCTAGGTGTTATCATTACAAGTGATCTGAAGCCTTCTAAACAGTGCGCAGGTGCTGCTGCCAGGGCGAACAAGGTGCTCGGATTGATCAAGAGGAATTGTAGTAATTTTAGTAAAGATATTGTGATGAATCTGTGTAAGCAGTTGGTTAGGCCGCATCTTGACTTCTGTATGCTGTGCAGGCATAGAGTCCCTATTATGGAGAGGACAAGTTTCTTTTAGAGCAGGTTCAGAGGAGGGCCACTAGGTTTATTCCCTGTGCACGTCATCTCCCTTATCATGATAGGCTTAAATGTCTGGGACTTACTACTCTTGAGTTAAGAAGGATCAGGGGGGATATGTTGCAGGTTTTCAAATTCCTATCTGTTAGGAATTCTCTGTCTAATTGTGATTACTTAAACGTTTGTCCTAATTCCCGTGTTCGTGGTCATTGTAAAAAGCTTGCTGAAATGCTTCGCTAAGCTTAATGTGTGAAAGTAGGCTCTCATAGAGTTGTCAATGAGTGGAATAGTCTGCCTGATTGGGTTGTAAATTCCACTTCAGTAAATAGCTTCAAAGGTAACATTGATAAGTTTTATTGTGACTGTGACAGTATCTGATTATGCTGGGCTTTGTTGGATATGTAGTTTGGTTAGGTTTTTTTTCTTTTTTTGGGGGGGGGGGGTGGGTTTGGATTACAGGGCATCTTATAGGGCCTTTGCCCTCCTTTGCCCTTAAACTTGTTATGTTATTTTATATTATTTTTATATACTTCGTCTTTTACTATACAGCCTCTTACAGAGCAGACAAGCCACTAAGTTACGTTTGCATCACCCTACACTGCTGTACCACATGCTACTCCCTTACATACTTGCTTTTTTAGGGCAGTTCTAGCTTGTCCTCATCTAGATATTAAGGGTGTTTTTGGTCAACGTGATTGATATATTCATAATTGCATTGCTTAGAATTTGCTTAGGAGCATTTGCGTGACTGCTATCTTACTGTATATTGCAGTATTTTGGAAGGTAGGCTTCTGCTCTCTGCCAACCTTGCCTGGCGGTAGTTGCAAAGCCAACTTGTCTATTTCTATTGAATTGCCTTGCTGCTTTTGCATGGCTTGTGGGTTTTGCCCTTATATAGCACTTCAATTGTATTGTAGTGCTCAGTGCGTTTCCCCTGCATTTAGGGTCACTAGCTTTAGCACCAAGTGCGCTAGTTGCCTCATACATTGTTTGTAGGTCATACATACTTAACTATACACTGTTCAATGATTCCGGGGTGCGGTATTTCTAGTTGGCAGTAGTACACCGCTCACCATACACCCACCCACGCATACTGTAGAACCGACATTGAACTAGGGCCACTTAGGCATCTTACTAAATTAATAGCGAGATAATCGAGGGAGGGGGCAATTTGATTTGGTTTGGAGCAGCTGCGCGGTACGATTTAAAGTTTTAGTCCTCTTGCGTGTCCACGAAAACAAAAATGACATTAACCATATGAGTATTTTAGGAAGAGTGCCTCATTTAAACATCCAAGGAATCCTGACAAGCTAACAACAGTTTTAATTCTCTTGATGAATGTATATCATACCATATTGTACTGTATAGTTTGCACTAGCAGATCCATGCCAAAAAGGCTACTATACAGGTTAAAACATCTTTAAGTATTTAAGCATTGTTTTTCAAGAAAGCGCACTTCGTTTAGACATTTCGGGGGTAAATACAGTCACCTCTAACCCCGCCCCTTCCCGACTCCGGCCCTAATTAGTTAGTGATGGCGTTGATTAGTCAGTGATACAGCCTTGACAATTTTCATCTTCAACTTGCGGCAAGTCAAAAAGATAGGTGTGAACTTCGGAACGTCCGTCCCGGTTTGTATTTACATATCCCATATTGCATATACTTTCCCTCCTGTCAGGAAAAGAAAGCAGCATTTTTTCACTGACAGATTTACCTGGAAGTTAGAACACCCGATTCTTCAAAAATATATACAGCTGTAAATTTTCTCACATTTGGTTTGTTTTTCACTGGATTTAGAAACTTTTGTTTCAACCTTTTTTTCGTCTAAAATTTTGTTACCCAATATAAAATTATTATTAAGAACCATTCATGTGTAATCCTGCAATCTATTCATTGTAAGTTCAAACTATACCAATGGAAAATTTCTACCAAAAAAAAAAAAAAGAAGAAAACCGCTGCCAAGAGTGAACCGCACGGCAGTAGTGACTGTTTTTCAATCGCTCTACAAACTTTTGACTCAAGTTTTTTTCATCTACAATTGTTTTATCCGATGTAGAAGTACAGTATTATTCAGAACCATTCTTGCAATACTGCTATCTATTAATTGCAAGGTCAAATTATATATACTGATGATGGAAAATCCGACAAAAAAAAAAGAAGAAACGCTGCCATGACTGAAATAAATCGTTGATTTCATTTCCTTTTACGGTAACTGGAAGAAGTCAAAATACTGTAACAAGTCAAAATCTCCAAATCATTTTCTGTAACTTCAATATTTGCCAGAATGATACTTGATGGTCTACATTTTCCTTAAATGTATCCACCCAAAAAAGGGAGAGGGGAACGTTACCTACATGTTAAAATGGCGACAGTTTCAAATTGAGAGATTTATACTGGTATTTTAAGTCATTTATTATATACACGGGAATACACAGAGCAACATTTTCGAAATGTATTTACATCACCTATATCTACATGATATTTGATAATATGTCATTAGATTCTTCAAAATTTTAAAGTGATTCAGGTATTTAGTGACCAAAACTTGTGGGCTACTGTTCCTGAGTGTACAGTCTCTCTGCTGTCATTTGCTTAGATTCTGCTAAATGCTGAAACTACAGCTGCAACTAACAGTATATGGAGCAATACTTAAACCAGAATGCTCCCCCCCCCCCTTTCTTCTCTTGCCCCAGGAAACACAAACCCCAGTTTGGGGTCTTACAGTACAGTGACTTCATATTGTAAAAACTAGTACTTGTTTTTTACCCTCTGTTAAATAACTTGCTAAACCTATACCTTTCCCATAATTTCCAAGTTCAACTTTATTAAATCCCAAAAGGGAAATTCAATGCTCGCAGTAAAAACATAAAAAGTACAAATACATCAAAAGATTTACAAAAATAAATAGACAAAGATTCCAAACATAAAAATTCAAGCACATAAAAGGTTAACAAATCAAAATAGGCAAGGAGGTTAAGACGAATGTAAGATGTAAGACAAAAGATAAGAAGATGATGAAAATACATGCATAAGACGTAAAAAGCAGAGAAGAGGATCCAACTGGCGTTATTACTGTAATCCGTCGTAGGCCACATGGAAACTGGATCCTTTTGCCTTATACGCAGCATCTATACATTTTGTTTGTTAACTGTAGATTCTAGGGGTTAACCAATGTGATTTTTGTCTGCCGATCCGATGGCCGATATTTTTATCACAGCATTGGCACATATCCCATTCATTCGATATTTTCGCTCTCAATACGTTTCCATCATCGTACAGTGCAACCAAACTATCCGTACAGTATATCAAGTTATATATATCATGCCCACGTGGTATACGGATTGTTCCTGCATGTGTTTGTTTAATATACAGTACTAGTATACTTCAGGATGCTGAACTAATTCGGCAAATATCGGTAGATGGTATAAGTTAATCATTTAGAGGATCCGATATTTCACTGATAGTAATGACATCGGCCCGATTCGAATATCGGTTCATCCCAAGTACTGAATTCTTCTCATTTTCTCTCTGTTTATTGATTGTCGTTACAGAAAACTTTTACGTTTTGGTCAAAAGTCTCACGTAAGTGACCTACAGTATAGGGATTTGAGATGTAATCTGTGATATATTTGAAGTGTAATATGAAAATAACCATATCTTTAATTCGAGTGATAACACGACATTACGTGCAAAGTAATGTTGATATCTTCAATGGACATTAAACCTGTTATTGTGTATTTCAGACATATTTGAATAGCATTCAAATATATTTTGAAATGCATTCAAATATATTATGAATAGCATTCAGTATGTTTTGAATAGCATTCAAATGTAATTTGAAGAGCAGTCAAGAATATGAATTCTACGAATTTTTTATTGGATAGGCTGATGACGACAAGAAACTTCTGAAAATTATATATATATATATATATATATATATATATATATATATATATATATATATATATATATATATATATATATATATATATATATATTTGGGCAAAGTTTTGTGTTCCTTCAAAAACCACTACAGTGCTGACATGAAAATGACTGAATTTAAAAATGAAATAGAAAAATAGAGCAAAAGGTGCTGCTGTAAGCTTGATAAGCAATCCAGATGTACGGTAGTTTAGAAGAATGGTAGACATCATTTAAAGAACCCAGTATCATATCTCTGAATAAATTCAAGGTATGTTTATTTCAAATGATTTTACGATAACCTTACAACTATAGCTGACCGTTGTTAGAGATGTAATGATGTCTCTTAATTACATTGTATACGTTGTATATATTTTTTAAGTATGTGCAGATAAAACGAACCGAGTCAATGACATCAGCTGTCCTGTATCGCACATCACTTTGTAGCTTTAACTACTGCACAGTGCCTAAACATATTTCTACTATCACTCAAAATTGTCTTCATATTTTAGGGGAAACATCTGCGATATTCTGTTATGTAATATATAAGGATGACCTGCGTTCTGTGGAAGTTTTATGCAGATCTACAAAGAACTTATCATATTGTATATATATGCACATCTGCACTTTTTTGAGATTTCACACAGGACAAATATTCCACTGAACAAAGCTCGACGTATACAATCCTTCAAATCCACATAATCCAACGTCCTGTCGAGGATTTGTTATGCTTTCATACCACGCCATTGTTCGCAAATGTGTAAATTCTGATTGGATAATTGATCTGGACGGAGTGTGTCTGGGGTGAGGGGGGGTGGCAACCCTTCGACGTCATGTCTCATTTCAAATGGGTCTTTTTTCTTCTTCCTTCTCGCTTTCCGTCAGGGCGTTCATACAATCCAGCACCATATTCTTTACGTGACGGTTCAAGGCAGCTGAGAAGTCTCGAACGCCTGTTGTTGCCAGAAGAAGCCGCCGCCTTCTTTGCAGTGGAACCAGCCGTCGATACGAGGTTAAACACTCCACCACCGACAGCTCCGCCTTCTCCGTTACCCCAAGGTGCAGTACAGTACGAGTGACGAATCGGGTTACATAATACGTCGATATGCTAGAGAGTGCGAGATGTACTGTATGTAAAAGTCACAAAATTTTTTGTTCCAACATTCCGTTTGAAGTAGGTATAGTGTAAATCCGTGATGTCAGACACAAACCAAGCTGCTGCCAAGCTGCTGTCATCCCACGTATGTATGTGTCGATGCAACAACAACACGACTTACTGTACACTTTAGGTTCATATTAGGTCTTCCCATAGCACCCAATGTATGCCATTCAAGGCATGTTCCTCTTTATGTTCCACTTTGCGTCAGTCCAGTACAAAACAAATGAATCATTTTTTTTCTCACAGGCTGCTACGCCTGCACAAGCAAGGTACCCGTGGTTTGTCCAGAACTAGAAATTCCTTCCCTCGGTAAGTATTAAACACCATCCTATCACATTCTTTTCGGAATACCTACAGTATTAACATAATGCCAACACGCATATCGCGACTGATATGGTTGTGCTCTCTCAGAGACGATTTTATGGTTATCGTTCATCGTTTTCGTTGTATCTATCGGGACGGTAACCGTTTATATCCCATCACTGCAGGTTATAACTGTATCAGAAACCCATGAAACCTGGCCCACACTTTGCACTGACATCGGGATGCAGCACAGTACGGTCTTACCGGTATTGGTCCTTCCATTTTATCGTATAATATCAAGAGGAAACGATTCTGACGATATCGTTTTGATGGGACCAAAATACCGGTATCGGTATCGTTATTATTGAGGTGTGACCGGTGCATTCGAGAGATACTTTTTATCGTTGTCGTTCCTTTGTTACCGCGGCTTGATCAAGCAAATTCTTGCTCCAGATGTTCTGAGACAAGGCTTTATTTTCTGAATTGCTGTATAGCTGTCACAATAGATCAAGAGGAATGTTATTCGTGATTGTCCCGAGGGCATTAACGATTCAATATTATAACCAGTACCGCGACGGATCAATTCGACGTATTGACAATTAATGGTGACGACTTGTGTATGCAGTTCTTTATGAAAGCAAATAGGCCAATTAAATTCAGCTCATCATTTGCAACCATGAAATAATCGACAAAGAAAATTGACATAAAAGTTACAGTTTTTTCGCCCAAATACTAGGCGTGGTCGATGTATCCATTGTGCAAACGGATAATGAGTTCTGTCAAATATTGTTTCCATAGGATATGGAAAGAACGAGATAAATTCCCCCCAAAAAATAAATTAAATTCTTGTTCATAAATTTGAAAAAAAAAATTAAAGAAAAATATTTTCTGCCCTGTAATTTCTTTCTCCTTTTATTATTGTAACACCGATGGAGCGCTCTCCTATAGAATTCATTTGTTGGCATTGGACAAACTTTTGAAATTGGGTTACTGTAGACATTGAATACAATCACTATTAGTTTTAAGTGCATAAAATATTTTAATCTTAATCATACTTCAATAAAGGTCTTTTTTTTCTCTCACAAATTCTTCCGACGGAAATTTATTTAACACTTTCCCCTTTCCCGCCTCTCTTGCTTGTAGTTGGAGAAATGAAACCAAACACAGACGATAGAGTCATGGAAAGTGCAGAGGAGACCGGTTTTTGGGATGAACCAATCGGCCATTCGAGCAGCAGTCAAAAGAACCAACCAAGTGTTAACTAAATATTTAGAGAAACCTTTGAATAATTCGAGAAAACGCCTAGATCCCTCTGTTGTCTCTTCAGAAGCTTCGTTAGTAGGTGGCTATAACTACTTACCAGGAGGACATTGGATCCCCAACACATGCTTACCACGTTGGAAGGTAAGTCAGCTGTAATGCATGCATTTCTTTGGATGTATAGGAGTAAACATGTTCACGGTATTGTTTTTACTCATGCAGGTTTAGGAGGTGTACACATTTTCTTGCAAACGGCATCGTTTCACTTGTTTGCGAACACAAATCTGGGACGGTAAATCTCACTGGGACGTAGCCTGTGCCACAAAAATCGTACTTCATTCAAAAATCCTACTTTGGTGATATATGTAGTACTTAAACCTAAGTTGCATACCTACAGGTATACAATAACGTGACAACCTTCAATCGAATCTCTTTTAGAGCCACCGAAAATGACGTCACAACAAAGATCAAAGTTATGTGTATATTCATCAAACGTTGCAAGTGGTGGAGTCACATGTCAACAATTGTGCAACTATGAGGAAGTTCACACGTACGTTACGAGTGGCAAACATTCAGTACAGTAGGCATGTAGCTTATGAAGCTTTTACGTCCAATCCAAACATCTATGCCTTAGCTAGGACCAACATTCCAATTCCCAATGTCAATGTGTTTTCGAGTAACCCACATGACATGAAACTCTGTGGCCTATACGCCACAAAAAGTGGTGCTCTGTGTGTCAACCATATCACAAAATTTCAAAATTTGCATCATTTTCGAGTTGACGTCGTTTTGTATAGTGTATAGAGAGGGTGTATTGTGATTTCTGAGAAAGCGCCTTCTTCTGGAGGCTACTACAGCGTCGGCTCCGGAGTCTAGTTGTGATGTGACAGTTGGAGCCTAAAACCTTTACTGCAACCTTATTGATTTATAGTGCTGTTCTCTAAAAAGGCAAGATTCATTTCCAGATAAAGACAAAGTGTCTGTGACACGGAACTTAGTTGAATCACCACGTGGTTCTAAGACTCTCACCATGCGGCCTTAGCTTACAAGAGTGAGTCACTGAAAAGCAAAAGTAATCATCGTTTTCGCGTATGGCAAGCCATATCCATCCTGTCACATCTGTTACAGGGGCTCATCGAGTTGATATTTTTACGTTTGTGGGGATTTTTAATATAGAATATACCAACATGGCACACACAAGAATAGCTTTAATCATTTTTAATCCAGTCAGTTCCATTTTTGGACACATAAATGTTTATACTTTTGTTTGACTTCACCTAACAGTGATTGGCGGCTATAGGCTTTCTTGTAGCATCTGATTGTAGGGCCAGCAAAATGTAGGGCCAACAAAAATGTCCAGTCAAGTTTCATATTCAAATATAGGCTGGAAGACGAATGTTTAGTTCTCTTTCAGATTTTGTGACAGGTGATCTTTTCTCCTACTTTCTCTTCCCTGAAACACTGACGAAGAACAAAGATAGATGATCAGGCAATTGTCGACACAGCTCAAAATTCCGATTTCACCAAACTTACGTGATGAAAAACTCACGAAGTGCAGTTTGCGCATATGCGAATTAATTTCAAGTACAGTTAAAAGTCCCTGTAGAAACTCGAGACGGGGTTTATAATTAAAATGTATACTCTTAGGCTTAACGCGTACTTACCAGTATGAGTTATAGCGTACGTTATAACTAAGGTGCAAGTCATTTGTTGCCCTAGTGAAATACTGTAAGTCCCCAAAGTGATGTGAATTGTCTTTGGCATAACTTACCACTCCGGCGCTCATTAAACAATAAAGATGCAAAGTTTGTTAGGGTAGATGGTAAATATATTTTGAAATTCTCTTTAAATTCCCTACTTGCAGGTTGTTGTCATTATGCGATAGATTAACATGTCATCATATTTACGCTATTTTAGTTCTTCTACCTTCTTCGATTGATATAATTACGTAAACTTTCTTCATATTTCCTCTTTTTGTTTTTTACTTTTCAGGTAGCGGTCATAATACCATACAGAAACAGATCGCATCATTTACCAGTATTATTAAATCATCTTGTACCTTTCTTACAAAGACAAAAGTTGGAGTTTGGGATTTACATCGTGGAACAGGTAGGTCTGTATTGTATATGTTATGTCCCTACTGGCAAAATTGTCTATGTTGTATACATTGATAAATATATTAAGTAGATGTACACAGAAGGTAACCCATAACTCATACATCGTGAGCAGATATCATTTTTGGATTCTATTGCCTACCTAGGCCAATGTGAGGTCTATTGAAAAAAAATTCGATCATATAATCTTATTGCAATATGGTGTTTACAGCACAAATTTTACTGACTGTACTGTTTTCCATATGGGAAAAAATCTGATAAACATTTTTGGAGTTTTAACCCCCCCCCCCTTACAGCTGCTATAAACTTTGATTTACATGCATGGATATTTAATTTTTTTGTTCTCTTTTTTCTTTCTATCCATCAACCCATCTTCCCGTGGTCATACTAAAGGCAAACAATCTTAATTTTAATCGTGCAATGTTGATGAATATAGGATATCTTGAGGCTCTAAACTTTACCAAGTGGGATTGCTTCATATTTCACGATGTCGACCACCTTCCAAAGAATGACAATAACTACTACGGATGTAGCGGCATGCCACGTCACTTCCTCAGCGGTGCTGATAGGTGGAAATACAAGTAAGTACCCGCCCACACTTCAAGATCGTTTGGTCAAAAGTTCTCTATTGATTTTGTCCACAAAACGATCATTTTTCAGTCTTGACGTGGTTGATTCATGAAAAGTTTTGAAATAAAAAGTGACAGTAGTGAGAAAATTAACACTTTCCAGACTTCGCTATGCACGGAGCTTTTAATCTTTATTGGGTAATGCAAATTTCTTTATGAAGGAAGTGCAAGCGTTTGCACTTACCTTCGAAAAATCAGTTACAGCACTGAGTAATACAGAAGTATGTGTCTTTCAGTCGGTTACAGTCAAGGACGATATACTGTGGAACAAACATTCTAGTGAAAATGCTTGCAATGCTGCAATTGCTTTCATGTGACATTTATCAACCAATCGGCGAGTCCAATTTCTCAGTCTTTACATCTCGTAGAAAATTGCTTACTCGGAACAAAGGGAGTTTCCAGAAGATTATCTCTTCACGCCATGCAATTTGCGTTCGTCTGTGCAGTATATTCACTTATGTCCTTGGAGAACTTAAATTTTCAGATGTGCAAACAATGGCTTTCCTTACGTTATACCCCTCACACCCCCTCACCCCTTTATATACCTCCCTTATCACACCCCTCACCCCTTCATATCCTGCTCCATCACACCCCTCACCCCTTCATATCCCTCTGTATCATACCCCTTCAGTTGCTTGTGACGCACAAAGCTTTCCACACAGATGCTGGGCTATGAGGTGTCTATTGAACATTTCAACGGCAATGGCGAGAGCAACCTCTAAATGGTTTAAAAAGCCTGGCAACAGTATAACTAAGAATTTTCTATAGATTGTTCTTATCAGGTTTTCTGGTGTATACCCATGATGCGATTGACCACTGTACAAAGAGATTGTAGGGAATGAGATTAATGTTACGTTTCCTTTTGTTGTTGCAAGGTTTGAGTTCAGAAAGAGAGAGGGGGGGTGGCAATATTCGACCTTATTTTGAATACATAATCCTTGTTTTTTACTTTGGTGTACCTAAACTGCAGGTTACCGTACGATAATTTCTTTGGCGCCGTCACCGGTTTGACAAGCGGACAAATCAAAGCGATAAACGGATTCCCAAACGTTTACTGGGGCTGGGGCGGCGAAGACGACGAAATCTGGAACAGGTGCAAAGAAATGGGCTTAGAGATAACGCGGGTCAAGGGTCCTAAGGGACATTATGACGTCATTACCCATCACCACCACAGTGCGCCCCCGTCAAAGGAAAGGTAATTACGTAAGAGCTCCGACAGATATCGTAGTAATTAAATTGATGTGTCGTTGAAATGACAATGACAATGACACAGTCTATTTCCATCCACATGGAGAACATAACATATAGCAACGATAAAGGTAAATGCAATATAAATATTTACATAATACATATCTTACGTTTGTCTTGAACATATTTAAGATATGATGGAAAAGGAGAAAGCTGAAGTATAATACTTATAGGGGGATATTTGATGAAAGGGATACGGGGGGGGGGGGGAATATTTGATGGGGTTGGCAAGGGAAGGGGACAATGGGTGAAGTGGACTGTCGATACTTGTTGCACAAAATATCAAGTCTTCCTTTGCCAAGTTTGATAAGGGTTTAATGAGGGAGGGGGGGGGGGGAGAGACATCTGTAATAGATATCGGTTGATATCGCACACGAAAGACATCCGATGACACACATTTCTTCATGTGTATAGCACACATTGATCCAACAACTGAATAGAGTAATCTTGAGATACAAGTTTCTTTCATCGTACCACATCAATTTGACAAAATTAACTGAAAATGTTCTTGAATGTGCCACGACAATATAATCCATTTTAGGTATACCTTCCCCCCAATTTTATTGTTCAAAGATCTTCCATGTGCTAAGCTCATCTTCAGCTATTGTTTACGTACTTCAATTGATTCACAATTCATCATATTAGCCATGCGTCAAATTAAGAAATGCATCAATTACGAGGGCATGGAAAGACCTCTTGACTTAAAAGCACCTCTGCATTAAATTTCGCCAAATGAACGTATCTGTTGGCCAAAATGTTGCTATCTAAAACAATAAACATTCGAACCGACGTGTTAACATAAACATTGATCGAAACTAACAAACAATTATTCAAGTATTATCACTCTTCAAATGAAGAAGAGGAAAGTACTGTATTTGTTTAACAGAAAAAGAGAAAAACTGTACATTGAAAAACGGTATGATGGCCAAAGAATAATAGATTAAAATAACAAAGGGAAGGTATAAACTTCTTTTTCAAGAAATAACTTTCGCATATAAATAGAAAAGCGTTATTTGCGGCTCAAAAATAATTTGTTCACCCACACTTTCAAAAATTCCATTGATGCTTATTTGCAACTTATATTATGGGTGTTTTGAGCAGATGAAGCTATTCCTGATGTTTATTGGTGACACTGGATGGGGTGTAACAATGATTAGAGCTAATCTAATTAGTTCGCTATGTGTTGGAGTGTTTTAAAAGCAATATCTAGCTTTGGCCTCTGTTTCTACTTTTATTTGTTTATTGCTTTGTTATCGCTTAATGTTTTCTTTTCTCTTTGACCATCAGGATGAATTTACTTAAAAGTTTCAAGCCAAGATTCAGGAAAGATGGACTGGTGAACATAGTTTACAGTCGACCGACGTACACTCTACATCCTCTGTATGTAAACATTACGGTGAACATTCAAAAAGTTAAAGGAGACTTCCAACTGCCTAAACCCGACCCAGTCAAACCGGCGAGAGCAGGCAAGAAATTCGCAGCCGTTGCTAAAGGAAAAGCGTTTGGTGCTCGAGCGGTGCAAGTCAAACCAGTACCTAAAGCCCAAGCGAAACCAGCGCCAAAAGCGATAAGAAACGTTAGACCACCACCTCCTAAGAAACAGTAAAACAAAGTGTTTCCAGAAGCAGACTAACACTGAAATTTCAGCTTTTGGAAGCAGATGTAACTCCAATCCCTGTAATCATATCAGTGAAGATCCAATTTTACATCACAAAGAGAGAGAGGGGGGGGGGGGGGGGAGTGCGGAAGGGCAATAGTTGTGTATTTTTCGAATTTCCATGAAGTTACCTAAGGTTGAAATGTTTTCGAATAAGGGCATTGCTCTATTTGAATAAAAATCAGTTATAAACCTCGGTTAGTGCCAATCTTCGTAAAGGTTGTACGACTTTGCCCAAGCAGTGATCTAGACAGATTATATCATGGCGGGCCTAAGGTGCCATACGTCCTGACATAAGTATTACGTACTGAGATCCCGAAAATTGACGTGTTCATTGAAACTCAAGTTGACACATGATAATTTAAATCGCCATATGGTACTTTTCTCCAATCGAAATTCTAGGAGCGGTTATGTGCAGATATACTGACGATGTCGATTTTAATTAATATATCAAGGTCAATTTAAATCAACATACTATTCTTCCAATCAGAATTCTAGAAACTATTATATGTGAAAGTTAATTATCATCTTTTAACCTCCTCAGTTCTGTACTTAGAGAAGCTGTTTCAGTTCAATGATCTGTTTGTTACAAGATGTTGTTACAAGATGTTTCTTATGAAAGATCTGTTTCTTACAAGATGTTTTTGATACTTTAAAGGGAAATAGGGCGTTTAGAATACACCAACATGACATACAAAACTAAACAGCAGTAATCACTGTTAAGCGATTCAGTCTCATAAAAAAAACATCTACCAAAGCTTCATCTCCTCAAAACATTATGCATATGATGAGTAACGGAAGATGGATCATTTGAATTTTGAAAAGTTTGGGTGAACAAATTAATGTTAAGCAACAAATAACTGAATTTCTATCTGTGATGAGCTTATTTCTTGACGAGAAGGCTACTGTCCTTCCTTATTTTGAATGATCTCTCATTCTGCATCCACAAACATTGGTTTAAAGAATATGGATGTCTCCTCTAAAACAAACGCCCTATTTCCCTTTAAGATTTCTTCGTAATTTCAGCCACCTAAGCAGAAAAGATGCAGAGAATACAAATCCGTTTGCCGAAACCTGTTGTCCTCGCACCACATTACTTTATGGCGTATGCCAGTGTGTAGGAATGATGACTTATGCAACTGACCCAATCAGTGATCAGTTTGTATACAGTAAAAATATCCATACTTGTGTAAGGGGTACGCACCCGGGGGTCTATGAGACCTTAAAGTACCTATGGCTAAACTCGGGGGCGTCCTTACTGATGTTAAATATTGGGGGTCGTTGGCCAAGCCTACTGGGTATCAGGCCAGTAGTTGTGAGGCAAGGTACAAATTATTCAGCTCCTAAGGGTAACATTACTACGTTCGACGGAAGGAGGGGACACGAGCCAGCTCCTACTTGCAACATAGCTGAGTGCCTATAATTAAAAACAACAATTGCCTCTCATCATAGATCCTAAGGGACGAGATTTAAGTCTCGGCACGGTTGTCCAACTTTCCTTATCTATATCCTCGGCAAACAAACACAAAGACAAATACAGGCGCATAGATACTGTGTCGGTAATTACACCTTTCTCGTATGAGACTGACACTCGGAACTATCTCAGGCTATTCGCAGGTGACAGTTTGTCTCCGAAGAACTCTAGCAATTCTCTATTCCTAGTTTCTGCTGCAACCAACACTAGAGATATTAAACACAATATGACACGACTGTCTATGATTTGAACCTCCCAGTTTATTAAAACCCAATTACTAAAATGGAAATGAAAGGAAATAAAATGACTTATAGAATACTTTCAACACTTTACACCATGTACAGTAAAGCCAGATTTTGTGCACCCCTGCTTTGTGTCTGATCACACCTAGATTTCATGACGCATGACAGAAAATGTAAACTCTTAACCTCTGACCCACTGAGGTCGTACTTTAAACAACATCAACACACCAGGCTAACACTAGCCAGAACACAGAAATCACACAAATGGCCATATCACGCCTAAGTTAACAACACACACTTGGGGAACTACACATCGTTAGCCTAACATTAGGCCTCACAGTAAACACAACAGTAAATACACACTTGGGAGCCTAACTTTCAGAATATTACATCGAAACATTATGCCTTACTTCACGTAAGTCACATAACTCTTAAAGGACGCAGTAATGAATACATTAACATAAACATTTAGTTTCATGGCAATCTGCATTGAATTATGAACATCTCAAATAACATTAATTAGCCTACAGATCCATCATCGCGGACGCGACGCGGTAAGGTACCTGTTTCAACTGTAGTGTTACTTGTTAGTAGAGTTGACTTCTAGCTTCTCGGTAGTAATCATCGCTAATGTTCAGCTCGAAAGTAGTAAGTGCAGTCATCATTACACGGGGTTAATATAGTCTGTTCCTCACATCAAGCTCGGCTGAAGATTTCGACCTGCAAGATGGCGGCCACACGCAATACACAGTCACCTGCACACATTTGTTACGATGTACAGTAAGAAACATTCTGAAATATCACAGGTGGTCTGGCAGTTGTAAAATGGGTTCTGACAGTATCGGAACAGTTACAGGACTTCTGACGACAGTTCCAGGAGCAATAAGAATACGGGTTGACCACGAATTAGCTACAAAACGCCGGAGTCAAGGAGGCTACGTCTGCACAGGCCAAGTGCTCCTCCAAGACTAACGCGAGTGACTCAGAGGGGTTTCCGTTTCTCCACCTGAGGACTCTTCCGGTGTTGGGTTTCAGATGACAAACTTTCACAGAACAAAGGAACTTTCCAAAACTTCTAAAATGAGGGCAGAATACTCTCAGTTTCGCAAAACTGGTATCCCTACATATGGAATAATTTATGCTTTGACATGTTGTATTTGTTGATATGTCGCATCTTACTTACGCCTGTCACAATTCACACCCCTCTCTGTCATTTTATTCATGAATATTAGCCATTCTGTAATGACCCATGTGCGTTTAGGTATTCACGTATCACGGTTAAGACTCATCTACACATCCCAAATGCTAACAACATCGCGCTTCACCCCCCCCCCCCCCCCCCCAGTGGTTCCTTTGCTGTGTTATGTCATTGGACAAGCAAGGTAAGGGAATGGCGCAAGTTCCCTCCCTATAAATACAGTACCACAATTTCAAATTACCGGAAAAAAGAGAAAAAAGAGAACCTAGGTAAAAATTCTGTTTGTGAACATGTGTTTGAATTAGTTGTCGATATACACTCAGAGGCGTCAGAACAAAAGTCAGAGCCATGATAGTAGTAAATCTAAAAAGGCCAGTTAGAATTTTTTTCTCTCCAAATTTCAGTCTAGCTTATTTCATCACGTAAAAAGATTCCAAATATTGTACCAGATTGTGAGGTTACCTGGTAATTGAATTTTCAGTAAATCTGAAATTTCGTATGAATTTTTCATATATCAGGCTAGGAGTGAGGATAGTCAGAAAGTCTGGCAAACAAGTTGGAACTTTTCATGTCTCAATCTAGCACTTGTTAACACTTCAAAAGAAGTCAAGTTTTGCATTAGATTGCATCTAAGTTTTGGGGTGGGGACACCTCTTCCCTTACAACCCTCTCACAGATCTAGACCAGCCATCACTCTTCTCATGCTTCCCCATCTATCAGAATACTATTGTATGACATTTAATTCAATGTGGCTGTCATTTCCAAAAGTTGTAAGTTATACAAGAACGAGTTCTACTTTGTGAAGCAATCATTGACGGTTGTAGCAAACCAACAAAAAACCTGTAATGAGAGTAAAACTTATTCGAATAACCTTTCTGAAACCGTTCCTCCGGGAAGAAATGACAGCAATAGGTGCAAAATATTGCTCCAGATTTTGTTTAAGGTCACCTGCCAGTTGAAAAATTCTCAAAAAGAAAAAATCTGTTAACGTTAGAAAGTTAAAACTTTTGAATGAACTTTTCAGAAAATTACGATAGCATAAATATGCAAGATAAGAGCAATCCAAATTGGTCCTAGTTTTGAATAGAATGATGTTTTTCTTTGTAATTGAGAATTTTCTGACATGAGCACCCTATTTCAAGGCTGGGTACATGAAGCCCAGTAAGTGCCGTTTCCAACCATCTGTGGGGTTAGTAAAGCCCAAATATTTCAGGTACGTCAACCGATGGTGGCACCTCGCTAAGATAGTCCTGCCCAAAGTACACGCAGAAGGCTTTTGCCCTAAGGCCAGGTCCTCACCCTCCTGAAAGCCCTGGATAGACGCTTCTTATGTGATATGGATGACGTATAAGCAAAATATACCGACAATCATTCAGTTAGACCCTGGCGGTGCTATGGTAATTTCTGTTTACATTCTATTCACGCATCCATCTTCTGCCTAACCGACGATAAGTACTCAAAGAAAATGAAAGAGGATGCGTAATTCATTATGATTCTTGTATTCTCTTAACCCCATCTGATATCTATTTGACGAACCCTTTTCATATATTACTTTGTTTTACATGAATTGAGAATTGCAGACATGATATTCCTTTCTCAAGGTTGGGTATATGCAGCTTACGACGATCGGAAAAATGCCATTTCCTGCCATCTGGGAGGTTTGAAAAGCCCAAACTTTTCTTGGACCCTCCTTGCAAACAGATGGTGGCGCTCCAATTAGATAATCCTGTCACACATGCCCTCAGGCCAGGTCCCCACCCCCCCCCCCTATAAACCCTGGACAGACGCTTCATATGTAATATCGATGACATATAAGCAAAAAGGAAGGCCTCCAATCATTAGATCCTGGCGTTGCTATGGTAATTTTTGTTCACATTAATCTTCTGCCTAACCTAGAAAAGTTTTTTTTTTCTTCAAATTTCGCTGAGGGTTTTGAACCGCTCTCCATGAGACGTTTTCTGGAAATTTCCATTTATGTAGTTTCATAGACGAGCTAAGTCATTGTAGCCCTTTGCTCACAAAGTCACCCCGCTCATTAATTAGTAAGAAACACATTCGGGCAAAAATCCATCCCCCCACAAAGAAAGGTCCAGGAGTCTCTATCCCTATGTGCTCAAATGTTGAGGAGTAGCTTCTCTTTGAGTACCCTCTCACTTCTTTTGATTGTCTTTTTTTCACGAGCTTCCCAAAAAATGGGACGGAGAAAACTGTAGTTTTGAATGACGTCGATTTCTCCATCTCACCGTAGTTGTCGGCTGCCGTACTTATAACAAAACGAGTTGTGGGATAGTTCATGCAATGAAATCGAACTATAAACAAATACTGGTTGTTGCTCTGTCCAGTTTTCGAGATGTTCCCTTTTGAAATACCCAACACTAGCTCTACTATAGTGTAAAGTGCAAAGCACGAACATTTAGATATGACATCATATCCTCTGTGTATTGCTAAACTTAGTTCAAGTCGATTAAGATAAGGGTTTGGCCAATGCCCGGTCTTCTTACGATAAGCATATATTCGTTTGTATCTTGTTGGATATGACACCGCAAATTTCACAGAAGGAGGACATACATGCAAATAACTTTTATACCAAATACGGTTAAAAGTAATTTCCCATTTAGTCACCTTTCAAGAACAAACTACACAGAAATGATTCTTCAGATTAAAAGATAAATTAACTTATGTAATTGGACATAATGACCAGGGCTTGTGCATAATGTTAAATTGTTAGAAGGTTTGAACTTCTGGCTGGAATTAATGGTATTAGAATTCCGCGAAGCTCGAACGGAGAATAAATGCCGAGATTTAGCGAAAGACCAAAAAAAAAAAAGTTATATGCAATATCATATTCTCATTTGAGGTACGTTTCACGTAAGTCGGAGTATAGACAGCCATCTATAGTAATATACTGTATACAGGAGCATGGGGGGTTAGCTTATTGGCTATGACCATGATGAAGTAGTAAAATGTAATGACACACGTCCAGTTAATATACATGTCTTGCAGCCTGAATCTTCGGTTCTTCTTTGTTAACCTCATTCGTTCAAAAAATATATTTGGTGGCGCCCTTCTACATAGTTCATTGAGCACGGGATATTACAAAACGTTAAGACGAAAAATTTAATGCAGAGGGCTCACCAGTTCTCTGAACCTTGTGGGGTTCCTGTATGATAGCATACCAGTGTGTGAGTCAATGGGGAAATTAATAGGGGTATGCTACCTTAAGGGTCAAAAAGTGAAATTCTGGAATTTATGAGCTTGAAGTCCAAAAATGGGTTTATATCACTTGTCGTTATGGACTAACATTAAAAAAATTACGTCCAAAAAAATTTCTAAATTTCACGCTTGACCGGTTTTTACACATATAATTAGTTTCTATGTGGAAATGTACACAAATTTGCTAGTTTTGGGAATGTAACACTCTAATTTGGCTGTTTTAAGCAAAAATGATGATCACTTTCATTATTTTGGAATTATGTGACCTTGGTAAAGATCAGTAAAGGCTACCATAGCGTAATCTAGCCTCTGATTCCTTTAGAACAGTGCGAAAATGGCCACAACATAGCTTGGGCTAGTATCGCGGGAACTTTAAAATCCTCTTACGGGATGTTGATATTTTCAGTGACACCTGAAATGAAGATTACATAAGCCGTTTTGAATCGCACAGGTATAATTTTTACACTCAAATTACATGCCCCTGCATTGTATGATTGATCACTGGCAAGAAAAGTCAGGAAACTTCAGCGACTTGGGTCTGCTTTGAGAGCGTTGTTCACGGGTGTAACGTGGCCTAATATGAAGGCTGCAGTATGTGTACCGTAAGTTTTGCAAAATTTGCACTACTCACAGACTTATCTCTTACACAGAAAATCAAGGTGTATTTCTTTGTTCTTTTCTTGGCACATTGTACACATCCTAGCATTCCAAGGTCTAATTTATGAAGTAGATTTCATGCCATGTTTGGAAACTATTTTTACCATTGGACACATAAGTGTCATGTGTTTCACTTTCTTTTTTGTTTTGTTCGTCAGAGCTCCTGGCACGTTGAGTGTTTGGCTGCATAATGGACAAAAGCTGCAATCTGTGATCGGACCTGCATTCAATAGGTAAAGTCAGTCAGAAGAGGTGTCCATGCTACTGACAAGTTCATCTGCGTAGAAACTGAGATGTAGGCCTAGAGTGTCTGGAGAAGTTTGTGAATGCCAGCAACTGTGCAGCCAGAAACAGAACAACTATTTTAAGATATGTTCACTGTAACTTATGCCTGTAAGATCAGACAGTGAGAATGTAAGTTTGAAAGGTTGGCCCCATGTACCCCTTTCTACTCTCTTTTTCATGCACAGTTGCAATGAAGAAGCATATTATAACTTGTAGGCAGAGTAATTATCTACTGTGTACACTTTTTCAACTGTCTTTGTGCAATCTATCTGCCATTTTGTAAAGCTTCTCCTCACTGTCTCTGAATATTGCTCAAAGACATTTGTTTTTCACTAAGCTGGGTTGCACAAAGAATACTGCTGTAGTCAATTCTTTAGATAAAAAACACTCAGCTGTTAAATATCTGTTCTGGAAGATTATGGGAAAGCCATAGACAGACTCTGAATTCTTCAGAATGCTTGAATATTTTTCACATTTGCCAGTAACAAATGTAAACTCTCCATGACTTGAGAAAAGCCTTGTTTTGTCACTTTTCAGAGCCAGTCAGAAAGGGTTGGTTACCTGAAACTGTCTTACCAGACGTTTTTGCCTATGAAAGTCACAAGATCTTGCAAACTGTGTTCACAGACAATCTTGGCAGTTGAAATCACCATTATGTCTCCAGAATGAACCCCTAACCAGAGGATAGGAGACGTTAATAGTGCTCATGAAGTACCACCTTGCTCAGATGCCACTCAAGAAATGGCATTTTTGGCCATGTGCACTGGGACAATGCATAGTTTGGATGTGGAAATATTCATTGCAGCAAATTTTTAATGGTAATTTAATAGTACATTGGCATTTACATTTACTTGAAGATCACAAAAAGTGACATTTAAATCTTTTGGAAAAATTTCACTTCTCCCTCAAGGTAGCATACCCTATATAGAAGTTGGAGATCCCTCCGCATTTTGTTCGTCGTCGATGAAATTACCCGTTTTTTTTTGTTCCTAGAATTATGGGGGTGAAAAATATTGACATATCACACGAGCTGGTGGGCCTTCCCCCTTTCTTCTACCCCTCCCCCCACCAAGGATTCTGATATGGCTACAGCACCTAAATACAAAGGAGCAGCATAGCTAAAAAGTTACTAGCGTATATCCTTCTGCTCCCATCGCACCCCATGCCCTTCTCAAATCTACAATCTAAAAAAAGCACATAACTGGAAATTCCCATGAGTTAATTAACACAAGTCATGCTGTTTTTTATTTTTTCTTTGTTTTTTCTTCAAGCAAGCAAGCAAGGCCCATGAGCTGCATTTATTAACCCACCAGGTTTCCAGAAATACCCACTAATTAATAAAAAAGAGAGTAGAACTTTATGTCAAACTTGACAAATTAGGAGGAGGTGAACTTGATTTTACTGTTGTAGATAAGAATCTTCAAGTGTGGCTAGTACTTCTTTATAACCAAAAGATAATGGACATGCAGCTAAAATGCTTCACTGAGAGAAATTGCATCAGTGAATCTTTGACAGAGGAGGCAAAGTACAAGAGAAGAACATAATACAATACAATTGAATGACATCAAAAAAGGTACTAAGGGTTGTGACACAAAAAAAAAAGGATTGCCAGCTGGATAATTCTTAGGGCAACGCCAATTAACTAAATCCGTTTGCCCAACCCATGAACACAGACAATTTTGAACCCTCAAGAACCATGACAGAGAAAGAGAAAGGAAAACAGAATCTTTTAATTTATCCTTCGACTGTCGTTGCCATCTCTTTCAAGATAATTATCATGATAAATAGTCTATTTCCATGGCAATTTGTTTTATACAAAGTGCAATTAGAGACATCTACACTGTCTCACAACAAGTCTTGTCTTGTTCAATCACAATTTTCATTTAAAGACTAAAATACTGGACCATTTGATGCAGGATAGCAGCCTTGGAAAGACGTTCGCCATTCGACACTTCGTTTACAATGTTCTGTTTGAAGGCAATATAAATGAAATGCAGAATTGTGAGAGGAAAATTTCAGCTGAAGAGCCTTCTGATTTGAGTTCCACGTCTGGGCCCACTCCTGCGCCCACTTCTTATTTAAGGAACGTAAAGCTCTTTTACCACCCATTACAATACCGTTAGGCTGGTTTCATTCAAATGTGGAAGAGCATGCATTTATTGGCAGTTTCTTCCCCTTTATTACTTGACTTTCTCTCCTGTTTTTTTTTTTTTTAAAAACTGGCTTTCAACTTATCTAATGTAGCATGCGATATATGTATAAATCTGCTGATTCTGTTTTCTTGGGCTTTAGTAACTCCAGTTACCAATGCAGTTTCTTCATTCCTCATTTTTTCAGCATGCAAAACTTTCCTTCTATCCATCTTCAACTGGAAAGAAAAGGAAGGTGAAACTTTGGAGTGACCATACAAAAGACGAATACATGAAAAAGGCACAGTGAAGGAAATTGTTATGATTACAGTTTACTTGAAATTAAAGGTCTACTTATGTTACACTTTTATTATAAGTAATGAGTGAAAAAACATCATGATCTGAGGATGTGCACTGGCGAATATCCATTCTTGAAACTAGACATGTTTCTTAAGAAAGCCACGGATAAAGACTCAGGTATTACGTACAGTATTAGAACTTCTACGTTCACTACTACAGGTTGTGTAAAAATACTATACACAAGCCGGGTTGCATGTAAAACAAGCAATACACATACAGTACTTCTGTAGTAGATTTACATAGCGTACATTATACACATAGGAACTTCAGTTTAGTTTTACCTTTAGTTACCTTATTTATGCACCATTGGTTAATTAAAGGTTAATAATAAAAAAGAGAAAAGGTAAAGAACAGTGAACTCCAGTCAACCTGGAGTTAACGTTTGGGTCAAACTTTTTGTTTGTATGTTTGTGTTATCCAGGGCACTCTTAATAGAAATATTTCAGATCTGGGAGCAAATGTACCGTACATTCACTGAGGTAAATTTCCACATGTGAAACATTTAATAGGCCATATTGTACGTAATATGAAATGTTCGGAATCAGGCCGATTCCGGAGATCAACCGTGACAGGATCAGAAACCTCAACCTACGTCATCGAATGAAGCCTTGGTCGTGACTCTGGAAAAGGAACAACCCAATGATGAGAAAAATTTGCTTTTGGATGAATAAGAGGAAGAAGTGTCGGCGATTATTGACATCTTACGATTCAGGGAGCAACTTCCCACAAGCTTTTTTATACGCTGCCATATTTGTCCTCCTCGGGATCAGCTTTATCACCACAATCGTTTTTTTGGAATATGTAGGTGTCAATAACGCTCGAGGTTTGTATAGTATTACAGTATTCGTCCAACGTATATGAGATCATGCGCTATAATGTTTTATTTGCCACACTGCTTTCTGAGCTCGATAGCTTCTATACTTGACCCACATTCTTGGAATGCTCTCATATAAAAGTACTGCAGTTGTGAGTAAGTAAAACTTTTTTTGATCCATAATTAAGTTCAGGTACTCGTTGTAGTACAGTTGCAGTACCAGAATAGGTATACATGTACACACTAAGCCTGCGGTATAAGGTAGATACCTTATTTAAAATATAAGGTTAGAAAAAAAAGCCGGCTTGACTTGCAAGGGAGATGAAAAGGCTCAGAATCTGTTAGCGTACTATCAAGTCAAAACGTCTCCAGACCAAAACGCCTCGAATGATTTTTAGCGACCACACAACTTGCCCCCCCCCCCCCTCCAGTTGTGTTTATGATGCGCAAATATGTTCCCTCGTAGGAAAATTACAACAGGAAGGACGGAATAGTCTATTCAAGTGTAACACTTGCTTAGATAAACTAAGTTTTGATCTGTCGATCATTAGTTGTTTAGAAATTGCACTGAAAGTATTGTGGAGCAAGTACTGATAATAGACAGTTTGTAATTTCGGTAAACTAACTGCACAAATATTAGTCACACTGTACCTTGCACTGTGTATTTAACCTGGGCTGAGTACAGTAAAAAATATTAAGCGACGATTTGGTGCTAGGACGTTTTGGTAGCATACCCTCATTAATTTCCCCGTTGACTTACACACTAAATCGCAAAAGTAATGTGGTCTCTAAAGCCTTGTACAAGTTTTCAACAGATATAAAATACCACTCTTTAGAATGCTGACACATTGGCTATTCACGGCTTTTTCAATTTTTCGTACCTTAGCTAGTTAGATTTTCTGCTAGAGGCCGTTCAAGTTACCATACCTTGTCACTGTGGCAAATCACACATCGCCTCGAATGATACTGCTCCGCCACCCAAAAGTCCATACGTTTTCCATAATTGCTTCAATTGGCACCATTTTCGCACCTTGTATACCTCAACTCGCCTTCGTCAATATTCAAGCCACAAAACAACTCATCTCAAAGGATGAAGCACCAAAAAGTTGTCCAAATTGCCCTGATAGTATACTCTGTAGAGTCTGCTTGGGCTGGAAAGTTTCTGGTCCTAATCTTGGAACCGCCACCTCTAAAGGAACATCAATATATTTACAGTACTGCTTTTCCTGAAGAGTGTTTACTCCCCTCATTGATCACTGCCCTCGCAGACTCTGGACACTCGTTTTAATTATGAACACAACTTTTAACTAAAACCATTGTTTTTCGCTACCAAATTCGGTAGAAGCCAATCACGGCCATCGTGAGAAATGATGGGAGTGATGATGGGGAAAGGACCTACGACTGATTAGTTACGTAACTACTATGGTAATATTTTATCTCCTTCAACGGTTTTAGCAATATCCTATTTCTGCTGTAGCCAAATCTGGTGATAGGGTGCAAGTTAACCTAGGTAACGTTATTTTCTCTCATTGTTAGATCGCTGCTACTGGCTCATTTCATGAGACCAACGCGTAGTATTTTAATATGTATTAACCGTAACCTCAAACGTGACTATTCATTTGTACATAATTATATCAAGTGTCCAAAGTCTTTTCGGCGGATGGCGGTCACAGGGAAACGCGATAACTAGATGAGTACATATCCTCGATTAGGTATAAGTAGGCTGCAGCTGAAATTGTGAGGAATGTACCAAAGGAGGAGAATTCATTTACCGAGAAAGACTTTGCAAAGTCTACCCTGATTGGGACTTTCACCGTCGGTGAACAAAATGCGGAGGGATCTCTAACTTCTACATAGGGTATGCTACATTTTGCCACGAGTGTAGTGACCATGACTTACCACTGGTCAACCTAATTTTCATTTGCCAGCTGATGAGTTAATTTACTCCCCTCTATTTTGCTTCCAGCCAGGGGAACTTACTTTAAATGGTTGACCGCGCAAGGTTTAATTAGAAGTTCACCAGGCCTAATAAAAGAGGAGGAGGGCCACTTTCTCTTTTACTACACAGCCTCTTACAGAGTAGATAAACCACTAACTTACATTTGGATTACCCTACACTGTTGTACCACATGCTGCTTTCTTACATACTTGCTTTTTTAGGGCAGTTCTACCTTGTCCTCATCTAAATATTTAGAGAGTTTGTTTTTAGTCAAGGTGGTTGACTTCTGCCATTAGTTTACCATTTATTTAATTTATTCTTACTTTACATTTATTACACCTTTCATTCTATGTTGTGTTATCTTTAATATATTTATTTTCGCCTTTGTTTGGAGCAGCTGACTGGTATGATTTAAAGATTTAGTACTCTTGCGTGTGCACGAAAACAAAAATGACACTAACCATATGAGTATTTTAGGAAGAGTGCTTCATTTTATACATCCAAGGAATCCTAAAAACTAACAACAGTTTTAATTCTCTTGATGAATGTATATCATACCATACTGTACTGTATAGTTTGCACTAGCAGGTTACTATACAGGTTAAAACATCTTTAAGCATTATTTTAAGCATTGCTTGCAAAAACGGGCACTTTGTTTAGACATTGTGGGAGTATTCAATAGAGTACAACATCTAGCCCCTATAGTGACTGTTTTTCAATCGCTATAGAAGCTTTTGACTCAACATTGTATCATCTAATTTTTTTACTCGATAGAGAATTATTGCTAAGAACCGTTCATGCAATAATGCAATCTATTCATCGCAAGATCAAACTATACTCGGTCTGATGATGGAAAATCAGACAAAACCAACAGCTGCCATGGGTGAACTGCAGTAGTGACTCTTTTTCAATAGCTGTATAGAAACTTTTGACTCAAAATTTGTTCATCTACAGTTGTTTTACCCGACATATTGTTAAGAACCGCTATGCAATCCTGCAATATATCATTGAAAGGTCAAACTGTACTGATCATGGACAATCCGACAAAAAAAAATGAAACGCTGCCATGACTGAAATAAATCGTAAATCGTAGAAACTATTTGTTTTTTACACGCTGTTAAATAAGTTGCCGAATCTATACCTTTCCCATAATATCCATACTGCATCCAGTATTGGTGATCCTGCTAGCGTTATTTCTGTAATTCTTCATAGGCCACAAGGAAGCTCTCGATCGCTTTGCCCTGTAACGCCACTTCCGACGTGGGTTCCTATGGGGGATAAACCGGGCAGGGGGAGAAATAAAGGGGTGGCTAGAGTGCGCCCAGAAACAACACAGGCTAAACAGGAAGCAAAGAAGGTAGATACGTTTCACTGTAATATAATTGGTGAGCTCTTTTGCAGTTATTGTAATCAATTAATGTACAATCAAATTAGAATCGATATGCTATAATTAGTCAGCAAATGAAACAATATAGTGCGCCATCCACGGCAGCAACCCCTCTTGTCCACAAGCGCTGACCCCTAGCTGTGTACAGGTTGTCCAATGTCTGGGACAGCAATCCCCCTCGTCCACAAGCGCTGGCGTCTAGCTGTGTACCGGTTGTCCAATGTCTGGGACAGCAATCCCCCTCGTTCACAAGCGCTGGCGTCTACGTCTTGTCCTACCGTGATAGACTGTGCCGCCAACACTAAATGTGGCCGCTTACGATATACCAACGGCCCCGGTCACCCTATCAATGAACCGTACCCGCTTACAGTATACAAACGGCCTACCTGCAAACTAATCGGATAAAGTGCGCCCGCTTGTGATAAACAAATGGCCAACAGCAAGTCCTATGGATACAGCAAGGAGGTTCTACATAGAACCTCCTTGGATACAGTGTAGTCGCTAGCGATAGACAAATTCCCGACCGCAAGTCCTATAGATGTACTGTGGTCGCTTACGATGAATGAGTGTCTCACGGCAAATCCTATTGATTACCTTTACCTTCAAGTTTCGTGTCTATCCTTCGACTCTGGCTTTAACTCTGTCTGACTGCCCGTTCATGAGCGCGCCCAGGCCTTTTATCCTTCGTTTCCCGCTGCTTTTGGTCACTTGGCGATACCCTGGCGGTAGACCTCGACGATCCCGGGATACTGGCAATGTTTACCTTCCCTAGCAACAGTTGCCAGCAAACATTGACTCGTAGGCTTCTTCCCAGGGCAGATAGGCAAGCGCACATCCGGACTTCTATTCCTGGCTTCAGCTGGAGTCGAAGAATCTGGGAAATCCATCGCTGTTTACGTCCCCTAACAAGCGTTGCCAGTAAACATCGACTCCTTCCCTTTGTTACAAAGGCAAGCGCACATCCCGACTTCTATTTCGGCGCCTTTGAAGCAACCGACGAGAGCGAACCGATCGCCTGGTTCCCACCATAGATATTAAATTTCTAGAGTGCAGCAAGGCTCACTTGGCACAGATTCTTGGCAATACTAAGACACTAAATTGAGCACAGCCCCCGTAGTGCAGTAAACGGAGAACTTTGGCGTAGAGAATAAACGAAAAAAGTACCCAGCATTATATATATATATATATATATATATATATATATATATATATATATATATATATATATATATATATATATATATATATATATATATATATATAATGGACAGGGGACATTAAACCTGTTAATCTGTACTTGAGACATGTTTGAATAGCATCCAAATATAATTTGAAATGCATTCAAAAATATTTTGAATAGCATTGAATATGTTTTGAATAGCATTCAAATATATATTAAAGAACAGTCAAGAATATAAATTGTAAGAATTTTTGATTGGATAGGCTGGCGACAACAAAGAAACTTCTGAAAAATGTAGGTGCAATTTGCCCAAAGTTTTGTGTTCCTTCAAAAACCAATAGTGCTGAGATGAAAATGAATGAATTAAAAATAAAATAGAATAAAAAATTATGGTTTCAAGGATTACAATATGTTTCATCATACAGATGAGATTCTGATACAGCTAATGGAGGCAAATTAATCGAAGCCTGCAGTTTCAATTGTTGGAATTACAAGGCTCGTGATTTGCGTGCTATGACAATTTTCAATTTTACTACGCCTACGTCAAACACAATGCAAGGCTTACTAAAGTGGTTCCTGGATATGGCGCAGACCACGAATAAACGGAAAACCTAGGCTAGAACGAATAACAATAACTTATTGCAAGGAAAAGAGTACTAGACTGGACAAATAAGCTTACGGTACTACGTACAGTTAATGAAAGCCGATCGTAACCTTCGGGAGGTAGGCTACTATAGCGAAAAATTGATCTCTCATAATTTACGTACATATTATCGGTTGTGTTGGGTCATTCTATAAACGATATTCCTCTCCGAATGGAAAGTCTTCGTTTTGGGGTCTTCGTTTTACACACACCCATCATTGAAGCGCCGGTATTTTGCTGACTGTAATCCCTTGACGCTGTATGGCTACACCAGTGTAAACGTTCCAGGTGCAAACATCCTGTTCCAAGGTTATGTCACCAAGTTGCAACATGGGGAATGCTAAGATTACTGTCTCGTACGGTACTTGTTCTCCATAATGTTATTGGACATGTGTCGATGACTGGGTTACGAAAGCGTGTTGGGTGTGACTGGTGTGAAGGTATCCTCCTGCTCTCATCATCAAGCATCAATCAACAGCAAGCGTATACAGCCTAATATAGGCCAACACACACATGGCGTCGTGTCAATATAAAATTGTGGAGGGAAGGCGAAGGGAAGGGAGAAATCGGACCACTTTGAGTGGTGTAAGCATGAGGTCATCACGGGCCGTGCGACACTAAAGAGAGGTGGAGGCACGAGGAGAGCCAAGGACGTCCCTCTTACCTTTGTAAAAGTTTTGTATAATCAACTTACCAATACGCAAATGGTGCTATATTTTGTCAAGAATGTGTACATTTGTGGAATGGCCTTTTTTTAAACAGATAGGTGTCTATACACACAAGAGAACGACATCCATGTTACAACATATTTGACACATTATGCATACCTCGTGTACCCCACTGATCCTTACGGAGAGGACATGTCCCCATCCCACCCTCCCCCAACTGGCGCCAATGGTGGGGTTTGAAACAATAATTCCACTGAAACTGTAGTGTCTCAAAAAGAAGTTACAATGCTATACCCTAATTAACCACCTACTAAGAGTTGGCGCAAAGGGCGCCGATAAAAAAATCACATTTTAAAAACATATTATAACGTTTTTACCTCATTTTGCAGTGCGTTGTCAAAATTATCCGTTATGCTGAAGTTTCCTCCACTTTTGATCTTTCTTCTTCCCTTGGATGCTTTGTAGCTAGGTATTTTGAGCTGGCCTTTACGGTCAAACGCGTCCGGGTGAGGAGTCGAGGACCCTCTTTTCCCTGCCAACCCGGGAAAAACGCTACTGACGATAGGTGCACGCTAAGCGTTCAGAAATAAAGCACTAAACGTTCGGCTTTCATTAACCGTACGTAGTATAGTAAGCTTATTTGTCCAGTCTAGTACTCTTTTCTTTGCAATAAGTTATTGTTATTCGTTCTAGCCTAGGTTTTTCGTTTATTCGTGGTCTGCGCCATATCCAGGAACCACTTCAGTAAGCCTTACATTGTGTACAGCCGTATACAGGCGGGGTCTTCGTTTTTGGGTCTTCGTTTTTAACGCCGCTGTGTGGGTGTGTGTTAACAACGAAGATGTCTAAAACGAAGATGGAAGACCCGACGAAGGTCTTCGGTCTTCGTTTTGGGGTCTTCGTTTTTAACACACCCCTTTAGACTCAAGATTACGTCACGTAAGTAACTGTATGCATCCGCCACACTCGTACAAAAAGTTCAAAATCGAACACCAGCATTTACTGATTTGTCAATATTTGTAATCCGTATATTGAACTTAATTTGGGAAACAAAGTTCACGAGTTCATCAGAAATGATTAGTGACATCTGTTGAGAAAGAGATGGTCTATGTTTTCACGGCGTATGAAGCAAGGAAGTGGGTAAGATTTCGTGCACTCAAAACAAAGGCTTAACATAAGAAATTCGCGAAAGGAGAGTATGGCTGAATTAGATTACGGTATGTTATTGTAATCCAAAACAGAGAAAAAAGGTTCTGCTGTAAGCTTGATAAGCAATGCAGATGTACGGTAGTTCAGAAGAATGGTAGATATCATTTAAAGAACTCAGAGTAATATCTCTGAATAAATTCAAGGTATGTTTATTTCAAATGATTTTACGATAGCCTTAAAATTATAGCTGACCGTTATTATTGATGTAATGATGTATCTTAATTATCTTTTAAGTATGTGCAGATAAAACGAAATGAGTCAATGATATCAAAGGTCCTGTGCCGCATATTACATTGTTTATTAATAGTTTGAGTCATGTAGCTTTAACTACTGTATAGAACACAAAGATGTTTCTAATATCACTCAAAATTGTCTTCATATTTTAGTGGAAATAGCTGCAATATTCTGTTATGCAACATATAAGGATGACATGTGTTTTGTGGAAGTTTATGGAGATCTACAAAGAATTTATCATATTGCATGTATGTGCACATTTGTACTTTTTTTAGGAAATCAAGTTAAAAAGTATTGATTTCACACAGGACAAACATTCCACTGACCAAAGCTCGGCGTATACAATCCTTCAAATTCACATAATCCAACGTCCTCTGGAGAATTTGTTATGCTTTCATACCACGCCATTGTTCGCAAATGTGTAAACCCTGATTGGATATGGAACATTGATCTGGACGGAGAATTAAGTGTGTGTCTGGGGGTGGGGGCTTGTCAACCCTTCGACGTCATGTCTCAATTCAAACGGCTATTTTCTCTTCTTTCTTCTTGCTTCCCGTCAGCGCGTTCTTACAATCTAGCACCATATTCTTTACGTGACGGTTCAAGGCCACTGAAAAGTCTCAAAAGCCTCTTGTCGCCAGATGAAGTCGCCGCTCTCTTTGC
This sequence comes from Stichopus chloronotus, assembly GCA_021234535.1. Classification (NCBI taxonomy): domain Eukaryota; kingdom Metazoa; phylum Echinodermata; class Holothuroidea; order Aspidochirotida; family Stichopodidae; genus Stichopus; species Stichopus chloronotus. The sequence continues at coordinate 26,082,309 of CM037832.1, read as the reverse complement.
GGTGGAACCAGCCGTCGATACGAGGTTAAACACTCCACCACCGACAGCTTCGCCTTCTCCATTACCCCAAGGTGCAGTACTAGTGACGAATAGGTTAAATAATATTTCGATATGCTGTAGAGGGTGCGATGCATTGTATGTAAAATTCGTGTGTCTGTAAACCTAAGACCTGTAAACCTAAGACCTGTAAACCTTAAACCTGTAAACCTTAGACCTGTAAAACTAGTTACAAGTTGCAATTTGATATTTTTGGACAGCAAGTGGCACTAATCAGCAGCCGGTCCATTGATGATTAATTAAGCTTTTGGGAAGTGGGACAGATGATGATGGGAGTTTCCTAAAGCTCTGGAACGATCACTTTACCCAAGCTGTCCTGATACAGGAACTAATTTTGGAACAGCTAACTAGAAAGGATGCGCACAAAGCGCGCCTAAAAAATAGCCCTTTTTATGTATTTTTCTAACATTTCAAGTCATTCTACATACTTGTAGGTTCATAATTATACTAAAAATAGCGACATCGTAAAATATAGTTTTCCGCACTTGAGTCATAGGGAGTTGAATCCCCAACTCCCCTCTGCTTTTCCCCTGGGGACTACCATCAGTTGGCGCCAGGCGCACTATGATACGAAGTACAGTTTTGGCGAAAATGCCTCCTATAGATTTCCTGAAATTGCACTTTCCAGTCCTTTGAAGTTGAAACCTGATAAAAGAGCCATGTGGAATATTTTTTGAGCATACCTATGTCTTCACCATTACTAGCCTATATAAAAATTTGCAATTTTTCCCGGGGGGGGGGGCTGACTAGGAAAAAAATTGGGGGGACTAAAACCCCCTAGCCCTGCGTAGAATCGCGCCTGCCATGCTGTGTTTATGACGTACGGTACCGTAACGTAAAAAAGTTAATTGTGCACGAAATGCGTAAATATATTTAGGTATGAATCCTGGATGGGAGCGAAAAATTTTCAGGTGTGAAGCATATACTGGTCCAAGGTGAATACAGTGCTTTGCTGAGGTGTGGAATGTGCGGAAAGCAAAGTGTTAACTGCACGCAATTTTTGTCAGTTGTGAAGCCCAAACTTTGCTAGGATAAGGGCTATATTTTACTGAGGTTTGAAATGTAATGAAAGCAAAGTCAAAGATATTGGTAACTGTGGGCGAAATTGCGCTGAGGATGGATCTGTGCTTTGCTACAAGGGCTCTATATGACAGTGTTTTCACATGAGCAGCGACCACCCCCGGCGGAAAAAAAAAAAATGATTTTGTGAATCATACTGCACTTCGGTTGGAACCGTACTTTATTCAAGTTCGATCCAAAAGGACGACGATAATATTAGCAAGACACCTGCACGCGAAGCGACTGAAAAAATTGGAAGATTGTGCGGATGTTGGAACCGTACTTTGATCTTGTTCAGGGCTGAGTTCAGACATTGGGTGCCAGGGTAACTTCAGCTTCAAAGAGCTCCTGATGACATCATCACATAGGTCAGCGGTCCTTCTCTACGTCTCGGCCCTCTCAGCTTCTGTGCGGATAAATTCTTCATCGGCTTAAATCACACTTACGACCGGGTACTCTTTGAAAATTTATCCCCTTGATTTTTTTTAACTTTATTAATAGAAGAAACTTATCCTGTATGGTAGTGCCCCTCTAGTAGGAGGCCCGGGACACTTTCCCTCTGTGCCCCCGTGCTGAGTGTAATGAAACTCGCAAAAAGGGATACTGGCGGAAAGTTTGAACTGTTGAATAATACTGTACATTTCCATTGCATGTTTGTGACCTGAGTAATATATGTCAGGCAGAAATGGAGGCAGGTACAAACATGCGAGCGGAGCTAAGCGGGCCGAAAATTTGGAGATATTTAGTGCTGTTTCTCGCTAATTTTCCTGGTGAAAAATAAAAGAAAAAAAATCCACAACATCCTCTTTCTTTTTTTTTCTCCACGCGACTTTTTCCAGGAGGGGGGGACACCCCTTTCTTTCGAAAGATTGAAAGAGCCACAATGGGATGGATACACCCGCTGCGCTTCTCAGGATCCCTTCAAGTCTTATACCCTAAAATATGAATATTTAATAGTTAATTTATCGAAAGAGGCAGTTCGTCCACCTTATGAATGAACAGACACCTTCCAGTTTCCTTTTTTTTTCATAGGGGATGGGGACTGAAAAGTCTGTAGACCAGTTGTGAGTCATAAATTTTGAAAAGCATGTATAGCACAGGTGATAGTAATGTTTTCACAGGTCTTAGTTTTACAGGTCTTAGTTTTACAGGTCGTAGATTTACAGGTCTTAGTTTTACAGGTCTTAGTTTTACAGGTCTTAGTTTTACAGGTCTTAGGTTTACAGGACTTAGGTTTAAAGGTCTCAAGTTTACATATCTTAGGTTTACATGTCTTAGGTTTACAGGTCTTAGGTTTACAGGTCTCAGTTTTACAGACACCATGTAAAATTCACAAAAAATTTTGTCCCAACATCCCGTTATAGGTTATGAGTATCTGTGGTGTCAGACAATTCACCAAGTTACTGCCCAGCTGCTTCATCCTACGTATGTATGTGGCGATGAAACAACAACACGACTTAGATTTTAGGTTCATATTAGGTCTTCCCATAGCACCCAATGCATGCTATTCCAGGCCTTTGTATGTTTCACTTTACTTCAATAGAGTACATCAACGAAGGAATCATTTTTATTCTCCTCACAGGCTGCTACGCCTGCACAAGCAAGGTACCCGTGGTTTGTCCAGAACTAGAAATTCCTTCCCTCGGTAAGTATTAAACACCATCCTATCACATTCTTTTCGGAATACCTACAGTATTAACATAATGCCAACACGCATATCGCGACTGATATGGTTGTGCTCTCTCAGAGACGATTTTATGGTTATCGTTCATCGTTTTCGATGTATCTATCCGGACGGTAACCGTTTATATCCCATCAATGCAGGTTATAACTTTATCAGAATCCCATGAAACCTGGTCCACACTTTGCACTGACATCGGATGCACAGTACGGTCTTTTTGGTCCTTCCATTTTATCGTATAATATCAAGAGGAAACGATTCTGACGATATCGTTTTGATGGGACCAGAACATCGGTATCGTTATTGTTGAGGTGTGACCGGTGAAACGTAAATTTGCATTCGAGAGATACATTTTATCGTTGTCGTGCCTTGGTCACCGCGGCTTCATCGAACAAATTCTTACTCCAGATGTTCTGAGACAAAGCTTTTTTCAATGAATTACTGTATAGCTGTCACAACAGACCAAAGGGAATGTTGTTCGTGAATGTCCCCAGGGCACTAATTTAATGACTCGTTATTATAACCAGCACCGCGACGGATCAATTCATTGTATTTGGTGTCGACTTGTGTATACAGGTCTTTATGAAAACAAATAAGCCAATTTAATGCAGCTCATCATTTGCAACCATGAAATAATCGACAAAGAATATTGACATAAAATTTACAGTCTTTTTCCACGCCTTTTACTAGGAACGGTCGAGGTATCCATTGTGCAAACTTGAACGGATAATGAGTTCTGTCGAACATTGTTTCCAGGGGATATGGAAAAGACCGAGAGAAATACAAAAAATACAATAAATGAAAAATAAATGAAAAATTAAATTCCTGTTCACAACTTTGAAAAAAAATTAAAGAAATACATTTTCTGACCTGTAGTTTCCTTCTCATTTTTTTTTATTTTTATTGTAACATCGACAGAGCGCTCTTCTCTATAGAATTCATTTGCTGTCATTTTGACATATGACGAACTTATGATTGATTTGAATACAATCACTGCTAGTTTTAACTGCATAAAATGTTTTAATCTTAACCACAAATCTTTCTCTCACAAATTCTTCCGACCGAAATTTATTTTACACTCTCCCTTTCCCGCCGTTCTTGCTTGTAGTTGGAGAAGTGAAACCAAACACAGACGATCGAGTCATGGAAAGTGCAGAGGAGACCGTTTTTGGAATGAACCAATCGGCTATACGAGCAGCAGTCAAAAGAACCAACCAAATGTTAACTAAATATTTAGAGAAACCTTTGAATAATTCGAGGAAAGGCCTAGATCCCACTGTTATCTCTTCAGAAGCTTCGTTAATAGGTGGCTATAAGTACTTGCCAGGAGGACATTGGATCCCCAACACATGCTTACCACGTTGGAAGGTAAGTCAGTTGTAATGTATGCATTTCTTTTGATGTATAGGAGTAAGCATGTTCACGGTATTGTTTTTACTCATGCAGGTTTAGTAGGTGTACACATTTTCTTGCACACGGCATCGTTTGACTTGTTCGAGCACACAAATCTCGGAAGGTATATCTCCCTGGGAAGCAGGCTATTGCGTGTGTGTTTCTTAAGTAAAAAAAATCCCATTTCATCATTCAAAAATCCTAGTTTGGTGATATATGTAGTACTTAGGCCTACGTTGAATACCTACAGGTACGGTATACAATAGCGTTACAACATTCTATCCAAACATTTTTAGAGCCACCGAAAATGGTGTCACAACAAAAATCAAAGTTACGTGAACATTCATCAAACGTCCTCAAGAGGTGCAGTCACATGTCAACAATTGTGTAACTACGAGGAAGTTCACACGTACGTTACGAGTGGCAAGCATTCAGCACAGTAGGCCTATAGCGTATGCAGCGTTTACGTCCAAACATCTATGCCCTAGCTAGGACCAACATTCCAATTCCCAACGACAATGTGTTTACGTGTAAAATACATTTACTTGAAACGATATGGCTTATACACCACAGGAAGTGGTGCGTTGTGTGTCAACCATATCACAAAATTTCAAACTTTGCATCATTTTAGAGATGACGTCGTTTTGTGTGGTGAACAGAGAGGATGTATTGTGATTTCTGAGAGAGCGCCATCTTCTGGAGGCTACCACAGAGTCGGCTCCGGAGACGCAGTTGTGATGTGACAGTTAGAGCCTAAAACCTTGACTACAACCTCGTTAATTTTTAGTGCTGCTCTCTAAGAAGAAAATATTCATTTCCAGATAAAGACAAAGTGTCTGTAACACTTAACTTAGTTGAATCGTCACGTGGTTCTAAGACTCTCACCACGTGGCCTTAGCTTACAAGAGGAAGTCACTAAAGAGCAAAAGTAATCATCGTTTACGCGTATGGCAAGCCATATCCATCCGGTCATATCTGGTAAATGGGCTCATTGAGTTGATTTTCCTACGTTTGTGGGGATTTTTAAGAGTATAAACACATGACAATGCTTATAACAAGGATAATGAGCCAACTTTCACCTCCAATAGTTATGAAAACTGTCAAATTTTTAACCTGATATATACTGACGTGACTCTATGCATGTGAATACCTTCTCACATGAAGAGTGTCAGGTCACGAGTTTTCAAAATCCATATTGAATTGTCACTCAGTTATTATGTTCATTTGTAGGTGACACGTGGGAATCCTCCTAGCTTTGTTATTACTGTGTTAAAGGGAAATAGGACGTTTAGAAGATACCAACTTGAACATGGCATACTAATGAATAGCTTTAATCATTTTGAATCCATTCAGTCTCATCTATAAACATCTGCAAAAGCTTTATCTCCTCAAAGCATTATGCATGTGGTGAGTAACGGAAGATGCATCATTTTGATTTTGAAAAGTTTGGGTGAACAAATTATTGTTGAGCAACAAATAACTGAATTTCGATCTGTGAGAAACTAATTCCTTGAAGAGGAAGCTACTGTCTAGGTTTCTTTTGAATAATCTATCATTCTATGTCCACAAAAATTGGTTTTAAAAGTATGGTTGTTTACTGTAAAACAAACCCCTTATTTCCCTTTTCCCATTTTTGCAAGTAACAGTAATTGACGGCTAGGCTTTCTTGTAGAGTCTGAATTTTGTAGGGCTAACAAAAATGTCGAGTCAATTTTCATATTCAAATATAGGATGAAAGACAAACGTATAGTTCTCTTTCAGATTTTGTGACAGGTGATCTTTTCTCCTACATTCTCTTCCCTGAAACACTGACGAAGAACAAAGATAGATGATCAGGCAATTGTCGACACAGCTCAAAATTCCACTTCAACCTAACTTATGTAATGAAAAACTCACGAAGAGCAGCGCGTGCATATGCGGATTAACTTCAAGCAAAGTTAAAAGTCTCTGTTGAAACTCAGGACTGGGTTTATAAGAAAAAATGTGTACTCTGAGGTTTATCGAAGACTTGCCAGTATGAGTTATAGCCTACGTTATAACTAAGGTGCAAGTCATTTTATTTTATGTCCGAGTACAATATTGTAAGTCCCCAAAGTGATGTGGCTTGCTTTTGTATTAACGTACCCAGACGGCGTTCATTAAACAATAAAGATGCAAAGTTTGTTAGGATAACATGTTGAAATTCACTTTAAATTCCCTATTTGCAGGTCGTTGTCATTATGCAATAGATTAACATGTCATCATATTTACACTATTTTAGTTCTTCTACCTTCTTTGATAGATACAATTACGTAAATTTTCTTTACATTTCCCTTTTTATTTTTACTTTTCAGGTAGCGGTCATAATACCATACAGAAACAGATCACATCATTTACCAGTATTATTAAATCATCTCGTACCTTTCTTACAAAGACAAAAGTTGGAGTTTGGGATTTACATCGTGGAACAGGTAGGCCTGTGTTGTATATGTCAGAACTGGCAAAATTGTCATAGCGTCGCATGCATTTATAAGTAGATGTACACAGAAGGTAAACCATAATTCATAATACATCCTGAGCAGATATCATTTTTGGATATCTATTGCTTAGCTGTATGTGAGATCTACTAAAAGCAAATTCGAATATACAATCTTGATTGCAATATGGTGTTGACAGCGCAAATTTTACTGACTGTACTGTTTCCAGAAAAAAGCCTGGTTAGGTTGTCGTGGTTAACGTTTTCCGAGTCTAAACCCCCCTCACCCCTACTGTAAACTTTGATTTACTTGCATGGATATATATATATATATATATAGATATATATAGATATATTGACAATTGTGCTCAGCTGGATTGCATCATCCGTGATCTCTGGTTGGGTTGCATCAAACGAGAACTAGTCCTGTTCCAAAAATTAGGTGCCGGCTCAGTTGGTGAATTGCTAGTGCTTCATCAGATGTTTGAACGAAGACCGAATCATCTGGCTTCATAGCTCAGTGTTTAGAGCGTCCGCACTAGCAAGCGGGAGATCCCGATTTCAAATCCCGGTATAGTTAACTTTTCACCTCATCCAGATTTTCCAAGCTTTACCGATTTTCATTTTATTAAATATGTGTGTATATATATATATATATATATATATATATATATATATATATATATATATATATATATATATATATATATATATATATATATATATATATATATATATATATATATATATATATATTGGTTCGTCTCCTCTTTTTTCTTCCTCTCCATCGATCGCATCAACCCATCTCCCCATGGTCATACTTAAAGGCAAACAATCTTTATTTTAATCGTGCAATGTTGATGAATGTAGGATATCTTGAGGCTCTAAACTTTACCAAGTGGGATTGCTTCATATTTCACGACGTCGACCACCTTCCAAAGAATGACAATAACTACTACGGATGTAGCGGCATGCCACGTCACTTCCTCAGCGGTGCTGATAGATGGGAATACAAGTAAGTACCCGCTCAGGCTTCAAGATTGTTTGGTCGAAAGCGCTCCAAAGATTGGGTCCACAAAACGATCATTTTTCAGTCTTGACGTGGTCGATTCATGAAAAGTTTTGAAATTATAAGTGACAGTAGTGAGAAAATTAACACTTTCCAGACTTCGCTATGCACGAAGCTTTTAATCTTTATTGGGTAATGCAGATTGCATTATGAAGGAAATGCAAACGTTTGCACTTACCTACGAAATTACGCCTTTTGAGAACAATTACTGAGTAATAGAGAAGTATACATCTTTCAGTCGGTTACAGTCAAGGACGATATACTGAGAAACAAACATTCTGGTGAAAAAGCTTGGAATGCTGTAATTGCTTTCATCTGGCTTTTATCAACCAATCGAGGAGTTTAATTTCTCAGCTTTCTGAGCTCATAGAACATCGATTACTCGGAACAATGGGAGTTTCCAGAAGATTATCTCTTCACACCATGCAATTTGCGTTCGTCTGTGCAGTATTTTCACATATGGTCTCGGAGAACTTAAATTTTCAGATGTGCAAACAATGGCTTTCCTTACGTTACCCCATCACACCCCTCACTCCGCCATAACCCTCCCTATCACACCTCACCCCTTCATATCCCTCTCTATCATACCCCATCAGTTGCTGGTGACGCGTATAAATCTTCAACGCAGACGCTGGGCTATGAGGTATCAATGGACCATTTCAACGGAAATGGCGATAGCAACATCTGAATGGTTTAAAAAACCTGGCAACCGTAAATAATAGCTAGAATAAGGTATAGATTTTTCGTTTTAGGTTTTCTGGTGAATATCACTGATACGGTTGTACAAGGAGAGTGTAGGAAATGAGATTATTACTACATTCCTTTTTGCTGTCATTTTTTAGTTCAGACGGGGGGAGGGGCGGATAGCAATATTCGAAGTTATTTTGAATACATAATCCTTGTTTTTTATTTTGGTGTACCTAAATGCAGGTTACCGTACGATGATTTCTTTGGCGCCGTCACCGGTTTGACAAGCCGACAAATAGAAGTGATAAATGGATTCCCAAACGTTTACTGGGGCTGGGGCGGCGAAGACGACGAAATCTGGAAGAGGTGCAAAGAAATGGGCTTGGAGATAACGAGGGTAAAGGGTCCTAAGGGACATTATGACGTCATTACCCATCACCACCACAGTGCGCCTAAGTCAGAGGAAAGGTAATTACGTAAGAGCTCCGACAGATACCACTATAGATTATTCATCATTCCAATCGTCGTGATTAAATGACGTATCATTGAAAGGGATGGGGGGGGGGGGGGCAAGGGTATGGAACTATGGGTGAAGTGGACTGTCTATACTTTGTGCACAAGGTATCACGTCTTCCTTCGCCAAGTTTGATAAGAGTTTAATGAGGGGGTTGGGAGAGATCTGTAATAGATGTCGGTTGATATCGCATACGAAAGACATCCGATGACACACATGTCATCATGTGTATACCACACATTGATCAAGCAACTGCAGAATTAAGTTGTCTTGAAATATAAGTTTCTTTTATCGTACCACATCAATTTAGCAAAATTAACTGAAAATATACTTGACTGTGCCATGACAGTATGATCCATTTTAGGTATACCTTCCCGCCAATTTTATTGTTCAAAGATTATCCATGTGATTATCCATATCCACCTATTGTTTACGTAGTTTACTACTCTCGACTAACACGGTTGGTTAGTGATAGAAATCCTGTAAAATCCTATAAAATCCTACGTTTACAAGACAACCAGTATCAAAATTCCTCTATAAATCTACAAATCATAGTACATTCGAGAGCAACGAGGTAATTTGAGGATGTCTTCGAGCAAAAATCTGCAAAAACAGCGAAACCAACCCTGCCAAACAGAAGGGAGGGCCGTTCTTTACAGCCTAACGAGAAGCCTATACCTGTTGACCTACATGACTCAATTGCCGATTCAGTTCGTGAGGAATTACTTGCTGTTATAAACTCTGACGACGTCTGTACAAAATAAGTAAGCAAATTAGTGTCAGCCATAACTGAAGCTGTGAAAGAAAAAAAATGTTCTGATCTTCATGAAACATTTCAGCTGGAACTAAATGAAAAACAAAAGCAACTTGATGAAGTCAGAGAAGAATCAACGTTCTCAAACGTGAGTTTGCAACAGTGCATGACTTGGTTGATCACCAAGAACAATATTCAAAGCGTAATTGTTTACGACTACACGGTTTACCTGAGTTCCCAGAGGAACCAACGGATGTTCTCGTTACGAGACTGGCAAGTGAGAAACTGAATGTTACCCAGATCGTATCGGATCACCCCCAGACCTCGAGGTGCCACTTCAACGGCCACGAGACCCAGGGCAATCATTGTGAAGTTTGCTACGTACAATATGAGGGAGAAGGTATACCGGGCGAGGACCAAACTTAAGGGCACAGGCATCTACATTAACGAGGACTTAACTCGTCAGAACCAGCAGCTCTTTACTAAGGCCCGTCAACTTAATAAAGTTTCCAAGTTTTGGACACTTGATGGGAAGATCTTTGAAGCGGGCGCAAAGGGTCACAAACACCTCATTGCCACCGCGCACGACCTAGATAAACTGCAGTAACTCTATACGCATTTGCTCGAGCATCATTTGCCGCCATCTTGTTTCGTGTAGGTATACCAGGCTACATCACTTATGAGTTTGTGCGACCTTGTTACTCTGGCTGGGTGATCGATGACTTCTCTGTTGTTCACAATATCACCACTGGATGTAACGGACTACTAATAAGGATTTCTTTTTTCTGTTGTAAGTGGATTTACGTCTCTTCTCGTTCGCTTTCTGTTCTTACCTTCAGTTTCTAAAATTTTGTCTTTTCTCTCTTTTTTTTGTTGGTTCTTGTGAAAGTTCTTTACTTGGTAGTTTGCTTTTCAAACGGAATGGATAATACCTCTTTTCGTGATCATTTCTGCTGTATCTGCTTCCATAGTTTTACAGATAATGATTACTCTGTAGGCACCTGTTGTATCTGCTTTTCTGGTATTAAGTGGCACAATCACTGCCCAGTCAATCCTATTGTTGATGTAGTGAATGATATTCCCTGTGCCACCTGTAAAACTGCTTCTAAGCTTGGATTAACGAACAATGACAATGACTCTCCATTAAATTCTGTTGATCCTGATGTAAATTCTGTGCATGATTCTCAACTCGAAAGTTGCAAGTACTATAATTATGATTTCTTTAATCACATTAACCCTTACATTTGGGATAAGAAATTAACTTTGTTTCATGTTAATGCTAGGTCGCTTAATAGCATTTTTAACAACCTCTCAACTTCTCCTAGCTCTATTAAGCATAAATTTTCCCTTATTGGAATTACCGAGACTTGACTTAGTGATAATGAAACACTACATACCGTCTATAATATCCCAGGTTACAACTTAGAACAGACCCCCAGAGCAAGACGAGGGGGTGGGGTTGCTTTATACATTAATTCTGAACTTAACTACAAAGCCCGTCCAGACCTTAGTATTTTCGTGGATGGTATTTTCGAGTCTATCTTTGTGGAGGTCTATACTCGACAGTCTCCTATTGTAGTAGGAACTATTTATTGTCCAGTTGGTATTAAGGACGATGTCTTAGACATCATCTCTACACTACTTGACTCTCTGAATAACGAAAGTAAGACTTGTTTCCTTATGGGCGATTTCAATTGTAATCTTCTTAATCAGGCCGATAACAATTGTACCCAATTTGTCAACCTTTTTTATTCGTACTCTTATTGTCCACTTCATAGTGTACCCACTAGAGTTACTTCACACTCACAGAATAGTTTATGTTTAAATTCTGTTTTTGGTGTAGTAGTTGACGACATTTCTGATCATTTTCCCGTTTTCGCCGTTGCTGATTTAGGTGTTGCTATGTTGTGGGAAAATTCAATCTTTTTAAAAGAGATATCAACCCTTTTAGCCTTGACCTATTACGCTCCGCAGTTCAAAACGAATCCTGTGCAGATGTCTTAAATTCTTCTGATGTTGATAGCGCCTTTGATAATTTCAATAAGATATTCTTAAATCATTTAAATAATTGTCTTCCTTGGGTATCCCATACCAAAAAGTGTGGCAACCGAAATTCGAAGAACTGGATCACCCCAGCCATATTAAACTCTTGTAAAACAAAGAATCGTTTATTCAAAAGGTACCTCCGTAGTCGGTCTGCTGCTGCTTTAAACGAGTAGAAACGATTTCGAAATCGTCTTACTTCTGCCATCAGACAGGCTAAGAGATTTTACTACTCTTCTTTGTTCAGCAATACCACACAGGACACGAAATCTACATGGCGCTCAATTAATACCCGGTTGTATGGTCGAGGTACTGATTTTACTCCTGATAAATTACCTCATCATGGAACAAGTATTTCGAATCCTTTCGATGTTGCAAATATCTTTAATGATTATTTTACTGCCATTAGTCCTGCTACCCAGGCAAGGATTCCCCCTCACACTGTAGCTATAAGTCGTATCTGTCCAATCGGGTTGTCGACTCTCTATTCATTAGTCCAGCAACATGCGAGGAGATGTTAAATATAATATTTTCCCTTAAAAAAATCTGCCGCTGGTTTTGATGGAATTTCTTCTATGAGCCTCAAAAATGTGGCTCATTCCCTGTGCACCCCACTAACCTACCTATTTAATCTTTCGTTAGAGAATGGTATTGTTTCTAGTCCTCTCAAAATTGCACGTGTTGTTCCTGTTCTTAAATCTGGTGATAAAGATTCGGTTAATAATTACAGACCTATTTCAATTTTACCATGTCTCTCCAAACTACTTGAAAAACTTATGTTTACTCGATTATATTCTTTTTTTGTAAAGCAAAATCAATTGTATGACTACCAGTTTGGGTTCCTTCTTGGGCGTTCGACTTCGCAAGCTATTTTACACTTCACTAGTAAAGTAACAGATGCCTTCGAAAAAAATCAGTATGCATCAGGCATTTTCTTGGACCTGTCTAAGGCTTTTGATACATTGGACCATAGAATCTTACTCAGTAAACTTGAACATTACGGTATAAGGGGTACAGCACTGGATTGGTTTAAAAGTTATGTTACTGATCGTTACCAATATGTTGGCATTTACAGTGTAAATTCTATACGTAAGCGTATCACCTGTGGTGTTCCTCAGGGATCTATTCTAGGTCCTTTGTTGTTTATTATTTATATCAATGATCTCCACAGGGTTAGTAATTAATTTCATGTAATTTCTTATGCTGATCCAATCTTTTTTATTCCAGTAATGACCTCAGTTGTCTACTAAATGTAATACAATATGAATTTGTCAATGTTCACAACTGGCTTTGCGCAAACAAGCTATCTCTCAATGTAAAGAAAACCAATTTTGTTAATTTTACCTCACCTTCTAAGCAGTTTAATCAGAGTGTAAACAACATACAACTTTGTGGTATTAGCATACAGCGTTTAAATATTACTAAGTTTCTTGGTGTGTTTGTTAATTCTCACCTCACCTGGACTGATCATATCCAGTATGTTAGCATGAAAGATTCAAAAGGTGTGGGGATACTAAACAGATTTCGACAACTTCTTCCTAGTTTGGTTTCCCTGTATAATACTTATACTCCATTATCTTACTTATTGTAATATCATTTGGGGGAGCACATATGCTACCAGAATTAAACCTCTCTTTATTTTACAGAAAAGGGCTATTAGATGTATGTGCAACGTAGACTATCGTCATCATACTGCACCTTTTTTCGCTAGTCTTAACCTTCTTAATATTTACGATTTAAATCGGTATCACATCGGGTTGTTTATTTTTGACTGGCTACATAACAACCCCGTCAATATTTAGCACTCATTTTCAGTTTCGTGATAGCAATTACCCTTACCCTAGTCGTGCTTCAAATCAGCTTATAACTACCCTTTGTAGGCTTAGGTCATCTTAATTTGGCCTTCGATTTGTAGGTGCAAAACTATGGAATTCTCTAAAGTTACAAACTGTAAAACACCATATGCATTTAAAAAGCACCTTCAAGTTCATTTCATTGCAAACTACCTTTGAACTACGGTCTTCTTTGCTTTTCTGTTCTCTGTTCTTGTTGTTTTTTGTGCTTTCCTTTTTATGTCTTGTATTTCCGTCTGTCATTAAGGGGTGTCAACACCCACAAGCTCCTAGGAGCTTTCAGTTGCCACTCCTCAGTCTCGTACCCTTTTTTTTGGTTGAGTAAAAGTAATTATTTTATGATGTGTCTAAGCATGATGATCCTTATATACTGTCATTTCGTTACTTTTTCCTCTCTCAGAATATTGTTATGTTTTTTTTATATTATAGTAAGAGATTGGAATAAAGTCATACTGAACTGAACTTGTTTAATTGTTTCACAATTCATCATAGTAGCCATGCGTCATATTAAGAAATGCATCAATTATGGGGGCATGGAAAGACCTCTAGGCTTAAAAGCACCCCTGCATTAAATTTAGCCAAATGAACGTATCAGTTGGCCAAAATGTTGCTATCTAAAACGATATACATTAGAACCGATGTGTTAACATAAACATTGACCTTTTTCACGAAAGCTCAAAACAATTCTTCAAGTATTATCTCTCTTCAAATGAAAAAGAGGGACGAATTTTATTTGTTGTAAAGAAAAAGAGGAAAACCGTATTTTGCAAAACGGTATCATGGCCACAGGATAATAGATTAAAATAACGAAGGGACGGTATAAACTTCTTTTCAAGAAATAACTTTCCGCGCATATAAATATAAGAGCGTTATTTGTGGCTCCAAAATAATTTGTTCACCCACACTTTCAAAAATTCCAGTGATACGTACAGGTATTTGTAACTCATATTATGGGTGCTTTGAGGAGATGAAGCTATTCCTGCTGTATATTGGTGGCACTGGATGGGGTGTAACGATGATTAGAGCTAATCTAATTCATTCGCTTTGTGTTGGTGTGTTTTAAAAGCAATATCTAGCTTTGGCCTCTGTTGTCACTTTTATTTGTTTATTGCTTTGTTATCGCTTAATGTTTCATTTTCTCTTCGACAATCAGGATGAAATTACTTGACAGTTTCAAGCCAAGATTCAGGAAAGATGGACTGGTGAACATAATTTATAGTCGACCGACGTACACTCTACATCCTCTGTATGTAAATATTACTGTGAACATTCAAAAAGTGAAAGGAGACGTCCAACAACCTAAACCGGACCCAGTCAAACCGACGAGTGCAGGCAAGAAATCCGCAGCCGTTGCTAATGAAAAGGTGCTTGATCCTCGAGCGGTACAAGGCAAACGGTACCGAAAGTTCCGGCGAAAGCAGCGCCAAAAGCAATAAAAAACGTTAGACCACCACCTCCTAAGAAGCAGTGCACCAACTTGTTTCCAGAAGTAGACTGAAAATGAAATTTAAGCTTTTTAGTTGAAGCAACACCCAAATTTCATTTTGTAAGTGAACCAGATATACGAACAAATTAATTCAAGAAGTTACAATGTCTACTCATATCAGGTTATTAGTATTTGGAAAGAAAAAAGTTTTACTCATCATTGTTACTTGGGTATTACTTATTTGCAATTTGTTGTTATTACAGTAGTATAAACAAGGAGGTGTCATTAAAAGGAGGTACAACGCTTTCAAGTCATGTGTGCCGCCAAGTTTACCTAGTAGTCTATCTTTAGTATCGCTCAATAAAGAAATGATATATATCTTTGAGCCAATTAAAAGCAGCTTATCTTCACTGAATTTGGTGGAACCTAAAGTATTAGCAGTTATTAAATTTTAGTATTGTATCTCCTTCTAATGACACCTTCCTGGTATAAAAACCGAGTTTCCGAGTAAATTGAACAAACAATGCATGTATTTAAAGCATCTTTTTAGTAATTGAAAGCAGTTTCGGATATTGTTTATTAATGTGGGGAAATGCAGTATTTTGAGATTTAAGAGCACTGAGTTTATGCACCATAACATAAAAATAGATAAGGGTAAGATTGCTCACAAACTAGTTAAAATGGTATGTGACATACTCAGAATGAAATAAACTTACCCCGAACATTTGCTTTCACTCACGCAATAACTTTTTTATTCATCAATGATTACAATGCAGCTCATGTGCAAGAAACTTTTAACCCTCCGCATTACATTTTGCGTGCACTGTATGTACTGTATACCGTAGAACATGTAGTTTGAGCACATCCTATACAGTCGACTGCAACTGTGCCAGAAAAATTGAAAGAATACTAAGGCAAGTATGCTACTTCCCCGCTTTGATTTCTGTCGTTGTGTGAAACGTTCGATTGATATTTTTTTTTTTTTTAAGTGAAACAAGACGTGAAACTTTGACTCCGTTATTTACGATTGTAAAAGCTGCGAAAGTGCTACCGGGTTTTCAGTATAACGCAAGCCTTGGCAACTTCTCATAGCCTAACAACGATATGTGAGGCGTAACGTTAGGCCAGGTAATAGGTTAGGCGGATAGCCTACCATGTCCCTAGGCGTCACAGTGTTGCTTGCAGTACTCAGTAGTTGGGAGCGAAATTGCATGGTGGCGGCGAAACTTTGATTGTGTAATATGTTACATCAAAGTACTCTTAACTTACAGTTGGCAAGGAAAATACATTTGCTAGAAACTATGACTTACTATTTTTGCGACTCATGTGTTTTAGGCAAATAAGTGAAAGCAAGGAATAAGAGGGTAAACAGTTCAATGTAAGAAACACACTTGGGTCTCAGTTAGTGATCGTTCTATGAGACCTTTGTTGTAAGCTCTAAAATTGGCTGAATGTTTGTACCATCTAATCTGCCAACCAGTGAATGTCCACATACCCTGAACCACTCTGTATACATGTATATACCAAGATTACTATATTTATTCAGTGAGGTCAATATGTTGATACAAAACACTTCATCCTATGGCATGGCATCATAGAGCCTCGTTTTGAAAATTTGTGCTTGTTATCATGTTGTAAGTTGTTACCAGCCTTGTAGGAATTACACGTAAAACAAGTTCAAACTGGGTATGTATGCTGTGTGATGCTTTTCAACAATTTCATAGCCCCAAACATGCATGTTGCACATCACAACGTGCTGAATTTGATTGTCCTCTTGGTGCTGAATGAGTGAAGAATGAATGAAAGATCAACCTCACGAAAATTAATACCACCTAAGATGACACCACTATCAGTCTAATTAGTTCAGGGTGCTATCATTTTATTTTTTTTAAGGAAAAATTCATTGCATTAATCAAACGAATTAAAATAATAACATGTCTCTTCGAAAGTGTGCACTTTGATTGTTTGGGGGAGTTTTAGGTCAGAAATCCTAAAATGGGTAATAGCTCTAGTGCCTTGCTTGTTCAAGACAATGCCTACTTTAATAATGGGCTTTCCAGACGAACAAAACCAAGAAAGTTCCTGATCAATGAGCAAATTGACGATCAGATCACTTAAAAGAGGATTTGATCTGTTTGTTTGATTCTCTCTTGAGTTTATTTCCATATCAACAATACAAAACATGTGGTTATCAAATCAACATAAAAAGTCAAAATAAAAGAAACAATTAACGAGCATACAAAACAGAAATACGAAAAGGAAAAGGAAAGAGAAGTTAAGGGAAACTTATATGAATCTCTCCCCTAAATCAGTTATATTAATGTTCAATTTTCAGAGCAACATATCTCCATCAAAATAACTCGAATGTTGCAGTACTACTAATCGTAAAATCAAAACAGTTGTCGACACTTATCTATGAGTTCTAATTTTAACTTCAACTTAAATATACGTTCACTTTTGAGTTCCTAAGGTCAGTATTAAGATTACTCCATATTTTTAAACCACAAACAGAAACCCTCATACTTTCAAGGTTGTACGGACAGAAATTTGAAAAGAATCTTCTTTTCGGCGAGTACGTGATTTACTCTCGTTTTAATAAATAGTTTTGAATGTTTGGAGGTAATGTCTCATTTTCAGCTTTAAACAGTGATAGGGCTGTCTTAAATTTCACAAGATCTTCGAGCTTTAAAATATTCATATCAATAAAATATTCGTTGTGTGGTCATTAAATTTAGCTTTACAAACCAGGCCTTTCAGCCACTTTAAAATTAACCCGTTTGATCAGCTCTTTCAAAATTTAAATCACAATCATAACCACCCAAAGAAATGTTTATGGTGTATACCCTTTCCATAACGGAATTATCAATTTTAATAGTAATATCCTTATCACACGTTTGATTAGAAAACACCATAAAATTGGTTTTTATCAACATTTAGTGATAATTTACTTATCATAAACCATACTCTCAACTCATCTAAGACCTCACATAATGGTGAACTTAATTGCTGAATATCTTTAATACTCTGATTACATTTGAACAGTCTGTCCTTAACTTCAACACGAAAATTGGTGACTGAGGTGAAACAATTTTCTTTAACGGGAAATGGGTGTTTAGAATACACCAACATGGCATTCCAAAAAAATAAAATAGATTAGTCATTGTTAATGTGTTCAGTCTCATCAACAAATGTATACAAAAGCTTCATCTCACCAAAACATTATTTATGTGATGAGTAATGGAAGATGCATCATTTGAATTTTAGAAATTGTTGAGCAACAAATAACTGCATTTTCATCTGTGGGGAACTTATTTCTGATAACAAAGGCTACTATCTTACCTTATTTTGAATGGTCTATCTTTCAGTCCTCAAACATTTGAAGAATATAATTGTTTTCTGTAAAACAAATGCCTTGTTTCCCTTTGAAGGTAGTGTGACATGCATCTACACAAGACTATGGAAAATGTAATTATTTTGACATGGAGTGTTGTGCAGTGTCAGTATCTCTTTTGTTATTCCTCTATATATAATATTTTAATTATACTTAACTCATGGTTTTCACATTGGTAAGTGATAACAATATTTGTAAAGAAAATACATGCTTCCAAAACAAAGAGTCATAGGTCATTGTGACATGTAAATTTAAAAATATATATTTTCAATTGTCCTTGAAGTAAAGGTTATAGTAAAAAAGTAACGTAAGACATTTCATGTGACATTTCTTGATGTTTTAAATTTGCATACTTATGTAATGTTTATTCATGTGTATGACAGGATTTTCAACCTACTCGTATTTTGCCCAAAATAGAATCCCCTGAATGCTCAGTCACTAAACTTTGGCAAGCTAGGCTTTTGATGGATCACTACTCAAAGTAATTTAGAATTACACCGTTTTGATTTATAAGGCTGTGACGACTTACAAATTTGTTTTCTAGGTAAGGTTAAAAGTTATATGTACAAAATATTACTCGCTAATCCATCAGCAATTACTACACTTTTAATTTTGAAATGTTTGTTACCCAAATTACATTTACCTCTTGAGGGATATCCTGTCTGGTAATGTGGTTGAAATAAACACTGGTGGTAGGACATTGGTGTACATAATACTAGTTTTTCCCAAGTCTTCTTTCTGATTTTACCTGTCCATGAATGATGTCAAAATTAAAGAAAAAATAAACAAATAGAACTGAGATAGGATGGCTCAATTTCTAACTGCCTCCAGTTCTTGATTTTTACTATGTAGGAGATATTAAAATATTATGGGTGAAAATCAAGTTTAAATTATATTGCAACTATTCACCACTCTGATCTTAAATCAATATCTTCAAGGCACTGAGTTTGGTGCTGCATTTGTTAAGCGTTTAAATTATGATCGGGTGCATGTTTGCCTTTAAGCATCCCAGCAGTGATAACATTTTCTCTAACCAGATCATGTTACTAACAAACATCTAATTTCCGTAGAAAACTGTTAAAACCTCAATCAACTTGAAATAATATTTCTTTTATTTTTTTCTACTTTTAGGAAATTAGTTTCACATATCTCATCACTTTAGGACAATGATTCAAAGAATCATCTCGCAAACTTCACGTGGTAGTTGTAGGGGAGTGATTTGGAATGGCAAAGACAGTTACAGAAGGCATGTCAATTCTGATTTCTACACATTGAAAAATATGAAAAATCCAAGAGAGACAAGGGGCGTGTACAATTTTTTTTTTGAACACTCATATCAGTGGAGATCCAATTTTACATCACAAATAGGGGGGGGGGGGAGGGAGTGCGGAAGGGTAATAGTTGCGTATTTTTCGAATTTCCATGCAGTTACCTAAGGTTGAAATGTTTTCGAATGAGGCATTGCTCTATTTGAATAAAAATCAGTTATAAACCTCGGTTAGTGCCAATCTTCGTAACAGTGGTAGGACTTTGTACAAGCAGTGATCTAGACAGATTAGGCCTATATTATGGCGGGCCTAAGGTGCCATAAGTCCTGACATAAGTATTACGTACTGAGATCCCGAAAACTGACGTGTTAATTGAGACTCAAGTTGACACATGAAAATTTAAATCGTCATACGGTACTTTTCTCCAATCGAAATTCTAGTAGCGGTTATTTGCAGTTATAGGCCTACTGACGATGCCGATTTTAATGAATATAGGTCAATTTAAATCGACATACTATTCTTCCAATCAGAATTCTAGAAACTATTATATGTGAAAGTTAATGATCCCCTTTTAACCTCCTTAGTTCTGTAGTTAGAGAAGCTGTTTCACTTCAATGTTTCGATGTTTCTTACAAGATGTTTTTGATACACGAAAACCTCTTAGTAATTTCAGCTACCGAAGCAGAAAAGTTAGCCCCAGTGATGCAGAGAATACAAATTCGTTTGCCCAAACCTCTTGTCCTCGCATTACATTACTTTATGGCGGATGCAGTGCGCAGGAATGATGACTTATGCTGCCCAATCAGTGATCAGTTTGTATAGCAAAAATATCCACATATAGAAAAATTTATGCTTTGATATGTTGTATTTGATATGTCGCATCTTACTTACTCCTGTCACGATCCCCACCCTTCTCTGTCATGTTATTAATGAATATTAGCCATTCTGTCATAACTCCTCTCCCCCGTCTCATATTCCACACCCACACGCACACACACCCACACATACAAATAAATGGTGAAAGGTATCTTTGTTACTCGTAGACTCTGTAGAGTCTGCTTGGGCTGGAAAGTTCCTTCTCCTAATCTTGGAACCGCCACCTCTAACGGAACATCCATATATTTACAGTACTGCTCTTCCTGAAGAGAGTTTACTCCCCTCATTGATCGCTGAGCTGAACTCTGTAGAGTCTGTTTGAGCTGGAAAATTTCTGTTCCTAATCTTGGAACCGCCACCTCTGAAGGAACATCCTTATATTTACAGTACTGCTCTTCCTGAAGAGTGTTTACTCCCCTCATTGATCGCTGCCCTCGCAGACTCTGGACACTCGTTTTAAAGGCTGTATTGCATCACCCCCTAAGCTATATTTTTACCTCCCGGAAAGCAAATTTCTCAACTGGTTCTAAATTACAGTATTCTTAGACTGACAGCAAATTCGAAAGATGCAGAGCAGCTTGTATGACACAGCGTACACTGGGATCTATTCTTTTGATTACACATGTGGAGGAATTTAAGACAGGCCGAGGAAGGGACTAGAGGTAGCTGGTTGGGAGAATTGAAACTGTCTGGGGTGATGAGTTTTTGTCTTTAATTATGAACACAACTTTTAACTAAAACCCTTGTTTTTCTCTTCCAAATTCGGTAGAAGCCAATCACCGCCATCGTGAGGAATGATGGGAGTGATGATGGGGAAAGGACCTACGACTTATTAGTTACGTAACTATCATGGTAATATTCTAATCTCCTTCAACGGTTTTAGCGATATCCTATTTCTGCCGTAGCCAAATCTGGTGATAGGGTGCAAGTTAGCCTAGGTAACGTTATTTTCTCTCATTGTTAGATCGCTGCTATTGGCTTATTTCATGAGACCAACGCGTAGTATTTTAATATGTATTAACCGTAACCTCAAACGTGACTATTCATTTGTACATAATTACATCAAGTGTCCAAAGTCTTTTCGGCGGACGGCGGTCATAGGGAAACGCGATTACTAGATGAGTACATATCCTCGGTTAGGTATAAGTAGGCTGCAGCTGAAATTGTGAGGAATGTACCAAAGGAGGAGAATTCATTTGCCGAGAAAGACTTTGCAAAGTCTATGTTACTCGCGGATATCCCAAACCTACGGAAGCGTAGAAGTACGGTGTGCTGGAGAAAATGATAGGATTGAAAACGATCGTTTTCACCAACTCATTTTTGAGAAACCCGTAGTACTCCACGAAATGAAGATTGCATTGTTAAGATTTCATGACACTCTCTGAGAAGTAGATGACACCAATTTTGATATATTGTATGTCTTCACTTTACTCACTGACTTGGTTTCACCAACGATTTCTCAGGGTCGTTTTAAAATTAACAGTGGACAAACCATAGTTAAAACAGCCCGATTTATTACATTGGCTTTTATTGTTTGGTCATATCCATTTATTTAGCGGATGTCACGAAATGTTGAGCAGTAGCCTCTTATTGAGTACCCCCTCACTCATTTTGATTTTCTTTTGTTTTTCAGGAGTTTCCCAAAAATGGGACGGATAAATCTGTCGTTTTGAATTATATCGTTTTCTCCATCCCACCGCAGTTGTCGGCTGCCGTACTAACAAAATGAGTTGTAGGATCGTTCATGCAATAAAATCGAACTAACAAATCCTGGTTGTTGCTCTCTCTAGTTTTCGAGATATAATATTCAACACCCTCTCTACGAGTATAAAGTTCCTTTAATGCAAAGCACGAACATTTAGGTATGGCATCATATCCTCTGTGTATTGCTACACCTAGTTGATTAAGATAAGGGTTTGGCCAATACCAAATCGTCTTACGATCTTGTTGGATATCTTGCTGAATATGACACAGACATGCAAACAAATGACATGCAAAAGTTCATTATGAGTTTGCTTGAGTCTTGATTACAAGTAATGTCTCATTTAGTCACTTTTCAAGAACAAACTGCACAGAAATAATTCTTTAGATTAAAAGATGGCGAGATAAATTCACTTATTTAATTGAAAATAATGACCAGGGATTGTGCATGTTACATTGTTAGCAGTTTTGAACTTCTGGCTGGAATTTGATGGTAGTAGAATGTCACGAAGCTCGAATAGAGAATAAATGCCGAGATTTAACGAAAGAACAAAAAAAAAAAAGATATGCAATGTTCTCAGTTGAGGTACGTTTCACGTAGGCCGGAGTATAGACAGCCATCTATAGTAATACATGGTATGCAGGAGCATGGAGGGTTACCCTATTGCCTATGATCATGATGAAGAAGTAAGATGGAATGAAATACGACCAGCGAATATACAGATCTCCCAGTCTGAATCTTCGCTTCTTCTTTGTTACCCTCGTTCGTTCATAAAATGGATTTTGATGGCGCCATTCTAGTTAGTTCATTGAGCACGAGATCTTCCAAAACATTCTGGCAAAAAAATTTAAAAAATCGTGCTCACCATTACCCTGAACCGTGTAGGGTTCCTATATAGAAAGGACTGCGACAACTGGTTATCTGACGCCATTTTGCCTCCAACTGAGAAAGCATTGTAGGTAATGTGCATGTAGGTTAGTAGAACGGTGACACATGATCTGAACTTATGCTGAAAACAAACACGTAAAATTTCGAATTTATTGGTAATTATGTCTCAAAAAGAATCAAAAACTATTTCAAAGGATCAGGGAGTGGTTGGAAAAGGAAGACTGGAGTGGTCAATGGGACGGACTGGGACAATGATGTCAGACTTCACATGCGATTTAAACTCGGACCAACATAGATTAATTCATAGTTCTCAATACGTAATTAGAGACTGCACTGACATCAATTTCCATATTGTGGCGTTGGCATTCCTGAAAGGGCTGTCGACTGGAGTTGGGGGGGGGGGGAGTTCTGAGGGGGAAGGGCGTTAATAGACCAATTGATGTTGAAAAGCGGGATATTTTTTAGTTGCTCAGGATATAACTATAGACATATATTATTAATTCCCTCCTGTTTTCGTTTTTTGGCATCCCCGGAATTTTGAGGGTGAAAAATGATGACAAATAGAGGCACTGGTGGGTCTAGTGCCCCGTCCTCCTACCGCCCTATAATTCTGACATGGCTACAACACCTGAATAACAAAGGAGCAGCATAGCTAAAAAGTTATTAGCGTATACCCTCCTGCCCTCTCAAATCGCCAATCTAAAAAACACATAACTGGAAATTCCCATAATCCCCCAGCGTGTTCTTACTGGAAACATTCATGGGTATGGAAATAGGGTTGGAGTTGATTAACACAAGCCATGCTGTTTTTTCTCTTTAAGCAAGCTTTTTGATAGGCCCCCAAGCTGGTGTGCATTTATAAACCAATCAGGATTCCGGAAATACCCATTATGAATAAAAAAAGAGAGTAGATCTCTTTGCATGTCGAACTTGACGAATTTGGAGGAGGCGAACTGTATTTTACTTTTGTAGATACATATATATTTTCTGAAAACAAGAACGTTCAAGTGTGGGTAGTACTTCTTTATAACCAAAAGATTATGGAAATGCAGCGAAAATGCTTCACTGAGAGAAATTTCATCAGTATGTCTTCGACAGAGTAGAGGCAAAATACAAGAAAAGAACATAATACAATAGCGGATTTGAGGAACGTAAAGCTCTTTTACCACCCGTTACAATACCGTTAGGCTGGTTTCATTCAAATGTGGAAGAGCATGCAATTATTGATTGGCAGTTTCTTCCCCTTTATTACTTGAAGTTTTCTCTGGGGTTTTTTTTTTTAAACTGGCTTTCAACTTATCTAATGTAGCATGCGATGTATATATAAATCTGCTGATTCTGTTTTCTTGGGCTTTAGTAACTCCAGTTACCAATGCAGTTTCCTCATTTTTTCAGCATGCAAAACTTTTCCTTCTATCCATCTTCAACTGGAAAGAAAAGGAAGGTGAAACTTTGGAGTGACCTTACAAAAGACGAATACATGAAAAAGGCACAGTGAAGGAAATTGTTATGGTTACAGTTTACTTGAAATTAAAGGTCTACTTATGTTACACTTTTATTATAAGTCATGAGTGAACAAACACTTTTTAGAGTGAACGGCGACCATACTATGAAGAAAATATGTAAATTATATGAAGGAATTTTCATATACTCGGTTCACTAAGATGTTTCAAATGTATACACACAAGCACATGCCCAAATTGCATTTATTTCTTTCACAGGAAATTAAAAAATGGTATGGCTTTCAGCAAGTCTGTCTAGATTCTGCAAATATTTATCTTTCTTTGTTATAACTGTATCTGCAAGTTATTAGAATCAGTAGACGTCTGTATTATCTAACAAATTCACCTTTCCCTTATCATCACTTTATGATTCTCTGTCAATATTCATAGCTGAAGTAGGTAGCCTATATACTGGGTGAGACCTAAGTTACTGACGCACCAACACTACAGTGAACCAAATTTACTACGTTAGTCTGCATATTACCCCTAGCTAGTAACATTCACCTTACCTCGTTGACGTAGCATTATACTGTAGCCTAGGCCTCAGTAACCGGATGACGGCCTCGAAGTCCAAGAGTTTCGGTAGACTTCCATATTTTTCTCTCGCCTCGTTTTTGGGGAACTCTTTATCTTTTGTAACAATTTCCTAGTGATGTTGCTTCAGTCAATGCTCACCAAAGTACCATTTTGACATCTGCTTGAAATAAATTTCGGTCCGATTTCAAGGACGGGATGCTCATTACCACATTACCACAGTCACTTGTAACTATCATAACGTTATGACTGGTACTAGTTACGCGACGAAATAGCTATTTGGTAGTTGGAGGCGAAATGGCCATGTGTCACGTGCTGGAATTTTTTTAGCAGGCATGTCGCGACACCTCTCTATATAGGAACCCTATACTGAACCGGACACAGCCAGCCTTTACATAAAATATCAGGATGGGTGAATATTCACAAGTTAACTACAGGCATAGTGTGGCATAGTCTCCTATCGACGGTGGGTGACTTGTATTTACCTTAACAGACTGTCCAAACACAGCTACTAAAGGAAATATTTTAAAAGTGTTGAAATATTTTTGAAATTTTTGCAGTTGCTTTCATATATTTTCGGCTAAACATACCACAGGAAAGCAGTTTTTACAACTATGAGGAATTATATAGTAACTAAGGAAACGTCTCACATCCTGCCCATCGGAGAATGGTTCGTGCATGGTTCGTGTTTAACGTTGATATTTTGGAATTACAATCGTTCTGACGCTAACTGCGAACTGCTGAAATTTGCAGATGACACTGCAATTGTCGTCTTAGTTTGTAATGAAAATTATTTCCATCTCGATCAGATTAACAGTTTTGTAAAATACTTTGGAAAAATCTGTTCGGACTAAGACGTAATGAAAACTAAAGAGATGTTATTTGATTTCAGATCAAAGTACAACGTATTTCCCGATATCGCGAACGTAAATGACTGTGTGCGTTGAATATGTTTGCAACTATTATGGTTACTATTGTTGTTTGCAACTATTGTTGTTTGCAACTATTGTTGTTTGCAACTATTGTTGTTTGCAACTATTGTTGTTACTATTGTTGTTTGCAACTATTGTTGTTACTATTGTTGTTTGCAACTATTGTTGTTACTGATGATAAACAACCTATCCGGAGAGGCTTAATTAAGTGTCCCTGCATGGTGGTTATTCCACGATGTCACGTGTACATGTTTTTACCAATCATGCAGAAGTTATTCATTATTAATTACGTCTTTTTCAAAAAGGCGACTGATGCAGGAAACTTTCCATTTGAAGTAAGGGAATTCAGCCTCTCAACAGCCTCCCTGCACCAACTGACAGATATTCATTGAAGCACTTCATCCGTCAATATCACCAATCGGTCTGGTATCCGTTTCAAAGGAGGGGGTTTGTAATTATTGGATCTCAAATGTCAACCACCAGTATCATTCCAACTCATAGAGGCACATGACATTATCATACTTGGCAAAGTACTTGTTGCAAAAACTGTATCCACTTCGTATCCCCTTTTTTCGTATCCCCAGAAACGTGGTAAAGGAGGTAAACAAAGCTCCTTCATGAGGGGGGGGGGGGGGGGAGAACAAACCTGATCTTGTGGGGCGACAAGTAAATACCATGGAAAACAGCGGGGGAGGGGGTAGCTTTGCATAATTCCAGAAATAAAGTGAGTGCCTTTGATGGTTTAACCAATAAATCTTTTTAGCAAAGCGTGATAATCAGCTCAAATCAGGATTATGCTGTCTGAGTAACCTTAACCCTTCTTCATCTCGAAACCCCGTTGCAATTGCCTTTTTCTATAATTCAGTTGTCTGCAGAATCTGAAGTCACTGCTCATTCTGCATGCAGGGGAAGAATACCAGCAAAAGTTTTAAAAATGACATTATTAAAAATGCTGAATGTGTCATTAGGGAAAAAAAAAAGTTAGCCGTCACTGAGAATTCGGCCTAAGAAAGTATTATACAAGGATAAACTGTTTAAGTTTGAGGAGGAATACTAATCATCCTCTTTATGATCAATTATTCAAACGCATTACTGATGTAGACCGAGGCCACCAATGTCCAACACAAATCAGCAATATATTTTTCTTATGCACAGTCATCCGTCTTCATTTTAATTTCGATACTGGATAGGGGCCAAGAATTTTTCCTCATTGCCCTCATCAGATTTTATTTTATTATTTTGTTTACATATGTTAGAAGCGTTGACTTTCTTCTTTCCTATTCTTTTTCTTGACTTTCCCTAATTTGACTTAACCTTATGTCCCTGTCCGTTTTCTTGGTGGGATTATTCTCTTTGCACGTGTTATACTTTTTACGTTTTATTTTACCCTACGTGCGGTGTTTCCTTTCTTGGATTTAACGAGTTGAATTACCTTACCTTTAGTCTACATAGTGATGAATGAAAACTAATGACATTTTGTTTTTGCTATTTATTACATCGAAACGTCATTTGAAGACCCATAACGATCGTACGGTGTGGCCGGAGAAGGTTTCAGTCAGATCTCTAAAATTCATATCAAGAGTCATAATGCAAAGGCAAATGGTTGCATTATTTAAACTTAATGTAACCATTTTTTAGCTAATTTGAAGAAAGCATTAATTTGTTCATTGCTACGGATTTAGCTTCTGTTTCGTAATTATACCCTATATATAACCAGGGTGGTTGTGTCAAATTGACAAATTCCTAATGGTGTGTAGCACGCAGTGACACTCAGATAGTATATTGACTCGTAGCCTATCACGCCAACGAAAATCCAGTTAAGAAATTACTGCATAAACGTGGCATACCATTGATTGACCCCATTAACTTAAGACACTGCTCTGTTAAAGTAACGTGGTTTTCAAAAGTTTTGTTGAAGTTTTCGACCTTGGAAAACCGATACATCGACTTTTCATGACATTTTCAACTTTCCTTAGCTTAGGTGGTTAGATTTTGAGGTAGGGATCAACAAACGTGACTGTGAGAGGACCTGACACGGTCTTATTTCTTTCGCCAATCGAAAACTAAATTGTAAAAGGCCATGTTAACATCGTAATTACATCGATCTTACCTCTGTTTCACACTTTTAACTCACCTGCTTCAGTATGCGGCACACAACGAACCCAACCTTACCTGATAAAATGTCGCGAAAAAAAATCAATATTTATGGACTTTCATTGACGGTGATTTTTAAATTCACTTGCAGAGAAATCTTCAGACGGCTATCAAAGTTTTTTTCATCTCATCTCTCATGATCTCTCACAATGATACCATCCCATGAAATATGCCTCTCCAGGAGCTGTAAATTTGTAATAATTATTTAGTTCTTTCGAGTCCTCCGACGAACTGAAAAAATCTTTGATTTCGTAATAACAGTCTAGTGCCCTCTCTTCATTCTTCGTAAAGCAAACAGAAAAATTCTTTCAACAAACAGAACAAAAAATTCACTCGAAGAATCAATAGCAAGCGGAGGTGACAGAAAACGAAAGCCTCTAGAAGTGGCGTGAGCAGTTCCTCAAGAGAGCTTGAATGTGTGTGTTCCTGCGAAAGTGGGAAAGATACAGTGACACTTGGAAACACCGAAGACAGGCTTGTTTTTGTATGCCAAGACATATAAAATGGCTGGATTTTTATTTTGTGCATCCATGGACCCTCGTGGATCCATGGATAGTAAGCAGCGATGGGCGCTATAGCTAATAGTAGGCCTATAACACATTCATGTTTCGAGGTCCATCCTATCTCCATAGAGCAACCACGCTGAGACGGTATGCGCGATACCCCTTGCATGCAACCAACCCGGGTTAAGTTATGATATGCCAATAGTGTGGATGAGAGCTCATGAAGAGCAGACATCTGTCAGACATACTAACAGCTGTCTTATCGTCACAGTAGTTTAATATGCGGCCTTGTGACGTCATGCAATGCCGAAGTGAGTTGCATGTCCCACTGGGTACGGGATAACCATGACTGTCCATTGTAAGTCGACCTCTGTTGTTTTTCATCGAGGTCAAACGGTCATTTGAGGTCAACAGAGGTTTAAGTCTGAAGAACTACCAAGTAAGATACCACAGCAATTGAATGTTGCTTGAACTTCGTACTTGGTCTGACAGTGCAGCATTGTAAGTTGATGATCCCTATCGTTTTTCATGAAAGTCATGGGCTGTTTTATATCACCAGAGGCTAAACTCTGACAATCTATTAAGGAAGATATCTCAGCAACTAAGATGTTGCAGGAGCTTCAAACAGTATGGTTATTAGTCAATGCTTGATGGCGATGAGACTGCAGCTCCTTGGATTGCCCTCTTTTTTTTTAATTACGAATGAAACAGAATGATGTAAATGACGACAATTGAAGAGGTAGGAGAGTGTATTGCACATAAATGTTTTTCTTTTATTATTAGTATCATTTTCACGAGTGCGGCAATGATGGGAAAAGTACAAAAACATTTTCTTTCGTTTTCACATTTTCTTACAAAATACAGATATTACCAGTTTTTTGTCATATATACCACATCAATCATTTAAACTTTGGTTTTTTTTTTATAAACTGGGCAAATCATCAATAGTTCGTTATTAAATGTTAAATTATATTTATTTATTCAAATTCTTACTGACGGTACACTCTGTGGAAGACATCCTCACAGAATACATCACCAAGGGACATTAAGCCATTCCTTTCCAATTGGTCCGATAACGTGACGTCATCCTCCGACTCAGTTATAACACTGCAACCGTCTTGCGAGGAACTCTTCATGGAATTGAAATATTTGCTCTAAGATAAGAGGGCTAAAAAGATGAGTCGATTGCTTCTTTGTATTTTCAATGACTCCCCACCTGAATCTCTATTAAGACAATGGATTATAGCCTATTGAGTCAAACCACCTCAGGATTTGCTACGTCATTTCCGCTTTTCAAGTTTGAGAATTGTGATCGCTGCGAATGGGGGGAGTTCGAAAACAACAGTTGCCTTGTTACACGCAAGCAATACGTGGAGCTACACAGTAGATGCAGTACAAGGCTAATCTCATGTGGCAATGGGATTATGGGATGATCCGCTGTCCTCAACCTGTGCCACTACGAGCGCTGTGCCATTACGACGCTGGCACAGAATGTTAGCACCAATCATTTCAAAGTTTATAAAAGAAGGTCAGTGGTTGGCCAATCACATGGATGCTTCATCAAAGAACATCTTGTGTTCATCTGAAAACGTAAGTATTCTATTGATAATAGAAGTTAGCGATCGGCTATCCCAACATCATGTGCCACCATCACACTTGTACTGTTGCCGATAACGATACCATGTTCCCAAGTTACTGTTTGTGCATGGGCAAATGATGATAATGAAAACGGGCTCATAGTAAAAAAAAAAAATTTAGTCACACGGAACAGGATTCTTCGAGATCGTTTTATGACGACGTCATAACAGTTTGATTACGTAACCAAATTTTTTTTTTTTAATTTTAGGTTAACGTTACAGTATACATGTAAATACTAAAAATATCGTGCTGTATATAGTAACATTTTGGACATCGAAAGCTTGAATAAAACACCTACGGTGTAGTTATAAGTGCCGTATATAACAACCGACCTCGCTCCGTTGCCGTATTTCGCGTGTATGCCTGATTGATGTATAAGGGTTTTTTACACAAGGGGGTTATCTTTAATGTCATATGAATACTAAACAAGAGGCTCACATCGCATGTATTTATCTGGCAGAGTCCAAAGCAGGTCAACGCGTTTCACAGCTTATTTTGCATTTTTCAACACGTTGAAGGTCCTCAGTGACCTAACTTAACGTGACATTCACTTTATACGGGTATGGCATCGATCCACTCGAGTAAAGTTCACTATCAGCGTACCGCAGAGTAAGTTTGGACAGCTTTTTGATGATGGGGCCGCGCCATTTTTGGCTTGAATATTGAGGCAGAGAGTCTTGCACAAGTCAAGATGGGAGGCCTTCAAGAAATTGCAGGACAACATTTTTGTTCTTGGAAGAAACTATTGCCGATCGATAACGAATTGAGTTTTGACAGACAGTGCCGGAAATTTTGAACTTTCCCATTCACTGAAACTTTGCCATTGGCAGAACACTGCATAGAACGAATTCGTTAAGGAGATATTCTTAAAGAGGCTCATTGAGTTGTTTCGTGAAATTCCCTAACTCCTAAATCTGTCAAGTTTTCTTCATATGCTAATGACAAATGGTCAAACTTAGTGTCTCACCATTTGTTACATACAATGAGTGAGTGATTAGCGGTTCAATTTGATTTTTGAAACTTCTTGACCAGACACTTTTCACATCAGTGCTAATTCATATGATCTCAATCGGTACAAGTCAGGATAAAAGTCAGAACATTTGACAGTTTGCATAACTGTTGGATGTGAAACTTGACTTTATTTTGCTAATTGTAAGTATTATCATGTGTTTGCACCCTTCACAATCACTTATTGATATCAACTCAATTAGTCCCTTTTAAGCCCGATTTGGAAGAAACAAAAAATGCCAAAAAATATATCTAAGATGTATGTCATAACTACCTCTTTTTTACAGTCTATCGTGATAAGATGAATACATAGACCAGCCATGTGACTCTTGTTGTTATACGTTCTATGCTTCATGATAATAACACAGGGAAAATCGAATTACGCAAGCAATAAAAAAAAACTCCTATTTCATACACTGAATGAAATTTGAGCAACCTTCCACTTCAAGTTAGTCTTAACTTTATCCTGATATTGTCATATTTTAATAGAAACGTAAACGTCATGTTCCGAGCTCAGCTACTCCTTGCCTCCACCCCCTTAGTCATCGTAGCATACAGCCGCTTAATTCGTTACTCAAGATCTGTACACTCTCTGGCCTACATTTGACAGTAAAAAATACAAGAAAAGGTCAAGTTTGTCCAAATTTCCCAAACGTGTTGGGTCTATTTTTGACTGGGTCCAGAAACTACATAAACTATGCGGTATTAATGTGTGGCAAGATTCATAATGGTAAAGGCATTTGTTTCGTTTGCGGTGTTGCTTTTGATCGAGGAAACTTTTCCATGAAACCTCTTCCATGGATTTAAGTGTTCCTTATTGCATCCTGTGAACTGTTGACAGAATATAACAGAGCGTCCTAGATCGGCAGAAGAGCAAAATCCATCCTTACCGTGATCATACAACTACACAGCCTCTCTTTCGGGAGGCACCTCGTAAGGTTCATTTAACTGACAATTCTACATGCTTGTCCTGAAGAGGAATAATCGATACACGGTTTTAAGATAAACAACGCAAGGTTAATGAGTTAGCCTTAAGTAATTGTTCAGTCAGGCACGGATTAACGTTATAGTGCTAAAGCATACAATCCCGAGGACTCCTATTGATTAGGATTGGCGCAGACATAAACAAGAGAAGAAACAGAAAGACAAAACAGAGGTAAAAACAGACCTTATCTTCGGCGGCATTCGTTTTTTCCTTCGGTGAAAACTACGTCAACATTGTCAGCATATAATCCACGAAGTTGTACTACCTCAGCATAGTTTTGTGCTTGAATCCTTCCTTACGTTTTCCTTACTCACACACGTGACCTTCCACAACATCTCCGAGGAAAGTGATCTGTAGGAGCAACTGTATGCACCAAGACCAAACCTAGACTAGAAGCCCGGTAAAAGTCACCTCTACACTTGCAGTCAGACAAAGTTACCATGCACTGCAACTCGTTGATACTATCACATCTCACTCATATTCAACCGCCAATGTTTCGATACTGAACAAATACGAAATACGATGTATACGTTAAAATTAGAGATTTTAACATCTACTTCAAAATGCTCACAAACTGTGATGCACGCATGCTCACGATGTGCCTATCCAATAGGTGTGGGACTCACTCTGTTAGTAATGTAACGTTTACATGAACACCAATACTTTTACTTCTCTTGATAGAGGCCTCGTCATCTTCCATGGAACTATTTTGTCCTTCCAAGGAACTATTTTTTCCTTCCAAGAAACTATATTTTTTCTTCCAAGAAACTATTTTTTTTTGGTTTCGTCTGTCTGCATTTTCACCTTCAACTTACCGATCGAGATCTTGCAATATAAATATTCATTAATATGTGATATTGTGATCAATACGATATAAAATCAAAATAGGATAAGATATGTTTATGTAGATGGGAGCACATCTAAAATGGATGATTTCACGGAGCTTTTAGCGTAACGCTGAAGTATGACTGGTTTCTACGCAAATGCCTAGGTATCATCAAACACGGGATGAGGTAGTGCTATTAAACTGTGATATCGTGTTCGTTATTCCTACTTGAACATAGTTAACTAAATTGACATAGCTTTGAGCTTTCTTGGAATAAGTTGCTCCTAATCTTTTCACACTCTTTTCCGAAGGATACCAACAATGATACTTCTGAACAACAAACACAAATAAACAACATGAAAGAAAGAGAGAAAAACGATAAAGTCTGAAATCGTAAAGGGAAAATGCTGGATGAAAAGGAAAATGTTGGATGAAAAGAAACATTTCTATCACCCAGCAACAAAGAAACAATAAATAAAACAATGAAAGAAACTCTTATTTCACATAAGTATAGATAGAAGAGTGATAAAGATAGTGATAAATAACATCTATATTTATACTAATGATGACGTGTTGAGTTGCTATTGTTCAGAGACAAATACATACCAATACAACTAACATTTTTTTAATGAATGTGGAAGTTTTAGTCTCTGACAATCACAAGCCATAAATACAATGTCATCAAAAATGCATAATATGATATCGTTCGTGTTTAGTGTTGTTCCCAGTCACGTGTTGATAAAAGTGTTTTCTAACTTTGTGCGTATTGGCTGGCCTTAATATCTAGCACTATTAATACTCGCTGAATATCGCTGTTGTGACCCACTGAATGACTATATCTATATTATTTGACCAATCACCGAAAACTAATTGATTTCAATAATGGTTAGGAAGTCATGTGTCGTACGCCACAATCTGTCATGTGTTTGAATACTTCCAGAGTACTGACAAATATTACATTACAATAAAAAAAAAGCACAGATGTTTTTCAAAACTGATAACTCAACATTACGCAGTAAACGATCATCCGTCGAGTTTAACTCGGTGCATTGCGGTGAGGAATGTACATGTATCTTGAAAATGCCATGGTTGCCTTGTCTGGAAAGTCTAGATGCTGACTGTTTTGTCTTATCTTCGAATTTGCTCAAACTCCTGCAAAATGAGTAGGCCCAACATTTCGAAATTTCTATCATAAGAAAACAACGTTCGTAGAATAGCTACAAGTCATGGAGGAAACGCACGCACTATGTGTAAGTCTCACTTCATTTTCAATCGTGCGCTACAACATCAAAATAATTATCGTTATGAGGAAATTATCGCACGTCGAAACATTGAAAAAGATCGATACGCGCAGTGTTTTGGGGGGTTTTGTTTTTTGTTCTTTAATTTTGCACGGACTCATTCACGGCATCGATACGGTGACATTGTCACCTTTAAATGCATTTATTTATCTACATGGCAGCCCAAGAATCAATTGATATCATGTCGTGATATTTATATATGTCTTTCATATTGTTATGGAAACATTGGATATATCGTGGTAGACTTTGCATTTTGAAGAAATGTATCAATTGTTGTATATTTGTAGAAATAAATGTATCGATTGCATTTAAAATATTAAAAAAAACATGAAACACTCTTTTGGTCATTTTTTTTTTTTCATTTCTTCACGCTACTTGAAGTCGTTTTCGTTTGTTTTAACTCTTGCGTAATTTTAGTTCTTATGATGTCCTCGTTGAGTCTCGTGGTATGTTTGACCTTCAGACTGAGAGCTTTCAATATCTCGGACTTGCTCGTCGATGTTGCCAGGTACAAAAACAATTTACTGAGGCTCTCGATACCTCGTAGACCGAGATTGACTTCAAAACCTGCACATGAAATCAAAGAAAAAGTCCTTGCTAATCAAACTCAGTAATAATAATAAGAAGAAGAAAAGCTTCAGGGACAGACAAAGCAGACAGGGAGAGATGAGAAAGGAAAAGAGAAGAACAGACAATGACAGAGAATAATCTCATTTAAAATATAAAAAATACAGAGTGACGTCATGCGAACTACTCACACAGTGAACAAAAACAGCCGGACATAATAGGCGGCGTCCTTGCTCTGTATGGCAAAACAGTTCTGCCTCTAACATTTGCCATATGTAGTGCACTCATGGCCCGAAAATTTGTCTGTTCGATATCTTACTAGATATTTGAAGAAAACAAGTAATGCAAGATTCTGATTACTTTATATTACGCGATAATATTCAGGGGAAACTGCTAGCTGTTCACGGGTTATGTTATCCTAAAATTTTCCCTGGAGTTGTGTTACGCGGTTTCACGAGAACGCCTTTTGCCTATCAGAGTTTGGGCGTCACATACTGTTCCCTGACGTCATTCTGGTATCTGTATATCCATGTTACAAACACAAACCTTGTGTTTATGGAAGGTCAACAACTTTATCTGAAGTCGGAATCTTTGATTGGAAGGAACAAAGACTGACATTTGAGAAAGAGAAAATAGCTAGAACGCACCGATTGTTCTTAAATTACATTTTATTCTTGAAAACATTCGCTAAATAACAAATTTAAAAATTTCTCATGACGACTTTACTGCCCTCGTCTTAAGAAGTGCTGAATCATTATCTGTAGTCTTAATCTATCTTAAAGTACATTATGGTTTTGTTCCTTGTTTTTGTTGCATATCGTAGGTGCGGGATAGAAGGAAAATTAATGAAAGGGAAAAAAATAAATTGGACTTTAAAGAGAACAACGACAAATGATAACCCATGCACACGGCCAACTACAGAAGATCTCAAAACTAAATGTAGCTGAAAAAGTAAGCTACTGATCGCATAATCCTCAGCAAATGTATAAACTGTTGCGATGGTCCAAATGTTATTTGCAGCACATGTGGACAATTTTACACTGCGCGTTTGAAGGAAGCTTTGTTCGGACACGAGTCTACCCTTTTGAGGAAAATCATATAGTACAACATGAAAAAAAAAAAAACCACGAAAAATTGAGAAAACAAAAGCATTGTCCGGAAAATTTAATTTGTTTCAATGAACAGCGATTTCAGTATTATCCCATAGTTTTCCAATGAATAACATATCACGTTAGTGTGATACAGGACTCTATAGCCAAAAGCGGAAAATGTCATCATCAGTCGAGTGCAAGATCTTCTCGTTCCAACGGAAAACGGTTTGGAATTCCAGCTTCGCAAACTGGACAAATTATTTCACAAAACGAAAATCAATTCAAACAAAGAAAACGGAAAAGACAAAAGGAAATCAGCATCGCAAAAACTTCGTCAGTTGAACTAGAGTGAAGTCATTCCGAGGTTTCTTTTGAAAAATGTTGGCACACTTTCAGTCGATTTGCAACATTTACTCTCCACCAGGGTTCCGCCATTTTGATTACGATATTCAAATTTTCTGAATATACGAGTTTTTTCGTCTATGTGATCAGATGGCTGCAAACCGACCGGGATTTTGAAAGATAATAAATTTCGATTTTTCTCGCAGTGTACGTCAAATTTGAGAGAATCTCGATAAATTGTGTGAAAGCTGCGACTCTTCTTACTTCCAACTTATACGAATATGTAAATAATTGAAACCGATTTGACGAAATGCAGCAAGAGAAATGTTCTAGGAAACTTAACGGAACTGAGACATGCCAATTAAAGCTACCTGCGTTTTATTACTTTTGTGGGAGTTGAATTTCTGCTTTCCCAAGTAACCTGCCTTCCTTTAGAATGAACACAATATCCTCACTATTGTAATGCATGCATTCTTAACTTTGATATCTGGCACACTAATTGACGGCGGTATACTTTAATATACTGTAACGGTGAGACGGAATGTTAGTGTGTATAGCCATGTATAACGATGTGATTAACATGTACAGGATACATATGTTGATTAATAGACACAGATGTGTTTTGTTTTTGTTTTTCTTTATTTGCCAAACCTTCAAATGGTATGCCTGTTTGGTAGTACCAGGATTCTATGCCACGGTTCTAGCGGTAGTTAACGTTTTTGTTTATAACAGTGAGAGTGAATGTATTGACTCTATTTGGTTTGCTCTAGGATTTGGTTTGCTCTAGGCACATAATCGATAACATGATATCATGCATTTTGACAAGTCTTAAGACTTGTATTTCCAACAATTCCTAATGTCTCTGACCATGCCCTAAGCTTGTCAGATCTATCAGGTATGGTATACATGTCTTACAAGACATGAATGTGCAACCAAACAAAACTATGGATTTGGTGTATTGCCGGCATACGGTGATATTGAATATTCATATAAAATTCAGACCAATGTACAATGGAAGAATTCTGAACAGTATGCATATCACACAAGTCCCGCCGATGAAGTATTGAATATCAATATTTGTTCTTGAAAGACGAGTGCAATGCATATTTACATTTTAACGGGGTTTTCGTAAGATGTTTGTGAATCAAGAATGCATGCATTATACATCATATTTGCGCACGACACTGTTAAATATTCATATACATTGAGGACCAATAAACATTGGCAAGACAAAATGTGGACACTCAGTTACTCACTACCATGGACGGGACACTGAATATTAAATTGGAGAAATACAAACAATATACACAGATATGAACATACGCGAACCATCGCAATCGAACATACGAGTATTTGTGATTCGATCTGTTTCGCGCGCAGTGTGACCTCTAGGACTGAATATTCATGTCCACTAAAGAGGGACCACCCAGTTAGGACATTTTTTCCAACACTGTGCTCGCAACTTCGTAGCATGTGAATTGTCGGTAGTAGCAGCGTGAATAAAATGTTTATAATGTTTAGATCAAATGTAAGTTAAGAACTGTTTGTATTGATACTTTTAGTGCTCTGAAGCACGGTCTTGGATGACAATATAGAGTGTAGTTCTAAGCATTGGAAATTGTTAGGCCCGGGGGGGGGGGGGTTTAACGGACTCTACCTGAGAGTAGCGACTCTTGGACCTTGTTCACCTCTTACAGATTCATTGAGATTAAAGGGTATAAGGAACTGAATGTAAAAGGCCCATGTTGTCTACTCCCTTGTAAATTACCTATAATTTTGTCTATAGCTGTGGCATGGCCAGTCGTTATTCTTGAAATCGGTTTTCACCTTCCGACGGGGTCCGACGCCTATCGCAGTAGAAAAATGTGATGTTGTGTAACTTATTGAACATAGATACACCCTCTGCAAACTTGCGAAAATCAGTGAAAAGCGATAAAATGAAACAGTAAATTATAGTCTTGTGACCGTTTCCGTCATTTGCATATGACAAAGGTCTAGGTCTTACTTTATACACCAGTCTGTCTTGATTAAAAGAGATAACCAGTCGTTTTTACTTTGAGACAGTGGTATTGAGTTGATTGTCGGCAATGAAAAGCGCATCAAAGCTTTTTGCTACGGAATCCTTTTCAAAGATTACAAGCAGGTGTGAATGAAGATTACTTGGATGTCCCTAGAAGTAAGATATATCACACAAAAGTAAAACGGCACTAGGCTGTTCTCACCCCTTTGTGAATTAAAAGTTATCACACCGTAGAAAATCTAACATGATTAGCATAACTTAACCGTCCTGTTGTATCTCCTTCTCATTTGGACCTCCCTGGTCTATGCGATAATTCCTCCTCAAAATGTAATGTTATAAATGAGGAGTTATGTATCTGACTCTTATGACGTCCCTGAAACCAATAGCAAGAAGGAGTTTTTTGAGTAATTGACTCGGAGTCGCCCAAGTCTTCAAATTTTCCCAAGTAGACGGTGAAGGCGTCACTGACGACATCCGTAATGAATTGCACATTCTTTTTACGTAAACACATACCGCATGTGAAACGATGGGAAAATCCATGTAATACTTGCCCATGAAAAACAACAACGGCCCATGTAACACGTATCTCCCGGATCCAGAAGCATGAGACAACTTCATTGGACCATCGACATAACTAAAATTGAGCGTTAATGTTAGTCATAGAAAACGAAAGTCAATGGTTTACGATAAATCACATTCGATCACTTGGATAAAAGGGTTAATCCAAATAATGGCGGATGATATGATAATATATGTTCATACCGGTAATAGCAAGTCATACCGCCAAGGAACAGTCACACATAAGGCATACTACTAGCGCCACTTTTTAGTTTTCAACTGATGCTACAAAAACGTCGTGTCTGATTCACATCATGAAAAAAAAAAAAAAAAAACTTTCATCAAGTTACTACAGTTTAAAATTCTTAAATCCGATCTGCTTTATCAATAAATGCCAACGTTTGACGAAATGCATTCGTTACGTGATGTAGTTATTTTACACTGTTTTTTTTTTCTTGTCATCAACTTGTAAAAATTGCAATGCTTTTTCGGATTTTTTTTTTTGGTCGGGGGTGGTGGGGATTACGTCGATGCCTCGAAAAATTTAACTAAATGCCTCAAAAATGAGAGTAGAGACTTTGGTGCGGATTTTAATGACAACACACGATAGTCGCCGTACATGGTCTTAAAATGCAATAAACTGAGGCAAAAAATTTACCGAGGCTCTGGTTGAGATTCCTGACGGCATCACCTTCGACTAAGATAACGACGTTTTCATCCTCCACGTAAGCCACGCTCTCCTTTCTATAAGCGAGTTTTATCTCCGTGAGACGGTTGCTACATCTCATGCTAAGGGCTTCCATATCGGTCATTCGACTCTCACCTTTACCTCGGTAATTGTTAAAGGACTCTTGAAATATATTACGTAATATCTGAAACAAAAACAAAGAAAGAAATGAGACAATTTAAGACAATTTTACGTTCTTGACAATCGCAGTAGCATACACCCCCTTATTGTATTAGGAGACACTGTCACGGCTATATGGACAATTGGAAATTTAATGTGAAAAGAAAATAGCTGATTAGATACAAATTGTATACAGGTTCAGTCAAATTAACATTCCTTTCGAAAACGAGGGGGAAAAAAGCATAGCACGGGAATGGTTATAACTGTCAGAGTTTGATGGATATATTCAGATGTAAGGAAAATGATATTCTTAAAAGAAAGCAAGCATTTCAATGCGTCAGTCATGTGATAGAAAATGATAATACTGTGTTCAAGAATATATGTATGCATTGCATACGAATCGATAAATATTGATATAGGTTTTAATGTGAACTTAGAAAGTGCAATCTACAATTAAAAAAAACAGTGATAAGAGAAGAAATGAGTTAGAATGAAGTAGGAGTAGCATAAATACCCTAATAAACGGTGAGTTTTGAGCGTAGACTCAGTAAAATTAAAAATTCGAACAATTGAACCAAATTGAATGTATAATCCATAAATATTAAAAGTGCAAAGTTGCACCTGTGGTTATACGCGATGCGTGACAGGTTGTTGAACTGCTTGGAAGAGATCACGGGGTCATGGCAACTATCAGCAACCGGTCAAACGCGATCCTACAATCAAACGAGGGCTGCAGACGTGTGACGGCTTTCTGTGTTTATGGTTTACACACCAACAGGAGGACGAGATGTCAATGCTTGTTACATCCTTCGATGTCCGAGCAACAACGACGCAAGAACAAACAACCATCCACCGAGAAGCAACCTCTACGGCCATTCTAACAGTAATTCATATCAGAAAGCTTAAGAGCTGGGAAATTTAAAACACTTTATTTAACGAATTTACATCCAATTGATCGAAAGTACCCTGTCTTCCTCCTAAAGCAAAAACGAAAATCATAAAAGGAAGATATATACGTAGCCCCCCTCCCCTCAAGGAATGAAAAACACACACACACACACACACACAGAAGAATTTCTTGAAAAGCATTAAAAAAAATACAGTAGAAATAGATGCAAATTGCCTCTGTCTTGCTCACCTCTAATCAGTTTATTAGATACTATTAAAATTCTAAGATTGATGGCATCTTTCTCCTCTTTTTTTCTCTCTGTTTCTTCCTTTCATTCTCTTTTTCTTCTCTTTTTTTAACAACTTGAAGTGCCTGAAGATTGTCCCCTTGCCACATCTTTTATAGAAATCGAATTTTATTAGCAAACGGCTAAATAGACAAAGGGAAGAAGAGATGACGAAGGAATAAAATTAAAAAAAAAAAACCTTTGTCGAAAGACGGGCATATATAAACAGTATAACACCGAAACGTGCGTGGGATGAAAAAAAAAACAATATCGGAGCGAGCGTGGTGAGTGACGTTGAATCAAAACGGAGTCAATAACCGTTAGTATGCTGACTCGACGGTGAGATAACACTGTATCTTTCTTCTGAGGATGATACCTCTTCATCCCAGTCCAATTGCAGTCACTGTGAGTGGTTCTGGAGTTTGTTTTGTCACTAATTAAAGTCAAGTTGGTAACGCAATTAATTCCTCATATACGAATTAAAGCCGACGGATACTGAGACTCGTCTATATTGACTGGACTGATGTCATTGAAGTTTTAATCAGCTGACGCTTCTTCCTTTTTTGTTCCGTTCCATTTGAAAAGGTGTCAATTGTTGACATTTTAATGAAGTGTAACAAAAATCGAGGATACAACAATGAAAACGGAATCGAAGTGTGGGAGGGGGGGGGGGTTGTTGGGTGGGGGGTTGCAAGAGAAAGAAGAAATTCGAACACTACCGATTAGAATTGGAGTAGAAAAGGTCTGATTCCATGATAAGTTTGTTTTCACCGGCCGTTGTGACTACACAACATACTTAAACAAAAGAAAGAAAAAAGGCAAAAGAGAAGAACCCGGAAAGAGAGACAAATGTGTACGTGGAAATATATGGGTGAGGCTACTACTTAAGAAGACTAATGAGATCTAAAGAGGGTCTGGTTTGTTGAGGAGCATGAGTGTTCAGGTAGATAAACATTAATTATGTCAGCCACAAATGAACGGAGTCAACTAAAATGGAAAAAGGAGAGTGGGGGGAGGGGTGTCGTAGAAGGTTAATGCCTTACATACACTTGTGTATGTCAAAAGGACTGACCAGTTTTACCTATGTGAGGTGTTGATAATTTAAAGTGCCTTGCATACAAGGTAATTTTGCGCCTGTTGCTTTTCCGTTCCTCTCAATATTGTACTTATAGAGATATGGTACCGTGCGTGTAAATACTACATGGCCGTTGCGAAATGTAGTGACAATACGTACGCTTTACAAGAGTTAAATTTAAACGCATTGACAACTTGTGTCTGTTGCTCGTATACTGTGAGTAGCATTCGAGGCAAATTTCTGGTATTCTTCGATTTTGGTGCAAGTATTGCGTTATTTTAACATGGGGAGTTTGAGAGGTATAAATACGATGCGAGAAAAAAAAAACAGCCCATTTTTGTGTAACATATAATAACTTCATTAACGTACTAACATACGTCATTCAGTATCCATGCATTCAAAAAACTTTGTAGCAAGAGACACGCTTTTAGCTGGAAGGTACTGATGATATTTGTTTTGTTTTTTTTTGTTCGGGGGGGGGGGTGTGTTATGGGGACTCTGTCACCCATCCCTCCGTAGCTTGCTTTGGTCATTATTCATTGTCAGAAAATCCAAGGATCTACTACTTTAGAATCCATGCATCTACTTCTTTACTTTCATCTACTACGAGTAAAGTTTAGAAGTATCAACACAGAGTTAGAACAGACGGACAGATCTACGAAATTTGTCTGTACAAATTAATGCTCTAAAATAGTGTATATTTCTTAACATCGAACCTACTTAGACACTACCCTGGGAAATATTATCGTCGTCGGTATAGCGTTATTAAAGTCACGTTTACGCATAAACAAACCAGCTTTTCTCAAATGGCGTACGACTGGGAATTCTTTCGTTACCAAATCCTCATCTTATGACGAAGATCCAGGTATGAAACTACAATTTAAAGAAGGATTTGCTGTTTGAAGGAGCAAAAATAGCCTTCATTGTCTATTCTCCATCATTCTCTTCCATTCGATACCAATCCGGACAATACCATCTATGATATGTTTCTTTCAGGAGAAATTTCATCATTCAT
Organism: Stichopus chloronotus; assembly: GCA_021234535.1. Taxonomy (NCBI): domain Eukaryota; kingdom Metazoa; phylum Echinodermata; class Holothuroidea; order Aspidochirotida; family Stichopodidae; genus Stichopus; species Stichopus chloronotus. The sequence goes on along the minus strand of CM037832.1, from coordinate 26,039,121 downwards.
TAGATTGTTAATTACGGCAGAAAGAAGAGTGATTCATTTTTTTTTTTTCGGGTAAAAAGTTAGCAGAACCAGGCCCTGTAGTAAATGTGCGGCTTTTCCCTGTGAAGGTCCCACAACAAAAACGCATTGCTTCAGGAAATTAGGCTTCTTTTGGACAAATAGGCCATGCTACGGTAGTTTGTACAGCTTTTTACAACTATACAAAATATAGCCAGTGTTTTGGTGCGCCTTTGACATTGCAGGAAAAACAGCACATCCTGCTTTAAGGCGAGTGAATAAAACATGATATAGGTGACACAGGTGATAGAAAATACCTTATTAGACAGAGAATTTATATTCTTTGGTAACAGCTGAGACTAACTTGATCTATTCCAGACAGCCCACACAAAAGTTGTTGAAACGCGTGAATACAATCATTTTGTTTATCACCATGCAGATGAAATATGAAACGCGGACATGACATTGTTTCTACTTAATTGGTCTATTTTGATCCTTACCATTTAATTGGTCTATTTTGATCCTTACCATTTAATTGGTCTATTTTGATCCTTACCATTTACTTGGTCTATTTTGATCCTTACCATTTAGCAACCCCACTTTGAACGAATTTGAATGTGCTTTGCGTCATTAAAATGGATTTTCTCCAGATATAAGTAGATCCAACTCAAATGGATGTTAGAAAATGACGGTTGTTTTCGTCCAAATGATTTTTTTAACACTTTACCCTCTCGTTCCGTGAAATAATTTGAAAGTTGTTTTGCGTCACTGAAATGGATAAACTCCATGCATTCAACTGAAATGGGAATCCAGCCAATCTTCAAATGAGATCATATACGTTTTTTGCCTTCTCGACAAAACCAAACCATAACCTTACACTATGTCTGGTGATATCACATCACATTTCATCACAAACGAACTCTTCTTGAGACATATTTTAATACAAACCGAGAACTATGTGGAGTCGAGGTTTAGGCTTTTACTCATTCATGGCGCTGTCGAGGGTAATGTACTTGTTTTCGGAATGAAAGTATTCTGTGAATTTCATATCTTTGTGTAGATAGACCTGAACGGTATATCAGTGCTGCTCTTACAATCATCTCCACATTGATACATACCTTTTTTTCTTCTTCTTTTTTTAGTTTAGTTTCCATTTTTACTAGCTGAAGGAAATTTCATTTTCTCGTTACGATGAACAAATGAAAGAGGCTCATTTATACTTATATTCTCAACTCCTATTGGGTCATTACGGTCATGAGACCGTGGTTTATCCTTGGATAACGTCACGGTAATTGAAAGAGTAAAATCACAGGTGGAGGAGCACAATAAAACAGCAGATTCGAGATGGTTTTGTCAACTGCTGTCTCATGTCTGGATAAACAAAGCAAGGTTGATACTTTGCAGAGAAATAAATAAACGAGAATGACGTCAAGGAATAATAATTGAAGCCCAAGTTTTGTATGGCAAAGGGCGTTCTTATAAAAACCAAGTAACACACATCCAACGGGAATTTTAGGATAATGTAACTCGCAAACAACTAAACAAACGTTGGGACGTAGTTTTCCTTGAATATTATCAGGTAAGCTCAAAAATCAAACGGTTGCATTTACTTCTGTTTTCCCCCACGGCATTTTACTGGCCACTTGTTGTTGTTGTAAGTCCCCACAGCACTTACCACCGGGTCTGAGGTAATTCTTAGTTGACGGACTAAATTAGACTCCGTTTTATCACATAGTAGAGACATGTATCGATGGCGGAATGTGCCAAAAACCTTCAAATGAAAAGAAGACTTGATGATATCCGGCAAACGGTATTCACTTCCGAATGCTGAGAGATCCAGCTTTAATTTACGGACCCTAGTGTCAGGTGTGGGAACCTAAAAATTAAAAAAAGAAATTGAAGAAAAAAATTAAATAAATGAAATTATGACGATTTCGATACAATGGTGTTAAAGTGTAAAAAAATGATAATGTTTGGTACAGAAATCAACATGAGTAAAATATGTGAACAATATAACAACAACCTTGAACTATTTTAGATTGTTTCAATGACAGGGAGAGATGGAAAAACACAGAATGCTTTACTTTGGATGCAAAATCAGACAATGAAACTAGCTGAATAATTTTACAATATTCAGATCAATTTGTAAATTAATAATTAAAATTCAGATATAAGCTGATTAGAACAATGATCAAATGGAATCTTAAGTACGGTGTACATATTGTAAATGTTATCTCTTGCTTCCATATCCTTCCATCATTTACAGCAAAAAGACAGAAACTTCAACGGTCGCAGCTAGGTGCCGTCTGTCGCTTTTCACCATTTCTTTGTAATATATATTTCTGAGAAATATCACCTGAAATAACTATACGTAAAAGCCTACAAATATGACAGATCCATACATCTTTTGTACTGGATCAGCTGGGGCATTGCGTCGGTTCTGCACATGTGGTCACGTGGTCATCTCTCGAATACGGATGCACCAGCTACAATGTGTTCACAAACTGTTAATGACTTCAACCGAGGAAATGAGTATAAGCCGTCGTGATAACAATTTGTGACTTCGTTCTGCTGGGTTGTAGGGAAGGTGGCAGTTTCACCCACCGGCTTTTTCCTCCCCATCTCCCCCCCCCCCCCCCCGTGTGGTAACACAGGACGGATTAAAATTTATCGAGGTGGCTTATCAAGGTTTACCCTCATAGACGATATTCCATGTCGGAGACAGCCTCGGAGCTGAAACTCAATGATGGATTTTAGCATTGAGCATTCCAAACATCACGTGATTACAGAGACTTACGCCGGGTTTATCGATTCCCGTCAGGTTACCAATGACGTTCGCCATGATCTTGTTTCACGCAGCGATAGTCTGGCGAGGAAAAAGGGACAGCCTTTGGTAGCTCGTGATAGGTCGATCATCTTACCAGATAACTTGCGAACATTGAACGGGTAAGGACCCTCGAATTTGGGGCCGGTGGCTTATTGCCAGTTGAAATATCAGATAAAGCCATCGTTGCTAGAATTATTTTACACCGAAATACCTTTTTGAATATTTTTGAGGAAAAAAAAAAGAGGTTCTTACGTTCTTCTTCAGAGGATTTTTCCATGGCAACCGAATATCACTTTAGTATTCCGCATAACGCAGTTGTCATATAGATTTACATTTTATATAAGATAGGAATTTTTTTGATGTCACTTCTCATGAGATGCTCTTTCCTTTTATTTCCAACATGGATACACTTAAAGTGAAATATTATCAACGCTCCATCGAGGAGCCCCATAATGTAAACCATAACTACGAGACCATCTTTAGATGTTATGGGGTCTATTTTATTCCCTTCATTGGAGCCTGTCTGTCTGTCTGTGTGTCGTACTTTTGACATGGGTGATATTCGGTTAACACACACTCGCACACATATGTGTGTCAATTACAAGTTAATTGGCGTTCCTTTCCATTGTGAAAATGTTGTCTGCATCTCCTCTGTAGCGGAGAGAATTTAAATAATTTTCCTTCACGTGACAAATCAATGAAACATGGGCAATCGCTGGCTCAGCATACACAAATGATCTTTCCGTGTTACCTTCAGATTTTCGGCGCAATCGCTAAAGAGCTCAGTCAATCGGATGCCAGTCATACTGGAACGACAGAAAATGCCCTGCACTCTGTATCACAAAATATTGAAAGCTTCTCAAAGAGAAGTTTTTTTTTTAAAGATTTGGCTAAAGTGATGTGAATTATTAAACTATAGTCCTCTTATCTTTTACACAGAGGTTTCTTTTCGTGGCATGATGGACGGAATAGATATATAGTGAAGGGTTACTTTAATTGCATCGCGATACTTCATATAATTAAAATACACCTGATACCGTAGTCAAAGAATTACAGTCATTGGAAGTTGTTGATGGCGACATTATCACATTACTTCTAACTACCTAGAGCGATACTTAAATGACTAGAATGACCAAAATACTTTGGCCATCAATCGCATTGTTATTGTTGGTTTTTTTATCAGAATTTAATTGTTGATATCCTAGTCATCGAAACAAAATCATATGAACAAACGTATTTTCAGTGCGTGAACTAGTCTTCAAGGCAACTGTTTAAAACATGATAAATTCACTCACCGGCTATTGTTGAAAAGATGAATATTCATTCATTGAGGGACGGTGCCTTCCCAAACACCAGCACATTCGCTATTTATAAAGATGTACCCTAACTAACTGCGTATATATCATCTCAAATCTCTTGCCACCTTGAGCAACGTAGTTGCTGTAGAGACTAACAGCTAGCCTCGTTTCCAAGGAAACTGAATCCTTCACTCTAGCCAATGAGATTTCAGTATAAAAAAATGTATAGAAAACTCTCCATCTCAACTATAAAATGTCCGTACTCAGAAAGATATCCTACACGTTAATGCAAACCAAAAATATCTACGTAAAGGTCAACGCCACCCGAATGTAACGATGTATAACGGATGGAAATTTTGAACCTAGGAAACATTACCTTTAGATGGTAAAGATATGTTAAGGGAGATAGAAAAAAGAATTTGTGTGTAAGCGGGGGGGGGGGGGGGGTACATGCAAATGTTCAACTTTATGCTTCTGTTTTGTCTGTGAGTAGCCTTAATTTCGTCTGGAAGTGAGCCTCCAACCCGCAAGCAGGACAAACTAAGACAAACGAATATCGGTTGTAAATTAAAAAGAAATATGATGCACGTGGTGCTTAGGGGTATACGCTGCGCGAATTGCGTGATAAATACCTTTACTAAAGGAGACCGGTCTTTATTCATGGAATATTCATCGGTTACCCTCTAGAGGTCGCTTGAAGTGAAACAACCAGCCTGAAACGTGTGAAACTAACTGATCCTCTACATGCTTTTCAGAAACCCTTCAATGATATAATGATATTCAATTTTTCCTTGATACATATGAAATGTAGTCCTTCTACACACACACACATACATATATATATATACGTATATACAAATTGTCATATACATATATATGTTAACAAAGATGACAATTTTGAGCTTCAAAATTGTCATATTTGTTAACATATTTATATTTATATCACATGGAGCATACGTGGATTTTCACATATTATGCATTTCGGACCTCGTCTTGACAAAGATTCTCTCCACACTCGAAGAAAAGTTGAAATAATTCAACAAAAACTCACTCAGACCAGATCTAACATCGTTTTCTTAACTCAGTGTAAGCGCTCGGACATCGTTCCTAAAGGACTCACGGTGATTAATCCTCTGCAAGACTCTCCTACTATTTTGAAAGCGGAATCAGACAAGATTTGTCATATTGCCTCTTTAAAACTTCGCAACCTCGCCCTCAAATCTGCCTACGTTAGACAAACTGCCTTAAGCAAGGATCTAACTGATCGTAAGAAGGAACTTTTTGACTTAATACCATCAGCAGATATCAAAGATGAGGTTGAAGTCGCCCTTACAAACATATTTAATGATCAACAACATGAACGTCTAAGTCTTAAATTAGCCAAAATTATGTTCTGTTTTCCTATTTTATGTTCTCTAGTGTCAAAACACCATCCGTCCATTACCAGCTGTTTCCCAAAACGATACCAATTCAACGCTACAGTTAATCGCCAGAAGAAGGAGAAATTTGTCAATTTATCCAACCATGAACTCACGCCCCAGGAACACGTTATCCTTAATAAAGGCCTCAGTCTCCTTTTGCCCAAGCCGGGACCCGTACCCCATTGACCTCGTCTATGATCTACACAGCTTTACACGGAAAGTCAGACTTAGAGAATATTTTAAAGACAAATATGCGGATTCACAACCCCGCCAGTTACCCTCCTCATCTCGGAAGTCGGAGTGGTCTCCTTGCGCCGGAAGGAACCCACACATTGATGCCTTCGTTAATTAACCGCTTCATCGAATCCAGTAGGAACATTAACCCCAACGCAAAACCTTCGACGGGATGAAAAAGATGCCATCAGATCCCTCAAATCTAACCACGATATCATCATAAGGAAAGCGGACAAGGGAGGTGCTGTCACTGTGTTAAACACTGTCCATTGCATCCCTGAGGCTGAATCTCAACTACGCAACTCAAATTTTTACAAGAAGCTTTCCTCTAATCCATGTTCTCTCTCCGAGAAAGAACTACAAAGTCTGATTGATAATTTTTTCTCTGACTTAGCTGATAAGGTAAATTTATTTATCCCACCGTCACCCACTCCACCGTCACCTACACTATACCTAAGTTACATAAAATGTCGAAACTTATTGAAAATAAGTTATCGCTTACGAATGCTTCTAATGATATCGCTAATCTAAGCTCAAGTAAATTTTACAACTTAGCTGAATAATTAAATGTTTTCCCTCCTGGTAGGCCTATCGTTTCATGTATTGGTACACTCACTGAACACTTAAGTGGGTTTGTTGACAGTATCCTAAACCCCTTATTACCAACACTGATAAGAGCTACATCCAAGATACTACACATTTTCTCAGAATACTGAATGACATTACGTCCCTTCCATCTGATTGCTATCTTGTCACTATGGATGTTAGTGCCCTTTATACTAATATTCCACATAGAGATGGCATATTATCTTGCAAGTCAATCCTCTCCTCGAATGGTTATTCTCAAGCGTACATAAATGACTTCTGTTCCATTATTGAGTTTATCCTTACTCATAATCATTTTGAATTTAACGGGCAAAATTATCTTCAAATATGTGGAACTGCAATGGGCACCAGAATGGCTCCCAGTTATGCAGTTATTTTCATGGCCGATCTTGAAGATCGGATGCTGGCTGGGTACCCTATACAACCGTTACATTTCCATAGATATACTGATGATATCTTTTTCATTTGGCCTCACGGCAAACCTGCTTTACATTCCTTTATATCGTATTGTAATTCTTTTCACCATTCCATCAAATTCACTTTTGACTGTTCTGAGAAGGAAATTCCTTTTCTTGACGTACTGGTTAAGTTACACAATGGAACCCTATCAACTATACTCTTTATTGCAAGCCTACTGACACACATGGTTTCCTTGATTTTAGCAGTTCCCACCATATTAGTTTAAAAAGATCAATCGTATACTCCCAATGTATTAGGATTAAACGTATCTGTTCTACTGAGAATGAATATGATACGCATGTCAGCAATCTGACAGAATTCTTATTTGATTGTGACTACCCTCTACAAATCATCAGGGAGGGGATAAAAAAGCTTGCATTCACCGTAGGAACAAACTACTGTCCTACAAGCCCAAAGTAAAAAACTGTTGTATTCCTCTTGTCTTTGATTATTCATCTAAAACCGAGGGTCTACATCAATGTATTCGTTCAGATTCCAGTACCCTTCAGTCAGATAACTCAATCTCGGATCTTTTTAATGATCCTCCATTAACTGCTAGACGACAGCCACCTAACCTTCAGTCCCCTCTTACATCCTCCATTCTTCTCACCACTAGAAACACAGGTAACAAAAAGTGTGGCAAACCCAGATGTCAAGTTTGTCGTTTCATTGTCACTGATGAAACTTTCACCCCTCCTGGCACTACATATAACATTCGGCCCCCTCCCCTTGATTGTGATACTCCTAATGTAGTCTACTTATTATCTGCAACATATGTAATAAAGGTAACTATGTTGGCCAGACAGGCAATAAATTTGAATAAGATTTAACAATCACAAAAAAACAAAAAAAAAAAAAAAAAAAAAATCAGGATGGGTCTTTGGGCTACCCTGTACCCAAGCATTACAGCGGTGAACATATCATTCGCTTTCCAACTTGGAATGTATTTTGCTGGGTAACGGCTACTCTTCGGTGACAAAAAGGTTAAGAGCGGAGAGTAAGTGGATAATTAAATTATCCACTCATTCCAATGGTCTAAACAAAGACCTTGGGTTGTTGAGTGATTTTCCCTCTGTTTGGGGTGGGGGGGGGTAATAGTAATAAGTAACACGCACTGAATTGAGGCGCATAACACACTAATTGTATATTGTTGCGTTTTCAGAGCGCGCACTACACATGAGCGTGTGCAGCCTGTTGTTTTTGAAAATTATTTTCCACATTAAATAGTTTGTGCTGAAGAAGGACACAGGGGTGTCCGAAATATACACCTTTCCTTAAAAACATTTTTTGTGCTTCAAAGTTGCCATATTTGTTAGCATATTTATGTCTATATCACATGGAGCATACGTGGATTTTCACATATTATATATAGACTGTAGTTCAGGCCAAACTCAATTAACAATACCAGAAACAGAGCTGTGGTCGAATGGTTAAGGCGCCCTGGAGCCTGAGATCAAGAGTTCGAATCCTGCAGTCACCTGATGAGTCCCAAAAAGGACGAAACCGGTCGTGACGTGGATTTTTCTGGTGTCGTTCAATTATTATATACGTAGAAGGACTACATTTCGTATATATCAAGGAAAAGTTAGTAAATTGGCAGATGAAAAATATCACGCTGTTATGTTCCATCTCTACAAAATGTTTTCTTCGGTTTTTCTCCTATAAAGCAATGCTTCCTTACGGCGTGCTACTGGAGTTGTTCAATGGGTCCACTGTGGGAAATAGGATAGGCTGTCACAGAAAATGGATAAACATTCGAAAAAGGAAAAGGAGAAGGTTGGTGATCGAAAAGGGGAGGTCGAGACCAGGTCATTTTTTTTTTCTCGATGGCATATAGATTAAAACCGTCAATTTACATATTTCTTAATTTCCTTCACCAAAGACACAATAGGGATAGGTATATAAGGATATATGAAGCTTACATTACCAGGCTTGACAAGCTAAAACTTCACTTTATCAAAATAATCTTTTGTCAACTAACTTACTCTGGATAAGAGCTTCTATATGATTATCGACATAATACCAGGCTTAAACCAGGTCGTTTTACAACCGATGCACTGTTGCAGTTTACTGATACGGTTAGCTAATGCGTTTGAAAAGAACAAGATCATTATGTTTATGATACCGGTACTTATTTTAGATCTGTCTGAAGTCTTTGAAACCTTCGATCATATAATTTTTCCTTCCAAAGTTAGAAAATTATGGTGTTGGTGGAACCGCACGTGATTGGTTGACTGCAGCTATCCTTTACGATCGACATGAATTGGTAATTGTTGTCTCTGGCTCAAAAACCCATCAGTTGCAGGGTTCATCAGGGTCTATCCCTCTGGCCCCTGCGTTCTGTTATCTATGTTAATGACCCGCACAAGGTAAGCAGTACACTTCACATTACTTCATTTGTAGATGATACCAATCTCTCTTCCACTCTCACCGGGATACCAGTGTGCTGTTACCAACAGTGCGACGACAGGAATTTCAAAGTGTGCACAACTGGCTTTTTGTGCCAACAAATTGTCTCTCAACGTAAAGAAAACTAACTCGTGTTATATTTTTATATCCACGGCAGGGTAAACTTCTGCGAATTGATGATCATGATATTCAACTTAGTGGTGTGACAACTATATGTCTGCTATAAATTTCTCTGCGTCATTATGTGACCAGTAGTTTTCATGGAAAGATCATATCAATTTTATTTGTGACAAAGTTTCCAGAGTCGTTCAACTGTCTTCGTACTATTTTAAGTAAAGTAAAAATATCCCTGTTAACCTCAATAACACTAATTCCTCCTTACATACATCGTACCGTAATTTTGTATGTGAAAGCACGCGCGTCGCGACTATTTCGCGTCCTCCCCCGGTCTTTTTCCTTTTCAGAAAGAACGTGTACGTTATATTTTTAAAAACATGATTTCATTCATAGAAAACCACTTTTCTTTTTCTGGCTGATTTGAAAATTTGCTAACTTAGTATGATTTGAATGGAGATCGTACCTGTATTTTGACTTACAATTGGCTGAATTATAAATTCATAAAAATAAAGATTCAACAATAATATCCTTCCTATTTTCAGGCACTATTTTGTCCTACATTCTGTCACCACTATCCTAGTAGAAGTACAAAGAATAACTCTAGTCTATCACTTGGATTGAGCTCATATCAACAAACAAAATGTTTGATATCTTGTTGCTAAATTTTGAAATTTTCTACCCTTTAAGACGTAGCTAATGACAGTCCAATAATTTCATTCCAGAAATCCTTAAATAGTCATCTTATTTCCAATGATCAAATATTCCTTTATCTTGCCTTGTTTTTTCGTTTTTATGTTTCAATGCCACCGATACATGTAACGGTTTATATATCATGATTTGCAAACGAGTGCCTATCTCAACAAGCTACGTCTTATGGAAACTCCTCAGCCTCATTTTTTTCTTTCTCTTTTGAACCTACCATTATCTCTAACATCAGCTTTCTCAAAACGGACTGAAAAAAATGTTTAACACAAACAATTATTTCCAGTCACATGTTAGATCTGGAGGGAAAGGATGGAGTTGACAATTGGTAGATGACCGACTTCCCACCCTCACCCCTCAGCTCCACCCCCTTCCCCACCTCCCTCCCCCCCCCCCCCACACACACACTCACATCCACTAGCTGCAAGTTACAATGTTACCTGAGGTTGATTTGACCTTTCAAAGGCACTGAAAGCTCCGTATGCTTTACACGGTAGGATAAGAAATTCGTCACTTAATCCAACTATACTGCTACTAGTCCCTCTTAGTCCGTCGGCAGCTATTAGTATAGCCAGTTGCTTGGAGGATCCGTGAATGGTATTCGCAATCTGTTGAGTAAACTGCAAAAGTGAAGAAAAAGTGAAGAAAAAATGAAAGAAGACGAATATTGAATAGTGACAGGTTATTTACGTCACTACTGTACACAAAGTTATTCGTATCAGACAAATCAGACAAATTAGTAATGATATAGTAATACAGTCTGTACAATATACATAGTGGCTCAAGTTTCAAGTGCTATCCACAGTACCTAAAACTTAGAATTTTTCCACCATTCCCATCAACCCCCCCCCACACACACGCACACACACAATACCAGCTTCGCCTTATCTTATGCACTATTCTGCTCGTATATGTATATGAGCTTGTGAGAGAACACATTTACATCAAAATATACTAAACTGTACTTTGCTTTCTATAATTCGTTGCAGTCATTAAAGAGTAGTAATTGTCATCATTAAAATCGTATATCTTGCCACTTCGTTCATATTTTCTCTATAATTTGGGGGTAATCTACGTGTTTCGAGCTAGATGCAATTGTAAATCTCTTTGAGGTTTTATGAAAAGCCCTCTAATTAGCTCTGGCGGTTCTGTTCATTTTGAAATATAGTCATATTGTGAATGGAGAAACGAAATAAAAACTAAAAGAAAAAGAAAAATCACGAATTGGCAATTGCGGACGGTTGAAGCAAATCTTGAGATTAGCGATGAAAAAAGTGCACAAAAGCTGCATTTTCTTAGCTGGTTCAATGACGTATTGAATTGGACTTTCTACAAACTGCTTGAGTGTTATAGTGTCAAAATTTCAGGTTATTTAATGTTGACATACGGAGGGTCGAGGAGAGTTGGGGAGGGTTGGGAGGGTCAGGGAGGGTCAGGGGGGTCATGGAGGGTCGCGGAAGGTAGGTAGGGCTGGTAATGGACAGGGGGTACGGGAAAGACGGTTGACGTTTGATTAAAATCTTTAAATTGTGGTGTCAATGTACTAATCACGAACATCTACGGCTCGGAAATTGAAACTTCCCAAAGGGTGAAACATAAATATAAAGCTTCCTCTGTCTGTCCCGGATTTTTCTTTTATTCTTCTCTAATTCACCTTACTTTCTCTCCAAATTGCTTTTCTCTAAAGCATTTTTACTGTACATCATTTGCCGGTTCCTTTGCTCATAAATATTTTTCTTTTTCATTTTTTTTTCATGGTTACCAGGTCATATAGCCTAACAGTTCTTCCTGTTTACTATAGTAGCCTATATCCTACTCGCGCGTGTCTCGCACACGTTTGACAAACCTGAAACATATAGTTGAGTGGAAATGCATGATATACCGGACGGTGTACTCAGTCCTAATAAAGAGAAAACGTCGGCGCCATTTTGGAATTGGACTCAACGTGCTATCCAGTCGGATCACCTTGTCATCACTGGGTTTCAACTTCTTTTCAAAACTAGAATCTGCAGAATGGACTTGACTGGGAAAAGCTGGAGAAGATGATAAATGTCGGCACATTTGCAATCTCGCTTTTTAAAGGACACTTTTTTTTCTGTATTTTGAAGGACTTTTTTTTTTTCTGTTTTTTAAAGGACATTTTTGAAGGACGTTTTTTCTGCATTTAGGGTTAATTTCAACATGGCGTCTGAACATAAGAAAAGCTTTCCTTAGAAAAGAAAAAAAAAGTTTCACACTTAGCATTTAGCATACCTTTACACAGAGAAGAGATGAGGGAAAAAACCCTAATAACCCATTTACATATTTTTTTTTTACTCTACATAGGCCTATAGGCATTGGTAGTAGAAAGCTTTATGTTTTTGAACAAATAAAGAACATAAAATAAAATATATTCTTATATATAAAGAATATAAACACGCTAAAAACAAAGAGAAAAACGCACCCGAAAAAAGTGTGTACAGATGGAGCACTCGTAGTAAGAGTGAATTCACTCTTTAGTTTTTGAAGTGTAATGTGAGAGCCTAGACAACTTCAAATTTTCAGATTTGACAATAAGAAGCAGAAGAAGGGGAAATGAAAAAGATTAACACTAATAAGAAATATGAGTTCTCATTACAACAGTGTTAAGCAAAAAATTACACAAACTGCAGGGTATCCTAAATATAACCTCGTGACAGGCCAGTCCACCCTTTGCGAGATGTTTAATTACAGGTGGACCCTTCAGGGTAAACAAATTAACACTAACCACTTCATTTAATCACATTAACATAGGCCCACCTCAGCGTACGCCCCCAATTTAGCATATGTAAAACTGACCCCTTGCATAATTCCTCAGCCTCCACCGTTTTACAAAAACGACTGTTGTACTATTTCAGCGCCGTTACCTGGCAACCATGATTTTATTATGGGGTGTATCATACTGAATGGTCGTCTTTCGGGAAGGCTGTCTCTTGGCATACTCTCAAAGTGGGGCCTAAAGATGCCAATTTGTTATTTCGTCGAGTTACTACCAATCATAAGAATTAAGTTTGAACAATTTTGTCCTTTTCAATTTTTAAGAGGCGACAGGCATGTAAGGAAGGGAGAGCGAGAGAGAGGTGGACGGGGTGGGGCAGGGGTCTCAAATCCGTGTCATAATCTGTTTATTCCCCAATTCACCAAATCTTAACACGAGACCCATCAACTCTCCCGTACATCACCTCATTCGTCCTGCCCTACTTCTCACGGACACTTTTCACAATTTGCATATGGTGCACTTCGAGCTAGGTTAATATAACCAATTGACATTAGAAATGTAGGCTAACCTCGTTAACAGTATAACGGAACACCGCAAGATAAATAAGTGACATTCTAATAGTAAAATACAGACTTAAGTCCAGCCTATCCATCATGCTGTAAAATGGAGAGTTTTAATTCGAGTTAACGAAGCAAGGATTCTGGTTACAGGTTCCTAAATTTGAAAAAAAAACTCGAATGTGTTACTTTGTTCTGTTTTCATCTGTATCCGATAAATACCCTAATGCTAAACCCCGTCAAGACTTTTAAAGCACATTTTAATGTGGTAGTTTCGGCAGATTGATTGAACTAAGGCCATTCTCTGACAGCTTTTGGCGAGTGTTTTCCCTTTTTCGTTTTCTATTCTTTTGTCCTGATATATGGCAAAGAGAGTAAGATGTGCCATTACTTCATATATATTGTTTATACCTCCCGAGGCGACTTTTACTCTCATCATTTTGTCAATCAATACTCAAAAAGAAAGAAAAAAAGAAGAAGAAGAAAATCGCAAAAAAAAGGGTCCCTGATTCCAGAAGATCAGGCATGCAGTGAGGAAGATGGAGATTTTCAGCAGGTAGCTGCTCCTTGATTACAGGCTCGCGGCGGGATGGTGTAAAGAGCAACGTCTGGGAAATGAAAATAGTACTTTGTGCACACTTCGAACATCTTCGCATCTGAGGTGTGAGGTGTAACATTCTCGATCTCCACCAGACGTAAACAAGGACGGAGAGAAAGTAAAAGTCAATTTGTTACTCATACGTGTGTACCATGTGTCAAATGAAATTCATATAGACACGCTGCACAAACCGCTCGCAAGGTGGTATTTATAGGGTCTTTGAACACACTCTGAGATTTTTTTTTTTTTATCGATCTTGACTTAAAGGCCGCATGTACTACAACAATGTTTGTTTTTCCTTTCCTAATATATAGTTTCAGTCGGTAAATATATTTTTGCAAGTTGCAGCTGCACGATTGTTTTCTATATCAATGGAGACCGGGCGATAATTTGTCTGAGAGATTCTATCTTTGCTGCGTAACGAAATCGAAACTCCATTTTGAATGCCATACACCGTGTAATTTTTTGTATGCAAGTGCAAGCTATACGCCGTACTTTGTGGAGAAATAAAATAGTACGTAGTTCGAACTGCTCTGTACAATTGCATTTTCCTTTTCAGATCTACAATCTTAAAGCTTGGTTTGGTAACTCACTTCTCTCGACACTTACTCCCACCAATGTAGGAATGGACGAAGGAACCAACGAGTGAACCGAGAAGTAAAGGACAAACGAACGAAGGAATTTCCGGATGAATGGTTTGGCGATACTTTATCATGGTTTCTACGTCTTGGGATTGTAAACCCTACCCTCGAACGTATATGTAACTTATGCACAGACTACATGTAAAACTCTCTTGTCATTCTCACGGTAGCATTTAAAGTACATTTGACACGAAAAGCACAAAAAGTCTGACAAAGCTATAATTCCCATCAAAATCCACCACACATTGGCCATCTTACAAAACAAAAATCATTTTATACAATTCACAATCGTGTCTCAAGACACGTTTATCATACCTGATACACCTGACAAGCTTATGCTCAGAAACATTAGGAAAGGTTAGGGCATATATGTCTTAGGACTTGTCAAAATGCATGATATGACGTTATTTATTGTGTGCCAAAAAATAAATAAATAAATAAAAACATGTGTAAAAAATGTAAATAAAATGTATCGGTCTAACAAAAGAAATCGTCGCAATGTGCATAATGTGCAGCAGCCCACGTCATAGCCTTTTGCATTGTCTTCAAACTTTGAAAGGCCGTATCTCAAAACGGTTGTAGATATTCCAAAGGAACGTGATGCAGGGTTTCTTTCGACTTCCGACTGAGGCCAGTTCTTTTCCTAGACCAACTTCTCCTGGCAGGTGGTCTTCAATGCACTACTTAAACACAGAACCGGAATATTTTACAGTTTGAGGTTCTTAATATTTCGTCTTTCTTTCTTTTCTGCGATAGCTGAAAAGTTGGCTGTGAAAGCCAGACTAATTTTCCCTTCATTGCAATATTCTGCACTCAATGATACCGGCGTTTCCCTTACAACCATAGAGAAAAGCAAGTCCTGTCGGCCCTAACATATATGCAACGATCCTTGTGTCTCTTCGGTTTGTTCCTATAAACAGGTAGTCCTTGAATATACATATTAATATCCGCTTGCAGTCAGCTGGTTTGTCTCGATGAAGAAAATGAGAGAAAAAAAAACTCATCAAATTGAAATACGTATAAAGGAAAAGATGGAGTACCTTTCTTTACTCTTGCGTTTACACATTTTAATAAAACATTGAAGTGGTCACAGCCTTGATTCCGCAATTGAAGATTCAATTTTTTTCCAGTTTATTAGCTTGAGCTAGATTTATTATTTTCTATTTGCTGGTGTTTCAACCTCTACTATTATGGACAGGAGAGGAGTAAGTTCTTGACAAGTACCAAGAGATACATTCACTGACGAAATACTCTCATGGCACATTTCAACAGCTCGCCTGCGTGGCTGCACCACTGTTGACGTGCCTAACAGTAATTGATGATAACAATTTACTTTCAATAAACAGCCACGAGGAGGCAGCCAGTGTGGCAAATAACCTCAATAGTCAAGACCCCTGCTACAGCGATAATATTATGGACACACTCGTTGCCAAATCTTGAGTTATTTCCAGGGGCATTTCGAGCCCGGAACATTCCTAGCGTCAATCAGTGATCTGTTGCCGTTCAAATTACTTCCGCAGTAATAGAGGCATAGGTTGATCTTGGGAGCACGTTTAAATTCATTGCAACTATATATTTTTTTTTATTAACAACGGTGAACCCGCTCTTCTGGTTTATGAGTCAATTACTTCGTACTTATCTCTGCAATCATATATATACAGATTTTTTATTCCTGATTAACCTAAGTTTAGAGCTTACGGTTGCGCGGGCCCTCCAAATTTATATGGGTTATAATTGCTTTTGGCCCTAATATTACCGAGACTGCATTTCGATTTTGCTCTGGACCTATAACTTACGAGCAGTCGCACTTGTTTTTAACACCTAAACCGTTTTTTTTTTTTTCTGCTTTGTGATTACAGCCTTTACATCAGTATTAATGAAGGCAAGTACCAATATTTCAATTGATTTATGTGCAGTGCATACAACAAGTGTTTGCACTGGCTGCGTAAGCACATCAAAGTGTGTATACAGGCAGACGATACCATAAGTGTTTGGGTGAAAAGAATTGCTCTTTAGATGTGAGCAAGACACAGCCCTGTCTGTTTCAAAATCAATTTCTAAAACTAAAAAATGTCTTGTATCTTGAAACGTAGCTGCTTCAACACTCTTACGATGACATTACGTTTTTTTTTTATGATAATATTGTATATATAATTTTCCGCAAACCCTCCAGTTGAAAAGAACAAAACCTTTCTAGAAATCATTACCGTGCATTTCGTGGGCGTTAAAACCTCTTGACGCCCGGCAGGTTTCATCCATGAAGCTTTCGTAAATATCCCACTAAACAATGCAAATCATTTCTTACAGATTAGTCAAACCACGTTTTACTAATTGAATTGCAGGCAGGTGGTGTTAGTCAAAATGTCGGCTAATTAAAGGACACACGTGACAGTGTACCAATGAATTGATGCATCATTCAAATAACGCTCCCTTTTTGTATTTCACTTTGCATTTGACAAGGAAAGAAAGACATAGTTTCAACGTTTGCACGAATATTACATATATACCTTTGATTTATATTTAATAACCTTCATTACTGCAGGCGTCCCATATGCATAATAAACGATTGCTTATAATATTCCTGGTTGCCTCCAAGAACTTTTTTGGTAAAAAAAAAAAGATGGTCTCAGGAAATGGACAAGTTATGAAATATATGAGAAATATGGCAGAGACGTGACAGGCTTTTACGCTGGCACACAAAAATGGGAACCTTGATAGAAGAAAGATTGACTTTATCCTTACGACCAGTTAAGAGACCATTTTCACGGAAGGATTTCACCAGTCTCCTCAATTGTCATTAACAATAAAAAAATTGTATCGTTAGATGACTATTTCACTGTTTATTCTGGACTGATTTTTCCATAAAACAAAAACGTTCAACAGAGAAAACATAAAATAAGGAAGGATTCCTAAATTTGAAATTTTAAAAATGGAAGGCAGTAATCAATGTTCTGAAAATTAAGGCATCGTTTCAGTTATGTTACAAGTTAGGCAACAGGCCAGTGCCATCCACAGTATGCCTGACCAGTCTGTTGTGTTATGTAAATTTTGTTAAGTACTGACTACTTAGTAAATATGTGAGAGAAAGGTCGAAGAAATAGTTTTTTTTTTTTTCAGTTACCGTTAGCCTTAAGAGAGAGAACAAAGTAGAGGTGAGTAAGAGAGAAAAAAGTTTGACCATGTTCAAAGATCGAGACAGGCTCACCGACATCAGAAAACAAAAAGAAAAGAGAGAGAAGTCAAGAAATACAAAGGAAAGAGAAAATAAATTGAACAAGGCTTTTTTTCTGGTTTAATTTTTCTTTCACTTCGTCCACTGACGCCATTTTGATTGTACTTATTTCGGAGCGTGGTAATCTCGACAACACATGGTACTCTAATCCAAGGGAAACCAGGCAAGAGATCTGGACTGTTTTTTACCCGGTCAAACGTCTTGCTACGACCTCTGTAATTTAAATTCAGAGCATTAAATTCATATTTATCTTTTGCGTTATCATGATTAATAATATTTTGCTCTGGGCTCATAAAACTCTATACACTGCTCCAACGGACCCTTAAAATGCCCCTCGGATTAAAAAAGAAAATAATTTAATTTGATAAAGTCTCCTTTTTTATATTTCAAACTTTTTTGGTGCGTTCCCAAGGTTAATAACCAGCTACAACACGTGGTCGGTAATCGAATCAGGTATTACGGTCCACTTTAAGACGAGGAAGAAGAAGATGAAGAAAAGAAATAAGAATAAGATAAAAGAGAAAGCCTCAAGGATCGATTTGACTGACAAACAGATCGACCCTTCATGAGAGAGTTTGGTTCGACTTCTGTCTTATACCTGACGACTAACAGCTGAGAATAGAAAGAGGCATAACGTTTTATGACGTATTCCCAAGGGAAAGTGGTCTCAGAATAACGCGTGAAAAGAGAAAAGTCCATCGACATGAACGGCGGCACGAAGTACAAAAGAATGGAATTAATTGTTCCATTTCTCGTCACCTTAATTGCGCTTTTTACTACAATGTACTTACTAATGTGATTGGAGAAATGTATGCCATAATTAATGCACCTTTACCCGGTATGAACCGCGAAGCGTTTGATATTGCTTAAATACTGGATAGTATCGACTGCATACAGCATGATGAATATTTGCAATTCTGAGTTTTGTGTAAACAGAAGGCGCGAACTCATATCGTAACGTTTCACGTGCTTAATAGAAGGAAGATAACGATACATAAACATATATATTACAAATCTAGAATAAAGTTACGACATGTCTTGAGGGAGGGGGAGCGGTGGCCTGTGTTTTGGTGGGTTAGCGAATGTCCGCAGAATGTGCTAAAGAGGTGACAAAATTTGTAAGAATAAAAAGGTAATCAAGTCCTCATCACATACATGTATCATCACTTGCATGCCTCCATGTGATGAGGAGCGCCACTTGAGCGGAAGATGCATCCACGTCACCATTTTTGATCGGACTTTGTTTTTGCTTTTTTTTTTCGTGAGGTGAGACAACCAAATTTGTTAGGTGTCTCCTACAGGTAAGGAGGAAATAGCAAGAGAAAGTGCATATATATGTATACTTATTTACATTTATGGAAATTTCCTGCTGTAAAGAATCCTTACTACCAACATACTGCATACTGAGGCAATGTTTTCAACTCAAGTAAAGATGAAGGGAGAAGGATTAACTTCGATCACATTAAACTAATTATATAAGCCATAACGTTTAGATCATCTGTACAGCACCTCAGATAATAAAACTTGTGCAAAGTCATATACCTATTTCTACCCCTACCTATTTCCAAACATTTAAAAGACAAAAAAAAAAAACATTTCGGGCTAAGAACTCCACATTTCAATCAAGTATAGCGCTTTTTGTTTCCACGACAAGGCCACTGCTGACAACATGGTCTTATTGCTATGCTATGAGCCATTAACGACAACGCATTACTTAAAAACAAAAAGAAGCATCTACTCAATTGTGCATGAACAAATAGATGTACATTATGACCGTACTTTAAGTCGGAGTTGGTTATCAATCAATTTCTCTTTTAAAGCTGATGCGCAGATGTCTTTGTTATTTCTGTTATTGAACAAAATGTCATTGCATCTAAAAGTTGTTGTGCTTTTCCTTATAATCGTTTTTTTTTTTTTTGGTACACTTTCATTTCTGTTGTACTTACGAACGTTGAATCACTAGTTTGTGTATACTTTGCAGTTCGCAACCTAAACACTTAGCTTATATTTAAAAGAGAACAAAACGATGACAGTCAAGGTTACTCTAGTAGGAGATGTTGCAACTGCAATTGTCGGAACGAGAAAGCGAAAAATTGTGACGGTTTCGGGAAACAAATCACAGTTTACATATAGGATCACAAATTTACGGTTTTTGGGGAAAGATGTTGTTTCAAATTTCAATTAAGTTTTATCCACTGACTGTATCATCGATTGAGGCCGCGATTTTGAAACGAAACTGACTGATCTTAAAGGTGAATATATCCGCATCACCGAGGGGGAAAAGACAATAGATCTTTTCATCTAGATTAGATGAACCCGAAGAATACATTAAAGAAAGCGGAAAGCTTCGAGCTATGGCAGCTTTGGTAGAATCTAATTTCAGATTGAGTAACACCGAAGGTATGAGAGATAATAAAGACAGGTGGTGTGCATATGCAGCCGACGTGAAATTCTGTGTGAGAGTCTTTGGAGGTCGCCGACAGTCAAAATACGCTCCACCGGAGTTCTCGACTGATTTCAAGGAACGTCGCAAATTGATGTCGCGAATGACGCAGGGAGAGCTATCGGATGAGCTTCATTATCCCTAATAAGGGAATGATTTGAAATCCATCATGGAATAAAAACATACCCCTGACCAAACCGTTTTCTCATCGATCAAGTGTTTTTTTTTTCCTTATCCCTCTTCCTTTGGTGTATCCGTCGACGAGTGGAATTCATTAACAAAGCTGAACAGCCACTTACCATACGCAGTCTTCAAGCTGATACATGTTCAATTGACAACGTGTTAGATACCCATTTACATAACCAGCAGGTGGTAAGGGTTTTTTTTTTTTTTTTTACACTACTGGTATGGCTCATGGTAATGGTGATGCAATATACCTGAGCTGTAGTACAGTAGTCTAGCAATTAACGAAAATGTCACACGTATGCTACACATGATACGTGATGAAGATATCAAACGGTACATCCTGAACATCACACAGCTCGAGATATCTTTGTTTTTACACATGTTTCATCGAAGATGAAAGATTGAACCAATATCATTGGATTAACTGAAGACATCATTTGTGATATCATCACATGAGAACAAACACGCCTCATACAACTCTTCATACGTTTTACCAAAACCTCTTTCATACACAGATTTTGTTTTTTCCACATAGAAAATGTAATTTATTGAGCACACGACGTCTATTGTTTACGTTCAATTCCATTGTAAGCATATTGCTTTTGGGGTGTCCTTCAGATCTCTGAAAAACTAACGACAGAACCGGAAGTGACTTTTGTGCGATGCAGTGATAATAACTCTTTTACCCTCTGGGACAAAATAAGATTTTATCAATCAGACGCTCACCAAATTGCCAATGTCTGTTTATAGATAGATATGCAGTTGCGTGTAAACCTACCCACGACAGTGTATGTCGAATACCTATATGCGTCCAAATTAATTTTTTTTTTTTTTTTGTTACCGAACGAAAATTTTAAAATGGCCGTAGATCCAGGAAATACATACTCATGGGAATACAAGCAAATCACAACAATGTGTGAACAAGGAGAAAGAATTCGTTCGCAACGAATCGGTCTTACCTTGTAATAATCGACTATTTATCACCTTCAAAAAAATCACTCAAACGACTAAACAAACAATTTATCCAACGAGATAAAAAACATGTCATAACAACAGCCGCGATAAGAGCAACTTTCCTAATTAAATCGCTGAAACTCGAATGAAAAAAAGAGGAGGAGGAGGAAAAGGGAAGGTCTCATGCGTGAGGAACTTCAAATTTTAAATGCACCTATTAACACGCTCAGGACGTTTTGCCATTACAGGATGTGTCAAATAAACAAGACTGTCGCATGAGTAGTTTGTTTGTTACTTAAATATATGCTTGCTTCCACTTACTCAAGTTTTTTTTTTTTTTCGTCTGCGAGGTAGCGCCCGCACTAATTTCTATATCAGATGATTTCTTTGAGCTCATTTCTTTTCGTGTTGCTTTGTTGTCGTTAGTGTGTTGTTTGATTTATTCATATTGTTTTCTCATCAATTTTGTTTGATTTGCTGGGAAGATATTTCAAACGTCTGCCAATTAATTGACTTTGTAAAGAAGTTGGCAACACACATTGAAGAGAACGTGGAGCGTGGTTACGTACAAGTAAGGGAAAGTATGTGTCATCAAATTGGGGCAACATGGTATGACAATGAGACGATATAATTATTTGAATTATGTCCTTAAAGTTTTAAATGAAATTAGTGTTTTTAACGTTTAATAGAGAAGTAGGATTATCTGCACACAGAACCACACGTGTAATCGCTTGGACCTTTTCCTTATCGAAGAAAATACTCTTCTTTAGTTCGACTTCCTGCAGTAGGTAAACTGGGGATAAGTCATAAATATTACAAATTATTGTTTATTTTAGTTTATTTCAGGATAAATCCAAATAATTACCCAGCTTCAGTGAGTAGCATTTCGTAAGTAAACGGGGGTGGGGAGGGGGTGGGAGACGAGTAGCTTTGTTAAAATGCCCTAATAAATTTCACACATGTAAATTTTTTTTTTGGGGGGGGGCAAAAATAAATCTTACTATCATGTCACATGTAAGCCCACCCCCTTTGTCTGTTTACAATTCTAACTAGGAATCCGCGCCAGTATGCATCGGAATTGGCCAGACGAGCCAAGCCAGTTTTTCATTTTGATCTTAATGCTACAATTTACCCTAAAATCACATTTCAAGAGGAGCTTGAAATTACTCTATATTTTAGACTCCATAAAAATTAACTCTATAATTACTGTAGAATGTAACCGTTTGGATGACATATAGCACGAAACTATTTTCAGAAGACTTAGCCTATGTATCAGTGCCCCAAGTTAGAAATGTCAAAGTTTAGTTCGTAAATCGTTGAAGTGCCTTTACAACTAACAGTCACCCTGCATCCAGTCAATAATTTCGTAAGATTTTGGTAAAGTGCATAAAGAAGACACTATTTTCGGTTAGTTTGGCCAAAAATTTCCCGGTATGGGGCCTTTCACGCGTTCTCACGTTCTAGTTTGCCTACACACTTCATATATCTTCCAAGTTTTTGGACCCAACCGTTTCAGCCAGTGTTTCACTTTAGCTATTTTAAGCAGAATCTAACTTCCCTCGTTTATTACTAATGTGAAGAATTCATCTTAGTTCTCAGACTGTGATATTTCTCTACCGTTAGATTTTTAAGGCAGTAAAGACGGGCAAAGCAGATATTGGTAATTACCATTCTCTCAAGTTGATTGTGCAGGACATTAAATTGACAGAAACTGCGGGGCTTTTGTTTCTTTCCAAGCGACTGACTGACATTTCTCCATTCGGAGATATAGGTGAAGCATCAGATTTTTGTGACTGTGAAAGTAAAATCTGTGACAACTTCAGTATTACCTACTCCGGTGAGATTTCGTGAGAATATTCCCAAAAGTGCCATGTTTACTCTGTAATCATTAATTCGTATATAAGCGTTACTTTTTCATATCGTCTGGTTATCTGAGAAACACTGCTACCTCGCTTCTGGAGAAAACCAGAGTTCGACGAACACTGTATGGTCTCGATATTGCAGCTCAGCCGTGATGCTCATAATTGTCAATGAATAAACAAAAGGAATTGGGATGTGATAATGTACCTGACATAATACATACCAAATACTTTACTTTACATGCGTCATCATTATACCATATATGAGATCAGTAAAGACTTACGTTTTTCGATACTGTTTAAAGGTTTTTCCTAGTTTGACCTCTACTGACCTAAGTTGACTACTGGCTACCGTCATAAAAAAAAATACTAGGGAACTTGTAGCAATGTAATTGACATTTGGTTTCGTATTATATTGATAAATTGGCTACAAGCTTTATATTTTAATATTTTTCATTTCGTTTTTACTTTTAAGCATTAAAAAAAGTTATTACTTGCGACATTGCCAAGACGATATGAAGTATGAGGAAAAATATGCTGTTTGTTTGTCAATGACGTGTTTATTGTTTTTGCCCTACGGAGCCCTTTGAAATGCAAAATGGGTCTTAAAAAATGTAGATGACTGAGGCTGTGAATGCGTTTGTATCAAGTTGTATGGTTTTCTCATTATTCCACTAATATATGTTATCTTTGCGCGTTATACTACACACATCGCACCAGTCTCCTAACAAACCAAATTGAAGAGAAGAAGAAAAGGCATCCTTCTTATTCCGTGAAAGCTAATATAATGAGCCTTCCCTAATAAACACCGACGATAAAGTAAATCCTAGCCTGGCTGATGTCTAGAAAAGATTATACGCTGAACTTAATGTTGCTCTTGAACAGGGAATGTTAAAGGAAGAATATGTCAGACAGTTGCATTTATTTATGAGAATGTAAACCACAGATGAATTTAATGGGTAAACAAAACAGTCAGTCAGGCCACTATGAACTGAATCAATAACAGGCAGTTAAATGAAAGTAATATTACCAGACCAGCATGAGCCTAGGCTGAAATCACGTCAAACATCGGCAGCACAATACACCGGAAAGTGAATTGAAACCTTGTATCATTGGCAGAACAACGAGCATGACAGTAATCAGGCCAGCTGGCATGAATAAGAATTTCTGAGTGAAACCGATTCTAGAGTATAAATTTGACTGACTGTACATGGAAAACTTGTGATGTCATCCAGGCTTAAAGGTGGAATATAAGGTGTACTGGTCATCGGTTCGTCGTCTACCTTTGTTCTTTGTCAGTGTTTCAGGGAAGAGAAAGTAGGTGAAAAGATAACCTGTCACAAAATCTGACACAGAATTATGCACTCATCTTCCAGATATTTGAATATCAAATTGCATCAGCTTTTTTTGTTGGCCCTAGAAAATTCAAACTCTCCAAGAAAGAATAGTAGTCAGTCACCGTTTTTTTTTTTTTTCGAATCAAACAGACCAATGAATGGGAATGGGTATAAATATTCGTGTATGCAAAAAAAGGGCTTAAAATGTTTCTCTGTAGTGGCTATGACATATTCCACCGAATGTGACTTTCGTTGACAAAATTTCAACTCATATTAAGTGTGCGAATGGAATCTGTATTTCCTTACAATTTTGGCTGTCTCCGAAGAGACAATACAATTGTTTAAGAGATGCGATATGAATTTTCACAATATTTTAAGGTAAATCCACTACATATACTCATCTACGTTTTATGTAGTGCAAATTTTAAGGATAATGAGGGCTTCAATTTCAGAGGAAAGCAAAGATTTCTTGAGATGATTTTCAACTGCTGCATGACATTTTGGTAACCTTGAGACAACTGGAAGTGGAATATTTTCTTGACCAGAGAAGTCTTTCTTCAAACACAAATATCTTCAGTTAGGGAACAAGATGGCGTCTATAAAATGTGAACAGTGAGCACTTGTTCTCTTTCATTAAAGAATTTAATTGTCAGTAAAATATTTTCCGCGTCTCTACGCAAATCAAAAAGTAACTGATGATAGTATCGTGTGGATATCAGAGAGACAGTGCAACATTGCTGATGTAACAAGAAACACAAATAGTTTGCAGAGGGGGTATCTCGGACTTCCAACATTGATACCATAGACAGAATTATTTTCCACGCACGGCCTATACAACCAAAAAAGAAAATGACATCGAAATCAAAACGTGACAGTAACTGACAGTGACAGAAACGCGACAGTTTCGAGTACTAGACAGAAGTCTCAAATGGGTCACGGATGACAGATGATCTAATCATGTGACGTTAGGACACAAGGATAATTTCTTTTGCTTTCGAGCACATCGTATGTTAGGGCATGCAAAAATACCGACAGAAGCATTATCCTTCACTAAACCCACTGTGACTGTTGACGTCTATAAATGCATTTCTTCATTTTTTTCAGTTCTGAAACCCAACCGTACAGATATTGGATGTTGCTTCCACCCCGACCTCCTTTGCCCTTTGAAATACGTCTACGTCGGCATTTGCACCTGTGTGTGATACCAGGAAGTGCCGACGAGAGGGTATGGATCCAGTTTTCAACCATGTTCTGCTCACTGAGGGTAAATTCATAAATGTGTGTGCATGATAAATACATTGACCTAATAAATAGGAAAGAGTTCAATCTACTTCAGCGGGTTCACTGAGTTGATATCGGGAAAGTTTGTGAGGTTTTGGAAGTGGTACAAACATATGACGATGCTTATAATTAGCCAGATGAAGTTTCAAACGTATCCAACAGCTACGAAAACTCAATGTTTTTTATGTTTTGATCCCAACTTGTACTGGCTGTGTGCATATGAGCTAGTACTACGGTAAAACAGTTTCTGGTCATAAATTTATACAAAAAACTGAATTGTAGGGAAATTTGGTGAATTTAACGAAGCTATTCACTAAGCCTACCTAACTATGATCTCATTGTTCTGCTGCTATAGCGGTTCAAGCCACACATTACTCTCAAGAAACAAAGCACTAATAAAGTAACACTACGACTGCACATTCCAATCCGCTTACGATACCGAAAGAGGAACAGGACGCAAGTCACTGTGGAATCTACGGGCAATTATAACAATTTAATTGTTATTAATTTGTTAGTTAATAATTAATTTGCCTTCACTATAAAGAAAGGGTATGAGGTATCCATCTCACGGCTACTCACGATGAACCATATCCCCTGAAGTGTTTCAATTTACCAGTGATATTCCCCATTAATATCACTGAAGACGTAACACAACATGCCATCTGTTTAAAACAATTTTGGGAGATTTTGCAAAGTGTGACCCTACAGTAGATCAGCGTATTTTGTTAGACGTGTGTATTTTGGAAGCTCTTCAAGGAAGAAGGAAAAAATATAACACATAACAAAACATATCTGTCAACAAATTTAAGCGATTTAGCAAGGTTCGACCTGATGATTAAAAACGATATAAATCATAAATCTGTTATGATTGATTTTTTAATCCCTTGTAGGGCACCAATTAAATCTTTAACTTAATTCTAACTAGCATTGTTTTATTTAGTGTTAGCCAATATGGATTGCTTATTACTAAACCTAAAAATATTCTGAATTACTACCTTCCCTACACACATACAGACATAAGCTACAAGAATCCTCCTCCTTCTAAAAACATTCCGAACAAAAACTCCACATGTATCACATGAGTGGCATAAAAGATATAGCCTGTCCATTTATTTTTCCAGACTCAGCGGAGTACATGGATCACATAGCTGCCATTTGAATGATCTCATGTTCTTATCACTTGGTTCATTACCAGTGTCAATTACCACTGTCAATTCTGTTCTCATCACGTGTAACACACACACACACACACACAAAGAAAGAACAGGACGTATCACACACGCTCTCTCGCTCTTTCTCATTCTTTTTCCCTCTATACTTGTCTCACGGTGAAAGTCATGCAACGCGAACTTTGGAGAGGCCACTGTAAAGGTGTTTGATAAGTACGTACCGCAGGCGACCAAAAATTCACAACTTAAAAACGAGGGGAAAAAAAAGGAATTGAGAAGGAATCCCAGACCTTCACAAACTATATGTTTACCAGTTGTTTATTTTCTCAGCATTTATTTGTTGTTTTGGTTTTAGGCAAAATTTCGTTTTTAAAATATCGAAAAAAAACCTTCCCCCAAGTTCTATCGCATTTTGATTAAATTGTCAAGAAAGAGCTGTATGGTATATATATATATATATATATATATATATATATATATATATATATATATATATATATATATATATATATATATACATATACATATACATATACATATACATATACATATACATATATACATCAAAGTAGACAGAAAGAAGCATGAGCATGGCCGGTTCTTGAGAATGAATATGTGATCGTTGCATATGAAGAGAAGAGGTGATTAGTTTGTTTGAAGGTTTGCTATGAGGTAAAAGTTAACATACATTTTTTAGTTAATATATAACAGTAAACTAAACTAAATGCCGTGAATCAACTGGAGAGCTAAGTTGACAGAATATTTTCTAAAGCTACAGTAGAAATGGCAATAGAGTAATGAAAAGTCAACAGCTTGACGAGGATCTTTAAGTGTCAAATACTAAAGATTCTTGAGTATTTTCAAAGATAAAATTGTTGCATCTGAAAGGAATTATAATGAGATCCCCTTCATGCGGTTTTAAATGAAAATTGCATTCTCAAAACATCCAAACGCTTGCACTGTATATTATATTACATGTCGACGCACGTATGGTTTCTTCTGTTGACGTACGTTTGTTTTCTCCCGTTGCTGAAAATTGGATCAGGTGAATAGGATTGCTAAAGTTTTAATTTTGCTTTTATTTCAATAAATAGATGTATACGCAAATCGGGTATTTAAGAAAGCAAATTGGATCATCATTGTCAAGAGTGATTTAACGCATTTCTTATAAACATTTTTCTGGTAATTACCTCACGCAGAGACGAGGAAAAGACGGAAAGATGTAAACAACTTTCGTCATACAAATCATGTGATAAAGACTGAAGTTCTGAGTTTCATTCTAAGACATCTTAGACATGGGAAAAAAGATTCAACGTAGATTGAGAAACATATGTAATCACGTGCATGGCTGTGCGTTTTGGTAAAAATCAGTAACATACGTTTCAGAACAGAAAATTCATTGTTTTAAATCTTTGACTGCTCATTTTTTTTTTTTTTTTGTAATAAAGTACCAGAAGTTTGCGTGAATGCTTGAATGTATTAGTAGGCAAAGTGTACAAAGTAAAATATAAATTTTGATGTATTAAAATTTGTGAAGGAAAGAGTTTTTGTCTCGTTGTCTCGTTACATCAACTAAAATAAAATAAAAGTAAAGCGGACTTTACTTTTCAATGCGAAACATAATGTAAGTACCTTAGAGTGAGGTTTCTGCAGGACAAAATGATGATGCCACTTCTAAACACTATAAATAGTACAATATCGACTAGCATTAGGAAAAGTACATTTGTTGTATAACCACACTGTCACCAATTAACGTTCGAGTATTTAGTACAATACCACAATGATTCGGCCTAATACTTCATATCTTCTTTTTTAATTGAAGTCTTCTCTAGTGGCCGTTACCCATCATTAAGATACGCAAGTGCGTAAATCTAATCGAAAAATATTTCATCTGAACCAATTTTATTTCAAGAGTATACAGAATGAGATCCAAATCCGCTTGTTGGATGGAGGATTTTCTCTCTTTGATATCAAAGTTCAGATCCATTTTGGTGTCAAAAGTGGCAGAGGAACGTTTAATTTTAACAGCTTTGATGATGCAAGAAGTCGAAAGAAAGGCAGCATTTATAATTTGGGAGTTACTGCAATATTCACATAATGTAATCTTAATGATACATCCGATCAGAATACCAATGCCAAATGCCAACATCAGGGGAGGAGCCAGGGTTTTTTGTGGATTTAATTATTGTTTTTTATTTGTGGGTGTATGAGGGAGAAAAATCGACTCATCATCCCTATATTTAACAGGAGGGGTATAAGGGGACAGGTGCACGTTGGCTTAAGCCAGGATTTTAAATCAGTCAGTTCACAGATAGGCCTACGTGGCATGAGAGGAGGTCTAAGGGGATGGGTCACCCTCCTCCCAGTTGCTTATAAAGAATTGTTTGCCCTTCTTAGTTCCCCAATCATGGTGAAAAATTGACTTTCTTCGACACCGGCACCCATGAACCTAATATAAAAGTTAAAAAGTATTGAAGGAAACTGAGTGCTGTCACGATTATCAAGCGAAGCGCCAGCATTGATTGGCGTGGAGTGTACAGTAATTTTTTTTTTTTTTGGGCTGTTCAAACCCTCCAGATGGCCGGAAACGGCACTCCTCGGGTGTGCCAAAGTGCATGTACCAAGCCTTGAAATAGGGATCTCATGATCTGCAATATCTCAATTAGGCCTAATGAGATACAAATCGACGGTAAATTGCATTGAAAAAATGATAATACGTATCAGGCGGGTTGAGGTGATATAAGAATAATAATGAATTAGTCATCCTGTCTTGTTCATTTACTCTCGGAACAATTGGCAAATAATAGGAGGGGGCGCGCAATGAACTTTCTTTTAGAGCCCACTTTTTTCATTAGTTGATAATGATCCATTTCTGAGCTTGAAAATAAAAATGAAAATTGAGGTAGGCGGTTGAACATTATGTAACGCAACGAAGCGACTCAGAATGCGGTAAGATTTTTCTTGGGGGGGGGGGGGGGCGGACGCTCTGCAAAACATGTGTTTGTTGTATGCATCCATGGTGTAACATTTCCAGCTTGAAAAAAAAATGAGAATGAGAATATTTATAAGTAGTAGAATTTACATACTTTAAGTAGAAGAACTGACATACTTTAAATAGTAATATGACACAATATTGGTTTGCCTTTGCAATAGCTTTAGTTTGCATTAAACCATCACTTTTGGGGATTTTTTTTTAAAGTCAGGATTCTAAATAGGATTAGAAAATAATAGAGCAACATTGTTTCTAGTATCCATGTCATTATTAATACCCAAGGTTTCAATTGAAAATTCGGGAAGGCGCATTGCCAGGGGATTCTGCGTGAAATAAATATGCCGACCGTTCTGCTGCGTATTTCATCCCCAAGTCGCATACTCGTCTACTGTGGATAAGCAACAGGCTCATGTATGGCCAATCAAAGTCTCTAATCAAGGAGTTCCCACCTTTATGAACACCTTGTTTCAATTGTGTTGTTAATCTTATTCGACTTAGTTTGCAATGTCATAAAAAGATCACACATTTGAAGCCCGGCTGGTTCCCACCCCCCCCCCCCCCCTTTTATTTTAGGCCTACCATTTTTCCCCAACTTTCCCTCCTCCTCTGCTCGTTTTTCTTTTGCTCTCTTCTACTTTTCAAATCATCCATCGCGTTCCACAAAATTCTGTGGGGGACATTTCTCCCCCTGGCCGCCCCCCCCCCCCTCCGGCTGGTTACGCGACTGGCCCATATAGAGGCCAACAGCATCGTACCGCATAAAGGAAGCTGAAGTTTATACATAATCCCTTTCTTCATGGACGAGACGAATTCTGATATATAGTTGATAGCTAGACTAACCATGCAACTTGGCAGTATAGCTTTACGTGAACTTCAAGGAC
Source organism: Stichopus chloronotus (assembly GCA_021234535.1). Taxonomy (NCBI): domain Eukaryota; kingdom Metazoa; phylum Echinodermata; class Holothuroidea; order Aspidochirotida; family Stichopodidae; genus Stichopus; species Stichopus chloronotus. Next base: position 26,008,184 of record CM037832.1, on the reverse strand, counting down.
AACTTGACCACTTATGTGAGTTGCTTGCGTAGGCGGACTCTCGGCTGAGTGCATATCACACAAGAAAACTTATACAGTATAGTATATACGGTAGTCAAACGTAGCGGTAAAACACCAATACATACGCCAACGATAGATCTGCTGCTACCTGAACTTCATTTAACGTATGTCTTTATACGTGTTTAAATGTCGCGATAGATCGAGTGTTAATGAAAGTTCACCTACACAGATGATAATGGGTCGTGATGGAGTTGGTTATCTTGGTAAGATGAATCAAAGTGATCAATGCATTGTCTCGCGGGCATACTTAAATGATCACATGCAGGTCATTGAAGACATTACCAAAGCTGACGACGGGAAAGGTAAACAAGTAAATAGCTGCACTACTACTGTAATATGGTCATTACCAGGCACACGAACCTCAGTGAAATTATTTAAAACCGTTTTTCTTTTATCGGACTAAATGAAGTCGTTTATCGCAATAGTTTACACAATCGTTCAGTTTCCTGTTATTTCGAAATCTCCACTTTTCAAACGACGATTCATGACGAGATAAATTGTAAAGAATAAAATACCAACTCTTCGAAGGAAAGACTTTTAACAGTAGGCCTAATTCATACAATACATAATATAAACAATCTTCGTGCGGGGGGGGGGGGGGTGGGCACTGTAGGGAATTTTGAACGTAAATAAAACAAAAAGGTTGGGCTAAGTGATTTGAATAAAATCAGTGTAAAAGGAGATAGGTCGGTTCGATTCTGCCAAACAGACTCTTCTGCATTTATGCGATAGTAACTAATGCGCATATATTTTTCTGATTGACTGGGGTTTATATAAGCTTTCACCTTACAACTAGTTCGAAGTCATTCACTGATTAATGGTAAGAGGCTTCTAGTTACTGCTAAGTGGTTTCATGCAACAACATGGATTACAAGCTCAAGGCTCTGTCCATTTTGCTTTTTTATCAAGATGGAACTCCAATAAACATGGTGCAAGATTGGTTTTCAATGTCGTGAAGAAAGATTTGGCAAGTTTCTACATTAGTATACAAAAAGGAAAAAAGTGCTTTCTTTTCTCTTTTTCTTGTAAAATATCATAACTACAGATGGTTTTGTTTATAATCAAGAATTTAAAGTCTTATTCCCTTTCTCACCGAAGTAACAAACCAAATTACATAAGCCATCCAACACCCCCTCCTTCATGCATGCATGTACCTATAGTTCGAAGACTTTTCTTTTATTTTTTTACGAGCATGTTGTTTATCCTTCATGGACATGTCACTTATAGAAGGCAGTGCTATTTTCCATAAAAATGCCGTCTTTTGAATCATTTCTATTTGTCACGGTTCAATTTACAGAACAGTTTGCAGTCATCGATAGCGCTTTTTCAACATGTCAGGCTACATGTAATTGTCATGTCGTCGTACAAAGATTTCTGGTCATTTTCTCCTGGTCTGAACATTTAGCAGTCATTGCCTCCTTTCAGGATTGGGTACGAAATATTCATTCAGAATTCAGACGTCGTGTTGATTTTTCTTTAAAGTATCTCAAAGCAGTAATCATACGAAGGGGGGGGGGGGGGTCAATGAATTACTCTTCTGGCTGTATATGCTGGATATCTCTGCGTCATTCTTCTACCAAGTCGTTCCTTTTAACGACAGTTTAAACGATAGGCTAAATAAGTATTGAAAAGGTTCCCGACCTCATTCGCATAAGTGGTACTTTTAAAGCTACCATGTACGACGGAACTAGAGAAATCCGGACCTTTACCTGGAGGAAGCGCGCCAGTGGGAAAACGGCGTCAAATTGTCGGCTGCAAGGAAGTTCTTGTGCTGGGGAATGTAGTTTCTAAGTGCGCGCTTAGCAACTGCAAAAGCAATAGTTAAATCAAGCCACGGGCGCATGACACTACGTACCCGTTACAGTACTATGCTGTTGACTGCGACAGTTTCATCAGTTGTAGCATGGTAACAGTCTGATGGTTTCCTCCTCAAAGTTCCAAACATTTGTTTTGTCTTGTATAGACTACTTCTTTCGAACGACTACGGTAACATTGTCATCGTCTGTACATTTTGTTAGGCAGCAAGTTTGGGTGCACTTGAGTTATTATACTCCACGTAGGAATGCAGCATGTGACCCGCCTGGGTTATCATTTTAGTTTCTGTGTAATGATTCTTCAAGCTGCAGCTTAGGATTCCTCGGGACGCAAAAAGACGGTTCATTTTACCACTTCTGATCTTTTGGAAGTCTGTAATTTTGTTGCCAATTCTGAATATGGAAGTGATTGTGCAATATTTCGAGTACTCGAAAGGATATATCCGTTATCTGTATAACGATAAGTGAAATGAAGACCCATTAAATGAAGATAAAACGGTTCTGAATCTAAAGAATATAAGGTTGACTGGGAAAAATTACGATGACGACGTAATTTTCATATCAGAATTTATGGACAAGTTTTGCCTGTTTGCTAAGAAGATTTTAGTTCCCTTAAGTCATTACCTGTAACCTTAGAAGACTTGAAAGCTTTTAAAGTAGACAGACACCTCAGGTTTTTTGTAATTGTTTCCTTGATACATGACATTGTGCTACATGCATTGCTGTAAAAGTTAATACAGTCATTGAAACTAAATTTAGGCCAGTTACTTCTAAATGGCGAGTCATCGTTTGTTGGAGAGAGCTGTAATTTTATCCCTCTCAGCAAAGCGAGTGCCATTTAACACCTATTTACACCTCAATAAGCTATACCTTTCTGGATGACACTGCAATGAATCTGTAGTAATATATATATATATATGTGTGTGTGTGTGTGTGTGCGTGTTGGTGTGTGCGTGTTGGTGTGTGCGTGTTGGTGTGTGCGTGGGCGCGCGCCCTTGTTTTCGGGTAGGATTGAGGACCGAAACAATACATTTTAGGTCCTCTGTAGAAAATTCAATAGATTTCTCCTGTCCTCTCAAGATTAACAACAGTCTATTGTTAAGGTTAGGGTTGAGGAAGAAAAAACGAAAGAAAGCACAATGAGGTCCTCGGAATGAATGGAAAACAAAGTTGTGTGTGTTAATATATATCATCAAACAGTTCGCAGATCTATTCACAAAGGATGCATATCATCCCATTTTGTATTATGTAGTACACATAGCACTTCTAGCACGTACTTTGCATTATCAGTACACTAACCTACACGACGAAACCATGATTGCAATCGGTTTAACGAGAACACGCAAACGAAATGTTAAAGGCAGGAAGGGAAACGGACACTTGGAATCGCTGTCGATTTATGACAGAACAAGTTGTGTGCATCCATCTCTGTATTTATCACGTACGGTAAATTATTAAAACCGGCATTGTTTGAAATACGTATTAACCTTCTTTTCAATATTTAAAATGCAACTTGAGGAATCAGTCTCTCACCAACGGATTTGAATCGCCTCAAATCACGTATTAAAGAGATATACCGTCAATCGGGTTGCAGGTGACTGTTGATTATACGAAAAAGCTCGAGACCTTTCCTTCTTTTTATGTTTATTTTATCTGTTTGCATGGGCTGGTGATACCAAAGGCCTAGCATATTTGTCAATGTATCCGGCGGTTATGACTTTTTAAGTTTTTAAATTACTTACCTTCGTTCCTAGATGGACATTAATTTCTGGTGACGATCTTTGCTGCAGGACACTCAACAGGTAGTCCTGGAAAATACCGATTCTGGTGTAAAATCGATCTTTCTCCCAGCAGCCTTCAAGGTTATCAAAATCCACACCCAATTTCCTCATGAAACTGACTGAACGGCCGTCTAACATGATCTGGTGGGATCGACCCATCAATTGGGCCCTCGTCCGTTCCTCGTACATGACGATTTTCGAGGCCACGTTGCTCTGCGCCGCCAATATGGCGGCAGTCAATCCAACTGGGCCCGAACCTACGATGTATACATCAAGCTTTCCTCTCCATTTTCTGACAATGTCGTAGGAACTCTTGCAGATCACGAAACAGCAAACTACAAAGAATGTAACCAGCAAGGTCTCACCGGCAGCCGCGGTCTTCATGCCAATATTGTCCGCCGCCATGTTCCCATCACCTCCGACTGCGCCGCCGGCCTCTTTCATCGAAAGATAAACACTCTCGTTGAACGCTACTTCAGATGCTAATGGCGAGGCAGCTAAGTTCATCATTCAAGACACAGAAACTACGGCAGAGTTGATTAGAATGCTGTCTGCAGAGCAAACAAGAAGAAAGAAAAAAAAATACTAGCTCATTAAATCTGCTTTCTCTCTATAAGGGGAAAAAAAGCAACTTGTTCACAGCACGAAAAGATAAAGATCGAACTGTTTGTTTTCTGTTGTTTCAATAGGAAGTACTTGATACTATTCTGGAATGACTTTTTTTTTCTTCTTGCAATTCAAACACAGCCAATTTAGCCAAATTCCTCGATTGGGGAGTAAATGAAGAAGTTAGCCACAGAGGAAATTACATAACTAGTTGCGTTATAGCATGACATAGTTATTGGTGCAAGAATATCACTATCAACTACACGGCATGTATATACACGAATATATGCTGGTATACATCGAGAGAAATCGCCCCATTGGTAAGTGTGAGACAACCCCGGCGGGAATAATGGATTACATAGGTACTTTTTAAGTGAACCTTGCTTTGAAATGCGGACAGATTTACTTGCCAGCAGGGAGGTATGAAGTGTGCCGTCAAAATGGTGAATGATTGATATATGAAACCATGACTTTGAAATTCACTATGCGAGGTTGAGAGGGAGTTTTGACGGGATTTTAAGAGTTCGTCGTCAGACAAAAGAGAAGAGGACAGCGCAAGCCTACACCAACTTCAGAGTGTATGTTATATAGTTCTCAAAGTTTTTGCTACCACGGACCCTGGCATAACAGAGGGAGTGCAATTTTTTAGGGATATGAATAACTAACAACCCCAGTCGGAGAAATGTGACAGATGGTAACATATGGGATCAAACCGGCTTGGTGTTGCATGGCATAGCACCGCAAATCATGCACACTCCCACTTCATAGCATGACCTAACGTAAACATGACGAGGTATACATGTTGTGGAAGGTATATCCCTGTTAAGGGAAGAGGGTGTTATTCATACTGCACTGCACCTTAAGAATATCAGTCTCGCCCAACCTCCCAGTGCCCTCCCCGACTCCCTCTGACACTTATGGTATTCAGATGGATAGCAAAATGTTTAATTCATCTGGAAGTTTCTTATTTTAACTTTTCTGGAAATATTAGAAATTTAAGCATAATTTACTGCATAATATCCACCACTTCTACAAGTCAGAAGGTCAGATATTAGAACAAAACAAAAACATATGCGAGGAAAGGTTTAGAATTCCCATTTGGTATGCGACTTTGGGGTAATCGCTTTGATACGATTACACGTACTTATACGATTACACTCAGACGATTACACTTAGACGATTACACCCACTCGTGCTAATCTGTAAATCGAGAAATGTCAACTTCCCCAGCTGGGAGACGATGCTTAAAAAAGGATTCAACGAGAATTGATGACGTAAGGAGATGAAGCCCGTGAATGATTTAATAATATTCAAATACTTTGATACTGGAAATGGTTTAATGCCGTCGGTTACGATGTGTTGTCTATCTACTTATGTATCTCATATACATTTCAATTTTATATACCTGACAATTTCAATTTTTATGTAAATGATAACGTTAATTTTTTTGTAAATATTTATATCAATAATGATAAATAATAAGCTTTATGTAAATAATAGAATTAATATGAAATTAATACTGCACTTATTCTTTTACTATGTTAATATATACATCAAAGGGAGTTTATATAGCTCCCACGTACGTGTATCTCACCTTTATTGACATTCATCTAATGCAACATTTGGTGTAAAGTCACAGTCCAAAGTAATATGAACGAACAGAGACTGCTCTTACTATCACGCGATGTCAGTCGTGCTGTATAAGATACAGTCCAGCAGAAAATTGCAGTACCCGGGCTATGTATACCTTTATAGTTTTGGAGTTACACAAACGGCAACTACCCCTGACGGAACAACCAGCAGGTACCGTTTAAACTAACAAACAGTGAGCTCTCTTTTCAAATCTGTGCACAGACCTGCGGGCGCAGGTGTGATGATTCAATTGTTCGCAATCAATACATTCAAGTTTTGTCAATTAAAATATTCGCGCAAGTGTCTCGTGAAGGTTGACAGAAACAACCGTCGTTCCAAGGATACCTGTGAAGGATTTAAAGTGCGTGTTGCTTACATGTCTGGAAAGTGTCTTTTCAAAACGCTCTCTACATAAAAGTTACTGTTTGTACCATATAAGAACACATTCTTTGTATGTGTAGTTTGGTGATCATCAGCCTTCATGTATATGAATAGTCCTGTCCAAGGGAGGGGGGATTCAAAACTTTGAGAAAAAGGATGGCGCGGCGAATCATTAGGACAGAACAAGACATTATAAACTGACCTACGTTTAGGCCACTCCTATACTTGAAAGAGTGTGGGGTAAAGTTGGGGAGAGTTGGGGAGGGGTTGTGGGTGGAGATATTGAAATCCGGAAGGGAACCACGAACTAATGTGATTATAATCAGTTTACCTGCTTGATCTTTACAAAGACGCTTCTGGACAATAGGTTTTCAGAATCAGCAAAATAAGGTTTTATTGATTAGTTACCTGAATTGTCTTAATTTTCCGGAACGAATTTTCCAGACGAATAGACACAGAGACAGACATCCACAGACAGACAGACAGACATACATACAGAATGAAAAACAGAGAGAGCGACAGATAGAGAGAACACAAAGTGTTGTTGAGAAGTGACCAAAAAAAGTACAGGCTGACGGCAGATAGAGGGAGAATGAGAACGCGGAAGACAAGTATATACTAGTACATGCAAACAGGTAGACATACAGGCAGAAAAAAGGAGACCATTAAATATCGAGTGAACGATCCGAAAGCACTAAATGTATAACCACGTCTTCATATGGGACATAGACGGACAGTGCCCAGTAACTCCCTTTAGCAGTAATGTCCATGGGACCTAATAATAATTATCTTTGGTTGTTCAGACTTACATAAGGACTGTAAATGAGGCTAATATCTGATTGGACCATAGGCGATACCCTAGACGTTACATTAACCTCACATTCGTGACTGGATTTAAGTACTATGTTTTGACTGCAGGGCAGACAGTTTAAGTGTCAATAAAATTATTGAACTATGCAAGGAAATGAGTGGTACTTTCAACGTTTATACCAGTGGCTGAGCTGTTGCCTCTTTTAGCCTACATGAAAAAAAAAGTTTCTCTCGGACAACGCCCGATTATTCCTCTTGACGTAATCTGTAAAGACAGCCCATATGTATATATCACGTGACATATATACGTCACATGATAACAGGAAACAGTGGCACTGCAACGTCGAGCGCTTTAAAGCTTATAAATATCTATATATAAAAAAAAAGAAATTCTGCCGGACCAAAGAACCTCTCGCAGTGACATGGAATCCTGACTGAAGAAGATGAAGAGGAAATTGATAAGAATGCAAAGTCTCGTCTTCCATCAGCCAAGAAAGAGCCAAGAGGAGATGATGTACAGCAGACAGGATTCACTTAATTGCGAGTCAGGATGCGTTAGCACAAACGGCGGAGCATCTCAAAAAGGTTTGGTACTTTTGGTTGCAACTGACCAAAGAGTGACGGCAAGAAGAGTAGTCATGGAAACCAACATGAATTGGAGAAATCGTTTAAGGAGATAAATTGCGTTAAACGAGATGATCCAATCGACACGTGATCTGCCGTAACTATAATCAAGGAAATTTCTGAAACCTCACAATCACTCAGAAGAGATCACTCCATATTGTGTATACATGTATGCTCTCAATAAAGAAAATTTTATGTACCTTTTTTCATTCACGTTGTATAAACTGGTAATTTGTCATTTGCGGTGCATAAACTGGTAATATCCATCGTGTGAAACACATTCACCACATATTTGCATATCTTGCAATACAATATTAGGTCTTCTTATCGGAATGAACCCAAATAAACCTTAAGTGGATAAACTAAACATAAATTGATTAGAAGAAAATACCAGCAAAAAAGACAGACAGACCTGTGTGTTCTACAAGCAGGTAGGCTGGATGTAAGAAGAATCACTATACCTTGACAATTTAATATCAGTTTCGATAGACAATCCAAAATGGCGACTGTCGTTAGCCTTTACTGTACGTGAATTACCGTTATCGTTTCGATCATTTTTAATTTGAAGAAATTATGATGAACTATACACGCACACATTACATAGAGACCAATCGACATGCTATCTGAGTGTGAGTGAAGTGCTACAAGAGTATTTTTTGCCGGTTGACTGTCATTGGCAAGAGACACAGAGACGTTCGCATAAGAGGTTCATCGTATGATGATAGCCTGCGATGATAATGACGCTTATCATGATGATGGGATATGATAACGATGACCAAATGATGATAACGACGATGCATGATAATAACGGTAACGATAAAGATAGTGATGGTAATCATAACGCTGATCTTGATAACGATAATGACAATGACGATAACTATAATCATGATAATGATAATGATGACGATGATACGGATCACGAGTGCTGGTATTTTAATTGAAGAAAGTCCGGAGTTTTCATTGGCAAGAAAAACAAACATGCTTATGATGGCGATGTTTATAAATGACATTTCTTCCGATAGAAATACACGTGTCTTTCAAGTTCCTGTACCTACTATTTGATCTTACGAGACAAACCGCTGTGTAATCAGCATATTTTTCCTTTTTTTTTTTTTTTTGGCCTAGAGACATTGCGACCAAACGTCATTTTTTTCTTTGTCCAGATCGATCATGATTGTTGCCTTTCCTTCTTATCACCTTTGCCTGGTACTTACAATGATCTGTAGTTTGAGTTCCACTCCATCACCATCATCATCATTATCTTCATCATCTTCCAAACCTCTGCCGTTTTAATTTCTTTCTCATTCTCTTTTAATATGCAATACACTCAGAGGGATGTTTTATTGGTTATACGTTTATTACTCTGTCGCTTAAAGACTTTTGACAATTTGAGAGAAAAAAAAAGATGAAATAGTTTAAAAGCTTACGCATCTCTAAGAGCTTAATACCTCCCCTCCCCCCCCCCCCCCCACCTTCCGTCAGAGATTTTTTGCCCGCTAATAGGAGCAAATTTAGCATAAATGAAGACACGGTCCATTTTTTAGTCAAGATGCAAGTCATCGAGTCTACAAATTACTTGCCACTCAGTTTTGAGTGGGTGAATTTAGTCTTGTATATTTGTAGGCTTTTGGGTTTTCTTTATGTCTCGAATATTTTATAGTTTCATGTAGTAACCGACGTTCAACGCTACAAGGAACTTGAAAAGGTCCATTCCGCTTGTCATACTAACGTAAGTGAGTCACATAACTTTAAATAAGGCATGCGGATGCCTAACGTTTTAGTAACGTTTTAAAGGATGGTTTCCCAGATATAAGGGAAATCGCTAGAGGGGGACGTATTCAGGATTTATAGGTACACAAAGGAACACTCTTGCCAGGTCGAGCGTTTCATGTACCACGTGTTCATTTAGGTTGGACCTGCAACGAACTTATTTTTTCATCATGTGGTATAGGGTGGACCTGTGGGCCAGTCTCACTACATGGTAATATACTCTCTAAAGGAAAAGAGTGAAATTCACTCAAACAAAAGTGTGTACATGATCCAATAGTAAGATTGAATTTAACCCATGTCACATCAAAAGAGCGATATTTCACTCCTCGTGTACGAACTATCCCTCCATTTAGAGTAAATTTCACTCCGATTACTCAATGAGTGAAATTCCCTTTTACGAAGAGTGGGTCATGCACACACTCCTCTTGAGTGAATTTCACTCTTTTGTTTTTAGAGGTATACATTGGAATACAATTCATCACATGCATGTAGTACCTCCAGCAACATGTGAACAGGACATCAGTCACAGAATGATTCATCAAATGAAGATAGTCGGACACTTTGATCATCATCAGCTGGATGGAGGACGACAAGAACCCTGATGAACCCCAAACTCCAGAAACTTTACATAAATCTCCTGGGGTGCTACATTGTCAATGTGATTTCACTGCACCCTGTTGGACAGATTTTGTCTGTTATGACAAACCACTGATCATTGAGAAAACGCGGTCTACACTTTTGCATGAAAGCTTCTAGCAAAATGTAGACATACATGCAATCACGTATGATGTCATGTGTTATGACATAAGCAAATGTAACGATTTGGTATTATAGTATAGCCTAGTGGATTTCGTCTTCCTTACCCAAATACGAAATATTCACGTAAGTTTGATTATATGAGGGTTATAGGAAGAAACGATGTTTGTTGTCAGAATAAATGTTACTGTGGAGGACCTTTATGGAAACCTTCAGCAGTCTACCTAACTTTGGTAAACGTTGGCCCGATAGTAACCGTTGGTCGCGGTATATTAATCTTCTTGGTAAACGTATATATGTCCCAGCAAAGCTGCGACAGACGGTGTGATGTAATTATCTACTGTCGCCTCTAAACATGTGAATTTAATTAATATCATAGTAAAATTCTAGAGTAATATTTAACCTGCAGGGAATTAATAGTGGATATTCAAATATTATATTACGATGGTTGCCCTTTTCAAAAAAAAAGAAGAAAAAAACGTTTCTAGCGATCTTAACCTTCACGATATAAAAAGGAAAACTTAACCGGAGATGCGTCTCGTCTGCTAGTGATTAAATCTGTAATGAGAAACATATACACCAACTCCCAGTGTTTATTAGTGTTAAGTCGAGCGAAAATAAATTTTAGCGACTGGGACTGACAAAAAGGCAAAAAAAGAGAATGTAAACGCAAAAGGAAAATGGGCATTCCGTATCGATCATAATATAATACGAAGGTCACGAACACGTATGGCCAAAACGTGTAATTTGTCCCTTAATCCACGGCATACCTATCTAGGAGTACCAAACCAGCTGGTCGTTTTCTGGATGTGACTACGTCGTGATAGTATAGTCGAACTATAAACTGTGCTTGCCGAATTTAAGTGTTTTTTTTTTTTTTTTGTAGTCAACTTCTCACACCAGCCTGTAATTAAATACCTTGATATTTGCTCCGAGGGTGCATCGGTTACGTTCATAAACATGACAAGGCTGTCCTCGGGTCAAGAAACGTATCAGAGCTTGGTAATCCCCGGTGTCCGCGTGATAAACTGATAACAACCGTCAAAATTAACGTTTTCACGGGTTGCGATTTTTGCAAACCGTGGAAAACCATGAACTTTCGTTGCCAGATATGCATGTGCGTCACACAAACGCACTTGAAAATATTACACATAGGTCTATTGCAATGCTTTTTGTTAACCCACAAGACAATCATACTTCTATACAGAGATGATATTGAGCAGTTGAGCGAGCAGTAATTAATCACCTCATCACGTGAGGTTTCATGAATTAAAACAAACAAAAAGCGATATTTTTTTTTTCCACCGGGCTCTGAGTTGTTCTCTTGGTTACCATAAAGAGTAATTATTCCGGGTGTTTGTCTTTCAGTATATTATGTAGTTCCGCCTTGGGGGGGGGGGAATTTATTCTTTGTTGTTGTTTGAAATTTATGTTTGCTCTTATTTAGGGTACTTATTAGACACTCCGTGTTCAATGAAACCGGCAGGTAATAATCTGTATACCTTCCATGCCGTAGAAAAAGCCTCATTTATGTGAGTATTCCAAATGGTAGTCTTTGAGAGATATCAGACAGCACTAAAAACAAAGAGTTTTCTTTTCCCTGGAAATGCCAAGGAACACGTATTTAAATCCCAGTCAATAAATCGTCATGTTTACATATAGGCATTAAGTTATTTGTTTGTTGATAAGCCTGGTGGTACCTGCAACATATACTGGGTCTAATGAAGTACCACTTTAAAATCTCTCTTAGTCATCGAGATCGTTTTCCGTTACACGAAAATAATAAATATAAAATAATTATAAACAAGAGAACTGAGTAATATGTAAATAGTTTAGGGTTGATCGTAGATTTATCGTGGTTGCCATGGCAGTATTTCGCGGCAAACAGATCAGACACTAACAGAAATTTGTACTTGACCGTAAACGTCCTGGCAAACGTCTCGGCTTTGCTTGTGTTTGATAATGAATTTGGAAGATATACAAAACATACAAAAGGAGAGCAAGTAAAACTTAATGTTGCCCTGCAGTTTCTTTCGACAGCTTCTTCAAATCTCCAACAAACTGCTGTCAGGTTGGTGTCGAACCTTGTACCAGAAATGCAACACTCAGTTGTTCGTTGTTTACCGCTTACATAGCTTTTGTTGTAACACTTCAACATGTCTTCACACAAGTATTGCCAGGCAATATTCAAAATATTCTAGTAAAGTCCATAATAATATGAAACTACATGTCAACAATTTTCAATCTGCTCAGAGTCTTCGTGTATAGATACAGATCATTTGATCATTTTTATCTCATCGCCCTATAGGGGCTAGATGAGATATTGCAGTCACTTGGCTAGTGGAGCTGTATATTGTACTGTGCACCCATGGGAGAATGGTTGCCAAGGAAACGCTTGGATTAGATGAGTAGCGTCACCCCAGGGGTACCCCATGGTAGAGTGACCATGGGCACAGGAGGGTCCTGTTGGGTGGTATAAATGTAAACGTGTCTGTGTCAATGTGTGTGGGTGCGTGTGTGTGCACCCGTTAAGGGCGCCTATTGGGGACATGGACTTTTCTTCACGTAAACGGTGATATCCCCACTTTGCACACGATGTCCCCACTTTGCTGATTTAAGACTTGTATGTATCCCCGATTCACGCCCAAAACGAAATTGTGTGTATAATGTTTTACACACATACACCCCTATACACAGGAATAAATCCATAGAGCAGGTAATTGGGGAAAACGTCAGATTGAGCTATAAACTTGAGGGTGCATATCTGAAACCCCAATTTGCATTATGTTAAAATATCCAGAGACGGGGATATCCCCGTTTTTTAGCATATCCCCGGTTGCAAGCCTAATTTCTCGTGTGTGTCCCCAATCGGCGCCCATTACAAACCCACGCGCGTGTGCGTGTGTGTGTGTGGGTCCGAACCTGTCCAAATTGTGGTTTTTCCAGAATAGTTTGAAAAGGGTATGAGTGATTCAAGTTGAAACTTGGTTAGGTTGTGCATGATGCCAATATGTGCAAGATGTATTAGTTGCATGGTAAATCGAGTCAAATTTGCTGATTTTTTAGAAAAAAAAAGCCTATTTTGCCCCCAAATTGCTATTTCCAGCATATCTTGAGAAGTACTTGAGCATTTAATGCAAAATTTTGCAAAAACTTACCTGAGAATGAAACCTTTCAAGGTATATCACTTTGGTAGTAAAGAGAGTAAACTTTGCTGATTTTTTAAAAAAAAAGAAGCAAATTTTGCCCCAACATTTGTATTTCCAGCATATAGTACACCTATCAACTTAAATTTTTGAAAGTACTTACCTCAGAACACATTGTTCAACATAATATTACTTTAATGGTAAATCGAGTCAAATTTGCTAATTTTTTCGAAAAAAGGCCAATTTTTCCCCAGAATTGCTATTTCCAGCATGTCGTGAGAAGTATTTGAGCATTTAATGCACAATTTTGCAAAAACTTACATAGGAATGAAATATTCAAGGTATAGCACTTTTGTAGTAAAGAGAGTGAAAGTTGCTGATTTTTGAGAGGAAAAGCCAATTTTGCCCCAAAATTTGTATTTCCAGCAAATCTTGAGAACTATTAAACTAATTAACTTGAAGTTTTGTAAGGACTTAGCAACAAACTATTACAAATTCCCATGTGCAGGCCCTGTATTGAAATCAATCTGCATGTTGGTGATGAGATACGCAACTCCGTGGATTGCCCTCTTGTTTTTTTTCTTCTTTTTTTTTTGAATACGCCGACGGAGACTATGAAGTAAAAGTCGCACAGAAACAAGAGACAACAAAACTTTTGTGCGACTTGCACGTCATCATGTCGTGATTATGAATTTTTCATCAGGCTGTCTCGGACGTTTTTTTTTATCGTAATGCGTTACTATTTCAGTTTATTTGTGGACCAAGAGGGTGTTACTATTACAGGAAAATGGTGTTGCGTGGTCATTATTGAATATTCTCCGTTTGTGACATGTAGTTTGGGATGGTCTAGAACATCCTTTTAAAACAGATGATAACCTTACACCGATTCTGACACCGATTCTGCATTCGCCGTAACCCACAAGTGGACTAGCGCCTCCTTCCCAAACTACCACTTCAAAAGTTAGTTGCTGACGTAACTTTCACAATGTATATTATCCGGTTTGTTAATTGTTTAACGTACTTATAAACGTAACATATATTTAATTGACGGATATATCGTTGGGCGGGACTTCATTTGGCAAACAAAGTTCAGTTTCCAAAAATTAAAAAGAGCCATAGAAATCTCACAAAACTTGAACTTTCATGTAAAATTTATCCAGAGGGATTGTTAACTTTGTGTTATCATTCCGAGCTGTAAAGGTTTGTCACTGCACAACTGGGATGAGGCTATTTAATCATTGAAGTAGCTATCTGGTCTTTCACAACCGATAATGTAAAATTCAACCGATAGTGTAAAAACAACAGATAATGTAAATAAATACCGATAATGTAATAACAACCGTTCATGTAAACAAAATTTACCGATAATGAAAAAAATAAGTAAATGAAATAAATGATAATGTAGAAAAGTTTTTACATTATCTTTAAAACGTTTTTCACGTTATCTGTTTAAAGAATTGTTCACATTATCGGTGCTTTTTTTTTACATTATCGTTTCAAAGAATTTTTTAATTTTCGGTATTTTTTTACATTATCGGTTGTTTTTACATTATCGGTATTTGGTTTTACATTATCGGTTGATTTTTACAGTATCGGTTGTAACACTTACGGTCTAGTTCATGTAGGAACCAAACGATTAATGTAGGCCTAGGCCTACATCTTTCACTCCAATGACATCGTACATATGTTCATAAGGATAAAATCAAGTTGCTGATTAAAACATAGACAGTCAGATGTAAAAAATCTCTGAGAAATTCTTTTCAGCACGCTCCAATAACAGAAAATATTAATAAGAGCTCCGATCATTGAGATCTGTCCAAATTTTGTCAAACTACAGTTTGCCCTAACTGGACTCAAATAAGAAGGAAAAAAATTTAGAAATTTAATCTTTCCCTGCATGAAGGAAACTGAGTGTCATGAAAGACAAGAGGTAAAAGAAATAAAAGTTTTAACTATCTTTCGACGACTTAATAGGTTCGGAGGGCCGTTGGCCTTTACTAATTGTGTAATAATATTATCGAGTGCCCCACTAATAAGTGCCGATAATTAGAAAGTTCTCCGTGATACGTGAAACCCCCATGGATATATATATATATAGTTGGATTTGAAAAATATGTCACGATTTGCCCAATTTTGAATTGAGGAGCCTATTGATCTCTTGTCCTTTAACGCTTCTTGAGCCTCCAACACTCGTCACCAACTGTCCTCAGTTTTCACTAAGATCAAGAGAAATGGCTAGGAGATTTGGCTTTGATTTCTTTCTTTTTTTTTGGCCTCTCATGACTTCAAATGCACTTTTGACCTACTTTTTCATGGCATCATTTAACGAGGTCTCTTACTTGGACAACATCTTGGACAACTTCTTATATCTTCTGTTATAATCGCGGCAGCAGACAGCTTTGCAAGCGTTTTACATTACAAATAAAACATAAAAAAGAATCGAATACTTACGATAAATTCCCCCACCCATCCTTCGACACTCTCACTTCCACTCGCTATCCATGGTTCGTTAATGTAACTTTTAAATGTCTTGTTTTAGATCTGCTCAGTTAATGATTTTTCGGAGTCCCAATGGTCTTGTAATTCAGGCTGCAAAAGTAAACCATCTATCCTGTTCTTTCCACGAGATAAATGTATTCCTTTGTTGACCCCAGATGACCTTTGACAGATTTCGACAAAAGTAGAAGAAATCCCAAAAGAACAGACCTAGTATTCTGGGTGATGGGGTGCACTAATTCAGGTGGTTTGATAAAGTAAGACTGAAGAATAAATGTAAATGCAAATGTTCCCTGCTAATTTTCAACCTACACTTGTGAGCGCTCCTAAACTGTTGTTTAGATCGCTTTCGGGTATGAATTTATCAATAATTGAGCAAGAAAGAAAGTAGGACGATTTAAAGGATACAACTCCAGCTGCGACCCAAGCAAGCTTGCTTAGCTCATGACTTAAAAAACTTGCCAGAAGACGCCTGCACTTTGGTGCTATAAACACGAGTTCATTTGTGAAGCCATTTTGGAACTCTCCCACAGTCAGCGCAATTCCTTTCTAGATCATAAAGTATGGAGCAGTGTCATATTGGAGCAACACAGGGGTTACTGAACTCTGAAATGACGAAATGCCAACTATGAAATGGAGAATAATTGTACGCAAAATGTGAAGAAAGCACAGGCATTCTGGTAAACATAAAGTATTCTAAAATATACGCACATTTTTATTTCCACCGGCCCTTCACGTGGCTTAACATGTCACATCTGACTCATATAATGCTATATACAGAGGGTGATTGTCCAGACGTAGATTTGGTATAAATATCTGATCCAACCATATATCGTTTGGAAAGTGAAACCCTTCAATGGATCAGAGACAGTGCCAGAACATTCACTGTTTTGATCCTCGATGTAAAAAAAAAGAATCCTACCAGCTGACCTGTAAAACGCTATGTCTGTTTTCTGTAATTGTAATTCGGGCTTTGAAAATTTGTTAGCATTGTTTTTCAGGTACTTGAATGAAAAATTTTATTTTATGAGACTAAGCAATCACAAGCAAGTATTCGGGAGGCCAAGTGGCTTATTTATTTCAAGTTGACGTCGGGTGACCACCAACTCAACCAACGTGGATCAAAATTTGATTTTTTTTTTTCTTCACAAGGTCAGATCAGATGGGAATACCCACAATTACCCATCTCACTGTGCCTCGGCAGGAAATCGAGCTCCGAACCTCCCGATCGCAAGGTTCCTTCGCTTCAAATGCCGCTCCTTTACCCACTCGAGGCCACAACACAATAACTGAATTTGAAAAAAATAAAAACAAAAAGATTGCAGAGGAACCGATATTTGCCAAGCCTCTCTCTTTTTGCCGCAGCTTTGCATCGTGATATTTGCACGTCACAGATATATTTACATCCCAGAAATCCAGGTACGGGTTCGCACATTAGAGAAAAACTCCTAAATGAGGATCACCTTCACATCTCAGAATGTGTAACCCCCCCCCCCCCATGTTCAAGAGGACATCACGGTGGCCTTTGGTCTATATGACATGAAAACTTAATGGAAGGGAAGTAATTAATGATTCTGGCATTTATGGAATAAAAACAACCAAATTAATTGGAAAATTATTTTTTTTTGTCGGTTGATAAATTAGCTCTCGTTTGTTCAATCACCGTTAGACGCGACACATGTAAAAACGAGAGACTGAAATTGCATATACAGTATGTGCATCGAAGTTGGATGTACATTTAAAATCCATGCAAGCTATCGTCACATAATTGCACTGACCTATTTACGGATTTATTTTTATTACTTAGCATCACATTGATCCGTCGAAAGCGATATCGTAGCTACTGTATGTCCCCATCTGTATGAATGATTATACGTGATGATAACCAAAACCTGACCAAAAGGTCTAACATGCATAATCACTAAAATAACAATGTTTCTTAACTCTTTCAAAGCTGTGCTAGATGCATTAGTGGAGACATATTGTTTTGAGATATCAAGATTATAGATCACATATCTACGTGTAGAAACACCTTTGCTGTTAAACAGGCAGTGCAGTAGTTCAGTCATCTCTGGGTAAGATTAACGCACGCCTTATGAAGGTCTACTTTCCGTACGGTATGACAACTGTCCTGTTTTACATCATCGTTACCTCAGGTAGCACAAGTACACCGAAAGGAACAATACATTTCAACTTTACATATACGTAGGACTGCATGCCTACCGTGTGTTTTGTTGTTTTGTAGGTTCGTATCGTACGTGCTTTTGACCACATCTAACCACGATGAAACCACTGTAACGTAGGCATTACGTGATGCACGTTGGATATTAATGCATTTAGCGAAAAGACAACAGGAAGTGATTTGAATCCAGTTAACATAAATTAGTGTAACACTCCATAATAATCGGTGAACCTTTAACATGTTGCACAAAAAAAAATGGTGTCTTTGCAGACGGGTATACTTTTACAGTTCGGATGCTACGATCCATGTCGTAACAGCTTAACAAAATGCAACAAGTTGCATTTTTTTGGTAGAAAACTGTTGCTTCTTGGACCAATTATAAGCTGTTGCATCTTGGTCCAACTTTATAGTTGTTGCATTTTGGGGCAGAAATTTGTTACATTTTGAATCAAGTTGCTTCACTTTGGTCACATGTTACAAAATTGGTCGTAACACGGGAACAGTTACTGCATTCAAAATAACTAGATTGTCTGCGACACGGTATACCGTTGTGAGATGAAGATGAGAAAGTGACATGTACGCTCACATGATATTCCGACGGAGCACCCCCGTACGCTACTATGGTCCGAAATAAATGTACTATTTCTCTTTACTTTTACACACGTTGCTGTGAGCAACGTTCAGAGCACTTTTCTGCGAGTTTGACCGGACAACTCCTCCGGACAATTTCCCCTGACGAAATACCCCCTCGACAACCTTCCCCTTCCCTTCCCTGACTATTCCTTCAGGGATAGAGACGTAAGGAAAGAGTCCGTTGATTTGTCAGGGGGAACCGTCTGCCGGTATCTACTGTACTAATTAGAGCACCTGATTACATTGTTTTAGCTACAAATAGAGTGACGTAAACTCTCCTAGATCCTTTCACTACAGTGAGGTAGGTTTCATTGTGTTGTGGTATATTTCGTTCCCCCATGTCTGTAGCATAAAGTAATTTAGTCGCATGTGTGTCACTATTTCACAACGTATACCAACCGCATGATACCAGTTGTGTTCTAAAATATTCAAGAACTTGCACAGTTCTCGTAATATTGTGTAATAAGTAGAGCAATTTGCAATTCTGCCAAACGGTGAGTTTGTAAACGGCGACAGTTTCATGAAATTCCATGTCATGTGCCTCTTTAGCGGGCAGAGTTATGGGAAGAAGACCGTTCTTTAATGCAGCCAATGAGTTTTCTGCTGGGAATGAATTTGTTGATCTAGCCAACACATATCAAAAAAAATAATAATCTGATGTATTATGGATTAATTCAATTAAATTTCTTGGCATGCACCATGTTTTTCAGCGTCCGTTCGAATCATCACACTCAAAACATTATGTAGTCACATTAACCAAGTTTGATTTGCTCCCTGTCGTGAATACTAAACTACAGACTCTTACTAATGTCTGCAGAAAAAAAAAAGTAGGACGTCTTGTATCTGGAGCACCAGAAGTGGGACTTACAACCTTCATTCACGGTAAACTTGGTGTCGAATCTATGTTGTTCGGTTACAGGTTGTTTATATTCAGCGGAATTGTAAAGTTACGGATGTATTAACAATTCAAAGGCCTTTCCGGCTTTTCAAGTTTAGTAAGATAAATAAGAAATTGTGTCGATTATTGGTACCGAACTGACTCACGGAAATTAAAGCCTGATGCCTACTTTCATTTCGCTATAATGAGTGACATTATCAGACAAGTGGGATTTTCTTTTATTTTGGGTGCAAGAAAAGTTTCAAGTGCCGAGGAAGACTCCTTTTTCACACATATACATTTATCACTCATGATCGATTGAAACATATCCCTAAGTGGGTCACTCTTTTAGTATAGAAGGAAGAAAGTGGAACATACAGTTTGAAGACTGAAATGAGATCTCAGATAACTTGTTTTGATTATTCTATTTTATTATTATTTTGTTTCAGCTCTATCTTGAAGGGGTTATACTCTTTTATAACTCCTTATTTTCTCATAGCCATTCCAATGAAACAACAACTCGGTAAAGAAGAGAGTAAGACTAGTAAAATTGTAAACAAAACAGCAAAAAAATTCTTCAAATTGTAGCCTAAAAACACCAATCAAAAGACAAAAATGTATACAAAGTAACGGATAGCACAATATAAGAATACGTCAACGGATCAATATTTCCGCAGTAAAGTATTTACTGTTTTTACATCTGAATAATCAGAAACCGTTCGGGAGATACATGTAGACTTGCTCAGGACAAATCGAACCAGTTTTGTCTAACGTGATACCAAGCTTAAAATGGTTGAATCTTCGGTTTTAATCTAGCAGTCATTTATGATGCATGCTGATCAAATTTAATCAAACTGTCAAGATGTGCTTATAAGCTGTTGATGTGGAATCGTTTTAGAAAAATGATTTAGTCTAATGCTTTACTCAAAATTGTTCAAGTTTTGTAACCCGAACGGCCTCCACAAAAATTTAATGTTGTTGTTTGTTTGAGGCCTTTTGATTTGATATAATCTCATCATCGGTAAAGATAACGCACGTAATTACGGAAATGGTGAAAGTCAAATTCTCAAAGTCTATTTTGTTTTGTTGTTGTTGTTTTTGTTGCTCGAGGCTATGAGCCTCACACTTCAAGTTCCAGGCTCTTTCATACGTTGTTGTTGATTTCTTTTTAAGGTTTCTTGTTGATTGGTTGTGAAGACCTCAGAAATTAAACGAAAAGACTTCATCCGTTACGTCATGTATACGAAGTGGGCTATATTCAATTCGAAAACAGCGGATCATGAAAATTGAAAGAACACAAACAAGTGCGGGTGCAAAGAACTGATACCTTCGAAAAGGAATCTCTTCCACGAGACAGTGGATTGGTTTGAGTGCTAACGATAACGAAGTGAGCACGGGAAAAGTGATGGAAAGGACAATTAAGAAATGGATACAACGGTGACGGTGAAAGCGATGGAAAAGACAATTACGAAATGGATACAACGGTGACGCAGAAGCAACTTAACGTAATGACCAGTGACATAATTATGACGATGATACTGGTAATCCGTTATCATCAGGTTTTCAGCTGTTTTCATGACTTATTTGTATCAGTAAGACCATGCAAATAACGAAGCAAACGTGACGTCATAGCTACCCTTTCTGGTGTGAGGTAGCTTAGGTATTCCCTTCCCCCTTTTCAATCTGTTTTTAAATTTCATTTTCAGGATCGAGTACATGTATATGTGAGACTGAAAGGTTATTTTAGGCTATATTCATACATAGTCTTACCTGTGATAAAATTATTGTTAGGCTGAAACAGACGACAGAATGCAATAAATAAAGGAAAAAAAAAACATTTTCAAGTGTGAAACACACGACAGAATGAGAAAATATTTTCAACGGTCAGGTATGATGTTTCTCCTTCAGTTTCGTTCATAAATGCCGTTTCGTTCATATATAAGTACCCACCGACTGAGACTTTAGTAACCTCAAAACGTCTACTAAACGTCAGGTTTCCATAACGACATTTTGAAAATGTCAAGTTGTGTGACCCCATTTTTAGCAGCCTTAGATCAAGGATTAAGTATGGCATATTGCACAAGTTTCTTTTTTTTTATGTCGATTAGTGAATGATCGTTTACACAGAGTCACCCAGGTTAATGTAATTTAAACATACATAACGTCTGCTAGTAATATCCGCAGTCATTTTTCGCCATGTTTGGCGTAAGTAATGTAAAATTGTAAACTTGTGTTTATTATTTACAATGTAACGATCGCTGTAGATCTTATGGATTTATGATGGATCTAAGTACTACACAGCCAGCATTGACAGAGTACACGTGAGTTGACATAAATAGATATAAAACAATAAGCTGACAATTTACAGACCTAGTTTCCGTTGCATGTTTTATTGTCGCGATAGCTTCGGGTTTCTACCACCTGCGCGGGATCACCTCCGTAACAGGTTAAAGGGCAAAATGGGGGCCAAAGTCCCCAGAAATGCCCCGACAATACAATCTCAAGCAAATAGAGAAGAAGCTGTTGAAACAATTAGCACACACGGGAACAAAGAAATCCTTCCAAAGTCACTGTCAACCTTGAAATGGTTTACAGAACTGGGAACGGTTAACAACAGACTTAGGCAGACTACTCCATTTACTAACACACCCTCTATTAACCCTTATAACAAGTCTAGGGAAAGATTTGGTCAACTGTTCTATAACTCCGAACCTAGGGTGAGAACAAATCTTCAAAAAGTAACGATATTTCATAGGACTACTTCCAGCTTGGAATTTACTGGACTATTAATCAACGATATGGATGTCACCTCATCACGTGATGCAGTCATTTTATACACTGAATTCCATTCAACATGCAAGATCGTATTCACAAGGCGTTGTCTTAAACGTCTCAACGTTCGCACGCCGGAACTGCCCTTTCTCTTTTGTTTCATCCTTAGGTCTGAATCATTCACTGACTGAAAATACTCCAGTGAAAAACAGTTCATGCTATTTGAACTGCACACCTAGTCGGCTGCTCGGATCTCCGGATCTCCAGCTTTCGCACGTTGTGTACGTCACGGGTGGTTAAACGTGACGGAAGCAGCGCAGGCTATACTGTAGATTGTAGAGTCCCTGCTACGACCGTAGCACGGTAGCAGCTAGGTGATGTGATCAGAACGCATTCCTCAATGTAGGCTACTAATATATATGCGGCAGTATGTTGAGTCCAAAGCAGAGAATAAATGTAGCCTACCCATGGAGCTATTACAGATAGCTCCATGATACAACAAAGACTCTATCTGAGCGAACATTTTCGCACGAACAGAAAGTAATTATTGGCACGAGTAAAGTTTCAGCCAACAGGAGATAGTGAACAAGGTTACATTTAGAGCAAGGAGTTTAGGCTTATGCGAATAGAAGACGTTCGCACGTTTTTCGTGCGAATATATTCAGAAATAAAAAAGTCGAAGGACGAAAACTAACATCCATTTTAACTCATTTTAACATTTTAATTTTATTTTGCTGCATGCATAGTGACGTCATTGATTACATTATTGAAGGAGAACTGTCTGCGATAAAGGAATTATATCAACGTATAGTTTATTCATACACCATTGTGTATTGGCTGTGTCTATCACATGATTCACAGAAACATATACTTCACAAAAAAATGACCTTGTTTGACAATTGCTATACACAGTTCCAGTTTATGACTATGACAAGAAATAACGCAGAGTCCTACATTCTCAGGCCTTTCGTTGCAATCGTGACATGCATAAAAAACGTTAACATAGTAAAGGACATTGTAAATCATCGTCATTTTTGTAGAATATTATTTGAACATTGAACGCTCGGTGTATCACCAAAAAGTATGAAATTTGACTAAACTCTCGCTCCCTTATTACCGCCGGGGGAGAGTAAGTTGTAGATTAAATATCGTGGAGAAAATCTCTGGTGTGTGTCACAGGAGACAAGAAAGAGGAGAGACAAAACAGGGATGACAAATATGAACAGGCATCTATGCCTTTTCATTTCTTTCTTTTTTGTGAAAGCATGCTTGTTTTCGCTTTTGATTGAGAAACGGGCCTTAATAAATGGAACATGAGATACCGTAATCATTATCATTTATCACAAGACACTGGGCGAAATGAGAGTAAATTGAAAGCGAAGATAAAAAATAACAACATGATTTACGGGGATGCCGCAGCGCGTATCGGTTGAGATAGGCATTAGTTAACAATGAGTGAAAGTTGCAGACACAATCATAGCCGGATATGCAGATTGTACAGTATTATTTGTATGGCTACGTCATCGGTTGGCGGCTGAGACACGCGGCGAGAAGTATCGCGTCGCGTGGAGTCCTTGATCGACCGACCATCGATCAATAAGATATCATTAATGGTATAACGGTGTCATTCCATGATCATATCTGTTTTCGTTTCTACGTGCAAATGTCACCCTCTCAAATGCGTGTTTCTCAATTACTAAACCATCACCTACCATAACATACAACGACACACATACAACACTGATTCTCAATATATTACTATTTCTCTAACACACGCTCGCAGAAGAACACCCACACCCTCACACATACCCGCACACACATGCAGAATCACAAACACATCCGTCTTAAATCCATTTGCCAATAGAATCACTTCAGGCATGTATCGATTTGGGAGATATGCGTCAGAAGAATAAATAATAAAATCCTAAATAAAGTGTTTTAAAATCTCGGTCACTAAAACTCGTATCCGACCTTATGAGCAGGGAGTTAAAGAATGGATTATGAAATACGAAGAGAGATTCATCATCAAAGGTTGAAATAACGGTAACCAAGCAAAGAGATGGAAACAGATTACTTACAATGTGTCTCAATTTACCTCATTGACTACAATGTATCGTCTACAATGTGTATACAGTGGAGTACAGAAACTCAGCTTTCGTAACGTCTCAGTAATCTATATGAAATCTAATATATATTCGGAGAAATATTTTCTTATTGCGATGAAAAAAATCGTCACGTATGTTCATGTCGATGAGAAAACAATCGATTGAATAATATTTTCATGAAAAAGGGCATAAATTGAATAACATTCCTGGCCAACAGTTGCTGAGCGTTGAATGGTTAAATTTATCATCCATGGTTACAATGCATTTTGAGATTGGTTTGCTTTGTGCACTACGGTGGTATCAACACAGGTCCTTCAGCCACGTCAGATTTTTACGGGGATGGGGAGGGGGTGGATAGAAATAGGTGACCCACCCTCCAGCACATGTGACGTAATGTTGTGTGGCGTTTGGTCACTGTTGATATATAGGAATTAACATAGACGGAAGGGGGTTGAGCTTCCAACGAAGAATTTTGAAACAATACATCATTCCTTACATTGGATGTAATTAATTTGGCCCTCAATTTAAACATTTTACCCATGTTATGTTTTCATGTCCATGGCCCTGGACCAACAGTTGGAATCGAATATTTACTGAAACTCTAAAATAATGCTAGCAAACGGTCGCCAAACAGTTGACTTCCCCTAGCAACTTCGATATAATGCAGTTGGAGTTTTTTCTATTTTTTTTTTTCGTTTATACCACTGCCATGCATGCAGGGTCCAATCTCACGTACGCCCGTTTGAAATGTTTAGGTTATTTTCGGCAGATCGACGGGGGCGGAGGAGGGTGCCTCCCCTGTAATCGGTGAGTCTTGGAAGAAAGTTAACTGTGCAAATAGTTTACCTCATTTTATTGTGGGTTCTCACACTAAGTGACTTTCAATGATGTATTAATAGCAATGATGCCAAACTTCCATTCTTCCATGTTGACTGCAGCTATTCAACGTCTTGCTGACCTTTTTCAAATCTATATCGCGTAAGTTACTACGTGTTATTTAAAATCATTGCATGCTGGGATTGGTGAATACGTAAAAATCCGTTGATTGCACTCATATTTTCTGCTTTATGGGGCGTGCGTTCTATAATTCCTCCCGCTTAACCACATTTAATCTTTCTTTACGAAAACGACTAGCATTCATCAAACTGTCGAAAGCTCTCAGAGCTCACGAAGCGTTTGTAATTTTGTGAAAGTAAAATTGATCTATCTAATAAGTGGTCGTGCTAATGTGACAGTTTGACGAAACATCAATTTATTTCATTCATTTCTTGCCATCTATTGATATCTGAAAGTTGTTAATTCAAATAGCTTTTAAGTAATGCCTCTTTTGTGGATAATGATTGACACGATTACGAAAGGAACAAATACAGAGGTTAGAGATCAAGTCTTTAGAAACCGAATTAAATATACCGCCCATGATAAAAAAAAAAATAATAAATGGATGCAAGTATATCACAAATAAGCGATGACGTTAAAAAGACAATTACGGATCACTCGACAGTTCACAAGTTGCAAGTTAAAAAACAAAACGTCTATTGAGTGATATGAAAAGATGAGTTGATATCAAATAATAATACAGTTACAACACAGACAGATTATAAGTATCACACACTGTATCACGCTAACAGTTACCACTCAGACACATCAGAGTTTGGGGTTTGCTAGGGTTTCCTCACATCGTGGCCAATATAACATTCAGCTATTCAACGAATTACCAAGCTGTTCTAATCGTTTCACTTTTGTTGTCATAGTAATTCGTTACCGATATCTTGAGTGTTGAATGATCAAAACGCAGCGGTTGCGTACACATTATGGAATAATGAGAATGAAATTTCTTGCACTAAACTGGTGCAATACAAAAAAAAAAAAAAAAACCACACACACACAAGATATAGTTTTCCCTTCAAGTTGCTTGCCTTCGTGTTGTTCGATCCATTGTTACCATTGTGGGCTATTCAAGGCGACTCTCTTTTTCTGCGTGCCACTTAAAATTTGGAATTACCCTAAAGCCAAAACATTTGAATCCACTCTTCCCTAACATTCGTTAGTGAAACTGGCCTGAGGCGAACAACATATATGCGGCTTCTACCGGACACAATAATCTCTTTTCAGAATTAAGAGATTCTGTGACAGAAATTCCTAGCACAAAGTCATGCTTCCTCAACTGCAGGAGACGTCAAAATAATTCCGCTTGAATTACAGAGGTATGACAATTTACCAGTAAAATTCTAGTGATGTCAGCAGAGGAGCGAATGTGACACGTATGATACTTTTGAGATCTGTGCGATGACCTAGGGATGATCTTTGGCATCAACATGTATAATCACTTACATTTGTTCATCCTCTGACGATGATCACGAGTAAAATTTACAGCACACAGAGTTCGGATGTATAACATAGGAAGATGTCTATCAGGGTTTGGTTCAAACTATCCATGCTAAGTTTATTCTAGTTCTCCGTATTTCCGTAAATACCCACTTCTTTAACTATGATCGCTTTCAACGACGGTTTCATAAGTAGACATTAAGGAAACGTAGATGTAAATTTAAAAAAACAAATTAAATTTAACAAAAATTTAACATTGTATAGCAGGGAAAGAGAAGGTTGTAGCAATTGGTAACAGTGAGAAGCGCACCTCAAATCTTAAAAAAAAAAAAAACACGTAACATATCCCATGTATGCACAATGGCTAATCTTCGAGTCATAGGGAGAACAATTCCTGAACTTTTGTGTTCAACAAGATCGCAAAATATTTTTAGAACTGATCAGAGGCTTTGATAGGAAAATTCTTGAGATATTTTTTCGTGACTTGTCGGATAACTCAAAGGTATGTATTACTTTTGACATATGGAAGGATGTCAAATTACAATGTGCGTGGGTAAGGCAAAACATGTTTGCATCACTTTGAACGATGGCTGCACGCATGATGAAAAATATCCACTTTCCTGAAAAAAAAAAAACCAAATGGCAAACCGTAGTCACAATGCAATGTGAAAGGAAACTTTCACTGCTAGGTTAAACCACGGAGCTTCATGGTTAAACAGTGACTACAGAATTAGAGCAATCTAACAATGAATGTTCAAGACAGTGATGAATTATCAGTCACGCCATCTTGTACTACAAAGACATTGTGCAGTTTAATGACCATAAACAGGATGCACCTTTCCATCTCGTTATTTTTAGACATCTCGATGGGACGAAAAAAAGAAACCAGATACTGTTTGTCTCCCTCTTGAGGTGGATACTTTATCCTTCTAGTTATCTACTGTAGATTGGAAATTAATTCTTCCCTTTCCTTTTTTTTTTTTTGAGTACTATGGTGAAAGCTATCCGAGCCTACCGTCCTCGTGTTTTCTATATCGTTGCTTTCATCTGAGGTGAAACTTTACGTTTTAGTTGTGATATTAAGTTTCTCTACTTACAGATCACATAAGAGGACCAAATAATCACCACAGATGAGTTACTAAAGATAGGTAATATAGTGGCTCTCTTTCTCTCTGTTTTAAATGATGAAATTTCAAGCAATGTAAAGTGCAAATCAGATATAACTGCTTGTATGCTGCAAAATTTATTACGTATATGCATGTGTGCCGAATGAAGGAATTTTCTTGGTTTGGGTGTGTGCGTGTGTATGTGTGTGTGTATTTGTTATTGTATCAATGGTGTCGATCTAAATTTGTTATAACCCATATCGTCCGTCAACATAATACAACAAACAAGCGTTTTGTAAACTTGTTTGACGAGCCGTGTTGACGGATTGATCTAACAAGAGTGATAAAACCCGGATTTACTTAATAGTGTGTATACATTCCGCTTTGTACGTGGAAACTGAAACCTAGGCTGCGTACTTACACTATTACTCCTAATGATTCATGCAGTGACGGAGGACTCGAAGGGATTGGTCACTGAAGGAAATTGATGTTTAGCAAACATTACAATAGTTTAGGAGATGTGACCTTAATTTCAACAATATAAAGTAAATCTACAACACACAATATGGGTTTTCACTAGTGTTAAACTTCAAGATTAATGGGGGCTTCCATTTCAGAGGAAAACAAAGATTTCTTGCCATAATTTGCAACTGTTATACATATCTGGAAATCTCTCTTGACCAGGAAAGTCTTTCTTCAAACGGTAATATCTTAAGAAGAAATTTGTGGTGAAATTTTAAGTCTAATGGGTATACGTAAGCCTAAAGAAATACATTCATATGAAGTATCTGGAGGAAGAGTATTGTACATTTACTGTGAGAAAGATACAGAATAACAAGATACCAGCGATTATTTCAAAAGGGCTCAAATGAAAAAAAAAAAAAGTCACTGAGCGACGATCCACTTGAACAGCATAAGACGAAGTCCTTCGAAATGAAACTTGCATACATTAATAGCAATAAACAAACCAAGGCAATTACCTCGGTACCCCCCTCCAAAATTCCCTCCAATAAACCTTATAAGATCTTGGGACTTAGTCATATAAGGATAAGCAACAACATGGGGACAAACATAACAAGGTGAAGAAAGAGTAAAAATGAGAACAATCAGAACCTAATAAGCTTGAAAAACAAGAACAGACTACCTGTCTTTCAGCTGTTTCTCTAATCTTCTACTTATTGTCAGGTCTGTGCACTTCACTATAATTACACAGAAACCCACCTAACTGTCTCTTCAATAATTTATGTATATAGGCCTATGCGAGACTGAAAGGTTTTTAAACAACAAACTTGACAACGAAGCAGAATCATCTAAGTGAAGCAACAACAGGAACGACACACACATATATAGATATATATATGTATATATAAATGCATATACATATATACATACATATATACATACATATACATATATATATATATATTAGCACTGTCATTTGTTTCAGTGTTACCTTCTTTTTTTGGGGGGGGGGGGGATTGTTTCTTTGGGAGTATCAGCGCTTATAAGCTTTGCTAAGCTTCCCGTGGAAAGCGCTCGGTCTTCCAACTGTACACTTATGTTTATGTATATTTGAAACTGTTTATATTACGTGACCGAAATAAATGTTTTTTGAATTTGAACATATATATATATTTACAATAAGTATGTATTGCACGTATTATGTATTACACATATTATTATCATATCATATATCATATATATTGACGTATATTTTATGTACATTCATATGCATTTATATCTATGAATGACAAACGTTCCTGTGACTCGGAAGAACAATCGGGTACAATTCAACGTTTATCGAGAGTGATTGTCACAACAAAGTGCAAACTAGAAAGGACTCACCTCTTCGATGTAACAATGCCAATGGTCCCTTTATCCACCTCCTCCTAAATGTTTACAGTTTAATCCTTATGGCGGTTCCAGAGATACCAGAGAAGAGATTAACCCATTAGTGAGCAAAATCGATCTTCTCATGACGCATCTCCCACATCACATCATTTAATTCCAGTTATCACTCTGTATCGTTGAATTATAGATTGGACATACAGCGTAAGTCCTGAATGTGCCACGATCACACCTGCTTGACCTTACACCCAAGCACGGTACTGTCTTCACCTCTTTAAAGCCATGATCAGGAAAATGATTGATATTAATATTTGCTTTGTAAATGAAACTGTAAAGAGTGATCAACAGATAATGTACATACACACTCTGGTTATGATATGTGCGGATACGTATAGCTTCTGCAGACGGACTATATACGTATTAGTTGGAAGCAGCACGTGGGTTTGTTAACTGACATTGCACGGAAAATCGAATGGCAGCTTCAAATGAACAAAGTGGGATTTTTCCGCCCCATTTCTTTGATGGATTCTCGAGGCCAGCGCAAGTAAGAAGCTAGTCAAATCTCGTTTCGATATCTTGCAAAGATTGAAGACTGAAAATGAGAAAATGAA
This sequence comes from Stichopus chloronotus, assembly GCA_021234535.1. Taxonomy (NCBI): domain Eukaryota; kingdom Metazoa; phylum Echinodermata; class Holothuroidea; order Aspidochirotida; family Stichopodidae; genus Stichopus; species Stichopus chloronotus. The sequence continues at coordinate 25,977,849 of CM037832.1, read as the reverse complement.
ACGTGAGGAAACTACGAAAGTAAAAGGTCGTTTGCCAGTAGGAAAACATCAGCAGTGTAGTTTTTATCCAAGAGTTCCAGCGTCTTCGTGATTCGTGTAGGCCTATGCGTGAAGTCAAAACCCCAGCGCGGTCACCTTTGAAACAGAAACTCCACAAAAAATATCAGTCATCGACTGTCAAGTACGAATGACGATGTCCGGCCACTGACATAAACTGACCGGAAAAAGTGACCAGTCACTTTGTTCGTTGCAACGCAATTCTTATTTTATTTGATTTGCTCGTGTACAATTTGTCAAACACATCCATAATAACTGCCTGAACACGCTGACATAATCCCCATGAAGAAAATTCGATCGCTATGTGTACTCAGTAAAGCCAGATTATCTTCTTTTGCTGTACAACGGTGAGTGATTGATTCCTGGTTTAGAGGCCTGCATGATGCATGCCTTGTGAAATCAGATTGTAGAGTCGTTCAAGAAAGTCAATGCCAAACACTGTTTCCTCTCTCTGTATATACATGCACTATTCTGATTTTCACATACACATTTGTAAGCCACCACAGTTCTCTGATCCACGTACGGTCTTTTCCAATCTTGTCTCTTTCAATCTCGAAATTCTCGTGTCGGATTATATCAGGGCTTACAGAGCTTGTAATTTTGACAGAGAATCGCCATGGCTGAATGACAGCTTATCTTATTTCAGTTCAGTTCAGTCAGTTCTTTCCGTGATTTGATGGAAACCTCTCGATCTGTTGCATGCACCGTGCGATGAAAAGACGAATGTGTTTGTGTTGTCTTCTTTTTTTTTTCTTTTGGATCATACCCGGTACTTTAAACGTGATCAAATACTACCGCAGGCCGCGACCTTTGCACTTTGAGGGAAAGAAGAAACAGGATTTTTGTTTTCCTCAGTCGGATGATATGATAAAAATAAACTTGAGCGTAAACGCTAACAACGATGAGGCGTAGGTATTACCATATCAGATTATATCGACATTGACATATGCCTGTGTATATTTAGCACAACCAAATATGACACAGATATATAGGATGTAGGTCATGCAGAGTGCGCTTTGATTCGAGTGCCCATTAGTAGCAATGTTTGCAAGATGGAGTGTAATGATTACATTACACTTTAAACAAAGAAAGAACACCCACTGCGCATACATCGCCATCTATAAATAAACTGACAAATGGTTGAAGTAATTCAATGAACATTATTTTGGCCTCTTTGTTTTTGTACATATGCTTTGTATCAACCAGTAAATCAACCTGCCCTGTAGCCTTGGATAGTGACTACAGATTCGTCTGTTCAAGTTGGTTGTTTTGTTAGCTACGCGGTACACTGGTATCCCACTAGGTTATCTAAATTAACTAAACTAGCCTATAATACCGATATCTTACCATCATAAATTACGGTACTGTACACGATTTTTGAAAGCAATTCCCGACATTCTTTACAATAGCCGCACATGGGGCGACTATATGGGATGGAAGGAAGTGCAACACTGTGCAACATTGGGACGACAGTACTGTCTCTTAAAGCATGGAGCTTTTACAAGACAATTACAATTTCGTTGGACACATTGGAGGTACTTTACCATTTAACGCTAGCATTAAATTGATTTCATGCTGACATTAAAATGAATTAATGATGACATTTGTTGAAATTCGTAAAAAGTCAGTCAGAACATAAAAGTTCACATTAAATTTTAGATGCTATCATCAAAAAGATTTAATGATAGCATTAATTCTATTTAATGCACGTATTGAATAGATTTTATGACGGCAATTATCACTCATTTTAAACAGTGTTCATATTGGCTTATTACGCACTCGATTTAGTGTAATTATTAATTCCATTAAATGTCAGCATTATTTTGATATAGTGCTAGCGTCCAACCTGCAACTGCGTCCTCTGTGTCCCAATGCACACGATAGATTTACAGAAAGTTTAACAGACTGACTTTTGAGTCCAAAAGAACAACGAAATAGGCAGGTTGCAAATAGTTGACCATTCAAGTTCATTGAGAGCTGAAGGAGTGAGGGTCCAGGTTGTGCACGAATTGACTGCTACATGTGACAAGACAGTGATGAATGACTATATGATGTAGGCCTAACCCCTTTGATTTGTTTTATCAACCATGCATGTTTTGAGGTTACATGTCAATTGAATGAGCATCAGTTTTGACAATTATTGCTTCTTGGATGGATTTAGCGTAAGCATTAATTCGATTAAACGTCAGCATTATATCAATCAATATAATGGTAGGATTAACTCTGTAAGTAAAGTTTACCCAATGAGGCCACCCATCCACGACTGACATACCGAAAGTCTAGCATACCGATTTGAGTAGACAAAAGAACAGACAGTGAAAGGTTACAAATAGCTGACCATTTAAGTTAGTTACAATTCACCTGAGAAATTAAGGCACGGTTACATTTGTTTATTGAAGACATGCCTCTTTCTACGCTACTAGTTAATACTTTGCTTCATTGCTAGTGTATCATGATCAATTGGTCAACACAAGCACTGCACAGATTGTATGGTATATCCCCTAAAGTGGTATGTGACACGGACACGACACTGAGGGACATTCGTCTAAAACAGCAGGCTTGGAGTCGAGTCCACGTCGGGATTGGTCCGTGTTCGTGGGAACTCGATATATGTATCGTGCGCTGCTTGATTGTTGCATGTGACAAAGCGATGAAAGACAGGCTGCGTAATATCACAATTTAACTGTTTTGTCAGCCGTGTATGTGTGGCGTTACATACTGGTATCAATTGGCTGAACACTGAGAAGGTTTTAATTTCTTCCCATTTCAAGCTGTGTTCTTATTGGCTTATAATGAAATCGATTTAATGTAAACCTTAATTTGATTAAATGCTACCATAACATCCATATACTGCTGGCAATAACTTGGTTCGTTTTTCCTCCTTGGCCAACCATACATGTTTGACGTCTAGCACACTACTTTTGATGAAAATGACAAAGAAAAAATGACAAACTTAAAAAAAGACAATGGATTACCTGAACAGAAATTTAACAAGTTTGACATCCATGGTCCTGACAAATGAAATGCTTTCCATGGCTTTAACTTGAGGTTTCTCAGTAATCGTTGCTTTAAGGACTTATCATATCCAATCGCAGACACCAGTCACGTGATTTCAGTTTGACTCACTGTGATGGCAAAGTGACTTCTGTAACTTGCAGGACTTGTCATACATCACTTGAAAAGAAGGACAAAGGGTGGATCGGAAACAGATAAAGTTGTGATAAGAAACTTTTGAATCAAGAAAACTGACTCCACCCTTGACTCTCTCCACCAGATTAATTAGCGTGTAATTTTTAGACATCTGTAAAGCTTAGCATTTCTCTGGCTGCCAATTTTCGATAAATTGAGCACTTACCAACGTCAAGTGTTTAAAACAGGAAACACCTTGGCTAAAATACCTTTCGTCAAAGGTAATAACGTAACAAGGGCGAAATGCCAGATACGTGCCCAGTTAGTTAATTGGCCTCTGAAGACAGAATTTTGAGAGATTTGCAAATCATGTACTGATTCAGGACCGACTGACAGCGAAGCAGGATTATCTTTCAAGAGCAGATTTTCATCACACCTCTTGTTATCGTTGCAACTAGGTCAAACAAACAAAGACAATAGAGTACGTGATGTGTATGTGTGTTTCTGTATGCGCATGTGAGATGGCCACTGGTGTAGCCAAAGTGGGTGGGTAACCTCCCCCACAGAAGTTTTGGGGACGCCATGAACAGAAATAAGGCAAAAGGAGAGCTGTGAAATTGGTGAGTCCGAGTTTAAGGGGGAACTAAGGGAGGGTACTCAGTAAATACTAGTTTAAAAATGTTATCTTTTTATGGTTTAAAACTTACACGAAAAAGATGAACAGAACAGAGGCACAGTGTATGGAAAGTTTTGCGTCATACTAAATGTAATCACATGTATATATGTGGTATGGAAACAATGAGCCTGAAAATGGAAGCTAGATGCCTAACAATCTAAAATTCACCTTTTTTGTTTATCAGTTTCGTCAACGAATCTCAACAATTCACATTGTCACGGAATGGAGACAGAAAAGAATGCTAATAATTATGTACCCAAGCAGAGGATAGATGAAATGAGAATGCTGCTTTAAGTTTCAACTAGTATGTACTTACTCGTTCAGACTTCAGACAGATATAAATTACAATGTACAAGTTTGATTAGGCTAAAAGGACAAGAATATGCAATTAATTAGAGCTTAACATTAAACTTTACTATTAGGGGTGGTACCTGGTAACTGGTAACACATCTTGGACCTCAACTTAGTGGAGTCGCTGCCGATCACAACCCTGGATTGGTTGCATACTACGTTACCGTAGAATGCGACTGACGATTAACGTGGGCTATCGGTAACTTGAGCCTCGGGGATTGAGTTGATCGGTAAAACAGTGTCCCAGGATACAGGAATGCCACAACAACAAAAACCAAAAACGTCTGTACCCAGAGTATAGGCCAGGCTGACGTTATGTGATGACTTTAACTAATACCGTCGACTTCTGCAGTGTAGGCTAAGCTGGCTCCAGCTATGTGTATATGACTGTCACGGTGTCACATGTTGACTCTATTGTGTAGGCTAAATTACACATGCAGGGAAAGTGATGACGTACACCTTCTCAGATCAAGTGGAAGTATTTTCGAAAACCTCTCAACCGACGAGGGTATATGTATACAAAAGATACTTACTAGAACCCTCTGCTCCAGAGCATTTCACATCTTCTCAAAAACACCTGTTCGATACTTAAAGGTTAATCAAGCCTGTATTAACTGCAGGATAATGCACGATCGGGGTTAATGCAAGGGATGCACGGGGGCGTTTAACAGAGTTGGGTTATCAGCGATTTGCCCACGGTCACCTGACTGAAATAGGCCAATAGGAGTTGAGGATTCTTTCCAAGTCAAGTATGTTTGAACATGATGTTAAATATAGAAGAGAGCAAAGAAGGCCCAGTTCCTTTCAGAAATTACGTATTTGTAAGTAGAAAGGTTGGTCTATTCGCGAAACGTCTCGAAGTTTCCAGCATGTACAGCAGAGCATTCCACCCATCGTACAGTAGTTACTTCATCAGTGGAGGCCCAAGATGGTGACTTAAGTACTGTGAAGTTAAATATTGGGCATTTGCCTAACAATACCCATCCACTCATTTATTTGTGCCTCGTGTTAATCTGTCACTAGTGCGTGTGACGCACTGAAACGAAACTTCTCATATCGTGGGAAACGTTGCTTCGGAAGTTTTGGGGATGGGTACCTGCACCCTACCCTACTTTTCACAGAGGTCTTTCATATAAGTATCACAAACAGTGTCTAAGCTATAGATTCCTGTGGGGTGGGGATGGTACTAAAGTATGTATTTACTGGAAATAGGAAATTTAGTAGTCCTCGCGAAGTCCACTGAGGGACTAGGTGTAAGAGTTGTTTGTGTGCGTGTGTTCAGTCCTCGACGGACAAGGTGGGGGGGGGGGGTGGTGACAAGTCGCACAAATCCTGGACAAAAAGCCTTTAAATAGTTCGAGCCCTTCGCCAACTACATAGTTATCCTGGGAAAATCATAGTTTTCCTACAAGAAGAACCAAACATTTTTATGTTGCTATGTAATTTCCTGCCAAAATTTCCGATTTCCTTGAAAACAAAATTGCACTCTTCTTCGGTGTGCAATATGTTTAGCACATAACGCACATAGCTGACGATTTTGAATATTTAACTAATCTGTCATTAGGTCTTTTTATTACAGTCATATATGTATGTCATATTTCATGTATCATCACAGTTAAGAATCATTGTTCAGTGATAAGATAAATATCAGGACATTTCAGCACATGAGGTCAACTAAGTGTAAAAAGAGGCAAACAATTTAGCACCATTTTTCGGTTTTCGTCTACGCCCTTCGAGACACCAAAGAAAGAGCAGTCTGTCACTACACCTCTCCTCCAGGGAAGCGGTCAAGAATACGTACGATGAGTCGACTTCGCTCTCTCACACCGAAAATCTGGCTGGCCCCTGGGGATGGCTCACAGAAGCGATTATAGTACAATGAAATTATGCAGTTTGTAACCGTAGTTTCGCTGCTTTGCTGTATTATTTATAGGTATAATAATACAGGTAAAATAATATAAGGATAATAACCACGCTTGCACCGTTAAGCACTGGATATCAACTCGTCTCGACTGCCGTTTTACGTATGTCCTGGATTGTGCTGTCATACATATTTACAATATCACTCCTTGCGTCGGTGTTAATTTACTCTTATAACTTCCGGGTTTACTACATGACCCGTTCCGGTCTATTGTGTTCCTGTGTACTCTAAGTTTGTTTGAAGAGGGAAATTCATCTATAAATAGAAGGGACAGCGGAATAGAAGGACAGCGGCTGATTGCAATTTCCTTCAAATAATCACCTATACATGCACTCGCACACACAACAAAAACAGTTTAAGGACAAGGAAAGAACTTAACCCATAATCTTCACAATGTTTCTCCAGGTTGACAACGACACCTTCTGTCGATGCGCCAATGAACTTTTTTTTAACGTGCAATTGAAGAGGAGTTAAGAACTCATCAAGTATGACTAATCTAGACTTTTAGCATGCACGATAATTCGGTATCAAGAAAATTCTTTACTAAATTAGAAATTCTCGTAAAGAATTTTTATACTCTTTCACTACATTGTTTAAAAACCATGGTTAAATCTTACAATAATGATAATATAACAAAATGATCGATGTCAATTTTAGTGTGAAGAAATTCAAATGGAAATTTTGCAAACTATTGCTTCTCTCTCTCTCTCTCTCCATTTTTTGTTTTTGTTTTTTTTTTTTTGGGGGGGGGGGGAGGTCACAGAATACGGTTGATGCAATGTGCTGTGTTGGAATGAAACAGTATCGGTGTCATAGTTGTAGTCATTTGGTATTCGTCAAGGGGAAGAAAACTCTGGCTTCGACGCCGTCACTTGGCTATTGATAATTTTCATATTTAATCGAAACCCATAGCTTCGATTCTTGGATTTTCTTTGCCCGTCATTCTTTTTCTCCAATCACTTTCAACTGTTTGGTGCCCAAGAATAGTTGCCTTATTCCTATTCGTGCACACATGGTAAGTTTAAATTCACTGTGGTGGTGAACAGTTAGGTAGACATTTGTTGTGTTTTATGAAGTGCTAGTCGCAATTTTAGCCTACTTGAATTTTTTGTCATTGTGAATTTTGTCATAGTTTGGAACACTGAGTACCTCTCGAAATATATCACCGACTTGCACGCACAGAAAACCGGGGATTGGGTTGATTGCTCAAAGTCGTTTCCATCTCCCCCACTGACACTAACACACGCAGAGCTCAAGTTGCCTCGTGGTTCGAAACATTAGTTGGCATGAATAAGTAAAGAATAACAACAAATTTATCTTTTAACGGGACAAACGCTGCCGAAGTATATTAGGCCTAGTGCTATTATTACCGTTATAAGGTTTTTATCGAGTTGTAGGTGACTGAGTTGCAGACAACTCCAATTGTAGGCGTGTGTGTGTCTGAGTTCTTTTTTTTTTCACTTCGACGGTGTTTCATGTGCATTACCAGCTCGGCAAGGCCTATATTGTACATGGCCTACAAGTGCCAGTTGCAGTTGTTGTTAGTGTTACACTGTGTAGACAGTTCCATGTGTCTCGTAGCCTAGGCCCTACGTCTTACAGAGCGTATCAGTGAAAGCAGCAGACACATAGCCACAGGGACATGTCCCCCCCCCCCCTCCCAAAAACAAAATAAAAAAAGGTCGTGCATTTTGAAGTACAAATACAGGGATAAACTGGATTTAAGAAATATCGCACTATTTTGAATCTCGAAGTCTTGAGGAAAGCAAAACTTTTTCCTCGGAGGCAGAACTCCTCTCTTTAACCCCCTTCCCCAGGCCAGCAAAAACTCCAACATTGATGTGCCTACCCCCCTCCCTCCAAAAAAAAAAAAAACGGTTAGTCTGGGTATGGGCCTGAAAAGATGGGAAGCAACATGCAAGTTCACAATCCCAATGGGCTTCGATGTAGTTAGCCGCAAATTCAATTATTCTGTATGCAGATGTACTCACTTTAGGAGATATACTGTCATAAAAGGGCATATTGAGTTGTTTTGTGAAATTCACTGTATTTTGTTTTTAAACCTGTCAAGTTTCCGCCAAACATGCATGATAGTGACCAATGGTCAAGCTACTAGGATCCCCATGCATTTCTCACATATAAACATACATTGAAGAGTGAACGATTAAAAGTCCTCAAGTAAAATTTGTCACCAGACACTTTTTTCACACTTCAGTTCTAATGCATGTAGTATCCAAAACGCCAGTACAAGCCAGGAATGCAATAGTTTTCATAACCAGTAGACGTGAACCTTGACTAGCTCTGCATATTATAAGCATGTATAGTTGTACTCTCCGAATCTGCTTATTTTTACTAATAATCGACTCTATGTGTAGCTTTAAATGCATCGTTTTTCACTGAATGAAACAAAAGGACAGACAGAACAACACAACATACTGAAACAAACCGTGAAAAGAGAAAGCCGAAAACAAACAAACAAAAAGAAATGAGTAAAAACATTGAAATACTGAAACAAAATAATTCTTACCTGTATAAATGAGCCAGATTCACAGCAATAATTGAATTTGTTCACGCATCTCTGCAATAGTTCCATGGTCTGATGGACACCCTATTTTTTTTAAATGTTTGTTTATTTCCTGGTGCTCATTAATAAAATCCTCTTCAAAGTTAGCCGATACATGAACCATTCTGTTTTAATTAAACACCTTTGTATCGACGATGGGGTTAGAATATTTGAACTAATAAAAGAGATTCCAAAATATATCAGTAAAAATGAAAGTATCCTACGGAAAAGCTGGGCCGAACACCCTCCTGCCGTAACTCTTTGCAGTATATGGCATGAATTAATTGCCTATGTGTGATATGTATCCTACTCTTAATTCGGTCTAGCCGATAAGAAAAATATGAAAAAAAAAAACACTCTTGTACGAATTACAAACAACAGCCGCCAAAAAGTACTTAGAATTTGTGAACTTTTATGCCCATCTAAATACATGTACATAGCCGGACTACTATATATTATACATACTTCCACTCATCTGGTTATGATTTATGCAACGTCTTGCGTTATGTCCAGGGACCTCGAATCATGAAGGGCAAGAGGAATTCATTTCCGAAAGGAAATGATCAATGATTCGTTGGAACCGAAGGTTGTTGCCAAAATTAGGAGGGGATAATATGCTGACATAGACAGAAAAGGACAGACACGTCTTACACGGCAAGCTAATAGCTAATAGTCCCCTCACAATATTCGATCTTAGTGGAAAACTCACCGACGCTTACCGTTAACATTGCATAAATAGACGTGGAATGTTATAGCCGGACATTCTCAGAGGGTTCTCCCCCGTGAAGTACGATAGTGAGCAAGAATTGTGACGGAGACACTTACCAATTGATATTCGTTTTTTTTTTTTTTTCTTCCCTTTTTTTGTGTAATTTTCCCAAGTCTAGGTTTGAGGTCCCTGTTATACACTGCCGGATGAGACCGACAGATGAGAAACGGATCGTGAATGATGTAATTTCAACTCCCTTGTTACCACCTCCCTGGTGGTATGTCCTGCGCTATCCGGTCTATCTCCGTTTATCCTGCAATAAACGGAGACCACCAGTTAAGTATTTAACCTGGTAGCTGTTATTAGGAGATACAACGGAAACTTTAATTAAATCAAATCGATGAAGATATTAGAGCTGTGTGGTCGGCTCAAAAGTGTTCCTTCCCTTATTTCGGCAGGTCCATTCTCAGAGGAAATACCATTCTCCGCACAACATCATGTATATTATCTAATCATTAAGCAAATATCTCCCTCAGAACAATGATTTTAAACACGAGTTTGCACCTCCGACATATTATGAGCATGGTGGCATAAAAACTCAAAACGACTGTTCCACTAAAAGAAATGAATACCTTTAGTCCCTTCCTTAAAAGGGGACGCATGCAAATGAACTGAAGAGACAGGAGTTTAACTTTGTGACGTTTGTTTGAGAAGGTTCCGAAATTTTCCTGGAAAAGCCACGTATAGATTTACTTTCATGTATTGACATATAACCTAAAAACTTTTGAAAATTATATACCGCTCAGTCTCATTTTCTCATCTGCCTTTGAAGGTTTGATTTTCACTTTGATGCTTCAACTGTTTTATAATAGCAAAGTAAATCTTCATACCTTGAAAATGTCATCAAAAAGTTCTGTTTTCCTAACTTCATTAGAAGGAATTACTAAGTACATGATAGAAACCAAATTAAGTAAAGCATTGGTCATACCTAATTGTTTTTAAGAGACATATTGTTCGGAAGAAAGTTAAGACGCTCAACTTAAATCGGTATGTTTTCTTTAGCTCATTTAATTTTTAGAGAATGCCCTGGACCAGTTACTTCACATGTGACACTGGACACAATTAGAAATGAAAAGAAATGTATCATATCCCTGGGCAAATACACTAACTAGGTCTAATATCATTATTATTAAATCTCACTTCAAGTTTTCAAAATCGTTAAAACGTACTAAGGTATAAAACAAAACTATGAACAGATGTAACAACGTTTGTGCCACGAATGAAACCTATAGAATTTATCTGACAGATTGTCTTTCCTCCAAAGCAGTTGAAACCAAATCACCTTCTCATGAACTGTTCCTATGACAAATTTGTCTTCTCCTCTTTACGTTTACCTTCCGAGTTTCCTCAACAATGACCCTGAATGAGACTTTAAAGAAGAAATGTAGGCACAGTTGTGTAGAAGACTCAATTTTATGTGATATGTCGTGCATGTAATTATGCTGTAAAGGATGCATCCAGTTTCACCGATTGAATGACTGATATGGAATGGACGAGTAAGTACGATATGGTTTACCACACTGTTACACTGTATTCCCTATATCATGTCACCTGTGTTCGACCTTTACGGGGGGGGGGGGGGGGAGGCGGTGTTGTTGATATCTTGTAGTAACTCTCAAAGCTTTATTGAAGAATTTGCAGGTATACAGATAGTATATTGGACAGTATATACATAGGTTGCAGACACGGTTACCAGTTGATTGTTGATCAACTATTCACCTTATCATCAGAAGATCATGTTTGTGCCTCTTCGATCGGTGGACATAACGTGGGGGTAGGGGGTCATCGCCTTTGTACTTAAGAGGAATGTCGCTTCCAAGTATGCAAAGTAGCAAGTTACGTATTTGTTTCACCGTTTCAAGTAGGAAATGGACTTGATAAGCTGATGATGTCTATAAATAAGGTAGTTTACATTCACTACGTTTAGAGAATATGCACGAACGAACAGTGACGGTGCCAAGATGGGGGAATTCATGGTTTCATTTCCCCAGTCAGTCACCTCCCCCCCCCCCCATTATTCCCCTGCTCAACTCTGCTGAAGTGACCTGACAAATGCATACATGTATATTCCCTCTTTAAATTCATAATTTTGCAACTACCTCTTTGTTGAGATATGCTAAAACCTCAAAGGTTCAATGGACTTTGCCCTCTGGACCAGCAGACTTTGCTTCCGGACCCCTCGTGGGGCCGTTAGTTCTCATAATTGTAGTACGCTATCCTGAGACTTAATTTTTCACTTAGAGATATGTTCAAACCTCACTGAGAGTACTGCCCCCATGACCCCATCAGACTTTACATCTGTAACGCAAAATGGCTATTAAGTTGTCAGAATTGAAGTACACTATCCTGAGACTTAATTTTTCACTTAGAGACATGCTCAAACCCAAGAATTTCATTGCCCCCCCCCCCCCGACCTTCACCGGGCTTGCATTTTGAGTCTTAAAACTTGTGCCTGGACCCCTGACTCGCTACTCTAAGAGCGTTATTTTTGCCCCCTCCCCAGAAAATTTTTCCCCTCAATTTACCTCCCTTAATATAAGATCCTGGTGCCGCCAATGCGAGAGAAAGTCCGCCCAATGGCAATGGTTTATGGCAAGCCCCGTTGGACTTAATTCGTATTGCTTTCAACGCGTAGAGAAATGGACGAGGCTTGCCACAAAACGCAGGCTGAGAGCTGTGTACTCATATTCTTGTAGAGGGCGCACTCTGACTTTTCCAGAAACGCTTTGATTTCCCCTGATAGATACTGAAAAAATGGAGAAAATTCAAATGTGTAAAATTCAAATATGCAATTTAATGATTTTTTATTAATTATTAATCATTTATTAATTTATTAACTTAATAATTTAAAATTTAATTAAAATTCAAATACTTGTGTAAAAGAAGAAACTTAACCTTTAATGAAAGTCCTTTGAAATAAGCCATATTGACAGTCAGTCAAGTGGTTACCTGCGGATTGTAAATTATTTTTTACAGTTTAATTATTTGATATTGCGTTCTTTTCATATAATGTATCGTCACAGAAAGCGTGAGCAAGATATTTCAATGTGATCAGACTTAAGATGACTTTCTTTATAGTCCTCCTCCTGATGAAACGTACATCATTTAAAAATGTTTTCTTTTTATGTGCAGACTGATTCGATTGGAAAAACCTCCTTAAAAATTAAATCTCTTAATCGCTACAATCCACTGTTTAATTGACGTTCTGCTTAACGGCAATTCCCACGATTAAAGGGATTTGGCACAGAAAACAATTGATAACGCATGAGAATTAGGAATATTCTTCTCTCGTTGTTGGTAAAAACCATATCTTAATAGCCGTTTAAACGTAATTGATTTTTGAGAAATATCTTTTTTAAAATGGTTCATTGCACTTTTGGAAATCTGTGATCTTACCCAGGCACAACTAGTCTTGAATATCCCTTGTATTTCTTATAATCTTACGAGAAACATCACAATAGTTTTATAGATTTATCAACAATATTCACGATCTATATTTTGACTAATGTCAAATTTTAAGGTTAAATGAGGGTTTCGATTTCAAAGAAAAACGAACACTTCTTGCAATTATTTGCCACTCTCACATGTCATTTTTCTAAGCGTGAGGCAACTGGAAATTTTGTTTGACCGGAGTTTTTTTTTCAAACCACAGTATCTTGAGTTTGACACAAAATATTGATACATAGTTTGAAATTCCTGCACTGAAAAATTATTCTCCTTCATTTAAGAACACGCTTAATTGTCAGTCAAAATACGTCTTTGGGGAAAAAATTCCTCACTCTATAGCAATCCCAAGCTATAGCTGTCTCCACTGTGCACACAAGGAGCGAGGATATAATGTTTTGACGAAATCTGTAAAACCAAAAACTGGTAACTTAAACTAAAGTATCGTCCTCTCATATTCACTGATATGATTCACAGATAAAACAAAATATTTTCAGATCGCGGCAGACTGAAAATGAACAAAAAAATCAAAACAGTAATTTCACTTTGAGCGAACATTTCATACGAACTTGTTGCACTGACTCAATCCGCTGAGCAGAGAGGTAATGGCACTGAAATCATTGTTAAGTAACTTCAGAGGGCATCGGTTTATCCTCTATGCCTGTGATAACATTCTCCAAGCACAACTTGATCATATTGATTCTGGTCTCGACCGTGCAGGTACCGAAGTGGGGAGTAACCACTACATTTGGCATGCCAAAGAGTGGATGACCCTGAGGTAATGGCTCAGGACTTGTAACATCTAGACCAGCGCCCCCAATTATGCCTCTCTGGAGGGCATCGACCAACGCGTCGGTGTCAACAATGGCTCCTAAAAGAGGGGTTAAGACAATTTGCAAAAATGACACAAATGTCATAAAAATATATTAAGTAGCCGTTAACTACACCACGTAATACTAAAAGACAAGTTACAGTACTTACTAAGATTAATGGCAGTACCCTGAGAAGTTCTTAACAAGACTTACCACTTGGATTATTTCTTGCTTTCCGTTTTATCCTATGTTCGCGTGCCGTAAATGAAACTAAACGCAGTTTTATTGGCATTGTTTATGCCCGATGCAGTTTCATGCTAGGATTATCGTAACGAATCAAATGACTCATTTCATATCTTTAGATTAAGCAAGACTGGGGTTATTTCAAACTTACCTCTCTGTGGATCAAAAACATAAAAAACAACAAGTAAAATGTAGCGTAGAACCCAATCGCCTAAGTTAAAATTACAACTGTGAATTTGACTTTTTCTGGTGCAGTGAAAAGACGCATTTATAAGCAATTCATGAGGTACAGGGGTTAGATGTTATGGGATTATAGTGCATCATTAAAAGTGTCAGTGTATGGGTGTGTGTGTGTGTGTAGGTAGGTAGGTAGGTAGGTATGGTTACAGACGCCCTATAAGTACTGTACAGATTGACGAATATTTTGTACCTTCTACATTTAGACCTCTCGAAACCTAAATAAATTTTTTTATGCCCTACAAAATCACTACAAATGTCCCCAACTTTGAGTTTGTTAATAGACGTAATTTGCATTGAATAAGCTTTTGCTTCTGGCTACAAAGTAATACGTAACGTCAAGAGAACTGATATGCATTTAATGCTGGGGGCAGATATTGCCTACCTATGACGTATGATAACTACGCTGAGCACCACCATCAGTTGGTCTCTGACGTACAGGCAATTTTTGGCCGAAAACCCCTTCCAGAGCCATTTCCGAACCCATTTGTTTTCTGTTCTGTTTACTCTCCGCTCACCACACCAGTACAAATATATGTAGCTACAGTAGCTTGAATACGTTAACAAGTAAAGATATTTTTATGGATCAAAATATGATTTTGAGGGCACGCGCATCCATGCCACCCCACCGTGCCCCCACCCTCTTGGCGGTGCCACTGCATAGTGTAAAGATATCCCTGGGTACCTCTCGCAACGTTGATGAGAACAGCAGTTGACTTCATAGAAGCTAACTCTTTTGCCCCAATGATCCCGTTAGTTTCTGTTGACAGAGGGCAGGAGATAACCAGAAAATCAACTTGTGGCAGCATTTCTGCCAGAGCAGGCACGTAAATTGCTCCCAGTTCAGACTCATCGGTGACAGGTCTGTGAGCACAAAAAGCGGAATAAATTAATGTTACCATAGGAATGGGATAAAATTTAAAACCCATCTTGTAATATTAATAACAGGAACTGTACACATGCACATGCATGTTCGTCAACGAGATGTATCTGTTCAGTCGTGTTATGTGTTGCCGGTAAGTAATTTTATTATCAAGGACATTCAATTTCGGGAGGACGCTCGGCAAGATGGGTATTTGTAAAACATGACTAGAGCCAAATAGAACCAAACAGGGCAAAACCAGAGCCACAGAGAGCCAAAGCGGTTTTCAAGGAGCCAAAACAGCAACCAACTTGTGGAGTCATCTTCCACAGGAGCTAAAGTTCTCCCCTTGTTACACTTTGCAAAGTCTTTCTCGGCGAATGAATTCCTTAACTTTCATACATTCGTCACAATTCGAGCTGCAGCCTTCTTATACCCAACCGAGGATACGAACTTATCTAGCAATCGAGTTTCCCTATGATCGCTGTCCACCGGAGAGGGTAGCGAACAATGAGGGGAGTTAAAAACTCTTACGGAAGAGCAGTACAGTAAATACTATGGATGTTCCTTCATTGGAACCAAGAATAGGAACAAAGACTTTTCAGCCCAAGCAGATTTCCTAGAGTCTAGCCCTTTGTGTGCTCTACCCCCTTCAAGCAAATAACCACCAACAGTCTAGACTTTGCAAAGTCTTTCTCGGCAAATAAATTCTCCTCCTTTGGTACATTCCTCACAGCTTGAGCTGCAGCCTACTTATACCTAACCGAGGATATGCACTCATCTAGTAATCTCGTTTCCCTGTGATTGCCGTCCGCCGGAAAGACTTTGGACACTTGATATAATTATGTACAAATGAGGGGAGCGATCAATGAAGGGAGTAAACACTCTTCAGGAAGAGCAGTACTGCAAGGGTCCACACGGGCCCTTGAAAGTTAGGACTGAAGTCCGCTTTTCATCGTGCTCCCTGATTTGACAGAATAAAAAGAAATCTTTAAAGCAATTCATTAAAAACAAGGAGCACAGGTGCATAGTTTATCTGGCAAATTTGAAAGTTATTCTGTGCTTCTTGATGGTCTTTGATGGTAAACATTTACAATGGTAAAAAGTTACAATAACTAATATAAAAGAATGTCAATCAGTAAAGAGTTAACTATGAATTACACGTTGAGAAAGTTGATGTCCTTCTTAACGCAGACGATTCCTGTTCAGGAGACACACCAGTGGTGACTAACCTTCTATTTCTGTTGTGGTATAATATCCTCATGCTGAATCCTTTGGCTCTCTCAGCAACTCGACATCCAATGCTGCCCATTCCAAGGATACCAATGGTTGAGCCAGTCACCTCTCTGCCCAGAAGATTTCCCAACAACCACTGGTGTGAGATAACGTCGGTGCTATACAAGCTACAAGCTGTTGGAAAAAAAATCTATACATGGGGATCCAAAAGAAATCCGTTCAAAGCAAAGCAGAACGACTTTGAAATTCATGAAACGTGATATTCTGCTGATAATTCGTCTCACAAAACAGGACAAAATAAAAACTTTGGCCTGGAATCCTGTAATATCGTGTACAAATATTTATCTGCACATCATGCATGTGTACAAAGTGAAATAAATCACCCCCCCCCCCAAAAAAAAAAGAAAAAAATACGTCACACTTGAATTGATGTAAAGCGACGCACATGAGTAAATGTAAGTGTTTACGTCAACGATATTGTTCAGTCAATTGGTTTCAAAGATGGAAACGGTTATTAACGTGTTTCTTTTTTCTTCGTACCAACTAACCTTCTGTAATTCTCCTAGAGAGTATTAAAATGAGTCCAATGGCAAGATCTGCAGTGGCCACCGACGTTGCGTTTGAGAGGTTTCCGATCCTTATCCCTCTCTTTTTAAATACATTTATGTCTTTGATGACGTCGTACCCCACTGAATGCAAACTGAGCACCTTCAAGTTCGGTAAGCTGTCGAGGAGGTCCTCGTCAATCGAGAGGCCCATAGATGGACTTAAAATGAATCCTAAGATATCTGGACCGTACTTTTTACGATCTCTATTGAACCGTTCAAATTGTATGACGTTGCACTTGTCTTTCATCAGCTGTTGAAGAGACTCAGACGTCGTTGGAAGGTGAGACAATATCGTGTATCTGGCTGTTGTCTTTGACGACGAGGGACCGTCAGCCTGATGAAGTGGAAAATTTACCTGAACATAATCATGCAACGAAAGGTGATATCCGCATTAAACTGCTACGGAAGTATTTTGGATAATTACACCTGAACCCATTTCAGTAACTGCTAAACGTAGTGCCTTTTGATAGTGAATTGTACTAGCATAAGAAAGAACCCCCTTGAACAACAACGTTCACATAAAAAAAAAAAAAAACAACGAAACGTTCTCATAAAAAAAAAACAACGAAACGTTCTCATAAGGAAACATTTATCGTGAGAGAGAACGTCGACGTGTGAACGGTAAAGCTCACAATTACAAGTTGCCCCAGAGAGGGTATGGATGTGATAGGAAGTAAGCAGTTGGGACGATCATGACTTGCGAGGGGAAAGGGAATGTAAATATTAGGCAACGATTATTTAAATTCCTATAACACATAGACTTTGGGGGAATTTTTGGAGAATTTTGTGCAGAACTTGTGCTCGTCTGCTGTGGTATACTGGCAGTGGGAGTAATTGATGAGTACCTGTATTTCTACTTCTGAATTCTCTGTCCATGAACGTAATATTCTTCAAATGATCAATGACCAATGGAACCGATAAGGACAAAGGACTCCTCACCTACCGTCAGGTTTAACAGTCGACAAAAAGTAGCATGTAATATAGAGTTAAAAGTGCAGAGGTAATCCTACCATGGCTGTCCTTTTGGTTTGCTGCTCCTTATATGTTTTTCTTTCCAACAAATTTCGGTGTAACTTGTATTTCCATCATTCCATGCAATCACCTCTATCTTCCCATATTCCTGTAAACGGATATGAACTTCAGAGTAATTCACAAGAGCTCTAATCTCGGCTATTAACAAAGGCCATAGCAAACTCCGATCACACGTTGCACAGTAATTCGATCGGTGTATGTATACCAGTAACGCTGGATATTGTATACCCGGTGAATAGTCACCGGCACGGGCTAAAGGTTATGTATATGTTATTATTTGTCAAGTGAGCCAAGGATAAATGAAAGAGGATGCCTCGTTTATCATGACTCTGGATCTAAATCCTCTCTCCATGATTCTCATCTAATTTTTTTTCTTCCCTTAATTGAATCCCTGTTGCAATGCTGTGTACATGCAGCTTAGGCCCCCTTGACAGTGCAATTTCCTGCCATCTGGGAGGCTTTTAAATCCAAAACATTATTTTAACGTGCTCTCCTCTCCAGCAGATGGTGAGGCCCCGTTTATTATTTTTGTTACCTCTGAGCCAAATATAAAATATTAGAAGATTGACTAGTGATGGAGCACCTCCGTAATTAAGTACGAGAGCAAAGGGCAATCCAGTAAGTCATAAGGACAAAATTTCTGTCGCTTTTTTTTTTATGACTTACAAGAACGTAATTTTTCTCTTTTAATTGTCTTCCCTTTACAATAGGCCTATCATTTTCGAATAAAAGTTAGAATCTGTTTCATTACTTACCCTGGTTTCATATTTTCCTTGGCGCTCCTCATTTCGTCGCGGTTTGCGCTGCTTCATTACCTTAGGTAGTGTTCGACCCACAACCCCCAATTTTTATGGCATTTCGGAGGTTTCATACCCTGGGTTTCTCCACTGAATATTTCCTATTTCAGTGTTTCTCCATGGGGAAATACTTCAACTTCGTCCACCTTGGACAAAATCCTGGGTATACGACTCTGACTACAACCATAATATCTAAGTGCAGAGTGTCATCTCCATGCATGCAAAATCCAAAGAACTATACTAAACAAGAGCCCAAGAGCACCGTGGTTCCTTCCGTAAGATGTACAGTAATGTAAATTATGAAGAAAAGGGAGCATTTTGAATTATTTTGTACAATACCACATAAACCCCTTTTCTGACCATGATGCCTCAGTCCTAAACATCCCACCGTTACCCTAGTTCTAATATGACAGACCTTCAAAGTAACATGAGCTGTAGAAAAGACACATACTTCATGACTCAATAAATCGGCCACATGGCCCATTTTGGACATTGGATCCCAAACATGACAAACACCCAGATAGAACCACTCCGGGTACTAATCATGTAACTAACCAACAACAGTGTTACATGCAATTGATAAGAAAAGAAGTATTTTGCATGATTTCATAAATGGACTATTGGTAAGCCTATATTTATCTATAACGGTAGTATTATTATGCCAAAAAGAGGTTATCATGTGCAGGTGTCATTTTGATGCTCATGGTGGTACCTTGCCGGTTTGCATGTGACACCGACCATCGAGGGTGAAAGAATTATGTTTGAACTCAATTTGGTGATGTCTTTTAAATTAGAATAAATTCAGACGACCGAACACTCAGTCTAGTGCGGAATAATTTACAATCCTGCGCGCCCTCATCTTAGGGCTCGGGTATACAAGTATATAAAGCAAGCACATCCGTATAGTTACAAGTAAAGTATATACCACATTTGGCTTTAATTAAGCAATTTCTGTTGTGACTATGACTACAGGGTACACACTTAAGTAAAGAGCTAGTTACGATTCAACAGACGACATTTTTGTTTCGTACTGGCAGAATATTCATTCTATTGACAACACCGTGGAAGCTGAGAATAGCCTATACTAACATTTCGTGCCACCGTCACCCTCCCGGAGTGTTACAAAGGCTCATGCAAATGAATCTTCACTTCGCCGGGTTCAATGTTCAAAGTTGCCACATGTGCTCTGGTGTAAACACCGATCAAGTTAATGCATATCATCTTTGTTTGTACAGGGAGCTGTCTTTCAGTTCCCTGGTTTACAGACTGCATGCCAGTACTAGAGCTCTTGGAAATTACTCCGTCCTCGTGCAATATTTGTTGATAAACGTAAAGACAGACCACGTCGTTGAAGTGCATATCAGTGCATGTCATTTGGAGTGCTAGTAGTAGCAGGAAACCCATGCGCGTTGCACGATACTTCAAGTTGAGTCTTATTCTTGAGTATAATCTGCAGTCAATAAGCCGACCATCGGAGCAAGAAATAAAATTATTCAGACCACCATATCAAAAGAACGACCATGGTAAGGCCAGCTCCACATTTTTCTAGGCTGTATTGCACATACGACTTTTAGTCGGCTGTAACACTTCAAGCTGTTATTCTATTGCTATATCCCCTGCAGAAGGTTTGTTCGAAACATACCGGTTGTTCAAAATGCTCAGCTTGTTGACACTATACACTCAACTTTTTGACACTCAACATCAGTTGCAACACAATTCTGAACTGCAGATCCACTATTCACAGAACAGGGCAGACTACGTTCATAAGATTGTAAAGTTGGGAGTTCAGTAGGAATAATACTTAGTCAAGTTCACCGCACATCACTCGCGGTATCACAGACCACCTGAACGTGAATAACGGTAATGACTTTCCACGAGGGTCAGTCTCTCACCTCTAGAATCTATTGGATTAGTGGCAATTAACTGTCTTCCGATTACCAGTTGTAGTCTACGGAAGCCTTTGTTCTAAGTGGAAGAGGATAACAGTCTTGGCGAAGCTATAAAGTATGAATGCAATATGAGATAATGTGTTTAGTAGTTATATTTACAGAGGGGGTTAATCTGGTGGAGTAGCGTTGTGGGGGGGGGGGGGATTTGCCATTGAAGAAAATCAACGTCCGTAACAATACCAACAATGAGTGAATGGAACCCAGTTAGTCACTAGATCATATTTTCCACGAAAATTGTACATTAGGAAATTAGAGCCCATGGGTGACACCTGTATCGAAACCTTAGAATATAAGAAGTGGTGAACAGTTAATCTTAATGATCTACAGGACTTGGATCTTGAATTTAAAAATGAATCGGCCGAAAATTTCATCAAACTGACCAACTGACCAAAATCGTGAATCCCCTAGCAAAATGAAAACACTGTCATAGCTTGATACATACTCACATTCCACGTAAATTACAAAAATACATTCCGACTGGCTGGACCATCGCTTTAAGAGACTATCATCTTAGCGATGACTTGATAGTCCTTATTGAAAAATCGGTTGGTCACTAGGACTGAATCGAATTGCGTTTGGTTTTGTTATAAAACTAGAGCATAAAAAGGAGAGAGATACAGAGACTAGAAAATGGCAAAACGAATTTGGGTTTTTACACAAAAAAAAGTGGCTTTAAGCGATCCCCCAATAGACCAAACTGATGAACTTCAAATTACATGGAAATCAATTTGCCAATCTATTCCATTGAAAGTTATATTTTATACGTCAGCTAGCTCAGAATGATGCATTGACATGATAAAAGCATAATGCAAAAGAAACGCGAATCAGATGGAACTTGTTTTTATGATCACCAAAGATGGGCAGTAAAACTCTTATCATTGAGAAAAGGAATTTGCAAACTAATGTGCATATTTCAAATGCACAAGATATCATTGCTGCATACATCCAGATGGTATCTCTATTTTTTGCGTCACTTTTGGAATGCAGATTTGTGATGGTCCTTATCGCTTTCAATATAACCTAGAAAATAAACAAGCATATTGCTGCTGAAAAACTACAAGGGAAAATAAATTGAAATATGGGTATATCTCGACGACTCGAATGAAACAAATTCAGGCGTTGCAAGAATGTATAATTTAATCCCCTTTTTCACATCGAAACTTCCTCTCGCTTATGTTAATCTTTTCGTCAAGAGTCTTAAATGTCCCATGAGTTGATCTCTGACATGTAACGTGCATCTCTTTCATACCAGTATGCCATGTGAGTCGTGGTGAAGAGGAGGGAGCGATGGGTGAACATGTTTACCATTTTTTTCTCATTTAGCAGGCTGAAGGTTCCTCGTCATCGAAGACAGCCAAATACACGGTATTGTCTCATCTTCCAAAGATTCCCGAAACAACTCGAAAATTGATGGAAGAGAAATGTAACGTCATTACCTTTGAACGGTTCAACAAAGATCGTAAAAAGTATGGTCCAACTATTTTAGGATTCATTTTAAGCCCAGCCATGGCCTTTTCAATCGACGAAGATTTTCTGGACACTTTACCAAACTTGAAGGTAGTCAGTTTACATTCAGTGGGGTACGATGGTGTTAAAGACATAAATATATTTAGAAAGAGAGGGATAAGGATAGGAAACATCTCGGACGCAACGTCGATGTCAACAGCAGATCTTGTGATTGGACTCATTTTAATCCTTTCTAGAAGAATTACAGAAGGTTAGTTGGAGAAGAAAAACGGGCATTAGCATCAATGAAGCTATTAGCAACGTCTTAAAACGGTATAAGTTCAACATTGCCGTTGTAGGTCGCATTCAGTCAGAGGCATGGAGGTACGTTATATCATTTCAGGCGTCTCTATGTACAGTCCCAATTCCTTCATGATGTTGTTACACCATTGCTAACTACATCAGATATTTTACCTCCCAACATAAATTTGCCTCTGTGTATTGTTACAATTCAGTGGCAGCACCAATGGGGGAGGAGACATGGGGCATTTGAGTCCCCTTCATAACAGTTGCAGCCACTTCCCCAACCCCCTCCCAAACCCCAACCCCGTCCCTCCCTCATTCAGCTGAAGTGACGTTCATACATGTATATGTTTATTCCCTGTTTATATTCTTAAGTTTGCATTTACCTCTCTGCTCTAGAAAGTGAGACTTGCTTTTCACTCAGAGATAAGTTCGGAGCTTCCGGGGCGTCAACCGGATCCCAAACAGATTTTGTCAGGTCGTAAGACGAACCCCTGGGCTTCACTTGCTTAGTTCATATTTGAAGTATACTATCCTGAGACTTCATTTTTCACCCAGAAATATTTTAAAACATTAGTGCTTACGGGGGCCTTTCCCACAGGACTTCCACCTGGGCTATGCCCCTAAGTTGGGTCCCTCGACCTCAATAGCTATCTTGTTTTATCTTCCATGGCACAGTATACTGCTATGTACATCTGACGATAATATTGACTTGCATTTAAGTGCTAGACAAAGCAACCGTAAAGAAAGAAACTTTATGAGTCCTTATTTTTTCAGAGGACGAATTATCAACCAGATTATTTTCTTTTCATTGTATTGCAATAGTCAAATTGCTGATTATGAAATCATCGATTGTGTCCGACTGTTCCAAAAACTGCTTTACTTTAATCAGATCTGCCGATTTTGTCTGGAAGTCCAGATGGAAGTTCTTCTTGTTCTCTTCATCAACAGCTTGTCACTTGTACAAAACCGATGTTACCTCACATCGACAGTTGACGGGAAGTTTCTGGGGTAGAGAGGTAACTGGTTCTACCATTGGCATCCTTGGAATGGGTAATATTGGATCCAAAGTTGCCGAAAGAGCCAAAGGATTCAGAATGAGGATATTATACCACAACAGAAATAGAAGGTTAGTTACCTGAGATGCTTCTGTTAAATGAACCTGATTAATCTTTTAACAAGGGCATCATTTTTCACAGGTGATTTACGGTGGTTTGGTGAACTTAAATACAAAGTCATAGACTTTTAGTGAGTCATTCATCGAATGTGTTCAAACCTCCATTTAAAACTGTATCTTATTCATACTAGGCCAGAACGTTAGGTCCGCCTTGTGAAATAGCTGCAGTCTTGTTTCTTAATTTCTTTAGAGAGTCCTATTTTCTCAGGCCACAGCCAGAGAGCAAAGGAAAAGGCTAACCTCTTAACGTTTGAAAGCTAAAACACACTATGCTTTTCAAAGTTGATGACACTCGCTGTCAGGACACTCACTAATAAAAAGCTGATACAGAATAGTCTTCGTGCCCCCTTACTCCTTTGTAATATAGAATCTGTTAGATTTCAATGGGGTACAAAATAATGACATCAAACAATAATTGGAGCCTCCCATCAGGTGTAGAAACTGATGACTTTGTTTGATGTTTTTATTTTCTTTTTTTTTTCTTTTTTTTTTTGGAGCGAATTTGAGTTATTACACATGAAAATATATTAAATTAACGTACGTTTCTTGTGTGATTTGAGATCACTGACCTCTTTAAAGATTTCTAAAAGTTTTTAAATGTAGTATAGTAATTGCTTTTTGCCTGGACGACAAATGGAAAAATTTTGGAGTTTGCTCTAGCCTAACTTAAAGACCCACAGGCCCATTTCCAGCAGTTTCGCTTCCTCAACGCAAGACCTACATGTGCAATATCAACGTTTATATTTCCACTTGAAGAACTTACATTTTTTTATCTCTGACAACTTGCCGAAAAAATCTTTCCTGCTGAAGAAAAGCGATAACTTCAAGAGCAGTTCCCAATCCATCCAGTAACTATCCATACTTTGCCTAGTTCTGAGACATTGCATAGATCCCCGAGATATGTCCCTGCAGCAGTTACGCATGATATTGTGAAAGTCTTTCTTGGCAGGTGCTTTCTCGAAATTGAAAGTAGTTATTCTGTTGCCCTAGCATATTCTTGAGGATAGTATTAGATAATGACATCACAAGGATTGATTCATGACTAAACGATGAATATTATGATAACCTACCGTATCTGCAGATCTCAATATTTAAGTCAGAGGGATATTTTGTGCTCACAGATCTACCACCGATGAGCTGGGGGCAATTTACGTGGCTGACCTGGAAGAAATGCTTCCACAAGTGGATTTTTTGGTTATCTCCTGCCCTTTGTCACCAGAAACTAGAGGGATAATTGGCGAAAAGGAACTTGCTGTTATGAAGCCAACTGCGATTCTTATTAACGTGGCTAGAGGTAAACATGGACATCTTCACCTTGCACCATTTTGCACCACCATAATTCCTTTAGCATCCATGAGCATTACGCCGTTAACTTGAATGGGAAAGGTATGCCAGGTTATCAAGAAAGCCAAGGGAAATGTATTCAGTTTCGTTTGTGACAAAAGAACATGGCATTAAACAGAAAGAATAAAAAAGAAAATAGTTGATAGGCTAAATTCAAACACACTCTTGAAGAGGGTAATAAACTGGACAGGAATACTTATTTTATTTAATTTATTTGTAGTAATATTTATTTTATATATATATAATTATTTGAAATATTTTGTGGTATGATAACGATTAATTCATACTTGTTTATGAGTCTGTATTGATTGTAATTTTGCAATTATATTTTATCCTACCAAGGAGCAACTGTTGATACCGATGCGCTGGTAGATGCCCTTCAGAGAGACGTAATTGGGGGCGCTGGTCTAGATGTTACCAGTCCTGAACCTTTACCGCAGGGTCACCCACTCTTTGGTATGCCAAATGTAATCCTTACGCCCCACCTTGGAACCTGCACTACCGAGGCGAGAGTCAATATGATGACGTTGTGTTTGAATAATCTTGTCGCCGGTATTGAGGGCAAACCAATGCCATCTGAGCTAACTCGGCAATGACTGTAGCCCCAATGTTCCTGTGTCCATCGCGAAATCTGAAAGAACCTCGAATGAGAGAAATATTAATGCAACTTTAAGGTCTTAATAATTCTATCCTTTGTCACGTACGATTGCTTTCATCAACCAGCTCTGCGAAGAGTTCGGTGATTCGGTGACCCGGCTATGTTCAATACCAGCATAGTTGTGGTCTACAGTCTCCTTACATACGATGATCAATGGTTTGTAATATCCATGGCTATGCTAAATCCTCTAAGCATTTAAACCCAATGGTAAAAGTTAACTTACGTCACAGAAAAGGGATTTACAAGCCCCAAACCCTGATAAAACGAATCAAATTTAACGACAAAGTTTCATCAATTTTTTTATTTTACCACGAAAAGAACCTCCCATGACACATTTCAAAGTATTGTCAACATTTATTTTGAGAAGGCTCACAAGTTGCAGACTTGCGATCCTTATTTCAAGGCTAAACACGTGCAGGGTAGAACAACGGGCGGTTTTTAGCCTTCTGGATGGTTTCTGAAACTGAAAAATATTTTCGTAACCCCAGCGTCAAACGAAGGTTAGATAGTCCTACCAGTACTCTGTCCCCTCCCCCTCCCCTCAGAATATTTTTCCTTTCCATAGCACATGAAATATGTATGTGAATCCAGTGACGTGAGTTTGAGGGGCTCGTGCGCAGCACCCGGGTCCGGATCGACTTTTCCAGCACTGGTCACCATTTTTCACTGGTCTCCTCAAAAATTGTTTTCAAGACGGCTCTTCTTAGAAGCCATGTTTCCTAGCTAGATTTAGGAATATTCAGGCCATTATCACCAAATTAAAATAGCTCGAAAATTAAAAATATGGTTATCTTTGATTTAAATAACATTCTACAGAGCCGCCCCAGTAAACATAAAAAAGTGACTCCTTCAATAATTGTAAGTCAAGAACAGTGATGGGTCAACATATGCTTACGTTAAGTTGCCAGATTTGAAAAACTGTTGGAATTAACATTTTCAAATTGTTACCAACGTACCAGTTTGAAATTTCGGAGTCACCGGACACAAGACGACTGAACCGACGGCAGTTCTCAGTTATAGCTTCATTGCATAGCTCAAGGATTACGGATTTAAAATCGGGTCGGGAAAGTGATGTTGATTATCGTGGTCTGCCAGGAATTAGGCTTTATTTGGACAAAAGGAGACCAAGTTGCGGTAGTTTGAACAGCTTTTTACAACTACACGAAAAATAGCCAGTCTTTTGGTGCACTTTTGATATTGCATGGAGTACCTGCACATCCTGCTTGAAAAAACGTATAAAGTGAAAACTATCAACATGATATACACATTGAGTGTATTGTATGGAACCCTTGTAAATTTGTTCACCATAAATAAAGCTTCCAATTTTTTGTATAAACATGGAAAAAAGATCTTGTCTCACTTGTTATTCAAACGGAAAAAATCTCTAAAATAGAAAAAAATGAGTTGATGACGTCATTTATGACATCATACAAGTGACACGTGCGTCTATCTCATACACAAATTGTCATTTCTTGTCATACCACTCATGATGATGGTAATGCAGTCTTCCTGCCTGCAAAAAAGAGAGAAAGAGGAATACCATGTCCTCCTTGGATTTAACCATATTCAAATTCTTCGAAAAAGAGATTAACAGCCTTACAACTACCCATACATGTCAGTCTCATCACTGTTCAATTGTTGGTAAAGTCATTTCATTTAAGGTTAACCTAGTCTCTTGTTTCAGTCGTAAGAATTTGGCTTCGATTATTCGCAAGATGACATATTAGATAGGTCTTGTGTCACTTTTTTTTTAACGTCACAAATTGTATTTTTTTCTCCCTTTTAAATTCCACAATATATTTATAAATTTCAATGGAAAGGAAAACATTGATTCAAGTTCTTCTAATTTCGGAATTCCAGAATTTTTTTCCTTTGGCAGTTGAACGGTATCTTCATCAAAGGCAAATGGATCCAGCAGTGGCTTTTTATAGGACCATGAAGAACAGGAGGTCTCGATGTACGGTTGATCTCCTATAAGATAGTTAATGCCTGAGTGTGGGTCTACTTATGAGCACGTTCTGTGTTCTGTGTTGCTATATTTGTCGATATACACTCAGGAGTCGTCGCGACCGGGGGACTCCCCCCCCCCCCCTCAAATAAAAAAAAGAAAGAAAAAGATCTGAGCGACGACAGTCGGAAAATCTGAAATACCATAGAATTTTTCATATCTCAGCCTAGCACATTTTATGACGTACAAAGATGCCAAATATTGTACCAGATTAAGAGATTAGCTGGTAATTAAAAAAATCTCAATACGCTCGAAATTCTATTCGAATTCCTCAAATTTCAGTCTAGGAGTGAGGTTAGTCAGAACGTCAGACATACCGTTTGGAATTTTTCACATCTCAATCTAGAACATTTTATGACTTGAAAAGACGCCTAGTATTGCACGAGATTGCATCTAAGCTTACCTAATAGGTGAAAAAAAAAATTTCAAAAGGAGGTGGGGACACCTTTCTTATGTACAACCCTCTCCCAGATCTAGACCAACCATCACTCTTCCCATGCTTTACTTCCCTATCTATGGTAATCAAAGTTCCTATCATTTTCAAAAGTTATAGGTTCAAGAACGAGTTTTTTGGTCATGCAATCATCGACGGTTGTAGCAAAGTAATAGACAACTGTAATCGATGAGAGTAAAAATTGTTGGAATAAATTCTCTGGAACCATAATCTTTCGGGGGCAAAAATGACTGCAATATATGCAGATTATTGCACCAGATTTTGTCTAAGGTCCCTGCGACCTGCTTGTTAAAATTTCTCAAAAAAGAAAAAAAAAAAACCTGTAATCGTCAGAAAGTAAAAATTGTTGAATGAAGTTCTCAGAAAATAATTGATAGCACAAATATTCTAGATAAGAGTGTAGCACAGATTATTCGCGTGGGTACCATCTGTGCTGGTTACGCCACCGTGTCAAGTTAGGACTTAGGATGTATACGGGGTTCAGTGTTCTGTAAACAAGTCCCCTAGCTACCTTTGGGAGGATATCTGAGTTGACGTCAAGTACACAAATAAATGCACGGGCACTCAATTTAATACAAGTAAACCCCTCGGTAATCAACAGCATGTACAGTATTTACAAAATATAACGTGTTAATTAGGAGAGTGATCAACTATAATCCACCGTCTTTTGGTATCTTCGGACTACCAGTGGGCCAGGGTCATCTGGCGCTGAGGGCGTCGATCAGATACTCTACAGGGAAAGTCAGCCAGATCGTCTACAAGGGGGGGGGGGGGGGATCAACCAGATAGCGTCCGGGGGGTTCAACGTTAGTCCACCGGGACATCAATTGGCTCTTCAGCGAAAGCACCCAGACCGTCTTCATACCAGGGGGGTCGACCAGGTCATCCACAGGGCATCCGTCATCTAGGTTCGGGGGGCACTTACCATATCGTCTACGGGGGCATCAGCCGGGTGTGCTATATCGGTGCAGTAATCTATATATCTGTTAGAAAAAGCTGGAGATGTCTTAGTGAATGGTCACCATTTAACATCTACGAAGTTAACACGTAATTGCGAATCAGCATCAAGGTGGGGGTTACCTTATTTTCTCAAGAATAAGTAAGGCAGGAATGGTAAACAGAATGCAGAAAGGAGAAGTAAAATAATATGTACAACGACCGAATTCAAATAACTAGTCTCCTGGGACTGTGCACACAGCAAATGATGCAGCGAGGCTAGGAATCACACCCTCTGAGCCTGATCAGTTACCTCTACCTTGATTACGATTCCGGCAATCTCAGTATGAAGAGAGTCTGCGGTAACTAGCTATATTTATCCAATATAGCTAAGTTGTGGACATGAGCAATTGTCTCAAATGTTTAAAATAACTCGGTTTTAGTGACACTTTGTTGTAAATGCCTACACTCGCATGACGACATTTATACAAAATAATTGCAATATTGGGGTTAACATACACCTAGCGTGAGGAGCAACATAAAATGGTAAGGGGCGCTGTGTGTACTAAAGCGCCAATTACTATAATCACATTAGAGCTTATCCCCAATGTCCCAGTAATTTTAACAATAGTGCTAGTTATCAGGGGGGAATCCCCAATATTTGCACACCTTAGCACAGTACAAACTATAAGCATTGATTTACACAATTCTGTGTAATGACTGACTAAGGCCACTGGTTACCATGGTTACTCACACCTTTTGTTAGGCTTACGCTCCCTAGAGTACACCTATAGCCCAGTGCAGTGTCACCAACAGTGGCTGTAGTACACAAACCACTAAATACTCTCAATTTATGTCACTGTAAACCAGAGGTGTGGCTGCGTCACAACCTAAGCACATGTACTATTGTGTACCAAAGTGATGGGGTATGCATATACACCTCTGGTTTTTGGGCAGTACGAGTGCGGCCACCGCCACCCCTGAAATAAACAATCAGTTAGCTTCAAGGGAGCGGAATACGACGATACAATGCAATATTTCCCCCACTCTGTATGGGTCTAAAGCCATCACAGATATTAAGATATTACAACTCATGAGTGAAAACGCCCAAGACATGGGGCATAATTAAACTGGAGATTAAAAGGTAATACAATGGTATGTGAAATGACTAAGTCTTAAGTCTTACTGGGGACTGGGGCAACAAAGATGAACTCTTACCTGTTAGAAACAGCACAAACTTGATTGGAGTTCTGCCTTCTGCCTGAACAAGGGTGACAGCTGGATATGTCTTAGTGAATGGTAGATTTCCTTGCAAACATGGATGTTTTATACAGCATGGAAACAATGAAAGCCCCTATGAGGGGTCACTCACGTACCCTGCCAGACAAGGTGTTACTTTAGGTAGCAAACCCTATTAACTTCCCCATTGACTTGCAGACTAAATCGCAAAAGTAATGTGGTCTCTAAACCCTAGTAGAAATTTTCAAGAGATGTAAGCTACCACTCTTTAGAAACCTGACACATTGGTCATTCACGGCGTTTTCAATTTTCCGTACCTTAGGTGGTTAGATTTTCTGCTAGAAGCCGTTCAAGTTACCAGACCTTGTCACTTGGGCAAATCACACATCGCCTCGAATGATACTGCTCCGCCACCCAAAAGTCCATAACTTTTCCATAATTGCTTCAATTGGAACCATTTTCGCACCTTGTATACCTCAACCCACCTTCTTCAATATTCAATCGACAAAAGAACCCATCTCAAAAAGTTGCCCAAATGTCCCTAATTAAGATTGGAAATCAAGTGTGAAATTATTGTGATCAGTAACGTTACTAAGTTTAGGCCGATTGATACGAAACTTTAGTCAATAATATGCCGTACGTTGCAGGTGTTACAGCCTGGTGTTCGGACACCGCCTATGCATGTTCCGACATTCATATATATTCCGACAAGTTTCAACACACGTATTATAACACCTAAGTGTTGGAATATCATATGATAGCGCTAATAAACAACATGAAATATTACATCCTATAGTACTATCATAAGTAATATGTAAATCACAAAATGTGTGCACTAATGGTCGGATAGTGCTCATTCAGTTGGGATACCCCTTCCTTTGAGGCCAAACACTGATCCTGGTCCATGGAATCTAGAGCGTCTTACTAGGCCGCTACCAACGGAATATAATTGTGCCAGAAGTTAGGTGTGGGCATGTATGCAGTCACCGTTGCCGGCTGCAGGTGTTTTTAAAATAAGTCGATAACCTGTTGTAACCTCTTGCATTCTTGCAAACTTAACCTGGAAATCAGATTCCAAACATGAATGTTAAAAAAATTAGCCTAATTTATGGGGATAGTCCTAACCTTTGTTAGTTTCGTAAGTAAAGGGTCAGAAAGAACATGTCCCCATAATAAGGCCCTTAAAGAGCAGACATCCTCAAACCCAACACAAGAATAATCAGAATCATCTGCTACACTGCCTAAGTTTATTAGTTTTGACTTGTCCAAATATTTGGAAAAGCCATTTTCCATTTAGTTTTAGTGTACCTGTCATGGCCTGTTTAAAAGCATGAACACTGTTAGACATCACCATTCAGATGCAGGCAATTCCGTTTATTCACAACCCTCTTCCTTACATCCAGCCTACAGTGCATCTTTTGGAGCTTAAATTTGCAACCATGAACTCCATGAATAAGACCACTGAAAAAAATTCATTAAATACTAAATTCAGCGCTATGAACATGCAGTTTGGAACACTTGAAGCAGATCACCCCAAAGTCAACTACGCGCCCAATGAAAGCATTTATTTTGGTCTAGCCTAGGCCTATAGGAAACATATCGTGTTGCATGAAAATGATTTTCAGGGTGAGATATGTCAATTTCACAATGAAATGAGACAAGGCCCAAAATTTTGAGACTCTCGGTTAAACCGAGAGTTGGCAGGGATGCCATAGCCTAAGGTCAGTACCAACAGGGCAACTCCTACTCCCAGGTAACGACAATCATTTGTTAGTACTACTACTAGGCCTGTGTTTGTCATTAGGCCATATGGATAGATTGCACAAGTTCTAAAATCATGGTAGATTCAAATCATATCCACCTGTTGTGACATGTTGCATTGACATTCTTTATGAAACATCAAGTAAAATATTGTTGAAAATTTGTGAATTCAGTCCTGTTTTAGTCTATAGCTATAAGTTTGCCATGTCATTTTTAAGCAAGAATGCTGATCAGTAGCTATAAGTTTTTACCCAGCCAGAACTTAGGAGTCAAGGCAATGTTTGTATGGGCTTGAAAATACTTGAATTTCAATATGTCATTTTCAAGGCCTTTATAGGGCTTGAATTTTGTTCTGTCATCAAAGTCCTTGAACAGTGCTTGGATCACTTTCAAATATTACTTATTATTTTGACTTAATTACTACATCTGCAACAAATATTGGAACATGACCAATTACACCATTCAGACAATCTGGGCAAGTAAGTAGGTTTCAGTTGGATAATTTTGCCATCTGATTTCAAATTCTTCTAACATAACGACAGAAAGTAAAGAATACGATAATGTAGTGGTTGACAGTTTTCGTTCAAATCAATCGTGTGCTTCTTTGAGCAAGCCAATGGGAAGTATACTTGTATTGAATATTCAGTTATATTGAATATTCAGTTAACAACTCAGGATCAATGACGCCGCGGGCAAGGTTGTGTTCAGTTTGTAGGTTATTTGCGGATACAGTGTTTCCTTTCACTAAATACTACAATTCCTGATACCTACCAAGGAGCGACGACTTGAGTAGTGTGTTTTGATACACTAGTGAGACCTGTATTGTTGCATATTCATTATGTAGGCAGTTATAGCAAGAACTGTTAATTTTCAAATATGATTTCTGTTTTTTTACTGTTTTTATGCCAATCCTGTTGCCTTTCGAAGTAGTGACTGTCATTTTCCTTCATTGAAAGACATAGTCCGTTCATGTACAACCTCATGTGTACATTAAAAAACAAAAGAAGTTAAGATCAAACATACTCTTATCTTTTTGGTTTTTCAGTACACACGCAATCACTTTAAGCTTATATTATCTCTTTATTACTGAATTTCACTTTGGTAATTTTGATTTCAATATTAGGGGTTAACAGATGTGGTTTTTGATCCCTTGCCGAAGGCAAAATGGAATCTATGCGATTGCGATGTTGTGTGTGTGTGTATGTATGTGTACATGTGATGCCATTTTTGATTCCTTGCCGAAGGCAGGCAAGGAATCTGTGCGATGGTAATGTATGTGCATGGGTGCGTGTGTATGTGTGTGTATGTATGTACGCCTGCAACACGATATCTCAAGAAGCATAACTCTGAGTGATCTCATACTTGGCATGTAGATTGCCCTTATTAAGTAGATGATCCCTATTGTTTTTGGTGGAGGTCAAAGGTCATTTGGGGTCACCAGAGGTCAAAAGGTAAATACCTTGAAAATTGTTATTAAACACGATATCTCCAGAACGATAAATGTGAGAGACCTCATGGTTAGCATGTGGATTGCCCATATCGAGTAGCTGATCCCTATTTTTTTTGGCAGAGGTGAAAGGTCATTTGGGGTCATAGGAGGTCAAAATGTGAAAAACTTGAATATACAATATTTAAAGAACGGTCCTTCCAGTGAATTTTAAACTTGTAATGTAGAATCCTCTTGTTGATTTGATGGTTCCTACTCATTTTTGTAGAGATGAAAGTTAGTTTGGGGTTATTTGACATTGAATTGTTAAAAATGAAAGTAGGTTATATTGGCATAATTAAGGATCGCTTGGCCTACAGTTCTTATTGGTCGGCCTACAGTTTTTAATAGTGGGTCAAATAGTTTTGGCAGTAACATATTATCATTTGGCTTGCAGCACTTGAAGTTGGCCGCACTGTTTAGTGGAGAAATACTGTAATACCAGGGTAAGGAGTTGCCTGGTAATAACAGGGAGGTGGGCTGTTTTTTTGGCTTCTGGCATATATTAATGAAAATGAAATGCATGTTCGTTTCAGAATATATTGTGAAAACAACAACAAATACACCTAGTATCGTTTCCTGTTTTTTTTTTATGCACAAGAACTTCTTTTAGGACATACCAACATTGTCTCTTCAATAACCTTAAAGAAAACATGAAGACAACATTAAATTTGACATAAAAGATTATTATTTGGCAAACCTTATGCCACTGTCCTCATAAGGACATGTGAGCATGCATGAAGTGTAAATTGGAATTGATTAATTAAATATACCACGGGTTATTAGTTTCATAAAAAGAACTAAATTACTGATCATTTGGATCAAATACCCTTCAGCGTGCATAAACTGTGATTGCTTAATTGAATGAATCAAATTGTAACTGACCTACCTCTGTTCAAATTGGTCACTGTTATCTGACATAATTTATCATAGTTGACCGCCAGTAGAAACCACAATGTCCAGAATAAATCATACAGTCTGTTGAGCCAGGTGCTCAATGGGCGTAACCATTTACTGTATAAACAGTGTCTCTGTTTAGCCCTCTGAGCAAGGCTTAAAAAAAGGTTATTTGGGGTGACAAAAGGTCAAAACCTGTAGACATGATATTTTAAGGGTGATAAATGTGAGGGATCTCCTGCTTAGCTTGTGAATTGTTCATATTTAGCATGTTGATGGCCATATAGGGTAGGTGATCCCTATTGTTTACAGTGGAGGTGAAAGGTCATTTTGGGTCACGACATTTCAAAAGGTTTTGACCTTACTAAGATGGTTTCTCAAGTAGGATAACTGTGTGAGATCTCATGCTTGTCATGTGGGCAATTCATGTTTGTTACAATATATATTGTGAGGCAAGGAATCACTAAGCCTTTTGGCTTTCTAGTTGTAAACACTTAATCTCAAGAAGGATTACCTTGACTAATCTCATACTTGGTGTGTGGGGTTGCATGGTCATATTGAGCAAATGATCCCTATTGGTTTTGGCGGATGTCAAAAGCCATTTGAGGTCACCAGAGGTCAAATTGTGAAATCCTCGTAAACACTACAAACACTGTATCTCAAGAAGCATAGGCTTGACCAACGCCGTACTTGGTGTGTGGCTTGGTCATATGAATTAGATGATCCCTACTATTTTTGGTAGAGGTCAAAGATCATTTGAGGGCACCAAAGGTCAAAATGTGAAAACATTGTCAACACAATATCTCAAGAATTGCAATCTTGACCACTGTCATACTTAGTGTGTGGGTTGGTCATAGTGAGTAGATGATCCCTAAATTGGTCAACATCAAAGTTCATTTGAGGTCAAGAGGTAAAATTGTGAAAACTTTTTAAACACAATATCTCAAGAATGGTAATCTTCACTGCTCTCTTACATGGTGTGTGGGTTGGTTATGTTAAGTAGATGATCCCTATCCTTTTTGGTAGTGGTCAAATGTCATTTTGAGGTCTCTAGAAGCGTAATCTTGACTAAGACCTTTGACGTCCTTGTTTTATTCTAAATTGATTTGATGGCTGGTGTTTTTATCACAACATCAGCCGATATCTCATTATTTTCATCATCAAGCGTGTTCTCTCCAGGAAAATTGTAATTTAATTGTAATAAAACAAGGCTTATATAAGTTGCCATAGCCAGCAAAGTGCTCATGGCACCTTACAAAAATGTAAAACAAGAAGATGGGAAATTCAAAAGTAGGAAATAATCAGCATGCCCAAGAAAGTTTGGCTAAGATACGATTTGCATTGCTCCTTGTTGTAGTAAAGGGACAAACAGCAAAAAAAACAACAACTCTGTATCAGCTGTTGAGTTGGTTTGCCCTTTGGCTGACTCGGATTTAATATGAAAAAAAGTAAATTGTCAAGTGGACATTCCTTGAGAATCAATGTACCTTATTCACTCTGTAATTAATGTTCGATAGCAGGAAAAAGAAGTGACTGTCTTTGTTTTGAACTAAGAC
This sequence comes from Stichopus chloronotus, assembly GCA_021234535.1. Lineage (NCBI taxonomy): Eukaryota > Metazoa > Echinodermata > Holothuroidea > Aspidochirotida > Stichopodidae > Stichopus > Stichopus chloronotus. Next base: position 25,941,898 of record CM037832.1, on the reverse strand, counting down.
TTTCACTTACTTTTTTATAACTGTCCACCTGACTAGTTACTTTTGGTTTTGATGAAATTGTAACCTTTGTAATCAAGGTGTCATATGTGTGGTTGTGATGCCTTGCTTTTATTGCATGATATCTCAAGGAGGAAAGCTTGGACACATTCTGAATTTTGTATGTCCTGCGCACCACTGATGAGTACAAGAAGTCTTTTGGTTTTGGTTGGGGTCAAAGTTCTTTTGCGGTAAACAGGTGTCACATTGTGGAAACCTCACTAATGCAAGTTTCAACTAGTCTCATATTAGCTTGATGAATATCAGTCATATTGGGCTTAAGATACCCACTGTTTTTGGTGGAGGTCAAAGGCCAAATTAAGTCAACAGAGGTCAAACTGAAACCCATATAGATCTCAAGGCTGTAAGTTTGGATTAATCTTATGTATACTTTGATGATGTGACCACATCAAGTGTCTGGTATGTATCATCACTTATTACCTAGAAGCTAATTACTGTGGACAGCAAGGCTGGTCGGTCATCAAAACTACATGGTGTTCCTTGAAATTTGAATTTGGTTTTGATGATAATCATAACCTTTGTAATCATGTGGGCATGTGCATGTATGTGTGTGTATGTATGTTTGTGACATCTACTTTGTAAGTAAACACAATATCTCACAAAAAGAAGCATCTCATATTTAGTGTCTAGGTGTACAGCATTAAGTAAAGGGATCCTATTGTTTTTGGTGAAGGTCAAAGGTCATTTGATGTCAACAGGGTCAAATTGTAAAAACCTCGCACACATGATATTTCAAGGGAAAAACTTTGACAATTCTCACATCTGCTTGTTAGGTGTAACACACTTGGTGCAAGAACAGTTGAACCCAAGTGATTTTGGTGACCAAGTTAAATTTTATTTGAGGTCAACAGGGGTCCAATTGTGAAAACCTTGTGAGCTTGGTCAATATCTCATATTCAGTATGTAGGTGAACCACATTGAATACTGTACAAGAACTATCATTTTTGATGGAGGTCAAAGGTCATTTGCCATCAAGAGGAGGTCAAAGTGTGAAAACATTGTAAAACATGATATCTCAAACCGGGAAGCATAGACAGATATCATATTTAGTATGTAGATGTTCCGCATTAAATGCTCTATGCCTGCATCTATTGTTTCTAGTGGAGGTCAAAGTTCATTTGGGGTCAGCAGGGGCCAAATTGTGAAGACCTCGCAAACATGATACCTCAAAAAAGGAAGCTTGCACTTATCTCATGCTTGTTATGTAGGTGCACTGGTGCATCGTTTTGACCACAAAGATCTATTAAGATATTTTGTGCATGCCATCTTGGGCAACAAAGGTCAATTTGCGAAAACAATATGAACATGGCATCTCAAGACAGTCTCTATCTCTGTAGTATGCATAGTACATGGTGATATGTGATACCTGTCAGTCATCAACTTAGGTCAGCAGATCTCATTGTATTTATTGTGGTAGTTACATCTCAGTTGGTGATAAATCACTGCCTCCAAAACCTGTTACCCAAAACTTGCAATATGTGAAATTCAGGGGAAAAAAATCCTCATAATGAAATCATCATCGAATCCACAATGCATTTGTACGTCCTGGTTACATTAATCACATGTAACCACTGTTTCAATTTCAACTTCTCGTCACCATTGTATTGTAAACTGCTTGGACACGACAAAATGGTGTGCATTAAATGTTCCAATTTTGTTCCGTTTTGAAGTACGAACGTTTTGGAAGATATCACATCTTCCTCTTTAGGCAATATATACAAAAGTTTGTCCAGTAATTACAATAATCAAGAATGAATTAAATGTTGCAACACTGACCTCTAGTTTTGAGCTGGAAATATAATCAACATGATAAACTTACAATACTCTGTGTGAACAGTGGTTTCAAATGTCAGAAAGTGTGCAATTCATGTGTCAAGTTGTAACCATATGGTGTTAGTTTCTAAGAATAGGATTTCATTACCTGAAATTGTCATGCCTGCAGCATGGTATCAGAGTGAAGCTTCCGTGCCAGCAGCATATGGTAAATACATTTGTCAAATCATGAAAGTGTTACCCTGACATTACTTCCTTTGAAATGCTATTTACAACTTGCCAGCATTCAAAACAGTTTAATATCCACTTCATCCAGTTTCCTTTAACCTTTTGTCTTTGCAGCCAAGGACACTGTTATATTGCTTGATTGGAGTCTCCCTACTTGCATTGGGTCTCTTCCATGTGGCCTTAGAAAGAAATCTTAATGCAGGAATGAAGCCTGTTATAAGTCAGAGTGGTTTCCGTCAGTTTTCAGACAGTGAGCAGGAGCTCCTCACCGAATTTCTTAACATATCTCTCGAAACAAACCAAGACAGACTAAATGATGTGACATCGCAGATGAATCAGACATTAGCTGATGTTGTCTAACAATATAATCCCCTGGTACAACTTTATCCTGAGGTGAGGTTTTTCCTCTCTGGGCATTTGAAACAAACTTTGAGATGTCACTGTGTACTTTTTCATAAAGTTCATGGACATTCTCTGCATGGGTGTAAATCATTGGGAAGCTGCGCAGAGGGAACTTTCTGGGAGATATGTGCAGCCTGGGGGGACTTAGTGTACTTGGAGGTAAATTTGAGTATTTGGAGCCTTTTTGGAGGGAAATGTAAGAGATTATGGAAAACTTAGCCTTCCTTCCCAGGAAATAAACCTTTTTTCCAGCACTGATTCTCTGGTTTTTTTTATCTGTAGTTAGTTGAAACAGGTGGTTTACAACACAAAAATGTTGTTGGCAATTAAAGCGAGAGAAAAAAGTCAAATTATAGAAAACTTTCAATCTGAATCTCAGCTCAGGGGAATGATCACTCTTAAACTGTGGCCTTTGTGGACTAAGGAATATATTGGTTAAAATATCAGCAGCTATGAAAGTAGATTCTGCTCATGTTTTGTGGCCATGGCACATTAATACTTCTGGGACTAAAATTTAGAGGAAACCTGCACAGTAAATGCTTTATCAATTCTGTCTCAAGTTTTTACTGACCAGCTACTTAGTGTAAGGAGGAGTGAAGCCCAGAAAAGAGTGGGTTAAAATGAGTTTCATTGTTTGTATAGCATGTGACATTGTTTGTATAGCATGTGACAGACTATAACGGTACCTTGATAAACAGAGGTTTATGAAATTAGAACACTCTCCTTGTTGCATGATCATCTGGCACAGTTTGTCAATGATGGGGGGGGGGGGGAAGTGTTTGCTCTAGTTGTCAGTATATATTTGATTGCAAAATTTAGTATTCTGCTTTTTATGCAGTGATTCAAAGTGAAAGTGCTGCAGGCTGTTATAGTGTTGGGATGGCGGTGAATGATTATCACAAAACATGTGATAATGAGGATGCACCTGTCATTGCTGCATTTTCAAAATTGTGATGACTACAGGGTTCCCAGCCTTACCTGGAAAACCTGGAAAAGTCATCGAATTTGAAAAAGATGCTTTAATCCTGGAAAACTCAAGGAATTTGATTAGCCAAAGACAAACACGGAAGAATTTATTGGCTATGGTGGCTTGTAGTGTGCTTAGGTGGTTGTGGCGCATGTTCAACTAAAGCATCTTAGGGACTTTCACTGACGGCGAACAAAATGCGGAGGGACCTCCAACTTCTATATAGGGTGTGCTACCAGAACTGACCTGTGGCTCCAGGAAGTCCGCTAAGGGTCATCTACCATCCCGTTAACTTACTCCTCCAAAGATTAGCCAAGTCTTAATTAATCTAGTCCTCTGTGTATATATCACTGAGAATTTAGACAAAACAGATTTTGCAAACATCCTGAATACCAAGTAATGAGGGGGTAAATATAGTGCGAATGTTTACATCCCTTCTTTCTCTCCTGTCAACCATATTGACTCAAGGGACATCAACAAGGTTAAACTCTTCTTAATCTATGTACACAAATGGACTCTATGGACACAAATTACAAAAACAAAGACAGACGCCACAAGCGTCAGTAGTTTAAATGCTCTTTGTTCCCACCTCTCTGTAAGGGAAGCCATCAGTCTCTTAGGGAGAACGATTGGAGTTACTCGTACAGGGTCGTTCAACTGCATAGGGCTAGGAATTGGTCAGCAGTGTCAATAATACAGAGAGGGAGAGGATGAATGACAGTGGGAGAGAGACGGGAGATTCCTATGGTACTCTGACATATATACCAAGCTCCTAATGGTATGGGATGCTACAAGAGCAATCTAAATTTGATTACCATTTTTCCCACACCCGGGAAGTGCCGTTTCCGACCATGGGGGGGGGGGGTACGCTCGGCGAAAATTGATGGTGGCGCTCCGCTTAGATAGTCCTGCCAGCAGTCCCCCGCAAAAGGCTTTCGTCCTCAAGCCAGCTGATCCCCACCCCTGCTGAAAACCCCGGATACGAGTTTCGTATGTCATATCGATGACGTATAGGCAAAATATGCCCCGAATCATTAGACCCTCTAGGTGCTGGTTCTGTTTACATTCTATTCATGTTCATCTTCTACCTAACCATACGTAAAAAATACGAGCAAAAAGTCTCCTCCCCCCCCCCCCCCCCTCTTTTAGGACTGGGCGTTAAGCCTAGAACACTCGGGGAACGCCGTTTTGACTATCTGGGGAGTTTGCAAATCCTCACATTTTCTTGTACGCTAACTCACTGTGGCCCTCCGCTTACGTAGCAGATGGGGACTAATGCTCTGATGTCATTTTTTGTGTTTTTTTCCCTGAGGATGATAGTACAGTACTAACATAAACCCTTACCTGTTTTCATTTGCCAAACATTTTAATTTTGCTTAAAATAGGTATGATAAGAATTTGACCTAGTGTTCATCCTACTTTTTGTTTTGTAGATGAAGGCTACCTCAGTTTTGGGGTTTTTTTATCGCAACATAAGTAACATGTTAAGGAGAAACGTGAGATATCGTTGCTGAAAATAATTGAAAAATCCACTTTAACTGACAACTGGACTTGAATTTGGGCAAGAGTTTATCATCCCAGTCCCATCGGTAACCCATCATCTTATAACCAGATCCTACAAAAAAAAAAAAAAAACACTGTTAAATCCCGGTGAACCCCGGTGAGTTAAACCGATCACAATTGACAATCGTGACGCCTCGTAGCGCATGCGTGGTTCACTTCCACCGTCTTTAGTAACGCGAAAAAGCTTTGCATAGAATATCTTAAGACCAAGATATGATGCATAGGGGGACACATTCGGGTCAGTTGTGATATAGTGTTCAGTCTCTTACTTCGAGGTCCGTCTGCCGACAGTGTACCATACATTTGATCAGGTGAGTATATTCTGCAGTCCACTAGTGTTACTATGTCGAACTATCTCTGAATTCCCATATCTGTAATTAAATATTCAGTGCAATCTGCTAGTTGTACGTCTTTCTTTCTTTCTTTCTTTTTTTTTTTTTGGTTTTAGTTTTTATTAGACTAGAGAAAGCTGAAAAATATATAAAATATTTAACTATATATATATTAAGTACACCAGTAGTCTTTGAGTAACAAGTCAGATGTGGACGACGTTATTTTTGCCATTGCATTATATCTCTATGGTTTGCCTTTAACATGTTCTGCTGTCTGTAACCAGAATTAATTGCTGTATCATATGTGTATATAAAATAGGAGCAATTTTACTTATTCTTTTTTCTTATTTTACTTATTAAACTTATTAAGAGCCCTATCGAAGAATAAAAATGCCGTAGGGAGGCGTACAACAATACGAAAATAGTGATGTTTTAGGTTACACATTTAAAATAAGCAAAACCAAAGAGACCAATGAGCACTTGAACTATGACAATACAACGAAGAATAAAGCATTAATTCCGCTGAGAAGTACATTCACTATGTATATGTTAGGTAAGTAACGGTTCTGCTCTTTGTTTCTCATTCCAGTTGGTGAAGAGTTTGCCAGAATCGTGCTCTATTACGTATTATTTCAGGGAGGCGTCAACTCGATTAGAATACAATGGCTGGGAAACTAGTTACTTTGGTCCTGATGGCCTGCGGTATCGCAGCGGTGCAATCTGGCATTTTGAAAGGAGGCCACGGTTGTGGAGGCCTCTGCCCTCCTCATTGGACATTTTGGGGAAGACATTGTTACAGGTGAGACCAAACATTTCTCGAGCGTTAGGTTATCCTTTCAAAGAGCAGATACGGACACATGGGGAACTTCTTCAACTTTTGCTCAATTTTCAAGTATAGATTTGTTATTGTACTGTCCATGACGTCATGGACAGTACACGGCACGCTCATCATTTTCGAGAGGCAGTTCTTTCGTTCAATGTTCATTCTTGATCCACATTCAGTGATTTGTTCTACAACTGAGCTCATTAATTGTCTTGAGCTGATCATGTAGACGGTAACGAGAATTCTTTGTAAATTTTGGTTGGAATATGGTTTAATACGGCCGGGTTTTGTTTTGGCAGTTTTGTCTTTTTGTTTCCCCAAGTTAGGACTTGAGTAAACGGTATACGGTATACGGTATATTGTACGGTATATTGTACATGTAAGCGTGATAATTGTTCCGACTGTGTATCACATACCACCATACATGATCGCAGTCCCTCCTCCGCAGAGGCGGTACACGTGCTCGCAATATATACAGTACAATACACTGACATCTGACAATACCATGATATGGAGCCTGTTCAGCAGCCTGGAAGCGTAGAATGCAGAAGAAAAAAGAGCCATTTGAGCAAAATGACAATTTTTGTAGAACTGACATTTTGAAGACTTAAATTAAGTCTTCAAAATGACTAACTAACTTGTCAAAACGTTAAATTTCTGAAAATTATCATTTTGCCGAGTTACAATATCTCGTCAAAGTGACAAAATTCGAAAAATTGTCATTGTTGCCGAGATAAAACAAATTATCAAAATAGCAACATTCGAAGAAAGTGTCATTTTGTTTGACTAAAACATCTTGCCAAAATTATTATCTTGCCCAGTTAGAATACGATCTTTTTAAAATGGCGAAAATCTGAAAATTAATTTCAAATGGAAAGAGTGAATACAGCTTGTAGTTTAGACTGGTTGAAAACACCGCACGCAGGTCGCTACAATACAGCGTATCGATTACACCAACATACACTGTGAAGCTAACATTATAAGGTTACAATTCCGACATTCTAGACTAGTGGGCCTCGTTATACTGACAACGTCTGAACCTTCCAACTTTTGCAATTTTGACGATATGTTCTAACCCGACAAAATGGCCCCAATTTTTCGAAGTTTGCCACTTTGACGAGATGTTATCACTCGGCACGGTAAAACAACAATTTTCAGTCCGAATTTTGCAATTTTGACGAGTTGTTTTATCTTGACAAAGTGACAATTTCCCCAAATTTTGTCCTTTTTTAAAAGATGCTATAAAATAAAATGTCACAAAATAATCAATTTCAGATTTTTGTCATTTTAAGGAGTTAAATTAGTCGTCAAAATGTCAAATTTAAGAAAAATGGCATTTTGCCGATATGTTTCTTTTTTTCTTTTGCATGTCCCTTCTACGCTTCCCTAGGAAACTGCTAGAACGTTCCAAAATGATCTGGACGGTAGGTGGTTGCGATATATTTGTAACCAGATGTATATTCTAGTTTACCAGTCACCTTTTGAGAACGGTTTGTATCATTCAGAAATTGTCAGAGTTTTGTCGCTGCAGAGGCCTTAGCCCAGGGTCTGAGTACGTACAATATACAAGACACACAGTACCACATCACGTAACCCGTGAAAGACTCCGTTTATTTACACAATTAAGCGCAAACGTATCGATAACGAGGATAGTATTTCTCACTCGTTTTAGGTTTCTCGAGAGTTTATAACTGACCCGTTGGAAGCAATTCGCTTTGCATAACAGGAACTATAAAGTTATCTGATGCCTATGCCCGTAAGATATATTGTTTCACTGCTTAAGACATATGAGAAAATCCACGGGAAGTTGCTGCTTCCCAGACAGAAACACAAATACTTAAAGCTACATGTTGTTATATGTGAAACTCAAACATCCCCCCCCCCCCCCAAGAAAAAAGAAAACATGCTTTTATGGTATCACATCCAAAGAACAATGTTGAATTTTTTTAATAACTCCTTTATGTACTACTTTCCATTGCGGAATTTCTCACTTCGATGAGCCCTAGACATGCCTGGTCTTGCAAAGACTATGAGTAAAATCTTTCTTGACAGTCGACCGTCCAAACAGTAAATCCCGTATTCCGCTCAACCTCAATCAGACAAAACTCAAGTGTGGTTATGTCTCCTTACCAACCTTTTCGCCTTACGTCATTTTTTATCACTTCGGGTTGATTCTACCCCACTCATGTATCAAATAATAACAAAGTCAATTAGGCTCTCCGCCGGAATACCTAGGTTCCACAGAATGACAGGGAGGGAGGGGGAGTAGATGGCCAGAGGGACGTTGGGACAAATGCTCACGTCAAAAATTCCCCCCTCCCCCCGCCTCTCAGTCGCCGAAGTGTGGTGGCCTGACAGAGACAATGCATATATATTTTCCCTGTTAATGTACGTAATGCATTCACATTTTCGTCTGAGACATAAGTTTTCACCCGGAGATATGCTAAAAGGTTCTCAGAGGTTCCGGGGGTCTTCGATCCCTGGTCCCCATCCCTCCATTCTAAAATCCTGGTGCCGTCACTGCAAGGGGTATTAGTTGTTATGCCCATGGAAATCGTTGGGAAAGGAAGACTTGCTGACTTTCATGGCAAGATCAAGTCATCATAGAAACATTTACCCTGCCTGTGTTCACCGACTGACGACGTATTGTTTGTTGAAATTTTTATCCCTTGAACCAGTTTCTACTTACTTGCAGAGTTCATTGTTTGATTCAGATTGTGGGCAGTATTCAGAGAATATTATAAATTTTCTGTTCATCGCAACTATTAATGGCCCTTTCAGCAAAGCGGAAGAGATACAGCCATCCAAACAGCAGTAGAGATAGACACTCAATTGTGTTTGGTTAAGCAATTCAATTTAACTCAAACCGAGATGAACAACTTGAAGATTACAGGATAAATCTGGCTCAAAGATCACATTCAGCAAACACCGAGCAACAAGAATTAAGAGAACAAAAAGAAACTGATAAAATTCCTAGCAGAACTACAAACCCCCAAACAATCGTAACTGTTACTAGCGATATAATACCGTTACCTTGAAGATTGTACACCGACTAGGGGTAGAAATTTCTTCAATACCATTTGGACTCATCATGGTGCGGTATCTCTCTTTCAGTCGCCTAAGTACCCAGTTGCAATATGAAAAAAAAGAACATTAGAACGGCCATGATCGCATGTTGTTACCACTAACAAAATGTCGACTCCAATATATACCAAGCAACATACGGAACAGTCATCCAACACCAGTTGGGCACTGTGCAATTTTGATTTCATAGAAACACGGGCCGGAGAATTACGTACCCAAGTCAAGAATAGTAACAGGATAGGAACCTTACATGGATAAGGCTCCCCTGAAGACAAGATTTTCTTCCTCCAAAAGGCTGTAAACTCTTTATGTTTATGTATCGTACGGTTCATGATGAGAAGTGAGCGCAGCTTTTATAAAGAGAACTTTCAAGACATCTCTCTTCTTTGCACAGACTGGTGCTAGTACAGATAATGTGAACTGCTAGTGGGCTTTGTTATTCAGTGCTCCTGAGTTTTCTGCAAATTATGGTAGAGAAAAAACTTTGTGACGTTATGAATGTAACACGTAAACACGTATGAGAATTTAAGATTGCTAACAGACAATTTTAAGATATGTGACTCAGCAGACAAACGTCACACAAACTGAAAATATGCAGTTGTTTTTCTTTTTATAAGTTCTGAAATTAGTCATCCATAATAAATGATACCTTTAGAAACATCAATTAATAAAATTCCAGACTGCCCTATCCGTTATAGAAACTTTTGCCCTCACGTGCCTTTGATTTCTCCTTTTGGACAGGTTTTTCAACAACGTTCGCTTGGGCTGGCGATCCGCCGAGCAATACTGCAACCAGTTTGGCACCGTCAGTGATGCCGGGGAAGACCAGATTGGTCACCTTGTATCGATCCATTCTGAGCTGGAGAATGTATTCGTACGCTCCATGTGGGACGGACTCCGTGAACCATCATCAGACAGACAAGTTAGTTTTTTTTTTTTTTTGGTAGTCATGTAACAAATGTGATATTCAGAAAGGCGGAAAGATGTAGAATGAAAGTCAACTGTAGAAACATGTTCTTTGTACTAGATTTTTGTATGTTTCACGGCTTTGCAATAGAATTTGTAAAGTGGCTATTGAGTACAATGACGTTTGGTGTATTAAAAACACTTCTTTCGTGATGTCATGTTTAAATCTTACTCACCATTAGGAAACGATTCATTCATATAATGTAAGTGATATATTTTTTCTCTCAAAATTCAGTTTGTAAAACAAACAAAAAAGCGACATTACGGTCACGATTGACGTCAAATGTAATTAAATCAACGAAGTTCATAATGTTATAACATAGAAAACATGATGTCAATTTACTTCTCGTCACAATAACAACATAAAAGACAACCTGAAGTGAATTTCTTTTCATTTATTTGCTTATGTAAGAAAGATGACACTTGTTTTGTGTACGCAGAATTATTTCCGTAAAAAATCTGAAAATTAGCTAACTTTGGGGTGATCTTTCTCTTCTAAATCATACCAAAATGACCACTTTTTTTTTTCCTCCCGCCAGGAGTGCTGGATGGGATTGAATGACATTGCTGATGAGGGAACGTTCAAATGGAGCGACGAGACTCCGACGCAGTACGAAAAATGGGGTCCAGGTCAGCCCAACAGCCACGGTGGAAATCAGGATTGCGGTGCCTTGGACACAGCAGGAACTGGGCTATATTTTGGTGGTTGGGATGACGGCACTTGTTCGGCCGATTTGCCCTTCATTTGCAAAATGTTACCCGCCTGTAACTAATGGATATTCACCCATTGTGTGCGCTTCTCTCGATGTTAATTGTTTTGATTTAAGGAAAAGGATGGTGGTAGGATTTTTTCTCCGCAGTGCTTGAAAGTAATTGTCGCTGATTAAAGATCGCTAGATCAAAAATGTAGTGAATTGTATGTCTCAAGTATACGGTAGGTAAAACAGACTGTCTCATTATATAATTACTGCGTATGATATGATTTTGGTTTAAAATAAGTAAAAGCAGATCGAAAGAATATCAAGAAGAATGTCAGTCTGGCCAAATTATCTCAAACCATAATTCTTTTTTTTTACATAGCGTAGAGTTGATCTTTTAAGTTGAGCCTTGTTCAATGTTATTGTGTTGAGGGTATCAATTTCAGGGAAAATTGACAGAAAATGAATATATTTCAACACACTCCAATTTCTCCATGACTACGCAAAACTTGATTACATACTTAAACTGGCAAAATTGTGCCATAAACCACACAGTACGATCATTCACGGCTAGGATTATTGCATCATTATAATATTACATGAAAAAGGCGGCAAAGACTATAACGTCAAAAACGTTTTTGTGGCAGTCGTTGGTGCAGAAATTTCGATAAAAGTATATCACAGTATTTCACCCTACGAGAAATTCAAGGCACTGTGGGTCATTGCATTCGTCGTTCAGTGGTGGTGGATATACGTGTCTCTCTGACAAAAAACAGATGAAACTAAAATATAACTTCCAACTGGCATTCTTGCATCACAAATTTAAACTGTCTTTGGTGTTGTTATTCAATTGTTTTTTAAGGTAAGATAAAGAGAACAAACCCTGCAGTAGTTTCAGTCATGAGCTGTTTGTCGTCTCTTTCGGGGATGTGCCTTCGTGGTTTCATAATGAATGGTTCTACTCTCTATGCGAACTGAAAGATAGATTGAAGATCAGAGTGACATAAACGGCAAGAGTGAGACCACATGGTACGTTTATCGCATGTACCACAGCTTCTTAACATGACGCGAATGAAAAATCTACCATCAATTTTTCCATTAATTCCAACCCACAACTCAAACATTCTCGGCCGATGCTTCTGTCCTTAGATTGCAGGAGAGGATACCGGGTGTGCTATCAATTCATGAAACATGCTGACGTTCAAACACCCCCCCCCCCACACCCTCCCCCATCCACCAGGAGAAAAATATGAATATTCATCGTTTGATTCGTGGCATTTGATCACGGCAAACTCAGGCACACCATTGTTACTTTCATTTTTCTTCATGCTTCCTTAAAATCTCCCTCCATCGTCATAAGTTTGACATCATCTCCTTCAGTGGGTACTCTCGTCAATAAACACCATAAGATGATAGGCCTAAAATGAAAACTACAGATCACTTTGGTAGACGATTTCCGGCGGAAGTAATGGTAGCACGCTAAGTAATTAGTTAAATTATTTCGATTTTTTATGGGCAGTCCAAGCAAAAGTATATGGCCTGCTGCCGTGCGGAAGATATAAGGCAGGCTTCATAGAAGGTTCAAAGGCATATCTTACTAACAATTGAAGAGCTTCTTAAAGTGGCAAATTATTGCAAGAAGTCTTTTTTTTTTCTTTGAAACTTACGTTAACCTTGAAATTAACCTTGAAATTTGACACTAGTAGAAACGTAGATTGGGTATGTTGTAGATTTACCTTAACGAGTATAGAAATTAGAGGCATATCTTTTAAACTATTGTAATGTTTCTTTTACGACAGTCAGGAGTATAGAGAAATACCACGGAAATACAATGTGTTGTGGATGGGTGACATAATAGATTTCCAAAAGGACAATGAACCAGTTTAAAATAGATAGGCCCTATATTTTCAAACGGAACATGCTATTGAGGTATGCTTTACACTGATTAATTTTTTATGGTATATGTGAGATGACGTCACGTAGCTGCACAGGTAAGTTCAAGAATTGATGACAAAAAGGAAATTACTTGAAAATGAAAAGTTTATTTGCACATAGTTTATAACAATTTGTGACGGTAAGTATACTATCCAAATATTACTTTGTAGGTGCAGTGCCCTAAACCTTTCTTGGTTCACTCGATAAACAGAAAGCATTACACCAAGTAAGTATTTATCCTCAGAGCCAAGTTTACATAACTTTGATTACCCTCACGTAAACACAAGTTAAATTTTGTATCTACCTATTTTTGTAAGCTCTCCTGCAACTTAGTATCGCATGAGCGCCTCCTCTTAGCTCCGTCCCTCACCAGAGCTCCGAGTATAATAATGTTTTGTACAGTAATGTTTTCGAAACATTAATACATGAGAACACGGGGTCGCCATCATGTTCACGTTTGCAAAACATGACTTGTTGTAAAGGTGAGTCTAGCAATTGTTTGCATAGAACTGCGTGTTACACTTAAATCAAACTGTGTAATGCTATGCTGTCGACAAGGCGTCGTTGTTTGGTTGTCGGTGAAAAGGAAAAGGTTCTACGAAGCACTAAACTAAAGCAAAAAATCATGGTAAGATTACGGCAGTCCTAATTATGCAACATTTAATCAGTTATTAACCTACTTGTTGATTGCTGCCTTTGCAATAAGAAATCAAGAACAGACCACCTGCAGTAGGTGATCTTATATTTACGGTTTATCCGGCGCAGATGTCAAAGATGGAGGCAACTGGGTCTTATCGACCTCACACACTTGCTTTGCAATATCTTATTGATTCTAATATCATTGGCTTGTATTGAAAAGGGCGCTGACTATCGTTCAAGAGCTTGTATAGGCGACTCTCAGTTGTAGAACCGGCCTACCCATTTGCTAGAACCAGCTTCCTCCACAGTGCCAGCTAAAAGCGTTGTATCGAGTTCAAGTTAGCATACATGTGAATTACAATAATTATGTTTATTTCAGGGTACGCCATGTACTCGCCAGTGAACCTCCAGAAACTTCGTATACTGTTATGGGAATAGTAATTAGCCTTTTAGGCGTCATGATGCTATTACAGAGTCTCATGGTTTGGCCCAGAGGCAGGGATTGCCTATAAAAACCATATATCTAAATCCGACCATTGATATCTTTAATGATTCTCGAGGTTTTCACGATAGGGTGGCGGCCCGTTTTACACGTAGGCCTTGTAAGTCTACATGAAAAAAAAGAATTGACATGCCAAAATTTCAGTTACACTTTTACTCACAAAGGCATTGTATTTTCGAATATTTCATGTTTTAAGTATTTCTCTTTTTAGTGAATCTTGACATATTGCATAAGGCGAGGATGCGTAACATGGTTGTTGTATGTTATAATAATTTATCATGTCATCAATCAACATGTAATGACCGTTATGTGCACAATGACATCTGCTGACCTAAGATGATGAGAGGCAGGCATTACGACTCATCATATCCACCTGCATAGGATAACCGAAAACTAGCCTAAGAGGTATAATCACTTTAACAAACTGGCCCCTGATGACCAAAATGTCATACACCAGATACAATAGGGATGTCAATATGGTTCACCACCACGCCTACAAACTTGAAATATCAGATCTCAGCACCCTTCAGTTCTTGAGATATTATCGTTAAATGTTTTCACAATTTGGCTCTCATTTTTTGACCCAAATGGGCATTGACCTCCACCGAAAACAAAGTCTCTACTCACCGTGATGCACCCATATACCACTATAAGATCTGTATACAAGGTTTACACAGTTTGACCCCTGTTGATCTCAAACGATCTTGACCTCGACCCACAAAATAGGGGTTTTGTATTGATGTGACCATCTACTGTACATATATGTGAAGCCTGATGAAGTCACCTTTCTTCAGTTTGACCCCTGTTGACCGCAAATGATCTTTGACCTCTGCCAAAATAATAGGTTTATCATATTTATTGTGCCACACCTTCTTTCCAAATATCAGATCTGTCCAAGTTTTCTCTAGGTTTTCTTTCTTAACCCTTCGGAACCCACATGACCTTTGACCTCTGCTAAAACAATGGGGTTCTCGTACTAACTGTGGTCCACGTACATACCAAGCGTCAGATCTGTCCAAGGTTCCCTTCTTGTTTTGAAGGCTTTTTCACTATTTGACCCTCGTTGACTGCAAATGGTCTCTACCTCCAACACAAACGTACATGGATTTTTGTACTCAAAGTGGACCACGTATATACTAAATATGAGACATGCCCTTCAATTCTTGGGCCATCATGCACACAACGGTTTCACTATTTTAACCTGCTGACCCCAGATTACCTTTGACCTCCCCCACAAACAATAGGGTTTCCCAGCACCCACTGTGGTTCACCTATATACTCCATATGACATTTGTCCAAGCTTCCTTCCTTGAGATAGCATGTTTACAATACAGGCATTACAAACACACAAACACACACGCACACGCTCACGTGCGCACAAAGGTATTGTTTGTCATCAAAATCAAAGAGGAGGAACTAAGAAGAAGAAACTTGGTACGCAACATGACGCAGAGTTTACATATAACTGTCTGCTTTCTTTCTGGATGTTTAGAGCCATGATATAAACATTTTTAACTAATATAGGAATTATTGGTGTGGCACAGTTGCCAAATAACGCTTCCAGTTTTCATGTGCATCGTTACCTCGATGTAGGCAACCGACCGGAAGAACGTTTAGGATATGCCGTTACTCGTACGTTAAAATGGGATTCACTTCAAGCTCACTCTTCTTTTGTTCTACTGAGGTTCAACTTGTTGCAAATGTTTTATCGCCTTAGGTCATTTTATCACCTCATGTTGTGATAATCCACATGGTCAATTAAACATCGTTCTCTGAAAGTAATTCAGGTGTGTCAATCTGATGTCCAATGTCTAGACTTTTTGAGCTGCCTGGCAAGAGGTATTAGGTGTCATGTCCATAGGTGATACATGTGTAATCGGGTATGAAAGAGGGTCTGTTGAACACTTTAGCAAGGTTGTAACGTCATGAAGTTGAAGTTCTCTGATTATAACCATTATTTTTCATGATTGTAAAACAATTGGTGAGTGTACTGTTTTATAATTTATACTTTTACAAGTGTGTCGAGTTTACTCTTTAATTGACCAATTGTGTGTTGGATACTAATACCAGTGATGATTTAGAACGCTTAGACATTACTATTTGTCAATTACAGCACCGATTCGCATCTGAGTACACATAAATGTCAAACAATTTTTTTTCAAAGTAGACAGCCCTTCTCCTTAACACGCTGTTCCTCAGCCAGGAGACAGCGCAATGGTCATCACCTTCACAAATTTCTCGATTTGCCCCTCAGTACCACCCCTTAAGTTAACCGATGCATTGTAAGCCATTGTAATTCAAAAATACTTACGGTCACCTGAATGCACTATTTAATCGGACCGCCACCGCCAGTTGGCGTGGAGCTAATTGGGAAATATTTGGCCAAAAATACCTCCCCGAAAACCGGGAATGGTATCATTACAGAGTCCATTTTTCTATTCATTTTTTGCCCCACTAGACCCCTTACATCAGCTTAAATATGTTTTCAAATTGCTTTTGTTTTTTGTTTTTACTCAAAATATGATTGGTGGCAGGCGATTTTTTCTATCACCACATTTTCCACGACAAAACCCAGAAGTATCTAACTCTTGGCAACTCCACCAAAAAGTAAACCAACACTTGCCTGATTTCCACAGTTAGCACGATACTGCAGGCTTGTACTTGAACTCTTTACTTGTTTTGTCTTGAACATCTCATTTACAAAACTTGTGCAATGTTACGAGACATATCTTAGAATTGGCAATCAGTCTTTCCGCAACCACCGAGTTAATTAAGTCACGTGGCCCATTCTCTTACATTGTCGCCTACACTGTGAAGTTCTCAACGAAGGCATCTCGCGGAACTAGACTGGCAAGTAATTGCCAACCGTATGTTGATTACTGTAAAATGAGGTTTCTATTTTCCATTATAGCAAGGTAGGTGGACAATTTGAGCTTCCATTGAAATGAAAGACTTCTTAGGTATTATGTACGATATTTAAAAACAAATACAATCAAAGAGAGACTGTTATTTTCCACGTCTCGAACAGTGTCTTCAAACTTTGGGGGTACTTTAAGGAGACTCATTTATTGAATCAATTCGGTATTTTTCAAACGATATTTGCGGATGACAACATAAGCTTTCCGTAACGTTAAAATTACGTTTAGTTTAACCAAGTTTAATTGACACAATAGCCTATAATCAACAATTTAGGATACATCGATTTTAATGTTCATTTTGTATGTACTGCATTTAGCCTATAGACATACCAGTAGTCGCCGGTGGTCGCCAACTTGCCATGGCGCGTAAATAATCCTGACATGCTCGTGTATATCGGGACGGAACCGATTCGTCTTATATTTGCCTAGTACCTGAGTCATTCACGAAATGCTTGAAAAAAAAAACTAATATCAGTGGATAGGACATAACATTTTGCTTCTATTTTGATAATAACTGCGGGGTTTAACAACGTCTCGGTGTAATAATAGATCATTTTACGAGGTGTTGGGAACACATTTGTAGACCTTTCAAAAGATGGGTCCAGTTCCTTTTTTTACAAATATCTCGCCGAAGTGGTCATCAACAGTATTTTTATATTTTAGCAAAAAGCTTGCATGATTGTAATCTTATGATGGTTTCTAGATGTTGAGATATTATGCTTGAAAAATCACCTCTTTTAGTTTCAAAACCGCATGACGTCACAAAACGTCATGACGTCACGAAACGTCATGCATAGAATGTAAGAGACGGAGGCTTTTTTGTGTTGTTTCGGATAGACTGCAATCTTCTATTACGGTGCCAGTCAGAGGAACATATATTTAGGTTCGGTACATTGCGAAGAGTGACGAGGGGGGATGAAAATGGAGCATAGGCGTGAGAGCTAGAGATGAAGTGATAGGGGTAAGGTTCAGAACACCATGAATGGGAAAGATAAGCACATAAATTCATTAGATTCATTTTTTTTTTCTTATCTTATATGTTAGTGAATTTTGAATGTCCACTTGAGGTGATTGATTTCCATTAACCTGTAAGATATTGCAAAGTTTTAAGAGATAAGCAACGTTAATGTCTACATCTATATGCGTATCTATTTGCGTTTTCACAAGCATGCATGTTGCATGCTTTGCCGGACAGACTAGCCAAGTTAGAACGATTCTTGCAAGCTGATCATACTTGAACGAAAGCAATAAGCCTATTGAGTACATCACAACTAGCTGATTTCCTGCACCGACTCTACTTATACCTTAGATTAGATGTTTGAGATTCGCAAATTGGTAGGCCTTCGGCTGAGCACCCAACACTTTTCCAGCTCTACTTTCGAACATCGCCTTTCTCGGTTCGCTTTCGACACTTAATCACTGTACGATGATCAGCTGAAGTCAGCTATAGAGTTTCCTTCGGAACTGTTAGAGGGATGTTCCCTTCCAGTCACCATTACCGACTGAAAGTTGAAATAATCAAAATGGCGAGAAAATCATCCGCTGTCGAAACAGCCGGTTTGTGGAGATTATCAGAGTTGCGTCATCTATCTAAATATGTTTACATGATGTACGGCCTGAATGATATCATCTAAGATAAATGGTAACTGATCAATGCATGCCATGAGACGCTCCTTTCAAGTCATTACTCACTGATGAAAAGAGGGTTTGTTTTTTCTTCTTCCGGCTGTGAGCAATGATTATAGACCAATTTTCTCTGCCGTTTTTGTTATCGCCAATGTAATTACGTTCATTCTGTAACAACATTATGAAACATATCATTAGAGTTAGAATATGTAATACATCTTCATCAGCTTAGAACACGTATCACTTGTGGCACGCTAGTGTTGTATGGAGATGGTCATTCTACCCCACCGTACGCAAAAGGTCGTACAAAGTTCGGTCTTCCGGTGTTTACTCCAGATTTATTAACCTGTTCTTTATTTCCCTTAGACAGTCAGATTAGACAATACAACACATTAAAAATAGTAAACTTAGACCCCGTTCTCAGAAAGGTTGCGCAATCCTTTCGTGATTGGTAGATCACGGATGGCAACTGCCTCATTCAATTACGTAGGTCAACCATTTGACCTGTGATTGGTCAGTGTCAGCAGTCTATCCCGTGATCCTTAGCAGTTCGGCGTGGGTCGATCCATCGACCTCGCCATGCCGCTGACACTGGCTCTCTGGACATCAAACCGTACACGTCGTGCTTTCACCTGTATCATGTAGGCCTGTGTCATCGTATCTCTTCTTTGTCAACGTCATGTAACTTTCTTTCAATTTTAATCATCAGTCGTCAATTTAATTCTCCTTAATTTATGTGCCAGTCTAATCATCAATAAATGGAACTCTTATCGTTAAATCTTGGTTCTGAATCTGACGTCTCTCTCGTTACGTTAAACATCTGTCGCTGGGGCAGTCATATCCACGACTGTGAACCCCTAAAACCCTCCAATGTTCTACACTAGAATGATGGAACCAACCAATTAATTGTTTACAAACGAAGGTTAGGGGTTGGTACAATCACACAACGATGCTTCAATAAAAGACATTTTTGTGTTGACGGCATAAGTATATGCTAATATACCATGGAAGCCAAAAATAGCCTATATTAACAGTCTACGCCACCGTCATACTACCTGCAAAGGCATGTTGTCAATTGACCATAGACCGCACCCGTGCAACAGTACCGATTATCAGACAAACTAATCTACTATTCAGTTTGTAGCGGTAGGCGTCTGGATAACACATAGTGGGAGTTGTATGGTATGTAGTGTTGTATAACACATATGAACAACAACTTTACAATACCAACGCTCCAGACGGTTTGGATCCGTCACGGGCAGATCACTTCGAAGTACCAGTCACTTTTAAGCGACGTTATTACAAGTGGAAAAAGGCTTCATTACAAATGGTAAGTCAGTGACTAATTTTAATAATTAGTTTCAGGTGCCGAGAGTCATAACGGGAAGGGAAATAGGGCGTTCAGAATACACCAACATCACACACAAAAGAAAATAGCTTTAATCATTGTTAAACCATTCCATCTCATCGATAAACATCTATCAAAGCATCATCTCCTCAAAACATTATGCATGTGATGAGTAACTTACAGCAGATGCATCATTTGAATTTTGAAAATTTTGGGTGAACAAATTAGTTTTGAGCAACAAATAACTGAATTTCTATCTGTGACAAGCTTATTTCTTCAAAAGAGGGCTACTGTCCTTCCTTATTTTGAATAATCTATCATTCTACGTTCTTAAACATTGGTTTCGAAAATATGGATGTTTTCCCTAAAGCAAATGCCCTATTTCGCTTTAAAGTAAGTCCTCAAACTTAGCATGGTCTGAGCCTTGGCAAATAAGAATAGACAGATGAGAATGAGCTAGACTTTGTTATGTGGGCATACTGCACGATTGCGCTGGTTTATGCTGTAGACTGGTACTTATTACCGTAACATTACTCACCTTAGGTCTAGTTAACTTTTTATCAGATAATCTTTATTGTGTCGGACTTTACCCTCTCAGTAAGTCATCTTTTGTAATCGTCGTTCTTAGTCCGGGCCCCTGCGTAAATACACATTTATTCTCTTGTTGCTTTTCGTCCTTCGTTTCCCTGAGGGTAACCATCAAGTTGGAATAATTATTACGCTAAGAACCACTCTATACGTTGTCCTCCAATGCTTTACTTCAGCTAACAAACTAACAATACGAACAACCATACTTGAAGTTATTCATTTTGCTCCTACTAGGGAACTTCTTGGTAACAGCTCCCCCACTCCTACTGCCGATACAAATTCTACCGCAAAATGCAAGCACAGTAAACGAAATATTGTCTCAATTTTGTGGAGGAACTCAAGCCTTTCGATATTTCATCGGGTGTCCTTAGGGAACTACTGAGATAGAGACTCAGCATTAGGGGATTAGGCTTAGTCTTCTATGTTTTACTGTTGCATATGTCTGAAGCTACCTTAGAGAGTGATTGTGTTCCAGTGTTATGCATGTACATGTGATATCTACGAACCGAATCCGTAGTTTTCTTTTGAACTGGGTTTCACAGTCATGTCTTGAGATATGTATATCATACCTGATAGACCTGACAAAGTTAGGTTAAGGCCAGAGACATAAGGAAAGGTTAGGCGGGACAAGTCTTAAGACAGTTATTTAGAATCACTAAAAATGCATTGCAATCATGGTTTCATTGTTCAAAGGTTGGATGAAAGCTGTGTTCCACATCAAGAAGTTAATACTTTTGCTCGTTACTTAATTCGAAGTCCTTTTACAGCACTGTTTCCCAAATTGTTTTCCCCCAAATTGTCTGAATGTTACGATTAAAAGACAAAATATTTGGACATAATTGTTATCATTATCTCATCTCTATTGTAGTCACTTGGCTACTGGAGCTATATATTGTACTGTGCACCCATGGGAGAATGGTTGCCATGGAAACGCTTGGAGTGGATGAGTAGCGACACCCCAGGGGTACCCCATGGTAGCGTGACCATGAGTACAGGAGGGCTCTGTCGGGTTGGTATAAATGAAAACGTGTCCGTGCCAGTGTGCGTGTGTGTGTGTGCGTCCGGACCTGTCGAAATTGTGGTTTTTCCAGAATAGTTTGAAAAGCATATGAGTAATTAAGTTGAAACTTGGTAGGGTTGTGCATGATACCAATATGTGGGAGATGTATTAGTTGTATGGTGAATTCAAGTCAAATTTGCTGATTGTTTGAAAAAAAAAAAGCCAATTTTGCCCCAAAATTGGTATTTCCAGCATATCTTGAGAAGTATATAAGCATTTAATGCAAAATTTTGCAAAAACTTACCTGAGAATGAAATATTCAAGGTATATCACTTATGTAGTAAAGAGAGTGAAATTTGCTGATTTTTGAAAAAAAAAAGCCAGTTTTGCCTCAAAATTTGTATTTCCAGCATATCTTGAGAACTATTAGACCAATTAACTTAAATTTTTGTAAGTACTACCTGAGAACACATTGTTCAACATAATATTACTGTAATGGTAAATCCAGTGAATTTTGCTGATTTTTTAGAAAAAAGCCAATTTTGCCTCAGAATTTGTATTTCCAGCATATCTGGAGATCTATTACACCAATTAACTTAAATTTTTGTAAGTACTTACCTGAGAACACATTGTTCAACATAATATTACTGTAATGATAAATCCAGTGATTTTGCTGATTTTTTTAGGAAAAAAAAGCCAATTTTGCCCCAAATTTGTATTTCCAGCATATCTTGAAAACTATTAGACCAATTGACTTAAAGTTTTGTTAGAACTTACCTGAAAACACACTGTTCAACATAAGATTACTGTAATGATAAATCCAGTGATTTTGCTGATTTTTTGAGGGAAAAAAAGCCAAGTTTGTCCCAAAATTGGTATTTCCAGCATATTTTGAGATGTGTTTGAGCATTTAATGCAAACTTTTGCAAGGACTTACTTGAGAATGTAATATTCAAGGTATATCACTTTTGTATTAAAGAGAGTGAAATTTGCTGATTTCTTTAGAAAAAAGCCAATTTTGCCCGAAAATTTGTATTTCCACTATATCTTGAGAGCTAATTAAGCATTATACACAAAATTTTGCGAGGTTGTTCCTATGAACACAATAATGAAGGTGCAGTACATTACTCTTATAGTAAACTGGTGAAACTGTATGATTGTTTGGTAACAAACTTCGCGCCAGTATCTGGGTCAATACTAGACACCACCTTTTTAACGTTAGCCAAAACATCTTAAGCAGAACTGGCCCCTGTGGATAATTGCTTTTATGAGAACATTTTTTTACGTCAAACAATAATTTTAGCAGAACCAGGCCCTGCACAGGTAAATAGGAGACTTATGTGCAAATACCCATAGAGGGATGCTCTTATATCCTGCCCCTAAATCTGACCACTTAGCCTAACCTACATGGAATAACCCAATGTTATAATTGTGTTATGTAGCATAATATGCACAGATACTTTTGAGCCATTAGTTATCGTTACTTGAGCCTAGTAGCACCAGGTTACAACCTTAAGCTTGCTACCTTACAGTAGATATCAGTATTGAGATGCTTACCACCAGTTTATGCTTGAAGAATGTTTGCCACTCATTTACAACCAGTTCCCTGAACTACGTCTCTGTGTGATGTGGTTGCAGTAAACTATTTACAAATCCCTATGTGCATGCGCTGTATTTAAGTCAACGCATATGTTGGTGATGAGATACGCAACTCCGTGGATTGCCCTCTTGTCTTACTCGTGTCAGCGAGGCCATATAAAGTAATTCTTGTCAACACTTGCTGCACATGTTTTCTACCGATCACATATTCTCTTATAATGACTGTAGTATTTTTTCTTTAGATTCAACAGGCTAACGGCAGTTCTTCGTCGACAACAGCTAAATACACAATATTGTCTCACCAGCCGGAGATTTCGGAGTCAATTCAACTAATGATCAAAGAAAAATGCAACATCATTCCCTTTGAACTGTTTGATAGAGATCGAAAGAAATATGGTCCAGAGATCGTAGGATTCATTTTCAACCCAATCATGGATCTCTCGATCAACGAGGACCTCCTCGACAGCTTACCAAACTTGAAGGTGCTCAGTTTGCATTCAGTGGGGCACGATGTCATCAAAGACATGAATATATTTAAAAAGAGAGGGGTAAGGGTTGGAAACGTCTCGAACGTACCGTCGGCGGCCACTGCAGATCTTGCGATCGCATTCATTCTTTTCCTCTCTAGAAGGATCACAGAAGGTTAGTTGGATATTGAAACACTCGTCAAAAACAGTGTCAATGTCCGTAAAACCAATTGTCTGTCTGTCATTGTGTTTACGCACTAGGATGCTCATTGTTTCAACTTACTCTATAACACTGCATCCTAGTGCGTAAACACAATGACAGACAGACAAGGTACGTTTCTCATTGCCAAGGATTATCTCTCAGGCTCTTTGGAAGAATCAATTCAGAGCCAGTTGATATTCATTGCATCAGTTTGCATAAGTATATTACGGTCAGTTTAGCCTATACCTGAATCTGAAAGATCATCTTATGTTTTAATATAATGTTATTCGTCTAAAATAGAACTGACAAGGCATATACACTTAACCCAGGTGAACGGACCATTATTATAGCTTAAAGACAAAAACTCATCACCCCAGACAGTTTTCGATTCTCCCAACCACCTACCTCTAGTCCCTCCCTCAGCCTGTCTTAAATTCCTCCACATGTGTAATCAAAACAATGGATCCCTGTGTACGCTGTGTAATACGAGCTGCTTCTGCATCTTTTGAATTTGCTGTCATATCTAGGAGTACTGTAACTTAGAACCAGTTGAGAATTTTGCTTTCCGGGAGGTAAAAATATAGCTTAGGGTGATGCAATACAGCCTTTAAGGATTCAATCGTCAAGAAAATTAGGAGTTGACTTAAAAACCTTAAAGCTACACGCTACACATTGCGCCACAGTATCTTCTTAAGGATACAAACGATGGTATTGAGATAATTAAGCCACCACGTAAGTGCACCATATTTGGTGCACAAAATGTATAAACGAACATACAGTAGAAACACACAATTAAGGCTTCAAAACCTCATTCCCGCTGCTTACATGCCGGTTACTCGTACATTAAAATGGGAATCACCTCAACCTCACTCTTCTTTTGTTCTACTGAGGTTCAACTTGTTGCAAATTTTCATCGCCTTAGGTCAGTTTTATCACCTCATGCTGTGATAATCCACATGGCCAGTTAAACATCATTCTTGTAAAGTAATGCAGGTGTGTCAATCCAATGTCTAGGCTTTCTTGAGCTGCCTGGCAAGGGGTATTAGGTGTCATGTCCATAGGTAATACATGTGTAATCTGGCATGAAAGAGGGTCTGTTGAACACTTTAGCACGTCATATATGATGTACAATGTGTGATAAAAAGTGAACCGATACGAAATGGTTCAAGATGAGTCGCTTTGGTCTTCAATTAAATTGTCAAGTTGCTCTTTGACGAGTCTCGAGCTTTTGCAATGTCTGGAATTTTGTATGTCCTAAACGAAATCTTTAACACATGGGAAATCGAGCTACATGATATGTTACGAAATCTATCTACAGATATTTGTAATTTTGCTGATTGCAGTTACGGTTATGTACATCACAGAGCCCGAGTTATGGGAATAAGAGCTTCCGGGTAAAATCTCTTTGTCTAATTATGATGGACAACAACAATTTATTCGTCACCTGCTCTTTAAACAGGAAAATACTTAACATCTGACAAGCTACTCTAGCTGCAACTACCAATTTTACTCTAACTGCAACTACCAACATACTCAAGTTCACAATCCACAACACCACGTCATTCCCTTTTGCAGTGGTCGCTAAATTCTGTTTTCGAAGACTGAACAATTCACATAGAATATCTCATGTTATTTAATGCATAATTCATGTATTGTAGCTTGTAGATTATACTTGATCAATCATGTAAGGGGTTTATCATTCTAATCCCTTCAGTTTACGTTTGTTTTATTACGTTGGGTGTTCCTCTAGAGTTAGAAATAATTGAGGGACAAATTAGTGAAATGATTGTCTTGACATGGAGCTAAAAACCATGGTCTTGACTCGGCTATATACGGAGCGAACCTTTCCGTCGGTGGTTGGACGTATCCTGCATCACATTTCTCACGTAACATTTAACCTGAGTTTCGGCTTTCATCACAAAAAAGAGCTAGGCAATTTTATTGTAATTGCATTAGATAAAAAGGAGGATTGATTAAACTGCGCTTAGAAAGGCTTTTGAGGTTATTTCTTCTACACTGACAAGTTAACATTTGATAGCGAATTAGAAAAAAAGTAAGAAAATTAAGAAACAAAACAGGATCGAAGATATCAATTCAGCAGCAATTGTTCACTTAAAATTTTCGTGAATTATAGAATTAGAGCCAACAACAAGAGCAAATGTATCTGTATTCAAGGTATATATTACAACCGTGCAGTCCGTGTGGGAATATTCTTACTTATGCAAACACATCAATAGAAGTTCTATTTCATGTAGCTTCTTCATACTACCTGCAAAGAGATTTACTTCACTGAGAAGGACATAGCGCGCCTTGACGTAACGTTTTCACAACCAAATCACACTGAAATCTGGCCTTTGTATCGTTTTTGACTTTTGTATCGTTTTTTCATGGCTTTTGTAAAGTTTTATACAGGATTAGAAAGTAGACAAAATTTTTGTATTTTGTCGTCTGCAACAGTTACAGAATTACAGTTTTAGTTTTCCTACTGCCGCAGCATACCTTACCTTATCTTATCATACCTTCCTCGGCCTTTCGACGCTTGGCGGCGCGTATGACAATAGAACATTTGGGTTGTATGTCAAAACATGAAAAAGAAACACAATCTCACTATTTCTTTGAACTTACAAAAACTTTTCATCTAGTGGTAAGAAAAAAAGACCCTTGAATTTGTAGCTCATTTGCATGAGGTAAACTGTTTAAAAAGTGGCTGAACGTATTCAGTTATTTCAATCAAACAGTCGTTTCGAGTTGTATGCCACTTGATCTTAAAGTGTTGGCGGTACAAGAGCACATCAAAAGTACTGTTCTGAGCGAGTTACTCATTTAGCAGTTAGGACACTTAAAGGATGTCGCTATTTGAATTATATTAATCTGGAACAGTCGAATAAAGGGGAAAATGCCATTAAGCCAACAATGTGCACCTTATCTTACTTACCTTAATTTGAACTACTGTTCTCCGTTTAGGGGGCTGTAGTCACCTTAGTAGTATGTCAACTAACATTCATAATCGTAGATCGTATTGTCGAAATTACACCTAGGTTTGGGAATGTACAGTAAATTAGCAAGTTAAGGTATGGACAACCGGTGTTTTGGTATTTGCAGCAAAACTGGTCTGTCGCAACTCTGCTATTAGACCAACTGCAGAACTGGGGATAACTAACATTTATGACAGAGCCAACATAAGCCTAGTATAGCTGCCCTTCTTTGGCTCGTGCAGTTCAGAATAAGTAACTTATCCAATATGAAGTCTTTCATTCTTTTAATTTGTGTCCTGGTGTTACAAACGACTATCAAGAAGAATGTGCTCCTATAAGTAATCATGGAACGGTAATTGCTTTCCTTTGAGCAGATTTCGTAGGGATGCCACACTTTGAGAGCGTGTTTCTTGCTTTCGTTCTCAACAGGTTGTCACTTGTACAAAACCGATGTTAAATCATTCCAACGTATGACGGGTTGTTTTTTGGGTAGAGAGGTAACTGGTTCTACCGTTGGCATTCTTGGAATGGGGAATATTGGCTCTAAAGTTGCCGAAAGAGCCAAAGGATTCAGAATGAGGATATTATACCACAACAGAAGTAAAAGGTTAGTCACGTGAGCTCTCTTGTGAATATATGTAATTAATGTGTTAACCAGGATATATATTTCGCACAAGTAAATATTAGTTAATACTTGCTGAATGACATTATACAATGCGATACAACTGGTTGACCTGGAGAAGATCAAGAGTAGCTGACTATAATATCCACTCGAAGCTAACACTAGAAGAAATTTAGTCAACATTCCCAGAGGTATTTAAACAAGAGTTCCAGGGGTAGCTGACCACGAGGACTAAGGTTTGCTCACAAAAAGGCCCAGAGATAGTTGACCACGAGGTCTGTGTGTAGTTGACCAAAATGACTCACTATTAGTTGCACAAGATCCTCAGGGGAAAAGACCAAAATGCCCACGTTTTACCGCAGCTGACCACGCAGCCCAAGGTGAGCTGACAAAGATGCCCATGAGCAGTGTAACCAAGAGACTCTGTGGCAGACGGCGATGGGGGATCAGGGGTAGCTGACCAACAAGAGTGATTTTTTTTTCGAATTATTTAATGTTAAGGGTGTTACAAAGGCTGAAATTAGCATTTTCCTTTGAAATATTCGTGATTGGGTTCCACCGAAATGGCATAAGAACGATTTTGTTGGGGGGGGGGGGGGGGAGCCAAGTAGAAACCTTCCAGGAACTGGTTCTGTCCTTACAGATTCATAACCGTACAGTTTCTAAATTCGTTATATCCTCAAAGCTGGAAAGTTACTTGCACTTAGCAACTCCATTTTGGAAGGTTTTTTTTTTCTTCATACGCTGCGATATGAATCATATAGGTATAGATAAGGATAATTACTACAGTTAGTTCTAAAAGTAGATACATACATATCATGAGGTGGGGAACGTCTTATATCCCCCCCCCCCCCCCCAGATTTTGTGTGGAACCCTTTGCAACCACGTTACTCGTGTTCAAGCAATTTTACTGACATGTACCACCCCATGTCATGTGAAAGCACTCATTCATGAAAATGAATCGAATGTTCTTTGCAAGCAACATGTTAAAATGTTTACAACTATCATATACTCTTTTTAGATTGAATGATCTCAGCATGGGCTGTTATGGTATCACCAACACGTAATTAAGTTCGCTGTTTGTGCTCACAGATCTGTCACCGATGAGTCTGATCTGGGGGCAGCCTATGTGCCTACCCTGGCAGAAATGCTTCCACAAGTTGATTTTCTGGTCATCTGCTGCCCTCTGTCACCAGAAACCAAAGGGATCATTGGGGCAAAAGAGCTAGCTACTATGAAATCGACTGCTGTTCTCATCAACGTTGCTAGAGGTACACATGGACAATCACACATGTTCCTTGTATCGTTGACTATCCCACCCTTCAAGTATCTATCACAAAAGTCTGTAAACAGGCATTCATATCTAGACGGACTCTGTGTTTTTAAGTTGTTTTTTGTTTTTCTCTCTCTTTTTTTTTCAATTCAACGATCACATTTACCGCTTTGAACCATATCAGTATGTTGATTTTTACCAATCGGGTGAACACTGCAGGAATACTTCTTATGTAGAGTATACAGAAAGTATCCGTGATAAACCTAGAGCAGTCAGTGTATGGAGTCGAGAGGCTCAAGTTTATCTACAATGTAGTCGTTGAGAATAGGGTGCACAATGTAAAATGTCAACCTCAACACTTGCCCTGTATTTCTTTTTCTTTCGCGGTTCCCTTATGTACTTTTAATTAATGCACAAAGTATGTACAGCAGGTGCAAACTTGGGATGCAGGCTTTGGTGTTTCCTCAACGTTACCTACGTTGAAAAACCAAAGACCTGCAAAAACTAAGAATACAGTATACAATTCCACCTTGCCTTGTTTGAACCAGCTCTGTGGGTTACATAAACGTATACGGAGAAGACAAAGGAAATCATCACAAACAGTTTTAAAATATCATCATATTAAGTGGGAAAAAAAAAGAAAAAATCGTGACGCTAGCATTTATGAGGAAAGCAGTGTTTGACTAAAATTGGTGATATATGTACTGGTCAAGTAGAAGTTATTTGTGCCACAGAACATCACCATGTCGTTCGTTTTCTTTCAAAAAGTTTTATAGTATTTCCATTATCTTTTGCATTATTCTTTTACCCAATTTAGGAGCCATTGTTGACACCGATGCGCTGGTCGACGCGCTTCAGAGAGGCGTAATTGGAGGGGCTGGCTTAGATGTCACAAGCCCCGAGCCGTTACCCCAGGACCATCCACTCCTTGACATGCCAAATGTAATCGTGACCCCCCATCTTGGAACATGTACTATCGAGACGAAAATCAGCATGATGAATCTGTGTTTGGATAATCTTATCACCGGTATAGAGGGTAAACCAATGCCATCTGAAGTAACACATCGATGACTGGCAGAAATTAAAACTTCAAGATTTCGATTTGCTTACGATTGTTAAAAAGATTTCCAAACAAGAATTTTTCAGGATCTCAACATTTTTTTCCTTTCTTTTGATTACCTCCGTACTTCGCCGATTCGTATACGCAAGGAACTAAACAAAGACATCCGACTGTGAGCACCATATTGACCAAAGTGTAACCTCATTTGAATATATAGTTGGTATATTTTAGCATACTTTTGAAAATTAAGATAAAATCTGTAAAGGACATTTAATAGGCCGTCTCATTCACTTGTAGCACATCCCACACTGCTATCATTTGTGTAAACCTCTTGTAGTAACACTACACTCTTATTTCATCCTTCATTGAGAAACCAATACTTCAGGAAATGGGTGGAAACTTCCTCTTTGGTGAACTTTAATGTCCACTGTCCAATATCGTCACGACAGTTCCACTGTCAAAAATGTCTGCAAATTTACATAAAATAAAAAAGAAACAAATAAGAATTACAGAAATTGTCTGGAAACTAATTACCAGAAAAATTCTGTAATCCTTTTGTATTTTTTTATTTTATTTTCGGTACATTTACATTTTACAATTTCCATTTTTAACAGTGCACGTAAAAAGTTGTTACATCTTATGTTGTCTTCTCTAGTGAAATGAAGAGGGGTTGTTCAATGGATTCTGTTTGGTACTTTTCATTCCAGTAATACAACACTGAACAAGAGGAAACGCATTGGTGGTTTATATGATGTCATTAAGTGAGTTCTGCAATGTTTGTTTTAGTAAGTTTGTCCTGAATTACCTGTTCTGCTTACGTACTTATTGAAATACATTTTCTACAACTTCCGTGCTTTTAAAAATGAAAGTTTAACAAAGGTAGTATTGTTGTTTAAACGTTATCGCAATTACCTTATAAATGCATGGCATTTATTACATTATTTATTAATTTTACATTGACGTGAATTGTGTTCATTCTTTTGATACCGGCGTGAACTTACTGTGCAAACTTTGTTAATTATTAAATATTTGAATTGGCATTTTTTTTACCAGAAAATAACATTTTTCCAGTTCTCTGCTTTCGACATTTATACAATTAAATATATTATATTTCAAGGACGGATACAGGAGAGGGTCTAATGGTTCGGGACACCACCCTCTTTTCCCAGAAATACGACGTACAAAGGGGCCCGGACCCCACCCCACCCCCCCCCCCCTTTTTCAGAAGCAAAGAAAAATCATTTCACCGGAAGTATTAGCCTTCCAAAATGGACGTATAGTCAAAAACTTTCTAAAACTTTCGTCAAGATTTAACTTTATCTGTGGCCTCTTCCAAAACACCTTATCACTATCTCTACGATGATGTCAAGCGAGTTATCGAATGTGTACCAACCGATTGACCTGCCGTAAGATTTGTCTGAGTGATGCGACGTCATTATCGGTTGCGATACACTGACGTGCTTCCTCCGCCAGTCATCGCAAACAGTGAATATTTCAAAGGTTTAACCAACCACATTCCAAAGATTATTTTCAGGACCTAAAAGAACACCCTTTCCCAGCAAGTTGAGCTAACGACGCTGGTGGAGTTAACTTAACTCCATTGGAACTATATTTTCCGAAAAACAGTGACGGGTTTTCAAATGGATTTTCAGACAAAATTTGACGAAAACAAGAGATAGTAAGTAAATGAGTTCCGCTATCTATATTCATGAAATCATTCTCTTCGTTTATAGTGTTGCCCTAGTGATGGAAATTACAGCAAACTTTAAGCTAAAGTCCACAGTCGAGGGTTGGCCACAGTTTACAATAGACGAATCGGTGTTTATTTCGCTTCAAACGAGGACTACATTAAATCACCAATGGGACAAATAGGGCAATTTTATTCTTTCAATTTGTTGACCTTTTTTGGACCTATTTCAAACCGTTTGTTGCAAATAAAAATCAAGATGACCTAACAGTCATCTGTTCTGACATCATTTTTGACAGTCGCGCCACAATTAGTCACCCAGTTTGGATATGCTGTGACGATCTCAGGAGATCCATTCCACTTCCAGCACTATAGTCGCAATAATTAAAAATGGCGGTTTCACAATCACTTGAGGACTGACGAAAGTCTACGAACCCCAGGCTGGCGGATCCAAGGTTGGGGGGCCGACCCTCGCCAAAGGTGAGCCAAAATATTGTTTCGCTGAATTATTGAGTAATAAACTGTATTTTGTGAAGGCAAATTATGCAATTGCACTTTTTCAAATAGTTGCATCGAACTTCAACATCGAACTGCTTGGCCGGTGGAATGGAGACATGACCTTAAGCAACGGATGTTTGAGTGGCATCGCAAAAGTGCAAAGGGCTACTTAGGAGCATGGGAAGACAGCAATCTAGGGGGTATTTTCATTCAAACAATTCCCTGGTATACTCCGCGCAAACCGATGGTGGCTCTCTGTTTAGCCTTCCCACATTTCTACCTAAAATGTAAGTACTGAGACTTGACCCAACCCCCCCCCCCCCCCCACACACACACACACACACATACACATACACACGAATGCTTTACTCCTTAAATCAGTTCCAGAGGAAAACTGTAGGCTGGACCTTGCGGAAAGGCCCAATGAAAAAGTGGGAGGGGGAGAATGAATGAAAGAGGATGCGTAATTCTTTAGGGTTCTTATACCATCTCAAAAAATTTGATTTGTATTACCATTTTTACAGACTGACTTCATTATATTATTTCAAAATGTTGTAAATGCTAGTCCAGTACATGTACAATAATACCATAATGAAAGATGAGTGGAAATAACTCAAAAGTAAGAAATCGTAAGAAAGGATGAATAATTGCCTAGACAAGTAAAACAACTTCGAGATGAATATTGTTGTCGTCAAGTCAGTTTTTCAAGACATTTGTTAGTGCAAATTATTTTTCTTCCATGTTCTACCTTTCTTTGATTAGTCTTTTCCTACTGCACTGCACAAAATATCTGTAAATTTACAGAATATAAAACATGTAAATAAAAAATACAGGCAATTTCTGGCAAACATTTGCCAGAACAGTTTTGTATTCCTTTTGTATATTTTTGTTTTCTGTAAAATTTACATTTTGTAACAGTGTATAGAGTTGCTAGCTTCATAACAGTCTGTCTGTTGTAATTTGTGTTTTGTGTAAAATATTTCAGTGGCAACATTTAGCAAACATTAAGGATTTAGAAGGTCTTCAGTGAGCAGACTTTTGCAATACCGGTAATTAGTTTACTTGCGTCAAAGTTGATAAGTAACAATATGCAGTCTATTCAGACAAGCAAAGGTCTTTTCTCTTTCCTTCAGCAAGTCCTTCTGATCTCTTTTTTTAGGTCATTTGTGAATTAAAAGCATCGATGATGAATGAAGCTTATATTCATGACAAGAAAACATGAATACATTCATGTTACGTTCAATGCTATATTCGTTCATGATATGTGCTGTTCGAATTATATTCCCGTGTATACGTCGGATTATTCATTTAGTCATGGCATACTCTGTTAGATATCTCGACTGGGGCAGCCAAACAGACGTGCTACACTGCAATCATTCTGGTTGTCCACTTGTGCATGCCGAGTCACACTGGCTCATATGTCACACATTTTGGAGAAGACTCTAAAGGCGCGTTCACACTACAACGATATCGGATCGGATTACGATCCGATTTTTTTCGTTTTTGGTAAATATCTTCTCCATCTCTGATCGGAAAGAACCAAAAATTTGCCAACTTGTGTAAATAAATGATTTGTATCGTATGACTAAGAAAATTAAATTTTTACTAATTATTTCGTGACGTCACCCCGACAGACAGCTTTTATCGGACCACGAGTGTCCGATAAAAGCCTTCTGTCGGTGTGACGTCACGAAATAATTAGATAACAGTTCATTTTCGTAGTCCTCTGGTACAAATCATATCTTTACAGGGCCTCGTATGTTGCTATCAATGTACAGGCTACAGCATACAGGAGGATAGGCTAGGCCTGACTAGCCTAACATTCGCTTCGCTTTTATTTTGTATCGGGCCTTGCTTAGGCTTCGCTTTTCCTCCTAATCCAGAAAACTGCAATCTTTAAAGTCAACCACAAACACTTCAGACGTTTGTAGCCGGAAATTCGTCGGTGAATGTGAGTAATTATACGTCGCGTTAGTTCGCAGTGTCAAAGATATGTTTAAAAATCCGTCGCGAGAGACCGCCAGTGCATTGACGTTGTGTGGTAGTACATTTTTAATGAGGAGTAGTCGCTCCGAGAGCGGTGACCCCGTTTTCTATGCACTGAAGTTATCTCTAGACTATATTACACTACCTCAATGATCAGAAGACCTGTTCAATACAAACATCTTGAATATTTGTCAAAAATCGGGCATACCTATGTGCAATACTCTCTTAATCTTAATTCATTCACAGAGTCGCTTGTGTACGGAGGGCTCACCCAGTCACAGCGAAGTGCTTGTTCACTGATCACCCTGATTGGTTGTTCTCCGCGAAGAAATCATGAATAGCTGTGAAATTGTAGGGTGTGAACTAAAGAATCAAATTTGATTGGTTTATTCGTCTTTTTTAAAGAAAACGGTTATGAAATAAACAACATCTTAAGGTAGTTGGTAACAAATATACAAGATCCTAGTGTGAAGCAGAAATCGGCGAGGAACAGCAAAGGGTGCAGTCAGCTCTGTACAAAAGAAGCACGGTGCGTGTGATACTACATTAATAGGGTCTTGGCAAGACTACATATCCACCCATGCCTTCTAATGTTGGAGAATAAGCAAAACTATTTTGGGTCATTCGAATTACCAAAATATTAGAAAAAGGCCCAATAATGCAAAAAATGACCAGGAATTCTTTACTTGTCTGACCCACTGTGGCCAATAATGTATGCACCAATGTCGCTCGTACCTTTATTTAAACTGCTTATACCAGAGATGGTTACAAAACAAAGCCAGGATAGGTAGTATGTTCCATTTGACACCATACGTCACAACTTCGTAGTATACAATATTGTTTCAATATAGAGACAACTATTGCTAACCCAACAGAGAACATTGACTCTGAGTGAGATCGCTGACCTGACGTTGCGACGCACGAGCGATCACGCAAACAATGTCTCACAAAAGGAAAGCGGACGCAGTTGTAATCCTGCTACTTGGTAATGTTGGCTCAGCCAAGATTCACACAGCAGGTGTAGGTATAAACTCTGACGAGCTTCAAGCTAGGCTACACTCTATGTTATTGTATATTTTTCTATTTTATCAGTTTGCTACTTGAGTGGTTTGCAGGAATTTAGGCAGCGACTGCGGCCTTCCAGCTGTCCTTTCCTTCACCATCACTTTTCCTTCAACAAATGACAACAGGCCTATTTCAATCTGTGAAGGAATCGACGTCACTAACCTTACCCTTTTCGTGTTCTGCGAGGCCAAACACTGTTACCCTCACGTTTCCATTTCCAAATGAAGACTTCACAAAATATATTGGCCTAACGTTGTAGATTGCGTACATTGTGACAGTTACGACCAGTGGCGCAGCGCTCTACACGGCGATGCGTTGGCAACGACGCATATTCGAATGTAATTGTTTATGTTTTTTGTTCTATACCCGCAGCGTTGGTAATGACGTATGTGCTCGAACTCAATTGTTTGTGAACTTTACGGAATTATTGAATAAACAGTTTGAATGGAGAAGTCAAAGAAATATGTCCCTCGCAATATCGTAGAGTTTGTATGCCTTTACCTTGGCAACGTTGGGCGTAACTTACATAAGAGTAAGGCCTACAGCGATATGCCTTTTCTTTGTGCTTGTTTCTTACTTTTCTTAATCGAACGTTAAAATGTGATTGAGTGAACATTCAGTGTGTCAAATTGCCCGGTGCTCTCAAAATTATCTCGATGGTCGAAATCAATTTGAAAATTAACATAAAAAATAATTTAACATAGGGTCTATTAGAATTGTGACAAATGTATGCAAGTTTTATACTCCGGAAAGATTTCAGTCCCGAAAAACATGGTTCGATCTCACAAACTGTAGTGCTCTCTTTGAACGCACTGTGTTCTGAAGCCTCGATACTAAGTTAGGCCTAGGCCTTTATATATTCTGAGTCACGCGAGACACAAAGATTTGTTCAACGCAGATTTCTCCTGATCAGGATTATTTATTCAACAATGTAACAATTTGGTGACCGGAACAAATAAAAAGAATCAGATAAAAGATGAGCCTTCAGATGAAAGACAATAAACAAACGAAAAAACGTTAAAATCACTTAAATTTATACTAACACATAATCTTGGACCTCCGAGACTACAACTCTTAACACGGACAGCCAACGTGCAACTCCTAGAACCAATGAAAACAATTTTTAAAGCAATTAAAACTCACGTGCACACACTCACATCCACACGCACACGCACACGCACACACACACGCACGGGAACCATCACATAAAGGAAACGCATTGAGCGCGTTTACAAGGCCTTTTATCAACTTTTGAGCGAAGCAAGTTCATCGAAAATATCGAAGAAAACAACAGTCGGTCCAGAATGTCAAAAACATTAACATGGTATGTGGAAAAGATGCTAAACTAACAATCTGCAATATATTTACAAACTTTAATCTGAAGGTTTCCTCCAACGACGTATTTTCCTCAGCAGTGGCTTGAGACTTTTGTTGTTGCCTAACACTGTCTATGCACTGTCTATACTGGAGCCTAACCAACATGTGTTCCTAACGTAATGCTTTATTGTAGAGGAGCACAGTCTAAATTTTGAAATGATTTTTTTTTCTATCCAAAGTGTTTATAAATGTTTTATTTGTTATCTTATATTTTGCTAAGCTTAAAATGGGTAATTATGAAAAGGATGGAGAATTTTATGTCAAGCGTTCTTACATTTAACTTAACGGGGAAATCAGGGTTTGACTGAGAAAATTCACCTTTAGTTGATTTTTCTTTCTAAACTGATTGTTCCCCGAAATATAGAGACGTTGGAGAGATGTTTGGAGGTAGAAGAAACGGTAATTACTGCGTTAATAACTGTTGAATGAGAACTCTTAATATTTGTCGGGTACATAAAATAAACGTTCATGTACAAGACAAGACAGACTCCTCTATACGATGACCAATCACAGCGTAAGACTGAGATGACGTTATATGAATAAACATAACCGAATGTTTACGGTTCACACGCTGCTCGTGCATTGCGCAGTGCTAAGTAAACAAGAGTTCAGTGATAGTTGATGATATATACAGCACATGTAGGCTACGTATGAAACTGTTTAGCCACACCTCCTCATACCTAGAAAAGGCGATAGTATTGAATATTCATATTTGATCGATGAATATGGATGTTACAGACTTTCGGAGTCCTTCACCAATTTTTTGCGAATTTGACTCGTTTCTCGAAAGTGTTCACATGTTTTGAGATAATCTTGATCACATTTGTTAGTTATAACTCATTGTACGATACCGGTGAGAAATTGTAGTGAAATAAATGTAAAAATAAACCCCTTAAGAAACCTGTAAAGTGTAGTCAGTCTCAATGCCTTTTTATGGGGATAGTATGTTGGCTTAAGTTATTTATAGTAAAGGTTAGGCATGGAACACAACGACCTCTACGTCACTAGGGATTAATTTACAGAATCGTGGGGATGAATGTATCAACAGTGGCTTACACGTCGACACACAATAAAACAAACAAACAGTATTAATCAGGTATGGGGTATAATTATGGAATTCCTGGGTACTTAAGTGACTGGAACACACGGGTCCGAGACAGTCCAGCAGCAGCAGCCACGCAGAGGCCTCAAAACAAAGTGTCCAGGAAAAACAAATTGCGAACGCAAGAGTTCCAGCGGTTAACCGGTTGATGAAACTACCAAAGTCAAACTTGTGTCCTAACCACGTCCAACCCAGGCTGTGACAACAGACTGGCTGGCAACACATGCATGCTGAAGAATACTAACAGATCTCGGTAAATCTCTCACGTCTTTACCATGTCAATACCATCCAGTTCCGTAGTACGAACGTCAAGTACCAAAATCTGGCACTCCTCATAGACGACGTAACCCCAATAACAACACGTAGTTGGGGTATTTAAAGTGCCAGTGTCCATTCAATTATCAGGTTAAATTAAAGTAACTGCACAGTCAATTACCTTCAAAAGTATGAAAGTCGAAATGTCGGACCAGTTTTCTGGGCGTTTCTGCTGGTCACGTTAATCATACGTTACGCCAGATCTAAGGAGAAAATCTAATGGGCTTGTCCAATGTACCCAAAGCCATCAAAACGTGCAGTGGATAGACCCACGCTGGGGCAGCTTTAATCATTCATTCCTGTCAGTCAGTCAAACACGTTCTCCACCTCCAACAATTTGGATTCTTGATGCCACGGTACGTACCACACATGATGCTCCGGTATTTCTCTTCCTGTTGCACGGTTTGACAAATATGCGACATTCTGAGTGTTACATAATAATGGCGAGAAGAGTCCCGTTTTAAGCAGACTGATTATGGTAGGTCCCTGGTACCTCTTGCCGATAGGTTGCTTCGTTCTTTCTTTCTTCTTGAACACTTTGTCTGATTGTTTTTGTTCCGTTTGTATTTTTAAGGGACCAGACGTTTTAACTTATTTCTGGTTCCTCTGCTTCCATCTTCTGTACTGTTTATTTGATATATATATTGATATATATTCTTTGTACTTCCATATATGATATTTCTTAATTATTATATACTGGAAAGCAGAAAATAAACTTGAAACTTAAAGTATTGCCATCATATCAAAGGCTGGTAAATTTACTTTCTTTCTTATCATTGATTCTAAAGAATCCTGATCCTCTAGTTTGTCTCTTTTAAGTAACCGTTCTTAACATGAATGTGAAAATTCTAGAGGTGATAGTAAATGGTAACAATGTAACAGAGGAAAATGTTCAGTAAAAGAGGAGAGTAATGAAATCCCATTTCAAAGTTCATAAAGAACTTGGAAAGATGGGATATCTTGACCATATTACCAAAAGTGGAAATAAGTTTTCCTAGAGGAAATAAAACAAAACAATTTTTTATCTTATCAAAACAAATGAGATCTTCATTATTTCTTAAGTCATGTCTAATCTCTGTCTGCGGTTAGAATATATCAAAAAAGGTTGACCCACGAGGTTGATTTTTATCGTGTGTAACCATGGCAAAGTTGATAAAACGAATATCGAGATGGAAGTTTTGGGGTGCCTTCATATAAGTTATTTAAGACAAAAGACGAAACGTGTTAAAATATACATCTGTGCTCTGAGTTTTAACACGTCATGAATATCAAGTAGGTAAATATATTGTTGCCTGTGCATGTCACCTTCATTGCAAAGTAATTTCTTATTCTCTACTCAGTGTGATGACAGTTCTGAACTCCAGCCTGCACAATATGATAAGACGTACGATGTCCTCGTGACATTAGCTGAGACCTCCGTCTTTCTGCAAGAGAAGATGCCTTTCTTCAATCCTATCTCCCTGGAACAGTTTAATACCGACCGAGTTAAATATGGCAGGGACATTGAGGGCATCGCAATGGACCATCACTCCGCCGTTAAAGATTGACAGCGATCTCCTGAATCTAATGCCAAAGCTGAAGGTGATCAGCTTGGAGTCCGTTGGCTATGAATACATCGACTTAGAATTGTGCAAAGAACGCGGTATCAGGGTCTGCAACAACCCAGGAGTGCACTCCGATGCATGTGCTGACCTCGTGATGTTCTTGATGTTGGCAGTTTCAAGGCAAACCACAACAGGCTTGTACAGTCCGCTTCTCTATCATGCAGTGCCTTCATTTAGCTTAAGCTCCTTAACATACATACATACATACAGACATACAGACATACAGACATACAGACATACAGACATACAGACATACAGACATACAGACATACAGACATGCAGACATGCAGACATACAGACATACAGACATGCAGACATACATACATACATACATACATACATACATACATACATACATACATACATACATACATACATACATCACATATTTAGGTTAAAAAATATCTATTCTGTGGGTGAAGCATGTTGAGCACAAACACACCTTCATTTTTTTAATTTCAAACCTTAGATTTATTCTATGATCAACGTGTTGAACCTTGCAGTGCTAAATATAAACACAGGAGGACATCCTTAGAGCATCTACTTTGCATTGTGATAAACAGTGTTTCACTCTCTAGACAATCCCCACTTTCCGTCGCGAACATTTCCATCCACTGTCACTGTGATATTTCTAACTTGGCACACGACTTGGTTTTGCATTGTCTTACAGCTTGCCTAACGTACAAAGAGAATACTAGTACCCTCGATCATCTAATCGTAAATCATTCGGGTAGAGATGTCACTGGCTCAACCGTTGGTATCCTTGGAATGGGCACCATTGGTTGTCGAGTTGCTGAGAGAGCCAAAGGATTCAGGATGAAGATTCTATACCACAACAGAAGACAAAGGTTCTTTTATTATAATCGTCTCCTTTGTATCAGAGATACGATAGCAGTAACGTAATTTCTGGTTCTCCCACATATTCCATATATCACCTGCCATAACTTGTTCTCAATGTTCCGCCATATTTTATCTTCTTCTTTTCTTTTTTTTTTGCCCACTTTTTTCGCCAGCTTTCCCACCACGCCATAAATCAAAGGAGATATGTTTAAACTTTTTCTGCATATGTTAGACGTATTATCTTCTTGGTCTACACAGTTCGTGGTTGTTTGACAATATGATGCTTAGATAAATACAGAGAATAACTAAGGCTTTTGAATTTGCCAGATGTTAAAAGAAGAAGCATGCAAATAGTGGATATGAAAGGAAACTTCAGAGAAAGTTGGGCAGATTTTAAAGTTATTCATCTATAGCGAAATCAGCAATGGGCAGAATATATGACATCAACATATGCTACCTCAAACTGCTTGCTACAGCTCACGTATCGCATCGTCCATCTAACCAGACACGTGTTCAGGTGTTGAAACTTGTTGACACCAAGAGGTAATGAGTGTATTACTAAAAGCTTGCAAGTGTTAAATCTCGTGAAAGTAAGCAATTACCGAAAGTTTTCTAAATTAAGATGTCTGTCGTGGAAACGCTCTCAGACTATACTCCCTAAACAACATGAATGTCCTGGTCCCAACCTGTACTGGTGGTGACCGGGCGAAGTTTTAAATTAATTTACCTAAGCTTTGTACCATTTTGTACCTGATCTCACAGAATTTTCTACAAAATAATTTCCGTTCTACAACAGGACCCATATAGGCTACACCAGGTCAGAGTACACAAACGGCCACCGGCATCTAGACTTTCGAAAAAAGAAAATACTTTTTGTGAGTGAGTTAAAATACTCACTGTGTTTAAAAGAGAGGTCTCCACGTAAACATTGCCAAATGTGCTGATAATTAGTAGCGACTCGCATTGGACAACCTTGGATAAGTTTGCAGCTCAAGTTATACAGCTAAATTTTGGTGTTGCACATCTCTCAATACGCCGCTTTTTGTTCTCTTTGTCTGCAGAGCTGTTGAAGATGACGTTGAACTTGGGGCTGTTTACGTGCCACACTTTATGGACATGCTGCCACAAGTGGACT
Organism: Stichopus chloronotus; assembly: GCA_021234535.1. Taxonomy (NCBI): domain Eukaryota; kingdom Metazoa; phylum Echinodermata; class Holothuroidea; order Aspidochirotida; family Stichopodidae; genus Stichopus; species Stichopus chloronotus. The sequence continues at coordinate 25,900,642 of CM037832.1, read as the reverse complement.
TTTTGGTTATCTGCTGCCCTCTTTCATCATCTACTAAAGGTATGGTTGGAGCTAAAGCTTTTGAGGTGATGAAATCTTCTGCAATCGTTGTGAACATTTCAAGAGGTAAGTTTCACATGTATATTTTTTTTTTGTCGTTTTACTTTGCTATTGTACTACCTAAGCATCGTGGTATACTGTATGTTGACCATTATGTATGTATTTTCACCTCAATAGTAAATGCTCATTTTCATTGTATTTCTTGTATCAGATGCAGGCTGTGCACCTGCAAATACGTGGTCTAGCTAGAGTATTTAAGTTGGTGCCCCTTTCTTTACGCTTTGTTTCATTTCTATTGATGTTTGATACTTTGTCCCCAGTAACATGTTGTTTTATGTATGCCTTTTGTGTCAACATGTCACGGAATAGAGACAGAATATAATGCAAATAAATATGTAATCAAGCCGGCGATGGATTGGATAAGAGTTCTGCTTTTAGATTTCAATTAGATCTGTAACATTTTTCATTCATACTTACGATTCAAACAGATTCACGTAAGGTTGTGCAAACTATTTCTTGATTAGGCTAAAATGATTATGACATTCAATTTGATTGCAAGGGTGGCACCCGATGAGCTGGTAAGTGGGGACAGCTCTGGGCTAGGATGGGGTTTCGTGGTAACACGATCAGGCTAAGCAAGGCTCAGAGCGAAACATAACTCGAGGTAGAAGCTGGTGTGAAACGATAATCGGCGATAAATCACCGACTCTAATCAGAGCCTACGGTTAGGTGTCGGACATCAAGGTCAACAATGGACGGTACACATCAGAGGAATAGGCTTTTGACGTTGAATGAGCAATGTCCACAAAAAAAGACAATGGAGATGATACAGTGAAGCCTTGTTGAACTATTGCAGGCTAGGCGATCATTATAATTGTTGACTAGGAGACCAAGTACACAGTATCTATCAGGCTGACATGAACTTAATCTTCATCAGTGTGGCACTAAGAGGGAAGGGGGGGGGGTGCCCACTCAGCTGAAGTGACCCGACAAATTCATGTATTTGTCTATGTCCTGTTTATATTCAAAGTTTTGCATTTACCTTCCTGTTCTAGAAAGTTCATGAGACTTAACTTTTCCCCAAAAAATGCGCTAACAACTCAGAGATTACGGATCTTCGCCGAATGGTGGGCCCGGTCGTAAGGTCCCATCTTTTCAATTAAGAGGAATAGCTTAAATAAATACTCGTTTTGGAATCTTTGCGTTTCATAATGCACTTTGGACATATACCTATATCCAGATTTTTTTCACCCAGAGGCTAAAACTTCGCGCTCGCTGTCACACTCCGGGCGAAACTTTTTGCTACTAACCACCACAGTTTGGGATCCGCCCACCACTCCAGCATGTTTGAATTGGATACAATTGAACGTCTGTTGGTCAGGTCAGGATTTGTGGCATCCCCTGTGCAATCCCATTTTTTTTTTTCAACTTTTGAAAACCTCACTGTAGCTGGCGGGTGTCCTTTGATGATATCCGGTGTCACACTTGGGCGGTGCCAGGTTCCGAAGTGTGTGTGTGTGTGGGGGGGGGGGGGGGGGGCTGACAGGAGTTACAGAGAAAGGCCCTACCGTGAGGTGGGAGAGGACACGTGGCGTTGGGCACATACGGTAAATATTAGCTTATATTGCAGAGCTGAGAGAAGCACGCAAAAGTAGTGGGTCTTCGAGGTAGGAAAAATATGATTTTTTGTAACTAAAAGATTGCCAACTTTAGAAGATGAGCACCTCAACCCACCCAGTGCAGAAATTATAGTTTTAAAAGTAGTTTCCAATGATTGTAAAGCAATAGGCCTGCCTTTCTGAAAAGTGGAAATGACAGTCCCATTTACAGCCAGTATAGTGTCACAGATGACAAATTTTCAATTTTTATCGTTCTTTTAGAGCCATGGAAATCTCACCTTCTCCCCCCCCCCCCCACCCCCCATAGCTACGACTACTGTTGCATACCCCACATAGCGGAAGATTTTTTTTTTTGTCTTGTTCGTTCAGCTCATCTCTATTGAAAAAAAGTCAAAGGATATTTTTCATAGTTAAAGAATGTTCAAAGTCACAACTTTTTAAATGCAGTTATTTCCTGATTGTTTTCTTTTCAACAATATATCGTCAGATATCTGTTCTGTTCACCGAACATTAACTCGATCAGTGAATGTGGTTTCTATTTTAATGTCAGGTTCAGTTTATGTTCTTGTGTAGGTGTGTATTACCTGCCTTGATGTTCTTTAATGGTAACTTGCTACGCACTTTGACGATTGCTTTCTCTTCTATGCTTTCAATAGGAGCAGTAGTTGACACAGATGCCTTGGTGGATGCTCTACAGAGGGGTTTAATATGGGGAGCCGGCCTTGACGTCACCGATCCTGAACCATTACCCCAGGGTCACCCACTTTTTGACATGCCTAACGTAGTAGTTACCCCCCACGTAGCCACAGGAACAGTTAAGACGAGAAACATATTAATTGAACAATGCTTGCGAAATTTGCTAGATGGCATCGAGGGAAGACCGATACCATCTGTTCTTTAAACGAAAAGGATAAAAGTTCCATTATGAGATTGTTCGTGAATGAAATTCCAAGACAAACTGGCTGAGGGGTAACACTGAAATGTTTTATATGTGTGGAGAAACTGACGGCTAGATAGGGATTCGATCAGTGAACACGACACGTGTGCTGTCCAGCCATTTCAAATAATTAGATGATTCGTGTCCTTAATGAAAAGTTAAATGAAAAGTTGAAACGATGAAAAGTTGAAATGCTGCAAATCAATGAAAAGTTTGCGTTTCACTTGAATGCACTGGTACCACTGTTCAGTGGCCCACTTTGGTACCATCTCTAGCTCAGTACCATGTGTAAGTTGAGGTTTGATATCGTCAAATGCTCTTTCGTGGTGAATCAATTCATTTGTACATTTTTACAGTTGTTTGGAATAACTCGTGTGAAAGGTACGCTAAGTCAGTGGACCATTCATTTGACTACAGTTATCATTCCCCTAGGTTACTCTGCAACTTAGTAGATTCTTTAAATTCTGTTGGTCCATTATAGTGACTGTGCAGAACTCAGAATACTGGTTTGCTGAATAAAAACAAATGAAACCAACGTTTTTGTTTGAGGGAGTCTGAGGTGGTAGAAAACTTTTTCTTCTTGCCACCCCCCCCCCACCTTTTTTTTTATTTTGTAAACATATGAGGTCTGCCTTTTTATAGCTCTATATTAGGTGTAGAAAGTTTTAATAATTTTACAGTGTGATGTTTTGTTTTCTTCTTTTTTTATCACAATAAGTCAGAAACTAAAAATGACATATGGACAACACTTGCATTGTAACTTGTATGTGGATCGAACATCGGCGTATCACACTCCCCTCGAACGTCAGTGCAGCTAACCAGTCCTTGCTCTTGGGGAAATTGGTCGGACACATAGGTGATATACCGTCTAATGGCAGATTGTGTGGTATAGGGATTATACATCTCAGCAACATATACCAACAAAAAGCCTTTTGTTTGGTGCAACCAGATCTGCAGTAGACAGATCTTTAACTTGTACAGTCCAGCATACTTTTTTTTTTCTTCTTTTGTTTTTGTTTGTATTTTTTAAACATGTTAGTAGGGGATCAGGGTACTGTAAGCTTATAGCATAGATAATTGGTTTGATCGTTGGACGTATAACGTTATAATGATAAAAAAAAAGCCATTCAATCTGCTTTTCTACTGTCCTTTTAGATATGTTTCATTTTCATTTATTTTTTTTTTCACAACAAAACATAGACTACTAGTATAACAAGTGACGCAAGTATAACATTTCATTTGAGATTTTTGTTTTGGTGGGTGAACTCAAGAGCAACATATAGCGCATAACATCCTTGTAATTACCTGCAGTATGAATCACCCCTGCGATTATGAATCTGGACACTGTACTGTGCCAAATCACATGTACCCGGAATAGAAAACATTGTTATTAAAATTGTGGAAATATGCCACGTGTATGTCCTACGGCGTCTACAAATTTGCAGCGGCACAAACACACACCATGGATCTGCTGCCGCTGCTCCCAGCCATTTGCGGAAGGGCGAACACACGACAGGAATGCCTCCCGGAGAATTCGCGAGAGCGCAATCGAGCGACACATGCAGATGGCTCTACTTCACGGAAGCGCGAACGAGCGGCATGGATAGGCTCCTGCAAATTCGCAGCGGTGCGAACGTGTGGCAGAAAAAGCTGCAAAATTTGAGGGACAGCGAATTTGCCGGAGCCCGAACATGTGACAGACACAGCTTCTGGTGAATTCACGGAAGGAGGAATTCGCGGAATTCGCGTAGGAAATTGTGAATTTGCGGTAAATGTGTGGTGAATTTGCATCGCATGTGCAACAAATGTTCTCGCCATTTTGATTTTTGGCAGGGATTATATCAAATATGTGCAGTCGTAACATCTGCTTTAGTTTATTGAATGCAATGTTCAGAAGGCATTAAAACAGATCACATGCTGCACAATCACCTAAACACTGCTAGTTCGTAGAGCATTGTAGAGAATTTGGTCATTTGACTGCAATTACAGCTTGATCACGTTATCAGTTAGATTCATAATCATGCAAACGAGCCGAGTACGTCGGAAATTAAAGAACGACTTTAAACCAAATGTGGTTGGAATAGAAGCTCAAAGAATTATGTAACGTTCAAGATCGTTTTGATCCATGCGAATCAGAAGTAGAAGAATCAGAAAGGTAATGGTGATATAATTGACTTCAACTTAGAGTAATCGCCAATAAATATAACACACAACGGATTTTGTACTACAAATTTCATCTCTCGTTCCATTGTCTTTCATAATTTTGGTGTTAGAAGACGTCTTAAAGATATTAATTATTAGTAATTAGCAATTAGTATTGTCAGATCTCAGAGTATACTAGTGTCTTAAAATGCGCTGTGAACAACTCTAAGGGGAGATGATAGATAATTATGCATGCATGATCACTTTCTGCCACCCATGATCACGAAAGTGCTTGTAAGGTACGTGGTACATCCTTCCATTCACAAGAGTTCTTGAGATTAATAAATAGCCTACGTGTAAAGTCCGTTGGATTAGATTCGGTTTGTGCTAATGGCGCGACTTTCCACAAACATATTATGCACTGGCAGTCATGCAGTCATTTTGAGTCCTTTCTATCACCTCATGGTAGGAGTAACAATGCGGTCAATTAAATAAATGTCCTGGTTTTCTAGAGCTGTGTTTCACACAATGGCAGGGGATCTTATAAGCTTTCATGACCACAACGGACAAAAACGTGTAATTGAGAAGGAACAGATGGTTCTCTGACCAATTTAGTGAGGTAACAGGATTTTTAGCTGTTTCGATTCATCATGTCATGATGGCATATAAAAATTTCCTTCTGCCGACCATTCACATTTTTGAGTTAGAAGAAGTGGAAGTTTTTCAGGGGTTCTTCTACCCCGTTGACCAGCCTCTCGGACCGACGTGTTACTAAGACACTTTCGATTTTCTAAGACACTTTCGATTTTCTAAGACAATTTCGATCATGATCTCCTTCAATCGTCAGTCCTATTTTTCACATTTATATTTTCATCTATACTTTAAATGATGCTCTAACATCCAAGAAAAAATAGTGATGATAACTGAAAATATGATGAAGAGAAATCCCCATGGCTCAATTAAGGCACTCTTACGTACGGGGTGTTTATAAACTTTGCGGATGTACATTATCTAATGGTGGTTATATGACCATCAGAGATGTTCCAGTGGACATCTTTATCGTGAGCATTTTCGATGTCCATCAAAATATACGGTTTGGCAGTATATGACTCTTCAACAAAATAAGTCATAGAAAGTACAAACAGAGAAAAAGATCTTAGTTTGAAAACGGAAATGAGTCTCATCTACATGCAGCAATAATATTTCACAGGACGATATTTATGGCTCACTTTCTAGGAAGACTGTATCACACCCTATCCTAAGTTTTTTGTTTTTTTTATCTGTCTAGGTGCTGCAATGAACGATTAGTTCATACGTTGCCTTTTTGTTCCGAACTTTTATTTATGCATCGAATATGCTGTTATCTCCGATTGAACGTGTGTAGAGAAACGTGCGTTGAAACTATGTTTTAACGAGATGCAATTACAGAAATTCGTTTTCAGGAAGTCTCGTCTCCAGGTCCAGTCTAATTGTAGGACACCACAGATGAAGTTACTTAAAAGGATTGGCCACTGAAGGAAATCGATATTTCATAATGAGGAATATTTTCTCCCTTTATCGGTAAAAAAACATATCTCAATAGAATGTTCTCTAGATAATGAGTAACTGAAGGCAAAGCAAACGATTCTGCCGGAGGAGAACTCAGGTGGCTGTCCCCATCGATGTTAAAATTATAAATATTGTTACACCTGGTAAATATTAACATCTCGGATATCCGGTGCATGCCAATCAGATCATTTCTTGGATACCATCCAGCAAACTACAGTTCGGGTCCTTCAAAGTACATGCAAACTGTAGGAGGCTACTTAAATTACTCATGAATTGTCATAAGTGGTCCTATAGGCCTGTAGCCCTATAACTTTATTACAATTGCCGGGAGAGGTACAGAATGCCCGCGATCAAGCTCCCTTTAATAGCACTCCTGACATTCCTCGGAAGGTTTTCAACGGGCTTGACTGACAGACAGAGAAGCCTCGGGCTGCAACAATTATGTCAAGTTAGGTCGCCAAACAAAGAATGAAAAAGCAGCCGTGGCAAATATTGCGCAACAGTATAACAGACTCGAATACATTGCTGTTACGAAAAATGCTTTATTTGTTCTTAGAATTGTCAGCACCCACACACTTTGGACTCAGTCCGCACAGCATGTACCCGGTCCAGATAATTCGAACACTAAGGCAGGCAGACCTACTTACACTGCAGTTGACTATAGTTGTCGACGTGCGATACTGAGAGTGTCAGACACATCATGTTGAAAACTCTCAAGCTGGGTAAACGCTGCTCGCGTAACTACCACCCTGAGCCGAAACGTTGTTTTCATTCACTATAGACTAAGTCCACTTGTGCGAAATTTGCAACCTTTGAAGTAACGGAAAGAAAATATAAAAAAAATGGTAAGGATTTTCAGTATGTCTGTAGCAATATTGATCAATGTACAAATCTTGCAGCAAAATAGCTATGCAGTCAGCGTAGTATGAGAATCATATCGTAATCATCCGGAAGTGAGAAACTTTAGTCTTGTTATAGTGCATAATAATTAAATCGATTTATTGTGTCCATTGTATTGCTCAAACCTCAAATCCGTATGTTCTCCTAATCATGCATATCATTGTTTACCATTTAATGTCTTTTAGAAATAGTTAAAAAGAAGCACTTTTGTAGCACTTTCGTAGCAATCTTCCTCCTGGCTTTTGCTGCCAAATTTTACATAAGTGTTTCATTTTTTCAGTTACACTGTCGTCATAGGTGGTGGCGAATGTGCCACATATCGTTGCAACCGTATAATGGAGGAGATTTCAGTTTTCATCAAACGTATTATCGATAGTGCTCAGATACGTATTATTGTAGATGGGTCAAATTGAACTTTGCATCGTCATCTTATCGGATGCCTGCTTCATTTCTTTTCCTTCCTGTAATGGATCAATGGTTACCTGGTGTTTCGTGTTTGTCTATTTCACGTAACCGTGTGAAAGGTTTACAAGCGACAGTAGATATAGCAGCATTGTGTGACAGCATGCAGATGTCTAAGTTCGTTAACAAAAAAGGGAGCTGTAAGTCATCGCCTGGATAGGAAGGAAGCTAGAGAGTGTTTTTGTCCTAATTAAAAAAAATAAAAAGTATTTCTAAACTTTGTTCGAAGTTAGGAGATATGAAAGTAGGATGGATCTACAAGTTGGACATTTACAGCCTACACCCTAAGTGAAGCTGTACCTTCCTACAAATGAGTTTCAATACGTCATGGGGATTGAGTAAATTAATACATTTTTTGCCAGCATTTTCCTCGTCTAAGAAATATGTACAAACAAGCTCGTGGAAGGTCTAATGATTTGGAAGTAGATGTAAACTTCTATGAGCTACTAGCTAATACTTTAATTACCTTAATTAATTACATTAAAAAATAATTAAATACTTATTTCTTCTCTCATTGATCAGGATGCTGAGAGTCCAGAACTCCAGTCTTCACAAGCTGATAAGTACCATGTCCTCATAGGATTTGATATGCCGCCCCGATTACTTCAAAAGGTGCCCGTCTTCAAACCCGTCTTTCTCGGGGAGTTCAATACCGACCCAGCGAAATACGGTAGAAGCATTGAGGGCATCGTGGGCAATCCAGCTCTTAAAATCGACAAGGCTCTCCTGGATTTACTGCCGAACGTCAAGATGATCAGCTTAGTCTCCGTTGGTTACGATCACGTAGACTTGGCCCTGTGCAAAGAACGCGGTATCAGGATCTGCAACAATCCAGATGTGCAGTCTGATGCATGTGCTGACTTAGTGATGTTGTTAATGTTGGCAGTTTCACGAAGAATCATGCCCGGTTTGTACCTGTCTCTTTTTTTTTTAGTACATGATTTAATTAGCAAAAGCTCTTTCGTATAGCTTTTCCAGGACTTGTCACCGTATCTTTTTCTTTTCTTTTCTTTTTCTTCCCGTAAAATACATAGTTTGGTTGTCCCTCCTTGCGCCTTTGCCTCCCAAAACTAAACGTGATATTACAGGCCTTACAATGTAAGACCTGATTATTTATTCAGTGAACTTCAGAGGATATGTGAGTTAACATGAACTTAATCTATAGGTTTGCCCACAACATTGCAACTTAAGTATCTACTATATATATATTTTTTTTTGTAATATGAGATCAAATTTTGTTAACCGTTAATGTGATCTTGTAATGTTGAAGATAAAGACTGGTAGTTTTCCCGACGTATAGATCTGTTTTGAATGGCTGTGATAAAATAATCTGTCGCGCATTCATTAAAATCCTTTGATTGTTATGATACTGTAAATTCATGGCTTAGCCACGTCACTCATGTACATCCTTCTCCTCAAAGAGAATTATCCTCAAGGGGTACTGTGATTTCGGTTTGTGTTTTTTTTTTTTGTTTTTTTTTCAGTTTGCCTCAAATATAAAGAGAATACTAGTATGCTCGACAAACAGAGCTTATATCATTTGGGTAGAGATGTCACTGGGTCAACCGTTGGTATCCTTGGAATGGGCAGCATTGGTTGTCGAGTTGCTGAGAGAGCCAAAGGATTCAGGATGAAGATTCTATACCACAACAGAAGACAAAGGTTCTTATATTATAATCGTCTCGTTTGTATCAGAGTTACGATAGCAACGATAGCTCAACGTTTCCTCGTAGGAATGTTCTGTTTGCCTGATTTATACATTGGTGTATGATTATGTGCGTGCGCGTGTATGTGAATGCCGGCACGTGATGAAAGGTACAAAAAATAGAGATATCAAAATATAGAAAATAGAGAAAGTGGTGTGGTAGCTAGCATCTAATGTTTTGTTGGAGATCAAGACTTGCATACAGCCAACAAGCGTCCAAATCATTGTCAAACTTATAGACTGAAAAAAAAATATTTGAAAACTTTCCTTCGCGTCAGATTGGCTACACTAATTTGCTTGTGGTAGTATAGATTCACTTAAATCTAAAATACTAGAAAAGTTAGAAATCACAAGGGTGCAGACCTTTCCGTGTTGGCAACAGAGCCGTCTCTATATACGGCTCTGGGATCAATTAGTTCATATAAGTTCAGATCATGTATCACCGTTTGACTAACCTACATACACTTCTTATACCGTGAAAACATATACTATCAGAAAGGCAATTAAGTAAATGTCTGGCTGGTGAAAAAGAGTAGAGAAATAATTAAATGACAACTACGGAAAACACCAAAGCCTCCCACCAATAAATAAAGATAAATAAATATACACCCACCGTTGTATCATGTTATACCACAGTTATACTGTTTCCACAACAACAACAAAAAATCCATAGAAATACTTGTTGAAATTTATCCCGAACTTGAATTTAGAGGCAGACCCTAGTGTGAGAAAAGTGCTAAAATGGTCATTCGTGACAATACATAAAGTTATGGAGGACAGTGTGAAGATCATTGTCATATTGGTTATAAGCTTCATTGTCTATAACGCTTGTTCAAGTGTGTAGACATTAGAACGTCCATTTAAATCATAGTCCATTTAAATCTTCCTTCCTTAAGGAAGGTATTAGTTTTTGAAACTTGTTGTTGGTTCCTCCAGATGAACATTACATCAGGCGTTTGCTTGATAAAGTGATTTTGAATATTCAGGTAATCACTGATTATCCATTACCTTTGGACGTAGTTATACATAAACAATTTTTTGAATTGCATAGTGGGGTTGTACCTACATATTGTAAATGAAAAAAAAAAATATTTTAATGATGCGACAACTTCGAATCCAATGATAACTCTTCCAGCTTTTTCTTTCTCACATCAAGATCCTAATATGAAGACAAAATAAAATCACGGCTTGGAAAAGATAGGAGAGTATATCGGGTGTAAAAACGAAGGAAAAATATCGATAGAAAAACGGGGAATTGGCACGGGACAAGTAACTAGAAATGGCAAATGGCAGTTTGTCTGCAAAATTTACTTCCAACTCTTAAGTACCCCACCCCCGAAAAAAAAAATAACCAACCCCCCATCAAAAAGAGTTCCCTCACTGATTTTGCAGAATAGAGAACCTGACGCCAGTCCTTACTGTGGCTTTCATAGCATGTGGTACAAATTTAAAGCATGAACCGTGTTTTGCTCTGGTACAGTAGCCACTGCAGTCTCTGTGTGAATCGACTAAGCAATATCTGGCTAACTACACATGCCACTGGAGATAAAAAACAAATACGTTCACACAATCATAGACGACTTTTCTTGTGATATTGGGTTACTCCAAATCATAACCAATTTCATTGGTTACAATGTCCTTACCGGTCACTGCTTAGTATAAATGGAGACGATTGAGCAGACCTACAGAATGGTCAATTCAAATCTGCACCGGAAGAAACATTTTGACCGTATTGTTCCAAAAATAACGATTTTGTGCTCTTTTGTGTGTAGACGACAGAACCGAGTATCTTTTAAATCATGCAGAGATCAACTTGGACGACCTTGGTTTAGTATGCATAATCTGAGAAACACGTTAAAAGTTGTTGCTGCAATCACTGAGTGTCAACGTTTACATCATATCCTCTCTGTCACACTAGATCTGTTCAAGATGACGTTGAACTTGGCGCCGTTTATGTACCGCAATTCATGGACATGCTGCCACAACTGGACTTTCTAGTTATATGCTGCCCTCTGTCATCGGCCACTAAGGGTACGGTTGGATCTGAGGCTTTTGCGGTGATGAAATCTACTGCAGTCGTGGTGAATATTTCAAGAGGTACTATTTGCACTTCTAACTTTCAGTCGCTTTGCTTTTGTATGTAGACCTATCTATCTATCTATCTATCTATCTATTTATCTATCTATCTGTCTGTCTATCTATCTATCTATTTATCTATCTATCTGTTTATCTATCTATTTATCTATCTATCTGTCTGTCTGTCTGTCTGTCTATCTGTCTATCTATCTATCTATCTATTTATCTATCTATCTATCTATCTATCTATCTATCTATCTATCTATCTACTAAGCAAAAGACCCTAAAAAGAAAAGCATGTAAAAACTTTCAAAGTAAAAAGGAAAACAATAGGCAGCATCGCCCAAACACCGGCACGAGGTGAAAAAAAAATTAGCTGCAGATATCCCGACCAGAATACCTAGCTGATAAAGTTAAAAGTCAATACAACATGCACCTTTTATTTTGAATGAAGTACCCATCACCCTGGTTTAAACCAAACAGAGCAGTGGAATCCAGATCCCAAATCCATTTTTTCTCCTTTCTATTAAGTAAAGAAGGAGAGAAAATGGATCTGGGTCCCACTGGTTCGTTTGGTTTAAACAACTAGCGTAATGTTTTATTGTGTATGTTGTTATACATGCAGTGATGGATAATCATTTGTTTTGCTCGCCACGAGGTGACTTGAAGTGACTTCATTGACATACTGGCCATTTGCATATGTGTATGTCTATGCGTGTGTGCTTTGATGAGAAATCGTTACTAATTTAAAGCAATTTTTAAGATGCTTTATTATTAGATTTTTTTATCTTGGACACTTAAATTTAGAAATATTAACACTAGAAACACTTTCTTTGGACTAACATGATGTAAAATACCAGGATTCTCAAAAGAAATGTTCACTTTTTTCACAGACTTCAAGTAAGTGTATACTTTTGAATTTTACACACGTTAATATTTAAGTCAAAGCCTTTATTCCAAAGTTAAAGACTGCGTACAAGGCCACAAATTCCATATTGTTACTTCATGAAACCTCTTCTTATCATCTATGATGCGTCATCAAAACTGTGCAGAATAATATCATAATGAGAACCGTTGCTCTGTTCATCAAATACACACTTCGTGAGTACAGGATTCTTATCGATATTTCCAATTCACATTTTGCACTTGAGTGTAAGATTAGACATTCTGCGATGAAAAATTATAGCTAAATGTATAAGCGGCTGCCTCTGTTCCTTTGCTTTCAAAAGGACCGGTCGTTGACACAGATGCTTTGGTGGATGCCCTCCAGAGAGGTTCAATAGGGGGCGCTGGTCTCGACGTCGTCGGTGATGGACCGTTACCTCAGGATCATCCGCTCCTCGACATGCCTAACGTAATGCTAACGCCTCACGTAGGATCAGCAACAGTTGAAACACGGACCAGGCTTTTTGAACAGTGTCTGCGAAATTTGTTGAATGGCATCGAGGGAAGACCAATAACATCTCTTTTATGACAAAAAGAATAAAAACTTTCTGTGATGAGATTATGAAATTACGAAGGAAATCACATTGCAAGCACTTCGATACCTCAAGAATACGAGTTGTGTGTTATCCAACCTACCTATAGGGATTTCAGATCATGAGATTGTTACTCTCTCTCTAAAAAAAAAATAAAATAATAATTCAAAAGAGAGTGTGCACGTGACCCCCTCGAAGTAAGAGTTTCGAAGTGAAAATTCACTCCAAAAAAGAGGGATGTTTCACTCCGTTTGTATGAAATGTCTCTCCATTTGGAACAACTTGGTAACTCAATTCCGGTTGAAATTCACTCTCTTACTACGGATGGGTCATGTACACACTCTCTTGCACCCATCGTGTTGTATTCATCTAGAACTGGATGGGTCAATGGACCTTATCAAGGGGTAGTCTCATGGTATACAAATGACGTGGATCGAGACTAATAGCTTTCCTCTAAGGAGACAACCTTCCTTTTACAACAAACCCTCCTATACCTGTTTTAAACCTACCTGCAGACCTATCTTGGACGCCAAACCGATGCAGTTTTGTCATGAGTCATCACAATGGAATAAATCACATCATCACCAGCGACCACAGTTACGAGCAAAGTAACACCATAAAGAAAACTTAGTAAATTAATTAGTGACACAGAACCTGTCCGGCAGGGAGCTATGTTTTGATAGGTTCGGTAACTCGCTATCAAATAAATATAGTTGAGCAATAAACCTCCCTTTTATTTCCTACACTTCACATAGGCCTATCAAGAGTTTTGTACATAAAGTAGTAATATGTTAATGATTTTAAAAATACAAATGAATAGAATGTACGATACAGCACAGAAAATTGACATATTACACAAGATGAATATAAGATGGAAGGAGAGGAAAAAGTGAAAACATGAACTAAAAAAAATGAAAAAATCAAGTCAAAAAGAAAAACGTAAGGAAGAAAAACCAGGACAAAAATTATAAAACAAAGAAGAAGAGAAAAACCTTTAATTAAAGACTCCATTACTCTACACACAAGACTTCTTAAACTGATAGTTCTGTAATTACAACGCAAAATGTGATCACATCCCTGAATTGTTGGAGTGACATGTTAAATATTTTCCAGTTTGCTGGAACAAGGCGACATTCAGATATTTATGAAAAACAGTATGAAAGGAACAGATAAAATATCAGATCAAACTCCAGGAATGGCTGGATGAATCTCATCAGACCCTATGGCCACACAAGCACTTAAACCCTCAAACTGTTTTGCAAATTTAACCAAGAAAGAAAGGAAAATGTCATTTGAAGTGAACGGACAATCAATACACGAATTACAATCAAGACATGAAATTAGATTCCTTCGTAAAGCAGAAAGTCATAGTAGTTTGTGATTCCTTGCCAAAAATTTATGAAAAATAAAAGATAACCAATATACCAATTTTGAGGTTAATCACCTTACCCTTCTTTAAATACCATGTCTACAAAGTTTTCAAATTAAAACTTTTGCTGACCTGCATGTGACCATTGACCTCCCCAAAACATGACAGAAATCATCTACTCGTCAAGAGCAACCAATTTTGACGGTTTGAAGTCCCAGCAACATTCAGTTCAGCTGAGATATTTTCCTTAATATGTTGTCAGACTTTTTCACAACAAGCTTTAAGTTTCATCATCTTTCGTTAATTGAGATACCATGTTCACAAGGTTTTCAAACTATGACCTCTACTTACTCACGCAACTTTTGACCTCCCCTAAACGTGACAGAGGTCACATATTTATCAACAGCTCCTAATGTTTGCAGGTTTAACTGCCAGCAACTTTCAGTTGCTGAGGTACCTGTCTGGGTTATGTCTTCACAGTTTCACTTCTGGTGAACTCAAATGACCTTTGACATACCTGGAAAAATAGATATCATCTACTTACTGTTGTATATGGTGGACGCTACGCTCTACCGTACTCCGGGGTCATACAAATTCAGTTTCCGGTGTTTATCCAAGTTTATTAACTTTTTCTTTATTCCCTTCCGTCAGTGTTGACAATAGGACACATTAGAAATATCAAGGACAGACGTTCGTGGAAAGATTCCGTTATGCAACATGATTGGTCAATTCGTGGGTTGCAACAATTTACCTACGATGACATATACAATCGTATGCTTCCGATTGGTCAACGTCATCGTAGGCCTTGTGACCGTCCACCCGGGAAGCGTCAGAGCCAAGGACCTCCCATCACTGGTAAACCTGTCGTTGAATTGTCAACACCTCTCTCTCTCTGTAAACTATGTAGGCCGATTGTTTCCCGCCCTTCTTGTCGTCGTCATGTAACTGCTTTACTTAATCTTTAATCATCATCGTCAACTTCATCAATTTACGTGCCAGTCGAATCAACGAATAAAATGGAATTCTGATAGCAAAAATCTAAATCGAACTCTCACTTTCTGTGTTCCTATTCTGTCGTCTTTCCTGTAAGTTGTAGCGAGAGCTTTCTGTGTTGCTAACGTTTAACATCCGTCGCTGGGGCAGTTATACCACGACTGTAAAAACCCCTAAAACCCTCATATTTGACATTACAATGGACTACCTACCTACCAACTTTGAGGTTCAAACAACTTTCTGTCATTGAGATACCTTATTTACAATGCTTTCAAAGTATGACCTCAGTCTACTGACCTGCTGTGACCTCTGACCTCCCCAAAACTTGACACAGATCATCTCCTTATCAAGTATTATTACTGGTTAAAGTTGGAGTAGCTTTCAGTTGCTGAGATACCTTTCTTATGCCTAGGTCACATTTAACTCGGTACCCGGCCGATTTGTCCGATTTCAAGGCATCGGCCGGTGTGACGGTACAACCCTCCCTCCACCCCTTCCCCACCTGTACAAAAAGTCGCTACACCGGCGTTTACAGATCGGAGAAAAGTCCTCCGATAACGCGTAAACGGTCACATTAAAAAGGGGCCCTCTAGGGGCCCGGGTAGCGATCGGTCGATTCTACGGATATGTCCAATTTCATGAACGATCCTCGACGGATCTCCGGCAGGTACTTCACCGCCACCTGATCGACTACCTCTTTCTCTACAGTATTCATCAGGGCCCCGACTAATTCTTGAAGACCAGAGACTGTGTCCATACGGATTTCTGCCTTCGGTAAGGAATAATAAAAGAGATAAAAAATATCATTTACGAAGTCGGTCATACCTCACAACTGCAAACTGATACAGACGAGACTGTTGTTTTTCTTTCTTTTTTCGTTTATCTTATGCTGACATCCCCCACATGATGGTCACGAGTATGTTTGTGTGTTACGACTCTTGAACCCAGTTTCGCACATGGAAAGTGGTTTGGTCAAGTTCATCAAAGTTTACCTCAAAGTTTGCCCGATGTCTTACATTAAGCCCTTTACAGTCAGTTTCTACTTTTGGAAAGTAAAAAAAATCGCGGCAAACTTCCTCCTAGCAGCAGGAGGAACTCTCTTGAGTGGCAATATCTGTTTACGAAGTTTGCGAAAAGCACCTCAAGCTTCAACATGGCCTAAGTCAGACAGTAGAGCCTTCCAATCCAGAGAAGTATGTTACTAAAATCTAAAAAGAAAGGTTATCACATTCCTGGAGGAATTACTATATATATAAAAAAGCATATCCCAATGCTGGGCCTGTGCGGGCTCTATCTACGAGCTTCATCTGTGTTCGCAGAGCGTTCAAGAGCTAAGTGTTTTAGGCTTCCCTCCCCTCCCGCACTCTCCCGATAAACGGCAATTCCGGAGTGCTCTAAGCTAGCATTTCATCAAACCTGAAAGAGGGATCTCGGTGCAATTTGACTGATGCATTCTCTTTCATTTATTGTCGAAGCATTCTAAATGTACCTTCATTACCTCACTTTTCGAGAACTTTATACAGAGCCACGAAATGGGGATGCACCAATGCATGAATATACTCATGATGTCAAATGGGTTGAGCGGATGAGTGGCGACCGAACTAGTTGGGAAGGGGAATAGGGATTAGCCCTTCCAATAAGACATGAGGTGTCTAAAAGTATGTGGACCTTCATATTCGCCAAGTCGGTGGGTGGCTTTTCAAGTCAAAAATTTCCCCGGCCCGTTTAAATAGTCCTGCCTGCATTCACGCCCCCCCCCCCCCCCCTCGACATTTTTTTCATTCCCCTTTTCTGAGGTTTCAACGTGGCTGGTTCAGACGACATACAAGAATTATAATGAATAATGTATGTTCTTCCATTTATTTGAGCACTTGGCAAATATCGGGGGTCCTCCCTTCTAACTGAGCTTTCTCTGGGCTCTAGCTGATTCCCTTGAAGACTCCTCCGTCACCATACACTGACTAAGGGATTTGTAGCAAACTTCATGTTGCTCCGAAGACCTTCAGGCTTTGGTCTCCACGGTGCAGCCACACTGTGGAACTATGCTAAGACAATTCATGTGGTAGATGCCCAATTCCTATTCTGAAATAGCTCCGTCCATGGTCTTGCCAAAACGTCTGTCTTGTGTAACGTTGACCTTCAAATGACCGACACACATGTTCGTACTGTGCATGCAGTACGTACATATACTAATATTATGCAATGCGTCAGCAGCTCTGAATGGACTGAGGTGCCGCATGTGAGACAGGTCCTGTTGAGTGAAATGTGGAGACAAATATACTCGGTAAGTTCTACTTTTAAAGCGAATTAGAAAATTCTGTACCCGGTAAGCCTATCTTGAGTCGTTTGTCAGTACGGAATTTTTGTTTAGTAAGGTACATTTGTTGTAACTAACACAATGCGCTCCCCGTTGTACCACCTCAGTAGTTCTGCTAGCAGTACAGTGTTATTGTAACGTCAGACCAGCACAGTAAACTGTAATGTTTTTATCTGTTGTACAGTATGTCACACGGGTCCTGACCTGTTTCACGAAACGTTTTTATCAGGGTTTTAATGCAGTGGAGTTGAGGCAGTCTGAACTCTGATTGTGAATCCGTGCCCACAATTTCTTAGGTTGATACTAGTGGAAAATCCAAGGTTAATGATGATTAGGGTTGAGTTTTTGGTGAGAGTTGAATAAAATTATGGGTTTTCAAAGAATGTAGGCTCAGCCCCAGCCCTAACGTTAGTCCACAGGTGGTCGTACTCCTAGGTCATCAAGTTGAAGTTGATAACTTGATGTACTGTACTGTAGACCCTTTGCGTCACTGTCCATACCAGACCAGTCAAAACCACCCACTGCCTTAGTTGTGAAGTTCTCAGAGTGGATGCATGAAAGTGTCAACCAGCAACTTTTAGGTTAGGATCTACATCAATGAGCCAGTGTTTTCACGGATACCCATGTACCTGAATGGCATTAATTACCCGAATCCAAAATTACTATCCAGTTCCTTCTTACATTGTGAAACAACACAATCTCTGTGTGAACGCACTATGTCAGATTGCCAAACTTCACTTAACTATACATAGCAAATAGCTCAAAATGGAAGTTACTTCTTTTTCTCATGGAAAATAGGTGTTCTTGTTCATGAGAAGGTGGAGGCAAGTGTATGTAGTGAACTGGTAAGATTCTTTCACACAAATGTGATGTACAGTACTGTAGAATACCAATGTTAGCAATAAGGCCGCCATTTTGTTCAGGTACTTGATGGGTTTGGAAAAAAATAACTTGATTCCTAGTTTATGGAATCGATGAAATATTACAATGAACTTAACTGTACAAAATGTATTCTATCAGGTTTTTTTTTTTTAAACCTGTGAAGGCTTTCCGATTTTCACCAGGGTTGTGTGATTTAAAGGCTGTAATGCATCACCCCAGACAGTTTCAGTTCTCCCAACCACCTACCTCTAGTCCCTCCCTCAGCCTGTCTTACATTCCTCCACATATGTAATCAAAACAATGGATCCCTGTGTCCGCTGTGTAATACGAGCTGCTCTGCATCTTTCGAATTTGCTGGCAATCTAACAGTACTGTAACTTAGAACCAGGTGAGAATTTTCCTTTCAGGGAGGTAAAAATATAGCTTACAGTAGGGTGATGCAATACAGCCTTTAAATCAAGCCATGATTAAAATCATGATTTTTCTTGAAAGAAATCATGATTTAAATCAATCTGTTAGATTAAATTGATTTATTTGATGTAAATTGATTTATTTAATGAAAATCAATTTATTTGATTGAAATCAATTTATCTGATCAACACTACTTTCCACTCCATAGATCATGGTACATGGTATTGTAGTCTAGCTGTTTGATTTAAATCAATGTTTTATGCTGATTGAAATCATGATTTGTATTACAAAAATTATTTGAATTGATTTTTTTTAAAAACAGTTTTTATTTAAAGTGCTTTTTCAATGGAAGCACATATATCATGATTAGAAGGGGGAAAAAAGAAAGGAATCAACAACCCTGATTAATATACAGTACATGTAGGAATTACTTATGTATGATCTCAGAGGTAGAGATCACATGTGTATCTCCGGCTATCTGTGTAATCATCAGCAGTACATGAGAACATAAACTTCACAAGCTCTGGTATACAAAACATAGTCTGCGGTGTTTCACAGGGATCAATTCTACAGTACTGTTAGTCCTCCGTTATTTATGACTGATATCCAGATTGGAAAGTTTGCTATTTTCTGGTGGGGAAATACCACACAGATATAAGAATAAAGATCAGATGAGCTAGTACTGTACGAAATTCAAAAGTTTATGACCATCTGTGCAAATTCAAACAAAATTTTATGCCATGCATGCAATCTTCCACAAAGTCATTTTTGTGTAGTAGGACCCACTGATAATAGACTGACTGACGTAATGTTCTTCCAGCACAAATTCACAGAAGAAGACTATATCAGAGCACTCTTGAACTGCCATAAAATACTGTATCCCCTGTGCAGTTTGCAAACATCCAAATCTGGATTGATAAGAATGATATAAATGCATCTAATGACAATTTGAATTATTACAACATTGGTGATGATACAGCTATGATCGTCTTTATGATCGTAAAGATGTAACAATGATGTAGCAATACAAATAAACAAGTAACTGTATTCTGTTAATAATAGGCCACGTAGCAACAAATTGCAATGTCATTAAATTCAGATGAAACTGATTTTATTGTATTTCTTTGTACTTAAGGGAAATAAGTTTGCATTTGTCAATATCAACTCTTGTAAAGAAGGTGAATGTCACATAATTTGTAAGGGTTACAAAACATGAGAATCTCAATTGGGCATGGTATAGTAGTAATGCGTGTAGTAAAGTTCAGTAAGACCCCGTCTATTCAAACATGTCAGGACCAAATGTATTAGGATAACAGAAAGTTAGGATGAACAGGGTTTCATGGTTATCGTTAGTTTGCTGTCCTGGGTGTAGAATGCACTTATAAATAAAGTGAAATAAACCATTGTTATGTTGTCTTTGTTGTTTCTTTCATTTATAGTAAAAAATAAGTATTTGTCATGTTTTTGGTGTCTTTGTAGATTAAACTTCCAAGGAGGATGTTTTGTATATGGGCAATGAATGTCCATTTGAGTTGCGCTACTTTGCTCAGCATTAGGATAGCACATACTGTAGCCTACACTCAGAATCTTTATGTTCTAAACCCAAAACAGCAGTACACTTTCCAAATTTTTTGTGATAGAATAACCCCACATAGTCAAAAAGAGTTACCTCTGCAAACGGTATATACACTGACTGACATGGGAAAGGGAGATTTAAAGTGAGAAGCACACCACTTAACAATGCTGACTGTCTAACCACTAGTACCACTACCAGCAATGTTAGGGAACACTAGCTACGATAGTACAAGCGGGGCAACTTGTCTTTTACTGTATGAAACCTACACTTCGAATGGACATGCCGCCAGTTTGGCTTAACATTTCAAAAGTTCAATTGACAAGGATTTTAATCTTGCTAGCTTACTTATCTGCCAAGCTTGTTAAGTGTTAATGGGTTTATCATCTCACATTTAATACCCTATGTTTAAGTCTGATTGACATTCTTCTGTGCAGTCGTTAATTTAATCACTGCATTGATAAGAGTCAAAAGCACGTCTGTTGGGCAGCACTGATACCACCAGGGCTGTATGTGAATAGCCCCAGGCTTAGTGCACTTCGGTATGCTATTGATCCTATTGTGACTCTACATAGACTCCAGAGAACAAAAGACACAAAGAATAGGATAATTCTATATGGTTTATTCATTCTCCAACTTGATGGTTCAAGATGGTACGTGTAGATAAACATTAAAAATACTTGTGTTCTACGGCAATAAAAATCGGTGTGGATCAGAATTTAAGTAGAACAGAGACAAAATGTTGTGAAATCTAGGCTGAAATTTGTGGATGAGGCCAGCTTTGTGACACCGAATGGCCAGTTCAGATAAACAATGTTTCGGATAAACAGGGTTTCACTCCACTATTATCCATGGGCATCATAATTGACTCGACGATATCCTTGATTCTAAAGTTCTTTTAGTTCTGGTTTATAATGCATCGATTTTGCTCAACTGTGTAATTAGTCATACATAAACCAATGTTCAGTGTTTGAGAACGTCTAACACTGCATTAGCATGAGCAAGGGGTACAGCAAGTGTAGTCACTTGTGAATACTCACACAAGGTGAGTTGTGGGGAACACATAAAGCAATGTTCAGTGTTATTTTTTATTGCTGGTATTTTTCAGAAATTGTTATCCAGTTCTATATATTTAAATGTTTCATTGAAAGATATAAGGAATTATGGAAAATGTTTACTGTTTATTCTAATTTTAATGATTGATAGTATTTCCTTCAGCTGATATACAGTTGCATGCAATATGGGTATACAGTATGTCAGTAATTACGTACATGTATCCCCATTACCATATGAATTGTCTTTTCGGTACCATGAGTAAAGGCTAGATTTGAGATTTGATGTACGCTGACCTCTTCTCCGCATTTAGAGGGATTCAATGTACTGTTCTAGCCAACATATGATACCAGTTATGTGAAAGTTGTAATTTAAGATTGATGGATTCGACATCTTTATCAGTCTTCAGTTGTTCAGTGAGGGGTTTAGGCTACTATACCTGCAGTGCAGTTGTAATAATACATGTACAGGTAGATACAGTACTCAACATCAAATGTTACTTGTAACAAGAGTGCATTGTTGTTACATCATTTCTGGCTTTCTGACGTCATGACTTTATTTCTTAATTAGAAACCAAAGAGTTTGAAATCCAGTGGGTATAAACTACAGTATTAGACCATATAATAGTAGCTTTACACAGTAATGTGTAAATAATAGTGTTTTAATGTCCTAGTGCTAGTAATAGTGTAATATTGTCTAATACTGTAGTGTGACTGAGTACAGTCTTTAGAGTGGCTGCTTCAGAGAATGGATTTAGAGTGGCTTCACGCTTCATAGTTCCTACATTTTAGACGATTATCATATAATGAACTTTTGTTTCAAATTATGAATCTGTCGTATGCTGTACTGTATGTAGCCATATTTTGTCAGCATCTTGATCAAGAGAAATCTGCTGATGGTAATGTCGAAAGTGTTCAAAGTTGCCTGCCTCCATATGAAAGAGGTGCGACAGTATTCTACAGTGGTGATTTAGAGTACACTGGGGTAAATATCAGAGGTTACCAGGCATACAGTACTGTATTTGTATGTTGAAGTCTGTAGACTCTGGAAGACCCGTGTATTAATCATATGGAGGCAGGTTAGTTTGTTGCTCATACTGTATTCCAAACCAGGAAGGTTTTTTGAACCTGCTTTACAACTGTGGTTACTACTTTAATCACTCTTTTGCAATAGACCAACAATGTACAGTAGCTTCTCCCTTTTACTGTAGTCAGGAGTTTGAGTTGTTCCAGAAAGTTCTTTCTGTTCACAGTCAGTTCCAGTGTGATTCAAGCACAATTCACTCCTGCTTGTTTCAGTCCCATAATCAGTTCCATAATGTTCAGTATATAACTGTAAGAAATTTATGCTGGCATCACAGGCAGGCATTGAGGACATTTACCTACCTAAGTGGGAGCAGACACTCGGAAGTTGAGTCAGAGAACACAAGAGCAAAACAAAGAAGTTACTTTCTCAGGTGTATGCCATATGGTGACTTGTTAGTTTCGGCGATGTGGATTGTCTCTGGCAATACACTTGAGAATTGTGACTAATTAGCGTCAATATGACATTATTGGCAATTCCTGTGTAATTATTGTAACTTTTTTTGAGGCCAGTTTGTGTCCCACCCATAACTTTTTGTTTTAGGTTCTGCTCTCATTTTTTCCCTCTTATATTTGCAAGTAACTTGTTGAAGGTTGGTAGTACATTGCCCAAAGAAATGTAGCCCTCAGAGATTTTGACATTTGTAAAAAGTAAGACACTAAGGTAAGTTAATTCTATTTGGATTGTGATAAAGGGAACACTGAAAATCCTGTACATTTGGTACTCATACTGTATGTATATGAACATATTACCCATCGTAAATACTGTGTACCCTCTTTGGCCTGTAAATGGTTGTTAGGACATTCTGAAGATAATAGTAAGAGATTTTCCTTGTACCGTAAGCAGGCCGTTTGTGCAGTACTGTGGAGAAAGAAGTTGTGTCTTCGTCATTGCAATCATTTATGGTATCATTTCACAATATGGAATGGAATGGCTTCTCTCGGTAAATTTAAGTGTACCACCTTTAGCCCTGGATCTTGGTGCTGTAGTCATAGGGAGTTAACGGTATAGTTCAGTGGTACTGGCTGCTTTTGCCCTGTTTGCTTTGACAGAAGGTGAGTTGCCAACTGTTAGCATTTTTGATAGGTAAGAACTTTCTGACATTGATAATCAGTTGGTGAAATGTAACACGCAATGGCTACTAAAGTCATCCTTTAAAGCTTTGTTCGTACTGTAAAGGTAATCGAAGCATTAGTTCTGTACTACGATACCATTCAGGGATTCGTTGCGTAGCAAAATTAGGTTACTGTAGACCTACGGTATTATGAAGACACTTCCATCGTGCCGTTACTGTTGGTAAATTGTAGTAGCATTTCATGACATTGATTCAGATACTGTATCGTAACACCAACAAAATTTGTTTTTCCAGTCACTGACCTACAGAACAATGATCGTGAGGGAGGCAAACACCAGATTGCAAGATATAGGGAAAAGTGTTGTGCGTCAAATCACTTTTTTACAAATTGTTCAAAATAGTGTGAACATTTGCATACTTTCCATGAAATGAAGGTCCACGTTGGTGTAACGTTCCACACACATGTACAGTAAATATGACGTGGAAAGTTTGTTTCTGCTTCAGGTTACAATGTGTTTGTTTGTAACGACTAGAATCTGAGAATCCTAAGCTGTTTATGTAGCATAATCATGAGGTTAAATGTGAACAGGAAACTCACAATAAAGCTCTGTCTTCTAATTGCAAGTCCCTAGAATTCATCAGGAACATTATAAATATTCACGGGATGATTACTTATGACCTTGATCTTTTCTTCCTTTCATTTGTCAGGTGAAATACCATGCTAGACTGCTAAGATTTCCAGTACTTTCACCAGTCCACCAGTCGTTTTTATCGGAAAACTTGGGAAGGTGTGATACAACAAGCACTCATTTCATTTCTGACCATTACACAAAGTTCTGAAGGATCCTACCAAACCTGAAGATATAACTCACTAATTGCATCAAACACAAGCCCAACTGCTTCATACTTATCAGAGAGACGGGGCATCGCAACAGGTTGTAAGATGGAAAGAGGACAGTTGCTGCGAAAATCCCTCGTGAGCCTGTTGGTGGTCCTCTTTGGCACTGGATCATGGGTGGCAATCAATGGTATTTGGGTGGAGCTACCACTTTTGGTGTCCCTCAACATTCCAGAGGGCTATGGGTTAGCGTCTTACATCATCGTTATCACCCAGTTTGCTAACGTAGGGCCGCTCATATTTACGGTCGCAAATTACTTTACGTCCAAAGACACAAAGCTGGAAGTTCCTACAGTCTACCTCATTACAACTATTGGATGGATAACATGTCTTCTGATGGTGTTCTTCTGGGACAATTACACAGTGTGGGCTGGGGAACTCCACAGTACTGCTTTCCTCATCCTGTGCCTGTTGCTAGCGGTCGTGGACTGTACCTCATCGGTGGCCTTCACACCGTTCATGGCCAGGTTCAAGAGTGTCTACCTCACTTGGTACTTTGTGGGAGAAGGTATGAGCTCCCTCCTTCCAGGTCTGGTCGCTTTGATTCAAGGCGTAGGAGGTGACGGCGTCTGCAGAAGCAACTACACCTATACGAATGTCTCAGGTGGGGTAAGCTACCGATGCAATGACTGGGTGTCTGAGAGCAAACCAGCACGGTTCGGTCCCGAGGAGTTCTTCTTCTTCCTATTTGTGATGATGTTCTTGTCTTTCTTCGGCTTCCTCCTGCTAAACATACTGCCAGTCGTAAAGAAGGAACACGCACAGGATGCACCCTCTCAGTCGAGTGTAGATAGTGTATCCAGTGGTGCTAGCACAGAGTCACACAACATGTTGGTTACAAGTATGAAAGGGGAAGAAGCCAAAGAAGATCACGTAGAACCAGCCGTTGACCTTAGCAGTCCACAGCAAATCCGAGGGCGTCCTCTGCGTGACTTTGTTTTCCTGTTCGTCGTCTTGGGTGTGGTGAATGCGCTCAGTAACGGTATTCTGCCCTCCATTCAGAGTTACTCCGCCGGTGCATACTCATTGACTACTTACCTGTATGCTGCCACATTAGGGAACATCTCTAACCCTATAGCATGCTTTGCTGTGATGCTGTTGCCTCTGGAGAGCTTGGTAGTAGTTGGTGTAGCTGCAGGAGGGGGAATGCTCGCAGGGGTCTACTGTTTGTACACAGCAGCCAACAGTCTGTCTCCACCATTGCAAGATGAAACAATGGGTAGTGTACTTGTGGTAAGTAAACAGTGTCTTATCAGTAAAGCAATAAAATTTAGTTTTGTTCCTCTGTTGTGTACTCTTCTGCAAAAAAACCATCAGGGTCAGTCTTTCAAACTTTTTTTATTGCTTCTCCAACGTTAATTATCTCTTTCTCAAACAAGTTTTTTTTTTTTCATTTTTGCAACTGTCTGTGTTCATTTCTGAGACTTTTTTCTATCATTTTGGCAACTTTCCTTTTTCAGAAAAAAAAAGAATTGCTTTGCTGAGTTGTTTACCCTTCATGTATCCTGTTCAATCATCTGGCACATTACAGTGTCAGGGTTGCAGGTTTAGCCTGGTAGTCCAAAGGACAACTGACCTGTAAATTGAGGTTGTCCTTTTCAAAATTACTGTAAGTTGTTCTGTACAAAGTCATATCAAGACTTACAGTATATATTTCCAGGTTGGTGTACCGGTAACAATTTGAGTGCTGGTAGCAATTCATCGTGACATTTCATCTCATAATGTCTGAAGAACAACCTTGTGCCAAAATTTTATTGTACCGTAGAGAATTCGCACGTCTTTGGATGCCAGGACTCACCATGTACAACTTCATCACTGAGTAGTGTTCAAGACTACATATATGTGACAACTTTAGGCTGTGATTACATATCTGTTTTCCAAACTTCACTCAAGTCAGTAGCAACATAGCTCTCACCCTTCATAGACTTGAATTTACTCAATGTGCCACAGTGCATTCGACACTGTGAAATGTAAGCTGACATTCTATTGAAGGGGGGGGGGGGGGCAGGGAGGGGTAGTACAGTAGCCAGACAAAGGATGGAAGAGAGAAAAACATCCTCAACAGAGGGGGAGAAATGTATCTATGGCTAGATACAAAATACAGCCTTTATTTAGCGGTCTCAAGAATCCTTCCCCCCATTCTAGGGGAGGGTTATGGTCCTGGGAGAAGGGACTACGGTCCTGGGGGAAGGGAGTGCACTTGCTGTGATCCAGTTGCTAAACTCATAGTTCAGTGAAGGTGTTCTCCAAGTGGAGAGACTGTGACTGACTTTTATGGCTGATACAGTGGCAGTAGATGTTCGGACTTGATCTGTCTCAGCCTTCCTTCGGAAGCATTGCAGGCATGTTTTGCTGACAATCAAAACGGTCCTTAAATGGAAGGAAGTGATTCTCCACTGCAGACATTCCAAACCCCGTGCCGACATCTTGTTCCTAACTCAAGGTATTGCTGTTTGAAGGAAGACCTCTCTGGTCAAGAAAGATATCTAGTTGCCTCAAGGTTTACCAAAATGCGATGTGACAGCAGAAAAGTACTGCACGAAGAAGTCTTTTTTTTTTTTCTTTGAAATTGAAACCCTCATTTGACCTTTAAATTTGACACTTGTGTGAAAATGTGGATTAGGTATATTGTACAGTGGATTGACCTTTAAATATTGTGGAAGTTAAGGTCACATCTCTTAAACTTTTGTAATGTTTCTTTTAAGACAGCCAAGATTATAAGGAAATATTGTAAAGGATCTCCATTTAGTTTTACATGGGTGACATTACAATTTCCCATTGCACAAGTTACCATTTTGAAATAAATATTTCTTTAAATGTTTATAACTTCTGACCCAAATATGCTATTGAGATATGGATTTTACCAATAAAGAGAGAAAAAATGTTTCTGACTTTTAAAAAAAAAAAATCAATTCCCTACAGTAGAGAATTCCTTCAAAAAGTGCCAGGCAAGTAGTTCACTCTGTGCATGACAAAATACCATAGTAGGGTGAAATATGGAAATTGATTCAGTTTTTGATCTGCAAATGTGGTGAACATTGTCAGGCTTAAAAGTTTTTGACACTGAACCAGCACATTGTCAGTGAGAAATTAAGAGTGTATTTTACAGAACTGGGTGTCATGATGGAAGGAGATACTTATTATCGTAGACAAGTAGACAATTCTTGATCAGTCGATTCAGTTTAAACCTAGCTTTGCTGATTTACATAATTTGGCCTACAAATTGGGGACTGATTTCATACACATGTGACCCCCCTTGTGAATTGAAAATGAAAAAAAGTTGCAGAAAGAGAAAAATGTCACCTATAGTAAAAAGAGTGGAGAGAGGAATGAAACATAGGAAAAGCAAAAAGAAAAGGTGCAGACATGGAAATTAAGACACAAAAACAAGTCACAGACACAGAGAGTAAAAGCTGAGAAAGGAATAGGATGCTGCAGGAACAACAAAATGTCACAGATACAGTATGGAAAACAGATACGGAAATTAGTAAAGTGTCAGAAATGACAAGAAGTGGTAGAAATGAAAAAAGTCACAAAACAGAAGTAATAGAGGCAGAAAGAAAACAAAATCATGGAAAGCATAGGTCTCAGAAATGAAAGAAAAAGAAAAAAGAGATTACAGTAGGAGGTTGAAGGTTGGCCGTAACGGTCTTTCTGTACTCTTTGCCTACTGCAAAACTGAATCTCAAGACAATGGCTAAAATGAGGTTTGACTTTGCAAGGTTTGTTTAACTGTGCAATATTTCTTTACTACCTTTTATTGTCAATAACATGCCATTGAAAACCTGTTTTTGGTCTTGAAAGAAGTTGACGTGAGGAGGTACAGTAAATTACTTCAACGTGGGCTTACCTGGGAATGTGTAAAGGTTGCCTTCTTCTGGAATCTTGTTGCAAAGGAATTGAGATTGTTTCATAGGTGAAGGACATTCTGCCCAATTCTGTTTGCAGACTTTTCTTATCAGTAGTCAAATATTTTTATTCCTTGCCAAAGGCAGGCAAGCCACTTCTGCAGTGAGCCTCTCAAGCAAAATGTAAAGAGCTGTAAGAAAGAAAGGAAGTTACAGTATATGAAACTTATCACTTATTAGCACTTTTGATAATTCAATAAGTAAATGTTAATCAATGCTGGATCTGTGCATGAGCGAGAGGATAATACATGATCGGGTGTTGAAGGGAAATAGGGCGTTTAGAATATACCAACATGTCATTCAAGGAAAATGGCTTTAATCGTTGTTAAACCATTCAGTCTCATCAATAAACATCTGCAAAAGCTTCATCTCCTCCAAACATTAAGCATGTGATGAGTAACAGAAGATGCATCATTTGAATTTTGAAAAGTTTGGGTGAACAAATTATTGCTGAGCAACAAATAACTGAATTTCTATGTGTGAGATACTTATTTATCTAAATGAAGGATAATGTCCTTCCTTTTTTTTTTTTTTTTAATAATCTAGCACTCTATGTCTACAAACATTGATTTTAAAAGCATGGTTGTCTTCTGTCAAACAAACACCGTATTTCCCTTTAATGCAAGTGATGCACAATTAAGGGTGCAGTTTGAGTGCATTATTCCCTGAGAGTGCATTATCCTTTCCTTAATGCAAAGGTCCACCATGGATTATGAGCCTTGTTCATTCATTTTTGTGAAAAAATGACATTTTGGTCAAAAAGACAAAAAAGAAAATAAAATCTGGGTTTGCAGATAACCACATTTTTATTGAAAACAAACCTCAAAAACAGGTATCATGATTTACCAACATGGCAATGATGTTAGTGCACAATTGACATAAGTACTGTACCACCATTGTCTTGTGTATCTTGACATAAGACAGTAGACAATAATCACTATAGTTTTATTGTATTCATACTCTAATGAGTCACAGTACCATGCAGTTTCGAAGATAAAACATGGGTAATCTGATGGTATTTAATAGAAGCTGAAGATTCTTTCTAAGTATGAATGAAGATACAGTAAAGACACCAGAATTGGTCCCTCCATATGCAGCAACAGGGTGAGCTGAAGCCACACTGCTGTACTGCAGTTTAGACTCAATTATTATGGTCCTACAGTGCCTCACCACCTTACCACTGCCTCTAGCTGTCCAATGTGGGATACCTCATAGACATCCTTATGGTGGACTACAAATAACAGGTACCAAGAAGTTCACCTCACCAATGACAATCATTTCCATCCGGCCTGTTTTTAATTATGGACTGTCCCAACAATGATGATTGAAGAGTTTATACATAAGTAACTTACTGTACACTAAAGAGTAACCCAAAATAATCAAAACAATTTTGTTTGATTTTTTTTTCTACATTAAGGTGATTTGCATGATATTTTTCACCCTTTCAATTTACAGCAGACTCTGAAACAAGTCAGGTATTTACATCACATATTCATCAGTAAATTGACATTCTGAATTTGTTGCTTTCCCAATGACTCGGTACTTTGTAGGAAACGACGCCTGCAATTCCCTTCTACGGGACTATTTTTGCCATCATAACTTTAAGAGTAGCCATCACGCCCTTCATTTTGGAATCTACTGTATTAATGGCATGTTTGCCATGCACTTTTTTAAACTTACTATGAACCCTGAAAATTTTGGCTATGGTTTTTTGTCTTTCTCCTTTGTCAGGTTTTCGCATGGATATGCGTGGTGGCGTTCTTCTCCTATACCAAGGCAACCGTGGGATGGATCCTTCGCCAGGAACCGAACAAGAGGACACTTCTGATATGGTTTGGCGCCATCACTCAGCTTGGCTCTTTGACTGGGGCCCTGATCATGTTCCCGATCGTTACGTTCACTCAGGCTTTCCAAGCTCCGTACCACGACCCCTGTGAAGGGAGAGCGACTTGTGTCCCGATAATGACGCCAACAGAAAGTGATGCTGTTGGATACTTGGTGGCATAATTAATGATTGTGAATATGGTAGTATTCATTAATGCCTTGACAATCAATGGCCAAGAAAGATTCATCCTGCCCATGTGAAAAAGTAACACACTGTATGTATATGGTTATGTATATGTGTGCATAGAGTTTTCATGAAATTATATGAGGAGAAATTATATGTAAAACAGGGTTGTGGGTAATTTTTTGTATTTCATTTAGTGCTTGCATCGGGGTCCCCCCGTTACTGGTTGCTTCCCGGATCCAAATTTTTAGTAATGTGCATTGCACATGTGACAAAATTCAGCATGCCTGCATGAGAAAACGTTCATAGTCATGGCTGTAGGTAAGATACATGCTGCAAAGGGAAATGTCTATTATGAGATGACAATAGCTCATCACCGATCAGAAGCTTTATTTTCAAATACCTGACCTACTATGGACTTTAGTAATGGTGCTAATTTTGGACCTGGTACAAACACTTTTTTTTCTCTTCTTTTTCTTTTCTTTTCTTCTTTTCTTTTCTTTTTTTCTTTTCTTTTTTTCTTTTCTTTTTTTTTGTGACAAATCTCAGGTCTCTCAGTGTTGACAGATCCTGAAAATGCGTTTTTTAGAGATTAACTTTTGTGTTCCATGATTGAGACTCCTGGTTGTCATCTGGTTTTGAAAAACGAACAAAAGTTTTGTTCTGTATAGAATGTTAGCATTAGGCAGTCATTCAAGAAATCAGTCAAAAGTGAATGATCTTGAAAAATCATTCAAGAATGAGATGAAAAAATCTCCCTGACTCAATTTGATGCATTTTAAGAATAGATACTGTACAATCAATTTAAATTTTGATCGTGTACTTTCAAGCCAAGAC
The DNA here is from genome assembly GCA_021234535.1 of Stichopus chloronotus. Lineage (NCBI taxonomy): Eukaryota > Metazoa > Echinodermata > Holothuroidea > Aspidochirotida > Stichopodidae > Stichopus > Stichopus chloronotus. The sequence goes on along the minus strand of CM037832.1, from coordinate 25,869,329 downwards.
TCAACATTTGCAGAATATAGTTCAGTTTAGAAGAGTATGACATCTTGGGTGTTTTTGCATGGAACTTGTGGCAATGATTGCCAGACTTTGGAAGTTAATCTAATCATGCAACTGTTTTGATGTTGGTCTGTTAATCACATCTTACATCAAATGATCAAGCACTGGATGGAGACAAAAGTTGCATGATCCACCAGTAAAGGTTGTTGTTGTCTGCTCATCAGAAACCTTGTCTACCTCAGATACCTTGTCACATCTTATGTCATAGTTCTGTAGGTAGATTTAAGAAGCAGTCCTTTCAAATTGAAGAAAAAATGAAATATTTTGTAATGTGAAAGAAATTTACACACAGTACATATTGTACTTTTACACTTTCTAGGGTTTCTGATGTAGTTTGTGGTTATTATCACGTAAAAGGAAGTTAATATTGTCATGAAAAAAAGGATGCAAAGTTACAACCTGTCTCTTTCTGAAATATCAGCCAACGACACGGAAGTATCTCAACATGTGTTGCTAATGTTGGGGTGCTTGGTACCTGTGTGATTCGGTGATGAAGGAATTGTAAACCTGTCTTCGAGTTTTACAGTGTAAATGGTGGACTTGTCCGCAGTATTGCTTCCAAGAATCTCGGCTTATAACAACTGGTGTAGATCACCATGATAACACAGATGACACACCAGTGAAGGAATACCACCACGGTAAAACTTGTCCATGGAATAGATCAGTTTGACACAGCACTAATCCACATTTTCACCATTTTAAATTTGGTATTAGGGGGAGGGGAAGTTGCCAAGTTTGATGATGTTTGGGAGGCTTATACTGATTCCATAATCTGTACTTAGCAGACAGTTATTCTTTGACACTGTCATTGGATGAAAGGGAATATTACTGCCCTTTGTCACCACCCATTCATTCCCTTCTAACGGTGGATTCCTTTCTCCATTCCCACGCTAAAGTCATACTCTGTTTTGTGAAATGAGGATTTGTTGTACACTTGTTCAATTATAGATGCACCGTTAGTGTATACTTCACCGTGATATACCTTAGACCAAGACTTCAACTTTCATTATTGTCATGGTAAATCCATGTACCTTTTGACTCAGATATAGCACAGCGGCTGAATTTGCTGTGTATTTTGTTCCATGGAAATTAAAGCTTCTTAAATGGAAGGTTGCATTTCCTTAAACACTCAAGAATCAAAAGTATGATTGATTGTAAGAAACACTTGTTTCTGTCCTTTAGATTTTAATGGGATGAAATCCCTCTGTGTGTTTTGTACATGTGTAGCAATAATGTTGATGTTATTTTATATTTACAGTGCACATTATGTATAGAGTTTCTATGACTAACTTTCAGAAATTATAACCACAGTATACTATGCAGACATAGAAGAAGCAAAAGTATTTTTATAATCCTCTGCCTATGACAACCCTGGAGAGCATTGGTGGCAGAACTAACAATATATTAGAACCTCCCAATTTATGCTTGCCAGTAGTGAAAGGTCCTAACTTACAGTATGGAACAAGTCGCCATATTGATATTTAGTCTGATCACTTTTTTGTGGTTTTATCAAACTCATTTTTGACATTTTGGGAAAAATCAAAGTCTTGTTGAATGTGATGAATACAATCCAAGGTCTATTTACCAGCAACTTTATATACTGAATTCTGATCAACTGACCACTATAACTGCTTGTAACTATGGTGGTGGAGCCAGGGGGATAAGGGTGGCTTGGGGGATCAACCCCCCATTGAAGAGTGAGGGGGTTAAAGTTATCTTTAGTCCTCCCCCAGTATTTGTCAAGTGCTCAGAGAATAAATAAAGATGCGTAAATCAAATTGCAGACATAAGATCCCTGTTTCAAATCTGGGTAAATACAGCTACTAAAGAACCCTTGCAAGTGCCATTTCCGGCCATCATTGGTGGCTGCTGGGGCAGCACAGCAGAACTTCATGGACAGTGTCTTACACCTTGTTGATTCATTGCAAGCATAAGAAGAAGCATATGTACTGGAGTATGCTTATTTTTAACAGATAAAACAGTAGGTCATTGTCACCATGACCTTCACCACACCTCAAATCAAAACCACTAAAAATCCAGTTTCTGAAACCACACTATTCCTTTGTTTAAGTGAATTGTAACTTGTTGCAATACCTCACCTCCTAAGGTCATTTTATCACTTTATGATGTGATTCTATCCTACATCCACATGGTCAATGAACCATCACTCTCATCATGTGGTACTAGTTGTCATGTAGGCAGGTATTAAGACTGCAAAAGGTCTGTTGAGTATTTTAGCACAGCAAATACATCATGAATTAATTATAATGTTATACTGTAGCAGCTATAAATGATCACTCTTGCGGCATTTAATTGGTAGTTGCCTACACGTAAATGACTGCCTGTGTTGTGTGGAAGCATCACAGATTATGTCCAAGAGATTTGTGGTTTATGTGGATATTTTAATCTCTGCTACATATATAGTCTGCCATCATTTTGGAGATTGCAATTGCTCCCCATCACAAAGCACACTCCAACTTAAACACAACAGCCTTGTGCTGTCAGTCAGTAACCCATCGCAAGATGTACAACAGCCTCTTGCATTTGTGACTCTTGTGTCATTCTATGTGTTTCCAAACCAGTAAATAGCACAAAGAATCGATATGATATCATGGTAGACCACTCCCTTTCACAGTGTTGTTTTGCTCAAGTTGTCAATTTAATGTGTGTGTGAATGTATTTCAGCATCAACATTGACGCACAGTGAAGAAGCTAATATCAGTAGTAATGCACCGTGAAGAAACAAAAAAGAAGAAGAGAATGGATTCACCAGCCATGGTACTGGATGATGCAGATATTTGCATAAACACTTCAAGTCTTTTTATGCGTTTCCAAACCACTGACTGTCATGACAGGTTGTAGGAAACTATATCAATAGGCTGAAACTAATTGCAGGTATTGCATTGTATTAGGCGTTTGCTCTCAATGTAAACAAATGACTGCCAAAAGAAAAAAAAATATCTTAAACAGCTGCGGTAGCACACATTGAACAGTTGTGGGATCCCAGGTTGCGGTAGACTTACAATAAAATATGATATCCTGGATGCTTTGCCTAAACTGTTTTCCACTCAAGGTGTTAAATGTTGGACATATAATCAGGATTTAATATGAGTATCAATCAACTGATTTTCATTAAATGTCCTCTTTATGAGTATCACTAAATTACCTCGAAAGTTGGTACTAAACTGATACAATTTTTTAAGCAAAGGTTATGCTGTCTTTACTTGCCTATGAATTAATTGTCTGTTTTGTGCCCATGGAGTATTGGAGTCAAGGGATTAATGAAGCACATACTTTGTGCCAAACTTTTGTCGTTTTGTCAAATTCTGAGCACAGTTACAGGCTCGTTTGGAAAATATTGTTAAATCGAATCAGTATCCGTCAATATCAAGAATAGGAATATGGATTGATATCTATTGATCCGACATTTGATTTACAAATTGATTGATACCATTGATTTTACTAAAATAGTAAAGCATGCCTTTGCCTTCTTTTTTGTACATTGTTTCACTGTTTCATTCCATTCCAGTTTGTAGTTTTATAGTTTAAGTTACCTACTCATTGTTTCAATTCAAAGAATTAGGTATTTTTTACATCTTGTATCCAATTCTCCAGTATTATATGTTTTACTCTATCATAGAAAATGCTCATGTGCTTTCATGGCTCTAATAGCAAGCCTTTTCGCAATCTTGACTGGGCATGTGCACATCCTCATATTAAGAAGATGAACAAACACATTGTATGTCATACCTGCAACATTTGCCAAAAACCTGTGTTGATTTTAGAAGATATTCAAATCCTCCTCTTTTTTTTTTAGACCAACTGCAACTGTGAAGAGGGTTCACACAAGCAGTTGTGTGTCTTGAACAGCCTCTAGACTGCCTTTCTCATGTGACAAACTTCCCTGCAATCTGTCAAAAAGTGTGTAAATTTTCATGCTGTGTCTGTTGAGCACAGTTTATTTTATCTCACAATCTTTTGCCTAAATTAAGTTAGATTGCATATTTGAAAGGCTTTTTCTCTTCCTATTAAAATGTACATTGAACTGAAGAGCAGAGAGAAGTGAACAAAGGGGAGGGTCTCAGAAATGTTGTAATGTTCTCTTTGTTAATTCCCAAATTGTCAGATACCACAAAAACTAGTGCCAATGTTGTTGTGCACACAGTGCTGTGTTACAGTACCTCAAGTTTATGACAAACGATTAATTTCATTCATTGCACCGCATATCAAAATATGTTGATCAAAGTGCAAAGGTACCTTTAAGTTAGAAATATCAAATATATGTGTGCCAAAACTTCAAAGTGAATTCAAATGATCCAACACTCATCACCACAGGACCTTCGAGAGCTAAGATATAAAATGTTGAAACATACAGGTATTCACTTAAAATGGTTGCTTGTGCAGTAATTTGTGAAGTCTCTATTGTACTCAAATTCAGATTACTTTGCTTTTCTTCGTTTTTCTCGAAATCCATTTCAACTTGGTCACAGTAGGTGATCACATACTGTTATGTGGTGACTTGGCTATACAAGCCCTGTCCATTCAACTGCTTTCTAAGAAAAGTCAACTTTTCAGGGTTATATAGACAAAAAGAAGACAAAAGCAGGTAAGGTGAGTTGTGCAAGAAGGACATCACAAAGTGTTGTGCAATTGACTGTTTCAAATATCTTTCAATATTTGGTATCTCAGCAATGGAAAAAATTGAATGAATAGTTGAAAGGTGAAAGTTGGTTGAATAGCTTTAATTTCTAACCTCTAAAATGTTTTCTTGTAATTCTAAACTTTTGGTACACTTTTAGTCCTCATGCAAAAGGAATGGCTGTGGTATGATCATGTTGCATGTTGACCGTATTGTCTGAGGAGTAATGTCTGTAGCAACAGCTATAATAGTTGAAAGGTCATCATTTATAAATCATTGATTTCATCCTTCTATGTCCGTTCTGTAAAACCTGAAAATAACATGCACTAACACCATTTAAGTTTGCCTAACCTTCCGTGGTTAGTAAAGTAGCATTCATTCCTTTCTGGGAGAGCATAGCTTGGGTCATCAGCAGTTAAAATCTGAAAGTCTTTGTGGTATGGACTTAGGTCAAGAAAGAACCTATGTGAAATGACTTAATTTGGAGGGAAGGCTGTAGCAATACAGTATGCCATCTATCGTGTATTGGAGATGAAATACCACATACAGTTGACTCCATAACACTGGGAAAGCAATCTACAACTTCACTGGGTAATCTTGATCAGTACTCAGGAAGGTCAACATATGGGTTCAAGTTTTGAAAATAGTGCTGCTTCGCTTCATGTTAGGCTCTTCATAGCAATTTCAAAACAGACAGTCTCACACCTCACAAAGTTGTTTTCCAAATTGGGTAGTGACCAACACTGCACCTCTGCAATTGCAAGGCAAGAAATTTCATTGCCTTGTGGCTTTTGATTTACCTTTTGAGAAATGGCACAAAGTGCTGTTCAGATATTGTTTTTTCTTTCATCCCTTGGAACTAAACGTAAATTATTAGGAGATAACTACTCCTTTAGGAAAGTTGTGACTGAGGACTAGGGACATTAAGAGGTACGATTCTGTAACTCTATTGTCTGATGTTTATTCCAATGTAAATTCATACTCTCAGTGTGGGCTGCAAATTTTTTTCCTTCACTCCATTGATCAGCAGCACCTGGTCAGAGAGAGAGAGAGACAAAATTTTCTTTGGTCATTGGTTTACACCTCACTCGGACAGACATAGTTGAGGATCATGGAGGGGATGAATTTTATCCCTCTCTCACATTAATGAAAGTATGAAGGCACTTCCACTGTTTCACTCACTTTCCTGTGTATATTGGTTTTGTGTGGGTGCAGTCCATTTAGTTTATCATTTTCAACTTTTCTGTTCTTCCGTGGGGATGGGGCGGTGTGGAATGAACCTACAGCAGAAATTGAAATATGGTGAAATCCTAGAAGAAAGCACTGTTGCCAGAGATAGCTGAGTATTGCTTTGAAACAGTTTACACTTCACACACAGATAATGAGAAAATAGTGTACATTATGATTTAATAGAAAATGAATGACATTTTATTCGTAATTTATAAGTAGCAGCTCTCTTTGCAATTTCTTTGGAATTTAGTGAAACGTGGTAATTCTTTTAAGCTTACTTTAAAGAATAAGAATAGAAATGGTGGTGATTCAAACCAAAAAATGCTTTGTTTCTTTTATCTTGCATTTCAAAGTGTGGTTCTAAAGACACACAACAAAGAAATACCAAAGGAATGTTAATGAAAGAACAGACCAGACAATGTTCAAAATATACTCATAAATCCGTAATATTAACGGACACATGTCAGCAGCTTACAGTTTGCTTGCTCAAGACTTTGTCTGTAGATTCCCTCACAAAATGAATTCAATATATTTGTGGACCATGTGGGCATTGGTCTTAGAGGAAAATGACTTTTGGTGGGAGGTGGGAAGGGGAAAGTGGAGATTTGCCCTTTCACCTTTTGATTTTAGGCACACTTAATGCAAAGACCCCTCATAAATAAAGAGACAAAGGCAGTCAAATATATCTCAGGACCAAAGTCCTTAATAGTACTAAACGAAATCTTGACCTTCAGTATTTCTTTTGCTTTCTGATCTTTCACTTGGCTGTCAGTGTAATGAAGTGCATAGGTAGTGAAAAATAATCCATTACTCATATATCTGCTTGCGATAAGAAGGTATACAACAGTTCAAGTGGTTATAATCGGAGGAGATTGCGGCATTGCTCAGCATTTAGGTAACTGTTGGCGGCATTGTAGAAGGCAAGGGAGTAAAAAGGGGATGGGCCAAAAAATGTCCACCCCACACATAACAGCTTTCATAAACTATTTTGCAAAATGTGGCTGAAATCTTGGCCAATGTGAAACAAAAACAGCATCTTTTGGGGATTACTGCAAAGCACTGATCTTTAATAAAGCTTTCTTTGCCCTCTGCCCCCTCTATAAATTTAGAGATGGCCTCATAGTGATCTAGATAAGGTTAGTTGACAGGCAATGTAAAAAATTGTATGAAAGAAAGTTAAAAGAAAAATATGTGGCATGCATATTTTATTCCCATTTTCATAACAGCTCATATGCTATAGGCTGCCTTAAATGACCCTGAATTCCAAATCCCTGTATCAGCCAAAAGAAGAATTACTCCATGCTGTGACAAATTTTCAACACCATGCTAGATTCTCCCTAACTGTAGATGCAGTTGTAAGTTTTCACATATTGGATTACAATAACCCATACAGTGAATGATCTTTGACCATGACATACTGTGCAAAAACAAAAGTAGCCTCATCTAGGCTACAAACAATTCTGTCCAACTTTCATGTAAATTTGTCAAAGAATGAAAGTTTGTTACTGCTTGAACCACTTTTAGGTGGTTTGGACACTACTGACCTCAAATGACCTTGAATCCCAAATATCTGTACACCTTAAAATGCATGGTTACGTACCTAAGGAACATTGCAACTTTCAACATCATGCAAGGTTTTTTTCTGGGAGAAGATACATCATGAAGTTTTTCACAAGTTGGTCTATACTGACCCCTAAATGGCAGTTGACCTTGACTTCCAGGTGCAATAATTTAGCATGCATATCCAAGGATTGTTGTGTCCAACTTTCAGCAAAATTTGTGAAAGAATGAGCCTCTGAGAGCTTTCAAACAATTGTTGGACAGACATGATACAGTAGCTAGATACTGAACATAGAGTGAATGTGGTGGATCTAGCTCAAATATAGCAGTAAAGCTGGTTTGAGCTAAAAGGTGACACACCTTTTCACATATTCTCTGTCTTCATTACAGCTCATGAGCTTTACAACAGCAATGCCAGCATCTCCTCAAAGATGCAGGTACATTTGAATAAAAATGTTAACAGTTTCAAATACATGCCTAATGCAAGAGGAAAGTATTAATCACATGCATTTGTGATTTCACCTGTCCTTGAGAATTGCTTCATACCGTACCCACTGAACATGAATAGTCTAATAGGCACTTTGTTTTCTGCATTTCAAAATAAAGGTAAGGCATTACTCTCAACAAGGCAGTTTCCAAGGATACAAATGTCCTTCTTTCCATTTCATTACACAAAAGCATTTTGAAGGTGACCATTGCTTTTATATGTAATTGTCAGTAATGGAAGTCCTCAAGAGTTAAATATTGGTGGATTCAATGAACAAAGGCTTTTCTATAACTCCACTGATATCTTCGAGGAACTTAAAGTCAGCCGACCATATTCCATCATGCATAGATTAGCCAAAGACATTATTTACAGCAGAGTGAAAAATTTCCAGGATAGAAAACCATTGTAACATCAGGAGGGTGTTGTGCTACCATCTGTAACACACACAGGCATATCAGCACATGGATCCGGGTAATAGGGTACAAACCATCCAGTATAATGCACCAGCGGAAAGATAATCACTGCACCGAGTAATGTTCCCACTTGATTGACCACACCGTAACAGATCAACAAGACTCGATTGTTGGGCTCCATTCTCAGAGTCCAGCCAATGGAGGCTCTTAGGAAATGAAAGCATCCGGATGCCACAAACCATGACAGCGTCTGGAGAAGACAAAAAGCAAAAACAGATAAAGATACAACCAACACCAACCAAAACTTAAACAGAGTTGAGTTTGACATCGTCTGAAGGCTTATGTATTTCTTTGACAACAGATACTGTAAGTATCATCCGTTAAAATCGATAATGAAATTGTAAGAAAACTGCTTATGTGACCTTAAAGCAAACTAACTCCATGCAAAATCGCATCTCACTGTAGGCTACTCCGCAATATATAACGGAATGCATACTTCTACAGCATCTGCCACACAATCTGTACACCTAGTCCTCAGAGAATTTCCATAATGTGCTAAAATAATGTCTCCTGAAGACCTTCTCTATATGATACAACATGATGTGATAGCGACATATACCATAACGGTTAGGGTAGGTACCTCTCGAGAAACATGTACGATATCATGTGAGGGTTGGCTCATTCGTAACATGATACCATGCATTTTAAAAAGTTTCAAGGCACCAATCCCTTAACCTCTTGATATTTTTCTGAACCTAGTGCCCTAACCTTGTGACACAACATAGGGAATGATATAGGTGTACAGAGAGATGAGGTGAAACCTTGCAAACAAAACTTGAGGATTTGGTGCAATTCCACTTAGCTTTCCAGGTTTACTCCATTCGTAATTGACTTACCACTAAGATACTGCCGACCACACTACTCTGCAAAGGTGGTGTTGGGCTTGTCAGGGCAGTCACAAAGCAGTACACTCCAGCTCCTGTCCCCAAAGCAAAAATTACCATAAATAAAGGTAAGCTCTTCGAAGGCTTCACCATCACAATGAAGCAGGCCAATGGGTTGGCTATGTTACCCAAGGTTGCTGCCCAGAGATAAATATGGAGGCCATATGCACCAGCTGAGAAGCTCTGTATGGAAGGCAGTACACAGTTAATTAATGCACTGGCTAGACCAAGGATGATAAAGACAGCCACAAATTCTAACATACTTTTCCTTTGACCTTGATCAGGTAGAAAATCAGTTTCATGAGGATCATCTTCTTCATCTGTTTTGGAAGATACCATTTCATATTGTCCCTGTGGTTGGTCTACTCTATCAATTCCAGAAGAATTTTCTTGTTGCTTGTCCAGGTACTCTGGTGCGTACTCCCCCCTGACCAATGTCAGATGATTTAGGGAGGTATATGCCAAGAAACAAGATAGCATCATCAGGCTCAAAAATGAAAAGAAGACCTCGGGACCAAAGCGAGCCGGCTGGATCTTGTACATCCACGAACTACACTCGCTGATATTTCCCAAGTCATCGTAAATGGTGTACGTGTAGTTTGCCACACAGTTAGGGGCTCCACCCACCCCTTGCACTAGTGCCACCAGGCTTGGAATCATACTACTGAGGCCCATGCCAATGAAGAACCAAGGCATATACTGGCTCTTTAATCTGGTCATGAATGGAGGGAAAGTCACGTTGGACGTGCAATCCACAAATGCCAGGAGAAATGTGAGTACAGCAAACCAGGTGCTGTGAAGTTGACGATCGAGTTTCCAAAGTGTGTAAACATCCCAGTAGAAAATCAAGAGGACACACACAGCTGTTCCTATAGCTGATATGATGTAATTGGTGATCCCCTCCAAGAGGCATCCTTTTGGTGTCACAAAGTTGATGACTGTAAATAGAAGAGGACCAACATTTGCCAGCTGGACAATGATGACCAACCACGAAGCGATCTCAAATTGCTCCGGGATGCCTAAAGAGACCAACAGAGGAAGCTCAACCCAAATGGAGTTGATTCCTATCCATGACCCTTGTCCAAACAAAAGGACCAAAAAGATCACAAAGACTTCTGTTGCAGTGGACCTGTGAGCAGCCATCCTGTGAGATGTAGTATTGCTTTAAATACTACTCAACAAACCTGAAGATTAAAAGACGAAAACATGAAAAATTTGATACATGTTGATAATTTCATACACTGTATGAATGCAAATCCAATTCTACAGCAACCTTACTTACAATCTTCTTTGATTACTATGTAAAGTAATTGACCACAAGAGACAATTGAACTCCAAGGTAAATATGCCATCACTTTTCATAGGTGTAATTTACAGTTACAGCACTATCTTTCCATACATCTCCAGCACACATGTAACATTGATCATTGACCTTTGGTCACCAAATTGTATGCAATAATAGCAATTATCTACAGCTGGCCAAGTACAACACTCAATTTTCAAATTGTCGTAGCTTTACTCCCAAGCTCTACATGTCACCCTACAAACTATGACAGTCATTTTACTGCAGGGCTGAAAATTGAGAGTTGTCTGATCATGTGAGATGACTTTAAGTCCCACTGGACAATCAAATCCACTCCTCCTGGTTGTCCAACGGATGAGTAACTTTCAGAAGCAAAGTTCCCTTTTTAAAATTGGTAACATATTGTTGGTATCGTCCTACATTTACACTAGCAAGAATGATGATTATCTATTTGGTGTGCAGCTACTAAACAAGAGCTGCATATACAGACTTACATGGAGGATCCCACCAACTGTCAGGTGTATATACACAATTAATGATGAAAACAATATTATAACAAAACTTTGTCTTCCCCTAAAATTGCTTTCTGTTTGGACAACCAAAATGTGTTTCAGACAACCAAATAGGGGAAGTCCAGAAGGACCTGCACTCGGTACACTGTATCCCAAATTGTTCTCCTTGCCAGAGGAGGGTTCATCTATTGACTGAAAGAAACACAATAAGCTTAATGTTCATTTCAGGGTTTGATCAGCTGTGATGACGTCAAATAATCTTTCAATGCCATGTAGTGTATGACAGGTAGGCCTACAGTATATTGCATACGGTTTTACTAATTTCAAGTCATTTTGTAAGAAGGCGCAATTGCTGCATTATATAAGTGATTCAATCCTTGGCAAAGAAACTTCAACAATTATTGAAGCTCGCATGAATGTATAACTTCCTTGAGGTCAAAGGATTGCTCCTATGCTACAAAGTTCTATGTCAGTCCACTCTCAGACCTCAGCCCTCAATAACAGTATCAGATGAATCTATGCAACATGTGTACATACTTTAAAATGACTTGGATACTCAAGTTAACCTTTGAGATAAAACATAAAACGTCAGACGTGTGAATCATGCACATGCACGTACTAAGTATGCACTTTCACCATATACTCACAGGCGTACTCTCTCAAAGTACTTTGTGCAGAGTGGTGCAGTGCAATATGAGCATTGTATATAAACTGTGCCGTTTAATTGACCCTGACGTGTACAGCAGCTCTGGGTAGACTAAAAACTCCCTGGACTAATGCAATGGAGCAATGGAATAATAAAATAAACATAAATGGAATGCCAGCCTACAAATGTATTTGTTACATTATATGTCTGCATGTGAGATCAAGCCACTATTTATAGTTACTGTATAAATTGGTAAACAAGTAAAAAATATGTGATGATGGCCTATAGGCTATATTCTACAACATCTTACTACAATATCTTACTGCAATGCTTGATTTGGCACAATTGTGATGATTGTTTTGCTCAACTGTGGATGAGCGTCCACTAACCGCACCCACGATCATGGATTAACGGATGAGTGGGCTAAGAACCCAGGGCAATGAGTCAGCAATACTTGCATTGCGGTACCTACAGGCGTGCTTACCGAAAGTCAATTTATCACTGCAATATTGGAATTTGTGCATGCATGACATACATAATATTTTGGCCATATCCTCTTCTCTTATCGAATCAAATTTTGACCAAATATGGAGAATTAAACAAATTTAATGAATGTTTTCCCCTCGTGCAATGGTATGAACAATCTGAAAGATCAACCCTTCTATTCAACTAAACTTTGCCTCATTGAATTTACCCAATCTTGCACCTCATGAAATTATTCATAATATTGCACTCATAAAAATTCATTACTTGCAGCTGCACTGTGCTTGCTCTAAGTACTGTATTCATTTGAAAGCACAAAAATTTGTCAAGAATATACTCTATGCTCAGTGATCTTGGAGCTGGGAGAAATCATAACCTTGAAATAAGGAAAAAGAGAAAGAAGCCATCCACATTCACATACACGCACAAACTGCTATGTGTACATAAAATGTTAATACTATGGTACCTGTATGTTGAAGCTAACTGTTGTAAATTAATGCGTACTAATGATTATACTCTAATTCTGCATGACTGTAATACTGCTCTGGGAGATATACTGTACAGTAGCAGCGATATTCTAAGCGTGTTCTTTTAATGGGTTTACACACTGAGTGTGTAAGCACAATCAAATCTCACAAATCTCATGAGGGCTGCCATTTTGCTATTCTCATGTATGATCAGATGGAGGATGGATGATCACCAACTAACCGAGCAAAGCTACACATTTATTAATATTACCATGAGGGGTACAATATGTTATACAAAAAGCAATGGATAAAACTGTAATTCCTTTCAAAAGAATACAATATTTTTGCTTCTAGGGCGTTAAAGGCTTTGTTACAAATTATAATGCTCGTTCAACAATGAAGTCTGAATTCAGTGGATACAGCTAGTACCTTGACAGAAACTGACTCTTTGCAATCATATTGACAAAGGCCAGCAGAAAATGTAGCTCAAGTGACAATAGGGGTTAAAGGCAAAATGGTAAAAATTTCAACTGTGTATTCATCCGTTCAGCAAGGATGACATTCTTGCTTATGATAACAATGTCAGGTAGTATCAAATGGATGGTATTTTAGTTTTGTGTATAATTTGCACTGCGTATTAAGCATATTTGTACCCACTTGATGTGAATTAACTTTTATGATAAGTCAAATCATTATTTTCTCACAGGTATACCAACAGAAATATGGCACATCCTTTCAAAATGTGCCTTTTATGTATTAATTTCAGCTTTTGAATATCAGCCTGACTGAAATAATTTTTGAATGTACACTTGCATAACTAAACTGGGGCACTGACAGTTACTGTTATAGTCACTCTGATCACTGACTTGCAGTTGAAAGCTTACAAAACAACATTTGTAATTACAATTGCAGCTCGGAGTCTCATCTAATCGGCCAAACAAGCATGCAAACAAATAAAGCTTATTAACTAACATTAGAGCTTAAGTTCAGTCGTGAAATTGTCGTTATGCAAAGGACATTTTGCTGTCATCCTCGGTCAAGGGCCAAGGTACTAGTACTGTAGCAGGCCTGACAGTAAACAGACATGATAGTTGATACACTTACGTAAACTCACGTCGGTATATAGTAACTCTCTGGCCTACAGACTACATGAGGCCAAAGACTACACACAGGGATTAGGCTTAGCAAATGCCTTGTTATAATGCAAAATATCACATTTTAGAGCGGCGTACCTTATGCAGACAAGCAACCAAATATGACGAAGAATTCACCACAGCAGCCATCTGTTTTGTGACAAAGGAACCGTCCGTGGTTTTACTCCTTTGCATACAATCGCTGCCAGCCTAACCCGGACAGCTGATACGTAATCAGTAACAATAGCCTCGTCAATCAGCTGATTGCAATTGAGCGTGTACTCGTACTAACGTCTCACTCTCAGCAGTCAACAGAGGCAAGAATGAGTTTCTGCACGTCTATCGAAGTGTTTATGACAATAAAGTTATTTCTTCCGAGCAAGAATTTAGCCTATGGTGTAATTTCTTACAGTTTCAGACTCATGTATGTTTATATCTTGACAAAAAAATATTATATTCCAAAAATTTTATTAAAGTAGCAAGAAAGAAATCAGTTTGAAAAGTCGACCCCAAGAGTAACAGCAACTGGTTTTATGTAAGGGGAAATCCCTATCAAGTGAGGGCAACATGTGGCGCCTTTCCATAATTCAACTGTGGTCCAGAAATTTGCATTCTTCCCAGCTCAGTGTGTACCAACTATAGAATTTCCACGGAGGGCAAATATATGAAAATATTCCCAGATTTTTCAAGGTTTCATGGATCTCACTGGCTTGATCTTGAAAGTGAGGACATGGAGGTGCATAGGCTGCTTTGAGCCTGTATATACGTTTAAAGTTGTAATATGATGGATCTATAGTACATCCACCTGGGGGAGGAGTCTAGAGGGAGGGAATGATCATAGTGTGGACTACATGCAATATGGTGCTATATTTTCTCCTTAGATTTGAACTGAATAGGCTGTCTCCGGGAAGTTTTATTTTTTAAGAAATGATTTGCCTTTCTTTTTTTTTTCTTTTTTTTTTTGGCGCCCTGAGGCTGAGTTTTCAGAATAACAATGTGATTGAACAGTGCAGTTTTGAAATACTGGTAGGCCCTATCCCCTCTGTCACCGCACAAGCAATGTCGAATGCAGATCCTGGTCCGGGACTAACCAGACGTGAATTTACCAGAGCAAAGGCCGTAGGGACCGGAGCCTGATGGTATGCCTCACCCCCCCCCCCCCTCTAAAAAAATGTTAGAGCGACGATATAGTCTGATATTACAGTTTTAATGTTTCATATCTCGTTGTAGCACATTTTATGACATAATAGATGCCAAATATTGCACCTGATTTGACTTTTTCATATTTCAGTCTAGAAGTGACGATAGTCTGAAAAGCTGAAATGTCATTTTGAACTTTTCAGCCTAGCACATGTTTATGACATCATAAAAGATGTCATATATTGAACCAGATTGCGCCTGAGGTTACCTGCTAATTAAAAAATTCCCCAAATCTGATAGGGACATCGTCTCCCTAACATCCCTCTGCAAGGTCATCGCTCGTCCCATGCTTTCCACAAAATGCTATTGTATGGCATTTATTTTTTTCTCATCAAGGTGGATACCATTTACAAAAGTTATCGGTACCAGAAGTAGATCTACATTGTTATGTAGTCTTCGACGGTTGTAGCAAACTAATAACAAACTGCGCCAGGGAGTAAAAATTCTTGGAATAACTCTTCTGGAACTATACTTTCTTGGCAAGAAATTGGCTGCAATAGATAAAAAGTTGCATCAGATTTTGCCTATAGGTTACCTGGTAGTTGAAAATTTCTCACAAAGAAAAAACTGCCATTGTTATAAAGGAAAAACAGTTAAATTAACTTTTCTGGTAAGCATTAATATTCTAGAAAAGAGAAATCCAAATTATCACCACTTTCCATGGAATAATGCAGTTTTTCTCGTTTAATTGAGTAATTGCATATAGATCCCTATTTCAAGGCTAGGTACATGCACCCCCAGCACACCCGGGAATAAGTGCCGTTTCATGCTATCTGGGGGCTTTGTAAATTCAAAAATTTTCTGGTACGCTATATGAGCCCTCAATCATTAGTCCCTGGTGGTACCCAGCTGGTAATTTTCTTTCTTAGATCCTTTTCAAGTTCACCTTCTGTCTAACGAAAAGCTTTCTTTTTCTTTTCGAAATTTCGCTGAGGTTTTTGAATCACTAATTGTGTGACGTTCCTCTGGAAATTCTCTTATATATATTACCATTTTCCACATATTGTTTTAAAATTGCAGACTTGATATATCTATTTAATGTCTCGGGGCGACATTGCATGCGGCCTAGAACACTCGAAAAACAAGTTTCTGGCTACCTGAGGAGTTTGCAAAAAACACAATTTTTTCTTGTGCGCACAACGCCGCAAACTTATGATGACACTCCACGTAGTAATCTCTGAATCCCAAGTTTCTAGGCCACCTTACGCCTATATGTTCAGCCCCCCCCCCCCAAAAAAAAAAAAAATCTTTGCCAAATATTCAAAGAAAAAGATTGATCTGAGAAAGAATTTTTAAGACGGGTCCAACCTAACAAGAGCTCATTTGGTACTATCTAAGCTGAGGGTTAAGCGTGTACGAACAATTTTGGCTTTAAAACTCCCTAGATGGCAGGAAACAGCACTATCCGAATGTTTGAGGCTGCAAGTCACCAGCCTTGAAGAAGAGACCTCATGTCTACAATGTCTCAATGAAAAAAAGAAAAAAAACAACCAATGAAAAATGAATGGTTCCGGTAGTACATATCAGATTGGTTGAGATGATATAAGAATTCTAAGGAATTATGCACCCTTTTTCATTTATTTATTCATTAGATCCCACCTTTTTCACTGGTCCTTAACCCAAGGGCCACCCCCCAGTTTCTCCTCTGCAACTGGTTTTGGGTTGTTTTATTTGTAACGGGAGGGCGAGGCTCAAGTGGTGCCCTTCATCCTTTACATTCTAGGAGAATTGTTGGAAGACTAAGCGGAGCGCCATCATCAGCTGGCACGAAGGGTTGGTACAAAATGATTGAATAAAAATACCAAATAGATCGCCTGAAATCGTCTTCCCAGGCTCCACAGTCTCCCGTCTCACTCTTGGGAGGCCCTCAAAAACCTGTTGAATATAAGGTCATGACTCCCCTGCCCCGGCCACACAGCTCGATGCCACTTTGTGTGCAAAGTGCACAATTCCATAATTTCCGTCAAAACATACAGTTCATTTCTTAATTATTCAACGAAACAATATTAGTGGCCCACCTTTGGGGATGTCCCGTTGCATCCCCCTACCCACCACCCTTTTTGCATCCGACAGCCTGGGATTTTAAGTCAGTTTTCAGGTGAACGTGGAACCGCCGCGAGTGCGATATGTCTGGAAGGCGGAGGATTGGATCCCATGAACTCATCACTGAACATCTCGACTAATTGCGTCGCGACTGTGTAAAAATTTAAAAAAAAAAACTCTGTCAGAATAGAAAACCTTACGTAAAAGTCGAATGCATGCAGTTGCATGCTTTTCAATTGCAACAACCTGGTGGCGTTTTTATTTACAAATTAACAAATTACATATGGTACTTTATGATATAATAGTTCATGTTGTTTATTAACGCTGTTATATTTCAACACTTGAGTATTTTAAACTATGTGTTGAACCTTAAAGTCCTACTTAATATGATCAAAGCATTACATGTAGGTCGAGCATCATAGCTGGGCCCCGAGAGGTGTCTGACATCATATGTAATGGATGTGTAGCAACACATGAGTGTCTGAACATAAGCGTGTCGTAATATAGGGGTATCGAAACATAGGGGGTGTCGGAACAGGGGGCTGTAACCAACATAGTTACAGTATGTTTTTGGGAAAAAGCTACATATTAAGCAAAAGCTTGCCGAAGTTTTCGTAAAAGTTTTTGATCACTACACCACACTTCAGCAGGTTACTATACTTCTAGTGAATACGGAAGAGCAACTCCGACTGTTGTAGTTTCTCTCTAAGAAACTTTTTTGCTCCTGAAAACAGGGAGAGGGGGATCCATACCCCTTGGACAAATTCCCTGTGTCAGCCCTTTTCGCTCTTTCTACTGCAGCATTGTAAATTAGTTTCCTCTCTTTTTTTGTAGGTTTTGATACTTCCACTAAGATTAGTTAAGTTTGTTAAATTTTTAGTTTCAGACCACAAAAATGGCCGCGAAGATGTGTTAGTGTCCTGAGCTCCACTCATAAAAGTGGGGGACACCTCCCCATCCCCTCCCAATCGACGCTTATGCGGTGCACTGCAGCAATTTTATTTCCGTCCAAAGTAGCTTTATGTATAAAGACACTTTGCACCGATCTGCACTTCCTCGGTTGAACTGCAGCATTTCTGGATTCAAAAGTTCATCAGACTAATACCCAGCATCATACCTACAATGCTCAGCTGCAACTTAACAGAAAAAGGAAAAAAGCGGGCCGGCGGTTCTACGGGGTCTGAGCCCCAAAATTTAACGAGTCTCCTACCCCCACAAAAAAAAAAAAAAATGAGCAAATGAGGAGCCTTTCTTTTGTTGGAGCTACTGAAAGACAAAATCTCAAAAGAATGCCTTTCGATAGGTCTGAAAAGTGTCATTTCCTTCAATCTGGGAGGTTACTTGCAGAAAAAAAATTGTAATTGGTACAGTACCAGCTAACCATACATGAGTCCCTCAACTTACTTGAGAGGAGGGAACCATGACGGTAAAATAATTGCCTTACCCCCCTTCCCCCACTTTTTGCACCATGAAAGTGAAAAAAAAACGTTCTTAGTGATAGTGTGGCTCTCATGATTTGTGTTCTAAATAATGATGAAAATTTAGCAGAAATTATCTAAAGGGGGGTGGGGGGGGAGGAGACTGCACTGGGAAGTGCCATTTCCAACAATCTGAGAGGCATTTTTGTGCTTGGTATGCCAACCAATGGCATGGTAGTGTTCTGCTGTGATGGATTCCACTAGAGGAAACATACCACAATGGAGTCATTATTGCTTCTCGAACTGGCCTTTGATCAAAGTTTGTTTACACCCTTTTGATGGCAAAAGAGGAAGTTGGGAGGTATGCTCATCCCCCAATATGTGCCAAGTGGTCAGAAATAAATGAAAGCAGTTGCATAATTCAATTATGATTCTTGTATCATCTCAGAGCATCTAATATGGATTATACTATTTTTTATAGACTGATTTCTTCCTCATTATTTCAATATTACACACATGAGATGCCTATTTAAAGGCATGGATACAAGAAGTAGAATACCCAGGAAGTGCCGTTTCTCCCCATCTGGAGTGGTTTGCAAAACAAGAAATCTTCTTGTACATTCTGGTGCTAACCAATGGGGGTGCTCCGCTTAGATAGGTCTGCTGGCACTCAACCCCCACCCACCAAATATTCTTTTCTGATTACATGCAGCCACTTTTAGGAGTGTTACGCCAGGTGTCTTCCCCTCTTTTCAAAGACAAATTGAGGTCCATTGTACCAACCAAGGCAGGTGCTCTGCTTAGATGGTAAAATATGAATCAGTTAGGTCATCCCCGCCCCCTAAAAAAAAAAAGCAAAAAATATCCCTTGTACCACACCTGGAAAAATGGGTGGCAAATTTAGTTGGATAAGTCTTCATTTTCTTTATTGGTCTCTCAATTTGTGGCAATATTGTCTTTAGCTTGGTAGAACACCACCACTAGTGGTAATCATGATTTCATCATACAACAAGCCTAACTGCTGTATTACTCAATGTTCCCAAAGCAACATGTTTAACAGACATGAAAAAAGACATAACAAAAATAATACAAAACAAAATAATATCTAGGTATGGTACTTTATTATGTTAACAGTGGTTCAAATTCTTAAGAACTACACACACAGATCACTGCAACTTAAAACGCCATATAGAAAAAAAGGATCATATCACCTTACAACGTTTGTTCAGTGACTGGATCACTCCATACAGGCTTAGGTCAGGCAGTCCTCAATTAGGTTCTGCATGCCACATAGTGAACATATGTTGATGCAAAGAGCCACTGATCACCATCATGGTGAAGGGTTATGGGGAACCCCCCTCCTACCCCTTTGAACTATTTTGTTTCAGAAGGGATTCTAGCACAAAAATGGTCCAAAGTTTTGTTTGTTCCTTTTTTTTTCAAACCAACTTTTGCCCCAGTAATGTCTAAGTTTTCAGTAAACTATCTAAGTTTTGCAGGAAACTTTTGGAAGTTTCTTTTTCTTAAAAGAAAAACCTTTTTCAGTAAATATTCCGGCGTTATTTGCATACAAGTCCAGGTCCCAAGACATGCTTGGGTGGCATGCATGCTGCCATTTCAGGAAGACCTGCATCAGGGTACAAGGAGACCATAATTTTGTGTACAACTTGTCTTGCAAATTTTAAGTGCCTGTTGGAAAAGACTTTAACAAGCCTGCAACTAAAACACGGATAGATATTAGGTAGCTTCTGACCACATACACTGCTAAAACAGGCATGGTCATGTTGACAATTACCAAAAGATTTAACTTTGCAATGCATGTGTACATTACTTAATAAATATATTACGCCATATTTACAAAGCATACTCTTACTTATCCTGACACAAATGTGCAAAGTCCAACACATCTCCTCTCCTTGCGAAACTGCACATTGGTCTTGACATGTTACTGCACAATTCTGAGATGAAATATCATCAATTGAACCCATTGTTATTGTTATAAACCACTTTCTTTGGTGAGGCTATCAGGGATAATAAGGTCCAAACAAAGGACAACAAATCCAAACAAAAACAAACAGTAGGTAAAACCCTGAGATGATGACAGCTATAAAAAAAATATAGGCCCTCAACCAAAAAAAAAACAATAACAAAAAACTAGAATACAACAGCAAATAAATAATATTGACCAAAGTTTCTGTTTTACTAGCACACTGGAACTAAAAAAGATGATTGAAACAAGCGGGGTTCACTTTCAAAAGCAATGTGGCAAAGCAACCTATACTCACCTCAAAGATATGCATGTTATCATATGAAAACAACAAAGAATTAAAAAAAAATGCTTAAATGTGAGGTCCTGGCCACCTGCACAAATTATTCTCTGTGTAGTTGCGGAGTGATAGCAAACTGACAGTACGAAATTGAGAGAACTATGGTATATAAATGGCTGCATAGATTTCGAACGAAACTGCATTAAAGACAGCCATTGAAGTTTTTCACCAGATGTTCTTGACCACTTCTACAAGTCAAGGGTTTGCTATAACACCTCACTTTTTATGACGTGATTTAAAGGTAGTTTGGTTAACCTCACAGACCACGATCCATCTTCACATAAGCAACATTTAACACATATTGATGATTTCAGGTAGGAGTTGCTATGTTAATTCATTTCCTAATGCTGCAGTTTAAAGAGGTTATCTGCAGCTCTCGTGTTACTTACAATCAGTATATACAGCTGTCACAATACTGGTGTCTGTATGCAAGTCAAGCCAATCTGCAATCTGCATAACACAATTATGCAAAACATTCCAATTCCATGTCAAAGAAAACTGAATTTATATCTGTTAATTTGTAGTCTCTAAAATGATTGACCAACAATATATTCCAAGACAACAACAGATAAGGGACCATAGCCAAATCTCCACACCATCTGAATGCTATTTGCATTTGTGCATCTCTTCTCTATTCATTGAAACCAGTTAAGCCTGCCTGAATCTCCTCTGCCAGACTCTCTGCAATATATGCAAACTGGTTGGAGCTATTTATCACTGGTAGAGAATTAGCCTGATAAGTTAGCATGGCAGAAAAAATACCTACATTGTGCCCAGAAATGTAGAAAACACAATTTCCGTTCTGTTTAATGTAAAACATGCCAAATCTGTGGCATCATAGACACTGGGAATGCATGTCATTAAAAATCTGGCATATTTCGACTTTAGTCCAGTATCAATCAGGATTGAACACTACAGTATCAACTAAACTATCCAAATGGATTCCAATCTAGTGATTTCTGTGCACATTTTAAAATTTTACAGAATAAATTTCCAGTCAGGTTTCAGCTGATGATAAAATTTTCAAAAAGTCTCTTCTACCACGATCAAATGCACATGACGTTTTAAACCTCCACAATTCAAAGTAAACTGATACCTTTCAAATGTATGCTCTTATTCCTGTGCAAGAATAGACCATTTTGAGATAAACTGATCCCTTTTCAAAAACCTGACATTTTGCTAAACAAGATGGTCTCTGAGGGATGCATGAGCAAAAGCCACAAACAAAAAAGAAAAAAAAAAGGGTTGACATGAATGGTTAACACTAAAGTGCTACATTTCTATTTAAACATTCTAAAACATCGTGATATATATCAAACTAAACTACCCCAGCAAAATGGGTGATGCAAAAAGTTGTTCATTATTGATGTTACTAATATATATTCAAAACTTAACTTTTGTTTCATTAACTGTATTTACATGACTACATAGTTAAAAAAAAATACAAGAATTACAATACTGGAATACAAATTACCTAAAATGCCCACGGCGTCCTTCCTCGGCAATCATTGAGGCGGACAAGATGCCTAGTACTGGCAGAGAAGGAGATGCAACTCATTAGCTTAACCTTAATGTAACACCCCCACCCCAAGCAACCCCAAAATGCATCAGAAAATACACCCCTCCCCCAAATGACTTAAAGAAAGTGAAGACTCTTCTAAGTCACCAAACTCTCTTAGAACTCATGGATTTGATAATTTTGAAAGGAGTGCTTTCACTTTACGGTATAAAGCAACCTAACATATATATATCAAGTGTAAATCAAGAGTATATTTTTGAAGCGATTGTTCTCATGCTTCTGCAAAATGCAGGTGCAACATTGCAATGTGTACGTAATACAGGTTCATCATTTGCAATGATACGTTACAATACATTATTCCCCCAAAGGGCTGAACATGCAATAAATCATTTTGAAGAGTCATGTACTTCAGCTTGTAAATGAGTTTGGCCATATGGTACTGTAATCAATAAAGTTAAATGTGTCATTTCTTTGAGAATTGGACAAACCATGACTAAGCAAAATGGCATGATCTGTCGTTGGCGAGAGAAGAACGATAACCGAGCCCCCTACACCCAGTTTCGTTCTTCAGTGCTGGTGCAACCCTTCTCAAGTTCGGAGGGGTAAAAATCTAAGAGGGAAGTCTGAAAATACAACTGGGAAGGGAGGTACATGCCTAAAAGGGTACTCTGAAAAAAATCTCAATACATGTCAATAAGGGTACTTTTGTCAAAAAGGGCACCATATCTGGATATTTGGATGGGTAAATGCACGCTCTCCACCCCTGGCAATGCTGGTCATGTTCTGTCAAAGGAATATTCCAGTGACAACTTCCTTAAATAAAAGAACATACTTTTTTTCACTGCAGGCACTTCAAACTCTACACCAATATCTTTCTCTTTGAAGAAAGCCTGTTTAAAGAAACACTGCTCTGGGTGAACAAAGATTCCCTGCAGCCTCAAGATTACAAAATATTATGTAACACCAGCAAATCACTGCAAAAAGTCTTTTGTAGTTCCTCTTTGAAACTGAAGTGTGCATTTAACTTCAAAATTTGACACCAGTCAAAACTTAGATTGGCTTTATTGAAGATTCAGCTTAAAATGTTGTAAAAGTAAAGGCCACACCTTACTGCAAGCAGAACTAAAGGCCAATTTCTTGAGCAACTTGCCCAGTGGCGCAAGCAACTTTCAGAATTTACTTGCCGTGATTAATTTTCTACTTGCCCTGATGTGACAGAAGGTGAGCAAGAGAACTTGAATGTTAATGGTAGCATGATGGTAATTGCTGCATTCACCTTTCCAGTTGGGTTACTGTACTTGATTACGATTGCCAAGTTTGTGAAATATTGCGTTTGTAGTTGACTGAAATGAGAAGGACATACTGTGTGAGTTTACCGCACTGTGTGAACACCTTCAGTTTCAACTCAGTTGAAGAGGCTGGCAGAGCATTATACTTCATGGATTAATGTCTCCCAATTTGAGTGAACAGATTTGGCCTTCCAGGAAATTATGTGCTCAAAAAGTAAGGCAGTTGGCTACAGTATGTTTGACTAGGGAACACAGCTATCTGCTTCTGAATCTGATAATATATGTGACAACTTCTTGCACACAACAAGTACACTGAATGTGAACTGTCAAATTGCCTAATTGGGCAACTTGAGCTAAGAGGCAACTTGGCCGACGTAATTTTTACTTGCCACAGGCAATCGGGCAATTCTTCATGTTCAGCCCTGGTAAAGATTACAAAAAAAGTATACAGCTGATGATCAATTTATTGTTATCTATGACATCACACAAAGTTCCCATAATGCAATTTACACCCTTCCTGGGGTTCTTTTAATCATTCCACTCTATACCTCTGCTTTTAAAACTGGTAAAATTTCTGGTCTGAGTTTGAAAAGGTCTTTTTCACACTTGTTGAACTTGACAGTAGCAAACAAGGCTATCTACCAGCATAGCACTGATATAATAGAGAATTAAAAACTTTCAGAGAACAAACTGAATCGGTTGAATATCAACCTCAGCTGCAATTCCACGGGTAAGTAAAAAAACACTCTTCATTAAACAAATATGCTTGAATATGCGCATATGTACAATCTTTCCTGGGAAAATCCATTGCCAAATATCCCTGAAAGAATAGCCATAAAACTGTGTAGCATGTCGGGGATGCCTGTGTTCACTAATGGAATTTTGAGGACTTGATATGTGCAATTACGAGTCTCGGATGTGTAGAAGAAGCACTGAGCAATAATGGCGAAGAAAAAAACAGCTTAAATATCTCTTTCGCTGTGGACCACTTGCCCACAAAATGACTGTATCAATCATGCATTTCATCTCCGATTTCGTGGATAATGAGCAAGACAAAGAGAGAAGAGATGAAGAAAAGATAAATATATTAGCAAGATTCTGTCTTCCAAAAAATGTATCCTTGAATAAAGGCTCTACCTTGAACTGTTTACGACAAAATGGTAGATTATGTGAAAATTTGGTCAGATCGAAATAGCTGTCAGTGTTGTGAACGATTGATGCAGCGTCTAGAAAGAGGAAAAACAGTACAGAGATGATGCCATGGTGGCTTAAGTTGCAAAGTCATTTTTTTTTTGCTAACAACGAAGTTGAAGTCTGGAATACTCGATGAAAATGAGAGATTTTGAAGAGAAGTTGGGTCAGAATAAGCAAATCATTGGTTTGGCAAATTCATGGCGAGGTGCAGTGATTCAAAGTTGTACATGTGAAATGACAGAATGCATTAGAATATGTCTGGACCACTCCAGGGAACTATTACAAGAAGTTGAATGCAGCCAATGAAAATGATTAACTTTGTCCCCTCTACACATTATAAACCATTCCTTGAAAACCCTTTTAGTTATGTAGCAAAGACTCATGATACTTTCACATGACGACCACAAAGGAACCACGCATGACATAAGATCACCCAGTCTGCAAACTTTACGTCGAGGATTCAGGAGAATTCGCCGGAGATTCACAAGGCTCCGGGAAAACTACCATCGAAAGTCTTGGATACTAATTTTGACTTCACACTGCAGATTGCAGAGGCATACTCTAGCTGCTGTAAAGGATATACAAACAGGTGTCATGATAACCTAACAATGAGGAATATAGGAGATATATACCAACCATTGTTGCCCCATAGTTGAAGATGCAGACTTTTGCAGATTTGACCTGTAACGATCACCCGATGACAAAAAAATCTCAAATTTCTAGGTAATTCCAATGGTCCACCATTTTCAGGACTGTTATATCGAAGTTTTGCACCATCAGTCCATCCATCACTCAATTCATGCCAGGAATCCTACCCAAATCTTAACAGATGGACAAGGGGTGACTGACGGATATTGGTCACAAAGGCTCACAGCAACACCTAAACAGCATATTCCACTTTAGCACATTTTGCTTTTTGTAATATCAATTAAATCCACCTGTTGCAATTAATCCACGGAACATTTTCGCAGTTCCTACAGGATCTAAAGCATTTTTTCAGTTCTACTGTACTGTATCTTCACAAGGAATTTCAAACCCTCAAAAAAGGTTTTGTTGTGTATATCTTAAGGGGAAAATTACACTGTTACCAGGTTTTGCCAGGGATCACTCTTGCAGAGGTAGTGCCGACATACAGGTGTGTTTCTTTCGCTGGAGGGAGTCTTGTCTCAGACAACCATTTTCAGTATCAGCTGGACTCTCCTGGCTGTACTGTAGCAAATATTTGGCATCGAACCATGTTGGTTGGAAACAGCAATCCAAAGTAGAGACCGTATAAAACAGCTGCCTGCAATCACTTCTCTCTGTGACCTGCCCAATTCTGTCCGTCAAGAAGAACCGGTTCAAATCTCAACATCACCCATCTGTCAAGCAACTGCCAAAACAGAGAAAAAGACATTTCAAACAGTTCTTTCAACACATGTCTGCTAGACCCCTTATCGACTAACACATGCATATTGTGCAGATATTGCATTACTGATCGTCTTTTAGGCTATTTCTGGAATAAACCCTCGTAGAAGGGATTGAAAGGAGTTGCTTTCCATTTTTGTTTTTAAGCTTAAACGAGGAAGTCCACACCAATATTTATTCTACCAAAGGCAGGACATAATATGTGCATTCCAGAGCACATTACATTTAAAAGAACTGAACTCAATATGAGATAATTTTTCAGTAGAGAAATAGATCAGAACAGAGCTTTTCTATCAGCACTGAAACTATATACGAATACTGACAGTGCTAATACTTAAGCACATGATAAAGTCAAAGGCCTGCAATATTTGCAATAATGATCACACTATTTTCTGTTGTTGTCAAAATTGCAGTGCGTGTTCTAGTCCACAACTCGCACACCTGGCCGACCCTAAACTTCACGCTACTCACAACCACAACCAAGTTCACAGAAATCCCAACACTACATTCATGCTGTACAATACAATGCATGCACATCTTCAACATCTCGCTTAAATTGTGTGAAAGGCAAGTCTGGAAGCAGGATGATTTATAGTACTTGTTGTAAATCAATTGGTTTCAAAAATAATTCCACTTGTGCTCAAATTGCACTCAGGTCAAGGACTAAGAAATATCATTTCAGCAAAATATGATATATACTCCACATAAAATGCAATATATGTATTTCAAACATGCAGAACATTCATACCAGTCTATGTATTTACCACCCAATGAATTCAAATTCGTAAGTCAAAATTATCCTAACCATACTGTATTATCATTCAAATCTTGCCATTTATAAGCTTGCCTTGTTCAAACAAAGGTCTAACTCTAAACACTGTCTACAACTGTGACTAGCATTGGCCATCAGTATGGAAAAAGAAAACTCCTTCCAGCTGTAAAGCCAACTGACCACAAAAGTACCGTGCACCCACAGTATTTTCTCACTTTTTGCTTGTGCTTTTTTATGTTTTGTTGTGAGGCATGCACCATTTATCACTTCACTGTACATCTACGGTTCCTGCTACATTCAAAAGAGACCCCCAAAATCCTTACCAGCAAGGTGACCTTTAAGATGCTCAACAAGGTTTCCTTCACTGTTGCTCTGAAATCCACACTGAGTACACTTGTAGATAAGGATTGCAGATCTAGAGGGGGGAGGGGTAGTCATCTGTTTCTGGTTGGTGACAGGAACCATGGCAGGCTCTGCTTGCCTGGTTGACAATGTGTTCATGTTTTCCTGCATGGGCATCCCCACAATTGGCAGTGCTGCAGAGTAAATTATATTCTGTGGGGTCGCTACCTCCTTACTATGGGCATCAACATGGCTGGTGTCTTTGATAACATCTTCCACCATGTTGTAATCAAACCCCGGATCCCGAGCGTGACGCCACATGTGTGACTTCATCGAAGGCAAGTGGCAGCTTATATAGCCACACAATTTGCACTTGTACTGTTCACATGGTAACTGCGTCTCAAGACTGGAGCTGGCATGTACCTTCATGTGGGATCGCAGACTCTGTGGGTATGCTCCGCTAAAGCTACACAGATTACACTTGTAGGGCTTATCAACAGCATGGAACTTCATGTGGTTTTTTATACCACTGGGAGTGGCTGAGGTGTAGTCACAGAGAGCACATTTGAAGGGCTTCTTGTGACTCTCTGTCAAATGATCATTGAGTTCTTTGCGGGTGTCACCAATGTAGTCACATTCGATACAGGGAAATACTTTCTTCTTTGTCGTGCACTCTTGTTCATGTAAGTACAATGATGCCTTTGTCCTAAATTTGCGACCACACATCGAACACTTTCGACTGGTGCTGGTTCCACTGCCTTCTGTGCAGGTTGTTGAAGGCTCTTCCACTTCAACTTGCTGGGTCTGTGCTGGCAGCAACTCCTCAACATTTGACACAGTGCAAGATGTGTTAGAGCGGGTTTGTTCCGTGCCCTTACTGTGTTCTTTTTGATGGCTGATAAGGAGCTTCTCTGATGCAAACTTCTCTGGACAATATGGGCAACTGTGTAGGAACTCATCCCTACAATGGTCTAGCAAATGCCTCTTGAAGGCCACAAAGGAAGACAACTGCCCATTGCAAAATGGGCACTGAATATTTGCTTGTGATGCACTGGCCTTCCCTTGAGGACACTTTGGCTTTTCCATCAGATCTTCTACAACATTAAGCAACAAGTTACTTATGCCAGCAGAATCATCTGGTGTCAACCTCTTCCGGTCTGATTCTTCACTTGGGGAAGGTGAGAGCAACCTTTTGATAGCAACCTTCACATCTTCTTTCTGGACTGAAGGAGAAGACGGAGATGGGGGTTCTTCTGAAGTAGTGACCTCCACTACTGATGCTGTGTCACCTAACAAATTGACCATACCCATGCTCTCCACAACGACTATGATACTCCCATCATCATTACCACTGAGATGATGTTTGTCTTTTGTGGGGTCACCATCTAGTCCTGTTTGTCTGGAAGCCTCTGGATTCCCTGCATCTTTGATACTGGATGGTGGTGGAGGGTGTAAGTCACAAGAACCACTGTTCTCATGTTTTACTCTTTGGTCATCTTTGCTGTCTAGAATCTTATCCTGAGAGGACTTTGCAGCACAAACACTGCTGTCTTCAGCAATGTGTCCCTTGTTGCACAGACTGGTGATCAGTGTGGAACATTCTTCCAACACATCTTCCACTTTGTCATGATCATTCTCTTTCTGTTTAGCACGATTCACATCGACATGATGATCGTTATCTACAGCACCTGACGTTTGTGAATTCTGCGTGGTCTTTTCCTCCTCAATGTCTCTACTTTCTTCCACTTGTTTTTCCTGGGTGGAATTCTGTGCTGTGCTCGCTGCCACAGCAGTTTTGTTTTTTATTTCATTGAGGATTACTTCTAAGACAGGTTGCTGAGCAGCTGGAACATCAATGGATTTACACTCGCATTTCCCAGAGGCATCCTTGGAGCAGCAAGCTTGTCCATTGCTGCCACAACATCCAATTGCTAACCTACTCAGATCTTTGCCGCTCTCCTGTTCTTCATCTTTCTCCAATTCACCATCATCTTCATCAGGACTAACAGTGATGTTCTTCTGTGCCTGTGACCCTGCCAGGAATGCATTCTGTCTTTCATGCGGGTCCTCTGGCATTTTGTCCTCACTCTCCTCAACAGGGTAGGAGCAGCTCTGATCACCTGCATGTCTCCAGGAGTGAGATTTCAAAGTGCTGAGCTTGTCACAACTGTAACCACAGACTGTACACTTAAAAACCACCTCCTCCTCTTCGTCTATCCTGTGTGAGCTGCTACTCTTGCGGGTGACTTTCATGGCTGTAGGTTCGATGATATGGGTCACCATGTGGTACCGCAACACTTCTTCAGATCGACAAGTGTACCCACAAACAGAGCACTTCAAAACCAGAAGCTTCTTTTGGTCATGACTCTTGAGATGTTCTTCCATCTTAGCAAAGTGGTTGGTAGCAAACTTGCAGAGGCTACAGACAAATTTGTTGTTAATTTCTCGGGGACGATGCATTGCCTGGTGACTCTCAATGTTCCCTTTCTTTGTTGTCACAAAGTCACATAGCTTACATTTGAATATCTGAACGTCAGTATGACTTGCAAGGTGATAAAGCAAACTGGTATAATCTGACACCCACTGAGAGCACACTTCACAAACAACTTTCCATGACTCCAAAGGTACCACTTGCAAAGGGGTACTGTCAGTCTCAACCTTATCCTGAGTGGCCTCTGCCTTAGCCTGCTTCAACTTTTCACAACAGGCACAAAGAATTTTCCGCTCCCTTTTCAGATCCCGCTTTCTGATGGCAAACAGACACGGACAGTTGGGACACTTGTAAAGCTGTGACTTGTGACGCCTCTTCCGGGGTTTCTTCTTGCCCTCAACTGCCTTTGGTGGAGTATTTGCACCTGAAGAACAGCCGGATCGACTGACCTCGTTGGGTTGAGTGCAAAGGCTTTCACTGCTCTTGACCAGCTCTGTGAGTTTCTGAATGACAACCGAGAGAACATCATCCTTTTCCTGATGTGCATCATCTCTCCTATGTTGTTCGATTTCCGTTTCTGTAATCCTGTCAATCACTTCTGCCTCCTTATCCAGCCCATCCTGTAAATGACTGTCCTCACCTGCTGCATCCGAGTGACAGAGAACATCTGCCAGGGAGTCCTCTCGGTCCTGACACTCTTCGATGCTACTGACATGATTGATGACCGGAGGGGTTTCTCCCGATGGCACAATTTCTACAGTGACCTTTTCTATTTGTCTCTTCTTGGCTTTCAAATGTCTAGGATTTCCAAGTTTTCCTCCAAATTGACCACTTTTGCTTGTCCTTGCACTGCTTGAAAACTTCTTCAATTCAATCCTTGAGCTTGAGCTTGATCTTAAGCCAGTTCTCCTTGGTGCATCCATGGTGATGTTCTCAATTTTTCAGTCGCACCCTACATTGAGCTACTTGCCATGTCATCATTTACCTGTGGCCAAGGGAAAAAAAACAAAGATTTTTAGCAGTCCAATCTGTACAGGTATGCATTTAAAGACACATTATGATCCAGTGCTGTGAAATGAGGACCACACCCAAACCTCTTAATGGAAGTTGCAATATAAGACTGTCGAGCTACAGTGTGAAAAGTGTTACAGTGTGAAAAGAGCGACATGGATGACTACATTTAGTCCCCTGCTAAATACACTAACAAGTGCTGTTGTGCTTCTGTAGTCTAACAAACAGAAACAGTAAGTCCAATGGATGTACCTAAAGTAATACTGCCATGTGTGGAATGAGTCCAAGATGTGGCTGTCAAGTGGTTTAACAGTGAAACAAAGAGAAGTTGATGTTGCTGATGAGATCCACCAAGATAAACTGGAAAGTGTACAGTTCGCCTTAGCATTCAACAAGCACCCACATATATGTATTGCAGTACATTACAAAAATAACTTAAAAATAGCAACTTAGCAAGTAATTCTTCAATTAAATTCCAAATATTAACAATCCTTAATATTATTCTTACCAATATTAGTCAAGCTTAATATTAGTCATTCTTAATATAATTCCAAAGCTGAGAACCACAGACTTGAAGCAACCTTTTACTAATATTTGATGAATCATTGTTACAGTAGGATGAATATCACTGGATATCCTAGTAAATTGAAGATAGAATAGAATTGACCACAGACTCCAGCAGACCATTCCATTCATCCACAACTGTTTGTGAGAAGTACTTTCTAACATCCAGCCTACAGCACACCTTTTAGAACTTAAATCTGTGACCACAAGAACTCCTTGAATTAGACCACTCAAGAAAATCACTGAAATCAACACAATGAACAATTTAGACATTTGAAGCTGATCACTCCAAAACGTCTAAGCTCAAGGGACGTAAGATTAATTCCTTTAAACTGTGATCGTAACTGGCACCTCTTCTGGAACTAATCAGTCAAGTAGTTCTCCTCTGAACTTCTTTCAAAATATGTTTGTCTTTGAAAAATGATGATTCCAAGGTTTTAACAGATAAATCTACAACAATGCCAACATCTTTCCCAACTTGGACTTTTTGGATATTAACACCACCAAACTGTACT
The DNA here is from genome assembly GCA_021234535.1 of Stichopus chloronotus. Lineage (NCBI taxonomy): Eukaryota > Metazoa > Echinodermata > Holothuroidea > Aspidochirotida > Stichopodidae > Stichopus > Stichopus chloronotus. Next base: position 25,837,423 of record CM037832.1, on the reverse strand, counting down.
AAATCTTAGGATTCCTATGACCAATGCATTACTTTAACTTTGCCTACATTGAACAGCACTTGCCAATCTTCAGATTCCTTTAAATGTCAAAAGATCACTTTAAACACACTCAGCATTATGTTCAGAAAAAAAAACATCATAGTAATCCATTTGTACCATCTGGAAATTTCTTGACTGAAGAACCAACAGTATAGTCCAGATCATATAGCAGAGATAACAAAGGACCAAGAACTGAACCCTGAAGCACTAGAAACATTTTACTCAGTCCAAAGTATTTCTCCTAAAGACTTCTCTCTGTTTACAATCTTTTGACCAATCCTTAATCTAGTCCAAAAGCTGACCATCTATTGATGGTCAGACCTTGCAAGTCAAGAAAAGGTGCTTTTGAGTAACTTATGTTGTTTCATGTTCAAACCCATAACATTATTGCTGCTCAACACTTACATATTGTGATGTGACTCTAGTCTCTAGTCAAGCCTTTCCAAACTTTACTCGTTAATTGGAGTTACCAGCTGCTCTTCCTATTTTTTTCTCTATCTCTCTCTCTTGTTTTTGGCTGCCCTATATGCTGGATTCTGGTATAACTATCAGTATCACATAACTCATCAGTAATGTACGCATTGGCCTAGCTTACCGATTTTAACTACAGGCATAGGCTAGTACTATAATACTTACAGTAAGTTGAGCCTAACGGTGTACCTTAGCTTGACATAAAAAATCATGTAGGCCTACGTTAGTGTTAGGCCCTATAACATTAGGTCTGTAACTTACGGCACTGCAATGTTATATTGACTGATTGAAAAAAGTCTTCACCTTTGGAAAATTCCTCCTTCTTTTCAAAAATATGGCGTTGTTTGATCTCTATGTTTGTCGTCAAGAAGAAGTATTTCAACAAAATGTCGGTGGTACTAAGCTATACGATGAAACAGAGAAACACCGTTAAGTCTTCACACACAGTTCGTTATCAATACCACAAGAAATTAGCAATGTAAAACGCGAAAAGAAAAAAAAATCACCGGCTCAGTTGATCACGTGACTAATTTGGTCAGGTGGTACATTATGCATAATTCATTGCTACTTTATGCAAATAAGGAAGGTATCGTGATGGAAGCCTCTTCTTTCCGTGTGTAAGTAAGAGACACCTGCAAATCCAACGTTAATTTGTTAGAAATCCGTGCTTGTTTGAACCACAGCAATTCTTTTATCACAGCCTTCGTGATTCTCAGCTGCTACTGATAGTAATTTGGACAGTGTTTGCGAGGTAGGTAGGGAAGAAAATGGCGTTTGAAAATAACTGTACAAGCTGTTGATCAATATCCTAAAACGCTGGCTGACAGTTACTAACGCGCAGCCGTTACAGAGTAGGGTAACAGCCATATGAGTACTTCGTTGCAAAATCTATGGTAAGGTTACTGAGCGTTTGTAGTCACGTTAGGCCTAAGGGTATGTCTAGTGTATGCTGTACAACTAGGCTGTGGTGTAAGTTGTTACATTCTATAGGCTAGCGCTGTTCACATCATGCTGCCACTTGCCAGTTGAACTCGATGTGCACCGGTACGGTACCAGTACTTGTATAAGGTGGATGGCCAGCAGCCAGGTATTACTGGAAAGAGACCGCCAAGTGTGAATTTTACTATTCATTTCAGTGATTATGCCAGCTTAGTAATTTTGCCTGCCAGTTCAGGAATCAGCTCTTTGAAGATGGAATTTTGAGGCTATCTGTCATAGTCAGGACTGGCGTGTTTTAAATGTGGGTTTTACTTAAGGCAATAAGTAACTGGAGCTTTTTTTTCAATTCTGCTGGTCACCTTGTCAGTATGTGTGTTGATATCTAGGCCAGTGTTAGGCCCAAGCCTTATTACTCTAACCAAGTATGGTGTAGGCCTATCATAGGCCTATCTAAGATTAACCTGAATACCCTGCCACTTGAGAGGTGTGTCCTAGCGTCTGGATGCATATTTGATGTCTACATCTTTACACATTATGTTACAAGAATTGCAGTCCTAGGCTTATCTTGATCTTGATCGATGTCCACACAAATCACCCAAGGGTTGCTGACGTGTGGTCCTTCTTCGTCCGGATTACATTTGTTTGTTCAGGAGCTGCTTGAAGGAAAGCACGCTAGGGGCGGATTTTAACTCCGGTGGAAGATGATTCCACAAGGGGATGGTGCGTGGATAGAGTGAATACCTGTAACAGTCCTTAGTTGCTGACGGAATAATATAGTTCATAGCATGGGTGTACCTGGTATGGAGTGTTTTACTTTTAGCTAAAAGATGAGAAACGTCACTTGGTATGGATCCATGACTTTCCTTGAACAAAGTAATAAGTTTGACTTTAGTCCGACGCAATTCAAGACTATCCCAATTTAGATCCTTCAGCATGCTTTTTACACTGCTGGTGCGTCGGTAATCATTTTTAACGAATCTTGCTGCACGATGTTGCACCTTTTCAATGGAATCAATATGGGTAGAGCAGTAAGGATCCCAGATGGAGCTGACATATTCTAGTTTTGGCCTGACAAGAGATTTGTATGCTGTTTCCTTAATAGAAGGAGAACAATTCCATAAGTTCCTTTTCAATAATCCAAGGACTTTATTAGCACTGTTAACAGTCTGAGATATATGTTTAGCCCAAGAAAGGTCATTTGACAATTCAACACCAAGATAGGGGTGGTGTTTGACTTCTTGAAGAGTCACCCAAAAAGTAGTTACTTCAGATTGGCCGCCTCTTATGAGTCATCCGCATAATAAAACATCTGGATGCATTGAATTTCATCTGCCAGAGAGATTCCCAATCACAAAGTGCCGTAATGTCATCTTGGAGTCTAATGCAGTCATTAGGAGAATCAATCTGGCAATAAACTATTGAGGCTTAGGGCTAACTTTAAGCAGTAAGGCCAGTCTGCATTCAATGCACTACAATGCAAAGACCTTCGACGTGAGTGACTCTTCCTGGCGAAGCTACACCAAAATGATCACCTTCACGTACCTCCGTGCATGAAAAAATCAGCCTTGGCGTACAGCGTGTAAGGACTGGCCTAATCACTATACATTTTGTATTGCAAACTACTTCTAAGTCAAAACTGCAGCTACAAAAGTTTCTGCTGAGGTATATGTTTCCACTTAATTCTTGTTATGCCCAACACAAAATGTGATCATTTCCTGCCAAATACGAAAGAACTTAAGAAGTATGTAACTCTATCTTTCAAGTTGAAAGCACAGTCATCGTACAGCAGGTTATGATCAATTTTGAGGTATATAGCACCTGTGTTTGTTGGCGTATGAACGTTAACACCTGGGGGTATTAACGCCAACATCTTGGCAACGTAACTTGAAAAATATTGATCATGAGTAGAAAATATGGGTGTGTATTCACAGGAATAGTGATTTTCTTCAATTTGTGGTAACGATTGAACATGGATGGAGCATTTGGGATACACATTTGAATGAATTTACCCACCAGTTATTTTCGAACGTAACTGTTAAGGAAACAACATGTATGATCTCTACCATACTGTGATTGAAACAAGCATGGTATGTACAATGTATAGACCCGGAAGTAAAAGCAGTGTGCTAAAATGATATTTTGAAAACGTTTAAAACGGTCTTGGTTCTTCAGCGTGTGCACTGCGTATGTCGCTCACGTTGTACACCCCATTAAATTCCAATGTGATCCATGCATCTTGGTGTCTGGTAGGTAGCTGACACTCACAAGTACACATGGTTTGGTAATTTGCTTACATTACTGCGGCCTCTTTGTAAGATGTGTGGATACACTGATATACCTGGGTATGGAATAGTCTGCGATTGGGGGTTATGGAAATTTCCAAGCCACATACTTCAAGTTCTGTACACAAAGGCTGTGTACTTTACTGGGCATATCCTGCACAAGTTAGCATTTTATTAAAAAGAAAAATGTGGGCGACAATGAAAGATTAAGTTACAATATTTACAAGATGTAAAAACATAGCGAGAGAATGAGGAACATTCCATAATACCATATACTTATCTGGATAACAGTTGCAAGGCAGATGTGGCGCAGTGCATCAGGAGATGCTTGGCTGAAAAAGGACAATAGGCAATGCCATTTCAAGTAGAGTGAGAAATTGTCGCTAAGTGGCACCGTTTTGTATTCCTTTCAGAAGGTAGACAAGGAATCAGTGCAATGTTTGTGTGTGTATGTGTTTGTGTGTACCTTTGTATTGTAATACCTAACAAGGACGTGAACAAAAGAATTTCTGGTCCCCAGAGAGAATCTCTTGAAGATTTCTCAAGTCCTTGGAAAAACAACAATAGTTAGTGCATTATTAAGGTTAGTGTTCCAGAAGCAACACCAGTTGTAAATTTCAAGGAAGTCCTCACTCCATGTGTAATGTTGACTTGTGTGTCTATCTCAAGAAGGAACAATTGCTTGAATTTCAAAGTTGGTGTGTAGGTAGTTCATAGATAGTAGATGATCCCTATTCTTTGTCAGGTAGGTCAAAGGTCATTTGAGGTCACCAGAGGAGAAAGTCTGAAACCTGTTAAGGGGGATATCTTTAGCCTTTAACCATTGGTACCACTTGATAAATAGATGATATCTGTCAAGTTTTGATGAGGTCAGTAAAGGACAGTTTGAAAACCTTGTAAACACGTTATCTGAAGGAGGGAAAGTTGTTTGTAGTTCAAAGTTGGTATGCAGGTAGTGTCGTGAGTAGATGATCCCTGTTGTCTTCCAGGTGGGTCATTTGAGGTCACCAGATGGGGAATTCTGAAAACCTTTTAAAGGAGAATAAAACCCTGGTGAAAGCTTAATGAAATGTGAACCAGAAGTGTTTGATAAACATCTCCCCAAAGCTTCTTCCAAAAACATTGTTTTCTTCCCAGTTATGCACTTCCAAATGTTATGCACTTCCAAAACTGACTGTAAATTACGCTCATTTGTAAAATAGTAAATCATGTAATTTGGGGTGGAATGGAAAAATAAATCAAAATTGTATGAGAAGTCTTTCAAGCTAGAAATTATGTTTTCTTTGGTCTTCAACCAACATAAGTTACATACCTTAAATGTGGAAAGCTGCAGTGCTTCTTACATTGACTGCACTGATATTTTGTACAGTGCAGTACGTGGACAGTATTGCATACGTATGTAGCGTGGCATCAATATTTGCAGGACAAAAGATACTGAACACAGTAGTTATGAATGGTAAAGTGAAACTAAAACTTACTGCTGTAGGCAGACGTTTACGTAGATCACACAATAGCATGTTGAATGGTCCAGTACTACTCAGTTTGATGATAGTTTGTAGTTATAGGTCATGTGGTGAACACTCATTTATACAGTAACAACATAGTAGACTGTAGTGATGCTGTGCACGCACTATACATCCAAGTGACATTGCAGTGTCGGCTGAGTTCTCTCTTCATTTTCCCAGAGACCCGAGTGAGTTTCATGCAGTATTTGTTTCCCACTGTTTTGGGACATTTTGCCTTCTGTATAACTTCAATAGTACCTTAGTCATAAACGTCAAGCAAAAGTTGAAAATGTTGTGCAATTACTGCAGTGCACATGAACAGTATAAATGTGTCCATTTTCTGAATCTAAACAGTGGACCTGTTCATCTGAAATAAACTTACATGTGAGTCACTATGCAAATGGTTGTAGTGCTTGCATTCTTGTGCAATAATCTACATATGGGAGCTGCATCGATGTATGCATCATAGGTTGAATAATTACATTAAACTCTATGCATAAGTTGTGATTGATATTCTTACTTTTGATGTTGTTTGCCATGACTGCACCAGCAGATACAGTATTCTACTGTATGCTGTCTGTGACATTGACATGTATGCTGACATGTGACATGAAACGCCTTCCAAGATGTACAGTACCGTCCAGTATATGAATGAAATCTAAATCCAGTTATTTGTGCTAAATGTGTAGTTGTAATGTTTTGGTTTCAATCATAACTAACATGCAGTTGTGCTGGTAGTTTTGCAATACTCAGCAAGTTAAAGAGGCTCAATCAGTTGATATTGTTCAGTTTGTGACATGTTTAAAGGACGCAGTTGCATGCTAATACTACTAATTAGTCTCATTAATTATTAATCGATCCCTATGTTTCTTGAAAATGTGAGAAATTGTACTTTTCGTGCGCAGGGGTTGCCTATGCTTAGTAATGTCTGGTGGTGAAAAGTGTCACATTTTCAGTGAGTGATATCAGTATCTAATTACCCTATCTCTGTTGCTTCGGTTGTGTCAGATCTTCACAAGATCTTAGTTTGATCATTTAACATCAACATGTGTTATACTCAACAGATGTAACAAAATGTGTGGAATTTTGTGAACTAACTCATTGAGCCCCTTTAACATGATTGTCATGAAGAGCATTCTGTACATGGACACAAAATGTCTGTGTCACTGTACAGTACTGTACTCATACAGTAGGGCCTACCCATACTGTATGTAAACCGCAGAAGGTATTGCATATTGATCACAAGATTCAGGGGGTTGCTTAGAAGGATAAAGCCCACTTTGGATAAATGGGTCAAAGTATGAAAACATTGACGCATGCAAGATGCAGTAACTCAAGAAAGGAACCTTGACTCTGCCTGTATCGCATGCACAGTAGTATGAAGATTTACTGTACATACCTGGATTTACCTGGATAGCAACTCCCTCCTCTTCATCTTAGGTTTCTTACCTAGTGACACGAATTGGGATAGATCTAATGACCCTTAAAGATCCCACTGTTTCTGCAACTTGCTCTTGACAATATTCAGTGTATGCATGTGTTGGTATAAAATGTGTTGGTATAAAAAAGTAAAATTGATAAAGGTCAAAGGTGATTTGAGCTTTTAAACAGATTGCACTTGCTAACAGACTGCACTCAGTAACACTACTGCAAAAGTGCATCCTACTGTACTTTACTACTTTTCATGCTTGAATAGGCTATATAATCAAACTTGTGCAGCATGATTGGCAAAAGGATGGAATGAGTTCTTCCTACAGAAGTCTCTGGACATTGAGTAACTGTCCAGACATGTACAGTGTACACTGTAATAACCAGTCAGGAGAGAAGGCTACATCTGTAGGCCTATGTTCAAATCTGGCTGTTAGTGGCTGGTGGTGGCCCTTTCTCACAACCTGACTGCATTATGGACCTACACTGCAGTGCTTGTGGCATAATTTTGTAGTGGAAACTGCAATATTGCATATTACTGCAAGAGAGGAACTCACATCATATGCCCTATACTGTATCATATGCCCTATGTGATCCTTTGTTTACTTAAATTTATTTCAAGGACTGTTGAGAAGTATGCACAAGGGGTTTGCTGTGGAAGCATGTATTTTCTCTATCCAATTGGTATCACTCTACATGTAAACCAGGAGACAAGAAATTAAGAAAAAGATAGGTCCAAGAAAAGAAAAGCTGACTCTGTGCAACACTCCACATTGTCACATTTGCATTTTCATCAAACTTTAAAAAACCATCTCAAAGACAGTACCAGATATAAACTCGTTTCTAATGAAGTTTCATTCAGGATTTTACTCTGAGCCTTTGGAATCAAGCCACCTCTTCTCTAGATGCATGTTACACGACTTTTTCGTTAAGTTAGGTGCTAACAGAAGAGCATGCTGATGTTATAGAAACTTTTCTCAAATTCATGAAATTTTACTTCATGACACCCAAAAGTATCTTGCAAATTGTTTCTTTCATAAAAATGGTAAGTATGTATTTGCATGGGAATTTGGCAAATATTGGCATTAGTACTTCCATAGACCTACAGAGAGGTACATTGTCGTCTAGAGCTCATGATCTAACCTACTCGATTACATTTACTAGAAATTCAAGGTTGGCAGATCTGGCAGTTGTCAATTGAATTCATGCTCACTATAAGAGTGGATATTTGCAGATGTGTGTGATTGCATAAAAAAAATAAATAATCATAATCAGTGATACACCTTTGTCCTGATTTGTTTCCTGATTTGCTGCTTTGAAATGCCAACAACTAGACCACTGACAGTATCACAATAGACTACATCTACATAACCACTCCTCTGTGAACACTAGGGAACACTTCTCAACTAAAGACATACAGTACATGCATATACTGTATGTGGTCAAGTGGGTCATGTGTGTTGAACTGAATGCGGATTTTCTGGCTGTTTCATCGCGTGGCCTTTACACAAACGGAAACTGACACATATTCAGGTTGATAGAGCAAGTTAACAGGGGCTGCAAAATGCCTCACTACCAGTATGACACAGAGGAGTCCTTTATACTGTTGGATGAACATTTCCATAATTAATTATGAAAACAATATTTAAGTATTTTCATTACAGTAAATATCTACCAGTAAAGTTGAAATTTTTTTTTGGGTGGGGGAGGGAGGTGGAGGCTTCTTTTTTGTTTGTCCAGTCATCCAACCATGGGAATTAGGTAAAATTTATGTCAAAACTAAGACCTAAGTAGCATGTAGTGATATCAATGTCAGATCTATGATTTATTTCAGAGGAAACTTCTGCCAGTTAGAGGAAAACTTTTAGTGCCAATTTATGTTGCAGCTCAAGATGGTGTTTTCTGGGGTTGATTTTCCTTTGTGTTTGTTGTTATTTTCTTAAGTCTCACTGCCCTTGTTTTGTTTTATTTTTCGTGGTCTCCAGGTGATAGCCAGTGCATTGACCATCATGGATGAAGACGACGTACATTTTTGCATGAAATGCAAAACAGAGATCCAGGGTCTCGAGCAGTACATACAGCATCGCAAAGACGGTTGTCCGGCACTCCAGAAAACCCCAGGTGAGGTTTAAAGGAAGAGCTCATTCCTTGCTGTTTTGCAAGCAGAATCTATTCCATGTTAGTGGCTTAATCTCAGACACCTGGGCTTGTTAACCGAGATGTCTTGAAGTGCTGCTCGAGCACCCTTCCTATACTGTAGGTTAAACTGTTCGCAGATTTGAGTTATCCCTATCGCTCCATATTTTGAGGCAGCCAAGTGTCAGCAGAGCTGGAGAAGTCAGTTTCTGGAAACCACTCCATCATTTCAAGCTTAAGTATAAACTTGATTCAGAGTCCGAACTCAAGTGAGCAGCAGACTTGAAAAATTTTATCATGTACAGAAGTGCAAGTTGGTTTAAAGTGTTACGTCCAGTATCCATAGGCAATAACTCAATCAAGAACTTTAAGGCAGAAGGTTGCAGTGCTTTACAGCAAGCAAAGAAGTTTGACAGAGTATTGTGTCCAAATTGCTTACTGTAGCATACTGGCAAAGTATGGTGAGGTAATTTTGCTTAAATTCTGGTTCGCTTATTTGTAGTTTGCCATCGTAAGTTACCTCCACCGCCATGAAATTTACAAGTTGATTCATTCCAGCAGTGGTAGTGCTGAACTTGAAAATAATAGTAGAAACAAATTTGTCACTTTTTGTCAATTGTTGAAATGCTGGACTAGTGTACATGTAGTATATTGTTAAGTTATATACTATACTTTGTCGTTGTATGATATTGGAAGAAAACACTGAACGTGCCCATTTTTGGATAGAAATGGACAGAGCGTTGACATTGGATGAACAAGTATGCAAGATGGAGAAAAGAAGAGCTGTAGCATACAGTGCACACTGCCTGGTATTATTCAAAAGCCTGTATATACTTTATATTACGAAGTGCAGCTGGGAAATGTGACACGCAGGAAACAGAGTCCTGTATATCTCTCAGAAATGTTTGTTTTATGAGGGTAGATATTTCTGATTTCCTGTTGAGGGTCATATTTCCCTGTACGTAACTGCTTGCTGACAGTGTGCATGAATTGATGATGAAACAATTTACGTACTGCAGTAATGATAGCCTGGTCTTCTTTGGTTGGGGTTTGGGTTTGTGGCTATTTGCCTGCAAAGAATGTACATTTATAAAGTACGAAAGTGCAGCACATTTTTCAGAGGAATTCAGCGCAATCATTCTGCCTGTTAAATGCATAATTCATGGACTACTGTAACTTTGTGTGCAGTCAGTGCTTTGTGAACTGCTTGATATGTCTCTGAGAACAATTTTGTTTGTTGCTTACAGTTCTAACATACAGTACTGGTGTATATGTTTACATTAATGTGACAATTTACCAGACTTGCACAGCATTTGACAAAGGGTAGTACTGGATAATTGGTCCCTTGGAAAAAAGTGTTACAGAGACATACACCTCCATGCAGAAATGCTGCACAGTACCGTATGCTGTTCTGGATTTCCAATAATGTTTTGACCACCTGTACGAAGCGAAGTATCTGTTCACAGCTTAAAATACCGTTGCTTCTGCACAAAGAAGCAATATACTACTGATGTCATACAGTACATGTGCCTGTCTGTAGATCATTGGAATATCACACTGTACAGCACAGTACATGTGCATATCTAACAGTACACTGTTGTTACCCTTGTCTCCAAGTGTTTCAACTCTATTGTACTCAGTGCGACTCCCTTGTCTGTCTGTCTGTCTGTCTGTCTGTCTGTCTGTCTGTCTGTCTGTCTGTCTGTATTTGATGGAATTTAAAAGAATGATGAGCAAAAGAAAGCCATCTACACATAGCCAAAATTATTTACAGAGATGGAATGTGGTGTTTGTTTCAATGTGTTTACTGTAGATGATTCGGTGTTTCTAAAGATCCTACTGTATGCATGACCTCTGTGCTGCAGCTGTACAGTAGTATTCAGCATGCATCAGAGCCAACGCTACTTGTATGTTTTTTTGAACTGTATATTCTCAGGGCTACTATGAAGCATCTGGGAGTGCTGAAGTAGTGTCGTCCTTAATTGCATATAAACTAGATATTCAGTTGCACATAATATGATAACTTTCTGCCGACTTTGTTCTCTTGAATACTCTAGAGAGTTAATTGTACATTCTAATTATTGTAAATTAGATCTAATTATTAGTAAATTAATTAAATTATTCTAATTAGTTGCTTTTGCAGCTTCAGTTTATCCTTTTCTGCTTTTCCATAAATCTGGTATGATTTAGTGACAGATCTGAGACATACTTTCAACTGAATCTGGTCATTTCTTGAAATTTCAAAGTTACTTTACTCTATCTTTGTACATCTTCTTCAACAGAAGGTGAGCAAGTTGTGGAGGAAACCCATGTTGTCGATGAACTATCTGTCTGGCCGATCGGAACTGATGCTGACGATGTCTCCGCTTCTGTTCAAGCAGAAGCATTGATCGTGGAAGCCCCATCAGATGCTCCGAGAGTTGGCAGACCCAGGAGGAAGCAGAGGACCCCCAAGGTCCGTGCAATGTTTGTTGATCCAGATCAAGTATCGGATGGTGATGAAGATGAAAAACACATACCACCACCCAAGAGAGGAAGACCAAAGGGATCCAAGAAGGGCAACACTACCTCTCAGTCAAAGGCAGGAAATGTTCTAAGAAAAGTACCCAAGGCCCGGCGCATGCTGAAGAAATGGATGTCTTGTGATTATTGCAACTTTGAGACCTCCACTGAAAAGAGAATGGAGGCCCATAATAACACCCCCATGCACCAAGAGAGTGTGGCTAGAGAAGAGGGTAAGGAAAGGCAGTTTAGGTGCCATATCTGTGAAGAAACTTTTTGCCTTGACAGAGCCCTGCGCTCTCATAGTAGGGTTCATTCCTCCAAAGCTGTTTGTCAACAGTGTGGGACGTCATTCAATACAAAGGTGTCCCTGCGCAAACACCTTACAGAGAGCGGGCATTCTACCAAGTACTGCTGCGGTATCTGTGGCAAGGAGTTCCCCATTGAAGCCCACCTTAAGGTCCACATGACGGTTCATATGGACGACAAACCGTACTCATGCATCGAGTGTGACTTCAAGACCAAACGTAGGGCTGACTTGAACATCCACATGAAGAGGCACTTGGGCATCAAGCCATTCAAGTGCACCCTCTGTACCTTCAAAAGCGTCAAAAGGTCTGTTTTGACACGCCACATGGAGACCCACAAAGACAGGCCTAGAGATCTGATTTGCGAAATCTGTGGAGCTGCCTACTGTTCTAAGATGGTCCTCCAACACCACATCTTTACCCAGCATCAGAATGGCAGACGCTACAAGTGTGATTTTGAAGGTTGCACCTACATCTTTTGCTACAAATCTGAGCTGGTTGCGCACAAACGCTCCCATACAAAGGAGAAGCCTTACCTTTGTTCGGTCTGCGGGTACGAAGGTTCCAACACCTACGCTCTCACCAAGCACATGCGGATTCATACTAAGGAGAAGCCCTTCGTGTGTCCATTTCCAGGCTGCAAGTATGCTAGTCGTTTCTCTGCGCACTTGGTGAGGCACAAACGTTTGCACACAGGTGAAAAACCCTATAAGTGCCCTTTTTGTAACTATCGTTGTAACGCCCAAGAGAACCTGAGAAAGCACGTGAGGAACACCAAAAAACATGCTGGTAAAAACATGTACATGTGCAAAGACTGTGAATTTACCACAAACAGCTATAAAGACCTGGTTCATCACACCAGGTCCCAGCATGGGAACGAATACATTAAATTGCAAGATGTGTCTAGGGTTTGTGGTATATTCCAGCCTGGTGTTATAGGCGATCCACCTGCACAGAATATTGTGGAGCAGGCATTTGCTGAAAGTTTGAGAGGCACCGACGACATGCAGGAGGATATCGACCAGGCCAGTGAGGTCCCCAAGGTTGTCCATGACCACAAAGTAAAGCAGGACCTAGATGGGCAGGAAGAGACTGAGGCAGAACTTGTGATCGACCAGACAGGTTTGATTCAGCAGGCAATATCTCAGGCCACTGGTAGCATCTCTGGCCCCACCAGCATCAGGAATGGAGAGCAACATTTTCAACTTCAGGCTGCCCCACAATCCTCTGGAGATTATCTGGTCATCGGTCAAGTCTATAACAATGGTGCACGTGGTCAGCCAGAGATAGAACATCAACAGTTGGAGATAGCCACCAGTGGAGCATCAACCACTAGCCAAAGCTATGCTGAAGCCATGAGATGCTTGGCGCAAGGACCTGAAGACCGGTTACACCAGGTCAGTTTCGTGGTTACTAACATCGTCCATAAGGATGGAACTATACCTGGTCAGGCATCCTCCGCACAGACGTCCCAAGAAGTGGCCATACATGCTGTTCCTCAAGCGAATGGTACTTCACAGTACCAGTACTACAGTAACCGAAGTGCCAACCCAAGTCATCCCCGAACAGAAGGAGAAGTTGTTTCCACTCCAGTGCAGATTGTAGCAGCGACGACCGTAGCTAATGCACAACAAGGCTATGTCCCCGTGGTTAATGAGCAGGTTGAAATTAGAACCCTCCCCATGGTGACCAGTTACCAGACCGTGGCAGCCGATTCCTTGCCATCGACATCCCGTCAGGCTCACCAGGCTGCTCCCAGCGGTGGAGAAGGTGGCAGCCTACCATTCTCTCAGAGCCTGGTGCAGGCTGTTCAGAGGGTCAGAGAAAACACTGATGAGGTCACTGCTGTCACAATCCTGCAAGAAATGGATGCCAATGCGGACAGAATCCTTCAGCAGAAAGACAATAATTGATCTGTCCATCTTATCGCAAGGACTGGATTTCTTTTGAGACTACCAAATAGTTGTACATAAACATTAAAATTGTTTTTTAATCCTGTTCGATTTCTTTTTTGTTTCAAAGTGTATCAAGGTTTTCATATTGTTCGTAATCTGAGCGTGTTAAAGGTCATGTGACATGGAAATTACATTTTGGAATAGTAGCTGTATTAACCATTTACAAATGGTGAAAGAAGCCACAAATTGCATCAAAATCTGTCAAATATTGATGATTTTACAGGCAATTAATTATCTTCATCATGAACAAACAATGGCTTAGTCTGCAAGTTTTTTTTACATCAAGAGACGTACTCCCATGATTTGTCTTGTGTTATCCTTTGTTTACCTATACTTTATTTCAAGGACAGTTGAGAAATTTACATGACTGCAGAGTTTTGTTTTGCAAGTAGGTATTTTCATCCTTACAAATAGTAATATCACTTACCAACGTGAAACCCAGTAATTAAGAGATAATATTTGTGGGCCTAGCAAAGAAATGCTAACACTCTGCAACACTCTACATCATCATATTTGCATTTTCCTCAAACTTTGAACATTCATATCTCATTAACAGTACAATAGATATAAACACAATTTCAAGAGATGTTCATTCAGGATGTTACTCTGCAACTTCTGAATAATACCAGCTCTTACAAGGTGCTTGTCACATGACCTTGAAATCCTTGTGTCATCCATTCAAATACTTTTCATACATTTAAGCAGGAATCTGTAAAAAGTTCTCCAAGCCTGGCAATTCTGTATTATTATCAAAATGTTTGGAAAATGCAAGGTTTAGCTTCTTTTTTTTTGGCTCCAACTTTCTCATGTTGCTCTTTGAGTTGCCACAGGTCAGCGTAAATGTGTTGTTGCCACAGTATGCAAGGTACTGTGTGTCCTTTCACACACTCTACCTAGACAGTGAGTCCCACAGAAAGGCTGTATATTCAGAGCTTTGCACTTCCAATGGATAAAAACATGTATCAATCCAAAGCCCAAAACGTAGGATCCTGTTTAAGACAAATTTCTTTGTGCTGTCATCTGTTTTTACATTTCCCACTCAACTTCCTGTTTACAGGTTTGCATCTTATGAAAGGAAAGCTTGCTGGATAGAATATGACTGCAAGTGTGAGAGAGAGACAATGTACATTGTATGGTAAAAAATGTGAACCTTGCCAAGAAAAATGAAAATAATCAAAAGATGTCTCTCAAAGAAAAGTGATCAGGTTTGGCATCCAACTTTTAACCACTGTCGTGTTTTACGTCTCAAGAGGCACAGCCACATATGTCGTTCTGCTGTCTAGGTTCCCCCAATACAAATTAGCTGGAATTCTATGTCACATCTAAAATGTTGCCCTGTTATTTGTGAAACTGTTTATAAAAATGGGCACAGTTACCACTTGAGAAGTTGTTGGCTACTAGTGTGAAAAAGATCATCAAACCCGTCCTGCTCTTTGCCAGGCAGTTTCCAGTACTCATATGCTGTTTGTTATAATCATATAACTTTTTTGCCATTGGACGTTGTACTTTCTTTTTCCTTATTTTTTTTGCTTTAACGCGCAGGAACGCCACTCGTCAAATGTTAACTATCATTATTGTAATACTTTAAATGGTTACACCTTTCTATATTTTGGCTATTCTGCAGATGTGTTGTGGCTGAATGCTACAGTATTACTTTGGATTACAGTAACAAATGCATTGTATGTTTTGAATGATAACATTTTTACAGGACCAATCCCAAATACGATTTTTCTATATTGAGTACCCTATGAGGAATGTGATTTCACCAATGTTAATGCATCTCTGTTCGATTTTGGCAAGGGAAGGTTTAATTCATGCATCATTTTCTGTTTAGTTATAGTCATGCTTTTAACGAGTAAATGTTCGTTAAATCATTTCCGGAATTGCTTGGTCTTTGTATGTTAATGTGAATGAAAATAATGGGTCAATGAACACTCAATTCTTTAAATATAGGTTGCATTAATTTTAAATCATTCTGGTTTGGCCTAAAGTTTAGGTACTCTGTTTATTGTTGCTAAATAATTCATTGGCAATCTGTTGCTATATTAGATTAAAGATAACAGTGCTTTTCACAATTATGCTGGTGTTGCCCTGTAATTAAGTTATTTTTCTTTCCTATTGGGGGCAAGGATGTTTATTTAAATTGTATACTTAGGACAGTGAAAAAAAGGACCAAAAGTCAAGATAAATTTTGTCATTTATTGACTATGCTCCAGTTGATAACCATCCCCTTAGTCGTTTGGTGCCACATCATAATTTTTTTTGGATTAAGATTGGCTTACTGTGTACACAAGCATAATAACCACAGTAAATACAGGATAGTATAACAGAACTGTGCAGCAGATGCTAATTGTTAGACCAAGTTCGGTATGTTCAGAAGCACTTTTTCACCATCATTGTAGCAAAACAAATTTAATTGAAGGTTCTGCAAATTGCTCCTTCCCACCCACCCCTGAATACACCAAAACCAAAGACTACACTTTTCAGTGTGGTCAACATTTGCATAACTGTGTAGTATTGGGATCTTTTGGCATGCTGTTCCACTTCAAATATGAAGTTTTTGAGGGTAGAGACCTGGAAAGTTGTTCCCAAAAGTAAAAAAAATTGGGTCTATTAATAAGGTGGAATCAGTAAAGATTCAACTTTGCTATGGTAGTTGCAAACATTGATTGTAAAAGGGGTAGCAAGTAAATCTGCCCTCAAAATGGTAAGATAATTTGAAAGTGCAAACCCTCAGGAATTTTTTTGTCTTTGAGGAGGTGGTGGGAAGTTTGCATGTTACAACTGGGATTTCCTAAGTTTTGACCCTTTGTAATGACAGGACTTTCGTGAAGATAAATAAAAAAAAAAAAACTGTTGAATCACACAATGAATTTTAAAACTGTGGTGTTCATACTAAATCGGCTAATGCTATGTCAAGCTGTCACAAGGTAGGCTCTTGTAAGACAGTGCTCAGTACAAGGTGATCAATACATTTTCAAACATCACTTTGCAACGCAAATATGGGGAATAATTATGTCAATACTATTTTAGCCATTGCAACATTTTCTCTTTGGTGAAATGCCCGTGGAAAACATCAGTGCATGGAATTTTGCAGTTGTATTTTACCTCGTCTTTTTCTCTTGAACTTTGTAATCATTTAAAACTTTTCTTCTTATTAATAAACACAAGGTGGATCCTGCAATAATGATACTGCTCGTGTACCTTCCTCAGGGTTCGGAATATGTCTCATATTGTAAGTTCGTGATAAGGAATGTACTTTGCTGCCAAAATTAAACACTGCTTATGATGTAGTGATCAGAGTTGGTCACTCAGTGTTAGAGAAACCCTCATCGAAGTAACCTTCGTTCGGACATCATGATAGGGCTGTGAGCGATTAGCGATTAATCGCCACGGATTCTGGTGCAATCACAGCGTTATTTTTTTTCTGCAGTACAAGGAAGCACATATACAGTATTAGTATGTACAGTACACTATTTGCTATGCAGAAAAAAATTGTGCAGTGAACTCACCACTTTACGACCTCAATGGAACGCGGCAAGTTGTGCGTTCTTGGGTAGTCCACATATGCAATAAATCGCTGATTAATTGCAAAATGATGCAATTAAACGTTTAGTACATTAATCGCAAAGTCACAGCCCTACATCGTGATGGTTCATTTCTGATCAAACCATACCCCCCATGAATTGTGAGAAGATGGTTAAAAATAGCAGTGATCTCCCCCCCCCCCCCCCTCTGTGCCAATTCCAGAATTTAGGGTTTTTGGTTTTTCTATAAATTACTTTGAGAAGATCAGAAGAAAAGAGTGCTCCACTGCTTAATTACATAGAGGGGATTATTAGCAACAGAGTTTGTACCCGGATACACAAAGGATATGGGGTTGTTTACGCAGGAAGAGGCTGCATTATTACTCAAAACACAACTGGAGGTTATTTGGATTATATCTTGTCTGGCCAACGTATTACTAGAGCAAAGGAAGCTTTAATGGGGTGAGAATGTTAGAACATTCAGTAATTGCAGTGGTGGAAACATAATTTGTCCCTGTTTTCAAACAAGCATGGAGGTGTTAGTACGATGGTAGCATGTGGCATGTGCCTTTTTCCACCTCACTGCATTTATCTGGAGCATTTGTTAATAAAGTCAAACCATGCCCTCCTCACGTAAATGGTGTGTATGTAGAATTTGATTATGATGCTTAATATCCTTTATCAACACAATATATCTCAAGGTAGTTAAGGGCCTTGGACATGTCACCTAATTTCCTTTTATCTTTTGTGGTGAAGCTTTTTCTGATCGCAGATATTATTGCAATCACATTTTTACATGTTTCAGTGCTTTCCACTGTTTAGTAACTATATGTGTTGTGTATTATCACTTTGCGGTGTATTAGCTGTTTATGTTACATCATGAAAAAAACGATGCAGTTTTTGCTTCCTCCACCATTTTACAAAATGCCATTTATGTCTCTACCTCAATGTAAACTGCAGTAATCCACGAGCAATACAGAACCAGAAAATCTACTTATTCAGGAACATTTCAAATGTTTGGTGTTTTCAAGATTTCAGTTGCCATGTCAACTCGCTATAATTTTGATATTTTCAGAGGCATATCACTGTAAAGATCGTGTGGAATTAAACGTTGCAGGCTCTTTGAAGCTGTGTAAACTTGTGCTTACCTTCCTCAGTTTATGATGGTCCATTACCTTATGGCCTCATTACCTATTGGCCCTTTGCTGTCGTGAGGAAATGTTTAATACATAGTTTTAGGTATGTAATAGTACTTTGCTCGATATAACATTGCATTTTAATACAAGTTGAGAAGGATTTTAATCATTGAACAACTCTCAGTTGAGCCATGTCATTTTCTTTTTCATTTATTTTCTATGTGGCTGATATTTTTTTTGTAATAAAAGTTTTAAAAACTGGCTGTTGCACTGGCTCAAAATGCCAGTTCTTGTCACAACTGGGTCAGTTTGACCAAAGGACTTAATTCAGGTTTTTGAATTAGACATATTATCAGTTGACGAGTTAAGGGATAGGACGTCTTAACAGAAGAGCTGACAAAATGGTGGTTGATTGAAACAACAACCTCAGAGAAATCTGAGTATTAACACTGTTTATCAGTTGAAATTTAGTTTAAAGGTCAATGTGTATTGCATGTATCTTTTTTCTTTCATCATTTCCTGCTTCCTTCTTTTTTCACATCGTCATTTTTTACACTCTACATTTACAGTGCCAAGTGTTTTTGACATCTTTGGGTTTTGTGCCTGTCAGATATTACAAATTGCAAATCCATGTGATTCATTTTCCTCTGCTTCTTCTCATTGCATAGCGTGCAAATACTGAATATTTCGTATTTTTGCTATAGTATGAATAATTTCATGAGTTGGAAGACTGCATGTTCTATTCAACAAGCCGAAGCTGAGTTGAATAGAAGAACTTCAATCTTTTCAACAAATGAAATTATTCGTACTATTGCACAAATGGAAACATTATTTTTAACAGCACCTCAAAATTTGATTCAACAAGACAGGAATATGTCCTAACTTGGTAATGTGCGGTGTGCAGTGCACCATCCCCACTTTTGCAGTGATGTGTATTGAGTTGCAACACACACGCTGTACGTACCTCAGTACAATGATCTCTGACTCATTGCGATGGATTAGTATGTTCTAACCCACAGTCGTGGGTTAGTACGTGCTTATCCTCAACTGAATGCCACAATTGTGATAATAGCACTGAGTCACACCATGTGACCATCAATCCTCCAATCAGATGCAGTGGAATTAATGAGGTATCTAGTATACAGTAGTGAATATGAACTATAGATGTACTTGATTCAACATAGTGCGATGAGTAAATAGTCCATATTGTTTTTTCTTATCTATGATGGAGGTAATTGAAAAACATCACATCGCACAAAATATGGCATATAACGTCTGAGTTTCTTCAGGACAATTCTAAGGACACCCATAGGGAGTTTCCATTGCCCTCTTTACTGACATACTATGAGTGGGTGTGGGTTAGTGTGTGAAAATATGGTATGGTTAGAGGAGCAAGTGGGGGGGGGGGGGGGAGGAAGAAGATAACTTAGGAGACAGGTGATGAATAACAGACTTACATCAGAACTGCAGAGTAACTAGTAGTTGATAAAGAAGACAAGTTCTTGCCTGAAAGTCTTCTCTGCATATGACATACGTACAAACAATCAAACATTTACATAGCACAAATTCCATGTGATCAGTAGGCTGCATTTAAAAGAAAAATTTAGACCAACAAAATATAATCAACCAAACAGAAAAGACTTGAGATCATGTGAGAAGCATTGTAAATCCTATCCATTGCAGATCTAGTGACCGGACCTAATGATGACAAGTTTTTTAGTTCACACCAGCATGCTGGTGTGAGCTGACACGAACATGCAGCGTCACTCTATATCTGTCTGTCTGTCTACCTTTCTATCTGTCCACAATTGTTCAAGATGGTTCTTCTTCTACATGCTTTCACGGATTTTTTTTAAACTTAGACACAGTGTTCCTTGGGTGGTGGACCATTTAGGGTGGTCAGGAATTTGGGTCCAAGTCCCACACGGGCCCTTTAGCCCATTTTATCAAATTCTGCAAAATGCACTTCTCCTGCTAAGAATTCTCTTGTACAATGGTGATGTTTTGTCTATGAGTGGCTCTTCCAGGATGTTCAGGAATTTGGGGTCCAAGGTCCCATGTGGGCTCTTCGGTCCTTCTTATAAAATTCTGCAAAATAGTTCTCCTTCTAAAGATTCTATTGTACAATGTTGATGGCATGTCCTAATGATACTGCGTGAGTGGTATATTCAGGATTTTTAGGAATTTTGGGTCTAATGTCCAATGTGGGCCCTTTGGTTGATTTTATGAAATTCTGCAAAATGCTTTTCCTCCTACAGATTCTCTTGTGCAATGTTAATAGTTTGTCATAATAAAACTCCATGAGTGGGACTTTCCGGGTGTTCAGGAATTCTTTTGTCCAAGGTCTCATGTGGGACTCCCTCTAATCCAGGTCGACCAAACTGATTGTCCTACATAATTAGTAATTAGATGGCTTATTCCCCTGTCTCTGAAAAGGTTCACTTCGTACACAATAAAGATTACATTTTCCTTATCTTCAAGGTATTGTTCGCACATCCCTTAAAGCTGTTTGATGTGGGCTTTTGATGGGAAATTCCTCTTATGTGTTTTATCTCGATTTTTATCAATTACTAATTTTATCTTGCAATAGCTGCATTGAATACACAGTATGTCTAATTACTAATTATGAACATTAATTATGTTGGTCATCGCTGGTCATCGAATACGTCACAAGCCAGAGAGATCACAGTCAATTACATTATAATGGCTGCGCCCTTCGTATACATGCATGGTGTTAGAAACTTAGTTGGCCAGGAAATTTGAACATATCATGTCACCCATGAGAAGTTCATTCCAAATTGTCAAGAATGAATGAAAATGGTTTGACATGGCTTAAATAAGTCGGAAGACATGTTCGTTGACTGGAAACCCCCTTTAATCGGTGCATGTCCTGTATTTGTTTTTCATCCATTTGTACATTTCGCTATGTTTCGGTGGCATTCATTGAAATCACACGTTTCTTCAGGTACGCATTCCTGATTTGTTGAATGGACCGCTAATTTTGCTACCGGATAAGAACAAAAGGGTTCTCGGTAGTGTACGTCATGTAAATCTGGTAATGTGTGACAGGACCTTCAATAGTCAGACTGTCTTGCCACTTGTACCGAAGACACAAATATTCTAATTGTCTGTACTGCAAGATGTCAACCAAAATCACTCAGAATGTTAATAAAGCATGACAAATGCATGACAAAAAATTCAGCAATTAGTAGGCTAGAATTTTACTTATTTAGAGATTTGATACTTAAAAAACAATCTAATTTAGTCTCAAACGTTGAGTGCACGCTATCGGTAATTAAAGTTACATAGACGTGTTCTGTTATGTTACATGACACTGCTCCGGACATTATCACATCCAAGCCGAGGAGTGCATTGATTGTCCCATGTCTCTGCATACTTACATTGAGTTCTGTAATGCCATGTAGTATACAGTGCTCCCTAACGTGTGACGTTCTATCTTAGAAGTGAATTTATCGTATAACATGTGTCAGGACAGGAAGGAAGCTGTTGTGAATAGAATCAGACTATTATTTTAATATCCCCCTCTCATTTTGTGTTCGAAAGGGTAAATACGAAAAGAGGTTATCAAGTATCTCTGTGTTATCCCGATTTTGAAACTTGTGCATGTGTAGGAACGCTACTTATGATTTAAACTACATCTAGCAGCTTCAGTTTGATAAGTGTTTCCTTTGACTCTGAATTAACCCACACTGTTTGTCACTGTATCTAGTCTATAGTCAAAACTGTATCACATGATGTCATTGCGAACCTTGCATCTTTGAGCCTTCTCTGCAATTTGAGAATGTCATGGAATGAGGGACTGATCAACAACTGATTCAGAATATTTAAGATCAGTTTCCACTATCAAAATATTGTAATCTAAGCATGCTCAATAATGTATGCCATAGCAGTAATGCACAAATATGCTCTGAGTAACTTTAACTTTTAAGTCATAATGTATTTCTGTGTCTCTGACAAAACTAGATGGCGCCCTTTGAAATGTTTTTTTTTTTTTTTTAGCTGATACCAGCTAGGTGGTGATAGCTATTGTAATGGTTGTGGCGTTCAATCTGTTCACAATTGTTCAAAATGCTTCTCCTCCGTCATGCTTTCATGCATTTGCTTGAAACTTGGACACAATGTTCCATAGGTGGTGGACCATTTGGGGTTATCACAAATTTGTGTTCTGAGGTCCCATGTGGGCCCTATGACCCATTTTATTAAATTCTACAAAATGCTTCTCCTCCTGCAGATACTCTTGTACAATGTTGATGGTTTGTCACAATAATACTCTGTTAGTGGTACCTTCAGGGTGTCCAGGGATTTTTAGTCCAAAGCCCCATGTGGGCCCTACAGCACATTTTATGAAATTCTGTTCTAAATGCTGCTTTTTGCTCATGCTTCGATGGATTTGTATGTAACTAGACACAATGTTCCCTGAGTGGTAGGTTAATTTGAGGTATTCAAAACTGCTTGGTCTAAGGTCCCATGTGGACCCTATGGTCCATTTATGAAATTCTGCTAAATGTTTCTCCTACAGATTTTCTTGTACAATGTTGATAGTTTATCATAATGATACTCTGTTAGTGGTCCATCTTAGAGTGTACATGAATTTGTAGTCCAGAGTTCCATGTGGACCCTACAGCCCATTTTGTGAAATACCACAAACATTTTCTCCTCATACTCTCCAATTTTTTTGCACATTAGCACTAATTCATATGCCCACAGCTAGTACAAACCAGGTAGAAATTGTACAAAATAGACAGTTTCATAATTATTGGATGTCATACTTGAATAGTGATGCAATTATAAGCAATGTTATTTGGTAGTGCCCATTAAATGCATCACAAATTTATTGACAAAGATCCAACTTCTGCACTGTTTTGTGCTCTAGTTTATGATATTCTGGAAATTATGCAGTTCTACAAATTCACTTGTACATGCAGTATGGTTTGTTGGTCATTCAATATAATGATACTTCTGGTGGTTCCTGTGATTATGATATGATATGCATAATACTGATATGTAGATGGTACCCTAAACTTGACAAGGCATTTGATAGTCTCCAGATGGAATGTTATCGGCACAAAGGTCACCCCTTCCTCACATCATCTCTGAAGGATGCAATGTTTATTTAACCAAACGTTTCTGGTGCAAATGTATTTTAATGCTTTTTTAGCAGATTTCAGTGTTGAATTAAATATGGGATTAGGCATATTTGTCTTTGTTTTTTTTTTAAGATTTGATGCAATTTATTAAAACTCTTTGATTGTCCCACATGAGAATTATCTTTCAATTATTGAACTGGAACATTATCCAAATACAGAGAAGGAAATCCAAAATTGATTGTCTTTTCATTATTTCCATTCCTTATTTCTGTTTTTTCATCTTTCTCTGTGAATACGAGTAGCTTTCTATGCTGATGCACTCAACAATAGAACTTGAACAAATTTATGTGGCATCGTTTTCAAGTTCTAGGTTGAAAGCACACTGTCGGTATACGTGTACTACCTTTCGAAACGCCTAGGCGACATACTAAATGAAACGCCCTCGGTATTTGAGGTATCACTAGTAACGGCGTTCTTTATTATTTCTACGATGGGGGCAGCTATGACACTGGGGATATTCTTAGCGATATGGGAACAATTATTGATGTAAGAAAGCCCTTTAGTGCCATGAAGAGAATCTGTCATTACAGTTAATCTGTCTTTTTGCAGGTTAACAATCTGTAATTTGCAGATTATTTTTCTGTAAAAGATTATCGGTACGGAG
Source organism: Stichopus chloronotus (assembly GCA_021234535.1). NCBI lineage: Eukaryota > Metazoa > Echinodermata > Holothuroidea > Aspidochirotida > Stichopodidae > Stichopus > Stichopus chloronotus. The sequence goes on along the minus strand of CM037832.1, from coordinate 25,813,423 downwards.
GGGATACTCATCTTTTCCCCATTTTTAGATACTGTTACCTCTCTCAAGTAAGTGGCCGGGAATAAGATTTTTCAATGCCAATTTAGACATTTACTCCTCCCCATTCCGAGGGTAGTCTTAGTTCCAGACGTTATTACACTTTATCTGGTTACAAAGCAAAATCGGGGGCGCCCTTTAACCTTGACTTCTTATCTCGACATTTTCATGGCGATTTGCTTCAGTAATAACCTAGGGAAACATACCCATATTAATTGCCCTGTTGGCTTATCTACACACTAAACTGTAAAAGTAATCTGATCTTCAAAGCCTTGTAGGAGTTTTCTCCACATGTGACCTACCACTCTATGGAAAGCTGACGTTTTAAACTTTTATGGCACTTTCAATTTTCCGTATCTTAGGTTATCGTCGATTTTACGATAGAGGTCAACAAACTTTTCGATTGGAGTGAAAGGGTTTATACAAATTATTTCCTCCGTCGACGTAGTTGTAAGGCCATAACATCGTCAAAATTGCGTCAATTGCCTCAATTTTAACTCTACGTATACTTCAACCCACCTGCTTTCACCTCCAAATTACAAAACAACTCAACGTTTTTGCTAACCTATTGAAAAAGATCGTTTTTAGGTCCTTTCAGCAACGGTGAACACTTGATCACTTGCTGTGGAGTCTCGCAACTACGGGAGCCGAGACGTGCGGTAAGATGAGTAATCGACATTCTTGTACACCATCGATTTTCCTGTCCCGTTTTCCGAAAACACGTGAAAAGAGAAATAAAAAAAATGGGAGGGCGTATATCAAGAAGTAACGTTCTCATCATTAACATTTTGAGAAATTCTCCTAATTAAAGGTACCAAACATGGACCAAACATTGAGACATATGTCAAGCAGTGATAAAGTGAAACTGCTCTACTGTAGTTCTCCCACCCAACAAATTCCCATTGGTACAGATAAATAAGTTGTAAAGTGAAAGAGGGTGTACCAGCGTCCAGCTAGGTATATGGTGACTAACGAGGGTTCTCCGCGTGGGAACATAGATACTTCTAGGTAGACCATGCCATATCAAGATTTGAGAGACAACTTTAGCTATGTTACTGTCGAGAATTCAAGAGGCGAGAATGTCTGAATACAGAGGGCGCACTCATGGATTCTCAAATACTGTACTAACTAGAACTGCATTTGCCCACAAATACACAGAATTGTAGTGCGTGGTAGGCTAAGTCCTTGTTGTTGGGAGTAAGCCAGTCTCTGTGGATCCACTCCTCATAGGAGTTAGCATTTTTTGGGTAAGGCAGTGCCGTTTCCTGTCGACCCCTTTCCCAATCCATTCTTTTTTTATATATCACGCTGGACAAAACAAAAATTCCATAGGATCTCTCTCACATGTTGTTAAGTTGCCGACGCTTATCGTTACTATATACCGTATGTCGTACAAGCCTGTACTGCTCTGAGTTTTAAAGAGTACTCTAGTGCTAGCTGTATATATGTCAAAACTGTCTTTCTGCTCCACCACTGAAATAGAACATAAGAGCAGTCCATGAGTGGGTAGAAGGACGTCATGTTGTAACCACTAATAAGCAGTGAAGCAGCACACGATTCTGTGACATCATGTTTAAACACAATGGCGCTGTATTGCATACCAATTTGGAAACAACATTGACACTCCACGTTTATCACCTCATTGGGAAAAGGCCGAACCACATTTCATCACGTTTTCTGGAAATTTATCCGCAGGGCTCTCTCATCACTTTAACTCCTTAAATAGTTCTTGTAGTCGTGGCATTTGCTTTTCCTTAGTAGATTTTGGTTTGAAGACGGCCATAGCTCGCACTTACTGCGATTACTAAAAGGTCGTGCATGCATATTTGTATGAACTAAGTTACATCACGCGCAGGTGAGGCGTTATGAGCCATACAACGCTCAACATAAGAAATTGCTGGTCGACCAGTAATGACAAGCACTACAATAATTAGTACTATGGTCTTGACCAAGACTACTCCGAGGGTTACGGCGGCTCTGAGTATCTCATTTTCTTTCCAAAGCTTCATTTCTTAGACTTTTTATTATTTTTTTTTTCCATTTTTTTTGTTGTAACTGTGCATGCACAAATGGTAACAGTATGGAATGCTTTCAATAACTTTGTTTGTAAACTGACTGTGTTGTATTTCAGTTTGTATGATTGTGAAAAACGAAATTCAAGCCTTCGTTTCAGAATGCAATTGCTCACGTGATGCGACTCATTCACCGTCTATGGGTAAATAGTTTACAAACTGATATGGAGTCCCACGTATTCAGTTCATATGAAGCCATAACTTTGCCGCCTCTCCACCATATACCAATACCCCCCCCCCCCCCCCACCCACCTGTAATTGTGTATATTTATGCGGAAAAACCGCTACACAGGGCATGATCTGTATAATTTACACGGGTTCATTGTGAAATTGCATTTTAAGTTATCACCTTGATTACGTACTGAATAAAGCCTATGACTATTCATCAGTAAATTTATACATCATTTTTCTTCACTTGGTATGTCTCCTTCAATTTACTGTTTAATTAATATCCAACCATTGATTGAATTGAGGCACAAACTTTACACCTCGAACTGGCAAGGTGATTGTTTTGACGTAATATTTTATGAGGCGTATTACTTACAATCACCAACACACGTCTTTGAATTAGGTATTTTTTTTAAATGACTTGGGTTATGAACTGGACGAATTATTTGCATTAAGTTATTTGCATTAATCAGTTTTCTACCCGAGTGCTAGATGTCAGGACTCGATCATAAAGCGAATCATAGACAACGACTCGTCGGGACGGAACTGCAGCTACCAGGCTCTTTTACGACGTGCCATCAGATTCAGTTTTTCTTCTTCATTCTTTTGATATGTTTTATGCATCATGACTGTAGTTGCAAACACACAAATGCGGAAAAAGTCAGACTTATGTTCTTTTACAGAAACTCAATTTATCAAAAGCATGATGGTGAACAGTAGTATAGGATGTGGAAATGGCACCCTTTTTGAGGTGGGTAAATGGGGAGGGTAAATGAGGTGGGTAAGGGAAAGAGCGCCATCTTCTAGGATGAGTACAGCTATTGTAATTGCGTCATGTCGTGTGTTCTTATTGAGACATAGGATGATAAAGCGGGACTTCTAGCTCTCGGTATGTGAGAAGTGGCAGCCTGGTAAATGTAACCATCTAACTTTCATGACACTAAGGACGTAACGTGGATCCGTTTAGGTATATTTATTCAAAAAGGGTGCCATTACCACATCCTATACTACTGTGAACTGACCCCGTTTGCTCCCCGTTCTCTGTCGGAACCCTTTTACACGACAAACCAAATCCCATCTCTGTCAGAATCGTATAAAATTTGGGCCATTTATCTTGTAAGTGTTTTTAATATATATTCTTAACCAAAATACATTATTGCACTCAAACAAGTTTTAAGATAAACTTAGGACTATGTTATGCTAGGTTGTAAGCTCCATTAATGTCAAATCAAAGAAACACACTCTTCAGCTACTCAAGCAATCATCATGAGCAAACATTGTTTCTTTTATATGCCCCTAGTGACTATGCCAAATCCAAATGCCGTAGGTAAGGCAAGGTCATGTATTGAGATTACTATAAATTGCACTCAATTCAGTATTATTAAGTTTATGTGAACATGTAGACACTTAAAAAGACCTTTGATTCAAACTAGCCATTGCATCAACTTGGATGTGAAATCACATTTCTTAGCATTGAACTTAATTTTCGATACTATTGTAGGTGGAAGAAGCTGGAGACAATTATATCAAAATGATTAGAATTAAATTACAGATGTACCAAATATACCTCAAATTTTTAATTGTGAAATTCACAATTGTATAGCTATGAGCTTGGACAGAAAGAGAAAGTTTAGAACGTGTTGACACTTAAGCGGCGGCGGGCTAACGGTGCAGAGTCCATTAATATCCCTTCAGGATGGATTTGGGATTTGATTTGCATTTTGGATTTAAGCAGCCAGGATAGAGTCACGGGAGCAAGCAAAGAATATAACGAGAAAACACTCTGTCCAGACTATATTATCCAGAGTTCTAGACCAAGCATTATGGATTCGAGTCCACGATCTAGACCGAGGCTTTCAAATTCGAGCACTAGTCAGAGTGGTAAAACACTTTTACCACAGATTAGTTGGATGCAAAATTATTCTAAGAAATTTGGAAAAGAATACGTCGTGAACAATTGTACAGGTTACCCAGTTACCATTATTAATAAGAACGTAAAAGTTAAGTGGTTCCCTACTCCATGAATCACGAGAGACCAATGGACACCCTTCAACAAAAAACAATGGGAAAACATTTTGGAATCTCATATCTGCAATTTCTCAGTTAATGAAAGCAAAACATCAGTCTAAGAATAATAGTAATACATATCAGATGATGTGATAAGAACCTAAATGTACTATGCAACATCTTTTATTTATTCCTGAAGCACTTGGATTTTTTTTGGAGGGGGGTTACGGGAAGAGGAGGAGGATAAACATACCTTCAGTCCTACTCTGGCATTAGAGATCTACTTTCCCCCTCCCTCACCCTTATGGAGTCATGGTTCCGTCGTCACTTCAGCTGGCAATGACGCCTATACAATCTGTCTGTCAATTTTACGAGGGTCTCTTTTATTGTTTTTTTTTCCCTTAATTTTTTCTATTATAATAATTTTATTAAATTTCCATTCGTATACTATTAAAAGACATTGAAATTAAGTCGGTTGAATTGAAAAATTGAATGAAATTGAGTCATGATACCAGAGACCAAAACCGAGTCATTTTAACCGAGAATAAGAATAGGAAATCCAAGACGAAAATAGTAGACGAGACCAGACCATTCTTAAAAGCCAGACCCCCAAACCAGGGAGGTGTTATTCCCAAGACCGCTACTTAGCGGGTTTGGTTGCCACCTAGTTGCCAAATAAAGATATGAAGCAGATAAAGTTGCGGCAAGCAGGTTCTCCTGTGAATGAAGGAAAGGTCTTTGTCGCCCTCTTTTTTGTTTACTTTTTCTGAGGGGAAACCTTAAGCCACGCCTACTAATGCTTGCTTGGTAGTTGATTCGCGAGGGTTCTATACGGCTACGTACGTACGTATGTAGATATGCAGCATGTACATCACATCAACAATGCACAGCGAACAACATGGGGATCGAAACAATGTATGCTTTCTAAGCCGATAGACATATTTCTCATCATTCTTTCATTCGTATCTACATCTCGGTTATAAACAGAATGCCAAGAAGGAAACAAGCCGCCCCGAAACGTCTTAAAGGTAAGATTGTTTGCTTTCTTTGCTCTCCAAAATCGTCGATATATCGTCTGATTCGTTACTAGCTACAGGAGCTGTCGGATTGCAACAGTAACTTTTGTACGGCCTTTCACCGTTGGAAGTTTGTGTTACGATCCGCTCTGTTAATGCAGCTGTTGTGGCATCTCATTTACTATGCGGGATCGGTGGGGTTCTTTTACAGTTTGACGCACGAGAAGTGACACGTTTGATAGCAAATTCTGTATGTTCTTGATTGACGGATGTCGGTCAAATACCCTTGAAGCCTGAGTTGGGCGTCGTAAACAAGACTTTTCAATCTATATTCAATCAGCTCTCAATTGACGACGGCGAAATGTGACATAGTGAAGGGAGACAGTCCCGACATCACGACGCCAAAGTTAGCTTTTCACAGGACCTTCGAGAGATATTCAGGGCAACCAAGGCCAAGTTTACTTTCAAGTTATTATTGACAGACTGTTAACTTGTGCCTTGGAATCCCCATTAAGTAGGGTGGGTGACACTGAAGTATGTACCTACCGAGGAATAATAACATAGGGTCACATTTATAAATGTAACAACTGACATGACCACGAAAGTGCATTAGAATATCACCACCATGTATTTTTATTGGTTTTTTTTTTTTTCTTGTTTGTTGATCCATGATTAGGATACTCATTTGAATTTCTGAAAATAATCTCACACAGTAACTACGACTACCAGTTAGGCCTGGTAGCAATGGTACTAAGTAAAAGCAGGATGGAAGCTTTTACAAACTATTTGTGGGCTGTTAGGCCTAAATAATATATGTCTGGTGTCATCAGTTCAATTAAGATTCAACTTAAACTTAAACTAAAACAATTGTTCACTTAAACTTATGTTTATGTGTCTATGTCTTAAGTCTGAACAGTTAGTTGCTAATTGTGAAGTGTGTTTTTTTTTTTACCAATGAAGAGATAAAAATATTCCTAGTTGTTTCAGTGGCCATTCTTTTTAAACATGGGATTTACATCAGTTCTTATAATAGTAACAAGTTTGAGAAGGACTACAGGGAATAATTTATTGTTTAAATTTGGTAATATTGACAATTTTTCATTTCTCTGGAAAACTTGGTGAAAATGGAATGAATATCAATTTTGTGCAGAACTGAATAGCAGTTGTGTAGCAATTTGACCTGTTTGTGTTGCAAATTGTGATGCACGTGATACTGGATAAATTATTTTGTGGATTACATCCTCTTTTGGGGATTGAAGTCTCTGAAATACTGTCAGCTAAGCAAATATGTGCTTGAAGTAGTTTTTAAATCATCACTCTGTGATACCTAGCTGGGCACCTAGAGTAATTTATGTACATCTGAGAAAGGTGCATGGTCAATACCTTTTCCTTAATTGGCATTTCTTGAAATCCTACAAGTACAATGAAGGGTACAGAGTACAGTATAAATGGTGCATTCAAATATATGTAAATGAAGAGCATACTCATGAAGGAGCTCCACAGCTCTTCAAGCTAGGTAAACTGTATACTGAAAGTGCTCTGCAATCTCTTATGTGCTTGGATGTATACACACATGTGAAGTAGTACTGTAATAATACAATCACATATGACACATGCACATAGTGAATTGTTAGACAATGTTATCACTAATTAAGGAAATGCTTCAGTGGCTTTAGCAGTGTTGATCACTTTCTTTCATTAATGATCATGATTTGCACGGTGTCGATGCAACAGGCTTGTTATCACATGAGTTATAATTGGATGTACAGTAATTCTGGTTGTCACTATAGTCTGTCAATTTTCAAGTTACACATGTATGTGTTAACAAATGTAAATGCAGCATGTGAGGAGCATTTGCAATGCAGTACTTACTGTATGTTGTACGTAATGACCATGTCCAAAATGCTGATGACATTCTGGTACTCATGCACACTTGCATGCCCTCCTCAAGAATGGCAAACCTTGAGGTTCTTTCAAGAAAACCTGCAAATCACCTAATTATTCCATACCATGGAGGTTTCTAAAAAGCTCATAGTTTAAAACTGTTTCAAAAGTTAGAGAGATTTCCACTCTTTTCATCAAGCTCTAATATAGTATCTCCTGTAGTAGAAATTTGTTACATTGTAGTCACTTCACTTCTGACAATGATACATACTGTTCAGTTCAATAATAACTGGAAACAGCAATAAGGAAACGTCTTGCGAATGCATCAAAGCGATTTCTTTGTGTGATCTGGTATTTGCACCTGGAGAGGATTTCCTAAACCCTGAGACTCACTGTGAAGCCATTAGAATCGAAAACTTTGCCGACAGTATGATCGGCATTTTGAGAAGACTAGAATTGTGTACCTTGGACGGTGTAAGTTCCAGACTGTGCTATGAATGTGAGTAAAACATGAAGGCCTAGCTAAGGGCATGTTTGTACAACTGGACGCTTTATGAATATTGTACATAGTTTCGTCAGAGTAACCCAAGTAATGACGTTGTCATGATTATTATTCCGTCGGAACTACTGTATCAGCCCCCAATTTTAGCCTCTCAAAATGTAAAAAAGTTGTCTTTTTCGTAGCGGATGTTTTGTCGTGGTGATGCATGACTGCCAACTATCCTCCAGCCCTTCAGCTGCATGACATATTGTCCTTCCCACTTTGTCAGCTGCTGGTGTATACATCGCCTCTAGCAACAGGGCCTAGAGACAGATACTGTCTCTCAGATGTGGACGGCTTTTGGTGAAGAGCAAGTATATGTTACAGAACAGTTGTTTATGGGTTCATGGATCAGATGTACTGTACACCTGTCTGAGCTTTGCAGAAGTTCATGATTACAGAAACTTTTTTGACTCAAGTGTTGTATGTTAAAAGTTATGTGACATGAAAAAACACATTTCAGAGGATGAATCTTAAAAAAAAATAATAATAATAATGTTGGAAGTAGCCACAACTTACATCAACATCTTATCCATCAAATATTGACTGTTTTGCAAAACAGATTTCTGCTTTAAAAATTTTGCATCATGAATAACCATTGAACAATTATGAAAATTTGTTATAATGAGGGAGGGGCTCACATCATGCTACCCTGTTTTTACAAAACATTAATTTCAATAACAGTTTGAGAGTTTTACATGCCCCAAGGGTTTTATTCCTAACGCATCGTCGACATCACTCACTGTGCCAATCTGTAAAGCCAGTCGGCAAGGAATTTTAAGATGCAGGGAATATAGCTCTAACAGAAGAAATACTGACACTTTGCAAAAAAACTCCACTTCATTATTCTTTGCATTCTCATCAAACTTTGGAAAAACACATCTCAAGAAACAGTAACAGGTAATTCCAAGGCATTTGTGGTCCAGGGTTTCACTCTGCAACTTATGAATTAGCCAACTGTTTTCTAAATTTATGTCCGATGGTCCTTAAAGGTAAGACCAACATTTACATCTAAGAAAAAAGCAGTTCTTTAAGTTTGGTTTATAGTTGTGGTTTAAGCAATGTTAGAGTACATAATGATCAGAGATTTGTCATATATGCCAACACTAAGGTTACCCAACCTATAGATCTGCTGTCACCCCAATTTGTAATTAGCATAGTCCCCTAGTTCATCAGTGGCTCTTTATTGCATCAAGTGACAATATTTTTGTGACTGGATGCTAAATTTATGCGAGTCATTTGTTAACTTTGAATACGCAATAGTTTGAAGTATATCCTGAAAGATACTTGTAAGGTATAAAAGAGGAGATATGTAAGATTTAGCTGATGCTTTAGAATAAAGTTGGGGTAACCTCTTATTTTACTGAACATTGTGGGGATCCTATAGTGGCCAGAGTGCTCTTCAAATAGTGTCTGCTCTGGGTTACCCATATCTGACAATACCTGGCCTCTGGAATCACAACCTGAATCCAGTGTTTTACTAACTTGCATTGCGAGCATGTGTGATGAAATTGAGCATGCTTTTCTCAATCCCCTTTTTGTCATTTTAACCCTCCTTAAAAGATGCATGGTGTTATTTTACCGTGCATGCAGAACAAAATATTGTAAATTCATCACGAATTTGTATTTTGTAGCGCCTAACAGAAGTTACATATTCGGGTGTCCAGGCACCCCTGTCTAACTCTTTTACCTAGACCTGTGCAAACGATTCTTTCAGTATGAAGTGTCGTGCTTTAAATGTCAGGTAATATGCTAATTAATTTATGTCTACGGCCCTCGGCCAGTTGTAGTAAAAACACCTTAAATACTTGCTAAATATCAAATATTGTCACACAAATACTCTTCAAAAGGATTTGCATCGTGGAAAGATGACTCCTTTGTGGTTTGATTTCATTGTTCTCCCACACAAAGGGTCACTTTAATATGAGGTGGTAATTTAGTGTTCAAGCTTTAAGCATACATGTACTGCAGTGTGCCTTTCAAGATACTGCATTATTAGGCAGTAAATGAATGTTTATGGTACATTTCTGTGATATCTTATCGGAGGAGTTTGTGCAACATAACATATTGTCAATGAGATGGATACAGTATTGGAGAGAGTGGGCATTAATTGTGACTGTTCAGTACTTAAATGTTTTTAGCATATTTGTCGTTTGCACATGTTTCCATTCAATCAGAAGTTTCTTGTGGAATCATAATTCTGTTGGCACAGGTATGATGTTGATTTGTGTCCCCTGGTATCTCTCATGGAGATACCAGATACCAAGTATCTCTCATCTCTATGGTAGCTGGAGGATGAGATCCTTATTATGTTGAGATGAGATTGATGAAGAAATCTTGATTGATATCCTGACAATGTTTTATTAACTCACCTGTTTACAGTATCACTCGCTCTCCAGCATATCACATACATCAAAGGAAGGTGATATCCGTGGTTCGTTTACTATCGTCCACTTTCATTAGGTAAATAACCATTCGGCACTAATCAATGAGATGCAAAACTTCAAACTCTATATCAAAATTGCTTGGTTTTTGTCACAAGAAGTGTATGGTAAAGCATGTTTTGATACTGAACTTAGTCTAGAATTGTGTACTGAACTGTAGTGTAAAGTCTAAAACATCACAAATCAAAAAGAGTAAATGTTTGGATTCCACGTGGAACTATGAAACAGTCTTTTCATAGGTTTCCTGAGAGAGTTGTGTGACAAAATGGGTGATGTTATCTTAGCCAGTTGTTGTAGGTAAAAGTATTCAAGTGAAAATCAACAGGCTTCTTTGTCAAAAGATTTTTCAAGTGGAAGTTTTACTGTAAAATGGCTTGTGAGAGAGGGAGATATCTCAGCAACCAAAATGTTGCTAGAATTTCAAACTTACATCATTAGTAGCAACTGACAAGAAGATGATGTCTGCCATTTTTGTATGGAGGTCAAAGGTCATATCAGGTCAATACAGGACATTGTTTGAAAACCTTGTAAACACGATTACTCAGTAAGCTAAAGGTGCTCGAACTTGAAACTTGGTGTGTTTTGCTCATTATACGTAGGTGATCCCTATTGTTTTTCATGGAGGTCAAAGGTCATTTGAGGTCACAGGAGCTTAAAGTAAGAAAACCTATTAAGCTCCATATCTCAGCAACTAAATGTTGCTGGAAGTTCAAACTGTTATCATTGGTAACACCTAATGAGTAGATGATGTCTGTCATTTTTATGGAGGTCAAAGGTCATGTTAGGTCAGTAGAGGACATAGTGTGACAACCTTGTGAACACAGTCTTTCAAGAAGGGATCGGTACTTGAACTTGGTTGGTGTGGTTGATAGTCAACTGTGAGTACATGGTCCCTATTGTTTCTCATGGAGGTCAAAAGTCATTTGAGGTCTCCAGAGCTTAACATATAAAAACCTATTAAGGAAGTTATCTCAGCAACTGAATTCAGTTAGAACTTCAAAAGTGTTAACATTGTTCGCACGATGTCTGTCATTTGCATTGCCCAATGGGAGACCTGCCATCACTGTAATGGGTCATGAAATGAATATAATAAGCGCTATCATTCCAAAGATCTGTCCTGGGTTCAAATGCCCTGCATGTGATTCTTAGAGAGTTTTACATGTCCTGAATGTGAACAAATGAAGAGGTAAATGTCACTTGTAGTAGTAAATAATATTTCTTTCCTATTGAAAACTTGCCAAAATGTAGATCTATGTTTAATAGCAGAGATTGTTGCTTGGCAGACTTCAGCCTCATTTTCTTTCAATTTATGGAACATTTAAAGTGTGTTTTCTTGACCCTCTCCAAACATCCACTAACCACAGCTCTTATCAGCTTTTCTAAGTCTTCAGAGAATTGTCCACTTGCCAGCAACTCCCTGTCAAAATTTACAAAGTACTTGGTTGTTCAAGTCACAGTAAACACTCCCATGGGAGGCAAGATGTATTCCAGGTTGCCTTTGATGACTCCACATTCATAACCACAATTTGGTGTCAGTTTACCCAATAATTATGATCAGCAAATTCAAACTCATTATGTTACTGACATAGGCCTATTATCATAGGCTGAGCGGAACTCCAAATCTTGTGGGGGGTTTATCCAAACCTCCAGAGCACCCCCCTCTGGGATACGGACCTGTAGACATGCATTTTTCATCAACTTACATATTGTTAATTGTAAACCACTTGGATGCCTTTGACTACACACTTTGTAAGCACTGGTTACTATTTTAAGTGAAAAAAAAACACTCAATTCACTATTTGTACTGATCGAGATCTTTGTTTGTATGCGGGTTATGATTGTGTACTGGGGGAATAATAATTGTTGTATCAATAAGTATAGACCTCATGAAGTTTATTCTCTAATTTCTGTGGATTTAGTTTTGTACCTGTTTGATCGATGTGACCATCTGCCCGGCAGTAGCCTGACAGGTTATTATGTACAATTAAGCAACTGCTGCACACTACATTTCAAGTTGAATACTGTACAGGGCTATTTTTGCATACAGGACCCAGTGCCTTATTTCCTCTTATTGATGAAAAACTTCCCTTGCTCTTCTGGACCTTCTCTTCATCAAATCTGATATCACAAACAGAGGCGGGTTCCAGTATGTGTATACAAACTTTGCTCCTTCTGCTATCGCTAAGGGATCCATGGTAAATGCCCAAAACAAAGGCCCCAATTGTGAGTGCCTCTGGGTGACTGTTTGTGTGTGAACTGTATGTGCAGGGGTTGAACATGATGCACTCGTGAATGCGGAGACGATGAGCATGATGCAAGTAAGTATGGTATGTAGACAAATGAGTTATTATTAAAATAAGAGATTACATGTAAATGATATATAGACTGAGAGTGGCATATCATCCCAACTCATTTCCTGTGTTATGGCTTTGCCGGAGGAAGGAAAATAAACCCATCGATGATGGAATACATGGGCACTATGTTACACTATTGTTGTGTATGCCATTTATCATGTAACAGCTAGATCTCTGTTACATGATGCCACCACATCCAGGTTTATGGACTAAATTGTAACTCCTTTATAACCCCTGGACTTTTTCATACATGTTACTGTCTTGTGAGCATATCAAGGGTGCAAGCCAGAACATTCTTAATGGGGAATGGAAGGGATGGGGGGGGGGGTGGGTCGAAGGAGGATGAGAAGAAGAAGAAGTGGTGAGTGAGTGAGGAGGGAAACAGAGACATGGAAGGGAAGAGACAGGAAGATTTTGTTGTGGGTCAGATTGGAGACAATGAGAGGGAGTAGGGAGGGAAGAGGCAGAGAGGTGAAATTTAGAGATGGGTAGTGAATTTTAAGGGTAGAGAAATTGATGGTGTATGAAAGGAGGATGCATAATGAATGAGTAGCAGAGAGACACAAAGAGGAGATGAAGCAAGGAGAGGCTCTGGATTCAGAATAATATGTGTAGGGAATATTAAAATGGATAGTGATTAAGAAAGAAGGTGTACACCGGACTCTGCGACAGAAGAGTTGTGGATGATGGGGAGGCAGAGGATGAATAGTTAGATGAGAAGTAGGTGAGGTTGCTGCAATACAAAATTGTTGTCATTGAATTGATTAATTTTAGGACAAGACTCCTTCAATCCATGCAGTTGATGTCACTTTAGTGTGGTGAGAGTTTTAAGCACATGGCATGTGTGCCATTATCTTTGCATTCCACTACCAGTCGGCTCACCTGGAGGTACTGTGACAGTCACCTGCTCTTCAAATGCTGAAATTCAGTTTTCAAACTTGACTTCAATGAAACCTAGATGTAAGTTAATAGTGAAGAATTTGAAAATAACAAAAGAGTCCCTGGTTCTATTTGTCCCATTTCTGGTGTCTTAAAGTACACTTTCCATTCTCTAGTCCCAACGTACTACTATAACATCCTTGCACATCTTTTTACTGCAGCTTCTTCCAACCTCCCGCCCCATCACTGCCCTCATTGACTCACCTCTTTGTCTCTCATGAATTGAAGTCATCAGATATTCACTGTCTTGAAGGCAAAGTATTTAAGCTCGTTCTCTTTTTTTTTTCACTAAGGATTAAAACCATAACCCATGGATGCATTATTCTTACATTTTTTTTTTCACCATTTGTAAAGTCTCTAACAGCCAGTCAGACCTACAATAATCTGATAGATGTAAGGTTAATACTTGTCTGGACTATATTTGCACATATATTGCACTGTGTCTTCATACCTTACCCAAGTGTTTGTATGGAACTGCTTTACTTCTGAACCACAATGGCTGACAGACATATATTTCATATTGTGTAACTGTACAGGCTTCCCTCCCTGAGGCTATTCACATGTCTGGTGCAGAGCCACCGACTCGATCCACGACCAATGTCGCTCTTTCAGAGGACATCGTACAGATCTGTCAGGGGCGCTTTTACCAGACAGAAATCAATATCAGAATAAACTTGGGGCTATTGCCCACAATTTAAGAACCATTCAGTTCTAGTTTTCTTCAAACTTATTTAGGCCAGTGGATGAACTTTGACCATCTAGTCCCTGCTAGAAAAAAAAAAAAATGGAAAAAAAAAGAACAGCAATTTAATAAAAAAAAATATAATAATAGTCTTTGCTGAAATAATGAAAAGTAAACGTGTCACAAAGAATAGATGCATGTCAAATGCTCATTGTGTGGTTTAAAGCATTGAAAACCTACTGTAAGTATATTCCTATCATGCAGCTGTTGTTTCTTTGTGCAGTAGCCTGAGACTAGCACACTTAGATGTTTCTGCTGTGAAAAAAAAAAATCAAAGTTTTGGCTGAGCTGTCCTTGAAGCATCTGAGTTTTTTTGTTGTTGTTGTTGTTGTGATATTGCTACTTGCATTTAGTTGCAGCAGAACTTTTTCGTCTGACACCGTTGTGGTGAATTGTCGTGTAAAAGATTTGTGGCGAAGACCAAATGTGCTGAAAGACACCTTTGCATGAAACTTCCCCTACTGCGCACCGAGTGGCTTGTGTCTTTCGCACCCTTCCGAAACAGCTAATTCCTTGTGTGCAGTTCTAGTGTCGTACTGAATGTAACCAGCCACTCATTTGTAAACTGTACCTGCTATCTCTGGGTGTTTTCAGGTAATGAGTGTCTCCATCTGGCTCAGAATTAGTGGGTCGGGTCAAGTTTTGATAAAAGTACACATCGCCCCAGAAATGAAGGTCAGGTTTTATAACCTTTTACTCCTTCTGCTTCTGTATTTTATTCTTTTTTTTTCCCTTTTTGCTGGGTAGTCTGTAACTTGTTTGATTTTGAAACAGTAGATACAGGCATACCTTACCATGTTAGTGTGTCATCTCAACCACTTTTCATCACTGGAGAACTGGGCCTGCATTTCTATCTGAATCTGTAGTAGTGGTACTTTTGTAGTGACACCAGTTTTAGTTATACTGTAAGTACTATACTGTTGCAATTCCTCTCAATCTCCACCCCTTCCATTTTCTCTCATCTTATGCCTCCTTGCTAGATCTGCCATTTTTATTGTAACACAATTTATAAACCATAACTATGAACAACAAATAGGCCATGTTTTGTACATTTTCATTGCAGCTTTTGCTTTTCTCAAAATCAGATCCTTGTGCATCCTTTGCTTAAGAAAAAACCCAACAAACAAAGATCTCGGTAACCGGTGTATAATTTGCATGTTGAAGTACCTGATAAGGCTATGCTTTTGTATCCCAGCTGCTATTGTACAACAGCGTCTTTTTGTGAATGATCGGTTGGTCCGATAATTTCTGTCATTGCAATTTTAATCCTTATTTTTTTTTACTTACAATAAATTTGTGGTTGAAGTCACAATTGGGTGATTACCATTTCAATCAAGACAAAAGAATTGCAGATCAGGCATCTCAAATCTACTGTACATACTGTACTCAGCTGCTATAGGCAGTCATATATTCTGAGTCTCAGTTTAGATGTTACCCAGTCCTCTTCAGTGAGTGGAAAATTTTTCCAAAATAAGTTCTTTGGTAGCTGTGGCGTCATTTTCACGTCCGCTGGAACTTTTGAAACGCAGACAAAAAAAAAAAGACAAAACACTTTTGAAGTCAGATAAAGAAATCATATTTACCTCAAATAAAATTACAAAAATCACTCGAAAATGTTCAGGGATTTCCCCGACTCCACGACCTGCCTTTTTACAGATCCTGAGGTTGGGGGAGAAGGGGCCCTGTCAATAAGTCTTTAGGAGAATTCTCGTATGTATACAGTTCAACCTTCCATGGACATTCTGAACTTACTGTGTAATGGATAAATCACGAGGGTAGAAATAAAGCAAAAGATATCGCTGCCCTGGATAATCTCCAAATTGCGTTTACACGATATTAGCGTCAAATTTTTTCGGTTTCCATTCACTTTGGCAGTGCTGTCGGTGAATGGTATCTGCAATATATCGTCTCTATCGTCTATCTCTATCGTCATCTCTCATGTTTTCGCTCGCTGCACTTTATGAATCAGATTTGAGGGATCGCAGGCAGACGTGATCATTCATGTACTCGTTAAATGGACCTCCAGAAACTCTGCATTAAAGCCGAGAAATATCTCCTTCGTTGATTGATGGTTAATTGTCTTTTGCCTCTTCGTGTTTTTGTCCGTAGATCTGTAATTAAGTAATCGCTCATGTGTGCGGTGATACCCTTCACTGTAAGGGTGAGTGCAGACACGTTTGGTTGAATAACTGCAGTAAGTTGCCTGTGAGTGTACAGTGTAGGCCTAACGTTGATCATGCCAAGGTGACTTGCCAGTGGACATTCAACAGCAAGACCCTGCACTTGCCCTTACTTCACAGCAGATTTAGCAATGTCACAAGTTTGTGAAATGGCCTTCAGTGATATGCATTGTGGTTGGGATAGTGGAAGTTAAGGGATATATATAATACCAGTGTCAAAGATCGAAATTTCACAGGGGAAATGCGCTTATTTTGTGAGGTGTCATGTGGGTTAATTAAGAGCATGAATCATTTCTGTACCTCCACAGTATGTTGTCTCCTTGAGCTACCTGTACAGCAGATTAATAGCTGTTACTCACATGTACCCTTCTTTAAAGAACAATAGGTAGTTGTCTCATACAGTTTACGTAACTTTTTGCACATTCTTCCTCCAAACATGAAGATATATCTCCTCAACAGATGTGGGGTAAAGAGTGACCTTCCAATGGCACATTTTATAAAGTTCCCCTCCACATTAGAGAGAATGAGAGAAAAAAGAAACTTGAATTTTTTAATAGTTCTTATCTTGCCATCCCCCTAAATAATATTCATGAAAATGTGTTTTATACCTATCCCTTACTTGAGTAAGGACTGTTGTTTAGTCAAAGGTCATCAATGCTTACCTTAACTCTGCATGTAATCACCGATGATGACCATCAACCAACAAGATTTCATCTACAAATCTAGGAAGAGGAATAAAACACAATACTCATGGTTATTGTTTAGGGGGCGGCAAGTTAGGAGAAACTGAAAAAACAAAATAATTTTTGTTTTCCTTTTCTCTACTGGGGCACTTTCTGGCAGAATTTGCAATGTGTAGATAATCATTTAGCACAAGTATGTTAAGGAGATATGCTTATGCTTGATCTGGAGAAAGAAAGAGCAAAAAGTCACGTCAAATGTTTGTCACAACTACTTATCTTTCTTCAATAGATTTTCTTTCTTCCAATTTGAGAAATTGAGATAGATGCAGTGCTCTGTTTACTCAACATACCGTACTTCAGCTCACACTGTCATCTTTGGTATTGTATGATGGAGGTACTGCACATAAATGGCATCCAGGACCCGTATCTGAAGGCATTTTAAAGCAGAAAAAGTCACCCTTTTTGGTGCCAGTTGAAAAAAATGGTTGCAAAATGTAAAATTAAGTCTGTAGGCTGTGTATGACTTTGGGGGATGGGTTGACAAGTATGAAGTAAATGCAGCAATCTTGGTCACATCAAGCCTTCTGGATTTCAAAGACAATAGGGATGAGAAAACTTCTTTTATTTTAGCCATGAGAAATTTAAAAATAGGTAAGTAGTACTGCACATGTGTACTGAAGCACGAAAAAAAAGGAAAAAGTCACTGATTGAAAAAAGAGGTCTGTTTAATGGATATTTTAACCAGATTGCTAGGATTTACTTCACTCCTTACATACCTGTCTTAACACAACAAATACACTCCCATCTACCATGCCATCTACCTTTGTTACGATCTGTTTGTGCATGTGAAACCTTGGTAGCGACTGACTACATGAAGTTATTAATGGGCTGGTATTGAAAGAAGTTACAGTTTAGTTATGAATATACCATGAAAATAAAACTCAACCAATTTCATTCCCAAATTTAAGGATAATTTTCCAAGAATGTGTTTCTTATAAGTGATTTTGGTTCGTTGCATCATCAAAGGAACCTACTGTATGCAGTCAGGTTGGTGTGTGTGTACAGTGTGTATGTACGTGCGTGTATACATGTGTCTGTGGCAATTGCTTGGGTACACTCTAGCTCAGTAGGTGAAAGTCAGATGAGAGTCCAACTTGGTGTGCAGGTTCGCCATTTTGAGAAGGTGTGCCCTATTGTTTTTGGTGAAAGGTCAAAGGTCATCTGGAGGCACTGAGACCAAAACTCTGAAAAACTTTTTAACAGGATATGTCAAGTTACAAAGCTTGGACAAAGTTTATACTTGGTATGTGGATACATTATGGTGCCTTCAGGGTGTTCAAGTTTTGGGGGTCCAAATGGGCCACATGGGCCATTTTATGCAATCATGCAAATGGTCTCTTCTCCTACAGATTGTATAGTGTTAAATTGAAATTGTGTCACATTACTACATGAGTAGTGGATCCTTCAAATTGTCTAGGCTTCTTGGTACCATATGGGCTACATGGACAGTTTTATGAAACGTTTCTTTTCTGCATATTTTGCATTACAATGTGACAAGATTGTCAAATTAGCTTTGTGGTAGTGGGACCCTTTTCAGTCTCTAGCATTCCTGGATCCAACTTCAGAATGGCCTAATGGGCCTTTAAATCATTACATTGTGCAAAGTGATAGTTTTTATACAAATTATTTGTATGTTAGTCGAGTGCTTTTGACTTATCAGCATTCTTAGGGACAAAATGGGGCCCAAACCTTTTCTGGATGTGATAAATCATGGATTAACTCTGGTTTAGACTACATGACTTACAGTTAAAAAATAGTGTTCACACAATGCAAATCTACAAGCATATTTTCTCTTTTTATATAATCTGCCAAATGCCAATGAATTAAATGTCACTTAAAGGGAAATAGGGCATTTAGAATACTCCAACATGACATACAAAAGAAAAAAGCGGTAATCATTGCAAAACCATTCAGTCTCATCAAAAAACATCTGCCAATGCTTCATCTCCTCAAAACGTTATGCATGTGATGAGTAATGGAAGATGCATCATTTGAATTTTGAAAAGTTTGGGTGAACAAATTAGTGTTGAAGCAAGAAATAACTGAATTTCTATCCTTGAGAAGCTTATTTCTGGAACAGAAGGCTACTGTCCCTCCTTATTTTGAATATTCTATCATTCTACGTCTACAAACATTGGTTTCAAAAATATGGACGTTTTCTTTCAAACAAACGCCCTTTTCCCTTTAAATGTTAAAGGTTTGCTTAAATTGTGCCCAACCTGTATCTTTGAAAGCCAAGTTACTCTGGGTGGAGAACACTTGGTACTGTACACTATATGCAACAATATTATCTGCCAACATGTGTGCAAGCTCTGACATTAATATTGTCTAGGGCATCCATCACTGTGGCTGCACTGATGATTGCTATGCAAACAACAAAATCCTGTTCATGTTATACCAGACAAAAAGTTGGACACTGTTTATTTCACAGGTTTTATGACTTCTTCTTACACAAAGGATTTGGAGCCCTGTGTCAGGTTTTGTTCCCAAAGCTGATCAGAAAACCTTTTTTTATTAAAAAAAAAAAAATTCACTACCTCAGGGACACTTAACCTTTAACCTGAGAAGTGAAATTATGTTTCTATCTTTCCATAGTGCAGCCAGTAGTAATGAGACCACAAGACTATACACAGTGTAAATGGTCTCAGGAACGCCATCTAGGGTGTGGAAACAATATTAACCACCAATGCATTTTCATGTTAGTTTAGGTACAGTAGGTCTATGCAGACATGTTGTGACATGTAACTGATAAATATAGCAGAGATGTTGATTCGAAGACCAGAATCACTCAGATTTTAAAAACTATTGACTAAGATTGAAAGTGTTCTTTTTTTTAAATATCTTTGAGTTGTTTTCTACCCCATTATTGTCAAGACCTTGATGAACTTATGAGAGGATGTTCAACCACTACTGGTGACAGGTGCACTGCATCCCATGGTGACATTAAAACAGTACTGCTTTCAAAAGTTAAGAATTAATTGGGAATGGCTTATGAAAACAAGATTTTTTACATTTTGTGCCAGTTTTCACTTTCCCTTCTAGTTGCTATTCAATATTCTAAACTTAAATTGATTTCTCTAAGTTGTAAAAACAAAACTTTTTTTCCATTTGGTAAAGCTAAAATTTCACAGAACTTTCACAGCTCTAGACAGCTAGCGGAACACAAAAATCACATTTACTCTATATATCGGGTGGTGAAAGCCTTAAATTGCATTTACATGACATGATATACATGTATTCAAAATGATAAATGGTAAAAATATTGAAATTGCTGTACAGTACTTTAGATTTTTCATGTATGTTGTTTTATTTTTATATTTTTTCCCTCAGATTTTCGTGTTTTCGGTGTTGTAACATGATTTTCTTGATTTTTTTGTCCGTATGTTGCAAAACAGTATTTAAATGCTTGTCCTAACTTAAAAGGGGATGACATGCATTTTACTTGAAATATGCAAACAAGACTGTACCTTAACTTAATTATAATGCAAAATTAATACTTTTCATAAACATTCCACACTGTATCACACTACAAAAGTGGCTATCGTTATAGCATTTTTTGTTGAGTTATGATCTGTAAATTATGTTTCAAATTAAATGAAAATAAAAATCGAAGACTGTAAGCATTATAATTGTGTACATTTGACCATTCTTGGTTATGTTTAGCCATTTGTTCCTGCCAAGTGCAGTTATTAAAGCAAGCAGGAAATAAGGCTTTATCTGCAAGATTCAGTAACTTTTCACTTTAGGTTACATGGTAATCAGTTCAAACACACATATCCACTTGCTCATGTTACTGTATTTTAGATGCATCTACTCATCAACAAAGTGGCTAATAAGGGAGCACTACCTTGATAGGGCAGCATCGCTTGGTAGAGGGACAGAACCCATATCCCTCATATGCCACTGCAGGAAACTTTCGCTTGCAGAACTTTAGGCCTATCGAAATTTCGTCAAAGTTTTCCCAGTCAATCTCCGTCATAGCTTCAGTTTCTTAACAACTTTGTCAAACAAGACTGAGGAAAAGAAATTTCTAGCACCCCAAACAGACTGTGGTGATTGCTGTGAAAGTTCAATTTTCTTGAATGTTTGCCAGACACTGAAGGTTTTCCTTTAAGGGGAGACCAAAATATCACAAAGAACAATGTGGTTGACAGTGAAAGTGAAAGAACACTCAATGAATTGCTGTGCCTCAAATTTCGATTGATGAGTTTTTGCTAAATTCTATTGTGATGCCACACAGTCACACTAAAAGATCTAGTTTTTGGCAGAGTTTCTTTGTCCGTTGTCGAGATTTCGCAGAGCGCACTATTAGCAGTACTTCCTTTTCACTTCCCTCATTTCAAAGTGGGATCTGGAGCCGCTCCAGTCTTTGTCGCGTGGAATTGCTGTGAAGTCTGGACCATCTCTTGTTTGCAAGTCTTCACCAGATTGAAACATTGGCCCAAGATCCGATGTGTAACGTTTTCAACCTTTAGTCATGCCCTGACTTAGATTGTTGAAGATTGACTTATTATGTTTGTAGTATAACACAGGATGGACAGGAAAGTCCGTATGGTTGGGTATAAATTAACCTGTTCAGCATCAGTGGTGTGTAACATCATCACTCTCAACAAATTAACCTGCATACTGACATGTTATTTGTTACCTAAGTGTGCGCTTCTTTATGTGAAGACTTTACAAGGATGTTTCCAAATTAGATCTCAGAGTGGAGCAATTGTTTCTAATTAAAAGTGATAAATTGTTAGTTTAGGTCAGACTATACAAAGGGCTCTGTCTGTTGTTAGCAAAGAGTTGTGAGAGAATTACAGGGTATTTTCATGGGTAGAAGATCGAAACTTGGCAAGCCAGATTCAATTTGTACAGTAAGTTGGAATAAGGACTCAGAATTTGTGGGTTGCATTTCATGGGACACTGGGTTTTCTTGGACGCGAAATGTGCACAGCTGTCGCTGTTGGCCTGAGTGAAAATGAAAAATTCAAGATTGCCCTTTTGTTGACACAGTTTAAGACAGTTATTTTTGGCCTTTTGTGTATTTTTCAGGATGTATAATGCAACTTGGTTGTCTTGTAGAAGACCCTTCATGGTTGGTTGCTTTAATACTTGCTTTAATAGAAAGACAATTCTTCATTGATCCTCTGCTGTAGAGGAATCTAGATGAAATCCTGTGACAATACATTTAATTCACATGTGTTTGTGTGTATTCATGAATACACACAAACACATGTGACTGCTTTCTAGAGTTCTGATGAATTACCAGTAGCAATATATTGCTACTTGTAATTCATCAGAACTCATAGAAAGCTGATAACATTGGTTGAACCTGCAGCTTTAGTTTGTAGACAGTTCTCCTTCTGTATGCGACTTCCTGTTGAATTTCATGGAGGTCAAAGGTCATGTTAGCTTAACAGAAGCCCAAGTCCAAAACATTGTAAACTGGATGTGCTCAGAGTATGGAACTTTTCTGAGGATTTTGACTTTCTGAGACAAAGCACCAGGTACTACAGGTGATTGCTCCAGTGTCATTCATGGAGTTCAAGGGTCACATGAAGTTGAGGTCAAGTCTGAAAACATGAAGTTGAAGCTTGGTTGAACTTTTGCCATGGAATTGACCACAGGGACCCCTACTTGAAGGAATGCAATTGCATTAAATTTTGCTGGGAACTGTTGTTTGTGTTGTATGGGTCAAAGGCCATAGGCTTCACAGATGCACTATGCAGAGTGTGGCTGGCCACCCATGTCAGGAGAGTATTGTGTAGTTCTATGTATTATTTACTCATAAAAAGCAAATTATGCATGGTAGGGAGTGAATTAAAAAAAATGTGGATGGATAGGATTGAGTTTAGCATCCTGTGTCATTATTTTACCTAGTCTGTGGCTAAAGTTGATATTCTAATTTTGTTGTGAAAATGGGCAAATTTGAGCATAATTTTTCTATTATGTGGTGGTTAAACGTAGGCTAGTAGCACGGTAAACTACCACAAGTAGCGGTAGACTTGGGAGTCCTGTGTCCATGGTGAGTGGAGGATGTAGATCGTCGTGGAGAATGGCGGGAATATGAACAATGTAAACTCCTTTATACATCTTGGCGAGAAATCGCTACCATTCTAGACTCTATTCACTGCTATGTAGATCACTTTGTCACAGTCATTTGCATTGCGTGAGCATTCTAAGTCTTATCAAATCTCCATGCAAAGCTGTGAAAATAACCGCAATATGGGCTTTGTTTTTCTCCTTCAAAATCCTACAGAAACTGTAAGCACTGTCATTAAGGTCGTCATTGATAGTATCCTGTGTACACTGCTGTGTACAGTGCTTGTCGCATGTCTGCCATCATGTGTAGCGTAGACAGACGTGCAGGCATGTGGCCTCTGAGAGGTGCGAGGTTCACAGAAGTTGAAACTGAGCACTTGTCAAATAATTTGACTTTGATGAGGTGGAGTTGAATCTTGATTAGCCCACCAGCAAGTAGCTACCGCAGTATTCCTAGGTACAGTAGGTAGAGACTTCAACTTGAATGTATTCCTGGGTAATGTACCTTAATTGACATATGTTTTGAACATCAAGTCAACAAATCATATAGGCCTTTAACAGTGACACAATTTATGACGATGGCATTATTGTGTATTGCCCCCCCCCCTCGTTGTCGACATTTCACATTTGCTTTTACCACTAAGTGCCTTCAACAACAGACCGTTGAAAGCAAAATTTAATATCTAGTCAAGTTTATCTATCCTGAGTGTGGACTGTTTAATTGTAACAGACATGGCTACTTGCAGATCTGTACCCACATGCCTTAAGCTTTTCTTCTTCCCTCCCCATGATACCAACATTAAGTTGGACTTGATCTAGACACTAAAAAAGGAATTATTCAGGATGAAAGGTACTTCATATGTCAGTCTGTATGTTAATCGATTTTAAGGTCCTGTAGACCGGTCTAGTACTGAACGTTGTAGCAGATTTTGTTCAGAGCTTGAGTGTTGTGATGTACACATGTGTGCAGGAGCTCTAGACCTTAATCTCACAAGACTTCATAAAACATGACATTATGATAAAAGCCTTCTTTGTAGGCCTTCATTCATGACCCACCCATCTTGGGAAGATTTACTTTGAAGTAAAGATGTACCCTTTCCAATGAGTGGTTATGAATTAAGTACTGTGAGTATGTACTGTGCTTTGAGACCTCCCCAAAGTTTGCTTAAATTCACCATTCTTGGCCAGTTGCCATGTATTGGAAAGTGTACTCTCAAGACATGAAATGTAGGTTCTGTAGGACTACTAGGAGGCCATTGGCATTTATATTTATCATATAGGGGTAGGTTGACATGCACTAAAGCACACCTGAATAAATATGTGCAAAATTAAAATTGTGTACACAAGTCACATTATAAGAAGCAAGTCTAACTGTAATTCTGATATGAAGCTTTATTTGCATGTAAATCAAAGTAGTTCATTTAAATTTAATAAACCTTAAGGTCTGATTTCATGTTTCCATACATGGTAAAGTATTAGTGTGTGATTGAAATCTGTTCTGAAGGAAGTTTCTTTTTCCTCAGGTGTGCAAATGACATCGTTTTCAACGATATCAGGAGGAAATTTGTCCTGTAATGATATGGCTTTCCGATATCGCAATATTGCATCACCTCTGTATTGCATCAGGGCCAAATTACTTGTACTATCAGCTCTTCCCAAATTTCCATTTTGTCATCTTATTATGCGTTCATGTTGTAGGTCATGCATTTTTTCGTCTTTATTATGTGAACATATAGACTGAAGACTAGCAACCCCTCTCCCATGCTCCCCATATCCCAAAACATGAAATTTTGAAACTTTAGGTAAAAAAGTACAGAGAAGGATTGGAAAATGCCTGTAAAGTAATATTGATTGTGCATGTGTGATATTTATTCTTTTACAGTATGTGGAGTACTGTATGTGCTTCTTGTAATATCTAATCTTGTGTATTTGCCAGAAAATGAAACATCAGATCATCTTGTTATGGTAGGAAGCAACCAAAATTTGCTCTAATGCAGTGATGTGTATTGTTATGCATCATTACAGTTACTCGAGGATCTTGCTGCAGTGGCAGAGCTCACAGTACAGAATATTGTACGTCTCTCGACTTGTCTTGAAATTTTCCCTTTAGCCTCAACTTTCTGTCGTCATCGACGATACGCATGTCACAGCATGCAACAAAGGACATGTCTGGCCGGAATACGCATTTTACCTGTTAATTTCACCGCGGAGCCGAGCCCACCGCCGTCTGATGAAGGTCCCTTATAAATGATTAATGTTTGTATTCCCACGTAAGAACTACACATAGTAATGTCAATGTAAACACATTAATTGTGAGGGATTGAGGTAATCTGTCATGCATAATCTCACAGATGCCTGTAGCTCTCTCAAAAAAGGAATAAACTACACAGCAAATGCCCTGCTATTTTGGAAACATTCACTAAAGCTAACATTGCCAACATTGGTCTACTGTACATAGTCAATTAAATTGTATTCACATTATTCGTGTACATCGTCAACAGTTTGAAGTTTGCGTTTACTCATCTTGATTACCTCGTACCGAGAAGTTTGCATTTTGTCAGCAAGTTGCCAAAAGAGAGAGGGAGAGATAGATAGAAAAAAAAATAGAAAAAGCCATTTGTTGAATTAATGCCTGGAGTATACAATTTCAAGTGGTGTTTACCATAATTTATTCCCTTATCTCGTGGTATGCACTGAACGGAGCAGTAATAGATGCAAGAATACACTCTAAAATGTGGAAGACAGTCAGTCAACAGCCTGATTAACAAAATTAAACCATATCTTTGTCTTTCATCGACGGTTTGCAATTAGGACACCGTGAGTGGTTGACGTACTGTAGGACATCGTCTGCACTAGTCAGATAGGATAGTGTGTATATCCTGTTTGGTTTTTCTGTGTGGTGATTTGCTCGTGGCAGAGATGAATCAAGGTGATGTGACATGTTGATGAAGTAACTGTGGGAGGTAGTTGTTATGTGAGAGGAGGATATGCAGTTGGGGTATCCTCTGCTTTTTTTTCTTTTTTTTTAGAATTAATCATACATTGTCTATAAAATCAAGACAAGTTAACATACATTGGAGCGTTATTGCACTGCTGTGTCAGACAGTCAAAGACCTACAGTACACACAGTCGTCGCAGTGTAGAAGGATCAAGTATTGAATCTGCAAGTAACTGTTAAAAGCGTGTAGCATTCTTGCAAATGTTAAGCATTCCAGTTGAGATTGTCTCTTTAAGTTGCAGGTTGGTTGTGTTTTCCTCTGCTATCAAGCCATTGAAAGGAGCAACCTGTAGCTTGCATACATGTACAGTAGTAATAACACAACCCAAGGATAAAGGTTGATTCCGCACAAATGTTACTTTTCATGGCCACAATCAGTTTGAAAAGGAATTGCTAAAGTAGGCGAACTAAGATACTTTGTGCTATCAGTAGCAAGTTATCTGTACGCATTGCTTACATGATGACTTGGCTTCATGAGATGAGGAGGTGAGTTCATTAGAGTGCTGAGTTGGTACTTAAAGGATACCAGTACCCTGAACACACAGTTAATGGTAGTGCAGTGGTAGTAAACGACATGTGTAGAATATCTCGAAGAGGGTGTAAAAAGATGCAGATTAAGGCAGATCTATGCAAATGAGTGCAGACACTTTGCTGCAAGACTAAAAGACTGGCGATTACAGTTCGGACAGTGGCCAGATCTGCACACTCACAGTTGCCAGATGCTTGACCATAGTCAAGACAGTAATGAATAGGTTATATGAGGTGATTTTGTCGCTAGTAGATTCCCAAACCAAGAAGTTTTGGAAGTACAAGAAGTTAAGAAATCATGAGTTTAAGTAGGAATTTGCATTACATGATCATTTATTGACAGTATAAGGTATAGCCATAACTGTGTAACTGTAATTTGTGACATTTCTTGTGTCTTCTGTGAGTCCTCAAGAACACGGTAGTTCATTCTGCCATGTTAAAGGAGCTCATTGAGTTGATATCAATAAGTTTGTGATGAGTTTGAAAGGTAGAAACACATGTATGACAATACTTGTAATTAGCATAATTATAGTCAACTTTGACAGCCGTAGTTGCGCAAACTTTTTGATCCTGTCTTGTACTGATTGTGTGCGTGTGAATAAGCACTAATATGAAAAGTGTCTGGTCACAAATTTTCCAAAAACAAATTGAATCATTAATTACTCATACATTGATGTTCCTTTGTATATGAAACATTGCAGTCCTCTTATTTTGACCATTTGTCGTTAGTATGTTAAGGGAACGCGACAGGTTTTAAAAAATTTAGTGAATTACACGAAACATCTCAGTGAGCCTCTTTAAAAAATAAAAAAACGTTGTTGGCAACTGACTACATTGCCGTCTGTTAAAACTAGGTTCCTGTCTGCGACGTTTTATTACCCTGCTTGGTTGTTAGTGACTTACAACATGCAGCAGGTTAATACAGTACATCCATGTAGGGATACACTTCACAGCGCCCCATTTCGTTCTACCTACGGCAGACATCTCCTTGATAGCAGGGATCTAACGCTTGTTACTACTTAAAAGATGCTATAGTTACTATAAGTTGACCCATTTTACACACTTGGGCAACAGAGGGGCAACTAGATCTTGGTCAATGATTGTACAATCAAAGAGATGACCGTGGAAGCTTGAGGCAGGGAGTTAATAGCTACACATACTCGATCAACACTCTCAAAGTCAAAGGAACTTGAGGATCACAAGCTGACATTTTTCAAAGTGGCAATCAGTGTTGACTTTTCAGCTCTTTCCATGGGAAGTGTGTATCTCCTCAAAATCATTCAAGGACAGACATGCAACATTAATTTAAAGTTGTGGATGAGTGTTAATGCTTTGTCATGCAACAAATTTCACGTACAACGTGCTTGCTTGAACATTTGTATAAATAGTGCGGTATGTTTTGCATTGATGTTTGGTATACGCTGTGCCATGTAAGTGCACCATTAAAATGAACCTTCACAATTGCATTTACTCCATTTACCGATGTACTTGCTGGTTCTTCCAAATTATTCATGAGTTAATCAAGATACACAGCTAACTCTCACATGATATCATACAAAAGAACAAACCCTAAGCGTGATGGTATGACTCCATATCACCTCAAGTTCTATCATGCAGAAAGGGGTTTACTCGAGACATGATTTTAGCACATTATGGAGATTCTGCGTGGATTTAATAGGTGAGATGGAAAGTGCAAACGATGAGGATTGCCTCAGATTTGGTTCAACAATCAGCAGACAGTTACAGTGTACAGCACATGCCCATAGGTAATATATTGTACCATGAAACAACATGTGGATGAAGGTGGCAATTCATTTGGTTTCCATTCAGATGATTACTTGTGTAACTTGCCAAACAAAGTACAGTGGACAGAATTTTCCTCCGTTCTCCCCCAAGTATACGGGGAAAACGAATCCTTTTATCATGGAAAGGTCAATTTATTTGTATGGGTGCTCTTTCTAAGATAAGCAACCAACACCGATTACTTTACATTAGTCTTTCTAGATTTCGTCGACAACACAACGACTCGTCTTCCATGTCAGGTAAACTGGATTTTGGGAAGAGGATTTGAGGACTAAATTGAACTGCGGTTCTCAGTTTCATAGTGTTCCTGTCTTCAACTATTACACCCTACCACAGTAGTTATTGTCTTGTAACCTTTGACATGCATTGCCTCTAATATCTCAGATTGTAAAAATTAGTGTTAGAGCTGAGATCAAGCACAAAATGTTGTTTATCACAGCTTTTCCACCTTCTGGACACATGGCAGTTGAAGAAATATCAAACAACCATTATGTGTGTACTGCAGGCAGAGTTAGTGATTGACAGGTGTTGTGTGTTTTCAGGTCGTACCATAACTTCTCAGTTACCAGGATTTACTTTGATGATGGCAGCATTACATTGTGCCAAAATGTTTTCACTGCATAAGTAAATACTGTGCATGTGACCTTCAAATTAAGGCTGACTATTGTAGTTTCACTAGTGTTAATTGACTGAGCAGGAGAATGGATGTTGCCATGTGGGATTACAAGATTTTATTTTAAGGTAAACCAAGCCAAATTTACGGTACTCCTCCGGTTTCCCTTACCTCCACACAACAACATTGCACTTCCCTCTACTGTGTGTACTTGGAATGCTTTGTAGTTGTCTTTTGTTGCTGTTCTATCTGGATTCTGGATTTCTCAAATTTTTTCGTATACATGTTCACTTTCCCTCTCAAAGCATGTCCTTCTCGTCCTAGAATCCGATTGCCAATGAAGTAACTAGCATCAGTGTTTCTGATCCTGTGGTTAGTATCTATTTCTTTATATATGCAGTAAGTTTGATCTAAAGTGGTGCAAGATTGTACAGTGCAGACTTGCCAACTCTCACAGTTTCACAATGAGTCTCATGGTTCTGGGCATTGTCTGACAGTAATCTCACTGATGCAACCTGAGATGTCTTCTTACCCACGCCTTGACCAAGGTTGATACTTACCATCAGTAATTTAAGTTTTTCTTACATCGCAGATATATCGTTATCAGAAAAGAGACTAACTTAGCAAAAAAAGTCTTAATTATCTAACTTTTCATAATAATGTATGAGCATCCATGGCTTGCCAAGTTTGTAATTTGATTTTCATGTTTTCTTGGGAGAACCTAAAGGTTTGCCTCTTTTTTGAGGTTGACAATTCTGACAGTGGTTTGTGGAGACAAGTAAGTTTGTCACTCAGTAGCATCCAACAGGTAAATTGAGGAAATTTTAGATTCACATCAGGCGATTGTTCACTTTTGTTCGTGACACTGTGACAACCAGCTTCCTCGACATGGTCGACTTTTTTTCTTTTTTTGGCAATCAATATGTATATATATGACATTGAAAAATAGACATGAAAGCAGACAAAGATTAAAGAAGTCTTGATGTCTTCTTGTTGAGTGTGTCTCTTTCGCTTGGTTGCTAATTTGTACGTGTGTATGTGTGTGTGTGTGTTTTTTTTTAATAACCACTTTGCTACATGTGTTTAGAAGTTCTTTCATGCAACCTGTGTCTCGTTGAGGAAGTGACTCTGTACTCTCTGTAAAGAACCAGACCTGTTCCCAGCTGGTCTTGCGGTATCAGGAAGGAAGTTGTTTTCACTCACCTTTCACCAGACTCAACATATCGCGGTAGTAAAATGTAGTATTTCATGTATCAGCAAGATTATCCCTGCAGTATTGGAGAGAAAAGAAATTCACTGGGAAGTGTTCGCAGAACCTGCTGTATGCATTGGATCATTAGGCCTACGGTATATCACAGCATAATTTTTGCATCTCAGGTAAAATCATCAATTTGTACCTTCTGGAACCGTCTCTCATGCCCTCTCATGCCTTCTTTTGCCTTCTCAAGCCTTCGCATGCTTTCTCCATCTGATCTCTCCTCAACTGTCTCTCCATTCCTCCTTCAGAAAGTTTTCACACCAGCCTTGTAAGTCCCAACTCTCAGCACTAGCTCTTTGAAACTCCTCACGTGTCCCTTTCTCTCCCTCCCTTGTACTGTATCCATACATGTGGTCCCAACATGGAGTATGTTGACCAGTCACAGGTCACTGTTGGGATGACAACATTAATTTTACCAGATGACCCACCTTCAGGTAGTTTACCTTTTTGATATTGTCGCCTGCCGGCTGTGAGGTACAGTAACGTACAGTACATTCAGAAGTATGCTACACCCGCATTGCCACGAATGCTCCCCGCACCATGTGTGTATGATCCCTCTGGAAACTATAAGCGCCCTCTATGCCACTGTGGACTATTCCCTCTTCTCCTCTGTAACGCTTTAGTGTGACAATCAGGTTCTCTGTGAAAATTTATTAATTCACATCATAGACATATACTTACCCCTTGCCTAACTAGTGCATACATTTGACCCATTCTCAAATTGTCCTTGAAACTAATTCTAGCACCGCACACTCTGAGACCTAGGCCGCTTTCGTTTGCCAAAGTTCCCTGGAGTGCATCAATGTGCTATTTACGTTATTTCCTCGAATTTTTGGAGTTGTTATAAAAATGTAAAGAGAACAGACCCAATCTTTTAAGATTCCAACAATTGTGTGTGCTTAGTTCTTCACTCTTGAATTAACCTTTATATTTCTACAGTGCCCATGCTTCAATTTCCTCAGAGGGATGCTTTCTGCATTTTACTCTGATTCTTGAAACAGACAGAAATAACCCCAGGAATGAAAGTGTGACACTTTGTGACCAACATGTGACTGTAGCACACCATCATACTGGCTGAGGCAACCTTGCTGGATATTAATTTTTGTAGATCATGATTTTTAATGTACAGGAAAATTTGGTCCATAATTGACACATTTCCAGACTTAATTCTGCCTCGTTTCATGTTTATAATTCCTGCCTTGATTCATACTGAAGTTCCTGACTCAGTCAAGAATTCAGTGTTTTCAATATGGGTGTCATGTTAAGGGCTGAAGACTTTTTTTTAGTTTACATTTTGAAGGAATGTTCTCAGCTTAATGTTACAGTACACGTAGCTCCAAGCCAACCTAGGCAGGGCGGTTTGGATCGAGCTTTATTTCGTTCAGACTGTTCTGTTTTTTTCCCTTTTCTTTTAGGGCAATTTCGTACTGTAAGTTTGCATGCAAAGATGAAGAAACATTGACATTAATTCAATATGTTTATAGTGCAGAGCTTCTGTTATCAAAACTAAACGAATGGTACTGTAAGTGCAAGACCCCTTGAGGTACATGGGCACAGCATAAGGGTACAGCACACAGTGTGCAGTACTGTATGTTACTAGTACTCTTTGTTCTGTTCACAGAAGGGTTTGAACTTGTATATGGAGCTAGGATCTCTCATAAATGGTTGAACTTTCACACTCTCTGTATTCAGGATTTCAGGGAGGCCAGTGACAAATGATAAACAGCATGATTGACAGTTGTCAATTAAAAACTCAAAGATAAAAACAGGGTGGAAAGAAGAATGGGAACAGGGGTCAAGGGGGGATACTCCAGCAGATCCAGGGACCTAGGAGGTCCATCAATCATTGTTGGTATGGGTTGGGCTCTGTGAAAAGGCACTGCCAATGCAATATGTAGAATGTTAGCTCTGAAGAGGTTGATGGACGATATACTGATTGGAACTGATAGCATCAGAAGGACCTTTCTTTACACACTGCCTTGACGTGTGCAGTGACACTTTAGTGTCTAGATCTGTGGGAAAATTTCAACCAGTGACATGCACTGTAGTGGCCATTGTTGACTGTGTATGTAAGATTTGATCATGAGTCTATATTCCAATTGCTGAGCTGAAACTAGTTCTCAATTCATCCACGCAGAGTGACGGCATGAATACGCCATCAAAACTTGTCCATGTTGTAGACTCTTAGATTGCATATCCAACTGTAAAAAGATGAAGACCTTTGTTTTTGTTACAGGTCTGTGGTCTCTTCAAAGTTGGCATACTTGTCTGAGTTGAATGAGGAGTCATTACCAAGCTTCTGTGATATGATATATAGGCAAGTGGAAGAAACTATTAGGGAAAGGGGTTAGAAAGACATGTGTTTTTTTTTTTTTGGAGATGTCCAACAGAGCCCTGGAAGTGGATGTGGGGGGTGGAAACTGCTTTTCACAGTCTAATTGTCAACAATGCAAACCTAGACTCACTTAAGTAACCACAGATTATGCACCTTCCAAATGTTAATGTATTTCCATTGAAATGAAGACCAAGATAAAACTAGAACTGAGACCATTTCATCAAGAAATTAGGCCAACTAGCCGGTGATTGCACCATTTTCAGCTTAAAAAGATTACTGTTAAACTGTATAAAAGTACCATTTCAAGTTAAGTAGAATTCTTAAAGGGGGCAACATTGGGTCCAATATACCTTTTTAGAAATTATGTGTTTCAAAGTGACTAAAAAGGCAAGAAAAAAAAAGAAACTTGGAGTAAATTTCTAGCTCAAACTGTAAGTGAACAAATCCTCTTCATTTGCAGACATACATAATGACGTTGGTGACATCATTTAGCGGCAGTTTTCAATATACTGAAAAAGAAAAAAAAAGTTGAATAATTTGGGGAGAAATTATATGTGAAAAATCTATTATGTTTTTCTTTATAATGAAAAGTTATGTGAATTAACATGTGGAGAATATGTTGTTAAAATGCTGTAAATTCAAACGAAGCTCTCAGTTCATATTATATTGGTGACTATAAAGGAACCTAAAAGTTTACATGGACCAGAGATGCAATTACTATTGAAGGACATCAGAGCTGTTACAATATAGCATTCCCAGGACCCACTGTGATCACTTACTGGAAGCACTGTAGGGCTACTCTGATAAAAAACTTTTGTCACATTCAAACAGTTCTTCAATATTTGAGGGAGAGATAATGAAAAACTTTTCTTCCCGTTATGTAGGCCCATATGCTTGAGAACATCATGCCATGCGGCAGATCTCAAAACATGCATGCATGAGGCGGGAAGCATACAATTGAATGAACGTAGACTGCTGTACCTACACCATTTATCAATCTATCAGACCATGTTCGGTCACTTTCTCAAAAGCAAAGCATACATGATGGACCCTAGGAAGCAAAGGGGTGTAGGCCTACAGTACTCGATAATTTGTCACAACTTATTAATGACATGAAACTGACATAGTGTTTTGAAATATACTGTATAGAGTAATGAGAAGATCTTAACAGTTTTATAAATTCCGATGTCAGTTGTCTCTTTCCCTTTGTAAATTTGAATTGATTTCTGTTTTGTAAGAAAAAAAACTTTATATTTTGCAAAGCTAGGGTTTTGTACCTTGTATGTTGTAGCCGTGTCAATGTTTGTGTGGGAAGCTGTGTTCATTGCACGTGTAAACACACCTTGCAGTGTCCCTTGCTTTCTGCTGCAGCTACACTGTTCACACACTATACTTTTCTACTGTACTAAATCATCACGATATAGCATCATGCGAAAGCAAATGCTTTTCAAAGAGACGATGGATCACGAAGAAGATGCTAGGCAGTACGGTCATTTTGCTGGTTTGAAGTCGTGAGCAACTTCTTTCATCCCTGGTCTATTAATGAGAGGAAGATTTTGCTGGTTTGAAAAATTAGTTGGGACATTGTTGAAGTAGACCCACCATACTGCTCTTGAATATTGTTGCACATTGACTATCACACCAGGTGAAATAATCCTCATTGAGTTTTCAATGCATTACTGTGAAATAATGGTTTCAGCCAGTCATCCCTTGGTGTCATTAGCGGGGATGTAGCTGGAGAGATCTCAGTGTGGGACAGAAATGACCATGCATTCAAGTGAACCTCAACCATCAGCTTGTGTGTAGCCCACAAGGAAATATTTAGTCACAGAAGCCTCAAATGGCAGAAATTGACCCTTCCATGGACTTGTATAACTAGGTCGCCCAATGATCATGTGTCATCTTAGTATTTGCAAGTAATGTTATGTTATTTTAGTTCAATTTTGTTGCATTAAAATTCTGTTGAGACCTTTGGAAAAAAAAAAAAAAAATCCTTGCATTCAGATGGGTTTCATTTTAGTGTGAGCAAAAAGCTAGTGCAGGCTACATCCAACCCTCTCTGAACCACGGAGCTACTTGCCATGTGGTATACTCGCAGAGTTTCATCAGTTTGACAGACAGCAGGCAATTCTCGAATGAGCGTATGAGTGCAGTGTACCATCGTGCGATGTGCCCAGACTCTGTATTTTCTTGTGGTTGGCTTTAGTATCATAAATTTTCAGCTCAGCTGCCAGGAAGTTGCACTGTGCGCTGCAGCTGACCATAGCAGTGCTGATCACTGAAGCATTGTCTTGATTGTATCCTGTACTTTTGCATATCAAATTAATCATTTAAAGTTTTATGAAGTCGATTATTCTAGTCCTCAAGGTCGTCTCCTGCATGACTTGAAAAGCAATTTGGTTCCGCAGTTACAGAGAAGTACACTTACATCGTCAGGTCTGGGAATCTTGGTATTGAATTTAAGGCCAGTAATGAATATTACTGTGACTTTGAAACCATCCCTCTTAATTTGACCTCTTTGGGTTTCCAGTTAATATTGTTGTTATTTGTCATTAACCTGTAATCACCTACACTGCCTAACCAGACGATGATGTAATAAGAGTAATTAAAAATTTTTTTGTCTGCTGCAAATTAAGAGTTGTGATCAGTTAAACTTTATTCAACATGCTAATAAAA
Organism: Stichopus chloronotus; assembly: GCA_021234535.1. NCBI lineage: Eukaryota > Metazoa > Echinodermata > Holothuroidea > Aspidochirotida > Stichopodidae > Stichopus > Stichopus chloronotus. Next base: position 25,778,056 of record CM037832.1, on the reverse strand, counting down.
TTTATTAGTCTACAATAGTCTCTGCAGTATCACAAGCTAACTCAATCTGGAATTTCATATGATGAAGATTTTTGCAGCTAGTTCGTCTTCTTTGTTTCTTGTCAAATAGCAACTTAATCATCAAATAGCAGCTTAATCATATCTGAGGCAGAAAAAAAAATACCTGATACAAAAGAAAAAGTTAAGTTGCTAGGGAGCAGAAAAAAGATTTGAAGAAACAGTTTACATTATTCAACTTGATAAATTGCTTGAAAGGGACATCCATTCTCAGGGTAACTCTGTGTTTGAAGAGGGAATAATTTATCTGGTATCATGTGACACATGTGACAGGGAAACAGCTCCAAGAAAGAATTATTTATATGCATAACAAGGAAATTAATAATGCAGCACTCAGAAGACCGTTGCCTATGTTACTTCGGTATTGTCACCGGAAAAAAAAAAAAAAAACTTTTGACGGTTGGAAATTGCTCGGAAGCTCTAAATTGTCAAGAAGCACATTAAGATTGATCTTGCATTACTGCTTCCCCGCTTAATGCTTCTTAAACGTGAGAAATAACAGTTGTGGCATCTAGACTTTTCCATGTTCATGCAATGCTTTTTATTGCAAGATTACATTAGTGTGAGGACTGTTTCAAGTGTTCCAGGGAGCTCAGAAGGTATCGCCTTTCACCGCATGGCATATGAACGTTATTTGCAGCCAGCAAGTTTCTGTGCCACTGCCATTAGCAGTGAATGTTTTGGGAAGTGTTGTGTGTTGCTGTCCTAAACCTTGTGTTTAATGGTCAAGCAAACAACAGTGCATTGTTAGTCAGAGGTAGAGATCAAGAACATTTTTTTTTTAGTCCATTATTTCCACTGAGGTAGCGAGGAGTTACATACCTGGCAGTTGACATGAAGTGCCTGTTGCTACTGAATTGGTTCCAAACATGCACATCACTTTTCAGTACCGTACAAGTATTACGTTGCAGGGTCTCACATTGTCCACATTTTTGGTTTTGATGAAAATTGTAACCTTTGTAATAATGTCGTGGTGTATGTGTGTGTGTGTATGGGTGTTTGTGATGCCTACCTTGTAAACACACTAACTCAAGAAGGGCATTAGCTTGGACTTACCTGATATTTACAGTAGTACATGGGTGTACGGCATAGAGTACAAGAACCCTATAGTTTTTGGTGGAGGTCAGTGGTCCTTTAGGGTCAGCAGGGGTGAAAATGTTTTAAACATGATATCTCAAGAGGGAAAGCTTAGATGGATCTCATATTTCATATGAAGGTGTACCACATTCAGTGCAAGATTGCTATCAATTTTGGTGGTGGTCAAAGGTCATTTGAGGTCAACAGAGGTCAAATTGTGAAAATGTTTTAAAAACGATATCTCAAGAGGGAAAGCTTGGACAGCTCTCATATGTCATACGTAGATGTAACACCTTCAGTTCAAGATTGCTATCGATTTTGATGGTGGTGAAAGGTCACTTGGGGTCAACAGGGGTCAGAATGTAAAACCCTTGGGAAAGTGAACTCTGTATCTCAAGAAGGGAAGCTTGGACAAATCTCATATTTAGTATGTAGATTAAGTTCAAGAATGCCATTGTCTTTAGTTAAGTTTAAAGGTCATTTGAGGTCAACAAGGGAAATTCTTGTTGAATCGTACCTCAAGATGGGAAACTCAGACAGATGTCATATTTAGGATGTAGTTGTATGTCATTGAGTACAAACGCCAATTGTTTTTAGTGTTCTCAAAGGTCATTTGATGTCAACAAAGGTCAAATTTCGAAAATCCTGTAAACATGGTAAGTGTCGAGATTGAGAAGCCTAGTTACACAGATCTCATATTTCATATGAAACATAGGTAGTTTTGCTACACATCCTAGAATGCAATGTCAGATTCAGAAATTGTATAATAATGATTAAAGCCATAATGTGTTTGTGCAGTCTTGTTTACTGTTCTCAAGTGTGTTTCTAGAAAGTTGCCAAAAAGTTGCAAACTTTCTACTAGTAGTAAACCTTTTACTCGTAACATGGCACTACTGTACCCAACCAAGTTTTGTGCTTGGCAATCATTGAAGTAGCTGGCTTGTTGAGAACATAATTAGCTAACACCATTCAAATGATGCACTTCTAGTGTTAATGTAGCTATTCTGGTTTGTGTTGTATTGCTATTGTTGTGAAATTACGGTTTATATACATGGACAAAATGTGTTCCTACTGGATTTGTAACTTTTGTAGCAAACTTTCATTCCCATTTTTGCTCTGTGATTTACAGAAACTTTGCTTTTAGGTATGCTGACTGTAAATTTAATTTCAGGCAATTTAATTTACGCCGAACCAGGATTGGCTTTATGTTACCAGAACTGACATTAACAATAACAAAATTTTTGTTGACTTTTTATAAGAATGTCATTTGTCATTACCTGTCTCATTACAACAACTGCACTATTAACGTCTACCCTGCTTACAGTACCGTCAACCACTATTTACATCCTCATGCTTAATACTGTACTAGAATGCAGAAATTTCAGTAACCATATGACTACATCACTCTCAGAAAATTATGGTACCATGTTGGGCCTGACGGGTTTTCTGTCCATTTGTCCATCAGTTTTGCAAGCATTCGTGGAAGCTTTAATGGTTCAGCTTGTCATATCCCCTAGGTTCGCTTTTAATATTGCTTGATGGAAAAGCAAATCATCATTTCAGAGTAGTGGCAAAACCTCTTGCAGACCAAAATTCCCTGCAGGAGATGTTTTTAGACATTGTTTCAGTATGGTGAGCATTTCCCATTATGTTTCAGGTATTTTCCTGCTATGGTACTGTACAATACATACCACCCCATCCATGTGGAAAGTAAGGGTTTAAAAACTCAGCAGACAAACTACCAGCTGTCTTTTTTTTGTCCCTCACTCAAGAGTTGTGCAATGTGTCTCTGCATCAATACCCTCAGGCAAAGCATTGACCTTGAGGTTACTTCAGTTATTACATCACAGCTCAGGGAAAGGGCAGAATTGGGAATATCTTTGTAAGGAAGAGATATTAATGTAGGCATATGGGTGTCCTTTAATGTGAATGATGGATTGGGGAAAAAACTGCATGCAGACTAGAGCAAGTGAAGTATACAGACCTGAGGCCATCAGATGTACAGAAAATTCAAGACTGGATGTGGTGCTATGTTACTGTACATACTGAGCCCCTCTAGTCACTGGGTGATGTAATTCAGCCATGTTATTCTCCAGCTTTGTTCTTGAAGTAGCAGCATGGCAGTTAAGAGAAAGGCTTTGTACAGTGATCAGTGCATCAGTGGCAGTGCGAGGGGGGAGGGGGGATTGGGGAAGGGGGCCACTGGCTCTCTAGCAGCAGTTACTTTGGTAGGTGCCATCAAAGTGAAAGGGCACCTGCATAGCCCAGGAAGACAATTGAAGCCGGCAGTCAGATGTATTTGCATTTCCTGGTACGATCTGCATCAACTGGTGGTGGCGCTACACTTAGATAGTCTTCCAACAATTTTAGCTTAATGGGTGTTACTTGAGCATTACTCCCTCATCCATTCCCCCCCCCTCCCACCATCCAAGGCAGATGCACTCGTGCTGCCACTGCTTTAAATCTTCCTCCAAGTGACCCAAAATGTTCATCCTGAGTAGTTTATAAGTGGAAGCTGACTAAACAGTACAACTATTGAATTTTTACCAAAAGAAAAACATGTCCTTTTATTGGACAGCAAGACAGGTTACAGTAAATTTAAATTTTCCCAAAAGATTTTGTGATACAGAATATCATTTTGGAATAGTGGCTGTATGAATCATGAAAAATTAAAAAAAAAAGCCACAAATTCCATGGAATAGTAACGATTTTACAGGCAAATCCCTGTCTCATACCTGCATCATGAATAGACATTGGCTAAGTATGCAAATTCAGACGTCAAGAAAGGGACTTGCGTGAGACAATATATGTCTTATGTTATGCTTTGTTTACTTAACCTTTGTATCAAGGGCAATTGAGAATTTTATGGCTTTTGTTTGGAACCATGTATTTTCTTCCTTACAAAGATTGATAACACTAACAGTAACAATGTTAAACCCATTTATTAAGAGATAATAGGTCTAACAAAAGAAATACAGTCTGTGTAACAGTCCACATTATCATACAGTATTTGCATTTCCATCAGCCTACTCAAAGACAGCAGTAGGAACACAATTCCAACGGATTTTCATTCAAGGTTTCAATCTGCAACTTTTGGATATAGCCTGCTCTCTCTAGATGCATATCACATGCAAGAAAGAGGGCATTCCACATTCACCAATATACCATACAAACAAAATAGGTTCAGTCCTTGTTAAACCATTGAGTCTAATCAATAGACATCTACAAATGCCTCATCTCATCAAAACATGTCTAAGATGAGTTACAGAAAATGCATTATTTGAATTTTTGGAAGTGTTGGTGAACAAACTACTTTTGAGCAACAAGTTACTAAATTGCTAACTCTTAGAAACTTATTTCTTGAGAAGAAAGCCACTGTCCTTCTTTATTTTCAATAATCTTTCATTCTGTGTTCATAAATGTTGGTCTTAAAAGTATGATTTTTTGGGGGGGGGGGGGTAAAACAAACACCTTTATCCCAAGTTATCCCAACATATGTACAATCATGCAAGGTTACACCATACATGTTTCCTGTATTTTAACAGATATTTCGAGGCTGGTCAAGTCATGGCTTTTAAAATCTTTATGGTGTTAGATTGCAATGTTGCAGTCTACTTCTGATATAGCCGCACATGACTACATCGTATCAGAAATTCATTATCAGTGGAAAAGTTTGAATGCATGGACCAAAAAAACAAAAAAAAAAGGCAAGTTTTATTTATAAAGCACTCTCACTGATGTTGTTAATTCAAATTGCCAGCTGGTTTCACATTTCAATAGCTTTTGACCTTTGACCTGCTGCTTTCAGTAGACCTATGTATCTGTCATGTGACTGAATTGGATGAACGTCGTGAAGTTTGTCAAGACCTCCTACACTCCTAGCGTACGGGATGGCAGATTATGGAAAGGAGGCATTTAGTCCGGTATTAGAGCAGATGGTGCCGGAGGCGATGTGTACGGTACCAACATTCTTGGCATTGTATTTGGGAGTGCAGTTGTTGTGGTGAGACAAGAAAGAGAGGTCATTTGTAAATAACTAAACCAAGAAGTTTTGGGAATTTAGCTCTTTCTGTTTGTTACCGATGAATGGAGTAGAGATTTTGTCAGAACTACATTTAGATCCTCCATAAAACCTACTGCATTAAAGATAAAATTTAGTAAGTTTATACATGATAGATAGCACTGGAAATTGTACCATCGTCGAGCTAAATTCATAAATTTATTTTTGAGTACTGTATTTTTCTAAGTAATAATTTTCATGACACCAACAGTACTTTATGTGGCCATTGAAAGTCAGTCCTCGTATTTATATTACTACATCCCTCTAGACTTGATGAACCTATTTCTTCCTCCTTCAAGTCACATTAACCTTTCAAAACATAGGGCAAAAATTTCCCCAATCGTTGCATCTCTGTCATTTCAAGACCACACTTTCCTCACCTAGCAGAACTGAGAAGTATGTGGATCAATGATCAATCATTAGTCACCTTTTTTGGCTTGTTTTTCGAAGAAACTCCTGTAGAGTAATTAATTGGAGCAGATTGCAGTCAATAATTTATCCATAATCATAAAGCAGACTGCTATGCTCACACCTAACCAAAATGAAATCCCCAATCAAAGTGCTACACGATTTATGCAACATTTGGCTGCGAACATTTGCACAATCTGTAGACAGGATGAACTCTCTTCCCTAATAAATATAATGAGTTCTGCCAAAATATATGCACCTCCTCAATGACTACATCAGTGAATTGCGATAAATTATACCTCGGTTAGATCCTGCAGTGTTATGATTATTTTGGTTTAATAAAGAAGCACAAAATCTTCCTTTTATTCTATTTGATCAAGCCTTCACAGAGAAATAGTATTTATTGTACAGTAAATTTGCCTGCTACTGTACATGTTACATGCAGTCTCTGGGTGAGGTATATTTTCCAACCAAGGAGTCGTTCATAGCTGAAGGCAGAAAACCGCCGCAATGGCAGCAGCGGTAACAGAACGAAGGCTGCAGCTGATGAAGATGATAGCAGGGTAAAAAGGACAGCACAAGTGCTCTGAACTCAGATTTTGCAGCCGCCGTGAACTCTTTGATGTACTTTCATCTGCATGTATCGAAAGAAAAAAGGAAAAGTAGATGCTGGGTCAGCGATGGTAGACATGCATATTTGAACACCATATTCTGTTGCTTATCTTTTGGGAGGGAAAAAGAGCATCATCATCAAGTTAACAAAAATCAATCAAGTGTTGGAACTTTGGTAAAAAGTTCAGCCATTTGAAGCTGAATTGATTGGTTTTTCATAAGGTAGCAAGTCTGGGTGTGTTTGTTGGTGGGAACTTGTGCTAATAGATCTCCCATGTATCTGTTGGTCTTCTCTGTGTCTATTCGCTGTGTGCACGGCTGACTTTATAGTTGTAACCATCTCTTGTTTGGGTTTTTGTTGGCACTATTGGCGTTTTTCATGTATTTATTTATTTAATTATTTTTTGTTTGTTTATTTATTGGTCGGTTTGGCTGTGGGGCTTGTTTGGGATATAAATATAAAATATAAATATGTAATATATTGGGATATATATATAAAAAGATGGTTTCTATCATGCCCACATGCAGTACCTCATCTACACTGATCTTCACTTTTTCTTGTCTAACCTGAATATTACCGGTATAATATTTGCAATGTGCCTTTGGTTAGAATACTTCCATTCCAGTGCTTGATACCTAGTTCTTTCTTCTGAATTTGCACATTCTGAAGGAAAAGTTATGTTTTAAACTTTGTGTGAAATTTGCTCTCAGTCAATCAGCCAGTCAGCTAACTAGTGTTTTAGTGGTCAATTAACTGTATTTGCTCTTAAATACATTTCTACATCTAGTCTCTAGAGTACAGCTGGGTGTGATGTTGAAGAAAGGAAGACAAAAGGATCACATGCAGAACTGGTTCTCTTCAAGACCAAGCATAGGGCTAGCAGAAGCAACTAAGTCTCTGTCGGCCAGCAGTCTCAGTAGCGTCTCCTGATCTGTGTTTATATATTGTCCTTCTCCATCCCAGCTGAGGAGGTTCTGTCAATTGTAAGTGCCAGCTGGAAGCTTCTTGGCAATGTCTATGGTACTGCAGTTGAACCACATAACTCCACGTACTTTATCTCTGGTCATGGTGCCAGCAGTTTCTTCTCCATCGACAGTTTGGTTTCTTCCTGACTTCATTTACCATGTTACTTTGGTTGTCACTTGGTAAAAAGATTCTGTTGCAATTTATTGTGTGTATTTACAATTGATGGCTACAACCTCAGAACTTTAACAGTTTTTGACAGCCTGCAAATATGGACGTGACCAAACATTATTAAGTAATGCTAAAGTCTATGGGGGCAGACACACTAATTCAATGATTCCTCCCTACCATTTCAAAGTTGGTGGGGGACCAACCAAAGTTAAACAGTGTGTTATCTTATATGTTGCCTTTGCTTGTTAAGGTTTGGTCACGGCCATTTATTTTTTGGCTTTCACAAAATTTAAACATTGTAATCTTCTTTTCTGGAAGTACCCCCTCACTTATTATGGTAAAATTCCCCTTCCACAAGTTTTCCAAAACCAAGCATGGAGAAAAAATCAGATGGAATCATATATGTTTTTTCAAATCCATTGCATTTTTCGGCTTTCGGATAGATGACATACAGTAGCCATGTAGGAACTGGGATTGTAGTGGCATACTTAGTGCCTCTTTGGCAGCCGCCCCTATTTTTGCTGCCACCCCAAAGAGCCTGCTGGCGATGGTCAAACATTCCTTTCACAGAGTCCAAAACTTGATGAACTTAATATTGATTGATAGCCATTGGTCAATTGGCTGCTTTACACATGGTACCACAGAGTACAGTGTGTCCAGTAGTCCAGTTACTGTACATGTTTGTTTACGGTCGATCTACACAGCTAGGTGCGACGGTAGCAGTGTTTCCTTTTGAATTAAAAGCCCTGCTTCAGCCAATCGCCTTAGAGCTTGGAATTCACAGTACATACTCCCTCACATCATATAACCTATGCATTACCTTATTGACTGTGGTCCATCTGGCAATTGTGTGTGTGTGTATTTGGCCACCGTCCTTCTGTAATTGCCAGCCGTTTGGTTTAGCATCGGAAGTTTTTTGCACTCATTTGCATCCATCCTAGTCTGCTTCTTTTCACATCCTTTTGGTTTTTGGGGAAACTGAGGGTTGCATATGATATTTTTTTAACTGAAAGGAATTTGCTGCCAAAGCCGACAAACATTAGCTTTTAGGGAATAGCTGAACGAAAAAATGCGTTCGCTTTGCGGGTAAAAAGTACAGCAGACGTCTTGATGCAACCATCTCCAATTCCAGATGATGAAGATTGTAAGAATTTTAGGAGATGTTTCATATCAGTGGAACATTTTCTCACCATTGCTGACCATTAAGGTCCAGCCTCTTCTCCAGGGGATCAATACCCCACCTCCAGATCTGCCCCATAATTACGGACATTGTCACTTGGAGCCTTTGCCATAGTACAGTCAAAGCTGCTGCTATTTGCCTCTAAGTGCAGCACACTAAAGTGCTAAAAGTTTTGAACAGTAAATCAAACTCAGGTGCTCCAAATGCAGCACATGAATATTCTTTAAAAATTTGCAATCAGACCTGAATTTTTTTTTTTCTCCTTTTAACCATTGGTGTGTACAGTACTGTAGGTGCAGTAAGAATTGATGTCAGTTGGGTCAGCCAGGACTTTTTTATAAGTTTCAGAAAGCTTAATTTTGTAAGCAGTATTCCAGACCTGTTGTTGCAGCTGGCCATTAGATTTATCACCTAAACCTCACTTTAGTGAAAACATGGCAGGCATTCTTTCTGTTTTCAATTGCAAAGTAAATACATGTACCACATTCTTGTGTAAATTGTGTGTATATACACTGTATACATGTGGTCTTGTCATTCTGGATGAAATATTTCCTGCATTAGTTTCAGGTGATGGTGACCCAGTTTTTCTCATTTCCTACTTTAAATTAATATCTTTCTAGTCCTCTCTGGTTTAGTCAGAATTAATGTCACTTCTGACTTCCTGCACATGTCTCACCACAACTCACACACAATAGGCCATAATGGCCTTCTTTCATCCTGTTGTTGGTATTTCTCATAGGGAGAGTTTCTAATAATACTCTAACGAACTCACGTCGTTTTCTCGTATGGGATGATTGCATGTGTGTGTGTTTGTACATGTACACTCATTGTCACCAGTCAAACTTTTCGTCTGTTCATTTGAACGGAGTATGTCTTTTGAGGACGCAAGCACTGTTTCCAACCAAGGAAATCATCCTGTGCCCACCTGATCTAAATGTTACTTAACCAAAGATATCGTACATTTGGCTGAAATTGTAGGGGAATCTCCATGTTGTCATCATAGTAAGTATTCTCCAAAGCTTTAAACTTTCTTTTGAATAATAATTGTTATCTGTTAATGGCATTAAATCCTTATCTGGAACCATTTATGGCATTGAAGTCTTTGCATTTTGGATGTAGCAAGGATCTGTCTCCAGGAGGACGATAAGGACTCGGCCGCATGCACAGGAGGACCAGCCAGAGATGTGAACAAAAGTTACGGTTTAATACACCTACCGTGAATCACGTCCGTCCGCACGTCGGAGCAAGTACTATATTGTTGATCCATCTTGCTTGTGATCATAGTGTGAGGGTGGGGCTGATTCATCAACAGGATTCTTGCTGGTGATTGATCAAGTACATGTACACAAATTTGAACAAATTGAGATTTGGATCATTAAGCTCAACGCCGACAGTCACTGTGTGTCATATGGTAAAAAAAAAAAAATGCGCACAGTATGCTGTCATCGTGTGGTAGTGTAAAGATTTTACCATTTATGACAGATAAGTACAGTATGTGGTAGGTAGGACTAGCAGTAATGCAAAACCACTGTTGCAGGCAGAACAGAGCGGAGTTTTTGGCATTTTCATGAAGCTCATGCTTATGTAAGTAAACTCACTTCTCCATGAATCCTTCTTATGCAAAACCAGACTTGTGAAATTTTGGACTTGCCCAATCTTGAACTTGCCATTGGCTCAAATACTCAGACATGCATACCCCTTATAGTGCCTTGATAAATGAATATATCAACATTACTGTAAGTTTTAGATATGTATTTTAAGTAAATTCTGGCTGTTTGTCTATTTGTCTGTCATTGATTTAGTACATAGTTTACACATGCATATCAGTGCAGTCACATTAAGCACATTGAAATGTTACAGTACTTTGTTCAGTGGAGTACTTAACATGAATTACCAGAACATGGGAAGTCCCCCATGAACAACCAAATCAGGTTTATTACAGGTTTGGTGTATATAGTTTCCCAACCAGCTGATGTTTCAGGTATGTCTGCTATTTTTTGCTGGCACTTTAGTGCAAGGGATGACTGCCAGATCTGTGCGAAAATTCTGCTCTTTGCTCACAATGTGCAAAAGGTACGCATGAAAATGATGTTCATGTGGAATTGACTGATGTATGTTACAGATTGATACCTCATATCTGAACTCATCCAATCCGCGTCAACTCGATTAAATTTGTGGGTCTGCTTGACTTCACACTTACTTGTCTCATCGTAACAGGTGCACTTCCATCTACTGTGCCAGTCGGAGTGCTGGTAACCTCTCACACCGCCTCTACCATCGTCCGGTCTGTTACTGGACTAGGCGGCTCCTCCTCAGTCTGTCATCCTAGATGTGACAAATTTCTTCGGATATCATTCCTTTGCAACTTCATCTGGTATTCCTTGTAGCCAGTTCTTAAGACAATGAATGTCTTTTACTGCACTCTAAGGTCGAGCCGTGTAGCAAAAATTCGGAACTGGGTACCCATTCCCTTTACCCAGTCGGGTAACAGGTACCTGAAAAGAGACAAACAGTATTAAACTCTGAATTCAGTGACACAAAAATGATGCTTTATACTGTACTGCACATAGTCTATTTAGGCCTAAACACAAAGTGTGATCACAACCCTCAACAAAGCCATCTTCCTACAAATTCAAACTTTGAATCTAAATATTAAGAGCCATAAGGATTGATAAACAAGAAATTAGCAATTCAAACATTTTGTTTTTTAAATAACACATACTCTGTCACTTTATTGGCTGTTCCCTCTCAGATCCAATGAAATACACAACAGCTGATGTGCTCCATGCTATTTGCTACAATGTATCACACCACATTAGGATGTGATTGTTGTAATTTTTCCCAAGGCTCCACACTATCCTTTCTATTCTTTTCTACGAGGCACTTACAGTACATACACTGTATTAGCTACAAAAATATGTGAACGATAGTATTTGTGACGTTTTGTGGAGAATTTAAATTTTAAGGTAGTAGTAAAATGCTGTTCATACTCAGCCACACTATTCACTACATTGTTTACAGCAAAGATCCTATAGCACCAATCATTTTCAGCGATGTAGAATCTTTGTATACTGTAGCTCACACTGAATTTCACAGAATATAAGCTGTTTGATCCCAGAAAGTCACAGAATTTGAAAAGGCCAACACCGAATTTCACCAACACAGAATTTCCCAACACCAAATTTTTTTTAGCAAAATCTGTTGCACTGTTTGTTCTACCAATTTGATTCAAACACTGCCATAATATACAGCTGATGTAGTATTCCTGTTTAATGTGTAGATCTATTGTCATACTTACTGTATGCCATTCAGAGATCAGAAGGAAAATAAATTGCTGTTACTCATGAAACATGTATGTACTGTACAGTAGTTGGGAATCCACTTGTTAGTTTGGGTATGGGAAACCCCATTCAGCCCTACTTCACCTCATACTTACCTGTCTCAGCATAACATGTACACTCCCATCTATCATACTAAGAGTGCTGGTGCCTTTGGCACCCTCCTTCTTAATACTGAACCAGCGCCTCCTTCCCATTTTGCCTTCCTATATGCTAGGATTGTCCAAGTCTCGTACTCTATGGACGTCTCTAAAGTAGATGAAGGTCAAAGCTGGAATATGAGTTGAAAATTTGTCATATTTTGCTACTGAAAGTCAAATATGTTATATCCACTACCAAAAAAAACATTATGCTCCATTTTTCACTCATGAATATTCATAACCCTTCCCATTGGTCTGTTTGATTTCAAGAAACAGCGATTGACGACTAGGCTTTCTTGGAGAGTTTGAATTTTGTAGGGCCAACAAAGATGTCCAGACAGTTTTCATATTCAAATATCTGGAAGATGAATGCATACTGTAGATCTCCTTCTGATTTTGCAACAGGTGATTGTTTCCCCGACATTTGCCTCCCTGAAACACTGACGGAGAACAAAGGCATATAGATGATGACCAGACAATTACCAGTACAACTCCTATTCCAACTTCAAAACTTGAAAGGAAAAATGTGATTTTGCCTCTCCATTTGGAATTGATTCAAGCAAAAATGTTTTTTATTTTACAATTCTTGACAAAAATGAAAGTAAAACATTAAAATCAATGTGACAAGTAGTTGCTTGAGAGAGAATCTGCTGCAAGAAAAAAAAAAAAAAGGAAAAAAAAACTGCTTCTTTTATCATTAGGCCTACATATAGAAAGGGTAGCCATAGCAGCTAGGATTGTCTGTGTCATGAGCGGTGATTAATCCATATTTCATCTGTAGAAATTAAAAGCATTTGTTCCTCTGTTTCCTGTCAGAGCTGGAAGCCATGAAGATCTGTGAATAGAAGCAGCTCTCTGATCAAGGAGGCGCTTAGATTCAGAATTTTCCTTCATGAAGAAAGAAGCTGAGAGAGAGAACAGTGAGGGAGAGAGCTCGGCAGAGAGTTTGGTTCCTTTCACGTATTAATGTAATGTTCTACAGTTGCGTTGCCTACTACAGTGACTGGCTGGCGGTCTGGTTTGCAATAGTTAGCAGGGCATTGACATCTCTTGCCTGTGATTTATGTCTCTCTGAAGTGAAAGAGAACCTTGTTTGTTTGAGTTTTTAATTTGCCAGCATTGCAGCCTGTACCAAGGAATTGCCTTTGCGCCATGTTACAGTAAAGCGCTGAAAACATAAACTGTTTTTTTTTTTCTTGAATGACTGAAACATCGTAGTTATTGAATAACTGTACTTGACCGCATTTGACCGAGGAAGTTTTGACTGGGAGTGTCAGTTTCTACTTAAGGGGAGTTAACATTATGAACATCAAGTAGTGTTTGAGTGTAGTAAAAAACCATGTAAGGTGCTTTGAAGTGTCCAACCATATAGAGTGTTTTTACTTACACATGGTCATGTGCAGCTTGCTTAGACAAACAGAGATACACTTATCTTTAGAGTCATTTCAAACTTCTCCTGTTTGCAAGTTGATATTTTCATTCTAATTTTTTACTTTTTGCCAAGAGAAATGTGAAGCAACTTAGGTCTCGGTCTCTCTGGAAAGGAAATGTTCCATCCGAAAGTAACAAAAATCTTAAAATTTATAGCCCTTCAGAATATGAAGAGCAAATATTTGCTGAATATTAATTATTCCATATTTTTGAAGTCCCCCCCAGAACATATATTATAACCAACGGGAGTGTGGACCGTAGCACCTATTTAATCAAAATGAATATTTATTATTTACTTTGCTTACTCACTCACCTATCTCCATGTAACCATTGCAATAATGACTTTTAACCTTTGCCACTCTCCTAGCACCTCCCCAGTTAACCTCTTATTTGAAATGGAACCTCTTCAAATTACTACGCTAAAGCAATACACAACTTTCACTACCTTGAGTATCTCATTTGACCTTTTGACAACATTTTGATCAATGTTTCTTTTAGCTAAGAACTATAAATTCACAGCACAAACTCCCTCACCTCATATAACCTATACATTACCATACTGACCATGGTCTAGCATCTGGCAATTTTGTGTGTGTGTATCTGGTCTCCACCCTTGCATAGCTTATATGATGTGAGTACGTCGCTACGGAATTCCAGAAGTAGGGAGTTTTGTCGAATGGAAGACAAATACCACATCAGAATAAGTGAAACTCTATGGCTCTGCTGCACTTCCATCTACCCTGCTATGTGTGCCGATGAGCTTTTTAAAAACCGCCTACTCTAAATTATGCCACATGACTTAAACAGGACAAGCTCCCCTCTCCCTTCTCATTCTGCCATCTCATAGGTGTTGAGAGTGGTGTCATTCTGACAAACTGGACATTGCTGAAAAGGCAAAAGTGTACCTCATGGTGCCAATTTATATAGTTCTCACAGAATGATTTTGTAATCAGATTTGATACTGTTCCAGGATAGATTGAATTGAGCTTTTTTAGTGTGCCTTTGTCACCAGACCGTTAAACATTCAATACTGTCTAACACAGGAGTCAAGGAATAAACAGGGGGGGTGGGGGGTATGGTGTTGGGGTAACAAAAACAAAGTGAGCTTCTTTGGAATACAGTTTTCTCTCAACGCAAGGTATTTTCAACTTTTCCAAGTCTTTAATACCAAAGTCATCATTTAATTCCATTTGCTAATGGATTTGTTGCACAGGAAGCTAAATGGTTAAAGAAATGTAAAACTGACATTTTAGAAATGTCACGGGGTGCATTTTTCCTTGCCTTGGACTTGTGAGGGCAGAGGCTGCTGTAAAACTCAAGGCAGCCGTCACTTCCTCAGAGCCGATTTGCTCCGTCTGTCACGTCTTTTGTGGAATTCTGCAAGAAATGCGGGCGAGCTGAAAGGAGAATTTGTGAAAGCTGAAGATGGCTGACATTTTAATTTGGAAATCAGAGGATGGATGGTGAATTTATTGTCATTTTGTCTTGAAAATAGTGTGTCAATTCTGATAGAGTATATTGAGTTGATATCGGCAAATCTAAAGTAGCAATCTGCTGATTTGGTGAATTCTAAAGGTAATTTGCAGTCATGTGTCTCTTAAATGCCTGGATGCAACTCATCGGAGAGAAGGTTATTTATCGGGCCCCTCGTCAGGTAGATCTGTGAAAAATTACATTAGCACGAATTTGAACAGGAGTTCTGTTTAGGAGCATCTGTTCAGTGATTGCCTTGTGATGAAACAGTTCGGATTTGTTGGCTTGTGTGCAGCGATTGATGGTTTTTCGTTGGCTCGTTTTGGGTGGAAAGCTTGCAGTTTTATTTAGTGAGAGTTAGCTTTTAATTTGATGGCCTTGACGATGCTGGCAAATCTGCCAAACACTGCTATTTTAAAGCCAGACAAAAAGTATACCCCATCGCGAGGACTTTGTAAATTCATCGTGGCATCGTTCGTCAGGGTGGATTTGAAGTCTTCCTGTCAGTCCCACAGGACTGATCGCAGGGTATGTAAAACTTTGTATAGATGACCACTGCAGGGAGCCAGCCTCCATACCACGCCTGACTGAGACAGCTAGTATCGAAATAATTGGATGAAAATAATCTAAGATAAAACTGAGCACTGTTAATTCGTCTGATTGCATACACGTGCTGATGCGGAAAGAAAGTTGTGATGATTAATCTTGAAGTACCATCACCATCAGCTCAAACTAGGGTACTTGTAAATGTCGTCCAAAATTATAGCAATCGTTATTTTTTTAAATTAAGGTTTATTGAAAAGTTCATTTGTGTAATAAGCACTAATTAAGTCAATTGAGCTTGTTAATATTGTTAACATCCAATTGATCTATGTGGTATTGTTTCTGTTTTCACCGCACTATGCACTGTTACCTGCAGGAGGCATCTCGTACTACGAGAGTGAATATCTTCGATAAGTCCAACTTCATCTTGTCGTTTCACTATTCCTGTACTCTGTACTTCAAAGATTTACAAGTGCGTCAAGTGTGACTGGTTTGAACATTTCGAAATTTAGTTCCTATACCTGTTACTCTATGGGCAGCCAGTATATGATAGTTGAGGCACTTTCTTAGTGCACTTTCTTAATGGCATTTCACAAAATCACAACATGTTACCACAGAGAGGTTTCATAAGCATACTCATAGAAATTGTTAAATTTTCACCCCACATTTCAAGGAATGTTAATACTACTGACCATCACCGGAGAAGATGAAAGCGAATGAAATGTTGAATTTAGTCATAGTGCAGTATCTTTTAAATTTATAATTTAGTCTCTAAAAGCATTCATTAATCATTTATTACTTGACAACCTAGCCATAACCCATTTGTGGTTCACGTTTTCCTGCATATTGTAAGGTTGATCAATGTCACCCTTTTTGTGTTTGAAAGATTGCACATACAAAAGTGTACAGACGACAAGCTCATTGTGCATTGAAGTATTGCGGAGAAAGGTGTTGATAAATTTTCTGTGCATGACAGGGATTCAAAGAGAGGTAGTTGGTAACCTCATTGTTGATGGCGGTGAGGCAGAGAGAGGCAGTGGATAAGCTCATTGTGCATCGCAAGGCTTCAGAGGTAGTAGATAAGCTTATAGTGCATGACAGCTACTATAAGAGGTAGTGGATACCCTTATTGCACATTGCAGTGCTGCAGAGAGGTAGTGGATAAGTATCTTGTGCATGACAGTGAATCAAGTGATGAGGGACAGTGGACAAGCATTGTGCATGGCAGTGAGATAGAGGTAGTGGATAACCCTGTCGTGCCTAACTAAATATATGATGCAGAGAGAGGTAGTGGATAAGCTTGTTGTGCATGGCAGTGAGAGGTGGTGGATAGCTCATCGTCCATTGCAGTAGATCGCTCACATCATGGACATATACTAACCCCTCGCTATATTAGACTCGCCCTCGCTTGGCTTGGCAGTGTCAGAATTGTTTTGGGGAGCATTTTGAGCTGAGTCAAACTGATGCATTTAAGTAAGCAAGGGGTAAGTACTGTCACTCGTGAATAGCTACATCAACAGAGAGTTGCGGGGAGTGCATGACAGTGAGGCAGAGGGAGCGGTTGTGGATAACCATATTCCTGGACTATGATGCAGAGAGAGGTAGTGGATACTGGCGTTTGGTGCAAGTACAGTACAGTAGTAGTCGCTCCTCTGCAAATCCAATGCAACATAGGCACCTGCATTGACGACACATTCTGTGGAGGGTAGTTTATATTCAGTACAAAAGGGGTTGGTCTGTGATTTAACAGAAGGTGGATGGTTAAAGAAATTATAAAAATGAATTAGAAGGATTCGGTCTTGTCAGTGTTATTATTCAAACTTGCTTTTATAGTTTGGTTTTGTGGATCAGATGTAAGTTTTCCTTCAACTTAGGAAGACTTTCAGAAAAGTGTCTTACAGTGTCTTTTGTCTTGTTTTGCTCCTACCCCTCCCTTATACCTGTCTCCTTTTGTATTAAATTCCCATGCCCTCAACAGTCTCTCACCCTGTATGCTGTATGTTCCACTTCTCCCAGTGTTCTACTGTATGTACTGTATCACACTAGCTACACTGCTGAAGTAGTACCTTTCCTTTTGCAACAGCTTTTTGCCGTTTCTGCAGTAGTATGCATATCGATATAAAGAACAAAGTTATAAAGAAGAAAATAACACAAACCAAGATAAATTATTTTTCCTCGTGAAGTTACTGTTCCTATGCAGCATCTTCAAATATCCATCCACAAGTGTGCATTTTTTTTTTGTTCTGGCAGCTTGTATGATTCATTTGTAGAAATGCACTTCTCTGTCACAGTATGTGACAGTAGAACAAACCCCCTTAAAAGAATTTTTACCAACATTCAGTCAATGATCTGGTTGCTCGGCACCAGGTTAAATCCTTCAATCACATGCCGTCTGAATGCTTCGTGACAACATACAATGAGAAACATTATCTGGTCCTCTCAGCTAGACTTCAGTGCATCTTTGGTTACGCAGAGGCTGCTGAACGTCTGCAATAAACGAATTGTTACGGTACTCTCCGGCTCAATTTTGTCCCCACGTATGAAATATGACTGTCAGCCAAATGAAGTTCCTTAACGAAAGGACGGCGTATCATACTCCGGCATAATTACCAAACAGCTGGCGAGTAATCCCAGCAAATGTCTTCGGAATTGGTGACAGATCTTGTTTGCTTGAAGAAGTTGAATGTTTAAAGGCAAAAAAGAAAAAAAAAAATACTGTGTGTAAAAAAGCATAAGGACGAAAATAAAAAGTGCATTGCATCCAAAGGAGAAGCGAGTGTGTGGAGGTCAGTTACCTCTAACTATGGGCTCCTTGTGCACTTGCAGGCTGCTGTATGTGTTGTAACTGCTATGTGAGGAAATGCAGGTAAGGTACATCAGGACCTGGCGGGAGCATTCTGAAAGATTAATATTTGTATTCGGGTATCTTCTCTTGTTTCTGCAAGGCTAAGAAAGATTTTTTAGACTAACAAGCAGGCAGGCAGACAGACAGCTTTGATTTAGCTCTGATTTTGGGGGGAAGAAAGATTTGCCTTGGGATACAATTGATATGCATAACTTATCATAATAATAACTGTGGCAAAATGCTTAGCTTTTCAGAAGTAAAAGGTGAATGTTGGAGTATAAGACGGAATTCAGCCAGAAGGGGAAGGAGGTGGGAGACGTTGAGTTAAATCTAGAAAGTGTCAAAACCATTTAGCGCTAGAAAAGTTCTGTTTTGAAATTGTCACTGCCTAAAGTCAGTGTTTCCAAACAGTGACGTATGTTTTTGGTGTCCAAGTACTTGTTGAGATCAGCTACAGAAAAGTACTGTACATATCAAGTGCTGCAGGTAGGTTGGAGATCTGTATTTAAAAGTTGCTTTCATTCTTGAAGTGCAAGTGTCAGTGGGGCTTAATACAAATTAGTACAGAAAACTATTTCTGTATTCACAATAAGCCTCTTCCCAATCTTGATCCGTGGAACTTTGCACAACGTGGATTGTGTTCTCCATACATAACATGAAAAATACACACACTTTTCGACAGATCATGAACACAATTTTAAGACGAAGGTGGCACTTAGGATGCTGTCCAAGACGCAAAACTGCAGGTGCAAACCTACTGTGTATTTGTCTAAAGAAAGAGGATTTGAACATTTTTTGTGATAAACTCAGTCTTTTGGAACTTGTCGCTAGTACGACAGTGTGTTGTTTCATTTTCCGATTTTGAGGACGTGCACATGCGCATTCGAGATTGCGAAGACGGTTATTGCACATCTGAGCATTTCAGGAACGGATGAGGGAGATATATGTTTATGCTCCGTTGGGTCATATAACCACCTAACTTTGTCTAGAACAGCCCTTTCCCAGATCTCTCAGTCAAGAGGTGTTCACTACTTCCCGTAACTCTAAACAGGAAGAGCACGAACGTTTATCTTACACTGTAGGCCTATGCTGAACCTGGTCTCTCTCCATCCATCAGTCAAATGTGTTGGAGCCAGTGCTACAGGTACTGTACTTGAGAGGCTGCACCTCAAATAACTCGATGTACAGCTGTATTAATGACCTGCGATGTCCGGTATATCTTCTGGTAGTCGTTAGTACATTTGCTGTCACCTTATTCCGTCACTTTTAATGCCAGGTTGAAAGCTGGGTTTAGTTAGCTCTTTCTGTTGAACGTGAGACCGTAAAAATCTACCAACATCCTTGTGGTTTTGACTTGAGTGCTCCGTTTCTGAAATATGTTTCTCGTACGGTTGTAGGAAAAACTATATTTTTGCCAGGACATTTTTTTCAAGTGACTTCACAAAATGTTGTTACTAACTACATGTGCATCTCCTGTTAGAAGAGCTGATATTGTTAACATTGAGATCAATTGGACCATAGCAACAAGTCATTCTCATCCCCTCATCTCTACTGTTTCATTGTGTCTTTACTCTTGAAAATTGAGTTCCCCTGCAAGTGCTTTTGCAAGAAATTCTCTGCTGCATGGAGTGCCACAACGTGCCGTCAGGTTATCAGAGGCAAGCCTCTTGATTTTTCACGGTAGAGAGTTTCCGTCAATACTTTGTATTCTTGACCTGTCTCCGAGATCTCCCGATGCTTGTAAAGACCCAAAAAGCAGTTAAAGATAAACCGCCTCTGGTGCCAGCTTGTCCTGTCCTCACTTTAATGTAAGCCTTCACAAAGAAAACAACAAACAGCTGACCCCCCTGTGAGCTTCCTCTATTTCATTTGCATCATCACGGCAGCAGCTATGGTAATGTGCGCAAATTACGCCGTGATGCAGAATCTCTTGCGCCGAAAAAAGCCGTTGTGTCCGCAGGGGCCATCCGTGCATGCAGTCTCGAAAGCCTCTGCAGTTTTTTTTTCCTTTTTTTTTTTTCGTTAAATGCAACATAATGCAGAGCGAGATTCCACAAAAGAGATGAAACTGATAAAACTTACAGAGAGGTCTTATAAAGAATGTTTTTCATCATCAGTAAATGCATTATGTGATATATCTCCAGTCACAGTATTAAATATGTTTAAGGAAAGCGTGCTCAAGTACAGAGATATTTTGGTCCGTGGACACAAGAGAAGTGCTCGGCACATCGGAGTCGCCAGTCGCTCACATTCGAAACATTGATCGGTTACAGGAGAAACTTTACAAAATTGTTTTGTATACATGAGAGCATCATTTCCTCTGCAAGGTTGTATTTTAGTTTTCTTGTATGTGACAGTGGAATGCTGCAGGTGCTACATGTAAGCAACTGGTGCCCAATGGATTGGTTCCATCTTTTGAGAAGTTAATGGTGTCAAACATAACTCTTAGGTTACATCATGCTCACAGGAATTTTTGTCATGGATCCTGTTTCACCTACCTATTCCTGGAAACAGTATATTTTTTCCTCCCAAATTGTTTTTCATTCTCCTATTTGCAGATTATTAATTGTGTAGAACAAGAAGTCAAATACTACACTTTGTTGATAACATCACGGAGCTTTCCAATTTTTTTTTTTTGATAGGCGGTTATGATTGTCTCCACTGAAAGCTTAAGTTGATCAGATTAGAGATCGATTGGATTACTAGCTGTCTGGATCGAGATCTACTTTGTCAAGGAGGTCTGACTGTTTCATTGGCGATGTTTTTCTGCTCGCTGAAGAAAAGGAAGGATAGCTCACAAGTAATTAGAAACAAGACAGATGACCTTAAAATCCAAGAACATGAGAAATTTCATTCCATTCCATTCCTTCTGTAACCAGTTGGAACAGTACAAACCATTGATACTGTCATGATACAATGTGTCATTGACTAAGTACTTTTGAGGGTTGGAATTCGAAGGGAAATAGGTTGTCTGCAATGCACCAACAGGACTGAAATCATTGTTAAGTCATTCAGTCTCATCAATAAACATCTACAAAAGCTTCATCTCCTCAAAACATTATGCACATGATGAGTTATGGATGATGTATCATTTAAATGTTTGGAAGCTTGAGTGAACAAAGTATTATTGAGCAACAAATAACTGAAATTCTGTCTGTGAGAAATTTATTTCCTGAAAAAAAATGAAGACCCCAGTCCTTCCTCATATTGAATAATCAATCTCTCTGCAGTCACAAACATAACGATTTTAAAAATGTGAATGTTTTCCTGTAAAAACAAATCCCTTTATCTTTCCCTTGGAGTTTTAGTTTCCATGAAAATAATTCCAGAGATCAGTGATATCTATTGTGACATAACCATAGTTCCCAACGTGTGTAAAAGTTGCTAGTGAATAATTGAATTACATCAAGTGCAGTTCTAGGGACATTTTTTTGGGGGTTCTTAATTCAAGTTTTAACATGGAAGCTCAGCACCACTATCGGTTTACATGTCGCGCATGTAGCGCAAGAAATTTTTTGCCCAAACAGCCTCCCCAGATTGCAGGAAATGGCATTTCTTGGGCCTCATTACAAGGCATCCAGGCATTCCTTTTTGAGATCTTGTGTTTCAAAAGCTTACTCTTCCTAAAATTAGGTAAATAATAGTTTATATGAATCATTTGCCCAATTTTTTTTCAAGAGGATGGGGGGCTGGCCAAATTTTGGGGGACTAAAACCTCCCTAGCTACTCTCATATCTCTATTGGCTGGTTATGTGCACACTTCTTGGTTTTAAGGGTGTACTATTGACTCGGTTAATTTTTACTCTCATCAGTCATAAGTTCCTACAGTAGCTCATTTTTCAGTATGCTTCTTTAGAAATAAACTGACTCTCAACATTCGTCATACTGCAACATCTCAGAATTCTTTCAAGAGATTGCTCAAAACACACCTGTTCAAAGACTGAAACTTCATTAAGTGCTTTGCGATCGTACTTACATGAGGCGCTATGTAAATCTATCTTATTGTTATTTATTACACTGAAGCTGTTACCTGGCCCTAATTGGCACAAAGGAAGGTTTATTTTTCAGCCTACACAATTAAGCCCCATATCGAATGATGACCCACATGTAAAGGTTTCGCCATTAATGTTAAAGTGATTGCGTGTGTAGGCAAAAAGTAAAAACATTGAAATTTCATCTCCAAAAGTTTGGTAAGGCTTTTAATTACACCATTCAGACAATCTGGGAAAATAAATAGGTTTCAGTTGGTTAATTTTGCCATATGATTTCAAATTCTTCTAACATAATGACAAAAAGTGTAGAATACGATAATTTAGTGGTTGACAGTTTTATTCAACTTAACCATGTGCTTCTTTGAAAAAGCCAATGGGGAGTATATTAGTTTTGAATATTCAGTTAACAATTCAGGATCGCTGACGCCACGGGCAAGGTTGTGTTCAGTTCGAAGGTTATTTGTAAATACAGTGTTTCCTTTCACCAAATACTACAATTCCGGATACCTACCAAGGAGCGACGACTTGAGTAGTATGTTTTTGATACACCAGTGAGACCTGCACTGTTGCATATTCATTATGTAGGCGGTCATAGTAAGAACCGTTAATTTTCAAGTATGATTTCTGTTTTTTACTGTTTTTATGCCAATCCCGTTGCTTTTCGAAGTAGTTACTGCCATCTTCCTTCATTGAAAGACATCCGTTCATGTACAACCTCACGTGTACATTTAAAAATAAAGAAAAAGTTACGATCAAACATAATCTTATGTTTTTGGCTTTTCAGTACATAGGCAGTCACTTTAATTCTTCAATAAGACTGGCTGGCCATCCTGTATTTTGCAGATGACTTCTGCATATACCCACATGTCTAATTGAGCTTGTTCTTTGGTTTATTTGATCATACTGTTTCCAAGGAATGGGAAAGTAAAGTATTGATTAATTGATGGAGAGTTGAAAATGTAATTTAAAAGTAATTTTCAGCAATTTCTCATATTTGATATTCAGCCTACAGTCATTCTGCAAGTACAGTATGTGTACTTACATCATTTTTTTGTGCATCTGATCCGGAGAAAATTAGTTATGCACCTATTTTTAGACCAGAGAAAATTTGTCATTTCAACCGTGGAAAACACCTGATTTCCAAAATTGGAAGCGATCAAAGCCCCCACTTTAACGATACTCAAGCGATCGAAGCTGGTGCACAGCAGATTGTTGAAATACTGTAGTGTGTGTGACTTTGTGATACACATTAATTACCAGAGTCATGAATATAGAGCTCAGCAGCTTTAAAATGAAGAAAGTACCTGAGTTTTCTTGGCAAAAACTTTTGGGACATTTATACCAGACCAGTTTCTGAGTTGATTTTCCTTCTTCTGAACTTATTATGTGATTTTTTTTTTGTTCTATGATTGTTTTAATTCATCTTCATTTCTGCTGGCATATTCAGATCACCGTCTTGTGGTAGTCGGTTGCCCGCCGCCCCGTGAATAATGTAACCAGAGATTATCGAACACATTTTGTGCTTAATCTATGACAATCCATCAATGCCATCGGTTTAAGCTATGAAAGTACTGTAAACAAAAGCTATCACATGTTCCTGGCAAAATGAAGGCCTTTTCTAAAATTTTCCCCTGGATCCATTCCGCAGAGCCTACGTGTCTGGGACTGATTGATGGCCTGCACGATTTTCATCTTCAGTCAGGGTGTGATTGAGAGCGAATGTCAGAGTTCCATCTGCCGGCAATGTCAGAAACCCCGGGATGCAACTCTTACCAATGGCTACAGAAATTTAAAGGAGACATGCACATTTTGGCTCGCTGAGTGGAAGGAAAAAACATCCATGCCCCTCCCCCCTCAAGAAAAAAAAAAATTGTTCTGCTTCACTTGATTACTTGCCTGTGATATTTAGTTTTTCAGAAAATTTGATTCCCACTCATGAAATGGGAGAGCAATTATTCATTGCTGATTTCTGTGTTTTTGTTTATCTTTGTGTGATACCAGAGAAAAGGTTATTTACTGCACTACCTCACTTGACATAAATTTGACCAGAGAGAGAGATATGGTGGGAATGGAGTTTACTGGAGAAGTAAAACACCCATTAATATACTCCCAATGTACACTGATGTCAAAATTTGTAATGAAAATTTTGTCAATATGGCCCTGGTCCTTAGAGTTGCTACAGATGTTGTGATTTTGTTTTATATGTGAAATTCATGCCAAGCAATAAAGTCCAGCCAAATGATATGGAGAAACCAGTTTCAAAGTGACAAAGATATGGGTAGGGTAATTGTAGCCAGGTAGATTGGGGTGGTTCTTTGTTGTAAAAAAAAAGGGTAGGAAATGGAAGACTTTGCTAATTTGATGATGGCCAAAGGGAGCCAATGTAGCATGGAGCTCGGGGGCCCGCTCTGTAGGGCCTTTGGTGGGTGTCAAGTGATCAAAGCCCCTCTGGAGCTCCTGGGTTTTGGCTGATTTACATAGCTTTAGGGTGTCTCTAGTGCTCATATTTTTGCAATGGCATTTTTTCAGAGGCAATTTAACTTATAGCTGCACCATAGGGCCATGCTTTATTGATACAAGCAATTTATAATATGCAATATATCACCACATGCTGTTGCTAAGAATTACTCGTTAGGATTACCCGGTCTGCTTGTCATCTATTGTGCAGGGCATTCAGATTATTGACCCTCTCACCATTACGTGTGTTAGCAAATCATGAAAATAAGAAATGCACTGCTACAAAACTCGTCAGTTGTGAAATGTTTGCATTCCTGACCACTAGCTGTACAGGTCAGGTACCGTTGATTCTGTAACAATGGGCCGTCGTCACCAAATACAGTGAGCAAAGTTTTTAGTCAGTATTTATGCCACCTAGTTTGTATTCTCGTTGTAGGTCGTAACTTTGATCTGCCAATGAAAAATTGCCTGTCTGTTCAAATCGGAAAGTCACATAGTACCTCGTTTGGTCTGCAAAAGCTTTTCGATGTTGAACTATTTTGTGAAACTGAAGATATATTTTAAGCTTTAAATTGTTTTTATGCGACTCTGATAACATCAGTGATGGTCGCAATGTTCTAGTTGTAGCCATGACTCATCGTCGGTGTTTGGATCTCTTTGTGGTTGGCGGCTAGCTGAAGTGAGTACTGGCTAGAGCTGATCACCACCGACCACTGTAGCTACAGCCCTGTATATGGGGCATTAAACTTGGATGTTGTGAAGTTGTACCACAGTTAGCAGACTGAGTTTGTGTGAATTAATGTTGCAAACAAGGATAGGTGTGCATGATCACACACTCCTGCTGGTGGACAGTGAACTATCAAAAAATTATTCAGCTTTTGTAACAATGAACATGTGTGTATGTGAGTGTGTGTGTGTGCAGGTATTACCCACCATCGGAAGTATTCAGTACATTTTTAATTATTGCAACATTGTTTGTTTTGAATATGTAGATTCCACTCAGCGTATAAACGTTTTTGGATTCCAGGTGTTTGTCACTAGAACTGCGAACTTCGTGACGGTTTCTGTTAATTCACGTTGTTGCTGACATTGTCGATATCGTGTTTTGACGAGGGAGGCAACTCGCGTCTGCATTATCGATGTGAAACTTTGCTTGTATTCCTGCCAGTCTACTTTATCTCGTCACATGTTTTGCTAATATCAAACTTAATGCATCTGCATGACTCCTTTAAAGAGGAAATGGGGAAGAACAAGATAGCTGTGAGCCTCATTAATAATTTCGTGGCGGTTGCTCATTTATTTCCAAAGGAACAATTCTCTCGGTAAACAGTCTAGTTGAAGACGAGTGTTAGACAAGTGTTTATCAATCGTTTTTCAAGCTGGTCTGGTTAAGATCTGTAATGTGGTGAGCTGGTGAATGAATGTGAATAACAAGGTATGGATTGGAAGTGCAAGGTCTCTTCCCTGATGGGAGCTAAAGAGAGCCAAACAAAGAAAAAACAAACAGAAATACCTGCTATTAAAACCATACATATCCACTGTGCATGAGGAAAATCATTGAAAGTGATATACTGTAAAGCCCTGCATGAGATGAATTCTTAAAGCGATATGTGCCGTACCAGGCCTGTATGGGATGAGTTATGGGACATATGTACCCTGTATGAGATCGGTCATTAACACAGTACAGTATGCACTGTACCCCTTACATGGCTAACCCTGTTTGAAAATACTATGTACTGCAGATGGAGTCTTAAAGCGATATGTACCCCTGCATGAGACGAATTCTGAGATGAATTCTTGAAAGCGATTTATAGGTACCCTTGTCTGAGGTTTACTGGCAACGTTTTGAGCACAGTGCAGGTGAAATCTTAACGCAATGTGTACCCTTGCATGAGATGAATTCTTAAGCAATCTGTGTCCCTGCATGAGATGAATACTTAATACAACATGATTTCCTAGGTGAGATGAATTCTTAAAAAGGCAATATGATTTCCTAGATGAGATGAATTCTTAAAAAGGCAATATGAACTCCTAGATGAGATGAATTCTTATAAAGGCAATATGAACTCCTGCATGAGATGAATTCTTAAAGTGATCTATAGGTGTATGAGATCATCAGTGTGATATGTACCTTTTTCAGAGAAAGATGAATTCTGAATGTGATATGTACAGTACCTCTGCATGATATGAGCCATGCACAAAGTACAAGTTCACATCTTACTGTATCTGAGTCTCTTTTTACATCAATAATTTTCATGTGCTGTGATATTGTGCTGTTGCCATTCACATCGTTTCACTAAACCAAAGCAATCTGTTGAAATTTCTTCTAGACTGAATCCCATGAAATGGAACCTGTAGAAAGCTGAAAATTTGTCAAAGAACCAAAATACTGTATGTTTATTCTAAATTATTTCCTCAGTGCGGGGAGACACCCTAAGTGAAAAATTCTTGGCAACCTTCGATAGCAACAAGGTACACAGTTTTAGTGCATCTGAAAGTAGGGTCAATGCACAATAGTTTCCGTCAGAAGACAATCCTCCTGACTGAGTGCTTTTTGATTCTTCAAACATTTCTTAACCTTGAGTGTCTGTCGCAGAATACCTCTTTCCTGTTGTTTCATGACAAATGTGCTCTTCACACATTATATTGCACAGGTTGACAGGCACCTGTGCCCTATCTTGTAACCTTTAAACACTGACCTCTATCCAGGTATCTTTTCCAAAATGGAAGTCAGCATAATAGCTTAATTTGCCCTTACTGGTTTATTTTGCTTGCAGTGTATTTGACATGCACAAAATGGAACTTTTGTCACAGTGTCAAGGCTGTGCACCGTCATGTTACAAACATACTGTACTACAGTACATTTGTCGCAAATGGATTGTTGTTTTAAGTACAATCTGGGGAATGGTTTTGAGTTGCACTCTGTTGGACATGATTTCAGTCATGTCGGCATGAGTAAATAATTGTTCCTGTCTTCTTCCTGAAGAGAACTCGATTTAAGTTAGACTTGCTGCAGGTTACCCGACTCAGAGCTGGACTCCTGTCCGGGTGTCGCCGCTCCACTCCACGTTCCTCTGAGTCACAACTTCCATGGTATTTTAAAACTGTAAATAAAAACAAAACTGTAAAAAAAACAAGTGAAGAACATTTTTTGAGCATGTGCTTTGACAGTTTGAATTGATGTTCTTTTGGAAGTTTAATTTAAACATTAAAACCTACAGTACTGTATGTCTGACAACTTGCTATTAGCAAGAAGCCTGATTCTAACCCACCAAGACTGTTTGGGGCCCTACATTGTCTAAAATTTTTCCCCCAAGTTATGATTTCATGTAAACCAGTGCCTCGCAGAAGTCGCAGCTAGCCTCAGAATCGAGACTATCCGGGTGGCAGGTGTGTCACTTTTAAAATATCAGTCACCCATGAAAATATCACTCACCCAAGCCTAATTTAAATCACTTCTAACTTACCAAGTATGACATGTTGACAATGCGCACTGCACAGGGGCGGATCCAGGATTTTTGTTTGGGAGCGGGGCTGTACTAGATTAATGCATTGTGGGGAAGTGTCTTGCATCTCAGTGATTTATGTTTACTGCTCACAGTATGGTGGTATACTCACAGTATGGTGAAGGAGATTCTTTACCAACGCTGTGTGGATGAGAGCAACATGTGAGGTATAGAATATAAAGGCAAAATTAATCCAATTTGGAAATTTGTGCTGCGCAAGTGCAACCATGGCACCCCCATGCGGATCCTCCCTCTGACACTGCTCAGCATCGACTGTGTCTGGAGACTACTGCAAGGAAACCTTGTCAGTAATGCCACAAGTTGATTTCGGACAATTTTCTGGATCAATTCTCTCTCCTGTTTTGCATCCCATGTAGTCCTGAAGTGACCAAACCAAAGTAATCTTCATACATCTTTGGTACAAGAGAGATGATGCAATTAAAGATAGGCCTGACAGATAAGCCTAACAGATAGGCCCAATAGTTTGGCCCTTGTAGGACTTACTGACTATCTACCTTTCACTGTGATAGTTTGGAGTATTTGAGGAATGTACAGTATGTATGTAACTTTGTGGATTTACTTCTGTATTTGCTCTGTAAAGTCATGAAAATGGATTTCTCCTTTGTAGCAGTACATTACTTCATGCCTTCTATAGTAGCTTTGCTCTAAAAGATGCAAGTTGATCATGCTACAACGCCTTGATTTTGATGAGACTGTGTACAGGAAATCTTGAAAACGACTGTCATCAGGACAAATATTACCAGCAATTTTGCAGAAATCTCTGATACTCTCAGCTTCTATCAAGGTAGGGCATAAGCAGCTTAAGGTATTATACAGTAAAGCAGGTAGGCCAATATCACAAATGTATGACTGTCTGACCTTTCAGATGTCCACACTCAGTTTCTAACCTCTTTCAGCTCTATGCATTCCTTGCAGGAGAGCCTTCCTCGGAGCTAAGCAAATTGCTATGAATCTAATTGCACTGATTTTGGTGTAAATTGCATGCTCAGTGAGGAGAGAATGTAGAAAAATGTTATTTCTCATGAGAAGTTCTTGCGAACTCCTTTGTGTTACATGCTGGGGCTGAGCACAAATGTCTCATTGACTCAGTAAAGATGGCATCACATGTCGACCTCCATGTAAATTTGATTTGTCAGATGTGATTCTGGTCAAGTGAAATCTGTGATACAGAATTTCACCGAACTGCTATCGCTTTAGGACTGAATGCCAGTTACGTGTGCCATTTGTACCCTATAATAACTTTTGATTGAGTGGAAATGTGGAAGAAGAAACTTGTGTCCAGCCACGCCGTTCAAGAGTAGTACGGATGTGCTGATATTCGTGCATTTTGAGAAGTGCACCAGAGGCTGGCAATACTTCTTGCGGTCGTGAAAAGCTATAGACATTTCCATATCATGGTCATTTTAGCCAAAAGTAAATAAAAATCTTGAAAAGTAAGCAATAAATTGCCAAATTTCCAGAAAAAATTTATTTGCTCAGGAGTCTTGTCACAGTAGTTCATACAGAAGTCCCTGTATATTTACGACAGGACCCAGTTCTGCTAAGATGCTTGTTGAAAGTATTCTTTCTACTGTAGTTAACACTCTTAATTAGTGAATTTTTTCCTGAAAGAAATGTGGTCATACTGTAGATGTTGCCAATTTCCACATTGGTATTAAATGGAAGAGAAAGATGGAGGAGTAATAATGATAAAGGTTTTTTTTTTTTTTTCTTCCATCAAACTGCATATCCAGCTCAGTGACTTTCACAGTTATACCACTCACCTGTCTACACAGAACTACTGGAATTCTAATATGCAACCATGACAATCAGAGATTGATGACCTTTGACACCACTATCCATAGCAATGCCTATGTTAAATCTTCCCCGGGTCTTGATTATACTTGTGTGGAGGGAGTCATTAGTCCGCAAATATAGCAAAAGATTTATTCAGCCTTTCTCCTTGACGACATACGGCGTAGCTACGTAGTCGTTTGTCAAAAGGTTCCTCTCTGGAAGTAAGTTCTTGCAGGTCTGCGAAATTGTTCCCAAAATGAAGTGAGCCTGGTATCATCGAGTGGAGAGCTCTTGGAAGATAGTAACTTTTCAAGTAGCAGAGAGATTGATTATCAGAGTGAAAAATTAGTAGAATTTAGCACAATATCTTCTTGAATCAAAAGTTCTTTTGTGAAGACCGCAAGTTATTAAATGACATGATTGTGACATTTGAAGTTTGCAGTGCATCCACTGGCTGTATGTCACGCTGTTACGATGGTCATCATCACTCAATTTTTTTTTTTTCGTTCGTGTGTGTGTGTGTGTGAGGGAGCAATCTTTCATTTTGACAGGAAAGTATGTGAATCGGAAACCAGGGAAGCGGAGCCCACCGATCCGCTAAGCTCCAGTTTCTATTTGTCTGACCCAGTTGCATTGAGAATAATTGTAAAGTAATCTGGCTGTAATTTACTGGATCAATGGTACAGTATATTAGGGCACAATATGAGCTAGTAGCGTATGGTATTTTAGGAGGGAGGCGGTGTCTCCTAAAATTATAGATATGTGTGTGTGTGTGTGCATGAACATGTGAAATGTCTCTGTAAAGGCTTTTGTTTTTGTAGTAGGCTTGAAGACATGAGCTTATTTGTTTTGTCTTCATATGTTAAAATCATCCCTTACACTTTTGTCAGGGTTTGACAGTTTATGATCAGCATGAGCAGAATTCTCAGTGCTTCTGGTTGAGCAGACGAAGTGATGACTTTGTTTCAGATACACAGTGCATGTGTTTTGACGTACAGTACACTGTGTTCAAGACTCACAATTTCAGCGATGCAATATGCGGATGTAGTTCTAAGCTGTCCGTGGCTGGACTGGTGGAGGGGAAAAAGGGGGGAGGGGAGGTCAGAAGTGTTTGAAAACCAGAAGTGTCTCCCTCAGAAGTAGCACTTGAGCAAATTGATCATTGTGACTGCACCTGAATTGCGTAGAACAACCATACATGCTGCACAGGCATTATATTGTTGACAAAATCCTTCCCAGGAAAATTGTGTGGTACAGTAGATCCTGCATGCCCTGAAATTGTGGTTCTACGTACTGAAACTATATAAAGGACGATATGTGTGCCTAGCTGCATTGGAATACCTCTGTGTGATGGAGAGCTACAAACTTGTTACTGTTTAATATTCAAAGGTAAATAATACTGCAGAAATACACTTCTGAAAGAAAATCTGGATTTGTGATACTTTGGCAGTGACACTGCTTTGGTTTTGAAATTTATTGGTAGTAGCTGCATTTTGTGCATGAATAATCGGACTCCCAAAACGTTCTTTCAAATTTACTGGCAATTGCTCAATTATGACGTTCTGCACTTACATTAAATCATTAATACACCAATATAAGAGATAATATACATTTAATTTGTTGGCTAAATGTTCTGTTAATACTTGCACAAGGGACAAATTACACTGTTGCTCTTATTTTGTGATGTAACCTCAATTGGTGTACCTTTTCGATTGGTTATTAAATTTCTGTCAATGTTGCTTGGTGCGTGAATGTGAGAAATTTGATGTTCAGTACAGTGTCATTTTCTGGCAAAATGATGATGAGTCTGGTATGGATGTATTAAGTTACATTACAGTTTCTTCCTTCACTCTCTTATTTTGTCTCACTACTATAAATCATCGTACTCAGGAAAGTAAAAACTGACCTTATTGTTAAAGTTCCTATGAATGTTAAATTCACCAAAAATTAATGAAACTGAAAAAAAGTCCAATGTAGTGGGCAAAACATCAAGGTCTGTACTTTCAATAACTCCACACACACCAGTCAAATTTCTGTGCTTACTGAGATCTATTTGCTGTATATGCCATGCTATGAATTAAAATGTATGACCAGTGTCCTATAACATAAACTACATGACTTTCCAAAAGGTTGTACATGTGTTGTTTATTCAGATATGCAGAAATAAGCAAGATATCCTTTGTCATAGTTAACAGAGGCCCATAGCTGCGATTCTTGGATTTGCTCAGCCTGTTGTGTGTTTTTTCTCATTTTCATCTGTGTTGGTACCCATGAACAGTCATGTCAAATGTTCTTTTGCACGCACATAAAGTACAGATTCTCTGTGAAGGTGAGCAGTGGCGCGGACATGCCTATTGTTTTATTAAGTGTTAATTGCCATTACCTGATTACCCATTGTCATAGTTATCCCGAGGCCCATAGCTTCGATCCTTGGATTTTCTCAGCCCGTCATGTGTTTGTTCTCATTTTCATCTGCCGTTGGTGCCCATGAACAGTTTTCTTATACGTTCTTGTGCACTCACGTAGAGTACAGATTCACTGTGAACGTGAACAGTGGCGCAGACATTCCTACTGTTTCATTAAATGCTAATCGCCATTTTAGCCTGTTTGCAAGACCCTTTGAATTTTATCATATTG
Source organism: Stichopus chloronotus (assembly GCA_021234535.1). Classification (NCBI taxonomy): domain Eukaryota; kingdom Metazoa; phylum Echinodermata; class Holothuroidea; order Aspidochirotida; family Stichopodidae; genus Stichopus; species Stichopus chloronotus. Next base: position 25,745,368 of record CM037832.1, on the reverse strand, counting down.
TGTAACACCGAGTACTGTACCTTTTGAAATGACTTTCACTCAGGGAAAATATCGGCCTTGAATGATGCTTTAAGTACCCAGTAGCACTGTCTGCATGCTAGCTTCAAACTGGTACTGACAGTGCCATATGCAGCTAATGCACAAGTTGACTGGTAGTCTTAGGTACTGTACGGATATCGCATACGTTTACTACCATACGAGGACCAATTCACATGTGAGTGCGATCATGATGTTCCTTCTGTTCACTTCGTTTAATACTTGAAGAAGTATCTTTACTGCCAGAATTGTTGCTGGCGGAGTATATTAGGCCTATCATTATTCCCACTACAGTTTTAACCAAGTTTGTTGGTTAATTTAAATGCATACAGGCATTACTTGGTATGTGTGAGTTTTCTGTCACTGTGGCGGTGTTTCGTGTGCGTTACCGGAGGCGTATATGTGGCTTCATGCACGTGCCATTATACCATCTAGGCCAGGCCCACTTCATTTGGGTCACAGTTTATCAATCTCATTTGAGATGTACACATATCTCATAGCCATATGTGTTACTGGGCCATATGTGTTACTGGGTAGATCTGCAATCAGTGGTGTATTATACATGTCCACAGTCCCAATGGGCTTCGATGTGCTTGCCTGCAAGGTCAATTCTTCTAGTTTTCATGAGTCTTTCCTACTATCGGGGGAATGTCATCACTTTTTTTCATAACCATTGGTATTTGCTGACCTGAGCCAAATCCCTTGTGAAAGTTTGAAGGGTTACCTCTGGGAAATCTAGCTTTTGCATGCCTCTCCTAAATTAGTGCCATGCTGTATCTTGAGGCTAGCTATTAAAATATAGATGACCTCATAGCCAGATACTTTTCCTTTCCATGCTCAATTTGTACATTTATTTATTGGTATGTTGATTTCAGAGGGCAGTCCATGAATTGAAAGTGTTAAACATAGATTGCAAAAAGTCTCAGGTCAAAGTACATCGCCTTCTGAGGAAACATTCCAGTGGTATTATGTTTCGTGACACGTCAACAAAAGCGGATGTTATTTCATATATGCCTTTCTTGAATATTTTCACCCATTGTGCATTATATACAGGAAAAAAAAATCAAAGACTCATTTCATTGGTTCAGGCTTGGCTGTCAGTGGCTCTTGTCTTCTGATGTGATGTCCACGTCTTCTTAATAAAAGATAGTCCTTTATGTCCATGTATTCACTTTCAGTTTTGTTTATATCAATGTGGAATGAATGGTTAAGCATTCTTTTGAAATTTAAAGTTTCCCATATGTTGCTGCTTTATAATGCTGCTTTATTGGCTACAAATTGTATTGTTGCTACGTGTTTCAAGTGCTATTTTTCTCCCATAGGATGTCCACTTCAACACTTTTTCCTGGCATTTGGCCAAGGCCATATTAGATGATACATATTATGATATTCACCTCTAAGTAAGAGGAAGACAGGAAAAGAAGTGTGAAAATTAGCACATACCGTGCATGACGACATTTATTTTTCTGGCATATTTGGAAGATTGGAGATGTTTATTATGGGAAACTGTTACGTTTTTTCTTCTGTTGCAGTTGTGACACTCCCAGTGTAGTTTTCTCAGCAGATCTGCCTTGATCAGTGCCCTCCATAATTTGCATGAAAGGAAAATGTCCCAAGAATTGACCAATCAAAGATTTTGGTCAAGAGGGAGAAAGACAGTCACTTTTTTTATACCAAGATCTTGCACACTAACTGCTCTGTAACGAACTCGTCAGATTCCCCTAATTCACACCACGTACACCTTCGCCTTATATAACCTGATAAAAGAGGATCCAAACTGTATCCAGACTCCCTCGCTGTTAGGCGTGAAGGCCGTCAATTACAGAAGGATAGTGACCAGATATGGACACAAAAAATTCGCCAGTTGCTAGACCAAAGTCATTACGGTAATGCATAGGATGTGTGAGGTGAACGTGTTGCTTGTTACTTCCCAAACCATTATCGGGGAAGTGCTGTGATATCTCATTTCAGTTGCATGCACCCCAGATGACCTCAGGTACTGTAGCCAGTACCTCAGTATTTCTCTCCTGGGTGGTATATTCAAGCTGAAGAGATATTAAGACGACGACCTGTGCTTGGTATCTCCAGGTTAACTGTAGATGAAGTAATGTGTTATTGTATACAAAAGACATACACGTATTCATCATTGATTGCCGATCATCCAAATGGCTGACTTTCATGTTTTGTTTTTTTTTCTTCACTAAATTATGAAACTGCATCTACCATCACTACCAATAGTTGATCACTATCCCACAAACACCTACAGAACTGTGCACCACGTATACTGTATACTACTAAAGTGTATGTTTGAAATAGCATCAACAGTGATAACAGGAATGCCATTTGCGCCATGTCTCTACTCTAATTTACACTTGGCCTGCTATTCACGGAAGGTCAACATGAGAGCATTTTGAAAGGCTTCAAGGATCCTCCATAAAGCTAGACAGTGAATGATTTGTAGCTTCCTATTTTACACCAGATATAAAAGTGATCGTGATCTACTGACATAGCCTGAGGGAGAATCAGATTAAACCAGGGGATGTACACATGGTAGTAGGGTTTAAGGCCACGTCTCAACTGTATGAGGGTCGAAATAATTTGAGGAAGAAATTGCAGGATAAAGAGTATTTTGAGATTCTTGATTAAACTTTACATGCCTGTGGCACTTGTGTCGATGCCTTAAGAATGGTTACCATGATTTGTGATTTAGACACCAATTCTTGTAATTGGTGGATGCATTTCATTTTAAATTTATAGGCTGCCGGAAACCACGGTAATGCAACAAGGATTGTCATAACTTATATAACAATATCCTCAAAACATTCAGTAAAACTTGACAAGAAGTTCACAAATTTCTGGTATGTGCTGAATTCTGGATGTACTTGAAAGCTGCAAGCATGCAGAAGTAAAGAAGCCAATGAAAGGATATGGCCCATCAAGATTTTCAGGATGTACACATAGGAATCATCTATCCAATGAATTTTGGAAAAGTTTACATTGAGGTCACAACATGTCAGTGTGTTTCTACCTTACAATGACTTTGTTTCTATAACTTCAATCTTGGCCCATCACTGTCATATCGTGAGTTTTGTGCTAGGCCACATTCAGTGCTACACCATGTTAGATCGTACCTAATAATGTTACACCATTTGCACCCACCTCTAACCCCACTCCACCTTGTATCTGATGCAGGTAACAGCGACGATACAGTATTCGATAACATACCTTATTAAATTTACGTTTGATCGCTGGATGCAGAATGTATGCCAACAAAGTCAAATAGTGTTTAAATATGAGATAAATTACCTATTCACATTGTAGACATATACGCTCAAGCCTGTTGTGGAACAGCTAGGGCATAGAGGGTGTGATGCGAGAATGATTTTCGAGTGTGTGTCTGAGCTTATCTGACAATACATTATTGTAAGCAAGGGGTAAGTATAGTCACTCGTGAGTACCCACATCAGTGAGTTGTGGGGAGTTTAATATTCACTTTTTTTTCTGAAAGACAAAAGAAGAGGGAAGTTCCTTTTCATTGCTATCTCTCTACCTGCTCTCTCCCACGTCTCTCTTTCATTGTAACATTTTCGTGTATTTTGGCTGTTGGGCATTTACACAGTAGACATATCGGGCCTGCTGTATAACTTTTCCCTTATTTACAAAGTTACAAGTACACTAATGTATTGCTTAATATTGCTACATGTGTTCCCAAATGAAAAGTTCTAGCAGCGTGCCCTCTATATTCAAACTGCCAAATGATAAGCATTGCAACAAACTCTTTGCAACCCTGACTGATCTTTGTGACTATTTTCCAGTAAATCCTTCAAACATGCCATTCCTTTTTGTCCAGAGTAATTTTGTCTCTTTATCCAAACTGTCACAGGAGCGATACTGTTACCGCGTCAGCTTTCATCGAAGCAGAAAAAAAAAACTGCTGGAAAAAAAAAAGATGAAACTCCACTACTCTTCAAATAGTACTCTCATTCCTGCCGTTCATGCTCGCATACATGCCTGTTTTTTTCCCCTTCATCTTTTCCGATCATGAAGGGAAACGTTGCATCATGGTTGGCGACAGCCTCATTGTCTTCGCACCCTGGAGAATGCCCAAACTCTCGCATTTTGAGGAGTCCAAATGTAAATATCTGACACATCAGCCCTCCATTGCCAGGAACAGTAGAAGATACTTTCAGATTGTTAATAACCAGAGCAAGCAGCTGATGTGCTCTGATTTATCACTCCGCCGAAGGATCGCTTCAGATCTTGATGCTTTATCAAATCCAATAAACTCAAAATGGAACTAAGAGCATAAATCCTACCTCATCCCCAGTGAGACTTGGCTTCGACTAATTTTGAATATAGAGAGAGAGCCGCCATGTGTCGTGAATTAGCAGCGAGTTATTGGCAAACATCTGCTGGAGAAGTGGCACGGAGTTCTCTTCCGTATAGTGTCATGTGTATAAATATGTGAGGAACTTAATTATTAAAGTATGTGGCATATATTGTTGGCATTCAGTTTTTATTTCAGTACTTCTGATGTTGTTGTGGGGAATTGTTCGCTTTTGAATGGAGACACTTTAAGCACATGTAAGCATATGTTTGTGGAACAAAAAGATAAAAAAAAGTCCATTCCTTTGCCGATGCAGTGTTGCATACTAATTATTTCAACTGTAGAATGTGCCTGCATGTGTCATTAACAACATTTCTTGTATCCAATATGATGAGGTCAAAGGTCAACAATATAGCAAATTCATCCACTCTTGCTCAGGCAGGGGCAGTATTAGTGAAGCTGTGCAATGCATTTGAGAAGCCCAAACAGGTTTATTTTCTTGGATGTGGGTCCCACAGTGAATTGCTCCATAACTCACTTTCTATCAGAGGGGAATTTGTTGAAATTTAAGAAAGGCTGCAGTCTTGGTTGCATATGGGGTTATTAGATACCATTTAAAAAGGTTGTTCTATCAGTGCTAGCTAGCTGCTTAAAGAATGGCAGATGGGTCAAAAAATGATCTTTGGAATTTTGTATTTCAAATGTTTTTGAACAGAGAAGCTGTTTTTTTTTTTTGCTTTCCTTCCTCGCAAACTGACCAGGCTTCTGACAGCCATCAATTATTCTCGCAATGTATTTCTGAGAAAACAAAACCGTTCTTATTTTACAAGTTTCCTTAAAATTTTGGATTCATTTGTCAGTACCGTTGTAGTGGGCTTGAGTCCAAGCATGATCTCAGGGTGGCTGTCACTTGTTACTTTGAAAAATATACCTGCAACCAAATCTATGCTGACAATTTGGTGATCTCTCATTATCAAATTTGGGGTGTCCTACTTTTCTCTTCCTTGCTTAAAGCTGGAGGGTTTCTAGTATTTCAGGTTGTCATCGAGCCTCTGTCTTCATGTGCCAGAATCTAGAGCACCTTGCCCCTAGTTTCAAGTAACAAGTGCTCACTGAGATGCCATTTGCCAGAATTTATATTAGTTTCCTTGGTCTGTGTCAGGAAACGAAAAAGGAGGAAGTGTAAATAAAAGAGAATGAAACAAAAAAAGAAAGTGAACAAACAGAATTTAAGAGACAATCTCAGCTATACCCATTCTCATACTGTGCAGAGCAACAGTAGATTTTGTTGGTCAGTTGCAATTTGGACAGAAGAGGTTGCAGTGTCAAGAGAATTGTTTATCTCAGTTGCTTACCAAACTTTTAATGAGTTCACCTTAACTGAGCAACACATTCCAGAATCATCGGATCATCTGAATCAAAGCATTTTTTTTTTCTTTGCATTTCACTGTGTAAAGCAGGCGAACTCATAACATGATGTGAAACAAACAAGTCACGAAAACCACCCAGAATGGTGCTAGTGCTACAGTGTAATTTGACGGCCTGCATGTGATTGATCAGCACAAGCTACAAGATTTTACCAGGAGACCTATCTTGAAGTCTACTTACTGAGATGGTGACTCCAAAATATATGCTAAGTGTCATAAAATTCTATGCAGATCTTTAAATGTAAGATGAAAGAATCCTAGTAAGTATTCAGTAGCTGTACCTCAGCTTTCATGTAAATTCCTCCCTAAGGGGAAGTGGTAAGAAATTTTGATCAGTCTGTGCAAAGTGCCTTCTTTTTGTTTTTTAACTTTTTGGAGAAGTTTTGAAAATTTTAGGAAGATAGCATTTGAGTCCATCCCCATATCACTGTACAGTGATGAAGTTCAAATGATAGTTCTTGCATATGAGATATATTACATTCCTTCAGTACCAACAACCAAATTTTGTTACAAGGCTGTCTGTCCTTCAGTCTGACAGAACCAAATCATTTAGTGCTTGAACCAAATTTGGATTTAGGAAGGTAGCATTTGAGTCCGTCCCCATATCACTGTAAAGTGATGAAGTTCAAATGGTAGTTCTTGCATATGAAATATATTACATTCCTTCAGTATCAAAAACCAAATTAGGGTGTCTGTCCTTCAGTCTGAGAGAACCAAATCATTTAGCGCTTGAACCAAATTCGGATTTTATCCAGTATATATTGGAAATGGTAGAAACCAATTAAAGTAAGCAGTGAATTTGGAAGTACACAGCACATGGTACAACAACAACATAAAAATTTAACTTCATGAACTGTGTCAATGACATAATTGTGTTCAGGACGATCTAATTGTGTAAAAGGATAACCACAACCTTGAATGTTAGTTGTCCTCTGGACAACTAGGTGAAATTTGCTAAACTTTCAGCACTGCTGTATCACCAGTTTGGTGCCTCTAAAACAAAAGACTCCACTTGTGCCAATACAGTGCCAGCTGGTATTTTTCTTTTTTCTCCTTCCCAAACTTACTACCCATTAGTCAAAAGTACTAAGTTGTTGAAAAGTCTTCCATCATGTGCTTTTCATCTGTTTGGAGTTGTAAATATTTGTAGTGAGAACTACAGTATACTGTTGTGGTGGATTCTCCTACCTACCAAGCCTAGAATCGAATTCTTCAATTCTTCGATCACTTGCTGTGGTCTTGGCTGGCTGTATGGCCCTGGCTCATTTGAGAGAAAACTGTAAACAAAAGTATTTGAAGGTCTTTCTCAGGACCAGCTTTCCTCATTTAACAAAATGAAGGGAGCTGAAAATGTATGAAGGGTACAAATGAGGCACTCGGTCATAGAGCTACTGTTGCAGTTTTCACTCAGTCTTTCAGAAGTCACTGAACATGAAAGCGTTTTACTTCACATGTAGGGTGATAACATCTGCTAAGTTTAATGTTAACAAGATAAGTAAATACCTCATAGTGAGCTTTTGAACGATGCTTGTACACTGTTACTGCTGTGCAAAATTCTGTTTCCTACCCCTTTAACCTTTGACATCCTGTCATTCTAATACTACTCTATTATGACATCTTAAACCCTTTTGCTGAACTGGCTTATCCTCTGCTGTTAACATTGTGAAGGGGCAATCTGTAACAGTTCAGTGGATTGTGAATTCCCACTGTTCAAATAGTGGCACTTCACACTGCTCTAATATTAAGTAAACTGTTGCTACACCTTTTTGTGAGGGTTTAATTTCCTTTCTATGTACATACATAAACCTGACCTTTCAGTTGTTTTTTTCCCCAGACCTGTGGCCATTTCATAAAGGCAACAATTCCAAGTTTGGATGTATGTTTTATTGTGCTGTCAAAGCTAAAGCTTGTTGGTTTAATAAACCCTTGCTGAGGCTGTCTGGACTAATACCTTCCAACTTGAAGCAGGGCAATAGTTCTATGATAATACCACTCATTTTTTTTCAAACATAAATGTATATATACTCCATTGCAAAACCAAAATAAAGTGTGACTGTTGTCAGCGTTACAATTAAGTTTTGTGTAATTTTTGTCATTATTTTTGTAACTTTGTAAGTGAATCAGTCTAATAGTAGCATGGTGTACAGTATCAACGTGTAAAAAAATCAGCAAAAAGAGATTTGTGGAAGAAGAAGGAAGAGAAGATGTAGCTCTAGGAAGTTGATGTCATGCTTTAAATATATGCAGGTGCTGAGAAAGGTTCAAGTTCATGTTCAGCTGAAAATAAGTCAAAATTAGTCAAAGTTGCCAAAGGGTTTTACGAGCCTTTTGCAATTTGTGTAATTTTTTACATTTACTGTAGTCTTTTGGAATTCAGTTGGTCTGTAGATACATGCAGAGATTTCAATAAGTCATGAATCTTTCAAATACAGTTTAAGACAGGAGGCTGCCAAGCACAGCCTATTGTGAAGGTAGTATGCTAAGAGTGGTTTAATTTTTGCCACTTTTCAGACAAAATATGGTCTCATTCTCTGTTTTTTTTTTTCTGTACATCCTGATTTGAGTTATGAAGTAGGTTGGTCACTGCATATACTTCAACAATGAAATTTAGTGATAGTCCTGGTGTCTGAGAAACCCAAATTCTCTGCAGGAAAACCAAATTTTCGTACATTGGGCTGTCCTTCACACAATAGAGACCGGATAGTGCTTGAATCAAATTGAGATTTACATGGAACACATGAAACATTATGGGATGAAATGTGGGGATGAATTGACCATTAGACAGCACCATGTAAGCGTGTTACTGGTACACCAACCTGGAGGGTGCGGTTTCAGGATAGATGTAGATTGCACTTTCAGTTAGGTCAAAGTTAATGCATTAGTGAGCAAGGGGTAAGTATAGTCATTCGTGAATACCCACACCAAAGAGTTGTGGGGAATATGCTGTTAGACACAATGCATTTTGCAAAGGATGCCTTACGTGTACATGTAATGTTTGTTTTTCCTTCAGGTCACACTGTGTTGCTATCATACATGACAAAATTGGTCCAGTCTCAAATATAGCTTTGATATGTTAAGGAGTAAGTAAATCTGACCATTACAGTGAAGCTTCCATTCAGTTCCCACGTGTGGTTCCGGAGGTATGAGCAGTTGAAGTTATCACATTTTTCACCGAAAGTTAGCTTGAAGCAAGCAGGAGTGATGTCATTTCCCCACATTTATAAAACTTTTAAATTCTTTTCTTTAAACTTTACACCAACTTTAAATACTTTTAATGTCTAGTGCTATCATAATGTGAATGTATGAGAAGTATGAGAGGTTTGTGACCTTCACATAACCAGTCCTTAATCTGACCATGTATTGATTTCAAGGTCATAATAGCAAACTCAATAATGAAGAAAAGAAAAGACCATCCATCAATGTGAGGAGATGATGTCATTCCTGCTTGGTTCAAGTTCAAATTTGGTAGGAAAGGGGGTAACTTTAACTGATATCTTGAGAATTACACATGGGAACTGGATGGAAGTTTCACCAGAATCGTTAGATTAACTTGTTCTTAAACGTAATTAAAGCTTAATTTCTGGTTGGACCATCCTTTTGACTGTATACCATGCCCAGTATTTTGTAGCTCTTTTATTTTGCTATGTGTTGTACTGAATGCCTTTTTTTTATGCAATTGAGCTTGTTTCTTGATGCAAATAGTTTTGTATCATATTTTGTCAGCAGTGTTCTCTGTTACCTGACTTGACACAATGACTCCACAGATCTATAATGACACAATCATATCTGCCTCCAAAGCAGAGTGGTTATCTTACAGTTTGTGTACGTCCCTAGTTAACCCACTTATGTACAAAAAGTTGAAATTTATCTGCATAATTTGCTGATTCACAGCATGCACTCCGTCACCTCTTATAACCTATACATTAATACCATATTGGCTATGGATTAGCATCTGGCAATTGCTGTACAATGTACCTCCCAACATGACTGCTGCTCAGTTGTTTTTACAGCATTAATTAAGTCAGTATTAATAAAGCAGTAAGAAATTTGAAATTCACAGCGCGTACTCCCTCACCTCATATAACGTATGCATTACCGTATTGACCATGGTCTAGCATCTGGCAATTTTGTGTGTGTGTGCATGTGTGTATCTGGTCACTGCCCGTCCGTAATTACCAGCCTTTTGGTCTGCCAGCAAAGTTCTCAGGTGCTATTTGCATCTGTGTCTATCTACCTCGTTGTCATTTCTGTGGTATTAAACTTGCAAGTGTAAATATTACTCCATTTAAAGTACAAAATACAACACAACATGTGAGGTCATGTTGCACTACTTACTGTATACATCCCCATAAAGGGAAGAAACTTTTACGGCATGGTAAGTTAGAAAATGCTTAATAAGTCCAGATTAGCAAGGTTATTAAGATTTATTGATTTAGTCTTTGAAGCATCGTTTGGCAAGTACTGTAATTTTATAGCTTGCACTTGAATTTAAATGAGTTAAATGTATCCAGTCAAAGACAAACATACAGACTACCTTGTAAGTGAAAGGCCATTTTGTTTTCTCTGCATGTGAATTAATAAAGTGACTTTAAGTCAGGGTTCTTAGTGCCAGAGTGGCTTACTGGCAGAAAATTGACAAGGATTTAAAGCAGCAAGACATTGAACTCAGTATCGTATTTCACCGTGATTAATAGTAGACAGTTTGGTTTAGCAGAGGAGCATTCTGACATTCATTCTCTGACGCTGGAATAGTGGATGCTGGAATCAAGAGGCTCACAGCTAGCAGAATCAAGCAATAACCAATATAACTATAAACAGAAGCATGTGGCTTGTTGGACTAAATAAGAGGTTGATGAAATAAAAACACACATGCATGAAAAAGACATCTGTTTGTCCTACGCTTGACTACCAGTATAGTAACAGTTTGTTTTAGACTCATTGACAGTTGTTGGATGTAACTCCTCATTTGAAACAGAGAGAACTTTGCAAAGTATTCAGATGGTCGACTTAGCATCCTAGACTTTACACAATAGTTGCAGAAACCGATCTACAGTAGAACAGCTTTAGGAATTACTTTTGAAAGTTGTCAATACTTGAGAAGCAGTTTTCAACAGACAGGCAGGAGCAAACTTTTGCATAGCCACCTTGGTGGAGAATCTGCTTGCAAAATTGTGTAACAGGTTTTTTAAACTAGTCTGTGAAAATTTAAAGCGGTATCAACATCCCATCATTTTCTAGCATTGGATGGATTATACCCGGTGTGATACTTGAACAATGATTATTTTTTCAGTTCAATGATTACAGGTGATGAAGGAGGTAGTTATTACATTACTTGGACTTTTATGTAGTCAGAACAGAAAATGTGAGAGGTAAAGGTGATGAAAGGATTAATCTTCCAACCTGGATGAAATGCCTTTGTACAATTGTAAAGGATGATGGTTGTGATTGGTACACCCATAAATTTATTGTCATATCAGAATGCATGACCTTTTCTTTTTGAGAATTACCAATACCAGTGGATGTTCACCAACAAGTAACTTATAAACACATATGTTCAATGTATGAGAGTACTTTTGTAATGTTTAGTGTAATGTTTAGTTCCAGATGTGTTGTGTACTTGCTTAAAGTTTCAGAATTCAATTATTCTTGAAGAGTTTTTTCCAGATATATACTTGATATTTCTCTCTACTGCTGAGTGACCCTGACATTGACTGTTGCTGTTGCAAGTAAGCTGCCACACTGACTCTTTTCTTATTTTTTCGTTCCTTCTCAGGGACACCACAGACAAGTGCAACAGGGGAAGTTGATGGCATACACGAGGCAGGTGATGATACAGGAGACAGAACAGAAGATGAAAAGGATGAGGAAGAAGACGATGAGGGTGAGAATGAGGAAGATGGTCTCAAAATGTTAGAAAGTCCAACTGCCTCTTGGTCTGTGAAGTTCACTCCTCATGGTTCAACAACAGAAAAAGTTATGGGAACCTCTATAACAGCTGGTACTTGTGCTACCTCTAAAGTCTTTTCCAAAGGCACATGGTATCCAGATGACTCTTCTGGGATGATAGAACATGGTAGCCTGTTAGGTGAATCTAGTCAGTCAGAAGATGAACAGGATAAATCTCACAGGAAGAATGATATCAGCTCGAAAGTGGATAGAAAAGCCAAAGTGAAGGATAGTGGTAAAGTTGAGCCTAAACATGAGAAGAAAGATGAAGGAAAGGAAAACAGTGCTTCAATAAATACTCAAAAAGAACTCAGTGAACAGCAACAACCTCTGAAACATTCCGCATCCTCACTTGTCAGGGAAAACTTGAGGCACTTCTTTTTGGATAAATTAAAGTCTTCTGGTAAGTTGACTAGTGGTGAAAAGAACAAGAAAAGGAAACTTTCCAATGGAGAGGAGCATTTGGAAACAAGCCCAAGTGCATCTACAAGTAACCACCAGTCTCGGAACAGTTATACACATACTGTTCTATGGATGCCACCCAAAACAGATAAAAGAAACGACTCTTCTTCTCACAAAACTTGCAGCTCTGATAAACTTTCCAAGGAAAATAACATAAATGGTGTAGATGATGTTAAATGTAGCAACAGTGTCTCAAGTATAGCAAATGCTGATGAAAGAATAGGTCCTGAGGGTAAATGTCAACGTAATTCATCTACAAAGGATTGTTCCCAAAGCAGAAGTGATAGAGAAAAGCCCAGGTCCAGCTCTAGTCAAGCCTCTTTCCCAGAAAGCACAAGTAAGTCAAAGTTGAACAATGAGGACAGTCACGATGGATCATTCAGCCGTTCCCTGTCACCCAGTGACTACTACCACTCTCATTCTGCTGGTATGGCATACTATCCAGCACCTTTCATGGGGTATGGACTTTACCCCTCCTATCCAAACTTTGTTTACCCATACAACTATGGTTATGTTGTGGCAGTACCAGGTGGGTTATTTATTCCAATGGGTCATTCTTCTTATGCTCCAAGTTCAGGGACAGGTCTGTCTTCATCCCAGACTCCTCACAAAGATGTCCCTCTGGATCTTTCATCATGTTCAACCACCAGGAAGGAGGAAGAAGTCATACCAAAAGTTATCAAAAAGGAAGAACCTTCATCTTCATCTGCATCATCATCATCGTCATCAGTGTCGACATCGTCGTCATCTCTATCAGGGAGGCATCCAGAGGAGAAAGGAGAAGCTTCTGCAAAAAAGAAAGGAGAGAAGACAATTGTCCTCTGGAAAAAAGTACCAAGGAATGCGATGATGATGGACATGGCACAGTTGTCTGTGTTGGAGAAAGTCCATGTGTTGTATACCACTGAAAGTACCTTTCTCTGTTTCATTTGTTCTGATTGCCATGCGTTGTTCAACAGCCTAGATCTGCTGGCACTTCATGCAGTTGGAACAGCTCACTCCTCCAGAAGTGACATTGATGTCAAAGCCATGGGACTGAAAGGGTTTGAAGTCATTCCCATGGATAAAATTGCCAAGAAACAAAAACATGTGGACAAAAAGCCTGACTTTAGTTTTGAAAGCCCCTTGCAGAGCACAGTCTCTCTGCATAGACGTAGGTTACCTGGGAGCAAGGACTATGTAATGAAGAACAGAGATGTTTACAAGTGCTCGGTCTGCCCGGACACATTCCCAAACTTTTTGCGGTACACGATGCACATGAATGAAACTGGTCATAGACGAAAGTCTGTGCGATACTCTGATGTATATAAGGCCCAAAAGCAAGTGAAAAAGATACTGAAATGTATGAACTGTGAGAAATCATTCATGACTCTTGAAGAGCTCACCATGCACATGATCAAGACAAAGCACTATAGTGACATTGCTGGAGGGTTTGCCAACCAGACAGAACTTGATGAAGATGGGGACTTTGATCACCAACTAGGTCATGATGACAATCAGTTTGACAGCACAGAACCACCATCCATGATGGACCCACTTATGTCCTCAGTGGTAAAGTCTTCCCAGATGGACAATACCATGGATGGCACAAGTAGTGATAGTGAGAGCCCTCATAGCCTTAGGACTTCACCTTTAGATCAGTGGAGATGCAGCACTAGGTTGGAAAGTGATAAAGGAGAGAACAGAAACCATACAAGGAAAGCAGAGGGAGGCTCCAAAGAGATGAAAGACATTCTGCAACAGAGTTCATCAAAAGTAGCCTCCACATCATCCGATCACAACTCACAAACTGAAGCCTATGCTGGTACATCTCAGAGTAGCTTACCAATTTCACACACTTCCAAGAGAGACTTGCAGTACTTGGGAGATGATAGCATGAGATATGCCTCACTTTCCAAAAGGATCAAAGTGGAAGCAGAGTCAGCTGCAGAGGAAGAAGAAGATGATGACAATATGACCTTTGGTGGTTATGAGTCAGAGAATGAATATGAGGAAGAGGAGGAAGATGAGATGGATTCTTTGGATCCAGATTATTCCCTGAGGTTATTTCACCCTGCTCACTCAAGAGAGAGGGGAGATGATAATACTTTTAACATACCTTCATCTGAGATGGGGCGTAGGAAATACAGGACAAGAATCTACAAACACTCCCTCCTTTACCAGTCCAAGCAAAATGGATCGGACACAAAGCAAGATGTATCTGCCTTTGATGGTCTGTATAACTGGGCAAAATCTTTGGGCTTGCTTTCATCTCCCACAGTGGCACTGTCAGCAAAGACTGCACAAGCACCTAAAGCTGTAGTCAAGTGTGATGGGAAGTATGTTGACCCTGACAACTTCGATGTTACTTTGCCATATGGAGGCAAGGTTCATCCAGATGTCAATCCACTGAGGAAGTTAAGCTCCATGGTTGAAACAACACAGATTAAGCAACCACAGAATAAATCATTTGAAAGCAATTTTATCATGGACAGAGCATACTTTAATTTTGAGAAGAGCCAAGGCAATTCAGCTCCAACCTCCCTGGTCATTAATTCAAACAGTCAATCTGATGATCAGGACAGCCACACAAACTTTGCTGAGGATTGGGAGAGAAGTTATCAGCAAGAAGAGCTTTCAAACCCCAGCCACCACTGTGAAGTAGATAGAAAAGGCAAATTAATAGAAAACAGCAAGAGCACTTTATCATTCCCCAGTGCTGAAAAGAGAGCTTGGTTGATAGACAGAACAATCTCAAAAGATGCAGTTTTAGAAAGGCTTATTTTAAAAGCTTATAATAGGCCTTCAAAATCAGGTTACAGAATTAGCACCAATAATGATCAGACCTGCACTTGTTCAGCAGAGCCTGAAATTGGATTCACAACTAGAGATTCAGAAACTAGGCCATCCAAGGTAGGTAGTAGGAATACCCATGATGAACCAAAAGCTGCATCTGCTCCAATGGAAAATGACTCCAAGGAGAAGAGGCATCATGGTAAATGGAAAGATCTGTGTAGGAAGTGCTCAAGTTCAAGTTACTCTGATACCAAAACCAAGAGGATCAGCCACCATCCAGATACTCAGCAGAGTGATAAATGTGATGCGACACAGGTGAGACTTCAAAATGAAGAGGAAGTGCGTGCAAAGGTAAAACAAGTTGGGGAGTTGGAGCATGCAGCTGGTTCAAAGCAAAATATGTTGGAGGAAAGAGATAAACAATTGAAAACCACACAAAGTACTGCCAGTTTCTTGAGTAGGGTGGGAGTTGGGAGGGAGCATTTACATGGATTGATATATGGACACAGAGATGCTGTGAGGGAGGTCAAGTTCACATGGGCAGATGCCATTGATACTCTCATCTCTAGGTCATTTGGATCTGAGGATGAGCCTTCTACTGATCAACACTCTACTCAGAGTTTACCAAACTTGAAAAAAGAGGAAGTGGAGAGAGAAACCTTGTGTGTTTCACATAAACCAGATGGACTCCAGGAGTTTGAAGAAGGAGGGAGTGTTGGTAAGGAAAACAGGGTCCCTCCAGAACATTGCAAAAGCAATACCTCTGTAAGAAATGAAGGACATGGACACTCTTCAAACAGTGACCATGAAACCTTGCAATCAAAGAGCAAAGATTCAGAGGGAGATAGCATGTCAGGTGGTTCTTCTTTGTCTTGTGAAAATGAACAAGATAGCAAGACTGCAGGGGGTACACACAAAGTAGGAGAAGAAAACCATGATGTCCCTGAAAGTCAGTCATGTGATCAAAACTTGAGCATTGACTATCTGAAAGAGGAAAACACAGGGGAAGATGGTATGAACAAGCAAGATTCAGAATCATTTAATCCAAGCGACAAGGATTTTAAGTCAAAAGGGACTGTAAAAGTCGAAGATGATTATTCATCAAACGAATGTGACGTTGGGACAGGGTCATCAGGAACACCAATACCAGAAGAAAGAGCAGAATCCGTTTCAGGTTCCCCCAAAGAATCACCCATCCAAGGGTGTAATTCTGTTGATGTTAAAAACAAATCTGCTGTTACTGAAGATAGCAAACAAGTTTCTACAGAAAGAGGTGACAATGCAGTAGGAATATCACTATCGAGATCCCAGTCTAGGTCGCCCTCACTGTCCGTAGACGGGTCCACCACTGAACATGGTAAATATTATGCTGAGACAAGCGATAGTTATAAAGAGAATCTACACTTTTCACCGACCGAAGCAGTTGAGCAGTTACCAAAGACGAGTACTCAGTTTACTGTTGGTAAAGGGAAAGGAGGATGGGCATCAGGAAGTCTCACTGAGGAGGGAAAGGATGAACATCCCATGGTGGCATCTCAAAGCAATAGAGAGATTGTCACAAAGCAAGGAGAGGTAGCAGAAGGACCTGATGTGTTGAAATCACATTCTGATGTAGATGGTAGATCTTCCATTGGTTCACAGAAAGCTATTCCTAAAGTTCCAGAGAGTTCAGACGAAAAAAGTCCGAGATCTCCATTGTTGAAAGATGGCCATGCTCGTCAGGATGCCGCTGTGGCAGATAGGGCATCCAAAGTGACCAGTCATAGACCCATTGGATACTTCAGCTGTGGTAGTCCGCCGCCTCTGATACCATCTGTAGATGCCAGTACCAAGGCTATTCGCAGGCTAGAGGAACTGACCAGAAAACCTGCTGTCACAAATGTGAAGGAAATGATTTTGAACAAAATCCAGGAAGAGGTCGAAAGACTCATTGGTCCTGGAAGTGAGGATAGAAAAGTCCCTCCCCAGCTCCAATCAGGGCTACCGTATTTATTCCCCAGTGCTGAAAACAACAACGATGTTGACTCATCCAAAAAGTCACTTAACAGTCTAGTGGAGCTATCCAAGTGTGCTCCACTGCCTCCATTTAAGAGAATACAGAGTGACTTTAGGATGAGTAATGAGGGATCATCATTAGCTGGCAGGAGAGATCCTTCTATGAAATACCTTTTGCCATCTACCACACCTGAGTCATCAGTTTCTGCCATCCAAAGTCTGGAGAAGCTCTCTACAGAGCATCCTGTCCTAAGAAGAAATGAATCTACTCGGTCCATGTCTGCTAGCCCTCTCCGACAATCTTCATCTTCAGCTGAAAAAATACAGTATCTTCCACCATCCTTTGGAAGAGAGGCATCAAATGCAAACACCATCCAAAGCCTGGAGAGGTTTTCATCCCAAAATGCATTCTTTGGTTATTGTCTTGACAAACCACATTCCAAACCAAAAAGTGATTATGGTATTAGTCTGTCGGAGAGGTTGGTCCGGCATACAAAGGAGAAAAACCCTCACAGCTCTAGAAGCTCACAGAATGGACTGGTCAGTAAAATAGGGAGTCCTCTGGTGGTATCCCTACCAAAACTTGAGCCCCTCTCACCAGCAGAAAGCAGACAGGAAGAAAAGGAAGATCACTCCACATGGCCAAAATTGAAATCAGAAGACCATGAATCTGCAGACCCAGAGGATAAACAAACTAAAGAGTCCAGTAAACACCCGCAAGTGACTGAAGATGCGTCACCAAGGCCATTGGCTCCAGCCAGTTCTGAAGATCCACTCCTGGCACTAGACAATTTGGTCCGAAAGAAACAAGGCATGGATGTATCCCCCAGTCCTAGTAAAGTAGCCTGGGAGCTTGTCAACAAGGACATGAAACCACCATTGTACATCTTACAGCCAGACAACCCTAAGGGTCAAGTAGACAAAAATCCACTTGAAGAAATGGACAAAATGTTGAAATTTTCATGAGGTCCCCAGTTTTGATTTTTGCGGTTGATATGTCTTATCCGTTTTGGTGGTTTCCAGTCATAGGTATGTGCACATGTACGTGACACAAATAGATCACCAGTACTTGAAAATTATTATGGACACTTCTGGTACGAGTATACGTCCAAAGAAATTACCAGTAGTCACATTCTTAGATCTCATTCAACATTTAGAATTTCTGTCCTAGCTCTCACATGTTTTACATCAACTTGACTCCATACTGTTATAATGGTGTGCTCTGTGATGATAATTGACCATATCAGATCTGTAAAATGGTGATCTGGTAACATTTTGAGGATTGTACCTTAAATGAAACTTATTTGTCATTTGACTGGGAAGAAGTACTCTCACCACAAAGAAAGTATGAATATGTTGTGTGATCTCAACTGAATGATTCTGGTTTTGGTCACCTGCCTTTTTCTGTAACAGTGCTGTCCGTCGACTGATGTTGTGATAGTCTGTTTCAGGTACTTTGTTTTTGAACATTGACTTACATAAACTGTGAGAACCCTACTGGTAACTTAGCAGTGTTCTCATGTAGGGATAGTTAATTTCGGGATGTAGGCTGTTTACACCTGTTTTTAATGACCAAATTAAGTTTTTGTGATTTTTTCACGTAAGGATTTGAGAGAAAGTAGAAGAGTTTTTCAAACAGCTTCTCATAGCATTAATGGTATGGCTAAGTTGTAGTTTGAACAAACATTTCCTAGTCCCAGAAATATAAAAACAAACACACGCCAATTAATGTCTCAGTGGGAGATTTGTGATGTTGAACACCCCGGTGACAGTCCAGAACTTACTTCAGAATTTTGAAGATAATGCTAAATTTTACTTTGGCACTGGAAGTCATGAAGTAGCATCATCTTTGTTAAAAAAAATCATACAGTTTCAAAGTTTCTGAGATATTAACTGCACATTTAATGATTTTTTGTTTAAATTCTATACCAGTAGATGTCATAAAGTATTAAACCAGTAAATGTCATGGAATCATCATTCATACCATGCTCGTGACCCTCACTGCCCTTTGATGTTGATATACCATGGGGTTGATCAACTTGTCCGTGACATTGTTCGTGAAAGTTGCAGCTGACCTTTGTCTTAATTCGGGTGACATATCCGCATGCCAAACTAGATGTCTGACCCCCTGTGAATGGAGCTTATTTTTATTAACAAGCTTGAGATCATGCTGTGATGTACCAATGATAATGTTGATTCAAATATCTGGGCTTGATCTATAGTTGCATTTGCAAGTGGAAGGCTTGTAACATCTCACAAAACTGAAAAGGGATGAAACCAGATGACTATTCAATCAACTCCTAACAATGACACTGAATTAATATATATATGTGCCAAAGATTTTTATTATTGTAGAAAAGTAGTCAAAGTGATTACTTATTCAGATTTGGGGGAAGTGATTGTTTCTAAATTGTGATGGGGGGGGGGGGGGTGAGGTGGGGTGGTTTGGGTATATTAAGTGTGAGAGGAAGAGGAGAACTTGGAGGGTTGTTGATGATGGAGGTAATAGTACAGGGCAGACGAATAGTATTTCAGGAATCCAAAGTGCCAAAAGCAGGTAAATCTCTGGAAGGTCATTCATTCAATATGGATGTCCTCTTACGAATTTTGCCAGTAATTTGAAAGTGTACATATTTCTTGCCAAGTTAAGTTTTTGTCACCTTGATGAAAAGAGGAAGAGAGGTTTTATAGAGTTAATGTTGGTTGTTTTGGATAGAGATCATACATATATGGAAACTGAAATGTTACTGTGATCTTTTGACACATGGGTGTCAGCAATCTGTCGATAACTTGTCTTTAGTTGGACCCAATACACAGACGGATCCACGGTGATATGCTCGACGCCTGTCACTTTGAGACAGTCAGAATATCGTATTTATTAAAGTCACTGGAAACCCCAACTGTTGGGTGGTATCCCCCTGAAGATTTAATATGTTGTTTCTTTGTGAGTATTAATGAAATTTTCTGAAGCTGAGAGTCTAGGGTCTCTTTTGAGAATCTGCATGCATCAAATCCGTATTATGCTCACCATGGACAGCTGACATGGTGCTCCTTGCCGGACTGTTGATGGGAGAAACAACGTAAAGTCAAGAGATATCACGTGGATGGATAACAAATTTGCCATCAGCGCTATTGAGCTTTGTCATAGCACTAAAGGTTGATACCTTGTAGGGTTCACTTCCATTACAGCGGGAGGTTGGCGTGTTGCGTAATGTTTTTATAACTGTTAGCTCAGTCCGTCTGTTGATCATTCAACATTGTAACCCTTCCACAGGGTTAAGACACCAATAATCAGAGGGTATTGTTTGCCATAGAATTCTGGCACCAGTAATCATGGATAGTGTGTGCCATGATTTCAGGCACCAGCAATCATGGGTTGGTGTACATATGCTATGGATTTCAGGCACCAGCAATCACTAGTTGGTGTACATATGCCATAGAATTCAGGCACCAGTAATCATGGGTGGTGTATGCCTCAGAGTTTAGGCACCAGCAATCATGGGGTGGTATATGCATCCCATAGAACTGAGGCACCATCAACCATCCATGGAATGGTGTATACTGTAGAAGTGACGCATTAGCAATCATGTGGATGGTGTATGCCCAATGACACTTTTGGTTGCCCTTAGCTATTTAGACATGAAGATATTTCTATTATGGAGGAGAAGGGGGAAAAAAAACAGCTCCTGTGAACCAAGTCATCATATTTCAATTTTTTTTTTTTTTTTGAAATTTCTTGCCATAACTCCTATAATCTCTTTGTACATGCACTTTTGGTCTTTGTGCACTTATATATTTATAGAACAGAAATACTTTTAGTGTCGTTTTGTCGTTTTCACTGTTAAACTTCAACATTTCTTCATCATATATGGACATGCCTTAGTTCTTAGCCAATCAGTTGTTGCCATGGTAATCTATGTGCGTTGACAGACTCTAATTCGGCCTTTTGATGCAGTTTATTTTTATTTGTGTATGCAGCCTGTGTTTGGTCAACAGTTTCTCTACACTCTGCATACAACATTTATGATTATGTTTCTTGCTTATCCAGAGTCGGTTATCTTAAGTGTGTCTTAATTGCTTCCAGATGTGGTGGAGATCCTAACGTGTCCTTTATAATTGTATTTCCACTGCTTTACTGTCACTTCTTTCAGTCCTGCGTTGCACTTTAATATTCAGCCACTTAGTCTAACATAATCGTGGCCATTCATCTGAAAAACGTTTGGAAGATGAGAATCCCTCGGAAATGCCCTTTTGTTTTGTGTAGGAAGTAAGTCAAAGTATGTAATTTACCTGCAGACAAATTTATTGTGAGAAGAGAACCATGCACATCAGGTCTAAGATTCATGCACCATTTTTGATGTCACTATTGTTATAGTTATTGCGGGATATCTATGCTTGATTGGGACGTTTTATACTGTACAAATATCACAGCTGCGAAGTTACACACAGACGATTCAGGGAACAGCGATGGTTTATCTTGTTTCTTTTGTTTTTACTGAAGTATTCACCAAATAATCTAAGGCATTTAGATGGTTTACTTTATCTGAAATTTAATTGGTATAATTAAATTATGAGTGTCCATGTTTCCAGTTTCGCACTCTCTTCCCCCTTTCTTTATGAGGGGTGAGGGGCAGGGCAAAAAGGAGGATATAGGCAACCAGATGTCATTTACTGTTTTTTTACCATTTAAAGTATGTTAAACTTACCTTGTCTGTTGAAGTGTCCAGTTTTTCTCCAATTTTTCGTTTTGTCTTACAAAGTCCAATTTATGTTAATTCCTATCACATAATTTCCTGCAAGGGCATGCATTTTTTTGCTTTTAATTTGGTAAACCATTTCTATGGCGATGACCAACCTTTGTACTCTAGCTCTCACAGTAGCACATTGCGGCATTTAATCACAGTAGCATCTTGATATGCAAGTTTCCTCCGTCAGCCACTGAAGGTTTCCAATCCATTGTATTGGTTTTTTGTTTTTGACATTTTCTCTGAGAGTCTGAATTTGGGGACACCCAAGGTTTGTCATTCACAGTTTATTGTAAATTTTTAAGTGTAAATATCCTATATCTCTAGAAATTATTATGTATTTGTGTATAATGTAAATATTGTAAATGTTTTGATCACAAATAGTCGTCGTTCATTCGTCACTGAAGTTCCTGAAAGGACTTTTTGTTGTGCTTTTTTTTTCCAGATGTATATTTATGTAGATGACATCACAAAAATATTGAGTTTGATAGTCACTACCTTCATCGTTTATCGTAGAGGTTTTGCAAACAAAATGTGCGTTTTCATCATTTTAAAGCAGCCAAGCTGAAAATCGTGTCTTTATATCCATAATTTATTAGAGGATGTGAAAAGAGGCACAGAAGTAGAACTGATTGATGATGTGTTAAGTCAAAATTGAGTGGTCCTATCGTGGAGATATTACAGCAGAGCGTCTGGTGAAAACGCCGTGAAAGTGTTTGCTTTTAGGATTCTCTCTGTTGCATTCTGGTCTAGGATTATGTGTCATCTCATTTCAGCTTTCGGTGAGATAATAGATGTCAAAAGAAATGCAAAATGGAACCTTTCCAGTTAAGTGATCGGAGTGTCGATGAGAAACACTAACAGTGTTCGTAATTTAAGCTGATTGGTTTTACTAATTTATACTCAAGTGTTCAGAGTCAGGATACTGTTCACTGTACAAGGCAAATGACTGAGTATTGTACAAGCATCTTTTACCCAGTGATGGTAGGAGGGCAGGATGGGTGGGTGATTCACCTCTTTCTATATGGTCTACTTGGTAAACAATTATTCATTTAAGTAAGACTTGGTTCGTATGTTCAGATAAAGCCAGGACTAATCACTAGAAAATGCATGTCATGGGGTTAGAGTTACTAAGACTAAGTATTAAGGAATTTCATGTTTTTACTCACATATTAGTTTTGCTGTTACTAATCA
Source organism: Stichopus chloronotus (assembly GCA_021234535.1). Taxonomy (NCBI): domain Eukaryota; kingdom Metazoa; phylum Echinodermata; class Holothuroidea; order Aspidochirotida; family Stichopodidae; genus Stichopus; species Stichopus chloronotus. Next base: position 25,722,461 of record CM037832.1, on the reverse strand, counting down.
AGAATGGAATGTAAGTTAACTGGAAGTACCAATGTCTTATAAATATACATATGTCTTGGGTAACTGGTCGTAGAAACCAATGGTACATTTTCTTAGGGGGAAATTGTGTAAAGATTGAAAATGTCAGTAATGCTTTATGTAGTTACGTTGGATGCCGAGTTAAATGCTGCAGGGGCGGATTTAGGTCAGGGGTGCACCCAGGGCATGTCCCTGCATTTTTTGACCAAATGCTCTGTACAAATGAGCCAAAGATACGGAAAATATGTTTCCCAGATGCTGGGAAATAGCATCTAGAATTCAGCCTTCCTTGGAGGAGAGCCCCCAAACCCTCCTTTGTCTTCTCGACTCTGGTGCTCGCTCGTTTGCCTACTGGTCGACGGTGTGTGTGCCCCTCCTTTTCCAAAATCCTGGATCCAGTTGTGTGTTGGTCACTTTTTGTCATATTAAATCAAATGTTTTCAGACTTGCCAAAAAAAAAAATGGCAAAATTTTAGGTTCTTTCCAGAAAAGCGACAACTGATTCTCCACCTGGAGATTTTAAAATTGCTCAAATGTTATTGTGAGACATGTTTTTGAAACTAGGAAGACTAATCACTTGTCTAACAACAGTTCGTGTTTTGATTCAATAATTACTTAAAACAAGCCAATGGAAAGCTCTAATTTTGCTCAAAATAAGGAAACATTTCTCATTACATCATCGTAGCGATTTTCTCAGTGAGATCTGGCATTCTCACCATAATTGAGGCAACGTCCAAATTAAGTGAGACTCACAGGCAAACTGTGACTGTCCATGTTTTCGAATCAGCAACTGCTTGTTCTCCTCTTCAAGGTCATATGAACAAGCACAAATTGGCTTTGTTCATCTTAAATTACACTTTTTGCTGGTAGATGTATTTTTTTCTTTAAAGGAGATTTAAATGAATACTCACCGTTTAATTACCACAGTTACAGAGCTGATACAATGTGGAAGGGTTTGATACAATTGCCTCACTTTTATCATGTAGTATCTGTAACCATAAAGTTCTCCAAATGGCTTTTTTTTCCCTTGTCCAGTGATGAAACGCACAAAGAAAAAAACGGAAAAAATAGAACCAGCATGAGTGGCTCAGAGTAGATAATCAGATAGACAGATGGTCTTGCAATAATCTTTACTTGATGTCAAGGAGACATCTGATCCCCAGGCAATAGATCAATTGCGCTAAAGTTCGGGTAATGTTACAAGATTTAACTCGGGCTTTTAAAGGTCTCCCGCCACCGAGGGTTGTGGCTGCAGTTTTTCTGTTTCATAAGCACAGTTAGTAACCAGGGAGATGCTGGTTAGATATACTCGCAGATGAATGGCTTAAATTATGAGACTCTTCTCTCAAGTAAAAAAAAAAAAAAAAAAGCAAAAGCAGAAGATGCTATTGAATTTACATCCCATGATATTTGAAGAGATACGTGATGACTTAGATGACCAGAATAAGAAATTGGTCAGTCTAATCTCTCAGAACTTAATATCCGTCACTGGCAGATTTGCTGCCGCTGTTTATGGCCACACTAAACCGACTTTTCTTGTTCCACCACAAAGTGTAACGTATCGACCAATTAGCAGGTTTATGCTATCTTGCCTGTGTTATAGTTCAACTAAACTAGTTGGTATCCACAAGATCACAATTCTATTCTGCATGAACCACAGGATGTGCTTGTGATTGATAGAAAGTTTTGCATCGTTGGACCGCAAATTGCGGAAAAACTGATATGTCAACAACTCACCTACAAACATCAGAAAAGTTGCAAATTTGGAGCAAACATCTGCTGGAACAAATGAATTGGACTTTGTTTTTGTCCCTCCTTTGTTTGCAATAGGGAGGGGGAATGTATGGTGGACTACTGAAATTTCAGTTACACCACAGTGGATAAATTCTATTCAATCGAATTAACCACACAGTTGTAAAATTAACAGAATTGTTATTCAGAACACTCAAAAAAGTATACTTAACTTGTGCAGCAGAATAATTTACCTATTGATTCAGAATTAAGTTTCGCACTGGAAATTCATGTTGTCATCTGTAATTCATGATGAGTTCAATTACGTAACATTTCATTTTTGAACAATAGAGGAGATCATGATTGTCTTCAAAGAATTCGGTGAATAACCATTTTGCCCCAAACGTTGATGAATGTCATATTTGTGTGCCCATGCTTGACACCCCCCGTGCACTGTTGGCAACTCTGCAGTCAATGTATTCTCTGCCGATATCCTCAATCACCTTGTTTGTCCCCTTCTCGATGTTTTAGTAAAAGTGAGTGACCAGTTGGGTAAAAAGGATCCTTCACACTTCACTTGTCAAAGTTTGGTCGCTGGTTCTGAGGATTCTTTGCAAGGGTCTACTGCATTGAACCTCCAAAATCAGTCACTCCCCTGTTGGAGAAAACCTTGCATCATACCGATCTACTCCCACATGGAGTATCATCGCATTGGCACCTTCATTTTTAGCGCCAATGGTTAGGGCCTTCACAGCAGTTCAAGTGTTTACTCATTGCATGTTGTTCTTCATTAATTAGCACAGAGCATAACGGATGAGTGGCTCATTGAAAGAAAAGCTTCTGTGAAACGTTAGCACGCTATCTCTGGGGCCCATGTAGTACAACTTTAGTTCCAAACTAGATAGGAGAGAAGTGAAGATGTTCCATTTGCGATGCATGATGCATGTGGACGATGTTAGACCAGCAAATGTAATGTATTATGTGGCAAGCATACCTAAAATGCCCTCCATGAAAGAATTTGTCACCCCTCTCTACCCCCCCTTCCCTTGGGTAAACTGCATCAGTTTGAATATTACTTTGAACATTGTCGCTGAAACTGCCAGAAAAATGTTTTGCCTGTGAGAGAACTTGTTAAGTGGCAACTTTATTTAATTTTTTGTTAAAGAAAATGTCAATCACTAAATGCTTAAAGATATGAATCTGGCCCCAAAATGGAGACCTTTATGACACAGTCCCTGGATCATTTTTTCTTGCCTTTTTGAGTGCCATATCAGATTGCAAAGAAAAAGCTGTTTGCAACAGCTGACAATTCTATCACACTAGATATGTTCTTGCCAACACTATCAATCAAAGAGTATGTTTAAAAACCAGCTTAACAAAGTCACCAAGTCCCTCCACTGCCTTGTTTCTCTCCATTTCTTGAACAACAGAATTATATTGAAAAATTGTGACCTAATAAGAATACTTAGAGGCTCCACATACTGACTTTGACATCAGTTCGTTGTGTAATTCTGTTTAAAAAAAAGCACAAGGCGACCAAAAATTCATCAGATAAACTGGAATTGTGCCTCCTTAGTGTTGGCTGTTGTAATGATACTGTCCAGGTAGTCAGTAAATTTGAATGTGTTTTTAGAACCACAAGTCTGTGGAGGTGATGCCTTAAGCGAGAGAACTGAAAAATCACATACATGACAAGGACATTCAATCTTTGTATTTCCCCATTAATGTATTGTATGTTTAACTTTTCACCAAAACTTGCCAGTTCCTGTTGCCATTGTTTATTATTGTTCAAGTACTTGAAAGAAATTTTTGTTATTGTGATATCAGTTAGAAGTATGTTTCTACTCAATCACTTTCATTTTACAAAAGATATGTAAATGAGTTTTATTGTAAGTGTGTAACTATTATTACCACTATTACTAAATATAAGTACTACTATCATAGAAAACAAAAAAGAAAAAAAAAGATGTAGACAATGTAATTCAGTCTCTGACGCAAACTGTGATAAAAGTGATTTCAACATCAATCTTTGCTGTTTCTCACTTTTTGTGTGATTTTTGTTTTTCTCTTTAAACAAGTTTTGGTCATGTGACCACAGCAAAGGAACCACCAATGACATCACATCAACTTCTACATCTTTACCTTCATAGAGGTCTTCGGAGGTAGGAATCGTTTTCTCTCTCCACTGTTTTCACACAGCACTGCCATTCACTGTGCGACTAAAATCAGTTGGCAATGTTTTCAGGTGGGAGCCTGCCACATTGGTGTGCATAGGTACAATGGTATCAAAACTGTTGCCATATACCACTGAAAAGCACATAGAATTACTCTCTTTGCAAGCTTTAACAAGCAGTGTTAGATACTTTGGCCAATTCATTCAATGGCACTTGAATGTCCAAGTTCATACAGAAGCTCTAAAATATGAGTTTGACCCGCCCTGGTCGGAGTTCCATTCCTTAACCGCTGGTGAAAATCAATAATTGGCAAACAGGAAGGAGTTAATGGACGTTAAGATGGTGGAATGTGTTGAAGGCATCACAAGCTCGTTTGCCATATCCACTGGTGTTGATAGTAGTAATCAAGTACTCGCCATTTATCACAAGAACACTTTGGGAGTCGGACCAATTAATCATGCTCAAATTCTAAGCTACAATTTTTAGACCACAAATAACCAAATCATTGGCCTCCTCAACTTAAAACAGCTTCTCAGCCAAAATATTGCAAATCATGATTTTCTTACACAGTTGTGGTTTTTTATCTACCTGTAGCTACAAATAGCATTTATGAAACTTATGTGGCAGCAGGTTTTTTTTTGATCTGCTATTTCACTGCAGCTAAGCACGTGTATTTTCCACCTCGAAAGTTCCACTTCAGACACCACTGATTCACAAGATAAACCATGCAATTTTACCATCGAGCATTTTTTTCAACGACTCTCACCAATTAAGTCTCTACCTCATGGTGATCTGGAGAAGAGCTCCACAGTCAATTCATGATAGCATCTTGAATGTCAGCACTAATATCGAAAGCCTAACAAATCTCCGATTACAAAAGACAGGACTTATCATCAAAGCAAAGATAAAAACTTCAAATCGATCGTGGTTTAGCAATTTAGTGGTGTGTAATTTACCTTGCACATATTCACAGTAAGTTGTGTAATGTCAAACTTTAAAAGTACAACTGTTGTCTTTCTGTTTGCATTTTTCAGTTTTATGATGTTATCATTCCATCTGGACATGATGGAAACGTCACAACTCAATCCACCTTTAAGTAGAGTATGTATCAAGTTAATGAGGAATGACATATTCCTGGAATTCATTTTACTTTAAAGGTGAAATGACAGCTTGAAATCATAGGTTAAATGAATATTCAAGACAAACGTCACCCAGGCCGACAATAAATTATGCAAAAGTGTTTTGTCCTCTCACTGTGCAAGTCCGTCTTACACCATCGTGATGATCAACATCCATATACAACACATCTTTAACTTCAGACTGCAACAAGAAGAGGGCAATCTTTGGTTCATAACGGAATATAATGACACAGATTGGGTGCACAGCCAAGGAGGGGTGGGCAAGGGGGAAACTGAAGCACACTTTTCCTTTTTAATGTTTTTCTTTGTGATATTGCTGGTATTTTCCCTACTTTTATGTGGTAGGTCTACAATCGTTTGGCCTTAAAAAGCCCTTAGAAGTGCTGTGCAGTGCCATTTCTAGCTATCTAAGAGGTGTTTTGGGCCAAAATTTTCTTGTACTCTCCATGGCAACCTTTAGTGGTGCTGCACTTAGCCTTCTACAGGCTTTGCCATTTCCTTGACAAATTTCTGGCTATGCACAGACCGAATGACCAAGTTACAGACAGCACCTTGGCTCCCTTCCACAAATTGTCAGTAAGACACCTAATACATTTAACAAGTTCTACAGGGACACATAATAACATTCCACCCCCACCCCCTGGCCCTGGAAAATTGAGATGCATTCAGATAGGACACAGTATCAACCTGCAAATACAATGGCAGCTTTTCCCTGCCCCCCCCCCAAAAAAAGAAAAACCATACCATTCCCTCATCAAAATTGATCAAAATGTTTGTCCCAGCCAAGGTGCTTCTTTCCCATCGGGTAAACCTCAAGTGTTGATGGTTAACTTGCTAATTACTACGTTCTGGAGTACTTTGAGGTGATCCAAAGTATTGACTAATATCCAGAACTCATGAATGAAGCACTTTTAAAAGTCTTGCATTCACAGCAAGTTGAAACGCTTCAAAGAAATGTTCCGCTTTAACGACTTTGCGTGTATAAACATATCTGAGGAGAGTTTTTCCACAGTTGAGCTTCGTTGGGAGGCAGGTAGTACCGCAACATGTAACGGGTTGCAGGCGTGCTTCATCCATCCACATACCCTCTCTGACCATGGAAGTATAGCTCTGACGAGGAACACGCTATCTTCATGGAGGTCTGAATATTTCTGGAGAAAGATTTATATCTCAAGGAGAGTTTCAGGGTTTCCTCTGGTGTCAAAACTTGTCACTGAGAGGATGGTTTCCGTCCACTGCAGGAGATACATCAACGTCGTCATGCTCAAATGATGTCACCGTCCATGTTCACTCTGACAGTGCGCTAAAAATGAAAATGTAAAGTAACAAAAAGGGGGGAAAAACAAAAAGATTGAAAAATGACAGATATTGCCCAGAGAAAAAAGGCACTGTTAAAGAAAGCTGAGAAAGGAAATAGAAAATGAAAACTACTAAACCACATTTTAGTCTAAACAGGGGTGGATACCGTGATTCTTACAGGCAGATGAAGCAGCTCTTTAACTGCAACATTCCACAATGAATAACTCAGGAAAAAAAAAGGATTTGAGGATATAGGCTTTTTACTGCATGCAGTCACAACTGCATTTGGGACTGTACTGTTCTTCACATTAACTTTTAAACTTTCAGACATTCAACTTTGCCCTCAAGAGGCCCAATTTACGGAAAATAATTTGCATGGAGTTTGTCACCGAGTGCTTCCATTTGCGAAACTGTCTGGCAACTACTACATGCTACCCTTGGGACACAGTACTCAGATGGTAACTAATGAAAAGAATAAACAGATACACTTGATGGGCTCAAAGCTTACATTAAATCAATTGGGAGATTTAGTGAAGCTGCTTCTATTGATGGCTCAAACCAGAATGCTTTCAAAACTGCCAGTTTAAAAATAAAAATACATGATAAAAATTTAGACAGTTACACACAATAACAATGACGACATTGTATTTGTAACCTCTTGAGAAATTGTACACTTTCAAAAAACGATACAGAGAGACAACAATACTTCAGTTTTGGAAGACAATTGAAGATATTTTACTCTTTTACATGTGCCTACCCTACTCTGCATAAAATGTTTTACATGAATCTGTTAACCTGCTTAAGACATATTTCCAAATGTAAAATAGTTTACATTGGTAATTAATTACACTATGGTAGTCTTATGGCTTGATGCCACAAAAGTCAGCATGAGATTTCTTCTGTCTTGGCAGTGAGAAGGAGATTGTTCTCAAAACATTTACAAAATATATAAAAACAACTACCAAAGAGTGCCTCCGAAAGGTAGTTTTAAATGTGTTTGACTTGGCTACACAGACATTTTAATACACTTCTGCTAAGTGGGCAATGTCTTCACATGTGACAGACTTATATAAGACTTTTTTGTACTGTTCACAACAATTGTGGGTGAGACAAAATATACGTGACAATGATTCCATGGGAGGATACGCTGACAGACACACAGATCACCGTGAAAAGCGCATGGACTTGCTAAAAGTGACTGCAAATTACCATTAAAGATGAGAATGAAAATAAAAATGCTTGATGTGCTAAAACTATCACAATGCTTTAAAGCCTGAAATCACTATTGATGAGGGACAATGCATATTGATGAGGGACAATGCATATTGATGCAGGACAATGCATATTGATGCAGGACAATGCATATTGATGAGGGACAATGCATATTGATGAGGGACAATGCATACTGATGAGGGACAATGCATATTGATGAAGGACAATGCATATTGATGAGGGACAATGCATATTGATGAGGGACAAAGCATATTGATGAGGGACAATGCATATTGATGAGGGACAATGCATATTGATGAGGGACAATGCATATTGATGAGGGACAATGCATATTGATGAGGGACAATGCATATTGACAGTTTAGGAATACTTTGGGTGATTAACAAATGCAACTTTGAAATGCACTGAAGTGAGAGATTGGTTTTAAATATCAGCAAAACAAATGGGAGGATATTTCCCTGAATTTTACAACCAACCCGTGATGCTTCCATCTGCCTCATTAAGGATCTTTTTTTATTGACAATAAACAAAAAGATGGCAAGCTTATTTTAACTGACACTTAATGACTTGTTTCCATGCTTGAATATATGCTGAATCAGCTCGCAGTGAAGGGAAATATACAAACCTTGTTCCTCGACGATGATTCTGGGCAAAAGAATTCAAAAGCAATTATCCCACTGACAAACAAATATCAAGACACCACAATCCTGCAATCTTTCTCTGACAATTAACAATCATTGATCGATTACGGGTCGGTCATCAAACTCACCAAGGAAGAGAGACACACTGTCGTTGCCATCTTCATTTCGCAGCGATCCCGTGATGTCCTCGTTAGTTATTATCGGCAAGAACAGCTGGACAAAGTCAGACGAGTACGGAGGAGAGATGATATCAAGAACCTGAGAATGAAATATTTTAATATAAAGTGATTTTATGTCGGGAGAAGCAATCCAAAACAATCTACTGAAATACACACACAAAAACAAAGTTTTAATATTTCCACAGGGATCTGTCCTTGGAAATTCCCACAAGGAACAAACAGGCTTCTTTTATACAAAAGGGTCTTGCTTTTACTTAGGTAAAAGCAAGATACAGCAAGATAACTTTAGGTTAGGTAACATTCATTTGATTTTTGGCTAATCCCCCTGAGCTGTTCTGTGAAATTTACTTAATTTTTCCAAACCTGTCAAGTTTCTTTGACATACTAATGACAAATAATCAAACTAAAAGAGTATCCCCATGCATCACATACAATCAATGAAGATTAATGAGTTGGTATTTCAGTATTCAATTTGCTTTCAGAAAATTAATAACCAGACACTTTTCACGTATAGTGCTGATTCGTATACTGTATTCAAGTAATGGATATGAAATTTGGACTAGTTAAATAATTAACAGCATTGAATTTGATTACACTCTTCAAAATTTTAATAAACTTATCCACATCAACTCAATGTTCTGCTTTAATAAGATCAACATTTGTAGGTCACGGGTTATTTACCTGCATTTGGTCACATGATTACAAGTATGATTACCACCTATCCTTCACCTCAAATATGAGATAGCTCCTGCTCCCCACCAAAGAGGTCCGTTCAAGACTAAACAGTACCAGTGACCCTCCACTTACGAGCAAGTATTTCCCCCTTCTCCCCCTCTCCAACCTTCTCTTTGACTAAAAACCCCTTGGAGTGAGTCGTACCTCCATCACAAAATATCTGATGAGAGAGATGTCAGCGGCCTGCGTGTTGACACAGTTGACCATGAACTCGATGATGGGAATAACATCTCCTTTACTGAGCAGATGAACCATCCGATCCAATATGGTCTTCTTGAATTCCATCTGTACATGGAAGAAAAGTAAAGAAAGACGAAAGTGAATCCAACGGGCCACAGCAAACTTTAGTAGGTTTCTGATCGCAAGGGGCACTGAACAATGAGAACGCTAACAATACATCATACCTAGAGACAAGGTGACCCAAACACTGACTCACCCAAGGACTTGATGCCGTGACTGTCTGTGTGTCAGAGAAGGGAAGGGGGGGTGTTGGTTTGTGGCAGGGGTTTTACTGTAAAGTGTGCGAAAACTACTCAAGTTATGTAAGATTTCACAAGTTGCCATTGACACAAAGTGATGATACCCTGCACTGTGATCTACATTGACGGGTGCATCAATAAAGGAGCGAGATGCTACGACTATGGACAATCACATGGACCAAGCAGACGAGCAGCTTACGTATAATTTATCCCAGCTGGTTTTCTATTTCAGAATTTTGCAGCTATTTTGCACGCCAACGAATCGTCTTGTAGTGTTTCACTTGCAACAATCACAGCAAATATTGACCAAAGTTTGAAAGAGTGGGACTGCAGACTTGTCAGAGTAATTTATGTATTGTTACACCCATCAAAACAGTACTGGCGACTATGGAAGTTTGGAATACGATGAAATCTTTGAGCACCCATCCTTTAAGTTTCATTTGTCTTTAAAGAGAAGAGGTAGTCTCAGCTTGATTTATATTGACAAAGATCCTGCACGTACATGAAGATTATGGAATTTTACAACCACCAATGTGGATTTGGGGGAGGGCTGAGGGAGGAAGTATAACAAGTAAGGAAGGAAAGCATGTACAGATAAAAACTAACTTAGATATATCTTAAAAATAAAAATCAAGAAAGCATACGGTAGAATAAAACCGATATACCAGCATCAGCAGACTTGTACCTGGTTACCGACTGAGCAATCACACCTATAATTCAAAGGATATTCCCAACTAAAAGCTCAAAGCTAGCACTGATGTCTTTCATCTATTGTTTCCTTTGAGAAGAACAACTACCCTCCATTCTAGCATGATCTACTTCAGAGAGAGAGAGAGAGAAAGAGAGCAAAGCCATCAACCTCTGCAGACAGGGGGCTCTCTGTTATCAAATCTTTTATCTCCCCATAGTGTGCTATGTGGGCTGAAAATCCTGTGTTTTAGCCAATAAGAGAGAAATCTCAGGGAGGCACACGACAGTGAACGAACTGTTCATAACCTTGTTACCTTTAGCAACTTGCTAGAAGGGGAATTGTTCATCTGGGCACTGCATTTGAACCAAGCCTCTTTATCACCAAAGATAAGCCCTGCTCAATGCAATCAAAGGTGAATGGGAATTGTCAAAGTAGTGTTGATAAAAACTGAAAGGATGAGGTGCACAGAATAGTAAAAAACAAAATTTCAAAACAGGTGCACCTCAAACAGATACAGTATTGAGGTCAAACAGTACCTTAAAATCTACCAGTAGCTTGCAAATTACTCCATGGCTGGGGAATTGACAACTCATTTTCCCAGACAAATGATGTGTTTGTTGGAGGGTATACACTTAATGACTTTCTATCAAGACCTCTGATTTCTGAACTTAGGGTTTAAAGCAGGATGTGCTGTTTGATGGAAAAAAAAAAAATTAGTCTTTGTTTACCTTCCAGCTTTCCCTTCTATTTAATGCCAACCTCAAAAACAACATCTATGCCACGCTTCGTTCAGGAGAAATTTTACTAAATAACAAAAGTGTATGTAATAACAAAAAAGATTGATTTAGCTTTTCCGCTAGATTTTTATGCAAATTCAACGAGTTTATTCAAACAGAAGTTCTGTACAATTATCACAGAACCGAGTTATGCTAAAATTAGTGCTTGGGCTAAAAACTTGCATTTTTTACTTATTTTCAGACAAATAGCCCATGATACAGTAGTTTTTACACCTTTTTGCAACTGTAAGTAGTACAGCCAATCGTTAGATGCACTTTTGAAAAGCAGGAATAACAGCACATCCTACTTTAAGTTTTGATGGTAGAATGGGAGACATCACGTAACATGATGGACTGTGGAGTGAATAGAGCATTTACCTGTAACAGAACATCCAGTTGAGGGTAAGGATCCTGGAAGAGCCGAATCAAAAGATCTAGAACCTCTTTATGCATCAACTGGTGACAATTAATCACCTGAGATAAGAGTTGAAGGAAGAAAAAAAAATGACTCACCGGAGTGGGGTGGAGGGGGTGATGTGAATCTACGGAGGAAAGTCTAGAGAAAAGAAATTAAGATTGCCAAGAAACAGAAAGATATGGACCATCTAACAAACTCTGCCAAGATTCCTCCAAGACATCTGTGCCAGATTTTGAGATGAAAAGGACAAGTATTTTACAAAATGGACAAAACAGTCAAAGGATGACATGGATAATAAACACATTCATTCATGTTTCAGAGGGCTATTGATGTGAGTAACATTCTCATTGAACATTCTCTGCTTCTTGTTGCAAATGTAATCATCGCTGAACAGTTGGTGCAGTCATTCTGCAAACTTGCACACACTGCACAGGTAACACACCAGTCCTGTTAAAGCTGGAACATGAGTTGAAAATTTGTCAGTCAAATTCCACTAAATATGTCAGAATCACTGGCAGAAAACATTGTCCAAGCCCCATTTTTGCATATGTGAACATTCATATGCATTTCCATTGGTCTGTATAATGTCAAGTAATGGTGATTGACTGCTATGATTTCTTGGAGAGTCTGAATTTTGTAGGGCCAACAAAAATGTCGAGACAATTTTCATATTCAAGCATCTGAAAATATGATTACATAACTCTCTTTCAGATTTTGTGACAGGTGATCTTTTCCGCTACTTTATTTCCCCTGAAAACTGACAAAGAGCAAAGGTAGATGGCCAGAGGATTGCTAATACAACTTACATCCCATCTTTAATTTTAATTTAACTTTAATTTAATTTTTATTCAATTAGCAATAATACTGACATTTTAACCTGCCACACCCAGCGGTATCCAGTGCTCTGAACAGCTTTTCAAGACAGGACAGGGGTGACTACATGTGAAGTGTAAGCATGATCATGAAGCGATTGCTGGGGCTGCGTTTGTGGGGAGGTGGTACAACCTCACCTCAAGAGTCTTTTTTATTTTTGAGATGCTAAATGATGCTAAAAGGGCACCACTTGTGGAGAATTTCTCACTCTAATCGAAGTGGCAGTAGCATACTGTCAGTTTTTTCCACCCAGCGGAGCTTGTGTAGAGGGTCAGGACTCATTTTTAGGGGGCAGTCACTATTTCAGGGGTGCAAAGGTCTCTTAAATTGAGAACAGCCTGAAAAGGTTATTAGCAATTTGAGTTTGTTAATTTACACCTCGCTCCTTTGTTTATTCAGAATTCTACGTATCGTCACTTCAGTGATATACATAACAGTTACGACCTATCTCTCCTGGTAGACGGGAAACCTCTGCTACACAACAGTAACTTCACACACATGTGTCTTACAGATGGACACCTAATGAGAATGAAGGCAGCGTAAACTATGTCAGAATCCAACCGATGAATCCTGCTGGCAGTAGCTACCTCTTGAAATCATAGATACAAGTCAATTGCTCCACTTATTGAGACTCCAGTCTGCATTTAAATGGCAACATGATAAGTATTGACTCATGTTCCTCGAGCAAACGTAACCGGTAGAACGACTTTTGGGGACAAACAAATTATGAAGATATCTGAAAATAAAATTACGTAAAATGTTGTGTAGCAGATACATGAACTACTAGGATATCATTTGCAATTTCAGACAACAAAAGGAATTCAATATTCCTATTTTGGAGAAAAGGTACTCTGATAAGAAACTACAAAGGTGCATCTGAGTGGGTTAGAAGACTCTAAATCATCCTGAATTTCACATACCTAGTTTTTTTTTTTTTTTTGATCCTCATTTTTGGAGGATGAGCATTTCTTTATAAAAACTCAGCATCAGGGCTTTAAAATCAAAGAGGCAACAGCAAATATTGCATATATGACATCACCAGAAAAAGTGATACATAGGCCACAGCTATTTACCTCATCCAGGAGGATAAGATGCAAAGGGGTGGTATCTGTCATCCTCTGGAAATAGACGGGGTCAGAAACTACCTCTTCCACCCAGCAGATGACGCCCATGGCCACCACGGGATACCTTAAAATATTAGGGAAGGAAGAAAGGGATGTCATTAAACACTGCAGAAAGAGTTAAATGTTGAATCAGGGCGCATAAATGGACATCTCTAAAACAGTTTGTTACAAACAATGATGACAGTTTGCCGTTACTTAGCTCATTATCCGCTATCAGACATTTGTTACAATGCATACATTAAAATAAATGCAACTATCTACAAACCTTTGTGACCGAAGTGTTGAGTAATGCAAACGCTAAATGAAAAAGTTTACATTACTTAACACTAACAGCACCTAGACAGGATGAGGAAAAACTTGCCCAATAAGGGTATCTACCTCATGTAAGCCGACCTCAAACTGACTTGAATAGATGCTTACTTATCCTATTCAGTAGAGGCAATTCAGTCAATTCATTTTCCCTTCTGATGTCTATTCACCTGAGTTTGAGGTTGGCTAACATGAAGCACATACCCCAATAAGCCTACGAAGTGGATATCCATCTGATAGATCCCGTTGCCGTGGGAGATATCCATCTAGGATCTACTGCACATTTGAGAAGGTGACACAGCAGTTGGTTGGCTCATGTTTTTGAAGTGATGCCACCACTATCACTATTTGTAATACTCTGCACAAAAAAGGTAATCAGGGTCTGGAGAAGATGAATTACTCTTGTATTGAGAAACTTTCATCTTGCGATTTGGTTGTCTTGTTGCATATGATTTAACGTCTCCTAAGATATCTTAACACCGTAAATCGATCATCCTATTTACGGAAGATGCAGGCCATGACCTGTGCAAGTATTGAACGTGAAAGCTTAACTACATTGTCGTAACTTTAGTGGCAATCATATACCATGCAACAGAAATGTTCATTTGTCATTTGTCGTCTTCAGTAACAAATTCTCAGTCTATCATACACTGCTACATCGCACATTTGTCTTGCGACGAGAGGTATCCTGTAGACAAATATGTTAAACCAGAATGCACACATGTATTGTGGTTTCGATGACACATTTTTGCTCTTTTTTTTTTTTTTTTGCTGAATTTCACACTATAGCATTAGGATGTGTCACAAACTACCTATGCTTTAGGTGAAATATGAGATGTGTACAAGCTTCCTTTCTCCATATTTATCATGTTTTACATATTGACCTCAAATGACCTTGATCTCCACTAAAAGAAAATGCACATAATGAGATACTCCTACATACTAAACATGAGATCTTTCCAAGCTTCCCTCTTTGAGATATGATGTTTACAAGAATTTCATCAAATGACACCTGTTGACTTCAAATGACCTACATCACAGACAACAGGATTGTTTTACTCAAAGAGATGCACTCACACAAAATATGAGATCTGTCCATGCTTTCCTTCTTGTGATATTGCGTTTACACGTCTTTTACAATTTGACCCATGCTGACCTCAAATGACTTTTGACCTCTAACAAGATCATTAGGGATCTTGTACTCAATGTGGTACACCAACACACTAGGTATGAAGTTTGTCCAAGCTTCCCTTCTTGGGATATCATGTTTACAAGGTTTTCACAATCTGATAACTGTTGACTCCAAATGACCTGTAACCTCCACAGGACACAATAGGCACCTTGCACTGAATGTCTTTCACCTACATACGAAATGTGGGTTGTGTACAAGCTTCCCTTCTTGAGATATCAGGTTTAGGGGTCATTCCATATGAAATCAACAAACTTCCAGGACATTTTGGTAGGTTATTTCTTGGATTTGGCTATGTTTTGGCTAATTTGTCCAAAACAAAATCCAAAATATGGGCATCATCGGGTATGTTGTCTTAGGGTTATGGCCATTTAAAGTTTGCGCATCCCACCCACTTTTGCAGTCTTGTGAATGGCAATGTTCTAAGGGCCCAACTTTAAGGGCTGCTAATTTTTTTTTTTTGTGAAAGATAGCAAAAATCTAAACCTCACTCTACACCTACAATCTTAGACAAAAGTGTTGGGACATTTATCGTATGCTGCAAATATAACACCAAGTTAGTTGAGATGGTATCATGAAACTCTGTGCCCCTTTCCAATGTTGTGCTAAGGAGTGAATGTGCACTTTGAACAGCAATCCTAAAGCCAACATTGAACAGGGGACCGGGGTGTCCTAAGGTATTTTGTCGAAGATTGTTTGAGTCTTTTGGGAGCAAGTTTGGAGCGAACTGTTGAAATAAATATTGCACATTTTCAGGCAAGGTGCATCATAAAAATTAGTTATCAAGGTCTATGGGTCTGTGGATTTTCAAATTAAAGTATCCTATTCCTATATATTGATTATGATCATAAGAAGTTTCATTTTTATTTGGGGGTATAGTTGCATATGCTTTGTTGAAAACAAATGATCATGAATAAATAGACTATTTCATGGTTTTATATGACCACAGAAATGGTTGCGTTTAGAAATAACATTGATGGGAAGCTGTTGCGTTGCGTTTCAAGAGGAATGTCACTCCAATTGTAGAATGGTGGGAGGAAACCCAGTTATAAGACATCAAGAAATACCACGTTCTACCAATATTCCTTTAAGTCAGAACTGTTGATTCAGCTTCATATTAAAATGATGGAAGAACGTTAGTAAAGGCTGGTTTTTTACATTTACTTCAGTTAATTCGACATTTGTGACTACGATTTTGTAGGTTTGGCCATAGATTTCAAAAACAAGGTCGGAATGATGATGGGACATACACATTTGAAGACAATGAAGCTCAAAAATCCAATATTTCAAATTTGTGCTTTTGCTAGGCTATTTTAGGTGGAGTCATGCCAAAAATGTGAGTTAAGTTTGAGAGGTCAGATTTTCATGGTATTATTATGGCCATATGCAGGTTGCTTTCAATCGTAAATAATAAAGCCAAATGTTCTCTACTTTGGTAGATTATTGGTGTGGAGGAAGGTCTTCACTTTTATTCTCAGAAGAAAAGTGACCTTAAGTGTTGATGGAACATATACAGACATGAAGACAATGAAGTTTAAAAATTAAATTTTCATGGTAGTGTTTTGGTTGGCCCATTTTGGACGGAGTCCAACGGAACAATTGGGTATGCTGGAAAGGTCAAATTTTCATGGTATATTGGCCATACGCAGGTTGCTCTGAATAAGAAAGCCATTAATATAAGAAAGCCAAATACAGCAAAACCCTGCTTATCCACACACGTCAGCACCAAACATTGTTCGGATAAAAGGAAAGTTCGGATAAACAGGGTTTCATTTTTAATGTTTAATTTGCTGTCCCGAGTGTAGCATGCACTTTACTAACCTGAAATTGACCAATGCTGTGTTGTCTCTGCGTCATTTCTTTCATTTCATGGTAAAAAATAAACATCTGATGAAAGTTTGAACTTTTTTGTGTGTTTTGTTTAGGCTGAACTTCCAAGGAGAATATTTTAAATGTGGACAATGAGTGTCCATTTGAGTTGCGCTACTTTGCTCAGCATTAGGATAACACATAGCCTACATACAGAATCCTAACATTATAAACCCCAAAGCAACAGTACACTTTCATTATTTTTTTTGCTATAAAATAACCACACATGGTTAAAAATTTACCTCTGTAAATGGGATATATGCTGGCCAACATTAAACAGGAGATTTAAAGTGAGAAGCACAAAACTTAACGATGCCGACTTTCTTATCGCTAGTACCGCTACCAGTGAATGTTAGGGACATCACACAGTACGAGTGGGGTGACTTGTCTTTTACTGTTTGAAATCGATGATTCGAAATGGATCGCGGATGGCACACCTAGCGTTTCAAAAGTTAAACAATGATTTTAAGCTGGTTAGTTTACTCATCTCCCAACCTTCTTAAGTGTTACTGGGTCTATCATCTCACCTATAACACCCTACGTTTAAGTCTGATCGACATTCTCCTTCGCGGTTGTTAATTTAATCACTGCATTGACAAGAGTGAAAAGAACATCTGCTGGGCAACACTGACACTAGCAGGGCAGTGTATGAATAATCTGGGCTTAGTGCACTTTGGTGGGCTATTGATCCTATTGCACCTCTACGGTACATGACAACCAAGGAACAAAAGACAGAAAGGATTACGGTAATTCTACATCCTTTATTCATTCTCCAGCTTGATGGCTAAAAATGGTAGTATTGATAAACACCAAAAATACTTGTGTTCAAAGGCAATAAAAATCGGTGAGGATCGGAAAAGTAAAACTGAGAGACAAATGCTGTCAAATCTACTCTGAAATTGACAAAGCATGTGTGCGATGCCAGTTTTGCAAAACAGATAGTGTTTTCACCAGGTACCCGGATACCCGCCTGACGATGTTCTACCCGGGTAGTCAAAATTACTACCCGGGTAGCATTTTCACACACACACAAAAGCATAGGCCTAACATTGCATTGTGTTGCAAACAGTAGTTGCAAGTTATGCTGCAAAATGTTTCTATTATTTTATTTGCAATAAACTTGAAATTGTAAGAAGTGACTGTTTCTGTCGTTTTACCGTACCTGATTTGAGTTTAAGTTACACCACCAGTGTGTTACAAATCCCACCGGGAACGGTTATTAACAGGACATACAGTCACTGTTGTTTGTTTACAACATAGAATGTGTTCCCCTTGTAAGTAGTGGAATACACAGGGAAGTTCATGAGCTATGCATACGTAAGGACTAGACCACTTATTTTCAAGGGGTTTTTTATGTCAAACCTAAGAGTAACGTGATGATTCCATTTCTGTATCAGCGTCTTTTCTCTGGGTTGAAAATTCGCATATATGTCCATAACAGTGTTAACTTTGTTTTACGAGCCAACCAATCAGTTGCAAATAAACCGGGATCCCAACCTTCCCCACGCCTGCAAGCAGCAGGCTAAAGTTTTGTTATCAGGGAGTTGTCACTTACTACGCATGTCCGTTACTTTTCTTTTACGAGCCCAGCCCCACGTGCACCAGATCGAAAGTTTTCAACCAACAGGACAAGTTTTAAGTCAGAAGACACGCCCAGTAATCATATCGAACATAGTACATGGGGCATGTTCTGGCACGTTGGTATCTGTACAACTTGCCATAGTTTAACAAACGAACATGTGAAGAAACGTTACACGTGTCCGAACTGGTTCCAACCGGATCTTCTCGCACTCACAGCTACAGTATAGGCTAGGCCTAAGTTAGTATTGGTAACATTAGTAGTAAATTAGTGAACTGAAGTAGTAAATTAGTAATTCTGAACGTGAGGCACTGTACTAAATTTACATGGTTCGTACGCAGTATTAGTATTATGTATAGGCCTACTGTACTTGGCTAGGGTAAGTTACGTTGAATGATGCGAACCAAAGAAACAAATCAGAACTGACGAAATGAATAAAGATTCAAGCTTCACAGATGGTGAGAATGAGGAAGTAAACTGGACACGCGTAACTGTTGAATATTTTTTGAAATTTTTAGGCTGCCTGACGGGGCATTTTGATTTATCACATTTAATTTAACTTTTCTTTTTTCCAGGCACAATTGTGTTCAGCTCACCTACGCAGGCCTAATCCATTTCAACATGAGGTGACATCCCGTCCATTTGAGTGCATTTATAGTTTGCTTAGGTGGGTACACCTCTAATCACTTATTGCAAAAGAAAAAAATCCAACAATAACCTGCGAAGTAGGCCTAAAGCACTTGATAGTTTGTCGTCTGCTGTAGAGATATCAACGGTGGATTGTTTTGTGAATTGAAGGCTTGAAGGTACGAATTTTCTACCCGGTGAAAACACTAAAAACAGAACGGCTAGTTTGGATGAATGGGGTTTTGGATAAACTGGGTTCAAATAAAAGGGGTTTTACTGTAAATAAGACAGACATATCGTCTCTACTTTGGAAGATAATTGGGTGACAGGAAGTCATTGCACTTCACTTTCAGAAAAAGTGACTGTGCTAATAGAGCCAAAAAGGTAGTGTCACCAGATGATTGAAATTTGATACTTTGGTATGCTTCAGAACTATACATGAGCTACTCACAGTGAAAAATTCACTTAGATACTTGACAATACCTAAGAAATTAAACACCTCAAAATGTAGTGCTTCTTTTTTTTCATCTCACAATTTCATCTTCAAATGTTGTTTACTGTACATGATGTTGCAAATTTGAATGTTCATAAATAATCAATCTTGACACTGCCATTCTGAGATTCTGAAGTCATAACGTGGCCACTTGTTGTTGAAAGGGTTTTTGCTTTTCTTTACAATTTATTGTCAAATAGTTTAAACAGCTATGGATTCAAATCAAAGAAGTAATTATTTAATCATTGTGTGATACCCATTACAAGTTCAATAAAAAACATGCACAACTATCAGTGCATTTATGGATACTGTAGATACAGAAAGCCAAGAATTAATACATGGTGACATCATAATTCGACTGACTCTAGTCAGTTTACATTCAACTAAGGCAGAAATGGCAGCACCCTTCTCTGACTTTCAAAAGCGTATAACTTGGGAAGGAAACAATATACACGAATGAAAGTGTGGGGAGATGTTCGTCACACACTTCTACTTCATATTTGATATTTTATCACAATATTCCCACAGCTTGGTTCTCCTTTAATAAAACTGAAACCTTTCCTATGTAGCTTTTACTTTAGAGTATTCACTTTCTCACCAATTTAAATTTCTGTGATTACAATTTGGATGACATTTACCAGATTTTACTAATGACCCTGTAGATTCTCTGACCCTCATTAAGAATCTGCAGGTTCAACTCGAAAGAATTTACCATGCCAACTAATAATAGTAATCCACAGTGTCTTCTTTTGTGGAACATTTTAAGACTGGTAAACAAGCCTAAGGCGTTACATCTGCAACCACACACACACATGACAAATGTACACACACAAGCCATCATGACTACATAGATTCCTTGTCCGCCTTTGGCAAGAAATCAAAAATGCATTGTCATCAAACAATTGCGAGTTGAGTATGGGATGTGTTGGCATTGGCTGTTGTGGTGATTCTATGGGAAGTCAACTGCATCACAAGGGCAATCTAGGATAAAAATTACTTTCTGCATTGAAACAAAGATCCAGTGGTATTGACAAAATTCGATTTTGAAATATCAGTTTTAAAATATTGATAAATATCCAGTGCATGTTTTTCCCATGGAATTTTGTGTGTGTGTGCTGAGCTGATGTGCTGAGTGAACAAACAATGCATACACTTCAACAAGTGAAATGATGTAATCCGGACAAATTGAACTTAAAACAAAGTGGAAATGCCAATAAACGAATACCCCACACAGCTGACAAGTCTTTCCGTTTAGTTACTTGCTGCGAAAAAGTAATACTTTGTGGAAAATACTTTGTGAAATTCTGACTGCACTTCATTGGCAAGTTTGTTTCCTTCAATTTCCACAATTCTCAAGCTAAAGATTTGTTTACATTGATTGAGGGGAATTTGCACTCTCTGCGATTTCTCTTCATGTGGTCTTGACATTCTGAACTTCTCAAAACAGTTTACGTAAACAGAAGATAATAATACTGCAGATCTGCAAATGCCAAAATTTGCAAACATTATTTCTTGGTTGATGCATTGTATTAACATGAAAGTAAATAAGTATGACACAGCAGCCTAACAAAGGTCTCTCACTGAAGCTTCCCACCTAACCCCCAACCCTTACATCTCCTTACTGAAACCTACACCCATGTGTCATTTCCAACACAGCTACCTTCTTTATCAATCTGGAAATCTGGGAAGGAATGGTCTCAACTTTTTTTCATAGTTTCATTATGTTTCCTCTCCATTGACTTTAATTTTAAATTCAGCACTTGTTTGCCACAATTGTTTTAAAGTCAACATTAAACAACAACACCCCCATTGACACGTACCTGATGTGCTTGAAGATAGCATCCAATTCAGCCAGCAACTCTGTGCCACCTTTATCTTCCTTCTGACATATGCCGTGCACTTTCTCGATAGCCTGCGTCGTGGTTTTCATTTCGTCCTTGATCATGGATATTCTCTTACCCTGCAATAAAGGTCGAGAGAAAGCGAGATTGAAGAAGAAATTTAATTTAACTGACCTGGGACTCTTCAACTCTCACACAGTTTCCTTGCCTTCATTAACAGACATCCCACTAGTTATTTCTGGATCTATTTGATTTTCTTCTTTTTCTTTCTGTCTTTTCTGCTGGCAGAGCAACCTTGATATCTAGAGTGGAGGTGGAATCCCAATAAAGCCGGCAGTCGTCCCCTTGTGATTGATCACATAAACAGACTGGTCATAAAACAAAGGTGCCAACAGACATGTTCCATATGATGAGAAATAAAAAACATATGCAGCACATGAACAACATGATGTCTGTAAAACTTTTTGATTTGTGGTGGCACTGTTACTATGTGGTAAATGACAAACATTTAAAGTGGGTCAGTAGGGACACACAGGGTGCAAAATGTGAGACCCATTTTGCAAATTTTAAGTTCAACTTTGGGTAGACGTTAAAAGTACATTCTAAAGGCAGGTCCATCAGGAACTCAAAACATGATAATATTTGTATGATGGCATTGACTAGACAGCATTTTTTAATGGATCCAGGTCCCCCCAAAATTTGTGAGTCCCAAAAAGGCTGCAGCTTTTACTTTATCTGATCAATTTATTCTGTGGAAAAACTTCTTAGCACGGTGAAGGCGGGTGGGAGGGGGGAGGAAAGAATATATTACTTCAGTGACTTAAGTATATATGTATGGTTGCCTTGTGGAGAGTTTGACTTCTCCTGCCTGAAGGTAATCCTAGTCAATGATCAATGGGGGAGAAAGGAAGTCTGGCCATGGGAATGGTGACCAATCAGTTTCTTCCAAGTACACCACATGCTGTCCAGTTATATCTGAGATTTCATGAATTTCATGCATCAAAATGAGCCTTTCTGATGCTTTAATGTCTCACTCTGAGTCAGTAGCAAGATGATTTGGTTAGATTGCTTCCAAGGCTACCAACATGGGAGAGGCGAATCAGCCACCATCTGTTGTTGCATTTACAGCGTCGTGGAGGTTACGGAGAGCGATGATGTGTCGGTGATGAATCAGTTTGTGAAACATTGCTTCAGAATGTACAAATGAACTGAAAAGTTCCAGGAAGTAAAAGAACGGTGGATAAACCAAGACAATTCTTGATAAGAAAATCCAGAAACCTCTGCACTCTAGGATGGCAAAAATGGAAGAAGGCACTAGTCCAATATTTGGCTGGACAGCACCAAGGATGGTGTTAAAGGTTACCAGTAATCTTGACACGGTAGATGGGAGTGCATTTGTTGTAATGAGACAGGGAACAGAGGAGAGAAGTAAATTACAGAGGGAGATGATGTGCTTGTGATGAATCAGTTTGTAAGAATGTACTGAAAAATTCCAGGAAATAAAAGAAAAGTGGATGAAACTTTTAGAAGTATCACAAATTACAGCAGGTGAGGTGATCTGTTTGCATGATAATTCACTGGGGTGAGGATGCCAGCTCTGGAGTGAGGACATTCTGTGGTGAGGGTGAGTTCTTAACGACCATGGGCTGAGGTGAAGATGTGTTCAGAGTGACTAAAATGGGGGTGAGAATGTGCTAGAGATGAAAAATTAGTTTAACGATGTACTTGGAGTGAAAGTTTGACATATGACTGAAATACTGAGACATACAAGAAACACTGAGACAAAGATTGAAATAAAAGAATTAGATTTACTAAAAAAAAAATCTTATGTGTACAAATCTATCTTTAGTATACTCACTTTTCTCCATGTTTCATGTGCACAGGTAGCAAACGCTAAAAGGAATATGTATTTATGTTTGTGGTCTGGGTTGACGACTGCTCCGGGTTTAAATAGAGCCTTGATGAGGAGACAGAGTAGCTGGGGCATCCTGATCAGTTCAATGGGAGGCGGATCATTACTGGAGTACATCTTGTAAAGCTGTGGAACCATAGATACACGGTATACAATGTTAAATTATACATCAGTGGGTAGGATGGGTTGTAAGTGATCGACGAGAAGATGGGGGGTCACAAGAAAGACCTAAGAGATAATTATGACTAGGTGTTTGCATAGTAGTGGACAAAGACAGGACAGACCTTACCTTCAGTGAAGAAGCGTAGAAGTGCAGAAAATCTGAATGTTACTAAGATCAGTCCAGTGCACAGAGATACAGTTGGAAGAGATGGGAGGGGGTGGAGGGGGGTGCACCAAGACCACCCTTTTATTACAGTATACATTCTTCAGTGCCTTGAAGCAGAACTGAAAGGTATTTGCATCCTATAAATATGAATAGGGGGTTGGGATGTGGATGGGAGACAACAAGGAGGAGTTTGGACTACATATTTATTCTGTGGCACTGAGAAACAATCTGACTTCATTTGAAGACCCCGGGATGGTGGAGGGGGAAGAGAGAAATGGCACACAGGCACAGTGTGAGGTTTGTGAGCTGAATTCCTTTAGTTTGGCTACATATCTTATGGAATTCAATTGCAGATTAATGGGTAGGCATGGGAGAAGACAAAATGGATGGGATATGTTTTAAAAGCAAAGAAACTTGTTGGAGTATAATGTATCTATAATTTGGCAATGATTTTGCATCTAGTAGACTCAATTTTAATGTGATTCACATCGGCTCAACTGACTCATCCCTGTGCCTTCTGCTACCTTCTGCTTTGGTTGAAATAACAGACTTCACTTTAGCTGACAATTTACTGTTATTTGATAAAAGAGACCTATTCAACATAAGAATTCTCAAAGAAAGATTTAGGGACGGGATGATGATCCTAACCAACAGACACTCACCACGGTCATATCAGCAGGATTCAGGGCCTGCCGTCCTATCATCGAAACGAGTGCTTGGCATGCCCTCGGGTAGAGCGCAGCAGCACTCAATACTAATGTAATCTGCGTGACCCCTTCACCCCTGTGAGAGAGAAGAGAAAACAGATCAGGTAGACATCGTGTATTAAAACATCATGATAAAACCAGTGTTTTTCCACCCAAGGTGTTGCTGTTTTTACTTCCACGGTAGTTGATGTTCACTGAGCATTTAGGTACATCCGTATTCAGTGCTGAGTAAATACAGAATGCATTCATAAGTACCAATCACACATTCATAAATAGTACTGTCACTGGCTTCCTTCATCACAATTGGCCGAGTCTGGTTATGGCTACCATTCGAAAATACCCACCATTTGCATATCAAGATGAATAAAGGACAACTAAGTTTACGGTCCATCTGATATCATCTCCATATGTCAATTACATGCATAAGCATGGCCAAACATTACACAGAAACACAGCATTACAGAAGAACAATCGCACCACTTTTTGAGGACCAATGACATGAAGATTACTTCATGACATAACTCACCAGTGAGTTAGTATATATCACTCCAATAAAATAAAATCCACAGGTGAGGATGAAAAATGAAAACCAGCATCTGCTTTCAACAGTATCAACAAAATATAGCAACAGACAACAGCCCAGTTGGAGCCAGATACCAGCTAATCTCAACGGAAGCAGTATAGCCCATCACTTTCAACCACAAACTGTATGGTAACATGAAATCATTTACCTGTCATTGCAATAGACTTTCTTTACGGATATCATTATCGAACGAGACATTTTTAAAGCTTCAAAAGGCACCACTGAAGGTTTAAGGGTATAAGGGTAAAACTGAGGATTTTAATTTGTAGCAGTGGTGGTAAGTCTGGAGTGAAGCTGTGGTGGGAGACAGGCAAAGCAAGGGATACAGTAAACACATCACTGTAAAGAAGATTCCCCACTTTGTGCATCCTTGAAATTGGTCATTAATTTTACATTCCATTGATTTTTTTAATAATGTTGAAAGACCTGAAGGAGAGTGAAGGAGAATGAAGGGGGGGTGGGGTGGGATGTCGAAACCAACTAATAGAGAGTCTGACAATTCAACAAAGCTGTCCTCTGTGACTCTGCAGCAATTTAAAATTGCTGGGACCTGCTCCTACATCAGTCAGTTAGGAATCAAAACACACAAAAAAGGCATGATGTTCTTCCCACTTTATACCATGACCCTCTCCCTCACCCATTTTCTCTGTTAATGCTGAAAGAAATTTGCACCAACCTCTGTAACATATACTAGGTTTTGTTACATTTTGCAATAAATGCAGTGCCCACTAACGAGACAGATGTTCCTTGCTTCACTGAGTGTCACATACACACTGCCTGCACTCATAATATCCAAAAGGGAAGGACAGAAGTGTATATAACAACATGTAATGCTAAGCGAAATCTTCATTGGAAGCTGGATGTGGAAACTACCTTCATTCTTCGACACGAATTTCACAAAGTGTGGAAAGCCGTGATGTCGAGGCCTATTGGCTGCATGTAGAGCGTGTAGACGTACTGCGTGTGTACCAAAGGCTTAATTAATCAGCTCCAAAGATACTGCGATAATTTGAGCCTGACAATGTCGATAACACGGATCGCTCACTTAATCACGACGAGCCGATTCATTATCAACCAGCTGTAAATTTGTATGCGATATATAAAATATAAAAGGGTCGGTTCTGCTTGGATGATATGACTGACAGGTTAGCAGGTACAGACTGGCTGATGACAAGGGTGGGGGGGGGGGGAAGGGGAAGGAAGCAGATCGCATGTGGATACATCCAAACCACTTTCACTCTATTGATATATGAACAGATCATTTAGCTTAGACACTTACTTCTCCAATTTTTCTATTCTCAATTTGACAGAAGAAAGTAAAGAGAAAACAACAGGATGAAGGGGAGATGTGTGTGAAGGGGGATGGAAGAGAGGAACTGGGTGCGGGAGAATGGGTGTATGGGGTAATGTGGACTCCCCACTTCTGTTCAACATAGCCACAGATGGGCTGGCTTGGTAGCATCACTGGAACTTTTCCAGGGTTACAACCATCTAAGACAAGTTGCTGGGAGACCAAGAATTGACTCGGAGGAGTGATCTGAATCTGACGGAGCGGGTCCTTGCCACCACCATGGTGGCACCACCATGGTGGCACCACAATGGTGGTGAAACTGTGACAGTTGCATGAACACTGCACACAGTTAATTACTAATCTGAAAATAAGTCATACTACTGCAAGCATATATCAATACTTATTCAACATCATTGGATAAAGAACTACTGCCTACAGTACCTGTAAACACTATGTACAGCAAGGGTGGCCAGTGAAAGGTGGACAGGGTTTGTGTGGTAATACCATTGCTAGAAGATCACCGACATGCTATTCCTTTGCTTCAGTTTCATCCTACACTGCACAATACAAATTGTCTGCATCATTGCAAGTTACAGGAGTGATTCTTCTTGTTTTGGTTTCATTTTTATTCAAATTGTGAATTACTGATCTCAGCAAATAGTAAAACCCTTCAAGCATACATTAATACTTATTGAACTTTTCCACTGCACAACTTAAGGGGGAAAAAAGAAAGCAAAATCTGAACAACAAAAACCTGATACTTCTGTCAATATGGAAAAAAAAAAATTGGTGTAGATTTGAACACTTGCGGCAGCTCTTATGAGCACTTCAGGAGAAGATAGAATAGCTAATTTGTCAGAAAAGTGGACAGAAAATTATGCTTTTCATGACAAGCCACACTGTACACATGACTCACAGGCCTCTTTAAGACACCCCTCAGTTTGGTCGATAAGCTGTCTCGTTCTCAGACAACTAGGTCTACCTCAGAGTGTCTTCAGAGCTGACAAGTTGACAGATGTCTTTATCTTGTCACTTTTGCTGGCAGCCCGATACGTGGCGAGCCTAAGATTTTTGCAAACGTGATCAATTGTACCTATATGGTGGGTAAAATGTGAAGGTACAGAATTTGATATCAATGAACACAAAAGTTTAGTTTAAAATATTACCTTGGTGTAGATTTGATTTACATGACGCCACTTTTTACTAATTGAGGTATCACAACATATATTGTCAAAGGTCATGGTCTCATCGATCAGAGCGGCTGGATGACATAGTCTAAGCATACAGACCACTAGGTCCTCTCCTCAAAAAACCCTGTAGGAAACCACACAAAAACTAAGAGCAAATCTACAGATTTCTGAAAAAGTTCACAATATGATGCAACACTGTAAAACATGACATCTGGTCCTTGCCAGCCAGAGGAAAAGAGAAATTTTTAACTTAAACATACACATTTTACAACAGAGTTTAAAAACTTTTGTAAATATGGCAAGTGAAGAACATCAATGCAGAACTGTCCATGTGTTATTTTGTCAGTCTAATTTTGAGACAATAAATGTTGGTTGTCTCATACAATGTTTGTGTGAAATGTTTTGCATCAATGCAAAAGTGTGATCATAGCTAAACTGACATCAATCAAAGACTAAGTTACTGAATGCAACGGACAAGTTTTCTTGTTAAGCATCTCACTAGAAAAAACTAATATCTGCCAGCTCTGGAGGCAAATTTCTTTCAGTTCTGCAAGAAAAAATCATCATACAGAACATTCACTTTCAAAGCTCTGGGGCAATTGGTTGAAGCAGGGCTTTTGACTTAAAGATAAACACCGCTACCGTCGCACGTAGCTGTGTGGATTGACGGTGACCAAACATGCAACTGGACACCCTCCTGGTACTCTGTGGCTAAGTGTGTGCAGCGACCAATGAACCAATGGCCATCAATATTAAGTTAATCAAGTTTTGGGCTCTGTGAAAGGAATTTTTTAATATTCCGGCGGGTTCTTCGGAACGGCAGCCGTATGGGGGGTGCCAAAGAGGCACTTAGTAGGCAATAGGAGAAGCCTCCAAAGAGGCATTATGTGGATAAGATTATGCATGGTTTTTTCGTTATCCAAAAATTGGTTGCATGGTTATGTAATCAAGAACAAAAGTGTCTGTCTGTGGTGACTCCAGATATATGCTAGGCAACCAATTATAGTCACCTTTTATCTGCAACCTGGAGTTGAAAATTTACTCAATCAGCCATCAAGTTGTCTACCTTGAACTTAACCAATATCTGACGGAAAAAAAAATTGAGAAATTTTGTTATTCTAGCAAACGCTAGTATGATAGAATTTGGGACCAATGCAGACTATATTGTGGGTAAACCAATGTAGATACCAATGCAGATAACGTTGTGGATAAACCATGAAGTTAACCTATGGAAACTTAGGAATGCTGAATTTAGGTAAAACTGGTTGAGATTCAAGCCAAGGAATAATGTAATAGTCATTAGTCATGTGATTTTCCTGTACGGAGGAGACACAAAAGCTGCCAAAGAGAGGAGAACGACCTAAATACTAGTCTCTACCGGTTACAGTTTCATGTCAAGTCTACCAACTTGACAAAATGAGATGGCAATGTTGCTGGCTCATTCGATAATCAGGCGAAAGGAGATCACGGGTCGCAGAATTTTCACGTTGGTACTTCCAAACGAACTCTCGGGATTTAGGTCGGGTAGACAAGCAGTCTCTCTCTCGTCACTGATGCTGTTTAAGAAGCTTTTTTTTTCACTGACTGGTTTCCTTTCCTCTCAATCCTCTCTTTACTTACCCCACATGGCATCCATCAACCCCCCCCCCCCTCCTCCCACACCTTCCCTCCAATTTCACCACTTTCCATCACAGATTCTGTAGAAGTTTCCAAACTACTCCACTGCGGTAATAAAAAAAAGGTCCATTAAAGGTGTAACTCGGATTGTCTGTCAATACGCAGCACCGGCGAGGTGTTTCGTGCCAAAATGGACGATTGACACTCAGGGTCAACATGACTACAGGAACCGGAAGATTTATGAGAACAACAGTAACATTAAGGACGTCATAAAGAAGGGATGTACTGAAGGTGGGGTAAATAAAAGGAAGGAGGTTCCCTCCCAACCACACACTCTGAATGATAAATCTTCTGAAATGTATAAATGTGTAATTTAATATCACTTATCAATCACTTGACACATTGAAAAGAAATGAGCCAAAGGAACGAATGGAGAGAGGGGGGGATGGGAGGAACTTCAGTAATGTCAAAACATAACTGGCTTGCTTTTCCTAACACCTCCGAGATACTTACCCTAGTATCAACAACACTTACCCAGGTCTTATGCCAACCTCAATGAGATATATGGTTATGAAATGTCTCAAGGGATGAAAATATTTTTATGATCTGTTGATGCTCGATAGGTACAGTATGGTTGCATGCCACAAGGAATATATTTGTGATAAAATATCTATTGTCGATTATCGCCTATCGGGCAGAAATTTGTGATTTTTATCAACTTTGACAGACCATATGCATGCCAGCAAAGGAAATCACTGGGACAGTGATACTGATAAGTCTATTTTTTTTTTTCTTTTCCATGATGACATCATTTTGGCAACCCTTGTCTTCATGGATTTGCAAAATGAGAGAAAAATCAACGAGATGTTGAACCACCTTCAATTCAACAAATGGTTTGTTTTTCATTGTTTCTACAGCACATGGTGAACACTTTATAACAAAAACATATTAACATATCTTAAATTATCACTTCCCAGGCAAATAGAAGCATTCTAAATTCCTGCATGGAAAGTACTTTCATGAAATGACACTTTTTTTCAAACATAGGGCCATCTCCAAAACCCCCTTTTTTTTCTTTTCTTTTTTTTACACATATTACATTGCTCTCCCTGAATCTGCTGTATTGGCTCAAAATGTCAGCATCCCCAAGTAACAAAGGTGTGATCCACATACATATCTGATAAGCTCTGTATCCTGTCGCTGGTTATAACCTGAGCTAAAACAGCACATTTTTTTCTAAGCCATGGGATTCCATTGAAGTATCTGACAGTGTTGGCTTCTTTGAGATAACTAAGTAAATCCACTCAACAGACCAACTTTCTTGTTAGCATATTGACAGTGCATCAACGTCAGGCACAATGGTATGCAGCAAAGAAACATACCTTCATTTTTCTTCTACGATACTGACTTATCTGGGCAAATAACGTTCCTGACGATAAATTTACGTTCCAAGTGTACTCGAGCACCTGACAAAAATGCCGTCATAAAAAGTGCAAAGCACTCAGTTGCTACGACTGAGGCAAACGTTTCATGGAAACTCAAAAAATATTAATACCTTAAAGAAATATAGTTAAAACAATATTTCAAATTTCGATGGTGCAAATTTACCCAATTCGATTATAACACCAAACCAAACCAATTATCAGTACATCTGCCCATGATATGCGTTGATATGATATTGTGTTGTAATTTTGTCTTTGGTATCCCTTTGCATAACATATAATAATTGAAAACAAATACACATTTTACCCATTGATTTTGATGAGTAGTGTAACCAACTTTTGCAACTTTCTCATTTTTGTTTTTAGGCAGAACCATTCTTCCATAGTTACACCAAAAATGTTTCCCACTCATATTTGATATTTACACAGCACTACTTTTCTTAAATTGTCTATTAGAGGCTTCCCAGGTTACCTTCTATGGTGTCTGATTGAGGGCACTTGTGCCCCTGGTTTGGAACCAGGGTGCCGAAGGATGTCTTTTGCACCTGACCCACGGAACTTTAATTTGTCTCTTGGATAAGAGAGTATAAAAGTATGAAAGTTCACTTTGACAAAAGTACACTTGTGCTTATAATTAGCATAATTACTGTTTCCACATCCCACATCCAATAGTCATATAAGCTGTCGACATTTGCTTTTCAATTTTTGATTGTCTTGTAATGGTTTTGAGCATACGAATTGGCACAAATCTGAACAGTGTCTGGTCACAAATTTTCAAAAACCAAACTGTACAGGTAATTACTCATTACATTACTGTTCATTAGTATCTAACATTTGGTGATCCTCTTAATTTGACCGTTTGCCATTAGTATGTGTTGGCGAGTGCAGGAACTTGACCTATTTTGGGGAAAAACTTACTGACTTTCACAAAACTGCACACGGTGCCCCTTCAAAAACTAAAATCATCGCAGAAACACTACAGCGATTACCAAATGTTACACCTTTCAAAGACGGTGGAGCTCTGCTTTAACATTTACGATAAATGGCATCATTCCTGTTTATCTTTGACATCTGGACTAGAAGTAAGACATTGTCGGCTTCCAGAGTGACACTACCTGCCAAAAATATCTCACACACTTTATCAAAATCTCCGACAAAAGAAACGAGACTTTTGAAACAGTTCAGAGACGGCAGATAAACATCGAGGCAGACTGACGGGTACAGTTGGCAAGAAACAAAAGAGGGCTCCTCTGCAATCACAAAGCTAGTCTGAGAGGTTTTCATTACATTCGTAAATTACTGTAATGTAACAGAGATGGAACCCGTAAATAAATGACATTAAAGAAAATGCTAGCATTAACAGTACACTTTTTTTTCATTTTTTTTTTTTTGCTTATTAATTTTTTTTCTTTGTGAAGCAGCTCAAACCATGCCAGTAACGTGGCATGTTGTACACACGGTGCAGCGCACTACAGTTTAACCAGTGAGCTGTTATTTAGATGGAGAGAGAACGCATTGAAGTAATGTTCACTCCGCAATGGGTCACACCATAATCTGTTCTTTGAATCATCCTTGACATTTCAAAAGATTTAAATACTGGATTTGGAAAGGAACACAATAATGTATTTGTCATCTGCTACAAAAATGCAATTCTGATTTTGATTTTTCACTACTGCGACAGAATTGCCAGTCATCACAGAAAGAAATAACTTTTTCCATGCTTCCACATTTGGTGACGATACAACATTTGGGTAGTGTATTGTACCATCACCTAAAGGACAGATGGCATTCAACTCAAAAAGACTAACTAATTGAAATGAATGAGTACCTTTAGCCCATTTCTTTAGAAGTTATCGCATGCAAATTAGCTACAGAGGCAAAAGTCTTATTTTTAAAAAGAATCTATATCCATACCTGGGAACTTGAGGAAACTTCTTTTTTGTCAAAAAATAAGACTTTTGCTTCTGTAGCTAATTTGCATGCAATAAATTCTAAAGAAATGGGTTAAAGGTGCTCATTCATTTCAATTAATAAGTCATTTCGAATTGAAAGCCATCTGTTCTTTAAATGATAGTGGTACAAACCTACATATGAAAGCACTGTTCTTAGGAGCTTGGTCCTTAAGGATTAGCTGACTTAAATGATGTCGCTAAGTGAATTATATTTTACTGGAAATGTTATAATGTCAGTTATTTCTTGCATCTTTCCTCAATTGTTCTGTTTGCATATTTTGAGTTGCTTGTATATTGCTGTGCTAAGTTGCCATGCTAAGATGCCATGTGCTCTGGCTTCATTGATTTTGGAACTTTACTAAAAAGAACTGAAGAAAGGAACCTCGCTCTCTTCCTCCTCACAGCATGCTCCTAGCCACATACCACTGCTCCGTTCATCATATCTAAGTTTCAACCAGCCTCTTCTGCATTCCTCTCCTGTTTTTCAACGCTGCCTTTCTTTTAAGTCTTCCAACTTCTGGCCAGTCTTTCCTACATGTTTTCTTTCTCTGCTGCTTTATCGACCGACCAACAGCTCTCTTCGTTGACATCTGTATTTGGAACTCTTCTAACATAACTTTTTTTTTAAGTTTCCTTTCCGTTACGCTCGACGTTGGATCACCACCCTGCTCAGCTGACTCCCCTGCAACACTAAGCCACAACAGGAGCCCAGAGGGAGCCGACCCACCAGAGGTACCTCGCGCGCGTTTAAGCTCATTCCAGTACCGGTACTTTCATTCACTTATTTCTTGTCATTTATGTTGTAGAAGTAATTACATTTTTTGAGATTAACGAATCTGCCTCTCATTTCCTACTTTATATCACCTGTCTTGGTTTGTGTTATGTTCATTATATCTCGACTTCGTAACAATGTCAAATAAAGAAAAGATAGACCTTGAGCTATTAACACAGCTTATCTTCCCTCAATTTGGGGGGTCTTAAAATAGTAGCATTAACTAACTTTTCCATACACTCTCCATTTAAATAACAGCTTCCTAACATACTGTAACTTACAGATCTTAAACTGATGTGGAATGGTAACTTGCCTTCAACTGAAAATCTAGACAAACAGATCTGTATGCAAGCTGCCTACTTGGTTATTTTACAAAATGTGTTAAATGAACAACTAAACTACTCTTCTATAATAGCTGAAAAAATATGATAACCAACAACTGCAACAATTGCAATCATATATCAAAAATGGGGGAAAAAAAGCAAATTAAAAAAAGAACATGAGTTTAACAAAAAAAAAAACAAAAGGCTGCAAGACATGCAGAAAAGCAAGCTTCTACACATTTGGAATTTAAAAAATTTCTAACAAAAAAGGGGGTTATACAGTGACACCTGAGATGTCAGCTAAATAGTAAAAGTGGTAATGGTGTGTGTAAAAATTTATTTGGAATGATGCTGGGTAGCAGACACACATCTAAGAGAAACAGAAATTGAAGTTACTTTTTGTCAATTAATTTGACAATTCAAGAAAATATTTGTCACTGCGTATTTGAGGCAGGTAGTCTGTGTTTTCATACTTATAATGTTTGCTTTTGGTCAGCAGAATGCCTAATCCTATGAACGATTCCCGAACAGCAGCGACAAAAGTTACTGACTTAGCTAATGAAAGAAGAAATAGGACAAAACCAGGGTAGTAACAACAAATATGACTCCCACAGCGTAGCTCTATGGGACTGGAAACGAAACCAGATCCAATCTGTCAGTCGTGGCATATTGCGGACTCGGTCTCTGCTCACGTTGTGAGTCTCGCACGACCAGACGGACGTAAAACCATGATTTAAATAATGCAGGAAATCTCTCGAATTTAACGACAGCAACACTGCAGTGCATATGCTACAACAGAGTGACAGACATGTCCTGAAAAGTTCGATGTAATTTTCGTCATCTGGTGAAAAGTAGGCGACCACAAACGTTTATACAGGCAGCGATTTGCAAATGGTTACCCTCTACTATCATGCAGAGAGAGCCTGTATGTTGGGTCATCCGTATTTGCTTCGATAAGGCAGCTCCGCAAAATGTTTCAGCAACTAAGTTCTCGACGAGGGCAAACACGATATCATTTCTTCATAGGTGGGATGATGTTTACGGGGTGGAAGATCGATCGAGACCTTTGAATCATGGCAAAGGCCCTTTCACACAAGGCACAATTGGAAGCGATCAGATAAAAGAGTCACACAGCAATATTGTGCTTTCCTGCTACATGCAACTTTCATGGGGGAGGGGGGGCAAGACAATTTCACATGGAGACTCCCCCTGCCCCAGCTCTCCCAACTGATACGACAAGATACGTGACAAAAATGTTGAAATTATGTTGTTACGTAAACTTTCTCACAACAGGTGATAGGTGACAGGATACGATGCAACGCGATAAAGTGGAGTTAAATAAATTTCAAACTTTATTGCATGTCGCTGCAAATATTTTCCTTCTGACCAACCATTGCCCTCCGTTCAATCACGTGATTAACAGGACACTGAGAAAATTGCACAGCAATAATTTTTGCTTCCACAGTGCAGGCAACTGTCTCTTTATTGATGATCCAGCCTCACTCAAACATGTAGAGACACTTATGCTTTTGCCTCAGAAGTAAATCAGTAATCTCGTGTAATGCACAGCAGTATAAAACAGAAAAAAATGTGTACGTTGTAATCTTTCTTTAATCCGACTTAGTCTTTTAGCAGCTTTTTTATCTTTGAGAACAATAGGAAGGAGAGGGGAGTAGGTACTGTAGATCCCATGCATTATTTCAGAAGTGCACTAAATACTACAAAATTCAGCAGTAGTCAATCTACAATAGGAGAGTCCAAGTGGGAACAAAGCCATTTGAGACATTTAAATTCGCAAACTGACATACTATTGGATGTAAAATATGAAATTAGCTTCAAGCTATATAAAGCTTTGCAGCCAACTGAAAAAAGGTTCCCCCCCACCAAAAAAAGAAAGAAAAAAGTGAAGATAGTTTTCAATGGAGAAAAGTCAGTGTATTGTCATGATTTTGAGTTCTATGAAGAACTCTTAAAATGAATAAAAATATCCCCAAAACTATATTATATTTTGTATTAGACCAATCGAATTACCCTTTTTGATATATGCCTTGAGATTCTATATGACACTACTATTGCCAAGACAATGTTCCAAATGGTTAGCAAAAAATTGAAAAACAAAAGATCTGGTAAAACAAATCCCATAAATGACATTGTACACTAACAGGATGAAAGGGGTTGGGGTAAGGAGAAATAAAAAACGTCGTCCTTGCTTTTTATCATAAATTTATGTTGTCTGTACTTGAGTTTGAGATGTGACAAGCCTATGGACTGGGCTCTATTGGAGGATATAGTCTCCATTTCTTTTGATAAGGAACAAAGAGCACTGCAAGTACACATCGTGGATATGACTGATGTTCACCAATTTCAGAGGACACTAGGAAAAATTTTCAGACAATGTTTTCAAGATACCATGGAGATATCAAATTCCCAATTGTTCTTAGAACAAAGTAAAGAAAGGATAACATTAAAGGTGAATAATGCCAGTACCTCTTTCCCCGATGTCGCAATTTTGGACTATGCTTTCATGATGCAATTGCAAAAACGGAAAGCTGTTTGTAAACTGGTCAATATGTGATGAAAATTGATGGAATTTGTATCTATTTTCAACAGTGTTAATGATAAAATTGGTCAATACTCCAAAACGTGTGTGTTTGTGCTTTCTTTTTTCATTTCACCTGCATCTACTTAAAATGACAATGAGTTAAATGTGAAGATACATGAGAAACAACTGACATGACTGTGTAGTCAAGTTTTTATCTCCAGCGGAACAAAGTGTCTACATGTTTCAATGAAAGAGAACATAATCATCATTATCAGGTGATCAATGAAAAACTGTGTGTGCTACACTCGACTATCTATGACATGCAGGATGTGACATTGAAAGGATTAAGAAGATCTGACAGCAAGAAGACTTTTAAGTGAAAAGTTAAGTAAACAAATCCTTACTTCTGCAGTAATCATGGGACTTGTAAAATGAGGGAAACTTAAACTACCTTGTCTCTGTGGACAAATAAAAAAATTTCTAAAGTAAGGTTAATTTATATGACCTTACTTTTGCGGTAAGGATTAATAACGTTTGGCTACTTAATACTTGGCGGTAATTCAAAAGACACATAATGTAAGACTAATCTATACTACCCTCACTTCAAATTTAGGACTCATAAAGTCAGATGACTTTATATTAGCTTTTTTCTGTTTAAGTTAAGAACTTACAAAATTTGGCTCAGTTCATATCACCTTACTTTTTATGGTAATCAAAGGACGCTGAAAGTTTGGGAAATTTGTCTTAACTTTAATGCAGTAGACTATTTTGGATGATGAATTAATTTACAAGTTGCAAAGGCAAAACCTGTGTCACAGAGTCACAAAAGAAAACCCTTCACTGAGAGACATATTCTTACTACAAATTACTACAAATGTAGTCACCTTGAGCAGGGTTCCTGTATCCTCAGCAAAACAATATTTCAATGAATAATAGCACAACATTCATGATCAAAATTAATATTTTCCTAGTGAAACTTAGCAGTCTCTTGTAAATTTCATGGTTTTTCCATGATTTCTGTCATTTCTACATAATTTCATGACTTTTCAGGACTAGAAAGTGAAAATAAAATTTCATGACTTTTCCAGGACGGGAACCCTGCTTACAAAATCAACTAATCAGATTTGACTGTGTCTATTACTTAATTCTGGGGATCAGCTTCGCTTTGTTGACATGTTGTCGGTCGGTGGGAAATTTTTGGCAACACAACGAAACGTCTGTTCTTTGACAGAAGAAATATGTCAGGGAACAAGCGGACCAATTTCTAAGTAACTTTATTCCACCTGCAATTTTGCATTTTTAATTTCTGAACAAAATATTCACTGGCTTCCGTGTTTTTAAATTGCTCTTCAAGGAAAAGCATACTTTGAAAATAAAACTTACTTGCTCTGTCCTGCTCTTTGCACCTCTTGACAAAGCCGTCTGATGATGGAGCTACCACCCTCTTCCTGAGCTAGCAGCCTCAATATGACCTGAGCGTACATGAACGTGTGCTCCCCATAACACACCATTTTCTGAGGTACAAATCAAATGTGAGAGTTGGAAATCTTTCGGAAGAGACATAACATTCTAATGAAAGCTTCCAGAGTTAGCCTCCGTTACTCAATCCATCCAATTACATCTGTGCTTTGCGAATTGTACAAAGTAACAGTTTGCCCTTCAAATTGTGCGAGCAACTGGTAGGTGTCAGGTTAGTTAATTTAGCTCCCATGGTATAAATGACTTATCTAGCCAGGTATGTAGCTACACTGGCGTGGTGACAGGCGCTGGCTAGCACTCACATTTGCTGACCACCACTATGGGGGAGGGGGAATCTTCAGTTACTCACCATCACTAGTAAAACAGAACAACCAGCACTGCTGTCCATGCTAAAAGTAAATTGATATGAAAAACCTTTGGCCTTATTAATGCTGGTCTGACTTTTTGTGAGTGGAAGTAACACGCATCCAGGAATTCAAAACGTTACACTATTTTGCATTTTCAGTTTTGACTGCAAAATTTTTACCATGAGCCACTGACAAAAAAGATGATGACTGGCTGAGTGTTACAAACCAGTGGTTCCTGACCTATCTCAGCTCAACACCCACTTTCTAAGAATGGCATCAGGAAACTGCCAACCCCCCATGTTGACAACATAACAATAAAAATACCTATTGTCTGATTGTTGTGACAATGACAAAGCAGAGGGTAAATATTCCATCTGTTTTGATAGTATAACATTGCAACACATGGACTGGCCTATATTTAGAAATGTATTAATGAAAGAAGATTGTATGACTTGTGTGAAAGTCTAAAGGTCTTGCATACTAATGAGTGTAATCAAAGGGGTTTGCTAGATTCTTGTGATCACCCCCCTCTTGTAACTGAAAATTGAAAAACATAAAAATCGTTGAAAAGTATAACTGAAAAGTAATTATAGTGAAAACTAATTATTTTCTCTTATAGCTCTGGGTTAAATTTGGTATGGTATCTCAATTTTTTGTTCAAATGCCTAATTGCCGCCTACTTAGCATTTACCAGCCCTACAGGGGTGCACCCTAAGAAAGTTGATAACTTACGCTGAACTCATCGATGTGATTCACAATGGCCTCTTCTCCTCCCTCGAGAAGTTGGTTGAAGGAAGTTTGTAACACTTTCGAAAAGACACCGATCTCGTGGCAGGCCGTAGACACACTTCCTATCTCTCCTTGATGTCCTGCATCAGAAATCAGCTGAGAACAAATGTTAAACGAAAGTAAAAATGTTACAAAAGTTACAAATGTTAAACAAAAGTAAAAATTGTTTCCCAAAAGGATTATGTTTCCTTGTTTTGAGAAATATTTGAGGTTATGAAGGAAAAACTAAATGATTAGAAGCAGTTGAGATTTTGAGGCTTTATTCATATGTTGTAAACTTTATTACATTGTCATGTAATGCTAAAATTAAATGAACTGACAGTGACGTTTGATTGGGATCCTCCGAATCATACGTGCATGAAAGAGGGCATGTGAGCACATGCTGCTCAGTAACATTTCTGGAAACTTCAGTGAGCGCTTTAAAGTTCAGGGTAAAGAAAGTCCAGCAATACAGATTACAGATGTAAGCAGAACATGATAAGAGCTTATAACTTAAGGACTACAGGGAGAAAACAATGCACAGAGCAGTTAAGGTTTTACAAGGTTACATGGAGAAGAAGCAAATGAGTATTTCTAAGCAGCATGCCGTCCGTTCTTGGGTGCAATGCCTATTGACGAGACAGAATTTCAGTTTAACTTATTAAACTGCTCTTTAGCAGCATTAATTAGTCTCAGTATCAATTAACACAATAGTAATGACAGCAGGTTCACAGCAGGTTCTGGGTTTGATTTTGCTTAGGAAATTTGACTTAGTTGACTAACGATACACTGAGTAGTTAGGTTTTACAGGTTTACTCGAGGGAGAGATGACAGCACAATGAGGATTTATCGGCAGTCTGCTCTCACCCCAGAATGCAATGCATACTGACGTCTCTTTTTCAGCATTGAAAATCCTCCCTGTCAGTCAGCATAACAGTTGTAACACAGTAATCTCTGAGTGCTTCAACTTTTCGTAGGATTTTTTTTTTCATTGGAGAAATTCACTGACGATAATGCAAGAAAATCAATCATTTAAAAATAAGGTAGCAGTAAGTACTACCAATATTTTCCGTTACGATGTTGTGCTCCATTTCTTAGGGGTACCTCAAACATTCAAAACACAACATACCCTGTAATTACTAATGGTGACAACTTTTTCCCAACACAACAACAAAGCAGTCAGTGAAACAAACAACACCATCCACTTTTGGCATCACAGGGAGGAATGGGGGGGACTAGTCCCATCAACTTTTGAGAGAGGTATTGTTTGGTTACCATCAGAAACTGCATCTAAGCTGTAAATTGCTGTAAACAGTGGGTTGCAGTGCTCATTTTCTAGAACTCGGAAGTTGGTAGTTAGACAATTATGTTTTCATACCGAGAAGACTCAAATTTTTTTCTCACTCTTGGTGCACCCTTCGCATGCTCTGCAGTTTATGCACACATTCACCATATTACCTGTGTACATGTCCAAACACACATGCCTTCCCCTCACCTATTTGCAACTCATATTAACCTCCCTCAAATTTCGTAAACTGGCAGCTCCCCCGATACCATCTTCGACTTTGTACACCTTATCTATCATTACACATATGTATAAAGACAACCATGCATTTATTGCTAAATGCAACAGTCATATTTGTAGTCATTGGCGACCAACTTTGGAATGAGCTTCATTGCCACTTGTGAATTTGCAATCCGTGGTCCCTCTTAAAATTTTGCATGTCGACAAGGGCGGCTCAATACTTACCCTTTCCGGGAAACCAAAAAGTGAAGAAGTGAAACATGTGAAAAGTATGGACTACACCTGACAAAACAAGTAATTACGAGACTGTCTGGACTGCCAATGTGGCAGTGTGGTATCAAACTTCCATTTCATTTTGGGTTTTTCTTCCTTTTTTTTCTTTTTTTGTTTGCATCTACCAAAGTTGGTCACTTAGTCCGAGCAAAACAAATAGAAACCACAATAAAAAATTTTGACGGATAACTTGTTGGAAAACTTTAAGCAATATATCATTGTTTCTTTCAGTGTTGTAGGGTTCATCACGCCAAGCTACTCAAAAGGGTCATGAAACCATTACCTTGATGGTAAAGTTGAGCATCAAACAATCCGGATAAGTCTCGGCGAGTTTGTAAAACAGAACCCTCCAAGTACGATGCTGTATCATTGATTCAAGCCAGGCAGGGGTCTGCCAAAGGGAGACAAAAAAAAAACAAAACAGAAAAACATGCAATCAAAAATTTAAAAATAAAATACAAAAAGATGACAAAGTCCCCAATAAGGAACTTATTCAATCTGCTGTGGCAGCATAGACAGAGGTGGTGGCATTTCAATGAAGCTTAGCAGCTACGAGGTGTAGTTACATCCCTGGCCAGGTCACACTAAGATGGGTATTTTGTCCCACAGAAGTCAGAATTTTCCCATCTGAACTGACCTTGTGAGAAAAGATGCCAAATTTGATCCAAAATTAT
This sequence comes from Stichopus chloronotus, assembly GCA_021234535.1. NCBI lineage: Eukaryota > Metazoa > Echinodermata > Holothuroidea > Aspidochirotida > Stichopodidae > Stichopus > Stichopus chloronotus. The sequence goes on along the minus strand of CM037832.1, from coordinate 25,681,319 downwards.
TAAGTTGGTAGGTACCCATTTATGAAGTTGTAATATATAAGCCACAGGTTTCCTCCACACTAAAAAATAAGTGACACTTCAAGGCTTAAATTACTTAATTCCTCTGGTTCTGTGGTCCATCTGATACAATGGCAGAGTTTAACAAGCTCTCTCAACCAATCAAAATGTTACTGTTTTAGTAATCTGTTTACTAGGTGAATGTGTTGACACTACCCACAAAAGACTCTGATTAAACTACTCCAGAGCCATGTGGGATGCATAACTCAAATATATTGCTGATTTGACGAAAGACCTCTTGATCAAGGAAGGTTTCCAGTTGCCTCAAGGTATAATATGACATACCACACCAGCAAATTACTGCAATACATCTTCTTTGTTCTCTGAAATTTAAGCACTCATTTAACAACAAAATTTTACACCAGTGAAAAATTTAGACTCTGTAAACCCTAAATTTACCTCAAAATGTTGCATATCTCTTAAACAATCAAAATGTTTTTGTTTTGTTTTTTCTGACAGTCCAGAGTATCTAAGCCTAATTTGTTCTTACGGACCATCAATTAGTGTACACAGCATAACAGTGTATCTTTCAAGCCAGACCAACAAAAGAAACACTTGGTTGGAAAAGCATGTGACAAACACACTGAACATCATTACAATTTTTTTCACTGCTACACTTTCTTTTTTATTTGCTCTGTGCACCCATTTCTGTTTAATTATGCAGTGTGGCCTTGTCAATTTTTTTCTAATAATTTAAGAAACTAATTTACTAATTGCAAAAATATGGTAACATTCAGTTAGAATGAAAAAAGTATAACATTGGACTCTGTACATAACATATCTGCAGAGAACAAATAAATTAAAATTCAAACTCTTTATCCTTGAAGAAGTCTGCTTTTGATACAATTTTGAGAATTTTTTCAAAATTAAAACCAGGCCAAAGGGCAACACAGATATTTCTCTGAAATAACATACTGAATTGCAGATCTATGATAATGGTTCAACCAAAGTTAATCAATGCAAAATAATCAAGGAAATCATTTAATTAATGTCATTATCCTACATCCTGACCAGGTTGACGTTCTAATAAATAAAGAGTATACAGGAATGACAAGGAAACCTCTTAAAGTCAAAATAATGGTCACAAACACACAGCATATGACGACTTTTATCACATCACATAGACAGAAGTACAAAAAAAAGTGCTAAAAGAAAATAAAATTCTTCATACTCCTTCTCCTTCCGTGAAGATGGTGTCTGCTTTCTTTGGGTCAAAATGTTTCAGGATGAGCTGCTTGAGGTGGTCTTCTACCATCTGCTGCACCTCTGTTGGATTGACACCTGAGAATTAGATCAAAATTGAAAGAATTAAAAATTTAAATTGAAAAATTTAAAGAGATAAATGTGTGATCAAAAACAGGAATTCCTCCGGAGAATTCTAAATGGCACTGACACGGCGTATATGCACAAGTCATTACTCTTTTAAAAGCAGGAGGTGCTGTTTATTATTCCTGTGTTTTCAAAAAGTGCACCAAAGGACTGGCTGTACTTCCTACAATTGTAAAAAGCTACAGTACCACCATACTATGATCTATTTTTTTAAAAAAATGCCAAATCTCTTTTGCCAAGAGCTGCGTTATGGTAGTTCACACAAAAGTCTTGTAGATTGATCGCAAGACCCAGTTCTGATAACCTTTTTGTCAAAGAAGAAGATCTGTATCTCTATCCTTTCTACCATAAATACCACCCTAATTATTGAAATTTCTCTCTGTGAAATGTCGCGTAGATGCAGTCTTCCGGGTTGGTATCAAATGGAAGAGACAGATGGAGGATTAATGACAAAGGCTAATGTTTTTCGTCAAACAGCACATCCTGCTTTAAGCAGCAACTTCCAGCAATCTGAGCTCTTCAGAAGTATGTAAGTCAGGGCAATATAATGAGTGTGCATGCATACTTTTGCTGATAAGCACTGACACAAATAGGACACTAAATTGTTAACACGGCATCTTTTGTGAAGCAGTCAGAAAACCAGGTTTATTTTTTAAAGAGATGAAGGTTTGAAGAGTCAATGGTGCTTCCTTTGGAGAACATTAGGATGTTCTTTCATGAAGACAATTCATCAAAACATGAATGTAGATTCAAAACTTTCTGTGCGAAAATTCTACGGAAACCGTGCTAATACTGCTCTTGATGGGTTGATTTCCACCAATCTTGTGCAATCTTCTGTTAAAAGAATTGCAGTGGGTGTTACATTGCTCTTTGTTGACAAAAATATCACTCAAAATTGTTTGGATTACCCAAAGTATCCAATTTTCGATCTCAGATTATCACTCAATTTTTTGGTCACCAAATCGATTCTTTGAAGGTTATAATGTTGAGGTCATACTGTATGCTTCCTCAAAATGAGATTTCTTTCATAAAGTAGACATGATGTATTCCAGATTGTAAATGAAGTGGCTTTGTCATGACAGCTCATGGTTACAATCTCCAAATCAAGCAATATATACTGCATCTTCATTTTCACTCTCCATATTTCATCAATGAGTTGTTCTTACACCTCATCTCCACATCCATCAATGACGTTGTGGTCATTGCACTCGATTGTTTATGCATCGATTAAGAGTTCCTCCCTTATGCGAATGCTGTGTTTATCATTCCCCGTAAAGATGCATTCCATACCACAGAATTAACCACAAAATAATATCTTGAATGTTCTCAATGCGATTTGCAGGGCAGTGGACAGAAGATGAAACTTCTTTATAAGTTTTAAAAATCTCATAAACTTGACATTTAGATTTTCTTTTATTCTCTAGGATGTAAAAGGGGCCATGCAATGGATCAGACACAGTCTCCCTTCCCCAATAATTTAATGTCCTTCAACTACATCCTTGCTCATCCAACTTGCAGTTGCAGTCAATTTTAACAGCAACAGTCAATGTGTAAGCCACTGTGTTACATACATGACATAGGCCTGCAAAAGCAAATACCATATAGCTGTCTGACGATCAGAGGTTCTGTAGAAAACAATGAAGCATTTTATTGATACTAGTTATCACCAATTTTGCAAGTATTATATTTCACTTACACTTGCATCTAAAGTGCACAAACATTAAAAAATTCAGTTGCAAAGTGACACTGTGTGCCACATCACTGTTACAAGATGGTGAATTGCTTGCTGAGTCCAAATTCAGACCCTGGTATCCTCAGTCTGAGTCCCCCCCAATTACCCGAAAATGTAACTTCCATCAGGTTACGAGTTAGTCATGATGTGATAGTCCAACATTTTGCCTTGCACATTAATGTAACAAAATGTATATATCTTACTTATGGACTTGACAAAGAAGTGTCCTTATTCAGACATAAATGGAAACTGAGAGAACCAACCCATGAGGAAAAAGTAACATGATAAGTTGTTTACTTTTTTCTTTTTTGGTCATGGGCCCTAACGTCATTGGTCGGCTACCTGGTGCAAACACTAATTCTCATGCTGTCTCAATACTCCAGAGACTTGTGGACATAGAAACATTTTGCATACCATCTTTCGGTAGCATACCATCAAACGAAGCTTCTTTCAGAGTCACTATCCTGGCCCTTTAAAGACACATACCAAGGATAATGACATATACAAAGAAACAAACAAGTCACCGACCAAGGTACCCACCAGTGAATATCAGCCATTCCGCAAAAAGGTTCACTGTTTGTGCGAGAGCTGTGTAATTTTCTGACAGAAGGACGACCACCTGCTCAGGAGTTCCACCAGCTTTGAAATACCTGCAGTATTAAGCCATGCATCAAAAAAAAAAGAGAGAGAGGAGTGAAAAGTAGGACTGTAGGAGGATATGTGGAAATCATCCCTACACTATTTCACAATTATCCCTCTCTGCATGTATCAGAGTCAACTCCTACTGAAGTTTTCAACCTGCACACACTTTCATTGCCACGAAAGCTGTGAACGAAGCTTCAACCTGTAAGTTCATGTTCAGCCAGTATGACATATGAAAAATGAATTCATGACACAAAGGCCAAGAAAACTTCATGCAGGAAACTGACAAACATGCAGTAGAGAGGCATATGTAAGGTAACATGCTAACTGACCAAAATAAGATCCAGTGTGGATAATTCACAGAGAAATCAACTCACTCTTGTCACTCCCTTCTTCAACTGACCCCAATCGACCCCACCCACCCAGGACGCTACGTCTGGATCTGCTGCAAAAATGAATGAAGTCCACAGATTACAGTTTCCTACAAAGTTCAGTAGAACATAACACTTGTGTCTTGAAACATGAGGACTTTTTTTTTCTTTTTCATTGTTGAACACTAAACATATTTCATTGTTGACACACTACCATATTACCTTTTCAGGTCTTTGAAGATTCCTGGTTCCATGATGTAATCTTTACTTCCGAATGATTCGAGACATTCTTTCTGGATCGTTTCATCATCTTTGAATTCGTCAGGATCCTCCTCCTCTTCCGGAATGGCCTCCTGTGGAGGAAACGTGGGAGACACTGATGGAACCCTCTGAACATAAATGTGATCAAAATACCATGCAGGTATTGAAGATTGCAAATTTCTGTCGCTAAAAATTTGCACGCTGCTGAATATTAGGGAGTCTTTCATGAAGACTTGTTGCATTGGGATCATTTATGTCAAAATACTGCCATTAATTGGAAAAGAATCAAATACTCTAGCCACATAAAAGCTGAAGATAAATCTGCATAAACATGGCAGAACTAAAAACTATTTGAATTGGACTCAGGTCACATCAAAAAGACACACACAGACATTTGTAGAACAAAAGAATGGTATGCACTAATTTTACTATCAGATGAATTTTATGGGCATTAACATTTTGCAAATCATAATTTTAACATGAAGGTAAATGGCAACACTTTTGATTTGTTAGCAAGGTAAAATTTCTGAGACTGTCACTCTAGACGGTAGAGTAACCAGGAAAGAGCATAACTGTCACTTTTCTCCCCTTGTACCAAAAGAAGTCCGTATTTTAGGAAGACTTAAATATTTTCTTCGAACTGTACATTTCACTTAAATTTACCCACACTTTAACACATTGTGTTGCAGTGTGGTAATGTAGCAGAAAGTCATACTTTCAAAGTCCACAGTAGTTATGATACAGAAGAGGGCTGTCTGACTTATGAGTGACTGGGGGTCTACATGTCCACACAAATCCTCTCTTCAAATCACCCAATATACTAAAACTTCAGGAAAATCATCAAACTTGAAATTGCTTCACTAATTGTTTTAACATTAACATGTTAACATATGCACTCTAAACTTACTTCACAACCTCAAAAGCAAGGCATTACAGGCACACACAGTACAAACAGTCACAAACATGCACATGCACACACCCCATCACAATTAAAAAGGCTATGGTTTCATCAAAACCAAATATGATGACTTTCCTAGCAACTTCGCACAGGTCATTCACACAAAGTCTAAGTTTTAACATTTCTGAACGACCATGTGTTAAACACAGATGATAGTGTTATGTAGTAATGAGTAAAATGCATAAATAGCCAGCATCCATACATTATGACAAACAACAGGTCCTTTTTTGCCAATGACCCAATGACCTTTGACCTCCACCAGAAACTGCAGGGCACATCTACTCAATATCATGTATGCACATACACACCAAGTTTGAGAAAAACTTGATCACTTGGCTATTGAGTCATCATCTCACATACCTCGCATTCTGATGCTTCACGCACAAACACACCCGCCAACCTGACTGCAGAGGAACCAAAAATAACCCAGCGCAATTTGCAAACATTCCAATCTGGGCCAGGGGGTTAAAGTATAATTCTATGAAACCAACACTCCACTACATTAAGCCCTTTATGTAAGTCATTCCCGAACTGAAGAATCTAGCTTTGGTCTACCATCTGAAGGTAACATGAGCCACCTAACTTACAGTACTTCAAACATGCCATTTACAGTATGATTCATTCAAACTTCCCTTCACCCATGGAGTTCTGCTCTTGCTCTGACAGTTTTTGCATCAAGCCTCTGTGAGCTATAACGTATGACTAGACTAGGTCACGATTATTTTTAGTTAGGCTCCAAAGCTTCAGAGCTACTCTATAAGCTATTTTTACCGATTTACCGGAGCCCACCGGCATCAAATGTCGATGGGGTCGTGAGAACTGGGGCAGACAGCCATCTCTGGCTTATGTAGAGCCCCCTTCTATTCTGAAAAATAGGATCGATGATGTTTTTAAATCCATTGACTGTTGTGGCAGTGACAGCCTCCCGTGGCAGATTGTTCCATTCAGTAATAACCCGCTGACTGAAAAAATACTTCCTAATGTCTAGTATACAGTAGTGCTTCTGGAACTTAAGCTGATGACCTCGTTTTACTAACATCCGACAATTTAAAAAAAGTAGCCTGATTAACATTTTCCAGACCCTTAACGATTTTAAATATTTCAATCAAGTCGGCTCTTAGTCTACGCATTTCAAGAGAAATCAAACCAGTTCTTTCAAGCCTTTCCTCATAACTGAGAGTAGACAAGTCTGGAATCAATTTTGTAGCACGACGTTGTACCTTTTCAATGTTATCAATATCTTTCTGTAGATAAGGGCGCCATGCCTGACGACAGTATTCCAGATGTGGTCTAACGAGAGATTTATACAATTTCAGTATATTACTACTACTTTTACAATCATACATTTACTTATATCCCCCAGACAAACCATTACACCTGGGACTAACAACTGTGGCTATCATGTTTGGGGTACTGCAGGAACATTAGGGTTTTCATTCTATAAAAGCAATGGCATCTGGAATGACAAATCCACTGGAATGACACACCCCTAGCTACTACTTCAGCTGATCCAACCTATTCTATTGAAAGCAGTGACCTAGACTGTGAAAAATTAGTCCATTGCAAGTGTGAGCCTCTCACAATTCTGGTTCTTTGATAAAGTGTTTGTACCCTTTCCTATAGACTGCCCTTCTTATGCTAATCTGAAATGCCACTTCCACAAAACAACCCAAAATGCACCTCAAAATAACACCGCGTCCCCAAAATAATGATCCATCTACTAAACAAATTTACATGATACATACGTACCTCATGGCCTATGCTACTCTGTAACTGACTTTGCTGATGCCTTCACAAAATGACCAATGTGTCAATTTATTGAGGTAGCCTACCTAAAAATACTTTAAACGGCAGAACGCTTTTCTTGGGTTCAAGCTGTGCCCAGTTTTGATGGGAAAATGCAGTCAAACCGAACTAGAATTAGGATGCACCCCTCTAACTTAGGCTCTCGTGCTAACTGATGAATGGCTCTTTTTCATCTTGAGAAATCCATATTTGTTGTTGAATTGCTCAGTTTTGCAGCATAACACCTTGCTTAGGCCTATGCTATGGCCTACTGATGTTCAGTGACATTCATGACAAATAAGCATACTAAATAACTGAGACATGAGACGAGAACTGCAAGATTCTGATTTTTAAAAGTAAAGTATTTCAACAATAGGTATGAATACTGGTTCCCTTTATATTGTGAAGGAACAGGGCAGTTACTCTTTTCACATCATTCCACTTGTGGGATAATGCTTGAACTAAAATCCCATCTGGGACCTACTGTAAATAAGTGCTTTGGAATTGTAACTTGAGTTAATCATATTAAATCCTTCAGATCTTAGCCTACAATCTTGGACAAAATTATTGGGACTCTTTGTCATAATCTGTGAGTATATTCCTAAATCTGAGTTCAGAGGATAACATGAAACCTTGCACCCCTTTCCCATGTTGCATTAAGGAGTGAATGTATCCTGTGAGAGTATTCCTGCAGCGAACATTGAAATGGGGAGCAGGGTGTCCCAAGAAATTTGTCCAAGATTGTCAGAGTTTTACACAGGCCATCTAGGAGCAAAAAATGGATGGAACATTGCTCATGTTCCACACAGAATCATTCAGTAAAGGTTGGAATTGTGCGACTGAAAAATTAAATGTACTCTTTAGTTTACAAAAGAACAACCGGAATTATTAATGTTAGGACCAGTTGCACGATATGTCATCCATCACTAAGTGATGTAAAGTACATATACCCAGCTACTGAGCTATCTTGTAAACATACGGTGGGCCTAACGGCTGCTGGTACCTTAACTTACATACAACTAAGTTTCATTTCTTACGTACGTTTTGTTCGTAATCCGAATCACCGTACTCTTCGTCTTCCATTTCTTTTGGGAGACGATACGGAAAGATGAACAAGGTGGGGATTTGCAAAGAACGAAGCTAATGTGGCCTGTCCTGTAAGTGTACACGATTCTCACTGTAGTTCTAGTTGAAAAGCAGTACTCGGGCAGCTATAGCGAACCAGCAATCTTAGCTAGCTATGCTCAGCTGGCTCAGCAGCCTATAGCCTGTGACTCTTGCAGTTGCGAGTGCACAACCATATACGGCCGGCTCTGTGCAGAACTAATTGAGGGCGCCCACTTCAAAGGTGGAAACGCTTTAGCGTCGTCGGCGCATATCACATACATACGTACATACTCTACATGTGCGTATCTGAAGCATAAGTACCCAGGCACGGGGTATAATTTTCATTCCTTGGTTATCATCATCATCCAAGGAACAAAAATGGTAAGAATCTGTACAGTAAATTCTGAGGATTTAAAGAATATGTATTTTCAATTCTTGTAATCATGCAATTTCATCTTGCATCAACATGTCGTTTTATAAATTTATACTATTGTCCTCTTCTATCTTGACCTACGCCAACTTCTAAGTAAGTCACAAACGATACAATTACGTGTCGTTCGCGTTAGGCTACCTACGGTACAGTTTGTGTGGTGCCTAAGTAATGTTAGAACGAGCAACCAGTAGATTGTCAATATTTTCATGCAACTAAGCAATGAAATCAGATGCAATATCATGGTTGCCTCTCCCCAAATTGTCAAATTACACTGAGTGATACTCTGTAATCTTTGGCTGATACCCTTAGAGTTGTGTGCGAAACACTTGAACCAGCAGGCGTCCACTGAAGTTCCAGACCTAGCGAACGTTAGGCTATAGGCTAGGCCAACTTACAAGTCAGGGTAATGAAAAGCCAACGTGATTTTGTTCCTGACATTACGAATAGTTACTGCAAATGTTAATATTCAGAATCATAGCATAGACAATCTGTGCACATTCCACAGGCTGAAAAATACGACAGCAAAGCAACAAACCAGTAAAAAGTTGCAAGGAGCTAATTGCAGTATTGTGGAACAAGACTGCAAGAAGCCCTTGTTTACACCAGAGTTCAAATTAGGAATTCAAAGTTACATTCACAACTGAAATTTTCCTTGCAAAATGGCAGAAAAACAGCAAAATTCAAGATCAAGGAGCCCTTTTGTACACCAGAGTTCAAATGAGGAAGTCAAAGTTAGATTCACAACAGAAATTTGTCTTGCCAAATGGCTGAAAAACAGCAAAATTTTACATGCATAGAGACAATTTTCATGCGTCTGTGCATGTGAAACCCCTCTATTTTTGGACTCTGGTTGAACCCTATTGGCTCAGGAGATTCAAAGTCACAATAGCATGAATCGCAAAGCTGGCTATAAACAATTGTTCAACTTATTGCACATATGATATGATGGAGAGGAAATTTTGATTGAAAATGCTAAGTCCACCCTGAGCTTGCCTTCCTTTGAAATGACTGCATGTTCTAAGTCAAGGTGACACTCTGCAATTTTCACTTAAAGTTTCTTAGGATCATCATTGTCAGCTACTTTTGGTCTAGATGCTCAATGTCAGGTTACATATACTTTGTAGCATCAGCTAATTTAACATATGATCACTTGGTAGTGTGATGCTGATGTTTTATGAAATGTTTTCAGATCAGTGTTTGTAGCTCGGAAGGTCACAGGCCTTCCCTTGCAAGATGTACCCAGGTATATAATATTGTGTGAGTGGTTTCTGATTTACCACCTGTTATCGTGGAAGATCAACTCAAAACTGTAATCTATTAAATTGAGGAAAAGGAAAAAAAAGAAAGTAAAAAACTTGCACCTTCTACAGAAGCCCTTTCTTTATCTTGTTCTTTTTAATTAAGACTTAATTTGCACAAGTTTTCGTAACGAAACCACATCAGTGCAATCAATCATACAGAGCAACATCCTCAAAGAATAGTAAAAAAGTTCTAGACCACATAACAGCTGCAATAGTTGAACTGTGCTACTTGCCAACATATATAAAAGAGCCTAGAGTGTTCTAAAGGCACTTAACCAAAAACATTGCCACTCAACATTTAACAAACACCCACAACGTTGCCTTGCATCATGCATGAGATGGAATTCCACTTAATTTGTAACATTTGGAATTGAATCTTGAAGTCGAAAGTCTCTTCTTATGCATTCATGTAAAGGAATGCACTAGATTAGAGAAATGCACATACAGTATGACACCACTTTTGTTCAACTAAAAGTAAGGCCAATAACATTAACAATGTGCAATCATCATGTGGCCTTGAGTTATCTCTTGGCTCTTTCCTCACTTGGCCAAGTTTCCCATGTATCTTTGTGGTCAAAAGGGTGACTTTTTCAGTCTGATCAGGAGGATTTTACGCAGTAATGCCTATCTTGTCCCATCTGCTGTACTCTCTCCCTCACAACATTACATAATTGAAACTGTGATACAGATGGTTAAATCAACTTACCTTTTGTTATAGGCCACGTCCTGCCATCGAACCACCAAGTACAGGCAAAACCTAAAAAACACTGACCCATTGAAATACCAGGAGTACCTATTAAAGCAAAAAGAGAGAGGAAAAGAGAGGAGAGAGAAAGTGAAATGTGAACTTGAGAAAGAGAACCCCAATGAAGATGTTGTGGCCAAAGTAGAGGCAGCTAAATCAGCTGCCCGTGAACGATACCGACGTAAACGTGATCAGAAAAAGGGTGTTTCTGTGCCCAATCCAATCGTGTTGAAGATTAAGACTATAAGTCCACCTGCCACATGCAGTGATATGGATAATTCAACAGTGTGTGAGAAACATCGAACCACCATGTACAGGCAAAGCCTTAAAAGCACTGACCCATTGAAATACCAGGAGTATCTTTTAAAGCAGAAACGAAGAGGAAAAGAAAGGAGAGAGAAATTAAAATATGAACTTGAGAAAGAGAACCCTGATGCAGGTATCTTGGCTAAAGTAGAAGCAGCAAAGATAGCTAACCGTGCACGGCAGCGACGTTATTACTACGACAAAAAAATTGGCCCAGGTCACCCACTGAAATGCCATGATTACATTTTACAGCCAGAGCTGAAAGGAAAAAGTAGGAAAGATGAACTTAAGGAAGAGAATCTCGATCCAGATGCTGTGGCCAACGTAGAGAAAGGGAAGTTGACTGCCCGTGAAAGACAGCAACGTTATCGTGCTCAAAAAAAGGCTGTTTCTAAATCAAATCCAAATGTGAAGAGTAAAACTACATGCACTGAAACGCATACTTCAGCAGCAAGGGGCAAGGATCGAAGAACCATTGCCAGGCGAAAACTTAAAATCACTGACCCATTGAAATACCAGGAGTACCTTTTAAAGCAAAAGCAAAGAGCAAAAGAAAGGAGAGAGAAGTTAAAACATGAACTTGAAAAAGAGAATCCAGATCCAGAGGTTGTGGCTAAAATTGAGGCAGCAAAGTTAGCTGCCCGCGAACGACGGCAACGTATCCGTGATCAGAAAAAGGCAGCTCCAAACTTATTATTGCAAAGTAAACTTACCAGAGACAGTGGAACGGCAAGGAACAAAGATCGAACAACCATTGCCAGGCAAAAGCTAAAAAGCAATGACCCTTTGAAATACCAGGAGTACCTTTTAAAGCAAAAACAAAGAGGAAAAGAAAGGAGAGAGAAATTAAAATATGAACTTGAGAAAGAAAACCCCAATCCAGATGTAGTCGCTAAAGTTGAGGCAGCGAAGTTAGCTGACCGTGAAAGACACCGACGTTATCGTGCTCAGAAAAAGGCTGCTGCTATACAGGCATCGAACAAACATCGAACAACCATTGCCAGGCAAAAACTAAAACACACTGACCCATTGAAATACCAGGAGTACCTTTTAAAGCAAAAACAAAGAGGAAAAGAAAGGAGAGAAAGGCTAAAACAACAGGAGCAAGAGAATCTCAGCCTGTATGTTGCTGCCTTCACCGAAGTTAGCTGACCGTGAACAGTAGCAGCATAGCATTTAGGAAGGCTGTTTCAGTAGTACGTCATATTCAGGCGATCCGATAGACAGCCTGTAGTGAATGAGATACTGTAATTTAATAGTAACAAAGTAAAAGGGGGTACAAGAAGGAAAAATGAGACAATTATGAAGTGGGCAAACAACACCACTTGAAAAGACACCAAATTTGAAGAAGAAACTCTGTAATGAGTTAGACTGTAACAAGTAGCCAATAGGTACAAGATATAATACACATAGCAACAACAAAAGTTTCACAGGATGCCACCTCACTTTTCAGTTCTGTGCAGTTTTGTGCCTTCCATGGTACATACATCGCACCTCATGAAGAAGGCCTTTGCAGTCAAAATGACAAATGCTTTACGAACAAAAAGAAAAAATGAAACTTGCCCAGAACTGCAGATGAATATTTAAGAATTGCAAAAATGATGAAAGGAGTAGCAGAAGATATTGAACTTCATTTGAAGGAGGATACATTTTACATAAGTTCTTGCACTTTCATTGAACTTTGAATGGAGTATAAGCATATCTTAACAGGTTTGTGGTAAAAAATGATCTGCCAATGTCATTTTTTAATTTTTCTTATGTTAACATCCCATAGATGATATTCGCGAGTATGTTTCTATGCCTCTTCTTTACCTTTGCAGAAGGATTGTTGAAGGTTGTCAGTGTTTTCCTGCAGAGTTCAGGTAAACACTGATGATTCTTGACCAAACAACATTTCTTATTCAAAGTAGGGAGAGGCATATTTACACATATTCATAACATATTGTCTATGGGATTTCAACACGTGAAAATTAAAGTGAAAATTTTTTTCCTCTCCCTCTACTTTGGCACTGCCTGACAGGGTTTGTCATCACAATTCAGCAGATCATATTTTTTATCACAAATATGTTACAGAGATATGCTAGGTATACTCGATTTGGAGGAAGAAAGTGCAAAAAGTTGTGCACAATGTTGTGTCACAAGTCACAACTACAGTAACTATCCTTCTCTAAGTTTATTTTTTCACTCACTTTTCAAGATTATCATGGAAAGGACTTTTTGTTTGCTTTATTGTTACCAGACAAACTTATGACAGTCCAAATGGCTGGAGTGAATTAGTAGAGATTGCACAGTTGAACCTACTGTAGAGGAATGGCTAAGACAAATTCAAAGAACTTGATTGAAAGAAGTGGGATGTGGGGCTTTGTACCAGCCAGATACAAGACTACTGTATGACTACACAAAACATACATTAAGTCTCCCAGAAAATCTTGCTATCTTGCAGTTTTCAACTAGAAAAGGAAAAATGGATATTAGAAACAAGCATAACCATTCACCAGATCTCAGAAGCCCCAAAATTCTGCAGTTTTTGAGTTGGACAAAGATTCTTGAAAGAAGTTTGGGGTAGTCTGCAGCCATCATGAATTTGTGAAGTAAACTTGAATTGACAGTCAATTCATATATGTTCAGTCATTAGGGTTTGCCTTAAAGGAAAATCATTACACTGTACAGCATTTCAAATAGTCCTACAGTAATTCTTCAAATACAGGTTTTCGAACAAGAAGACACCATTTCCTAGTATTACAAACAAAATACAAAGATTTTAGGAGTATACTGTGTTACTCGGAAGTTGCCATGTTGTTGTGGATCTAAGTGGCTCATGACGTCACACAGGCACCTCCATTTGTGGTGCATCTGTACTGCGCTATACTTTTAGAGCATGGCCATACAACAGTGGGAAATTTGAAGTATTGTTTGGAAAGAAGTCTGTCAATACATAATTAGCACCATTACCAGGGATGAAATTTAGCGGTCGTCCGGTCGTCCGAGACGACCAAAATTTCTGTAGGACGACCAAAGTTACTACCTCAGGTTGTCCTTTGGACGACCAAATGTTACCCCTGGTCATTTATATTGTGACACAATGCGTACAACTCAACACTGAGATGCATCTCAAATATTTAACATGCATGAACTCCATTCCAAAACATCTGTTTTCTTTCACAAAAACCGCCAAAACAACCCGAAATCCACGGTACGTAAAACGCCAAACAAACAGCCTCAGTGTACGCTGATGTTTCAACTGATTTTACTGTACCAGACATGCACATACTGTACACAGCAAGTACCAGATACATGACTCACAGTCAAAGAATTCGGCCATATGTGCCAGGTGCAAGGAGAGCTGGTACATTATATTCATGGAGTTTTTAAACCCCCATAATGTGGGCTAGTCCAAGTAGTACATAATTCATCCAATCACAGTGCAGAATTTTCCTGCTGGCCTACAGTGTATTTGAGATTAACAAAATGGATTGTTCCAACATATGGGTGAAAAATATTTTAGAACTGTTTGATTCCCCGGGATTATGTTCTCACGCAGGCGTGAAAAAAAACATCCTTGGAAAGGAGAGGAATGAGTTGACAGTTGAAGCAAATTCAGATAAGCCACTCAGATGGTGTGTTTTCAATGGACACTTCATGCGTACTGTCAGATTTTGATTCAAAAGGAATGAATTTTCTAAATAGTGATAGTACCGTTCAAGATTAGTAATGTATCATATTTTGATTTGAAAGAAACATTATATTATACAGAGATTTTCTTCTATATGATATATACTTTACAGCATCAGTGATTCTAGATAATGACATTTTTTTTATTATTGAAGTGAAAAGGTGGAATTTTACCAGCCTCCTTCTGGAAAACCCCCCTCCCCCTTCCCTTTGGAGAAACCCTGAGCATTACTTTTAAGTTACAAGTCAGTAGTATAATTTAGCTGTGGAAAGTTTCAACCTGTATAGGAAAGACAAATAAAAACATGGTCTTGACTCTGCAAAATACACATTTAGACATTTCTTGTTTTTATATGTCCATTGTGGAGGACGACCAAATTTTTGGCAGGACAACCAAATTTTTGCAGCTGGTTGTCCTTCGGACAACCATTTTCAGTTGCTTAAGGATCATCCCTGATTACCATGGTGACTGTTTGTGAATAGATGATAATTAAGTGATGGTTAAAATTGAAACACCCACTATGGTTCCTCTAATAAAAAAATAAAGTCTGCATCCTATTCAAGAGTATAAGGCTTACTGTACTTGGATTGTGTTGAGTTACTTTGTGTGAACAGAAGAGGCAAGTTCCACTACTGTAAACCTACATGTGCATTTTGGTTGTTTTGCACTCTACCCCTTTGAGTTGCCACTTTTTGCCACTCAAAGTCAAGTATTTTGTAGCCACTACAAGAAAAGTATTGTTTAAGCCCTATCTTTGCATACATGAATAATTTATATCCATTCGCATTGGTCTGTTTGATTTCAAGTAACAGTGATTGATGGCTAAGCTTTCTTCGAGAGTCTGAATTTTATGGTACCCAACTAAAATGTCCACACGGTTTTCATATTCAAATATCAAGAAAACAAATGCATAGGTCTCTGTCAGATTTTGTGACTGGTGATCTTTACCCTTACTTTCTCTTTCCCTGCAACACTTAGGAAGAACAAAGATAGATGACCAGGTGATTGCCAGCGCAACTCATATTCCAGCTTGAATAACATATTAATGGTTACGGTTAGAGGGATATACTGTACCTGTTCTGTGGGATGATTTCACTGAAATTGGTCAAGTAGTGTCACCTTTCACTTCACAGATAACTCCTAACAATTTAAAAGAGTTGCTACTGTATCATCCTTCAGTGTGTGAGTGAAGATGTTATTTATGTTAATGAAGACTAATACATTATCACATAAATTCAAAGGTTTTTCAAAGTTAAATGATATGTCTTGGCATCAGATTATAGATGTCAACATTTTATTAAAGCATGGGTTGCCTTTGCTTCAAAGTTCAGACTTGGTAAGACTTACAGCGTGCCATGGTTACTGAACTTTCCGGCCATTAGAGTTTGCACCAATTGTTTTCATCAGGGAAATGAGAGAATGGGAGCCAGTGTTTGCACAGTATGTCTTGCCATTCATAAGATGAAAGGTCCCAACATATTTTTGGAGGCAATGCCCCCAAATGGCATGTACTGAATTCACACATGATGAACTGTAAAGTATATTCAATACTTTGTAAAATGTAAATGCCAACTTAAAAGGCACCTTAAGTCAGAGATTTCAAAAAGATTTATGTCACAAAGCTTAAAATATGAATTCAAATGATCCAACTCCCATCTTCACAGGACATTCCCATTTCTGAGACATAAAATGTTGAAATTTATTCACTAAAACGAAAATGGTACAGAATGTGCAATAATTTGTTTTGTGATGGCACTCTGGTACAACTCAAATTGCTTTTGTTGTGTCTTTTTTATTCAAACACCATTGCACCTTTTCATGAAATGTGGATCACTGTCGTACTCTGATGGGATGACATGACTTCAGTATGTTCGCCCTCTATCTCCATATGATGTACAGTAGCGTGTCAGAAAACAGTAGGCTTTCCAAGGTTACATATAAATGTTTAAATTTCAAAAGGAAACAAAGGCAAATAATGTGAGTTGTACAAAAAGGACATCACAAAGTGTTGTGCAAGTGACTATTTCAAATCAACAGAATGTCTTTCACCATTTGATATCTTGACAATGGAACAAGCTACTGTATGACGATTGCCATTGGGTGAATAGGATTGATTTTCCAACCTCTAAGATATATTTTTTTTGCGATCATGCAATGCTAGACTTAAGGTACTGTACACTTAAATTTCCAGATGCTATTATATCTCTACTTAAATAATTATGGCTTGTATGATATTCATCCACCAGGATAGATCAGTTCTGTGTGTACAATACTGGTGAATCATTGTTCTGAAAGCATTTATTACACATACAATAGTACTGTGCTGTATTGTGACTATCCTATGAGGTGTGAAATGAGTTGTACAGTACATATGCAGAAAAATACTGTGCCATAATTGGCATTGTAACCAAAAAAATTAGGGTACTACGTGATGAGAACTTAAAGCAGGATGTGCTGTTTTTCTTGCATTTTCACAAGTACAACAAAGGATTGGCTCACAGTTGTAAAATGCCACAAAAAGTCCTTCTCTTTTTTCTTTTTTTTTTTGGGGGGGGGGGAATTGCCAAAGTTTTGATAGATGTGTGTCGTAGTTTGAGTTTTGTCATGGTCAGTCGCACAGGTCCTGCAAATCTACTGCAGGGCCTGGTTGTGCTAACCTGATAGCCAAAAAATAGTCCGAACTCCCTGTATAATTACACTCTAATTAGAAAAATTTCTCCTTAGAGAAATGTGGTGTAGATGTTGTTTCCCAGTCAGTATCAAATAAAAGAGAAACATGGGAGATCAATGATAAAGGCTGTCTGGCTGATTCTTTTCTTCCTGCTTAAGGAGTTAGCATGTACGGCATGTTGTGAAAGATGCGTTGTTTGTGTGATGTTACCAGCTCATGAGAGAATACAAATGTTTTGTATGTGACACAAAACTAGTCAGATTTTTACAGTATATTTAGCTTCCTTATTAGAAATTGCATAAAAGCTCCTGTGATGTCTTTTTTTTCCATGCAAGTAACTTCTCAAAGTTTCACAAAAAGTTTGCAGCAAAGTTCACCAAATTATGTATCCCTGCAGAAATTATCTACCAAAGCCTATTTGTGCCGTCTATGTATTTTCAATCTGTAATAACAGATTATTAATCTGTTATTACAGATTAATAATCTGTAGTAACAGATTAATATTCTGTTAATACAGATTATTAATCTGTAATTACAGATTAAATTTTTTTTTTAGATGGCACCAATAGGCTTTTGTACCTATCTGCATGTACTTAAAACATCTGTCAGGACCATGCTGTAGTCTTTAATGACACATTTTGCCCATCTGGGAATGTCCATCTGAAATTCCTTGATATTTTCTCTTATATCTGTTGTACAACGAGTAAGGTTTGTGTTATGATTGAACAAAAGTATGGTCTCGTGATATTACACCAAGCCCAGAAAAGATTTAAAGATTGCTGATCTGTACCATATGTAAGAGATAATGCAAGGTTAGATGTAAGATAATGAAAGATATAAAAGCATAATGAAAGATGTTAAAGAGTAACGAAAGATACAAAAGGTCATCGTACAGTCGTTGATTACTTACTGTGTGCCGACTTATCTCCTGTCAACCTACCGAGTCTGTCACAGTCATCTTGATTTCTGGTGTGTACAGAAGGTCAACTCCAGTTCCAAACATTTCCACTTGAGTTAACAAGTGACTAAATTAAGCTATCAAAGTCTGTTTCTCGTAAGATACTACTGAGGTTTCCACTCTGTGAGGTGTCGGCAACGTTGTGGTCATAGGGTATTTACAACGTTGTGAACTTACTGGTGTTCATGGACAACTTCGGTTGCATGTTTGTTTTCCATCTTTGAGTGGATTTGATAAATTACAAATGTAACGAAAAGAAATAAACTTACAAATGATTCAAAAGCAGACTTGCCAACTGTTCATGGTTTCATTGGGACTTACCGAGACTCACGCCTTCGGGTATAGTCTTATGCCAAATCTCATGGTGAAAGTCACTCTCTACAATGCAAGATGTTGCCTTATCCTAATTTAGACTATTGATTAGTGTATTTCGTCGCCATTTTAAGTTTCTGTTTAATCAGATGTGCACCGTCATTCGAAAAGTGACTAGTTCAGGAAAATATCTAGTCTCATGGGATTAAAAGCTTTTTAACAATCTCCAGGCTTTTTAATAATCTCTGTTTCCCTGCAAGAGCATCAAGCCTTTCAAGGTATGTTTCAAATTGGCAAGTCTATTAGGCAAATGTGCAAATCGTGTGGTTTCAACAGGTCCACTATTGAAAACTTAATGCAATCTTTCAATAAGGGAAGCTTAAACAGAGCTTAGATTTGGTACCACACTCAAGAATTCTATCATGTTTGTTAGAGGTCAATTTGTCATTTGGGGTCAACAGGGTCAAAGAGTAAAAACCTTGTAAACATGTCTCAAGAAGTAAAGCTTGCTTAAGTGTGTGGGGGAAATACACTGAGTGCAGGGACCCTATCATTTTTGGTGGAGCAAAGGTCCTTTGGGGTCAACACGGGTCAAATATAGTGAAACCTTGTAAAGATGATATCTTGAAGAGAATTTCGCACAGATTGTATATTAGTATGTAGGTGTGCCACATCGAGTACAAGAATCCTGTTGTTTTCAGTGGGGTCAAAGGTCATTTGCAATCATCAACAGATGTTATCATGATGGCCTTAGTGTTTGCATTAATGTGTTTGTGTGCGTGCATCTACTGTATGTACAGTATATATGGCATGTCTACTTAGTAAGCATGTCAAGGAGGGAAGCTTGGACAAATTCTTTTGTATTTGAATCACATTGAGCATAAGGACCCTCTTATTGGTTGAGATCAAAGGTTATTTGGGGTCAACAGGTCAAATATTGACAATCCTATAAACACAGTATCTCAAGACTTCAGGCAAGCTTGGAAAGGGTTACTGTTTGCTACTGTATGTGTGTAGGTGTGTCACATCAAGTACAAGAACACTGTTGCTTTTGGTGAAGGTCAGGTCTTTGGGGGATCAGCAGGTGTCAGATACGTAAAACCTTTATCTCAAGAACTGATGTTTAGACAGATGGCATATTGGTACTGTTTGTACAGTACGTGTACCACACTGAGTGTTTGGCTCAGTCAAAGGTAACTTAGGATCAATAGGGGTCAAACAGTGAAAAGCTTGTAAACAATAAAATCTCAAAGAATGAATGGACACATCTCACCTAATATCATGATGGTGTATGTGTGGGTGCAGTATCTGTTTGTGTGCATCTGTATATTTGTCACCATTACTTTGTAATCATTCATGGCATGTGCTTGTTTTGCCTACTTTGTAACCAAGGTAACAAAGGCAGGTTGGACCACTTTTGAAGTTTGTATGTATTAGTACCACATTGAAGACAAGAATTTCAAGAACGATATTGTTTTGGTTGAGGTCAAAGATCATTTGAGGGATAGTAGAGGTCAGATGTTGAGAACCCCGTCGATGCAATGTAAATCTCACTGTACAAGGATGCGGTTGCTTTTGGTTTAGATCAAAGGTCATCAAGCGTGGAGTCAAAACCTCCTTAAACATGATATCTGATCCCAAGAAGAGATGCCTGTCAATCATCTCTTACTGTAGATCAGCAAATATGTTGTAGTTGGTGGTTGTTCCATGATTTCTCAATTGGTGACATGGTATAGCATTGAAATGTCACAAAAACCAAGTGCATGTTACACACCCTCGTCTTATGCAAAATGTCATATTCATAGAAAAAAAGTATACTGGAATCAGCAAAACCCCAATGGTAGTGCATTGTGCGTCATACTGTAGATCTATTCCACACTAATGGAAGATCTTTGGCCCTACACCCTGGTCCCAGTGGTTTGTATTGGATACTTTGCCCAAAGGAATCTGTGCAGTCATTATGGCTTGTGTCTGTGTGGGTATGTGATGCCTTGGATTGTGAACATGGTCACAAGAAAGGAAAGTTGCTGTAACTTCAAAGTTGGTGTATGTACTGTACAGTGACCACAGTCGTAAGGTAGTACATTGTGAGTAGATTTTCCCTATTTGATTTAAACTGTAGGTCACATGTCATTTGAGGTCACCAGAGGTTTAAGTTTGAAAACTCAGATGACTTAAAGGGACTCATAGAGTAGATATCAATAAGTTTGTGAGGATTTTGGGCTTACGATTGACACAAATTAGTAGAGTTTCACATCCAGTAGTTATAAGGAGAACTTGCAAATATTTGAATATTTGATGTTGACTTGTACTACCTTTTTGTGTGTGAATTACTATTATGGTATTAGAGCAACTAAGCATTTGGTCACAAATTTTCAAAAATGAAATTGAATCATTACTTACACACTCTGTAATGTTCTTTGTGTATGACATATGTGTATCCTCTTAGCTTGACAGTTTCTCATCAGTATGGGAACAAAACTTGCCAGGTGTAAAAAGAAAAAATCAGTGAATTTCACAAAACAACTCAATGTGCCTCTGAAAGAAGTGAATTTTGCCGGAACTTTAAACTGGAACGTGGGGTAACTCTTGATTTGTAGATATTCTCTGCCATTTTTTGTGGAGGTACTGCATACTGTAACTTGAGGTGATCACAGAGATAATACAGTGCTTTGAAAACATTAGTAAACACAATTGTATCTCAAGAAGGGAAAGGTTGGTGGTCCTTCAAACTTGGTGTGTAGGTCACCCAGTGTGTTTGGAGGATTTCTGTAGTTTTTCACATAGGTCATTTGAGGTCACAAGAGGTTAAGATCTAAAAACTCAAGCAAGATCTTACAAGAAGTGAATTCTATTGGAGCTTAAGCTATTGGTACAGTAGCTCGTCATGACTAGATAATGCCATTTTTTTACGTTGAAGGGCACCTGAGGTCGTAGAGGTCATAGTTTTAAGACTGTAATGTGATATCTCAAGAACGGGAAGTAGTTTGAACTTGGTGTTGTAGGTTGTCCTTCATAAGCAGATAATTCCTATTTCTCATGGAGGTCAAAGTGTGAGGTGAGGTCACCAGAGGTCAGTCTGAAAACCTTTGAAGGAAGGTCTCAAGAAGTGAATTTTGCCAGAACTTAGATGTCTTGGAACTTACAAGCTCTCCATGAGTAGCTAGCGTATGTCTGTTGTATGTTTAGATGTCTATGGTCGGCAGAAGTCAAAATTTAAACACCTTGTGAGCATGGTGTTTCAAGAACTGAAGACTGCAGGAACTCCAAACCTGGTATGTAAAAGCCAGTTCACACCAAAACAGCTGTGATTCCACAGCGGTTCTGCTATAAGGAGGTCACACCAACAAGGAAAAGGCATCGTTTCCAGCAGATTATTGTTCCAACGTTTCTGATTCAAAAGCAAGTAGCAACTGTTTCGTAATTGGTCTGGTGTTTGATAACCATGTCAGCACATAGGTTGATTGCCCTCCATGTGGTGCAGTTTTATTTGGTCCATGACATTTTTTTGCTTTTCAAAACTTTTGGAAAGACACTTAAAATGATGGCAATTCAATTTTGTCCTTCATCACAGGTGGTTGGAAAGAGTTCGAAGATGCTGCAGCATGTTAACTACAGGATGAGAGTTACATTGCAAGATGGCAGAACTTTTATTGGTAAGCAGTTTTATTGTTTTAGTGTACTTCGATGTGGACTGCCTGTCCAGTGTGGTGGTCCATTGATATTTCGAGTACTAACCGTGCGCTCACAAATGTCTCAAGGAGGGGAGGCTTCAATCGTGTCCAGTGTGCAACAATGCATCCAGCAATAGCGTTGACCCCTGAGGGTGTATTATCCTTTAGGTAATGCACTGGTCTGACGTTGATTTACCATTCATACAATGTTAGATTTTGATAGAAAGATGACATTGACAGAAAATTTGGGTTGGTAACTAACCGCGTTTTCATTGAACGAACCCAGAGAAAAGGTAAACACGATTCACAACATGCGATGATGCGAAGACATTTTCATGCGTGGTAGACTAAGTACCACATGCATTAGCAGACGACAATAGCAATATACATTTTCAAGTGATAAAATGCATAGGCAAAAGGTAAAAACATTGAAATTAGCTCTGCAAAAGTTTTGTAAGGCTTTTAATTGCACCATTCAGGCAATCTTGGAAAGTACAGTAAATAGGTTTCAGTTGGTTTATTCAGCCATATGATTTCAAATTCTTCTAACATAACGACAAAAAGTGTAGAATACAATAATGCAGTGGTTGACAGTTTTCATTCAAATCAACGGTGTGCTTCTTTGAACAGGCCAGTGGGAAGTATGCTAGTACGTAATATTCAGTTAGTCAAAACAAGTCAGGATCACTGATGCCGCATTGTGATCAGTTCGTAGGTTGTTGTAACTACAGTACTTCCTTTCACCAAATACTACAATACCTGATACCAGCCAAGGAGTGAAAGCTGTACTGTTGCATATTCATAATGTAGGTGCTTATAGTAAGAACCCTTAATCTTCAAATACGATTTCTGTTTAATGCCAGTCCCATTGCTTTTCAAAGTAGTTACTGTCATTTTCTTTTATTGAAAGACGTAGTCCGTCCATGTACAACCTCAAATGTACTGTACATGTAAAAATGAAGAAAAAGGTAAGATCAAACATAATCATGTCCTTCTGGTTTTTCAGTACACACGCAATTTCTTTAATTGATTCATCCTCTGGGAATTTTACTCTCATGTTGACTGTGTATTATGCATAGGATCATGCATGTTCATAATCCATGATCATAATGCATGATCACCTGACTGTAGTAAACCAAGTAGAGTTGAGGATTCTTTCCAAGTATGAATGAACCTTTTTTTAATGAATCATTCTTTTTGTATCCATCCGTGTCTTCATCCCTCAGGTACATTCCTTGCTTTTGACAAGCACATGAATGTTGTACTGGGAGACTGTGAGGAGTTCAGGAAGATGAAACAAAAATCGAAAACCGGAGAGAAGGAAGAGAAAAGGACGTTAGGGTTGGTGTTACTGAGAGGAGAACATTTAGTGTCCATGACAGTTGAAGGTCCACCAGTGCAAGATGTAAGTCAGCACACCACAAATTTCTGTGTCGACCTGCTCTCTCAAAATGTCAAAAACAAATGAGTCAGTGGTTGTGTCTGTGATTATGAAAGCACCATCTGACAGTAGGTGGGAGATCTACTTGCCATGAAGTATTTTTTGCAACTTTTTTCCCTGCAGTTTCATACCATATCAGCAACACTGTATGTCCTGTTGTAATTACCGTGAAACACACAACCTCAGATGGTGGAAGTTGTCACTAGAACTTGCAATTATCAACCAAAAAGCCATTTAAGTACATTCCAGGTTTTCTGTAAAGTTTTGTAGCATTTAGCGGTTGTACATGTTGGGAAGCCTAGGCCACTCAGTGGAATGATGGAGATGTACCGTATGAGAGGTCTATGAGCTGTTCTCCTCAACATGATGCTGCCAGCACTTGTCTTGTAATCAATCTCATGTGGGGTGTGGTTGCTGGCAGATACACTCAGACCGTTTGGGTACTATAAAAGCACTAGTAGTGGGTCTGATCATCAATAGAGTCTGCAAAGATTTCTTGATGTTTGATCCTTAAATTTGAGCAAGTGAGCCATTTTGCTTCCATTTTGCAAAGTCATCGTACTGTGAATTGTTATCTTTTCAGAAAGGACCAAGAGTACCCCTTCCAGGTGCAGGTGGTCCAGGAACATCTAGAGCTGTTGGAAGAGGCATGCCTCCTGGTGGTCCCCCCATGAGTGCCCCACCAGGTCTTCAGGGGCCAGTTAGAGGCGTTGGAGGACCATCACAACAGATCATGGCCCCACCACAACAGTACAGAGGTGGCCCACCACCCAGAGGACCACCACCAGGTATTGTAAACAAAGAAAAAAAGAAGCTTTCAATGTTTGTTCAATCTTATATCCACCAAAAACCACCAGCACACCAAGTCAGTGCTCATTTCTAAAGTATGCCCATGCAGTGTACATTTGGTAGTTAAACTGGGAATGTACACCTGTAGGTAATAGACATATTTGGTATTGAGCTCCTCCCCCCCCCCCCCTTCTGCAAAAAAAAGAAAGCCACAGTTCTGCAGTGAATAGGTAGGGTTTACTCCCTTTGCACGGCTTCATCTGGAAGACTTTGCGGTTGCCCGTACAAAACTCCAAAAAAGGTCTCTTTTCACCGTACACTGTTTGGTGTGTGGCCGGACAATTCCCCACCCTCTCCTCCATAAACTTTGCCATCACTCAATACCCCTGGCTAGTTTTCTCCAGAACAATCCCCAATTAAGAGAATTCTACCATTGACTACTCCTCGTTAACATGTCAACAAAGAGCTTAAATCTGCTCATAATTTGTTCATTGCTATATCAATGATAAAGAAGTTTTGCTTTTACCAAATCAGAATCAAGATTTGCAATTCTTGCTATTTTCAAAAATTTAGCACTGACTCCTTACCACTTTAGTTGAGTTCTCATTTCAGTTGCTTCGTTGTTCCTCTTTTATTTTGATCTTGACTGTTTTTCAGTATCAAACTAACTTTGCTCAGCCTCTACCTTTTTTTTTAAGTAAAATATACCTCATTAGTAGTAGTTTTTGTCTTGTACAAATTTTGCCCTACATTTTTTTTTACCTTAGTACATCATTTGGGTAGGAGCAAGCAGGGAGGAAGACATTTTGCCATGAGATTCTTCCCTTCCTGGTTATGCCATGGGGGCGGGGGGCTTGTTTGGAGAGGGTTGCAGTACAATTAGTTTCTTGGAGGTTTGTAAATTGCCTAAGAGGAATTTGCGTAAGATACATTTACGCTGTTGTCGTTGCTGATGCTCAGGCTACCAACAAATGAAAAAGAAAGTGGTTTAAACTTCTTGCTTTAAATCAAGGCTACAAACTGAAAAACTTTATTTTCTTAAATTATAGGAGTCAGGGAGTCATGTGTTCAGTATTTATTGGTGTGAATGTGCCTGCTGTAACGATATTGAGATTCCATGTGTATGATGATTTGGTAAATATCAAATGGGTGACATTGATACACGTTCCCTGTACCATGGCAGACACATTCACAACAAAAGATGGTAATAAAGGTACAAGTGGAGTCTACATACATATCACAATATGCTGCCCATAAACTGATTGGATAGACTGTGTTAAATATTTCCCTAGATGTGTGTAGTTACTATGAACTGATCATCCTTATTCAAATTGTGATTTCCAAAAATACTTAAGTCGGCAGCATGATCGCGTAACTCGACATTATGAATACTTTATCAATTGTTGGCATTTTACTACTAAAAAAGACATAATTGAAGGGAACCCGCATCCTGTATTTTTGACAGATGGTCAAAGCCCATTAGCGGAGGGGAAGTGGGGGCGGGAGGAGGAACGAGACAGGAAATAGTTGAACAGTATTCTGGAGGTCCAGTTTTTTTTTTTTTTTAGTGAAATGTATGTTGTGCTCCTTGCTGCTATTGAGTGACACTTGTCATTCTGTTGTCTGTTTTACAGGACGTGGAATGCCACCACCTGGTATGGGTCCACCAGGGATGCCACCCGGTGGAAGGGGTATGCCACCTCCAGGAATGATGATGAGAGGTAAGTCTCAATTTTTGCTTTTCTGGAAACATGAATCACTCCTCGTAAGTGATGTTGGTAATTATCATAGCATCGATTGCAGGTGGGAGGGGGAGGAATGATACGAAAAATACGTAGGAACCATACCAGTTTATTTTATCTAAGTTTTTGCTCCCTTTGACAAATTCCACAACAGTGTAAGAAGTTGTGTACACAGATGATTGTATTTTTATTTTTCCCTATTCTTTGTCTCAGGTTAGTAGGTACAGCAGACATGATATTTATGACAGTCAATAGTCACACTGATATTTGTCCAAGTATTTGTCCAGTGCACAACTGCTTTATTCATTCATATGTTTTTTTATGTGTAAATTTTGGTTCAAAGCTCTGAAACATGTTTTGCTTGTCAGTACTATACCCACCAAGGGAAGTGTAGTGCGGCTTGATGACCACATAACATCGAGTGTCACCTTCAGCCTAATGCTTACCACCTACAAATGTGTTCAGTGTGAGTTAATGACAGGTGGTTTAATGAGACGCGCAAACAAGACATGTGAACAATGTGCTTTCTTTTTTTCATAACAGGCCCACCACCTGGTATGAGGAGATGAAGAATCTACATGCAAAAGAGTAAAACACTGGATGACCACAAGAGAGAGGAAATATGTAGAGGAAGTTAGTCTGTGATAAATGCCAAAGCTGCAGAGGGGAGGATGTTCCTGGTTCATCTCGTCAGGAAGTGGCAGAAGTTTTCATTACTGTGCACTTCATAGAAATATCCTGAGACTTTGGTTGGTTGAGATCTCATAGGAGAGATGCAGAGAAAGAACTCCCAGAAAGCGTACACAACCCAGGTGTGCCGTGCACTGTGTAAAGCCATGCTGATTCTGAACACCATGTCATCAAAATCGACGTTTTTTAAATTACAGAAGTTTCCTAGATCTGTTTAACCCTTGTTCGAGTTTCCGGACAGTGCACTCCCGTTAATTTTGCCTCTGCAGTTGCTATTATCATGAAAGTACGTTTCCGTGTCAAATGTTACTTTGTGCAGGTTACCCAAATTCAAGGATGTAAATGAATAGTTCAAGTTGATTTTTCTCTGGCTTTGTTTGATGTATATATATTTTTTACTGTTTCTTGTCTTCTTTTGTTCAGGGGAGGCGGTTGGGTGAAGTTCTAGCTGCAGTTGGTTTTTTCTTGCTTTTTTGAATCTTCAATAAACTTCAAAAAATTACGACACCAATGCGTATTCATTTTTAACATGTTAAATGTCATCTTTTCAAAATGAGCGGACATGAGATTTATAACAACATTCAGTCCTAGCACAGATTTAAACTTAACATATGTACATATTGAACGTAACATAGTCAAATAAAAAACTCAAGGCATATCAGTAATAAATTTGCTTTCATATCATATTTCTTGAATTGCAGAATTACATAACAAACGTAATGTTTGTGTGCATCTCTTCTGTCACCTGCACAAATTTCAGGCACTCAAAATTAAGCCTTCATATGAAGGAAAACATATCTCAGACCAGGTCTTTTACAAGTAACAAGCCTAGTCACATAAGTTCAAAATTTCATTTTCATCATTAACTGAGATGCTTCTAGTAGAAGTGAAGTTAAATCACCAAATGAATTTCAGGTATCACATGAAAACATTTACCAAGCAACGAATTAGAAATATAGGGGAAATATTGTCACTGAATCTGCCTTTCAAATAGCATTAATTTGACAACATATGACTGTTTACTATTAAGCCATAAGAAGTAAATGAAGACCAATAAAACATAACTGACACGACATTTAACATGTCCTTTCACCTGTGAGCGACAAATTCCCCACAGACAGATACCTCTGGAAAATAGTCCCCTTAATTGGTGTTATTTTCACCTCTTGGTAAAAGACAACCAGGCAGTATTTGTCTAGTAACCCATTAGCCAGCAAAGCACTAAGAAGACAACAAACTAGTTTGTTCATTATTTTAACATGCCAACCAATAAGCCAAAGAAAAATATTGTGACTTGCCACTGTCACAAGACCAGGACTTTCTTAATGATGCTACACTTCACTTATCTTTGTGTGTGTGTGTTATCACTCAAATTAAGATTTAAAACATTGGAAAACTAACACTGCAATAGTTGTGTCATTTACACATTTGCCAACAGCAAAGGCTGGTGTGGACACTCATGTTTTCATGGGGTAACTGTTGGCCAATGCTAGAACCCAGATTCAAAGTTTCTTTAATGTGCATCGTGCACACTATACTGCCATGCCCGTGTGTGAGGTACGTTGTGTCATATTAAAGTGCAAAGTAAAATGTATTATGACTTTCACAAGGAACTCGTAGCCAAATGGAAGATGTAGTTTTGGGTACCCAATCAACTGTGAATACCTGGGTCTGATTTCAGGACCCAGAGCAAATACTAGTGGACTCCTTTCTTTACACTGCTTCTTGAAGGTAAGCTGACACTGCACATAATACAGCTGAGTTTTCTCAACAAATCTTACTGTTTACTCTCACACTTAGAGACCTACCACAAAACATGTTATGTCTTGTTTTATTTCTTGGAAGAGACCTCATCAGAAAGAGCACAAGTTGATACAACCTGATATAAATAAACACAACCACATAGAATACAATGGGAAGGGAGAAAAGACACAAGCCTCTGAAGTGGTCGTGCTCTCTGTCCACAGCTCGTCAGTTGGTTCACAGGCAAATGAATTGATATCGTAGACAGCAGAGGGTGCTGTACAGTCACACGTAAAAGAACTTGGGTTAAAGGACGACTGGTTTGGACAGCCGACAAATGTGAATGGTAGTGATTTCATCTGTGAACAGATACCAAAAAAAGCCGAGGATGAGACAGATCAGTCTGTCAAGTCAGGAATATGACTAAACCAGGAAGCCAGAAGGCATTGTGATTTCGAGGGTTTATGTTTTGAATATGAAATATTTGAAAAGAGAGGATATGTTGGCCACAAATGATCTTTTTCCTCTTAACAAAATCAAAAGGTGTTTCTTGCACTCATTAATAAGGTGAATCTCCAAATGAAGTATGAGATGTGTCCTGGTTTCTTTTCTTCATAGGTACTGTTTACAAGGTTTTCACAATTCGACTGCAACTGACCTTTTATCTTCACAAAAAGAATTTTTCTACTTACGCTCAATAAGGCACAGCTACAGTGCATGTCAAAATGAGATGGGTGCATGCTTGTCTTGAAGTTGAGATATTGTTTTTACAGTGGTCAACAATGTGACCTGCAATGACCGCAAATGAAGTTTGTTTATCAAGAAAAAGAATATGGAACTTATACTCGATATTGAACACCTACATTTGAAATAGCAGATCTGTCCAACTACCCTTCTTACAATATTGTGCTTAGAAGATTTTATCCTTTCACTCCTGTTGACATCAAATAACTTTTGAATTTTGAAAAAGTGGTGAGGTACTTACACTCTATTAATAAGGTAGACCAACATTCATACATGACATCTCCTGAAGCTTCCCTCTTTGATAAATCATGTTTACAAAATATTTATCCTAAACATACACATTCACTATGAATTTGCGATTAAGTTTATGTCAAAGTAATAAAAGGTCAGTCTAATTTAAAGGATCTATCAAAGAAAGAAAAACTGGCCAAAGCAATAGCATAAAATCATCAAATATTCTGTGATTTAATGAGAATCGGAGTTCACAGTATTAAAAGAATTATTTGTCGTTGGTACTATAGGGTTGGGGAGTCTCTAACAAGTCCCCAGTAGGATACAAAGAAATCAAAAGTAAAATACTGTGAGATATTGTGTGCCTAGTATACTACGTATGAAAAGTATTCGTCATTCATATTTTGAGATATTGTGTTAGCAGATGACCTTTAACCTCCACCAAAAACAATATGGATTTTTCTTTTGATATCGGGCATCTACGTACCAAGCTTGATAACTGTCAGGGTTTCCCTTCTTGAAATATATTATGACAACAAAATTTTCAGTTTTCAACATCTGGTGACCTCATCTGACCTTTGACCTCCACCAAAAGCAATAGGGTTCTTTCTCTTTATATCAGGCATCTATGTACCAAACTTGAGAACTGTCAGTGTGTCCCCTCTTAAGATATAATGATAACAAGATTTTCAGTGTCTGACCTCTGGTGACCTCATGATATTTGACCTCTACCAAAAGCAAAAGGGTTCTTTCTCTTGATATGACCATCCCACATATTAAATATGGGAAGTAGGCATCATTCCTATATTGACATATTGCATTAAGCAGATTTTTAATGTTTGACTCTGGTGAACTTTGACCTCCAACAAAAATAATAGGGTTGTTCCTCTTAATATCAGGCATCTATGAACCAAGTTTGAAAACTGTAAGAGCTTCCGTTCTAGTGTTTGACCTCTGATGACCTCATATGACCTTTGACCTCCACCAAAAACAATAGCATTATTCCCCTGCATATGGTCAACTCACATATGAAAAGTATCCATCATTCCAATCCTGAAATATTGTAATGACAAGATTTTCAGTGTTTGACCTCTGATGACCTTTGACCTCCACAAAAAACAATAGCATTTTTCCTCTTCATTTGGCCAACTCACTAAGTATGAAAAGTATCTATCATTTCAATCTTGAGATATTGTGATAACAAGATTTTCAGTGTTTGACACCTGGTCACCTCAGATGACCTTTGACCTCCACATATATGGGGCATCCCATGTACCAAGTTTGGGCAATTTCCCTTTCTGAGACATTACAATAACGAGCTGGGTGTCACAAACACACACACTAGCACGCACACACAACACACACCCATGAAATCATGACCGCATAGGATTCTCTTTTCACCGCAAACAAAAATCTGTCAAGCCAGGGAAATGAAGTGGTGGGTAACAAGAACTGCCAGTGTATTTTCTCAGGTAAATCATGACACACCTTGGCTGCAACAGAGCTTGTCAATTTCATGAGGGCATCATGTCACATGGAGGTGTTTACCTTTGGATACTTGAGGGACTTCCAAATGTTTCTCCTCTTACGTGGCTGAAGATGCCTCCTTTTCCTCCCATCTGGTTTCTCAATTACAGAGTAGGCAGCAGTCATTGTATATGTAGCAGAATCAGCTAAAAAAAAAATACAAACCTACTTCAATATTTAGGCCGATGCTTAAAAATAATACCAATCATATTTCTTCTGCGGAGCACATCATTGCAAGAACTGAAAGTCAGTAAAACTGGTGTCGACAGCAATGTTTGATGAACCAAAATTGTTTTGTGTGTTCATTCAAAGTAGATAAATTTGCAAGTGGCCTTCCAAAAAGAAAAAAGAGAAAAAAAAAAAAGGCTTGTTTTTTTTTTGTTTTTTTTTCAGTGGAGGTACCACTGTCTCATTTTTTATAATACCCAATCAACCAATTCTAGAATTAGGAAAGTACAGATGACATTTTCTTTGGTATGCTTTTAACAGCCTACTGGAACTTACCTGACATTGCAAAGTTTGTGAAGCTAGTGCGATGGACTTGCTTATCAACATCATACATTTCATGGTTTAATTTCTGCCACTCCAGAGGATGACCAACCATGTCAGAGGTGTAAACTATGGGCACCGGAGGGGTCATAGCTGGCTGACAGATGGTTGGTGCTGCAGCAAAACAGGTAAAAGTATGCAGACTTAATCCAGCAGAAAGCTAGCTCCCTTTGGTAGATACTAGATGTCATATAACTGGCCTACCCAAAGAGCAACAAGTTAAAGGAAAGCTGTTGTTCAGCCTTCCAAATTGTCCTGATACTTCACATACATAGTTTTTCAAACCACTATTTAGTTAGAGAAATATCCCAACCAAGGAGTCATTTTCCACACTCCCCACCAACCCCTTCTTTTCGAATAGGAGCTAGTACTGATAGCAAAGACCTATGAAGAGAATCAAAATGAAATATCCAACTGTTAAGGAACACACACAAGAGTTTCTTTTCTGTCAGTGAAGTTACCAGAGTGGTTAGTTATTTCTGCACTCCGACCATTCACTCACCCTGGCCTGGCACATTTCCCTCCAAGGCTGCCGCATCTTGTTATGCCCCATCCTTGTGGTACACCATAATACATGTGTATGGTTAGTTAGGACAAGAAATATTTGTTTGCTGAGCATTGATCACCAAGCACTCAATCTCTCACTAAGCTGTTGCTAGTGCACCTGATCATGGCAAACAACGAAACCAGAAGGCACAAATGCATTGTGGTTTCAATGACATGACTATGAGCAATTTTTCTGAATCTGACATGAAAGCATAGCATGTGTCGAAGGCTACCTATGCATATGAGATCTGTCAAAGCTCCCCTTGTTCTTAAGACATCATGTTTACAAGGTAGGTGTCATACACACATACAAACAGGCACCCTAACACATACACCACTCCATGATTACAAGCCTTGGTTACAATTTCATTGAAACCAAAAAGAACAAACCACGCATGTAGTACTGGATGAAGATGGCCAGTTTTGTGGCTCTCCCCACAGTCTGTGAATTCCAGTTGCTAGCTGAGGAATCTGTGCTGTACAGGATTAGAGGATGAGCCTTGCTGACTTCCCAGTCACAAGCAAACTCCTTTTCACCATCCACCACAACTAACCATCCACTCATCTCTTTGCATTTCCCGATATTTTTATCAACCGACAAAACCTTCTGGCTCTTATCTCGTCGCCTGAAGATCAAAACATGAAGAAATCATCATTAGCATAAAGGATGACAGAAATCACAGAATCATACAGAGTCATTAGTTATCGACTTACTAATGTACCGAGGCATCACCAAGCCACACCAGTCCCTTCCCCAAACTCTCCCCCCCCCCCCCAAAAAAAAGGGACTGGACTGATTAATTGTTTTACAAGGGGGTGTTTAAAATACATGATTTTCATAAAAGTATAAAAGATAGCGTTGTTTGAAACACTACAAATGTAGCAACCAGCAATGCAATTGGCATATGACAATTATCAAAAGTCTGCCTTCATCCCGTAAATCTTTTCTTCAAAGTTTTGCATCAAGTTGAACAGTTCGCATTTGTTGCATTCTAAATAGTCTGATTAAATTTAAACCAACATACAACAAAGACCAACCCATAGAGTTGAAAGTTTCTTGACGTCTCCTCGGAGACCAGGTCTGAAAATGGCCATGCTGACTTTAGATGACTGGCCTTAAACCATGACCTCGGATCAGTGTCGGACCCATCGAAGCGAAGATCCATCACCAGCTGGTCATTGTCATAAACTGCCAACTTGATCTATAAATAAATGACAATCATAAATTATGATAAAACTAAATAATGACAATCATAAATTATACATTAATCAAACAAAAAATATGCTGTGTATGTTTGCTACATTGACTTGGACACTAATGAACTGAACCCACCTCCGTGCTGGGTGTAGTAGTATTCCAGTCAGTCTGGTAAATTATGTATAGTGGCTCTTTTAGAACATTCTGGCAGAGAACATGGCAGTCACATAAACTGAATGCAGAAAAGCATTGTGTAACTTTAGCTCTCTGCTTGCTCAGAAACCGACCAGAAAGCCAAAAAGCATTGTGGTTTTGATGATTCAATTATAAGCACATCGAATCTGGCATACGGCATAAAGTGAAGATATGTTGACCCCAAATGACCTTTGATCTCCTCCAAAAGAATATACTTTCTTGTACTTAATAAGTTACTCCTACATGCCAAATACGAGATCTGTTCAAGCTTCTCTTTTTGAGATATTGAGTTTACAATGTTTTCACAATTTGACCCCTGTTGAGCCCAAATGACCTTTAACCTTCCTCAGAAAGAATGAGCTTCTTTTACTCAATTTGGTACACCTACATACCAAATATAAGATCTGCCAAAGCCAACTTTCTTGAGATGTCATGTGCACACAGTAGGGCATCACAGACATACATACAAACACACACGAATGCACATCATGCATGTTTAATTTCTTCGTAAATTTCTTGTTTCAGCATTCTCAATTACAGCTTGGCAAGGAACTTGTTTCACAGTTAATTACACAGGAGACAAGTGTGTGAAAGCTCTATATACACCACAGCTACTACAGTACTATATACACCGGTGATATTTTGAACTACACTGACAATGGCAG
This sequence comes from Stichopus chloronotus, assembly GCA_021234535.1. Lineage (NCBI taxonomy): Eukaryota > Metazoa > Echinodermata > Holothuroidea > Aspidochirotida > Stichopodidae > Stichopus > Stichopus chloronotus. Next base: position 25,646,944 of record CM037832.1, on the reverse strand, counting down.
TAAACAGGAAAGCTTTGTTTACACTAGGAGTTAATGAACCTTGTGTTCAGGGGAACTGCAGGCAGCTCAGAGAACCTCTGGGTACGACATTGTCAAATAATAAATAACTTATAGTGTGTTCCTGCGAACTCAGTCTTGCTTCACACATACCAACAGAGCGCTGCCATGCAGAGAAAACCACACTTAAGCCCAGAGATTTGTAACGGCATACGAATGAGTAAACTCCGGGTAGGGCGCGCCATTTCCCCACATGGCTAGTTCAAAAATTTGTTTTTATCAAAAGCAAAGAATCAACCCATGAGACCGCTTCCAGCTCTGGTTATGGACCTGGGAGAGGTCCTCCCTTCAAGAAAACATCTATTTTTTCTGCCTGAAGTATGTAGTGCATATAACTTGTTATTTCAGTGCAGGATATAAGAGCTTTAACCAGCGCACAATTTTCGTCACAGACAATTGCAGGGGATTTCAAAATTGAGGGCCGACTAATTTAGTGATTGTTACTGATTTCGTGAAAACCTCAGTACACAGGCGACTGGGTTGATTTTATTGCTAGTAATTTTTCTTCCAAATATGAATACCAAATTCCATTTGCCAAATGAAATGGCAAATGCACAATGAAACAGCCATTACATTTATGGTGTCGTGATATCTTTTTAAAATTGCTTTTCACCACATTTATGGTTCTTTTGAATAATTTTGCTGAACATTCTACTTACCATCATGACATTTCTTTAAATTTATTTTTATGTAGATCTATCATTTTTTTTTTGTCCCAAACATTATTCTACTGGCTAAGTTATTGTTTGAGGAACATGGAACAACAGCTATTTTTGCCATTCAAATTTGCTGGCAAATTCAGCCTCAGGCTTTCCTTTCAACGAGCATGGACAACCACGTGACTATATACAAACAACTCAGATATATAAAGGAACAACAAATACTAGTAATTGATATATAACCCCAAAGTAGGAAGCAACTTTGGATCAAACTATTCCATCTCTCTCCATTGCTGAAAAAAAAGCTAGCAACAAAAATTTTGAATTGATGAATTCCATTTGTTGATTTTCAAATTTCACAGGTACCACATATGACTTTGATCAAATGTCCTGCATCAGCCACAATAATCCTCACATGATACCATACATGTCTATCTTGTCTTTTTTTAGAGAAGGAAAGATTTTTTGACTATCTGAACACGATCAATTTAGCAGGTTGAAACTGAGACTCATATTTCAAATGAGCATGTCATTTAATGTCTACATTTCAACTAAAAGATCACATCTACGAGAAAAAGCAGAATTAATGCATATCACTTCGACAAACTTTGGGCTTTAATACTACATGAAATCAGTGTGTCAACTCTGTTTTAGGCACTTGAAAGAGCTTCCCAAAATACCTCTTTGACATCAATATCCTTGTTCCAGGCATCTACCAAATTGCCATCTATAAAATGGGATCTCCTTTCACTCCCATCCCGGCTTTCATCTTTGTTGAGGTTGTTCCAAGCATCACGGATACTTTCGCCGTTTCTTGCAAATGCCTCAAACACGACGACGAAGTCTAGGCAGGGACATTGAAAGAAGGCAGTAACTAGTTTCAATCCCACTGTTGTGAAGAGTTCTTTCCCCCACTTCTTATTCAATGCTATAGGTACACTGAAATTGTACCAGCATGTGACAGTCACTCCACATCCACCTGTGTCTGGGGTGATAAAATCTTGCAGTTTCCCACTCCCTCCCTGCTGGTTCTTCAGAGGTATATGCAGTTATACACAGAGAGATAGCAGCGTTTCATATATGTCAAAATATCTTCCATTAGAAAAGCCAGTAGCCACATTATCCTGGATAAGGCAGGAAACAGGTGGTATTATGAGGAGTGGAGATGAGTCTTGGTCATCCTTCTACGAAGAAGTCAAGAACCTGTCACTTAGCTATAGCTTCTGTAGTGTAAATTATAGGCTATAACATCCTAAGTGAACCCAGGACTATGTAAGTTGTCTCTCAAGTTGTGTTAGAACAAGTGATAGAGTGAAATAATTCAATCACTGTCTCTTTTATTCTCTTTGAAATTCTCACCAACTGATATATATACTAAGAGAAAAAGTGTTTCACTATATTTCAGTTAACAGGGAGTCATATTTGACGATGGGGAAATCAAAGTCTAATTACATGTTTGCTGATGAAAATTCAAAAGGTAAGTTTACACAGAAGACATATTTTTTAGTAAAAATTCTCTGGAAAATGGTTCCAACGTAGAAATGCTGTGCTAGCAGCCAATTAATTTCATTCTATTGCTCATTTCTCCATGGATTCACTGCAACTGTTGATGCCTAATGTCAACAAACTGCACAATCGAATTTACATATCACTCCTCTTCAATGTGAGAACATGCACTTTACAGACAGACTGTCAAGGTTCTTTTAAACTAAATTTAATTTCCAAAGATTCATTGCAAAGTCAGAAACACAAATCAACACTGGATCTGATCCACTTGAAAACTGGGCGCTGAGAAACAGTCAGCATCACACAATTCTATTCTCAAAAAATCTACTTTTCTAAGAAATTCTAAACTGAAGGATTTGTATACTTTCCTCACTTTCACAAATATACAAATTCACAATGAAAATGAAAATGTAGTTTACCTGACGACAAAAGTCTGCTTACCTTTGACGCAAAATCCATGAAAAAGGTTGGTGCATTTTACAGGTATCACATCACCATTGTAGCTGGAAGTAAACAGAGATAAATCTCAGTGGACAAATTTTGATATTCTTGCATTTGCAAGCAAGTATATTCAAGTGAAATGTAAAGATGGTGATGCAAAAACAAGAGCTAATTCTACGACAATGGCATTATTCTTTCAAGCAACTTAACAGCCATTTCTATGCAGTTTGATGAGCAATGACGCACACACAGAGTGACGGACACACAAGTGCTCAGTCACGAACAAAGAAAATTAAATTGCATATGTTTTTTCAAGTAAACAACAGTGCAACTAGCTGGTTTTCCTTTCCAAAACAAAGTTGTTTTTTCAGAAGTGATCTCCCATTTAAGACAGTGAATAAATTTTCTAGGTTATTTTATACAGAACAAATTGTATTGTGCTTCTGTACTTATAACCCAATTAGTTGCCAAAATTGATATAGTAATTACTTTGCAGTCAGCCTGAACAACCTTTGAAAGTTTGGCTAGAGACTCAGCTAACTTGGTTTTCTGTAGGACAAACTCTTCAGAGTCTAGCCGAACCTGAGAAACTTTAGGCACTTTGGATGTTACAGGGCTAAAGTACTGCTAAACTGCTTGCATGATCTATGCATTTACAGATTTACTTGAATTACTGAGTTTAGGTTCTGAACCCAGCGAGGGTTGTAGCTATGGTGGTCAGTCTTGGTCAGCTTTTGCCATTACTCAGTTCAGCCAAACACCACAGAGACAAAAATACAAACACAGACCACAACTACCACTGTGTTCAGGGTCCAATTAAAAGAATCAGTCTAAGGCTTGCTTTGTTTTCCAGGGTTCACAAATATAAAGCTACTACCTTTTTTTCCCCCAAAACAACCAAAACTCCTATCTGTCTAGCTACAATCCTGGAACTCAGTAAAGAAAAGGTTGTTGAATGTAAATGAGAAGCGAAAAAATAAATCAAATTCATAAAATAAAAATACCACAACTCACCATAAAAAAAAAACTTACCTTAAAATATTGCAATCACTGGAAGACTTGGAGAAAATCCAAACACTATCTGAAAACAGATATGTATGAACTGATGAAGATGGCATTCACACTGAAAAGAGACTAAAATATAGAATCTACTTGATGGGTCATTATCCCGGAGGGTACACTGTCCTTTCTCATACAATTATAAGGAAATCGGGGGAAAGAAATATTGTATTTATTGCATTATCAAATCTTTAATATGGAAGGGGTGTAGTCTCATTTAAAAATTAACATCAATGTCAGCTATCCAACAATTTACATCTAATTCTGTCACTGCACTATTGAATAAAAGACATGACAAAGAGCAGATAGAAAGCAATTGACAAAATACTGTGAGCATTTTGTCTCTTGAATTTCTATAACGACACCTTTAAACACAGGGAAATGAACAGAAGCCATGATTCGACATGGGATGGTGAATATACATACTAAGACAAAGTGAACTGCATGCTTCTTGAAATGTTTACTAACAATGCAAAGCTTCATTTAATTAGTAATTAGTAAAACTGCCTTTACTTCACGAGGATTGCATAATAGACGCTTGGTAGAATTATTAATTTTATATAATTATTTGTTTTTTTCAATGAATCTGTTTATTGGCATGCAGAAAGCAGAACCCCAGGCAAAATGCAGAGCAAATTCTCAATGTTGATTTCTTTCCACTGTACACGGTGGACTGCTGACCAAAAATAGGGACAGCACAGTTGCAACCGGCTTGCTCTGGCAGTATGTTAATTGCTGGAATTGCACTATTTACTATAATGGAATGTGGGACGATCCACTTGAGGTGTTTATTGGGCATGGCAATCCTTTCAATGCTCCCGTTCCTTATTCTGTCTCTCTGCTCCGCTATCCACGATCTGTGTGCCAAGTAAAGCTTTTTGCAGAGATTACAATAGTCTAATTGTCAGTAGCTAACTGCTTGTCCACCACGAGATCTCAGCAATCACCTCCCAAGTCATTTAGATTAATTAAAGGCATTCAAGAAGCTTCTGTCAGACAAATTGCCCCACTTTATGAAGAAAAGAGATAATGTCTGCAGTCTACAACGATTTGTCACAAAAGTTTTGCAAAACTAGCTTCCTTGTTTGGTTGTGACTCACCTTTTTGTTATTTTCTTTTCGAAAAAAAAAATTGGTTAACCTAACCATAATTGAAAGGTAATTCTTTCATGCACTGTTTTCTTCTACATATGTCTACATATAGGGATTGTGATAAAGTTTAACCGTAATATAAACAAAATCACTGAAAAAAACAAATAGACGTGTACAATACAGTGCCAATGTGACATACATACAAAAATTTTGCCTGTCCTCAGTTACAACATTAAAATTTTACCTAATTTGGCATATTTCATTCTTTGCAGTACATACGCATCCTGCTCACTGGAATGTGGATACTTGATCAAGGTAGCTTGCATCCTCTGGCAAAGCGCGGATATCTCTTGTAAGGTTCTGACCTCTGCGGACATGACGACATCATGCACGAGATCTATATATCACACCAAAAAAAATACAAGAGTTACAACAACAAATGAGATACAAATAAAAAAAACAGTTATGCTGAAGAGAACACTAAGTTTGATGATTATAATACATCATTTAAGTCTCACTACCTGTATGCTAATGAATTTTGGAAGCTTTACAGACAAATCTGTAATATCTCACTCCACACTCTCAAAAGGTACTTTTAACTGGAAGAAAATCTGTCACGATTCCGAAGAGAAATTTTGTTCTGTTGGCCCCTACGCCTCCATGTGGAATCAATGCAGCGGCCCTCAACATAATATTTATTGACCAGCTTTTGAAATCGTGAATGTGTTGCTATTAATCAATCTTGACAGTTCTTGTAAGCAAATCCAAAAAATGTAATTGCTATACCTTTTGTTTGGTGAGAGTTGCAGGATGCAAATGATGCTTACAGACACTATGAACTTTTTTAAGAATTTGATAAATTTAATTGTTTTAGTTCTTGTAATGATAGAAATGTCAATAAAAGAAAGTGAATTTATATTAATGTAAAATTAATGTATTAGTGCCATTAAAAACCCAAAGGTTTGTACGGTCATCATGAACAGTTTCAGTTCCCAATGTGGAAACAAACAGGTGATGATGGACGACTGGTTTCAGAGTCAATGGTTGATATATTTGACAGATTACTTCAGCACAACAGAGAAAACCAAACAAACAGAGAAAACCAAACAGAGACAAACTTTCCGGAGCAGGTAGACTGCCACGAAAAATAACAAAGTCTCCCAAAAAAATATCATATCTAGGCTCATGATTGACTAACGTTTCCACCTGCGTTAACCTACATCATTCCAAACTATAGATCACATAATTGTTGGTCAGTCCCTACCAGCTAGCACTGACAACAGCCTTCAGAGTACGGACTATCTACAAACTGAAACTGCCATAAGGGTGGCACACAAGTGTCCTGTTATGCAATATATACCACATGTGCGTCGAAAGAGCGCAGGTGTCTGCAGTCACTTATGCACATGCCCAGAGATAATGAGTTAATTATGTAGGCTGTACTGTACGAATTTGAATCCCGTCCATGCACAATGTAATCATAGCGGTTCATGTGCACAAACGTATCCACTGTAAACAAAGAAATATGCAACAGGGATATTGTAGCCACGGGGAGGTACAGTGTTCTATAAAATTTAATGTTAATTCTCAAAGAAAGCACCCCCACATAATTGGTGGTGATCTCATCCAAGCAACATACAGCCACGTGATCCACAAGTCTTTGATCTCTGCAAAATACCACTTTTACTGTAACTACCTCACCAATGGTCTCCACAAATTTTAAAAAAGGTGAGCAGTCCACAAGCACAATATGAGACACAGTGTCACTTAGAGACAACCTTTTCCCTCCAATCTTTATACTCCAATATGATGTAACACACTTTCTCAAAAAGGTCAATGTGGAAAGTCTCAGTTAATTTTATGGGCCACGTATTAAAACATTATAATGAATGGTAAACATGATTTAATTCATTGCTAAATACAAATGTATACACTAGTGAGCGAGATTTTTTTGGGGGGGGGCCATTTACTATTGCAGGCACAGCAATTTTCACTCTGAGAATGACCTCTTAAGCCCCCCCCCTTGAGAACACTGTGCAAAAACAACGATGAAATTGTAGTGGCGCAATTGACTTTTTTTGTATACAGCACACACTTAAACTTCTACTCACCGTTACCGTCTGTGAAGAGGCCACAGGGGAGCTCGTTGCACATCCTCGTTTCCACAGCACCAGCAGAGCACGGTTCCTCTGGGTCGAGACAATGTCTCACTCTGGACTGTGACCCTCCCTGACAAGACATCGAACAACTGGACCACTCTGACCAGTGATTCCAACCTCCAGCCAAGGTCATTCCAGAGGTCACCTGTGGTTCCTTGAAGACCCGGACACTCGAGGTGTAGTCCCAGCCCACAGTGCATCCGAGTATTTCATATCCCAATGCATCACCTGACAAATTTCTGGAGGCTACAAAATTTTCATCTAATCTTGACTTTGAAATGTAGTAGATGTTGTTCACTTCTCCATCGATACCTACAGTCAAATTGAAGAGCAGGTCATAGAAAGTCTCTTCCATATCGAGATCCAATCCCTCCTTTAATACAAGCCCTGGCAGAGCTTCTTCAAAGTCATCTCTATCATCAAATACTGTCAGAAGGACACTAATCAATGGTCGGAAGAGAGCCACCAGGGTCGGGCTCTTGCCCGACTGACGCGATCCGTCGACGACAGATTCTCTCACCGCTGCGGCCATCAAGTCGTTGAAGACAAATCCCTCCTGGCTGACCCACTGATCCAAACTGGTTAAAATGTCTGAAAAATTTTGACTGATGAGTCGAGTGGAAATTAACGGTTTGAATAAAATCAATGATCTGGTTAGGTCCTGCAGGATGAACTGAGAGTCATCATCTGAGGTGTCCCACATCACATCGAGCAGCAGCCGAGATACTTCCTCCGTGACTGTTATCAAATCTTCTACCTGGTCCACAGCATCGTGCCATATTTCTCTATGCATGAAGCTCTCTTTGGCCAAAAACGACCTCCTGTGTCCCTGAGCAGCGACATGCAGACCGGTGAAGGTTTCGTACAAGGAACCGATCTCTCTCAAAGAAAAAAGGTCATCCACGGTCAGATTTGGTGCAAACTCCAACAAATCCAGCAGAGCATATTCCCAGTGGTGAACCAGTTCTGGGAAATCTCTGCAAGGAATGTACAAGGGGTCATCAAAACCGAAGTATGACAGTCCATCATCTGGTAGCTTCAGATATGCAGAATACAGCTCCATAGTTGATTGCAGTTTCTCCTGTGAAGTCACTGCATCCCAAACACTTCCATAAATGGCGACGTCATCGTGGAGATCAAAATCATTTGCGATGTCCTCCAAACTGGCTTTATCCATAATGGCAGAGATTGAAGATCCAATGCTGACCATAAATTTCTCATCGTCGAGCACCTCCCACGGTAACTGGATCGTCCGAAAGTAGGCGCTCCCTGCAAGTTCGTCGGTGTCAGATGGTAGGACTTGGTCCGCCGCCATCAGGAATGTGGAGCTGCTTCTTCCATCGTTGTCCGGCATGAGCATGAACAGCTTCGTTGGGACCACTGAAACTACAAAAGTGAGCGTTCACCATCATAATTTGATTGCAATCTAAAATCAGAGATCTGTCACCAACATCTTCTACATGCTCATGGAGTATACATGACAAGATCTATGTATTAAACCCTGTCCCCAGGGCCACCAAAATGCAACACAGCCACAGCATGCATAGATAAAATTTTATTCTAACTACACGTGCGCAACTTCGTCCGGTTGCAATTGATGGCTACATCTGCAATTCTGAATTTCTAAACATAAAATTTCAAAGAACTATGGTTCTTCACAGAAAATTACTGATCTTTGCTAACTTAGCGAACATATTTATCACCTAATAATGATGGTCCCATGTTTTTGACCTTTTCAATGAAATGATGCATTTGTCGGTAGAGGTGCATGCATATCCTCTGTCCTAGATTGACCTGACAGGAAAACAATCCATTCCTTACATGAATGCTTAACATAAAAAAAATTTGTGGTATATGAGTTCTGGGATATTAATGCAAATAGTAAGGACTGAGGGCACTAAATATTCAGTTGCCAAACACCCAGTTCTGCTTTGATCATTCAAACTTGTTTCCTTTACTTTCATCTTAATTTTATCTTTAATTTATCTTAATTTTATCTCATTTTATCTTACTTTCATCTTAATTTTAAGAACAGGTTTCCCCACAGAGGTTCTCATCATTGATGAAGGAGTCTGTGTTCTACGACATGAACTAAACACTCAGTCATACAACAATCAACTAATACCTTTCTGCCACATGATTAAGTCGTTTTGTCTCTTTTTTCTGGGCAGGGGGGAGGTCTGGGGGGACAAAGAAGCACTTTTATAAGAAGAGACCAGGCAATAATCAAATCGTTCTAACAAAGTCCATGATAAATTGAAACTAATTGTGAATAACTTTCTATCTGCTCCGAGTCTAGGTGGGTAGATACTGATCATTTGAACCACCAACATTTTTTAATAGGCTTACTAAGCCTATGACGTAGAAGTCACATCAAAACTATTGTGTGACTTTTACTGCATCATGCTGTGATGACATGAACCATTCAACTGTTTCTGACTGTATTTATCGTCAAATGCATTAATATTTCCATATCTTTGTGGAACATGTGGGTGTTACTTTTATGGGTAAATGGCTTGTACGATCATTTTTAATATTTTCGGTTTGTGACATGTAGTTTGGGATGGTCTGGAACATTGTAAGTGGTTTCTAAGATCACAAATGACCCGTTCTCTCAGTCTTGTCAGAAACTGCTGTCACCACTTCCTCAACCAGTTAACTGCCGCTGAATTAAACTAGCCTTAATTTGTAACTTACATCACAGAGTGGAATTAACTTTTGCAAAAACTTTTTTCAACTTCATTACACTGCAAAAATGATATACTGCAAATACTTAACGCGACAATATGTCATCTCCATCTTCTTCTTTTTTGAAGCAAATACATGCTGAAGACAGTGTCTTCATCTTACTTATAGGGGGTTCAAAATCCCACTCAAAAACCCTTCCTGACTCAAACTTTCAGTTGAATTAACGCTGCAAAGCTTCTGAAGTCGAGAATTCTGATTTTTTTTAAAAATCTGAATCTGCTGTAGTTTCTATTTGTGAGATACTGTAGGCCTAACAGTCACTTCAAATTTAATGTAACCTTTACCCAACTGTCAGGTAGTGACAAAAGTTTGCCTAACTGCTGGAGTTTTCAAAGACTTTTTAAGGACTTTTTTTCTTGTTCAAGGACTTTTTGGAAAATATCCAAATTTAAGGGAATTTCCAGGACTTTCAAGGACTATAATATTTTTCAAGGATTTTCAGGGACCTGTGGGAACCCTGATTAGAGGAGGAATAAATTTGTCTTACTGAATTTGTCAGCAGCACGTAGTTAGGACAGGACAGGTATATTCTTACACAGTCTTACACAGTTAACTGGTAACAGATCAATACGGTGGATTACTGAATCCTTTTTACTGAAAATGCATCACTGAAAAATTCCTTGATTTCAGGGTTCTCTCATTTTGCTTGATGACCATTCTGCAAAGTACAGAATCTCAAACTCAATAAATGCACAAATTATGTTCATTTACCATAACGGGGTGGTTCGGTTGTGGTGGTGGTGGTGACAGCTAAGTCAAAAGTCTGAACTGAAAATAAGAAAGAAGCAACAAACAGTCTTTCAATATCTTTAATTGACATAAAAAAAGGATACTGCAACACAACCTGCATCTGGTAAAAAATCAACAAATCTGTCAAAAGGTACACAAATTATTCTTGAAAACTGAAGGGAAAACAGATTTTTTCAAATAATCCCAGCTCACAAGTAGCATCATTACATATTTCAGTCAAACTGAATGCCAATTTGGCGACATTCAATATAGATGCAGTTACCAATGACCAATTGGCAATGGCTGTTTAATGTTTCCATTTATCATGTCTTGCCATGCCACCCAACTAGTTCATTAAAATTTTTTGATATCCCAACTTCTCGGGTCAAAGGCAGTTTGGTATCATCACAATATTCACAACAGTCTACTCACTGTGTTTCCTGATATGGGTATTAGACAAGTTATTAATCTATCTTTACTCATTGAAAAATTGATTTTATTGAAATAGTCCAAAGGCCATCTTTCTTTCTCCATTTCACATTTTTTCCTATTGGAGTGACAATTAATATCCCCTACCATGGTGTGAAATACAGCACAAGATAACCTAAGCATTTGACGCTTAATCGAATGTGTCATTGTTTGCTTCTTCAGTGGAATTGAATCACCGAAAGGTGACGACCAGAAAGCAAGAAGGCATTGTGGTTTCGATGATTCAATTATGAGTATTTTGAATCTGGAATATTGCATAGGGTGAGGCTCATTACAGGGAATTCCTATTAAATAGAGTCTTCCCTGACCTGCCAGTAGCAGGTCCTGGAAGAAATATTTTCTGGTCCGGTGCACTTTATAGTTTGTTGTCTCTCTCTGGCCATGATCAATCCCTGTTGCATACACAGTGACATGATAAGAGGTACACATCTCAATAGCACTGGACAGTATCACATGCTTGGATGGCCCCTAACAATAGGGTTATTAGAGCATAACCTATGAGCCAACAGACCTTCCTGTTGACCATTTATTTATCCATGGATAAATTTGGCTACAATTTTTTTTTTAAAAATAGCTAATGGGAAATTCCTCTAATGCATGTTGAACTTAAATGATTTTTTACCTCTAACAAAATTAACAGACATCTTGCCCTCAATAAGGTGCATCCTAAAAATGAAATATATACATAATTTGAAACTGAATGACCTTTGACCTCTACCAAAAACAATAGGTTTTCTAACTCAGTAGTGTACACTTACATGTCAAAAAGGATATCTGTCCAAGCTTCCCTTCTTGAGATATCATGTTTATGCCATTTGACCCATATACTGATCCCAAATGACATTTGACTGCCACAGAAACCATAAGGCTTGTTGTACTCAATAAGCTACACCTACATAGCACATATCAGACTTCATTCAAGCTTTCGTTCTTCAAATATCCAGTTTACAAGGTTTCCACAATTTTTCTCTCTTGAACTTTCATATTCACTGAAAACAATAGGGTTTTTGTTTGATATAACCCATTCACATACAATGTGTCAATGGTTTCCATCATTCCTATAACACATTCACATTCAATGTGTAAATGGTTTCCATGATTCCTATCTTGAGATATGGTGTTAAGAATGTTTCCAGTTTTTCACCTTTGGTGACAGTCGATAACCTTCAACCGTTTTCATTGCCTTTGGTCAGTTTTATAACCTAATGCTGTGATAATCCACATGGTCAATTAAAAAATCGTTCTCGTAAAGTAATTCAGGTGTGTCAATCCAATGTCTAGGCTTTCTTGAACTGCCTGGCAAGGGGTATCAAGCATCAAAGAGGGTCTGTTGAACACTTTAGCATGGTCGTAACGTCATGTATACAAGCGCTTTAATCACGATCCTCCATCCATTGTTAACGCTCTGACCTGTAGTAATGGTCTTCAAGTACGCAGGGTCCTCCATCGCATCATATTCCATTTCAAAGTCATCCTCCAAGAAGGCCGTGTACCTCTCTGTCATATCTGCTCCAAGGCAACCCTATGGGGGAGTGATGTGACATTGGTATGTGTGTGAGTGTTTCCTTTCGGTATTGTTGCATTTGTGATATGAATAATTCATGAAGTTCCCATGATTCATCCACAGTGATCATGTGATCAACAATGTCCACTTTCCCCTTTTCTTCTGTGAGAAGATGTCAATCTTCATCGATACACTGAAACAGCTTCTTTTCTAATTACAAGAGCAAAGCTGACTATCTTACATGAGCAAATTAAAGCCAGGGTACATCTGCCACTGAAAATGTAGGTCTACAAAAAGGCAAGAGTTCACCATTTTGCAGAAAACAGAAAAACTCTCAGAAAATCATAATACAACCTGGAGAACATGAAAAACAGAGAAATGAGACAACTGAGATGATCCAAGACTATGTAATCCCTTCGCAAATGTAAACAGCATGGTACAGAATTCTAGTTTTGCAAAATGGAAAATTTCTTTTTCAAAATGGAAACTTATTCATGGAAGAAATCATGGAAACTGGCATTTAAAAAGCAGTAGAAATTTTCGTCTCTAACTATACATGATGCGGGAACAGATTACTTCATCCATTGAGCAACATGCCTCTGGAGTATGCATGATGGAATCTATAGACTCCTATGCAATGTTGTTGTGGTAACTTCAAAAAAACATATGTTGCTATAGTCATCTAATCTATGCACTAAACCAGGGGGCAATTTATCACTGGTAAACCTTGATTCCAAAGTGATGCTGTCCTTGGAGGAATTAGTAGTTGAGTTTCGATGGACAAAAGTTTGCTTACATCATCATTATTGGTGAACAGCCAATGCTACAATAACACAGTGTTATTCACAACACGCATCACCAAACCTTCAATTCTATTTTATCTTGCTGTTGAAATTTACACTTATAGACTGGGACAATGGGAATTACAGACATGGATTGTTCTTGGCAGTTTTTTAATTATTCTTACCCTCGTTGATTCCGAGTGATCTTCACCCATGCAGACCATGAAGAGATCAAGCTCTAACATGTACCTATCGCGGAGGAAGGCTGGGGAGAAGGTGACCTCGAGCGTCACATTCTCCATGTGACTGACCTTTGAACCACCTTGCAGGTCTTCCCCTTTATCATTGGTCATTGATACTACGGTTACCTGTTTAAAGGAGAATAATGGGTCATTGGACACAGAGCATTGAATAAAAGCATATACATTCTCATTTCTGCATAACATATTGTTTTTTCAAAATTAATAACTCACTTATCTTTCGAGTCGTTGGGCCAATTGAGGTTAATTTTAAGTCCTATAGACTTTTGAAAAATATTTATTGTGGAGCTCTGTGTCACCTTAACCTCACTGAATACATGTTGATTGATGAGTTGCTATTAATTACACAATTTTGGTTACACAAATTAATTTTTATTACGACAAGAGCATCATTTTGTGAAAATCTGAAAAGATCCCAGATACAGTAACTATAATACAACACATATAGAAGAAAAGACAAAAGAAAGAGTCCCAACGTGAAGCAATTTCAGATTTTCCCATCATTTGCAAACAAGTATCGAACCATTTTAAGAATCAAACCATTTTAGGGTATCACAATGACCAAATAATCTATAAACCCTTTCAATAATGCAACAGTTGGTGCAACCTTTGTGATCTATCAAATTACAGCACAGATCTCTTAGCTTTGCAAATCAATTCACATTTCAACGTAGCAAACACGATAGAAGAGAGAAATCACCATTTAGACGACAAATAAAATCTTGTCTTTAATTCATTTTCTTCACCTTTTGAATAGCTACTTTAAGCAAACCTCCCCTCAACGCAAAGCCAGGAGGTGATTGCGTATGTACAGAAAAACCAGAAGGATGAGACTGTTTGATCCAGTGAGATTTTCTGTCTTTTTAAAACGTACATGCAAAGTTGTAAATGGATGGAATGCATGATTCACTGCAATGAAAATGACAGTAATCACTCTGAAAAGCGATAGAAACGAGTACAAAAATGGCAAGAGACAGACATCATATTTGGCAATTAATGGTACTTATTGTAAGCGCTCAGATGAATATGTAACAGTGAAGGTCTCACTAGTACATAAAAAGTACACCGCTCAAGTCTTTGCCCCTTGATGTGTATCTTGAACTGTAGCATTTTTAAAGTAAAGCGAAGCACTAAATTTGCAAATAACCTACAACTTGATGGCCTCATTGAGGTACCAGTGATCAGCTGTTGTGATTAACAGAACATTCAGCTGTTTTGATTGACAGAACATTCATTGCCAGTGCAATTTCCTAAACTGTACTTGGTCAAAGCAGCACGTGGTTAAGTCGACTGAAAACTGTCAACAACTACAATATTGAACTAAATTTGCATTGTTTGTCATTTGTTAGAAAACTTTGAAACCATACTGCAATTTGAATATCACTTGACCGCCCTGGAACTTATTGATCATCCCAGATTGTCTGAATGTTGCAATTAAATATAAGATATACTAAACCTCTGGAGATGTAATTTCAATGTTTTTACGTTTTTTGCTTCCACAAGCAATCACTTTAATGAGCATGCGCCAATGAGCATAGGCAAACTCATCCTTCTTGCACTCTCAGAATGACAACAGCATTGCGTCCAATACAGTAGAGTATTTTCAATGAGACAACAGTAGATGCAAAGTGTAGTTACACAACATGTTGATTGTACAACTGCCATACAGTAACAGTATAGCAGCAATGGGCATCTAAAACGGGGTATCATGTTTCTGTTTGCTGGGCTGAGAGCAGGGAGTTGTGGTGGACACTCCATGTGCAGTGCAAACTCTCTCAGACTTAGGGCAGCTGCTGTGATAACTGAAAAGTCCAGATTTTATGGGAGATGGGCAGCACTGAATTTGGAATAAGTCATTCAATCTCTCAAAGAAGCACAGCAGGTTTTAACTGTTTCCCTTATCTCGTATCTTCCTCTACTTCTTTACTTTGGAAGTAAGCTCTCCTCAAGCCACCCCCCCCCCTTGAGTTTCCTGGTCAACTTTCTTCACATCATGTTTATGTATTATCACTTTATTGTTTTTGTATTGTTATACTACATTGACTGAAATCACATGCTGAGAAAAACAAGTACACAAAACAAAATGAAAAAAAAAAAGCAACCTCTAAAATTGGTTTTATCATTATATGGTTGCAAATCTCAAATTAACAGCAATGAACATTCATCCACAAAAACATAAAAGCAACTAACCGAAACGACATCCATATCTTCGTCAATGATATCAATGACAGTTTGTAGGGTGACATCAGCACTAATATTCCATGGAGGAAGGTCATGTTGAATGCATTCTAATGGACGACAACACGTGAGAATTAAAAAAAGTGCCTTGAATAAAAACCATATCAATTCGATCTGTCAGTTGTGCTTGCATTCATGTATGTGCACGATGAAGAAAGAAGATAACTGTCTCATTTGCTGGTATCAGTTCTCTATAATCACAGTCTGTCAATGACATATATTATCTACTTTCCACACATTTCATCTGATTAACAAAGTTCAGAAAATTTCCCTCTAAACAATGAGAACTACCAGTTGCTTTGCATACTTAAAACAAAGCACAATGGAAAGTTTGACCAAGTTCAGCACAAAAAATTTAACATTAGACTAGTGTCAATTAATTCAGTAATCAAGCACAAAAGATGTAACAGAAGACATGTTAGACTTCCCGTAAGCTTTCCAAAATAAGTTTCCGATGTTCCTTTCTTTGTTTAAGGAAATCCTTTGCATTCATGATTGCCTGTGGGTATGTATGAGTGTGTGTATGTGTGTGTGTGTTTGTGACACCTAATTTGTTTACATGATACCTTGAGAGAGATACTTTTTTAAGTTCTCATACTTGGTATTAGATGCCCCATATCAGGTAGAAAAAACCTCCGTGTTTTTGGTGGATGTCAAAGGTCATCTGAGGTCACCAGAGGTCAAATACTGAAAACTTGTTTACACAATATCTCAAGATAGAAATCATGAAAACTTTTGATACGTAGTATTTTAATGTATAACATCAAGTAGAAGACCGTTTTTTGTTTTTTTTTTTGTGAAGGTCATTTGGTTAATAAGGCAACTTGCATATACTTTTCACTGACCATGAGTTTGAGATGTAGCATATTATGTACACAAATCCTTATTATGATGATCACTGTGGCAGAGTTTAAAAAGTGAAAACCATCCGACCACTACATACCTCATATTAGGAAGTATAGATACAGCAGTTTTTATACCTGGGTTAAATTTTCTATCGAGTAGATAAGGATCATTAATGTCACGTAAAGGAAAACTGTTGTACAGCCTTCCAAATAGTCCTGACTATTCAAGTATAGTTTTTCAAATAAGAAGACACCATTGGGTAGTACAATAAACTCATGAGCAAGAAAATATGAAGTTTTTATGAAAATACTTTTATTCACCTGCAAGTCCCCATGTAGTTGCAAAATTATGTGACGGTGACATCACACATGCACCTGTCAATAGAACGTAGTATTGCCGCTGCATGTGGTACGTCATACATTTCCAAAATGGCCATACGCTGTACAACAATGGCGGAGAGTTTGACGTTATATTTAGAGAGAAGTAATTACGAAAATAACACCATTAGTGTCGTCATTGTTTGTCAATATATGTACATTAAGCGTAGGTTGAGATTGCATCACCCACTACGGTTCCTCTTCAAGGTGAGAGGCCATCGAGGGTCACCACCGTTTGGCTCTGGGGACCCTACTGCTACAGTATGACTTGTCTTTGCCATACGATAGTAGTGCAGTACATTTGGTATACAAGAGCCATTTCTTGCAAACATTAGTCTAAATGTTATGTAATAAAGCCATTGAAACCTCGGTGCATTCTTCCACTCTGGTTTTTGCTACCTAAGCTAAACATTGTTCATATCTCTTCCAAGATCCAGAAACTGATTCATGTACCATTTAATGCTGTCCTCTTTTGGTGTATGCTAGTACTGTTGAGTCTGAATTTGCACCCCTGTACAAAAGAGATACATGCAACATTGACGGTACTACCGACAGAAAGCCTTGAACCCTGAACACCAAGCTTACCAATACAAACACAGAACAAATGAGAGAAAAGAGACATGAGAATGTAAAACTAATGTTTACTTAAACTCTCCATTAAGTTAGGTCTATAACCTCTAGCAAATATTTACCTTCATTTGGAATTAAGTCTTCACAGAGGTAAGCATCATACTGGAACTCAAAGACTCCACTGGCATCAAGAGGCTTCTCCTCGCTGAGTAAAGTCATGTTCATTTGGAGGATAAACTCAAACTCCCACTGCTGACGACAGTAGCCCAGTCTGTTGAAAATGCATCCCGGAGACTCTTCGATTGTTGTCGGTGGCTGAAGCATAAAGAACAAAATCCTTCCATGAATTGCTCTCTGATTTTGCAGTATCCAATGAATGCCTTTAAGGAAAATTATTTCTATCTTTGCCTCATACATAAGGAAAACAGAAACTTCATGAACATTTGGAAGACCCATCGAATGTCATCTGAAGTGTTGTAGTCCATTTCGGACAGTTCTAGGCCAAGGACGTCCTTCAATAGAGACTTGTAACACCATAGTTATGGCAACCTCAGGGATTCGAGGCTGCTCAAAGCCTGAGGAGTTGAGGCCTACAACCCTGGTACTACAACCCTGGAACTACAACCCTGGTATTTAGTAATGCTGTTACTCTGGCCACAGCCAAAGAAAGTTTGTGCTTTCTTAAGTTATGAAGTAAATATTTAAGGGGCTGTAACTCCTTAAGTTACCATCCAAGACATTGCATCACAGACATGAATGCAATCGTCTCTTATTAGAGGGTAGAGTGCTCTCTCTAGGAAAATATACATTGCAAAGTTTTGAGACTGTGTTAAACAAAGTTCAGTTATTTGAAACAAATTGGCAAGAACTAAATTCATATAAAAAAATGAAAATTTCAGATATCTACCAGGGTTTCCTTCAAGAGGGGGGGCTTGATGCAAGCTTTTGTCTCCCTGAACCCACTTGCAACTTTGGCCAAGGACAGCATCACTTTGGACATGGGGTTAAGGAGCAATAAATCCCCCCCTCCCTTTTGTGTTTCCAGTGGAATCCCTTCTACATATATTTGCTCTATTCTACTGTTTGCCATACAAGGGGACAAATTTACTCTGAAAACATGACAAGAAATCACCAAATAAAACTCAAATAACTTTCAAGGTAGCGCTGCTGTCCAGCAATATTTGCAGGAAGTGTATGGGTGCAATGATACACACATTTAAACAATTATGCGATCATTTATAGTATTTTCCATTAACATGAAAACACAGAGATTTCTCATCTAACCGATCGTAGGATTTCCGTCATGACGTTTCCAGCCATCTCCGCGTTGTAGTACATGAAATCCTCTCCCATGAAGACGAGGAGAGACGTATTGCTGATTGGTGTGAGGGTAGAGATACCCAACTCCAGGTGAGCCCGACTGGGATCTACTGTGCCATCCTCCATGACATAAGGTTCGACGATGGCAAAGTCAAATTCGACTTTGACTCGTCCGACCATAACGATCATCCTAGGTGTGTAAGCCGATTGTGAAGCGATGACAAAACTGAATTGGAGAAAAATAAACAGAGTGTCTGAAGACTTTGTGATTCCTTGCCCATATTCATGAAGGATAACCCACATACAATTCAAATTTTGAATCAAACACTGTAAAGCCTATGTTCACAACTTCATTTGCCACTATGGTGTCTGCTGATGTCAAGTAATCTTTGACCTCCACACAAAATGACACAATTACTTGAAAAATGTAGACCCCACTCTTTCTTTACAAACTTATTCCCAAAATAATTCTCAAGGATGTCATGTAAACAAAGTTTTCACAGTTTGAACTCTCATGACCCCAAATGACCTCTGATCTCCACCAAAAACAACAGGGATCATCTACACAGCAAGTGTGAGATCAGTCAAGGTTACCCATAGTTTGACCTCTGGCCTCATTTAAGGCAATCTCTGGTGGCCTCAAATGACCTTTGACCTCCACAAACAACAAAAGGGATCATCTACTCAGTATAAACAGCCAATATACCACCTATGAGGTTAGCCATGATTACCCATCCTGAGATATGGTGTAAACAAGGTTTTCACAGTTTGACCTCTGGTGACCTCAAATGACATTTGACCTCCACAAAAAACAATAGGGATCATCTACGCAGTATGACCGACGTGCAAATCAAGTATGAGATCAGTCACGGTTACCCATCTTGAGATATCAAGTAAAGAAGCAGCTTCTCGCACACACATACACACCCCCATACACACCCGCGACATCACCATCGCATAGATTCCTTGCCTGCCTTTGGCAAGGAATCAAAAATACACTTTTCAGAATAATAATTTTCAACTTATGTGTAGGATGTGTGACATTAAAATGACATTTTGGAACATTGACTGTATTAATCATTACAGATGTTGAAAATAGCAGCAAATTCCATTAACACAAATCAGATATTGACAATTTTACAGACTAATTCCTATCTTACACCTCCATCATGAATATGCATTACTTATGACATCAACTGAGGGACTCGCAAGATGTCTTACGTTATCCTTTGTTGCTTAACCTTTTTTTCAAGGACAATTGAGACATTATTGTGCCCTGAGGTTTTTCTTTTGGAAGCATGTGCAGGTATTTTCTTCTTACAGTATACAGTATGTGATAACTTTTGGAAGGCATGCTGTATGTACACACATACAGCCATATACATACACACACACATAAAGCAAATACCGTTCCACAAACCACAGGTAAAACTGACCCACTAATCTTTACTACAGTATGTATCATTTTATACTTGAAATTCCAAAACTATGGTTAATACAGGTATGTATCTGGTAAATTTTTACATTTAACTTGACAAATACTTAAATGTCATATGCAAGAAATATTCCAGCACCTGCTACCTCCTGCTATCACACACAACCTTACTTTGTGATTGCTATCCGAGACAACGTCCAGGCAAGTTTGATGTTAGTCTGTACATAAGCTATGATGCTGTCAAGGTTATTGTTTGTGGCCAGCAGCAGTCGGACATTGGTGGCATACATGATGGTGGTATATGTTACATCAGCGGTACGGATGACATACTGCCACACAGCAGAACCATCACTCCTACGGCAGTCCAGGAATGTCCCCATACTGCCTTCGTACCACATCTGGGAATGTAAAAGTGACATCATTCTATAATTAAAGGTGGACTGTGCATCTATGGTAGGATAATGCACCATTGGGGGACAGCCTGAAAAATACGCTTTCATTACTGTAAGAACATCTTATCATAACTTGTCACTGGAATATTTCTTTTAATAATGACCTGACCTTAACTACATGGATCTGCATAAAAAAAAAATTTGCAGATATGTCTAAAGGCAATCACTCATTACCCCAAGCTACATTTTTGGCTAGAGGGTATGAAGCAAAATCGAGAATTGGTTTTGTTTTTGAATGACGGCTAATTCAAGAGATTCACAGTAGCTCATATTACACACCATAAGCAGGGACCCAGTGTTTTCATTCACACATGTGAAGTAGTTCAGACAGGCGGGACAAGAGAGGGGCTAGAAGTGGATCATAAGTGGTTGGAGAATCGAAAGTGTCTGGGGCAAAGAGTAGCTATCCTTTAAGAGCCTGAAGACTTCTTGCTCATTACATCTGGCAAAATAAGCACAAAAAATTGTTCCAATTAGAAAACTACAGTAATGCCAACATCCCATTAAATCTTACCATGTCAATCCTGGTTCCATTTTCATCATACCTTCCTCTTTGGTACACATTAAAGAGATCCTTTGAGCCAGTTCCATTGCTACTTTCGAAGAATTCATCCTTAAAGAAGCCTTCACTCAGAGGGACATCGTCTTTTACGTTTGAACAGGTGCCGGTGCCATTGATGGAAAGAAATCCTGTTGTGCTATTTATTGGACTGGTGCCAAAGTATTCAAAAGGCTGAAAGTCTACGACCCAAAATTCATCTTGACCTGCGAGACGAGATGGAGACAGTGGTCAGGGAAACATGCACACTTAAGTCAATTATATCTGCTTGAATTGATGATTCTCATTAAATTGTACGTACAATATGTCGAGTCATTAAATTGCAGTGGTAACATGTCAATTACTTCTCAGTCTTAGGTTACTCTCCCCAGCAAAATTTATGATACTGTAAAAGATTCTTCAGCATTTTTACAAACGCAGGATCAATGATGAAAGATTTCACCCAGGGGTGCAAATTCTACCTACTATTCTACCTAGTTGCATCCAAAGGACACAACTTTTTGGGCAATAATAAATTCTCTCAGACCACATTTAGAGCAGTGTACTTCTTCTACCTGACATTGCTTTGGAGTTGCCCCAAATACAGAGTGATAAAGCCAACTAGCTAAGTTCTGATGTTACTTCTCTTTAACGCTCACTTGTTCTACAGAATCTCCCAATCACAAAACACTACAGTTACACAGAAAATCTTACAAAACATGCTGATAACAGAAGTACAAGGAAACCTGTATTTTATCTCTTTTTCTAAGGAGTCTTAACAACTTCCAACGATCTTATTAACTGCAGCTGGAGCTGGCTGGCAACATTCTTGTCTTTTTCCTTCCAGTACCAGCAAAGCAACACAAAGTTTAGAAGATGATACTCTGTAGTAGCTCTATGTAAACTTTGAGTGAGTAGTGCAGAGTTATTTTCAAAGGTTGAAAAAGGTTTGCACACAAAACTCATGATGTTAGGTCACATTATAACTTTTGCAAATGCTACGATATTCTTTTCATTAGGACATTGTAAATATGGAATACAGCTGTTGTGACATGGTACGTATCTTAACTCTCATTTCATGGTCTAATTGTGACAACTTTGGTGGTCTTGTGAAGTTTAAGAACCCAAGGCACATTAATTGCAATCCAGGGCATTTTGAAAATTTGTTAGAACTTCTTCACATTCATGGGTGAAGTAAGAACTGGTTCACAGCCATTGCTCTACTTTTCAACATACTACCATTAACATGGAAACTAGTGTGTGCTGAAGTAGATACAGACTAGTCTGGGCAGTAACACTAGGGTTCATGGGCTCATTTTCTCCTTTATTTTTTTTAATGAAGTAGTTGGGGAAGGATGGCGGCAAGATGCTTGGACCTGTGGTCACGATATAAATTCTTCTTTGGTTTTGTGTATGTACGGCACTGTTGTAAGAAAAACAGTATACTCTACATACTGTACCTCGGGCACACAGTGTTCATGTTCAGGTCATACATTATATTGTTTTCACTGCCAAGATGGTTGGACACGGGAGATTTTTTTTCTTCTGCAGGATGCAAACTCTTCTAGGTCATTGCCTCTTGGGGATAAAAGTTTTTGAATCATAATGCAACATACAACCAAACCATATGCATAGCTGGTAATGTTAATCTAAGCACATACCAAATCAAGGCTGGCACTTGAATGCCTGACTGACAAAAAAAAAGCAAATTTTGTCTAAATTTGTGGCAAGAAAGAAAGTTTGCCCATTCTTTTTTGAGGTTCTCAAGGTAATTGTTCAATGTTGTGCTATATTTGTAGTGGTGCTTTTCCTTATTTTACTGCATTTGTACATGAGCCACCCACCATCCATTCAGTGTTTTGATCAAAAGTTGAACATGTACAGGACACACAGTTTCTGCATGCACAGCCTAGGGATCTCATCAATTTCTGGAAAGAACATATTAACTGCAAGTTTTGACCAATTTTTACAGCAATCTCTCTAAAAAATGTAGACATGCACCCATAAATTGCACTGTAGTCTGATCTTACTGCCAAAGCATTACTAAATATCAAAGTTCCTTTGAAGGATCCAAAATTTGTGTGTAGTTCTTCTGTGAGTTTGGTCTGATGAATACAGCACTAACAATCAGCTATGCATGCCACATGTGAATTAGCAATGGCAAATAGTATATATATGGCAACACATTGCTTTTGGTCTTAGTGTGTAATTGTTAACTTAATTGGTTAGCATATTTAAGTCTCCAGGTGAATGGTCTCTGAGGTTTCTGCAGTGCAGTGGCAGGTTCAGGCAAGACTGACTATGAGAGTACAGAAGTGTTTGAGGATTACTTCCCCCGGCCTGCAGTTCATAAATGGTTCTTTGATACGTCTAGCACTTCATATTCACATTTGAAAGTCAGTAATCAGATTAAACTTTGCAACTTCAACTTAGCAATGGCAATGCATTGAAGGGGAATTCCATGTCAGGCTCATGCGCGCTCAAGTTTTTCCCAAAAAACAATAGAAAACATAAGGAAAATGCTAGCTCCACGCCGAAGATCTTCAGTTCTGAGTGCACAAAATGCAGACTGGCAATGCATACCAGTGGCGCAAATCCTGGGGATCAATTAGGGGGGACTTTGTCCTCTCAAGTGAAAAAGTGGGGGCCAAAGTGATGGCAAGAAGTGTAAATGGGTTTACGAATGCACTGGATAAGTACTTTAGGATCTGTGACCGGGTTTGATTTTTGTCACCTTTTTTTTCATGGTCCTTGATGGGGACTTAATTGTCCCTCCTGATCCTTTTTTTAAACTAAACTAACCCTAATTTGCCCCCACCAATATGAATAACAATACCCATTTTTTTCACCTGTAGGCCAAGCTTCATCTAGCCCCTGTTACAGTTTAGTTACTTAGGCCTAGGGGTTTAGGCTAATATGGTAGTACAATTAACTAGTAGAAGTTAGTGGCATTCTGTACAAGGAGACTAGGCCTAAGTCAGGACTAGAAACACATGCTTATGCATTTGCCAACCTTGGCGATCTTCTACTGTCACTGCAAAGTTCACAACACCATCAATTATGCTGAATGCAGTGACTTCTGCTTGACCCATATTTTCAAAAAGTCGGTCAGTGGTTTCATCATCAACGACTTCACCGAACAAACCCTCCACACTTGAAACTTTACAACAAACAGCCACCAGCAAAACCACCACTCCAAT
Source organism: Stichopus chloronotus (assembly GCA_021234535.1). Taxonomy (NCBI): domain Eukaryota; kingdom Metazoa; phylum Echinodermata; class Holothuroidea; order Aspidochirotida; family Stichopodidae; genus Stichopus; species Stichopus chloronotus. Next base: position 25,622,484 of record CM037832.1, on the reverse strand, counting down.
CAATGTCGGAAGGGTTTTGTTTCTAGATCGGTGCATTTTCCGATATTGCTATAAATTGGTTAGGCTTTACTTGAATAGTAATTCCTAACGCAAGTGGTTCCATTGACAACTAGGCCTTGGCCTGCGCTATATCGCAACTTAAAGGTACAGATGAATTATATTAGCCTACATAGCAGCTGGTACGAACTGTTATTTTTGAATGGAGAACATGTTTGGGATAAGAAAGAGTCAATAAACAGCCGAAGTGAACAAAAAGGAAGGAATCTTCAAAACAAAGAAGAGCTGTCCATTTACCTTACATTCACAGGTGTTCAGCATTCCTCAGTCACAGTCATGCGCATGTCACACTGATTCACGTATATGCTAATACGGACGGTACAGTACTACAGGTACGGTATTCTCTCTGATGTTTACAAAACTTTTGAGCCAATCAAATCAGTAGATGGGGAGCATTGACGGTAGAAGGGGCGGCGATTCGATTTTGATTGTGGGGATACAGGTAGAAGATCAATGGTCGTCCAGGGGAAGGGTTATGGGGAAGACGTGTCCCCCAAAAAGAAAAAATGGTGCTTTATTTGATGCTGTAATGGTTGAATACATCTCAAGAATTCCTTTTTTTTGAAGTATTGATCTTTATTGTTTTCATCTTGCTTGGTGATTTTATCAATTCGTAGCAAGGGCGTACACCGATTATTTTTGAAGGCGGGAAGGGCAAAACTGGAACATTGCTGATCTGTGATTTGGATAGGAGTGGGATAGGAACTTGATTTCAAACATATTGATCTGCAATTTACAACATCTCTAAAAACATAACACACAAGCACAAGTTACTCAGTTGTTATATTAATTCTACCACAGGCGTGTTCAGAATACCAACGAACATACCATAGGCTGACGCACTGGACTCAGCATGGATGAATAGAAAAAATAAAATACATGGGTAAAAATGGAAAACATTAGTTAAAATGGGGCAAATTTCACAAAGGGAAGATGAGTCACATTTACTGGTTCAAACAATTTCATCCCATCGCTTTCCTTGCGATGACGTTTAAAAACATCTTACAGTCGACGACGAACGAGGACTGTTGGAACCCCGCTCCCCCTCCCCCCGCCTACCTCTGGACTGTCTCAGTGGTCACATCGAGAATCTACTTTACTGATGACTGAGATGGTAACCAATGGTTGGTAACCAATCGTATGTGTAGAGAATTACTGTTGAAGTGGTAGAAAAAAAATAATTGCTAATAACGATGTTATCGCGTCTTTCTCAGCGTCATAGTTGCGAATATCAACAAGTTTGATCAAAGTTTGTTGCACAGTAGACATCGCCTTGTACAGACCTACAAGCATGCTTCATGCATGGATTTAATGTAGCCTAGCCCATTCCAACCTCTTTTCAATCGTTACGATCATTTTCTTCTGTTTTTACTGTGTTTTCCCTGTATCTTTCGAAGTTGGAATATGTAAAAGAAAAACAAGTTTTCCGGAGGTGGATCAGGAATCCCCTCCCCCCCCCTTCCCGCTGTGTGCGGCCTTGATTATGAGACCTTCAACCTCGGAATGAAAATGTAACAAAGAAACGCAAGTATTGATTGGAAAGGTATAGCAAAGTACTGAAAAAAAAAATGGAAGATCCATAAGCCCCACCTGCACATTCCCCTCAATTCTTCTGTCTCATCTGTTACCAAAACAACAGCAATACTATATTTTATCCATGTTTCAAGACTTAATTCTTACCAAGTTTACATATGACAATATACCAAATAAATTTCATATTTGCCAATTTGTATACGACTTGCTCTTGTCGGTATGATTTTCATGGGTGAAGGAATGAAGGTAGCACACAAAATGGACCACGGTACGTATAAACGTTACGTCCGTCACGGTCCGCTATCTTCTGTACCCTTTTATAGTGACAACCATAGGAAATTTCTGACTAGTGATACACTGGCTACACGCCGTATTATACGGTGACTGTAAAGACCAATGAAAAATCAACAGAGATCATATAAGCATTTTGATATATCGCTGTATGTCAAAGTTCTAACATATCTCATTTTTTAACAATATCATCTCAACAGTTTGACATACCTCACGATTTGAGGTTTTGCTTAACATTTTGACTTATTTCTCAACTTTTGTCTCAACTATTATCTTAAAAGTTTGGCTTATAATCTCGCGCCAGCGTTACAGTATAAAATTCACTGACCCCAAAACTGGAATCCCCATTCAAACGGTGGGGCCCCAAGTACTTTATGCCCAAGTCTCTACGTTGTTTAAATGTGCACTGAAGTCGAGTTAACAAAATCAGCGATATGATGTTTTCACGGAGTTCTCGGTACACATGATTTTTCAGCTTATTGTGCACAAATACTTAGGACTACGCGTATATTTATTGTAATCATATTAAAGTGGTTAAGTTCGGTTCAGTTTACTTTAGTAGAAAAAAAGATCAGTAAGGACAAATAATTTGTCTCCACCATGGACCCTGAAAACAATAATGCTACAAAGCTCAAAACCGGTCACAAAGTCTAGTACTTGTCTAGTGCATTAAAAGCCATTAACACTTCAAGTCCTGCCATCACTACATCCTCAGGCAACACGTTTCACTCATTTACTACCCTCTCGGGGAGGAAAGAAGTAACGGCGAATGTTGATCCTACTTTAAAGCCAATTCTGGAGTCTAAGACAATGGCCTCTTGTACCTTAACTATTTGCAAACTTGAAAAGTTCAGAAGAGAATAAATTATGCTAACCATGGACAATCTAACGAAGTTGTATCAAAGCACCCGGCAATCTTCTCAACTCAAGTGAAGTGAGATTTAACAGTGAGATTTAAGGCACTAATCAATCTAGTGACACTGGGCTGGATTTTCTCAAGTAAATCTTTATATTTAAAAAATCCAAGCTTGAACAGCATACTCGAAATGAGGTCTAACCAACTGTTTATAAACCCTAACGACAACATCTTGCTAAAGGAAGCTAACATTTCTCTTAATCATACCTAGGATCCTGTTCTCCCTGTTTAATTGCTTCAACACACTGCTTAGATGGCTGTAAAGAAGAATCTATGTGAAAAGTTAAGTCCCTTTCAACAGAAACCTCTTGCCATTCAAAGTGTACGAATACTAATTTATTTATTTAAACCTTATTTCCAGAGGGTGACTCAGTTAGCCGTGGCTAATCTTCCCCGAGGCCCTCAAAAAATTTTACATAATGGTAAAACGATTCAAAAAAAAACAACAACAACAATCATAAAAAGGAAAATTATGAAAAACTAAAAAATAAGACGAAGAGTTAAACAAAAACTAAGAACATTAAAAGGAATAAAAAGCACACTCAGAAACAAAATTAAATATGAATATATACAATAAATTATATGAAATCGTTAATTAATCGTTTAAAACTACTATAAGAAGTGACATTTTTAACAGATGATGGCAATTGATTCCATTCTTTGGCTCCAATAAATGTAAATCTTCTTTTATGAAATTCGGTTCTTCCCCCCGACAGAAATAAATTTGACATTGACGAGGATCTCAGGGCGTGGCTATGTACATTTCTTGTGTATTGGAATAAGTCTTTCATATAACATGGGCCGAGGTCATTTAAGGATTTATAAATCATGCAAAGCCGTTTGTATATAGGGTAAAATATAGCCATTAAAATATAGAATACTGGTTGGGATATCAATGTACTGCTTAATTCTTCTTAGAAGTGCTAATCTTGAACTTACGGTCTTACATACATGACTTATTGGTTGCTCCCATATGTTAGATTTGAATCAATCCAAACTCCTAAAAGCTTCTCCATGCTAGTATTCTCTAATCTTTGGTCCCCAATATGAATGACTATTGATAAACCATAACCATAGACTTTTAAACAATAGATCCCTGACCTTAAAAGTGACAGGTCTGTAGTTACAAGGCTGCGATTTATCTCTCTTCGACTTGAAAAATTTGGAGGGGGAGGGGGAACGTCCCGACAAAACATGAACTTGTTGCAGGCATCCGTGGTGACACATTTCCAACTTTTTTTTATGAAAGTGACATACTTTTAAGTAGTAGAAATGACGTACTTTTAAACAGAAACATGACAGAATATTGGTTCCTATTGGCAATAGCTTTAGTTGGCATTGGCAATCAATAACTTTGGGGGGCTTTTTTTTTTTTTTTTTTTAACTTAGCGTTAGGGTGGAAAAATAGAGGAACATTGTTACTCCTCAGTTAAGGCCTATCAGTTCTCCCCAACTCCATTACCTTGTCATCCCTCCGGCCTCTGGTCGTTTTTTTTTTTTTTTTCTGTTCTCCTTTATTTTTCAATATCATCACGTCCCAAAAGTTTGTGTGTGTCTGTGGGGGGGGGGGGGCGCACTCTCCCCCTGTCCCTTCTGCCTCCCCCCCCCCCCTAACGCTGTCAACACCAATGTCCCATACTTCTTTAGTCATTCAAGGCCGCTTACTACCTTTACGATGGCGTAACGTCCTTGAAACATGATTGTTCACAACATGCTTCAATAAATCATCTACAAAGTCTCAGGATTCTGAAGCACTCATGGGATACATCAATATTCATGGTACTCATACTCTTATAGTAAAATATATACGACTTCAACAACCACACCCTCATCCCTTTAACATGAGGGTGAATGGCGTTTTTACCACTCTAAATCTGCAGTCGGATTTAATTCACCGAGGAGGGTTCATTATATGGATTTTAGGGATTTTCAGGCCGCTTTCTTGTGAATTTTTGTGAAAACCACACATCTTGTACATTGAGAGGTAAAAACCCACCTACAACACTAGCACTGTGCATGAAAGGGTATTGTAGTATATAACTATAACCCCTCGTACAGTGGCTTACATAACAACATCTGCGACCCTGTGCTTATGTTAACTTAATAACATATTAAATGGCAATTTGACGCTGTTTAAGTAATTCTAGAATTGTTTCTATTGGTGTGTCACTTTTTCGTATAATTTGGAACTTGATCTGAGCAGACACTTTCTCAACATGAATGTTGTTATTGGTAAGTAATGGAAGCGCTTTTATACTGTCACGGGACTAGTTACACGAAATGTGAACTCCAACCGAATGTACATCACGATTTAGTAATAGCTAAAGGAAGTGTTTGCTTGTACAGCAGTGTGTATGTTCCTCAATATAATTAAGTGTTTTAACAAGAAATGTGTGTGATAGCTTGGAACGTTTACTACAGGCAGAGGTACAATAACATACAGTTTCACTGATCTCCAAAGATAGGCAGTACTGAGCAGTTGTTTGAAATATGACGTCCATATGGCTACCAAACTAGTACTAAGTCTATCATTAAATATTAAGTAAGTGTATAAGTGTAACAGATGTGTTCACATTTTGCACCTTACGAATTTAAGGATGAGTTCTATATCCTTCATATGTATTTTGCAAGGACTGCTTCTCATCGTGAATTCCACAATGCTTTTGGAATTTCTACAGTACGTGTATGGTGTGTATGGTTTTTCTGTTATTGTATCAATATTGATCGTGTTTCTACCTGTTTGCAATTGATATACAAGCAGGAAATGGAAAACTATGAGAGGTGGAGGGTACTATGAGAGAGTCTTCTGTAAATACAATGTATTTTGTTTGCATGGATTCAACATTTAGCACTACTTACTAATGTTACAACTAAGTTCATACTGTACATAGTATGTATTCAGCATACAGTATACCATAATTCCTAAAGATCAAGAAGCATAGTGTGTAAAATTTGTAAATAACCGAAACTCTGAAGCCAGAATAAGTCCTGTGTCAGTGGCTGATTTTGTAGTTATAGACATTTGGATATTCAACTTGAGAAAGTTAACAAACAGAAAGTTAAGAATCATGCATACAACTTGAACAGCTGGCATAGCCTATGGGTTTTATTTCTGTCAATCTTATCCTTTTGGAGATCTGGCTGGAGCTATAAATGAATGAAATATGTCAAATTTAAAACATGTAGCTAGACATGGTAGCAACATTTTATCTAGGTAACAAAATTGTACGGTAGCTTAAGTCTAATCCCCTTTCTTTTATATCCAGGTGGTGGGAGTGGCTTCATTGGACGGCATCTGGGCAGACACTTAATGCAGAAAGGGTACAATGTTGTTGTTGTTGGCAGGAAGGCTGGCAGAGGAAGACTATCCTGGGTAATCTTCAGTATAGTATTTTAAACTAGAATGACACTGTAATTGTAGTATTACTGCACATGCAGCTAAAAAAAACTGGCCCTGTGCAGAAGTTGCAGAGTAAAACTCTGAGTGACAATCTGTTGGAATTATGTGTTACATCTATTAACATTTTTGAGATATTACTTTTCAATATTGATGAAAATGGAAATATGATGATGTGGAGTGTTAAGTATCAGTATTTCTCTCATTCAAAAGCATATATATACCGACTCTACGTACTTCATCTGGCTTACACATCAGTCACTGATATCAGCCAGATATTGGTAACTGATATCAATGCCAGTTTCCAAAATAAGTACCTTGGGGGCATATAAAATTCATAATTGTCCTTGAAATAAAGGTTCTGTAAAGCAAAGGATAACATGAGACATATCATGCGAGTTCGACTGTCGATGTCAAACATTCGCACACTCATCCAGTGTTTATTCATGATGCAGGTATAAGGCAGGAATTAGCCTCTAAAATTATCAATATTTTATGGATTTTGACGGAATGTGTTCTTGTTTTTTAACATATTCAGTTACTAGTACAGACAATACTTCACAATGTCATCGTCATATCACACCGCCTGTCAGTTCTCTGGAAAGTTTTGCATTTATGTTTTTGAGTGGTAAATGTGGATTTTCTTGGTTAGGAAGCCTCATAACTGTTGGGAATCAGGGACGGTGGTATGAAAAAAGGGCTCAAGCACAGCACGATGACTGAAAACAAAGTTCTATAACAAAGTATAAATTTGTTTTTGTTATATCCATCTGCATGGAATGTATCTTTGTGATCAGGACAAAACTTTCTAGACAAAGAGAAGGAGAAATGTTATCAGTCTTAATCTGTTTGAGCCCTCCTATCAATATTCACATGAGAATACAGCAGTTGTCTATTTCCAAATGAATTGCTTCTTTGATTTTACAGAAATAAATTCTCTTACTCATCTGGTACTGTGCATTTATCCATGTTCTTTGTGTTACATCTGACTTGCTCTTTACGTAAAGACAACAAAAACTGTACGGGGTAATGTGTCTCACAGATAGAAGTTGTGTTATTCCTTTTCTTGACATGTCTTTCTACTGCACTACTAATTCTCTCAGATTTGTGGTATGATATCTAGTACTTGTTTCTGTCTATTCAAAAGAAGAAAAATGACAGATTTTCTGTTTCGTTGACAAGATACCCTATATGGTACATGCTGGCTGCTCAACAACTGCATCATCTTCATGGTACATAATATATACATTCTGTCATCTTTTTTCTCAGGATGATATTCAGAAAGAAGGACTGCCTCCGTGCAAAGCTGTTGTCAATTTAGCCGGACAGAATCTGTTTGATCCAATGAAACGGTAACATCAAACAGTTTGACACTTTTGTCACGGGTTGTCCTGTTTCACGATTGACATGGCAGCATGTTTTAAATTATAAAGGCATGTGATAACAATTTGATTTGTTTCAATACGCAGGCTTTTCAGTCAACTGTTGTCATGGAGAGCACTGGCTCCTTCATATTTCCTGCTTTTTGATTCCTTGCCGTAGGCAGGGGAATCTATGCAGTCCTGATGTCGTGTGTGTGTATGTAAGGGTGGGTGCATGTGTGTGTGTGACTGTTGCTCGTAAACACTTTATCTCAAGAAGGGTAACTCTGAGTAATTTCATTTTTGGCATGTAGGTTGCCCATATTGAGTAGATGATCCCTATTGTTTTTGGTGTCCAAATCTTGCATATTAATGAGGTTATGGGGTAAAACATAAAAAATGTTAAAACTGCCATAGTTCCTTATCCGTGGGTCAGATTTGTTTTAAACTTGATGAGGTTGTCTGTTATTAACAGGTTCACAACTCTGTGAAATTTAATGCTTATCAATAGAGAGGAAGGGATAATTTTTCACTATAAAACAATAGTAATAGCCTAAACACCATTATTATGGTTATTATAAACTACCGTACAAATGCATATGGGGCTTCATTGTGCAACATTACTATTGGCAGTGTTTGATTCCTTTGGACACAGTTAACTCAATGTCATTGCAAACTTATTCAGCCTATGGAAGCCAATCACGACCACGTCATGTTTGAAATAGCATTTTCCCAGCCTATGGAAGCCAATCTGGACCATGTCATGTTTGAAATAGCGTTTTCCATATACTGTACTGCATTTGTAAGTAGAGAATAACTTTTGCTTTTCAAACACTCCCTCAGAGGCCTCCATAGGTTGTCTCAGTAACTGGGAGGTCATGGGGTCAGATAGCTGTCACCTGCGCTTCATTTATCTCTTTGATAGAACAAAGACTCCTGCCCAGTTTACCACTGACTGTTTCCTGTGTATATTAAGGCATTCCATAAATATTTGATGTATTGGCCTTTATTATGAGAATAATCTGCAGTTGTATATCATCAGAAATACAAGTAGCGAGATGCATTGCTGAGTCTCCAGTGTGTTTTCTCAAAATCTTACAATGGGGATGAAGATGGGATCCTGGACTCTGAAAACCTTCAACGAAGACCTTAATACTACTGTAGAAGAAAATCGATTAAATTCCTGAGTTCAGTCTCGGAGATAATTCGGATCATGCAAGTATTGGCATGCGGTGGGAGAAATGGCTACTTCGATTGGAAAACTTCTTCATTGCATTTGATATCAAGGATGAAGCTCGTAAAAGGGCAATGTTACTTCATTTTGGAGGGGAAAGCGTTACTGAAATATTTCAAACACTCAATGAAACTGGAGACTTTACAGATTATGACACAGCAAAAACCAAGCTGACGGAGTATATTCAACTTATACAAAGTACTGAATACGCGATTTTCAAGTTTCGTCAAGCGAAGCAAGGGGAAGGCGAAACGTTGGATGTGTTTACCACCAGGCTGAGGCAATCAGCAAATTATTGTCAGCTTATGGATATAGATAAAGAAATCAAATCACAGATAATTCAAAGTTGCAGTTCGTCACGATTGAGGCGAAGAGTGTTGAAGGAACCGAACCGCAACTTAACTGAGATACTTGACTTAGGGAGAGCACTTATGATCTCGGATCAAAATGCTACAGAAATTGAAGGACCAAAAGTGGAAACAGTACAAAGTAAACTACCGAAAAACTGGGACAGCGCCAAAAAGAAATGGTACAAACAAAGCCCAGTGTTGGAAATGTGGTAGTGACTTTCCAGAAGGGTAATGTTGACTGATATCATATTGTACTTGATACGTGTGGGTTGGCCATACTGGGTAGGTGATCCCTATTGCTTTTGGTGGATGTCAAATGTCACGGTCATGTCAGGTTACCCAAAATAAAGATCATTTTGAGTTAAAGGCTTGTGGTTTATCAAGAAAAATAACTGCAGTTGATCTTACAGTTGATCTTACTGTATACTTGTCATGTGGATAATTCAACTTTGTTATAATATAACCATGTGGCAAGGAATCACAAAGCCTTCTGTCTTTCTGATTCACAAAATATTTCACTGATATTTCTGCATGACATGGCAGTGTTTTTTATAATCATGTTTCATCACCTGCAGGTGGTCAGAGGCTTTTGTAAAAGAATGCTTTGACAGTCGTCTTAACACAACAAGTCTCTTGGCAGAAGCTATTGTCAAGATGCCAAAACCACCGGACGCCTTTGTGTGTACTTCTGCAACTGGTGAGTTTCAATCACAATGATACAGTAGGCACAAAGAGTTCACAATGCCCTACAACTTGAACGCGGCATCTTAAAGCTATTAAATCTTGTATGGAACAGCAAACCAGACATTGTCGCACTAGCAAACCTTATGTGTACTAATTCATAACTGAATTTCATATTGTTTTTGGTATTGCCAGCTGGGTTCAACATTGCTTTCTAAGAGTGTATTTGCTGTATCGTATCATTCATTCTTTATTGTTACAACTCTTATAGTTACCTAAAGCTGATACAACTGGTTAAATACATCACCAAAACAGTGTGCAAGCTTGTTGTCATTAATGAGCAATGTTTAGTCAAATTGGAGAGAAGTGGTGTATATGGTACACCCTATTGTCAAAAAGACAATATAAAGAAAAGAAAAAAAAATCACACGATTGTTTGTGCTATTGGAGATCTCCTTACCAACTGAAAATTCAGTCACTACATAAAGCATCGTGTAAAATAAACACAATTCTAACAGTTATTAAAGATCAATAATTTCAGTGTCATTATTCTTCCTAAAAACCTAATCAATACCCTATTTTATGCACAGTTTCACTTCTATTCAGGACAAACTATACTTCAGTCTGTGATCTTCTGCAGTAGTACATACTGCTGCAGAATAAACGATATTCAGGTTTGCTGTGTGCACTGCTTGTTGATCTCATTCTCTGTGATTCTTAATGGTTTGATGTCTGATGTATTTATATTTTGCAACTTTGTACCATCACAGGATACTATCCATTTTCTTGGACAGAAGAATTCACTGAATATTATGAGGGCCCCCCAGCGGATTTCGTTGACCAACTGGTACCTAAGTGGGAGGCTCGCATTGCCTTGCCAAAATCCCATTGTAATGTTCGTACCGTCATTATCAGAACAGGTAAACACAGAAACTTCAAAGTGTGCACACTGGACTTTTAAGTAATTCATCTAAAATGCACTCATTTTGAAAAAAGAGAACACAAAGCAGTGTAGCAGCTCATTTTCTCAGGAAAAATTTTTCATGCAAGTTTTCACAACATGGACCAGTATAGAGCAATGACTCTTGTAGATGAGAAGATGTTGTAGACCTGACATATTAAGTGACATTCAGTGGCCTTCATTGAAAGCTCAGAAATACTCTTCCATCAGTAGCAGTTGTTCAGTAATATTTTTAACATTTTTTCTCTCTTGAGAGACAAATGCAGACTTTCATGCATACTGACAGTGACCATCTACTCATCACAGTATAAAAGCCGATTAAGGAAGATATCTTACCTACTTAATGTTGCTGAAACTCCAAACTGTAAACATATTGGAAGTTCTTGATGGGCAAATGACCTCAGGTGTCATTTTTTATGGAGGTCAAAGGTCATGTGAGGTCACACTGTGGAACCTAGTAGGTACACTATCTCAAGAGTGATAAGGTGTAATTGTTATATACTGTATTTTTTTTTTTTCATGCATAGGCCTTTTGCCAAGGAACTTATTCAACTTTTTGGTTCTATCACAATTTCAATCAGGCTATTTTTCTTAGCAAAAACAGAATACCAGAAATTGTGTTGTGGTTTCAGATAAAAAATGTGTGTTGTCCAAATCATCTCATCAGTCAAACAAAGAATCTTTTATATACAGACTCTGTTTCACTGAATACAGGCCTGATGTAATGATACAATACATTCTTTCTCATAGAGCATGACCACTATTTTACTCACTGCATTAAACCTTGTTTATCATGTGTTACCATCTGATTATAAGATGTAGACAATTACTTCAATAGACATTACGCTTTATCTTCACCGTTTGTTTCTGTTATGGAAAAATGATTTTCCATTAACAGTCAAGCTTTATTTGCTGTATTTGATCAGGTCTAGTCCTTGGCAAAGATGGTGGCATGATGCAGCAGCTGCGGGTACCCTTCTACCTCGGTGTTGGTGGAGTCATAGCTTCAGGCAAACAGTACATGCCCTGGATACATGTTGATGATATAGCTGGAATATTCGTTCATGCCATCGAAAGTGAGGTGGAAGGGTTGTTGAACGGCACTGCACCTAATCCAGTAACGAACTATGAATTTACCAAAGCCCTGGGCGCAGTGATGTGGAGACCCACCGTATTTCCGTTACCAGAGTTTGCTGTCAACCTTCTCCTGGGTAAGGAGAGGGCCCCTGGCATGATTGAAGGACACAGAGTGATCCCACAGAGGGTTTTGGAGAGTGGTTACCATTTTAAGTATGAAGACATTCATTCAGCATTCAAGGATATATTTAACTGAGATGGTCAAAAGGCTCCAAAAACAGAAAGTTATAGATTTGCACCACCACCCACACACTCCAAAAAGCTGCCACACAAACTTTTCCATTATTTTGCAAGAATTTCATTACTTATTCAACCATGCAAGTAAATGCAGTTTCAAAATCCCGTACTTGATTTAACAACATTTTACAATAATATTCCATCATACCTAGGCATTGGGCTTGTGCTTCATCATCATGTTAGGTGTGTAACAACCTTCTCTGATCTGACAATCCTATCTTTGTGGATTCCAGGCCTATTTCTGTTCGTAGTGACGTGTAAAAAATGACCAAACAAAAGTAATGAATAATGAAAAGAAAAAAAGCATGTGTTTTGGGTATGTTTTTAATCCAAATCTATGACTTTACTTTGCTTGGCCTTATTGATGACAGCAAAGACTGTAAATGCAGGTGCAAATCTGTCAATGTTGTAGAGACACTTTTGACCTTGAGTGAATATGAAGATGTTTCCATGGAAACGTATCACTGGCCATCGGATTGTGACGTTTCCCCAAATCTAAGCCCTTAAAGGCTGGCACCTCAAGTACAGGTGCATGGAGTAAGGTATAAAGTTTGAAAAAGTTGCTGGAGGAAGACACTCCTGTTACAAGGCAATCATTCTGCACACAATGCAGAAATACTAAATTAACAAGTGCTCCATTAAATGGAAACCTCCTGATATAGCCCTTTTTCAAGGTAAAGGCTGCTGCAGGGGTGACAATATGATCATATGCAATTAAGTAGAGAATGAGCCTATCATTTAGAGTGTTCTGCTAAGGAGTCTCTTGAAACTGATTTTCATCACTGAATTGTTTTCAAAGTGAAAGTTTGCCATCAGCACTGGGTGGTAAAAAGTTGATAACTTTATTATGGTTAAGACCACAGTTTGTTGATACTGAACCAAAACATGACAAAAGTGAGAGAAACTGAAAAAAAAAAAAATATGACAAGAAACAAAGACAACTTGGAGTCACATTTTGTCTTGCTTTTTTAATGAAACTTCTGTAATAATGTAAAAAAAAATGTTCTTGCTTTTCTTTTTTTTTTTTCTTGTACTGTAACATGCAAATGTATATGTATCAGTGGTACCTACTTATTTTCAAAACATGGAAAGTTAGCCCCAAACATGAAAATGCGCAGTATACCTTTTGTGTAAGAAGTTAGTAAACATACATATTATGATGTCAACAAAATGCAGCAGATTAAAGAAGGCATTTTGCAGAAAGAAACTTAGTTGACGAAAGCAAAGATTCATCAAGAGGTGGGAAGAGACATAAATATTAAGTTTGCTATATTATATTTACAAAAGGTAACAAGGAAATACACCCAGCAGTCACCTTTGTGAGATAAATAGTTCAAACCAGGTGACCTTAACAGTAGTCGCAACTCAAATTCCATGTTATGCAGTACCAAATTTCTTTCTGTGAATCCTATTGCCTTTTCCATAACCTCCCCCCCTTCATGCAAAAAAAAACAGTACAAAAAAATACAAAAAAACATTACAAAACAATACAAAAAGTGCAAAAAAACAATACAAACAAAAAACAATACAAACAGAAAAAACAATACATACTGTAGCCTACTGTCTTCAACAGCGGTTCTGACTCCACTTCCTTCTCCTTTTCCAATCAGCCGCACTAGGAATCCCCTCTCATCCCTCCTCTCTACTAAATATTTTAAGTTACACTTAAAGCATATAGACCACAGTTTACCACTTGTACCAGTTTAGCAATTACCTTGATACAGATATGGGTTCACTAAAATGGGTCTGATACCATTATTGCGTATTATTCAAGTGGAAGGGGGTTGCTATGAATCACTGGTGTAATAACGTTTTCATGGATAAATATAATCTTGAGAGTAAACTTGCTAAAAACTGTACAATTCTATCATTTGTACAACTACAGGGTACAATGAACACCCTGTTTGAGCACTGCATTCTTGTTTGCACATGTGAGGTGAGAGGTGTACTTTACATCCGTTCCCATAAAATGAGGATTTGAATGCGGCCCCTGACTGCTCCCATCAAGCCCCTCCCTTGCCACCTCAATGGCATGATAATGTGTGGTCAACCCCAGTGTTGAAAGATTGAAAATAATTGGAACGGCAAATGCGATGTTTGCTTTCCAAGTTGACTAAATGACCACTTAACTATCATACCCTCTTAAAAGTACAAATATCAGTACCCTGTAGGCCAAAACGTGCACATGCCCCAACACAGAATGAGCATAACTTTTACACATGAACCAATGAATACACTTACTGCATACGATAATAGAGGCTCATATCAAAGTAACAAGCAGGACAGCTATCATAGCTGTGTTGTCTCTTTACCTTCCTTTACATTTTCACACACGACTCTTTCACATGTACACCTCCATATGGCCTTATATTTGTCCTCAGCAGCTACAGTAAATAAATGCAAATGGACGGACATAACAGATTATTGCTGAACGTATAACGCCATAATTTTTACAATCCAATCGCCTTAGGAGCTAGGATCAATCTGTAAAACTAAAACTTGTTCATCGATTGGAAGCACTCGGAACAAAAGCGTAATTCACCACTTTAGCCACTGCATAATGGTTGTTTTAGTGTAGTTTTCTGTAATTTGGCCCTTGAGTGGCATCTAAGTATCACTTTTATTCGTTAGACCAGGGGTGGCCCCAGTTTTTAATCAAGGGGCACGCATTTCAATTTGCGGTGGACTACACAGGTTACAAGCCCGCCCCCTATTATTCTTCTCTTTACATAACTCTCTAGTGTAGGGTTATGGAATGAAGCAAACATTTGCATCATATTAGTTATCACAGGCTTGTTTGTGACATTCTTCCATTATCTTTACTCTCTTCAATTTTTATTTCTTATTTAAAAAGAGACAGACATGATCCCTGTTTGCTGTATTTGGCACATGAGCCCCTGGTTGGTCATCCCTGCGTTAGCTGCACCATTCACGCAAGATAAATGAATGGTACTTGAGCAGAGCAAGGTATTGTAATGCAAGGCACAACTCATATTGATCAAGACACAATAAAATTTGAAAAGCTCCAAGAGCAAGTTGTCCTTGAAGAATGGCAGTTTTTTCAATTGCTTGCAGGAAATTTTACTTGAAGTTACAGACAATATCCATTCCGCAGGTACGACAAAAACTTGTTTACAGTTTTCTACCTACAGAAAACAAAAACTAGTATTGGAAGATAAGCTTCCTATTGGTACAATTTTGTTCCACCAAACTGCATCTAAGCACACCCAGCTTAAGAAAACGTTTTGCAAAGGAAAGATTGGCAGCTGCTCCCCTTCACTTTGACCTTGGTCAATATCAAAGGACCGTCAAGGAAAATCACAGCTATCACCTCAGACTTATCAGTACCTACATAGCAAGTTTGCAGCTTAAGACACAATCTTTGTTTTGTCTAAAGTGCTCAGTCTCCCTTATTGAGATACATGGTGCACAAACCTTTCTTAACCCTGAATTCATTTGATGTGGACAACCTCATAGAAATAAAACATCGAGCATCTACTGACCACTTACATACTATGTTCTCAGTTCACATTTATTTCCGTTCTGGAGATTACTGCATTTACCAAGTTTACATATTTTGACCACTGCCCTCAATGAAAATAATATGGATAGATGCTGTTTTCCAGGGTGGTGTCAAACCGAAGAGAATGACAGAAGATTGACAACAGAGGCTACTTTTTTTTTTCACATTCAAACATGCCATCCTGCTTAAATATAACACCATGTAGTGGACTTTGTTTGGGAAAAAGTGAGAAAGCAAGTTTGCTGAAACTCTGTGTCCAGGTAGAAACGTAAGAAAGCAAGGTTCCAACATAGTCTGTCAGGCACCCCAGTGCAAACACTAGATTACATAGCATCCTTTCTGTCTTCAGTAAGGAATCAAAAAAGCTGAAAACTTTCTTCCAGTGCACCTGCTAGTGTAATACCCTGTTAGTCACACATTTTTGCATTGCAGCCTGACATGTCTCCTGGCTCTTATACTTCACAACAGCTGTCATGTAATTCACTGGTGTATCTGTTCGATGGCATCTTTGAAGAGCTTCCGGAAGGTTTCTTTTTCTAGGATTGGTGTATGTTCCTGCTAAAAAAAAGCAGTCAAAAAGTCATATTTAAGTTTTTGAACGTCCAGTCTGTTTGAAAATTCAAATGATTTATAAGGTAACCCTTTCTCCAAACAGGCCACTTTAATTTTTGTAACTGCAAAAGACATGTCACTCTTTGCACAAACTTGCAACACAGACAAAATGCAGTCAAGCCCAATGTGTACATTTGTAAGGATTTCAAGAGCAATCATCTCCCACCCATGTACTGAAAACCTATCTGTCTTTTGCCACACTCGATAGTTGACTTTTACACAGTCTAAGCAAGTCAAATGGACTGAACATTCTGACCCCATGAAAGAACGCAACTCACGGCTAATATAAGTGAACTTGTCAAAGGTAACTGTGCATATCACACTATTGTATCGTGGACCTTGACATGAAACACACACGTGGTCACAATGGACAATGTAATTAGCCATTGTGAACACACATGTTTTGGGGGGTCAACAATGGGCTTTCCAGGAATCAACATGGCAAGTGTGGTTTCAAATGCAATTGCAGCCGAGAGAACAGGACTACAAGTAGGTAATAAAAGATCTCCTCTGGCCTCTCTTAACCAATATAAAAAACAAAAACAAGAATGCTGTTAGGATCTGTGAATATAAGATAGTGGATGGAGATGATAGCATGATCACTCATATTGAAGATTTTGAGATACCAGCCTCATCTTAATCATTCACTGCCAAGTGATCAAGATCGCAGAAGTATCCTTTCTTTAAGGGCATAGCTTCATCATTGTGTGGTGACAAGCTTGCCGACTGTTTTAACATTTTTTTCTCATGTCTTTGCAAAACTAATACATCAGAAGCAGATGAGACTGTGAAGACACAAACAGTTACCAGAAATTTGACGAATCTGTTAACTGTGCTAGTGATCACAGATTCGATGACAAACGTGGTTATCCCCGTCGGAACACGGAGAATATCATACAAACCAAACACACACACAGGGTGTGTTGTTTCTGTGCATACCTCATGAAACTTAGTTGGAATACCATAATACACAGCGCCGCCAAACTTATACGGTTCTTGGACACTCTGGCTCCGCACAGGGCCAGGATCGGTTTCCTCCGCATCGGGAGAAGACATCCTCCTGGAGGGATCAAGAGGGAGACTAGTTGAACGCTTGAGAGGAAAAACTGAGTCATCCACGTTATGCTCCAACAGCTCAACAGGATCTTCAAATGGTGGTCCCTGAAAAAAGAAAAAAAAATGGAGGTTTGTTCAATATCAAAAATTATGCTACACATGGTGGGGTACGGTAGCTTGTTTTACTTTGTATCTGCTTTTCAACATGGTTGGCACATAGTCTTGTTACCCTCACCCCCCCCCAAAAAAAATATAAATGAAAATCAAACATTTTTCAATCACAGGTCCTGTTTTTTGGAAGAAAATGCAGGAAGAAAAGATGGATATTCTCACACTATTTCACTTCTAGAACCCTTGAAAAAGGCAGAAATTTTACAAAGGGGAGCGGAACCAACTTCCCTTAACACTTAACCCAGGCTGAAAAAGATTCCAACATTGAAATGCCCCTCCCTCCTTGAAAGTTCCTCAGTCTGGCTACAGGGCTGCAACATGATACAAACTTTTCAACAACTTAAAAAGTGAATTCTTCAGTATATCATATTCAAGTGATTATGTAAAATAGCAGAGTGACTATTCCATACCATTGCAAGGCTAGTGAAAAAAAAATTAAGCTTATGGAGGCACCCGTGAAAGTCATGAATAGAAACGCAGGTGGATATTTATTTGGTAACAAGAATTCATGAGCACTGTGTGTATCTCGATGACATAGTCTACAGTAGTTCATATTAGCAAGGAGTTACTACAGTAAGTGGTAGACATAAGCAGAACGAATTGAGCTACAATAAACAGTACATTTTGTACAGTCTGACACGACACAAACCAAATATTGAGGTCAATGTCATCCAGAGTAGTTCTACATATGAGATCAGTTTCAACTTACATCAGCGGTGACCTCTGATGACTTCATTTGACCACTGACCTCCACCAGAAACAAGATGTGATCTTGGAACTCAATATGACTGATATGTATGCTAAATATGAGATTAGTCCAAGCATGTTTTATTGATGTATTATCTTCTAACAAGTTTTTTTTTTCACATTTTGATTACTGTGCCGGCCATGAGAGGTTCAACACACATTGGCGGCACCTGATTATTTTGTTATCGCTTTCACGCATTATGACCTCTGTTGAACTCACATGACCTTTGACCTCCACCCAAAGAATAGGCTATTTGAACGCATGGGGTTTCACCCAATTACCATAAATTTATTCTTCTTTTTACTCATTACAAACTGGCTGGCTACCTACCTACCTACATACATACACACACACATACATACATACACACACACATACATACACACACACACCCATACACACACCCACCCATACACACACACCCATACACACACACATACATACACACACACACACACACATACATACATACATACATACATACATACATACATACATACATACATACATACATACATACATACATACATACATACATACATACATACATACATACATACATACATACATACATACATACATACATACATACATACATACATACATACATACATACATACATACATACATACATACATACATACTGAGATCATCATGTCAGTGAACAATTCTTCAACTTTGAGGCACTTACTTTAATGATGTATGCAATATCGCTGTTCACTATCGTGTGCTGGAGGACAGACGGCATGATCTTACAGAGCGGTGAACCCCAACACTCCAGGAGAAACTTCTGCGTGTACTTGATTGGCTTTCCCGAATTCACTGAGGACGACGACAAAAGAAAAAAGAAAACAAAAACCTTCTGTCAAGTTATGACAATTGCTTTGACACCAACAGACTGACATCCGTCACAAAGCAGTTCCATTGTGAGCAACTTTCACACCATTGGATGATCTCAATGATGATAATGGAATCAGATACAATGACACCAGGGTGGAGACAAATACTCTTGGATACTTGCTCGAATGCAAGGGAGACAAAAAAAAAATCATTAATCGACAGATGACAATATACAACCAGCAAACAAGGAGAATGTGGTCGAAGGAGATGATCACCTGGACCTGCTTCAGTTTGAACAACACCCACACATGAGGTTTCCTTCATTTAATAATGTTAAAGCAACATGGCCAGACACAGACCTATCTCCTTGCCACATTAGTGGAATCACATTCGGGATCTTCAGATGGGGAAACTTTTGACATTTTCAAGTAATGATCCCAAACGAAGTTTGGCCTTCTGTCCACCACTACCCATACAGAGACAATCCTTGCAGACATTTCGAGAAATGGAGGGGTATGAGAGTTTTGATGTGTGACAGTTACTGACCCTGTATGACATTCCAACTCCATCAAAATGGAAAAGAGCCCTCTATAACTATCCCCAAGGACCCACTTATCACATTTAATATTTTAGCCTAACACTCATGGAATCAAACTATCTCCAGACAACAGATCCACCCATATAGGGGTGTGAACTGACCAACACATACAAAATATTCATTTATATGTAAAAAAAACCAACCCTGCAATAGCCTGTATTGTGCAGCAGACACTGATGACGAACTGCTTGTTGTTACAACACTGTCATCTGAACTGTCAGAATCAGCCCCATTGAATACATCCCCTGCACTGCTTTTCCTTGACAAGACAAGACTGCCATGACTGGGTGTCCTTTTTCGCAGACTGCCACCGCTGGGGTTCCTGCTCCGCAAACTGCCACCACTTGGGGTCCTACTCCGTTCACTGCCATCACGGGAAGTTCTTCTTTGAAGACTGCCACCACTGGGGGTCCTACTGCGCAGACTGCCATCACTGGGAGTGTTTCTTTCAAGACTGCCAGCACTGGGGGTCCTTGTCCGTGGACTTTCCGTGGGTGGAGATGTCTTGGACGGTAGAGAACCCATTCGAGGATGGACTGGGCGTCTCAGTTCGGGAGACAGGTCACGTGGAGTTGTACCTTTGCATTGAAGAAGTCAGTTTTTACTACGTTGGCAAACGCAATCACCGACACTGGATTATAATGAATATGAACTGAACATTTTGTTGATAGTAACCAAGCATTAATTCCAGCTACTTTATTGACTGTGAAGACTACTGAAAGTCATGTGCCCCGAGTCATTGTTTAAATTGATGGAGTAGTGATGGCTCATTTTTCCTAAAATACTTACCTTTACTTGAAAAGAACGATTCACCAATCATCTCACTACTTGTTCCCCCCCATGTCCCCTTGCTGCTGTGTCTCCATACCTCCCCTCAGGAATCACTAAGCAAAAAGCAGAAACAGATGGGACTGTTTGTTTCTTATGAATGTTAACAACAAATTTAAAAATCTTACCTTCTGTATGATAGCCTGGTAAATTGTTGTTGCTGAAGGCTGCATGTGGTGAGATTGGCAACTGAAGAGAAAAAAAAAATTGCATTGAGCACAAAAAAAATGCATTTTAATAGAGACATTACTGCACAGCCTAAAAATACCAGAATGCACAAGTGCATTGTTGTTCCAGTGATGTACAGCATATCACCGACTGAGATGTGAACAACCACTTTATATTCAGATTCTCCAGATGTGATGACTATTCCATGAAAATCAATATTGACCATTAACCACCGATATTGACCAATCAATATTGACCATAGTGACCATAGTTGCATCAGCTCACCGAGGAATGCTATATCACATACAAAGTCTGATGCTCACCAGACTCACCAGGTTTCAAGCTTACAAGGTTTTCCCAATTTTGTTCTTAAAGGGAAATAGGGTGTTTATAATACATCAACAAGACATACAAAAGAACCTAGCGGTAATCATTGTTAAACCGTTCAATCTCATCAATAAACATCTACCAAAGCTTCATTTCCTCAAAACATTATGCATGTGATGAGTAACGAAAGATGCATCACTTGAATTTTGAAAAGTTTGGATGAACAAATTAGTGTTGAGCAACAAACAACTGAATTTCTATCTGTGAGGAGCTTATTTCTGGAAGAGGAGGCCACTGTCCTTGCATTATTTTGAATGATCTACCATTCTGCATCCACAAACAATGGTTTTAAAAAATATGGATGTTTCCTCTAAAACAAATGCCCTATTTCCCTTTAAGTTGTCCTAATATGATCTATCATGGAAAATGATAGAGATGATATATTCCAAAATGAACCTGATTCAAATTCAACCGACTTGATATTTCTGGACAGGTTTCTGTCTTCGATAGTAACCTTTTACGAGGAAGCACACACTTAATGCAACATTTTAATGCAAACACGATCCAATACACCCTCACTTTTAACAGATGCCCTGGTTACAGCCTGTGCAATTTCAGCTCCAATCCTGCAATGCCATAAAGTAATTCTGTAAAACTTTAACTTGATTCATCACTTTCCTTGCCCGGTGTAAGTGACATAATTTCACTTAAAATTGATGTACAATGCAATACGAGATGCGAGCAATTGATAATATCAACCAGACTTTCATCTCACCATGAAGTTTGCAGGATCTTCGTAGTAGCTGGTAATGGTGTCCCCGTCTTCCCATTCGCTCGCTCGCAATTCTATCAGTTCCATGATCTTCCAGCGAGAAGACTGACTGTGATTTTTATTCAACACCATGTCCCTCAAGGTATCAAAGGCCTCATCCAGGGAACCTGAAGTAGGTCAATTAACATCTGAACGTTTATGTCATCTTAACCATATCCTTCACACGGATAAGTATCAAAGTTAAAGTGACGAAGCGACCAGCTTGGCATTGCAATTTGCGACTCATGAAAGTCCAGTTGGTATTTCATTTCATGTAAGCTTCGCAATAGGGTGGTTTTCTTTGAAACTATGTGAAATGTCTTGAAAGAAACATTGTTTAAGCTGCGTATGGCGTATATATATGGGTGAGTTACGTTTTCAACTTACAAGGCAATGTTTAACATATGTGCCATTTCACGTCACTTAAGTTACAATTTATACAAACATTTCTGCTATTTAACTAGTCTTACTCTGTCCAAAACCATGTAAGGTAGTTTTAAACTAGTTTAGAATACCCTTAAACTTTTTAACTTCCATTTCAAAGAAAAAACAACATTAAGTAATTTGCTTGTTAGCTATGAGAGCACCCTCAAAATGTGTCACCTAAGTTACACAGAAAAGTTATCATTTCAATCTTTTTTTACGAAACTCAAAAATCCTGTGAAGTGCTGAGACAAAGTGATTTTTTTTTGGTTAAATGGTCAATACCAAAAACATAAAAGTACACTATGGTAATACAACAGCAAAATAGATATCAGCTACTACTTACTGTCACGTAAGTTACAGAAAATTGTCACGTTAAGTTACTTGAATGAAATATACAATCATCTGGAGGCATAGTGAAATAGTAATGTAGAAATGTAATGTACTCAGCACTAAAAATAAAGTGCTCAACAACATTTAATGCACAGACAGAAGAATGCTACAGCAGGGAAGAAAAAGCAGTATGGGGGGAGGACACATATCCATGTTCCAGAACTGGACAAAGACCTTTTGCATAGCACAGAACTCTGACTCAAGTTGTTGCAATTGAACCTGTTCAGACTACCAAAATATCAAAAACAAGAATATGTCTGCACAATAAGATGTTGATGAGATGTATTGAAAGGAATGGACAAAGAACCCAATGAAGGATCAGTTCAGCTGCAAGAACATAGACGGGCCAGAGAACTGAAGGACATTATTATGGAAAGTTATGGATAACATCAAGAAAATGTGCCACTTCAGAGCTTGGTATCCACAGTCGGTGGCTGGTCAAGTACCGGGTACCAGAAAATATACCTCCATCAGGCTATGAGGTCGTGAACTCATTTTGCTTTGCACAGACTATAGCACCATGTACCTTGGATGCAGGCATGCAAATGAAGTGTTTTGGGTAGCATACATGCTGAATTTTGTGACAAGTTTGATACTGTATCTGTCAGTGAAACTTTGGATCCAGGTAGAAAATTTCAAAACTGAATCCTGACATCGCCAGGTGGGTATTCATGTACACATGTGCAAACAGTTGTGCACCAAACTGAAATACAGTCTGCACTATGGGTCATGACAAAGGGTGATAGACTCTTCACAGGTGCCATGATCCTCATAGTTTATTACATCTCTGTCATTTAGTTGTTTCTGACAGTGCAGACAATGGCAATGATAGTGTTTTTGTCACAAGTTTAGCTCTAAGAAATATTATCTTCTCTGACTGGGGGAATAAATTGTAGTATAATCTAATGTCCCTGCAACTGAGACAAAAAAAACATATTCGTGGCTGAATACTAGCTTTCATCGGTGCAACTTTGAGTAACAACTTGGACGTACTGGTCACCTGAAAATAGAAAATGTAGTACTTCTCAAATTCATATCGAATGGTTTCGGAATGCCACTGAAGTAAGAGAAAAACCTGAAACTGGAAAAAACATTTTATCAACCAAAGAACATTGTAAAGAATGTTCTCTTTTTCATAACAATCCTCAATCTAGTGCAAATTTGAATCTAGAGAGAATCATCTAGAACTTTCTTTTGGTCATTATGCTAGATTTCTTTTTATATTGTTATACCTGATGTGATTCTTTCATCACTTCTGGTGGAATTGTAAAGTTGGTGGGACATCGTTTCAGTGGTGATATAGAGGAATTATCAGCTAGTGAGGTCCATGGGTCCGAGAAAGAAAGTTATACACCAGACATAGAATGAGATATCATAACTGAGGTTTGCAGTGCAAATTACTTATACTGCGGTGAGGTTGACAAAGGGAATGCTACCACTCGAATGAATTTTATCTCACATTAATCTGAAACCTAAAACCTATGGAACACCTGTTAATAATTTACAAATTTACATAAGAAACATTTATACCACAGGACAGGTAAAACACGTATACTTCAAATAACTTATACAGTCTGACCAGTACAGTCGTTCTTCCAGAATCATGGGGGAAAGAGTATATTCCTCAGAGGAGAGAGTTTATACCTCAGAGGTGGATGTTTTGACCAATAAAATTTATGGACCTCTGATGTGTTTGTTTTCGGTGTGCGGCAAGTCCAAAAATGATTAACATACTTTGAAAAACAAAAAATGTTGAAAACCTCTCTCAATTTTATTATGTTTAGGTTTGCAGCCAGCACAGATAATTAAAAATAATTGCATTTTGACACATGTGGCATTTTTGAAAACACAGCAGTGGACACACAGAACCATGTTGATGCTGAATACTTCTTTTGTTTCCTTTCAAGTTTTTGAAATTTTATTCAGTTATCAGTTTGATGAGACAAAAGACATTTTACAATTGTAACAATCAAAACGAAAATACTGACCGCTGTCTTCTTGTTCCAGCACTGAGCCAGACGTTTTCAGTATCCAGTGAAGACGTCCTAAGATATTATCAAACTGCCTACGTCGATACAAAAATGGGGAAAAGAGAGTGCAGTGAGAAGAGGACACTAACAGCTACTGTACAGCTGAGGGGAAGTAAGAATGAGCGAGTGAACGTTAAAAAGGATTAAGAGAGCATGTACACACAATGGGATAAAAACAAGGAAGGTAAAACAAAAAAAAAACAAAAAAAAATGGGCAAAGAAGAATCAAATGAACTGACATAACTTTTTCACACATGAAATAAAAGTTATAGGACAAAGCTGCTCAAACCCATTCAAATCATCCTACATATGTATGCAATAGACGTTTATACACTTTGTTTACAACCAGAAAGCCAAAAGGTTTTGTGATTCCTTGCTACAGGGTTATATTATAACAAACATGAATTATCCACATGACAAGTATAAGATCAACTGCAGTTATTGTTCTTCACGCACCAAAAGCCTCTAACCAAAAATGACCTTTATTTTGGTGACCTGAAATGACAGTGACATTTGACGACCACCAAAAGCAATAGTGATCACCTACCCAGTATGGCCAACCCACACATCAAGTATGACATCAGTCAACATTACCCTTCTGAGTTAATGTGTTAGCAAGGTTTGACCTCGGGTGACCTCAAACAACCTTTGACCTCCACCACAAACAAAAGGAGTCTTCTACTTTGTATATACAATCTACACATCAAGTAAGACATCAGTCAAGGTTAGACTCCTGGAGATATTGTTTTTACACATTTTTACAGTTAGACCTCTGGTGACCTCAAATGACCCTTGACCTTGACCAAAACAATAGAGATCTCATTATTACCAACCCACAGATCAAGTATTACCTCGGTCATGGTTACTCTTCTGGAGATATTGTGTTTTCAAGGTTTTTACAGTTTGACCTCTGGTGACCTCAAATGACCTTTGCCCCTCACCAAAGATGATAGGGATCATCTAATCAGTATGACCAAGCAACACACTAAGTATGACACCAGTCACTGTTACCCTATTGGAGATATTGTGTTTACAAGGTTTTCACAATTTGACCTTTGGTAGCCTCAAATGACCTTTGACTTCCACTAAAATCAAAGGGAGTATTATACTGACTATATACAATCCACACAACAAGTATGACATCAGTCACAGTAACCCTTCTGGAGATACTGTGTTTAAAAGGTTTTCATGACTTGACCTCTGATGACCTCAAATGACCTTTGACTGGACCAAAAACAGAAGGTGTCATCTATGCAATATAAACAACCCACACACTAAGTATGACATCAGTCCTAGTTACTCTTCTGGAGATATTGTGTTAACAAGGTTTTTACAGTTTGACCTCTGGTGACCTCAAATGACCTTTGATCTCCACAAAAAAATAATATGGATCATCTCTGCAATATGACCAACCCACACACCCAAATATGATGTCAGTCACAGTTACTGTTCTGGAGACACTGTGTTTAAAAGGTTTTTACAGTTTGACCTCTGGTGACTTCAAATGACATTTGACCTCGACCCAAAAATGATAGTTATCATCTGCTTAATATGAACAACCTACACACTAAGTTTGACATCAGTCACAGTTACCCTTCTGGAGATAGTGTTTACAAAGTTTTTTCAGTTTGACCTCTGGTGACCTCAAATGACCTTTGACCTCGACCAAAAAGAAAAAGAAATCATCTATTTACTATGACTAACACACACACACCAAGTATGACATCAGTCAGAGTTACCGTTCTTGAGATATCATGTTTAGAAGGTGTTCACATTTTGCCATCTGGTGACCTCAAATGACCTTTGACCTCCACCAAAAACAATAGGGATCATCTACTTACTATGAACAAGCCACAAATCATGTATGAGATCAGTAATGGTTACACTCCTTGAGATATCGTGTTTACAGCAAGCGTCACACACACACGACATCAGGACTGCATAGATTCCTTTTGTCTGTGGCAAGGAATCAATAAAATACAAACTGTATAAAATAGGAAGGTTTAGTAACTGCTGGCCCTACATGCACTTTCATCCCAGAGAGCTTTAACAAGCAGTAGACAGATGTGTCAGGTCCATTTGTAAGGTCTGCTATAGCATGGCAGGGCTGAAATTAAAAGGCTACCACATCCTCTGAGACAAGTAAAAAATCACGTAGGACGACAAATCCCACTCTTTCTGGTATGAATGGACAAGCAACTTTCTGAAGTAAAGTTCCACCCTTTAAAAAGTGGTAATAATCTGTGGGCATCTTCCTTAAATTACACTAACAATTGCCCATTTGGTATGCTTCGTACCATCTCTGTGTGATCTGACGAGCCAATTAGTTAACAACTGACAGGCATCCTGATAGTGGCCGACTTACTTTCCACTTGCTTCATGTAAGATGCAAATGTACCGCAGGACCTTCTTTATTCCGTCTGAGAGTTCCGCCTCATTTCTCTTTGGTTCCTGAAAGTCCTCATCATCATCAAGAATGGTCCTGTCAGACCTTATGTGGTCCTTGCCAAACAATGCCCTTGCAGAATACCCAAATGCTCTCTTAGGCATCACTTGAGACATTGCTTCTACAACTGGTTTCTATTCGACGACTGATATCCTTCGCACTGTATCTGAAAGAAACAAGCAAGAAAAAAAATATGTCACATGATTTTGTCACATGCAGGTGGAACAAGAGCACCAATGCTGCTGTAGCTCACACAGGTCAGTAGCAAGATCACTATCCAAGTACCATTCTGACTTTTTTTTTTCAACTGGCACATCCTCCACATCCCAGTCTACACCCCTGCCCAGGTCATAGTGATTTGAATGAAAGACTATCTTGGTGGATTTTTATAAGCTGAAGGGTTTCCCTTCTCCCTTAAGAACTTTTAACAAAGAGGTCTCACTTCATACACCAGAAAGTCAAAGGAATTTATGATTCCTTGCCAAGATTTACAAAAAACAAAGGACAACCAACATACCAATTTTCGAGTTCAATCACTTTACCCTTCTTGAGATACCACGTCTACCATGGTTTCAAATTGTGACTTTTGCTGCTCTCGTATGACCTTTAACTATGATATAAAAGCTCATCCACTGATCAAGAGCTGCCAATGTTAACAGTTTGCAGTTCTAGCAACATTCAGTTGCTGAAATTTCTTCCTTAAAATGTTTTTAACCTTTTACCTCTGGTGACTTCTCATGAGCTAGCTCTGAGTAGGGATTATCTACACACAATGGAAAACCTCTACACTAAGTCTGCAGTTCTGTTCACTTTTCTGCGATATAATGTGTTTACAAGGTTTTCAAACTATGACCTATTGACCTCATGTGACCTATAACATCCCCAAAATTGGACAGACACTACTCATTAAGAGCAGAGCAACCAATGCTTACAGTTTGAAGTTCTAGCAATCTTTAGCTGCTGAAATACCTTCCTTTACAGGTTTACAGACTTTAACTTCTGATGACTTCAAATGACCTTTGACTCCATGGAAATCACTATTTATCATGTACTCACAATGGACTTTTACATAATGTTTTAAGTTCCAGCAACTTTCCCTTATTGAGATACTCTTTCTACTTGTTTTAAATTACTAACATCTACTAACCTCATATGATCTTAGACCCCCAGTAAACTTGACAGAGGTCATTATAACCTTTTTCAGCACCTCTCTGTGTTAAGAATACACTGACATGATAAACACAGAAGATATCTTTAAGGTAACTATTGCTAAACCATTCAGTCTCACCAACAAAACATCTGCAAAGCTTCAGTATGTTCCTTTAAGATATCTTCCTTTAAAGTAAGTTTTCAGACTTTCCCCTTTGATGACTTGAAATGGCCTTTGATTTATCTGAAAAAGAACTGGGATCACCTACTCACAATGGACTACCTACACACCAACTTTGAGGCTCAAACAACTTTTCCTTCTTGAGATATTATGTGTCAATTAAGTCACTGCATCACACACACATGTATGCACATGCAATTAAAAGTGTGGCAACTATTTGTGCTGGTCAATGGGACTGATTAAAACTGACTGATTAAAAATTTAAATTGTCTGACTTTTTGGATACATTTATTTCTGGGTATGTTGCAATCAGAAGACATAGAAAGGTTGATAATGCGTGCCATGAGTGAATTATTTAATCAATAGTACATGAAAACAGTGAAACTGATAGTGTTGTAGTATGGCCTATTCAGTTTTCAAACTTATGACCTGTCACAATTAAGGCAATCTTAACTCAGGGTAAAATCTGTAACAGTTCATGAATAACAAAGGTACTGTATGATATATCGTTTTCTCTCACTCCATGTGTGCTGACTGCAGTCACACCTTGAAGTTCTACTGTACATGCAATAGTTTAAAACTGATAGATCCACACAGGAGGATGACACTTTCTTGTATGGGTCACTTATCTCTTCAGATTACCCAGAATTTGCAGTTCATTCCATCCAAATCATTTGCATGACCTTAAGTAAGAGTTTACTTGGCAGAGAAGCAGGGCACATAAGTCTGAGACTGTGGAAAATTCTAGTTGAAGTCCCTCGAAAGTGTATAGCAGTTTTCTGTGGGCCTGGTTACCCGAGTAATAGACAATCCAATTCAAAGAGTGACCTCAGAACATACAATATTCCTGGGAGCCCTGGTAATGTCCAGAGTTGACCTAAGTTTAACTGAGGTTCATATGAGCTATAATATTATCAGGGTGTCAAAATTCTGAGTAACGGAATTATCTTAACTCAAGTAAGTGCTAGTGTTTTGAGGCAAAAAAAAAATTAGGTTTCACTAACACATCACACCATTTTAGCTTATTATCTCATCACCCCCACACAGTGTATGCATGTAGTGATGAGATATTGTGGACAGCTTGGGCCTGTATACATTTTATGACATAAGTGGAAAGGTTTTATCTTCCTGCTAAAAGTCAACGGAAATTCGGCCTCAATATGTCAAGATAAAAAACATTTCATAGCTGACCCTTCAAACACAGGGCTGGAAAAATGGAGCTCTGACCCCCCCCCCCCCCTTGCTACAGGCCTGACCTGGGTGTAGGTCCAAAGGGAAAAGCCCTCAGTTCTTATGTTTTAGCTATCTCTGGGTGAAAAATTAAGTCTCAGGTTTTCAAAAAACAGATAGCTGAATGCAAGATGCATATAAGAATCTAGCTATGATATATTCCTCAGCTGAGTGGGGACGGGGTGGGCAACTGGGCTGCAAAGGTCCTGATTGGGGAGAATTCTCCCCCCCCCCAAAAAAAAAAAAACTGTTCCAACACTGCAAAAGACTAGCAATGACCACCTTTTAGAATCAAAATTAAAACCAAGTAAAACAATCACTAGAATGCATGACTGACCAGCGAGACCAAGTGAGACTATTTAAGATCGGCATACTGAAGTCACATTCTCTGTACTGTTCGTGTTTCTGGTGGGCAATATCTCCTAGTTAGATATATTACCCAAAGTTTCTGTGATACATGGCTAGAGTTTTGCTGGAGGAAAAATCAATGCTGGATGGAGGTAACCAAAATCTCTTCTGACTTCAACCACTATAATAAACAGTGAAACTCATTTTTCTTTTCTTGTCTGCTTGTGTGAGGGAAAAAAAAAAAATTTTAAAAAGGCAAATTAAAAATTTGTGGTGCATCTGGACATCAATGATCCCCCTGCATCTGCCACACACACAAAAACAATTTAGGAATTGTCATGATTGTTAAAACTAAAAAAAAAAAGCATTGTTTAAAACATCTTCGTGTGGGCAACAATACGATTTGGGCATCAATTTTAAACTTGAGGGTGGATGCTTCCCTCAGGGGTTCATGCTCCTGCTCAACTTCTTGGATAGGCCCAGAAGGTTAAGGCTTTTATCATTCGTGCTTAAAACTGCCGTGTATACAGTACGCTGTAAGATTGTAGCAACTTGTACACTTAAGGGATTTGCCAATACTTCAAATGTCCCATAATTTAATTGATGTACCTGATATGTGTTACAATCATGAAATCTGTTAAGCTCAAACTGTTAAGGCTCAAGATTTGGTTCGCTTTAGTAATGTTGCCACAGTGATAGCATGTATTTTTTTTTTAAGGAAATGCCAATCTCTGAGGTGACAATTATGGGATGTTGTACTGTATATGATACCAGTGTGGGCTGTTTGCCTGTTTTGATTACAATTACACAAATTCACTGACAGTGTCCTTCACTGCTTCAGTGGGCTACATCAGTTTCTCAGCAGGATTAAATAGGGCCTAACACATTAGGCTAGGCCATACACTGTCAAAATAACATCAGCAATGGTATGTAAAGCGGATTGTGTAGGCTCCTTATCTGTGACAATTCTTGTAGCATTTGAATGTACAAGTCAACACATAGGCTAGGTCTGTAGAGTGTTACCACTGGGTTGCGCAAATTACAAAAGGTCTGTGACATAGGAAACTCAAAGACTTACAAACATGATGATTGCCTGTGCCACCAAAGAAGATACCACAGGGAAACATTTGCATATAAATAAAAAAGAACTGTGAACAGATGGTAAAGCATGTAGATATATACTACATACACCAAACTTCCCGCACCCCTCAAAAATAAGCCCAAGAACACAATAGTGTAAGCAGCTTGACAAAGTTTTGACTACCATATACCTTGACATGACTTTAAAGAAAGTTAAGACACTGTTCATTGAATCCCCCTTGTCTGATTCTAAGTCAACTTTACAGTGCTGAATTTGCAAAGGAGAGGTAGGCTAAGCCTAAATTAAAGCATCCTCTTCTCAGTTGCTGCCTAATGTTACAAACTTCCAAACCATCATTTAGACCACTCAAATGGAACTGTTCATAACCGTTTCTGTTGCTAGTTTGTCCCCAGGTTATTGCTGTAGGTTTAAGCTCAGGATTTGTTTAAAAGGATACTCTTCATGCAATGATTGTTATGCAAACTTTAGTAAGGTGCGCAAAGTTTGGCAGGTTTACATTGTATTGTTGACTCAAGCAAATGTTAGTTAAAATAACAGATTTCAAGGTACAATTCCTACCAGATTGGATCAAATTATTCCAAAATGAAACTTAAAAAACTAGCTTAAACAAGATTATTGGATTCATAGGGATTTAGAATTTCCAAAAGCTAGAAATCACATGGCTTTTACGTTAAATGCGCGAAATTTCACACATCCATGCTACAGAACAGATACATGGAACACAACAAAGAATTAAAGACCCTGCATAATAGAAGAGAGATAACACAACAGAAAGATTCTCTAGGCTGCACTGTGCAGATACAGTATCCCTGCAGGTCTATGTGTATTCCTACTTCCCTAGGCCTAGCCCACTTGGTTAACAATCACACTTACACAGTGATCCACTGACAGTAACACTTTGTAACACTAACAGTAACAGACCCCAGGAGTTTAATATTGTTAAACGGCACTGTACTGACACAAACTACCAGCACACTTACAAATTACAACTGCCTAGACGATGTGGCTACACTAGAGTAACTGCAAGCACACTCTGTTTTCGTGGTTAGGTAAAGCTACTTGTTCTAGCTTCTTCCCCTTAAATCTGAATAGGTCATGACTGCAGTGCTAGTGAGCTGCATAGGGCCTACGTTGAATGAATCGAATCAGGGCTCATCCCAGGATTCCATGCTGGCGTGCGAGCTGTGCATAGTGATTTATTTCCCGCGTTGCGCATGCAGACTACGAACGCACGGTAAATTAAATGGAGTTTTGCATAACACCCATTACAACATCGACCAGTCCAGAAGAGAAAGATAAACTTCATTTTCGATGTTGTGAGAAATCCATTGTTAGCTGCGATCATAAGTTTGAACAGCATATCCCCGTTAAAGTATTTGGAGGTAACTGTTAAAGAGCGATACTGCGATCCCCATTCTGTTTACACCCTACGTTGGTGGTACCACTTTCATACTGAGGTTGAAATATGCTTGACCTAGACGAGCAGTTAAACACGTTGCCTCTATTACCCATGTGCTTCCCCTAGGCCTCGTGGGCATCGCTGCCATGCTACGGCTGTACGGTGGATCTCGGGCTAATCACTCACAGATCTGCGCTAAAACCGAGTACACCTTCACTTCAATTATGAATAGAAACAGACTTTCTGGCCAAATTTCCCACTTACAGAAATAATCTCACCTAGTCTTTCACACTAACCGTAAGAAAACTCACCTCTCCTGAAAAGCAGTCTATGCTCATGGGATGTTGTTCTACGCCCTTTTGGGTAAGCCTCTGTAAGTGTACGCCCCTGTTAAAAGGATGATTTTGTAGCTTTTCGAACTTGGTCACAGTATGCAAAGTACAATACTAGCATATGAGCCATATATTACACTGCTGATTACGTAATCAATAAACTATGATGGTTCAGCAAACAATGCCTTATTTCGAAGTATCCGGAACCACAGCTGAACCACACAAACAAGAACGGCTTTGTGGATCCAGAGAGGTGTGATTTAGGAGATACATCTAATTCCTTCCTTTGAACCTACCTAGTTGCCGCCAAAGACATCTGCTTTGTTCATCACTTACAGATTCAATGGGCTTAAAACGTATTAAGATCTTGAAAGGATGGTCTAGCCACAGATATAGTCTTTATATGTTGAAGTGTAAGTGAATGTAGCCATTATAGTGAAACTTGCATTCAATTCCCATGTGTGGTTCCCGACATATGAGCAGCTGAAGTTTCCACATTTGCTACCGAAGGTTAACTTGAAGCGGCAAGCAGGAGTGATGTTATCTCCCTACATTAATAAAGCATTTTACGTTTTTCTTTAAATTTTGCACAAACTTTAATACTTCAATACCTAGGAATATAAAAATGTGAATGTATAAGGGGCATGAGAATTTTGTAACCTTCATACAACCAGTACTTACAAGATGACAACCTATTGATTTTAAGGTTAAAATAATAATTTCAATAATGAAAATAACAAAAAAGAAAAACAGATTCTTCACAATGTGAGGAGATGATGTCACTCCTGCTCGCTTCAAGTTCACAGTTGGTAGCATAGAGGGAACTTCAACTGATAATAATTCGAAAACCACGCATAGAAACTAGTGGAAGTTTTACGACAATGTTTCGATTAAGTTACTCTTAATTGTATCAAAGCTAAATTTGTGGTTGGACCATCCTTTCAACGTTAAATGGTTCATGTCGTCTGATACGTCGTCAGTTACATGGGAAACTTTTGTCCATAGTTATAACATTGCTAGTGGCTATTCTTGAAAATTTCGCCTTTTTGACCCCTTCTGACGTTTATCACAGTAGACCAGTTTCAGGATGTGTAATTTGCTGAACATGGGTACACCTACTGCAAATTGCGAAAGTTTGCGGAAATTGATAGAAATTCAATAGTAAATCATAGTCTTATGCCCATTTTAATCATTTGCATGTTGCAAAAGCCCTACACCTTATTCTTATATGCCAATCCATCCTGATTCGGAAGAGATAACCAATCGCTTTGATTGGTGAGCTTTAAGTCCTGTCTTGACTGTCGGCAACAACCTTGGCATCAAAGCATTGTTCTAAGTAATCACTTTAGGATATGAGCGGGTGTGAATAAACTTACTTGGATACCGTCTAGAAATTGGATATATCACGCAAATTAAGAGGGCGCTTCAAGCCGTACTCATCTAGAGTACCTACTCTATGCTCATCCAGAGCCGTATATGGCTCTGTACTCATCCCTTATGAATTGGGATTCTTATCACACCGGAGAAAATCGAACAGGATTAGCATATGTTTAATTTTCAGTTGTAACTCCTTCTAAATCACACCTCTCTGGTGGATCTATCTGGTGATCATCCCTAATTTGATGACTACATGAGAGAACACAAACATAACAAGAGGAAACTTTATTCCGACATAAACTAAATTGAATCTACAAATAGAGGACAGAAATTTACCAAGAAACTGATAATCCGACCAAAGTAAAAGAATAAAAAGAAATGCGGTGTACAACAAACGGTTACTAGACCTATGCCGAAAATGAGGTGGAAGTATAATTCACCATGCGTGGACACTGTAGTAATTAGACAAACTTACCTCAGGGAGCAAACATTAGCCTAAAGTTAACGTTGGAGAAGAATTGAATGGCACCTAGTACTTCACCGAAGTATCAGTTTTTATTCAATGTTTGGTGATGTAATTGATTACATTTGACGATATCACCGATTATTTCATGATATCTCTAATTCATTTAATGATAGGCTTAGTGTTAGCATTACATAATTGGTGACATAAAAATTATGTGACGATATCCACTTATATTGCATGATCTCGTCAAATGATTGCTGTCATCAATAATGAGTTCAACTAGGCCAAGTGAAAGAGAAACTTGTTTCTCGTGCGAACTTTCAAGAAAAAGAAATGGGTGTGCCGGCCTTTCAGTTTACGAACCCGAACGGCCTACATGTTGGGGGAGAACCGCAAACTTTTTTTTTTTTTTCATACCTCGTCACTGTAGCCTATCAATAAGCGATATGTTGCAAAGACATATTGCAAAAGACTTGGAGGAATGGTTGGGACATGACACTTTCGGTTAAAAATCCTACCGTTTGATAGTAAAAAGAAAATCGTGTGGGAGGAAAAGTTCGAAATTCGTGCAGGCGGGGACCAGAAACTAAGTTCTTTTTTACTTGGCCGCCAATATATTTGTATCATCAAATGACGGCCAACAATTGTTGACGTTACCACCGTTTTTGTTAACCCTTTTTTTTTCTTTTTTGCTTATATCAACAAAGAGAACAGACTTTGTCCAACATAAAAATCTGTGTTCTGTGGCATTGCAAAAAATAGGCCCAACTAAGTTGAAAACTATTGACAATGAATGGCATGAGATCCCGCAACACGGGGTTTCAGAAAACGCACTAAAGATTCCAGGATACTGTTTCTTACAGACAGGTAGTTCCCTGCAAATGGAGAAGGTCTTTTAAAACTAAATATGTTGCCAAAGATTGGGCAGTTTCGCAGAAAAAGATATGTCCCACTTAATTGACCTCGACTGTATAGAAATCCTTGCTGTAAGGGCGCTCCCACGTTTTCTCCCTAGTGAGGTATCTCGATGTATCTCTCTTCATAGGTCCATCATCGAATTTTGCAGTTGCAGAGAGCGCAATAAAATCCTCCATGACGAGGCTCACAAAGGAAAAACCTAAATCGTAACAGTACCACACAGTTGTTGATGTAAATAGAGATGGCGTCGGCCTACCTGAAACGATGGGTACAGAAATTTGGTTTGTTATAACACCTACCAGAGATCAAATTCCATCTTAGATGCAATATATGTCAGAGGGGATTAGTATATTCTACAGAGAAATAAAACCGGATATCAACATCGGGTCACCACAGTATACTGATTTGTTTCACTCGAGGAGGTTCCCTGTTTCACAAAATGGAACAGAGAAACAGCAACGCCATTTTATGAAGAAAACAAAAGCTGGAAGAAATAAATCAAATGAAAATGTTGAAAAGATGAAGGAAATCAGGTGGAAACCACTGATTCGTAGGTTTTCATGGACGTTGTCAATCCTTATAAGTGACCTCACTGATGCAGTATATCAAGCTATATTTGCTTCGATGTATGTGTACCCAAAAAGTGGAAAAACCATTAAGACAATGATGAAGGGAGTATACCTGCGGATAAGAGAATCATACGGTTAGAGAGAGAAAAACAGTATAAGCGATCGAAGATGGTGACAGAAACACCATCCAGGGGAAAATAAATATGTCCAGGATGTACGAAGTGAAGTCTTCGGTGGACTGACTAAAAACTATCCTGCCTTCTGGGATGTTATCACATCAATTAAAGAGCCAATGGATGATTGTAGCATAGTCATAGACTCAAGATTTGGAAAGAAAGTAAATGAACATTTTGGACAATTCAAGTGATAATGACATTTCCTTCTGCTTACCTCCTCGTGCAGTTGCTTCCCTGTGTTTTCCCTGTGTTTCGTGTGGTTCTGATGGCATTCCATGGTGGATTTTTGTCAAAGTATTTCCCTAAAGAATTAGCATGCACCTGTTTATACATACACTGTATTTTTTCAGCAAAGTATTTTAGAAAATGAAGTTCAAAGTCTATGGAAATCTACCTCATAACATCAGCTGTGCCAAAAGAAAACCGTCCTAAAAGTGCCAATGATTTCAGACCAATCGATCCTCCCAGTATAGCTCTTTTAAGCGATATATAATGCTCCCTCTCTTAATGTATTATCTCTCTTAATGTATTATGTAGATCAATTTAGTGATAAAATGCAATTTGCCAACAGAAAAAGAGTGTCCTGTGATTATCTTAGTTCATGATGTTGTCTCCCATTTGAATAGTAATGAAACAACAACATCACAAGTACTTTTCCTCGACTTTTCTAGCGCTATTAATAGTTTTACCAAATCGGTTATTGAAAAATTTATAATATTTATTGAAGACACCATGGCTTGTTGGCTTGATACTTTTGTACATGAGTGGACAAGGCAGAAAAAGCTTAAAAAGGCCCTTCAGAAACCTCCGATATAAAAGTTGGTGTGCTTCTACAGGGAGGACCTTTATCTGCAATCCTTTTTACTTTCTATACAGATGAAATAAAGTCCAATGAATTTATCTCAGTTGTAAAGTATGTTGATGATACTGCGTTGTGAAGCAAAATGTCAATACGTTCGCCATAGACCAAGCAAACTATCGAAGGGCTGTAGATGATGTTGTTTCTATATACAAAGAATTTACTATTTAATTAGAAGAAATCGAAAAAAAATGTGCTTTTCAAATACAAACATTAAACACGAAGGGTTGTTCTTAAAATCTGCTAATGTGAAAGTACAGGTGTCTGATGCTGAACGTACTTTTAAAATCAAATAGGGGTTATTCATTAATGGTAAAATTACTTTTTCTGAACATAAGCAAAGTGTATCATATTGTCTCTAGTCTTGCATATGCTTTTTTCTTTTTAAATAGAAATTCCAAGGAAAGTGTTTTTAGGTCCGTAATTCTCCCCCATTTTATTTATGCTGTGCCAGTTTGGTACCATTTCACTTTGCAAAACGACAAATAAGATGAAATTTCCAAGTTTTTAAAAACTTTCGAAAATAGTACAATTAAACTATATGAGTATCTCAAAGAAGCTTAGCACACATCTACTATAGGGCTAAGTTTGTAAGAATGGCTAGAAAAATTTATGATCCGCAACACCCCTTGTAAGTCTAAATATGCAATCAGGCAGAAAGCTTAGAAACCCCAAACATCTTGCCAAAGTGCAGAATACAGTTGTTTAAGAATTCGTTTGTACATAAGGCTGCAAGTTTAACTCAATCAGAAATTTTAAATGACTTACTATAGGTTTTTCTTTTCTTTTATCAATTTATGGTTTTCTAAACATTCTGCTGCTATTTTTTTTTGTCTTAATATTTTTGTAATGTTTTTATTGTATTTCGTTTGTTTTACTACTCTTTATAAAAATTGTAATATTTATACTGGATTTGAATGAATGAAATAAACGCAACGGATTTGAAGATATAAAGATTTAACGATCATTTCATTCCATTAATTTATAATTTCATCAAAAGAATTGACGATATGCTCTATTTGTTGCTGTCACTAATTCTATTGAAGACATATCTGCAATTGGATACATATCAACAAAATCAACCGTATAGTAGCCTCTACAAACGAACAATTCATGGATAGACAGAGTACCGTCTGTTAGCAACCAAACGCACAACTTCGCGCATGTTATTCTTTGATGATTGGCACTTCAAACAGTTGGAAGAGATCCTCCCCAAACAGCCTCCCCCTGCCCCCTGCCCCCAACCAAGTCGCCATTGATGACAACTTGAAACGCAAACACAAATGTACAGCTCAGAGTATATGAACAAAACATCAATAACACTGGGGCGTAGAAGATGTGATTATTAAAATGGAATATCAATCAATTGTGACATGGGGGTAATTAAAAGGATTGGCTGACATTTTCTCTTCTCGAACGCACATATCGCACAAGGAATAAAGTTTAACAGTGGTGTATCCAAGATTTTGCGATAGAGTTGGGGCAGATGGACGCCGTCCAGGGAAAGGTTTAAGAGGAGGTATTCGAGGGTTCCCCTTCTCTTTGAGAAAGGTTTGATCTCACAAGAGGGTCAGATGCAAACTTTTCATCTGGACTTCTTCGTACTTGTCTTTCTTCCGTCGTTTCCCTTTTTTTCTCCTCGATTTTGCTCATCTTATAATTTTTTCTTAGGTTCCAATAGGAAGGCTCAAACTCCTTGTCCCCCGCCCCCTCTAAATGCGCCACTGTTCATTGCGTTTGCATATGCGTGAAGTTGTTTGTATTTGTATCTTATCATTTAAATTGTTTATTTTGTTTTCAGTACGATCGTGCACATCTTGTTGTAAACGTAGTGGCTGTGCAAAAACCTTTCACTCATTCATTTATACATCTTAAAGTCCCCTTCATATACTATCTGAGCGGAGCGCCACCATAAGTTGGTACCATCGTACACTCCCCTCCCCACTCTCAGACAGCCGGAAATGTCTATCCCGGGTGTTCTAAGCTGCATACATATCCAAACTTGAAATAGTTATCTCATGTCTGAAATTTTATTTCAAAACATCAACCTTCGAAAAAAATAGTAAAAAATTTGGATTGCTTTAACATAAAAACATTCCACCAATAATAAATCGTTTTCTTCCATTTATCTATCACGCGTACACCTTAAAAACAATACTAAAACAGGCGGAAGCAGCAAATCTTCCGGGTGTCCTGATAAGTTGCATGTCCCCAAGTTTGAAATATAGGGATTTCATGGGAGCAATTTTTTAATAATGAGAAAAAAACATCAATCAATAGAAAAAAGTGTAAGAATTTGGACTGCTTTTTTTCTAGAACATTTCCACCTTGCTTTCGGGCTCTTTCAATGGTCGCACGATAAACCTTTAATACAATCCTAAGATCGGCGGAGGCACTGGCAACAAATCTTAAAGTCGCCTGCGTGTGTGCAATCCCAGCCGAGGGTCAACTTCGGAGAGCGTAAAAGAAACAGTTACAAACCCCACTCAGCAACTCAGATAGTCAAAAATTGCATTTTCCGGGGTGTCTTAAGCTGTGTGTACCCAATCTTGAAATAGGGGTCTCATGTCTGCAAATAGTCAATAGGCCTAATTTGGATTGCTTTTACCTAGAATATTACCACCATACTATTTCATCGCTCTTTCTCTTTCGACGATCGAGGGTTAATCTTTAAAACAATCCTAAGATAGGCTTGAACGACAAACCGCTCTGCCCTGATGTACCACCTAAGGGTGGCCCCACCATCGGTTGACATGACATGGAGCGCACAGGAAAATAAATGTTTTCCCCGCGAAAACTCTATCCAGATCACCAGACCATCCACACCAGGTAACAACAGTTTGTGCTATTCAAGGGATCTGCCACCGTCATTTGAGATATTGGGATTCGCCACGGTGATTCATCCATCAAAATTTCAAAAAGTATCTCTTCCCAAGGAGAACCTTCCGTGATGTTGAAACTTTGTGAAAATGTTCCTTTGATAACTGCTTTTGGGGTGCAGAAGAACTTGGGATGCAACATCAGGTGTCACTAGCGTGTGGAGGAAACTTGACACTGGCAGGTTTCGAAAATTTGACTGAATCTCATGGGAAACAAATCTCAAAGTATCCCTTTCCAGTGTAACCATGGAGATGCCACGGTAATATTATTACGCTTGATATTTGATACATGGGAAGACTAACCTGTGATAGAAATTACTCTCTTCTTTTGTAGTGTTGACCTAGTGATAGGAATAAAGCCAATTTTAAAGACAAAAACTCATCACCCCAGACAGTTTCAATTCTCCCAACCACCTACCTCTAGTCCCTCCCTCAGCCTGTCTAAAATTCCTCCACATGTGTAATCAAAACAACGGAACCCTGTGTGCGCTGTGTAATACGAGCTGCTCTGCATCTTTCGAATTTGCTGTCAATCTAAGAGTACTGTAGCTTAGAACCATTTGAGAATTTTGCTTTCCGGAAGGTAAAAATATAGCTTAGGGTGATGCAATACAGCCTTTAAAGTATAATTCCGCAGCAAAGAGTTGAGTTTACAACAGAGGAATTGGTGTTTTACTTGGTAATTACTAAATAAATTCACAATTTTATCAAATGCCGCAAGGTTTTCTTTCTTCCTTCTATGACGTCATTCTGGTTTAACTATTTTTACGTGGTAAACTCATTTCGGCTTTATGAGATGGAAGTATAACTCGAGGAGGGGGGGGGGTGGTGTAATTATCAATCGAAATATATTTGAATTCATTAAAACATAATATGCAATATACTGAAATCTCTTGAGACGGAGCTGGGAATTTAAAGCAGAGACATGACAACAAACCACCGGCCTGTGATAAAGACCAGCTATGGGGGAATTCGACCAATGAGGAAAACAATTTTCAACAAATCTGAACCAGCAAAGACCTGACTTTCGTC
The DNA here is from genome assembly GCA_021234535.1 of Stichopus chloronotus. Taxonomy (NCBI): domain Eukaryota; kingdom Metazoa; phylum Echinodermata; class Holothuroidea; order Aspidochirotida; family Stichopodidae; genus Stichopus; species Stichopus chloronotus. The sequence continues at coordinate 25,581,338 of CM037832.1, read as the reverse complement.
TAGAATCCCCGTGAAAGAGTAATAATTTATGTTTGTCAAAAGTAATCATTATGGTTTCTTCCATGTCCGATGTTTTGAGTAAAGGTGGTACGTTAGAGGGCGCTAGTAACATTTCCTTTATTTATGTTGCGGAAAGGAAAAAGGCGAAAAAAGCAATATCCATAGTTCACAATTGTATCGGATATGCAAGTTTAACGCTGTTGTTACAAAATTTGTCAGAAGGCGGACATTGGTGGCATATCACTGTCAATGACAAAATGTTGAAACCAACGACAAACAATTTTACCAAATTCACACGGAGACGATATAAAATTTAAACCGCAAAACAGGTTTATTCAATGCTGTGCATTCAAAAACAAATTTAAAAACGTGCATAACAACGAAATTTTAATTTCTTTTCACATAGATTTTTTCAAAGGTACACAGTAAAACCCGTTCATGTGAATCAACACCGCGTAACATGGAAGGATTTAGAAACAACACGAATGGCTATCATGATGCATGAGTTAGTTATAATACCTCCTTGTACAACTCTACTTAGTCACTCTCAACCATTACACACAAAATCAATGCAGATTCTTTGGCCGGGAAATCCTGGCCGAAAACGGTTACAAAATTACAGTCCCACATAACGTGTTACGATTAAAAAGGAAAACGAAAAGATTTAAATTTTGTTAAGTTTACCTTGCAGCAATCCACTGCATCAGACTTGTTCTGGTCTTGAGAAAACAGCAAGTACATGAATGACTTGGTAGCACAGGGATTTGAAACACTGAATTTGATACATTCAATCAAGCCTGCCAACTATCACTCTATACTTTTTATATTGTACAACATTTTGACCATGTCATCCTTAATTAATCAATAGAGTTTACGATTACCTTCTGTGTTAAGGACATATTGCTGATAAAATTCCAGCCTATTTTAATGCATTAGCACGTCATATACGTAGAGATTTGGTCTAATATGCACATTTATGAGTTTGTCCCTCCCCCCCCAAAAAAAATGCATATAATAATATGGGTTTTGGTGTATACATGTTGGCATGTAACCAACTGCAACATTCACACAGCACAGTAAGTAGACAATATATTGATGTCCAACAGCAGTGGTCACATAATACAACTGGAAGCTACCCAACATGATAGTAAACTCAACTTGACATACAAACACAATGAAGCAAAGGATGGCTTGTAATAACTCGGCAAGAGTTGATTGAAATAAGCCAACGCCTAACAACTGTGTTTGTTGCTTTTGTTGTTTATGATTAGAGTGTCTTGTTTTCTTGTATGTGTTGAACAGGATATCTAATTATGTTACTTAAAAGCAAGCAATGCATGGCTCACTAGTTAACACACCTGCAGTAGAATTAAGAACCGACCCTTCCCCAGATGACAAATTAAACTAAAGTTAATAACATGGTAATGTGATCAAGAAAGCTCTCATCTTACATTAGAGATACAAAACATGAAAAGATGTTATAGACCCATTTGTAGTGGTCACTGTTCATTGCTTCTGTACTTCAGAGAAGAATTCACGAAGTAAGACAGAGGGAGCAAATTGAACATCAATTTTTTAAAAAAATAATTTCAACGATGACGTTCAAAGTTTGCTTCAAATGTAACCATGGTTTTTATCTCAAGATTCTGCAAATGACTTAAATATAAAAGTAGTGGGACAAAAGAGAAAACAAGAACAAAGAAAAACAAAATGCTAATTATGCAAGAAAATATGAGTTGACATTCTAAGAATTTCACTTTGGGACATTGCAATATTCATTTAAGAGAATATGTCAGAACCATCTTGAGGGTTTAGACCACAGGATTGGACCCAATCCCATATATATATATTAGCTAAGTAATAAGAAGGGGTCGAAGTTGCCATTCTATCGGAAAACAGAATATTTTCCCCACTACAGAGCGAATAAGTGAGGAGTAAAGTGGTGCCACTGACCTGTAAATGAAACCAAGGAAACCGTAAAAAAACAAAGTGACGTGGGGAAACAATTAGTAATTAGCATTTTAAACTTAGCACTAGCAAACCATGTCACAAATTTAATGCGGCTCACTCCCGACTGATGAAATCACAAAACAGCAGTACAGTCGACGAAAACGTTACGTATGGTATTTAGTATTCACTGTCGTTTGTACTGGGGAATTTAGCTAAAATGTACTTTTAACCTGAACCTATCAGGACTATGTTACTACCCTACAGAGCAGTCCAGAGTTGTGAACGTGAATAAGTACTACCACAGCAGTATACTGTACCACACATACCTAAATCCTATGACACCACATAGTAGTTACCTAGTTGCAAATACAGTGAAATCCAAGTACATGTGGACCGTCATTATCGGTAACAAACAGTGTGTCGAATTGGCTACTGTTACCTAAGGATTCCAGTATAAGAACCATGTTCAACAATTATCTTTACACCGAACGCCACCTTGGTATACGCAACGGTGACGCAACCAAATCAATAATCAAGTTAAGCTATTGTATGTACAACAGTATTCAACATTGAAACATACTACTGAAGTAAGTAAAGGATTGGTATCACCAGGGAGCTGCCATGGTATCACATCCTGCAATACTTTGTTTGAAACAATGCCTTATTGATCTAATTAAATGCAACACATTCACGCAAAACAGCAGTAGAAGTTCTTATAGTTGCTTCCTGGCTTCCATTACAACAATAGACACACAATTCCTAATCTACAATGCATTGGAAATAACAAAAAATGAAAAAAAAAATGAGAAAAAAAGGCACAGCCTCCACATTTTTCAATAGTACAAGCAAATGTGAGAAAAGTATAAGACCCTGAGTTATGGTGAGTTAATGCATACGCTGGGATTTGAAGATTTTAACATTCCACTAAGAAACAGCTTGATGCCAAAAACAAAACAAGGGGAAAAGAAATAGCCAACAATTCTGTGTTGCAATAGAACAAGGTTAATAGAGAGTGTTACCTTTGCACCTCCAAACTGCTCTCTTAAACAGTTACATTAAGAGCAAAACAAAAATAACTACTGCATAGAAAAAAAATATTCACTTGAAAAATACATTTTTTTGCTTACCATAGCGGGATTGATGGGAAGGGTGGTGGGTGTGTTTTCAAGTCTGACAAGATGTATGGTCTCATTCTGTCCCCAATGACACAGTAGAATGAGCCTTTTTTGCTGAAATGGCATGTCCAAGCAAATTACCGTGGAACGTACTGTAAACCATCTTCTCTAGTGAATCAATTTGCATGTATCCTGGTTTAATACAACCCACTGGACAATTAAACTGCCCTTACAGTAGCATGCATCAGAAACAGAAAGTTGGTTTACGACATTGACAGTGTCTTCATATCCACTGACTGAAGTGCAGCGCCATTTCCATACTGATGCAAGACATACAGCACACTGACAGTTTATCAAACCAATGTAAGCTGTAAAAGTCTGTGAAATAATGAGCAGAAATGAATCATACCATAGAATCTTGCTACTGGACGACGACACGACTGGCTATAACAGGCACTGCATTTATAACCACTGTAGCATGGACACTCAATATTACAAAACTGACCAACGGTCAGTGGTCTATAAATAGTGCAATAGATTATCAAAGCCATGACAACCAGACAAAAAGCACTCATAGCAAATCTGCCATTCCTTTCATCTCCATTCCAATGGTTCAAAAGAAGCCTCAAATCATTCGGGAGGACAATTTTTGACTAATTTGATTTACTGATTAACTCTAAATTCCGACAATATGTGATGGAAGCATAGCAAAGATGAGAAAGATGACCTATGTACTGACAATGTAAACAGAAAAACTAGGGAGACCTTTACCCACTAAAAAATTACATGTTTCAACTAAAACATCACAATGAAGTTGATCTATTAATCCTTTCTTCTAGCACTTAATATTGGATAATAGACATCTCTAACTGAGAGAGTTTAAGTTAACTAGCATACTAATGTGGTTGTATGAGAGTGGTGGGCAAGGGTAGATCGTACAGTATGACCTTAAAGAGTGGCCATACAACTGAAGAGACGTTTACAAATATTTCTGAATATGTTACTAATAATATTTCTCTCATGATCTTCAGTTTCCAAGAAAACCTGATGATTTCTTTCCTTTCATGAAGCTGATAAATCAACCAAGAAACAGGCCAACTTGTGCCTGACGTGCAAAGTCACAAACAACAGATTCTATGCTTTAGAGTTATGGAAAACTAGCCCACCTGGGTTCAAAGTTAAGGATGCGTGAATTGAGGTAGTGTATTTCACACAGTATTCACAATCTGTATGTTTGACACAATGCCTTACTTATGAGGTACCAATGTTTTCCTTGAGAGTTTCTTCCCTGTAGTATTGTCCAAAATAAATAGCAATATAAAAAATGACATCACAGGAGGTGGTATGAATTGGATCAGAGAAGAAGAACAGAATTGTAGCTATCTTCAAACAGACAAAAAAGAACAAAAATATTAGAGTAGATTCATAGACCAACAGCCAAAGTAAAAAAAAGAAGAAAAAGTTACTGAGCACAGCATGTATAATGACATGAGGTATTTTATACTGTAACTAAAGCACAAGTTTGGGTGATGGTTAACAACCACATATATTGTATAGAGAATGTGGTCCAAGACAAACAAGGTTTATCAAGCAACCAAGGTTGTACTAACCATTAATGAGGTACAGAGTACAGTCTAATGAGGTATGTTTCAATGAGGTACATATTAAAATAACTAATGACTATGAAACTAGAAACCATTACATGAGGTGAATGGCTCAAAAGAATATATTATGGCAGACATAGGATATGGAAATACAAATAATGACAAACGTATATAAGGAGAGGTTTGTTAGCTGAATAAATGTGAGGTATGCGACTAGGATATAAGTGGAGGTGACCGTATGCAGTCACAACACAAGACATCAGGAGTAGTTTGGAAAAGGAAATTCAAAACACTGGGAACCACGTAATGTAATTCATACTTTCATAGGAAGGGAATGTCACAGGATGTCAAAGGAAGCCACAGACAATTGGTGACCAGGTACACAGTATGGAAACAAACATGATGCCCATACGAACAAACATTGAGGTTCATAGACCACTGATGAATATCCAGTCCAACTTGATAATCCACATTCAGCATAATTAAGTTATTATGACATTCTATTTTAACAAAAAAAAAAAAGACCAAAACAGCTTTCTACTGGCAAGACTGTCCCTGAATAAAACCAAGGATGACTGCTTGCAGTGAACTGTACCAAGCTCCATATGGGACAGGAATGACTAAAATTGTACAGGGTTGTGCTGTTAATGACTAGAGCACGTACGATATCCTCTCTTAGTATCAACAGCATACAGTAGGCTCCAAAGAAAGGGAAGTTTCAGCTGGAAATAATTTCACAGGGGTTTATCCAAATTGAATACATACTGATACATATATAAATCTCCTTTAATTAGCAATTCACCTCAAACCAACTTCTCACAGAGTATTGTTAAAGCCTCCTAACACCCCCCTCCCCTCACCCAAACGACCCAGCTAAGCTCTGGCAGTACGGTCCTGTAGATAACAATCTACAGTCCATTCACACACACCTGATAGTTTTTTTTCATGATTAGGCACTAAAACTACCAAAAGTGTCCAGCTGAGGACTACATCAAACATGATCAAGACCCAGTACACACATGGATTGAAAGTGAAGGCATTTGGGATATTCCCAGCTCTGAAAACTTGCAGTACACTCCCCTCTGCATACCTTGGGGGGGGGGGGGGCTTGAGGTGCAAAAGCTCCATCCTTGGGAAACTGAAGAAACTTGCTACACACTGCCTAAGGATCTATGGTCTTTTTAATAATTCACAAGCAAGGCAAGAAGGATTCAACTCCTTTTACTGCAACCCATTGCATCTGTGATTTCACTTTGTAAAGACGACATTGACGAAATATTGTAAATTCACAAAATTTGGCCAAAAAGAAATATACCAATTAATTTTACACACCTGTATGCACATACTTACCAGCAAAGGATTATTAAAAAAAATTAAAGATAATAATTATTGATAATAAATATACACAATTGACTATCACACATGTATACAGTTAATATCGAATTGACAAATATTTTATCTTTCACCTGAACAATTTGATAAGAATCTGTAAATTTTTGCTGTACAACTTTGCTTTTAGAAATTATGCAGCACATCATTGTAACTGAATGCATGAAAAAGGATAGAAAAATAATTTGATGTAGTTAAAATGCGAAGAAAAAAAAGGTTTGCAAAAACGACGATGCAACAATTCAAAACGACAAGGAAACAACACAAATGAGTAACTAAAGAACATGAACAATTTTCAACAAAGTTTTGAAGGAGGCATTCACATCTACACGTGGCATTTATTTCTTGAGAAGCTTAAAAACTGTCTCTTTTCCCAAACAGTATAAATTGCAGTGAACAGCTGCTTTTGAAATATCACACCCTAAAGCTCGTAAATAGACAATTTAACTTCCTGAGAATGGACTTGCTTTCAGCAATGCAATATTATCTCTTTATTTTATTTTTTTTTTGCTCTAAGTTTTAACCATTTTAATTTGTCTTTTAAATACAATTCATTTACATTAAATATTAGGTGACAGAAATGAGGTAGAAAGCTTCTTATACATTGAGGTAGATTAGTATTGAGCAATTGCAACATTTTTAATAATAGTAATAATAATGATTAAAAAAAACAAAACAAGAAATGCACACCTATCTACACTGTCAATCTCTTTCATTGTTTTCCTCGTTCTTCCTATTCCCCGTTTAAATGCATTATATTCTACAAAAAGACATTTTGTTTATTCTCCTTTCTCGGGGGAGAGACTAAAGACGGCAGTTACACACAATGGAATTTTAGAGACCCGTAATAAATGTCCTCTCACTGCTAAAGATCTAGCCTTAATTTGGGGCAAGTCATGATGTTGAAAGTGAAGAAAAGGCGAACTTTACATTTCAGAACATCAATACAAAAAAAAAAGAAGCGAGAAAAAGAGGCGAGAGAGACCTTCTACAAAATACCTGAGCAAGCATTGTAAAGCATAAATAAAGTTGGATAAGAAATGTGAAATCGGTATTTCATATTGGCTTTGACATTTCTCTTTGGCTTCAAAAGCCGAAAAATCACGAGAACAAGATAAACACTGGCTGACAACGATTACAGACAGCAAAAGCTTTGAGCAGTTGAAGCAATTTTGTTTGTACTGTCATAAGCGCTGTATCATACTTACTTATGATGATGGATAAGGTACGCACCATTTGGTACAAAGCACTAGACTTCAAGACATTCAATGTCATACAGATCGGCAACACACATGACTACCATGTAGAATGAGTTCCTGTAATGTGGCATGATGTTGCTGTAGCACATTTAACTTGCATCTATAATACAACAAACCCATTCTTTTCCCCATCTTCAAAATGCCTGTACCCTGTTATTACCAAAGTCCACGACAAGTATGAGACCATCAGGAGAAACACAAATACCCGAAGGGCGGTCCAGCTCACCAAGACTCATACCTGGTCCAGAACCAAATGAGCACACAAAATTACCATTAGGTTGAAAGACCTGGATCCGGTTATTTCTCGAATCTGCCACAATGATGTTACCCTCCTGGTCAATGGCAACCCCTTGAGGTCTTAGGAACTGACCAGTGTTACTCCCCTCGGAACCAAGAAATTTAGCTGACTGAAAGTCTGAATGAATGACTAACAAACGATGATTATTAAAGTCTGTGACGACAAAGAAACCTTCGTTGGTGAAAGCCACACCCCGTGGAGAATCAAAGTGTTTCCACAATGGGCCATCAAACCCATACTTGTTCCAAAATGACCCATCTGCATGAAACATTTGGATGCGGTGGTTACGAGTGTCAGATACCAGGATTTTGCCCTCGCTGCTGACAGCAATGTCCCAGGGATAATTAAACTGTCCATTTTTGCTTCCTTTCTCACCAAACTTGAAAAGGAATTGTCCATTAAAGGTAAAGACTTGTATTCTGTGATTATCTTTGTCAGCAACAATAATGTTATTTTCTGGTGTAACTGAAACACCAGCAGGACGATCAAACTGGCCATTTCTGGAGCCCGGTGAACCGAACTTGTGATGGAATGATCCATCTGCTTCAAAAACCTGTATTCTATTATTACTGCGGTCTGCAAGTATTACGTAACCATCTTTGTTTGTGGTGATGCCCCAAGGACGACACATTAACCCATCTCCATCCCCTTCACCCCCAAATGACAGTAGGACCGGTCCTATTGTGGCATAGTTTCTTGGCCTCCCCACACTCACATGAAATGGACTGCCCTGGATGTGTTTTCCCCTAATGGTCACAGACAGTAAATGCTTTCCTTCCATATGAGCTGCATAACTCACAGCATAGCAACCATTTTGCCTATCAGACACCTCGCAAAAGTATGATTTACCTTTGGGATCTTGAAGCACTGCTTCAACTACATCTCCACCTGAGAATGAGGTTTCGTTGCAGTGGTTCTTGCCATGTACCAAAACCTGAGTCGTCTTTTCAACCAGAGCCCTCTTCAGGCCATCACCAGTGGCATATGAATTTGGTGCATGAGCACTAGTGCTGAGAAGTCCCATGGATGAGATAGCAGTTAGTAAGGCATTATCTGGTGGTGTGAACACTATGTCATCTGTCTCATGAGGATTGAAGTAACTCTGGAGATTCTTCAACATCTTCATCTGTTTCACCAACTTTTCTCTCATTCTCAATATTTCCATATCAGCACCACTCTGCAAGACCCTCTCTCCATCCTCCACATTTTCCACCAGGGTGGACAAAGCATTTGATATTTTGGTGACCTGCTGGTTCAGTGCCTGCATCTTCACCTGTCGAACAACCTCTATCTTTCTCAGCATTTCTCCTTCTCTCTGTTCTAACGAACTGATATGGCGGGCAATTGTTGAGCGCACCTCCGCAGTTACAGTTTGGCATCGAGAGCTGACCCTGTCCCTCATCGCCTGCACCTTCGTTAGGCTGGATTCTAGAGCCTTCTGTGTTTTGGAGGCTTCCCTGAGTAGCTGTACGGACATGGCTTTACTCTCTTGAACTGCATCCTGCAGATACACACAACTATGACCATGATGTTCTGATAGGGTGCAGTCACGGCATATGGCTTGATTACAAGTGTCACAGAACAACCTGACGACTTCATTTGGATGTATATCACAGTAGCATGTGAGATGCTCTGGGAGTTGCTGGGAATAATACTGGAAGTTTGGGGTTGGAGTTGCCTTACCGCTGCTTCCGCTTTCATCGAACTCTGTGATAAGGTGATCTTTGGTAAGTTTAACCCGATGGTGAGCAGAAACACAACTATCACACAAGGCTTCATTGCAATCTTTGCAGAGATGAGTAGCTGAGAGTCCATCATCACAACAGGTGCATATTTGCACAGAATTCATGGTACCATTCTCCAGTTCGTCGTCATGGCCACTGACAACATCCAGAAGATTGTTAATCAGCATGTTCGATGGCAATCCATCTAACCCCATTTCTCCCAGGGCAGTCTCTTGGAAGCAGACTGGACATTTTACACTTTTCTTATCAAGTACCTTATTCTCAAGGCAAGGTTTGCAGAAACTATGTAGACAGGGTAAAATACGAGGTTCATTCAGGCGATCTGAACAAAGAGGACACCAAAGCTGAGAGTCATTCAGCTCATCAGAACCTGCTGCTGAAGCCATGGGCATTGTCTATCCGTTGTAGTGTTAATTCCCTAGCATGCAGGAATTAGTCAATCTAGCGTAAAATGTTCAACGGCACAGAAGCGTAACACAGGCTAAATGACGACCTAAAAGGTACATTCGAACAGGCCGAGCCAATGCTATGATTGTAAATTTGTATGGATACAGTCTGACAGTGACTCTGTAGGCCTGTTGTAGCAAAACAACACTAACGGTCACAATATGCCTATCGTGGATGTTCTCATACCTCATGAGTGCTTCTCACAATACTGTTGAAGTTCAATACTCACATAGTTGGGTCACGCTAACATCCGGCTGAAGGCGTCACTTCGAGACCTGGGACTTGGATAGGCCACAGCAGGTGCCATGCATAGTTTCACTGCACTAACTTACAGTTAACACAATAACAACAGTCACGCTATACTGGCTAACAATTAGTAGCATCAAGTTCTTTTTGCCATTATCTAACTTTCTTTTTTTTACAATCGACGTCCTTTATAAGACTCACTTGTTCCTGATAAAATTTTTATCTCCTGCAACTGAGTTAACCTGAATTCTTTATGTATTTCTGCTATGCTGGGCGTCAACGTTTACGTAATGCAGCCTAACAAGTAACAACTGAACTACGTTACGCTACGTTAGGCTAGTATTAGTAAACACGACATCACTTGAAGTTGAATCCAATGCTGCATGTGCGGGGTAGTGCTTGATCATACACTACTAGTAACGTTACGGATCTTCTGCCTCAATTTCGTAGTAATACTAATACGTAGAATTGCCTTCACGTAGCCTCTCACTGCTCTGATAACTTGTCTAAGTTATCCGTATTATCTCCATGACAAGGATTTAAAGAGATGTTACGTAATCTTCTTTAAACAGAAATTCATGGTTATCCGTACAGCGCTTACAATCCTTGTTCGACCATTGCTTTCGTATGCACTTTACCGTGTCAATTGTGGTGTACTGTGTGTGCATGCTGTGAATTTGATGACGTACTGTACCTGAACCTGTGAACGTGCATGGCTGCTGTTTAGTGCGATGAACAAGCACTGCGGCGTAATGGTGCCCAGTACATTCGGTATCAAGGGGTCAGTCTCATTACTCTATAATGCCTATTGATTTCTCTTTTCCCTGAGTTATCGATTGATGTACTTAAGTTTTCTTTTTCCTTTGCAAAAATGAACCTCAATAGAAACAGCAGAAAAAATGGAATTATGTCATGGAAGTTAACTATTCTTTTCAGAACTGACTACCGAGGCGTGACGTTTTACCCAGGGACCTCTGAAGATGTTAGTTCTGTCCTGGGTCAGGAGATCCCAAATACAACTCATATCACTTTAGGTGTGTATGTGTAATGTTTGTTGTGTGTGGGTGTGTTCATGTTAGAAGGTTATATGCGCGTGTGTATAAATGTTTGTGACGCATATATTGTCACAATATCTTGATCCACTCCAGGAGTTACCATACTCATGGTATAGGCCTATGTTTAGATGTCTTATATCAATAAGAGGAACCCTGTTGCTTTGGCGGAGGTTAAAAGTCGTCTGAGGGTTCCATATTCCAAGCAATCAAAACTTTGTTAACTCGATATTCCAATATATTAATCATGGACACTATCGGATGCTGAAATGTGTTTCATTTAACACCTTTACATCTAATTAAAGGATTGATGGTCACCTCATGACATGCCTCATTTTGCACTATCATCACGAGTGATGCTCGACCCTGGGTCAGTATGCACAAACCCACGTTCAGTAATATACCTGTACGCTATATGGGCTACGGTTGTACCATTTTATCCAGAGGGTCCTCTGTGGTAAGTCAGCGCAGTTTAATTCCATATCTACTCTTCGGATTTGTTTTGTTTCATGTATAGCCTAATTAACTAAAACCTACACAAATTTTAGTTGAAAACTGCCCTGGACTCACCCCGTTGAGCAGGTTAAACGCTGTACAAAGTCAGTATAAATAGTTATATAAAAAATACTCATTAATATTCCTATTCATATTTGTCACTTCATCTCGATGTAATTCTGGGTGGTTCTACTGGGAAGGGGCGAGGACTAGCAATTGAGCAAACGACATATGAAAACTTTCATTCACCTTCTAATTTTTGGAAGAGTAAGCTTTTAAAACGCAAGATCTCAAATTAAATGAATATGTGGATGCCTTTGTCGAGGCCCGAGAAGTGCCATTTCCTGTAAACTGGGAGGCATTTTACGGTGGCCCAAAAGCTCTTGCCATACGCTTTGCGTCAACCGATGGTGGTGCTCCGCTTAGATGGTAAACGTGAATTAGCCCCCCCCCCCAAAGAAAAATGATCATAATGTCCCCAAAACCGTGCCTGATGTTACAAACCCTTAATTGCAGGGTAATTAGATGTCTTACCGTTCAGATAATTGCATATATTGTGGGAGTATTATGCACCATGAGCTGGCATGTGTGCATAAGTTATAATTCGTGCAAATAGCACTGTTGTTGTTGTTGGTATACTGAATCACTGGATAATAAATAAGTTGGTTGTAATCTACATCTACTACATTGCGAACATTTTGTGTAAGCATTTTGCTACTAATTCGGACAAACTTTCTCATTTACCTTTACCAGATCATATGCAAGAAGAAGCAAGCTCGCAATAAATTTCTCATGCGCAAAGTAATCTTTTGTTTGCTTGTTATTCCCTACAATGCAAAAAGATACAATGCAAAAAGTGCACTTAGATTTTGTTGTTGTTGTTGTTGTTGTTGTAAAAATGGACTGTTGAGAATGATGAACTGCAGCGCAGATCGCGCATATATAGCCCATATTACCCATACATTGCCCAATTGGGTCCCAGATGGGAGTCACACGGTGCAAACTACTGTTGGTTCCCCATGTGGGTAATGTGGGTAATGTGGGTCCCAGAGACATGGAAACATGTTGGCTGCCCATCTGGATCCTATATGTCAGCCCAGCTATACCGCATCTGGGTCCTTGATGTTTCGCTTGCTGTGTATTGCCACACGTCTACATAACATATCAGGCGAGTGTCCAGGACTTAAAGATGTGTGTGTGTGCGTGTGGGGAAGGGGAGGGGTAACAACAGAGAGTAAAGCCCATTGGAGGAGCGCCACCATCGGTTGGCCCGGAGGGTGCAAGAACATCTGAGGCCTTACAGTCCCATCCAGATAGCCGGGAACGGCACTTCACTTCTCGGGTGTCCTAACTTGCATCTGTCCAGCCTTGATATAGGGATCTCATGTCCGCAATCAATGACAAAAATATCTGTCTATGGAAAATGGCTATAACTTGAACTGTTATTATTATTATCTGGAATTTGTCACCTATTAAACTTCGTTTGCTTGTTCGGCAGCAGGACGTTGACCTTAAAAACAGCCTTATGATCGGGGAGATCATAATATCTAAGGTAGCCTGTAGAGACTGTCTAACAGGACCTAACAACTTCTCTCTGTGGGAGGAGGGGGTTAAGGACCCTGCGTAATAGATACCCACATGGCCCATTAAACACGATTATGAATACCCAGTACTCTCAACGCAAAGCCAATGCTCTTCAAATTTAGGTGCGAAAGAAAAAAGGGGTATGGGGAGGGGGTGTCTGAGTAACAGCAGGAATGTCTATAGCGCCACAAGGGGATGGCGCGGAGCGTACAAGAAACTCTTTAAAGGCTTAATAAACTCCCCAGATGGCCGGAAACGGCATTTCCCTGAGCTGCCTGTACTCAGTCTTGAATGATCTTATGTCTGCAATTTTTAATTTGTCGAGAACTCCGAAAGAAAAAAAGTACACAGCTATATGAAAAATTGTCACGCTTCCAGATACGTTGCGATAAAACAAGAATCATGATGAATTATGTATCCTCCTTCTATTCTTGGAGTTGCTTGCTTAGCACTGCTTATGGCGTCAATCCTAAGTGGAGGAGAGGGCACACTTCAATGGATGGAAACACAATCTCAAATGCCCTCCGATAAACATTTCTCAAAGGAAATACTGTGATTCACTTTTTGAACGGGGGAGGGGAGCGGTGGAAGTGGAAGGGGATTGTAAAATATGCAGCCTCGAGTGGTTGGTCAGTGATCTCATGCAGGCGCTTACCTGATAAACGCATATTAGGGACGAATGCAGCTGTTCATATAACCAACGAAAGTCTCAACCGCACATCACAAATGTACAAATTTTCCGCTCCCTTCGCTCTCGGAGTTCTTCTACTGTCTGTGTTGTGTTAATGTACGAAACGATGCAATGGATTGACTAACTTAACCCTGCCAGTCCACACTATACTTTGAGGTTACAAGGGATACATCTATTGACTGTAGACTTTTTGTTGTTCCTCGATCTTGAACTTGCAGCTCGAAATAAAATGAAGAAAATTGCCCCTCAGTAGTCTCTCCCAGTTCCCCCCCCCCCCCCGGTTCCCCACCGCGTACTTTACATGGAGTATAGCCTATACGGTACCTTTCGAATGTGCAATTATCAACTTCTTAACGAATGTTAAAATTGTAAGGTAAGTTCTTACTTTCCTAAAACCGTGTACTGGTTTTTAGACTGGTAATTTTATTTGGGAGTTAATCTCTCAAAATAATATATTTCGGGATAAAGAATTTATAGCCGCGGAGGATTTCGGAATTCAGTCAAAAAAGTGGGTAACGTTCTCCACACGCTCATGGTGAACAAAAATATTGCGGAACGTTCCTCTTCACATCGATACACCAACAAAATTACAAATTATCCGAAAAGGAAGAATTAAGGTCAAATTCTGTATTTTTTTCCTTCCTGGCTTCTTCAACGTCAGTTTCAAACCGTTACAATTAAGTCGTAAAAAAGATTCGTATTATACAACAGCACTGCCCTTCGAGGTTGTTGCTTTTACGCTTACGTGAACATGACGTAGCAAGGGTGGGAATCAAAAAGGGTCATGGTCACGTAATTCAGTTCTGAAAATAGAAAATGTGGTTACGAAAATCGCAACCACTTACTGTCCATGATTGTGCCTGTGCCAGGATATTTTGAAACGTTTTTGCAGGAAATTGCTATATAACAACTACCTGCTTCTAGCATATCCCTGATAAACAGTCACATTGTAGACTACCGACCGTGACAGCTCAGGTACGAATCAGTCGTAGCTTGGTGTTGTATATACGGTGTGTATTGTATGTAGAGAGTCTTGCAGTCTTCCCATTGGAGTGTAAAGACATGTGCAGATGCTATAGAGTACGGTGGCACAACGGGGACATGCACAAAAAAAAAAATCCGAAGTGCTCCCTGGAAAGTAAAAATTTTGGCTTCTCAGGGAGTATTTTCTTTCTTTGCATGTCCCTACTGGGCCACCGTAACAGAGGTTGTACGTTTTACCGACTATCATCATGCTTGCATGTATGCCGTTGCGAGTTTGACTCACTCAAGACAATAATTTGAAAAACAATAAAATACATAACTGTCAAAATAACCAGAATGCACAAATGAATTGTGGTTTCGATGATCCGATTATGATCACTTTTTCTGAATATGACATTATAGCATTAGGATGTGTCAAAAGCTACCAATGCTTTATATGAAATATGAGACCTGTACAAGCTTCCTTTCTTGAGATCATGTCCACAAGGTATTCAAAATTTGACCCTTGCTGACAACGAATGACCTTTAACCTCCATTAAAGACCAAATAGTTCTTGTACTAATGAGATACAACTACATATACTGAATATGACATCTGTCAGAGCTTCCCTTTTTAAGATATGACGTTTACAAGAATTTCATAATGTGACCCTGTAGACCTTAAATAACCTTTGACCTTCCCAAAGACAAATGAATTGGTGTATACCCAATGAGATACAACTTGCTCCCTAATAGGAGATCTGCAAAAAATTTTCCTTCTTGAAATATCGTGTTTACAATATTTTCGCAATTTGTTCCCTGTTGACCTCACGTGACCTTTAACTTTCTCCAAAGTTGAAAGTGATCTTGTAATCAATGTGATATACTTACATACCATATATAAAATTTGTCCAAGCTTCCCTTCTTGAGATATCGTGTTTACACGGTTTTCATAGTTTGACCCTTCTTGACCTCAAATGACCTTTGACTTCCACCACAGTCAGTAGGGATCTTGTACTCAATTTAATGGTACACCAACGTACCACATATAACATTTGTCCAAGATTCCCTTCGTTAGATATCATGTTTATAAGGCTTTCGCAATTTGACCCCTGTTGACCTAAAATGACCTTTGATCTCAACCATACACAATATGATTTTTGCACTCTATGTAATACACGTCTTTACTACGTATGAGACCTGTCCAAGCTTTCTTTCTTGAGACTCGGCCCAGAGACAACTTCTGGACAGAAGAACTTATCCCTTCGTAATTTAGGTTATGTAACATTCGCATAACACAAATTACCAATATTTACTACAGCCCTTAATGATGACCAAGAAATTTAATGCCAATACCCCATTTTACAGCTGTTTCTTTACGTATTAACTGCATTCTTATTACACTTATTTCATAGCGAATCATTTTCTAGTTGGACCGAGATGTCCTAGGGCCGAGTTGCCCGGACACCCTCAACACAATTTAGTTTAGTTTTTCAACTGAAGTACATAAATTGGTTTATACAAGATGAAGTTTACATAAAGAAATTAACGTACGTATCAAAGCAAAAAAAAAAAACGGAACCAGATGAAGCTGAAAGCTTTTCTAGTCTCGTCCAATCCAGAAGTTTACGTTAAATATTTAAAAACATACTGCAATTATGTACGCATATATATAAGTGCAGTGTCCAAGCTTTCTTTCTTGAGATATTGTTTATAAGGTTTTCACAATTTAACCCCTGTTGACTTCAAATGACCTTTGCCCTCTACCAAAATCAACAGACTTTTTGCACTCAACATGGTTCATCTACATACCAAATATGAGATTTGTCCAAGCTTTGCTTTTTGACGTAACGTGTTTACAAGGTTTTCACAATTTGACCCATGTTGTCCTGAAATGACCTTTGACCTCCATCAAACACACTGTGACGACTTGTACTCAATGTGGTACACAAACACATCAAATATGAGATTTGTAGAAGCTTTGCTTTTTGAGATGTCATGTTTACAGAGTTTTTACAATTTGACCCCTGTTGACTTCACAGGACCTTTGACCTTCACCAAAACAATATGATTCTTGTACTCAATGTGGTGTGTATGTACTAAATATGAGATCTGTCCAAGCGTCTTTTCTTGAGATATCGTGTTTCACGTACACACACATACATACACAAGTACACACACACCGCGGCGTGATTACAAAGGTTACGATTTCATCGAAACCAAAACCGGTCTAATTGAGCCACATCCCAAACGAAACTCACTACGAAATCTCGTCCCTCTAAATGATTCGCTCGACACGGTTTACGGACAACTCGGATCCCAGGAACAACCCGGGCCAGACAACTCTGCCCCGAGACAACTGCGCCCAGAGACAACTCGGCCCAGAGACAACTTCTGGACAGAAGAACTTATTCCTTCGTAATTTAGGTTATGTAACATTCGCATCAAATATCAAACTTTAACATCTAATTAGGTGTTGCACTAACCTTTCCCTGTCTTGGTTGCATTTAACACCCAAACATACACAAATTACCAATATTTACTACAGCCCTTAATGATGACCGAGAAATTTATTGCCAATACCCCATTTTACAGCTGTTTCTTTACATATTAAATGCGTTCTTATTATACTTATTTCATAACGAATCATTTTCTAGTTGGGCCGAGATGTCGTAGGGCCGAGTTGTCTGGGCCAAGTTGTCTGGGCCGAGTTGCCCGGATACCCTCAACACAATTTAGTTTTTTTTTTTCAATTGAAGTACATAAATTGGTTTATACAAGATGAAGTTTACATAAAGAAATTAACGTACGTATCAAAGAAAAAAAAAAATGGAACCAGATGAAGCTGAAAGCTTTTCTAGTCTGGTCCAATCCAGAAGTTTACGTCAAATATTACAAAACATACTGCAATTATGTACGCATATATTTAAGTGCAAAAATCGTAAGGAATTTTGGGCTCATTGTAGAGCAAACCACTCAGTGTGGATCGGCAAGAACCATTGAACGAAAGAACTGCCTCTGTTCAATGATAAGCGTGCCTAGGTACGTCATGGACAGTACAAAAATGCCTACCCATCACACATTTGTAGAAAGTGCAAGTCTCTGGGACGTGCCTACGTCCCTTATCGTATAGGCTTTTTCGCTCTGGTGAATACTGGCGTAGCAAGGGTGGGATGTCAAAGGGGTCATAGTTACAGAATCCAGCCCTGAAAAATGCACTGAGTTACGCTGTTTTGATACGAAATTGAAATTCTCTCTCTAGGGCCCCGTTTCTTCAATGGTTAGCTTGGAAAATAATTCCACATTCACTTTTTTTTAGGAGTTGCATTGCACACAATTGTCAACGTTCACACGTCCGTATGCATGATGAATTAATTAGGAAAACTGCGGTGTACGACATTCCTAACAGTGCTTACATACCCGAGGGTGAGATACTACCCCCGAGGGTGACGTCCAACCCAAGCGTTTGAAAATACGACCTCAGCATTTTCGAAGTAAGAACTCAAAATTGTCAAAGCACAAGATCATAAGTTTTAGTCCACTCCCCGCGCTGTTTTTCTCCCCTCTTCTTTCATACTAAGTTTCAACAGACTTACCAAATTTAGAGCTTAAAAGCTAGAGTTTAGTGTGCTATGAAATCATTTTAAAGATTGCCATTCTATCTGCTCCTCTCCATCACTTATGAAAACTTATTTTCAACTGGGTAGGTAGAGATCAGAAGCGGACTTCTTTAATGACCGACTGACATGTAACGTAAAATTTAATAAAAGAGGATTGCAAATGCGGTTAACTCTGATGGGCGGCGTGCTTTCGCACTTTTACTGGCGCCGATCTTAACTATTTAAAGGTTAGGGAGCGACCACCGAACTCGATTTGATAAGTAGAAACATTCTATATAAAAGCATCCCAAAATATTACCATTATTATACATTGATGTGTTTCTAGTTAATCGAGAAATTTGCAGACATGAGATCCTTACATCAAGGCTCCGTATATATGCAGCTCAGGATGGCGGGGAAAATACCATTTCCGGTCATCTGGACGTTTCGTAAAGCCAAAAATTTTCTTGTACGCTCCAGTCGGATATTTCAGAAATATGTGCCCCCAATCACTAGACCCCTGCGGCTTACCTTTCAATGATCCATTTGATCCATTTGATCCATTTGATCGTTTGTCTAAAAACATTATCATGAATGTAGAAATGCCCGACCAGTTTTGCACATTAAATACCATTCGAAGATACAGAGCTGCTTCGTTCCGAAGTCCACAGTTTATTCTACAAGTACCATAAAGTCTTCGGGGTTTCTCTTCTGGTCACATTAGCGGGCGTTACCCCCAGACCACAGGGAAAATCATGTGATGGCCGCTGTCCAGTGTGGCTCCAACCCATGACACGGTGTAGTTCATAGTCCCCTGCCGGGGCAGCTTTGCTCATTCAAACCTGCCAGCTAGACTTATATCCCCCCACCCACATATTTCAATTTGGATTGACGGTCCTGGCTCTGCTCAGGGTTAAGTGACGAAAATGGCTATCCGTTTTAGCATAGTAATTATCAATGCATCAAAAGTAGCATAGCCGATTGTCACCTTTTTAAATGTTGTGATGTGATGCTGTAACGTTTAACATGAATGGGCTTTTTAAATCATACCTGATTTTCGAATGCAACTTATAGTGACATATTAATTTAATATGGACTCATTTGCCAGAATTTTGAAGCGCTCAATCATATGGGAATCATAATAAGTATAATTATTCACCTTTCACATCCATCTTTGTTAGGAAAACTGACGATTTTTTTTATTCCTCTTTTTTTAACCATGGCTTGCACTGGCTGGGTGAGTATAACCTTTAAGCTATTACAGGACTCCATGGTTTGACTTGTGGTAATGTAAAAAAAGTCACTAATTTTCAAAAATCAAATTAAATCGTTAATTACTCACTCTTATTGTTCATTTGTATGTGTTACATGAAGATTTCAGTTTGCACGTTTGTCAAAGAGTATGACAAAAAGCTTGACAGGTTTGGGCAAAAATAAAATACTGAATTTGGCGAGACATGTCATTGAGTCCCTTTAATTTCTGTTTAAGATATTCAAATTGCAATGTACGAGAGATAAGAAAACATTGCCAGGCGATACACTTATGACATCGAAATTTCAACTTATTGTCGCGAAACTCGGCAAACTAGGAAATATAAAACCTAAGCACAGACAACTGATAAATCAAGAGAGTGAAACGCAAAAATGATGGAGTAAAAGAAAGGAAAACACCAACAAATTACCATTAACCTAGAGCTCAATGCATGCACCGGCCACCATGGGCGTCAATCCTGCGGGAAGGGAGAACGCGTTCCCCACTTTTCCATAGGTGGGTGACATAATATCAAATTTTCCCCACATTTCGGAAAAAAAGAATGCCTCGGCTTCCCTTTGAATGGTGGGGGGGGGGGGGAGCAAGGGGAGGGGCACTGTAACATATCGCCCCACAGTCTTGGTGAGTGACTGATGTAATCGCTAGGCTGATAGATGCTCATAGGGAACTCTGCGTGACGAATTTAGGTGTTCATAAATGCTTTACTCATTTACTCATTCCAAATGCCAACATTTTCCGCGCGTTTCCGCATACAGTGTTTTCTTTGCCGTGTTAAGTTAATGGATAAAAGAAGGTAATGGACTTACCTTGCCAGTAAAGACTAAGTTGCGAGTTATACATCCTTTGATTGCGTACTTGTTGTTTTCGAAGCAGCTCGAAAATAATGTAGAACTTTTTCCCCAAGAATCCCGGTACTTTACATGGAGTAACGCTAACGTTTCGTAAATGGCAATTAACAAGTTCAAGAATTCTTTGTTTGTAAAGTCATTTACCGTGACTAATTTTATGATTGCCGTCTTCTTAGTTTACATTCCCTTAAAAGTTGATTCCTGAAATATTATTTTTTGAAATTAAGAATTTCTAGCCAAAAGGCGACATTTGATCCAAAAACTTCGGGAAACGTCCTTCGCATGCTCATGGTGAACAAACAGATTGTGGTACGTTCCTTCTCCATTCAGTATACCAACAAAATTTCAAACTTATTCAAAAAGGGAGAAGTGAAGTAAAAATCCTGTTGGTGATCGTGTATTTAAATGAATTGTCGATATACACTCAGGACCGTTGCTATCGCGAAGATCCCCCTCCCCCCCCCATAAAAAAGAAAAAAGCTCAGAGCGACCAAAGTCGGAAACTCTGAAATACCAGTTAGAATTTCTCGTATCTCAGGTCTCATATCTCAGTCACATTTTATGATGTAAAAATATGGTAAATATTGCATCAGATTTTGAGGTTGCCTGGTAATTGAAAAAAAAACAAAACAGTTCTCAATAAATATGAGATTGAATCTGGATTTCTCATATTTCAGTTTAGGAGTGCGGATAGTCAGAAAGCTTGACATACCAGTTGGAATTTTTCGTATGTCAAATTAGCATATTTTATGACTACAAATGAAACCAAGTATTGCATGCATGCATGCATGCATGCACTAGAATGCATCTAAGTTTACCTAGAAGGTGAAAAAATTCTTAAAGGGGATGGGGACACCTCCTCCCTTACAATCCTCCCTCAGATGTGGACGAACCATCACCCTTCTCATGTTTTCCCCATCTATCAAAATGCCATGCAATCATCGACGGTTGTAGCAAACTACAGCAATAAACAACTGTAATCCATGAAAGTAAAAATTGGAATGAATTTTTGGAAATGTAATTTTTCGGGGTAAAAAATGACTGCAATAGATGCAAAATAATGCACCAGATTTTGTTAAAGGCTTAACAAAATCCCCCTACCCACCCACCCCCCCCCCCAAAAACCGGTTATCGTTAGGAAGTAAAAATTGTTGAATTAACTTTTTGAGAATATTACGATAGCATAACTGTTCTAGATAAAAGCCATCCAAATTATTACAATTTTTCCATAGAATGATGTTTTTCTCATGAATTGAGTTGAGAAAGTGCAGGCATGAGTGCCCTGTTTCAAGGCTGGGTACATGAAGCCCAGGACACCCGCGAAGTGCCGTTTCCGATCATCGGGGAGTTATGTCTTTTTTGAGAGAGGTTTCAACTAACAGAAGTTTTCAACTACCAGGTAACCTTAGGGAAAATAAGTCTGGTAGTGCGATATTTTGCATTTATTGCGATCTTTTTTCTCTCAAGAAATTAGTCCCAGTCAATTTTCAACAAGTTTTACTCTCTGGCAATTAGTTTATTATTACTTTACTACCATCGTCGATGACCGCAACGTATAAAGCTAGTTCTTGTACCAAAACTTTGTAAATGATAGCCAGTCGAAAGAGAAAAAATGTCATGCAATAAAGTACTTTGATAGCTGGGGAAAGCACGAGATGAGTGATGGTTGATCTATATAAGAGAGGGGTGTAAGGGAGGTGTCCCCCATCCCATTTTGAGAAACTTTTCACCTACAAGGTAACCTTAGATGCAATACAGTGCAACAGTTTGCGTCTTTTGTGTGCTAGAGACCTGAAAAATTCTAACAGGTACTTCAAACCTTCCGACTATCGTCCCACCTAGGTTGAGATGTGAAAAATTCCAACTGGCATTTCAAAGTTATTGAGACTTTTTTTAGTGACTAGCTAACCTTAAACACAATCTGGTACAATATTTGTCATTTTACTATGTCATGAGGCTAGACTGCATGAAAAATTCCAACTGATATTTCAGGATTTCCGACTATCATCGCTTCTACATATTAATAGAGAAATTCCAATGAGTATTTCAGATTTATTGAGAAATTTTTCAATTACCAAGTAACCTTAGACACAATTTTGTACAATAGTAGGCTTCGTTCTATGTCATAAAATGTGCTAGACTGAGAAATGAAAAATTCCATCTGGTATTTCAGATTTTCGGACTATCGTTGCTCATATATTGTATACTCGGTGGCCCTGATTTTACTGTATCTCAAAATTGAATCCATAATAAAATCTGGTATAATAGAGCAGAATTGGAAAACTAGTAACGATGGTCTTCCAGTTGTTGGATTAATACGCTTTATTCCATTAAATACTACACACCAGCCAAAGAGTCATACCAAAAGATCCCATGTCAAGAGTTTCTCCACTCACTTCAATACTTCACTTTGCCCACAGTTGTTTGAAGCAAATTTACAGGTCAATTCTCTACATCCTAATTCGAAATAAATTGCATTAAATTGAAGTCATTCTGAATTGAAGTCTGTCAAATGGAACTGCATTTTTAAAAAGTGATGAATTTTCTTTTGGACAGTACTAATAAGTTATTATCTTGTGAAGCTTATGCATTTGCTTAAAGCCTTGGGTTGGGGATAAGGTAGAGGGTAGCTTCTTATCTGAAGACAGGCATTACTGTATATTAATTGGTGTGTCTTCTATATATATCAGAATCTCAATCTCCTTAAATGGATGTGAACATTGCTCTGAATAAACACAAACAATTCCCAGGTCAAAATGGGTAAGAACATTCAGCACCACAGGAAGTGATCAACCCACTTGACAAGTGTGACAGGCATTGCATGCTGCGGTATCTTGAACAAATTTGAGAAACCAAAACATTAAACACCCACAACGAGGTTTCAATCCATTCACCTGTATTGATCTATTTCAGTAGTTGGTCCATAATGTATCTTAATTGTTTACTTGAATAACAAAGATTGAATATTACAGTACTATGTCTTTAAATAAATAGTACACACTATATAAACATATGCAAGACCACTGGCACATCTCTGACATAAACATGCAACCCACGCAATTAACTTAAAAGAGTAGGGTCAACCAAAGCGTAAACTGATCCCCACAATGAAGACAAACAAACAAGGATGATCAAAAGCAATCGCCACATGTCTGCAGGTATGTGTAATGCTCAAGCTGATATATATTTTTGACAGTGTTTGTTTTCTCACTTTTCAAACTTTTTCCGGAAATCCAATATTTCTTAAATTTGTTGAAACATGACATAAAAAAATATAATTTCTCCACAAGATGACTTTTTAAGTTTTCATGATGGTAAAAATTAAATTTTCTAAAGCACCACGACGACATAGTTTCCTTTATGTCAACCTGTTGCTGACAAGTTGCACAAAGAAAAAAAAAACCAAGAAAGATAAGAGTAATTATGTAAAGTATTTACTACATATGCTTTGGATGCTTATAAGTAGCAAACTTTTTAATTTTGTTCATTAGTATAACACATAATGCAGAGGGCATTGTTGCAGGGAGCATTCCAAAAACTCAGGGCTTGTACAACAACTTCCCCACTAAAAAACAAATGATCCAGCTTTTTAAGCCGAGTATAACCACTGTTTTATCTAGAAATATGTCCTGTACTTCACAATGGTATTTCTATTGCCATTATTTATCTGTTTAGTCAAATCTTAAACTCTTACCAGAGAAGTCATCACGGCAATGCAGGGAATAATTATCTGATATTGAATCTCGTCTTGCTACACAAAATAGTCAAATTGCTAGACAATGGAATATTGAGTAGCACTTTTTGCACACTCATGCAACATAAAGGCTTCCACAGATATTGGAACAAAATACCCAAGAAACCTGAAAAAAGCATGGCAAATTTTCAAAACTTAAATTATTCCCTGCAATGTATTCTCTGAATAATTAATAATTATCATGCAGATTACTAAGCTACTGCCTAGCTGAAAAAGACAAAAATAGAATTTTGAAAGACTGTTTTATTAACTGCAGAAAGAACTTGGTACTAATAAAAGTACTGTATATAACAAAACTACATATACAAAATATATGAAACAATGAGCCGTAAAAAGAGTATAGCAATTAAATACAGCAGTGTATACATGCATGTGCAGGGGACTGAAAGCCCCTGCTTCTATTAAAATAGAAACTTAATGTACTGATATTCTATATTGAAACAAGACTGGTTACATGCAGAGCTTGTCTTGATACACCCCTGATGGAAAAATCACTGGATGATTGCCTTTTCCTCTGCCCTGGATTTGATGAAGGTGTTCTGCCGATGGTTTAACTGACAGATGCAGATGGCAAACAGCAAGGCAAATATGCTGATGATGGAAACAACCATCAGCAAGATGAGCCAGTCTGTCGGTAAATTCTCAAATTCTGAAATGGAAGGAGATGGAAAGGAGATGTTTTATCCTCTAGAGTTCACAGGATGCTCAAATGACTCGATTACTCCTTGCCGACATCCACGGGGATAGTTTGGCATTAAAGTTTGTGGTATACTGCATTGCTGCGTGGACAACCTTGCAAGGTTCTAGAAAACTTTTCACAGAGATGAGACATATTTCGAATGTAAGTTGTAACTAACGTGAAAGTCATGGGCAGGGTTATTCTTCTTACCAAGGGACAGCTTAATACCAGAGAAGGGATAAATACACACCAGACTTAAGTTCAGGGTATGTATTATATGCTTATGCTTTTATGGTTTGAGCTGGTGACCTCTGTCAAACTCAAATGACTTTCAAACACCCTCTTTGGAAAATGGGAATCATCTACTCATGAAGGTATATCTACAAGCTACAATCTTGGACAAAATTGTTGGGACACTTTGTCCTATGTTGCAAATATAATACTAAATTTTAGTAGGTGAGAGGATAACATGAAACCATGTGCCCCTTACCAATGTTGCTCGATAGTAGTGAATGTACACTTTGAACAGTACTCCCATAGCCAACACTGAAAAGGGGACCGGGTATCCCAAGGTATTTTGTCCAAGATTGAGTTTTTTGGGACCATTTTTTTTGTAATCGCACATTTTAGGCAAGGTGCATCACAAAAATTAGTTATGGAGGCCTATGGGTCTGAGGACTTTCAAATTAAAGTATTCTGAATTTTAACTATAAACATGTGAAGTTTAATTTTTATTTGGGGGTTTATTCTTAAATGTTTTGTAGAAAATGAGTAATCATGAATGAATAGACAATTTCATGGTTTTGTTTGCAGACAGAAATGGTTGTGTTTAGAAATAACATTGATGGGCAGGTGTGGCATTGTGTTGCAAGAGGAGTGTCACTGCAATTGCAGAATGGTGGTAGGAAACCCAGTTATAAGATATCATGAAATAGTGCCACATTCTACCAACATGCGTAAAAGTCAGAACTGTTGATTCAGCTTCATGTTAAAATAATGGTAGAACATTAGTACAGGCTGGGTTTTTTAACTTTTTTTTCAGCTAATTTGAGATTTGTGACTACAATTTATACAGTACATGAAGTTGGTAACATATCTTATCTTCATTCTTGTAATCTAGGCAATTTTCCCACAAAGTTTGCTTAAATTTTCCTATCAAAACATTTGGTAGAATGTGTGTTTCATTCAGCTATACTGTCAGAAGCTATTGTTAGGTCAACATCTACTTGGATGAAAAGGCCGGGGTTCTCTTCACAGTATGACTAGAATGTTTTTCACTGCTCAATTTTTCATTTATAAATTCAAATGTCTGTCAACCTCTCATTTTTTATTTATTCATATATAACATAAGGTACTTAATATAATGACATAGCTCTGACAACAAAAATGTATAATGTACTCTGAAGTCCGTTGAAACTGCTTAAAATGACAAACATATGGGGGTGCACCATGTATGGCACAGTTTAATGGGTGTCACAAGGTCACTGTTATATGAATATGAACAAACCTCACATCTATTTAATTTGCATTTTTTTTTGGTTTCTTTTGCATCACTTTTTCACTCAGAGTAACCTGCAAGCCAAGCATAATAGTCATTATGTGTAGTTACTTTAATACCAGACACCACATCATCACTGTGAACAATTTCAATAAGTAACACTTATACATAGGTTTTCTTAAAATGACTACCCACATTTCAGTCATTTTTTGGGGGGAGGGTTGTTTATTTTCTTTTTTGTTTTGGTCCTTCAGTGCCTGTTTTAATATCAGAGTTTAAGCTGAAAGTATGTCATTTTCTATTCAAAAGGTATTAAAGTAGTTTCCTGGTCAAAAAGATGCATTGAACTTATGATGTTACCTCTTCAATGACTAGATTTTATTTAGCACATGTGGTACAAAGCTCTACATGGATTTGACTGACTTAGTCCTCCCTTTACTCCCTAATAACATTGACAGCATTCACACAATAATATTATTACAGGAAACCAACCTGAATATATGCTCCAAACAAGCCGAATATGCATTGCTGATGTTTCTTGTTGCAAGGAATATCAGCCCCATTTAGCCATTTAACTTATTTCAAATTGACGCTTTTCCTGTTCCCCGCACAAGCTTCTGGCCTGTAAAAATTCCCAGACAATCTTGGACAAAATTGTTGTGACACTTTGTCTTACGTTGTAAATATAATAATAAATTTCAGGTGAGAGGACAACATGAAACCCATGCCACTTTCCAATGTTGTGCTTTAGGAGTGAATGTACATCTTGAACAGTACTCCTATAGCCAACATTGAAAGCAGGGTGCCTCAAGGTATTTTGCCCAAGATTGTAGATGTTAGAGTACCTTCTCCTTATTCAGATACTGTGTGGTTAAAATTTTGAGATTTGAATTACATTGATCTTTTTAAATGCAAAAAAAGTCAGGGAATGCCAAAATGCATTGACTTTTGAATGATGTATTTGAGTTCTGAATTTGTCACATTGCACAAGATGAGGAGTGTGCAACATGTTTGGACTTGGTAATATCACAATCACTGACTGATACATCATAGCAACTATTTCTATATTCACAATGACACCTAATGACCTAAGGTGATGACTGATAGGCTTTTTGTATTCTGTTCTATGTGTACCATACCACCAGATGATGAATATGAAATCTAGCCCCCAAAAATCATGTCTTCAGACATAATAAGGATTACTTGGTTTTCACATATTGAGCCGTTCTGATCCAAATGACTTTGCATTCCGTGAAAAAAACAATAGGCTTCTTGTACTCAAAAAGGTAAATAACTATGTCTAGATTCCAAATAGGGGATATGTCCCAGGTTGCTTCTTGACTGTTTTCAAGGTTTTCTTAAAGCCATGCTGACCCAAACTGACATCTGATGTAAACCACAAAGCAATAATCAGAAAATCAAAGGGATTTGTTATTCCTTGCCAATATTTACGAGAAAAAAGGACAACCAACATACCAATTTTGAAGTTCACTCACCATAGCCTGCTTGAGATACCATGTTGACAACATTTTCAAAGTATGATTTCTGCTGACCTCATGTGACCTTTGACCATCATAAAAAATGACAGACATCATCCACTCATCACAAGTTGCTAATATTACCAGTGGCAAATTCCCAGCACAATATACATGCAAAATCCATCCATATCCATACAAAATGCCAAACTTCACCTACACATCAAGTGCTACCAATGATAAAAGGTTGAAGTTCCATAAACATTCTGTTGCTGAGATATCTCCCTTAATAGGTTTTCATATTTCATGCTCTGGTGGCCTAAAATGACCTTTGACCTCAATGAAAAACAATAGGGACCGTCTACTCACAATGGACTACCAACATACCAACTTTGAAGTTCGAGGCCCCTTCCCATCTTGAGATAGCGTGCTTACAAGCCAGGGCGGCACATACACACATACACCCACCCACCCTTACACGTACACACATGCCATCACCATCGCATGAATTCCTTGCCTGCCTTCGGCAAGAGATAAAAAAGGTATCTACTCTCAAACTACTTGTGCAATAACTTTAAAAGTCAGTAAACCCCCTTCCTCTTCTTGAGATATCATGTTTACAATGTTTTCAAACGATGACCTATGCTGGCCTCTAGCCTGTTTAAACAACAGCCAAAATGATCTGTTCATCAAAAACTATCAACTTTCTCGGTGAAAAGTTCCAGCAACAGTCAATTCTTGAGATATCTGTATATCTCTTGAGATACCTTTGTCCGCTAGTGACCTTAAAAGATCTTTGACCTCCCTGAAAAACAATAGAGGTCAACTGCTCATGTCAGACTACCCACACAAAAGATTTAAAAGTTCAAAAACCTCTCCCTTATTGAGATACTGTGGTTACAAGCCAAAGCCTGTCAGCAAAGACCCACACATGCCATTGCCATTACACATTGAATCGTTCCATTTATGCCAAGGGATAAAACAAGAGAACAGTTGAGCAGTTTGTGTTTAAAATGACATTTGACCTCCCTGGCAAACGATAGCAATAATCTCCTAACAATGTGACTGCCAACACACCAACTTTAAAGTTAAAATACATTTTCCACCTGTGAATATCAAAAACTTTCCCCAGGCTTTTATCAAGTTTGTACTAAGAAGTAAAGTAACAGATATTATACTGCAAAGTATTGTTACTGTTGAATACAATTGAAAATGACAAAATCTAAATTGCATGAATTTTTTTATTGACACAAGATTTTTTGTTGTTAATGTAGAATAAGCATAAATCTGATTAGACTTTGACATGTTGCTTGCTGTGTTGTGGATGTGATTCTTACATGATGCTACCACTCTTTATGTACCGTTTTTGTTGTAACAAGGACTATTGAACACATGATTAAATTGGTGAAATTTTTGTTCAGAGGAGAAGCTGTATTAAAATGAAATTGTCACAGTAATAGATGACTTCGTGGGCAATGCATTCCATCACATTAAATTACTTTTTGTACGCATCTAAGTAAGAAATTGTCAACTAAAACAAATAGAAAAGTTAGTATTAAAGCTATATGTGAAAGACTGATCACTGAGAATGAAAACTGGTCTGTCAAGGACAAAAGTAATTTACTAACTACTCACTGCACTTTAAACTTACCGGTTTCTTCGCATGTATCGCCATGCCAACCGTCCATACAGAAGCAAGAAGGATAGAATTTGTCACCATCCAGGTGAAGAACACACGTACCGCCATTCGCACATGTGTGACTGGTACAAGGGTTAGCTTCTGCAGAGATGCTGAAACCACCCGCTATCAAACCGGGGGGGGGGGGGGGAAGAAAAGAATAGGTCTTACTGTAAGGGAGAAATTTCAAACTTTTATTTTGAAACAAATTCTGCAGTCTTGTAATAAGTGTCGAGAGTAAATAGTATCTTTTAGGTGCTCAGATTGCATCTTTAATTGCTAACAATTAACACCAATTTGTGAGACACATTTGTGTTTCTAATTAGGACAAGATGTTTGCTTTGTGATGTAACAACAGTGGACTTATTGTTTGTAGTTCTTTCAAATTAAACAGTACTTTCTACTGCTTTTACTTTCCAGGACTTGGCTAATGCAGAGAAAACATGTCAATAGTAATTTACATTCTTGCTTGCTCATCCTACTGTGGCTGAGCAAAGAGAAACAAAGACGACCATGCAAACATGTTGACCATCAAGATAAATGTTGAACATGTGTTGCTTACTCAGATAATACCTTGCTGGTACTGTAAGGTACTAGTGACAGGCAAAAACAAGTTAGAAAAGATCAGCACACAGAAGGTAATAAGATGAAAAGAAAAATGATCTTACATCTTGCATATTCCACATCCCTTTTTCCCACTGCGTGAAAAAGAAAGACACGGAGAGGATATTAAAAGTAACGTAACCACAGTTTGTTCAAATGGTTTTTTAACGATTACACAGGAATAATACAAATCAAGAGGGAAAAAAGAAAATATGACACCTAGACCACTCCAGAAGAGCCCTGAATCAATGTGCATTATTGATGAAATATTGCCACATTTTCTTTTCCATGTGTATTGCCATCAAAGAATGCTGAATTTTTAACAATAGTGTGAGTGTCACAATGTTTGGTATTGATAATGATACTTTGGTTCTACGCTACTCTTTACACATAAAGAAAAAAAAACGATACAGAAAAAAAAATACAGATTAAAGAGCACATGGGTACTCTTTGATAGAAATTAATGTACGAATTTTAATAAACGAAAACAAAAATGTGGAATATGTTGAGTTGGTCATCCAATAATGTAAGACAATGTGCAAGTAGCTGTGGATACAACAATAAGTGATGGGGCTTAGTTGTTGCTGTGGTGAAGAAAACTTGCTGTGCTATGATGATTGCATATGGTTACTTTTGTGGCCTTACCGGAGGGCAAACACTGAAAACTGTGGATGGAACAACATTGTTGACAGGGTGACAGGGACCTTATTATGGGGGTCAAAGGTCATTTGATGTCAAGAGTGGGTAAACATTTGTGAACATAGTATCTGACAATAGAAATCAGGGAAACTGACTGATCATGTGAATGCATTATATCATCAGTTGACATCAGGGGAAGGCCTGGTCGCTCTCCCAGTTGGCATTTTAGTACCTCAGTGGGAGGAAAGTGGGGTATGCTAGCATGTGTTTGGAGAGCTTAATTGAATACGAGACTGTGAAAGGATCGTGATTCATGATTTGTTTCAGAAATCCAGCCTAACTGAACGGAAAGACTACATAAGATTTTTCAACCTGGTGAGAATGTTTTAGTTGGTCATCTCAATTCCATTGGCACTTCAGGAGCTGCCTAAATGTCACTCAATTATTAAGTGTCCCTTTATTGAAATCTCATGCCAACACTTGCTTTGCATTTGACAGACATTGGGGGGTGGCACTTTGCCACTGTTCTTTGGTATTACAGTTCCCTGGTAAAAGGGACATTGTAAGTGTAAACATTGCAAACCACTATGCTTGATCAAGTAAAAGGTCTTCATTCTGAAAGGAATAATGGTCTGCAGTCAACAGTGAAAGCTTTCATTTACAAAGGTAATTAGGTTTTCATGCAGAGAAATGTAGCATTTGTTGATAAAAAATAATTTCTAACTCAAACTTCAGTACACTTATATAAACAAGTTGGGTTAAGCCTACACTTGTACTGAATTAGACTAAGTTGAATTTCCAGTTTCCTTATGAGATTGATTGCTGATATTAAATAGCTGTTTTTGTTGAGTGCCATGTTGGTTCCTTTTTAATGCAGAATTTCCCTGCAAGGTGTATGAAGTGTAATTAGGTCTAATTATTACCAGGGTTAGAAAACTTGGACAGAGCTTCCCTTCGTGAGGCACTGTTTTGGCAAGGTTTTCACAATTTGACCTTTGTTAATCACAATGACCTTTGATATTCACCCCGGAACAAAAGACTTTTTGTACCAAATGTGGTACACTTACATATCAAATAAGACAACTCACCCAAGCTTCCATTCTTGTGACATGGTTTCCAATGTTTTCACAAGGTGAGCCCTACTAACCCCAAATGTCCAAAAACTGATTCTTGCACTCAATGTGGTGCACCTTCACACTAAATATGAGATCTGTACAAATTTCTCTTCCTTGAAATACTGAGGTTGCAAGATTCCCACAATTTCAAACCTGTTGACCCTAAATGACCTTTGACCCCCACCAAAAACAATACAGTCTTTGTACACAATCTGGTACACCTACACACAAAATATGAGATTCATCAAAACTTCTCATCTTGAGATATCATGTTTACAAGGTAGGCATCACAAGCAAACAAATAAACGCAAACCCACACATATGTCTGCATGGTTAAAAAGGTTATACTAAACATCAAAACCAACTGTTCATTTTCAAAACTTTGTATGATATTTCCTGAAAGTAAGAATGGTGAATAGCACAGGTGCATCAACATGATAGTCAAAATGAATAATAACCCACCAGGCTGGTTCCCTTGAAGACTCACTATGACAGTGAAAGAGCATGTGGCGATCATTTGCCCCACTGTATAGGTATACACGATGGTAGTGTTGCCCACGGGGAAGAAACCGGAATTAGATGGAGGCATACTCGATGGTTGGAGCATCTGACCATTGAAAGTGGCAGTTGGAGCTACCCAGGATACTGCTACAGGGGTATTTGGACTCGTTGCACTGGCAGTTATGTCACCAGAACAGTTGCGAATTACTATCTGATCTGGTGGGTAAATCATGAGATGAGGAAGAAGAAGATAATTCTAATAGTCATACATCTTAAAGGTAGGAAAAAAGGAATGTTCATTCATACTTAATTTGAATTATCCTTAAAATCCTAATGGCCCGTTACTGAGGAACATGGACTCTCGGGGTTCAATGTATTGCAGGACGCACTCACCCAGCATCCTCATACACTGCTTACATTAACCCACAATGCTCTACTCAATGCAGCATCCAGCTTGATTAATCCATAATTACTTTTTGCAGTAATGTTAATGTCTATTTGTGATTTGACTTGGCAAAAAGAACCTAATGCTAGCCTGTTCTCTTTGAAACCAATTTGTATCACTTTGGTAGGACTGTACTCCATGATAAGATAACAGGATCTGATCATACATAGTGTAAGCGTTCTAAGCAACTTAACATAGCAAGAACTAAAAAAGAAAACTACTTGGTTACATTCTCTTACAAATCTGTAGTACATTGCCGATGAACTGTCAGTATACAGGTCAGAGGAACATCATATCTATACTGGCACATTCATTGAACATTTGAAATTACCATCCGTAGATCTATGTGTGTAAGTCTGTTAGTCATAAAACTACTGGTTCATTTCAATGTATCACAAAGATTGTTGGTGATTCAATAAGGTCTTTAGTTTCATGAAAACACAAAGAAACAGTTTGGAGAAGAAGTTGGTACCTGCAATAATTTCAGTAACTCTCACTTCAAAGGAACAGGTTAACATTATGACATTCAGGACATTAAATTCATAAGTGACAACGGTGACTCCAAGAGGGAACTGATCTCCGGGTTGGTGACTGCGAGTCACATCTACAGGTATGTTTCCAGCGAGATTTGTGAGTACAGGCTCTGTCCACGATACACTAGGTTGAGAGACCCCGGCAGGTACAAAGCGTTCAATGTTTGCAGGACAATTATCAACCGTTACTTGACCAGTGACTGTGTAAATAATTCGGAGACAAGAGTGTCAACCAAAAGCTATGAAAAGAAAAAAACTTCCTGCCAAAATTTTATTGGATCACAATAATTGTGATTATGGAAATGCAATACATATTTAAGGTAAGCATCTGTAGAGATTGTGTTTCTCAAGTACAACATGGCGAATAATTACCCCAATCAACCAGCTAAAAAGTTTTGCACTGTCAACTCACAGTAAGAGGAAAAGGAGCAATCCTAAAAAAAAAAAAAAAGTCATTCACACCACTGGAAGTGCATGCTTGATTACATAAGAATACGCAGTTTCAATATGAAATTTATTCTCAGATCTCTCCCGGTAATTTCTTTAAACAACCTTCATCCCAAATTCCTCGTCTTGTCTTCCCATGCAGTATAAGTTTGAAATAACATACTAGAATGGAACGAGACACCTCAGATGCTGGGTACAGTTTAGCCATGTTTCTTTGTCACTTTTCATCTGTTTTTCCAGACTGCTGTTTGGAACAATGCAGACACTGGTAGAGACATGCTGTGTAAGGCACGGGTTCACACTACGACAATATTTGTGATCTGAATTTTAGAAAAATGTCAAGCCAGTGGTGTTCTACCTGTAGCTTCCTCAATATTAGTCACTCTACAAAAATATCTGATCCTGGCTGTCTTCCAATCAATTAAAACTGCCATTTATTGGCTGATTTTGACTAAGTTTGGAGAAGATTCAAGCTGAAACTTGCACATACTGGATCAGGTATTAATCCAGTGTCACTCTATTGTGCTGTTGAGATGCAATGCACGCCGTTTCATATTCCTGCTAATCAGAATCGTGAACTGGATGTAATCAGGACCATCCACAAACCTCTGATTACTGTAACAGTAAAGGTGGCTGTCGCAAAGTTGTTTGCAGCATCCCTGAAAATGTAGATTACTTGAGTAACTCCATCTAGGAATTCAGATCCTGGTTGCTGGCTTCTAAATACCATTGTGGCTATCCCTCTATCGTCAGTTGCTGTGGGTTCCACCCACGTTGCTACTGCTGTTTCATTAGGTGCTACTGTGACCACGACAGGAGGTGGTATGTTATCTATTACAGGGGGAGTGGTATCTGGACCACCTGTAAAAAAAAAATACCATATTTCAATTATCCCAGACTAAGGTATTAAATCTGATCATCTAAAACAATGGTTCTCAACCTGCTGTTAGACTTCCTATCCCCTTTCTCTACCTTTGACTCAGTGTTGCAGTGTTTAATTACTATATCCCCATTCTATGTCCCACCGTCCCCATGTCCCACCATTCAAAGTCAGACACTCAACAATATTTCTTTTGTCAGCTAAACTTTTCTATTTAAAAGGGCAACAAAAACTACTATGAAACTGATACGGAGCCCAAATGTAGTTCAGTCAGAGTTGAGAACGAGCTTGATGTAATGTCATAATCACCAGGGACCCCCTATTGTTCGTGTACTCTGTCGCGCAAACCTGAGACTTCAAAATGCCACCCAGGAAGGGGGAGGGCGAGTTAGGGACCACAATGAAAATCACTGATCTAAAATGACATAATATATAAAGCCTCATTTCATATATCACTGGTGTGAACAGCACACATCAATAGACAGCTGGCGACTATGAAACAGCTTACTTTTAAACTGACAGTTGGTTTGCAAAAAAAAAAAAATGTTCAAAAATTTATGCACAATCAACAGATTAGTCCATAATCCTAATAATTCGACTGACTTCAATAAAACTGCACACCAAAATGTGATGAACATTACACTAACAAGCTACAGTTAGACAATGAATTTTTGTAATTAATTGTGTGAGGAATAAGAATAACTAAATTTTGTGAAAAAGCTCAAGTGGAGATTTATCATGTACATCTATACCACCAGACGTAAGCTGAAATCGGTTTCTCCATTTTCTGATTGATTTGTGGACTGACTCAAAGTTGAAACTTTTCCACAGCTATGAAGAATTGAAGACAAAGTTAATGCAGTATGTACACAGACTGAAGGAATTCCCTGCTGTGAATTGCATTTCCTATGCTTGGGCAGCTTAAAGTCAGTCCACAGTGATTATGAATTAACAAATTCAAATTGCCATGATAATAGTTCATTGAGACATATCATTCAAAGCAAACTTGATTTGATGAAAACATGCTGCCACCCTGAACATTTTATATTAATTCCTTTTTTTTTCTGTGGGTTAGGGAGGATTTTATGACCCCTGGCACAGTTTCAACAATCAACACATTAGTCCATAATCCTAATAATTCGACTGACTTCAATAAAACTGCACACCAAAATGTGATGAACATTACACTAACAAGCTACAGTTAGACAATGAATTTTTGTAATTAATTGTGTGAGGAATAAGAATAACTAAATTTTGTGAAAAAGCTCAAGTGGAGATTTATCATGTACATCTATACCACCAGACGTAAGCTGAAATCGGTTTCTCCATTTTCTGATTGATTTGTGGACTGACTCAAAGTTGAAATTTTTCCACAGCTATGAAGAATTGAAGACAAAGTTAATGCAGTATGTACACAGACTGAAGGAATTCCCTGCTGTGAATTGCATTTCCTATGCTTGGGCAGCTTAAAGTCAGTCCACAGTGATTATGAATTAACAAATTCAAATTGCCATGATAATAGTTCATTGAGACATATCATCCAAAGCAAACTTGATTTGATGAAAACATGCTGCCACCCTGAACATTTTATATTAATTCCTTTTTTTTTCTGTGGGTTAGGGAGGATTTTATGACACATGGCACAGTTTCAGCATCAGTTTTAAAATCTGATTATTGATTTGCTTCCTTACTTCTTTATCTATATCACTAGACTAGAGAGAGAGATAGTATGAAGAGAGGAATGGAAGATGGCGGGCGTGCAACCAGTGCAGTCTGCCATGAAGTTCAAAGGTGGCAATGTAGGAACTTGATTAGAAAAGACTGGTCACTACTGCATGACACAATAATAATACATACGGTACTTGTTAATCAGATCATGCCACGATAAAATGAAAGCAAAGTTATGTACTCACTGATGACATTAACAATGACATCAAAAGTCACAGTCAATTGGTTTCCTGAAGGGTCAGTATACCGGTAGGTGACTGGGGTTGTTCCCAACATAAACTCTGATACGCCAGACAGATGTGACTGCATGAGAAATATCACTGTCCCCGAATTATCCGTCACCACAGGATCATCCCAGATCGCAGTCGTCGAGGACTGACCGACGGGCAATGCTAAAACGATGGTGTTTGGTTGACTGACGACCGTGGGTGGCTGGGTGTCCGCAACAGTTCCGACTGAGAGCAATAATTAATCACAGAATAAAAAAAACACATGAATCTACACAACAATGATAAAACAAAACGAGACCATGTAGACAAATGTTAGAAAGTGAAAATAGCTTCCACAGAAAATATGATAGTTTGATGTCATTATGATGAAAACGTTGCTTTCTGCCTTCCATGACACAACAACTGCAGAGGAAAAGAAATACAGACATTATGTGGTACTTTCACAGAGGGGAAGGGAGCCAGTGCCACAGACTGTCATTCGACATGTTACAAACCCAACTTGGCTATGGAAATCATTGGGTGAACCCGGATAGTTGTTTTTGTGGTCACTCAGGTAAATATTAATCAACTCCAATGATGAACTGGCCATTTACAGCCCCATTCAATTGTTTGATTGACCTTAGGTACAGAATTCACATGTATGGTATATGCCCAGTAAGATTTTCTGTGAGGAGGAAGCTAGAGATGGTGTCTATTTTTCTAATCCTCCATCAACTGGAAAGAGCTAACCTTCATAGAGCCCTGCTGTATTCTTTTCAGACAATCAAGATCGCTATGGGAGACTACTTGTGGAAATAGTCATTTAAACAACAACACTTTCTCTATTGTAAACTGGTTGATTATCAAATCAATGTATATATTCATGAAATCACACATTTATTGCATGAGAAGTATCCTGAATCTAACATAATAGAGGTATTGTACTTGATTACTGTTTAGTATCTACATGAGAGAGCCTGTTCTCACAAATTTTTCATAATCTCTGAGGGCGGTAAAAAAAGGTTTCATTGTTAAATGCTTAAATGTGCTGTCATACTATAATAAGAGGGTACGCCAGAAAATACCAAATTACCAGCTCTGAGGATGAAAATACACATAGCGACCTCTCCCCCAGAGGTAAATGTGTAAGTAATGGTGAGTTCCTGATCAGCTGACAAAAAGACTGGGGGATTCCTATTGACTTGTGGTACGATGACATTGTTGAGACTGTCAAATCCAGTTGGTGGAATCCAGCTGAATTCAGTTTGAGCTCCTCCCGGTGCAGCTGGTTGAGTGATGTCACTTGGACAGTTTGTGATCCGTATAGCGTCTGTGATGACTGCGCGGGGGAAGAACAAGTTGATATAATAGTGCATGACATTGTCTCACTTCATTTTGAGGATTTCATCGAGCAAACATACAAGGGAATAAACGACTGACTGACTGACTGACTGATGAACTCATTCAGCATCTGACTGGATGATTTCTGACATTATTGGCTTATAAAGTTCACAGCGTAGTAGGAATCCCCCACAATGGCACTGGTGAGAAATGAGAACAGTGATTCCCAAAAGTTCCTAATTTCAACAAAAATGCCATGATTATTGGAAATGAGGCAGGAATGACAAAGTTCATATGCAAAATAGTTATGAGGAAAAGAAGTAGAATAAATTAAAAACCAACTTCATGCCCTGATTAAGGGTCGGAAATTTTAAGCATATTGCAATTTGTGCAATGAAATCCAGTATGCAAGAATGCATTTTGATGACGAAACCCCACTTAGCTGCTAACAGTAGTTAACCCATTTAGCCAAAAGGAATTTGGCTATGAAAGCCACTACGTTGGTATCACATGTACAAGATATAAAGCTTTCTCTAGGGGTGAACCGGATTTGGAATTTTAAAATCCAGCCGAAACCAGATTTGCTGGATTTACACAAAAGTTCCAGCTGAAATTCCAGCCAGATTTAGTAAAATGAAAGAAGCAGGCCTCTTAGGTGGGGTTATATGTCTATTTCATTTCTATGTAAGCAGAATTTTGACAATTTTATTGGTAATACAACCACAAAACATACTGTATAAAATCTTTCTATCTTTTCTTCAAATCAAGTCTATTCAGGGTTTTTTGATTGAATAATATAATGATAAGAATTGCTACTTGCTACAATTTGTGTGATATTTCTTTTCTGGACTTCAAGATACTGTATGATGTACAGATGTCACTACTATTCAAGCCCTGTGTGACCCTGTAGTATGTTTGGACATATACTGTAGAATTGTATTTTTCTATTTAGTAAATATTTGATAAGCTGTGGGCTAATGCATTCTTCAACAAATTCCACTGTTTAATAAAGTAAATCACTTCTACTTGCAATTTATTATATCTTTGTCTACCCCTCTTTTCTGAACAGGGATATAGGTGGGGATGTGACATAGCCCTTCAGCATGTTGAAATAAATTCCTGTAATTACATAACATTAATAGCACACTGCAATCCTTGTCTATGCATCTAATTAAGAATTGTAGTAAATTAAGTTGTGTTGTACAGCCTACCTACAAATCCAGAAAATCTGGCCAGATTTAAGAAAAAGTCCAGCGGGATGCCCAAATTGGAAAAACTTTTTAAATCAGGCTGGATTTCTGGTGAATTTGAAATTTGGTGCACCCCTAGCATTTCCCATGCTATCCTCGTAAAATATTGCTTATTTTTTTGTTTCTCAGCAAAAACCTCATTAAGCAAAATAATCAGCCAACATATGAGACATTTATAATTTTTAAGAAAAGTTTTTGATATTAATATGCGAAATCTTTTTTTAGCATATGTATGATTGTTTACATGTTCCTGTTCTACAAAAATTTTGGCTGCCACATGCAACACTTGCACGGTGATGATCTAAATCCACCAGAAACTTACAAACTTCTCAAACTCATAATGTACACCACTGTGTTAAATATAAACCTTCACCAGAACAACAGGGATCTCTAAATGTCCTTCACATCCCATGCTTCGTATGACATATGTCAAAGCTCTTGATTTTCAGTTTGACTTCTAATGACATCTGCTGACCAAATATGAGATCAGCCTAAGCTTGAGTTCTTAAGATACTGTTTTACAAGGTATTCAATGTTTGGCCTCTGTTGACCTGTGTCACGAAAAACAATGCACTTCTCGTGCTGAATGTGGTTCATAGACACATTACCAACAAGATCAGACAAAGCTACCATTCTTCAGATATTGTGTTAACAAGGTTTGGTCATTTTTTTTTCTCAGATGGTCTTTGGTTTCCATCAAACACCATACTATTCATGCACTCAATGTGGTTTATCAACATACCACCAATAACAAGATTCCAAGCTTTGAAATACTGTGGTTTACAAGATATTCACAATTTGCCCTTTGATGACCTTAAATAGTTTAAAAAAATCAGTATACAACTTGAAAGTAGAATAGGATATTTATAAAATGTACTATTTGTTGCAAAACTGCTATCTGAAGCTATATTTGCTCTCTGCATGGTGCTAGATGACCTAGAAATAGCTTATAGGACTGACACATGAAATATGAAAGTATGGTTAAAATAAATCAGCATACAAGGGAGGGATAGCAAGGTACTAAGAAACGATATCAACTAAAAAAAAAAAACCAAATGAAGTGTTATTGTTACATTTCCAGACCTACCAGTAACCATTACATTGAATGAGCAGATCTCCTCATTTCCAAAGGTGTCTGTGAATCTGTACGTGACTGTAGTTGTGCCCACTGGGAAAGGAGTGTTAGGCTGATGGGAGGCAACTGTTGTCACAGGTGAATTTGTCGCAGTGGCTTCAGGTATGGTCCATGTAGCGACAGCTCTCCCATCAGGATCCGTGGTGGTGACTATGACCTGACTTGGACAGTTTCTGACAGTAATGCCAGTTTCTTAAAGGAGAAAAATCATTTTTTTTTCTCACTTAAAATCCATTTTCTTCAGTGTAATCAGAAATTCAGTCTTCATTAACAACAATTTATGTTCCGAGCATGGAATTAATCTACCCTAATTAACACCCTGCAACAGAAAAACCGGTAAGTGATCTATTACCAGAGATGTTAAAAATTTTGAGAAAAGAACACACATCTCACATCAGTTTGAATTAGTTTAGGTTGTGGCCAACTGAACATTCACAGCTACAGTCTTCAGCCTTTTCTAGGATTTCTAGTTTTCAAGAACATGTCATCTCGAAGAATATGAAGAATTCGCTAGCTACAATTCTAACATTACCAATACATAGTTAAATTTTTTACTTTATGTCTGCTTGTTCCAAAAATATCACATTGCTTACAGTCTCTACACAGATGGTTGTTTCTCCAAGAGTGACCACACAAAACAGTTCATACCATCACAATGCGGTTTTTCATGTCAATGTCTAGATTCAAATGTTAATCACTCGGTGAGATGGGGTGATGGGGTAGGTGGAATTTTCCTGCAGATGCTCCCCCAGCTTACAAAGTGGTCCATAGATGACCCAATACCGACCACAAGTGTCACCTTTTCCCACACAAAAGAAGGAAATAATTCTTGCATGTGTTTGAATAAAATACGGAGGCTTACATACCAAACTCTACTGTGACAAAAAATTCACAAGAAGCCTGGTTGTTAGCGCTGTCAGTGAATGTATAGGTCACGACAGTTGTCCCCAAGCTGAACGGCTGTCCACTGAAATGGGACTGTCTGAAATTCAGAGTCTCTCCAATGGTACTTATGGCTGATGGATCAGACCAAAGGGCAACCGCAGAACCCGTGAGAGTTCTCAGCACAATGTCGCCGGGACATGCAGTGATCGAGATGACGGGTTGTACTGTAGCTGTGGGAGCAGGAACGGGTGTGCATGCATTACAGCTGTGAGATACGTGTTGAACAAAAGCTCTTTGTTCAAGTCACAGTAAGATGCTACAATGAACACACATTTATCTTACCAACAGTACTTAAAACAAACATTTTATCTTGAGCAAATTATTACTTTATGACCTACAGATGCAAAAAATAAGTCTTTTTATTGCAATAACTATTATAATTTAATATGTCAACACTCCTTGTGCAATATTTGTTACCTGTAACTAAAAAAGTTCACTGTCAATGGGTAAGTTTGTGGGCTTTCATACGCTACCTTTGTTTTGAACATCATTCCAATATGTTATTGGCTATCAGTAGTACAAGAGGTTAGAGTGAAATGAAGTCTACAAGTTTTAGATGACGATGAAACAAAGAATGATAGACAAATTAATACAAAGTTAGCAGATATTTAAATATTAGGTCAAAATACGGATTACTCGTCTGCACTTCTCTCCATCTTATGTGTAAAAGAGTAAATAGTGTCTACACGAACATTGTGCACAATGAACTTTGATATGCATTATAATCTTCTGGCACATACAGTTTCACACTATAGATGTTGTGTACTAACCTCCATCTACTGTTACCACAAATGAACATTCTGCCTGGTTATTGGAGGGATCGACGTAGATGTAGGATACAGCGGTGTCACCGACAGAGAAACGGGACCCGGACATGTGGGATACAAACAAGAGTTCCACGAAGCCACTGTCATCTGACACTGTGGGTGATATCCACGTACCAACCACAGGTTCATTAAATGTACTGAACAGCCTGATATTGTC
The DNA here is from genome assembly GCA_021234535.1 of Stichopus chloronotus. Lineage (NCBI taxonomy): Eukaryota > Metazoa > Echinodermata > Holothuroidea > Aspidochirotida > Stichopodidae > Stichopus > Stichopus chloronotus. The sequence goes on along the minus strand of CM037832.1, from coordinate 25,538,942 downwards.
GGGGCAGTTCGTCACTACTGGAGGTGTGGTGTCCACTGCAGTAGATATAAATGGAAGCACATCGACAGTTGTAGGAACACATAATTAACAAATCACAGGCACAATATTGCACGATGGAGCATGTAAAAAACAAACGATGGTTTAAGAAATTTTGGAACACTTAAATTTGAAAGAGACTTTGACGTTAAACCTGGTTTTGTCCATGCCTCATCTGAAGGTAGATTTGCACAAAAAAAATAATAACCTGCATTCATTGATGTTTTAAAATAAATTACTAAAGACTTACATGAGTGACATTCACTAAATACTACTTGTTAAAACATTACAAGAGACAGAGTTCATGTACTTTCCAGGGAATCATGACTTTCCCAGGACTAAATAAAGAAATTCCATGACCTTCCTCCCGGTATTTTACATAACCTTTTCAACCGTAACAAATAAGGCCAAAACAATATGAGCTTAGGGAAACAATACATTGTGATATTATGAGTGAAGATACATTTTGATAACAAGAGTGAACCTGAGAATGTAGCTATGTCACTTTGTGAAGATTCCTATGACTTTTCCAGGATTTGAGACAATTTCAGTAAATTTCGAAAAACTTTCCTAGCCTTGAAATAATTCTCCAAATTTTTATGACTTTTTCCAGGTTTTCCATGACTGCAGAGACCCTGATGAGACGTAATTACAGTTATATTTTCCTTGTTGACTATACTGGAATCCTTAAAATAAACTTTTAGAGGAGTGGGTAACTGTCTGCAATTTTTTAAGTCACACACTGATAGAAGATGGGAGAGGCGGGAGGAAGACAATACAAAATCACTCACATGTTGGTATTTGACAGAAGATGCCCATGAATCCAGTGTCACAATTACAAATAAAGTACTCCTGGAATGATTCACATGTACCCCCAAATTGACAAGGGGAACTGTTACACGGATCTTCATCTGAAACAGAAAATACAAAAAGGGTGAAATGCGAAAAACAGGTAAGATTAAAAAATGGTGAGAGGATTATCTTAAGTCAGAGGAGATTTTCTAATTTACAAAAAAAAACAAAAACAAAGTTTATTAGCTAATGTGCATCGTTTCTGCCTGGTAATTAATTGATTTGGTACTGATTGGTTCCAATTTTTGCTAAATTAGGAAAAGTCTGTCAAAAGTTGGGTAAGAAAATAGCAAGAGGTCTAACAGAGCCTTAACCCAATTTTACTTGATGCTGACTTCTCAGTCTTCATAACTAGCTTTATTCATAATGCCATATTGAAAACACTGACCAACATTAAAAATAATCCAAATTTCATGGAACGTCAACATTAGTCATCAAGGTAGCTGAGCGGGATGACTAGGTGAAGGTTAAATAGCCTATCATTACAACATAATGCTTCTTAAAAGGCCACTCCTACAAAGAGCATGAATGAAACAAACAGCTTACATGTCCTCTCGCAGTATTTGCCAGTAAATGGCGACAGACATCGACAGACGTAATCCACAGCTCTCGAAAAACTGTTGTAAGTATTGACACAAGTCCCGCCATTCTGACAGCCAGGTCCTGATGTCGCACTGCAGGGATCCATATCTGGAGATACTGAGATTACAGAGATGGATCAAGAACAAAACATCCAGGAAAAAGAGGTGTCAGTCAACAAAAAACAAAAACATGTGTCTGGAACTGCTAAAAGAAACTGTGAACTATGAATCAGAGTTACTTCAAACATAATCTGGGCTTATTCATCTTTTAACAGGGCTTAGCTGCTCAGTAGTAAAATTGATCACGTTGATAAGATGGATGCAAAACTCCTTCTGAGCTAACTTTTTTTTTTACTCTTTTTTTTTTTTAACTAAAAATTTGCCACTTGGCAGAAATTTCAGTTTCTTCTAGAATTGGTGATGTTAGTGGCATATTTTTAAAAGAAAAGAAATGTTCCTACAACAGCAGAGACTACAGTAACATTAACTTAACTAATTCCTGAATTCTTGTACAACTCATGTGACTTTTAATTGCTGTAATTCTTACCTCGGGTAATTACACATATGTACTTGGTTAATGCATTTATGCTAACAACAAAAAACTCTTTAGCAGGGAAAAATCTTCTTGCAATGGAACAAGTGTATATTTCATTGGTGACTTCCATTTTCTTAATATCACTCACATTTCTTTGGAGCAATGGATCAAATAAATTTGGTTATGCCATTCGAATGGCAACTGAAAGTTACATCTTGCCCCAAGGAGTCTCTTACATTTGTCAGGTGATGCATATAAATGCAAGATTTACCAAACCAGCAGGATGCATTATTGATATATTAGCAGATCAAAAAGAGTACAATTTATTCAACTAAAATCTCATTCAAGTGCTGCAGCTACATTCACATAGCATGTTATTTATCTTTGAAGGAAACTTGTAGTATAAAATCAATTAAAAAAGTAAAACTTTCCAAATCAACTATGATTAGTAGTCCACATGCCACAGGTAAGTCAACAGATGGATATTCATTTTTAAACTTGTAGCATTACATGGAATCTAGACATACTTCATTTCTGATTCAGCAATTATTAACGATAAAAAAATGAGTTCACGAAAGTGTAAAAAATGGCTTCTTTCTTGGCTGAACGTAGAAGTTTGCACATCGACCTTTACATATTTTCTAAAATTGTGGGTTAACCATAAAGACTTTTTAATGAACAGGAATTCAAACACATATGAGTTAATTGCTAAAATTCCAAGAAAAAAGATGATTTTTTCAGTGTTTTACCTTGAATTTTTGTCAAATTTATTTTCAAACCATTCTTGAGTGCATTTATTGTTAGTCTAACATTTGGTGTGTCCTATGTGGCTACATGACATATCATTAGCAGTAGCACTTGAAGATGAATGAGACCATCAGTTCACATACCAATATTACTAAAACAGTTAAATCCAGTGAATCCTTGCGCACAAAGACAGACATACTGCGGCTGGTAGATCGGATTTGCAACCCCGAAGACACTTCCACTGTCAAAGCTTACGAAACAGGTGCCACCGTTCAGACAAGTGTTGGCGAAACAAAGGTTAGCACCAGGGACTGAGGGAGCAATGGAAAATGTAAACTTAAAAAACAAATGCTCAACCATGTTGAAATCAAATGCATGTACTCACTCCACCCTCTGCATAGGAATATCCTTAACTGGGGGAAAGTATCACCATCCTTCACATCCAGTCTTCTACATGCAGATTTGCTATGCAAACATTTGAAAAATTTTTCGATTTCCTTAATAACATAAATTGTTAACTATGGACTTCTTTACAGAAATCTGCATTCTTATTTGTGGCATTCATGAACTTTTCCCATGCTGCAAATACATTTGCTAATTTCAGGCACGATACACTGTAATTGCAACGACTCATCTAAATTTGTCATAACCTGTCTTTTAAGCATTAGTCACACTAGTGCAATATCGAATTTCAATTCCGATTCAGTTTTTGCGAGTTTCAGCTTAAATCTTCCCAAAATTAGTCATAGAGAGTGCAAAACTGGTGATCTATTACAGTTACATGTGACATTGTTAACAAATAATTTAATAGAATGTCATCCAATCATGGAAATCTGACCAACATCGCCTCAATACGGACAGCTTTTACCAGACAGGAGTGAAAAATCTCAGAGGGATTTTACATTAAACCACTCCTTAATGTGGTCAATTTGTAGATAGACTGCTAGTACATACCAGACACTGGTGGAGAGTGACCAACATTAACGACAATACTGACACCTCAACACTGGTGCGATACTTTTAAAAAATTCTGAAACGATATATCCTTATAATGTGACCCATGCCAGTGTCGAGACTTGAAGAGACTATGTAATTGCAGAAGCACATTTAAAATGGTCTCTAGGTCATGTAAAAAACAAAAAAGTAGTAAAAGTAAATTGTCTGTGAATTAGACCATTACGTATTCTCAACAGAACCAATATCTAAGCAGCAAGTATCCACATTATTATTATTAAATATCACTGATGAAATTCAAAACATTACCTAACATCATACTGCAATCAATTCCGGCGTATCCATCCCTGCAGAGGCAGACGTAGTCAGCATCACCTGCAACTGACATACAAGATGCGCCGTTCTGACAGGGGAAGCTGTTGCAGGGATTCACCAGTGGTATGCTAGCTGAAAAAAAAAAAAAAACGAAAAAACAAGCGTGAAACAATGTGGTAACAGAACCGTTTGTTACTGTTGAACTTGTGCTTGAAGATGGTCAGGTGATATGTGACTTTCGTGGATGAAGGAAATGAATATATTCTTCTTTCTTGGTGTCGCAACAAAGATATAGGTAAATGACAGTAAAACATTTTTTGCATTTAAATACATTAAAGATTTCTTAAGATAAGAGGCAAATAAAAGACTTGCACAAAAATTGTCAAAAGCTGTTCCCAACATCTTGCTAAGAATCAACCTGCAATTGAAATACAACATACGCCACAAACCTATCAAAAGATAAAAAATTTACGATAATCTTAAAATTTCAGATAGCAACGATGCCTTTTTGATTCATATTTTCCTACATGACTGAGTTTTCTCTGGATGTAACGTCATGCACCACATTCATGAAGAGGACACAGTTTGCTGCAAGTACTAGCTTACAGTGTAGCAGACGGGCATGGATGTTGTGAGCTGAACAACATCAGCTCTTCCCTCACATCATTTAAATGATGTCATCATTTGAATGACATGATATAATGAGAAATGTTATCATGAATGTATGAACAAAAACAGCAACATTCATTCTCCATCAACTGCCCCCCCCCCCCAAAAAAAAGGAAAGAAATTAAGCAGAAGAAAAAAATGAATGATATGGTATCTGAGAGTCTCACTTTGTTCACAGTTATCTCCATCGAATCCTACTGGACATCTGCAGGTGTAGGAAGCACAAACTTCAGTGTTTCTTGTACAGGTGCCTCCATTCAAACAGGGGGAAGTATCACATGGGTTTGGTATAGCTGAAGGCAACACAAAATATCATTGTTCAGTAAATACTGCCGATATTTTTGTCTTGAATCGGCCTCATGCAGAGAAAATTTCCTTAATCATGGTCAAGATGTCTGCTATTATTATACTACAAACACTTCATACACTTCAAACAATTTGTACAATACGCTCTGAGACTTTCAAGAGCACACACTCAAATTGCAGGTCTGAATCAGCGGATAATTGGGGAAAAGGAAGAACAAAAAAGGAGGTAGGAAAAGGTGCTAAATATCTCTCGTGAAGACACGTCCACATATTTAAATACTGTGCCAGACAAGACCGTCATTCTCAAACTGTCGAAAAAAGAGGAATCAATTTATGCTGCCAATGGACACATGAAAACTTACAAAAGAAGCACAATGCAAGATTGGAAATAATCATTGAAGATTGTAAGAAACAGTGTGAACTTTCAAATTTATTCTGCATACATGTTCAAGTTTGCAATATATGTGAAAGTACCAGAATAATAATAAAACTTATGACACGTGCAGGACACTAGAAAAACAAGTAGCTGCAACATCCTCAAAGGCCCAAAAAATGAGATATTAAGATCGTCAAAGGTTAAACACATGTTTAAAACTTCCCTATTGCATCGTGAAGTTTCCTTGTAAAAACTGTAAGATGAGATGCATACAAGTTGCAAACTTTCCAGTTGTTCAACGAAGCTACAAAAATGATTAGTCAGTAATTCCTTTTCTGAGAGTGATCACAATGTTTGAAGACTTACGTTGTTCACAGTTGTAGCCAGAGAAGCATCCAACACAGTCGCACCTGTAAGCGTTACATTCCATGACATCCAAATTTGAACAAATTCCGTTATTCAAACAAGGATTTGGTGAACATCCGTCAGCACCTGAAAAGAGGATATACATACATATATATATTATAAACACAAATTAGTAATTAAAAAGGAAGTCCAAAAATACTGTAATTTCTCTGGTAGATCTCAGCAGCAGTATGTACTCTAAATATAACAATGAAGAACAAAAAGTCTAGTTTTCAATGTCCTGACATGCCAAATTTAGACTCACCCAGGAAAAGAAAAATCTAAACCTAAGTATAGTGAATAATTGTTTTAATGGCAGACAGGTTTCCATGTCACAAAATACAAACTGTTTAATGTGTCATGACAAGGCTGGCGGCTACTTACGTATTTCACAGTTTACACCAGAGAAGCACGGAGGGCATTGGCAGACGTATCTTGTACAATCAACAAGATCAGGCTGACAAACAGCACCATTAACACAGTTGTTTGCACCACAGACATCACCCACTGAAAAAAATTACCACAACATATTAATCAAATCAGGTGTAAAAGAAAGATTATAAAAATTTACAATCACAAATGCATTAGAGCTGTAAAGTTTTGGGCATATGCAGGCTATTTAATGGTGTAACATTCTGGTAAACCACCAGGGGTAAAAAGGGCAACACTTCACTACATAGTGTGAAGACAGCTGTCCAAAAAAGTGTACAAATGCAGCTGATGAACTTTGATGAAAGTTGGACTTAAAATAAAACAAAAGAAAACTCTAAAATGATGTATACTACTTCAGTACTTTTAACGTGCATTTCATTACTTGGTGCAGGCCACACTGTAACACCATTTACCCTTTACATTGAACTGCCTGCATGTTAAACCACCAATGTCCAACCATGGCATCTGTCCTGGAGCCCTATACTGTCTTTCCCTCTCTGCGAGCCATATCATGATAACATGACAAGTATAATGTACATCCATTGAATAATTCTAATGTAATAGTATTGCCCATTACAGTATTATCATCTCTAAATGTTAAATTTATATCAAAATGCAAATACTGAGTCATTTCTTTGTAAATGTTCATGGTGGGAATGGTGGGACTTTTCAGGCACCAAAGGTTAAGTTTTAAATTGCTGCATTTTCAACTATGAGAGCACTGATGAAACTAAGACGATTAATGGCTCTGGCTTCCACCGAGGACGATACGAACATGTAATTTCACATAGTAGAAAATTTTCATGTTTGTTGAAGACAAGTTAAATCCCACCCTGTAGGAACATACACCAAGACTTCTTCCTTTCCTATCATTAGACCCCTAGGATCCTTCCCTGTGAATATCCTTCTTCTTGTTGTCAACGAATCTCTGCTGGGGTTTCATCCAGGACACTCAAGTAAATGTGTGACATAAATGCAAATGCTTTGAAACATTTCATTATTTTCACAGCAGTTTCCCTCTTGAAAAAAAAGATAACTGTAAAAATAGGAGAAAAACTCGAATAAAAAAAAAAAAAAAGACATCACAAAATTCATGCCATCATCTATCGCTTTTTAGAATATTTACTTATCGTGCAGAATTGTCCTGTGAAACACGGAGGGCATTCACACGTATAGAGGGTGCAACTGTCTGGAACGGGGACACACGTGGAACCTGAACCACAGAGATTTCCTTCGCATGGATCAACAGCTGAAAGATGGATAGACAAAATGATGCATAGTTCAAATGCTTGTGCTATTTCTTCCTAGCAACGAAACATGTGATAGTCACACATATCATATAACAACATCGGCAATAACAACATTTGGTAGTAACAACATCATCATTATTCACCGTCACAGACAACATTGGGCCAAGACTTGCAAAACCAGTGTACTACAAATATAACAGTAACTTGTTGAAAACGAAATAATTAGTCTATAGGTGCTACTTCAAACAAAAAATAAGATCTGGTTTGTGGGGGTTCCTGCACCTTAAGACAAATGAAATTTCATGACTATTCAAAAAGTATCTCACGACCTTCACATGACCATTTCATGACCAAACTGCTGAATGAACATATAAGAATTTAATCAGAGAAAAATAACACCATAATTGTAATAGAAAATAAATTTTCAAACACGTAAAAAAGTAGCGGTCCATTCTACATTTCATGACATTTTTGTGACTCCTGCCATGCTACAAAATTTTCATGACTTTTCTAGGCCGCTGAAACCCTGTTTAAGAAGGTTAAAAATAACTCACGGAACTGGCAGACGTCCCCCTCAAAACAGCGTGGACAGACGCACATGGTCGTTAGCAGGTCTATGGCAATGCAAGATCCACCATTCAAGCAAGTGTTTTGTTGACATGGGTTATCTAAATGGTGCCAAAAAAAAAAATAAAATAGAGAAAAAGAAACTCCTCTTAATGTAGGAAAAAAACGATAAGATAAGTAAAATGATATATTGCCTTGAAGTTCATTCATTATCAAAACACTTTTGTACCAATAACTGCTGTTTTCTGGGAAAATAAAAACTGAGCAGATGTCACCACAGAAAAATAATGAAAAGGTTTCACTATGCATAGAAAAACAAAAAGGCAAATGTTTCAGGTGATTAACAGAAGCACCCAATTTTAAAGGCATTGGCCACTGAAGGAAATTGACATTTCATGAGAAATAGGAATATTTTTCTCTCTTAAATCTGTAAAGTGCACATCTCAATAGCATGTTTGGTTTTCAGAGTAATGAAAATTTAAAGAAATGTTTGTTTCAAAATGGTACATTGCACCATGAGGAACTTGTAATGAAGGCTTGGCCAACGACCTCCAATTTAAATTTAACATCAGTAAGGATGACCCCAAGTAGGCCATCGGAACTTCGGTATCAGTAGCCATGGCTTGATAACACCATACCCTTACACTGAGGATGGGGTTTACAGTGCCAGCGGTGGAAAATTATTCTCTTTCATTTATGAACCCCTTCAATTGTCAGTAAAATGTGCTTTAAATAGCCTCCATGATACACCAAATTAATATTCAGTTGAGTTTTGGAATGTTTAAAGAATTAAACTGAGTTGTTAGATTCATTACACAATCATATATTAGGCCGAACCCTAATTAGGAAGTTGAAATGTATCAAGATCAAACAGTCCAGTTATATATGAATCATGTCTCACCTGTTACAATTATAATGTCAAAGCTACAACTTGCAGTATTTCCAGAACCATCTTCATACGTGTAGGATACAGTGGTAGTTCCCACAGGAAAGACATCTCCAGACTGATGTGATTGCGATACCAACAGCACGATGCCAGAATTGTCCGTGAAGACTGGAGCTGGCCAATCAACAACCCTACCTGTGACACCTTCTAGGACCGTCAACACTATGTTGCCGGAGCAGGTCAGGGATGGACTCTCAGAATCGACTGTAATTTGAAATGATGTGAAATTAATATTTAAAAAGACAAAACACAAATTTAAAATACAAATCATGAGCACTGAGTGAACTCTTTCAATGCTGTTATTAGGTTTGTGACTTGTTACTACTGTCAAGTTGTTAACATTACATATCTTGAAGCTAACCTACCACTTGTCCATCATTTATGCAGGACTTTGGTCACGGTATAGTCCCTCACAGCATTGGTATTTAACACTGTTGTCTTTGTATACTCGAATTAAGGAGATACAGCTAATTCACAATTGTCACTTTCACTCTGGAGTAATATGTTGAAATTGTGTTGCACTGGTAAATATTTAGATGGATGGTGTATTGATAGGTAAATTGGAAAGCGGTCATTTTTGGGTGCCTTCTGTTTTATTATTGTCATTTTTTAACCTTGCTTGGGGTGACATTTCTACTCTTTGAGCTCAAACTTTAAAACCAATTAGCTTTAGCACTCATGTTCATCATTACATACAGTTATAGAACACAGGCACATGTATGAATGTTTCACAAAAATGGCATTGACCATTTAAGAGAATTGATCAAAACAGTTTCCAAAGTAAATATTTTTTAATACAAGGTCAGCTGATGTTTCACATCATTCATTAGAAGATCAAAGCTGTTACATCCTGTGATCTCAATTATGAGAATGGAACGATTTGGTGAAAATCCATGAAACTGCAATGGAAGCAAGTTTTTGATACACTTAACAGAAGCTAAAAAGTGCTGTGAAGATAAGAATCTTTGCACTGTAACATGACAATGTTCTGCAAAATGTCTAGATAACAAGAAAATATAGCATAAACAACAAAAACGATCAATTGCCTAGTTTGCTGCAAAATGTCCACTTGTTCATTGTTTTTCAAAGTGAGCAACTCAACAATTCTCTGCAAAATGTTGATTTCTCCACTTGCAGCTGAATGAACAATTGTCTGGAAAATGTTTAAATGACAACTAATTACAAATATGTCAATTCATCAATTTTCTGAAAAATGCTGATTTGATCACTTATTTTTTAAGTGAGCAACTAAACAATTTTCTGAAGAATGCTAACTTGTTCATATCTCTCTAAGTGAACAAGTAATTTTCTGAAAAATGCTCAAATGACATTTTATATCAGCATGTAATTTGTATTTCTGGTCTAGGAAGTGAACAAGTGGACACTGTGCTGAAAACTGATGAAATGACAAAATATGATAACTTGTCATTCAGACATTTTTCAGAAAATTGTGTAATTGCTCACATAGTAAAAATTAAACAAGTCAACATTTTGCAGCAAATTGTTGAATTGACAGGCTGTGATGAATTGTTACTTGAACACTGTCCTCCAAAAATGTTGAATTTCTCACAAGGAACCAAGTTAACATATTCACATTTGCATGCAGAAAAATATTGCATTGTTAAAGGTTGTGTGACATAAAAATGACATTTGGAGTATTGGGAGCATTAAGCATTGAAAATATTAAAAATAGCCACAAATTTCATCAAAATCCAACAAAGATTGACCAATTTACAGGGAAATTAGTGTTTCACAGCTGTATCATGAATAAAAATTGGCAAAGTATGCAAATTTGTGACGTCAAGAGATGGACTCCTATGATATGTCTTGTAAGTTAATCCTTTGTTTATGTAATCTTTATTTCAAGGACATTTGAGGATTTTATATGCCTGGGGGGTTTTATTTTGGAAGCATGCATTGTCTTCTTCAAAAGTATCACTATCACTAATACCAATGTGAAACTCAGTAATTAAGAAATTAAGAAGCAAAATAGGCTTAACAAAAGAAATACAAACACTGTGCAACACTCAATGTCATCTGTTCTCATTTTCCTCACACTTTGAAAAGTTATGTCTCAAAAATAGTAAATGATACAAACAAAATTCCGACTGATTTTCAATCAGGGTTTTACTTCGCAACTTCTGAATGAAGGGTGCTCTTTTCTAGAAGCATGTCACACAACCTTTAGGATAACAGAACTGAACAATTGATCATTCTTCTCTGTCTTTGGCAAGATATAATCTTGCTATCTCTAGACATTTTGCTGCAAATTTCACCTTATGGGGCAAAGATATTCTTATCCTGATGGCACTTTTGAGCTTCTCTACAAACAAAATTAGATTTTTTTTCAACTCACTTTCTTCGACAGTGACAACAAAAGAACATTGAGCTGAATTTCCAGAGGGGTCACTGAAAATATAGGTGACTGTGGTTTCCCCAGTCATAAAGAAGATTCCAGGTGTAGCAGTACTGCTCATGACACTGACCGATCCTGAATTATCAACAGCAGTGGGCACTGTGAAGTCGACTTGAATACCACCACTTCCGATGGGAGCCACGGTGGTGAAATCAATGCACACTAGTTGTGGGGGCTCATTATCGACTGTGGATGATCGATGATAAGGGAGAAAAAAAAAACTATTGTAAAGTCTAACTACTGAGCAGAATATATAGTACAGAAGGTGATTAAGCAGAGTTTTCTCTACACTGATCAAGCCATTACATCAGGGGTAGTTAATTTCTTTGAATCAAGGGGGCACATTTCCACCTTTGGAATTCATGGTGGGCTATACAGGTTGCAAGCCTGGAATGGATCATACTTTCCTTTACATTATCTGTACTGCAAACATGAAACAAATGTCCTGGTAAGGAAAGTAGAATTATGTTTATAAATTAGTAGTATGCATGCAGATATATATCGCAAGGTGTAATCCCAAAAATGTGAAAAATTGGTATCTTTACTACCTTTGCCCCTTTCATCTGTTTCTTTTTTCTCATTCTCTTTAATATTTATTTCTGTTTAAAAGGGAGTTTGGGGACTGCAAGATGCCTCCAAGGGCCGCTGTTGGCCTGAGGGCTGCAGGTTGGCCACTGGTGTATTACATGCACAACAAAAGTGACCGACTGTCAGTCGGTCTTGCACAGTAATACCAAACATCTGTCCCCAATTGATGAAGTATTAGCAGCCATCGGAAGGAGCAGCAAGACTAAATGACCAGTGGGTAACTCTGCAACACTAGTACATTTAAATAAACTGCATCAAGAGTGACATTTTGAGCACAGACGCATTGACAGTGGGAATGACTCATCATATTCGTGAATAAATGAAATGCTGGACAACCTTTCATCAATTAGACACCTTCCAATGCCCATTCCCTAGTGGAAATGACAAACCCTTCAGAAACTATCTACTGATGACTCCCAGGTGGAAGTTATATTGCGCTCAAATAAAAATGGCAGACAATCAATAAAAAATTACTGAGTTTCAAAAGCTGACTGACATGGCCAGGTACATGTCAATAGACAGTTCTATCGAAATTTCCTCATTTTATAAATGTTTAGTACTACCCTACAAGAGTGAGTGAGTGAGTGATGATAAACTATACTCAATGACGGATACTATACATGGATGTTACCTTCTGTGATGGTAATTGGGAAAGAGCAAGACATCTGAAAATTGTCAGCATCAGCAAAGGTCAATGTCACTTCCGTTGTACCAACCGGGAAATTCTGTCCAGAACTGTGAGAGGATGAAATCTGGATGACACTGAACTGCTCGAGATCGCAGGCCAGCTGCCATACTACTGTAGTACCTCCAGAATTCAAAGGAACTTCCCGACCAATCGGAGCAGGGCAGCAACTCACAAATGTAGCTGAGAAATTGTAAGTACAAACCAAGCAGAATTGAGACAATTATTCACAGCTGGTTCTGCTTCACTGCAACCATCAATTTACTTCCCTGTGCTGATATCTCTTACAGTAATAAATCAGCACAACAGCTTATCAAGTCAGGGCTATTATATGCACATTCCATACAACATCTTGGCTCCAGTGATTTGTAGCTGACACAAGTGGCAATTTGTAAGTTTTCATACTTTTAACGTCTTACATGCCATTTAACTGTAACTGCGACAACATCGGGCACCCTTCTGCTTAGAAATACAAAATGCTATGGAATGGATATACTGTTTCCATATTTGATCACATTGGGATACTCAGAGGTTATCTGAACAGCCTGCAGCTGACTCTGAACACGTAGTTCATTAACACCAAATGTAAAACAACGATCCTATGCACTGCTGATTACTACATATGTCAGTCTGGTTTGTACAGCAGGTGCATGTATACTAAGGTGTATTCAGTTTTTGTACTGTCCATGATGTCATGGACAGTACCTCGGCACGCCTCTCATTTTCCAAAGGCAGTTCTTTCGTTCAATGTTTCTTGATCAACATTCAGTGGTTTGCTGTACAACTGAGCACATTGTGTTGAGTTGATCATGTAGACAGGAACGAAATTTCTTAGTAAATTTTGGTTGAGGTATGACTCAATGAAAACAGTTTTGTATTTTATCGTTTCTCAAATAAAAGACTTGAGTAAGTCAACTGTATACTGTACATGCCAGCTGTGAGTGTGACAATTGTTGCCTCTGTCTTTGCATACCTCTGTGGGCTATATGGTCATGGTCCCTCCACAGAGACAAGGCACGCTCTGAATATATACAATATAACACACCTCTCTGTTTTGTTGGCCCTTCAAAATTGGGACTCTCCATGAAAGCAAAGCAGTGAATCACTGTTACTTGAAATCAAATAGACCAATTAGGAGGAAAGGGCATAAGTATTCATTGATATGGAAATAGGGCTTAAACAATGCTACTTTGTAGTGGCTGTGGCATATTCCACAGAATTTTACTTTCGCTGACAAATTTCAACTCATATTCCAGCTGAAGGGTGACATGTACATGAATATTATTACATTCTTACTGGAAGTATATCATTTGCAGAGAAACTTAGCAACTTCATTAATAATAAGGCAGAAACTTCACATCAGATTAAACTCACAGGAGGCAACGGTGACGATGAACCTACAGTCAGCGGTGTTGCCAGATGAATCTGTGAATGTGTAGGTAACCAGGGTAACTCCCAGGGGAAACATGTCTCCAGAATTATGACTGGCATCAAGTCTAGGTGTTTGACCAGAATTGTCAGTTGCGGTTATCGGTGGCCATGTCACACTGACTGTGTCTCCAAAAACCAAACCCGCTGACAATGTTGCTGGGCAATTCTGGACAACAGGTGGGGTGTTGTCACCTATGTGAATACAAAATAATCAGTTTATACAAGTAACAAGGCCAAGCAGCTGGCTTTTCCTAAATTTGCTGAACTGTGACATTTTTTTTAATACCTCACCACTGTAAATTAATCACAGAACTGTGTTTTGTCTGCAATTTGCAAAAAAGTTAGTTACTGAGTTAATATTGCAATTAATAATTGCAACAAGTGGGCAATCCACGGAGTTGCGTATCTCATCGCCAACATGCACTTTGATTTCAATACAGGGCCTGCACATGGGAATTTGTAATAGTTTATTACTAAGTACTTACAAAACTTGAACTTAATTGGTTTAATAGTTCTCAAGATATGCTGGAAATACAAATTAGGGGGTAAAATTGGCTTTTTTCTAAAAATCAGCAAATTTCACTCTCTTTACTACAAAAGTGATATACCTTACATATTTCACTCCCATGTAAGTTTTTGCAAAATTTTCCATTAAATGCTCAAATACTTCTCAAGATATGCTGGAAATAGCAATTTTGGGGGAAAATTGGCTTTTTTTCCTCAAAAATCAGCAAATTTAACTCGATTTACCATTACAGTAATATTATGTTGAACAATGTGTTTTTAGGTAAGTACTTACAAAATTGTAAGTTCATCGATCTAATAGTTCTCACGATATGCTGGAAATACAAATTTTGGGGCAAAATTGGCTTTTTTTTCTCAAAAATCAGCAAATTTCACCCTCTTTACTACAAAAGTGATATACCTTGAAATTTTTCATTCTCAGGTAACTTTTTGCAAAATTTTGCATTAAATGCTCAAATACTTTTCAAGATATGCTGAAAATAGCAATTTTGGGGCAAAATAGACTTCTTTTTCTAAAAAATCAGCAAATTTGACTCGATTTACCATACAACTAATACATCTTGCACATACTGGCATCATGCACAACCTTACCAAGTTTCAACTTAATCGCTCATATGCTTTTCAAACTATTCTGGAAAAACCACAATTTGGACAGGTCCAGACACACACACACGCATGCACGCACACATATTGGCACGGACAGGTTTTCATTTATACCACCCAACAGGACCCTCCTGTACCCATGGTCACTCTACCATGGTGTACCCCTGGGGTGTCACTACTCACCCACTCCAAGCATTTCCATGACAACCATTCTCCCATGGATGCACAGTACAATATATAACTCCACTAGCCAAGTGACTACAATATCTCATCTAGCCCCTACAGGGCGATGAGATAATAATTCTCGACATCTACATACAATACCAAGAAGAAAGCTTACATAAAATTATGGCTCTGTTGGACAAAAACATAGACAACAAATTTGAGAGAGAAATCATTAATGTGTCCATTAAGACTTTGCAACTGATCACAATAACAAGACCACATTATATCTCCATTGAGGTTCTATTTGTTCATCAGTTCATTTATTTGTTTGGTAATATCTCTCGTTTTGTACGTAATTCTTTGTGCATATTTATTTTGTGCATATTTACTTTGTACATATTTGCGTTGCATATTGTTGCAAAATATGAACATTCAATTAATTTCAATACTGGTTGTTAGGTTCTATCTACAATTAGTGGCAGTAAATGCACTCACTTGCTGTTACAGTCACTATGAACGAACACATCCCTATATTGTTTGCGTTGTCTGCGTATCGGTAGGTGACTTCAGTGATTCCGACTGGGAAGACATTTCCAGACATGTGGCTCTGACTTACTAGTGTCACTGGTAAATTTATATCAAAAGTAACAGGATCAGGCCAGGTTACAACTGTACCAGGTGTATTTATCTCCACCTCAACATCAATATCTTGGGGGCATGTGACATCTGGTGGGATGTTATCTTCTGCTCCAGAAAACATAACAAAAAGAATGACAATGATTGCAAACATTAACTGAAAATATGTACTATATATGGTACCACCAGGGTTGTAGATCAGGGAAGTTGTCATGCCCAATTCCCACCTAAAATGTGTTATCAGTTTTGCCTTACCGCTCTTTCACAAAGTTCACAAAATGTAGCAGATATTTCAGAAGTGGCTTTTTGAGTTGACATTCAAAGATATTGCAAGTATAACGATGCTTTATACAGAAATAGAGGGTACTAGGGGTGCTGCTTACTGGACCCCCACCAAGGTGTTGTCCTGTGCCCCACCAAAAGCACTGGTGTGAGTTCCTGGACCCCACAAGAAGTGGCGGGTTACATTGATTGGCAATAATATGTGTCTAGCTACAAACCCTGACTACCATATCCAAAGGAAAAGGGTATATATCTCCTACACCCTGAAAATCGCAAGAAAGACAACTGTGTTTATACATAATATCGTAGTTAAAAGAAAAATATACATCAAGTATGTTTCATTTCCAATTTGTAAGTCACCTGGGGTAAAATAGGACAAAATACAATGACTTAAGGAAATGTTGAATTGTACTGATTATATGTTGTAGATTTATTTTCGTATGCAAATATGTAATTATACTAAACATGTTTAAAAGAGTTCATAAAACAAAAGAAAAAGTCAAATTGAGAAACTGTAAAGGTTGATAATATTTTATGCAGAAGCTTCTGTAACTAAAACGAAATAAGACCGTCACTTAGAGCATTGCATTACCACGTCAAATGTTATTAAAAGAAAAACTGGACAGACTTGATAAATGCATGGTTCTAATATTACCTTGCATAATATGTGCGAGATATTTGTACATTAATGAACAAGTGATGTGAATCTAGAAAAGATCTAGATCTATTCATAAGTTCACAGAGTGAAACCTTGAATAACGATCTTTTAAAAGGTTGTGTCATTAAGGTAACTAGGTGACCAAAGACTCAAAGTAAGAGAAGGATGGCTCTGTCTCCCAAGAACTGCGTGTTTTACACGCATCAAGGGTATCAAGACTTCATCAAGGGTATGCCCTGGATTACATATAGAAAGGAAATCCTATAATGGCTTGAAATGGACTCATAAACCATGAATGTGGAAACCAAATTAGGCAGCCATTAATTCATATGAATAGTATATTTGACAGCAACTGAAATTTAGAAACAAATGGACAACCAGCACGGCTAAATTAACTGACCTTGGGTGTAAATGGTCATTGTTTTAAACGTCAAGGAAGTACAACATTGTGATGAATGCTATTACATACTTCAGTTGCTTGTGAAACCTATTTTTAAGACAATGTGTATTGAACCAAATCCTTCAGGACATTTGTAAATTGTTTTGACAGGCGGACATATGCTGTTTAATAGGCAGCTCTTGACAAAACAAGGACAAAAAGATAAAGGCACCAAGTTCCAACACAGTAGAAGAAACAACAAATCAATCATCTATCAACATGTACTACTAAATACTTTTTTGCTATTTTGATCTTTCTTTTTGCTACACACTGCTTGGAGACATTTGGAAAATATTGCATTGTAACTTTAGTACATCTCTGAAGTGAGCATTAAATCAGACAATTACAAATGATACCTTGTTGTGTACCTTTCCTGGGAACTGCAGTTTTGAGGGGAAACAGGGTGTAAAAAGTGTTTGTATTAAAAGGATAAGCATATGCAATGAAAAGAAGTTGATCATCACATTTCTTTCAATCTTTTAGAGTAGTTTTGAAGCTGTGCAAAAGTACCTGCAATAAGCCAAAGATTTTGCAAAGTAATTGAAAAATGACCTTGACATGACTTTAATAAAAATAATTCCAATGCAGGGAGGCTGAGCAGAATGAAGTTACATCACAGAATATATGGTTTCATTTGCTCACTGAAAAAAAGTCTCGCTACATATCAGTATAGACATCAGTTTTGATATATCAACATCAATCCAAGTTCCTTCATGTCGATGATGTGAACTAATTATTACTTTTGTGAGAAAACCAACCATATTGTATTTTACTTTCTTCATGACAATTTTGACTTGGTGTTGGACTTGTAATCAGTCTAGATCTGTGTGGTAAAACGATGTTGGTGATTTGAGAATGTGAAAACAAAATGAAAACTCACGTGCAGTAACAATCACATTGAAGGTGCATGTACCAATATTTCCTCCATTGTCTGTGTATGTATATGTGACTGCTGTTTCTCCCAAAGGAAACAGTGAATTTGAAAAGTGAGTCTGAGTCACCAAAGATACCATTCCGGAGTCATCTGTGGCGACAGGGTCTGACCATGTAGCTATACCCCGAGTCACGCCGAGTTCCACCATTACAGAGACATCTGGTGGACATACCACCTGAGGCGGTTGATCATCAACTGATAAAAACACAAATTAAATTAAAATTGATTTGAAAACAAATTAATTAAAGAGCATGATGTGATAAAAGTAACAAGTGCTGAGAACGCTCACACTAGGTCAGCATATCTCCTGACTGCTGGCACTATGCAGAGTAAATACACAAATATTGAGAATAGCAGCACTTCAAGTTATAGCATAACATCATAAAAGATGACTGAATTTGTAAAACAAAGCAAACACTACATCCAGAGGTTTTGCGGTGATCGTACCTTTCCCATGAAAATGCCTTATTGGAAGTGAAAGCAAAACAACATGCTTACATGTGCACGTCGTACACTGTAACATACGTATGGTGATGTACTGCTAAGTGCTAATGAGTCTGTTAATTTTTTCTTCATTTGCGGGAAATCGGTGGAACATTAGCCCAGATTTCTTGCTCGATACAGCCTATGAATATGCAGTTTAGGACCATTTGCCTTCTATAACTGGGTTATATGATGCAAAATATGAAAATGTCTTGTTCACCATCACACAGTGTTACAGACACAGTATGGCCTTGTGCAGGTACACGGAAAACTCATACAACTCACTATATGGCGGTGTAACAACAGTTGCTAAGGATGACATCACGAGTAATACCTCTATAGCAAAACTAAAGAATGTTCTCATCAAGCAAAGTCTCCAGTTAATACTTGACTACACATAAGACACTCAAAAAGAAAAATGCTATATTTTTTTAAATGAAACAATACCCATTTGACATATACGTTGATGGGCTGTCCACTTTTGTGGGGCCAACTCGATTGATGAGTTTCATGTATGCCCTCACAACTTTTGTGGCTCATGATCGTGTTTCCTCTGCCTGTGGAATTAATTTTGGCACATTCAATGTGGATGATCACATTTATGTGACACATATATCCTTGTTTAGTGACGACTGAACATGTTTCTACATGTTAGACTATGGCAAAAGTATGTTAGCACCCTCTGAAACATGAAAACAGAAGGGCAGAGGTACAAAAAGTTTACCACTTCCCAAGACGACAATCAGTGGCACATCAAATCATATGAAAATAATTTTGCCATGTGGCACTTCATTTAAGCAAAGTCTCTAGAGAGGGGAAGACAGGACACTTGATTGGTATTGCACAAGAGATGATATTACAGAAGAAACGTAATATTCAAGGCCTATGGAGAACTGAGCCCTCATTTATACATTAGGTGATGTATATTATGTAAATGTTAGGTACAATCGATAGGAGAATAAACACATAAAGGCATAATTTGCCTTTAAAAATTCACATTACGTTTGATTATATTTTAGTAAGCGATAAAATGAGCTATGCAGGTTTTACTAGGCATGTTACAGCAATTAATTGCTGAACACAAGACATTTGCTCAAGATTGTTTAACTGCACAGTTGGGGAAAGTTTTACCTATGAGATGAATAATGGCATCCTTCCCAATGGAGCTACATATACTTTCTGCTACACCTACTAAGTGCTAATGAGTCTGTTAATTTTTTCTTCATTTGCGGGAAATCGGTGGAACATTAGTCCAGATTTCTTGCTCGATACAGCCTATGAATATGCAGTTTAGGACCATTTGCCTTCTATAACTGGGTTATATGATGATGAGTGTCCTACCTTCGCCATCTCTAGAATCTTTATGTCAAGAAGCCTGATTGAGTAACTGCGCACCTCATATTTGACTCTCTGGTAGACATGTCATCTAGAACATAACACTAGGCAGACAGATCAGCTACTACACAGGAACAAATGTTGATTTTCTCAGTATGGCTTAAACACATTCCAAACTTTGGTAGGGATAGTGACAAAATTAGCAATATCTAGATACTTTTATTTCGTGGCAGTATTTTGCTTCATTGAAATCACCTGTGCATGTAATGGTAGTATTCTTAAATTGTATACAATATTGTGTAGATTAGTTTTAGAACAAGAAGTTGCTTAGTTAAAGCAGTCCCTGCATAAAATGGAAATTTGGGTATTTTTTGAGGGATGCATACTTTGATGCTAGGACAAAAGTAGGAATACTTACTAAACCAAGCCACAAACACTGTCTGTTTCATACAAAATTCAGTCAATCTAATTTGAAGATATTCAAAACTGCAACAATTTTACTAATAATCTCTAACAGCTGCAGTGAACTGCACTTGAAGTATTTGTGCAAGAGCCTGGCATCATGTACAGTGTATAGGGTAACCATATTTTACTAAGCTAAAAGGGGAATGTGTTTGGAGATCCCTGTTGGGGAATGGCCTAATTAAGAGCTAACCACACTTTTCCATCATGGAGGAGGGGGCAAGGGAAGACTGTCAAAGGGGGTCAAGACTAGAGCAGAAGGCAGTGGTGCTTCTATCCCAATGTAGTGTACACAGAAAATGTTTTATCACTGACAAGGCCTCTCAGATTGCAGTAAGCAGCACATACCCAGGCTCTCTAGAATTTCAGCTATAAAGTATTCTTTATTTTTAGACAAGTTGTTTGGGAAAATTTACACTTTTCACCATGAATGTTGTAGCAGGGATGATAAGATATCTCATAGAGTAGGTGTACACTATGATCCATTAATGGATATGATTGAAGAGTGCTCAATTTGTAATGCAAAAGCAAATGCATTTTTATGGCACTAGTAAACAAAAAGTGATATAGACTATAATGCTAAATGTATCAGCTACATTCATTGACGACAATATCGGGACGACTTGTCTTAAAGGTCACGACGCTCACCTCGAGACGATCCCTATTAATGGGGACAGACTGCAACCTTTATTGGTGTACAACATCAATTCTAGTCACACAGAACACAATATATTCTTTTCAAGTCATTGAGTTACAGATAATCTTGAATTTGTAAAGGGAAATCAGCATAAAATCTGACGATTGATGATCACAACCAACATTTCACTTCCACCGATGATGGTTGTATTAAAGCCTACTGTATTCAGTACAGATATGTCTCACCCATAGAAATAAACTAGCATGACTCCATGGAGCAATAAGTGAAACCCAAACTCTATATGGCAAAAAGTGTTTTCTAAAACCATGTAACACAAATCCAATGCAAATTTTAGGATGATTTACAATTTGCAAACAGCTAAACGTTGGAACACAGTTTTCCCTAAATATCATCAGTTTATATTCTCAAAAAATCAAACCATTGCATTTACTTTTGTTTCCACCAGAGATGAAGTTAGATATCGAATTAACAAATTCTTGGGCTGTGGCTTGGCCATGACATATGGCAAGTGTTGAAGACAGAGATGTTTTGCCATACAGAGCAAGGGCTGCTCGTATTAAGTTCATCTTCATCTGTTCAGTGTGTGAGCAGTTAACCTGACTTCATTCTGTTTTGTCTGTTTCTATGGTCTCACCTTCTCCAGTTCAGACATAGTTTATGACATTATGCTTCTGAGATTTTCCAACATCTTCACTGTGAATGAAATTTGACCATTACCAAAACCAATGGAAGTCTTGCATGCAATTTATTGTACCTACACATCAACCCCCACAACCTTCTCTTCTTTGGATATTACATTTACAAGATTTTCACAATATGCATGTGGTGAACTCAGATCACTTGAGCTCCTAACCATACATAGTTATGTATTTGCTAATTAAATCATACAATTAAATACCAAATGTTCAAGCTGTCTCAAAGTTTTGGATATTTACTTGAGAGAACACCTTTACAAATATTTTATCCCTGGTGAAGCAAAACAACCTCTACCCAACCCCAAATGAAACAGGACTTATGTATCAAAAGTGACAAATATCCAACTTAAATGATACAACATCTCTGGAGCTTTGCCCTTTATATTTTGATTAACAAACTTTCACATTTGATCCATGTCTACCACAAATGACCTTTGAATCCAGTAACCATCTACTCATTGTTTGTATTGTACCAACATGCTGAAAAAAAACTGAATCCTACCAACCTCTAATTCCTAAAAAAATTGTGCTAACCGAGTTCTATGTGATATTTACACCAAAGACAAAAACGCTTCTTATGTACTAAAAACAGGCACAAAGATGATCAGACTCAGTTAAAACATAAAACCAGAAAGCCAAAAGGGTTTGTGATTCCTTGCGACATGGTTATATTATAACAAACATGAATTATCCACATGACAAGTATGAGATCAACTACAGTTATTGTTCTTGAAACACCACACTAACAAGCCTTTAACCCAAGATGACCTTTTTTTGATCACCTTCAACGACATTTAAGTCCACCAAAAGCAATAGGGATCACCTACCTAGTATGGCCAACCCTCACATCAAGTAAGACATCAGTCAACATCACCCTTCTGGAGATAATGTGTTTGCAAGGTTTTCACAGCTTGACCTCAGGTAACCTCAGGTAACCTCAAACAACCTTTGACCTCCACCAAAAGCAAAAGGAGTCTTCTACTCAGTATATACAATCCACACATCAAGTATGACATCAGTCAAGGTTAGACTCCTGGAGATATTGTGTGTACACATTTTTACAGTTTGACCTCTGGTGACCTCAAATGACCTTTGACCTCAACCAAAGCAATAGGGATCTTCTGCTTAGAATTACCAACCCACACACCAAGTATTACATCAGTCATGGTTACCCTTCGGCAGATATTGTTTTACAAGGTTTTTACAGTTTGACCTCCTGTGACCTCAAGCGACCTTTAGCCCTGACCAAAAATAATAGGGATCATCTACTCAGTATGATCAAGCAATAAAACTAAGTATGACATCAGTCAAAGTTACCCTTCTGGAGATATTGTGTTTAAAATGTTTTACCAGTTTGACCTCTGATGACCTCAAATGACCTTTGACCTCGAAAAAAAACAATAGGGATCATCTAGTTAATATGACCAACCCACACATTAAAGTATGACATCAGTCACAGTTACAGTTCTTGAAATATTGTGTTTACAAGGTTTTCACATTTTGACCTCTGGTGACTTCATATGACCTTTGACCTTTACCAAAAACAATAGGGATCATCCACTTACTATGACCAACCCACACACCAAGTATGAGATCAGTCACGGTTACCCTTCTTGAGATACCATGTTTACAACAACTGTCACATACACACATACACTTGAATGCATACACGCGCACACACACAACCATGTCACAGATTCCTTCCACCTTCAGCAAGGAAACAATAATCGGTAACCATTATTTTCCATTATAGCATAATCGTTTGAACATTACCCATCAATAAGCACAGCCACCATTCAAAACTTTATACTTACTAGGTCAAACATGCCTGCAATATGCTTGAATAAAAAACAAGTGTTACAAAAACCAACAGCAGAAAATATTTCCTACTGCAGACAAGAGAGCAAGAGAATAAATACATTTCAGCACTTATTGCATTTACCATTGAGAAACTAAATAGATACTTTGTTTTGCAAATGCCATAAGCATATTTCCTCCAAATTGGAACTTTGTAAGGAGCACTGGCAAAGGACTTTAAGAACAAAGTCAGAAATTTTATGTCATCACTCACCTTCATCAACAATGATGTTAAACATACATTCTGCTGTATTGCCAGAAGGGTCTACAAACACATATGTCACTTCTGTTGTTCCACTAAAAAAGAACCCTCCAGGAGAATGAGATCTAGACTGAAGATTTACTGTTCCAGAGTTATCAGTAGCAGTTGGTTCTTGAAACTGAACAAAAGTACCAAAGCCATTCAAAGGTATCATCTCTGTTACATCTAGTCCAACACAATCTACAACCGGTGGTATCCCATCAACTGAGGAACAGAAAAGTTGTTTTCTGGATGATAAGATCCTACAAATAAAATCCTGGCAATCTCTCAATATTTAGAGAATGGCATCAACTGTATATGCGAATATTGTATCCATACATAACCTACATATCAAATTTCACACCAATCAGTCTAGACTTCACACACTAATCAAAGAGACTGAATTTACATGTGATAACATGACTATCAAACATGAATACAGAAAGAAGAAATATCCCCCAAAAGGTCACAAAATCAAGCTCAAATAAACTTGACAAGAATTGTCATGCCACATTTCTTAACATTTCAGGCTACAGTACTTCATACACTCAGGATGTAAAATGTACTTGAGATCATTAAAATTGCATGGTATGAAAACAATGTAGATTAATATCACCTTTAATGACACTGATGTTAAACAAACATTCTGCAGTATTGCCAAAAAGATCTATTACATGACAAATATCTAGTCAATCTATCATCATCAATTCCCCTTGACATTCATGTATGTTAATCAAATAGTTCCAAACAGAGAGAGATACAGAGCAAAAGGGCTGTGTTCAGTTGTTCTGGTTGTGCAATAGCAGAAATTTGATGCCATCACTCACCTTCAACAACAATGATGTTGAGCATACATTCTGCTGTATTGCCAGAAGGATCTACAAACACATATGTCACTTCTGTAGTTCCAGTTTGGAAGAACCCTCCAGGAGAATGAGATCTAGACTGAAGATTTACTGTTCCAGAGTTATCAGTAGCAGTTGGTTCTTGAAACTGAACAAAAGTACCAAAGCCATTCAAAGATATGGTCTCTGTTACATCCAGTCCGGCACAATTTACAACTGGTGGTATCTCATCAACTGAGGATTGAAAAATTAATTGTTTTCTTAATGATCTGGTCAGAGAGGAATATTCCAGGCTGCAAAGTGATTAATTGTGAGAGAATCATTACTACAGAAACTAACATATTTTATTCACAAATAACACTTTACATCAAATTCAGGTTCTCTTCCAGCATTTTGAGCAGATATCAAGAATGAACAGCAATATTTCCTACGTCAAACTATATCAACTGATGTAAAATATTTCAGTCAGATTATACTTCAGTATATACCAGTGATCATTAATGAAGTGATAAGATAAAATTATGTCAATGAAAATGGAATGTTAACTAACTTTCAATGATAATAACACTGAATGTACATTCAGCTGTGTTTCCAGCAGGATCGACAAAGGTATATGTAACTGACGTTACTCCTGTAGTAAAGAATGTCCCTGGTCCCTGAGTCCTTTGCTGAACTGAGACAATTCCAGAGTCATCAACTGCTGTTGGTTCAATGAAGAATACCTGCCTTCCTCCTGACCCTAACGGTGTTGTCTCAGTGATGTCTGGAATGCAGCTCACAACGGGTGGAACATTATCCTCTAGGGTAATGAAGTAGGAGAGACTTGAATCATCATGTGAACTATGTATCTAATAGACCTCTTGAAAGTTGATGTCACAATGATACAGTCAAGGGCCCTCCTTGGGGATGAGCAACTAGATTCAACACATGTATGTCTGCACGTGCAGCATCTCTGTCATTCAACTAACCAGCACCTACCATAGCAAAATGTACTGTTCTCTTTGCCACAAGGAGGGTTTCCTTGTTTGTTATGTAAGTTCAATGCAAAGGGGTCTATTGGTAACATTGCACTACTCCTTCATTAGACGGGCATTCTTAAAATATCTGATACACTATAACAAAGCCATACATACCTGGAGTAACAGTGATAGTGAAACTACAAATTGCTGTATTTCCACTGGGGTCATTAAAGATGTATGTCACTGTTGTTGCACCAGGCATAAAGGTATCTCCAGGAGAGTGAGATCGGGACAAAACAGAGACCATTCCTGAGTTATCGGTAGCCGTCGGCTCTGTCCAAAACACAGTGGTCCCAGTGCTATCAATAGTAACTGTTCTTGTGATGTCATTTATGCAGGTAACAACTGGAGGTGTACTGTCCACTGTTGTTGGAAAGAATTCCAATAAGAAGGTTGTGGTATAAGAAGTTTTCAGGTTATACATTTAATATTATGGTGAATGTTGTGTGGAATATTCTCTTTAACATTGATTTGCCTCATGCTTCTAAAACACTCTTGAACATTTCTTTGTTAGAACACTTCAGAAGTTAAGACAAATACTGAGTGTAAATTCTAGAGCTCTGTCAAATAATAGCCCATTCTAAATTTATCTGGGGACTCAAAAAGCAGAATAGAGTATATTCAAAAGAATCATTGAAACAAATGGGCCAACTTTAACAAAAGATGGGACACACAATGCAATCTTGGCTTTGAAGACAAAGTTGCCATAATCACTACACAAACTCAAAAGACCAACCTCCGCGACAAAAGAACCAAACTTTTGTTCACGTACAGGCACCTCCAACCATTGTCCATTGCTGCCTATCTGCAATCTCCACTGCTGGTGTGGGGTGGGATATCCTGGGGTTACAGTGGTTTGAAGGTTTGGGAAGTGTGATTGATGGGGGGGATGTTTTTCTTTGACTTTTTATTTCTAACTAGTAAGCACTGGTGAGGCTTCTAGTATATGCTTTTGCTTCTGAGCACCTTCCATCGTTTTCTGCTACACTTCTGTATCGTACTACGTACATTGTATTCATTTGTGTATTATTATCGTAAATTACTTCACACATTAAGTAAATCAAATCAACTCATGCATTCTTCATTGGGAGAATCCATGACATACCTACCTCGCATTACAAAGATCAGCTGCTTAAAACAAAAAACTGATTATTAAACATGACACCATACATGGAAGTCTCATTTTTCATTGTTATATTAAGTGCTTTCAGTATTTAAGTGATTTGTCAACATATGCATCTATTGTACTACAAATCTATTCACTTTTTTGAAAATGATGTTAACTAAAGAATATTTAACTTGAACTGTATCTTTCACATTAATTTTTATACAACTGAAGGGCATGACTTCTTTTGAGAACATTCGCAACAATACCTTTCATTGTTTTAAAGTAAGCAACTTTGTTACATGTCACTTTAATTGCAATCCACTTTAGAAGGGACTGTGGACTCTTCTTGCAACTTCTTTTGCACAATGGTGACATGTACAGTTTGTTTCATTTAATGTGCTGCTATTTCCAGACCATTTAATCAATGCAACATATGTGTAAAATAGTGACTCAACTGCAAATGTACTAACCAATTTGCTTTGCAAAGGCATCTCAACCCAGTTAATCAGTAAATCAGTAATGGGATAACAATCCCTTGAAAATCATACCATCAATATGACTGATGATCTGCTTACCACTTAGTGTGCATACACTTGCTGCGAGGAATGCGAGCTATTGCGGTTTCTTGAACCTGACTCCCTTTTATTCAGAAACTCTTGCAATTATCTATTTCTCATTTCAGGTGATAACGCATTGGGAAATTAACCTTTAATCTGTTCAAAGGAAGATATATATTCTCTCAGAAAAGCTAGCTCATTGTTTGACGTACCTCCAGTAACAATCACATTAAAAACACAATCAGCTGTGTTTCCACTAGGATCTGCAAAGGTGTATGTTACTTCTGTTGTTCCTGTCAGGAAGAACTGTCCAGGTCTTTGTGAAGCTGACTGAATTGACACTGTTCCTGAATTATCAGTGGCTGTTGGTTCTGTGAACTGTACTATGACACCAGGAGTGTTCAGTGGTACCTCTTGAGTAACATCATTGATACACTGGACGACAGGTGGTACTTCATCCACTAGATATTAATAAGAAAACACAAAAGACTTTGAACAATATGAGTAATATTCAGTGGCAAAGTTGCACACAGTCAGGAGAAGGGGGAATGGCAGTCCTCAACCAACCCAAATGGATTTCAGGCACTCGTTTTGGCTTTTCCAAAAAATTAGAACTGCACTGACCTGCACTTAATTATCTTTTAGCTAGTGCAGTTCCTTTGTTAAAAATACATCAGCTAAGATAAAATTTTGTATTTTTCTTGGAAGTATCAATAAAAATACTAAAACGGCAGTCATTGTTGAAACTTATTATGATCAGCGCTAAACACTAGTCTTGCAAGTGCACTTCGCCATCTACGCCTACTTTAAGAAAAAACTTATCGCACATGCCGTGGCAACAGTATCTGTGGTTGATGCATGTTAGTGAATATTGATGATTCAGACCATGGTAAAGTGCTCATTCAAGTACCAGGTCTTCAGAATTGGGCTGCACTAACGTAGATGCACAGTACCTTACCATGATGGGCTGTATTTACACATTTTACCATGACTCAGAGGATTTGTCTTACACCTCAATAAGTGAGAAATTGCAGACAAGAGATCCCTACGTAAAGTCAAAAGCATTCTTGTACACTCAGCACTAATTGATGTTGGCACCGGTCCTGCAGGTGCTCACTCTTCCCATATCATTTTCATTCTGTTATGCCTTCATAGATGTAGGTTTAAAAAGCACTGGCTTAGTAATGAGGACACTGGGTACCTATTGTACAGTGCAACTTAAAAGCTATTTTCACCCTGTCTGATTAAAATTTAGTGATAGCTCTTGCACCAGTGACACTGATGACATTCTTTATACAACTTCTTAACCAATCCAAAAATTAAAGTTGAACAAGCAAGTATAACAACACCAATACTGTTGAAAAATCACAAAATTTGCAAATAATAAAAATGGTTAAAATCCTGAATTTTTCACATTATGACAAAGGAAAGAGAAAATACGCCAATAATCTGACATCTGCTATTACCTGTATGCATACTCACTAGCTATTTAAGAGGATGGTCCAGCTACAAATATAGTGAAGAGTAAGAAAATCTGACCATTATAGTGAAACTTCCATTCAGTTCCCAAGTGTGGTTCCCAAGATAAGGGCAGTGGATGTTGCCACATTTGCTACCGAAAGTTAGCTTGAGGCACGTAGGAGTAGTGTCATCTCCCCACATTGATGAAGCATTTTATCTTTTACTTTTAACTTTACTAACTATTTAATATTTCAGTATCAAGTGCTACCATACTGTAAATGTATGAGGGTATGAGAGTTTTGTGACCTTCACATAACCAGTACTTAAGCAGACCACCTATTGATTTTCAGTTCAAAAAATAAATTAAATAATAAAGAAAATGAAAGACTCTTCAGCAATGTGAGGAGATGATGTCACTCCTGCTTGCTTCAAGTTCACAGGTGGTAGCAACTGATATTATCTCCAGAACCAAGCATGGGAACTGAATGGAACTTCACCAGAATTGTTAGATTAACTTACTCTTAAACATAGCGAAGCTAAATTTGTGGCTAGACCATCCTTTTAAACATAAGCTTTAAACAGGTGTTTGTCTTTAGTTGGTACAGATAGCTCCTGGCCAGAAAGAACATCACTGTAAACTACTCCAAACACATTAAAGATTGGATAAAAAAATCCTTAAAAAGCCTACGTACACTAAGAAATCAAGAAAGCAATCAAACCTTTTCTATCATCCTAGCATCTTGTTAACACTCTACAAACAGAATAGACTGATGAGGGATTTTCCAAAAGATCTCTTTGTCAATTGCATGTTCACAATAAAAGAAAATTCAAATGACAGTGTGATTCCTAGTCAGTGGCAAGTAACAGCTGTTGATACAAATGACCTTCAATGATCAACATTGCTGACAAGAAAAGAGCAAGAAGAAAACATTCTAGCTTTGCAGTCTTGTCTGATAAGTGCCTATACATAGGAGAGCTAAATTAAAATGAATGTCACTTTCTTTAAAACTAACTGCTATGTCACTGGACCTTAAGGGGACTTTACCATTGATGAGAATCAGTAGATATTGTTTACTTGATAAAGATTACCAGTGTTAAAATTTACAAAGGCAATTCTGTATGAGCAATCAAAATGGAAAATCAACCAGCAAAATATCCTTGTTATTTTTCAAAATTTAGTTGTGGTCCAAACCTTATATGTAATTTATAGAAATAACAAGCTATTTTAGGTCTATGGGTCTTGATCAAACCTTTGGTATGTTTTTTACGATACAAATTTATCACCAAATTTGCTTTTTCTTTCAGATATTTGACATCATATTGGTTGTCAGGGATAACAGTTTCTTTAATGGTTACCTGCATGTCACTTGGAGTTTGGTTGATGTTACCTCTAAAAATACTCTCTTTACAAGGTTTCACTACTGAACAAACAGGGCAATTCACATTCATGAAAAACATTCAGAGAAAATTACTCACCAAGGTGTACTAACCTACTTGGTTTCATGCTAAAGCACGTTTCATTCTTGAGACATTGCTTTTCACACGGTATTCAAAGATTGACCTCACTTGACCAAAAGAAAAACTGAGATTGCAAAATAAATGGCATCATTGCAGCTGCTGACATTAGCTAAGAAATGTCTAACCAAAGTGGGCTACATTAAGTTCCTCTGCACATCAAATTGAACAGTAAATTTTACTTCACACTCACCTTCAACAACAATGATGTTAGATTAACACTCTGCTGGATTGTCAGATAATTTGATTTTACCCTCAACAAGCAATCACTGTTCTTATTTTGCCCAGTTTCTAAAATTGATACTATTTATTGTTGTAAAACTCTCACCTTCAACAACAATGATGTTGAACATACATACTGCTGTATTGCCAGAAGGATCTACAAACACATATGTCACTTCTGTAGTTCCAGTTTGGAAGAACCCCCCAGGAGAATGAGATCTAGACTGAAGATTTACTGTTCCAGAGTTATCAGTAGCAGTTGGTTCTTGAAACTGAACAAAAGTACCAAAGCCATTCAAAGATATGGTCTCTGTTACATCCAGTCCGGCACAATTTACAACTGGTGGTATCTCATCAACTGAGGATTGAAAAATTAATTGTTTTCATAATGATCTGGTCAGAGAAATAATCCAGGCTGCAAAGTGATTAATTGTGAGAGAATCATTACTACAGAAACTAACATATTTTATTCACAAATAACACTTTACATCAAATTCAGGTTCTCTTCCAGCATTTTGAGCAGATATCAAGAATGAACAGCAATATTTCCTACGTCAAACTATATCAACTGATGTAAAATATTTCAGTCAGATTGTACTTCAGTATATCCCAGTGATCATTAATGAAGTGATAAGATAAAATTATGTCAATGAAAATGGAATGTTAACTAACTTTCAATGATAATAACACTGAATGTACATTCAGCTGTGTTTCCAGCAGGATCGACAAAGGTATATGTAACTGACGTTACTCCTGTAGTAAAGAATGTCCCTGGTCCCTGAGTCCTTTGCTGAACTGAGACAATTCCAGAGTCATCAACTGCTGTTGGTTCAATGAAGAATACCTGCCTTCCTCCTGACCCTAACGGTGTTGTCTCAGTGATGTCTGGAATGCAGCTCACAACGGGTGGAACATTATCCTCTAAGGTAATGAAGTAGGAGAGACTTGAATCATCATGTGAACTATGTATCTAATAGACCTCTTGAAAGTTGATGTCACAATGATACAGTCAAGGGCCCTCCTTGGGGTGAGCAACTAGATTCAACACATGTATGTCTGCACGTGCAGCATCTCTGTCATTCAACTAACCAGCACCTACCATAGCAAAATGTACTGTTCTCTTTGCCACAAGGAGGGTTTCCTTGTTTGTTGTTATGTAAGTTCAATGCAAAGGGGTCTATTGGTAACATTGCACTACTCCTTCATTAGACGGGCATTCTTAAAATATCTGATACACTATAACAAAGTCATACATACCTGGAGTAACAGTGATAGTGAAACTACAAATTGCTGTATTTCCACTGGGGTCATTAAAGATGTATGTCACTGTTGTTGCACCAGGCATAAAGGTATCTCCAGGAGAGTGAGATCGGGACAAAACAGAGACCATTCCTGAGTTATCGGTAGCCGTCGGCTCTGTCCAAAACACAGTGGTCCCAGTGCTATCAATAGTAACTGTTCTTGTGATGTCATTTATGCAGGTAACAACTGGAGGTGTACTGTCCACTGTTGTTGGAAAGAATTCCAATAAAAAGGTTGTGGTATAAGAAGTTGTCAGGTTATACATTTAATATTATGGTGAATATTGTGGTGAATATTCTCTTTAACATTGATTTGCCTCATGCTTCTAAAACACTCTTGAACATTTCTTTGTTAGAACACTTCAGAAGTTAAGACAAATACTGAGTGTAAATTCTAGAGCTCTGTCAAGTAATAGCCCATTCTAAATTTATCTGGGGACTCAAAACGCAGAATAGAGTATATTCAAAAGAATCATTGAAACAAATGGGCCAACTTTAACAAAAGATGGGACACCAAATGCAATCTTGGCTTTGAAGACAAAGTTGCCATAATCACTACACAAACTCAAAAGACCAACCTCCGCGACAAAAGAACCAAACTTTTGTTCACGTACAGGCACCTCGAACCATTGTCCATTGCTGCCTATCTGCAATCTCCACTGCTGGTGTGGGGTGGGATATCCTGGGGTTACAGTGGTTTGAAGGTTTGGGAAGTGTGATTGATGGGCGGATGTTTTTCTTTGACTTTTTATTTCTAACTAGTAAGCACTGGTGAGGCTTCTAGTATATGCTTTTGCTTCTGAGCACCTTCCATCGTTTTCTGCTACACTTCTGTATCGTACTACGTACATTGTGTTCATTTGTGTATTATTATCGTAAATTACTTCACACATTAAGTAAATCAAATCAACTCATGCATTCTTCATTGGGAGAATCCATGACATACCTACCTCGCATTACAAAGATCAGCTGCTTAAAACAAAAAACTGATTATTAAACATGACACCATACATGGAAGTCTCATTTTTCATTGTTATATTAAGTGCTTTCAGTATTTAAGTGATTTGTCAACATATGCATCTATTGTACTACAAATCTATTCACTTTTTTGAAAATGATGTTAAGTAAAGAATATTTAACTTGAACTGTATCTTTCACATTAATTTCTATACAACTGAAGGGCATGACTTCTTTTGAGAACATTTGCAACAATACCTTTCATTGTTTTAAAGTAAGCAACTTTGTTACATGTCACTTTAATTGCAATTCACTTTAGAAGGGACTGTGGACTCTTCTTGCAACTTCTTTTGCACAATGGTGACATGTACAGTTTGTTTCATTTAATGTGCTGCTATTTCCAGACCATTTAATCAATGCAACATATGTGTAAAATAGTGACTCAACTGCAAATGTACTAACCAATTTGCTTTGCAAAGGCACCTCAACCCAGTTAATCAGTAAATCAGTAATGGGATAACAATCCCTTGAAAATCATACCATCAATATGACTGATGATCTGCTTACCACTTAGTGTGCATACACTTGCCGCGAGGAATGCGAGCTATTGCGGTTTCTTGAACCTCACTCCCTTTTTTCCAGAAACTCTTGCAATTATCTATTTCTCATTTCAGGTGATAACGCGTGGGAAATTAACCTTTAATCTGTTCAAAGGAAGATATATATTCTCTCAGAAAAGCTAGCTCATTGTTTGACGTACCTCCAGTAACAATCACATTAAAAACACAATCAGCTGTGTTTCCACTAGGATCTGCAAAGGTGTATGTTACTTCTGTTGTTCCTGTCAGGAAGAACTGTCCAGGTCTTTGTGAAGCTGACTGAATTGACACTGTTCCTGAATTATCAGTGGCTGTTGGTTCTGTGAACTGTACTATGACACCAGGAGTGTTCAGTGGTACCTCTTGAGTAACATCATTGATACACTGGACGACAGGTGGTACTTCATCCACTAGATATTAATAAGAAAACACAAAAGACTTTGAACAATATGAGTAATATTCAGTGGCAAAGTTGCACACAGTCAGGAGAAGGGGGAATGGCAGTCCTCAACCAACCCAAATGGATTTCAGGCACTCGTTTTGGCTTTTCCAAAAAATTAGAACTGCACTGACCTGCACTTAATTATCTTTTAGCTAGTGCAGTTCCTTTGTTAAAAATACATCAGCTAAGATAAAATTTTGTATTTTTCTTGGAAGTATCAATAAAAATACTAAAACGGCAGTCATTGTTGAAACTTATTATGATCAGCGCTAAACACTAGTCTTGCAAGTGCACTTCGCCATCTACGCCTACTTTAAGAAAAAACTTATCGCACATGCCGTGGCAACAGTATCTGTGGTTGATGCATGTTAGTGAATATTGATGATTCAGACCATGGTAAAGTGCTCATTCAAGTACCAGGTCTTCAGAATTGGGCTGCACTAATGTAGATGCACAGTACCTTACCATGATGGGCTGTATTTACACATTTTACCATGACTCAGAGGATTTGTCTCACACCTCAATAAGTGAGAAATTGCAGACAAGAGATCCCTACGTAAAGTCAAAAGCATTCTTGTACACTCAGCACTAATTGATGTTGGCACCGGTCCTGCAGGTGCTCACTCTTCCCATATCATTTTCATTCTGTTATGCCTTCATAGATGTAGGTTTAAAAAGCACTGGCTTAGTAATGAGGACACTGGGTACCTATTGTACAGTGCAACTTAAAAGCTATTTTCACCCTGTCTGATTAAAATTTAGTGATAGCTCTTGCACCAGTGACACTGATGACATTCTTTATACAACTTATTAACCAATCCAAAAATTAAAGTTGAACAAGCAAGTATAACAACACCAATACTGTTGAAAAATCACAAAATTTGCAAATAATAAAAATGGTTAAAATCCTGAATTTTTCACATTATGACAAAGGAAAGAGAAAATACGCCAATAATCTGACATCTGCTATTACCTGTATGCATACTCACTAGCTATTTAAGAGGATGGTCCAGCTACAAATATAGTGAAGAGTAAGAAAATCTGACCATTATAGTGAAACTTCCATTCAGTTCCCAAGTGTGGTTCCCAAGATTAGGGCAGTGGATGTTGCCACATTTGCTACCGAAAGTTAGCTTGAGGCACGTAGGAGTAGTGTCATCTCCCCACATTGATGAAGCATTTTATCTTTTACTTTTAACTTTACTAACTATTTAATATTTCAGTATCTAGTGCTACCATACTGTAAATGTATGAGGGTATGAGAGTTTTGTGACCTTCACATAACCAGTACTTAAGCAGACCACCTATTGATTTTCAGTTCAAAATAATAAATTAAATAATAAAGAAAATGAAAGACTCTTCAGCAATGTGAAGAGATGATGTCACTCCTGCTTGCTTCAAGTTCACAGGTGGTAGCAACTGATATTATCTCCAGAACCAAGCATGGGAACTGAATGGAACTTCACCAGAATTGTTAGATTAACTTACTCTTAAACATAGCAAAGCTAAATTTGTGGCTAGACCATCCTTTTAAACATAAGCTTTAAACAGGTGTTTGTCTTTAGTTGGTACAGATAGCTCCTGGCCAGAAAGAACATCACTGTAAACTACTCCAAACACATTAAAGATTGGATAAAACAATCCTTAAAAAGCCTACGTACACTAAGAAATCAAGAAAGCAATCAAACCTTTTCTATCATCCTAGCATCTCGTTAACATTCTACAAACAGAATAGACTGATGAGGGATTTTCCAAAAGATCTCTTTGTCAATTGCATGTTCACAATAAAAGAAAATTCAAATGACAGTGTGATTCCTAGTCAGTGGCAAGTAACAGCTGTTGATACAAATGACCTTCAATGATCAACATTGCTGACAAGAAAAGAGCAATAAGAAAACATTCTAGCTTTGCAGTCTTGTCTGATAAGTGCCTATACATAGGAGAGCTAAATTAAAATGAATGTCACTTTCTTTAAAACTAACTGCTATGTCACTGGACCTTAAGGGGACTTTACCATTGATGAGAATCAGTAGATATTGTTTACTTGATAAAGATTACCAGTGTTAAAATTTACAAAGGCAATTCTGTATGAGCAATCAAAATGGAAAATCAACCAGCAAAATATCCTTGTTATTTTTCAAAATTTAGTTGTGGTCCAAACCTTATATGTAATTTATAGAAATAACAAGCTATTTTAGGTCTATGGGTCTTGAACAAACCTTTGGTATGTTTTTTACGATACAAATTTATCACCAAATTTGCTTTTTCTTTCAGATATTTGACATCATATTGGTTGTCAGGGATAACAGTTTCTTTAATGGTTACCTGCATGTCACTTGGAGTTTGGTTGATGTTACCTCTAAAAATACTCTCTTTACAAGGTTTCACTGCTGAACAAATAGGGCAATTCACATTCATGAAAAACATTCAGAGAAAATTACTCACCAAGGTGTACTTACCTACTTGGTTTCATGCTAAAGCACGTTTCATTCTTGAGACATTGCTTTTCACACGGTATTCAAAGATTGACCTCACTTGACCAAAAGAAAAACTGAGATTGCAAAATAAATGGCATCATTGCAGCTGCTGACATTAGCTAAGAAATGTCTAACCAAAGTGGGCTACATTAAGTTCCTCTGCACATCAAATTGAACAGCAAATTTTACTTCACACTCACCTTCAACAACAATGATGTTAGATTAACACTCTGCTGGATTGTCAGATAATTTGATTTTACCCTCAACAAGCAATCACTGTTCTTATTTTGCCCAGTTTCTAAAATTGATACTATTTATTGTTGTAAAACTCTCACCTTCAACAACAATGATGTTGAACATACATTCTGCTGTATTGCCAGAAGGATCTACAAACACATATGTCACTTCTGTAGTTCCAGTTTGGAAGAACCCCCCAGGAGAATGAGATCTAGACTGAAGATTTACTGTTCCAGAGTTATCAGTAGCAGTTGGTTCTTGAAACTGAACAAAAGTACCAAAGCCATTCAAAGATATGGTCTCTGTTACATCCAGTCCGGCACAATTTACAACTGGTGGTATCTCATCAACTGAGGATTGAAAAATTAATTGTTTTCATAATGATCTGGTCAGAGAAATAATCCAGGCTGCAAAGTGATTAATTGTGAGAGAATCATTACTACAGAAACTAACATATTTTATTCACAAATAACACTTTACATCAAATTCAGGTTCTCTTCCAGCATTTTGAGCAGATATCAAGAATGAACAGCAATATTTCCTACGTCAAACTATATCAACTGATGTAAAATATTTCAGTCAGATTGTACTTCAGTATATCCCAGTGATCATTAATGAAGTGATAAGATAAAATTATGTCAATGAAAATGGAATGTTAACTAACTTTCAATGATAATAACACTGAATGTACATTCAGCTGTGTTTCCAGCAGGATCGACAAAGGTATATGTAACTGACGTTACTCCTGTAGTAAAGAATGTCCCTGGTCCCTGAGTCCTTTGCTGAACTGAGACAATTCCAGAGTCATCAACTGCTGTTGGTTCAATGAAGAATACCTGCCTTCCTCCTGACCCTAACGGTGTTGTCTCAGTGATGTCTGGAATGCAGCTCACAACGGGTGGGACATTGTCCTCTAAGGTAATGAAGTAGGAGAGACTTGAATCATCATGTCAACTATGTATCTAATAGACCCCTTGAAAGTTGATGTCACAATGATACAGTCAAGGGCCCTCCTTGGGGATGAGCAACTAGATTCAACACATGCATGTCTGCACGTGCAGCATCTCTGTCATTCAACTAACCAGCACCTACCATAGCAAAATGTACTGTTCTCTTTGCCACAAGGAGGGTTTCGTTGTTCGTTGTTACGTAAATCCAATGCAAAGGGGGTCTATTGGTAACATTGCACCACTCCTTCATTAGACGGGCATCTTAAAATATCTGATACACTACAACAAAGCCATACATACCTGGAGTAACAGTGATAGTGAAACTACAAATTGCTGTATTTCCACTGGGGTCATTAAAGATGTATGTCACTGTTGTTGCACCAGGCATAAAGGTATCTCCAGGAGAGTGAGATCGGGACAAAACAGAGACCATTCCTGAGTTATCGGTAGCCGTCGGCTCTGTCCAAAACACAGTGGTCCCAGTGCTATCAATAGTAACTGTTCTTGTGATGTCATTTATGCAGGTAACAACTGGAGGTGTACTGTCCACTGTTGTTGGAAAGAATTCCAATAAAAAGGTTGTGGTATAAGAAGTTGTCAGGTTATACATTTAATATTATGGTGAATATTGTGGTGAATATTCTCTTTAACATTGATTTGCCTCATGCTTCTAAAACACTCTTGAACATTTCTTTGTTAGAACACTTCAGAAGTTAAGACAAATACTGAGTGTAAATTCTAGAGCTCTGTCAAGTAATAGCCCATTCTAAACTTATCTGGGGACTCAAAAAGCAGAATAGAGAATATTCAATAGAATCATTGAAACAAATGGGCCACCATTAACAAAAGATGGGACACACAATACAATCTTGGCTTTGAAGACAAAGTTGCCATAATCACTACCCAAACTCAAAAGACCAACCTCCGCGACAAAAGAACCGAACTTTTGTTCACGTACAGGCACCTCGAACCATTGTCCATTGTTGCCTATCTGCAATCTCCACTGCTGGTGTGGGGTGGGATATCCTGGGGTTACAGTGGTTTGAAGGTTTGGGAAGTGTGATTGATGGGGCGGATGTTTTTCTTTGACTTTTTATTTCTAACTAGTAAGCACTGGTAAGGCTTCTAGTATATGCTTTTGCTTCTGAGCACTTCCATCGTTTTCTGCTACATTTCTGTACCATACTACGTACATTGTATTCATTTGTGTATTATTATCGTAAATTACTTCACACATTACAAAAATCAAATCAACTCATGCATTCTTCATTAGGAGAATCCATGACATACCTACCTCGCATTACAAAGATCAGCTGCTTAAAACAAAAAACTGATTATTAAACATGACACCATACATGGAAGTCTCATTTTTCATTGTTATATTAAGTGCTTTCAGTATTTAAGTGATTTGTCAACATATGCATTTATTGTACTGCAAATCTATTCATTTTTTTGAAAATGATGTTAAGTAAAGAATATTTTACTTGAACTGTATCTTTCACATTAATTTCTATACAACTGAAGGGCATGACTTCTTTTGAGAACATTCGCAACAATATCTTTCATTGTTTTAAAGTAAGCAACTTTGTTACATGTCACTTTAATTGCAATCCACTTTAGAAGGGACTGTGGACTCTTCTTGCAACTTCTTTTGCACAATGGTGACATGTACAGTTTGTTTCATTTAATGTGCTGCTATTTCCAGACCATTTAATCAATGCAACATATGTGTAAAATAGTGACTCAACTGCAAATGTGCTAACCAATTTGCTTTGCAAAGGCATTTCAACCCAGTTAATCAGTAAATCAGTAATGGGATAACAATCCCTTGAAAATCATACCATCAATATGACTGATGATCAGCTTGCAACCTAATGTGCATACACTTGCCGTGAGGAATACGGGCTATTGCGGTTTCTTGAACCTGACTCCCTTTTATTCAGAAACTCTTGCAAATTATCTATTTCTCATTTCAGGTGATAACGCGTTGGGAAATTAACCTTTAATCTGTTCAAAGGAAGATATATATTCTCTCAGAAAAGCTAGCTCATTGTTTGACGTACCTCCAGTAACAATCACATTAAAAACACAATCAGCTGTGTTTCCACTAGGATCTACAAAGGTGTATGTTACTTCTGTTGTTCCTGTCAGGAAGAACTGTCCAGGTCTTTGTGAAGCTGACTGAATTGACACTGTTCCTGAATTATCAGTGGCTGTTGGTTCTGTGAACTGTACTATGACACCAGGAGTGTTCAGTGGTACCTCTTGAGTAACATCATTGATACACTGGACGACAGGTGGTACTTCATCCACTAGATATTAGTAAGAAAACAGAAAAGACTTTGAACAATATGAGAAATACTCAGTGGCAAAGTTGCACACAGTCAGGAGAAGGGGGAATGGCAGTCCTCAACCAACCCAAATGGATTTCAGGCACTCGTTTTGGCTTTTCCAAAAAATTAGAACTGCACTAACCTGCACTTAATTATCTTTTAGCTAGTGCAGTTCCTTTGTTAAAAATACATCAGCTAAGATAAAATTTTGTATTTTTCTTGGAAGTATCAATAAAAATACTAAAACGGCAGTCATTGTTGAAACTTATTATGATCAGTGCTAAACACTAGTCTTGCAAGTGTACTTTGCCATCTAGGCCTACTTTAAGAAAAAAATTTACCGCACATGCCGTGGCAACAGTATCTGTGGTTGATGCATGTTAGTGAATATTGATGATTCAGACCATGGTAAAGTGCTCATTCAAGTACCAGGTCTTCAGAATTGGGCTGCACTAACGTAGATGCACAGTACCTTATCATGATGGGCTGTATTTACACATTTTACCATGACTCAGAGGATTTGTCTTATGCCTCAATAAGTGAGAAATTGGAGACAAGAGATCCCTAAAGTCCAAAGCATTCTTGTACACTCAGCACTAATCGATGTTGGCACCGGTCCTGCAGGTGCTCACTCTTCCCATGCCATTTTCATTCTGTTATGCCTTCATAGATGTAGGTTTAAAAAGCACTGGCTTAGTAATGAGGACACTGGGTACCTATTGTACAGTGCAACTTAAAAGCTATTTTCACCCTGTCTGATTAAAATTTAGTGATAGCTCTTCCACCAGTGACACTGATGACATTCTTCATACAACTTCTTAACCAATCCAAAAATTAAAGTTGAACAAGCAAGTATAACAACACCAATACTGTTGAAAAATCACAAAATTTGCAAATAATAAAAATGGTTAAAATCCTGAATTTTTCACATTATGACAAAGGAAAGAGAAAATATGCCAATAATCTGACATCTGCTGTTACCTGCATGCGTACTCACTAGCTATTTAAGAGGATGGTCCAGCTACAAATATAGTGAAGAGTAAGAAAATCTGACCATTATCGTGAAACTTCCATTCAGTTCCCAAGTGTGGTTCCCAAGATAAGGGCAGTGGACGTTGCCACATTTGCTACCGAAAGTTAGCTTGAGGCACGTAGGAGTAGTGTCATCTCCCCACATTGATGAAGCACTTTATCTTTTAACTTTACAAACAATTTAATATTTCAATATCTAGTGCTACCATACTGTAAATGTATGAGGGTATGAGAGTTTTGCGACCTTCACATAACCAGTACTTAAGCTGACCACCTATTGATTTTAAGTTCAAAATAATAAATTAAATAATAAAGAAAATGAAAGACTCTTCAGCAATGTGAAGAGATGATGTCACTCCTGCTTGCTTCAAGTTCACAGCTGGTAGCAACTGATATTATCTCCAGAACCAAGCATGGGAACTGAATGGAACTTCACCAGAATTGTTAGATTAACTTACTCTTAAACATAGCGAAGCTAAATTTGTGGCTAGACCATCCATTAAAACATAACCTTTAAACAGGAGTTTGTCTTTAGTTGGTACAGATAGCTCCTGGCCAGAAAGAACATCACTGTAAACTACTCCAAACACATTAAAGATTGGATAAAAAAATCCTTGAAAAGCCTATGTACACTAAGAAATCAAGAAAGCAATCAAACCTTTTCTATCATCCTAGCATCTTGTTAACATTCTACAAACAGAATAGACTGATGAGGGATTTTCCAAAAGATCTCTTTGTCAATTGCATGTTCACAATAAAAGAAAATTCAAATGACAGTGTGATTCCTAGTCAGTGGCAAGTAACAGCTGTTGATACAAATGACCTTCAATGATCAACATTGCTGACAAGAAAAGAGCAATAAGAAAACATTCTAGCTTTGCAGTCTTGTCTGATAAGTGCCTATACATAGGAAAGCTAAATTAAAATGAATGTCACTTTCTTTAAAACTAACTGCTATGTCACTGGACCTTAAGGGGACTTTACCATTGATGAGAAGCAGTAGATATTGTTTACTTGATAAAGATTACCAGTGTTAAAATTTACAAAGGCAATTCTGTATGAGCAATCAAAATGGAAAATCAACCAGCAAAATATCCTTGTTATTTTTCAAAATTTAGTTGTGGTCCAAACCTTATATGTAATTTATAGAAATAACAAGCTATTTCAGGTCTATGGGTCTTGAACAAACCTTTGGTATGTTTTTTACGATACAAATTTATCACCAAATTTGCTTTTTCTTTCAGATATTTGACATCATATTGGTTGTCAGGGATAACAGTTTCTTTAATGGTTACCTGCATGTCACTTGGAGTTTGGTTGATGTTACCTCTAAAAATACTCTCTTTACAAGGTTTCACTACTGAACAAATAGGGCAATTCACATTCATGAAAAACATTCAGAGAAAATTACTCACCAAGGTGTACTTACCTACTTGGTTTCATGCTAAAACACGTTTCATTGTTGAGATATTGCTTTTCACACGGTATTCAAAGATTGATCTCACTTGACCAAAAGAAAAACTGAGATTGCAAAATAAATGGCATCATTGCAGCTGCTGACATTAGCTAAGAAATGTCTAACCAAAGTGGGCTACATTAAGTTCCTCTGCACATCAAATTGAACAGCAAATTTTACTTCACACTCACCTTCAACAACAATGATGTTAAATAAACACTATGCTGGATTATCAGATAATTTGATTTTACCCTCAACAAGCAATCACTGTTCTTATTTTGCCCAGTTTCTAAAATTGATACTATTTATTGTTGTAAAACTCTCACCTTCAACAACAATGATGTTGAACATACATTCTGCTGTATTGCCAGAAGGATCTACAAACACATATGTCACTTCTGTAGTTCCAGTTTGGAAGAACCCCCCAGGAGAATGAGATCTAGACTGAAGATTTACTGTTCCAGAGTTATCAGTAGCAGTTGGTTCTTGAAACTGAACAAAAGTACCAAAGCCATTCAAAGATATGGTCTCTGTTACATCCAGTCCGGCACAATTTACAACTGGTGGTATCTCATCAACTGAGGATTGAAAAATTAATTGTTTTCTTAATGATCTGGTCAGAGAGGAATATTCCAGGCTGCAAAGTGATTAATTGTGAGAGAATCATTACTACAGAAACTAACATATTTTATTCACAAATAACACTTTACATCAAATTCAGGTTCTCTTCCAGCATTTTGAGCAGATATCAAGAATGAACAGCAATATTTCCTACGTCAAACTATATCAACTGATGTAAAATATTTCAGTCAGATTATACTTCAGTATATACCAGTGATCATTAATGAAGTGATAAGATAAAATTATGTCAATGAAAATGGAATGTTAACTAACTTTCAATGATAATAACACTGAATGTACATTCAGCTGTGTTTCCAGCAGGATCGACAAAGGTATATGTAACTGACGTTACTCCTGTAGTAAAGAATGTCCCTGGTCCCTGAGTCCTCTGCTGAACTGAGACAATTCCAGAGTCATCAATTGCTGTTGGTTCAATGAACAATACCTGCCTTCCTCCTGACCCTAAGGGTGTTGTCTCAGTGATGTCTGGAATGCAGCTCACAACGGGTGGAACATTATCCTCTAAGGTAATGAAGTAGGAGAGACTTGAATCATCATGTGAACTACGTATCTAATAGACCTCTTGAAAGTTGATGTCACAATGATACAGTCAAGGGCCCTCCTTG
The DNA here is from genome assembly GCA_021234535.1 of Stichopus chloronotus. Taxonomy (NCBI): domain Eukaryota; kingdom Metazoa; phylum Echinodermata; class Holothuroidea; order Aspidochirotida; family Stichopodidae; genus Stichopus; species Stichopus chloronotus. The sequence goes on along the minus strand of CM037832.1, from coordinate 25,495,120 downwards.
GGGACGAGCTGCTTGATTCAACACATGAATGTCTGCATGTGCAGCCTTTCTGTCATTCAACTAACCAGCGCCTACCATAGCAAAATGTACTGTTCTCTTTGCCACAAGGAGGGTGTCCTTGTTCGTTGTTACGTAAATCCGATGCAAAGGGGGTCTATTGGTAACATTGCACCACTCCTTCATTAGACGGGCATCTTTAAATATCTGATACACTATAACAAAGTCATACATACCTGGAGTAACAGTGATAGTGAAACTACAAATGGCTGTATTTCCACTGGGGTCAGTAAAGATGTATGTGACTGGTGTTCTACCAGGGACAAAGGTATCTCCAGGAGCATGAGATCTAGATTGAAGGGAAACAACTCCTGAGTTATCAGTAGCTGTTGGCTCTGTCCAAAACACTGCAATCCCAGTGCTATCGATAGCTACTATTCTTGTGATGTCTTCTATGCAGGCAACATCAGGTGGTGTATTATCCACTGTGGAGGAATGTGTTTGAAGTCAATAACACTACTTGGAATATGTAAAACATAAATACATCAACAAAATAAAGACCAGAGTATAAAACAATTCAAATTTATAGAATTTGGGGAAAATATTTAGCAAAATCTATTCCATCCCTTAGTGGAAGCAACAAAAATTTAAAGTACCCCACAACTTTTGAATCAGAAGCTCACTTGATTTCTCTTTTTAGAAAACACATTCAATCATGAAATCTGGCAAGAGTAAAAATTAGTGTTTTACACAGGGACATTCATTTGCTGTACAAATTTCCTCTACAAAACAACTAGTGTACACTCAAATAAATAACACAGTTTAATATCTAGAAGCAACAGAAAGCCTACTTAAAAACATATGTGACAACCTCTTACCACACCCACAGCAATTTATCAATCATCTCTTTGCATTTAGTTCTGTTAAACATGGTCATTTTTGTGTTTCCTTCTTGAACGTAATTCACCATACCTCCAGTGACAATCACATTGAAAACACAATCAGCTGTGTTTCCACTAGGATCCGCAAAGGTGTACGTTACTTCTGTTGTTCCTGTCAGGAAGAACTGTCCAGGTCTTTGTGAAGCTGACTGAATTGACACTGTTCCTGAATTATCAGTGGCTGTTGGTTCTGTAAACTGTACTATGATACCAGGAGTGTTCAGTGGTACCTCTTGAGTAACATCATCTATACACTGGACAACAGGTGGCACATTATCCACTGAGGATGCAAATACAGTTTCAACATTATTGTTATCAAATCAAGCTCACATTTGTTGAAGTTTAATTCATTGCAGAAAGCCTAATATTGATACTTTGACAAAACGTATTAAAAAATTAACTTTTAATAATGATTGCCTAAATGTTCAAAATTCTTGAATCGGGTAAAATGCTACAGACAGTTGCCATAGCAGAACTGAAATCAATAAATAATGCACTTATTAAAGGGTTTTTCTACCAGACCCAAACTGTTGGCAGTAATACAGAACCAAATAAAGACATGAAAAAATATCAAATTGCAAAGCAGTTTACAACAAGTGTAAGTATTTTAGTCGATAACCATCTTCAATGTACACATACTAGAGCAATTCAGGTTAATCAACTCATCATTTGGTCGCAAGTAAAACAAAGAAATCTATTAGTCTTAGTATACCAGATAAAAAGATCAGATAATTTGATTTTACCCTAAACATGCAATCCTAGTTGTCATTTCAAACCATTTTTAAAACTGATCCTAGTTGTTGTTATAAATTCTCACCTTCAACAACATTGATGTTAAACATACAATCTGCTGTATTGCCAGAAGGGTCTACAAACACATATGTCACTTCTGTAGTTCCACTTTGGAAGAACCCTCCAGGAGAATGAGATCTAGACTGAAGATTTACTGTTCCAGAGTTATCAGTAGCAGTTGGTTCTTGGAATTGAACAACAGTACCAAAGCCATTCAAAGGTATGGTCTCTGTTACATCCAGTCCAACACAATCTACAATCGGTGGTATCCCATCAACTGAGGAACAGAAAAGTTGTTTTCTGGATGATGAGATCCTACAAATGAAATCCTGGCATTCTCTTGGTATTTAAAGAATGGCATCCACTGTATATGCTAATATTGTATCCATATATAACTTACTACATATCAAATTTCACACCATTTAGACCAAAAGTTACACACTAGTCAAAGAGACTAAATTAACATGTGATAACATGAAAATCAAACATGAATACAGACAGAAGAAATATCCCCCAAAAGGTCATAACATCATGCTCAAATAAACTTGACAAGAATTGTAATGTCACATTTCTGTACATTTTAGGCTACAGTACTTCCATATATTTAATATCACACAATCAGATTGTAAAATGGACTTGAGATTCTTAACTTTGCATGACCAGTAAGAAAACAATGTGAACTAGAAATTTGAATTTGCATGGCAAATTCGACGTAGCCACGATCGGCCAGAGACAGGCTTGAAATAAAAACTGAAGTTGGGTAAATCGCTGTAATGATACTTGCCTATAATTCTTAGTATAGTCCAGGAACCAGCTATAATCAGCCTATCCACTTCAGGTAGAGATGTCAAACATCGTAGAGGACATTGATAACTTCCAAAAGCATTCAAGTGATAAATTATGTGAACGAAATCATTTTTGTTACCCCACGTCCAATGTTTTGTGAGCAAAACAAATTGCCCGGTTATGATTTTGTGGTGATTTTGAAAGTCCTAAACTGCTCAGGATATTGCCATATGCTTCATTGTTATGATTGTTATATGACTTTAGGTCAAGCTTGTTTGTGAGGTATCAATAAGCACTTGACCTACTTATGACTTATTAACGACCTTTCGCCATGATTACAACCACAAACCAATCAAATTAAAAGTCACATGAACAGTCAAACTTTACAATAAGATGTTCAAGACCAAGCCTCTAATTAACAAAAAACAAGATAACGTGCATAAAAATGTTATTACTAAGTGATTCTCATATAAATTTAGACCTTTATAACCAAAACTGAGTTTTTTAACTAGCGTCTGTGGGTAACAGAAACTATTCTTACATAACTTTTTCAAGCACACTACCGGTATGTAAGCGTAAGCGTAAGGGAAAAAAATGGTCCATTCCAGCAAGACAAGCAAGAGTGCAATAAAACTTTATGACATAACCCACTTTTGTCTACTGACTTGGGCCCTAGAATTTTTTCGTGTACTAGGTTAGGCTTAGCAGTTGACCAGGTAACATCATTCTTGTCATATGATTTTCAAGGTCGCTGTATGTTAAGGCGTCTTACAGAAAAAGTCTGAAAAGGGAAGTGGTGGCCGGATGGTTGACCTCCTCCCTAACCATACGCAGAAATGATCTCAATCTGCACTTATATATATGGTATATGAGACTTTTTTTTATTTTCCCAGTTTGAATGACGATTGAAAATTCATGAAAATTTCAGAGCAAAAAATTGTGAGCCTACTGACGGTATTTAGCTATACTAATTGCTTCAGTGCCTTACTCTTTCATGGGCAGAACCATTTCACAAGTCCCTTTCTTTAAGATGATTGGGTACTTTACTTTTATATTTTACGTTTGAACTTGCTTTGATTTTTGCTGTTGATGGTTCGTCAACTTATACTTTCACTTTTCTTGTTATGTGTAATTTTGTCTCTTTTTTGGCCCTAATCTGTGCTTAAATGTCTTACTGCTCTACCACAGATTTCAATTTCCCTTGTAGAGCTAGTGAAGTTGTCTTGTGTTATTTTCTTTGAAAGTTAGCCTAAGCCTACTTTGCACAGGCCACCTACTCATGCATTGCATTTGCAAGAATGAAGTAGCATATAATAGATACAGCAGATATACCAGCACACATGTACAGGTTTAGGGAGAAATAGAAAATGAGCTTTTTTTCTTTAATTCTCTCACTTTCTGGTTGATGTTCAGTAGGCTAATCAAACACAAACTCAGCTATAACGCCTAGGACTAGCAGGATGCGTAGGATCTACCTCGCTTACAAATTAGGCCTATGAATCAAACAAAAGCAGTTTACGCTAAGAAAAATTCACTGGAATACATCCAAAAATATTTGAGGTCTCAATAAACAGTGGTTTTGATAACCCTAGGTGAACTTTCAACGACATCTCTACGAAAAGTTACTCCGCGCGGCGATCGATAAAGCTATTTTACACTGATGTTAATACATGTACGTATATTCACAACACGTACTGTATTAACGTTGCGCTCTAGCAAGAAATGCACAGTATAAGTACGAAGAAACTTTTCACAGTTTCTTTGGTCGCATGCCTGGCCATATCAGGCTAGCTTCAGTAAGCTGTGGCAAATCTGCTATAATTGGATTGAGGTGGGGCTTAGTGCTCCAAATTGGATTTTTTACTACCAAAACAAGGGTACAACGCCTTGACTGATTGAAAATAAAGAAACGTGTTTTTAAACTTTTGGAATAAAATCTATCGATTAGATATTGTATTCGTCTTTTAATTTTATATCTCAATGCCGCCATAAACATACACTGATATTTAACACAAAAATAATAAAAATAGTAAATAATGTACCTTCTTCGGGACGATACCATATAAAAATCTTTGATATATAAATCTTTGATATATAATGCGGACTAGACAGGGTTACAAATGACTCTAGTCAAAAGGACATAATGAGTGCCCACGTGATCAATGTAGTGAAAGTGACGTTGTTCTAGTCATGTCTTATCTATATACGAGTTCATTTGTGCTCTATTACTCCACGCATGAATCCTTTTCAGGAAGCTACCAAACCTAGACTGCGAATGTAATTTATTTGTAATCTTTGTATAAAATTCATAAACAATCTTCCCCTGTGTGAAATTTCGAGAAGTTTCATAGAGCCAGAATCTTGATTTATGGCTTGATTGCTGAAATATAATACTTGTATTGGTGCTTTAATCCCTTCGCTCACAAACATTTACTGTTATTACGATGAATCGTGGGGGCGGGGCGACCGGAACTGTACTTGAGATTGTGTACTAATCCGCATGTCCACCGACTGTGTGGTTAACGGATCTATTTTTTCTGCAAGGGTACGAATCTTGTGTCAACCGGCGCGGAAAACCCGAAGGACGATTCCAGAGACGTAGCCTATGATATCATACTTACCCTCCATGACAATCACAATGAATGTACATTCAGCGGTATTTCCTGCAGGATCGACAAATGAGTAAGTCACTTCTGTCTCTCCTGTAGTAAAGAATGTCCCTGGACCCTGAGTCCTTTGCTGAAGAAAGACAGTGCCAGAGTCATCAGTTGCTGTTGGTTCAGTGAAAAATACCTGCGTTCCTCCTGACCCTAACGGTGTTGTCTCAGTGATGGCTGGAATGCAGCTCACAACAGGTGGGACATTGTCCACTGCAATTTAAAAAGAATACATCGATCAAAAAACAGTGGAAGTATGTACAAAGGTTCAGATTGCAATGAAATCATTGCATTTTGGAGGGTGTACTGTAATGTGATTGATAAACATGGTAAATGTGGATAATGTTTGTCTTCTCAATGAGAAATGATATTCACCACTTTGATATATCACATCTGTAACTGAGAAGTTTCTCAAAATATTCACCTGGGCAATTTCACAATATGTTCATCCGATACACTGTGACATCGATTTTGCAATTCAATAACAATATTGAAGTAAAACTAAATCAAAAAGACCTTCCACTCAATCTGGTACATTTCTACAAAGTATGATATCTCAATGTGCTTCCATTTTTGGGCCAGCTTTGTGTGCACACGTTTTCCCTAAGAAACAGTGCTGGCCATAAAACAAGGTTTGATTGAAACCAAAACGATTTGCTTTTCATATTGTTTTACAAAGTAAAGCATTTAAAATTGGCTCAACATTTTACTCTCAATGATGCACATTAGTATACCTTACTACCAATGGTTTCCTCAAATAACTTGAACCTTTTACTTCATCATTTTATTGACAAACCAAATGTGATTACTTTTGTTCAAATCTCTGTTCTTAATGTGTCATATTTATGAGTAAGGTCTCAAACTCAAACATCACATGAATGAACAAATTCATTTACATTAGAAACATCAACTCAAACATGACTGTAAAGACTCCCAACTTCATCGAAACGAGACACATACATTCATTCTATGGACATCTTTAGTGCCAAATACACCATGACAAAGACATACATACCTGGAGTAACAGTGACAGTAAAAGTACAAATGGCTGTATTTCCACTGGGGTCAGTAAAGATGTATGTGACTGGTGTTCTACCAGGGACAAAGGTATCTCCAGGAGCATGAGATCTAGATTGAAGGGAAACAACTCCTGAGTTATCAGTAGCTGTTGGCTCTGTCCAAAACACAGCAATCCCAGTGCTATCGATAGCTACTATTCTTGTGATGTCTTCTATGCACGCAACATCAGGTGGTGTATTGTCCACTGTAAAGAAATTTGTTTGACGTCAATAATACTGCTTGGAATATGTAAAACAAACATAAATACATCAACAAAATAAATACTGGAGTATAAAACGATTCAAATTTATAGAATTTGGGGAAAAACTTTTAGCAAAATCTATTTCATTCCTTAGAGAAAGCAACAAAAATTAAAAGTACTACACAACTTTTGAAATAGAAGCTGAATTGGCTTCTCTTTTTAGATAACACATTTAATCATGAAATCTGGTAATAGTAAAAATTAGTGTTTTACATAGGGATATTCATTTGACGTACAAATTTTCTCTATGAGACAACTAGCATACGCTCAAATAAATAACACAGATTAATATCTAGAAGCAACAGAAAGCCTATTTAAAAACATATGTGACAACCTCTTACTATACCCAAAGCAATTTATCAATCATCTCTTTGCATTTAGTTCTGTTAAACATGGTCATTTTTGTGTTTCCTTCTTGAACGTAATTCACCATACCTCCAGTGACAATCACATTGAAAACACAATCAGCTGTGTTTCCACTAGGATCCGCAAAGGTGTACGTTACTTCTGTTGTTCCTGTCAGGAAGAACTGTCCAGGTCTTTGTGAAGCTGATTGAATTGACACTGTTCCTGAATTATCAGTGGCTGTTGGTTCTGTAAACTGTACTATGATACCAGGAGTATTCAGTGGTACCTCTTGAGTAACATCATCTATACACTGGACAACAGGTGGCACATTATCCACTGAGGATGCAAATACAGTGTTAACATTATTGTATCAAATCATGCTCATGTATCTTGAAGTTAATCCATAGCAGAAAGCTTACTATTCATAGATTGACAAAACGTATTAACAAGGTACCTTTGAACTTCCTGCATGTTAAAAATTCTGAATCATGTTTAATGTATGTTCTAGAGGCATTTTACATAAACATATCTAACCTCTTACAATTCACAAATTGAAAAGTACTCCTATCAGACTCAAACTATACTGAGAGTAAAACATAACCAAATTAAGAAATAAAACACAGTAAAATTGCAAAACAGTTTACAACAAGTCTAAGTGTTTTGGTCCATAACTATCTTGAATGCACACATACTTGAAAAATTTAGGTTGATCAACTTACAAGTTGGTCACAAGAAACACCAACGGAAGTTATGAGTTTTAGTATACCAGAAAAAACAATATCAGATAATTTCATTTTACCCTCAACAATCAATTCAACTTGTTCTTATTTCACCCAGTTTCTTAAACTGATGCTGTTTGTTGTTGTAAAACTCTCACCTTCCACAACACTGATGCAAAATATACATTCTGCTGTATTGCCAGAAGGATCTACAAACACATACGTCACTTCTGTAGTTCCACTTTGGAAGAACCCTCCAGGAGAATGAGATCTAGACTGAAGATTTACTGTTCCAGAGTTATCAGTAGCAGTTGGTTCTTGGAATTGAATGACAGTACCAAAGCCATTCAAAGGTATGGTCTCTGTTACATCCAGTCCAACACAATCTACAACTGGTGGTACATCATCAACTGAGGAACAGAAAGTTAATTGTTTTCTGAACATGAGGCCAAAGAGAAATGATCCTGAAAAAGTCATTACTTTAAAAGAGAGTTGCATCCATTTTTACATCGAATGAAGTCAAAATAACAATGCCACATACCGACAGAGTCTTAGTTACTACTATATAATAACATGATTGTCAATACGTGACAATAAAATCTAACATGAGAGGTCACAAAATCATGTTTACATAATTTCAGACAATGGTAGTTATGATACCTTTTAGACAAATCAAACAAAGCATGAAAAGGAACTGATCATCCCACATTTGACGGATAAGAATATGATGTAAGTTAAAATGATACTTACCCTCAAGGATAGTGACAATGAATGCACAGTCAGCTGTGTTTCCTGCAGGATCAGCAAAGACATATGTAACTGATGTTACTCCTGTAGTAAAGAATGTCCCTGGTCCCTGGGTCCTTTGCTGAAGAAAGACAGTGCCAGAGTCATCAGTTGCTGTTGGTTCAGTGAAAAATACCTGCCTTCCTCCTGACCCCAACGGTGTTGTCTCAGTGATGTCTTCAATGCAGCTCACAATGGGTGGGGCATTGTCCACTAAAATGTATCAAAGAAAACATCAATCAAAACAGTGGAAGTAGGTACAAATGTTCACAGTGCAATGAAATCATTGCATTTTTGAGGATGTGCTGCAATGTGGTTGATCAACATGGATGTTTGTCTTCTCAATGGGAGATAATCTTCCTTTGGTAATTATTCACAACTATGATACATCACAACTTGAATTAAAAATTTCTCGAAGCTTTCAAATTAACAATTTCACAATATCTCTATTTTATACACTACTGCAACATTTTAGCGATTTCATAATAATATTAAAGGAAAAAAAACAGAAAAAGGCTTTCCTCTCAATTTGAAACATTCGAACATAGTATAGTATCGTAATGTGCCTACCTTCTAGAGCCGACATTGTGTTCACAAGTTTTAACAAGGAATCCCCACTGGCCATCAAATATGCTTTGACTGACACCAAAAGGACATGCTTTCATATTTTTTACAAAATAAAGCACATCAAATTGGCTCATTAGTCTACTCTTAAAGATGAACATTGATGTATACCTTACTAACAATGGTTTCACCATACTACCCATACCCTCCGACAAATTACAAGAGAATTCACCGCATAATTTTGGGGGCAACAACAAACCAAATCTTAATACATGTGCTCAAATTTCTGTTCTTAATGTGTCATGTTAATGAGCGAGGTCTAACTCATGCAGTACTGTCCTCGCTTAACTCCCGTTGAGATTCGTTAATCTTTTTTTCCACGATGTTAGTCACTTTCTGTCGAATTTCTTAAATATCTGGCGAAATGTTTCCAATTTAAACGATTGAACTTTTTCAACGATCTCATCGTTAATTGCGACATGACTGTTACAAAACATTTTTCAACGATATTTGGTACAAGGGTTGCGGTTTCTTGAGCCGTTGAATTTCGGGAACATCGTTATCAGCAATTAAACTAGGTTTTTCACAGCCGTCTTGTACATTCAGTGAGCTTAAACAAGTAAATACTCTTTGCGTGTCTTTACTGTAGTTATCTTTGCCGAGAAGTGTTACCTGTGTTTTAGGCCTTGTATCACTAATTAAGGTTGTATGAATCATACACATTGGATTTACTCTCCCACAAGAGTGTGGTGTATTTTTCTTGTCATATTCTATGTTTGGTCGTAAAATGTTACATTAATTTGGGTGAAAAGACTGAAGATTGTGTTTTTAGAGAAAAGCGATAGCTTACACACCATATGTGGGACATAGATATTCATTCCAAGTTAAAATCATGTATAGTTGCCAAAAAATATAAAACACTCCCTCGAAACGCGAAGATACTTCCATTTCATTAAAGGGCTACACGGCCACCATGTTCAGGGCAGTATTTGAATCAGGCACTCACAACATACTGTTACTTGCAAAGGTGGGACCTTCTAGAAAAATAAAAACACCCCTACTAAGGCAAAAATGGTTTGAGCATGAAAAAGATTTCAATATCTAGGTCAACTTCTCCGTAGCGCGAGAACTTTCCTGGCTGGTGGCCAAGAATGTTAGCTACAGCTGTGGTTTTCAATAGCTGACTGAATAATGTAAAAATGTGCATGTACCTCGACGATGCTTCATCTAGAACTGTTGTCCTATGCGTGGAGTGAAAAAAGGGAGTTATTGAAAGGAGAAAATGAGTAAGATTTAAGGCCAAGTTAAGCTAAGTAACGTACTGTAGTTATGGTAGAACTGCGTGGCATTAAAGAACACACAAGTGGTTACGTTATAGAGTTAGTAGTTGAGCAAACATAAATACTTTTTGGTCATGGCCTAAGATTAATTTGATCGGATTGGGAAATCCCTGGTGTTCGAAACCTAGGGCCAAAAAAAATGGAATAATAATGAAGAAAATCGCGAAGCATCGGAAGAAAAGTCAGAAAATAAAAACGAAATCGCAAACACAAAAAACACACAAGAAACAAAAAATAAGGACAAGTTGAAGCATATGCAGATGTGTTACTTTGGTAACACAACAAACTAAAGCATTATGGGTGTCTTTCAGAATATTATTCTGCGCAATCTTGACAGTTTTCGGGGGACTTTGGTGGTAGCTGACTCAGTTATTTCTATACTGGAGACCCCTTGTTGGAGATATGAGTGCCCAAAAATCTTCGGTACTCAGGGAGACAAACAAATAAAAAAAAAAATAGAAAAAAATAACTAGTGTTGCGGTTGCTGCTGCATGTTCCCCGTGTCATGTTTCACTTCATGTTATACCGTATACTTTTTTTTATCAATTTAAAGGTATTTGGGGGAAACGTATCAATTGCACAGCATTTTCTTTGTTTTTAATTAGGACTTTTTTTTACAATCGAACAACTTTCCAAAGTGTTTTTACTTCCTGTTACAGATATAGAGAGGACCTTGTGTGATTGCCAATGGATATACCTGCAAACACAAGGAGGGCTTTCTTAAATCCTCACTTGACAAATAATCATAAGTGGCATTTGTTAATAAATTTCTACCTTTATTGCGGTACCTCATTTCGATTTACGATAACATATTCCTAGAATCCATTTTCTTTCTTAGTCGGAGGCAGTGCCTGAACTCCCACATTACCTTGGCAAGCATTCTGTGACGTATAGGCTACCGTTGTTGCATGTTTATGGAAGATTTTTTTAAGTTGAGAAATGACAGGTATGGAGAAAAAATGAGAGAGAGTACTAAGCATAGTTGACTGAGAGTTTAAATCAATCAGCCTGTCATACCAAAAATACGGGGTAACTTTTCATACCACTTGTCGCTTTTACAAAATTTAATACCACTCCGCTGAATCCTTACATATATTTTCAGCGCAATTTCTTTAAAAACGAAAATATACAGCAAATGTTGAACGTTGCATTACGCATGGCAATGTATACAGTAGTTCTGTTTTTCTATTATTAGCCTTACTCTATTGGTTTTTCCAGCAAAACCCAATGACTTTTCTGCTATTTTAGGAAATTCAAAACTGCACTGAGATTATGGCTCTTCATTCTGTCAATCAACAATGATCAAAGTATCACTTAATACGACAGTGGAAAAACCGCATATACGTTTCTTTCTTCTTTTTTTTCTCTCTCAAACACCACCAGAACGTGGTAAACAGAGGTAAGGTAAATAAATCGAATTCACCGATGATTGAAGCAGAGTTTGCTGTTCGAGGATTCAAACTTGGCCTTAATTGGTTTCTTCAATCGTTCTCTCCCACGTGATCCCAGTGTGGATAAAGCATCTACTGTACCTCCCGCGCTTCTTTCAGGGGAACATCTTAATCACGGCAGCAAAAAAAAGAGTGTAACAGGACAATGTGATAGATATGGGGCACTTCCGTGCTAATACTGTCACAACAAAAGGACTATGCAAACACATTTCTAAAAAGACTGGATGTGGATGAAAAGATCATGATACGGAAGTTTTTATGTAGGCGAGCTTGTTAAAACTGTAAGAAGTATATATAAACAGTCCTTTGGTGTATTTTGCAAAGCAGGATAAACGAGGCAGTTGGTAGCCCCCTTAAGCAACAGCATATTCTGCTTTAGCGTTTCCAGTGGACACCCAACATTGCGTCCCCTAATGTAGCTTTTGACAAGGCCCCTATCCTATATATATTAGCGGATGCCAGCCAACTGTATGGTGCTTCAATGAAATGTAATTAGATTAGCTCTCCCATATTCTTCATGGGAAAAGGAGACAGGTGCAGGCACGTAGCCACGGGAGGGCATGGGTGCACATAGGGGCTGTGCTCCCCTGCCCACCAAAAAGGAAAAAAAATAAAGCATTTGCAATAAATCTGGCCTTGCTTTTTGGGAATACAAATACGGTTAGAAAACTATAAATTCTTGCATTACTTTGGACCTACAACCCTTAAAAAAGGTAAAACTTTTCAAGGGGGGGGGGGGTAAAAAAATGTAGTCAAGAACGAAAAAGTACGATAAAGCTGTAAATTATTAAGACAATTTACTTTGGTTACATACAAAGTAAGAACAACACTGGAATTATGGAAAGTTTTCTACCTTCCGATCAGGCCGTAGGCTCAACTGCAAATGGCTCTCCTGTTTTATTAAACATGCAGGAGACATGCACATAATAATGCACTTGTAGTTATTGTTCTCTGATCAGCCACATGCACACAGTGGACTGTATCACAGAAAGTTAGGCCCTGGAAAAACAGGTGAAAATGCAAGGATTGGTTACTTGAAAAAAAATGCAGCTTGTTCCAGGAAAGTAGGTCAATTAATTCCTTCAGCACGATACAGAGAACCGGTTGCGCGCATCGTGCACTTGGCAACCTGCCAAGGTTTAACATCTAACGTTTTCATTGCAAAACAAAAATAGGAAAAAATGTGCTGCGTAAGACGAGGGGCTGGGTAAAAAGACTATCTTTGCTTTTGTTTCTACATTATCAAGACTAATGAGTGCGGTTATGTGAATTGTTTCAAAAACATTGCAGAAGTTCATAAATATGACACGAATCTGTCTTACATGATGCTTACCAACTCATGATATCTGTGCACTGCATGCAAATATGAACATAGGGCCTAGTCTAGCCATGGCCGATATCTGAGATAGCCCAACCTTGTTTTTTTTTTGACCAATCATATCTTCCAATTATCCCCAGCATAGACGCTAACTCCGCCTGCACCATGAGTCCTTCGAATTTTACTACGACTCTTGGTACAGTTGCAGGAAACCCAGCTTGAGAACGGCGCAAAATTTGGCACCACTTGTAGGCTACACAAAGTCCGACAAGCGGAAAGTGCTGGGTCTGATCACAGCCGTGTATGTATAGTGCATATTGAGGAAAATAAGGGCGGCAACCCAGCACGGGTCTACGATTTGACATGACAAAACGCTTGATGTTCCATATAGAACAGCCTCAAACTACTTCAGGGTTGTAGTCATATGTTACTTTGATACCATTGCGGCATTCTTCCACGCCAAGAAGCCCAGCTGTTGCATAAAACTAATTCTTAATATTTTTTACATAAATGCTGCTGATCGCAGCACAGCAAGGCAACTCTGGGTTATTGTTACCTTGCATCTTTAAAGTTTCTTTTTGTGATTCTAGCATCTGTCTTATGCGATTAATTTTGCATAATAACCTCACGTAAAGCTGGATTTTACGGAGCTAATTGGATTATTAGATTTCTTCCACCAAATAGAAGAGGTAAATTGTATTTTGAAATTTGCCAACATTTTCACCTGGTCTAAGGTGCTAGCATAAACGAAACTTTAGATTGCTACTCTCTTGCAAAACCACTGTTCTGCCTACCTACAGCCTATATAGCTTATACTTTTTTGCTCATAAAATTGAATAGTAGCCACATTAATGGTCAGTAAAGTAAGGGAGGGGGCTTAGGCTACGAGCTGTGCACACTATGCCACACTATAAAATATTTTCCATTTTGTGAAGAGTACAAATCAAGGACTAACGTTATTTAAGTCATATTGTAACATCATAGGTGAACCAATTTTCCCGCAAGACTGCCAGTTTTTGGTGAAGTCACCTTTTTTCTTCATTCACGAAAAAAAAAAACTGTACGTCTCCAGATGAAAAGGTGCCACTACGCGCGACGTTAAGGTATTGCTCATCACATTTAAGAAAGCAGGTACAGGCCAGGCTTACAAATCAACATACACAGAATTGTACAGCGGAAGTCTTGTTGTTTTCCCAAACTTCGGCCACAGTCACAAACGGCTGAGTGGTGTAGACCACGTTTTCACCATGATGCATTCTCTTGGTTACCTTTGCGGTTTGGATATCGTTCAATTTCGTTTAAGGCTCGTCAAGATTCGTTGAAATTTTGTTCACACACCATGACTAGATCAATCCAAATCTTGTTAACGAAAACAAACATTTTTCGTGGAGTTTCAATGCCAAAAGACAATTTTCATTGGCATTCAAATATCGTTGAAAATTTTTCAACGGGAGTTAAGCAAAAACAGTACTGTACATCACAAGAGTGAACAAATCCATTTCCATTAGAAACATCAACTCAAACATGACCACAAAGATTTCCAACTTCATCACAACAAGAATCATCCCTTCATTCTATGTGTATCTTTAATGCCCAATACACCATGACAAAGACATTCATACCTGGAGTAACAGTGACAGTAAAAGTACAAATGGCTGTATTTCCACTGGGGTCAGTAAAGATGTATGTGACTGGTGTTCTACCAGGGACAAAGGTATCTCCAGGAGCATGAGATCTAGATTGAAGGGAAACAACTCCTGAGTTATCAGTAGCTGTTGGCTCTGTCCAAAACACAGCAATCCCAGTGCTATCGATAGCTACTATTCTTGTGATGTCATCTATGCAGGCAACATCAGGTGGTGTATTGTCCACTGTAAAGAAATTTGTTTTATGTCAATAGTATTGCTTGGAATTTGTTGAGCAACCATCTCTACACAAAACAAAAAAGTATTTACAGAAAAAGCAACAGAGACTTGTAGAATTTTGGCTAAATATTGGATGCAAAGGCTATGTTATTACTAAGTTAAGCAGCAAACATTTTATATATTACAATATTCCGATAACTGAAATGGAGTTTTGAAATCTTTTCTCTTCTTAATAGATAGCATATTTTAACTTGAAATCTGACAAGTTCAATTTACAGTATCTGTGTTCTAACAGTGATGATCTTTTGTTGGACAGACTACTCCATTTGCAATGACTAGCATATACTTTTCAATGAACAACACAGAAGTGATCTCAAGTTGAGCCAGCAAAGAGCACATTCAAAAACATAGCGGTAACTAATAACAATGTTACATCTACTGAACTTTATCAAACAATCTCTGGTATTTATTTACAATCGAATTTACAATAATAATCATGTGACACATTTGTAAATATAATTCACCATACCTCCAGTGACAATCACATTGAACACACAATCAGCTGTGTTTCCACTAGGATCTACAAAGGTGTATGTTACTTCTGTTGTTCCTGTCAGGAAGAACTGTCCAGGTCTTTGTGAAGCTGACTGAATTGACACTGTTCCTGAATTATCAGTGGCTGTTGGTTCTGTAAACTGTACTATGATACCAGGAGTGTTCAGTGGTACCTCTTGAGTAACATCATCTATACACTGGACAACAGGTGGCACATTATCCACTGAGGATGTAAATGCAGTTGTAACATAATTGTACCCAATCAAGCTCATATATCTTGAAGTTAATCCATTGCATAAAGCTTGCAATTCACTGTTTGACAAAACCTATTAACAAAGTAACTTTTAACTTCCTGAATGTTAAAAATTCTGAATCATGTTCAATGTATGGTCTACAGTCATTTTACATAAACGCGAATGAACTTTCATAATACACTAATTGAAGGGTAGTATGCTAAATGTAGTGAGAAAATGAAGTCCTCTTGAAAAACAGTTTACAACAAATCTAAGTACTTTAGTGAATAATCATATTTCATGTACACATAGTAGAGCAATTCAGGTTGATCAACTCATTATTTGGTCATAAGTAAAACAAATGAAATTATGAGTTTTAGAATACCTGAAAAAAATACCAGATAATTTGATTTTACCCTCAACATGCAGTAGTCACTGTTGTTATTTCAACCAATTTCTTAAAGGGAAATAGGGCGTTTAAAATACACCGATATGACATGCAAAGAAAATAGCTTCAATCATTGTTAAACCATTCAGTCTCATCAATAAATAACTACCAAAGCATCATCTTCTCAAAAGATTATGCAAGTGATGAGTAATGGAAGATGCATCATTTGAATTTTGAAAAGTTTGGGTGAACAAATTAGTGTTGAGCAACAAATAACTGAATTTCGATCTGTGAGGAGCTTATTTCTTGAAAAGAAGGATACAGTCCTTCCTTACTTTGAATAATCTATCATTCTCCGTCCACAAACATTGGTTTCAAAAATATGGATGTTTTCTCTAAAACAAACGCCCTATTTCCCTTTAAACTGATGCTACTTGTTGTAAAACTCTTACCTTCAACAACATTGATGTTAAACATACATTCTGCTGTATTGCCGGAAGGGTCTACAAACACATATGTCACTTCTGTAGTTCCACTTTGGAAGAACCCTCCAGGAGAATGAGATCTAGACTGAAGATTTACTGTCCCAGAGTTATCAGTAGCAGTTGGTTCTTGGAATTGAACAACAGTACCAAAGCCATTCAAAGGTATGGTCTCTGTTACATCCAGTCCAACACAATCTACAACTGGTGGTATCCCATCAACTGAGGAACAGAAAGGAAATTGTTTTCTGAATATGAAGACACACAGATATAATAACTTTGGAAGAGAATTGCACCCATTCCATAAACACATTCTGTATCAGTGCATTATACACACATTACACTTTTACATCGCATTAAGTCAAAATAGTAATGCCACTTAACGACAAATAGACTTAGTTATTTAAACCATAGAATAACATGATCATCAAAGTCAAATATTCTATGAAAGGTCACAAAATCATCTTTACATAATTTTAGACAAAGGTACTCATGTGGCTGCTGAGAGATTTACATTGCACATGCAAAGTATGAAAAGGAATTGATGATTCCACATTTGATGGATAACAAACTGATATTATTTAAAATCGTACTTACCCTCAGTGATAGTGACAATGAATGTACAGTCAGCTGTGTTTCCTGCAGGGTCAGCAAAGACATAGGTAATTGATGTTACTCCTGTATTAAAGAATGTACCTGGTCCCTGAGTCCTTTGCTGAAGAAAGACAGTGCCAGAGTCATCACTTGCTGTTGGTTCAGTGAAAAATACCTGCCTTCCTCCTGACCCTAACGGTGTTGTCTCAGTGATGTCTCCAATGCAGCTCACAACAGGTGGGATACTGTCCACTAAGTAAAATTAAAAACAAAAACAAAAAAATGAAGAATCTACATGCATAAGATACAGTGCAGTTGTCTTTCAGCCATGATTAAGCATCATGGTTAAAGGGCTCATTTAAGTTGTGTCATAAAATTTACTATTTTTCCAAATTTTTCAAGTTTCATTGATATACTAATGACAAATGGTCAAACTAATAGGTTCCCCATGTACCACAAAGGAACATTAATGGGTCAGTAATCAAAGATTTAATTTGGAGTTTGAAAATCTATGACCAAACACTTTTCGCATTGGCACTAAAGACATGCACACTTTCAGAGCAAACAAAGGTCAAAAAGCCGACTATGTTGACAATTGTCATAAATAGTGGATGTGAAATTTGAGTAACTATACTTTTTATAAGCACTCTGTGATGTCATTGTATCCTTCAAAATCTTCACAATTCAACTCAATGTCTCACTCTTCAAGCAATGAGTTACTTTAAAGGGAGTACATGTCATTATCCAAGAAATATTGCTTCAAGTGAGCTCCTTACCTAGTTTGTTGCACTGCATGTCTTGCAGCTTAAGCAACATAATATTCAACCATTTCATTTGTCAGTTGTGTTTATGGCTCACTTCTAATTGTTGCAGGAAACCCAGCTTGAGAACGGCTCGAAATTTGGCACCACTTGTAGGCTACACAAAGTCCGACGAGCGAAAAGTGCTGGGTGTGATCACAGCCGTGTATGTATAGTGCATATTGAGGAAAATAAGGGCGGCAGCCCAGCACGGGTCTACCATTGGACATGACAAAACGCTTAATGTTCCATATAGAACAGCCTCAAACTACTTCGGGGTTGTAGTCATATGTTACTTTGATACCATTGCGGCATTCTTTCGCGCCAAGAAGCCCAGCTGTTGCATAAAACTAATCCTTAATATTTTTTACATAAATGCTGCTGATCGCAGTACAGCAAGGCAAGTCTGCATTATTGTTACCTTGCATCTTTAAAGTTTCTTTTTGTGATTCTAGCATCTGTCTTATGCGATTAATTTTGCATAATAACCTCACGTAAAGCTGGATTTTGGGGAGCTAATTGGACTATTAGATTTCTTCCACCAAATAGAAGAGGTAAATTGTATTTTGAAATTTGCCAACATTTTCACCTGGTCTAAGGTGCTAGCATAAACGAAACTTTAGATTGCTACTCTCTTGCAAAACCACTGTTCTGCCTTCCTACAGCCTATATACCTTCTACTTTTTTGCTCATAAAATTGAATGGTAGCCACCTTATTGGTCAGTAAAGTAAGGGAGGGGGCTTAGGCTACGAGCTGTTCACACTATGCCACACTTTAAAATATTTTCCATTTTGTGAAGAGTACAAATCAAGGACTAACGTTATTTAAGTCATATTGTAACATCATAGGTGAACCAATTTTCCCGCAAGACTGCCAGTTTTCGGTAAATTCACCTTTTTTCTTCATTCACGAAAAAAAAACTGTAGGTCTCCAGATGAAAAGGTGCCGTTACGTGCGACGTTAAGGTATTGCTCATCACATTTAAGATAGCAGCCACAGGCCAGGCTTACAAATCAACATACACAGAATTGTACAGCGGAAGTCTTGTTGTTTTCCCAAACTTCGGCCACAGTCACAAACGGCTGAGTGGTGTAGACCACGTTTTCACCGCGATTCATTCTCTTGGTTACCTTTGCGGTTTGGATATCGTTCAATTTCGTTTAAGGCTCGTCAAGATTCGTTGAAATTTTGTTCACACACCATGACTAGATCAATCCAAATCTTGTTAACGAAAACAAACGTTTTTCGTGGAGTTTCAATGCCAAAAGACAATTTTCATTGGCATTCAACTATCGTTGAAAATTTTTCAACGGGAGTTAAGCAAAAACAGTACTGTACATCACAAGAGTGAACAAATCCATTTCCATTAGAAACATCAACTCAAACATGACCACAAAGATTTCCAACTTCATCAAAACAAGAATCATCCCTTCATTCTATGTGTATCTTTAATGCCCAATACACCATGACAAAGACATTCATACCTGGAGTAACAGTGACAGTAAAAGCACAAATGGCTGTATTTCCACTGGGGTCAGTAAAGATGTATGTGACTGGTGTTCTACCAGGGACAAAGGTATCTCCAGGAGCATGAGATCTAGATTGAAGGGAAACAACTCCTGAGTTATCAGTAGCTGTTGGCTCTGTCCAAAACACAGCAACCCCAGTGCTATCGATAGCTACTATTCTTGTGATGTCATCTATGCAGGCAACATCAGGTGGTGTATTGTCCACTGTAAAGAAATTTGTTTTATGTCAATAGTATTGCTTGGAATTTGTTGAGCAACCATCTCTACACAAACCAAAAAAGTATTTACAGAAAAAGCAATAGAGGCTTGTAGAATTTTGGCTAAATATTGGATGCAAAGGCTATTTTATTACTAAGTTAAGCAGCAAACATTTTATATATTACAATATTCCGATAATTGAGATGGAGTTTTGAAATCTTTTCTCTTCTTAATAGGTAGCACATTTTAACTTGAAATCTGACAAGTTCAATTAACAGTATCTGTGTTCTAACAGTGATGATCTTTTGTTGGACAGACTACTCCATTTGCAATGACTAGCATATACTTTTCAATGAACAACGCAGAAGTGATCTCAAGTTGAGCCAGCAAAGAGCACATTCAAAAACGTAGCAGTAACTAATAACAATATTACATCTACGGAACTTTATCAAACAAGCTCTGGTATTTATTTACAATCGAATTTAGCATAATAATTATGTGACACATTTGTAAATATAATTCACCATACCTCCAGTGACAATCACATTGAACACACAATCAGCTGTGTTCCCACTAGGATCTACAAAGGTGTATGTTACTTCCGTTGTTCCTGTCAGGAAGAACTGTCCAGGTCTTTGTGAAGCTGACTGAATTGACACTGTTCCTGAATTATCAGTAGCTGTTGGTTCTGTAAACTGTACTATGATACCAGGAGTGTTCAGTGGTACCTCTTGAGTAACATCATCTATACACTGGACAACAGGTGGCACATTATCCACTGAGGATGTAAATGCAGTTGTAACATAATTGTACCCAATCAAGCTCATATATCTTGAAGTTAATCCATTGCATAAAGCTTGCAATTCACTGTTTGACAAAACCTATTAACAAAGTAACTTTTAACTTCCTGAATGTTAAAAATTCTGAATCATGTTCAATGTATGGTCTACAGTCATTTTACATAAACGCGAATGAACTTTCATAATACACTAATTGAAGGGTAGTATGCTAAATGTAGTGAGAAAATGAAGTCCTCTTGAAAAACAGTTTACAACAAATCTAAGTACTTTAGTGAATAATCATATTTCATGTACACATAGTAGAGCAATTCAGGTTGATCAACTCATTATTTGGTCATAAGTAAAACAAATGAAATTATGAGTTTTAGAATACCTGAAAAAAATACCAGATAATTTGATTTTACCCTCAACATGCAGTAGTCACTGTTGTTATTTCAACCAATTGCTTAAAGGGAAATAGGGCGTTTAAAATACACCGATATGACATGCAAAGAAAATAGCTTCAATCATTGTTAAACCATTCAGTCTCATCAATAAATAACTACCAAAGCATCATCTTCTCAAAAGATTATGCAAGTGATGAGTAATGGAAGATGCATCATTTGAATTTTGAAAAGTTTGCGTGAACAAATTAGTGTTGAGCAACAAATAACTGAATTTCGATCTGTGAGGAGCTTATTTCTTGAAAAGAAGGATACAGTCCTTCCTTACTTTGAATAATCTATCATTCTCCGTCCACAAACATTGGTTTCAAAAATATGGATGTTTTCTCTAAAACAAACGCCCTATTTCCCTTTAAACTGATGCTACTTGTTGTAAAACTCTTACCTTCAACAACATTGATGTTAAACATACATTCTGCTGTATTGCCGGAAGGGTCTACAAACACATATGTCACTTCTGTAGTTCCACTTTGGAAGAACCCTCCAGGAGAATGAGATCTAGACTGAAGATTTACTGTCCCAGAGTTATCAGTAGCAGTTGGTTCTTGGAATTGAACAACAGTACCAAAGCCATTCAAAGGTATGGTCTCTGTTACATCCAGTCCAACACAATCTACAACTGGTGGTATCCCATCAACTGAGGAACAGAAAGGAAATTGTTTTCTGAATATGAAGACACACAGATATAATAACTTTGGAAGAGAATTGCACCCATTCCATAAACACATTCTGTATCAGTGCATTATACACACATTACACTTTTACATCGCATTAAGTCAAAATAGTAATGCCACTTAACGACAAATAGACTTAGTTATTTAAACCATAGAATAACATGATCATCAAAGTCAAATATTCTATGAAAGGTCACAAAATCATCTTTACATAATTTTAGACAAAGGTACTCATGTGGCTGCTGAGAGATTTACATTGCACATGCAAAGTATGAAAAGGAATTGATGATTCCACATTTGATGGATAACAAACTGATATTATTTAAAATCGTACTCACCCTCAGTGATAGTGACAATGAATGTACAGTCAGCTGTGTTTCCTGCAGGGTCAGCAAAGACATAGGTAATTGATGTTACTCCTGTATTAAAGAATGTACCTGGTCCCTGAGTCCTTTGCTGAAGAAAGACAGTGCCAGAGTCATCACTTGCTGTTGGTTCAGTGAAAAATACCTGCCTTCCTCCTGACCCTAACGGTGTTGTCTCAGTGATGTCTCCAATGCAGCTCACAACAGGTGGGATACTGTCCACTAAGTAAAATTAAAAACAAAAACAAAAAAATGAAGAATCTACATGCATAAGATACAGTGCAGTTGTCTTTCAGCCATGATTAAGCATCATGGTTAAAGGGCTCATTCAGTTGTGTCATAAAATTTACTATTTTTCCAAATTTTTCAAGTTTCATTGATATACTAATGACAAATGGTCAAACTAATAGGTTCCCCATGTACCACAAAGGAACATTAATGGGTCAGTAATCAATGATTTAATTTGGAGTTTGAAAATCTATGACCAAACACTTTTCGCATTGGCACTAAAGACATGCACACTTTCAGAGCAAACAAAGGTCAAAAAGCCGACTATGTTGACAATTGTCATAAATAGTGGATGTGAAATATGAGTAACTATACTTTTTATAAGCACTCTGTGATGTCATTGTATCCTTCAAAATCCTCACAATTCAACTCAATGTCTCACTCTTCAAGCAATGAGTTGCTTTAAAGGGAGTACATGTCATTATCCAAGAAATATTGCTTCAAATGAGGTCCTTACCTAGTTTGTTGCACTGCATGTCTTGCAGCTTAAGCAACATAATATTCAACCATTTCATTTGTCAGTTGTGTTTATGGCTCACTTCTAATTGTTGCAGGAAACCCAGCTTGAGAACGGCTCGAAATTTGGCACCACTTGTAGGCTACACAAAGTCCGACGAGCGAAAAGTGCTGGGTGTGATCACAGCCGTGTATGTATAGTGCATATTGAGGAAAATAAGGGCGGCAGCCCAGCACGGGTCTACCATTGGACATGACAAAACGCTTAATGTTCCATATAGAACAGCCTCAAACTACTTCGGGGTTGTAGTCATATGTTACTTTGATACCATTGCGGCATTCTTTCGCGCCAAGAAGCCCAGCTGTTGCATAAAACTAATCCTTAATATTTTTTACATAAATGCTGCTGATCGCAGTACAGCAAGGCAAGTCTGCATTATTGTTACCTTGCATCTTTAAAGTTTCTTTTTGTGATTCTAGCATCTGTCTTATGCGATTAATTTTGCATAATAACCTCACGTAAAGCTGGATTTTGGGGAGCTAATTGGACTATTAGATTTCTTCCACCAAATAGAAGAGGTAAATTGTATTTTGAAATTTGCCAACATTTTCACCTGGTCTAAGGTGCTAGCATAAACGAAACTTTAGATTGCTACTCTCTTGCAAAACCACTGTTCTGCCTTCCTACAGCCTATATACCTTCTACTTTTTTGCTCATAAAATTGAATGGTAGCCACCTTATTGGTCAGTAAAGTAAGGGAGGGGGCTTAGGCTACGAGCTGTTCACACTATGCCACACTTTAAAATATTTTCCATTTTGTGAAGAGTACAAATCAAGGACTAACGTTATTTAAGTCATATTGTAACATCATAGGTGAACCAATTTTCCCGCAAGACTGCCAGTTTTCGGTAAATTCACCTTTTTTCTTCATTCACGAAAAAAAAACTGTAGGTCTCCAGATGAAAAGGTGCCGTTACGTGCGACGTTAAGGTATTGCTCATCACATTTAAGATAGCAGCCACAGGCCAGGCTTACAAATCAACATACACAGAATTGTACAGCGGAAGTCTTGTTGTTTTCCCAAACTTCGGCCACAGTCACAAACGGCTGAGTGGTGTAGACCACGTTTTCACCGCGATTCATTCTCTTGGTTACCTTTGCGGTTTGGATATCGTTCAATTTCGTTTAAGGCTCGTCAAGATTCGTTGAAATTTTGTTCACACACCATGACTAGATCAATCCAAATGTTGTTAACGAAAACAAACGTTTTTCGTGGAGTTTCAATGCCAAAAGACAATTTTCATTGGCATTCAACTATCGTTGAAAATTTTTCAACGGGAGTTAAGCAAAAACAGTACTGTACATCACAAGAGTGAACAAATCCATTTCCATTAGAAACATCAACTCAAACATGACCACAAAGATTTCCAACTTCATCAAAACAAGAATCATCCCTTCATTCTATGTGTATCTTTAATGCCCAATACACCATGACAAAGACATTCATACCTGGAGTAACAGTGACAGTAAAAGCACAAATGGCTGTATTTCCACTGGGGTCAGTAAAGATGTATGTGACTGGTGTTCTACCAGGGACAAAGGTATCTCCAGGAGCATGAGATCTAGATTGAAGGGAAACAACTCCTGAATTATCAGTAGCTGTTGGCTCTGTCCAAAACACAGCAACCCCAGTGCTATCGATAGCTACTATTCTTGTGATGTCATCTATGCAGGCAACATCAGGTGGTGTATTGTCCACTGTAAAGAAATTTGTTTTATGTCAATAGTATTGCTTGGAATTTGTTGAGCAACCATCTCTACACAAACCAAAAAAGTATTTACAGAAAAAGCAATAGAGACTTGTAGAATTTTGGCTAAATATTGGATGCAAAGGCTATTTTATTACTAAGTTAAGCAGCAAACATTTTATATATTACAATATTCCGATAATTGAGATGGAGTTTTGAAATCTTTTCTCTTCTTAATAGATAGCACATTTTAACTTGAAATCTGACAAGTTCAATTAACAGTATCTGTGTTCTAACAGTGATGATCTTTTGTTGGACAGACTACTCCATTTGCAATGACTAGCATATACTTTTCAATGAACAACGCAGAAGTGATCTCAAGTTGAGCCAGCAAAGAGCACATTCAAAAACGTAGCAGTAACTAATAACAATATTACATCTACGGAACTTTATCAAACAAGCTCTGGTATTTATTTACAATCGAATTTAGCATAATAATTATGTGACACATTTGTAAATATAATTCACCATACCTCCAGTGACAATCACATTGAACACACAATCAGCTGTGTTCCCACTAGGATCTACAAAGGTGTATGTTACTTCCGTTGTTCCTGTCAGGAAGAACTGTCCAGGTCTTTGTGAAGCTGACTGAATTGACACTGTTCCTGAATTATCAGTAGCTGTTGGTTCTGTAAACTGTACTATGATACCAGGAGTGTTCAGTGGTACCTCTTGAGTAACATCATCTATACACTGGACAACAGGTGGCACATTATCCACTGAGGATGTAAATGCAGTTGTAACATAATTGTACCCAATCAAGCTCATATATCTTGAAGTTAATCCATTGCATAAAGCTTGCAATTCACTGTTTGACAAAACCTATTAACAAAGTAACTTTTAACTTCCTGAATGTTAAAAATTCTGAATCATGTTCAATGTATGTTCTACAGTCATTTTACATAAACGCGAATGAACTTTCATAATACACTAATTGAAGGGTAGTATGCTAAATGTAGTGAGAAAATGAAGTCCTCTTGAAAAACAGTTTACAACAAATCTAAGTACTTTAGTGAATAATCATATTTCATGTACACATAGTAGAGCAATTCAGGTTGATCAACTCATTATTTGGTCATAAGTAAAACAAATGAAATTATGAGTTTTAGAATACCTGAAAAAAATACCAGATAATTTGATTTTACCCTCAACATGCAGTAGTCACTGTTGTTATTTCAACCAATTTCTTAAAGGGAAATAGGGCGTTTAAAATACACCGATATGACATGCAAAGAAAATAGCTTCAATCATTGTTAAACCATTCAGTCTCATCAATAAATAACTACCAAAGCATCATCTTCTCAAAAGATTATGCAAGTGATGAGTAATGGAAGATGCATCATTTGAATTTTGAAAAGTTTGCGTGAACAAATTAGTGTTGAGCAACAAATAACTGAATTTCGATCTGTGAGGAGCTTATTTCTTGAAAAGAAGGATACAGTCCTTCCTTACTTTGAATAATCTATCATTCTCCGTCCACAAACATTGGTTTCAAAAATATGGATGTTTTCTCTAAAACAAACGCCCTATTTCCCTTTAAACTGATGCTACTTGTTGTAAAACTCTTACCTTCAACAACATTGATGTTAAACATACATTCTGCTGTATTGCCGGAAGGGTCTACAAACACATATGTCACTTCTGTAGTTCCACTTTGGAAGAACCCTCCAGGAGAATGAGATCTAGACTGAAGATTTACTGTCCCAGAGTTATCAGTAGCAGTTGGTTCTTGGAATTGAACAACAGTACCAAAGCCATTCAAAGGTATGGTCTCTGTTACATCCAGTCCAACACAATCTACAACTGGTGGTATCCCATCAACTGAGGAACAGAAAGGAAATTGTTTTCTGAATATGAAGACACACAGATATAATAACTTTGGAAGAGAATTGCACCCATTCCATAAACACATTCTGTATTAGCGCATTATACACACATTACACTTTTACATCGCATTAAGTCAAAATAGTAATGCCACTTAACGACAAATAGACTTAGTTATTTAAACCATTGAATAACATGATCATCAAAGTCAAATATTCTATGAAAGGTCACAAAATCATCTTTACATAATTTTAGACAAAGGTACTCATGTGGCTGCTGAGAGATTTACATTGCACATGCAAAGTATGAAAAGGAATTGATGATTCCACATTTGATGGATAACAAGCTGATATTATTTAAAATCGTACTCACCCTCAGTGATAGTGACAATGAATGTACAGTCAGCTGTGTTTCCTGCAGGGTCAGCAAAGACATAGGTAATTGATGTTACTCCTGTATTAAAGAATGTACCTGGTCCCTGAGTCCTTTGCTGAAGAAAGACAGTGCCAGAGTCATCACTTGCTGTTGGTTCAGTGAAAAATACCTGCCTTCCTCCTGACCCTAACGGTGTTGTCTCAGTGATGTCTCCAATGCAGCTCACAACAGGTGGGATACTGTCCACTAAGTAAAATTAAAAACAAAAACAAAAAAATGAAGAATCTACATGCATAAGATACAGTGCAGTTGTCTTTCAGCCATGATTAAGCATCATGGTTAAAGGGCTCATTCAGTTGTGTCATAAAATTTACTATTTTTCCAAATTTTTCAAGTTTCATTGATATACTAATGACAAATGGTCAAACTAATAGGTTCCCCATGTACCACAAAGGAACATTAATGGGTCAGTAATCAATGATTTAATTTGGAGTTTGAAAATCTATGACCAAACACTTTTCGCATTGGCACTAAAGACATGCACACTTTCAGAGCAAACAAAGGTCAAAAAGCCGACTATGTTGACAATTGTCATAAATAGTGGATGTGAAATTTGAGTAACTATACTTTTTATAAGCACTCTGTGATGTCATTGTATCCTTCAAAATCTTCACAATTCAACTCAATGTCTCACTCTTCAAGCAATGAGTTGCTTTAAAGGGAGTACATGTCATTATCCAAGAAATATTGCTTCAAGTGAGCTCCTTACCTAGTTTGTTGCACTGCATGTCTTGCAGCTTAAGCAACATAATATTCAACCATTTCATTTGTCAGTTGTGTTTATGGCTCACTTCTAATTGTTGCAGGAAACCCAGCTTGAGAACGGCTCGAAATTTGGCACCACTTGTAGGCTACACAAAGTCCGACGAGCGAAAAGTGCTGGGTGTGATCACAGCCGTGTATGTATAGTGCATATTGAGGAAAATAAGGGCGGCAGCCCAGCACGGGTCTACCATTGGACATGACAAAACGCTTAATGTTCCATATAGAACAGCCTCAAACTACTTCGGGGTTGTAGTCATATGTTACTTTGATACCATTGCGGCATTCTTTCGCGCCAAGAAGCCCAGCTGTTGCATAAAACTAATCCTTAATATTTTTTACGTAAATGCTGCTGATCGCAGCACAGCAAGGCAAGTCTGCATTATTGTTACCTTGCATCTTTAAAGTTTCTTTTTGTGATTCTAGCATCTGTCTTATGCGATTAATTTTGCATAATAACCTCACGTAAAGCTGGATTTTGGGGAGCTAATTGGACTATTAGATTTCTTCCACCAAATAGAAGAGGTAAATTGTATTTTGAAATTTGCCAACATTTTCACCTGGTCTAAGGTGCTAGCATAAACGAAACTTTAGATTGCTATTCTCTTGCAAAACCACTGTTCTGCCTTCCTACAGCCTATATACCTTCTACTTTTTTGCTCATAAAATTGAATGGTAGCCACCTTATTGGTCAGTAAAGTAAGGGAGGGGGCTTAGGCTACGAGCTGTTCACACTATGCCACACTTTAAAATATTTTCCATTTTGTGAAGAGTACAAATCAAGGACTAACGTTATTTAAGTCATATTGTAACATCATAGGTGAACCAATTTTCCCGCAAGACTGCCAGTTTTCGGTAAATTCACCTTTTTTCTTCATTCACGAAAAAAAAACTGTAGGTCTCCAGATGAAAAGGTGCCGTTACGTGCGACGTTAAGGTATTGCTCATCACATTTAAGATAGCAGCCACAGGCCAGGCTTACAAATCAACATACACAGAATTGTACAGCGGAAGTCTTGTTGTTTTCCCAAACTTCGGCCACAGTCACAAACGGCTGAGTGGTGTAGACCACGTTTTCACCGCGATTCATTCTCTTGGTTACCTTTGCGGTTTGGATATCGTTCAATTTCGTTTAAGGCTCGTCAAGATTCGTTGAAATTTTGTTCACACACCATGACTAGATCAATCCAAATCTTGTTAACGAAAACAAACGTTTTTCGTGGAGTTTCAATGCCAAAAGACAATTTTCATTGGCATTCAACTATCGTTGAAAATTTTTCAACGGGAGTTAAGCAAAAACAGTACTGTACATCACAAGAGTGAACAAATCCATTTCCATTAGAAACATCAACTCAAACATGACCACAAAGATTTCCAACTTCATCAAAACAAGAATCATCCCTTCATTCTATGTGTATCTTTAATGCCCAATACACCATGACAAAGACATTCATACCTGGAGTAACAGTGACAGTAAAAGCACAAATGGCTGTATTTCCACTGGGGTCAGTAAAGATGTATGTGACTGGTGTTCTACCAGGGACAAAGGTATCTCCAGGAGCATGAGATCTAGATTGAAGGGAAACAACTCCTGAGTTATCAGTAGCTGTTGGCTCTGTCCAAAACACAGCAACCCCAGTGCTATCGATAGCTACTATTCTTGTGATGTCATCTATGCAGGCAACATCAGGTGGTGTATTGTCCACTGTAAAGAAATTTGTTTTATGTCAATAGTATTGCTTGGAATTTGTTGAGCAACCATCTCTACACAAACCAAAAAAGTATTTACAGAAAAAGCAATAGAGACTTGTAGAATTTTGGCTAAATATTGGATGCAAAGGCTATTTTATTACTAAGTTAAGCAGCAAACATTTTATATATTACAATATTCCGATAATTGAGATGGAGTTTTGAAATCTTTTCTCTTCTTAATAGATAGCACATTTTAACTTGAAATCTGACAAGTTCAATTAACAGTATCTGTGTTCTAACAGTGATGATCTTTTGTTGGACAGACTACTCCATTTGCAATGACTAGCATATACTTTTCAATGAACAACGCAGAAGTGATCTCAAGTTGAGCCAGCAAAGAGCACATTCAAAAACGTAGCAGT
This sequence comes from Stichopus chloronotus, assembly GCA_021234535.1. Lineage (NCBI taxonomy): Eukaryota > Metazoa > Echinodermata > Holothuroidea > Aspidochirotida > Stichopodidae > Stichopus > Stichopus chloronotus. The sequence goes on along the minus strand of CM037832.1, from coordinate 25,465,482 downwards.
AACTAATAACAATATTACATCTACGGAACTTTATCAAACAAGCTCTGGTATTTATTTACAATCGAATTTAGCATAATAATTATGTGACACATTTGTAAATATAATTCACCATACCTCCAGTGACAATCACATTGAACACACAATCAGCTGTGTTCCCACTAGGATCTACAAAGGTGTATGTTACTTCCGTTGTTCCTGTCAGGAAGAACTGTCCAGGTCTTTGTGAAGCTGACTGAATTGACACTGTTCCTGAATTATCAGTAGCTGTTGGTTCTGTAAACTGTACTATGATACCAGGAGTGTTCAGTGGTACCTCTTGAGTAACATCATCTATACACTGGACAACAGGTGGCACATTATCCACTGAGGATGTAAATGCAGTTGTAACATAATTGTACCCAATCAAGCTCATATATCTTGAAGTTAATCCATTGCATAAAGCTTGCAATTCACTGTTTGACAAAACCTATTAACAAAGTAACTTTTAACTTCCTGAATGTTAAAAATTCTGAATCATGTTCAATGTATGTTCTACAGTCATTTTACATAAACGCGAATGAACTTTCATAATACACTAATTGAAGGGTAGTATGCTAAATGTAGTGAGAAAATGAAGTCCTCTTGAAAAACAGTTTACAACAAATCTAAGTACTTTAGTGAATAATCATATTTCATGTACACATAGTAGAGCAATTCAGGTTGATCAACTCATTATTTGGTCATAAGTAAAACAAATGAAATTATGAGTTTTAGAATACCTGAAAAAAATACCAGATAATTTGATTTTACCCTCAACATGCAGTAGTCACTGTTGTTATTTCAACCAATTTCTTAAAGGGAAATAGGGCGTTTAAAATACACCGATATGACATGCAAAGAAAATAGCTTCAATCACTGTTAAACCATTCAGTCTCATCAATAAATAACTACCAAAGCATCATCTTCTCAAAAGATTATGCAAGTGATGAGTAATGGAAGATGCATCATTTGAATTTTGAAAAGTTTGCGTGAACAAATTAGTGTTGAGCAACAAATAACTGAATTTCGATCTGTGAGGAGCTTATTTCTTGAAAAGAAGGATACAGTCCTTCCTTACTTTGAATAATCTATCATTCTCCGTCCACAAACATTGGTTTCAAAAATATGGATGTTTTCTCTAAAACAAACGCCCTATTTCCCTTTAAACTGATGCTACTTGTTGTAAAACTCTTACCTTCAACAACATTGATGTTAAACATACATTCTGCTGTATTGCCGGAAGGGTCTACAAACACATATGTCACTTCTGTAGTTCCACTTTGGAAGAACCCTCCAGGAGAATGAGATCTAGACTGAAGATTTACTGTCCCAGAGTTATCAGTAGCAGTTGGTTCTTGGAATTGAACAACAGTACCAAAGCCATTCAAAGGTATTGTCTCTGTTACATCCAGTCCAACACAATCTACAACTGGTGGTATCCCATCAACTGAGGAACAGAAAGGAAATTGTTTTCTGAATATGAAGACACACAGATATAATAACTTTGGAAGAGAATTGCACCCATTCCATAAACACATTCTGTATTAGCGCATTATACACACATTACACTTTTACATCGCATTAAGTCAAAATAGTAATGCCACTTAACGACAAATAGACTTAGTTATTTAAACCATTGAATAACATGATCATCAAAGTCAAATATTCTATGAAAGGTCACAAAATCATCTTTACATAATTTTAGACAAAGGTACTCATGTGGCTGCTGAGAGATTTACATTGCACATGCAAAGTATGAAAAGGAATTGATGATTCCACATTTGATGGATAACAAGCTGATATTATTTAAAATCGTACTCACCCTCAGTGATAGTGACAATGAATGTACAGTCAGCTGTGTTTCCTGCAGGGTCAGCAAAGACATAGGTAATTGATGTTACTCCTGTATTAAAGAATGTACCTGGTCCCTGAGTCCTTTGCTGAAGAAAGACAGTGCCAGAGTCATCACTTGCTGTTGGTTCAGTGAAAAATACCTGCCTTCCTCCTGACCCTAACGGTGTTGTCTCAGTGATGTCTCCAATGCAGCTCACAACAGGTGGGATACTGTCCACTAAGTAAAATTAAAAACAAAAACAAAAAAATGAAGAATCTACATGCATAAGATACAGTGCAGTTGTCTTTCAGCCATGATTAAGCATCATGGTTAAAGGGCTCATTCAGTTGTGTCATAAAATTTACTATTTTTCCAAATTTTTCAAGTTTCATTGATATACTAATGACAAATGGTCAAACTAATAGGTTCCCCATGTACCACAAAGGAACATTAATGGGTCAGTAATCAATGATTTAATTTGGAGTTTGAAAATCTATGACCAAACACTTTTCGCATTGGCACTAAAGACATGCACACTTTCAGAGCAAACAAAGGTCAAAAAGCCGACTATGTTGACAATTGTCATAAATAGTGGATGTGAAATTTGAGTAACTATACTTTTTATAAGCACTCTGTGATGTCATTGTATCCTTCAAAATCCTCACAATTCAACTCAATGTCTCACTCTTCAAGCAATGAGTTGCTTTAAAGGGAGTACATGTCATTATCCAAGAAATATTGCTTCAAGTGAGCTCCTTACCTAGTTTGTTGCACTGCATGTCTTGCAGCTTAAGCAACATAATATTCAACCATTTCATTTGTCAGTTGTGTTTATGGCTCACTTCTAATTGTTGCAGGAAACCCAGCTTGAGAACGGCTCGAAATTTGGCACCACTTGTAGGCTACACAAAGTCCGACGAGCGAAAAGTGCTGGGTGTGATCACAGCCGTGTATGTATAGTGCATATTGAGGAAAATAAGGGCGGCAGCCCAGCACGGGTCTACCATTGGACATGACAAAACGCTTAATGTTCCATATAGAACAGCCTCAAACTACTTCGGGGTTGTAGTCATATGTTACTTTGATACCATTGCGGCATTCTTTCGCGCCAAGAAGCCCAGCTGTTGCATAAAACTAATCCTTAATATTTTTTACGTAAATGCTGCTGATCGCAGCACAGCAAGGCAAGTCTGCATTATTGTTACCTTGCATCTTTAAAGTTTCTTTTTGTGATTCTAGCATCTGTCTTATGCGATTAATTTTGCATAATAACCTCACGTAAAGCTGGATTTTGGGGAGCTAATTGGACTATTAGATTTCTTCCACCAAATAGAAGAGGTAAATTGTATTTTGAAATTTGCCAACATTTTCACCTGGTCTAAGGTGCTAGCATAAACGAAACTTTAGATTGCTATTCTCTTGCAAAACCACTGTTCTGCCTTCCTACAGCCTATATACCTTCTACTTTTTTGCTCATAAAATTGAATGGTAGCCACCTTATTGGTCAGTAAAGTAAGGGAGGGGGCTTAGGCTACGAGCTGTTCACACTATGCCACACTTTAAAATATTTTCCATTTTGTGAAGAGTACAAATCAAGGACTAACGTTATTTAAGTCATATTGTAACATCATAGGTGAACCAATTTTCCCGCAAGACTGCCAGTTTTCGGTAAATTCACCTTTTTTCTTCATTCACGAAAAAAAACTGTAGGTCTCCAGATGAAAAGGTGCCGTTACGTGCGACGTTAAGGTATTGCTCATCACATTTAAGATAGCAGCCACAGGCCAGGCTTACAAATCAACATACACAGAATTGTACAGCGGAAGTCTTGTTGTTTTCCCAAACTTCGGCCACAGTCACAAACGGCTGAGTGGTGTAGACCACGTTTTCACCGCGATTCATTCTCTTGGTTACCTTTGCGGTTTGGATATCGTTCAATTTCGTTTAAGGCTCGTCAAGATTCGTTGAAATTTTGTTCACACACCATGACTAGATCAATCCAAATCTTGTTAACGAAAACAAACGTTTTTCGTGGAGTTTCAATGCCAAAAGACAATTTTCATTGGCATTCAACTATCGTTGAAAATTTTTCAACGGGAGTTAAGCAAAAACAGTACTGTACATCACAAGAGTGAACAAATCCATTTCCATTAGAAACATCAACTCAAACATGACCACAAAGATTTCCAACTTCATCAAAACAAGAATCATCCCTTCATTCTATGTGTATCTTTAATGCCCAATACACCATGACAAAGACATTCATACCTGGAGTAACAGTGACAGTAAAAGCACAAATGGCTGTATTTCCACTGGGGTCAGTAAAGATGTATGTGACTGGTGTTCTACCAGGGACAAAGGTATCTCCAGGAGCATGAGATCTAGATTGAAGGGAAACAACTCCTGAGTTATCAGTAGCTGTTGGCTCTGTCCAAAACACAGCAACCCCAGTGCTATCGATAGCTACTATTCTTGTGATGTCATCTATGCAGGCAACATCAGGTGGTGTATTGTCCACTGTAAAGAAATTTGTTTTATGTCAATAGTATTGCTTGGAATTTGTTGAGCAACCATCTCTACACAAACCAAAAAAGTATTTACAGAAAAAGCAATAGAGACTTGTAGAATTTTGGCTAAATATTGGATGCAAAGGCTATTTTATTACTAAGTTAAGCAGCAAACATTTTATATATTACAATATTCCGATAATTGAGATGGAGTTTTGAAATCTTTTCTCTTCTTAATAGATAGCACATTTTAACTTGAAATCTGACAAGTTCAATTAACAGTATCTGTGTTCTAACAGTGATGATCTTTTGTTGGACAGACTACTCCATTTGCAATGACTAGCATATACTTTTCAATGAACAACACAGAAGTGATCTCAAGTTGAGCCAGCAAAGAGCACATTCAAAAACGTAGCAGTAACTAATAACAATATTACATCTACGGAACTTTATCAAACAAGCTCTGGTATTTATTTACAATCGAATTTAGCATAATAATTATGTGACACATTTGTAAATATAATTCACCATACCTCCAGTGACAATCACATTGAACACACAATCAGCTGTGTTTCCACTAGGATCTACAAAGGTGTATGTTACTTCTGTTGTTCCTGTCAGGAAGAACTGTCCAGGTCTTTGTGAAGCTGACTGAATTGACACTGTTCCTGAATTATCAGTAGCTGTTGGTTCTGTAAACTGTACTATGATACCAGGAGTGTTCAGTGGTACCTCTTGAGTAACATCATCTATACACTGGACAACAGGTGGCACATTATCCACTGAGGATGTAAATGCAGTTGTAACATAATTGTACCCAATCAAGCTCATATATCTTGAAGTTAATCCATTGCATAAAGCTTGCAATTCACTGTTTGACAAAACCTATTAACAAAGTAACTTTTAACTTCCTGAATGTTAAAAATTCTGAATCATGTTCAATGTATGTTCTACAGTCATTTTACATAAACGTGAATGAACTTTCATAATACACTAATTGAAGGGTAGTATGCTAAATGTAGTGAGAAAATGAAGTCCTCTTGAAAAACAGTTTACAACAAATCTAAGTACTTTAGTGAATAATCATATTTCATGTACACATAGTAGAGCAATTCAGGTTGATCAACTCATTATTTGGTCATAAGTAAAACAAATGAAATTATGAGTTTTAGAATACCTGAAAAAAATACCAGATAATTTGATTTTACCCTCAACATGCAGTAGTCACTGTTGTTATTTCAACCAATTTCTTAAAGGGAAATAGGGCGTTTAAAATACACCGATATGACATGCAAAGAAAATAGCTTCAATCATTGTTAAACCATTCAGTCTCATCAATAAATATCTACCAAAGCATCATCTTCTCAAAAGATTATGCATGTGATGAGTAATGGAAGATGCATCATTTGAATTTTGAAAAGTTTGGGTGAACAAATTAGTGTTGAGCAACAAATAACTGAATTTCGATCTGTGAGGAGCTTATTTCTTGAAAAGAAGGATACAGTCCTTCCTTATTTTGAATAATCTATCATTCCATGTATGGTGGCGCTGCACTTGTGGCGACACAGCTCGCATTTTCTCTCTCGTTTTCCTCCTGTTTGTACCTCTTCTGTTTTGAAGTTTAGACTATATGTTTTACTAATATGGATTCAATCGTGTTTGCTTTCGGACTTTGTGTTTTATTACTAATACCGTCGCTTGGTATTTGCGGAAATGTGGATTTTTCATATGAGATAAATGAGCCTATTTGTTATACTGCAGCTCAGTTACACTCTATGGAGCCTAGGCCCCATCTTGCCTCCGAAATAACTGCGAACTTGGAAATTACCTAATGAAATGAAGAAAAGGAAGAGGGGGAAAGCAGGTGGAGTAAGGAAACGACTCAGAACTTGTAAGTTTAAACCTTACCTACTGTCAATCATAATGGGCAACCTACAGTCGTTAACAAACAAAATGGACGAACTATACGGTTGCGTGCGGTACATACAAGAATTCAAGCATATTAGCCTTATGTCATTTACAGAAACTTGGCTCAACGAAAACGTGTCTGATGATCAGGTGACGGTCAATGGTTTCAAACTAATACGTGGAGATAGGGACCCAACCCTGACGGACAAACAGAAAGGTGGAGGTGTTTGCTTGTTTGTTAATGAAAAGTGGTGTCATCCAAATAATGTTACATTGAAACATTATTCATGCTCTACTAATGTGGAAATTCTAGCTGTTGGATTGAGGCCTTATTACCTCCCCCGAGAATTCTCTCATGTTCTCCAGCTTACAGTATATATACCGAATCGCAATGTTGCCAAAACTGCGGCAAGTGAAATACACGCCATTATTCAAGACCTAGAGATTGCACACCCTAACGCTTTCATTGTCATTGATGGTGACTTTAACCACTGTCCTCTAAAGAAAACTAGTACTACTTACTATCAACATGTGCAGCGTCCCACTCGTAAAGATGTAACCCTGGATCTTTGTTACTCGAATGTAAAGGAGGCCTATACTGCATCACCAATTACCAAGCTGGGTAGATCCGATCATGATTTGATTATCCTATCACCGAAATACCAGCCCATTGTCCAGACACACGAACCTAAGCTACTTACCGTGAAGCACTGGAATCATGAGGCGATCGACGACCTACGGGATTCTTTAGAACGTACGGACTGGAACTTGTTCCTCAATACCATTCAAGAGATTGACGAACTTACACAAACAATCACTGATTATATTAACTTTTGCGTTGAATGTATTGTGCCTACTAAAGAAATTAAAGTCTACCCAAATAATAAGCCATGGATTACCAAAGAAGTTAAATCAGTATTAAATAGGAAGAAGGGAATTTTTGGACAAGGAAGCAAGGATGAGCTGAAATTAGTTCAAAAAGAATGGATGAGGTGTTAAAAAAGGAAAAGGAATTGTATAAACAAAAAATAGAGCAAAACTTCACTAAAAATAATATGAAACAAATCTGGGCTGGCATGAGAATGATGAGTGGCTACATGAATGCTACAAGTAAATCATCTAAATTATCAGATACTTCGGTTGAGTATGCAAATAAACTGAATGTGTTTTATAATAGGTTTGACTGTCATGATTTTTCTAGAGAAGCGGCTGATTTACAGAATATTCTATCTAGATCTGAGACAAATTCTCACTCATTTCTAACTGTATCGGTAGATGAAGTTCGTGAAGAATTTTCTAAATTAAATTCTTCAAAAGCGGCTGGTCCCGATGGATTACTACCTTGCATTGTTAAAAATTGTGCCAATGAACTTGCCTACATATTTGCCAGTATTTTTAATCTCTCATTTAGAACTCAGACTGTACCAACTGTTTGGAAACAGTCTTGCATAATTCCAGTTCCCAAAAAACCTATTACATCGTGTTTTAATGATCTAAGACCTGTGGCATTGACATCTGTAGCAATGAAAATATGCGAACGATTTGCTATTAAGTTTCTGAAACCCATGGTCAATAATTATCTAGATCCATTACAGTTTGCTTACCGGTCCAAACGTAGCACTGAAGATGCTATTTTACACACTCTGGAAAACTTATACTCTCATCTTGAGTATTCTAAATTGGGTTATTCTTCTAGAATTATGTTTTTTGACTTTTCATCTGCTTTTAATACTATTCAACCCCATATTTTAGCTCGTAAGTTATTAGAAACGAATGTTCGCCATGATTTTATCCTATGGATTTTTAATTATCTTACTAACAGGTCTCAATATGTTAAAATCTGTTCATCCAATAATGTTTCAGATAGCATTACTTCAAACACCGGTGCGCCACAGGGAACAGTTTTAGCTCCATTCCTTTTTACCTTATATACATCTGATGCAAGGTCAACCAATAGTAATTGTGCACTTGTAAAATTTGCAGATGACACTGCTTTGCTAGGTTTGATTAAAAACGATGATGATACCGCTTATTTGGACCAGATTAATCATTTTACAAACTATTGTGATGAAAACTTTTTAGAACTTAATGTTAACAAGACAAAAGAAATGGTGATTGATTTTCGTAAGTGCCATGTTGTTCCTAATGAGGTTATTATTAAGGGGAGTGTTGTGGAAAGAGTAGATAATTATAAATATCTCGGGGTTCTTTTAGATAGTCGCCTTTCCTGGCACGATCACATTGACATGATAATGAAAAAACTTAATTCTAGGATGTATTGTCTATGTGCAATGAACAGGTTTAATGTTCAAAGCAAAATTCTTGCCATGTTTTACATATCTGTTATCTGTGGGGTCTGGCAATATAATTTGGTATCGTGGGGTGGTAATGTTAGAAAAGAAGATGAACAACGTATTGATGCAATGATAATACAAGCAGGTCGCGTAATTGGAATAAGTCAGCCATCCATGGGCACATCCTACAAAGAACTTCGTGGGGATAAACTCGACAATATTCTGCGTAACGATGAACACCCTCTACGAATATACCTTGATAGGGCAGTGATACCCCGAAGTGGTAGGATGAGGTTGCCTTTGGCTAATACAAATAGACACCCCTCATCATTTATACCACAATGTATTAAACTTCACAATTTGAATTTTAAACGTTCTTAAAGCTTGCCATTGGGACCTTTTTGCCCCTTTGTCTTTTTCTTTCTTTTACCTTGTATTTTTAGTGTTTTGATGTCTTATTTCTGTGTATATTTTTCTGTTTTTTTTTACTTTGTAATTTGTACTTGTGCAATGTTGTCTGTTTTATATGTTTTTGCTGCTTCATGTTTTTGATTTTTTTTGCGAGCACTCAGTTACCCCTGTGGGGTTCAATAAAGTTGATCTTATCTTATCTTCTACGTCCACAAACATTGGTTTCAAAAATATGGATGTTTTCTCTAAAACAAACGCCCTATTTCCCTTTAAACTGATGCTACTTGTTGTAAAACTCTTACCTTCAACAACATTGATGTTAAACATACATTCTGCTGTATTGCCGGAAGGGTCTACAAACACATATGTCACTTCTGTAGTTCCACTTTGGAAGAACCCTCCAGGAGAATGAGATCTAGACTGAAGATTTACTGTCCCAGAGTTATCAGTAGCAGTTGGTTCTTGGAATTGAACAACAGTACCAAAGCCATTCAAAGGTATTGTCTCTGTTACATCCAGTCCAACACAATCTACAACTGGTGGTATCCCATCAACTGAGGAACAGAAAGGAAATTGTTTTCTGAATATGAAGACACACAGATATAATAACTTTGGAAGAGAGTTGCACCCATTCCATAAACACATTCTGTATTAGCACATTATACACACATTACACTTTTACATCGCATTAAGTCAAAATAGTAATGCCACTTAACGACAAATAGACTTAGTTATTTAAACCATAGAATAACATGATCATCAAAGTCAAATATTCTATGAAAGGTCACAAAATCATCTTTACATAATTTTAGACAAAGGTACTCATGTGGCTGCTGAGAGATTTACATTGCACATGCAAAGTATGAAAAGGAATTGATGATTCCACATTTGATGGATAATAAACTGATATTATTTAAAATCGTACTTACCCTCAGTGATAGTGACAATGAATGTACAGTCAGCTGTGTTTCCTGCAGGGTCAGCAAAGACATAGGTGATTGATGTTACTCCTGTAGTAAAGAATGTACCTGGTCCCTGAGTCCTTTGCTGAAGAAAGACAGTGCCAGAGTCATCACTTGCTGTTGGTTCAGTGAAAAATACCTGCCTTCCTCCTGACCCTAACGGTGTTGTCTCAGTGATGTCTCCAATGCAGCTCACAACAGGTGGGATACTGTCCACTAAGTAAAATTAAAACAAAAACAAAAAAAAACAAAAAAATGAAGCCTCTACATGCATAAGATACAGTGCAGTTGTCTTTCAGCCATGATTAAGCATCATGGTTAAAGGGCTCATTCAGTTGTGTCATAAAATTTACTATTTTTCCAAATTTTTCAAGTTTCATTGATATACTGATGACAAATGGTCAAACTAATAGGTTCCCCATGTACCACAAAGGAACATTAATGGGTCAGTAATCAATGATTTAATTTGGAGTTTGAAAATCTATGACCAAACACTTTTCGCATTGGCACTAAAGACATGCACACTTTCAGAGCAAACAAAGGTCAAAAAGCCGACTATGTTGACAATTGTCATAAATAGTGGATGTGAAATTTGAGTAACTATACTTTTTATAAGCACTCTGTGATGTCATTGTATCCTTCAAAATCCTCACAATTCAACTCAATGTCTCACTCTTCAAGCAATGAGTTGCTTTAAAGGGAGTACATGTCATTATCCAAGAAATATTGCTTCAGTTGAAGTCCTTACCTAGTTTGTTGCACTGCATGTCTTGCAGCTTAAGCAACATAATATTCAACCATTTCATTTGTCAGATGTGTTTATGGCTCACTTCTAATCAAACAACTGTATAGCACTTGTATTGCTGAGGTCACTGTATTGAATAGCATTTTACCCAATAATTTATTTGCACAATTTGAATGTTCCCAGTCTGTTTTAGGCTACTTAACCTTTCATGGCGTTCAACAACAGTTTTCAAACAGTTAAGGAATGGCAGCCAAAACACCCCACTGGATTCTGTCGAATATAACCCTGAACTGCCTTGCCTATTCACTGTGTGCACCACCATGAAATGAGCACTGCAGACACTGCTGGTCAAGTCTGTAGCTTTATGTATGCATGGGAGGTGCCTATACACTTCTGTGTAATGAACAAAGGAAGGCTAAAGGTCCATAACCAGAGGCAGTTGCTACGGTTCTTTTGTGTGGCTCACAAAAGTTAGTAGATCTTTGAGTGTGTGTGGAAGTCGGCAAATCACGAATATTGGAGCACACTGATGTTTGTGCAGGCTTGGGAATGTTTGTGCTACAAGTCTGCTATAGTGCTGAATATTAAAAAAAAATTCGCCGAGAAGCGTACCGTATTATATTTGAAGTCGTTAGGCGTGAACACGCAAAATAGTAGCACCTATTCAGCACCTCAGTCAAACCATTTTTCCAGCTCTATGAGCTAATTAAATCATTGAAATTAACAACAAAAAGTGCATGTAGTGCCACTATTTTATGTTTGTGCCATAAACTTTACATTAGCCATCAAAAAAACCAACTGTGAGACGTGTCACAAATGATACACTGTGGAACCCCCGGCTCACCCAGCTGCACCCATCAAAACAATAGTTTGTTGCCAATGCCTAGAATTCTTAGCATATCACCAATGAATGTTAGCAGTAAAATTAATTGATAGTCTGGAAATGGGTCAGTGATCAAGTCCTCCTTACAAATCAAAGAGAATACATACAGCACTTTGGCCATGAAAACACACCAAGACTCACGATGAAGCTGATACATGCACACAAACACAACCAGAACGAAGCCATCTTTCTACAAATGAATGCCTTAAATCTAAATTTTTTCAGACTCTAGGATCAATAGGCAAACCAATAAATATTTTTTTGCTTTTTAAGGGAACTAACTAAACTGTTCCACAAATATTCGACTTGAGTTTGAAGAAACAAGCAATTCCCAGATGGTTAGGCAATTCGCTACACACCTAACACGTTAGGATATGATTATTTGATACTTTTGGGAGGGCTTGCATGATCTTTTGCTTCAGTTTGCACTAGATACTTTTGTACATTCAAACTTCAAAAATGTGTAAAATACAAATCGCATTACATGAGTTTTTGTTTTTTCTTGTGGAGCATTCAAAATTTCAAGCGAAACAAATGATTTTGTTTTATTGACCCACACAGTAGTCAGTATCCCCTTTCATTTTCAAGTTACACTAGCGGTTTCATTTGTGTGCATTTTTTTTCTTTTGTTAAGTACAAGGATTTGATGACACAACTTTCTCTTTCTGTGACGTTATCAGTCATTCGAACATTAAAATACTAATTGCAGCAAAAGAAAGGTTCCGTAATTAAATCCTAAGAAGGGGTTCAAAGTGTTTCAACACTGTACAGCTGACGATCCTCCTAGTGGGGCTGCAAACAATTACTGTAGTACACTTCTATCTGTTGAATCTGTAAACCATGGAGGTCAGTAAAAATTCCATGTGTGTCCACAAAGGATTCTATTCATTCCCCACAACTAATTCCTATTCATGACCCTCGTGGGAGATGTCATTTACACTTGATTGCCAAGTAGTCTACTGCTATGTATCAGATGGTCTTTCCCACTTGTTGCTCATTACCTTGAGTGCAACCTTAGCCGTGTTCCCATTTGAGTGAGCGCAGTGGATCAAGATCTACCGCGCTAGATCAAACTCTAATGGGAACGCGGATCAACAACGCTCACTCAAGATCAAGATCCACCGATTTTGATGCACCCATCGGGGTAGATCAGATCGACCGCTCTGGATCAAAGTTCGTAATGGGAACACATCGGTAGATCAAGTGACCCTGCATCTCCGGTTTATTCCTTCCCGGCATGCATTTGCTTTCCGGTGGCAAACGCGGGTAATTAGTTCTAACTTAAGCCTCGCTGGGCAAGTCGCTAGTAGGGCAAGTGTATACACCATAGTGCAGTAGTGTAGCGTACATGTACAGCGCACATTTTCTGCCTGTATTTCGCTACTGATTGACCGAGAAGGGGCTAAGTTACTGCAATTCTGATAATGGTACTAATTTAGAATCGGTAGCAATCGGACAAGGTATCAGGTATAATTAAAAGAACTAGCGAGCACGTTCATATGGTACGGATTTTAAAGTTGTGCCCTGATAATTTATAAGAAATTTGGTCTGTTCGTTGACTTATTTTCGGTATGTTGCTTTTCAAAACAATTTCTTCTTACATCTGCTCTGTTACCGATAAATTGAACCCCTGATATAAAGTGTATATAAACTGCCGAATGGCATTTAGGTGCAACAAGAGAAACATTCGTCAAGTGGTCAACTGCCTTCGATGTAATAAACTCTTAACTGAGATAGAAGCACGAGCAAACTTGCCAAACCAGCAATGTTTACCTCCATATTAAAAAACAAATGACGTTCTTGACATGTGTTAATACCTCACGCTCCTAAGTACATCGTAGAAGTGGGAACAAAGTTAGTGCTAAGCTGCGAAATTATGATATGACCAATACTATGCTGCTGTTGTAGTGTGCATGCAGTTAGCAACACCCGCACATGTACATTTTTGTGATACAGTGCTAGTGTGCGATATCCGACTTGTAAACGTTGGTGACCTTTTCGTGCTTACGCAATGTGTTCATATAACATGTTGATCTACCGCGCTCACTCAAATGGGAACGCGGTTCTGGATCAAGTTATTCGACACCACTCGATGCAATAAAACCATGATCCACCGCGCTCACTCAAATGGGAACACGGCTCTTGTGCTGTGTGCATTGATGCATGGAGATAAGCAGGGAAGAAGCAGTATTTTATGTGACAGGATCCGGCGGCCAGGATGTTTAGACTATTCCCCCTGATGGTCATGATTTGCACTCTACCCATGTCACTTACACTAGCGGTAACCAAGGAGTTCAATCCGGCCTTGCTGCTGTATTCAAATCTTTGCACGTTAAAATGGAGGACAAACATTACCTACTTTGACCATTACTATTTTGTGGAGAAGATGACACTTCTTTTACAGGACACACAAATCTGACAACTGAATGGACAGAAACATTTGAGTTTCAGGTCAGACACTTCACTGAAAGGACATAAGACAATGGCTAACTGCATATCATATATTCAGTTACTTATAGTATTAGATTTACGAAGGCAGCTTCATCATGTAATATAAACACTCATCTCACATCCAAATGCAGGATTTATCGTAGTGGAAGTTGCAGAGAGTGCCAAATGCTGTAATTTGTATAAACTTTTCCACAACTTGAGGTAAAGACAAGAAATTTATGAAGTAACATACCCCGATTGACAGTCACTGTGAAACGGCATTCTGCTCGGTTCCCACTGGGATCAATGAAGACATAGACAACCTGGGTTCCACCCACAGGGAAATTAAATCCTGGTGCATGACTCCTCGATTCGAGCGACACGATACCGGAGTTATCAGTAGCTGTAGGCTCTGTCCAAAACACATCGATCCCAGTGCTATCTATTGTAACCGTTCTTGTAATGTCGTCTATGCATGCAACGACTGGAGGTGTATTGTCCACTAAAAACGAAAACAAAGGGGAATTAAAATACTATTCTCTAATTGCATAGCTTGACATAAGATCTTCATTTTCAATTTTTTTTTGTTGTACATTTGTAGAAATTATAACACCACTTTGAAACGAATCTACAATTTACTTTAACTGACTTTTGTAAAGAAAAACTGTGGCTAGGTCATATTGGAGGAATGGCTGATGCAGGTAAACAATGATTTTTTTTTTTTCTGTTTGCTTGTTCAGTCAGGGATGCAGAAGATCAATCATATCAAATATCTGTTCAATCTTCTTCATTTTTCATAAATACTCTTTAAATTTTAAAGAATCTCCACCACTATGACAGACTAAATATCTGACATCAGTAAGTAACAAACTGCCTAGAAACAGGAGATTTCTAAGAGGATCATGAAGACGTCAGTTGTGTCATAAACAAGAATAAAAACACGTCTTTCAAGATGTGTCCATTAGTCAATTGTACTCCTAAAGGTTTCAGAACATGATCTCTACAAAGGGTTAAGCAAAGCAATTTTTTTGGAGAGGAAATTTAGGCATAAAAGTAAGGTGGAGTCAATTAATGTTCACCAAAACCATCTCATCACGAGACAAAACTTTACGTTTTTACATATTTTTTTATGAATGTATCATATGACTAGAATCAGATACTATTCCATACAGAGAGCTGTTGTACCATTAATGACACACTCTACACAGAGGTGGATGTGTCAATGGATTTTAGGCAGATGAAAATCAACTTTCATAAATTTTCACTGTCGGTGCATTATGTGACCACAACAACAACAACCAAAGGCTACCATCAGTAGCACTGTCAGTCAAACTCTTTAAAATTGTTTTAATATATAGTATGTGAAATAAAAATGGCGAAGTTGTATGGAAAAAGAAGTCATTAAGTGAGTGAAGATAGCATTTTAAAGAAGCATTTGATTTAAGAAACTTTTCTTGAGAAGCACTCCACTAAAAAATTATTTCTAACGTACAAAAAGCAAACTAAAGAAACATGAAACAGCCTTTTAAATCACCATTCTTCCTTGCTAATTACCTTCCATGATCGTTATTGTGAATGTACATTCTGCGCTATTTCCAGCAGCATCTACAAAGATGTACGTTACATCTGTCGTTCCTGTAACAAAAAAGGCTCCAGGTGCATGGGTCCTTGACTGTAATGAAACAGTTCCAGAGTTGTCAAAAGCAGTTGGTTCAACAAAGAATACTGGTGTTCCCCCAGATCCTAGTGGTATAGTTTCCGTTACGGCTGGACCACAGTTCACAACTGGATCTGTGCCATCCACTGTAGTAAAAGGTCAAAAAAAAAGTAACAATGAAAATGCGATGCGAGGCAATCAAAACACACAAGATTACACAACACTCACTTGAATTCAAAAACAATTTACAAAACGGAGACTTCTCTAACTGCAGAGCCAGGTAACCCAATATTACAAAAATGTCATTACTTGTGGTTCCAAAATGTCCCATAGGTCACATGCATGGTTTTATACCCATATAAGTACATGAAGTAAAGTAATAATTGTTGTTTATTAATGGCTAATACAGTTCCTGTTTCTACTGGAATTTGAAAAGGCAAAATTTTTTTGTTGTTTTTGAACGTCATGAGCAAATTCTCAGTGAAATACCGTCAAATGTCCCATAAGTCACAATGGAATTGACCATAAATTGAACATGCAAAACATCTCTTTATTGGGAATTCCAAAGTTCCATATCAATGAAGCAAAGTATGTTTAAGGCAAAACTATCTATTCAACGAAGTTGGTTTGTTTTACTTGACACTTTTATAGTGAGCTGCTCTGCTGCTACCAGTGAAAACAGATTGGCAGTACTTCATTCTACACTTCTGTACAAACAATAAAACATGCTTCCATCAAAGGTTCTGTCACATGCATCTAGAAAAGAGCACCCTGCATTCAGATTTTCACACCTTTCACACTTGTTAAGCCTATATATTTTGCCTCAGAAGTACTTAGTTACTGAGTTTCACATTGGCAAGTGATATCGATATTCTGAAGAAAATGCATGTTTCCACAATACAACCGACCAGGCATATAAATTCTCACATGTTCTTAACATAAAGGTTAAATAAACAAAGGAAGTAACACAAGACATGTCATAGGTGCCCATCTCTTGACATCACAAATTTGCATACTTAGCCAATGTTTATTCATGATACAGATGTGAAACACTAATTTGCCTGTAAGTTGGTCAATCTTTGATGGATTTTAACGGAATTTGTGGCTATTTCTAATATTTTCAATGCTGAATGCACCCAACACTCCAAATATCATTTTCATGTCACACGACATAGGGGTCTAGAGCTCCCTAGGGTCTTACAGCACATTGCAAAGCTGGAGAGCTATTCTGTGGTCACTCTAGTAAACAATCAAATTTTACGGTCGTGCTGGCCAGCCTATCTGCCTGGTGGGTCATCAAGTCCACCTGAACTATCACCTATCTATATCACATTCCGATACTAGTAAATCGACTGCAAATTGTGCTCCAGAGGCAGGGATTGACTATATTGTCTAATAATCCATGAAGTGGAAGGATTTTACCACAGATAAGGTAAGCTGGAATAAAAATCTTGCTGTACTCTTTTAGAGTGAGTTAGACCACTATGCACCTTTAATCATGAATAAAGTTATT
Organism: Stichopus chloronotus; assembly: GCA_021234535.1. Lineage (NCBI taxonomy): Eukaryota > Metazoa > Echinodermata > Holothuroidea > Aspidochirotida > Stichopodidae > Stichopus > Stichopus chloronotus. The sequence continues at coordinate 25,448,320 of CM037832.1, read as the reverse complement.
CATAGTCTGACATTTAAATGCAGTATAAATAGGAGTCCTTTGCCTATGAACACATCACACAAAGTTTACTTTAGAAAAGTCCCTTCAAGTTACAAACAAATGTCATTAACTAAGTACTTTTAATGTAGAAAAAAGCACAACAACCTTCTGTTATATGTAAAGGAACATTATTTGAAATACTACAATTATAACAGTCTTCAAAGTGAACAGGACATCAAGAAAAGTAAATATTTTCTTTAAGCCAGCTAAATGCTTCTACAAATTTTGAACTAAGTCACTAAAATTTCTTAAAGGTTGTGTGACATGCTTCACACCCTTCATTCAGAAATTGCAAAGTAAAACCCTAAGTGGAAATCCATTGGAATTTGGTTTATATCTTTTAAGGTTTTGAGATACGACTTTTCAGAGTTTGAGAAAAATGCAAAACAAATGACATGAAGTGTTGCACAATGTCAGTATTTCTTTTGTTAAGCTTATATATTTCACCTCCTAATTACTTAACTACTGAGTTTCACATTGGCAAGTGATATGATATTTTTGAAGAAAATACATGCTTCCAAAATAAAACCCTCTGGGCATATAAAATTCTCAAATGTCTTTGAAATAAAGGTTACATGAACAAAGGATTAACATAAGACATGTCATAGGAGTCCATCTCTTGACGTCACAAATTTGCATACTTAGTCAATGTTTATTCATGATAAAGCGGTGAGACACTAATTGTCCTGTAAATTGGTCAATCTTTGACAGATTTGGATGAAATTTGTGGCAAATTTCAATATTTTCAAAGCTTAATGCAGCCAATTACTCCAAATATCATTTTTAAGTCACACGACCTTTAATATTTGATGATGATGATGATGATTATTACGATGGTGACGACGATAGTGGTGGTGATGATGGTGGTGGTGTTGATGATGGTGATGATGATGGTAATGATGATGATGAAGTGTGAAAATTTACTTTGCAGAGGGAACAACCATACATACCCATACATGACTAAGACAGTGCTGTGACTTACAACTGTCTTACCTGAATCATTAGCATTACTCTCATAACAACCAACTGTGCGCATTTCTTTGATTTAGAAGTGTACGTAAAGTATGCTTACCCCTTACAACTGTCACAGTAAATGTGCACTCAGCTGTATTCCCACTCCCATCGACAAAGACATAAGTCACATCTGTTGAGCCAACTGTAAAGAAGGATCCAGGAGCATGACTTCTTCGCTGAAGGGAAACCACACCTGTTTCATCAGTTGCTGTGGGCTCCATCCAAAAGACAATTGATCCTGAAGATGCTAGGGGCACCGATTCAGTTACATCTGGGATACATGCTATCACAGGAGGTGTGACATCAACTTGTGTGGGAGATAAGAAAAGGCGAAATTTGTAAAAAGTGCTATCATAGTTACAATGCAATAAATTTAAGTGGAGTAATCTGTGGTAAAGAAAGTCTATATGAAGTTTCCAAACATCCATTGCAACCCTACTCTTGGAGAGTGAAGGAGATTGTGCTCTCTCTGTTCCTTAAGGACAACTGCTTGAATAAATTGAAACAAAATCTTCAAGCATTTTCAAATATAAAATCATAAATAAGAGAACTTGAAAATTTATTGAGAGGCTATTTCAAGGAAATTGACAAGAATTTACAAAGAAACTGATGCTGAAAGCAGGATGTGGTACAGTCATATGGAAATCAGAAACAAATTGCTCTACAGACTAAGTTCTCGAGAGGAGCTCATACTTTGGCACACACAGCTTGCAACCAATATCTAGAATCATGTAACAATGTGCTAAAGGTAAAGCCAATAGCTAATCCTGATATATCTCTGGCAATCTTTGTTTTTGACACCATACTGCTCAATCAGCACGATAAAACAAAGGCCTAGGTTAGGTTAACCCCATTTTTAGGCAAACTTGAGTAATAGAACCATCCTGGAAACATCCATATCCATTTCATGTATTAAATAAATAATAACTGCTTCCTATGGGTATTATCTGACATTTATGAACCATGAAGGAATATTTTCAACAGGGCAAGGTTTGTATCACCTTAAATCCTTCACCTGAATAAACTGTGCATACTGCACTTGTTCACTATATTAAACCAACAAACAGTCAAGTTTTAGAAGTGATTAAAAAGTCTCAAACTGTTAAAATACTAGTGACACATTTGAAGCAAATAAAACTTGTTTAAGCTATTTAAACCAAATTTGCAAGGCAAGCTTGCAAATAAATAGTGCAAAAATACCTCTCTCTTAATATTAAAAAAATGTTAGGACTTTCTCACATGTAGCAAGTGGAAATTGTTAATTGCTCTCTTGGAATCTTCCTGAAATTTTGGGACATAACTCATGACATGGTAAAATTTTGTGCTCCAGGAGACTTCACATGTGAAAACTTATCTATATATTTTGAGAATCTCGTTATCACTTTTTAGAATTTTTGGGTTCTCCCTGACATTTGGCACATAACCAACAATATGGTACAATTTTGTGCTCCTGAAGGAGACACATGAGAAAACTAAGAGTCTGCAATGCCCTATCTAGACATTTTGTTTTTAACAGTTACTCAACTTCACATGCCCGATAATGAGCCTAAAATTACCCAAGAAGTTTCACACTATGTAGCTAAGCTTCTCAGCCTGTATGTGATCTTCCTTCTTCCAATTTTCTTCAGGTACAGTAGCTTTGACATTTTCAAACTTTGTACTCTTCAGACGGCTTGATGCATTCCTTAACACAGTAACTGTGCTAGTTGGAAGCCGAGTGTCAACACCTGCTACAAGAATTCTCTTTAACATTTGAGTTTAAAAGCAACGGTAGCACTTTAAGAACATCAAATCAGTAACTTAGTTCAGTTGCAATGTCTTAAACGAGTAAAATAAGCATAGTGAACTGACCTCCGACAACTGTGATTAAAAAACTGTCAGACGCCATGTTCCCATTGGGATCGGAATATGTGTATGTAACTTCTGTTTCACCAATCAGGAAGAAGTCTCCAGGATTCCTGGTTCGTGACACTAGGTTAGCAACTCCAGAATTATCTTCTGCAGTGCAATCTGCAAAATTTACGAATGCACCTCCCGTTGAGACAGGCGTTGTTTCGGTGATGTCTGGGCCACACGTGACAACAGGGGGAATGTCATCCACTGTAAATCATAAATGTAAAATTGTTCCACCTGAAGTGCCGGTCGACCTGAATCTTTCAAATTAACACCCTTGCAAGATTTGTCGACACCAAAAGAATAAGGAAAACGCATCTTACAATGATATCCTTGATGGTTATGTGAAATACCGCTATCACTAAAAGTGAGATGAAAATATTATCTTTAGAGACAAGGCATGAATGGAACCAATACAAGAATTTCTTTGCAATTCCACTCCTAAATTACATTACCTGTAGGCATTCTGCCCCTCAAACGTAAGCTGACTCAGATATTGAGATATCAACCAGAAATTCATGCACTGACAGAGACATGCATGTGTAATAGAACTTTCCTCAAGATTAAGATCTATGTTAAAATAGTGAAGATAAACATGAGCATGGCCTTTCCATTGTTTTCAACAAAGGAAAAAAATTTGAAAAGTCCTGTCAACTTATCAACTATAAAGTCCATTACTATAAATGGGACTAGAGAAAGGGTGAAGGAAGTATGCAATTCCATGTCCTGATTTCAGGTCTTGAATTCAGGGGCATGCAACTGCACACTATCACTCGCCTACAACCACTGTGAGTAGTGCAATTTTTTGCATGCCTAGGAAAAGAATGGAAACTTGGTTTACACTATGAACATTCAATAAAAAAACGCCACGCCTAGCACACCTAGAAAATCTTAAAACTCTAAGGGAATGAAAGTGCATGGTTGGAAAGACATTTGTCAATACAAACTAACAACTAGAAACTTTTGTTTTCATGATACCACAACTGTGACATCAATACCAACAGTATCCTGTCAGGGCTCAATTTTCACGATTGTCCCCGACAATTAAAATTCCTTACGGACAAACAAATAAAAAGGTGATTGTCCAATGGGCACTACCACTAAATTTTCTGAAAATCAAGGCCTGGCTGTCAAAATACTCCATTACAAAGGATTACCTCCTTCAACAGTAATTGAAAAGCTATCAGATGCTCTGTTGCCGGTTGCATCAATGAAAGTGTATGTAACCAATGTTGTAGTTCCTATTGCAAAGAACTGTCCCGGATTGTGTGAACGTGATATCAAATTAGCAATTCCAGAGTCATCTACAGCTGTGCACTCCGGGAAGTTTATCACCAACCCTCCAGAACTGAGTGGCGTTTGTCGAACAATATCTGGACCACAGGTAACGATAGGAGGCAAGTCATCAACTGTAAAGAGAAAGAACAACATTTGACTTAATTCACACAAAAACAAATGAAAACAAGCATGAGGAAACAAACAAAATGACTTCTATATACAGAGTGTGAATGCAATATCTAGCTTTAACATCATTAAAGAACTGAAGTCAAAACCATGTGAAGGAATCTAGCAGAAGTAACATTTCAACTAAATGCTACAACCTGCTGACTTTACTTCTCCAGGGCTTCATGTGAACGAAGTTGGATCTTTTGTGAATTACATGATATAAAGTGGTAATTAAAAAAAAACACGGGTCCGTTCTATTACTACAGATTATTTTACCTCCTTGAATAGTAATTGAAAAGCTGTCAGATGCTGTGTTGCCTGTTGGATCGGTGAATGTGTATGTTACCAACGTTGTGCTGTCTACATCAAAGAATTGTCCCGGACTGTGTGAACGTGACACCAAATTAGCAATTCCAGAGTCATCTACAGCTGTGCACTCTGGGAAGTTTACCACCAACCCTCCAGAACTAATCGGTGTTTGTCGAACAATATCTGGACCACAGGTAACAGTAGGAGGCAAGTCATCAACTGTAAAGAGAAAGAATAAAATTTGACATTAAAGCCACCAACATTTAACAATGCACTGATGAAAACAAACATAGGAAACCTATCACAATCATTTCTTTACAAAGCTCCCAACCTGTCACTACAAGAAAATGTATTTCTTTGTTCAAAATACATATTTTTAGCAGGACGAAAAAGGATTTTCAGGGTAACAGTACAATATGCATTTTCCAAAAAAAATAAGCTGCTTTAGCAAATACCTGTAATACACCACCATCTTGTGTCACTGTGAAACAACCGTTCTCTTTTAATTTGCATGTAGGACTAGGCCTTGTATATGTATGTGGAAATATTAAATTATTCTTGTTATAACCAACCGCTTGCAACTGTGATGGTCAGCAAATGGTCACTGTGCCTTACCGTACTGTAGGCCTATAAGCTGTAGCCTATAGTGCAAAGGCAAAACAGTAAGCTACACACATATAGACCTAAGGCTAGGCCTCTGCCTAAGTAAAGGGAAAAATATTTTTGGTCTTCAGCTACATGAGGTTGATTATTCCGTGACTTATTCATGCTTATTTCTTTGCAAAAATCAATACACCAAGGTGCATGGTTCTACTGTCTAAAAAGCAACCCCTACTGCCAAGCCAATTATAAGAATCCATAGACTTATGCCTATTCAAACCAAATCGGCAGTTGTCTCTCCATGCAATGTTGTTCAAGCAAATAGGCCAGGCTCACTAATCCCCACATAAATAACCTTGTTAGGATAGCAGAGCAGCAAACTAAAGTAGTAAGCATCTCTGACGGAACATGTCATACAAGAAAAGTGCAGAAGAAAAGTTTTCCAAAATATGGGGCATGGCTTAGTGTGAGTATTTTAAACAATTTTAAACTTACTCTAAGTTTCTAATATGGTTAAACTTAGGCTAAACTTTGCATACCATCAGTTTCCTGCATTAGGGTCCTTGTGATCAGGTGATAGTGATTATCTTTGTACGTCTACATGCAAAACACGTAGTAATGCAATTGAGTTGCTATCAGTGATCTGAACATAGCGTTCACATGATCTGCAAAATGGTCATGCTGAGGCATACTAACACTATGTTGTCATCAAACTAACTTGCCAGCACGAACAGATCCATGAACAGTACTACTACATGCATGGAGAACGTTGTGTATGGAATCATCTATGTGCGTGCCCACACCTGGACAGTAAGCTGCGGGAAATACAGAACTCAAAAGCACAACGATAAATCCACCCCTTATCACAGCCAGTAACGTACACCAAGCCATACTCAGAACTGTCAAAAAACAGATTTTAGTACAGCAAAACGTACAAACGTATGATTCTCTAAAAAACATACTAATGTGTTAAAAACATACTAGTTGGCAGCCTTGTTTGTATGTATGCAGAGTGGGAATAAAATATCTGGCACTGACATCATTACATAACTGGAAAGATAATCACCTTCATGAATGTAGCAGAATTGACAGCATTTCAATCAAATGCTGAAAACTCTTGACTTGAATTTTTCATACTTCATCAACTTACAGCGTTTTTGAATAATAAATGATTGTGAAATCAACTGCTTATTTCCTAAAAAAAAACGTATCACTGTTCATATTATTAACATTTCTTCACCTCCTTGAATAGTAATTGAAAAGCTGTCAGATGCGGTGTTGCCTGTTGGATCAGTGAATGTGTATGTTACCAACGTTGTGGTGTCCACTGCAAAGAATTGTCCCGGATTGTGTGAGCGTGATACCAAATTAGCAATTCCAGAGTCATCTACAGCTGTGCACTCCGGGAAGTTTACCACCAACCCCCCAGAACTGATTGGTGCTTGTCGAACAATATCTGGACCACAGGTAACTGTAGGAGGCAAGTCATCAACTGCAGAGAGAAAAAATAATATTTGAAATTGGCATCCAACAAGAAGTGATGAAAACAAATGCAAGAAACTTCACACAATCACCAGAATGTAAATATTGTATCTAGCTTTGACATCATTAACAAACTGAAAAGGAAACAGCGAGCAGAAATCTAGCAGAATTGGCATCATTTCAATAAAATGCAGAAAACTCGACTTAAAATTTCAAACTTCAGCTGGTTGAATTCACAACTTTTCTGAACCTTTTATGATGTGAGATCAACGGTTGATTGTAAAAGATTATATCCCTATTAAAAGAAAATACATACATTTCAAGGAATCATGACAGATATGGTTCAGTTTTATAGTTTTAGTTAATCATCTGATTCTTAGATGATGTTACACAAGGAAGAGTGTGGTTTGTTACAAATTAATATTATAACAAATTACTTCACCTGCTTGAATAGTAATTGAAAAGCTGTCAGATGCCATGTTGCCTGTTGGATCGGTGAATGTGTATGTTACCACAGTCGTGGTATTCACTATAAAGAACTGTCCCGGACTGTGTGAGCGTGATACCAAATTAGCAATTCCAGAGTCATCTACAGCTGTGCACTCTGGGAAGTTTACCACCAACCCTCCAGAAGTAATCGGTGTTTGTCGAACAATATCTGGACCACAGGTAACGGTAGGAGGCAAGTCATCAACTGCAGAGAGAAAGAGTAATATTTGACATTAAAGCCACCAACATCTAAAATGAACTATTTAGCTTTTGACATCATCAAAGAACTGAACACCTGAAGAAATCTAGCAAAATTGACACCAATTCCATTAAAATGCTAAAAACTCTAGACACTGATTTTCAAACCTTAGGCTGAATGAACTTCTAGCTCTTGTGAATTCTTAAATGATGTGAGATCAACTGGTAATCTAAAACAATTATAATACTAGGAATTGCTTTACCTCCTTGAACAGTAATTGAAAAACTGTCAGATGCTGTGTTGCCTGTCAGATCGGTGAATGTGTATGTAACTATTGTTGTAGTGTCCACTACAAAGAATTGTCCAGGCCTGTGTGAACGTGATATCAAATTAGCAATTCCAGAATCATCTACAGCTGTGCACTCTGCAAAGTTTACCACCAACCCTCCAGAACTGATTGGAGTTTGTCGAACAATATCTGGACCACAGGTAACATTCGGAGGTGAGACATCAACTGAAAAAATGATAAATAACTTTTAATGTGAACCATCGAAGTGAGCAATTTAACTGACTAGTCACAAACATTAGAAAAATATCACAATACTTTAATTTTACACTGTGTCTTAAAAAAAGACTTGAAAACTTTCCTTCCATGGGCACAATAAGCAGTCAGAAAAGTTTACATCCAACAGAAGAACTAGCAACTAGTAAAGACAGCTACACTTAAAAGTATGACCTTTACATACACAAGTGTACAGGACCTCTAAAAAGTGAAACTTTTCAATTTGTAGAAGTCTAGAAGAAAAACCTTTTAATTTTCAAGACAAAGTGAGTATAACAGAAGCCCTGACAAGCAAGGTAATGTCATCAATGCCATCAATGCCACCAAACAAATTGTTGCAAGTCCAACCTTGCCAAAAGGAAAGGATCAAACTTCCCAAAAATACAATCGAAGTGAAAGGTAAAAGAGGCTCTACCAAGCTTGTTGCAAATGTTAACCTTCTAAATTGGTTCAAGCATAGTTAATAAGTACATTCAGCAGTACTACACCTTCCTCCAATGAAGTCATACTTACTGAAAACCTAAGGCCTAACAATATGCATTATCTGTGCATAGGAATTGTAGGATATGTAACAAGTGTCATTATCACAACACAGTGTCTGTTTCTTCCAGACAGCTGGCTGCTGCCTAACACAAAAACATTGACCAGGAGTTTGTTTTGCGCACGTACTCAGCATTGAACAAGACAACTACCAATAGCAGTGTACTGTTACTTATAAAATGTTTAGGTTTGCACTAGATGGAGATACTGAACAGAATTCTGGGCAATTAGTTTAAGAGAGTGAAGACCAAACCTTGCTTAGTGACAATATCCTGCAGCACCTATGTACATTTCAAAACCATTTTCACGGAAGTGAAGGTAATACACTACAGTGAGTATTTTTTAATATAAAGAGCTCAAGTCCTGAAAAAATACGTGACTTGCACAAGCTCAAGCAACATGTGTACGAAAACATTCATGCAAAACAAACTTGAGGAGATTAGCTATGACATTATTTACAGTCACTAAAACATGAGGAAACCTGTAAAACTTGACATCACTTGTGATCAAACACTCCCACTCTTGAAGTCTCCAAAAGTGGAGACAACTTGAGTTTACAACATTTGAATTTTACTAGTATCAAGCAGTTTTTAAGTTTGACATCCCTTTACTGCTCTCACATAAGTTTAAATTACTTTATTTCCATGAATAGTAATTGAAAAGAAATTCAATTGCAAAGAATTCTCCTGGATGAGAGAACCTGATACCAAATTGACAATAATTCTGTAATCAATTACAGCTGTACAGAACTGATCAGTACTTGTCAAACAATATCTGGATCACATGTAAAGGGAGGTTCATCGATTACACAAGATTTAAACAATTCAAAAGATTAAACAATCAAGATCAAACAAAATACACTTTGTAATGGGAGCCAGAGTAATATCAAATGTTCCAAAATGTGAAATTACAGTAAATGTTCACTTAAGTATACTGGAATAGACAGAGGCAAGATAGCAAAAGGGTAACATGAGGAATGTGTGGCCAATATTGGAATACCTGCATCTACTATTATCCATTCAGTATCAGATGATACCAATTAAGGTGGCAATACTTCGAGGAAATATCTTCTGTCTAGAATTTGAGAACAGAAAGCCTGAAGGCTGCCTGAGGGTTTGAATGAACACTGGTAAAATTCAAATAATCTTTTTGTTCAGAGGTAAACGAGACATGTAGAACCAAACAATCCCTCTGAAAACCCCAACATGCTCCAGGGACCACCATTTGACAGACAGACAAAACTGTATCCTGCAGTCTTGAGTCACTTTCCCAAAAGCTGGAAGGGATGTAGGACTTCCCAGTTAAGCAGCCCATCAGCTGCATTGGGCAACCAAATGCAGACAAGACCTAAATAAGTCAACACTCAATACTGCAATCCTTTTTCCAAAATGATCTTTCAGTCAACTTGTGAACTCATTTCATCCTTGACCATCAAACAATGTGAAAGGAGTTGGAATCCATCTACTGCCAACAGAGTGATGGTGGAAGGACAGACAGAATGTAAGACTGACCAACAGGTTGATTGACAAAGTTGCTTATAAGGCACAAGTTCATACCAAATAATTTCACTTCAGGATGAGATGCACAGACTGGCAGTGCAGAACATGATGTCGATGGAGATACATCAATCTTAAGCCAATGCTGATCACCATAGAAAATTAAAATCACAGCATATCCTGGTTATGCGTATTCTTGTGATGAATAATATCTTACCCGCTTCAATTACTACAGAGAAAGTGCAAGTTGCAGAGTTCCCATTAAGATCACTGAAGATATATGTAACTTCTGTTGTTGCAGTTGGAAATGGAGTTCCCGGTTCATGACTTCTGAAGGATGGTACAGTTATTAAACCAAGGACATTATCAAATGCTGTTGGTTCTACCCAACTGACAACACTTGACAAAGTCCCAAAAGGTACAATCTCAGTTATATCTGAGGGACAGTCATTGATGAATGGTGGAACAGTATCAACTGTAGGCAAGGAAAAAAAGAGACATTTTGGAACTGGTTAGAAACATATTAGTGCAAAGAAAATGCCTAAAATTTTATATAATTTGCCAGATTCCTGTAGTATATGGGCTGTCAATGCTGGTAGAAACACCCAGAAGTGATACTAAGGAAGGTGCTATGGAGCAAAACAGGGTTAAAAAAAAAAAAAAATCCTTGAGAATTTGAAACTTAAAGGGACAGGTATACAATTTATTTTATATTTTATTCTTGTCAACTGCCCAGTGGGAACGTTTTTTCACACAATAAAAAACTGACTTTTGAAAAGATTAAGACAACAATTTGAAAAGTTGATTTTTGTTTTAACCCCAACAAATATCCATGATTGGTGTAAAGATTTCTTTGGTGGTAACACGAATGTCATGTTAATGGCATATTGAAAAATGAACATATTTAACATTTCAGTCAACACTCTTGTTCATGCTTGTCACAACATAACAAAAACATGAAGTATACCCACAGCAGTCAGTACTAAGCATAAAAATAAAGGTGAGATAAATGCTATTCCTGGTGTTAACCTGGTTTTAATTTTGGTGTTCTGTTGAAGAGGCAGCCACATATCTATAAATTATGTTCAAGCTAAAAAGACAACAGGGCTAAGGTAAGTACTTGAGAGTTTGCAGCTTTTCCTACCCGATCTATTCTCTTAACATTTTTCACCCAACTTTATGAAATACGTCAGTATTTTATAAAAATGGACATGACGAGAATATTCTGATATGAAACTGGACATAACCAGGATATTCTAATATGGTTAATTGTGTCTTCATTTGTTATCTGCAGTACTTGGTAAAAGGACTACCAATCCAGACCCACAGAATACTCAAGACCTATTGATTGTCCTTTACATCACCAACATCTCGTTTGAACTAGTCCTGTGACCAACCTGATTCAGCAACTGTTTTGAAAATTGTATTTTACATTACATTTCACAAACTGTCAATTCTCAGAGCATTGTGTCCTACGAAAACTACAAAGTTCTGGGCAGTACTCCAGAAGTGTTAACAGAGTAATAGTAAGGTACCACAATTTGTCATTAAGGATAAATTTTTGACCTCATAATTACTTCACTCATGAAAAAGTTTTGCCACTGTTAATTTGAAGAAGGCATAAGGATAAACATTTAATCAAACTAAAAACAACACTCAAATCTCTTTGGCTTCACACAAAAGTTCGTACAAGTAGGTCTACCACGCACAAGAAAAGACAAAGCCATCACCACTACAACTTTGAGGCTGCATTTTATGCTACTCACACGCCTGTAGGAGTACAGTTATTTGTGCTTTGACCAACTGTTTGACAAACAACACTGAGCAAGCTATAGAGCTGGGTTGTTTGTCAAGCTTAAGTCTTTCACCTTGATATGTATCAAAGGTCGAATAAGTTGGGCACAAGAGATTAATACAACAAAACTAATTTTAAATCAATGCTACTTGCAAACAGTTTCTGTTAAACTTCCTATTCTCCTTTCCTATTATTCTCACATTTTCATACATCTATTCCCAAGATTTGTTATTTCCACATGCACACACATTCTCTAACAAGTTCCAGAAGAAAATGCATTACCTAAAGAAGTCCATGTGAGACGAAAACCAGAATGCTCAATATTTTTGTCTGTTCTAAAATAAATCCAAACACGATCTGTCTGCAGAGCAAATTCAGGAGGAACTCCTGTGTTTGGCAATGGTAGAGAGCGATTGTCAAAGTAGTATCTGCTGCCATCATCTAAACGACCCACAGTTGCATCGTTCACTTGGTCAAAACCAAAGTCAAGTCCAACACCAACATATATGTCATCTTTCTGAGATTCAACACCAAAGGGTTCTATAAACTCAAATTGGATTCTGAATGCCCCTGGAATGTACAAGAGAAATGCTGCGGCATCCCTTGGTTCATAAATGCCAGTCCCGTCAGGTGTCCAATTAGGTGACTGATAGGCTCCAGTTCGACAGGCATCTCCATAACAGCTGTCAAGTCTGTCAACTAAATGCAAACAAAAAATTCTTCCAACTGATATATTCAGATTACAATACAATGATATCTGACTTACAGTCTGTGATGTCTTCAAGAATTTATTCTTACATCAAGCTATTTAGAATTTCTTTGATAGTAATGCATGATAATAGCAACCAAGTTCCTCCCCAAGGATCTCAAGATTGATAACAGAAATGATTTTCAATGTTCATATGATGCACCAAAACTCAACGCTACACTGCTTACGTCAAGACCACCGTACTTACTTGCACGTGGTACATTTATGGTACAAGCCAACCCCATGCTTTTGATACTATTTACTTTTTAATGGACAAAGCAACAGATTTCACTTGATGGAATTGTCTTTTTCAATATTTATCTAAGCTATATGGACTTCATGCAATGGAACAAATAGCATCAAGTATGTGACTTAAGCATCAAAAGTAGAAGCAATAAAGGCATCAATGATACTTTGAGAACACTGTAGGTAAAACAAAGAACCCTACATAAAGCCGGTTTATAAGTTTGAAATGACTTCTCTAAATTTCTTTACATCTCCATTGCAGTGCAACAGTGAGACAGTTGAAGTTCAGAGATGGATCACAGTGCATCTTCATCTTCAACTGACTTTCAAAATTGGTTCAAGTTGTTCATATGAATTGTTTCATAGAAAATTAATGATGTGTGCTAGGCTAGCAAGAGTGCTTGTAGTCGTGTTGTACCACTGTTTCTTTCAAGCCCTAGCCTGCTGCATACTTGTGTAAATCTGTTCTGTATTCTTCACAAATCTGTTCAATATTTTTCAATCATGTAATGGAAAACAGAAACAATCTAAAATTGCAAGAAAAGCAAGATGCCAGAGAGTGAAAGCAATCACTGACTGAACAGACCTTCTTGAATGAGTCAATGTGAATAATCAAACTGTTTCAGTGGATTTAGAACAAATATTCCATTTTCAAGTGGATTTCCTTGAATTTTGATTTCAACTATCCTTTCTTTGATCAAAGATTTAAGCTGATGAACTCTAATATGACATTGCAACTTCTTCATTCTATTATTCCATATATGCAAGATCTATATCTGTAACAAATATATGAAATTGCTCACACATGAAACTGGACTAAAAGGAACTCCCCAAAGCAGTTAATATATCTAATCACTTTCTTTTCTGGAAGTTACCATTCCTACTTTCAGGAAATACCTAGCACAATTCAGAAAATGACTTATTCTAGTAGATATTTGAAGCAACTGGTCTAGACACAGTATACCATCAAAGTAAATTCGTTCATGTTATTGATCATGGAATAATTTATTCAGTGTATCATCTCATTTTGCTTTACACAATGGTCAATTTGCTTCACAAATGAAATGATGTGTAGCCCTTTTCTACAGGCAAAATTAGGACTTTCACAGATTTTGCAACAAAGTAACTATAGCTAAGAGACATGAAAACTTATGTAGGTTAACCACAAGGTTCTGAACAGACAGTGTTTAGGGGCAAAACTTTAGTTTATCAGACAAAATATATGTTACTGAATATAGCTATGCATGAATTTTTCAAAACCACTGAACATACATACTGTAAGAGCCCTTGCTGGGAACACTTAAGTGCAAGAAAAAAGGAAAAGAACATTTGTCGGTCCTGCGTCACATGTAGCCATCTCAGAATTTTTGAATTTCAACTTTTAAAGTTCAATTTCACAACTTAAAGGGTAAATCAGGGTAAATTTTCACAATTTATTTCACTACAATTCCTCACTGGTATCGTAAAATGAGTTATAACTAACAAATATGATCAAGATTATCTCAAGACATGTGGACAATTTCGAGAAACGAGTCAAATTGCAAAAAATCTGTGCAGAAGTCCGAAAGTCTGTAACATCCACATTCATCAAATCAAATATGACTATTCAATACTATCGCCTTTTCAAGGTATGAGGAGGTGTGGCTGAACAGTTTCATACATAGCCTACGTGTGCTGTATGTATCAACTATCACTAAACTCTTTTTTACTTAGCACTGTGCAATGCATGAACAGCATGGGAACCGTAAACATTCCGTTATATTCACTCACATAACGTCGTCTCAGCTGTGATTGGTCATCACATAGAGGAGGCTGTCTTGTACATGAATGTTTATTTTTTGTACCCCACAAATATTAAGAGTTCTCATTCAACAGTTATTAACGCAATAATTACCATTTCTTCTACCTTCAAACACCTCCCCAACGTCTCTACATTTCGGTGAACAATCAGTTTAAAAAGAAAAATCAACTAAAGGTGAATTTTCTTGGTCAAACCTTGATTTCCCCTTTAAAGAAGGATCTGTAGGAAAAACTGTTAAGTTGTAACTGGTAGGATGGTAAAAGTTCTCATATATTACATTAAGTTTTCTCGTTGGTGGAGGATCCCTTAATGATACGGTCTTGTTCTCGCCATACCTTGTATTCCATCTGGTGTCACATCACAATGGGCACCAATGTCAGGAAAAAGATCGCTACTTCCACAGTCACAGACATAGTCATCTGGCCCCAATCCCGTTCTGAAGCATGGTTGCTGATCAGGACAGAGGTTTACAACACATCCTGCAAACAAAAATGAAATGCACACTTGCTTGGATGTCTACTCAATAAAAAGCAAGATGAAAAAACATAGAGCAAACACTGCAAGTGACTTTCAGAATAGCTTTAAATAATCAAATTGCAGCTACACTGCAGAAAATAGCTTTTGGCCATACAATTCCCAACAAAATTGCATACAAGGTATTGTAAATTTAATTCAGTTTTCTTTGAACAAGTCAAAGTGTCACTTATGCCTCCCAGCTCCCTCCTTGATATACTAGCATGAAGAAAAGTTACACTAATATATCTAAGCTAAAATGAAAGCCAAGCAATATTACTATCAACATTAAAACAAATGTTGCAAAGAGTGATTTTCTTCGGCACACTTTTTTTATGAAAGATGCAAATCAGTTTTTTTAATTAGCCAAGAGGGAACAAACTATACATTTCCACAGAGTAGACAACATATACAGAATTTAGGTCCATGTTTGCCATACTATACACTTTGTGTTGATCTTAAACATGACTGTAAACTTGGAAATCAGAATGATTTTTAACATACCCCCTAATTTTCCCCCAAAAATTCTTACTTCAACAAAAAAAAAAACCACGACTGTTTTAAGGAACAAGGCAAACCTTATAAATTGCTTTTACATAATTTGGGGTATAGACTACTGAGTCATTTGCTGAAATGAGATGGTGAAACACAGCACAGCAGACTAGGAGCATATATGCAAATCATTTGAAACTGAGCTGCTTCTCTGAGAGATCTGTTAAACTGAGCCCAGTCCCATATAAACACACTCAAGGGATTCTTTTATTAAGAGACAATGACTTGAAATGCTCCAAGGAACAGGACACACTGCTATTAAATGCATCGCCACACCTAACATGATGGTCAAGGATAAAATGCTCTCTGAGGTGTTTTGCAGACAGTGGGCCCCGGGTGCCAATAATTGGATGATAATTTGGAACCCAACTGCCGGAGTGCCGGGCCATGTTATAACTGTAGCAAATTTTGCAGAATTTGGCAGTCAAGAATCTTCCTTATACTGTTCTTACAGCATGTGATGAATGGAGACAACACAGTAGAAGTTAAAAGTATGGCTATGTAAAACTTCTCATAACAATAGACATTTCAATTACCGTAGGTCTGGCAGCGCATCGTGTTGCACGTTTTCAGTCAGTACTTGTTGTAACAAAAACTGTGACTTGCCTGATATTCTCAGAGCTGACAGTCAGGGCTGATAGCAAGGGGTACATTCACAACCCAGCTTACAGGACTGGACATGCAGTGCAATTCTGAGTACCATAATGATGGCTCTGACCATTTTTGAAGTTCCTACAGGACAGTAGACCTACTATGTCTGAAATTTTCTCTAAAGGCAGACTTTCACTATTGCTGTTGATTTTTCTAGCCACTTTTTTCTAGTGATCTGAGCTGAGGTGGCAGTTCATATTCAGGTGAAGTTTTGTACATAACTCTTTCTATGTTGTTGCATGGAGGTAGAAAATCAATGCAGCTCGCTCACAAACTGAAGTAAATCTGCCAAGAAGCACACATTAAAAATATTCATGAAACTATTTTTTGCAGTGGAATATTCTTACTTTTTCTAATACCATTGAAAGGAGGGGTAACATGCTGTCTATTTTGGAAACACTGCTAGATGGGCAAGTTTGGAAAATGTGTGACTGAAAGCCTCACATGGCTACAACTGCAGATTCAGAGATAACACTTGCATTTTTTCATATGCCCATATTCAGAGCTTTATGAGTCAACAAACAAGAGTGATTTTGCTTCAACCACTTACATGCTAAGAAATACTAGGTTACTTTGGTCATTTGTCCCAATGGCTTAGATGGAGATAGTGCAGATTCAATTTCAGTTAATTACATCACCTCAAAGAGGTAAAGAGACTTATATGGAATCCAATTCTAAATTCAAGGCCTGCAAAAAACGATCTTGCACTGTATGAATCCATCCAATCTGGCATTCGGCAGATACATAACATAGTAACTATTATGTAAAGCAAAAGCATTGGGCTATGACAAACACTATAACACTGCCAATAATATTACACATTTATACACAAAAGAGGAGATCTGTTCATGATTTGAAGTACTGCAGCTTAAGATTTCTAACTCTATTAGCCCCCAAAAGACCTTAAACCTTCACAGATAAACAGTGCTTTCATTTCCTGTCATGTAACACACTTACAGGAATCTAATACTATACCTCCTACTTAATGAGAACAAGCAGTCATCCCTACTTGACTTTTGAAAATAATCAACACGTTGTAGTTCTCTTCTCATTTCTCTTAAAAGTTTTTTCATAATGTTGCAGAATATCAGTGCTGCATAATCAAGGGTTTATACTGCAAAACTAAGTAATGAAACAACAAAAATCATAACATAATGAAAAAGAGCCATTCATAAATTAGCACACTAATTCAGTTTGAGACTACCAGTGGCGTAGCCAGAGGGGGACACCCAACAGAAATATTTGGAATTATGTTGGAAAGGAGAGCAAAAAGAGAGCAAAAAAAAAGCAAACAGGAGGGAAAGGAGACAAGTTGATGGAGTTTGGGAGGGACTGGAAAACTGCCAGGCTCCACAAGTGTGATCTTTTTATGACATTGAAAACTAAGGCGAACTAGAATAACTACCACAATTAAAACAAGGGGTTCATACAGGTGCGAAAATGTTGGTTTGAGATTTCAATTGGCCATACATGCACCTGTTGCTTATGAGAAGCCTATATGGCTAGGGGATGGAATCAGCAGCAGAACGGACATCATATCTATTTCATCCAGGATGCATTGGCAACACATCTCCCCAAACAGTCAATCAAACCCTTGGATATTTAATGATGTCATAGATCCTATGAAACATGTACCTCTATTTTTTTCAACTCCAATGCTGAAAAAAAAAAATGAATCTCCAAACAATATTGGTTGTCAATGCCACCTGAAGCCATTGCCAACATGAACCAATATTCTGTCATATCATTATTTGAAAGTACATCACTTCTACTATTTGAAAGTATGTAAATTCTACCACTTAAAAGAAAGTCATTTTCATTTTTACAAAATAGGTTGCAAACGTTTTTACCATGGGTTCATGTAACAAGCTCAAGTTTGACCAGGGCGTTTTCCCAAAATGATTTCCAATCGGGTTCAATGTCCTCTTTGTGCATTAGGTAATGTTCAACCCCCTACACAAATTTTATTTTTACCAACCAGACTTGTAGTGCAAGTACAAAATCCCAAGTATGGGCACAAAGTCCTGGATACGAGTATGAGTACAAAGCCACGAGTACTCGATTTTCAAATCCTCTGAGCATGAGTACCAGTCTAAAGTCAGGAGTACGAGTCCAAAGTCATGAGTATGAGTACGGAAGAATGTACTCAAAAACAAGTTTATTTGCTGAGTACATTTATTACATGTGCTTATAGGCTGGAGTAATGTAACAGAAGCAATATACAACTAGTGTTAAGGTAATTTAAAAGATTTTTATTGTTTTAATGCTTATAATACCATACTGTACACACACTACATATTGCACAGACTGCCTTGTTTGACTAAGTATTTTGCCATAATACCCATATTTGTCTTTGAAAGGCTGTAGCGCAATTTCTATGGCATGCACACATGTAATATTTTCAGGAATTCAAGATAAACAATAAACAACAACTTGGAGGTATTAAAAAATGAAAATAAGTTATGGTTCACTACAATTAATGCCAGTTAAATTAAAATAAAGGAAAACAAAAGAAATTATGTTCACTACTTTATTAGTCATTTCTCGTGAAAACCATAAAATATGCATAGAAGTACTGAGTGAGATAGCATACATTATACATGAAAGCAGTGTTTAGAAACAAATGGTCCCTTGGGAGTTCACAGTGCTCTCAAATTGTGTATGCTTTCTCTTCAATTCTTTATCATAACTACTGTACATCTTTACTGGTATACTACTGAAGTTGCTCTTCTTG
This sequence comes from Stichopus chloronotus, assembly GCA_021234535.1. Lineage (NCBI taxonomy): Eukaryota > Metazoa > Echinodermata > Holothuroidea > Aspidochirotida > Stichopodidae > Stichopus > Stichopus chloronotus. The sequence goes on along the minus strand of CM037832.1, from coordinate 25,429,211 downwards.
TATGAATGGAATATTGTTAAGAAATTAGAAGAAATGGTCGGACTACGTCTTAAATTATCCCCAGGGTTGATACTGGAGTTGGCCTGGTGATTTGATTGCAATGACTTGCATACTAGATGTCCCTAGATAAGATCTGAGTATCTGGTTGCCTGACAAGGAAAGTTCCATTCCACAAGTCATCTGCTCTATTTGATTCAGCTGTCATCCGGTAGGGCAATGGAATCTCCAACATTTGTAAAGTGGCTAGGTTTTAGACTGGGGATACACTCATGTCTTGTCAGATATGGATATTACATGCATGGGGCAGGCTTAGTGAGTGTAAATGGGGAAGGCTTGGTAGCAAACAATACAGGTCTAACTCATTAACCATCTGAGCACTGATCAAAAGGAGAACTAGATGAATCTTGTTGGTGCTCATAAATCTGGTTTGGGGGATCCTGATGAGCTAAGGGACTTACTGATCCACAAGCATTAAACTCTAAGGCTGTTTGTAAACCTATAACATCAAAATTTGCTTTAAATGACTATATACCAATCTATCAGTTTTTGTTTTATGTTTTTGTCATCAGTTTCATGTTTTGTACAACATGAAATTGTAGTGACTGATTGCAGTGGTGGACAAAATCAATGAAATAATACCTGTGGTGTAATTATGATTACTTCCACAGCCATCATCATTGCATAATGAGCAGTGCCAGGTACTTGGATTTGAACATCCAGCAGTAATTTCAATGGCAATATTTTATTCAAAGTAGCTTCTTTGAAAAATTATTTAGGTTGAATGTACAGGTTTAGTTGTCAGTGAATTTTAGATTATGTCTTTCCTTGCACTTGTCACTTTTATAAGTTTTAGCATTGATCCAAGTAGGCTATTCCAAAACTGGTCAGTTTATACAATTTCAGTTGCTTAAATGTATGGCATTCTCTCCAAATGCAAACATGTCAGCCAGTCCAGAGTCTTTGTTATTGGAAGGGCACACTTTCCAACAACTGAAAGTAACATCTACTTGAGTTTTTAAGTTTTGAAAAGTTGTAGGCTATAAGTTATGATGAGCGAAGAGTAGTTTCAAACACTGCAGTTCTACACAACACCAAGGCAAGATATTTTCTTTTTGAAGATGGGCTGAAGTTCTTCAATACATAAAAAGATGATACTCTTAAAACAGTATTTAATACCCCTATGCAATCAATTCTGTAGTCATTTGTTCAGTTTGCTCAAAGACACGTTTCTTTTGACCGTTTGTTACAAACCTTACTGCTTCTTCTAGCAATACACAGATTTCTTTGTTGAGGGAGTCTGAGTTGATCAGTACAGGAAGCTTGAAATGAAAGGATCAGTGAAGATTGCACTGACAAGGGCTATTTTATACTACAGAATGACAGACTACCATAAGTCTGAATAACATGGAGGAGTCCATAACAGAATTGTGTGTAGCATACACAAAAAGGAAATACTAGTCTCATGTTTTTGGCTTGACTTTTGTTTTCTGTTCCGACAACCAAAATATATTTTGGACAACCAAACAGGGGAAGTACAATGTCCAAAAGACAATGAGCCTACGCTATTTGTTAAAAATCAAGCCTTGATCATGAGAACTCTGCAATACTGCAGACTCACATGAGACGTCTACAATATGACAGACTCACAGAGGTCAAACATGTGCAGTAAGTCACTTCTCAAATAGGCAGGCATTTAGTACCATGATAAATTATGAAACAATATGTTTAATAAAGTTAAATTGCTCATAGTTTTCCACTTACTACAGTACACAGCTCGTCCTAGCATTATACACTCTAAGCATAGCCTATCTTTAATCAGCCCTTCGACAGGGCTGTGGGTTACATTTCATAGCCTGGGCCAGCTCATTACAGTCCACAACACAGACCTTGGACCACTACCACAAATTTTTAACTAATTACTGTTGGCAAAACTCACCAGGGTCATTATATACAGTAACACATTTACAGAGAGGCCTAAGTACTTTTTCTTACCAAATTTTACACAAACAACGCCTGGCACTGCATTCACCTTTCAACATATGCTTTTTACCGAAATATGAGGAATGGATGAATTTTTACTTGAAAACCTGAAAGTAACACTAGCATAAGCGGTAAGACTGTACACCATATTTGCATGTCTTCAAGTGAGTGTATGAGGCTCAATTTTGCTGTTTTATGCTTCCAATGGTCACCAAAAACTTTTACAACAAGTCACCATGACTTGATCAGTATCATGAGTCGGCCAATGTGTTGACATCAGCTGGTGCAACATGTAGACAGGAGGTGATTTCAATGAAAGCATGACCTGCAATGAATATTTTTCAAACAAAATCAAAAATAATTATTTGCATCTTTATTTGATGTTCAAAGCAAATACAGTGTGACACTCACAGTCAAATTTTCTGATGTCTTCTAGTGAAACAGAAATGTGCAAAAATTAGCAAAATTAGTGGGGACATGTCACTGATAAAGTTTTCAGTAAAATTTTGAAAGACAGCATTCCCTTTGTTTATAAAACATTAACTACTCTACATGAGGTAATTTATTGTACAAGCTCTTGTTTGGAAGTTACTGACTCAAGATTTCTCCATGCAGAGGTTGTTGCGTATTGCCACCTTATTTCAAAATTGATTTTCTACAGATTACCTAATCCAGAAATCACCAACATATAGCATAATGAGGAAGACACATAGCAAGACATTAAGTGCAAAATTTTATTGATTTTGGCAAAGGTGTTAATGATTTTATGGTCATGATCTTCATTAAGTGATCAACTCATGATTGCCATAACTTAGAATAGCAATGATTACCATAACTTAGAATAGCATGGTTGCACCTAGATGACGCACCTATGGATGTAATCAATGATTATGACATTGGTACAAATCCAAAACACTCATTTAGATGAGGGTTTTTATACAAGCAGTACCTCACAAACATAATGATATGAACAGATTTATTTGTGCTGTCCCTTCTTATTTTAATGTTAAGTGCAATGTGAGACTGTGATTTCTGCTGTTAAAAGTATTTTTATGCACCTAAATTGACACTCTGCAACTTTGGTGAAGTCATACGAAAGTCAAATGGCAGAGGAGCATAGGCCATGAAGTATGGCAACTTATGTCTAGCAGGTGGATCATCAGTTTAGAGACATGGTGGTATTTTGAGATGTACTCTGCAGTGGGTTGTTTAGTTGAAGTGACCTTTCAAATTAGGATACAACGCCTAGTGCTGTAAGCAAGGGTGGAAAAACCTTATCAATCAACCAAAAGTGTGACAGGCTTCATCAGCAACTAAGTTTAGCCTAAGGAATTATGTCATATTCTGCTTTCAGTGAAACAGGTTAGGTTGTCTGACAAAATAGTTTCAGCAATAGCTAGCTGTGCATCATTCTAGGGGATGTGTCATACTAGGGTGTACTTGCTAGGCCCATATGGGTAATTTTTTGTCAAGAAGTTATTTATTATTCAGCCTAGGCCTAACGTTAATCTATTGAAGTATTATAAGGTAGCTCACTACCACGCGGGCCCGTCGAATGCGCCTCTAGCCTCATTTACAAATCACAACTTTTACAAGCTTAGGTTCGGCAGATTGAAATAGTGAAGCATGTCACCATTTTTTGTCAGTCAATGGCAGGCGCGCTCGACGGGCACCTTGGGGAAAGTTAATTTTGTTTGGATTGTTGTAAAGAAGGTGGGATAATTTCACCTTCGGTGACACACTTTTTCGTTGCAATGAATACATATTCATTTGAGACAATACTGATTCATGAGAAAACGTTCCAACTTTGGTAGGTGGAACTGTCACAAACTTGGAATGATAAATTTTCTTAATAGCGCGTTCGATGATCACCCCTTTATATATAGGCCTAGGACTGCATGAATTGTTTTTGCCGATTTGGGGGTAATTTTGTTGTTACCTTTTGTCCTAAAGCTTAAATTAGGCCAGTGAAATGTGATGGTTGTGATGTGGAGAGTAACGTTTAACGCACAACCCCGTTCAAGGGCTAGCAGCCTAATTAATAAGTTAAACACCTGATGTTAAGCGCATTGTATGCTTAGTTAGGCCTATAGCCATAACGCGTTAGGAAGACTAACTAGGCTAGTGATATGCATAAACACAGAAATACAGATAAACTCTTTCAGTGACACACATACTGGGTTAAACAACAGACTAAGTACTGTACAGTAGCCTAACGTCATGCATTTCGCGTTCCTCACGCACTTCATGCTTCTCAAATCTTGTTCACCTGCTAACAGTAACAACGTACGTATCACACCGCACAGGTCTAGGCTATTCCTTACAGTCTACCAGACATAGGCTTAGGCCCTCGGCCAGCGTTCAGCGTCACGTTATCCATTAGGTAGACGCTAAAGGCCTGTACTGTAGATGGGTTATGTGACAGCAAGGGCTACGCATAATGCAATACAATGATGCACACTTAGTTATCCTTTGGCAAAGTCCTAGACCGCCATGTTGACAGAATGAAGATTTCACTTGCAGATTTTACTGGGCATATCAGCTGGTTATCTCCACGGTACTAACTGTTACCTTAGAGTTACGGTTACGTCTCTTTCTTTGTTCGGATAATGTCGGTGTCGGAACGGTGAAGTCGGCTGGACCACTGCATGTAGCAGACAAGTAAATGGAGCTTGCTCATTGGATAAGAAAACGAAGCACAGAGCTAGCTCGCTAGCTAAAGCTATCTAGCTGAGACAATCAAGGCGACCGGACCGCGAGGTGTGAGATCATTGCAGTACTGCATAAACTGCCTGCATTTCAGCCCTTCTGTGACGTACGGCCGCCTGCTGAACTTTGCACCAATGCTGATCTATTACGTCAATACGCATGCCCAAACTATATCGACTTCATTCCACAAATCTCATGGGGCCGTAATATTGTTATGTAGGGTGTGTCGTTCTGGAAATCAGTTTTCTTTTTAATCAGTTTTTTCTTGGGGGGGGGGGGGGTGGGATGGAGAAGGAGGGGAAGAATTGGTTGACTTGATCAACTCCCCAAAATTTGGTCACGACTCTTGAATTTGTTCACCTCATCCCTCATTTTGCTCAATCCTAGCGCTCCCTTCTGTACATAGCAGATTGAAGACTTTACAAAGGAAATCACTAGCTAAAGTGAAGTCACCAAATCCATAGTTTTGCGCTCTGAATTATTCATACTGTAGTTATGTGATAGGTCAAGCAGTTAAAGGGAAATAGGGTGTTTAAATACACCAACCTGACATACAGAGAATTTTTTTCATTGTAGAACCATTCAGGCTCATCAATAAACATTTGCCAAAGCTTCATCTCCTCAAAAAATGTGCATTAGATGAGTTATGAAAGATGAATCATTTTGGGTTTTGAAAGTTTTGGTGACCAATTATTCTTGAGCAAACAAACTTCAGCGAACACTTGTCTATCCAGACTTTTTCATCTGAGGGACTGGGGTGGCGAAGGGTTGAAGTTTGGTTGGGTAAGTTTATGCCACTATTGTTGTATATGGTGAATGTTATGCCATACATCAGGGGTTCCCACGAAGGTCAACCCGAGTTTAGTGACTTTTTCGTGATTCCCTTCAGACAGTTCGTGTAGACAGTGAAACACATTAGAAATGAAAAGGGCATGCACCGTTACTTGGAAACATTTCACACTAATTACGGGATGGGATTCATGGGTGGCAACGATTTCCATGTAGACGTTTTGACGCTGATTGGTCAACGTCATCATCGACCTCGTGACACTCAACCTCAGAAGCGTGGATTTAGCTTTCTGCAGCCACGAGGCTCGGCACTGATAATCTTGCTGCTGAATTGTCGGAAGCTCTCTGTACCTCTGTCTCTGTAATACTATGTAGACCTGTGTCATTGTGCCATATTTTCCTTCTTCGTCAACGTCATTTCATTTCAATCGTCAAGTGATTTTTTTAAATCTAATTTCTGTGTGCAAGTCGAATCAACAAAATAAACGGTACTCTAATCGACAATGCAAACTTGATTCTCTCTGGATCTTCTATTATTTTCTGACGTCTCTCTCTACTGTAACTGGAACTCTCTGTAACATTTGGGATATCCCGCCGCCGAGGTAGGCATACCACGACTGTAAACCCACCCAAACTGACAACCCATACATAACATTATGATCTAAGCGGAGGGCTTCACCGTCGTCGGCGGGTTGCGCACAGAACAAAAATCTTGGATAAAAATGCCTTTCATATTGCAGAATATATAGTACTTCAGTCTAGGTGGATTTCATCTAACATCTATATTTTTTAGAACACAGGTTCAGAAATTTAGATATCCACAACGAATGGTGGAGAGGGGATGATAGGAGAATTCCATAGGTTTACGATTCATTGATGGACGTAATTATCAGTCACCTGCATACCAGAGGGGAACTTCATTGTTGCAATTCAAATGAACATCACCCGCCCCTGGAATAGTCCAACCCAAATCTCGCTTAAACAAAATAGATATTTTATACTTTTACATTAATTGATCAGGTTCGTTAGTCAGTGTTTAAGTGAAATGTTTTTGACCGTAAAGGGGAAGATAATATTGTAACTGGTGGTGTAAATTGTTCCTCTGTGTCTCGCTATCCCTTTAAGAGGACAAAGTATCAACTTGTGTTACTATTGTTTTTTTACATCGGCTGGGAATGACGAAGCTCTGAGACTTTTTGTTGTGAGATATATAGTAAACACGCCCTAGTTCTTCCCCTCGTTATCGGAGCTTATCTCCGGTGCGGTGTCCTTGGAAGGGGTGTTTTCTGGGTTATTGGAGGAAAAGTAATGAGGAACTAAGTAAAAGATCCAAAATAGGAGAAATAAAGTGGTTTCCGGGGGTTATAGAAAAAGAAAAGTTTTAGGTTCCTGATAGAGAGCTGTTTCTCCTCTCTAACGGGCAGTTCTAAGATCGCCAGAGAACAAGCAAGACTAGAGTCCGTGAAATTTGTGTGATTGCATTGTAGCCACGTTCCGACACAGTTAATTTGTAAGTGTGAGTTTTGATATACTTTTTTTAACGTAAATAATTTAAGTCGGAATTGATATTTCACTAAAGGCTGAGACGAGGTTTGTAATTTACAGATCATGTCCCGGCGTTATACCAAATTGTGTTATTTCTGGTGATAACTTATCGCTACCCTTGCTAAGGTTATTCGGTCGTTCATGAGGAGCCCCACTTATGAAGTAACTCATGTTAAATTTGATCTAGAGTCTGTACCCAAGAAGATTACGACAATGCAGACTCCTAAAATATTTGTTCCCGACCGATACTGATTTTGTAAATGGTACTGCTTTGGCTCTGTGAGTGAGGCGGGCTTCCGTAGTTGAACTTAGGCCGAGTAAGAACGCTTCGTTGTTGCGCTGCGTTACGACGCTGCGTAAGTGCGCTACGTAGGTGCGCCGCGTAATTGCGCTGCGTAACTGGGCTGCGTAACCCTGTGCTGCGTAATTCTACGCTGTGTATAACGAGCAGATTGCTGCGGTAAGCTTTAGTGTAACCTTAAGATGATTGCGTAATTGTCCAGAGGTTGAACGGAAGAGACAGAATATACCTTTTTTCCAACTTTACCGATCATCTCCAGTGTCATTTCTTTTGAGTTTCTTTCTCCCGCGAAACCTAAGGTTCGCTATTGCAGCCCTCACTAAGCTGTTAGAGAAGTGACGTTACAATATCATGAGGCAATTTCATAATTAACAATTGTGCATATGGCAAACTGAAATGACAGTGACTATTTATTTTTATTCACTTTTTATTATCACGTTTGATTGTTATTTTTTCACTGCGCATTATTATTACAAACTACCACTCTCCTCGACCTTGTTCACCTTGTATCTCTCACAAGACCGAGTAGCGCTTTTACTGCACCAAGTGTACCATAACTCATGCAGTAACAGTGCTATATCCTTGTACGTGGGAGGGGGGGGGGTAGTCTTCAAACGCGTGATAGGTCCGATCATGGCGCTTCGACAATCTATTACCATTCTACTTTGGATGAACATGCCTTCATTGCTTACGTAGCCCGACACTGCGACGTGTGTAAACTAAGCACGAAACTTTAAATACGGATACACGACAGAACATACATCATGTATTGATTTGGAATTGCACATTTTTCTAACACGCCATCTCATACAGGGCCTACAGAGTGATTAAGTGCAACTAACAGTCGGAAAAAGACTTTTCTACAAGCTAGGAATCATGAATAAAAAGTAAACTTCGACACTTACAACAATTCGTACATGCAAGTAGCAGGGACTGATGCTAAGAGGTCTAGAGAAACTTATTCAACCAATCTTCAATTATGGAACTCATGGAACCATGAATGGTCCATGCAACCGTTATGCAGATAATGGCAGCTGTTTACATGATGCTTGAACAATTTATGGAGATATGCTATATAGACTTGTATATTAAAAACTTATTTTTCATATACGGGGCCTTCACGACCGAGGGAAGAGTTTATATAGGGAACCCCCCCCCCCCTCAGCCCCATAAGTTTGTCAAAGCGACGATAGTCGGAAAATCTAAAATGCAAATTGGATTTTTTTTATATTTCAGTCTAACACAGTGGCCGATATAACAGAGGGGAATCCACGGAGTTGCGTATGTCGTCGCCAACATGCACATTGATTTCAATACAGGGCCTGCACATGGGAATTTGTAATAGTTTATTGCTAAGTACTTACAAAACTTTAAGTTAATTGGTTTAATAGTTCTCAAGATATGGTGGAAATTCAAATTTTGGGGCAAAATTTGCTTTTTTTCTCAAAAATCAGCAAATTTCACTCTCTTTACTGCAAAAGTAATATACCTTGAATATTTCATTCTCATGTAAGTTTTCGCAAAAATGTTGCATTAAATGCTCAAATACTTCTCAAGATATGCTGGAAATAGTAATTTTGGGGCAAAATTGGCTTTTTTTTCTCAAAAATCAGCAAATTTGACTCGATTTACCATACAACTAATACATCTTGCGCATATTGGCATAATGCACAACCTTACGAAGTTTCAACTTAATCGCTCATATGCTTTACAAACTATTCTGGAAAAACCACAATTTGGACAGGTCTGGACACACACACACACACGCACACACGCACACACATTGGCACGGACACGTTTTCATTTATTCCACCCAACAGGACCCTCCTGTACCGATGGTCACTCTACCTTGGGGTACCCCTCGGGTATCGCTACTCATCCACTCCAAGCGTTTCCATGGCAACCATTCTCCCATGGGTGCACAGTACAATATATAGCTCCACTAGCCAAGTGACTACAATATCTCATCTAGCCCCTATAGGACGATGAGAGAAAAATTGGAAAATTGGGCCTCATGTTGTGTCGAGTCGTCTCCTATACAGTCTGCATAGGAATGTCGAAAGATTGGGCTTTAAGAGGAGTGACGTTCACAAAGGAAAACATGTTTTATGTGAGACAATAACTTTTGAATTGTCCACTGGTATTGACGCACGCCATGCGTTCTGTTTATGTATACACTTCAGTGATCATCATGGAAGAAAATTGTTTGCCATAGGATACTAGGTAGAAAATTTACTGGGGGATAATATTGCCGAAAGTGTAAGTTTAAACACGAAATACCTTAAAATTAGGAAGTTAACAATGCATGGAAAGTGCACTTTTTGGCTTTCTAAGCAGTACATATATATGTAAAGAAAAAAAAAAACAGTTCTGTTTTCGGTACGTGCAAACTTATTAAATGGTGCAGTGCACTTGGTACGTATACTGGCCATGGCTTCCCCAACGGTTAATTTTTGTGCCATACCAATTGGTGGTAACTGCTATTGAGTCAGCAATGTAAACCAATAGAACATGTCGTACATTCATCTGGTACACTGTGAAAAATGTCTGTAAATTTACAGAAAATGAAGCAAATATTTGCTAGAATATGTCTGTGTTTTGCACTTATTTCTTTGATTTATATTTCTTCAAATTTACAGATATTTTCAACAGTGTATCGTCAATTTAATAACTGATATCATCAAATTAAAGATAATTAGTAATTGGTGATATCACCAAATGCTACACACCATTAAATCATTTGATAGTATCAAATGCTATTAGGTGATATCATCAAGTGATTTGTTGATTTAATCATGCCAGTTAGTAAGTTAGTAAAATTTTCTGATATTGTTCATAAAATGACAGCATATTAAAATGGATCACAAACATTTTGAAAAGCAGGTAAATTAGCTTTGTATCATGCAGTTTGACATGTTAATACTTCTTATAAATACATATGTAAATATAAAATCTTCGTTGTTTTCTGTCAACTCAAAGAGCCTGTAATCAAACTACTCAACAATAGCAAAAGCACATCCACTGACATATCATTTGATCAGTACAATCATCAATGATCATAGAATATATTGTTATGAATTCGCTGAAGTTTCAAGCATCAAGTTTATTTTCCACTCTCCTCGTGAACAAAGACTGTTATAAAATATTGTTGCAAAGTTCAATTAAATTTTCAGAAGACTTTATCTATCTTTTTTGGAGTGGAAGGAACAGAAGATGCAAAGTGAATAATTTTCGAGTCTGGCGCCTCAGAAAAAAAAGAAAAGAAAAGGAATACAAAACAAATTCAGGAGAGTTAAAAATAAGGAAAAGTAAAAATACAATAAGAAACTAGTGATATCTGTCCAGCAGGTGCCGCTTGAATTTTCTTCTGAATACGTTAAGCGAAGACAGTTGCTTTAATTTATGATGCAGTGAATTCTGGAGCTGCACAGCAATGGTACGAATTTGATTTTGGTTATGCTTAGTTCCAGAATATGGGTCAACTAATAATTGCCCTATTGCGTGTATTGAATGACTGAAAATCTGCATTGGTTGAATAAAAATGATTGAAAACATCCGGATGTCCATGACGATATAAAATGTACCTAAGTATTCCAAGATGACAATCATGCATATCAAAAATAGAAAGGATCTTGAGTTCCTTAAAAAGAGGAGCAGAGCTACGGCAGTAACTGACGTTACAAAAATTACGTAAAATGCGCTTTTGCAGTTTGTGTAAATTTTCCAGAAATGTTTTGTGAGTATGCCCCCACACTAGAATAAACACCTCCCTGGTTTAAGTGGGGATACACCAGTGAGTTATACAAAATTAATAGTGCCTCTCGGGGAAATATATACACTTCAGTCGATATACAATGCCATTTACTTTGGAAATTTTATTTCTAACCTTGTTAATATGTCTCGCCCAATTCAGTTTATTATCAATTGATATACCAAGAAAAATGGTGTGTTGTAATGCATCACTCCGTCGTCCATCAGGGAAGACATTTTATATCGTTTTTATCTTGTCATGATCCTTGTCATGATCTTCAGGTTTCTTCAGTAAGTTCGGATTTTCTTTGGCAAGATCCTGCTTCACAACGAAAGAATTCTAACTGTCCTTTAAAGTGGCACATGGAGTTGATTTGGACGAATTTTGATGGGTACAATAACATCGCAACTGCTGATAACAAGCATAATCAGTCAAGTTTCACATCCAGCACCTATGAAACTGTCAACGCATACATTTTTGACTCCGGCTTACTCTGCATAAGACGCATGTGACTTTGTGCTCATGTGAAAAAGTGTCTGGCCACAAAATTACCAAAACCAAACTGAATCGTTACTTACTCGCTCATTGATGTTCCTTTTGTGCGTGATACATTGGGAATCTTTTAGTTTTTGATTTCTCATTGGTACAGTCACAAAACGTAACGGTAAAATAAGAACTCCATAACTTTTAGGTAAAATTTTACACACAATTGATGTCAGTCTTACATTGTGTATATAACAATTTTACTAAAATGTAGTAAAATTTACCTAAATTATGTAAACTAAGAACTCCATAAATTTTACATATAATTAATGTAAACAGTATATGTAAATTCTGCATAATTTTGGTACATTTTACTACATTTTAGTAAAATTGTTATATACACAATGTGATACTTACATTAACTGTGTGTAAAATTTTACCTAAAAGATATATGGCGTTCTTATTTTACCGTTACGTTTTGTGAGTGTATGTGACGGAAACTTGACAGATTTAGGGGAAAAATAGTTCATTTCGATTGATGAGCCCCTTAAGGCACGATCAGCCGCACTGGAGCAAAATGCACAAGGAAAGAAAACGCTCAGTGGGAAGACAAACTTGCTTATGGAATTCTTAGCCATATAGCTGGCAAGCCTCCGAATACGATGTATGGTAATCTTTGTTGGTTTTTAACATCATTTTGTTTGTGAGAACTTTCCAGGTAAATGGTGTTGTTGAAAGTTAATCCTAGATATCTAAAATCCGATGTAAAGACAATCGCATTATCAATGTCAGTGTACACTGAATCATGATTTTGCACGGAAAGTCAACAATCATTGGATGATTTCAACAAATCCTTTATTGACTCAGCAGTCAATTTACTGATATCGTTAGGTATATTTGCTGATATCATCAAATGATGTGAATAAGTGATATTTTGAATTAATCGTTGATTTCATCAAATAATTGGTAACATCATCAAATACTGATTAAAAAGTAAAACGGCTCTCTCTACCCTGTGATCGAGTTTATACAAACCCTACGATGTGTCAATTGAGGTACCTAAAATAATTCAAGGCTGCAGACATCTTAGGTACATGGTGTACTTTATTTTAAGTTATGAAGGCAAAGTACAGCGAATCTTATCATATCCTTACGTTTCTGAGATTAAAGCCTCTGCACGTACTCCCTCAATTAGTGCTTTGAAGTTATTCCTCTTATCCATGTAATGAGCGTAAGTCTGGAACCCATACGCAACTAAACATGAACACAATATTTTTTTTTTTTCAGTGTGATTGCGTGTAGCGTTGACACAACGTACTAAGGATGCGTTGAATGAACAGATCCTTATGTGAAATAAAACTGAAAAATTCATATTTTGCGAAAACAGAACGTGCTATTGAAACATGGATTACACCAAATTGGGGGGAGTACTGTGCCTATAATTTTGTATTATTTAATTTTTTCACTGGTAAATCCGTTAAATGTAGATAATCGAAACGAACCGGATCACATTTGTAAGCAAGCTCAATCGGGGGTCCATTTGTACCGTTGTTTATTACCAACATAAACGAAATTGCAGACGCCATTTTGTGTACTGTTTACGGAGAATGTGAATGTGATGTTTTTTCTGGGTCTCGGAATTAGCAAATGAAAGTGTAAGGCAACACACAGTCACGTAGACATGGTGAAGAGACCATTCAGCGCTATTTGAATTGTAAGAAGTTTAGCTATGGAGGGTTTTAGCAGAGAGGGATCTCTGTTTATTGATTTGACATTCAGTGATATGTGAATCCCAGTTACAAAGTCTAAAGTATAGCATTATTTATGATCAAGACTAAAAAATCAAATTATATCTGCAGACAGAAAGTGTCTCTGTAAGACTGATTGTTAGGCCCCACAAGGATGATGTTTTTGGTGCCTGGAGTACGTATTCCGTGGGCTAGTTTTCAAAGGATAAGACTTGTTAGTTGCTAGAGGTTGTGAAGATTTAAGGTTAATCGACTGACATTTGAAAAGTGAGAACTAATATAAATGGAACCATTAATTCCTATATAGTGCTGCCATGAATTATCGATTATTGTCTGCTACCACCAACCACTCAGATACGTCTATGAGAATGGGATAGGTTTATATATCCTACAGGTATAGGCCTACCGTAATGTACCAAATAAAACCTTCTTTCTATAACAGCAGAAGATGAATTAAAGTATGCAGTAAATCGTAAACGTATACACTAAAAACGTGCATGCAGAGCGTTACAAACTGTTGGGTGAAGGAAAAAACCTCAACAGTTTGTAACGAATCATAGGTAACCAACCTGCATGGGTAACAGTTCACTCCAACGCATTTTAGAGCGAAGGTCTAATCGACTATTAGTAATGTAGCCTATAGATTGCCACTAGGGGTGAAAGAACAAATCAATACTCATTTCTTCTCAAAGGACTGTGATATTTGTTATGTTGTCAAAGAATTGTCGAGTCAGGGCCGGATTAAGCTTGGGTGTGTGGGGTGGGGGTACCAGGGATTTTCACAAACTAAAGTGAGCCCTACTGTACAATTCTCCACGCTGAGACCACAGAGGGGCAAATCATGACGAAAAGAGGGCAAAGATTGTTGTCACTTCCACCCCTACCCCCCCCCGCTGTCGTCCCGTTGAATAGATATAGATTTCCTTCTCATGCATGGCGGACTGGCAGTAGAACGTGACGGTGACAAATTACACAATGAGCGGTGCTTACACTGCCTAAGAGAAGGGTCACCATCGGTTGGGGCGTAACGTAAAAGAGGAAAATGACAAAAATGTCTAAAGAGATTGCAGGAAATGGCTATTCAAAGAGCCATTTTTTATTTGTATATCACATTAAAGAGGCTTTTTAGAGAGGGCATGACTTGATTCATCTAGGAAAATACGTCCGCGCTGCTAAAGCCTCGGGCCACCACTGTTTGTTGGGTGGCATTGCAAAGACCAATGGAAATGGAAATCTTCAGGCCCATTTTCAATATGACAGATTACATGCAAGAGGATATCAAAGAGGACAAAACCTGTTTAGTTCTTAGATAACTCAATTGCCATTATCTAAGCCAACCCCCCCACCCATCAGTTGAGCGTATAGTGCAAATATAGAATTGGAATTTTTTTTTTTAGCTCGCGAAACTAATCACGCCCTGTATCACAGTGAACGTTCGTGATCATATACCCTTGAAGTCATAACACGGTTACTGGGATCATTAAGCCTATATATTAGTGTGCTATTTTGTAACGACATTCTTTTTAACATATGGTGGGGTAGCACAGGAGAGGGGTGGGGGAAAATTTTGGAAAATAAAATTAATAAGATGCAAATTTTAGCATACAGTTAATAATTAAAGTGTAAATTTATTTTTTATTTCCATTTACATGTAAACATTAAAGATTTTCATTCTCTAAGCAGTACGGTACATTCATTTAGTCTAAACTCTCTGGGGGGGGGGGGGGGTAGATTCTCAATTTGTCCCCAACCCTTTAAATCTGGCGCTAGAGTATGTATAGTGGTTAATGATTTGTAGAACAAACTTCTATACTTTATCCTTAACCACTAAAGGTACGAAATTATTGTTTCAATTCTTTGAAGTCCATCAAGAATGGCACATGGAGAGATGAATCACAATTATTTTTATTACGTAGAAGCAAATAGGCAAAAATAGCTGGGATAGGAAACAAATGAAAATGCCAGCTATTTCAGTACGTTATCAAAGCGCATGGAATTTAAAGCATGTCTATATATATATATATATATATATATATATATATATATATATATATATATATATATATATATATATATATATATATATATATATATATAGTAAGACAGCCTATATCAAATACGTTGAATATTTTTTTTTTATTTTCACCTCCGTTTATTGATCATCGTTTCTAAAGTGTTTTTCAATAGCAAATATTTACATGAGCATCCAAATGTTCATACAAGTATCAAGCAACGTCCAATCGAAATGATTGTACATTAAGTAAGTTGCACATTAAACGACCTACATAAAATATCATAATGAAAGAAATGTTTACTTTTGCTTCTTTTAGATATCTGCTTTTCAACCTCTAATAGAAATTTTAGTTTATAAGAAAATTCGTTAATATTAGGAATTTCGCCTTTTTGTTTGCATCGGAATATGTAATACTTTAAATGCAAAATAAGAAAATTGAAAGGATGTTTAATATATCTACAATAACCAAAGAAAATATCTTCTTTTGACAAAGTAAATTGACGATTCAAAAACCAATGTTCTACGTCTAAAATAAAAGAAGATACTACGTGGCAGCTCCAAAACAAATGATCTAATGTTTCTTCTTCTCTTTTACAAAAGGTACAAAGGGGACTTTCAATTAAGTTCATAAGAAATAATAATCTGTTCGTACCAAGAATACGGTGAATAAAACGAAACTGGAAAAACTGAATTTTAACTTCACGAACAGAATACCAGGGGCAGCGAAAAATCGATTCCCACGTTTTTTCGTCATATTGAAAAAAGTTATTCCATTTTGAGACTGCCTTTAAATTGCACCCTAAGTTTAAAATGTAATTATCATAGATGAATTTTGAAGCACGTAAAGTGACCCTAAACGTATGTAAGAGATGTTCGTTGTAGTTGTCAATGATATCAGCATCTAAGTTATACGCAACTTTCCAATGAACCGGTATCGCCTTTATAATACCCCAATATAGCGTAAAAGGACACCGCAGCAAATTATATTTACTTATAAAACCATTATAAGAAATTGCCTTACCATCACGATTTAAAAGATCACGTATGTAAATAATTCCCTTTTCAAACAAAAAACGATGGAAAATAATGTTATTATTGACTTTAATACAAGAATTATTCCAAATAATTTGATTATCAAATTGAGTGTCTGGAACTTTAAACGACACACCTTGCCATGATTTAACAACATCAGCAATGAATTGATTTTTAATCATAACGTCCCCATTCTTACAATTACAATTGAAAAGAAAACTTTTACCATATCGAGAGAGAAAATAATAAAAAAACAGCTTCCAGTAACCTGGTCTTTCATTAATATAACGATGAACCCATGTGCATTTTAAACCTGCAAGAAAGAAGTCTAGATGGATTACATTCATGCCCCCGCGCCTAATGGGATTAGTGATAGTCAGCCGACTAATTTTTTCTTGTTTGTTACCCCAAATAAAATTAAAAATTATTTGATTAAGCTTACGAATAAAAGTCTTTGGAGGATTTGGAAGAACAAGGAAAAGGAAAACAAGTTGAGAAAGACCGAACGTTTTAATAAGGATACTTCTACCAACAGGAGTAAGGTCCCTCATAGACCAAAGGTTAAGTGACTGTTTTAGCCGAGAGATCTTGGGTGGAAAATTAAGAGTAAAAAGGTCCTCGCGATTAGTAGAAAAAGAAACCCCTAACAAAGTAACCGGACCTTTTGACCAAGTCACTGGAAGATCATTAATAAATGCTGGTTTACACTTAACATAGGGACCTAACGGGAACAAAATCGACTTATCATAGTTAATCTTTAAACCGGAAACGACGTAAAAATTTTCAAGTGTACGAATAACATCTTTGAGAGAATCGGCGGTATCATCCAAAAACAATGTCGTATCATCGACATACTGTAAAAGTTTTACTTCATTATCAAAAATGCTAAGACCTCTGATAACATTGTTATGAAAAATAACCTGAGCCAAAACCTCAGCACAAAGTAAGAAAAGGTAGGGGCTAAGTGGACAACCCTGACGTACCCCCCTTCCTAAGATAAAGTCACCCGAAGAATACCCATTATTGAAAACTCGGCTGTAGCTTTTGTGGTGAAAAGTCTTGATCCAACGAATAAAATTATTACCAAACTTAAAAGCATGTAAAGTATTATACAAAAAGTTCCAGTCAATTTTATCAAAAGCTTTCTCAAAATCTAAGAGAAAAATCAAACCAGCTTTATCAAAAATACGTTGAATAATACGACCTCATTATATTTGACTCGTTAAATTGTTTTCTAACTTCAGTCTGTTTATTCAAAGTATACTATCGCTAGTCACAATATACAACCTGTTTCCTTCCTACTCTTGTGAACGATTTTTTTGATTAGTTAATGAAAGGTGAAACAGTTCAGTAACTCTTAATTAACTAATTGGGAGGAATGATAAGAAAACTGTTCTTGGAATATTTATGGAAGCAGATGGTCTGGCGACTATCAAAAGTTCACGAAATATGAGGGTCTCGGGAGGTATACTTTGCAGGTAGTAAAACACAGTAACACACCCGTTCTTTGCTTATCCGTATATTCGAAACAATGGAGGATAGGCTACATCAAAAAGACTTCAAAAGATCTTCAGTTACGTGTGAAGTTTCAAATCGAGTGGAATACCACCTCATCCTTGAATGGTGGAAGGAACCCATAGCGTATCTACCTATGAACTGTTTACACATGCACCCAGTACACACAAAAGAAGAATAACCACTATGCTTATTAAATTGCACAACCTCCAAGTGTACCAAAGTAATGTTTTTGTAAGAAGTGTCTGTCCCAGAGTACAAAGGAAACCACTTCATGGCCTTGCCTTTTTTTTTTGTTTTATAAAGACCGGCCTCAAATAGCGACACGTCTTTGATTCTTACAGATACAAATTCTTTTGTTACTCCCAAAATTTTTTTTTAAAAAAAGGGTCTCAATTGTAGTTGCTATTATCTTAAATCGTTGACACCGTCATGTTTCATTTGTATTACATGGTGCATGCACACCGTGGTCTATTGCGTATTAGGCCTAACTTCCATTGCTTCGCTACAGCGCATGTTATTCAATTGGCACATTTTATGTCATTTTTTATTCTTATATTAGTATATACTAGCTAAAAATATCACAAACATGAATACCGTTGATCTGCATTTGCATTCAAATTCCCCAGCAGTGTAGCTTTATGCATTACATCCTATATTTTTGTGTTAAGAATACTGCATCTTTGGGTATGTGCATGTGTAATTATTCAAGATATTATAATTATTATCATTATATGAAAGTATGTGATAATTGAGGCATATGTGGTTCGATACGTGGTACTGACTGTGAAAAGGACCATGGCTATTCTAATACTTCCACAACAAAAATTTTCTCTTGATGTGTTAACTAATGACGAGGACAATGCAAATCTGTCAGAAGTGAATTTGTACTGAAATTTTGTCATTTCTGTGACGTCATGACTGTATTATGACTAACACAGGCCTGTGTTTATTTTCCCATGCTTTGCGTGTCATATTTGTTTTGTCAGTGTATTCAAGGTGAGTGACTCTGTAAAGTTACTGTGTTGTCTGTCACTTACTTTAAGCAATTGATTTTGGGTCCGTCACTGGTAGTTTGCGCTTGGTAACTTGAGTAAAAACACCACTTCTGATACATGTTAAGCTTATCCAGAATTTCTGTTTAAAACTGTGACATTAAAGTCTAAACGTACAAACCTTCTTCTTTGCCAAATCCCATTCTTTAAATTTCGCTTTCGTTGCGAAGTCGAGTTAAAATGTGCGCATATTATGCATATTTTAAAAAAGTCAGATCTCTCAATAACAAGCACAGCTTCTTAAGTTCTAACCTTTCACTGGCTGTTCACCAATCTCATTCGTTTATACAGAATGGTATACTGCATATAGATACATGTGTCTGTTACCGACGCAACAAGGATTATCTATGACTGAATCTTGTTTGTACCGTTGCTCATGAATAAACATGAATTTTAGGTCTATCAGTGATTGGTTAAATTTTAAGCGGTGATTGCATGTGATTAAAATTTAAAACAAGACTGAGGGCAATCCACGGAGTTGCGTATCTCATCGCCAATATGCGTTGATTTCAATATAGGGTATGCACATTGGGATTTGTGATAGGTTACTGCAATCACACCTCACAGAGACCTAGTTCGGGAACTGGTTGTAAATGAAAGGGAAATATACTTCAAGCATAAAATGGTAGTAAGAAGAGCCGAACATCTCAATACTGATATCTACTGTAAGGTAGCAAACTTGAGGTTATAGCCTGGTGCTTCTAGGCTCAAGTAACGATAACAATAACGGCTCAAAAATATCTTTGCATATTACGCTACGTAATAATGGGTTATTCCATGTAGGTTAGGCTTAGTGGTTAGAGTAAGGGGCAAGATATAAGAGCATCCCTCTAGGCTCTATGGGTTATTTTCACATTAGTCTCCTATTTACCTGTGCAGGACCTTCTTCTGCTAAAATTGTTTGACGTAAAAATAATGTTCTCATAATTGGCAGGGATGTTGAAAGACCTTATCCATAGGGGCCAGTTCTGCTGAAAATGGTTTGGCTAAAGTTAAAAAGGTGGTGTTTATTGACCCGGATGCTGGCTCTTAAGTTTTTTACCAAACAATCATACAATTGCACCAGTTTATTGTAAGAGTGATATACTGTCCCTTTATTATTGTGTTCATAGGAACGGCCTTGTAAAATTTTGCATATAATGCTTAATTAGCTCTCAAGATATGGCGGAAATCCAAATTTTGGGGCTGAATTGGCTTTTTTCCTAAAAAATCAGCAAATTTCACTTTCTTCACTACAAAAGTGATATACCTTGAATATTACATTCTCAAGTAAGTCCTCGCAAAATTTTGCATTAAATGCTCAAATACATCTTAAGATATGCTGGAAATAGCAATTTTGGGGCAAACTTGGCTTTTTTTCCCTAAAAATCAGCAAATTTGACTCGATTTACCATATGACTAATACAGCTTGGGCATATTGGCATCATGCACAACCTTACGAAGTTTCAACTTAATCGCTCATATGTTTTTCAAACTATTCTGGAAAAACCACAGTTTGGACAGGTCCGGAGGCACACACGCACCCACACACACATGCACCCACGCACCCGCACGCACACACAAACACAGCTTTGTTTTCCATTCATTTAGAGGACCTCATGTGTTTTCTTTTGTTTTTGCTTCCTCAACCCTAACCTTAACAATAGACTGTCTATTGTTTATCTTGAGAGGACCGGA
The DNA here is from genome assembly GCA_021234535.1 of Stichopus chloronotus. Taxonomy (NCBI): domain Eukaryota; kingdom Metazoa; phylum Echinodermata; class Holothuroidea; order Aspidochirotida; family Stichopodidae; genus Stichopus; species Stichopus chloronotus. The sequence continues at coordinate 25,408,612 of CM037832.1, read as the reverse complement.
GAAATCTATTGAATTTTTTACAGAGGACCTAAAATCTATTGTTTCGGTCCTCGATTCCACCCGAAAACACGCACACACATTGGCACGGACACGTTTTCATTTATACCATCCAACATGGCCCTCCTGTACCCATAGTCATTCTACCAAGGGGTACCCCTGGGGTGTCCTTACTCATCTAGTCTAAACGTTTCCATGGCAACCGTTCTCCCATGGGTGCACAGTACAATATATAGCTCCACTAGCCAAGTGATTACAATATCTCATCTTAGCCCCTTAGGGCGATGAGATAAAAAAGTAAATGGCCTGCCGATATTTCCTCGAGAACTCTCAGTTGCGTATCCCTTGATGATTCAGCAATTCACTTTCGTTAGTGGGTAAGAAGTAAGTGAAAAGCGGCTTACTCTTAGTTTGATAGTACGTGTCTGCCTTTGCTCTGCAAACTGCAGGGATACAGCGAAGGGGCGTGAAAATACCGTATATATGTCCCATAACAATTTTGCGGCATCGATATACGGAATATGTCTAAATATCTCTATTTACATTATTCATGAAACAACTACAAGAATACATAACTGAATAATGAGATTCATATTGCAGAGTAAAACAGATCTTTAAGTGTCAATCCCGCAACAATAGAATATATTTTCTGTTGCTTTACTTTATATTGTTTCATTTATTGAAAACTGGAAATTTGTACCTCAAAATATTGCACAGAGGAGTGCGCAACGAATTTTTGAATTCACAGTTTATCAGCATTTCTTTCCTTTCTACTGGACATTTATTTATCTAAAAATATAGAAAGGTGGTATACCCATTTGCCTACTGGGTAAGGGAAATTGCTCCACCCTCATCGACCCCCCCCCACCACCACCACCACCGTTAAAAACCTAGCGTTGTCGAGGAGATATCATAAAGGGAGACTTTCCGGCATATAATCTGAATAAAGGAAAAATCATTTGCCAAATTAAGTTGTTTACTTTAGAAGTTAACTCAATCTTAAAACTCATTCAAACGTGAAAGTAGTATTTTAATTCCTCTGTGCCAATCACCTGCCTATCCTCACTTGCTCTTAACAAACCTGGAGGCCCAATATGTGACCACAGAAAAAGACAACATCTGTTTCAACGAGGGTGCGGTAGGCTTATGCCTGTTAAAAATGTAAATTGTTAAATGAAAATTTACAGATTATAAACTAAAGAAATGCAGGAATGTTCTGGCAAATTTTTGCCATGACTGCCTGTATCTCTTATTTATGTCTTGGCTTTATTTTCTGTAAATTTACAGAAAATTTTAACAGTGCGTTAGATTACTCATACTCCTGCAGTTGACTGCAGGGGGTGCCCTCGCCAGCTGAGCAATAATTATGATAAAACTGGAAAAGGGGAAGTTGGAGTGGAGTGGGCTTCAAAGGTCTACCAATATTTTCAGTACTGTGCACCGACTTATTAGATTGTCCTCCTAAATTACACACTCAGAGTCTAAGCCTGAATTTTTCACTAAGAAAGATTTCAAAGTCAGACTCATTTCCTGGAGACAGAAAATTCAAGTAAAGCATCAAATATAGGACCATTCTGCATCCACTTTAAATTGCGTAAGAAACAACGTTTCAAAGGGATTTCCCACAAAGGATGGTGACATTCTCTCCCTTTAAACTTCTCCCTGGGGACCTACCAGACATTAGTTCCATCATATCAGAAGACCAGCACATCCCCACCCCCAAACCACCCCCACACCTCTTACACCAAGCCTACGCTTGTGTGTGTACTTATATTTCTGTCTTGTGAGCTAGAGTATTCATAATTTATGACAAAAACTGTAAACGTTTCAAAAGCTCTACTTGGAATAAAGTTTAACGGGACGTATCTAGGATTTTATTTCTTGCAACTGTATGTGTGTCTCAACTACAGTTTTATCACAGAGTTGGATTTTTTCTTAAAATATACCCCATTCCCCCTCCCCCAAAAGCTCGTTCCCGTATAGGCCTACAGTGGTAGGTTTTTGTAACGTTGTGTAAGGGGAATGTATCTAACACGAGGCCAAACCTGTTAAGAGATTCGCAAGGTCTTAAGCGACTGAGTTTGTTTGCACCTAACAGTGTTTCACTCTTTAAAAGTCAGTACAAGCACTTTTAGACAACAGTTAAATACACGTTGTATATGTTTGACACTCATTCTTGTTTCAACATTAAATCAACGGAGATAAAACATCCAAAAGTTGGTACACTTCATGTCAAAAAATTGTTTACTGCTTTTGCAGAAACAAAATAGCACTAACGTTTTTGGGGGTAAAAAAATTATGTGTCTAATGATTTGGTTTGTGTCTGTGCATAATGCTTTCCTTTGTGTCTAATGATTTGGATTATCTGTTGTTGTCGTTTGTGTACCGTTTGTTCGTGGAATTGAGTATGCACGCACTCTCGATAATATTGAACAATCAGCGTTTCATAAACATGCCCGTTACCCGGGCGAATTAAACCCGGGTCACACTAGTGCGATTCAATACGCAATTCAGCTTTCAACTAAAGTACTGCAAAATCAGTGAGTTGATCATAAAAGTTGTTCAGAATAACATAGCGTCACAATAACTCTCAATCCTGGATTTCTTTAAAGAGAAAAATCGATTTCGTAGGTCATATTTTACGTTCATTAATGTAACGGCAATTGAGGTTTTGCAATTTTTGTTGAAAACTGAATCGCGTGTTGAATGGCGCTGGTGTGACCCCGGGCTTTAGTGAAACACTGGACGAAATGGAAACGCTGTGAGTCACAGGGTGTGCATTGCAAGCTCAGTGAGGGTGATTTCAGAAGAGACAGTCTTTGATCGCACTGCTCTTTCCCAAGAAGTGAAACGCTATTTGAGCGCCATCTCCTCGTCCTTCTATATAGTGCTACAGTGGTATTAAGTGAAAACCGTGATTTGTAAGTAAACAAAAACGTAATTAAACTTTAATGAACGAAATGTGATCGCACATTATTTTGTCCAATCCCTGCCTTTAAGTCAATGAAAAGGAAGAAAGAGGAATAGCCCTTTGCTAAAAATTAAATTCAGTACAAGGCCTACTTGGATAACTTCCTAAAGAGCACCCATGTGAGCAAAGTACACCCTTCGATGGCAGATATAGAATTATGTAAGGAAATGCTATAGGGTCATATACCAGAGTCACTAGCCTATACATGTGTCTCTGATCAGATACTTCATAACGCCCGTAAATGTACAACAGGCTTAAAAGTGGGCTTTCTGAGTCGACTTATAGGTAGATATATTGTATGCTGATGCATAAACAAAAGAAAATGGAGGTAAAATGGAAAAGGTATGAGGTTTGTCAAAGAACACATCTATAGGCTAATTTGCAACAAAAGACGTTCAACAATGGAAACACATACTGCGGAAGGGTCAAGCTTTGCTACGGACTAAAGCATAAAACATACCCTGAATGCTTGTGTTATAGGCCTACACCATAGTTTTGTAATGTACTTCAAACTCTTTGACACATCGTAAAACTGTATCACATTTAGTTCACGTTCAAATGTGCACTGGGGAATGTCTTGAAAGCATTCTAAATTAAATTCATTCAAATAATCGGCTTAAAAAAAACCGTCAACTTTTTTTTTGTGTGAGTGTTTTTGACCCTGACTTGTACTAGCTGTGTGCAACTGAATAAGCACGGATGTGAAAAGAGTTTGGTGACGAATTCTCAAACTCCAAAAGTGAATAGGTAATTAATCGCTGATTGATTTTACTTTGTATGTGACGCATAAAGATCCTCTTAGTTTGACCATTTGTCATGAGTCACCTATGTTACTAATGTTTTGAAAAATTAGAGAATTTCACGAAACAACTTAATGTGCCTGACTTAAAATGATATATGTGTGGCTCCTTCCAGTCTACCCCCCCTTTCATTATCTCTATATGCACTTTTACTTTAATTTATGTAGCCCACAATTCTCAAGACAGTGATTGATAACACTTTCATGTGTATAGGTCAGGTTAGCTCATTGTGAGAACTACACGAATCAGTGTTATTGTCCACAAAGTGCCCCTTTCAGAACAAACTTGGACATCTATACAACACTGTAACGATGCTGTCAATGTGAGAAGTAGCACGTGGTTGAACGCTGACAATAGGTGATTCTTCATATACCATGTTAACATGAGACACACCCAAGAGAAGACGGAATAGTTCAGTGTTGCATAACGGCACCATTTTATACACCACATTTTGCCATTCTTAGCAGTTATATACATATGCCGAAGTATCAAAACAGAGTCTAGAATCAAGATAAAGGTCTATGTAGCCACTCAGTAAAGAAATCGCCACGGAGGGTGCGCTCCTTGTATGGGGATAATGAAAACAATAATAAAGAAAAAACAGGTACATATCAAAGGAATATTTTACTCACTTTGGTCAGGTGTAGGTTGGCCGGAAATGATTGCTGTACCAACTGCTATGGCCAACACCACGGAAGCCAGAAGGGTGGTCATGATGTTGTTTTGAACCCCCTATACTGCAATCCGTGAACTATCCACCAGTTGTGTTCACACGGTATCGAGACAACTGTGTAAGTTCAATTTGTCTTCCTGAGATCAAGGATTCTTTTTTTTTTCATTTGTGATCAGCAGACCATGGAGAGATTGAAAAAAAAAATTCTGTGGCAATGGGGAGTTTATTTTACCTTTTGAGTTTTGCAGGTCACGGGAAAGGGTTTCAATTTTTAACGGCCACAACTAGTACATTCCACCTGTTTGCCATACGGACGGATAGCAGTGAACTGGAAAAAAACCTGACTAAACTGCACTGGATAATTATAGACGACTGCAAATGCTATTACTTCAAATGTTCTTTTCTTTACAGTTAAAATGTTTAAAAAAAAATAATTCATAGGTTTTTGATTGTCTGCTTCTTTAAAGCCAACGTGTGTTGTACTATTCGTGCCATCGATACCATGCTGCCCTTTGTCATGAATCATAAGCCTTCGATTCACTTGACGTACCTTTAAGAATAAGAAACTTTGATTGCTTGATTTTGGGTAGTGCCAATGGCATCATACTAATGACTAAAGCAAAGTCAGTTCCCAACCACTTCGCGGTGGATCTCGCCCCACCGTGTAGCTTCATGGTTGCCCGATTTCCTCTTCCGGGCGGATGTTTTATCGGATATCCGCCTTCGAACAAACGCGACCCTCACGACAGCACGATCATTCTATTTGCAGTGTTTGCATGTTTGGGCGTTTCCATAGTTCGTTCTTGTTAAACGTGGGCGAATCACAAAGGCATGCCTGCTTTACTTGCATAGACTGCGAAACTCAATTCGTCGCAGGTGGTTCCCTTCGCCTATAACCTTTTATCATTCATACGCACGCCTAACCTGCACAGCGGATATAGCGGGCCTTGTGGGCCAGAAGTCCTGAAATTGACATATGTCGTCAGGTTGATTTTATGAAATAGTCATGTCTTCAAGAAAACGACATCTGTCAATTTATTCTACATAAAGACAGTTTCCCCTGATTTCATTGATTCACATTTACACATGATGACGCATTCTAGAACGCTGATTGGAAGAAACTGACGTATGTAAAATTAAATCGTGCAAAAGTCAGTTAAAAGTAATTGAAACAAGAGCAACAATGTTGCTTAAGCTCAGCTGTAGCTGTTATACAGAAGCCATTTGAGAAAGAAATACAGGTAACTGACAGAGGCATAAAAGGTATGATCAAAATATTTAACTTCTGAATATAGCGTGGAAATGGATGGACTTGGTGATTTTGAATGTTTTTTTTTTAAATTGGCAAGTTAACAAAGAAAATACAATGTTAACTGAAAAGTTACTTTGGCTTACGTACCGTAATTGTTATTAGTCGCTAAGTCATTTAACAGTAAAATGTGGCAATTCTTATTGCATTAATGTAGTTGGAAATTTCTTTTGAAATTAATTGACATATATAACATATTTGGCCTTATATAAATTTCTTGAAGTAGATAAAACTAGTATACTCTGTTGTGTATGCTTGTTACATATGTAGTACCAGAAGCTTTGAAAGTATCATTACAACGTATTAGAGGAGAGTAAAAATATGAAGTTTAATCTCAGGCCCGTATCCGGGGGGGGGGGGGTTCAGTGGGTTCTGACGAACCCCCCCCCCCCACAAGATCTGGAGTTCCGCTCAGCCTATGATAGTAGGCCTGCGTTAGCAACATATATAATATCGGAAAAATGTTCCACTTGTGGTAAAATCGAACCCCCCACTGAAAACGCTGCATACGGGCCTGAGTCTGTGGGCCTACAAGATGAAGCCTTATTTTGCACTGAATATAATGAGTGATCTCTGAAGTTTTGTTTGTATTTTGAAAAAAAAAATGTAGAAGACGAATAAAAGTATTAACAGTACAAAGTACAACAACATAGTAGAAATATATAAAGCCTAATGTGATAAATTGGTTTTTTATTGACACTGAAGATAGTATGAGATTTTAAATTGTTTTTGTCTGTTGACAAAGTGTAAAAGACTAACTCAGACCAAAATAATGGGCCTGAATGGGCCAAAATAATGGGCCTAACTCAGGTCAAAATAATGGGCCTGCTGGCTTGAAGTTGACAGTAGGTGTATTTTTAATTCCTAATGTTATTTACTATCAAGTTCTTGGTTACCAATGAAAGCCGTCCTCAAGTTTCCACAGCAGTTGTTTATAAGGTGGAATTTGGTAGCACTCTTTGTGAAGTGGAAGACTATGTAATTGAACACGTAGCACACTACAATTTTACAGTTCAGGTTCCTTACAGATGCAGCAAATTTTTCTCAAGTTCTAGAAAAACAGCTGCAATTTTGGTTTCACAGTTTGTTGAGAGTAGGTGTATTTTTAATTCCTAATAATATGTACAATCATGTTCTTGGTTACTGATTAAAGTCGCACATAAGTGTCCACAATCGCTGTGCAGGAAGTAGAATTTGGAAGCATTCTTCGTGAAGTGAAAGATGATGTAACAGAGCAGTTAGCACACTACAACTCATTGTTTCCTTTGTGTGTGTGTGTGGGGGGGGGGGGGGGAATGGAGGAAGGTGGATAAACTGAAAAATTTTGATTATAAAAATTTACAGATGGCTGGAAACTGCATCTCCCACGTGATCTATTTTGCAAGTGCATTTGGAGTAATGAAGAAAATGTTTAGCATTACTTCAAGAATGTATGGTGAAGGTTTGTCTTTTTTATCAGGCATATCAGCAGGAACAGCAGCAGACAATTTTGAATTATGCTATTTGTTGAATGCAAGACTCCCCGAAAGTGAATGCAGAAGATCTTTCAAGTTATACTTCCAAAAATATGGAACTGAAAGTATGATTTCTTGAACTCAAGAAATTTCTTGAACTTTTACACATTTGCCATCATATGGTGGTCATGTGGACATGAAATCACAAAACTGTGATATTTTTAAGCTGTCACCACTAACTATTGTTTCCTACTTTTTTTCTTCTTTTTTTTTTTTGGGGGGGGGGGAGGGCGGAACTGATGATAGATTAACAGAAAATTTTGAACTTTACAAATTCAAATTACAAATTCCAAGTGTTCTATTTTGCAAGTGCAATTGGCCAATGAACAAAATCTTTAGCATCAGTTTAAAATGTATGTTCAAAGCTTGCTCTTTTGTTGCCCTAACAAAAGGCAAGAAATATCAGGCATAGTCTACTCTTGTCAGCGGCAGCACTCAATTTGAGCTATGCTGAACGTTGTCAAAAACCTTCTTGAACAAGTGATAATAATGTGGTATCAGTAATAAAAGGTTTAGCAAATATCAAATGCAAAGCCAATTTGTCGCAATAAGTAACAAGTCGATAGTTGCGGCAGGTAATTGTATTGATGTGAAAATCGTTATTACAATACTTGTACCATGTTCTCAACACTATCAATGTGGCCATAGCGTTACAATGCTTAACTTACTGACTTAGATAATTTGCACACCAACAATAGTGAACAGTGTGTTGCTACTTGAGTTGAAGGCGGGTATGGAGCGTGATTATCAGAGAGAGAAACTTCAATAACGTCAGCACCCTTTCACATTTGTAGTATAAAGCTGGTCACAATGACTAAATACAAAAACATTCCAAGCAAAGTTCATCAGACATGAGTAAGTCTGACATTGAACTTAACAAAATCATTAAAATCATATGCGTAATCATATACAAAAAAAGGAGGAAAAACAGACCAATGAATTTCGCTGCTTGTACCCATTGAACCATATGAAGTGGAATTAGACCACCAAGTTACGTCATAGTGCCAAGTAGAGATATATATTTTGCACTGGAGAATTTTAGTTATGTCTCTTAAATATTGTTGTATTCATGCCCTAAAAGTGAAAAAAAGTAATACAACGAACCACCTTGTCTCATGAACCATCAGAGGGGAGTAGAGCTACACCGAGTTACGTAATAGGGAAAAACATGTACATCAAAAAAACATGACAGTTTTTACCATTGCGAAACTTCTTAGAAAAGTGAATATTTACTTGCTCCTCCCCCATACACTCTTCTTTCAATTTTTATTATGGTATCTATAGTTAGATAATATAAATCCTTCACGGAAACTCACCTAATTAGTGTTGGTATGGTCTGAATGCATAAAACATTCCCCAACGGTGGAACTTCCCCAGAATTTGTTTCAAAAAGTGCTGTTTTCGTGCCTTAAATGATTGCAGAAAGGAAACAAAAGCTTTTGTCCAGCACAAATTGAACTATCTGTACGAAGCATATTATGAAGGTTGGTGCAAAACTGTAAGACAAGTAGGGAATTTTACGTTTTCAAACAAAGCCCTCTCCGGCGGTCAAATATGGGTCAAATTAATTGGAAAGAGTTGCAGTATACGGATGTCACCCTTGCTAACAAATTTCAGCCAAATCTACCAAAAACAGAGAAATGTCAGGTACTTAAACGCAAATGTTATTGTGACAAACGTTCGCCGTGCACGACGAGGAATAGCTCAGCTGAAAGCTTTCAACTGAGCTAAAAATCAGTCACGGCTTTTGGGGAAGTAAGACTTTACCCTACAAACTTAAGCTTCGTTACTTTTATAATTGCACAATCGACACGTCACTTTTACTCCATGTAAAGTAACACGACAGGTGTAATGTTCTTCACTTAATTTCGAGCTGCTTCGAAAGGAACAACAACTCCACAATCAACTGACGTATATGCCTCGCGACTGTGTGTGTACGGAAAAACTAGAACATAAAGGTTATGTTGGATATTAAGGTTTTATCTTTAAATGCACAGTCGGCTTTGTTCATAGACGGAATACGTCATTCAGTGAACGCAAATGGCAGTAACTACTTTGAAAAGCAACGGAAAGGGTAATAAAAATCATGAAAAACAAAAATCATTTTTGAAACTTAACGGTTCTTATCTTTTGGCACTTAAATAATGAATATGCAACAGTACAGGTCTCATTGGTGTATCACAAACGTACTACTCAAGTCGTCGCTCCTTGATCGTTGTAGGCATTTGTAGAAGTACTACAAACCAAGCACTGTATTTACAAATAACATACAGACTGATGGGTTCATTGCTGTGTCAGTGGTAAGATGTTTTTGACTAACTGAAAATTCATTACCAGTATAATTCCCATTGGCTCCCTCAAAGATACGTACTGTTAGGTTGCGTGTCGGAAATCCGTCAATCAAAAAGGTACGTTATTGTATTTACACTTTCCGTCTTTCTGGTGGAAGACTTTAAAATTATATGACAGAATTCACCACGTGAAACTCTCTGGATGATGCCATTAAAGAGACAAAGAGACGCACTTAACGTTTGGACGTGAAATTTTAGTGTTTTTTTCTACTTTTTGCCCTCTCATGCAATCAATAATCTGGACTGGGAGTGAGTCAGTCAATCCATAACCTTGTCTTGTACATTAACATACCATGATGCACAAAAACAGCCGCGAAAAGTGGGGGGGGGGGAGGGGGGAGTTTGGGCATTTGGGATGTAAAGGTGAGTCTAACTTTAGAATGTCACTGTTCACGAAGAGTTCTCTTACGAGCACATACAAGCCTAAAGCACCCACGTGGGTCACTCCTCCAAGTATGGGAAAGCATTTGTGACAATGCCCCCCCCCCCGTTGAAAACGTGAGCCACAACACCCTCCTTTACGAAATGTGGGGGGACATCGAAATGTGAAATTGACGCCAATAAATGACAAGGTAATAAAGATCAAAATCACTCATTGAAAATATGTGACTAAACACTTTTGCCATGAAGCATTAACTATATGCAACCCCCGTTAATTAAAAACAGTTTTAAAAGCAACTTTCCCACTTTTTCAGTAACTGTAGGAATAAGTACGCGAATCACGAGACTAATTAAAAGTATTGGCATGCAAAGGTTTTCTTGTCGCTATAAAGCAAACTATATCAACTCAAATGAGCCCCTTTAAAGGGAAATGCACTTACGATGCTTAACATGGGACACATTTATGTTAAACCATTCAGCCTCATCGATAAACATTAACATAAGCATTGCACATAAATTGGGTTACAAAAGATGCATCATTTGAATTGTTGAAAGTGTAGGTAAACAAGATATTAGTGAGAAACAAATACTTGAATTGTTATAAGTGTTTATATTTCTTGAAAAGAAGGACACCCTCTTTCTTGCTTTGAATAATCTGTCATTCAGTTTACACAAATATTGGTTTTCGAAACATGATTTTTTTTTATCTGTCCTGTTTAAACGCCTGTTCACTGACGTATTAGAAGACCTCATTAATACTGTTTTTTTATAAGTTCTATGTACGTTTTACTGGTTTTTTATGGACCTATATTTGGAAGACATCGTTCAGGCCGCATTGACAGTATTGTTGCTCTATCATGTGCATGCGCTGATGCTTCACACTCGTAAGAAAAAAAAGTGAAATTGATTCCAAAACAGCAATATTTCATGCACATGGAATGTTTCACTCGACTCCGATTAAAATCCACTCTTACTAGGAATGGTCACTCAGTACATATCTTTTTGGAGTGAGTGTCAATAGCTTTTAGAGTGAAGCGGTTGTTGTTAACAAGACTAGTTACCAAACAACCTAAAACTCTCGGAAGGTTAAAAAAAACCTATTAGCCATTATTTCGCTTCATGTCCAAAAGAAAAAGCAGGAGGTAAGTCCTCAGCAGAGGTATGGGGGGGGGGGGAGAGGGGGGAGGGAGTAACAGTTTGACTGCTGAATCTAGGAAGACGTTTTTTGCCGTCGACCTAGGGGGTATTTGTATTCTAAGATTTTCGGGTATACTGACGATGCACCAACGACGATGGTACTCCCCTTAGATAGTCTTAAACTATACTTAAAATAGAACTACATTAAAGTTGATCGTCACATGTCTTCTTCTTTTGTTTTTCAGTTCTGGGTGGACGCTTCTTCGAAAATGGAATGACAGACTACTCACAACTCTATATTATGCCTATTTCTCTTTCTTTTCTTTTTTCGATTTCAACAAACATCACACCTAGAATACTGAGGAACTTATCGGTCATACCTTGATAATCTATTTACACAGGAAAAATGCTGAAAGGAGATGAAGTCCAGCAGCAACCAGATGTAGGTGGGGAGCTCAACCGTAAACCACAACCTCCCCCCCCCCCCAGTTTTTAATACGTAATGATGCAAGGTCTTACATACCAGTCAAATCTAAAGGGACGCTACATACATATTCGCCCTCTTAGGAAGCAACTATATGTTCATCTTGGGACCTCTTCCTTTCGTTCGCTCTGCATGTCCTTGCCAAGTCCGTTCACACCAAATGAAGAATCCTGTATAGTGCTACGTCATTGTCGATCATAAGAATCACGCAACTCATAGGTCAACTCAAGGTCGAATTTTGTCCGTCTGTTAAAATGCAAACATTGTTCTAATAATTATAACACATATTTAGTTTCATGACATTTTTTTAAGTGCCGTTTACCCGATATCAGTTGAAATTTCTCAATCACAAAAAAAGGCGAACCTGTGAAAGGATTCGTAAGTGAATCATCTTCTTTTTCTCTTCACTGCAGCCATTTCAAACCCCATGTCAATACCTATATATATACTTCCTAAATCAAGATATTGCTGTTAAAAGAAAGACTTCTCTTTATAGTGAAGAAAGAATTTTAGTTGCCTCAAGGTCACAGCAATGCAATTTAACAGTGACAAATTATTGCAAGTGCTTTTTTAACCTTGAAATTTTGACACCAGACTGAGCACAAGTTTGGATTGGGTATATTGTAGATTCACCTTCAAATATTGGGCAAATGAAAGTCACGTCTCTAAAACTGTCTTAATGTTTGCGTTAAGACAGTCAAGATTTTAAAGAAACGCAAAGGATTTCCTACAAAGTAATGAACCATTTTGAAATAGGTAGTTCTTTCAAAAGTATATAACATTGAAACGGATTGGATGTCAAGTTTCTTCAGTGACCAATCCCTTTAACTGAATGCATGAAATAAGACTTTCTTCAACACAGAGCCAGATGCCCACATCCAGCAGACTATTGTAATAAGTGTGTACTTTTAATTTGGCCGTTATTAATGAACCGAACTCATGAGACATTAACACCATTTTAAGCGTAGTGATTACACATTGCTTTCGTTTATTTGTCCCAATTTAACACCGCGCCGGAGGTTATTTGTTTATCTCGCTTTGTAGACTTTCCGTTTCTTTATTGGCCATTCCAATCATGCACGTTTTACAGCCACGTTGTTCCCAACCTCCTGCAGCGTCCGTCACGGCATACTCATTTAATATACATCTTACTCTCTGTTACCTCACAAAAAGGGGTAGGGGAGCAGATTTCATGAAATAAGATAATTCCAGGGGATAAAATCTGTATTAGCAACTGTCAGAGGGATATAATAAGATAAAGGTAACTCTATGGTCTGTCAACACAGACTATTTGTAGGGTGTACCACTGAATAGGCTGCAAGATCTGTTCCTTCTCGGACAGATACCACCAAGACCAGGGGTGGACCTGTTGAAGGGTGTTTCTCCCACAAAAGTCTATTGAATGAAATGATGTGCTGTCTTCCTAAGATCTCCTCGACTTCGTGACTCATTGAGAAGATTGCTTCATTTAACATGTTTCTTTTCTAACCTGAGTAACTACACGTCAGGGGACCTTTAAGTAACATAACTGGGTCATGCATGTTTGCGTCTCTTTTGTGCTGTATTTATTTACATCACCCCTTTTTTATTTTGCTGCAAAGAACGCTGCTTCAGGTTTGTCCTGTTGCACTTACAGACAGTATACTTGACGCGTCGGACGTTAATTGTAAGGAAAGTCAAACATTAAACAATGCCGAGTATACGGGATACCCGCGAACTATAATTACATGGTTTACAATACAGCAAACCTGTCATTTATGCTGAAACGAAGAAATTGTGCCAAGAGTATGCAAGTCCACGTGCTTGTGACCGTTGGAACTTGCCAAATTCCTATATTCATTGACCTTGGCCTTTACAAAATAATGGCGACACTGTGGTTATTGAACACTGGACACTTCTTACCAAAATTTCTTTTCGATATTAAAATAACATAACAATATAAGTATATATAATACTTATTCACATTTTGTGATTTCCAGTTATTGCATCTTCTGTTACACTTAAACTTAAACCAAACAAGTCCAAAGTAGGCATACATGTATTAATCCGAACGGCAGAACTATTTTTGTGTGTGCTTTTGCCATGTAATAGTGTGACCTTGGATTTACAAGGGTGGCTGTGTGGCTAATTTGCAATGAAAGAAATCCTAATCGCGAAACAGATTTAGGCATATACTTTTGATCCATCTGTCAATTCTTCCCCAGACTTGACAAATGATGTCACCCAAATAGCTGAAGACCTCACCCTCGATTGTCCATTTAACCGTTTTAAGCCATTTTATTGAAATGTTTTAACCCAGGGTGGTCGACTTATAAACGCAGTTTCATGTCAGCAATTCATTTTTACTGTATCGATGCAGTTGTCTAGGTCTAACTCAGTATAATATGCTTGCTGTTATCGTATTCGTTTCAGTTAGAAGGTCATTCTCCACCATTCCCCAGTGGTCGAGTGCAACAAGTACCTTTGATTTTTTACAGACTAACCCAGGACAATTCGTGAACGGTCACTCTTTGTGAAGTACAGATCAACGCACAGTGGCTCACCTAACAAAAGAATGTGTGGGAATAACACACTGACTTGATTTACAGACTCTATTTATGAAGCCGAAACATCCCACGTAGTCTTTTATGATCATTTTTGGTGTTTGAATATTGGAAGTGTGTGTGTGTGTACCTTATTTTCGGGTGGGATCGAGGACCGAAACAATAGATTTTAGGTCCTCTGTAGAAAATTCAATACATTTCTCCGGTCCTCTGAAGATTAACAATAGACAGTCTATTGTTAAGGGTAGGGTTGAGGAAGAAAAAAACAAAAGAAAGCACAATGAGGTCCTCGGAATGAATGGAAAACAAAGCTGCATGTGTGTGTGTGGGGGGGTCTTCTTCCCTTGTCTTAAAAGTGGCGAAACCAGACTTTCTCATGTGTGTGTGAGAGGGATATGGGGCATTTAGGGGATGGTGGTTGTGCAAAAGTGTCACGTGAGGGGAAGCAGTAAAAACTTCATCAGAGCCGAATATTTTATCTGGACTTCATCTAAGCGGAGAGTCACCATCAGATAGTGTTAGTCACAAACGTCTTTTTTTTTTTCTTTTTTTTTATAAAAATCCATTTCAGTTGGCAGGAAATAGAAACTTCCACAATTAATACGTATACTAAGAATGGAGTAGTTTTGTTTTTAATTTCAGGTTACCCAAAGTTGGGAAGGGTGGGAACAAATATGTCAGTGTCACTGAGTCTCTCTAATGAGGGGGACATGACCCCCCCGGCTCCCATTCGACGCCCATGACGATGATACTGGTATAGTGAATAGATATCGCGAAAGCGTTCAATCCAGAGCTTATTGACAGTAAGGGAAACGGTGTAATTGTAGAACAACAAATACTAAAACTAGATTATAATAGAAAGAAAAACCTTTTAAGAAAAATGTGACCACTCTCTTTGCAGTATTCAAAAGGAAGTTACCTTGACAACATTCTCGTAACTACGATGTGCCTTGTTTAACAGAGAGGTAGCCTAACGAAATGGACGGTGTTTACTATGAGTTTTAGGTGAGACTTAAAAGAGCGACTGAATGCGAGCTGAATAATTCTTTATGATTCAGTTGTCACAGTAATGTTTCTTTTTCTTTTTCTGTTTTTTTCTTCGTTTCCCCTATCGATTAAAAACAAATTGGTGACAACTTATGTCAAGTTACTTCAAGTCCCATATTCCATTTTCTTTTGCTTCAGTCAGACTATAGTTATCACCATGCCCACTAACCAAGGCGTCATTTTTACCTCCTTGCCCCACAGTAGGGTCGACATGTGTTGATATATTCAAATATCATGTTGTCAAACACATGACACGGAAAATGCTGACCCCGAGTTCAAGTGAGAAGAAGGAGTGTTTTGTAAAAATTATTTTCTTGAATTCTTTGCTTCAAAAGATTTGAAAAGTTTGAAAGGACGTGGAACACAAAGTTTCCATATTGTCAGACGTGCATTGTTTTTTGCCGTTATTGAAACCGAATAACTCTGTGTGTATTTGAGCAGTCTGTGAAGCAAAGCAAACACACAATGAAAAATTAACCTTGGTCACAATTGTTCGAACAACTCTAAAAGTGAATATTTTTGGACGCACTTCGAACTTGTATATAACCTCTTTGGTAAGAAGGTAATTGGTGTTTGCCTCAAAATTCTATTGCAGAGTTTGATGTTATTTTCTGACGTACAGCTTGGAAATAGTATATAGCTCGATTCTAATATTCACCAATCGTAGAGGATCAGCGTTGTGATATAACAGGATTGAATTGGATTAAATTCTAGAGATTGAACGTGTGATCTCTCATCAAATATTTATATATATACATATATATATATATAGATATATAGATATATATAATCATTAAAATCTTCCAAGCAATAAGATATTAAAACTAGTTAAGAGGTAAAACGACAAGTGAACATACAAATACGACGTTTCGAAAAGGTATATTTTCCTTGTTCACGTATGTCTATATCGTATTATATTCAGGCTTCCTCTCAAAATGTGCTAACAATGTTTGCTTCTATCAAAGTTTTCTCCAGTCATAGAGATAAAAACAGTCACACGTACGTTGGGGTAATTTAACCAACCACTTATCAAAAGATGGGAACAGATATATATATATACATATATATATATATATATATATATATATATATATATATATATATATATATATATATATATATATATATATATATATATATATATATATATATATATATATAACAACAACAATTACCAATGATTTTTTTGCAGAAGATAATTGTTTCGTGCAACAACGAAAAACGATGTTTCTGCAGAAACGGAGATCTCATCTAGGGACAATATTATCTGTTATCAAAGAAATCGCAACAGATCATAATCCATCTGATTCTTTGATCAATTAGCGAGTCAACAGATGGAATAATTTTTGTGACATCTCGGATTGGTCTTTTCTATTTTCCCGGTAAAGGAAAGATGTTACGGCGAGTGTCTGGATCCTATTTATCAAGCAATATTTTAATTAGAGACTAAAATTGTTGATCCCTGGCGTATTCCAACAAAAGATTAATCGATCCTTTGGCAAAATGCCGATAGAAAGAGAGCTTGTGAAATGGTCTCAGATGAATTCTCGTGTCTTTGACCAAAGTGTAAAATGACATCTCTGGAAGAGAGCGAATGCTATGTTGGATGTACAAGTTTATATATTAAATATGACGAAGACGCCAGACTTCGTTGATTGACAGTTTTTCGGTGCAAGTAAACATATCTATCCAACTTTCTAAAAACTAATCTTCTGTTTCACTTACGAATAGGATATTTAGATTAGTAAGTTTAAACCCATCTCCATTTTTTCCATACATAAAATCACGTATAAGAGTTGAGTGGAAAGGACTTTACATCGAACAAATTTATAGAGAACGGCTTTACTGCTGAACACGAAAACCACCATCCGAAAACCAGGAGAACGTACTGAAAACTAATTGTAAAGTTTCCTCTATGATTTCTTTCGGAATATATACCCCCGCACCGCAAAATAAAGTGAAACAAATACGTAGACGAGGATATTTCCTTGATTGTTCATTTACAAATTTATTTGGAGGTAAATATTAAAGTTTTTTTCGACACGTGGAATATTGTAACGTCTACCGTTGTCTTCCACAGTCTACAGATTGAAGCTTCAATCTGTAGACTGTGGAAGACAACGGTCGACGTTACACTTGGTGGCAGCGGTGGGATAAAAGACTAGTCCTGATTGTCTTCTACGGTCAAGAATAAAGATTTAGCCTGCTTCAGCGGAGACCAAAGATCCGTCCGAAGGCACAGCCTGTAAAGAAGCTACAGATGTCAAGAAACAGCACAGAACAGATACAAAGAGATGGATAACTCAAGAATCAACCCATTTCTTGGTGGCAATGATGACAACCAGACTGACATGTTAGGAGTGTCCGACAGTGGATGGAGGCCCCCATTGGAGGAACCGAATTCTTGTACTTTGCGAGACGCCATCACAGAACAAGGGTCCTGTGCGTCCCACGATACAGTTATGCCTATACCTACAGATTATGAAGTTCTCAGTTCAGAAGAGTCCGAAATGTCGGGAAGGGCATCTAACAGTATTCAGCACCGGCATAGAACAGGCGCAGAGAGTATGTTGCCTAAGGAGACTGGCAACGAAAATTCTGTGAGACCAATAAAGGTGGTCAGCAGGTAAGCCTTCTAACCCTTTCATTTTTTCTACACAGGGAGACGAGCAAAAATTCGAAAACACCGCCACACAACACTGGTATCACCCCTGGGACCCGGAGCACAAACAAGACACTCACGCACAGATACACCAGGACCAGGTCCGTCCTTACTACAGAACAGATAGGCAGCCACATCCCTTTGTTGTAGGGTACCCCAGGCAACAACTGAATCCACATATGGCATACAAGAATGAGGGAGACAACCGACAAGATCCAAGGAAGGACGAAGGTGACCCCACCCTTATACGATGGCAACTCAAGGTGGGACGATTACACAGTACAGTTTGAGCTGATAGCCGACCTGAATAACTGGACAGACACAACAAAGGCACTTTATTTGGCAGCAAGTTTGAAAGGACAAGCAAGAGCGGTTCTAAGTGATTTAGACAGTAACAGGAGAAGGAATTACAGAGCGCTCACGGAAGCATTAGGGAGACGGTTCAGCCCTTCCAATCAAACACAGTTGTTCAGAGCTATGCTGAAAAACAGACAGCGGCAACCAACAGAAAGTCTTACAGAGCTCGCCCAGGACATCAAGCGTCTGGCGTTAAAGGCTTACCCTGAAGCACCTTACGACATGGTCGAGACTCTCGCGAAGGAGTATTTTGTGGACTCACTAGGAGATACAGAGACCAGGTGGCGAGTGTACCAGTCAAGACCTGCAAACCTCTCAGAGGCAGTGGTCATCGCTGTTGAGCTAGAAGCCTTTCACCTGGCAGAGGTTAAGAAGGGTAACCTAAAACGGCATACCGCAAGAACAGTCCAACACACAGAAAAAGAGGGAGACACAGTAGAAAAACAGATTCAACTACTTGGAGAGACTTTGTCAAAGACAATGGAAAGCTACATGGGAAAGCTACATGGCAAAGATACAAGAGGAGATAACTGGTGCATACCGCAGGAAACAAACACGCAGTCTTCAAGCGAAAAATCCAGTACAGGTCAAGATAAGGGACAAGACCGTGGCAAGTCCTGGCAAGATGGGGACAGACCGCCACCCAAGTGCTGGAGTTGTGGAAAGCTTGGTCACATCAAGAGAAATTGCCCAGAACAACACAAAGAAGTCAGTACAGAAAGTCAAAGTCAGGGAAACGAACAGAAACCGGACTTGAGGGTCGAAGGCCGGCAGTAAAGAATAGGCCCACAGGGGTGAGCGTTAGGACAGGTTGGGTAAAAGACAAAGAATCTGGGATATTTGTTGACGGTTTCGTGCAGGGTGCTCAGGTTACCTTCTTGGTCGACACCGGTGCCAACATAACCGTGATAAATTCCAGTGTCTACAGATCTATACCAGAATGCTGTCGTCCTCACTTAAGACCTGTAGGCGATGAGCTGGTGTTAGTAGATGGACTGAGTTCTGTACCGTTTGAAGGGTGTGTGAAAGTTCAGGTAGAGCTGGAAGGACACTCGGTGGAACACACAGTTTGGGTTGCAGAAATTGGAGGCGATGCACTCCTGGGTTTGGAGTTCATGAGGCGCCACAACTATCACTTGGATGTGGTAAATGGTATTCTGTCTTGGGGAGGACCGAGGAAGAGCAGTGAGGTGGAGACTGTGACAGAGAATCATGTTTACCACGTATTGGTAGACGAGACAACAGTAGTTGCCCCTGGATGTGAGCGATGATACTGGGACGAATCTCGGAAGGACCACAGCACTGGAAAGCTGCTCTTGTAGAGCCAACAGAAAAGTTTACGGAAAAACATTGTTTGTTGGTGGGGAAAAGTCTGGTTAACCCGAGGGAAAGCAAGATACCATTGAGAGTGTTCAACCCAACGCCGGAAGTGAAGAGGGTGTATAGTGGCACGGTTGCAGCCTCATTGGAGGAGACGTCGATAGTAGAGGTGAGAGCACCTGAAGAAATGGATCAGAAACACAAGGTTTCAACTATATCGACGAAACGTGCACAGACAAAAGTCCCTAAGCACGTTGCGGAACTTTTGGAGGTGGAGAGTGACCACCTGAGTAAAGAACAGAGACGTTTTCTGAAAGATTTGATTATAGACTATGCCTACGTGTTTGCAAGATCTCTGCTGACCTGGGATATACCACAGTCGCCCAGCACAAGATCGAAACAGGCAACGCAAGTCCAGTCAAACAACCAGCAAGACGTGTTCCGGTACAGCAAAGAGAAAAGGAAAGAGAACTTGTGCAACAAATGTTAGATGCTGGAGTAGTTGAAGCATCTTCAAGTCCGTGGGCATCGCCTATAGTCCTGGTGAAGAAGAAAGATGGATCGACAAGATTCTACGTGGACTACAGACGATTAAATGCGTTGACAGTCAAGGATAGCTATCCGATACCGAGGATTGCTGATTCACTGGATGCTATGTCAGGTTCACGTTGGTTTAGCACGTTGGATCTAGCCAGTGGGTACTGGCAAGTTGGAATGGCGGAAGAGGACAGACAAAAGACGGCGTTCATAACCGGAAACGGGTTATACCAATTTCGTGTTATGCCATTTGGACTGTGCAATGCGCCAGCCACCTTCGAGAGGCTAATGGACCGCGTGTTAACTGAACTCCATAGGGAGGCATGCTTAGTATACCTTGATGACGTGATCGTGTATGGTGCTACATTTCAGGAGGCTATGGATCGATTAAAGACTGTCTTCGTCAGATTTAGAGACGCAGGACTGAAACTAAGCCCAAGTAAATGTCAGTTGTTCAAGCAGAGTGTGAGCTACTTGGGACACATTGTGTCCAAAGATGGCGTCGGGACCGACCCGGATAAAGTAAAGGCAGTGAGTGAATGGCCACAGACGCAAAATCTAACAGACGTGAGGAGCTTCCTGGGCTTGTGTGGATACTACCGTAGATTTATTCGAGGCTTCGCAGAAATTGCACAGCCGTTATTCAGGTTGACCGAGAAGAAACAGAAGTTCGATTGGGGCCAAAACTGTGAGACAGTCTTTTCAAAGCTAAAGACAGCGTTGACAACAGCACCAATACTTTCATATCCAATGAGCAGTGGGGAAGGGTTTATTTTAGACACAGATGCAAGCGATTTTGCGACTGGTTCGGTATTGTCACAGATCCAAGATGGACAAGAAAAGCCGATAGCATATTTTAGCAAGACTATGAGTAAACAAGAAAGACGCTATTGTATCACAAGAAAGGAACTACTAGCTGTAGTACAGTCCGTCAAATATTTTCACCACTATCTCTACGGTACACGGTTCGAGATTAGAACAGACCATGCTGCACTCAAGTGGTTGATGAGCTTCAAGCATCCAGAAGGGCAGACAGCAAGGTGGCTGGAGGTACTGGGCACCTACAATTTTGAGATCTCTCATCGCCATGGACGTTTCCACGGCAACGCCGACGGTCTCTCACGACGACCATGTCCCGATCAATGTAAACATTGCACCAGAGTGGAGATCACGGACAAGGATCGAGACAAACCAATTGAGTTTAAGACTAGAAAGTGGGAACGTGAAGAAAAGAAAAACGAAAGTTGACAGCATGCCTACAGGAAACAGTAATCAAGAACCGAAAGAGACTAAGCTGGTTGCTACGATTGTCTCAGACACAGATTCATCCCAGTCATGGTTATCACAATGGACAGATCAAGACCTCAGGTTGGAGCAGATGAAAGACGTTGAACTATGTAAGATGATAGCTTGGAAAGAAACGAAAGATCAACGTCCTCCTTGGGAAGAAGTGTGTTCGGAAGGAAAAGAACTTAAGGCATATTGGGCTCAATGGGACAGATTAGACGTCAGACGAGGTCTTCTCTGTAGAAGATGGGAAGACAACACGGGAGATCGCATAACATGGCAGTTAATCATTACAAGAAATCTACAAGATGATGTCATACAGTTGCTACATGAAAGTCCAACAGCCGGACATCTTGGAGTGAGAAGGACTATATCTAGAGTTCAAGAACGATACTACTGGCACACCTGGCGACGAAAGGTAGAACGATGGTGCAAGGCGTGTAAAGTTTGCTGTTCCCGACGGATGCCGAAGAGTAAAGGAAGAGCAAAATTACAAACTCATCGGGTTGGCGTTCCAATGGAAAGAATTGCGATTGACATTCTGGGGCCATTGACAGAAAGGACTAATAAATATATCATGGTGGTAGCAGACTATTTTACTAAGTGGGTAGAAGCTTACCCCCTGACAGACCAGGGAGCAGAAACTGTTGCCGACACTCTGATGTCAGAATTTGTTAGTCGTTTTGGAGTCCCGCGGCAGATCCACACAGATCAGGGGAGCAATTTTGAGTCAAACCTCTTTAAAGAATTATGTCGGCTACTGGGAGTAAAGAAGACTAAGACAACTCCGCACCACCCACAGAGTGACGGCATGGTAGAAAGGTTTATCCGAACGCTCGAGGAAATGTTATCCAAATTTGTTGATACAGATCAAAGAAATTGGGACAAGTGCATTCCTCTGGTGATGATGGCGTATCGTTCCTCTACTCATGAGTCCACCGGTTACTCTCCAGCATGCATGATGTTAGGACGGGAGATTCATTTACCAGTGAATCGAATCATTGATGGACAGGAACCACAAGAATGCAAGACAGATTCCTATGTCCATGGCCTCGAAGACCGATTAAGGACAATCCATGAGAGTGCGAGAGGAAAATTACAAATCGCCAACGAAAAACAAAAGAAAAATTACGACAGAGACGCAACAGATAAGTTTTTCAAGAAAGGAGACGCTGTTATGCTCCATTCGCTTCAAAGGCGAAAGGGACTGAGTCCAAAGTTACAACCAAGGTGGATAGGACCGTATCTTGTAGTAAGTCGTCTGAGTGACGTAACCTATAGGATACCGAAGAGTGAGAGGAGCAATCCAAGCGTGGTCCACCACAACCGTCTCAAGACATACTCCGGTGAAATTCCTGTGGAGTTGAAGTGGATGACCTTGAAGCAAGACAAAGAAGGTCCAGTCAATGTCGCTGTACAGACAGACAAAGGAGAGATGAACGATATTACCATACTTGCAACAGAACAAGAAGGAAAGAGCTGTAGCAAACCGACCGTTCCGAAGAGTAGCCCAGCAAAGACAAAAGTTCACCAGGACAAAGACAAAGTACATCGAAAGCCTCTCAGAGTGCAAGACATCTTACAGAACAGTAGAGGAAACTTCAGGGGACTTTCAAAAGGTCGTAATAAAAGATGCGCTAGACCTAGGGTAAAGGCGTTCCCAAAGACCATCAATCAAAGAGTTGCTGAACGACAACCTAAACAGAGACGGTCAAAACGTCTGCTCCAAATACCTTCCTGGCTCCAGGACTGTATTCGCACAGACCAGATAATGCTACAGTAAAGAAAAGACACGACAGGAACTAAAGTTGAAAGAGGGATGATATTGAAAGTAACCTATCATTTTTTGTTTTTACAGATACAGTATGACAGATCGAAAAGAGGACGAAGTAGGAGAGTGGAGTGATAGTGAAATAGACAAGAGCATCGAGTATCGTTGCAGATTGTGTAGACAGAGGATGGAGAGTGCAACAGAGCTAAAGTCCCACTTCCAAGAAAAGCACGGCCAGAGGAAGTTCAAATGTGACAAGTGTACCTATTAGAGTGACAGGAGGGCAGATGTTAGGCGTCACGAGGACAAGAAACATCGCAAGAGTGTGCCATCGACTTAGAGAGAGAGACAGATAGCGGCTCGGGATAGTGGGGACCCCCCAAGGTCCGACGACTACAGACAGATTACGCGCCAGCCCTTAGCGAATTGTTGGGTTCTCCACTTCCGTCTTGACCAAGCCGCCGACACCACGGGAGGCGAGGGCTGTGTCGTCCCCAACGAGCCCGGTGACCTACTCTCGGAGATGTGGCTCTCAGGAAACGCAGCAATCGCGGCTAATACCAACGGAAGCAGCGGACCTACCTGGACCGGATCCCGGACTGTTCAGGGGAGAGACCTGTTCCTCCGGGACCCTCCAGGAGTCGCGAGAGAAGGCAAGATGCCTGACAGTGAAGTCCACCCAGGCCCAGTGGAAGATGGAGAGACTGTCCAAAGGGGTGACTATCACTACCCTAACGGAAACAGCTATTCATCCTGACGGAACGGTATTCCGGACGACAAAGGAGACGATAGAAGGACCATCGAACTAGGAATCCCGCCGTCCCCGTACTTCTAGTTTTAACTTTGTTGAGGTTGTATATGACATTGATATCTCTTGTTCTTTATCGTTAATGTTTATGACATTTTTATGACTGCAAGTTTAAGGGATGTAATCGTCAGTGCGTGGAAGCATTGGTCTTTTAAAGAGGGGGGTAGTGTAACGGAAACTGGAGGTCTCTTTAACGTAAATTGTTTTCTTTAACCCATCATGTTTTTTGTTAAGTCCAAAGAAAGGTCGAGTCCCGACCTTTCCTTCTTATAATCCACAAATAGATTTTTTTCTAGAAGAGAGCGGATGTGTGACGTCACCGTAACACGCATCCGTTGAACAAAGGAGTAAAAGAGGGTTTTTTGTCAGTAAGTTCTGACCAATAGACGGTCGACAGTGTACTGATGGAAAATTCCAGTAGTAGCGTGGTTTGTAGAGTTGTTTTATCTCGCCACGAGGAGACGGAGTTTCGACTGTGGCAGGGAAACATCTAAGGGGTGCTTCAATCTTACTTGATAACACGTAAGTTGTTCCGATTCGAACGGTATTGTGTGTTGAACGGTTATGTGCATGGTACGGCTATTTTAATTTAATTTGTAAGTTGAAAAGTAAGTCAAGTTTCTCCGAAGTTAATATTTCCGATAGTTAAGTTTAAGTAAAGGCAAGGTGCAGTTATCGGCGGTCGAATCTATCGTTAGGTGACCTGTCGTTAGCCTGTCCGCACTCTGAGACCGAGAAAACTTTATTAGCAAGTAATATTTATGCCAATTAAAAATTTTATAGGTTAAGTAATACATCTGTGACATGTTGGTCAAGGCAAGTTTTATCACCGGTCGCTAGTGAACAAAAGAGCCTTGAAATTCTATAATTTACGAGGGCGGGATAATATTTCTTATCGTAACGCTAAGAGAAATGCAAGTTCTGAGTCGAGGGTTGCGGGTACAAATTTTATCCTGAATCCACCGTTA
The DNA here is from genome assembly GCA_021234535.1 of Stichopus chloronotus. NCBI lineage: Eukaryota > Metazoa > Echinodermata > Holothuroidea > Aspidochirotida > Stichopodidae > Stichopus > Stichopus chloronotus. The sequence continues at coordinate 25,383,695 of CM037832.1, read as the reverse complement.
TTTCGATCGTTGTTTCCCCTTAATCTAATTAATATACATCATAGGATATTGAAGATCGGCGAAGCTAATGTTGTAGACGTTTAGTCAGAAAGAGCCCGTGAAATTTGAAAATAACAACAGATCTCGGCAGGAGCCGATAATTGCGTAACTGCTTAGGTGCGTAACTGCGTAAGTGCGTAACTGCGTAAGTGCGTAAACTGCGTAACTGCGTCAAACTTTGTAAATGGGCCATTGTTTTGCTGTAGGGTCTTGCCACTAATTGGGTATTCACATAAGTATCTTGGGGACAGCCCAGTATATTATCATTTTCTTTTTTCATAATCTCAATCCAATTTTTGTAAAGTCTGCCATTACCATAACTCGTGATTCATACACCATTTGATCAACCGAGATTGCTCAATAAAATCAGTTAACTTTACAACTCGTCTCCTCTGATATTTTGAGTAATTTTGAAGCTTCAATCTGTAGACTGTGGAAGACAACGGTCGACGTTACAATATCAATGGTCGCCTGACATCCGTAGATGCAGAGACGGTAGGCCGGAGAATTGCCATCATTTGATTGAAGCGGTAGAAGAATAGCGACCAGTCCGTGCTGCAGTAAGATGAAAAAATGTTGAAAAGAAATGCACATCAAATTTGAAGACTCAGCACAGCTTGACACTGATCTAAAGTATTGATATCATATTGTACTTACGTAATACGTACGCTTTGATCTGACAATCAGTTTCAATGTAGCGACCATTATCGACTTTTTACTCACGTCTCAACTACGCAATCTCTCTTCTGTGATCATTTTGTATTATTTGGTTCTATGGTTTGTAGTGACATTAATTGATGTTATTAATTATTGTGCTTGAAGGAATGTTAGCACTGTTCGCACAGTTTCTTTTTTTTTTGCACGGTGCAGTGAATTGTTGCTTTGTTCGTTTTCTGAATGTGCCATAATTCTGAAAACGAAGTAGCTGATTACCTTGAGTCAGTTCTACGCCGTTCCGTATCCATTTAAGTTTAGAAGTGTAGCAATCCGTAGCTTCTACAGTGCCAAACAGAATAAGTAAATCACCATCAGATGGTAGGGTGTATTCCTGTACCATCCCGGATCTCTCGTTAGGGAATTCTATCACGGGGATGGGTCCTGTTATATAAAAAATATATATAAGAATGTAAAAATCGGTTATTTATGATAAGTGATAAAAAAGATAGAAACATTGCAAAAATGGGAAAATGATTCTCTTGTACATTGTTAGCTAACACTTGTTAGCTGTCCATTTGCCAGAAGAAGAACATGTATTAACATAAGTTCTTACAGTAGACAATATACAATTCACATTACTTTCGTGGCAGCTCTCTTTAATTTAAATCAAACGCGTAAACGCCTTCTCATTTCTTTCTGGAATTTCTTGAACTATCTTCATGGTATGAACAAATTGGTGTTAGCGCTTGTTTTAACTGTTCGGGCATTGCTGGTTCAATATTTCTTATCCTCTCCGTGAATGGTATCAACTAAATATTTACGTGAGAACCTGTTATCCACTGTGCTAATATGCCACAGAGATGCCACCGAGAAAAAAGTCTTTCGAGTAATGTCAACTCTGATTGATTGCACACCCAGTCGTGTAGTCTGCAAACGAATGCACATTTGAGAAAATTTATCGTTAGATTTCTTCACGTTTCCTCAAGTAGTATTTCGAACAGAAAACAGCAAGTTTTCTTGATATTACGACTACAACAGGGGGACTCAGAAGTTTTTTTGGGGGGTGCATTAGATTCACTCTTTGTGGGAGAGTCGTTCATCAACAGTGAGATGTCTGGGACAACTCCATGGTACACCTGGCTGTATTTAAAAAGTATTTGAAAAGTTTAGTCGTGAAATTATTTTTTATTTGGGTGGTGCACGTGCACCCCCGTCACCCCCACCCCCTTCCTTCGGTTCCACTTGTACAAGGTCGGGGTTTGAACTGTTCCACTAGGGAAGTGTGTCATCAGCGAGGCGAGAAAAAACACCCATTCATAGTTTACTATTGTGAATCAGAAAGCGATTTAATAATTAACCCCCATGGTTTTGTTTGTGCTATTGTGTCTTATTTTATCTAATACGGTGCCCTCTTAAACAGAAGTAAAGTGTTTGCTTCACAGAAAGCAATTATATTATAAAACCAATGCTTGTGGACATAGAATGATACATCCTTCAAAAAAAGGAAGGGCATTGACCTTCTTTTAGAAACATAGGTTGTCACGGATAGACTTTTAGTTACCACTTGTTCAACATACATTTGTTCAACCGGGACTTTCCAGAATTCAAATGACGCATTTTCTGTTACTCATCACATTCATAATGTTTTGAGGACATGAAACTGTTGCACTTTTTGTTGATGAGACTGAATGGTTTAACAATAAATAAAGCTATTTTGTTTTTGTATGTCACGTTGGTGTATTCTATATATTTTAGCCCTATTTCCCCTTAAAGTGATTGTGTACTGAAACCATAAGGATAAGATCATGTTTGAACTTTTTCTTTATTTTCAAATGTACACTCGAGGTTTTACGTGGACGGAGTACGTCTTTCAATGAAAGAGAATGACAGTGATTTTTTTGAAAAGCAGAGGGATAGGAACGGGATGAAAGCAGTAAATCATATTTGAAAAGGAACAGTTTTTACTATAGGCGCCTACATAATAAATATGCGACAGCACAGGTCTTACTGGTGAATTAAGAAAAAACGTACAGCTCAAGTCGTCGCTCCTTGGTAGGTATCGGGAATTGCGCATTTGGTGAAAAGAAGTACTGTATTTACAAATAAACTACAAACTATAATCACATCATAGCGGCGTCAGTGATCCTGAGTTGTTTTGATTAACTGAAAATTAAAAACTAGTATACTTCCCATTGGCTAGTTCAAAAGAGCTTAAGGCTGTCAACCACTACATTATCGTATTTCACACTTTTTGTCGTTACTTTGGAAGCATCTGAAATCATATGATATATGACCAACTGGAATCTATTTATTTTCCCAAATTGCCTGAATGGTGCAATTAAAACCTTATCAAACTTTAGGACATGAAATTTCAATGTTTTTACTCCTTTGCCCACACAAGCAATCACTTTAAGATGTTACAGTCTATATCCATATATATGTTATATGAAAACAACAGAGAAGAAAGGTGAGAAATCATACTCGCTTCAACAGCAAGGTCACACTCCTTTACAGCTCCTTTCACGGGATGTTCACAAGTGCAGTTAAATGACTGGATTCTTGGCAAACCCGAAAAAAAAAGCTGTCACACGTCGCCTCAATCAAAAGTCTTCTTAGACGCTCACATGCCCAAGTTGCAAACAGTTCTCCAGTAAACACGCTGATTGATGTATCCTCATTTGGAAAGGTCACCAAAAAACCTCTACGAGAAGAAGATAATGCGATATCAGTACCATACACGAGTCTTCTGGATATAGGCCTAATGTCCGATTTTCTTAGAAATGAGTTTTGCAGTTTTGCAAAAGTTTTCAGTTTTACACAAAACAGTGGTGTACGTACATGCGTGATTCCATAAATAAGGGTGCCAGTGGATTTGGTGTCACACCTTACATTCTGACATTTGTCACCGTCAGATTAGCAGGACAAAAAAAAAAAAAAACATCAAAGTAGTCAGAGATGTTCCTTATCACAAGGTTAAGTGGTGCTGACTCTCAAATCAGCAAAATTCTGTCATTGGCTGGCTATAGTATTATGTTCGAAAAACTGATATTTTCCCAGTGTAAATGGGACACCAAGTGGTGTGACATTGACTGATTTAATAACCTTTTCTTTCATGAGCTGCCAAACAACCGCAAATTTGACATAATTTGTAAAATGCATTTTTGGAAGCATTTTCATTTACAAAGGAAAGAACATTCAGTTTCACAAAATTGGAAACTGCATGACAGAATAGCACTGTAAACAAAGTGCAATTTCGCAAAGTAAAACTACGTGTAAATTAAGTTGGTGTCCCCGTTGCAAATAATTTTCTTTCATGTAATTAAAATTTTACTGTCTATCTTTGCAAGTACTCTGATATTCTTTCATTTCCCCTTATAGTTACATTTAAAAAAAATGCTGATCTTGCCAAATTCAAATGAATATTCAAAGTTCAGTTTGAGGATCAAATGTTCACTTAGTAAAACGGAACACCCAATAGTGTCCGACTGTAAAGAAGTATATTTTTCAAGTATTATCCAATCTCCACATTATTGCAGTTCCATTTCATAGAAGGTCATTCAAAATACCATCTAAGATGTTGCACACTTTCTTGTTAGGAAGATAAGTAATAGTTTTGAAATCCTTTAGAAAATCTGAGTTTGGTGTCCCGTTTACATCGTAAGAAATGAAACCTTTTCTGAAACACAAGATTTTTGCATTGATTATTTTTTTCAACTTTTGACATGATTTGCATGTTTCAAGGAGCCATACATAATCTGAAAAAAGACCATTTGTTGTTTACCTTTCTGTTATGGAATTGGAAATTTTGGTAAAATGTCACAAGTTGGCCCCTTTATTTATGGAATCACTCATATAACAACTGATTCGTGTGTGATACGTTAGACTGGGATAAATATTTATATGAGATTGCGAAATTGCGTCTGATGTGTAGTCACCAATTCCTTACAAAATCAGATAACTGTATAGATATAGAGGACATATGATAGAAAGTACATTTGCTTTAGGTCACATTTAACATGATCATTCACAGAGAACTATTCATTTCATTGTGAGTTCAAAGATACGTGAATGAGGCGTATTGTTATTGGAACCGTCCACAAATTTGCTTTGCCGATGACTCAAAAATCGACAAATGTATACCCCAGCCAATGAGGACCCATTGTCCCCCATTGTCCTATCACATCATTGCAAATCGAAAACCGCATCGACAAAAGTCTGAGTGCTTATACAATTGCCTTGCTTTATGAGAATAGCAGATTCTTGAAAACATTTCACACGTAAATTTTCGATTGCATTTACTGATGTCTTTTGGGAGGTCGATGTACCATGAGAGAAAATAAGACCATAATGACCATACGACATTTTGCTCCTGCCGACAGAGATTTGTTTAAAAGGTTAACCTCCAGCAGTTGAACAACTGAAAGTGATATAGTAGGCATAAATATTTTAGATATAAGAGCAATCCAAATTATTACCATTTATCCATAGATTTTTTTTTCTCATTACCTGAGAAATTGCAGACATGATATCTCTTTATAAGGCTGGGTACATGCCGTCTAGGACACCCTAAAAGTGTCTTTTCTTGTAATCTTTTGTAAAGTCAAACGTCTTCTAGTACGCTTCGCGCCAGCTAATGTTGGCGCTCCACATATATAGCGATCAAGCCAGATATCCACCCCTCTGGAAAACCCTAAATGGACGCCTGATATGTCCTGTCAATGACGTGTGACTTGTCCCTTAAATCCATAGATCTTGGCGACGCCCCTGGTAAGTTCTGTTTACATTCTATTCACGTTCACCTTCTGCCTAAACTCCGTAAACAAATATGGCCACTGTTACAGTCTCAATAGTGTTTCGCCGCATGGATTTGTGCACGTTACATCTTACGAAAATGCAGTCAACGAGATCATACTCTGTGAACAAATATGACCACTGTTATGATTCGAAGTAGTGTTTGTCCGGGCATTGAATTGTGTAAGGAACATCTAGTGAAATACACTGTAGAAAGATCGAAATCAAGTACAGTATTCGTACTGCGTTTGTTAGCTCACAAGTGAAGTGTTGATCTGTGGCTTCAAACTTGCTAGGGGTGAAGTTTCGGTGTGACATTGTTTCATTTAAAGTTTTAAGGGTATTTATGTTACTTAAAGGACTTCCTTATATGTAATGAAGTGAAAAAAAATCTCTTACAGTTAAACTATCATTAAAACTTATCAGATATATTCTGAATGTGTTGAGATTAAACCATGTTCGACGTAGTACTTACTAAATTAATTTGGAACGGAAACGTACTCGCACTGCTAGGAAAAACATGAATCTTTGTAAGGTTTTTTAACTCACTTGCTTTGATGTTCATGGCTTCATCAACTTGACGATTAAGTCAATCTCATTATTTGTTCAACGCGAAGTATTACAATGTTAAGTAATAATGTTAACTCATATTCACCTCTTTCACATGTAACGCCTGTATATCCTGTTGCACATGTGCTGGTGAACTCAAGTGAATTCACTGAGCTCTGTGAAAACGTTCCTCCATTTTCGCAAGGTTGACTATCACACCAAGGCTGAAACCCGTCTGAAGAGCAATGATAAAACAATATTTATCAAATTGTACGGACACATTTCATATACATATACAACATGGATGAATATATGCCTACCATATGAAACAGTGGGCCATAAGGCCAATATATGCTTCTAAATTAGGGTCCATGACCATCTCGTGGGTTATTCATGAAAAGTCTTCCATTGGCAAATGATGTTACCAATGACATATCTTTGTTAACCGCTACTGATGCGGTACATTAACCAGAAATTGGGCATCTTGAAGGGCGCCCTCTATTTTATGTTACTCGTTACTGTAAATCCGACTGACGTGAATTTTGGCAGAGTTGATGACAATGTAAGTAGCAATATGATTAAATAGAAAAACTGGTAAATTATTGAACAGCGCCCTGTACATGATTTTCCGTTTTTGCAATTGGGTTTACAGGCTATTGAGCCTTTCATGGTTTGAAATTGTGTTCCAAAGGACTGCCAAAGGGCTCCAAATGCCATGCACATACTATGACTGAAATGCACATGATTCAGGAAACAAACAAACCACATCACGTTTGATTGCGCTCTCTATAGGCACAATTGGATTTACTAGTTAGTAGACTAAGTGACTGTGTCGTTGACTTCCTCGTTGGCCACTACATCTACTCTGTCTCTTTGATGAGTGTGGAATTGTAAGTCAACAGGATCTTTTGGGGTAAAAAAAAACGGTAGAGCTGCAAATTATGTTGAATATAAGTTAAATAGGCAGTTGTTAATAACGCCGAATATCACCCTGGAGATGTTTAAATCGTCATCGGTAGAAGTTGTGGAATGAACGCACACAGCAGTCACTGATTCAGAGAAGTAGTGGAAATAATTTCCCCTATGTAAACAAAGTTTGGGCTGGTACGTCACAAACCCTTGATAGCACGTGATCCAGATGCAGATATCAGAGAACATTTAGGAAGTCTTTTCTCTAACAGTAAACTCTCCTCTCAGGGCATAGGATAAAGTATATTTACTGCATTCACATTTAGAAAAGGAATGATAATGAATACCACAAAAATCGTTGTGTGTCTTTCTCTAGAGGTTGCAGGATACGATAACATGATAGAGATCACTCACTGTTAATAATGAATAAATTCATATGGTTGTCTTCATCCTCCTCAAATTCGTCGTCATCATCGAAATCGGCGAATCCAATGGTATTTCTGCACTCTCTGGGGAATTTGCAAAATTCTGTGCTGGCAATTTTATTTTATAAACATGGACAAGACTGTCCATTATTACACTAGTCCTTCCTACAGTCGCAGTGTGCTAGTTTTAGGACACTTTCTGGAGCCGGTGGGAGATTCATCCAATTCATTGACAGCTCACCGTTATCAATTTTTCCATTCAGCTATGTCAAAAGAAGGAACATTTGGGTTGGTTTTCAAGCATTGCTTGTGAATACCTTCAAACAGCAGAAGATGGCACAATAACATACTAGTAAAATAGCACTAAGTTTGCTTTATAACAATTTCGTGGCATATATTTCCCTGGGAGGTAGAATACAAATATTACCCTGGTCATTGTAACCAATTACGCGCTGAGACTAAATCGAGAAAGGTGTTGCTGCATATGGGTGGCCCAAGGTAGCTGAATATACCCATGATCTTTTGATCACAAGTAATAACCTTACTAGCTGCTAGACTAGAATACCACGTCCCAGATAAGTCTCCTGCACATACAAGAAACATCCATTCAAGACATCATTCGGTAATATGTGTTAGCATGTTCAAAGAAGGAATGGCATGCTGTAGGCTAAGTAAGATACTTCTGTACCCCCATTAATAACACATCTTGCTATTTGTAGGCACATAGCATATTTTCTTTCTTATATTAGGAATTAGTGGTAGTTAAATACTGTCTCAGATGTAATAGGCTTCAACTTAGGCTAATGGGTCTTCTACAATCTGACCAAAACCTCAATCGACCGGGTCTTAGCCTTGTGTTCACTGCCATGTGACAAGTGCAAATAATCACATGCAGTTAGTGCATTGATAAAACACAAAAACTAATCCCAAGGAATGCATAAAAAACTCCATGGATTGTTGCACAAATAACTTGCACAAGAAAGCAAAATATAAAGAGATGCTGTAGTTTCCATTTAAAGAGATGCTGCATTTGACTGAGTTATAAGATGATGTTTGAAAACACGGGGCCGCTTTTTTTTTTGTTGAAAGTGTGGCATTACATTTTGGACTAGCCTATGAAAGAGCACAGGACCCTTGGCTATGTGCTCCCCGTGAGTTTTGATTCTGCTCGATAATCATGTATTTACACTAAAAAATGTTCTCATTTTAGACACTTCACACGGTTATCACTTTCACAAAACCCATTATTTTAGTGTTGGTCATTCTATATCTGAAAACGCCAATGTTCAAATAAAGCATTTGCCTAATATTTTAAAATTAAACTTTGTTCATTCACTCATTGATTTGACGTGGGTCATCCTATCCGAGCACGTCAAAGTGAGAAAATAACAATGGTAACGTTAGGCTTAACGTTAGGCCTAGACTAGATCAAACATAGACCTAGGCCTAGGTTAGCCAAGCCTCAAGATGGCACTAGCTTAGCCTAACTGATACCTAAAATTCAACTCACCACCATCAGTCTCGGTTCTGTGAAACACCTATTAAATTTTTAGGGGGTGGGCTTTGAATCCGCTGTTTGTCAGTGAATCTCCAGTAACAAATGAAAACCGCCTTTGACTGGCATAACGTTATCGTTGAGCCTAGTGTTGTCTGGTGATGGGCTATTCTGCTGTCGTTAAGTTCTAGGAATTTTCTTGCCATTTTGTCCTAAAAAATCGCCCACACCACTCAGCTTTGTTTATACTACACAGCAAACTTAACAATTATGCTTGTAATTACACAGATACATGGTCGACTCTTTTTTTCTGCTGTATGTTTCGTAAACAAAGCATTCTGTCAACGCCTTGATACAAATTGTGAATTAATTCAAAGGTGATAAATAAGTAAACTTTTTGGAAAAAATACTCCTTTCTCAAAGTATGTTTGATTGTAGAGGGATTTTCCGTATATGGTCACATTAGGACCACTTTACTTTATGGCTGTCACATTCAGCCATAAACTCAGTGGAGAAATAATTGAAACTGCAGCTTACAATATGAATTGGAAAACTGTTATGATGAATAATTTCGCTTCTGGAGTACATCATCAGCATTCCATTTTGGATCTTGTTAGACTTGAACAAACTTTCTTCCGGCGTATAGAATTTTTATCGTTGTTTCCTCCTTTCACTATGATCTTGATAAGACCCTATCAGGCCTGCTGGACTGTACCTTTCAATACACAACATTTTCTCACACTCACTCCTCACTTTGGTAGGCCTACTGAGTCACATGGTAATGACGTTGCACTGTTAGTTACCAACCAATCAACCAACCAACACGCAGTCCGTTTCGGTAACAGACTATGTGTGTAGGTGTATGTGTAAGGGTTGAGGGGGTGCATATAACCATTTGAAACAATTGCTATAGGGCTAGAGGTCGGTAGCTGCATCAAGGGACTACATGACTTAGAGGGTCGAACATTGTTTAATACCGGTATAACCTGATGAAGTCGTGAGATTAGAAACAGAACCAAATAAGAAGAGAGGATAAAGTGACAGACTTGGGCAAGTCTAGGATCATGCATGCATATTTGTATCTAATGTAGACAACAGCAAGTTGTCTACATGAGATACAGTTCTTGTAACTGCATTCAATCTTTATCTCAGTGAGTTTTACTTACCATTAGGTCTACAGAGTCCCCTGTGGAGCAGACCTATGGTGCCAGACCGAAGGCAAATTGCCCGAGATAGTTCACATTCATTGAGATATGTTATCAGATCAGTGCCACATACTGGATCGACGTTACTATCACAAATAATTGAACTGCACTCTGGTATGATGATAAAGATAATAGGAATAAACAAACTTAAATAAGTATGCCACGAACATTAGAGTAACTATCAACAAGACAAGTTGTATAATACCGTTGTTGTAGTAGAACGGCAAATCCCTCTGAAGCTAGTAAGGACAAGAAGTTGTTCCTATCCTTAACCAATCCCATATTTTAAACTGGTTTACAATAGCTTAACTTAATTGCCTTATGTACTGCTTTTAAGCAAGTGAATTTGAGTGTTGTTATATCTCTGTACTAGTGGTGATGTAGTCGATGACAAAGGAGTTTATTACGGTCATTTATAGATGTTACTCTTCCCTAACAACATGTCAAGACCTTTTGGGAAGATTTTAAACGATGACCACAATAATATGTCCACCTCAATCGAATACTCTACAAATGCTTCAGTCATGAGACAGAATATAAGTATTCAAATTGCAAAATTTTTGTTACCATATTATTATTGCACCCGTCCTGGTTCTCTTGCAATGATGGCAAACTGGATTTCATACTTTTATCCAACTCAACTGAGAATCAGGGTGACGTAAACATCCTACACCCAAATTTCAACCCCTATCATTGACAAAATATCTTGAAAAAGACAGTCTCACTTCAAATGATTACCTAATGTGCAGGTCTGTTCATCTCCGATGCATCCTTCGTCACAATAACAACCTCTCACTCCATCCTCTGATCCACAGAAAGCATTTTCTCCACAGTTGAAGTCCACACACGTGGGGCTCCCATCGTTCGAGCATGAACATAGCTGCGTACATTCTGCGGAAATGTACACGTTATCTCTCTGTGCAAACAAAAGAACGGACCCAGCACATTAAATCACTGAAATGAGTTTAATTAATGATACTATATATTCTTCATTAAATCCTGTGACGAAAGGCCAAAACCGAGTCGTCCTTCCCAAAAACTACGTCCTTAAAAATGACCTCAAAACTCTTTAACAACAAATTTTACTCGTGATACCGATGTTTCTCTTCAAATATAATCTAACCTTTTACTCTAGCTATTCCTTTTAAAATATGAAAATTTGAATCATGGCCATCTTTTTATTCAGCAGCATGGTTACTATATGTGACTGAGAACTCGATCAATTGGCTGATGCCACAACGTCCGTCCCAATAAATTTTATCGATATGTTCCTTCTTGGAAATACATTGCAAATGCTCTTCTAGTGTGACAGGTTACGTGAGTGACAGAATAACAAAAGAAAAAATGTCTTATTAATTAAAATGTAACAATTGTAAAATGTTCCAAAATTGTAACAAGCTATCACAAACATGAATCTTTGCAAGATTAAAAATATTATTTTTCACATGCCTTTTCAAAACACTAGAACAATCAGTGCATTTGTGATTACTTACTGGAAGGTAGACACCCTCTGGCAGAATACACCCACAATCGGTTCTATCGACACAGATGTTGCCTTCAAGTACCATATTACCTGGACACCTGCAACCTTCCACACACCCAGAGATATGACAATTGTCTGATGCATCTAAATTACCACATGAATCAGGACAGAGTGATGTGCAATTGTCATAGACCATTCCGGCAGTGCAAGAAATATCTGAAAAGATCAATAAAACACATATCGTCCTTTAAAGTCTTTGATTTACAGTGTGCATACTGGTTCTTTATGACTCTTGAATTGACACGTTTAATACATGGTGGTTTTGATGCAATTTAAGACTAACAAAAGATCATTAAAAAAACTTAAAAACGGTGGAGAAATGAAGCCATCCCATCAATATGGACAGAGAATCTTCATCAATCTCATGGGAATGAGTGCAAACGTCAAGGGGGCAGCCCATCATCACTTGCAAGCTCAGATTTTCTACGCAGAGCGTCACCATCGCGGTTGGGAAAATAGCGACCCCATGTTTGGCGTACCGTAACATTTTTTTGATAAACATACATGCCTAGTAGATCGCCGAAATTGTCTATCCAGTCTCCTCGGTCAGCTAAAACCGTTACTATGGTCGTGGCCTCATCCCGGGCAATGAAATTTACCATTGCGAAGTTCGTGGAAGAGGAGAGCCGAACAAGAGAGCACACAGACGGGTCCGTCACACTTACAGCAAGCGGTTCGCATATAGTCAGACGTGGAGGAACGCAAGAAATATTGGGTGTTGACTGAGGGCAGCAGGACTATACAAGCGGAACGCCACATTACAGTAGCTAGCCGGATCCTATACAAGCAAATTGTTGGCTTTGCAGCGCACTCACTACCCCTGATGGTCATAAACGAAGCTTCACGGGTATTCCAAGTTGCATTTAACCATCCTAGAAAGACTGGTGCCATGTCTGCAAATTCCTCAGTGAAGGAGAAAAAATTGATTTATGAAAAAAATTAGTACATATCAGTTCGGTTGAGATAATTCAAGAATCATAATGGATTATATATCCTATTTCATTTATTCCTCGAGCACTCACCAGAATGTGTTGATTATTGGTGAATTAATAAGTGGTATATTGAGAAAGTGGTATTGAGGCCACAAGTGTTAGTATATTGCGAAAAATGTTGTATACAGAGTTCGAAACATATTTTGCAGAAAAAAATGAAAAGGGTGCATTCTGATGAAACATCTCCACATAGACGATTTGGCATTGGTGATGGTAACGCATTCCTTTGAAAGTTCAAGGGTTTCCACATTCAAAGGAGTTTTTTCGACAAATGCCAATGAAGAGTGTCATGGTGACTTGACACAACAAGGGGACCAAGTTTCTAAACATTTGGGGGTCCTGTCAGCAGCTACTGACAGCGATGACTGTCAAATCCGTCACTGATAGAGATTCAACTTAAGTTAAACTTTACCACAACCGGTGGCCTCTCTCCATTCAGGAGGTTCCCCTCCTGCTCTTGTGCATGCCACGGCATACGCCAAGAGATCGGGACACAACAGCTGTTCATCTGGCAAAGTGGCGCATAGGTCGAATAGACAGGTTTCATAGTATCGTGTGATCTCAACATAGTCATGGCAGGAGACAAACGGTCCTGGTTATGAAAATAAAGAAAGACTGGTTACTCTTTATTACGATGTTATAACGAATTACCACACGTTTAGAAAAGATCATGTTTTAGATACAGATAATTACCAACTTCATCGACGCCACCGATTGATATCTGTATATTTACGTTCATCCCACAGGAAAAGCAAGTAATAGATATATAAATTTCACTTTTCCTACTAAAAACGCAACGAAGCTTATTTTAGGTTAAATGGTAGAGATCGGTGGACATAATACCAACTATTATAGTTTAATCTTAGAACCCACAGTCAAGGATATACTACAGGCACGTTTACCACATCGTATGGATTAAAGAATGTGATTTAAGCATGAAGCATGTTTGTAGGTAAATATATAATTTCTGGTTATAGTAAACCACTTGAATTCTTCTCTGTGTTAACAATTGATAATGGAAGTTTCATGTGCCGTCGGTGGCACTGGGAATCAAGCATTTTATTGTTTGCCTGATTTTTTTTTTTATTGTTTATTGATATATTCTCTGCTTTCATGAAGCTTGAGTTTTTGTTATATTTGATTTTCTTTTAGAAAATAAAAACAATGGAAGAGTAAACTATAGTTAAAGAAAAAATTACAAATTTAATTTTAAGTAGTACTTACATCGACCAGTTTCCTGACAGAACAATTGACAAACCCCCCAAAAAACACTGGTGTTGGCACGCAATCTTTGTTTTTTTTGTGTGTGTGTGTGTCTTAAAGTATGCAAAGAAACGCTTTGGAACTGTCTCCACTACAAATTAATTTTTTTACTTGGAATTTTAATTATTTTGTAATTTATTTGTTTATCACAAGAATATGTACAATGTGAGGTAACCACCCCCCAAAAAAAGGCCTATGAAGTTTAACACTGTCAAGTGCTGCATGAAAACAAAAGAAAAGAGTACGATAGAGAAAATAAAGAGCTATTTCTTAACATAACTTAATCTTACTTAGTGAATCGGAGAGTGTCAGTACACCGGGAAAACTCTTAAGCCTGTAATGGAAGAGTTCGGGTATGAGAGAATTCGATCATCATTGCTGAATCTAAATAGGTAGATAGATAAACTAAACGCAGCTCCACGGGGGGGGGGGGGGGTTGGTAAGATGTCCAAAAGTCAATACAAAAACTAATATCTACACTTGAAATAAAACAGCCTAAGGTTGATTTGTGGTTGCACGACTAGCAGTTTGAATTAAAAACTGTTGCAGAAATATCACACCTTCTATGTCTATGAGTACATTGCACAGAGCAGTTGCATTGGCAACGTTTTCAGGCGAGGTACTTTCACAAGGATCTTCGGCAGGTGGAGTTGGAGGGCAACTGGGGTCACCCGTCTGCCAACTGTTTCCAAAAACAGTAGAGCTTACCTGGCAAAGAGCAAAACACGACAAGAACGTTTTCAAAAACTTTAGTGAACTAAAGTCAGCTGTAGTGAACTAACCTTAACTATGTAGGGTAGTTTATTTCCAAATTATTCAAGACTATATGTGTAACGATTGACTCTTCTATCATTTTCACTCAATTGGTTCTTTTCAAGCAAGACATATCAAACACATTCCGACAAATTTGTAGTTATATCTTATCAGTCTTCAGAGTTGTGTGATAAGTACCATGACTTCAAAAGCAGTGTTTTACTGTCTTTATGTTCTGTCACCAAGGTTGGTTAAATTTGCCAGACAACTCCAGTTTTCCCAGACACTTACTTCAAGAAATCACCCCCTCATACATACACACACACAGACACTATCTTAAATTTCCTCCATGTTTGATCAAGACACTGGGCCCCTGTGTAAATGTTGTGTCATGTGCCACTCTCTACATCTTTCAAATTTCATGTCATTAAAAAAGCAGAAACAATTGAAAAGTCTGTTTACCCCTAGCCAAAAGTGTAGTCTGGAATGATGTCTGACTGCCTTAAACTTTGTAACATTTAAACCAAATTACCTTGGTGTTATCTGGGAGGACAAGATCATTGGTGCTATCACCATCAAAGTTGCCGCAAAGACCGCATATTGGGTCTGGGAATCTCCGATCTAAATCTATTTCGACATTGGTATCGCCATCGTAGTGGACAATCAGACCAAATGCCGTGGTGAGAAGCTTCGAAAAGGAGACAAATTGTGAAAGGGGGAAAAATAACAAGATAACTGAGTTTACAAAATCTACATAGTTGCATATCAGTTTCATGCATTAATCTTAGGTACGGTAACTAATATACATTAGCGCCTGATGTTCTTCCAGTCCATGCTAACCCTTGACATATTCACCAAAGACCGGGGCTACAAATTTATCATAGGTTTTTCTGATGTTACCAAATATTTGGAGTCAGACCTACGATTGGTAAGCTGGACGAATACCAAACTTGGTGGTTATCGTAAACTTTCCATGGTAAACGGTCTTTCATATTTTGAAATAATGAGACCTTCGACTTCAAAAGCTCCAAAGGGATATGGACTAGGAACCCACACTTAAAGAGCGGTGTAGCCATATAGAAGTAGAAACTGCAATGGGGGAAACTGCAGTGCTAACGCTCGGGAAAAGGTTGTGTTGTGAATACCGTAAGTTATTCACAACACAACCTTAGATAGCATATATCTATAGCAGTTGGGAAATTTGTCTGCCAGTGATCAAGAGTTCGCCGTAGGTGAATGGCGCTATAGTCTATAGTTTTCAATATCTTACCAAATAAGTTGCGTCTTTTGGTGACATGGGTATGGAAGCAGGCGAGTTACCGTATACGTAGTGTAAAAAATTGAGGCAATTCTGTTATGGCCATTAACGAAATTTAAAGTCAGCGGATGGAAGAATTCACCCAAGACAAAAAAGGTTGTTGTCCTCTACTTTAAAAGAAACTACCCATAAAATATGTAAAGTATACCCATGAATGTTCCAAATATCAGTTTTCCATATGGTGATAGCTCAAATATAGCGAAACTTTCGACGTTTCAACGGACACATGACATTTACGATTTAACATGTTAGTCCATTGAGCAGACGTAAGATAACGGTCCAGTCTAGTACTTTTTGGAAACTATCAAACTTTAGTTTGAATGATTTAACTGTCTTTGATGTAAGATGAAAGTCATTTCCTCTTTATCCGCTTCTGAAGGGTCTGTATATTATTGATCGACGTAGTATGGACAACAGAGGGCGATTGTTATTAATGTTTTAAGTTGTCTCACTCGGTTTAGCCTCCCAAACTCGTCACAGTTTTGCTGAATAAACATAAATATTTACTAACCACTCCAGATTGACCCGAGTGATGTTAACATCGTCGGTAATGTACGGTAAATTTACATTTAACATTTCATCAGCGTGTGTTGTTATAACGACCACTCCATCTGTCAGGTCAAATATCATCCCTTTGTATTCCAGGCGGAGTCGACTGAGACATGAGACTCGACTGTTAGCTCCGTGTTTTGTATTGCCTCCGATCAAATGGAACGTTTGGTTCCCACAGTCCTGCACTAAGGTGTAATCGCATTCTCCCTGGAAGTCGTACTTCAAATTATCAAATGTCACGTAATGAGGATCACCCCAAACAGTGCAGTGACCAGGAACTATAAAAAATCATGGGAAATGTGATAATATTACTGAAAGTTATTAACTTCAAAAAAAAAAAAGAAAAAAGGTCAAATCGAGATTTTCTTTTCAAACCTTAGGCAATAAGCAAAACAATTATTTAAGCTACAGGCAAAAATCAACATAGACTCAAATTGCTAAATAATGCTGCAGCTCAATTCGAACATAAAGTTTTCAAATGAATGTCATGATACTTGAGTCAAGGAGGTTCTACAAGGAACTTGTAGAACCTCCTTGATAAACTGTTGGTACTAGTTTGAAACCAAGATGTTTTCTCTTCATTTACTGTCTTTTTCTTTAAGTTCATTTAATGTCAATGTGTTCAATCACATATAGGTTGTTTTAAAGACTTATAACCATAACACTGAGTCATCTAGTTTGATTGATTTAAAAGTTCACATTCATTGTTGTACGTTTGCAGATCAGTACCACATACTGGATCAAAAGTAGCCGGACACAACAAAAAATCGCATTCTGATGGATTAAAAAAATATCTATATATATATATATCTATATATATCTATATATATATATATATCTATATATATATATATCTATATATACATATATTATATATATAAAATAAATAAAGCCACCCAGAGAACATCTTCCGGCTCTGTTTTTCTTGGATCTGTGAAACGATGTTCTCGACGTCGTGTGTAGTTAGTGCTAGTTTTCGACATAACTGAAAATTCATTAGTGGCCAGAAATTTCTCAAGCAACTTACTAAACCAACAAATGGATAGTTCGTTAGTGAACAACTACTAATTAGGTAACTTGACACTTACCATCGAAAAATATGCAGGGAAATTAATTTAAACAATACACTAATAATCTAATTGTAGCTAAAAATGCACAAATAGTGCGGTCTGTATACTTCAAGTAGACTAAAACAGGCTATCAAATTTTACTTCGTGAAATGAAAGGTGTTAAAGGAATTCTCCGCCAACAAGAAAACTAGACTCAATATATGAGACTTTAGCTTCTTTTCAAAAGTTAAAAAAAATTTTTGCCCTTTGAAGCTTCTTTAGTTGTGAAATACCGCTTTGAAAGTTTGACTCCATTGTGATTTTGAAAATGTGTGATGTAGAATCGACAAAAGCTGGTTTTTTTTTTGGCACTCTTTGTGTTCCAAGCAAGGTCTTAAGTTTCCAAACTCTTTAGTTCAGCGACTATGAAGACCTACCTCATGAATACTTTGAATAGTAATCATCTCATCCCTATACGTAATGTACAAAAAAGTCCATAAAATAATGACACTTAAATGGTAGCCCACTTTACACCCCTCGTGGTGTTCAACCAAAACTAATTACCAATAATACCAATGAGGAAGAGTAGCCGACAATACCAGAGAAAAGCACAGCCAAGGTAGAGATAAAAGTACAAATCTGCGATGGCAACACTAAGGGTTCACAGTTAACTCCCAGCATGCATGGTCACTAACATACGCGGCAACAGAGTTTTATGAATAATTAGGTCGCTAAATATATTAATAATGCATTGCAACATATTCAACGAGTTAATGTTCGATTGCAGGTAAACATTTCATGCATGGTTGATGAAAGCAACAAGCTGAGAACTAGATTTCCTTTCGAATACAAGTAGGAACGAGCATTTGCCTTTCTGAAATGTCTATAAATACTGATGCTGGAAATTAAGAAATCACCAGGGTAACAGCTTTTCAGACCTCATGGGTTTTAACGGCACATGCATCTCAGAGATTTCATTACATGGTCAATGATCTCTGCATAACTTTTGATCTTAACATCTTGATCCCTTTGACAAAATGGTCACTCAGTAAATTGTGGACAAGTTTCATCCTCAACCACCAGGCAATGTGTAAGGAGTCAAATTGTATCTACTTCTGACATAGGGATGGATAGAATGACAAACAAAATGTCGTTTAAGACATTGTTTAATACCGGTATAACCTAATGAAGTCGTGAGATTAGGAACAAGAATCAAATAAGAAGTAGAAGGGAGGATAAAGTGAGAGACTTGGCCAAGTCTAGGACCATGCATGGTTGTATCTCATGTAGATAATAGCAATAGCATTTTCCCTCACAACTGCCTTATGTTTTTCCGATCTTATCAGTTCTTGTAACTGTATTCAATCTTTATCTCAGTTAGTTTTACTCACCATTAGGCCTACAGAGTAACGTGTGAAGCAGACCTATGATGCCATAACGAGGGCAAGTTTCCAGAGATAGTTCACATCCATTGAAATATGTTTTCAGATCCGTGCCACATACTTGATCGAAACTACTATCATAAATGATTGAATTGCAGTTTGATATGATGATAAAGACAATAGGAATATATAAACTTTAATAAGTATGCCACCGTGACGAACATTAGATCAACCATCAACAAGACAAGTTGTATAACACGGTTGTACTAGTAGAAAGGCAAACCCGTCTCAAGCTAGTAAGGACAAAAAGTTGTTCCTATTCTTCACGAATCACAAATTTCATACTGGTTTAAAATAGCTTAGCTTAATCGTTATATGTATATATATATATGCTATATATTATATGCCTTTAAATTGAATTGAATTTGAGTGTTGTTATATATCTCTGTACTAGTGGTGATGTATTTGATGACAAAGGAGTTCATTATGGTCATTCATAGATGGTACTCTTCCCCCAGAACATGTCATGACCCTTTGGGAAGATTTTAAATGATGTCCACAATAACAAGTCCACCTCAATCGAATACTCTACAAATGCTTCAGTCATGAGACAGAATATAAGTATTCAAATTGCAAAATTATTGTTACCATATTATTATTGCACCCGTCCTAGTTCTCTTGCAATGATGGGAAACTGGATCTCAGTACTTTTTTCCAGCTCAACTGAGGATCAGGGTGACGTAAACAACCTACACCCAAATTTCAACCCCTATCATTGACAAAATACCTTGAAAAGAACCGTCTCACTTCAAGTGACTTTTTCTTACCTAATGTGCAGGTCTGTCCATCTCCGATGTATCCTTCGTCACAATAACATCCCCTCACTCCATTCTCTGATCCACAGAAAGCATTTTCTCCACAGTTGAAGTCCACACACGTGGGGCTTCCATCGTTCGAGCATGAGCATAGCTGCGTACATTTTGCGGAAATGTACACGTTATCTCTCTGTGAAAACAAAAGAACAGACCCAGCACATTATCTTACTGAAATAAGTTTGATTAATGATACTATATATTATTCATTAAATCCTGTGACGAAAGGCCAAAACCGAGTCGTCCCTTCCAAAGGCTATGTTCTTAAGAATGACGTCAAAACTCTTTACAACAAATTGTACTCGTGATATCGATGTTTATGTTCAAAATATAATCTAATTATTTACACTAGCTATTCCTTTTAAAATATGAAAATTTGAATCATCGATATCTTTTTATTTAGCAGCACGGTTACCATCTCTGACTGAGAACTCGATCAATTGGCTGATGCCACGTACAATGCTTGTCGCAATTAATTTTATCGATACCTTCCTTCTTGGCAATAAATTGTTTCTGTGTGACATGTTACGTGAGTGACAGAATAAGAAAAGAAAAAAGTCTCATCATTTAAAATGTAACAATTGTAAAATGTTCCAAAATTGTAACAAGCTATCACAAACATGAATCTTTGCAAGATTAAAAATATTATTTTTTCACACATGCCTTCTCCAAGTCCTCGAAAAATTATTGCATTTGCGATTACTTACTGGAAGGTAGACACCCTCTGGCAGAATACACCCACAATCGGTTCTATCGACACAGATGTTGCCTTCAAGTACCTTATTACCTGGACACCTGCAACCTTCCACACACCCAGAGATATGACAATTGTCTGATGCATCTAAATTACCACATGAATCAGGACAGAGTGATGTGCAATTGTCACAGACCATTCCAGCAGTGCAAGAAATATCTGAAAAGATCAATAAAACACATATCGTCCTTTAAAGTCTTTGATTTACAGTGTGCATACTGGTTCGTTATGACTCTTCAACCGACTTGTTAAATACATGGTTGTTTTGGTGCAATTAAAGATTAACAAACGATCATTTAAAACACTTAAAACGAAGAAGAAATGACATCATCCAAGGAATATGGACAGAGAATCTTCATCAATCTCATGGAAATCAGTGCAATCCTCAAGCGGCACCTATCACCACCTGAATGCTCTGTAGAATTGTGGGAAGACTATGGGACTCGTATATTGACATACGCGACTCTGAAGATTTTCTAGGCAGAGCGTCACCATCGGTTGGAGAAGCGCGACCCCATTGGTTGGCGTAGAGCGTACCACAATATTTTTTTGGATAAAACTATATGCCTAGTAAATCGCCGAAATTGTCTATCCAGTCTCCTCGGTCAGCTAAAACCGTTACTATGGTCGTGGTCTTACCCCGGGCAAGAGGCCCTCGATTCGATTTTGTGCAATTAAATTTACCATTGCGAAGTTCATGGAAGAAGAGAGCGGAGCAAGAGAGCCCAGAAACGGGTCCCTCACACTCACGGCACGCGGTTCACATATAGTCAGACGCGAAGGAAAGCAAGAAATATTGGGTGTTGACTGAGGGGAGTAGGCCTATACAAGCGGAACGCCACATTAGCTAGCCAGATCCTATACAAGCAAATTTTTGACTTTGCACTCATTATACCTCTGATGGTCATAAACGGAGCTTCGCAGGTATTCCAAGTTGCATGTGACCATCCTTGAAAGAGGAGTCTCATAACTGCAATTCCTCAGTTAATGAGACAAAAATCAATTTATGAAGAATATTAATACATTTCGGGTGGGTTGAAACAATTCAAGCATCATAATGCATCCTATTCCATTTATTCTTGGAGCACTCGCCAGAATCTGTACCGATTATTGGTGAATTTATAAGTGGCTTATCGAGAAAAACATTTTGCAGAAAAACATTACAAGGTTGCATTCTGATGAAACATCGCCACATAGACGAATTGATGGTGGTGGTAACGCGTTCCTTTGACAGTTTAAGGATTTCCACATTCAAAGGAGTTTATTCGACATTCCCAGTGTGGAGTGTGACTTGACACAACAAGGTGACCAAGTTTCCAAACATTTGGGGGCCATGTCAGCAGCTTCTGATAGTACTGATTGTCAAATTCCTCAGTGATAGAGATTCAACTAAAGTTAGACTTTACCACAACCGGTGGCCTCTCTCCATTCAGGAGGTTCCCCTCCTGCTCTTGTGCATGCCACGGCATACGCCAAGAGATCGGGACACAACAGCTGTTCATCTGGCAGAGTGGCGCATAGGTCGAATAGACAGGTTTCATAGTATCGTGTGATCTCAACATAGTTATGGCAGGAGACAAAAGGTCCTGGTTATGAAAATACAGAAAGACTGGTTACTCTTTATTACGATGTTATAACGAATTACCACACGTTTACAAAAGATCATGTTTTAGATACAGATAATTACCAACTTCATCGACGCCACCGATTGATATCTGTATATTTACGTTCATCCCACAGGAAAAGCAAGTAATAGATATATAAATTTCACTTTTCCTACTAAAAACGCAACGAAGCTTATTTTAGGTTAAATGGTAGAGATGGTAGGACATAATACGAACTATTATAGTTTAATCTTAGAACCCACAGTCAAGGATATACTACAGGCACGTTTACCACATCGTATGGATTAAAGAATGTGATTTAAGCATGAAGCATGTTTGTAGGTAAATATATAATTTCTGGTTAGAGTAAACCACTTGAATTCTTCTTTGTTTTAACAATTGATAATGGAAGTTTCATGTGCCCGTCGGTGGCACTGGGAATCAAGCATTTTATTGTTTGCGGGATTTTTTTATTGTTTATTGATATATTCTTTGCTTTCATAAAGCTTGATTTTTTGTTATATTTGATTTTCTTTTAGAAAATAAAAAACAATGGAAGAGTAAACTATAGTTAAAGAAAAAATTACAAATTTAATTTTAAGTAGTACTTACATCGACCAGTTTCCTGACAGAACAATTGACAAACCAAAAAAAAACACTGGTGTTGGCACGCAATCTTTGTTTTTTTGTGTGTGTGTGTGTGTGTGTGTCTTAATGTATGCAAAGAAACGCTTTGGAACTGTCTCCACTACAAATTAATTTTTTTACTTGAAATTTTAATTATTTTGTAATTTATTTGTTTATCACAAGAATATGTGCAATGTGAGGTAACCACCCCCACCGCCCCAAAAAAAGGCCTATGAAGTTTAACACTGTCAAGTGCTGCATGAAAACAAAAGAAAAGAGTACGATAGAGAAAATAAAGAGCTATTTCCTAACATAACTTAATCTTACTTAGTGAATTGTAGAGTGTCAGTACACAGGGAAAACTCTTAAGTCCATAATGGAAGAGTTCGGGTATGAGAGAATTCGATCATCATTGCTGAATCTAAATAGGTAGATAGATAAACTAAAGCAGCTTCACATGGGGGGGGGGGGGGGGTAAGATGTCCAAAAGTCCGTACAAAAACTAATGTCTACACTTGAAATAAAACAGCCTAATTTGTGGTTGCATGACTAGCAGTTTGAATTAAAAACTGTTGCAGAAATATCACACCTTCTATGTCTATGAGTATATTGCACAGAGCAGTTGCATTGGCAACGTTTTCAGGCGAGGTACTTTCACAAGGATCTTCGGCAGGTGGAGCTGGAGGGCAACTGGGGTCACCGGTCTGCCAACTGTTTCCAAAAACAGTAGAGCTTACCTGGCAAAGAGCAAAACACGACAAGAACGTTTTCAACAACTTGGTCAGCTTTAGTGAACTAACCTTAACTATGTAGGGTAGTTTATTTGAAAATTATTTAAGACTATATCTGTAGCGATTGACTCTTCTATCATTTTCACTCAATTGGTTCTTTTCAAGCAAGAGATATCAAACACATTCCGACAATTTTGTAGTTACATCTTATCAGTCTTCAGAGTTGTGCGATACGTACCATGACTTCAAAAGCAGTGTTTCATTGCCTTTAGGTTCTTCAAGGTTGGTTAAATTTGCCAGACAACTCCAGTTTTCCCAGACACTTACTTCTAGAAATCACCCCCCTCACCCACCCACACACACACACACTATCTCAAATTTCCTCCATGTTCGACCAAGACATTGGGCCCCTGTGCAAATGCTGTGTCATGTGCTACTCTCTACATCTTTTAAATTTCATGTCATTAAAAAAGCAGAACCAATTGAAAACTCTGTTTACCCTTAGCCAAAAGTGTAGCCTGGAGTGATGTCTGATTCCCTTTAACTTTGTAACATTTAAACCAAATTACCTTGGTGTTATCTGGGAGGACAAGATCGTTGGTGCTATCACCATCAAAGTTGCCGCAAAGACCGCATATTGGGTCTGGGAATCTCCGATCTAAATCTATTTCGACATTGGTATCGCCATCGTAGTGGACAATCAGACCAAATGCCGTGGTGAGAAGCTTCGAAAAGAAGACAAATTGGGAAAGGGTGAAAACAACAAGATAACTGAGTTTACAAAATCTACATAGTTGCATATCAGCTTCATACATTAATCTTAGGTACGGTAACTAATGTACTTTAGGGCCTGATGTTCTTCCAGTCCATGCTAACCCTTGACATATTCACCAAAGATCGGGGCTACAAATTCATCATAGGTTGTTCTGATGTTACCAAATATGTGGAGTCAGACCTACGATTGGTAGGCTGGACGAATACCAGACTTGGTGGTTATCGTAAACTTTCCATGGTAAACTGTCTTTCATATTTTGAAATAATGAGACTTTCGAATTCAAAAGCTCCAACGGGATATGGACTAGGAACCCACACTCAAAGGGCGGTGCAGCCATATAGAAGTAGAAACTGCAATGAGGAAACTGCAGTGCTAACGCTCGGGAAAAGGTTGTGTTGTGAATACCGTAAGTTATTCACAACACAACCTTAGATAGCATATATCTATAGCAGTTGGGAAATTTGTCTCCCAGTGATCAAGAGTTCGCCGTAGGTGAATGGCGCTATAGTCTATAGTTTTCAATATCGTACCAAATAAGTTGTGTCTTTTGGTGACATGGATATGAAAGCAGGCGAGTTACTGTATACGTAGTGTAAAAAATTGAGGCAATTCTGTTATGGCCATTAACGAAATTTTAAAGTCAGCGGATGGAAGAATTCACCCAAGGCAAAAAGGTTGTTGCCCTCTACTTTAAAAGAAACTACCCATAAAATATGTAAAGTATACCTATGAATGTTCCAAATATCAGTTTTCCATATGGTGATAGCTCAAATATAGCGAAACTTTCGACGTTTCAACGGACACATGACATTTACGATTTCACATGTTAGTACATTGAGCTACCCTCAGACGTAAAATAACGGTCCAGTCTAGTACTTTTTGGAAACTATCAAACTTTAGTTTGAATGATTTAACTGTCTTTGATGTAAGATGAAAGTCATTTCCTCTTTATCCGCTTCTGAAGGGTCTGTATATTATTGATCGACGTAGTATGAACAACAGAGGGCGATTGTTATTAATGTTTTAAGTTGTCTCACTCGGTTTAGCCTCCCAAACTCGTCACAGTTTTGCTGAATAAACATAAATATTTACTAACCACTCCAGATTGACCCGAGTGATGTTAACATCGTCGGTAATGTACGGTAAATTTACATTTAACATTTCATCAGCGTGTGTTGTTATAACGACCACTCCATCTGTCAGGTCAAATATCATCCCTTTGTATTCCAGGCGGAGTCGACTGAGACATGAGACTCGACTGTTAGCTCCGTGTTTTGTATTGCCTCCGATCAAATGGAACGTTTGGTTCCCACAGTCCTGCACTAAGGTGTAATCACATTCTCCCTGGAAGTCGTACTTCAAATTATCAAATGTCACGTAATGAGGATCACCCCAAACAGTGCAGTGACCAGGAACTATAAACAATGGGAAATGTGCTAAATAATGCTGCAGCTCAATTCGAACATAAAGTTTTCAAATGAATTTACTTCATTTACTGTCTTTTTCTTTAAGTTCATTTAATGTCAAGGTGTTCAATCACATTTAGGTTTTGTAAAGACTTATAACCATAACATTGAATCATCAGGTCTGATTGACTCCTTCTGCTTAAAGGACCATCAACACCCTCTCATCACCACCCTAGAACCCTAATAACACATTTATAATACTAAAAGGACTATAACGAGCCCGAAAATGCTAGGCATATACGTTTGAAGGTCACCAACTTGCTTTAAAGTAGAAAGCCACTTTTTTCTTAGAAAATCTTTGAAAGGAATTGAATACTAGTCTTTTCATTTTTGAAATACATGACTATAGTTACGACAGAGTTGAAGGTCAAATGTTTTGTTGATTTAACACTAATCCTAAAGTGATGCTGGTGTATTCATTATTTAAAGGTACATTAAACAACTACTACTGTATAATCACTTTCAATAACTTAATTTAGATTCATTGTACATACAACTGAGCTTACCCTAAAGAACTGTTTTTAAGGTACAGTCACTCTTAAAGAAATTAATAGAAAAGCTGCCTTACCATTACAGTCTCCTTTACGGAGTAAGTTGATTTCTGAATTCATGCAAGTCTTGTTTAAAAGTTCACATTCATTGTTGTATGTTTCCAGATCAGTGCCACATACTGAATCAAAATTAGCCGGACACAACGACAAATAGCAATCTGATGGATCAGGAATGGAAACTTTTGAGTTTTTTCTTTGAACTTAAAAAAAATATCAGACGTTACTGCTGTGACATGGCAGTTACCTGGAAATTTTTAGAATCATCCATCCACGTAAAGAATATTCCTTAAATCCCTTAACACGCTATAACTCATAAAGATACAGCCATATATATAAAGCCACCCAGAGAACATCTTCAGGTTCTGTTTTTCCTGTTTGGATCTGTGAAACGATGTTCTCTATATCCACAAAGTAGAGCACTGACTAGCGGCCAGGAATTTTTCAAGCAACTTAGTAAGCCAACAAATGGGTAGTTCGTTGGTGAAGAACTACTAATTATGTTAGACATTTATCCATCGAAAAATATGCAGGGAAATTATTTCAAACAATCAAGTAATGATTCAATTGTAGCTAAAATCATGCACAAATAGTGCCGTCTTTACCTCAAGTAGACTAAAGCAGGTTATCAAATTTTACTTCGTGAAATGAAAAGTGTTAAAGGAACTCTCCACCCACAAGAAAACTGAACTCAATATATGAGACTTTTTACCTGTTTTTCAATAAGTTAAAGAATGTTTTGTCCTTTGAAGCTTCTTCAGTTGTGAAAGTTGGACTCCAGTACGAGTTTGAAAATGTGTGATATAGAATCGACAAATGCTATATTGTTTTTGCACTCTTAAAGTTCCACGCAAGGTCTTACGACCCAAACTCTTTAGTTAAGCGACTATAAAGACATCATGAATATCTGAGTTCAGTAAGATACTGTTTGTTATTAAAACCAGTGAGCTGGTTTTGAGATTGACAGAAAAATTAACTCGTGCTAATACTTTAAGACTCAAAACTTGAGAGAAGATAAGCTATGTAGTCGGCTCATATTAAATGCATTTCTTTTCTTTATTCTTTTTTATTTCAGTTCAATATCATTTACAGAGCAACATCATTTCAGTCAACTAATTCTTAAACAATTAGCTCGTCACAAGGGATTGATTTCTATCACCTAGGCTCCTACATCGTATATTTACTAAAATAATTATTTTTCCGAATTTTGTGAGATATTACCAGAAATTTGCATACAAATCTGTTTGTATCTCGAGAGAGACGTGCACGCGGAGAAGCAATGGTGGAGAGTATGTGTAAAAAAAAAAAAAAAGAGTCTTGATTGCGTCTGACTGGGACTGCCGCAGTCATTCTAGGAAGTTTGAAAACCGTGGCTAGTTACTCTAATTGTAAATATGTATTAAAACATATTGGTTTGTTTTTGGTTATAATTGAACTTTGATGACAAACTGAAGTTGCGTGTATAAATGTAATGGAATGATTTATCAGCTTCAATAAACTTTTTAAGGGAGTTTGATGGGAATATTTGGAACGTAGGGCTCTTAGTTGTTAGTGTGCTAGCATTTAAATTTTCAAGGTGAAAAGAAATTAGTGTTCTTAAAAGAGATCGCAAAGGTGCCTGCCACAGCTGCACCAGCTCAAAATGTTTGAGCCTCACAAAAACAACTAGACAAGTGGTTACGAAAATCGTAACCACACTGTTTATGAGTTCTTGTAAAGGGGAAGTTATTTATGTTCTTTTGTGACCGTCGGTTGGTAGTAGAAGGGGAACTTCGATGTTTGTTTTGAACAGATAGGGCCAAATAAATATATTTAAGAAGATGCAAGCCGTGTCTAGATTCTCCAAATATGTTTGTGACAAACTGTTGGAGCCAAAACGTAAAAACGTCGAATACATTATGTCAATCTTTTGTAGTAGGCTACTATAGGCTACTACAGGCTAGTAGAAGTATGTAGACCTATTACAGGTCGCGGTTGGTTGCAATTACGTCAGGGTTTATGATGACATTCACTCCAAACTTAAAACTGATTTTTTTCAGCCAGAAACCCAAGGGATGTCATGCTCAGATCCATAGTTCTGCTGGCTGTGAGCTCTTTTCTGTACTTTTTCACCAGATGTGATCATGTATTCATACATACTTGGAAAGAATCCTCAACTCCTATTGGCCCATTTCAGTCAGGTGACCGCACAGTATACTGTCAGTGGTAATCCCTCCGACGTAGAGTAGCTTTATCTTACCTAAATACCAGAATTGTGTCGGGTGAAAGCTTCTTCAGTATATTTTGAACACCATGAAAGTTTGATAGCCTATCAGAATTAGCTTTCTTTTTTGTAAAATTCTGCTGAGATGTTTAAAATCCTCTATGCAATAAAATCGTAAAGAGGACTAAGGACTGCAATACATCGCCATCTTGAAGTGTCTCCATACAAATTCATACAAATTCTTACGGACAGAGAACTCCACAGCACAAATAATTTTGGCCTATTGATAGGCAGGCTAGGCCCTAGGCCTATATGGTGAAAAAATTAAACAGGCAAGGCCTTGACATGAGTTATCCCAAACCAGCCATAAAGTGATCTCACAGAAATGTTTTGACAGTAAGGTTTTGGCCATATGCAATCCATCTTCTTTGTTGAACTAACTTAGGCCTAGTTCCGAAATCTTGCATAGCCTACTGAGAACTCTCACACTTACAGGAAAATTAGGGGGTCCGCACACAACAAGTCTTCCACTCACTGCTGCTGTTAGGACTGAGAGTAAGACATCAAGCATGTCCAAGTTTTTCTCGAAATTATGTATTCACTAAATCTGTCGCTGTCTTTATCAGTTTATCCACAATCAGTAATCAGGCCCTGTAGCTGTACCACGTTCTGCAGCACGCAGTTACGTACACACTGCACAGTGAATACACGTACACTGACCACAACGTGCACACATTAGTACACTACTTAAGAGCAAACATACGAACTAAAGCATTGTTGCTATGTCAATTGTTATTGTTATTCTTTTGTCTGAGCGTTACTTTCTGTTTCGCGCACGAATATTGTTGACATGTTGTAAATTTGTTTACCTTTTCTCGTGGTTCCTTTCCATCAAAAATGCGGTTATTTAAGAACCAAATCCTTTTCTTTTTTCGTCCGTTTTTATTAAAATCTCGTTGGTATGTATGAACAAGGTTAATCAACTTAGAACCTGTGTATTAATTGTAGTATAATGCACGATCGGGGTTTAATGCAAACGATGCACGAGGGCGCAACCCGAGTGCATCCAGCATCCGATAGCATTAACCCCCGATCCAGATTAATCCACACGGTCCAGCGTTGATTAACCTTTAATTCATGTCTGAAGTCATTAGCGGCCACGAGTCCAAATTTATTTCAACTACAAGCTGTCCTCTGACTTTCAATTATCATCATGAACTTTGAATATTTGGAAAGAAAATGTCTATTTTAGATCACCGTACAGTTCTACATACCTTGCTGGATTCAACGAGCCAAACAAAACTATGGGAAGCAATACTGCCTACTGTCAGCCTGATTTGCTGCATTATACTAGATAAACAGTTGACTATCAAATGCCTAGAAAAATTGGAACAATAACATGTGATTGAAGTTGTGAGTGCAATAATGGTTAGTAGAACAGTAATTGCTTTCAATGTTTGAAAAAGAAGTACATGAGAGAATTTATTTTGCTTTTTGCTCTTCGTGTACTGTACTAGTAAACTCAGTGCTACTAGTTTCTGCAAGTGCCATTGTTAATGTTTTGACAAGCGGAGACTGAATAGGTCCTATATATTTTATACAAGAAGCATTTCTTTCACCTTTGTATAGGCTTTGTAGTTTGCATATCATGGTACATTGCAGCCTTCACCTTGGAGGGTAGAGTGGGATATTGTGACATTTCCAAAAAGAAATCCAAAAGATGCAACTATGGCTACAGTTCCAGGCTGACTTTTATCATATTTTACTTTCCTTTTCGAAGGAATGGCAACTTCTTGCTCCTATAATTATATACGATAGCTGTAGATTAAAACATCTGTATTTGTGAACAAGAAAAGGAAGAAAAAGGTTATAGTAAAAATAAAACATAATACAAATAACTAGTAAAATGTCCGACGAAGTCTAGTCTCTTTTCAGAGTGTGGCAGGTATAGCCTGCTCTTAGGTCCTTAATTCACTAGGCTGTTCAGTCACTTGCTTCCGAGCTAAGTTTAGGCCTTAGAATAAGGGAGTAGGCTAAAGGTAATAACTTTTGTACACCCTTTATGTCAAGCTGACTGATCTGCAAAAACATTCTGGTTCATCTTTTCAGTCAACCAATGACCACATGTGAATTAATTAAGTGAAGGGCTCCTTCAAAATCAGTCATGCCCCTACCTCGTGCTCAGACTATGCTTCAGAAATGAAAAAAAAAAACCTATCGCAACCCCTCCCCATCCAAGTTGTCTTTTCAGTAGAATAAAACATGGATGTGCCTTCCTATTTTATATCCAGTGGCAAATCTCCACTGAACACGAAAGAAGTGTTAGGAATGGTAGGCTACACAAAACTTCAAATTGATATGAGGGCGACTTGTCTTCTACCCCGAGATGCCATATGTGACGAGCTTTCTGAACAGTCAACTTCTGACGCCGAGTTGCCTGATGTGTATAGGGACTTAATACATGCCCAATTGCCAGACTTCACAAAGACACTGAAAAGTGTGAAGCTGTTTTGTCTTACATGGGCGAGTTGCCCATGCCTTCATGTGTGTGTTCTTTGAACGTTACTCTTTTTTAAACTGAAAAACAAATTCAAATCACTGTCGACAATTTCTGTTGACAAGATAAGTTGGAAAATACTTGTAATCGTCACATTCAAGAGCTAAAGACACTTTTTAGGCCAAAATACACATTTTACAAGGACAAATAAATTGTCAGGAATTGGCCTCAACCATTTCTGCCGTACAGTTTGTACACACGTACTGGCACCCAAGGTGACTCTTCACATATACTATGCCCAGAGTGCAAACTATGCTCTGTTGCTACGAATTATCTGATGAAAATTTACTGCATATATTACGTATGTGTCATGCCGCCGTTGCCGCACAGTTGTTTACAGTACTACGGAACTCGGTACACTACTAAGGCCCAGACGATACAGCTACGCATTTGCATAGTATGCAGTGGCCTATTATACAAAACAGCAGCCGTTTCTTTAAAAGGCACCGTGTTGTGCATCAAAGATATGTAAATTTTTAATCCTCGAAACAAGGGCTATAGTTATCACAGAGATGTCATACTGGTGACCATGTATGTCACAATTATTTGTCAAAATTCCAGACTTATTGAAGGTGTGTAACTGGAGATAAACTGAACGAAAGAACCTGTCACGTGACGGAAAGGTAAGAGTCATCGTAAACAGTAATTATACTGCTTTAAAATTAACAAAAATCTGTTTAGTGTAAAACCTTTGAAGGGAATTTTTGTTGCCTATACGACAATTAGTTGAAAGCTTGTCTTAACTATTCAGCATTGAGATAGGAAACATACAACAAGTGTTGCTATGCTACTTTCAGCATTATTCGTTATACTTTAAAACTGTCTAAGTTAGCATTAAATGAAGATTTTGAACTGATCTATATCAGTGCCTTGTGACTCCAACTACATTCAGGTACTTTTACAATTTTCACACAAGTAAAAGTAATACCTTACAGACGACGTTTTTTATTATACTTTATTCTTAGTATTAATCCTATAAAACAACAGTTGGGAAAGTTTTCCAACCGGTTTTCCGCAAACAAACTATACAACAAATAATCGTAAGAAACCATGCATATTATATCCATACAGAGTGTATGTGTGAATGAAATATCTATTGTTGACATCACCAACAAACTGAAAACAAAAGCACCTCAGTTCTGCAGCATTGGCATCATTTCCATTAAAATGCTGAAACCCTTGGACATTGATTTTCAAACTTAAAGGCTGTATTGCATCACCCTAAGCTATATTTTTACCTCCCGGAAAGGAAAATTCTCAACTGGTTCTACGTTACAGTACTCTTAGATTGACGGCAAATTCGAAAGATGCAGAGCAGCTGGTATTACACAGCGTACACAGGGATCCATTCTTTGGATTACACATGTGGATGAATTTAAGACAGGCTGAGGGAGGGACTAGAGGTAGGTGGTTGGGAGAATTGGAACTGTCTGGGGTGATGCCTTACAGCCTTTAAGCTGAAAGAATTTACAGCTTTTCTGAATTTTAAATAATGTGAGATCAACTGGTGATATTAAAGCTGTCCATCACTGCTAATATCACGAGGAGTTACTTTGAATAGTAGTTATCTCATCCCTATACGTAATATTGTTGTATAGAGATGGTCATTCTACCCCACCGTACGCAAAAGGTCGTACAAAGTTCAGCCTTCCGGTGTTTACCCCAGATTTATTTAACTTTTTCTTAATTCCCCTCAGACTCTAGATATATTTGTTATTACGTCATAGGAGTAGACGTTACCAGAATATTCTGATACAGTTAATTGTGTATAAACACTGGACATCCGCCGCAGTGGTGACGGAATTGCTAATTTAGACCATAGAAGACTCAAGATCTTAATTCTCCATGATGGTTTGTACGTCATCAGAAGCGGGACCATCCGCTATTAAACATATCGAAGCACATATAGCATATATGAGGTCAGTCCTAGCTGTGTTCTGGATAATCTAGATGATGTGTTTACAATGTTTTCAAAGTTTGACCTCTGCTGGTCTCAAATGACGTTTGAACTACAACAAAAGGTGTTTCTCGAACTCATTAATATAGTATGTATTCATTAGCCAAAGGCCCTCGTTCGTTTGAGATTTTTAATTACAAACTCTGATTGACCTCAAATTGCGTTTAACTCTACAAGAAAACAAGTTACTTGAACTCAATGAATTTAATCAATATACCCTGTATAAGATAACTTCGGGATCGTGTTCTTGAGGTTTTTGTGTACAAGCTCGACTCTCTTCAGTTGATCTTTGACCTTCACCAAATTCTTGCACTTATCATTAATGTACACGCCCAATATGCCATGAGTCAAAGTTGACATTTCTGAGAGAGTGGCCAGCTGGCATTCTTGAGTTAACAAGGTTCACACCTTAAATTTGTACATCTCATGAGCTTTGATTTTCACCCCGAACACTACGATTCTTGTACCCCAAATCTTGCACATATAAATACCACAAGTATTGAGATCATTTCAAGATTCTATCTTTGAGATTTGGGAGCAAGGCCTAACATAAACCTTCGTAGTCACACACCTTTGCACTCACACACCCACGTCAAGTGACTTTTTCTTACCTAATGTGCAGGTCTGTCCATCTCCGATGTATCCTTCGTCACAATAACATCCCCTCACTCCATTCTCTGATCCACAGAAAGCATTTTCTCCACAGTTGAAGTCCACACACGTGGGGCTCCCATCGTTCGAGCATAAACATAACTGCGTACATTCTGCGGAAATGTACACGTCATCTCTCTGTGAAAACAAAAGAACAGACCCAGCACATTATCTCACTGAAATAAGTTTGATTAATGATACTATATATTCTTTATTAAATCCTGTGACGAAAGGCCAAAACCTAGTCGTCCCTTCCAAAGGCTATGTTCTTAAGAATGACGTCAAAACTCTTTACAACAAATTGTACTCGTGATATCGATGTTTATGTTCAAAATATAATCTAATTATTTACACTAGCTATTCCTTTTAAAATATGAAAATTTGAATCATCGACATCTTTTTATTAAGCTGCACGGTTACCATTTCTGACTGAGAACTCGATCAATTGGCTGATGCCACCTACAATGCTTGTCGCAATTAATTTTATCGATACCTTCCTTCTTGGCAATAAATTGTTTCTGTGTGACGTGTTACGTGATTGACAGAATAACAAAAGAAAAAAGTCTCATCATTTAAAATGTAACAATTGTAAAATGTTCCAAAATTGTAACAAACTATCATAAACATGAATCTTTGCAAGATTAAAAATATTATTTTTCACACATGCCTTCTCCAAGTCCTCGAAAAATTATTGCATTTGCGATTACTTACTGGAAGATAGACACCCTCTGGCAGAATACACCCACAATCGGTTCTATCGACACAGATGTTGCCTTCAAGTACCATATTACCTGGACACCTGCAACCTTCCACACACCCAGAGATATGACAATTGTCTGATGCATCTAAATTACCACATGAATCAGGACAGATTGATGTGCAATTGTCATAGATCATTCCAGCAGTGCAAGAAATATCTGAAAAGATCAATAAAACACATATCGTCCTTTAAAGTCTTTGATTTACAGTGTGCATACTGGTTCTTTATGACTCTTCAACCGACACGTTAAATACATGGTTGTTTTGGTGCAATTAAAGATTAACAAACGATCATTAAAAAACTTAAAACGGTGAAGAAATGACACCATTCAAGGAATATGGACAGAAAATCTTCATCAATCTCATGGAAATCAGTGCAATCTTCAAGCGGCACCTATCACCACCTGAATGCTCTGTAGAATTGTGGGAAGACTATGGGACTCGTATATTGACATACGCGACGCTGAAGATTTTCTAGGCAGAGCGTCACCATCGGTTGGAGAAGAGCGACCCCATTGGTTGGCGTAGAGCGTACCATAATATTTTTTGGATAAAAATATATGGCTAGTAGATCGCCGAAATTGTCTATCCAGTCTCCTGGGTCAGCTAAAACCGTTACTATGGTCGTGGTCTTACCCCGGGCAAGAGGCCCTCGATTCGATTTTGTGCAATTAAATTTACCATTGCGAAGTTCATGGAAGAAAAGAGCGGAGCAAGAGAGCCCAGAGACGGGTCCCTCACACTCACGGCACGCGGTTCACATATAGTCAGACGCGAAGGAAAGCAAGAAATATTGGGTGTTGACTGAGGGGAGCAGGCCTATACAAGCGGAACGCCACATGAGCTAGCCAGATCCAATACAAGCAAATTTTTGGCTTTGCAGTGCACTCACTATACCCCTCATGGTCATAAACGGCGCTTCGCCGGTATTCCAAGTTGGATGTAACCATCCTTGAAAGAAGAGTCTCATTAGTGCAATTCCTCAGTTAATGAGAAAAAAATCGATTTATGAAGAATATTAATACAGATCGGGTGGGTTGAGACAATTCAAGCATCATAATGGATTATGCATCCTAGTTCAGTTATTCTTGGAGCACTCGCCAGAATGTGTACCGATTATTGGTGACTTTATAAGTGGCTTATCGAGAAAAAAATTTTGCAGAAAAACATTACAAGGTTGCATTCTGATGAAACATCGCCACATAGAAGAATTGATGGTGGTGGTAACGCGTTCCTTTGACAGTTTAAGGATTTCCACATTCAAAGGAGTCTATTCAACATTCCCAATATGGAGTGTGACTTGACACAACAAGGTGACCAAGTTTCCAAACATTTGGGGGCCCTGTCAGCAGCTGCTGACAGCGATGACTGTCAAATCCGACACTGATAGAGATTCAACTAAAGTTAGACTTTACCACAACCGGTGGCCTCTCTCCATTCAGGAGGTTCCCCTCCTGCTCTCGTGCATGCCACGGCATACGCCAAGAGATCCGGACACAACAACTGTTCATCTGGCAGAGTGGCGCATAGGTCGAATAGACAGGTTTCATAGTATCGGGTGATCTCAACATAGTCATGGCAGGAGACAAAAGGTCCTGGTTATGAAAATAAAGAAAGACTGGTTACTCTTCATTACGATGTTATAACGAATAACGACATGTTTACTAAAGATCATATTTTAGCTACAGATTATTACCAACTTCACCGACGCCACCGATTGGTATGTATATATTTTCGTTTATCCCACAGGAAAAGCAAGTAATGGATATGGAACTTTCATTTTTCCAACTAATAACGCAACGAAGCTTATTTTAGGTTACATGGTAGAGATTGGTTTGACATAATACAAACTATTATAGCTTAATATTAGAACCCACAGTCAAGGATATACTGCATGCACATTTACCACAGCGTATGGAGTGAGGAATGTGATTTAAGCATGAAGCATGTTCGTACGTTAATATATAATTTATGGTTATAGTAAACCACTTGAATTCTTCTTTGTTTTAACAATTGATAATGGAAGTTTCATGTGCCCGTCGGTGGCATTGGGAATCAAGCATTTTATTATTTGCGGGATTTTTTTTATTGTTTATTGATATCTTCTTTGCTTTCATAAGGCTTGATTTTTTGTTATATTTGATTTTTATTTAGAAAGTAAAAACAATGGAAGAGTAAACTCTAGTTAAGAAAAAACTATAAATTTAATTTTAAGTAGTGCTTACATTGACCAGTTTCCTGACAAAACAATTGACAAACAAAAAAAAAAACACTGGTTGTGGCACGCAGTTTTTGTTTTTGTGTGTGTGTGTGTGTGTTACAGTATATGGAAAGAAACGCTTTGGCACTGTCTCCACTACAAATTAATTTTTTACTTGGAATTCTAATTTTGTTGTAGTTTATTTGGTTATCACAAGAATATGTACAATGTGAGGTAACCACCCCTACCCACCAAAAAAGGCCTATGAAGTTTAACAATGTCAATTACTGCATGAAAGCTAAAGAAAAGAGTACGATAGAGAAAATAAAGACATATTTCTTAACATAACTTCATCTTACTTAGTAAATTGTAGAGTGTCAGTACACCGGGAAAACTCTTAAGCCCGTAATGGAAGAGTTCGGGTATGAGAGAGTTCGATCATCATTGCTGAATCTAAATAGGTAGATAGATAAACCAAACGCAGCTTCACGGGGGGGGGGGGGGGGGGTAAGATGTCCAAAAGTCAGTACAAAAACTAATATCTACACTTTGAAATAAAACAGGCTAAGGTTGATTTGTGGTTGCACGACTAGCAGTTTGAATTAAAAACTGTTGCAGAAATATCACACCTTCTATGTCTATGAGTACATTGCACAGAGCAGTTGCATTGGCAACGTTTTCAGGCGAGGTACTTTCACAAGGATCTTCGGCAGGTGGAGCTGGAGGGCAACTGGGGTCACCCGTCTGCCAACTGTTTCCAAAAACAGTAGAGCTTACCTGGCAAAGAGCAAAATACGACAAGAACGTTTTCAAAAACTTTAGTGAACTAAAGTCAGCTGTAGTGAACTAACCTTAACTATGTAGGGTAGTTTACTTCCAAATTATTCAAGACTATATCTGTAACGATTGACTCTTTTATCATTTTCACTCAGTTGGTTCTTTTCAAGCAAGAGATATCAAACACTTTCCGACAATTTTGTAGTTATATCTTATCAGTCTTCAGAGTTGTGTGATAAGTACCATGACTTCAAAAGCAGTGTTTCACTCTCCTTATGTTCTGTCACCAAGGTTGGTTAAATTTGCCAGACAACTCCAGTTTTCCCAGACACTTACTTCTAGAAATCACCCCCTCACACACACACACAGACACTATCTTAAATTTCCTCCATGTTTGATCAAGACACTGGGCCCCTGTGTAAATGCTGTGTCATGTGCTACTCTCTACATCTTTCAAATTTCATGTCATTAAAAAAGCAGAAACAATTGAAAAGTCTGTTTACCCCTAGCCAAAAGTGTTGCCTGGAGTGATGTCTGACTGCCTTTAACTTTGTAACATTTAAACCAAATTACCTTGGTGTTATCTGGGAGGACAAGATCGTTGGTGCTATCACCATCAAAGTTGCCACAAAGACCGCATATTGGGTCTGGGAATCTCCTATCTAAATCTATTTCGACAATGGTATCGCCATCGTAGTGGACAATCAGACCAAATGCCGTGGTGAGAAGCTTCGAAAAGAAGACAAATTGTGAAAGGGGGAAAAATAACAAGATAACTGAGTTTACAAAATCTACATAGTTGCATATCAGTTTCATGCATTAATCTTAGGTACGGTAACTAATATACATTAGGGCCTGATGTTCTTCCAGTCCATGCTAACCCTTGACATATTCACCAAAGACCGGGACTACAAATTCATCATAGGTTTTTCTGATGTTACCAAATATTTGGAGTCAGACCTACGATTGGTAAGCTGGACGAATACCAAACTTGGTGGTTATCGTAAACTTTCCATGGTAAACGGTCTTTCATATTTTGAAATAATGAGACCTTCGACTTCAAAAGCTCCAGCGGGATATGGAAGAGGAACCCACACTCAAAGGGGGGTACAGCCATACAGAAGTAGAAACTGCAATGGGGAAACTGCAGTGCTAACGCTCGGGGAAAAGGTTGTGTTGTGAATACCGTAAGTTATTCACAACACAACCTTAGATAGCATATATCTTTAGCAGTTGGGAAATTTGTCTGCCAGTGATCAAGAGTTCGCCGTAGGTGAATGGCGCTATAGTCTATAGTTTTCAATATCTTACCAAATAAGTTAGGTCTTTTGGTGACATGGGTATGGAAGCAAGCGAGTTACCGTATACGCAGTGTAAAAAATTGAGGCAATTCTGTTATGGCCATTAACGAAATTTAAAGTCAGCGGATGGAAGAATTCACCCAAGACAAAAAAGGTTGTTGCCCTCTACTTTTAAAGAAACTACCCATAAAATATGTAAAGTATACCC
Organism: Stichopus chloronotus; assembly: GCA_021234535.1. Lineage (NCBI taxonomy): Eukaryota > Metazoa > Echinodermata > Holothuroidea > Aspidochirotida > Stichopodidae > Stichopus > Stichopus chloronotus. Next base: position 25,344,783 of record CM037832.1, on the reverse strand, counting down.
ATGAACGTTCCAGATATCAGTTTCCCATATGGTGATAGCTCAAATATAGCGAAACTTTAGACGTTTCAACGGACACATGACATTTACGATTAAACATGTTAGTCCATTGAGCTACCCTCAGATGTAAAATAACGGCCCAGTCTAGTACTTTTTGGAAACTATCAAACTTTATTTTGAATGATTTAACTGTCTTTGATGTAAGATGAAAGTCATTTACTCTTTATCCGCTTCTGAAGGGTCTGTATATTATTGATCGACGTAGTATGGACAACAGAGGGCGAATGTTATTAATGTTTTAAGTTGTCTCACTCGGTTTAGCCTCCCAAACTCGTCACAGTTTTGCTGAATAAACATAAATATTTACTAACCACTCCAGATTGACCCGGAGTGATGTTAACATCGTCGGTAATGTACGGTAAATTTACTTTTAACATCTCATCAGCGTGTGTTGTTATAACGACCACTCCATCTGTCAGGTCAAATATCATCCCTTTGTATTCCAGGCGGAGTCGACTGAGACATGAGACTCGACTGTTAGCTCCGTGTTTTGTATTGCCTCCGATCAAATGGAACGTTTGGTTCCCACAGTCCTGCACTAAGATGTAATCGCATTCTCCCCTGGAAGTCGTACTTCAAATTATCAAATGTCACGTAATGAGGATCACCCCAAACAGTGCAGTGACCAGGAACTATAAACAATGGGAAATGTGATAATATTACTGAAAGTTATTCACTTCAAAAAAAAAAAAGAAAGGTCAAATCGAGATTTTCTTTTCAAACTTTAGGCAATAAGCAAAACACTTATTTAAGCTATAGGCAAAAGTCAACATAGACTCAAATTGCTAATTAATGCTTCAGCTCACTTTGAACATAAAGTTTTCAAATGAATGTCATGATACTTGAGTCAACTACCGAAAAACTGTCGGTCACCGGTACTAGTTTGAAACCAAGATGTTTTCTGATCATTCACTGTGACAGTCTTTTTTTAAGTTTATTTAATGTCAAGGTGTTCAATCACATTTAGGTTTTTTAAAGACTTATAGCCATAACATTGAATCATCAAGTCTGATTGACTCCTTCCCTTGATTGGACCATTGCCACCCTCTCATCACCACCCTAGAACCCTAATAACACGTTTATAATACTAAAAGGACTATAGCGAGCCCGAAAATGCTAGGCATATACGTTTGAAGGTCACCAACTCGCTTTAAAGTGGAAAGCCACTTTTTTCGTAGAAAATCTTTGAAAGGAATTGAATACTAGTCCTTTTATTTTTGGAAATACATGACTATAGTTACGACAGAGTTGAAGGTCAAATGTTTTGTTGATTTAACACTAATCCTAAAGTGATGATGGTGTATTCATTATTTAAAGGTACATTAAACAACTACTACTGTATAATCACTTTCGTTAACTTAATTTAGATTCATTGTACATGTAACTGAGCTAACCCTAAAGAACTCTTTTTTGAGGTACAGTCACTCTTAAAGAAATTAATAGAAAAGCTGCCTTACCATTACAGTCTCCTTTACGGAGTAAGTTGATTTCTGAATTCATGCAAGTCTTGTTTAAAAGTTCACATTCATTGTTGTATGTTTCCAGATCAGTGCCACATACTGGATCAAAATTAGCCGGACACAACGACAAATCGCAATCTGATGGATCAGGAATGGAAACTTTTGAGTTTTTTCCTTGAACTTAAAAAAAATATCAGACGTTACTGCTGTGACATGGCAGTTACCTGGAACTTTTTAGAATCAGCCATCCACGTAGAGAATATTCCTTAAATCCCTCAACACGCTGCAGACCATAAAGATACAGCCACACACAAACACGCACACCCTCACGCACACACACGCACACACGTACACACGCACACGCACACTCACACACACACGTATATATATATATATATATATATATATATATATATGTCATACCCCAAAGAAATACAAAATAACGCCACCCAGAGAACAAACGTCTTCGGGTTCTGTTTTTCCTGTTTGGATCTGTGAAACGATGTCCTCTTTATGTTTGTTTGTTTGTTTGTTTGTTTGTTTGTTTATTTGTTTTTTTCCAATTGAAGTACATAAATAAAATTTATACAAGATGAAGTGTACATAAAAAAATTAACGTATGTATCAAAGGAAAAAAAAAGGAACCAGATGAAGCTAAGAGCTTTTCTAGTCTGGTCCAATCCAAAATTAACGTTAAATATTACAAAACATAATGGAATAATGTACGCATATATACGCAAAAATGGATCGTAAGGGATTTTAGGCTCAAAATACACTAGCTAGTGCTAGTTTTCCACAAAGTAGAGAACTGACTAGCGGCCAGGAATTTCTCAAGCAACTTACTAAGCCAACAAATGGGTAGTTCGTTGGTGAAGAACTACTAATTATGTTAGACATTTACCATCGAAAAATATGCAGGGAAATTATTTCAAACAATCAAGTAATAATTCAATTGTAGCTAAAAATCATGCACAAATAGTGCCGTCTTTACCTCAAGTAGACTAAAGCAGGTTATCAAATTTTACTTCGTGAAATGAAAAGTGTTAAAAGAACTCTCCACCCACAAGAAAACTAAACTCAATATATGAGACTTTTTGCCTTTTTTCAATAAGTTAAAAAATATTTTGTCTTTTGAAGCTTCTTTAGTTTTGAAAGTTGGACTCCATTACGAGTTTGAAAATGTGTGAGGTAGAATCGACAAATGCTATATTGCTTTTGCACTCTTAGTGTTCCACGCAAGGTCTTACGACCCAAACTCTTTAGTTAAGCGACTATAAAGACATCATGAATATCTGAGTTCAGTAAGATACTGTTTGTTATGGAAACCAGTGATCTGGTATTGAGATTGACAGAAAAATTAATTATACTTTATTATGCTAGTACTTTAAGACTCAAAAACTGAGAGAAGATGAGCTATGTAGTCGGCTAATATTAAATGCATTTCTTTCCTTTATTCTTTTTTATTTCAGTTCAATATCATTTACAGAGCAACATCATTTCAGTCAACTAATTCTTAAACAATTAGCTCGTCACAACCGATTGATTCCTATCACCTAGGCTACTACATCAAATATTTACTAGGATAATTATTTTTCCGAATTTTGTGAGATATTACCTGAAATTTGCATACAAAACTGTTTGTATCGCGAGAGAGACGTGCACGCAAAGAAGCAATGGTGGAGAGTATGTGAGTCTCGACTGCGTCTGAGTGGGACTGCCGCAGTCATTCTAAGAAGTTTGAAAGCCTTGACTAGTTACTCTAGTTGTAAATATTTATTAAAACATATTGGTTTGTTTTTGGTTGTAAATGCATTTTGACGACAAACTGTAGTTGCGTGCGTAAAGTGTAAAAGTAATGGAATGCTTTATCAGATTTACTAAACATTTTACTGGAGTTTGATGGGAATATTTTGAGCGTAGGACCCTTACTTGTTAGTGTTCGAGAATTTAGATTTTCATGGTCAAAAGAAATTAGTGCTCTTAAAAGAATTTGCAAATGTGAATGCCACGACTCCACCAGCTCAAAATGTTTTCCCCTCACAAAAAAGATAATGCCTCTTTAAAAATTACAAAAAATCTGTTCAGTGCAAAACCTTTGAAGGGAATTTTTGTTGCCTATACGACAATTAGTTGAAAGCTTGTCTTAACTATTCAGCATTGAGATAGGAAACATACAACTAGTGTTGCTAAGCTACTTTCAGCATTATTCGTTATACTTTAAAACTGTCTAACTTAGCACTAAATGGAGGTTTTGAACTGATCTATATCAGTGCCTTGTGACTCCAACTAGGCTACATTCATGTACAGTTACGATTTTCGTACAAGTGAAAGTAATACCTTACAGAAGTTTTTTAATATACTTTATTCTTAGTCATAAGCTTCTACAACAATAGTTAGAGAAGGTTTCCAACCGGCTCGCAAACACAACTTGTGAGTGCAGCAGTGCAAATGTTGTGTATATAGCAAAGTTGAGGAGTTTATCTCTGGTAAAATGAAAAATATAGCCAAATTGACATATCTGGCAAACTTGATGTTAATTTAATAAAATCTTTCACCAAAATTTGCAAGCACATTGGAGTTATAAAGGTTAGAAACAAGTAGACTCATACGTTCTTATAAGTCTAACAACTTTCCATTGTTTTAATTTAGTTTTGAATTATTTGAAGTCCCTTAAATTGAACAGTTCTTGAAAAACTATAAGATACCCCTGTGATCAGTTGGATTCCTGAAATTATATGTTAGAGATGTAGTGGTACTTACTACAAACATTTGTCCTGAATTGTGAGAAGTGATACTAAAAACTTAATCTCATTGAACTATTCAACAAGCAATCGCAACAATCTCAGCACAGCACGTCCATGAATAAAGTGTGTGTGTGTGAATGAAATGTCTATTGTTGACATCATCAATAAACTGAAAACAAAACCACCTCAGTCCCGCGGCATTGGCATCATTTCCATTAAAATGCTGGAAACTGTGGACATTGATTGTTAAAACTTAAGCTGAATGAATTTACAGCTTTTCTGAATTTTAAATAATGTGAGATCAACTGGTGATGTTAAAGCTGACCATCACTGCTAATATCACTAGGAGTTACTTTGAATAGTAGTTATCTCATCCATATACGTAATACACAAAAAGTTCCAAAAAATGACACTTAAATGGTAGCCCACCTTACACCCCTTGTGGTATTCAACCAAAACTTGGTGGGTCAGCAGTCCTTATGTGAGGGAATTACCAATAATACCACTGAGAAAGAGTGGCCTGAGAATAGCACAGCTCAGGTCGTGATTAATGGACAAATCAGAGATGGAAACACTACAGGTTCACAGTATACTCTCGACATGCATGGTCACTAACGTATACGGCAACAGAGTTTTATGAATAATTAGATCGCTTAATAGATTAATAATGCATTGCAACATATTTGACGAGTTAATGTTCGATTGCAGGTAAACATTCCATGCGTGACGAATGAAAAAACTAAGCTGAGAACTAGATTTCCTTTCTTACTTCCTACTTACAAACTTACAAGTAGGAACGAGCATTTGACTTTCTGAAATGGCTATAAATACTGATGATGGAAATTACGAAATCACCGGAGTACCAGCTTTTCAGACCTCATGAGCTTTAGCAGGCTCTAAGTTTTGTTGGAGATTTCAGGTTCATTGCATGGCTGATGATCTCTGCATAATCTTTCATCTTAACATCTTGATCCCTTTCACAAAATGGTCACTACGTAAATTGTGGACAAATTTCATTCTCATCCACCAGACAATGTGTTAGGAGTCAAAATGTATCCACTTCTGACATAGAGATGGATAGAATGACAAACAAAATGTCAGAATGACAGATAGGTTGATTGATGTAGTTGCTATATGGCACAAGCTCTTACCAAATCAGTCGCTAATTGGATGAAATGCACGTTACATGAAGATAGAACCTTTAAGCGATTCTTGCCACCTCAGTCTGAAAGGTTGGTCACCACGGCATAGTGGGTCACCCGCATATTCTTGTGATGGAATATATTTCACCTTCTTCAAGAATTACAGAGGTAAGTTACAGTTCCATTGTAAATGAACAATTCATGAGCGACTAACCGACTGGATGAGGTTAATGAAGTCGCTTTATCATTATTGCACAAGCTCATACCAACTGATTGCACGATGGGGTGGATTAGATAGCTGCAGAGACTAACAGTTCAAAGCGTGATGGAGATACAACTTCCATCTTTACTCATTGCTGAACACAACAGAAGATTACGTGTTATATGCTGGTTAGGTATATTCTTGTCATGTAAAATAACTCACCTTGTTCAATTGATACAAAGAAAGCGCAAGTTGCATTGTTCTCGTTAAGATCACAGAAGGTATACGTAACCTCTGTTATGCCAATTGGAAATGGAGTTCCCGGGCCATGACTTTGGAAGCATGGTACTGTTATTAGTCCAAGGAAATTATCAAATGCTATTGGTTCTACCCAAGTGGCCACACCAGATGAATTCCAAATGGGAACAACCTGAGTGATATTCGAAGGACATTCAAGGATGAATGGTGCAATGTCATCAACTGTAAGCAAGGAGAAAAAACATGATTTCGTTTTGATTAAATATATTAGTGCTAAGATAATGACTAAAATTTTACAGAATTTTCCGTCATAACGTGCCACTGAGTGGACTAAGGAATTTTTTTCATGTAGTGTTCTCTCTGAAACTTTGAGATCGACCTTGCCTGTGCTGTTGTGCACTTCAAGCACCTTTGATATTGACCAGGACCTGCGCTGGTCGAAACCCCAGAAATAATGCCTCGAAATGCTGTCATGGATATGTTTGTTATTACGTCGTAGAAGTAGACGTTATCAGAATATTTTGATACAGTTAACTGTGTACACACACTCGACATCCGCAGTGGTGAAGGAGTTGCTAATTTAGACCCAAAGAAGGCTCAAGACCTTAATTCTCCATACGTCTATACGTCATCAGACGACCATCCGCTATCAAACGTCACTGCATATAGAAGCACATATAGCGTATATGACGTCAGTCCAAACTGTGTGTTGGATAATCTAGATAATGTGTTTACAATGTTTTCAAAGATTGACCTCCGATGGTCTCAAATGACCTTTGACCCCAACAAAGTGGGTTTCTTGAGCTCATTAACACAGTATATATTCATCAGGCAAAAGCCAAAGGTTGTCTCCAGTTTTGGAGACAAAATTGGAGACAACCTGGTTTACAAAAACATTTGAATTTAAGTAGTATGAAGTAGTTTTTTAAGTCTTACATCCCTTTACTGCTCTTACATAAGTTTAAATTACTTTATTTCCATAACAGTAATTGAAAAGGAATTCAATTGAAAAGAATTCTCGTGGAAGAGAGAACCTGATACCAAATTGACGACTCTGTAATCAATTACAGCTGTACAGAACTGATCAGTGCTTTTCAAACAATATCTGGATCACATGTAAAGGGAGGTTCATTGATTACACAAGATTTAAATAACTCAAAAGATTAAAGAATCAAGATCAAACACAATACACTTTGTAATGGAAGCCAGAGTAATATCAAATGTTCCAAAATGTGACATTATAGTAAATGTTCACTTAGGTATACTGACACAAAGCTGGAAGGGATGTAGGACTTGCCAGTTAAGCAGCCCATCAGCTGCATTGGGCAACCCAATGCAGACAAGACCTGAATAAGTCAACATTCACTACTTCAATCCCTTTTCCAAACTGTCATTCAGTAACTTTTGGAATCATTTCATCCTTAACCACCAGACAGTGTGTAAGGGGTTGGAATCCATCTACTGCCGGCAGAGTGATGGCGGAAGGACAGACAGAATGTCAGACTGACCAACAGGTTGACGGACAAAGTTGCTTATAAGGCACAAGTTCATACCAAATAAATTCACTACAGGGTGAGATGCAGAGACTGACAGTGCAGAACATGATGTCGATGGAGACAAATCAATCTTCAGGCAATGCTGATCACGATTGAAAATTAAAATCACAGCATACGCTGGTTATGCGTATTCTTGTGTTGAATAATATCTTACCCTCTTCAATTAATACAGAGAAATTGCAAGTTGCAGTGTTTCCGTTAAGATCACAGAAGATATACGAAACCTCTGTTGTTCCAATTGGAAATGGAGTTCCCGGTTCATGACTTCTGAAGGATGGTACTGTTATTAAACCAAGGACATTATCAAATGCTATTGGTTCTACCCAAGTGACAACACTTGACATAGACCCGATAGGAACAATCTCAGTGATATCTGAGGGACAGTCAGTGATGAATGGTGGAACAGTATCAACTGTAGGCAAGGAAGAAAGAGACATTTTTTAATTGGTTAGAAACATATTAGTGCAAAAAATATGCCTAAAATTTTACAAAGTTTGCCAGATTCCTCTAGTATATGGGCTGCCACTTTCCTGTACCATGATGTATCCCTGACACTTAATGAGATCAGCAGCACCCTCTTATTGTAATGCATCTCTGGAACCTTTGAGATTCACTGCAGCCTGTACTGGTAGAAACACCAAGAAGGGATACCAAGAAAGGCGCTACAAAGCAAGACAGGAAAAAATTCCTTGAACTTTTGACACTTAAAGGGACAAGTATACGATTTATTCCATATTTAATTGTTGTCAACTGCCTAGTGGAAACGTTTTTTAACACAATAAAAAAAAACCGACTTTTGAAAAGATTAAGACAACGATTTGAAAAGTTGATTTTGTCTTAACCCCAACAAATATTCATGATTGGTGTAAAGATTTCTGTGGTGGTAACAAGACTGTCATGCTAATGGCACACTAAAAGTTAACATATTTAACATTTCAGTCAATATTTTTGTTCATGCGTGTCACAACATAGCAGAAATATGGAGTATACCCACAAAAGTCAGTACTAAGCATAAAAACAAAGGTGAGATAAATGCTAGTCCTGGTTTTCAGTTTGGTGTTCTGTTTAAGAGTCATTCACATATCCATAAATTATGTTCAAGCAGGGCTAAGGTCAGTACTATATAGTTTGCAGCTTTTCCTACCCCATCTATCCTCTCAATTTTTTTTACCCAACGTTATGAAATATGTCGGTATTTTATAAAACTGGACATGACGAGAATATTCTGAGTAAAACAACCCTCAAAGTTCTTCGACTTCACACAGAAGTTCATACAAGCAGGTCCACCATGTTCATGGAAAGACAAAGCTATCACCATTATAACGATGTGAGGCCGCATCACACGGATGTGGAAGTACAATTATTTGTGCTTTGACCAAATGTTTGACAAGCAATACTGAGCAAGCCATTGAGCTGGGTTGATTGACAAGCAAAAGTCTTCGAACTTGATATGTATCAAATGTCGGATAAGTTGGGGACAAGAGATTGATATCAGACAACTAGTATTACATCAACGCTACTTGCAAACAGTTCTGTTAAACTTCTCATTCCCCTTCCCTATTATGCTCACATCTTCATACAACTATTCCCAAGATTTGTTATTTCCACACTCACACACATTCTCTAACAAGCTCCAGAAGAAAATGCATTACCTAAAGCAGTCCATGTGAGACGAAAACCAGAATGCTCAATATTTTTGTCTGTTCTAAAATAAATCCAAACACGATCTGTCTGCAGAGCAAAGCCAGGAGGAACTCCCGTGTTTGGCATTGGTAGAGAGCGATTGTCAAAGTAGTATCTGTTGCCATCATCTAAACGACCCACAGTTGCATCGTTCACTTGGTCAAAAACAAACTCAAGTCCAGTACCAACGTATAAGTCATCTCTATCAGATTCAACACCAAAGGGTTCTATAAACTCAAATTGGATTCTGAATGCCCCTGGAATGTACAAGAGAAATGCTGCGGCATCCCTTGGTTCATAAATGCCAGTCCCGTCAGGTGTCCAATTAGGTGACTGATAGGCGCCAGTTCGACAACCATCTCCATAACAACTGTCAAGTCTGTCAACTAAATGCAAACAAAAAATTCTTCCAACTGATATATTCGGATTACAAATACACAATGATATCTGACTTACAGTCTGTGATGTCTTCAAGAATTTATTCTTACATCAAGCTATTTAGAATTTCTTTGATAGCAATGCATGATAATAGCAACCAAGTCCCTCCCAAAGAATCTCAAGATCGATAACAGAAATGATTTTCAATGTTCATATGATGCACTAAAACTCAACACTGTACTGCTTTACGTCAAGACCACCGTACCTACTTACACGTGGTACATAAATGGTACAAGCCAACCCCATGCTTTTGATACTATTTACTTTTTAATGGACATAGCAATGGATTTTAGTTGATGGAATTGTCTTTTTTCAATATTTAGCTAAGCTATATGGACTTCATGCAATGGAACAAATAGCATCAAATATGTGACTTAAGCATCAAAAGTAGAAGCAATAAAGGCATCAATGATACTTTGAGAACACTGTAGGTAACACAAAGAACCCTACGTAAAGCCGGTTTATAAGTTTGAAATAACTTCTCTAAATTTCTTTACATCTGCATCGCAGTGCAACTGTGAGACAGTTGAAGTTCAGAGATGGATCACAGTGCATCTTCATCTTAAATTGACTTTCAAAATTGGTTCAAGTTGTTCATATGAATTGTTTCATAGAAAATTCATGACATGCGCTAGCAAGAGTGCTTGTAGTCGTGTTGTACCACTCTTTCTGTCAAGCCCTGGTATGCTGCATGCATGTATAAAACTGTTCTGTATTCTTCACAAATCTGTTCAATATTTTTCAATCATGTAATGGAAAACAGAATCAATCTAAAATTGCAAGAAAAGCAAGCTGCCAGAGAGTGAAAGCAATCATTGTCTGAACAGACCTTCTTGAATGAGTCAATGTGAATAATCAAACTGTTTCAGTGGATTTAGAACAAATATTCCATTTTCAAGTGGATTTCCTCGAATTTTGATTTTAACTGTCGTTTCTTTGATCAAAGACTTAAGTTGATGAACTCTGATATGATATTGCAACTTTTTCTTTCTATTATTCCATATATGCAAGATCTACATCTGTAACAAATATGAAATTGCTGACACATGAAACTCCCCAGAGCAGTGAATAATTTACCTGGTATTAAATCTAACTTGCACTAAGAGTTTTCTCTGATTTTGTGACAAAATACTGAAGGAACCTGAAAACTGCTATGCAAACTATTACCACTAAATTATTCCCTGCACCAATGCTTCCTATGTCGTTTAAAAATATCTAATCACTTTCTTTTAAGGAAGTTACCATTTCTATTTTCATGAAATATCTAGCACAATTCTGAAAATGACTTTTCCTAGTAGATATTTGTAGCAACTGGTCTTCATAGGACACCATCCAAGTAAATTCGTTCATGTTATTGATCATGGAATAATTTATCCAGTATATCATCTCATTTTCCTTGTACAAAATTTGCTTCACAAATGGAATGTTGAGTAGCACTTTGCTACAGACAAAATTAGGGCATTTACAGATTTTGCAACACAGTAACTATAGCTAAGAAATTTGAAAACTTATGTAAGTTAACCACAAGGTTCTGATCAGATAGCGTTAAGGTAAAAAACCTTAAGTTTATCAGACAAAATATATGTTATTGAATATAGCTATGCATGAATTTTTCAAAATCACTGAACAGAAGAGCCCTTGCTGGTAACACAGTAAGTGCAAAAAAAAGGAAAAAGAACATTTCTCGGTCCTACGTCACATGTAGCCATCTCAGAATTGCCAGGCTCTTTTTGAAATCTAACTTTTAAAGTTCAGTTTCACAACTTAAGGAAGCATCTGTGGGAAAAACTGTTCAGTTTTAACTGGTAGGATGGTAAAAGTTCTCATATATTACATTAAGTCTTCTTGTTGGTGGAGGATTTCTTAATGATACTGTCTTGTTCTCGCCATACCTTGTATTCCATCTGGTGTCACATCACAATGGGCACCAATGTCAGGAAAAAGATCACTACTTCCACAGTCACAGACATAGTCATCTGGCCCCAATCCTGTTCTGAAGCATGGTTGCTGATCAGGACAGAGGTTTACAACACATCCTGCAAACAAAGATGAAATACACACCTGTTTGAATGTCCACTCAATAACAAACACGACGAAATAACATAGAGCAAACACTGCAAGTGACTTTCAGCACAGTAATCAAATTGCAGCTATACTGCAGACAAATTGCTTTTGGCCATACAATTTGCAGACAAGATTGCATACAAGGTATTGTAAGTTTAATTCAGTTTTCTTTGAACAAGTCAAAGTGTCAACGTATGCCTCCCAGCTCCCTCCTTCATATCTTAGCATGAGGAAAACCCACACTAACATATTCAAGCTAAAATGAAAGCCAAGCATTTCACTATCAACATCAAAACAAATGTTGCAAAGAGTGATTTTCTTCTGCACACTTTTTTTACGAAAGATGCAAATCAGTTTTGTTTTAATTAGCCAAGAGGGAACAAACTATACATTTCCACAGAGTAGACAACACATACAGAATTTAGGTTCATGCTTGCCATACTATATACTTTGTGCTGATCTTAAACATGACTGTAAACTTGGAAATCAGAATGAGTTTTAACATTCTCATAATTTTCCCGAAAAAATTCGTACTTCAACGAAAAAATAAAGAAAAAAATCATACTGTTTTAAAGAACAAGGCAAACCTTACAAATTGCTTGTAGTAATTTGGGTTACAGACTACTGAAGCATTGCTGAGATGAGATGGTGAAACACAGCACAGCAGACTAGGAGCATATATGCAAATCATTTGAAACTGAACTGCATCTTTGAGAGATCTGTTAAACTGAGCCCAGTCCCATATAAACACACTCAAGGGATTCTTTTATTAAGAGACACTGACTTGAAATGCTCCAAGGAACACGACGCACTGCTATTAAATGCATCGCCACACCTAACATGATGGTCAAGGATAAAATGCTCTCTGAGGTGTGTTTTGGATACAGTGGGTGCCAACACTTGGATGATAATTTGGAACCCAACTGCCGGAGTGGCGGGCCATGTTACAACTGTAGCAAATTTTGCAGAATTTGGCAGTCCTTGTACTCTTCCTTGTACTGTTCTTACAGCATGTGATGAATGGAGACAACACAGCAGAAGTTAAAAGTATGGCTAGGCACAGTAAAACTTCTCATAACAACATACATTTCAACTACTATAAGACTGGCAGCGCATCGTCTCGCATGTTTTCAGTCAGTACCTGCTGTAACAAAAACTTCAAGCTGGTAACTTGCCTGATATTCTCAGAACTGCCAGTCAGGGCTGCCAGCAAGGGGTACATCCACAACCCTGCTCACCAGACTGTACATGCAGTGCAATTCCGAGTACCATAATGATGGCTCTGGCCATTTTTGAAGTTCCTACAGTACAGTAGACCTACTATGTCTGAAAATTTCTCTAAAGACTTTCACTTTTGCTGATGATTTTTCTCGCCACTTTTTCAAGTGATCTGAGCTGAGGTGGCCTTTCATATTTCAGGTGAGGTTTCGTACGTAACTCTTCCTATGTTATTGCATGGAAGTAAAAAATCAATGCAGCTCACTCACAAACTGAAGTAAATCCGCCAAAAAGCATACATTCAAAAATATTCATGAAACTATTTTTTTTTATGGTGGAATAATCTTACTTTTTCTAGTACCATTGAAAGGAGGGGTAATATTCTGTCTGTTTTGGAAACACTGCTAGATGGACAAGTTTGAAAAATGTGTGATTCAGAGATAACACTCGCATTTTTTCATATGCCCATATTCAGTGCTTTATGAGTCAAAAAACAAGAGTGATTTTGCTTCAACCACTTACATGCTAAGAAATACTAGTTTAAGTTGGTCATTTGTCCCAATGGCTTAGATGCAGATAGTGCAGAGTCAATTTCAGTTAATTACATCACCTCAAAGAGGTAAAGAGACTTATATGGAATCCAATTCTAAATTCAAGGCCTGCGAATCCATCCAATCTGGCATACGGCAGATACATGCCAAAATGAAGGTTGCATAAAATGCCTCTGAGTACAGCACGTACAGACGTATCCAAAGAAGTTTTCTGTAATTTACATTGAGTCTGGTGCATGCACTATTTTTTTTTTTTTTCACAACTTGAGTTCCCAACTTCCACAACTTTAGTAGTGGCACTTGCTTCATGTTACTTCGTTTCGGTTTACCTTTTCATCCTGCTACAGGATACAAGAGTCAGAATTAAAAAAATGAACCTCTTTGGACGTTGCACCGTACCAGTGTCTTGTAAATATGATCATCTTAATAGTGATTTTAATTTAACCATTAATATAAAATGACGTTTGTGACAGCCCTGTCTTTTACAACAAACACTTCGTTGTCACGAACACTGCTGAAAATATTGTCAAGTACGGTAGTTACCCGCTTTAGCTTCAAGATCGCCTATATTTGTGGCACTCGTTACCCGCCTTCGTCACAAACTTTTAGGGAGAGATAAACTTTTTCTCATGATTGTTTTTTCATCTGCCAGTTAGTATGTCTGATCCCTACGTCATACGGATACTTACCACTGTGAACACCTCGTCTCCACAAAATCTTCACTTTTGATACGAAGGCCTATGCTGAGCTGAGGTTAATGACATGTGAAACAACGATGATTGAAAACCCTTCGGTTTTTTGTTGTTGTTTTTTTTTTTCAAAATATGGAACGCATTGAATAATCGCGTTTTCACTTGCAGTGGCGTTGTTCCCATTCAGGCATAGTCCCCTACCCCCATATTTTGCCAGATGTGTCATATAAAGTTTGACTGAAGATACATTTCACTTCACATGTCAAGTTAATATGAGAAGTTTACTGTTTGTAATAAATAAGGATCAATGGAGTTATGAATTAGTTACAGATACAGTAGGGTAAATTTTGTTCATGATCTGAAGGGTAACTTTCAAAAACTTAGAAAGAAATCAATAATCAGTATAAATACAGTCACAATTAATACCATGATCGCAGTAAAACAGGAAAATAATCAGTTCGTTATAGCACATACTGAGGTTTTCCCCTAGATCAGCTTTCTCTTTCCATCTTCTCGAGAATTTTTCCCTCCACCAAGTCACAGTAGAGTGAGCACAGGGGGTTGGGGCGGGGGAATTACCCAACCTACGCAGCCAGTCAGTGAAAATGGCAAGTCGCGGAAATTCGCATATTCAAAGGTGAACGATCCAGTCGGCATGAAAAAAATGAATAAAAGGGCCTACCGGAAAACACTAACAACTTGAAAATATATAAACTATGATTCTTGTGAAATCCTTTCTCCAACTGAATCGACTAACTACCTCCACAAACTTTAAAATAGCGAAAAATTTACAATTATGTTAAGGAAATTATGCTAAGAGAATTTGGACAGTTCTATTTTAAGGAGCCGTACTTGCTAAAGCCTGGAAAGGGCTATTTCCAGCTATTTAAGGGGCATTTTTACCCAACAATTTTCTGGTACTCCCCTACTCCAACGGATGGTGGTGCTCCACTTAGTCTTCTCACTCACATTCTCAGTCCCTTAAAGTCCAAATCCGGAGGGCTCCATTGTTGATTAGAGGCATAGAGTTATATGCCACACGTATATCACACAAAACTGAACAGGGCTATGGCTCATTTCCGTTACGCTAGCTCTCACAGTGAATGTAAGTAAACCGCCATAACTCATGGATATGATTTACGTGTATTACGCTGTAAACAGCATACTCTGGTTAGAGCATTGTCTCAAACGTTTTGGAACATTTGTCAGTTTGTTTACCATGAATGAAAACACGCAACATATTGTCGTGTTAGTTGAGTTGGGGGGGGGGGGGGGGTTAACAGTCGTGGTATGACTGCCCCAGCGACGGATGTTTCACTTGATGACAACACAGAACGTTCCTTTTACAACTTAAACAGAGGGACGTCAAAACAGGAGAAAGTCGAAAGAGATTCCCAGTTCCATTTATTTGATGATTGATGCGACTGGCACACACAAATTAGATAAATTAGAGTGATGATTTCAATCGATAACAGAGTTACATGACGATGACAGGAAGAACAAGGAACGGTGGGATACGATGACACAGGTCTACATATTTACAGGAAAGAGTGATGTTGACAGTTCGACGAGAAAATGACCAGTGCGGGCCCCATGGTTGACGCTTGGCCTCGTGGCTTCCCGGGGTAGATGGTCACGAGGTCTAGGTGACAACGTTGACCAATCACAGAACAAACGATTGTCTATGACATCATATGTAAAAAGTCGCTACCCGTGATCTACCAATCAGCTAAGTGTTACGAAATCTTTCTACGAACAGTGTCTGAGTTTTCTATTTTTAATGTTTTACATTGTCTAATCTTACTGTCTGAGGGGAATAAAGAAAAGGTTAATAAACTCTAGAAAACACCGAAAACTGAACTTTGTATGACCCTTTTGAGTAAGGTGGCGTAGAATGATCATCTCTATACAACAGTATGACGAAAAAAAGGCACATTCATAAGACTATAGGCTTCATTGTGTCAATTAGAGAAAACGTGAAAATGGAATATAGCCTACCATTCTACTGGATAAAAAGGAAAAAGCCACAAATTGCACCATTTTGAATTCCATTATTAGCCCACTTAGTTATCGCATTCGCAACAAAGTTTTAGTGTGTGATTGCGTAATAAAGAGCTTTGTACATGTAATAGTAATATGTTCACAATTTTAAAGGGAAATAGAGCGTTTAGAATGTACTAACACGGCATACAAAGACAATAGCGCTAACCATTATTAAACCTTTCAGACTCAGGAAACATCGGCAAAAGTTTCATCTCCTCAAAGCACCACGCATGTGATGTTCAACGGAAGATGAACTGCATTTGAACTTCGAAAAGTTTGGGTGAACAAATTATTGGTGAGCAACAAAAAACTGAATTTTTATCTGTGAGAAACTTATTGTCCACTTATTTTTAATAATTTATCATTCTATGTCCACAAACATTGGTTTTAAAAATATGATTATTTGATGATGATATGAATATCTTTGTTATGCAAGAAATGAATGGAAGTTAAAAATAAACTATGGATGGGGAGAGAATTCCAGACACAAACACCTGTGCCCTGTTACGTCCCATTTTGTAACAATTTTCTGGCCAAAATGTAACAACTTGGTCAAAAATGTAACAATTTTCTGGCCAAAATGTAAAAACGTGGAGGTTCACATCTATGGTAAAAGTATCCAAGGTGGCTGTCGCGTTCTTTTTAAAGTGCCATATATATATATATATATAGATAGATAGATAGATAGATAGATATAGATATATATATCCCTTGGTGCGCTGGTGATGCTTTTGTTGTGGGGCCATAACTTCAAACTAGAACATGCCCAATACGTCCAAAACACACCCGAAAAGAAAAAGAGAAGCAGAAATATTATTTGGTTCAATCCCCCCTTCAGTAAGCCTGTTCAAACCAACCTTGGAAAAGCTTTTTTTAAAATCATCGATGAGGAATTCCCAGCAACGCACAAATTACATAAAATAATTAACAGAAACAATGTCAAACTTAGTTACAGCTGTATGCCTAACATTAAAAACAAAATGGACTCCCACAACAAAAGCATCACCACCGCACCAAGGGAAGAACAAAAGCAATGCAACTGCCGGAACAAAGAACAATGCCCGCTTAATGGACATTGTAGAAGCAAGGCCATCGTCTACCAAGCGATAGTCACGGAAAATAAAAGCGCCAAATCAGAAACATACATCGGAATCTTTGCAACAGAATTTAAAGCGCGCTACAACAATCATAAAAGCCCTTTCAACAACGAACACAAAAAGAACGATACCGAGCTCAGTAAGTATATTTGGTCGCTAAAGAAAAAGGACATTGAATTCCAAATCAAATGGCAAATTCTCAAACGAACTCAACCGTACAACAACAAAACGAAGAAATGCAATCTCTGTCTTTTTGAAAAGTTTTTCCTTATATTCAACCCACAACAGTGCACCTTAAACAAAAAAACCGAATTCATATCCACATGCCGACATGCCAGCAAATTCCTTCTCAACAAATACAAGTAACTCAAACACCGACCAGTCGCTACACAACACCTGAAGAGTGCACCACATAGATCTACATGAAACAAATTGTAGTGTTTTCGATGTGTATATATATATATATATATATATATTATATATATATTATACCGACAATAACACCGGTGCCTCATGTGATTCTACTAATGGGGACTATGGGGGATTGTTGCCAGCCCCCCCAACAGAAAATGTGAGTGAAGCATATTAATTCGTAATTTGGCCAATAAAATTTAGCCCCCCCCCATTTTCAATGGACTCTAAGCATTGAATTTACATAAATTTTTACAACACCCCTCCAAATTGACCTACTATTGACAAATAGGAAATTTGGGGTCAAAGGTCATCTAGTGGTCATTTTGTCAAGAAAAACTGCTATTTCAAGCAAAGGAAGGGTAGGCGGTACATTCTCTGGCGTTTCGCTCTGTCGGTCAACCTCGCACAGCCATGAAAACTTTTTATGAGAGATAACTCACGGAGGAAAGTAACAGCGCCACCAACTGTGGATTACGCTGACTGAAAAAAAAAAAAAAAAACTCGTGAGAAAAGTAAAGCTGTAACCCATCATTGGTTTATAAACTTGTTTTTACTCCACATCTTACAACAATGCATTTGAAAAGTGCCTTAATAACAAAAATGTCACTTTATTGATTAAAACCCCTCCTTGAAACTGTTCTCCGAACAACCAATCATCACCTACGAAAGGTCAAAAAATTTAAAAGATCTCCTCGACCAATCAAGGTTTGTGAGTTGTATGGATAACGGAGAAATAATTTTAGACGATACTTTCTTTCATGCTCCATTAGAAGCAACCACGAATATTGAAACCCAGACGACGAACTACGGCTTGCTACAGAGGAAGGTGGGCCTAGGGATCCAATTACCCTGTTTCCACCCAAAATTTTCGGGTTCGTCATTTTATCGGCCGTCTTGGATTTATTATGCTCCACAGGAGACACCCAGAATTTGAAAGTCAGAGTAAAATAAGGCACGAGAATTCGACTTGTGCAACTCCCATGCCGATCCGACCTTCTTTGGCCGAGTCACAGCAGGTTAAGTTGTTTTTTCGGCCATTTTGGATTTTTATAACGTCCCCGAAGCACTCAAGTGGGCAGAAAATAGACTCTCTACATTTTTTAGACAACACTGAGTTCAACGGAGCAAGTGTTAGCCAAAACTGACGTATGGCGGCCATTTTGATTTTCATTGCGACACAGAAGACACCCCAAAATATATTCCAGTTGTGGAGTATGTCTTGGGAAACTGAATGATGCATTTCCCAGTCCGATCCGACCTTGTTTGGTAAAGTTATGGCACTCTAAAAAATATGACAGTCGTGTTGGAGATTTTTGAATACCATCTGATGCGAACCTCCACGTTGTTTCATTTTGGGCAGAAAGTTGTTACATTTTGGACCAAGATGGAAAGTTGTTACACTGTGGGCAGAAAATTGTTACATTTGGACCAAGTTGTTACATTTTGGTCAATTGTTACAAATGGGACGTAATTCCATGCCCTCGTATCTGAGAAGAGTTTAGACTTGTTCTAGAGTAAGTTCTTTGGACCGTGTATTTTTAACTGTGATAGCTTGTGTTGTACGTGCAAAAGTCGATTGATGAAAGAAGTGAATGGTGAATTTGCACAGAAAAATGCCCAGCTGAAATGCAAGTCGTACAATGTGAGCGTGTACAAATAATGGAGCAGTGTGTGAACTGTAATTTTATATTGTAATATAAATCGTTGGTGTAAATCGTTTCTTAAACTTATAATGAGAAGGTAGGTGTGTGTATTACCCCCTCCCCCCCCTAAAAAAGAAGACCGTTGTTAAAATGAGGAAGCACAAGGGCATTGTAAACAATAAAAAGTGCATCCCTGGGCAGAAATTAATTTAGTCCTTTGATAATACCATTTGATTTAGAAACTTTAATACTAACCCCAGAGATATGTTCGTTCCAATTTAGATTTTCATCAATTGAGACTCCAACAAATTTTGCATGAGGTGAAGCAGTAACAAGGTTACCCATAGAGACCCATTGTTTGCATGTCACCAACTTTTGGGACCCCAAAAAACAAGTTTTGAATGATCTCAGAATCTATTGTCGTTGACCTTGAAAGATAGGAAATAACTTTACCTAACAGGAGATTGTTTGTTACTTGCTAATTTGGAAATTGAAAAAAGGAACGGCATAGCTGTTAAAATACACTATGGGACACAGGTTTAGTAATGTTGTCTTAGTAATATATTATAACCTTATCTTTGCTTATTGAGTGCAGGTTTCAGACTGAAAAATAAAAATACAAAAGCGATAAAGCGGTTGCGAGGGAACCATATTTATTTCTAGCAACGAGACACTTGAAATACGTGATATTTGAAACTTGTTTGTCCATTGCATCAAATATTCTGGCCTTATGCCTCAGAATGTGACTCAAAGGCACATATACACGATATTAGTTTTGGTAATATTATATTTGAACTACATCTACAGCAGTGAATACTGTCCTACGTTTGTCTTATCCTTCAACGTTGATGATTTATTGAATGAGCAGTTCTAGCTAGTTATTTTTAATGAGAGTTTGTCAAATATTAGACTCGGAGTATCTGTCTGGTCAATTTAGTGCTACAGACAGAACGAAACATTTTCTTAGTTAAAAAAAATCACATGATGTCTCGTTTAACGAAATGTTTGAACTAAGCTAGTTAATTCTGAAGCAGATTGGAGAAACTTGGTCTTGAGGTATGGTAGAAACTTTCCTCTTGACAGGACCACATTGCAAAAAGTGGCACTACTCTTTCCTGGCCTTCTGGCCAGAATTTTTTTCATTTTTGTGAGGGGTCAAAATCTACTCATCGTCCCTGTTCTTCACCCCCGTCCTGGGGGAGGGAAATAAATGAAAGAGTCCCCATCCCAGACCGTGAGCAAGAGTTTCAAGTCAGCCAGTCCACAGATACGTAGCGTTGAGAGATCTAATGGGATGGGACATTCTTTACCTTTGGCCAAAAAGATCATTTTTGCCCTTATCAGTCGCCCAATCACGATGAACCTAAAATAAAGGTTACAGGGCATAAAATTATTGGAGAGCGACAGGTATACCTATTAAGCGGAGGGCCACCATCGATTGGCGAGAAAGTTTTGACTTTTCAAACCCTCCAGGTGTCGGGAAACGACACTTCCCAGGTGTTCCAAGTTGCATGTACCCAGCCTTGAAATAAGGATCTCATGCCTACAATACCTCAATTAATGAGATAAAAATTAGTGTATGAAAAATGGTAATATGTATCAGATGGCTTCAGATGATACAAGAATCATAATGAATTATGCATCCTGTTTGATTTATTCTCGGAACAGTTTGGCACATATTGGGGAGTGGGCTGAACATACTGTAAATTAAGTTCCCACTTTTTTATTGGTTGAAAATGAGGCATTTTAAGCTTGAAAAGCTAGAAGCGAAACATTGGAATAGGTGTTTGAACATTATCTAACGCATGCAACGAAGCGACCCAGAATCCGATTGAAGTGTTTTGTAGGGAAAACGCCAGAGTAAAGCATAAGATTGTTGCATTCACCCGAAGTGAATATTTTCAACTTTTTGTAAAAAATAAAAATGACTCTATTTTAATTGACTTACTTTTAAATGGTATTGTGACAGGTTGTTGGTTCTTTTGGTAAAAGCATTAGTTGGCATTGACAAGCAGTATTTTTTTTTTAATCCAGTGTTAGGGTTAGAAAAATTAGAGGAAAACTGACCTCGGAATTTATAATATGACATTATTAATATCCAAGGTTTTGATTGACTGCTTGGGAAGGCGCATTGTCCAAGCGACCTTCGTGAAATAAATACGCTGACCGTTCTGCTGTGGATTCCATCCCCTATAGTCCACATACTCGTATACTGCGTATGAGCAACGGGCACATGTCTGGCCAATCGAAACTTCATATCAAAGATTTCACACTTTTATGAACACCTTGTTTCGATTGTGACGTTAATCTGTTTAGTCTTAATTTTGGATATGATAAAATGATCACACTTGTGAAGCCAGTTTCCAGTCCCTTGCCCAAACTTAACTTATCATCCTTCCCTGCTTTCGACGCTTTTTTTTTTTCTCTCGATGCAGTCGCAATGTGTACTAACACTCCCCAAGAGAGTCACTCAATGTCTGTCAGGAAGTCTTTGCAAAGAGAGATAAAAGCCTTATGGATGTATTAAAATGTCTCCCACCCCATGCGCAAACTAATTAAACTAATCATCAACAGGATTTTGTTTTACTTTAGTAAACACTTTTATCGGGGGGGGGGGGGCGGGGGAAATGCCTGCGTTACGGTTAGCCAAGCCTCACCAAAATATTTGTATCAATATTTTTATTCACAGAATCGAAAAACAGATTATCCCAGTATATTCTAAAATGGCTTCGTTACGGAGACGATATCCTATTGCTGTATCAATGAACAGCCACAAAAAGCTAGAAACCAGTGGTGAGATGTGAAATTCATTATCTCTTCAAGTTCACAGTAGAAGTCTCCACCTTGGAAGTTACGTACCTAGATCTGGGAATCTTCAAAGGGCCTATGTTTTCCTTTACTGATACCAGACACCAAATCCTACACTAAACCCACCGAAACTTATCAATACCCTGACAGAAACTGTGCACACCCACTTGCCACCATCAAAGGCTTCATTAAAGGAGAAGTGCTCTTTTATGTACTTCTCTGTATCAACGAGACCAATTCATCAAGAAAAGAGATATATTCAAAGAGAAACTTCTACTGCGAAGCTATGAGGAAGAAGAATTTGCCATGACCACTAAAGGCATTTCTTTCGAAAACCGGGAGCAGCATCTTACCACCAGACCCGAAGAAATTAGGGAAACACCTCTTATGTTCAGACTGACATATATCCTCGTACCAAAACCCAGCACCCAGACGAGGTCATTCTGAAACACTGGAATTTAATATCAGAGCATCCGCTAATATCCAAGCTGTCTCCGAACAAACGGGTTCTTGCCTATAACATTGCATCAAAGCTAAAAGATTTACTCGTTAAATCAAGGTTTCAAAGTAACGAAAAATCGCTTAACAGTGAGAACTCGCACGAAGATCTTTTCAATGCGATCATTACTTTACTAATACACTCGTAAACTTGAACTAAAGAACACGCATTTTTTATCAGTAAATATTTTACTACCTAGCCTATTGACCAAATATATAAAATGCCAAAAGGTTCACTACTGATGACCTTCGTCCACATTGTGATATGAGAGCAGAAACCGGTCTAGTTGGTCATAAGAACCAATATTCTGTCATTTACCAGTACGCCAGTTCTATACTTTAAAGTACGACATCTTCATATCTAAGACAAAAAAAGAAGTAAAAAGTAAAAAACAAAGTATCACATAATTGTTTCAGGTTGGTTCAATTATTAACTGTACAGTGTTTGTACAGACTTTCAATATATACGTACTTCCTTTTTTAACCCTAATTTTCACCAACTCCATATGCACCCATTCCCCTTTTCGTGACCACCCCCACTGTCAGAAAATGGACAATAGCATATTCTATTAGGCGGGATAGGAACTAACAAAATTCAAACCTTAACTTACAATCTGTAGATTCGAAGACGCACAATCGAGGACTGTAAATCAAAAGGACCAACAAGTAAGATCGAAAGCCAGACATTTTTTTCTCTCTACGTTGTAATGAAGGAGTGACACTGCTTTTCAAACAAAATGTTTTTTTTTTTCGTCTGGGCTAGAGTTACAAGCAGCTCTGATTACACCCGATGCACATACACATAAAACTCACTGGAACGTAGCAGACTGAATGATCGCCCCGGTAATGAAAGGTTCAAATCAAAACTTCACAACTTCAAAACTTTAGTTTCTTAACACAGTACTGCCAAAGGGTCTGAAATTACTCGACCAGTGTTAGAAAAGCGTTTACCTCTTCGAATGAATGCTATGATACGCACAGTGAAGCTAATAATTAACTGAAATATACAAAGGTTCCCCATTCTTTTCATCCGTTATTTGTTGCCTGTTATTTGAAGGGATCTTTCCAATGACAGCAATACAACTATACTGATATGATTGGAATATGTTTCCCCTGGTGTAGTGCATCTGTTTTTTTTTTGTTTGTTTTTTTTGCTTTTGTTTGTTTGTTTTATTTGCCATGGCAATATAAGATTGCACCGTGGTTTTCTGACGGTGTGATACAACCGATAAATGAAGTAATTGACCAACGATGTATCACAAATCGATATAATTGGTGAAAATTGACCATTACGTTTTTAATACTCACTATATGATATACCGAGAAATGACATTTATTGTCTTAACTTTTTAACCGATCATCGCCCCAATGTCGATAAGGTAAATTTTAACCGATAATGTAATACCACGTGACCGATAATGTAGAGATTTGTCATGAACGGGTAATATGTTATCACAATGACGAATCACGTAGTGATATTACAGTTTTTGGTTGGTTAGCTCATCTTAAAGCTAGCGGCACACCACACACTTTTGCGTGAGTCAACTCAACTTGACTGTTTTGACCTTGTTTTATAAAGTCAGTGCATTTTTTGATGGCACTACTATTGCCAATGAACACTACAACACATGCAAACCACTTGTTTTCACCAGGCGACATGAAATGATGATCTCACGTTCTAAATGTAGCCTTTTCCGCCAGCTGTCGGGTAACAAATTCCTTGACTGCTGTTGTCATACATAAGGCCGAAAAGCTGCTAATAAACGTAATGGGAAAAGTGGGTCTACACCTGGATAAAGAAGCATGTAAACACAAAAGAAGACAAATTTTCATTCCGATTTTGATTTTTTTTTTTCCGAAAACAGACCCACACTGGTTCAACTATCTCGACCATATCGGTTTCACCTCCGATAACTAAGCAAAACACCAAGAGAAAGAAA
This sequence comes from Stichopus chloronotus, assembly GCA_021234535.1. NCBI lineage: Eukaryota > Metazoa > Echinodermata > Holothuroidea > Aspidochirotida > Stichopodidae > Stichopus > Stichopus chloronotus. The sequence continues at coordinate 25,320,275 of CM037832.1, read as the reverse complement.
TTCCATCCCACTATTCGCCCCGGGTAAACTACTTGCCTTTAAGCCGCATTTCGGAAGGACGGATGTAAAGTCCTTTTCTACTCAGAATTGGTCATTACCTGGGATCGTTTCCTACCCTGCAACCAGACTAACCGAAAACTATTGCGGTTAGTAGGTATCCTAACCAATTCCCACCTGGACTTTTCAGCAAAAGTAGCGATTTTCGTTGCACAGTTGCCAGCATATCTATAAAGTTTACAGGGATGTCCTGGCTGAGAGGAAAATATCTGAGAAAGGGCAAGAGAAAAGATTGGTCTGTAGGGGAGAGCAACTGCGGGAGCCACGTGGGGGAAGGGATTGGAAATTTTCACATTATTTTCACTTGTTCATCCAAATTAAAGCCTCCACGAACCTTTCAGATCTGAATTCGTCACGTTTTTCAGGAAATTTAGACCATTAATTTGTGATCGAACTTGACTGGTAGTTGTTGCTATTTGGAGATCGTCGAATGACGCTTGATCACTGGCTGTCTTAGGCAAGATGGTGACAGAAGAGAAAGACATGAAAAACGAGTGGAAGGAGAGAAAGAAATAGAAAGAAAGAGGTGTAAGGGAAGGGGAAAGAGAAAAAGATATCAGATGGAGAGACAAGTCAGGTTCATAATATGCAGCATACGCTGGAAGTGATCGTGATCTGTGAGACCATAGCTCCTAAAATAATCCGCTTCTTAATCGATGTCCCCTACAAGAAGTTTGGGCTAATGTTCGAATTATAGAAACCACGAAATTTGAAAACAATGTTCCGATCTGAGAATCAGGGCTGAGGCTTCACTGTTGCTGCCAACGTTGGTCTTACGTTGGCCTCAATAAGATGTGCCATCAGGGTAAGTTTGCTCTTTGGGTAAACCAATTAAGAACTTGCTGTGGCTTCAGCACAGAACGTGCCACTTAGTGTTATCCCTCACATCCAGTTAGTAGAGAGATCAAAGGTGGCATCTCATGGCTCTCTGTGTGACTAAAACATTTAGTCCGGAATTCCGAAGCGTTTATTCAACTGAAAAAGTAGCGATGGTTTGATGGTCCTATCGTATGGATCCGGCCCCATGAGTCAAGTAATGGGATGATTGCTGCCCATCCTGTGTATCAGTTTGTAGGGGGCTGAGAAACAGGCAAAAATGCATTCATTCAGTTGAAAAGATGTATAGATAAATGTGACTAGAAAATGCCCGATGGAGTTAACATTCAAAATGGGTGTGACAGATTTACCTAAGTACATTTACAATTCGTTCTGAAAGAGTACCATACAGAACAATTTCTTCCTGTACATTGGCCAGATAAGAGACCCAAAGGACTTTATTCAGCTAAGAAGGAACATGAATAGTTTTTTATTTCAAAGACTCCTAGGGATTACTAAAATAACAATTTCAGCAACTTCATCCTGTACATTGATATGGTACTTAAGGTGACCCGGAACTCCCAAAAATGGGTAAAAATGTGTGAATGCGTGTGTGTGCGTGTCTCTGAGTGTGTGAAAGAAAATTCAGGTTCAAAAGTTTGCGTCCTCCTGGACCGTAAAACTGATGAGGGTCAAAGTTGGTAGATAGGTGACACATGGTCTGAATTTGTGTCTTCCGTCAAATTTTAGTTCAGAGGTCAAAGGTCAAATAAGTGAAATCTTATTTTTGCTGTATTCCTTAATCCAAAATGGCTATTCACATGAGACCTTCACATATATGACCGGTACACAAGATTTTATTTGAAAATCATGTTTGTATGTGTTTTGAGGTCAAAAGTCAAATTCATGGTCAAAAGTCAAATCTGACACCAAATATCTGCTCCTCCTAGACCGCAACTCCGCCTAGACCGCAAAGCCAGTGAGAATGAAACTTGGTAGATAGGTGACCCATGCACGTCCTGAATTTGTGTCTTTCATCAATTATTACAAGGTCACAGGTCAAATTTCTAATCTGCAAAATGCTTTGAAAAATTGTGTTGCGATTTCCTTCCAGACAGTAAGTCTAATGACGTTCAAACTTGGTGGTTAGGTACCTGATTATGATATGTACTATTCACTCGATCGGTGCCTTCATAGGTCAATACGGCACATAAATCTTATCTATTATAGTGAACCAGATCTATACTCCAATAAAAAAGAAAAGCAAATGTAACTTTTACAGTTAATATCAGCCTGCACCCCTAGCCTCCGTTATTCATGTAGTAGAAGTCTTATACTGAAGATGGATTGAAGATGCATGGGCCACACTGATTCGATTAATTATCGATGCTATGTTGCAATGGCATATCACGTGACGCTTGTCACCCTTGTGATCTACACAATATCGTCCACCACCTGTTCACGAGCTGACTCTGGCTCATTTGTTTTTGGTTTGACTCTCCTTTCCAGCGAGAAAGCGGAGCAGTTCCAAAGCGGAAAGCGAACAGCTTTCGAGTGCTGCTATCCAGACTCTATACTTCACCACGGTCTCACAGTAGAGTACAAACTCCGTGTATAGATACGAAAACCCATTAGGGCCACCTGAAAATATATTTTTCATTATTTCATCGTAATTATTTCTATATATATATATACTATATACATAATACTATATATATGTATATGTATATACTAATATATAACTAATACTATAATATAACAATATATAACTGATATAACTAATATCAAGAATAATTAATATAACACTAATAATATAATAATACATATTAATAATAATTGATATAATACTAATAATTAGAATTTAATTTTGTAACTTTCATGAGTCTTTGATCTGTCTTTCATCCCTAACATTCATTAACTATAATTTGGCCTTCTTGTGGGATCCTCACATAACAAAAATTACTAGGTTATTAATAGGCAAGATGGGTGCTCGTTACGTGATTGCGTGCGTAGGCAAAAAGTAAAAACATTGAAATTTCATCTCCAAAATTTTGGTAAGGCTTTTAATTACACCATGCATTCAGACAATCTGGTAAAATAAATAAGTTTCAGTTGGTTAATATTGCCATATGATTTCAAATTCTTCTAACATAACGACAAAAAAGTGTAGAATACTATAATGTAGTGGTTGACAGTTTTCATTCAAATCAACGGTGTACTTCTTTGAACAAGCCAATGGGAAGTATACTAGTAATGAATATTCAGTTTGTCAAAACAACTCAGGATCACTGGCGCCGCAATGTTGTGTTCAGTTCGTTGGTTATTTGTAAATACAGTGCTTCCTAGTTTCACCAAATACTACAATTCCCGATACCTACCAAGGAGCGACGACTTGAGTAGTATGTTTTTGATACACTAGTGAGACCTTTACTGTTGGATATTCATTATGTAGGCGGTTATAGTAAGAACCGTTAATTTTCAAATATTATTTCTGTTTTTTACTGTTTTTTTGCCAATCCCGTTGCTTTTCGAAGTAGTTACTGCCATTTTCCTTCATTAAAAGACATAGTCCGTTCATATGCAACCTCGCGTGTACATTTAAAAATAGAGAAAAAGTTAAGATCAAACACAACTTATCTTTTTGGTTTTTCAGTGCACACGCAATCACTGTGTTCACTATGTTCACTATTCTGTATGTTCTTGTGGCAAACTGGATATTAGGCCAAACTCACGTATCAATATCAGACACACAGCTGTCACTTAATGAGTCCCAAGAAGGACGAACCGGTCGTGACGTGGATTTTTCAGGTGTCGGTATGTACTTTTCTCAGCTGAGTAAAAACCAAATTGCCATGGCTCTTTGAGGATGTCGTCTGGGGCTATATGAAACGACAGTAAACTATTTTCCAGATATGCACCTTTTCAGTTGAATAAATGCATTTCCCCAATAAATGCATTCCTCTCCCCCCCCCCCCCTCCCACCCTTTTTGGGGCCCCTCGACTAAAATGTACAGGATGCGTCCCGACAAAAATGCCATATTCGTGACTAATGGGCACCTGCACAGGCTGCATTATAACACGTACCAAACCTTCCTTTTCAGTGAAGTAAACGTACGCTCGGGCTCATGTAACTGCGTCTGTAGCAACGGCAACTCGCTATGCGTGAACGGGTTCTTAGAGTTCAAGCTCTTCGCTACATAACGTGTTGTACGGGGTAGATGTGCGACATAAGACGCTGCATGTTAACAAGGGATGTTAGTACAACGAGACATCAATTATTTCAGTTTCAAATTCAAGACTATACCTTCCTTCGAGTAAAGGGGAGTTACTGCTTTCTTGAGAAGTCTTAAGTCGGTGGATTACACTTCAGTCATAGCACGTAAGGCCAAAGATAGTATTTCCACTTTTCAAGTAGCTTACGACGTTAGGCCACTTATCGTTATCCCTAACGTTAAATCCTATCAGTTTTAGGCTAATGTTTGCAGGTCCTTTACTAGGCAGACTATAACTTTAGGCCTAGGCTAACGCACTAATTGATATTGTATTGAGTGCCGTTAGCCTTGTAATACGTGAACACGATTATGTCTCGTTCATCCCATGAACATATCTAACGATGAAACATGTATGAATTTTGATCGAAACAGGTACAGTACATTGACTGCTTTGAGGGTCTGCTATGGGCTGGCTTAGCTGACAAAATTGTCAGCAAACTCACTGACACTAGCCTTCTAGGCCTAGCCAGGCCAGAAGGAGTGCAACTGCAAGAAAATGAATAAGACAGCAAAGGTAAGTTCGGTGTTTATCTATAAGTTTTATTAAATTTAGAACCCATGACCTAATGCGCAAAATTAATAGACAGTGATTGAATGCATTCATGAGCACTCGTAGTAGCATGGGGGTACCAGGAGTCGATCACCTAGCAAAAATTTTAGTCCTAACAGTATGAAAACATTCTTACAATATATGTAACTTGACAGAAGTATTCATAAATTTCATTCTAATACCTTTTGCTTGTGTTAAAAATAAGTAATTACTTGGAAATAGGTCTTGAACTTGACATGGCCATACACACAGTAAGTTCATAGCACGAGGGTGATGATGAACCTTGAGTCAATCACGTCAGAATCAGATCTATCAAAATACTGCTTATTATCAAATAAATACATAATAATGTATAAAAATGATGAAAATATTGTGTCTTCTATCCAAATTTGAAATGAGAGTTTTACCAAGGATATTTCTGGTCAATGTTTTGGTACGATTTGAAACACGATAGTCATCAACATTGCTGAAACATAAACATTTGACTGTCAGTAAAATGTTTCCATGGAAATGAAAAACATCATGGCAAATACTTGTTTTTTGATGCTGTTTGAAGTAAATATGATGCAGGCGGTGCTTACTTTGGAATTCCTTTGCGTCCACACAGCCTCACTGGAGTTTAGAATGCATTGATCAAGTGTACTAGCAATAGTGTATATGGTTAGTGTGTATACATATATTATATGGCTAGGGGATCAGGAATGTATTGTAGGAATTTATCTTTGAACATCCAACAACCAAATTCGCTCTTTAGCGTAGTGGGTTATGCTAGGACCGTTGTATCTTAATATCTTTGGTTCAAATCCTCTTCTAACTGCTTTCCTTTGGCAGGTTTAACCTCTCTCGTTTCATTCCACAGGTTTTCACAGTTCCTTTCCACAGAATGTCTGTAACTTTAGGAAAACAAGAGAAAAAAAACTAAAAAAAAAATCAAAGATTTAAATGTTGACATTGACTCTACAGTGTATACATGTATAATAACTGTTTTAGTTGTCTGATACCCCTGTTAGCGTCACTTCCGGTCATGGATTCCAAATGCATACCTTAGACCTAATGTTATTGCCTGGCCTCGGTTAGTAGGACTTCTCTAAGTAAAGCCTAAAGGACAGTAACATGTTATGGCCTATGGAACTCATCAAGGAAAAAAATGTAATTGCTTCTTTTAATTGCTTCTTTAATTCTAAATGCATTTCCCTCGAGTGGTGGTGTTTACACAGCTGCTAAAGACTAAAGATTAAAAATACTTACTTAGACCTACATCCCTTGAACACTGCTGAGTTGGACGTCTTTTGCAATTGGGGTGATCTGCGAAGTTTAAGTCTTTAAAACTGTTCATGGTGTCGATAATTTAGTTTTCAATGATTTTTTTTTAGTGGTTCAATTCAAGAAGTTATCATGGTCACAGGTTTTAAAGCGCCAAAAGATGGATTTTAGAAAGTAATTGAACTTCTTGATGTCACAGAGAGTTGTGAATGGAATGGTCTGCCAGAGTCTGTGGTGATGTCTAACAGTGTACATGCCCGTAAGAATGCACTTGGTAAATACTTCTGACAGTGTGGGAGATTCTGATTGTTTTTTATTTGGGGTTTGGGGACGTCTGCTCTTTCAGGGTCCTTATGCGAGGACATTGGACATCCTTTCTGACCCTTTACCAACTCAGCTCAGCATCCTGTGTATTTTATTGTTGGACAATTTCTTTTGTTGTACCATATTGTAATTTGTATTACATCCAACTGAACAAATTTTGTAAAACACTACTGTACCTTAATGTTGGAAGTTGAAAAATTCCTTTTAGTGGAAAGACTTTCCCCTTAGTAGATATATACCAGCTACACTAACCCCATTGTGGATAAATTTACACAGCTTCCTTGCATTATATTGTTGGACAGCTGCCTGTGGTGTATTATAATTTGCGTTGTGTCTGTGTGACATTGTAGCTGGCTACAGCCTGGAGTCCAAGCTGATGACGGATATTCTAACTTTGTACCCGAAATAGGCCCTGTATGACTTACTATTTACTGAGACACTCAGTCTACAGTGCAATCCTACTGTATATATAGCAAGGGTGGCCAACCTGCAGGCCAAATGCAACCCACAGCAAGGCATCATGCAACCCCTGACCAAAATTCCAATACTCCAAAAGGTTAGTAACAGTCAGTCTCTTGCTTGTACTGTAAACCTGTGCTGTGAGTTGCTTCAGTTACAATTACAGTATTTGCTTTGGTATAATGTGTCAAGAGACAATGGTATATAAATTGTGTACAAACCTTCCTTATCCAAAGTTTCAAAAGTCTAGTAAAATGTTTGGAATGTTAATTTGTAGGAATATCTTCGAGTTTCCTTGGAAACTTATTGGAAGCAGTGTTAATATTAGTCAAAGACTCCTGTTATAAATATGGTGAACTTAAATTGGTTGTCTCTTGACCACTAATGTAATTTATACTTTGGTTACAAGGCTGTCCTGCTCTTTGGTTCAGTCAAGGATGACCGTACAACTCAGTACCTCAAATCCTGTTTTAATATCAGATGATACTGTACAGGTACTATTAGAGTCATGTTGAAACTGATAATACTCTGCAGAATACACAGAAAGAGTTTACAAAATATGTTTTTCATATGAGATCCAGTTATAATTGATGTAGAGATCTAGCTCAGTTCTATATTGTCTGATTTGGGGCCCCTGAAGTCCAACAGTTTTAGGACAGGTCATAAAGACGTGAGGTACTGTACAGCATACCGTAGCACCACCCATTGCAACTATTGTTCTACTGTGTGATGAATCCAGATTGGATTGTTTTCAAAATGCTTGGAATACATTTTTGCGGATCAAGCGTGTGCCAATAAATGTTTCTATTTCTCAACGAGTATGCAAGCGAGAAATCTTGTCGGTCACATCAGAAATCTGTCATTAATATAGACATGTTAGTTTAGGAAATGATGTAAGATTTTGGTGAACTTGTGCAGATGGTCATCATTGTTTCCAATTCAGGTAGGACTGATCCCAGGATTTCTCTCCTATCAGTAGAGAGCTTTCCAATCAGGCAATGAATCTTTTCTCAACTCTCGTTCAACAGTTGAATCCTAATCGATCTCCTCTGAAGAAGGGCTTCGGGTAAGTCTAAATGTAACCCTTTAATTTTTATGTAAGTGTGTTGAATTCAGGATTTAGTCAGACACTTTGAATGAAGTGGATTTTAGTTTGAACACTGTACGAGGCAGACATATTGTATCAGCAAATTATGTTTACTTAAATGATGAAATGGTGACTGGCCAACAATATTGATAGTAAAATAAAGACTTATACTGCACCAGATCCACCAAAGTGCTCACGGCACTTTACAAAAAGAGAAGGATAGAAAAAGCAAAAGTATAAAGTGAGGAATGTGCACTATGTCTGCCATGATGATGATGGTGATGATGATGATAACGACGATGACAAGGATGATGATGATCAACGATAAAAGTGATTAAAACAACAAGTCGTGGTGTTCAAGTAGGTTTGCAATATTGGCGTGAATGTGAAGCACAGCACTGTACGTATAAAGGTATCCTGAATTATAGCATGCTCTAACAAGGGTACACAGGTGTCTGAGTGTTTTGTTTTTAAATGAAAATAGGTGTCTGGGTACATAGTGTGTGGACCTACCGATCAACCAGTCAAGATTTTCACTTCAAAGTAAAAGTTTTGCGTAACTGCCTGACAGTTTGCCATATGATCGAGCTCTTGTGTGAACACTATGTAGAGTATGTCAGTTTGCTAGCTGTAGCATAATTTACAGTGGCCATGCTTAGTCCTAGAGGGAATATTTATTTTATTTGTTTCATGAACCACATTGAACATACTTTACCTACAGAAGTTAAATCACTGAATGGTAGATATAGCTTGTTTAATAGCCAGAGGTCAAAGCAATTGGTGTCTGAGGCAAGTTGTGAAAGTTGTAAATGTTATGAATGAAGAAAGGTAAATGTGAATGTGACAGATGTTGTATCATTGGTTGCAAAACAATGTGAACAGCGCGCATTAGTTGTGGTCTAGGTTAAAGGTCATCCTAGTTCGAACCACTTGTTCTATCCATATGTTCTGTATGTCACTTCTGTACCCACAAAGTTCAAAGTAAATTCACTTTATGAGTAATACAGTGTGTCCCTCTCAAGGCTCCTATATGATGTAAAATAAATTCATCCTGTCTTAAAAATTCCCAACGAAAATATTCATATCCAAAATGTTAAGGTTTGACCCAATGCATCAAACATAAATTCATACAATCCTAGCTTTAATTTGGCAGTAACTACCTATTTTTTTGTCTCTGCATCGGGATTGTACCTGTAGTGGACATACATTAGGCCTATGGTATTAGGCCAACATGTTCTTACAAGATACTGTAAGAGGGGGGATGACCATGACAGCATGATAGAAGCGTGGAGTGGTGGCACATTATTTGATTTATTTCAAAAGAAAACAATTCATTGATGTATACATCTATTTCCTCTCTTCACAATGGCTGATTGTCTCCTCACACCCCCCCCCCCCACAAAAATGTTAAAGAGGGGCTAGAAATAACTGTAACATAAAAAGAATTAGCTCACTTTAATGCATTGTGTAAAAAAAGCCAGATACAGGTATGTTGTAACCAACGTCGTGAAATTTGGCTTAACATTAGATTCACGATGGCCTGCATGTTTCGCCTTCCACAGGGACAGAGCTGTCCGATTCAAATGCTCTATGCAGAATACCATTCTGGAAGTATTACGAAGCAGAGGATGGGTGGAGGTTAAGGAGTAAGTCCATTTATTACCCTACATTAGTTAAAATTTTAAGGCAGTGATGTCCCCAGGTGGGAAGTTACAGAGATGTAATGACGGCAAAAGGGTGAGGCCAAAGCTTAACTTGGAATGCTTGTTACATTCCCATATGTTGATGCAGACTGCAAAACTATGCTTGAATTATGCTCGATTTTCAAGTCAAATTATGTCCGTCCAACATTTTTCTTCTTTTGGATATTAGTCAGATGCAGCCACTGTGACTTACAGTGATGTAGTGGTGGCACAATTGTTAAGCCTAAAGCTGAACTTGGAAAGCTTGCTCCACTCCTTTTCCCTATGTTCATTCAGATTGCAATACTATGCTCAATTTCTATACTGGCACATGTCTGTCTGACATTTTCCTTCTTTTGATACTAATCACATGCAACCACTGTCTCAAATTCAACCAATCACTGGTGTTATCAATTTACAAAACAAATATATGCAGTTATGCGCTTTATGAGCAAAAGTAAAGTGTATCACAGATAATCCTTGCGCTGGTTATATTAGTATTACACACATTTATGTAGTACTCCAGCATTACCTCAAGAGAAACTTGGAAACAACCAGTGCTTAGTTATATCTATAGAAGCTGGATCTATTATTTAACATCCTGACTTCTTAAAATATCATTTGGACCAGAGTTTATCCTTATTTTGTTATAGAAAGTAGCTTCCCAAAATACAAAGCAGAAAGTAATAAGTATATTTAGAAGGTAAAAGATCCCAACTTATACAATGATATACAGTAGTACTGTATGTGGTATATCTTTGTATTGGACAAAAGTGCTAAGAACATGTTCTCCCCTCTTTGCATATTCCCAATTTCCCAGTGACCTAGATAAAATTGCATGTAGGGAGCAATTTTTTGTAGTTCTGTGTTGTGAGCTCAGCATGCTATGTTTCTTTTCATTAATGTTCCTAGAGAGAGTTGACCCTTCAGTGACCTTCATAGCCAGAGAGGGAATCTGGGGTAGTTGAATTTTTTATGTGGTAGTGCCAATTGTGTGTATTGAGTCTATAGTTTAGGGGAAGTTCAAAGGTCAACTGAGGTCATATTGTGGCCAACAGTCCGTAGACCTGTCACCCAATTTTTCAAGATTGTAATGGTAAAATCTCCAGATCAAACTAATTTTAACCTGCCTGTTATCTACCTCTAGGGATGACAATGACTTTGATTTATTTTGGGCCGATCGGGGCTGGATGAGGGAATATTTTGATCAGTGTTTCATGGAGGATCACGTGAGAATCAACCACTTTAGAAACCATTATGAGGTAAGTATTATGGTCCGGAAGAAAGTGGAAAATGGTGTTGGAAAAGAAGTGTAGTGATTGAGTCATTTTGACAGGTTTTGAGTCAGGGTCAGGGTGAGTCCTACCGAGATTATTCTTGCAGTATCTTGATTTCCCCTCTGCTCTGCTTGTGTGTCCATGCTCACTTGCCAGGTGATTAAGAAGTCAAACTTTCGAAAAAGATTAGAAAAAAAAACTCCTGTTCCAAATGTCCTGTGAGACCTTGGTTGTGACAAAAAGATGCTGTTACAATCAAGAGAAGCAATTTTGTACACCTGGTTGCCATGGGGAATGTGACTGATTCTTTGAATATTCATTGTGATCACTCATTTCAAGATATTGGATGCACAATGATCAGCAATGCAAAAAATGCAGTTCAATGCAAAAATGAGTGATTTACCAGACTTAGTCAGATCTTTTGAAAGATCTTTTGAAAGACTTGATGTCAGGTTCTCCCAACCATAAAAGACTTTATTTCAGGTTCCCACAACCATAAAAGACTTAATTAGTGTTTATACTGTTGGACAGGACCTCTGGTTTTGAAGTGGAACATGAAAAACTACTGAGCCTTCAGACAAAATAGCAACTCATTTTAACAATTTTTAGTACCATACTGTATCTCAGTGAAGAAACATGGATAGGAAATCTACACAGAAAGGTGTTATTTGGTGTGAACATTTTTTGCTTTCATTCTGAGTAATTACACTTTCCACTTAGTGTGTGTGCATGGGATTGAACCCTCTGCAGTGGCATTGACCCTCTGACAGTGACCCAGCAGCAGTAGCAGTGGAAAACTGGGGGGGGGGGGGGGGGAGCAGGGGAAATGCCTGTTGATGAGATAAGCATCTCTGCTCCTGTTTATCTGTGGTACATCTGCAAAGAAAGTTACCATGGTTACCATGGCTGTGCCTCATATGGAAACGATCATGCTCAGCAATCCATATCTAAAGTTACAGAACAAGTGATATTTATAGTACAATTATGATCCCACTGGATCCAGTCTAAATAGGCCAAAGAATTGCAAGCAAAGTGTGTGGACGGTAGCAAATAATTCAGGCATGTGAGGTGGATGCTTCCCAACGTTAAGGCGCGTTCACACTACAACGATATCGGATTGCGATCCGATTTTTTTTATTTTTAGTAAATGTCTTGTCCATCTCTGATCGGAAAGAACCAAGAATTTGTCAACTTGTGTAAATAAATGATTTGTATGGCATGACTACGAAAATCAAATTTATACTAATTATTTCGTGACGTCACACTGACAGACAGCTTTTATCGGAATACGAGTGTCCAATAAAAGCAGTCCGTCGTTGTGACGTCACGAAATAATAAGATAACATTTCATTTTCGTAGTCCTCTGGTACAAATTATATCTTTACACAAGTTGACAAATTTTTCGTTCTTTCCGATCAGAGATGGAGAAGATATTAACTAAAAATAAAAAAAATCGGATTGTAATCCGATATCGTTGTAGTGTGAACGCACCTTTATACTGTATCTCAGTGCTTGTTTTACTTAAGCTAGATACAGTCATATGCAAAGTCTATAATTTGCCATCCTAGGGAATCTTGTCCTTTGCACAAGACACAGAGAAGACTCATTCACTGTGTTAAGGATCAGATCCTGGCTACATATGACTATAGCAGATTTCTTTGAACAGGTGTTTGCATCAGGAGCTCAACAGACAATGTCAACAGACCTGCTCTAAAATTGCTATCCGTGATCCAAAGTTTCATTAATGTTACATTGCACACGTGACAAAATTCCTCATGTATGTCAGAGAACACTTCATCTGCATGCCCATACATAGAATACCCTCTACATGGTGTTGTGATAACATGCAGAGCAAAATGTTTGGTGGTATTATGACTTCACAATCATTTCTTAGTTTTATGTTCAGTCACCCACCTGTTTGACCGACAGTGGACGACTGGTACCTAGGTGTAATGGAAACACCAGTCAAAGCAGTCCATTAACACTATGCTGTTGCAATGCATATACAGTAGCTATGAACTAATTTACCTCACAAGCGGAAGCAATTTGTGGTGTGAAAGTTTCAAGGAGGCTTTAGTGAGGATACGATGGCTGAACCTCAGTTGGTGAAAAAGGGAGGGCGATTACCTGGCCCTATTTTAAGTCCTTTTATTGATTATGACACCCATGATCATCTTCTGATCGCGGGTATTAGGCATACTGTATAACACACACAACTAACATAGCACAGTGCAACTGGATGCATACAGTGTGCATCAATCAGTACCTAATTACAAATGATTACATATTACTTCTGCTGTGGTTTTTTTTTTTCAAAACTAAGCTTGCCAACGAGTTAAGTACGGCCGGTGAACTATACAGGTCTAAAATTTGCAACAAGCCAATGACAGATTTCGTCAAAAACTACCTTTTCAAGGTTTTTGTTTACTACTTTCACTGCAGCTTCTCTTACATTCTGGCCATGTGCCCCTTTTATAGCATTTACAACAGATTCTGTCCTCTCCTTGTTAGACTGTTTTTTGCCATGTGATTTCTTCTCTTTCTGTGCTCAAAGCTGACAAGGAAGAACCTGATGGTAAAAAATTTGAAACGGTACAGAAAGAGTGTGGACAGGGAGTCAGGAAAACTTGAAGCTGCCAAATATGATTTCTTTCCCACAACATTTGAGCTTCCAGTAAGTTTTGTCTCCACCTTTTTTGTTCTCCGTTCCTTTTTACATTGATCATGATTTGTGAAATACCCAGCATAGGCCTATACAATGTCCTAATCCTGCCAGCCAACTTGCTTATTAATTAATGGACACATTTGTACTAGTCAATTGTGTGTATGTTAACTGTGGAAGCTTTGCCATGAGCGATCTTCTGGATGTTACACGCATGCAGGTAATGGAGAAATGATTCAAATTAATTTCAAAATTCAGGGTCACGGTGCCAAGGTGTGAATGGTGTGTTTCTCACGTGGGAACTTTCAAAAAATTTTAAAAACATGTCAGCTGATCATTAGAACCGTCAATCACGAAGCAAGTATCAATCACTCTCTTCGACCACTTTACAGCTTAACACTTTTCTTAATTTTAAAGTTTGTGTTCAAATTTGGAAAGCACTTGTAAATTCAGTGTGTGTACTTAGGTATGCAAATTGTATTTCACTAACTACAGTGTTGACGGTGCGTTGGGGAACGTCATGTATGTATCTTTCCAAAGATGGTACGCTCCTTTTCTCAGGAGCTGCTCACCTGTCTTCCATTAATCATAAACGTGTTCATTTTGAAAAAGGTATGCCTCAGAAGAAAACGGGAAATTTATTGACGCAAGTGATTGATCCATCATTTTTGACACTCTTGTTATTGCCATGTTGAGAATTTTCTTAAAGAACAAATCAAATCAAACCACATAGTAATTATATTGCTTAGGGTGGAGGTCAAAGATCATCTGAAGTCAGCAGAGGTCAAATTGTGAAATTCTTGCAATGCAGTATCTCAGGAATGCCAGCTTGAACCTGTTTGTCTTGTATTACAGTGAACTACTATACATTGGATACAAAACTGTCTGTTTTTAAATACAGTAGCAGAGGTGAAACTGTGAAAACCTTTCAAACGTAATATCCCAAAAATACGAGCTTGGGGCTGATCTTATGTTTGATATATTGATCAACCACAATGAGTACAAAGACCCTATTACTCTTCGGTTTTAGACATTTGAGACCAGTAGTATTCAAACTGTGAAAACCTTGTAAGCCATTATCTCAAGAAAAGAAGTTTGAACATACCCTATGTATCAATACTGTAGTGAAAAGTGTTCATTGTTTGTAACCCTTTTGTCATTGTGCATGTGCAGTTCCTAAAATAACTCTCTGTATACTAATGCTTAAAACAATAATGATGAAACTTGATCATAAAGCAACACTGCAATAAAAAGAAAAAAAATCATGGCAGTTTGTTGTATTGCACTTTTCTTCAACTTGTTACTTCATCTTTGTCATCACAGTCAGAGTACCACATGTTCGTAGACGAATTCAAGAGAAACCCTGGCTCCGTCTGGATCATGAAACCAGTCGCCAAGTCACAGGGGAAGGGAATATTTTTGTTTCGAAAACTGAAGGACATCACAGAATGGAAGAAGGTTAGTCACATTTTGTGGTGAATCATGATGCTGCAGTAGAAGACCGTCCACCCCTTTCTGGTCTCCCCTCCCCACCCCCCCCAAAGGAATAAGTATGACAAATGTGATTAGATAGGGTTGACCAAGCACTAATGCTAGACTTTACAGAGCAGATTTTCTCTTTACATGGGCTCACATTAAACTGAATTGTAATCCAAATTAAAGCCAAATTGAGCTCTCTGGTATTAAAGTGAAGCGTCTGTGCTCCAATGAAATGCTCTCTCAGGGATTCATGTGCATAAAGTCCGAATCTGGCCATTTGCTCGCAACTCTAGTCATTTGTTTAGGCAAATGGAGAATGGAGTTTTTAGGAGAATTTTTTCAGTTGTGCATGTACAATATAGAAACAGCAGCTACTGTAGTTGCACTGGGAACTTTTGATGGTACTTATTAAATCAGGCCTCAAACTGTATAATATATGTTTGTACATTAGATCAGTTGTTGGTGTGGCTGTTGGTTGTGATGTGAAAAATGGACCAAGATTTAGGTGGGTTGCAGCAATTTTTCAGTAGTCAACATATCAGGCAATCTTTATTAGTTTAGCACCAAAAGAACTGAACAAAGTAGACAAAGAAACAGTCATCAAGAAAGAATAAACATTTCTCAGCAATTAGCAATTCCACAGCAATTATTAGTATCCCTGTATAGATAATATCATGCCTCTACAGCAGTCACATAGCATGTCAATGGACTCTTACAAATGAGCAATTGAGCATCTCTAGGCTTGATTTTTGGTAAAGCAAGTCAACATATATTCTTGGTGATAGGGGAGAGGCTGTACATGAATATTTTGTGGGGAAAGCTCATCGTAACTCTCCAGCAACCAAGCTGCAAGGACTTTTTTGTGCGTATGTCTTTCTCAGATTACATACTTGGAAAGATGAGGGAAGGGTTTTCCTTTTGACTGCAAATATATTAGTCGTGGGCTGTGAGCTATGATGACTTCACAAAGAGTACCCAGAGACCAAACTGGTCTGAGTTAACTGCATGTATAATTACATTACAGTATAATTGTGCCTGATACTTCTACAAGCGAAGAATGCTAACTTATGTTTTTCCGTACATGTAGATTGAAAAATTGCATAAAAATTGTTCAATATAAGAAATGAAGAAGAAAAGGAAGTCTTGATATCTATGGTAGAGTCATAAAATAACATTTTCTTTGTTTCCCCCTCAAGTACCATGATTGCGTGTGGTTCACCAACATTCACTAAGACAGCAAAATGTAATACTGTCAGTCAGAATCTGTTTACAGGGCTCAAAACAACATGCAGCATCGGCGGCAAGCAGTTGTCGTGCCCACTGCATTTGCAGATATTCCAAATGTACCTCACTGATGGCAATAATCGGCCCTTTCAGTCTGGGCGTCGATGAAATTCCCTTCAGTGCTGAGTGTAGAGTTCATTACGTTACCTTTGTTAGTTTGAAACTTTGCTTTGTCTTATTTCTTCCTGTATCACTACCACCGTGACTACCTTGATGAAGTGCGAATTCGATGATTGCCTATAATAATAGTAGCTGTTGTATTGGTTTATCAGTTTGAACATACTGGTGTTTGGTTCTAAAGAATTCGGCCTCGACACAACGATTTGAAGTTCTCCATGATGTATTCGTGGCGATGTAAAATTGGTTCTGTGTGTCTCAGGTTTTTACTTCTGGAGGTAGGATATGGAGAGCACATGAAGGATCAATGCAGTTATTGAACCCACTAGATACATTTAGCATATTCATTTATACCAAGAGTGAACAACCAACAGCCCTTGGACCAACTGTGGCTCGTAAAGAGGCATAGTGTAATGATCAAAACCTTTTTAAACAGAGAAAAATTAAAGAGAAAAAGAAAAATAAGGCATTATCCATGTAAAGTCGCATGACTGTTAGTAGTATTATCCAATGGATAGAAGAAAGTGTTTTCAAAACAATTGTATACATGTCATGGTTGTCATCGAGTATTTATCAATCAACGTAAGCAAGATAGCTTCTCTTGAGCATCAAGTATACGCCTTAATTACTCAGTACTTATTAAGTTCCTTACTGGGGGAAAAAAATATGTGAACAACTTTAGTTTGGTCATTTGTGTCAGCATTGTATTGCAAACTACATGGACGTGGCAATATGGCATTTAACAAGTGTTCCAACATAATATGTAGTATTTTGGTTTGTAGTATCTAGTAGTGTGAAAACCTTCAATTAATGTAGTTAATGTTTACTAATATTGTGTCTTAAGATATATAATATTTGTTTCTTAACAGAGTGACATTTATCGACCACGGGAAGAAAAGGGGGACGAGAAGGAACCACCGGAGACTTACATTGTCTCCAAGTACATAGAGAAACCATACTTGATCGGTGGACGCAAGTTTGACTTGAGAGTTTATGTGTTGGTCACATCTGTGAGTATACTGAAGTGAATTCTCATCCAGAGAGAATAAAAAATCATGCTCAGATGTACAGGTCACATTAGTGAAGACATACTGCTAGTGAAAATTAAGAGCACACCAATGTTTGGTCTTATTTTGTGAATACATACTTTTGCTCACATTTATTGAGTATTCTCATTTTAAGTATAAGGTGGCATAGTTGTTTTGAATTTTTTGTCACATCAGCGGACACAAATAACAGCTGGTTACTTTATTGAGTACATATTGCATCAAGTGAAAGTAAAACATCTTGTAAATGGTTTTGTCATTTTATAGAGTACAGTTTGCCACAAATGTTTTTAAGGTTCTGTCCACTTCATTGACTACATACATACTGTATAGCAACGGTTGAAAACTGACAGTCTTGTAAATTTTTATTTTCACCAATGACTGCATATATCAATAGTCTCATTTCTTCATAATGTAATCCAGTTTAAGAAGATAAAAGTGCCAGGTTTTATTTGATTTTCTACCCCTCACAGAATTGGCTACAAAATTCATGCACTAGATTCTAATCTGTGACTTGATCTCTCATCCAAAGTGCTTTTCAAACACTATCATGCTTTGAAACAATTTTTTTATCCAAATGGACCAACCGAAATAACTAGTTGGTATATTAGCATATCATGTGACATTTCCTTCCATTGAGTCTGCAGTCTGTGGATCTAAATTTCTACTGATTAAGCCCCAGAAAGAAATGTGTGATTGAAACAACTGATGTTTTCTTCCTTTCTTGTTTTTTTTTTTTTTGTGTGTTTCTTTTCTGTATGTGTGCTACCCTTCATGATCTCTTTAATTTTTTTTTGTTCTAATACAGTATGTCCCTTTAAAGGCCTGGCTGTACCGTGAAGGATTCGCAAGGTTTTCCAATACAAGATTTTCCCTGGAGTCCATAGATGATGCTTGTATCCTTTAGACAATATAGGAAATGATACATTTCGTTGGTTGTAAAAACTGAGGTAAAGTTGATAAGCTCAAATTAAACATGTTAGACAATTTCTCAGTAACATGTCCCTCCAGAAGACCTACAGTTTCTATCAGACTTTCCCTCTCAAATAATGGAGGTGTTGCCATTCTTGTTCCATAACTGTCGATCCGCCTCAGATGTCCATCTCACCAACGTCGCGGTCCAGAAGACCGCACCGGACTATGACCCAGATAAAGGCTGCAAGTGGTCCCTCGAACAAGTGAGACAGTACCTCACGGCCAAGCATGGACTCGAAATGGTCAGTGAGCTCATAGCCATTGTTGGACTTGAACCGTGGAATAAATTCAATTTCAGGGATGAAATTTAAAGGCATCTTGATGTCTATTATTTACTAATGTGAATAAATGCAGAATTAGATGCCCTGGTTTATTTTCTCAAAAGTTTGGTCACCAATATGTGGACTACAGTTAGGTTTGGCCCAGTTGCCATATTATAGTGTAGTTATCATCATTTTCATTCAGAAAAAGATGTATTAAGTCCATAAAGGACCTCGCGTGTACATTTTAAAATGAAGAAAATAATACTATCAAACTTAATCTTATTCTTCTGGTTTTTCCACACTCATGCAATTTCTTTGATATATGTTTTCATAACTTCTTGCCACATGTTTGTTTCTGTCCTTCCATTGGTTTGTATGTCTGTCTGTCTATCTGTCTGCAGGTTGAAGAGCTCATACGTCAGATGAACACAATCTTCATCCACAGTCTGCTGAGCGTGCAGAAAATCATGATCAATGACAAGCACTGTTTTGAGTTGTATGGTTACGACATCCTGATAGATACCAATCTCAAACCGTGAGTTCATCAGCCTGTCTCTTTCTAAACAAAAGCCCCATCGTTCAACAAGTTAAAGGGCAGTCGCAAGGTTGGGGAAGAGGGCTTAATGGGCATTTTCATAGCATGAATACTGGTTGTTGCTTTGACTTAAGGTTACTTTATGCAAGCAGTACGGACAAACCTCATATTTTCTTATGTGTAATCTCAGTTTTCTGTTTATCATACCGTAATCCTCATTCCTGAATGTATTAATTACCATGAGCAGCTAGGCTTCCGTGCTAAGGTCACATCGTCAAAACTGCAATGCATGTTCCTTTGCGTTCTGGTTCGCAGCTGGCTGATAGAAGTGAATGCATCACCTTCACTCACGGCAAGTGGTCCTGAAGATTACAACCTAAAAATTGGCCTTTTGCAAGATGTCCTCCATATCGTTGACATGGAAAGTAGGTCAGTTTGCTCAATTTTTAAAGTTGAATCTCCCCAAAAGCCATAGGCTTCCAGGGCTAATGCTTTACTCTGGTTTCTATAGCATCAAGTGGATAGGGTCTTTAGATCCCTGTGTACAGGATGCTAATCTATCACAGATTAACTCCCCTGGCTTTACTGGTACATATTTAAACAGCTACAGTGAGTGAACTGAAACAGACAAAGTTAAGTATCTTGCTTTGTTAAGTGTCTTGCTTAAGAACACGATATAATGGACCTTCTTTTGAGGATCTAGTGCAATTGAACCTGGGTTGTCTATGTGAGAGTCATGAGTTACAATCACTTGATTACAGAGGTCCTTTAAAGAGTTTGTACAATGAATTGATGAATACTCCTACCATGAGAGGAAAAGTCTATTATATACACCTCATGAATTCTTTTACCAAAAGTCCTTTGGTCACTGTATTAGATGGATTGCATGGTAATGACATAAACTTTGTTAGGTATACCCTGGTGAATTGTAGTCAGTGCAAAAGATCATCAAAATAGCTGTTTCTTTTTATGTTTCCAGTAGCATCTGTTTCTGCCTTGGATTTGCCTAATTTAGATGACATTGTCTCAAGTTTTTCCTGTCTGTATTCGTTCCAACAGGATGACTGGGAAGGAGAAGCGTGTGGGTGGCTTTGACCTCATGTGGGATGATGGACCCGTCTTCGCTGAAGAGGGAGGAATTGATTGTATCAACCCTCCTTCGTATTCAACAAATACATTCCTTGGTAGGAACAGCAACATCACTAATTTTTCTTTTTGTTGAAGAGTATTGGTCCATTTCACATAATGGGTTCTGCTCATGTTAATGCATCATACTGAGTGCGAGAAGTCCATACTCTTCGGTGGAAGTGAAAGGTCATTTCAATTATTTTTAAGGAAGTGGCAGGTGGTTGGAATACTTAAAGTGCAAATTTCTGCAGCCTTCAATGGAGGTCAGATGCTGTTAATAGTTGATTTTTTTGTTTGACGCAGCTTCAGCATTTCCTGTATTTCTATTGTCCAGTTTGTTTGTACTTTTCATTATCGATTGCGTCTAATTTGTTTAAAAATTTGTCTTGTTGTGGTATGTCATCAGATCCATGATGCATTTCTGCAAGCTGGTGGGTTTCGGTGTTCCAGTCTTCCAATTGCAATTACTTGACATTACAATGTGAGACAAAAACTTCTCTTAGTTTGACTGATGTGATTACACCAGTCCCTGTGGCGATGCCTGCGTGCCCAAGTTCAACTGGCTTCACCTAAATTTGTACCTCTGAGAGCAAACATGCTGCCAAAATATTGTGTCTCACTTTACGATAGAATGACTTCACCAAAAAAAAAAAAAATGAGAAGCCAATTTTGTTTAGGTGAATGTCATTGAAAGTTGTCATATTTTTTATTTTATTTCTTCTAGGCTGTCACGATGACAGGAAGAGGCAGCTTCGAAATCTTTTCAAGCAGATTATGGCACAGAAGAAAAGTGGCTCTTGACAAAAACTATTGTCCTGACAACATCCTGTTGTGTCACTTATTTTGAACCGTCACATCATTTCTTCGATCATTTCGATGTAACTCTCCAGAGTCACTCGTGACTGGAGAATGAACCCAAGTGACATCAACTTTTAAGTCAGTACTTTGATCCCTGTTCTCTAGTGGTGTTGTCAACCATAGCAATAGGCTTGCTGTTTTCCAATGCCCCATCCACTGACCAAATGTTCCCTGTTTCTGGATTTTGGATAACTGTGGCTTCTTGGTCATCCTCAGTGTGAAGTATGTGATGCCATCTGCAGATATGAAACTGATGTTGCTATTCCCCCCCCCCCCCCGCACACACACACACACACACCATCACAGGATTAAGAAGGAGGAAATAATGTATGCTAAATGTTTATGAGAGAAAAATGATGATGATGATGATGATGATGATGGTGATGATGATGATGATGATAATGGTGATGATGATGATGATAATGGTGATGATGATGATAATGGTGATGATGATGATGGTGGTAATGATATGATGAGAATAATTTTGTTATTGTAACCTTTGACGTAAGCAATTTCACGACCACCCACCACAACAACCTTTTTGTAAGGTTGGTCTTACTACATTTTTATAATCTATTTCATTTTCTTATTCATTTTCAAAAATGCCAAGATGTGAGTACTTGTAAGTGTTTCCATATTGTAAAGCATTTTCCAAGAAGCATGTAAGTGTTGCATGTAAATATTGAGGATCCCACTACTGGGTTAATGTTACCTTGATGAAATTTAATATGTATGTTCATGTTCTTCCTCATTCCTCTCCCGTCCATGTTGAATGCCTTTGGAAAGATTTTATTCAAAGATTCTGTCTTTCATTAATTCAATAAATTTAATATGGAGAGAACAATGCATGTGTTTGTGATGTCAGAGAGTTGTACTAGGCGTATGTTACCTCATACCGACATTTTGAAACATTGGAACTTGAGTGAAAAGTTTGTGTGATGTTAGGGGTGAAAGGTGGTGTGAAAGGTTGTGTGGTGTAAGAGAGTGAAAGGTATGCTGGGCAAATTTTTAAAATCTATTTTACTTGTTACACTTATAGTAGCAGGAGAACAAGACACAAAACATCGTACAATAAAATTTGTTTTCTTTCTCTTTTTAAAACATTTAGTTTTTACAAAATTGTAAGGTAGTTTCTCAAAAACAATAAAGGGAGGCAGAAAATAGATAACCCCCTTGAAGTTTTAAATCTGTCGCTATTTGCTTGCATATCCACTCAAGTGACCAGTGGTGGCATGGCTGAGGCCATGCCTCCAGCAGTTTTTTGGGCAAAAAGAGTGAAAGGGAGCCTCGTTTTCGGACGATGTTTATTCCGTATTCGGTTGTATTTTCATCCAAAAGTTTTTTTACTACATCCAGCGTCAACAGATGATGTCGGTTTCCGTTGATAGATTTTAAACAATTCTAGCTATAGTGTAAGTGATGCGTACCACTGGACCCCCACCCCGGAAGGAAAAACACCCATGTCTCGGCACCGAAGGTGACCATTTCATCAATTTTGTTAACCAAAGTTGTTTGAAAGAAAAGACGAAGCCTTGTATAACCTTACAAGCGTGTGTGGTTAAGAAACAATTCAGTTATGTAGGGAGCAGCTTAAGGCTCATGTGAACGTCCTTATCAAGGCCATGTAGATTTGAAAGTGTAATTCTATGTAGAGGGCCTGAATCTAAGGGAAAATGCCCTGGCAACTTTATGTATTATCCTGTGTTTATGGTCCCACACCACCATTAGTGTCCCTCCAAGTCCTTACGGCCCTAGGCCTTGTGCATGCGAGGTACATTATAGCTGAGATTCCCTACCTATCAGAATGGCTTGACCTGCAGTACCATGGCATTTAAAAATTTCCCCATGTCGACCATTCAGAGTTAGAACTAGAAGGGGCTGGAAGTTCTGAGAGGTGCTCCCGTCCCCTTGACAAGGCTTTCCGAGTCGGACCGAAATGTCACTACGAAACCCACAATTTTCTAAAACAACGTTAACGTCCTACAATTTCATATATGTACTTTGTAAGCTGCTCCTCAACATCCTAAGTTAAGAAAGTTAGTGAAAATAGCTGAAAAGGACGAGAGAGAGATCCCCGTGGCTCAGTTCAGGCGATTTTCCCAACAGTGGAACAAATGTTGCAGATGTACTTGCCTTATCAAACGGTGGTGTAGACGTCAAGTTCCATGCGATGCTTGTGCTAAACCTGCACAGTGTTACAACAGAATTTGGAAAGTGATTCAAATGGAGACGTTATTTTGTTCCAGTGTTAATATTATCAACCATGTGAAAACATTTTACAGAGCGATTTTACAGTTATGAATATAAAAGCTGCAATGAAGATAAACATACAACGGCTGAACCAAACGACTGATCAACAGAGCCTAAGATAACCTAATTTACAAATAAATATAATAATATATATAACAAATACATTTACGAAAGTAACGTGTTCACAATTCTACTTGTTACGCTGTTGAAATAGTTTCACACAGGGATAAGTCGCCGCCAGCAATATTTAACTCTTTGTTATTTATTTTGTTTCAAGAGGGTTGCTCTTGGCTTGTCTTGCTAGAGTTCCTCAGATTAAACGAAGGAATATAAAATTGAGTATTAGGCAACTAAAAGTGTAAACAAATTGACAAAAAAACTAGGAATATAGGCTACTTAAAGACAGTGACATAAAAGTACGTACACAGGGTAAAATGGTAAGTACATTGCACATAAAAATATAAATACAGTAAGCAAACTATTATTGGTAAACGAAAGTGAAGTGGTGAACACATTGCATACAAAACAAAAGAATGGTGGATATAAAAACAAAGCAAAGTGGTAAAAGCGTTAAAAGGATTGCACGCAGAAAACCTAAAGTAAGTGATGACCATAAAAGAACGTTTGCTTCTTCTTACCTTTTAAGATTTAAGTTTGCAACGTATCCATCAAAATCAAATGAATCTTACGGACCAGCGCAAAAGGAAATTTTTTATAAAAGTGCCTCTCAGATTACAGGAAATCGCACTTTGCACTCTCTCTCTCCGCGTAGGTTTCATCCAATGTTTTCATTTTGCTTTTTTTTTTTTCGAATTTCCTTTAAGGCAATTTGACTGGGCAAAAACATTTGCCAGAGGGACTTTCGCTAGCGCCCTCACCATTTCCCTCTGGTTACTCCAATGTCCTTCAGTTATGTTTTAAACGAGCAGACGTGCCTGACCACAGTGACCATACTTGAGCATTCTGATAGGGAGTTAGCCCATGTAGCGTAAATGCCGCCCTCAACTTGTTTATCACATGGGTTGTTAATTTCAAAGATCCGTTACTATGGAAACAGTTCCACGTCGTCGCAAAGAAATTTGGGATATCTTTAGGTGTTACCGCGTAATGTTTTAATAGCATCCCCATGTAGACGTCTTCCCAAGGAAATAAAGGTGTGGTCAAAGCCCGGAAGTATAGCTTATAGACAAGGTCAGTAGACATGACGTAACCGAGACCTACACAGTATGGTGGATAGTACTGATCAGAGTAAACGCTCCACGGTACGTAAAACTTCTCCCGTGGATCCCTCAGCACTGGAAACTTCACCGCAGCTTTCCCGCCAAAGAAATTTTGTAATGGAGACCGTCGTAAGTAAGTTAGCAGACGTTCGATGTTCAGCGACATGTCATCGTCGATTTTTAAAACAAATTTGCTCCTTGGACAGAATTTCGTCGCCCATTTGAGACCCATGACGCTTTTTACACTTAAATTAAGGTACGAATCGAGAAAGTCCTCCTGCACGATGTCACCGTACTTTTGGGCTTCCTTTTCGAGACCGAATTGCGTCATTTCCTGGGCGGGGCCTCTGCCTACTAAAAACACCGTCGCGGTGACCGAACTGGCGAAGTACAGCGGTTGCAAAGCCCACGTCTCTCTTATCGTCTGCCGTCTTTTGTAACTTCCGGGAGCGGAGATGACCAATATCAGAAGAGTCAGTCTCTTGAAGTTATCTTCACCGTCTGCACAAATCGACTCGGCATTCAATATATAGCGATATTCGTGGGGGTCTATTCTACCAGACCACTCGGTATAATTTAAAATGCCACGCGTAGGAGTGTTCATCGTGATGATCTTTCCTCTTTCACTGGAGGAGCTCTCACCCTCTTTATAGTCTGCTTCATCTATCCCAGTACCATCTCCCGAAGTACCTCTCGTCTCGTTACTAACAGAGTTTGACTTATTTCCAGCATTTATTATCAATATGTCTTCCACCTGGCGTTCGATGGCCTTTCTAAACTCCTGTTTGGATATTTCGTCCTTTGAGAGCGATATCTTTCGTTTCTTGTCTTTACCTGTATCGTCTCTTTTGACGAAAATGAAAACATCGTCGTTGATGTCAGAGACTCTCGTTACGACGGTTCTTGATGAGTTGCGGCTAACACCTCCTCTGGATGAAATCTCACTTTGCAGTGGTTTTGAGATTACCTTCGAATGTATCAGCTGCATCCATACGTGATCAGTTTTACCAACAGTCAATCGGATTTGAAAGAACAGGGATAATCCCCCGATTAGCAACATGAGAGCCAATAGTCGAGTAAGGATCACTTTAAATCTCATTGTTTGTTTTCCTTTTAGTTAGAAGTGCGGAGATGCTTACAAATGCAATAGATACACAGAAACAAATGTTCATGTATTACTCCATGTACTCTAACTTAAAAATAAATAAAACTTCTTTGGTACTTTTTCAAGAATGCAATATTTAATATTTCATTGCCTGGGTCGAAAATTCGTTGCCTTGGCATACATCGCTAGTTTTTTTTCTTCAGTAGCGATACAGAAGTTTGTGACTCTCTCCTCTTTTCAGAATAGCATAGTCAAGCATCATCACCACTTGACCTTTTTGAAATTACAACAGAATGCTTAATGTGTATTTATAAGCTTCCTCTTAGAGAACAAATGGCCACTGGGCAGACCCGACAGTGGCTGGCGTCTCGATAGAATGGTCTTTTCAATATACGGAAAAGAAAATCACCACAGTCGATAATCATATGCACCGATCTACACGTGAAGTGACTTGTCGGTCTTAAGACCTAGTTTGTTTGCAGCCTGTTGAAAAACTTCCACGTCATGATAACTTATTAAACGAACACGATGCATGTCCAATGAAGCGATATAGCTACAAGAAGAGTGGAGGTGGTTGGGTGTTGTGACCTACGTTCTAGTTTGCAAATATAAGTAAATAAGTATTTTTTTTTTTCGTTTTTAATCTTGTTCTCATGTCCATCAACTGAATCGCCGCACTGAGGTAGATAACTCTAGTACCCGTTTGACTTTTCATTCAGCCTGATGACATAATAGTACATCAATTTTGTGCATTTCGTTAACTACATTTCTGACTTCGAGCCACTTACACCAATAGTTCGGGAAGGTGTCACCATCGCCGTGGCCATGTTCTCGGTTTTTATTCACATAGTCACCATATGAAAGTTGAGTCATCACTTTCATCATCAATCTTCAACGATCATCAATTACAAGACTTGCTTTTTATGTTGTGAGAGACATTCACTCTGTGTTCTTCCAAACTACTGTATTTAGATCCGCTCACGGTCAAAGACAAATCAAGAACATTTTCGTTGGCATTGCTCGTAATAGTCTCACAGTAGGTCTCAGAAAACTGAAAACAGACAAAAACAATACTTCAACTGTTAAACTATTGCTCGACTCTGGAAGAAAATGAAGAAGAAAAACTGATCCTTATGATTTCATTTTTGAATATTGATGTATTATTTACTCAACCAGAACTAGCTTGCTTCAACTTTTACACACGTAAGTGCTCAGAGAAAAGTGGCTTAAATAAACAAGGAAAAAAATTGTACCACTAGTTGTCGTTCGAAGTGAAATATGAATCATATTCCCATGGTAATATTCCAAAACTTTGAATCAGTTTCTAGTTCGGGGGGAGGGGTCATTGAGCATAAAACGTAGACGAAAAAGAAAAGATAAACAATAAATAGGGTGACAAAAAATGAGAAAAAAAGTGAAATAATGAAAAATGCAAGCTTGAATACTTTCAGCTCCTTTCGCCTACGTTACCCAAAAAAGGATGCTGAGAAAATTCTGAAATGCGGTAACAGCAGATAGACACAAATCTAAGGGAAAAATCAGTAGTGCAACTGTTACCTTCTCACTACTTTCTTTAGCTGAGTTTAAAATGTTAAAGTGTGTCCCCCTTAATTATATTACAAATGGTAGATTGCGCATGTCATTTGTTTCCTTTTTATTTTTATTTCATTTTTTTTTGCTTTTCGGAAAGTCGTTGCACCTTGTCAAATGTGATGACTGTCTAACTGTTATGGGGTGACCAGAATATACAAGCCACCTCCACTATATGCAAGAAAACAATTAAATTCTTAACGCTATATAAACCTTTTTAATTTCAAAACCAAACAAAGCAGGTAATGCGAGTTGTACAAGAAGAACATATAAGGAATTATTCCCAAACCATTCTTCAACACTTCGTATCTCAAGAATGGAAAAAGCCCATGTGCAGAAGGGAATTCTGTGAAAAGCGTTTATTTTCCAACCTCTAAAATACATTTTCTTGTATTTCTAATCTTCAGGTGCACTTTAACGACATACACGGAACGACCACCAAGCACGCCCTGTAGGTATAAGATTAGACTTTGCAAAGTCTTTCTCGGCGAATGAATTCCCCTCCTTACATACATTTCTTTCAATTTGAGCTGCAGCCTACTTATACCCAACCGAGGATATGTACTCATCTAGTAGTCCCCTTTCCCTATCATCGTCCGAGGCAGCAATCAATAAGAGGAGTAAACACACTTCCGGAAGAGCAGTACAGTAGAGAAGTACAGTAAATACATAAATGTTCCTTCAGAGGTTGCGGAACCAAGATATAGGAGCAGAAACTTTCCAGCCCAGGCAGACTCTTGAGCAGAGTCTAGTATAAGAGTGGCTAAAGGGAAGGGCGGATGAAACACTTTACTGTGGTTTTCGGTCTTTTAATATGACCAAAGACGAAAACGTACCTTAGCAAAACTGACCTTGAGCCAGTAAACCTTGAATGTGGCCAATTATATTAGATCAATTAAACGCAAAGCTGTCATCATAGAATGGCGAGAAAGTAGAATACAGTCACCGAGGTTGGCACTCTACAAATCACAGTGCTCATGGGAGGCTTCTGGTCAAAAGCACGTGCCTCTGTTACGGTACTGTAGTAAAAACTTACCAATGAATCTGCTCAAATCGTGAAGTATAAGCGACAAAATATAAAGTCTTCCTCGAGCCAATCTTCACGTACCCATTTTTTTTTTTTATACAATATTTAGAGGTTCCGAAAATAACATTAGTACTTGCTTTATGTGGTAATGATGCACGCTCAGTGGAAAACGTTACTGCAGTATCGGTATATCAACAATTGGCAGTTTTTATGCCTGTCTTACGTGCGAGAGCTCCCGCGTAACAGAATACCCGTAGATGTTTCAATATATTAAAGAGGACACACAATAGGTAGATCTTCGATTTTCGATAAACTGGGTGGATCCAAGCTCCTTGTGTAGGATACATGCAAACAAGGAGGAAAGCTCTGTGCCACCGGGTCTCCTGGGAAAGAAAAGGAACTTAGAAGAACAAAAGGACTAACAAAGGAAGGAAGACAAAAGGGAGAAATATTGAGGAACTTGAGAGCGCAAAAATTTGGTCGACTGTACGATCAGCGCAAACTGGACCACGTCAGTAAGTCTAACAGACCAGTATTCAAAACATTTTGCCCTTCCACAATATTTTTCTGAAAATTAAAAACAAAGAAATGGCAGACATTAATATATGCACGAGGCAGTCGAATTATTTGCCCCAAATTGCATTTAAGAGTGCCTTATAAATAAAGAAAAATTAGAGTTATCGCAAAATAGGCTATGGGGCCACATCACCCTTTCTTCTCCTGGTTAGTCCACAATTACCAATAGGGAAAAAGAGCAAACTCAACATTTTCTCATGTACCGATGGATAAGCCGGTCCTTTTTTCTGTTTTGCTCCCACTTTTAGTCTACATGTTAACGAGCAGTTTATCTAACTATATTTATGTTAAAATTACTAAATCCATAGCCTTCACGGTGATAGCAGATGGTGTGAAATATGAGGAGTAAGTATGCAAGTCACATCTACGCTTAATAGTATGATATGCACGCAGAAACAAAACAAAAATATTGTGTCCACTAACTATGGTGAGTTGAAAGGACTTATTAACATATGTTCCATCAGGTTGGTCTCGGAAAGATTAAGATATTTAATTATTAATTGAATTCTAGTTTCCATAATTATTTTCCTTTAATGTATAGATATTTTACCGATTATGGAGAGAGGTCTGTGGAAGAAACATACACTGTGGTTGCTAACGGTGATTCCTTTTCTTGTTGTTTACTTGTGGTCAAATTCATTCCGTCACCAAATTATCACAGCAGCAAGTAAACGACTTACTGGAGAAAGTACTAAACTTCCAGTGATCAAAAACGGACTTTACGGAAGCCATCTTGTGAGCTAATATAGTGAATAAACGCAACTGTCATCGATACATACAATGATCTTGTCTTGTTGGTGTCACAGTTAGTTCCGTGTCATGTAAAGGTTGAGGTCATCCAATAAGTCATCATCTGACAGGTGAGGAGGAATGATATTATCAAATAATAATTGTCTCAAGGTTACCAAATGCCATGTGATAGTCGCAAATTATTGCGAGGAGCCTTTGGTTTTCTATTAAATCGTAACCGTCATTCAACCTTGAAAATTGGGACTGGTGAAAGTCGTAGATTGGTTATAATGTAGATTTACCTTAAACTATTGTGGAGGTTAAGGCCACATCTCTTACACTATTGTAATGTTTCTTTTAAGGCACTCAAAATGACAAAGAAACACAAACAATATTCAAGTAGTTGTGCTTTGGTGACATCACAAATTCAGCATTATGTAATGCAATATTTTGAAATGAAAATTTCTTTAAAAATTCATAAGCTTTGACTGCCGAACGTGCTACTCAGCTACAAAAGCAAACAAGAAGATAAAATTCACATTGAAGTCTGTCTGGGTCGTTTGCTACCTTTCCCTTTCAATACGAAAGACAATGTTGTTGACGACATACGTCATTACCTGCATGGACAATACACTTATGGAGTGAGTAAATGTCGAATAGTAAAAGGAATAGCTAATTAGCACAAGGGGGGGGGGGGGGGGAATCAATGCATCTTCCTGTTTAATACAGCATTTGTTTCACGTGACAATTTTGATGGATCTCCTCTCCACAGTGCCCAGATCTGTGACATCTCATTCCGATTCAAAGCGTGGAATGTAAAGTACGCCCTTAGTTTCCCAAGGGCGTAAGATGTACGGTGCATGCTATCGGTTTTGTCGAAATACCAACCACCGCTGAGAAAGTTCGGTATATCGGTGACTTTAATTGATAACTGTCGTAACAAAATCCCAACGTAAACATCCTCCCAGGGGA
The DNA here is from genome assembly GCA_021234535.1 of Stichopus chloronotus. Lineage (NCBI taxonomy): Eukaryota > Metazoa > Echinodermata > Holothuroidea > Aspidochirotida > Stichopodidae > Stichopus > Stichopus chloronotus. The sequence continues at coordinate 25,289,672 of CM037832.1, read as the reverse complement.
ACAGTGGCGTAGCCATTGCCCTGTAATACAGTTTATGCACAATATCCATTGACATCAAGTACCCCAACCCCTCACAGTAAGGAGGGTAGTTGTCCTGTGGATATACGCTGCGAGGAATGTAAAATTTGTTGTCGTAGCTACGAAGGGGAGTCGTTTTGGCAGCTTTCCCGCCAAAAAAGCCGTTCGAAGGTGCTCGTTTAATGTAAGACATTAATCTATCGATATTTATTAGCATATCGTCGTCAGTTTTAAAAACAAAATTAGCGATTGGACAATATTTGGATGCCCACTTCAGACCCATGACCGTCTTAACTGTAAGATTTAAATATTCATCGTTAAAGTTCTCTTGAAGGATGTCATTGGTCAATTCGGCTTCTTCGTCAACGCTCTGCTGTGACGTTTCGTTTAGTGCGTCTCTTCCAAGGAGAAACACCGTTATTGTTCGTATACGTGACATGAAGTGGGATGATTGCTTGGCCCATGTATTTCTGATAAATTCTCTCTGTAACACATTTCTTGGATGTGATAATACAAGAAGGACAAGGATGGTTTGTTCAATACCTGACATTGTAACACTGCAGAGGCCCGTCGGGTTATGAATATATGCATATTCATGAGGGTCGATACGAGCGTTCCATTTGGTGTAATTCAAGATTCCGTTAATATATCGTGATGAAGATGGCACCGTGATAGCTTGAACATCGCTGGTAACACTCACCGGGTATGCTACATAATACTTGAGGAAAGAATACGTCATCATAGACAGTATAAAAATAAAACAAATGGCTGAATTCCGGTATTTGCATTTCATGACTTATTTCATGATAATAGTCCCTTTTTGCACAATTCAAGTCGAACCGACCAAGTGATCTGAGTTTCTACCAATAAGGGGAGTGTCATGAATAGAGCAGTCAACTATCTACTGTAAATACGTCTCCATGGTAACCGGATCCAACTGAGATGAATGCCATTCCTATAGCGTCATACTAAAAACCTGCAGTCCCAGCGTTCACAAACGAAATATACCTCCTGCGAATATCCCAGTGAACTTTGTTTCATTGGAAGTGTCTGCTGCTCAGACAGCATCTGAGCACTGAGACGGCCATAGTGGTTGAGCATGTGGTAGACTTTCGAATACCATGACTTTGTGGCTGACCAAAACGATGACCGTTCCTTCTTATCCTAGGAGCAATGGTTCATTGACCGTCTTGTTTCATCCGTTATACAGTCAATCACTCTCTGTTGGCAGACAATAAGATGATCCTACATAAATGTTATGCATACAACTTTCAAAATGAAGTTGCACATGCTTCAAAAACTGGTAACTTTATTTACAGGTAAAGGAGGTGAATGACAATCAATATGACCTCAGGGTGGTTGTTGGTGAACGTTAACTGAATGTTTGCAAAGTCTTCCCTGTTTTTTTTTTCTTTAAGTTTTCATTCCAAATGAAGTTACGTAGTCATAAAATGACAAAGAACATCTGCCACTTTAACACTGACAGGATAAGCAATGATTTCAGTGTTCTACTTGATTGTCAATGGCATAGGCTACTAGATAACTGCGACGTCATATCTTAGGGGGAAGGGGGTGGGGTGGGTTAAAAACACCCTTATCCGGGAATCGTATCCAGGACCCACCCCTTACGTATATTGTTACCTTTACCTCTCACAGTTAACACAACTCAGGTTACCCGACCCCCCCCCCCCACTAATTCACAATCACATTAGCGTATGATCCCTCTCGTTTTATGGAAAAGAATGAAATAAGTCGGGTTCCCCTTAGACCAAGGGGGCATTCAGTCGAAAAGACTCTCCACTTTTGTGACCCACCCCAGGGAAGGTGGCATAATTTTATCATAGAACGGTTTCCATATAATTATTAGTAAGTGACGAATCTTGACGCAGAAGAGAAAAGTGAGAAAATGAACGGACTTTTTTGTTTACAACAAGCAAAATGACGCCAGGCCTATACAGACCAATGAAATTCACTGTCTGAGAGTCCTTCGGTAGGTTGCATATTTTTTTTCAGCCAAACCAGAGAACTGCAACATCTGATCTTAACATTGTTTGTCAACAACGTCACATTTTTTTTAATAAAATATGGATAAATGATCGTTTCAATTTTCTCTAAAATGTTGCAACTCCTGGATCGTCGCCTTTGTGAAAGGGCAAATTTCGTCATGATATCTACTAATAATTGAGAAACTGATCAACGATAAATTAAGGTAACTTCCCCTGAGGTGTATCACAAAACTCAGGACGAAGAGAAGTCCATGCCATATAGTCTACCTACTTATTGCATAGGATGCCTGTTAAATTTAAACATGCACACAGACCGTACAGACATGTCGGATGATGACTAATTTAAGACATACATACCTGGAAAGAAGATTACAAGAATGAAATTTATAACCGCCTCGGAAGAAAAATTGATGCTAAAGTGGAGCTACGTCACCAACAAAATAACACTAAATCTGCTTGATGAAAACGCCGAAAAAGTAGCCCTGCTTTGTCAAACTTAGACTATCAACTGAATTCCACAATCAGCATATCAATCATGGTACTGTAAACCCTATTATTGACTTGGAGTTTGAAAAGGTGATTAACAAACATCTGCACGAGCGAAAAATAATATCGACGTACTGTTTACTTCACAATTACTGAAATAGCAACCTCCAACAGAGATAAGCCGTTTAAGAGGGCTTTTGAAATTTACTGAGAGTGATTCAATCGAACAGTTAGGTTAATGTCAATCTTTTTTGGGTTGAATCGATTTTACTCAGAGGAACTTTTACAGTGTGTTATTCTGTCTCTGTTCAAAACAAATACAAAAAAAAAGACCAACGCTGAGTGAATGCAACAGCTGTGACTCAGGACAGACCCCCCCACCCCAAGCAGATAGATTACGATGACACAGTGTTAAATGAGATACCGTGCTGTGACCCAACCCGTAACATGATATCATACATTTCAACACGTCTGCAGACTTATGACACCGTACATTTCCTCATCTCTCCTAAATAACCTAACCGTATCAGGTGTATTAGGTATGTTATACGTGTCTCGAAAAACGAACGTGAAACCTTACCAACCTAAACGTGAAGACTTAGTGATGCTGTTCTGCTGTTGTGATCTTAGTTTCTTCACAGAACAGAATGAACCCTGGTGGCTGGGTATCCACACCGCAGATGACATATGCAACTCAGTGGATTGCTTGCTTGTCTTTTTTATTCATTTGCATAGATCTTTTCTCTTTAAATTGTTTGTTTTATTCAGTTATTCTGTTGCATGTATTTCTACCTACTAAACCTCTTGTTTTACTCTGGTAAGGATCAAGAGTATGTCTATGTTGTTATTTCAACCAATCGGATTGCTTCGTCGGTACGCTCTAAAAAAGGGGGAGAGGGGAGGGGGGAGTATTGGGTAAAGTGGAATTCACTCCAAAAAGAGTATACTGAGGGCCCACTCGGTTAAGTAAGATTGAAATTCTCCCAGAATGGAGTGAAAATTCTCTCCAAAAAGAACGATATTTCATTCCACGTATGAGATATAGTTCCATGATTTGGAGGGTTCTTGAAATCTCGAAAAAAAAACCGCCTTATGATGGCTGAGACCAACTTGTAAAAGGAGTTTTTTTTTCTAACAAATGATGTCATAAGTAGCCTTAGAATGTCAGAGTTACTAAAAATTAGTGTACATTAACTTTGAAGTATTTCCAGATTATTCAAGCTGTAAAATGAGGTGATTTCTTGGCTGTTTACAAACTGAGAGAGAGTATTTCTTTGAAGGTGAGAATCGTGGTAAATATGGTATTTTTTTTTAAAGATTTCAATATTAAATCAGAGTGATGTTTTCGGTTCATCTTCTGCTTTATTCTGAGAGTGCAGATGAGGTCTGCTCGCTCGACACGATCGATATGGTTGCAATGAAGAGACAAGTCATAGATTGTTTTCAAATTTGCACCAAATAAAGGCTAGGATCTTGCAAAATACCATTATATTAAAATTTGAGAATCTAACGAATTTTTCTGACTGTTCAATATTATCCATGAATCTTGTAGAATTGGAAACTATTTTTGTATGATCTTGAAATCTCCTAAGCAATGTTACCACCTACTAAGTTGAGAATGTTGCAATTAGATTTTAAGTGATTTTCAGATCGAACGAGAGACGTGTTTTATGCAGGTAGTTTTTCACATCGACACCCTCTTCGATTTATGCGACAGAAACCTTATTGCTAATGATTGAAAGTACCATCGGCGTGGCTCAAATTTATGTGAAACATAACGCTATAACCTTACCAAACAGTGGCATTTTTTTTTTTCAAAAAAGTAGCGACTTTCAAGTTTTTCACTTTTGTTAGTCACGAGCTTCCGGCAGAAATGTTCGCCCTCATTGGAGACCAACGTATGATAAGTTTTACCTTGATAATAAATGACATGGAATATTGTTGGGTCAAAGGTCATCAATGATTACCTGCACTGAGAGGTCAGGTCAATATATAAAGCACAATCATACAGCAGAATATTATTTTACGTAAATGACGTTAAATAGATAATGGCAACCCTTTTAAATGACTGATGAATGTTGATAGGGCTGGTAAAGTTCTCAAGTCGGAATCGCGATTTAGTGTGGCTGATATTAAAGGGCTCAGCTATAAACAGTGGGGTAACAAAATGGGTGGGGGGAAGAAAAGTTGTCCCTTTATTAAATTTTCCATGTGATAATAATGATGGTGTGGCTCATATGCAGCACACAAAATTCAAGCAACTGTGACCGTTTTCATCGGGAAATGCACCAGTTTTAACTTTTAAAGCCCCCCCCCCCCCAAAAAAAACCTCCAATTAAGTTGACGAGAAGGGTTTTCCATTCGAAGAATATACTGACAGTACCATTATTTCCTGGAGCTTACTTGCTGAGCCTCTGAAGGTTGATTTCCTACTATCTAGGGGTGTGCAGGCCTGCTTTTGTAAATATTTTCTAGTATACGCTTCTCTTCAAACGATGGTAGCCTTCCGTTTAGATAGTCTTGACCCAATTCGAAGTCGACTCCCTAGTCTAACATTCAGGGTGAACAACTGCAATTGAGGCATACTGCAGGGATCACTAATAAGCCCAAAAATGTCTCTGAGTCAATTCGAATTTGTAGTAACTCTAGCGTCCTCGATAAAGTAGGTTGTCCTTTGGAATCTAGTGTATCACATCCTCAACCAAATACAAAGTCCGCCAAAATTTAGTGTACTGAAACGAGATTGTCATTTCTCAAGATTGACAAATGATAAAAATTCAGCAGTCATAAATATTTATTAAATTGTCAAATTCTGACCTATAGGCCTGTGTGATATTTGACAAGATTATAGCCTTTGTTTGTTAAAAGAATAAGAGAACAAACAACTGGATGACTTGTGCCTTTAAAAAACTATCGATACTATAAATAAAACAAACTACGAAGGCCCAATAGTGCCATCTATTTTTTTTATGTCGTTCCCGCCACTTATTATGTCGTTTCTTACGAATTATTACGTCGTTCCTACGAGTTATTATGTGGTTGTTATGACTTAGTAAGTCGTTCCTACGAATTATTATGTCGTTCTACGAGTTATTACTACTTAGCAGGGATTTGAGTGAGGGGTTTGAACAAAACTTACAGTAATAGAAACATTAGGGGTTGAGAGGTAGTGAGCACTAGGTGGGGGAAGTATGAACGGACAAAGATGGGTCACAGAGCGGTTCAGGGTGTATTATAATTAGGCAAAAAGAGAAAAAGTACAACAGTGATCAGCAGGGACGAAAAAGATGAATGAGTTTGTAAGATTTATTCCAACTATCTTCACATCACTTCAACATGAAAACTATTATTAAGGCATTCAATTACACTTTTTTTTTTTAATCTGTACATTTTCAATTGAAAATAAATTACCCATCTCATAGAAAGGCACACTAGGATATTTTAACTACGAATATTCCAGGAAGGAAATATTCAATTTGTTAAGTAATTTTGTCTTTTTAATGTCTTAAGCTGTTCAAATTTAAAAATAATTAATTTAACAGGTCAAAGTCGAAACTTAACATGCATTTCAAGAGGAGGTTGGAAGAAATTAAACAGTATGCAAGAATGGACCTGACCAAAGTTGTCATATTTTACTAGTAAAACAATAATGAACGTATTCAGACAGAGTACAAAATAGAAGGCTTTGTTTTATTAAACAGTCCAAATTAGCCAGAAATGGATGCACTTCTCAATAAAAACATAACAATACAACACAATAGCAATACCATTGTTGCAGTAATGTAAGAAGTGAAAAAGAACATTTTGTAGTATTTACGGATGAAGGCGAGTCTGTCTGTCATTTTTCAATGAGTTATGGTGTATAAATCTCATTTGTACGATTCCTCTTACAATAAAGCACTTTTTCATGCAGAAGTGGAAAAGCAGGAATGCTGACTATTTAGTGCTTTGTCAGATATGAAAACGGAAGAAAGAAAATAAGACATAGAAGATATTTTAATGTACTAATAAATTTACAATATTCATATTTTTACAACAAGGTGATGCGGTATTAACAACATATGCAGTCATGAGTTCCTTACGTACAATATCTTTAAAAAAGTATGGATGCTGTATCTACTTCTCAAGAATCACTAACCATAGCAAAACCAGAAAAAGTTGAAAATATAATGCAGAATTGAAAAACAAAAAAAACAAAAAAAAAAGACAGTACCTGACACAGGTTCTGTTAAGAATATGGAACCACATCACGGAATGATTTTATTTTATACAATAATTAAAGCTGGAATTGAGTGACCATGGGTAAAAATTTTGGAAAATGGAACAAAGAGAAAGTGTCTCCAAGTAAAACAGTGTTATTCTGCTTGTAGACCAATGACAGAGAAAAAAAACAACTGGATTGATGCATCTATAACATATTACGGCCTATATTAAATGCAGTTTTGATCTGCAAGGACTTTAAACATGAAACCTAGGTATTCACAAGGTGTACTCACAGTAGTTTTTCAAGGTGTACTCACTGCAATTTTTTTTTAAGGTGTACTCACTATATATTTTAAGGTGTTCTCACCGCATGCATTTTCTTAAAATGTATTTAATGTATTTTTTAAAGGTGAACTCACTGTATTAACTGCATTTTTCAAGGTGTGTATTCACTGTAGTTTATCAAGGTGTACTAACTGTATTTGTTCAAGGTCCTCTCTCAAGGTGTACTTACTGTATTTTTCAAGGTGTACTTACTATAATTTACACGGTGTACCCACTGTATTCTTCATGGTTTACTCACTGCATCTTTCAAGGTGCAACCACTGTATTTTTACACAGAGGATACCCATTGTAAGTTCCAAGTATCTTTCACTGCATTTTCACAATATACATTCATTGTATTAATAAAGTTTACTTCCTGTGCCTTCTCAACATACATTTTTTTTCAAGATGCATCCACTCTACTTCACAATATTGTAATAAGACTGTATCTTTCAAGGTGTGATTCCTTTCAGGTAAAATGTCCAGGAGATGTTAGCCGAACCACCAGCAGATCTAGCACAGGTGACCACCAGCTTACCCATCTTGGGAGCCTTTGAGCTGTCAAAGTTACCCTCAAAACCAACGATGATGTTGTGTGTTTTCTTACCTCTGATGCTCTCCCCAGTCTTACATGAGAAGGAAGGATTGTCCAACTGGAAGGTGAAAGGTGTCGTGTGAGAGAAGACATTTCGGAATGGTATCGAGATGGTGGAGTTGGCCTTGACCGAGAACGGTCCCTGGGGTTTGGGAGGGATGCAGGTACCAAACAGAGGGAAAGTGTACTCTCCTCCGACGGCAGACGAAACGATGAGAGAGGCGCGAGACTCCCCGAGGTGGGAGGGTTCAAAAGTGATCTCAAAGTTAACCTCAGTTCCTCCACTTGAGCCTGGTGCAGCTGTTATGGACTTATCGCAGTGAAAGTCACTGGAATCAGTCTGATAGGAAATGTTTGGAAAGAAGTTCAAACATATAATTAGAGTGGATGCAATGATGCAAACACACGCTAGTGGTTAATCTTAAGGATTATGGACTTGGTTTTGTAGACAGTAAAAGAATGTTATGATTCTGATTTTACAATCCACCAATTTCAAATCGACAGTAAAGCTACAAACAGCAAATAAATACATAAAACTAGAGAGACCAAATTCAAGAAGAAAAATATCAGTTATTTGTAAGTTGATGTATTGCTTAAAGACCATGACATTAAAAAGCAATTCAAAGCTATCAACAATCATGCTCTGGTTGGAGAAGGCGGTTACTTCATATATCCGTGAACTTGTTGAATTGTCACAAACAAACAGGCAAACACAACCACCAAATAAAAAAAACTAAATTTAAGTCAGAAACTCCATCAGAACTGAGCAATTCTAGCTTCTTGGGGCTTGCATGACTGTTACTGACTTTGGTAAAGCTATCAAAAACGTAGTTAACTCACAAGTTGTTAGGTTGAAACAACAAAACTTCACAAGATGGGGAGACTTAAAAAGTGACAAGCCTGAGCGATATTGAGAAAGGAGAAACCGTGCCTATTTATTTACTTTACCTTGCAAACATATTCTGTTTTGACCTTGGCAAAGTTAAGGAACTTTGCTCCTTGCGTGTGAGTTCCACCCAATGGCGCTCTGAAGTAGACAGCTTTCTCTGGACCCGCAGGGGTGGCTGTGAGGAGTAAGTCATACTGGTAGAGGCCCAGGTCATTGCTGGTCAGCTGGAGCTTCCCTGGTACTTCACCGACCTTTAAAGGTAGATACTCTATACTCAACGAACCCTAGTACAGAAAAGGAAATAATTTGGGTGATATGAGGTACTCTGATGAATTGCATGAGAGTCGTAAGCTATGTAAGAATGTTAACTCTATTCGAAGAAACTTCCCTCCCAGGGGTGTTACTACAAAGTTGTTTATTTGCAGTGAAAACATAGCAGGAAACTTAGCTGCACATTGTTAAAGAAGGATATGATGTTTGATGAAAAAAAAAAACAGTCTTTATCATTACCTTTCCATCTTTCCCTTCCATTTGATACCAACGTGGAAATTAGCAACATCTATGCCCACACTTCTACCAGGAGAAATTTCACTAATTAGAGTGTTAATGAAATTATGGAAGAAAGAACATGGATTTGGTTTTTTGGCTAACTTCTTATGATGAAACATGCATTGAAGTTAGAATTATTATTTGGCCTATACTTAGCAATGTTGAATTTATATTTGAACAAACAGACCACAGTGCATTAGTTTTCATAGCTTTCACAAGCATAAGAAGTATAATCAGTCCTTTGGAGCACTTTTGAGAGCATGGGAATAACAGCACATCCTGTCTAAATTCAATTTTTTTTAGATTTGTGAAAGAATTTAACAGAAAGAACGCGATATCAACCACCAACCACACAATTAGTGAGCTACCAAAGCCTTGCGATTGGAAGTAGCCCCTAATAAGCCAAATCTTGATTCTCAACAATGATTGCAAGTAAAAGTTGAAGAAGTCTTTGATGTCAATTGCATGAGATGGATATTCACTTTCATCTCCTGTGTTTCTATCAGACCTAAGGATATCCGCTTGGAAGGGGGTGCTAGCAACTGGCGAGACTCACCTCGGACTGCGGCGGAACCATCAACTGAGGGGGGAACATCACATCGGCAATTGAGCAGTTGGTCTGGAATGTGGCGGGCACAGAGAGGGGATTTTCTATCATGATGGTGTGGGATGTAGTGAGTCGCACAGGAGTGGTCATCTCTATGGTGCCCATAACCCCTGGAGGTGTGCTCTTGAAGGTTACATAGTAAAACTGGAATTCCCCGGTCTGTTCACTTCGAAACACGACCTGATGGGGACAAAACAAAAAAAACAAAACTATATCACTTACATTATCTATAATCAAGATATTATTTCTTTTTCAAGCTCGGATGACAGAAGCCTTCCTGTCAGAAGTCAGATTTCAGGCAGCTATTTCTGTCTGTATGCGATTCAATTGTTTGTGCTTGTTTTTTTTACAACCAAAATTAGAAAACCTCTGCAGTAAAATGCTAAACATTCTAAATCAATTAAATTTAGAAACTATACTTACCCTAGCAGAATACGAAGCTTGGTCTTTGTGACAGAAGAAATGGAGTTTGTAATCTCTCTTGCTGAGTCCAGGAACATCGATGTAGTCCAGACCTTTAAGGCTCGTGGCTGGATCCAGTTTGTCGGGTTTTATCATCTCAGTCACAACTTTGAATCTGAGATGAAAAGAAAACAGACTCAAGAGTTTCTCATGATACCTCTCTCAGCATCCAGACAGGATTCAGAAGAAATGTGAAATTAAGCGGAATTCACATCAGTAGTTGGACTCCAGTAGTGGGACTAGATGAAAATAGACTTTCAAAGTGAAGCAATGTGAGCATTTTGTCGGTGGATGAACTATCATGACTAGTCTTCAGTAAACTTCAATGGCCTAAAAACGTTGGTCTAAATATGAAAGAATGTTAGACGCTCAGTAGATATTGTAACACATAAATAACAAAACACAGCCTGCTGTCTGCTGGTTGGAAAAAGCTAAGACCTTTAAAACAGAAATGTACTATTTTATATCCTTTGTGTCTGTAAATTTATGTATACATCATGTAGTCAATAAATTTAACACAGATATATGTGTGTCAAAGCAAGTGACTGCAATGGTAAAAGATGCAAATACAAAGATGAAAATAAAAACAGAATAGACACTTGTAAACATAACTGTAAGAATACATAATCTATTATGGTGCACTGTTTCATGCACCACATTTCCCTAAGCTGTTAAGCTGTAATTTCAGACTGTGTTACGTGTGCTTCGACACTGTACATCCAAAGGAGTGAAAACATCTTTCTGTAGGAAGATCAAGTTTGGCTTAAAGGACCACAGTAAGGGGGTTAAGCAAAAGTTGACTTTACTAGGGACTGGATTATGAGCAATTGCACTTCAGAAACGGAATTACTTGCAATTTCACTACAGAAGGCAGATTTTGTGTCATATGCACTTCCCACAGTTGGACTATGCGAAATATAGTGTTTTTGGTAAATAGAATTATCTCTGAATGTATTTCAGTAGATTAACTTCAAGTAAACACCTGGAAACAGTTTACCCTGAAGATGCCATGCTTTCACACACACACAAACACAGTGGAGAGAAATCAACAAAGACAAGGCCAAGTACCTCAAGCAGTATTGACACAAGGGTTTGTGGAATCAGTCACAGAGGAAAACGTGAAGGACAAACACATCAATGAATCGAACGTACACAAGCACGGGGGTTGATTCATTTTTGAGAGTGAGGGGGAGGGGATATGATGCAAAATGTAGAAGTATGACTCCAGACCATTATTAGGGAAGGTCTGATAAAAAGTTTTAGTATATTAGGCTAGAAATATATCCAAACAGAGCTGTAAATATGCATGATGATGTGTAGATATAGCTATGAAAATATTTTTGGCCTACAGTTTTATGGGAAAGGGGGAGGGATATGTCGTATTATGTTCCTCCAACCATCCCCTCCAGGATTGTTGCCCTTCCAGAGCAGAACGGTAAAACAGTTTTTGTGGTCTGTCTACTGTGGGCTCAGTTCAATGGGTGATACCACTCACACCATCGTTATGTAAAACACCCCCATGTCAGAGGAGATGGTTTTGTCGCACTGTAAAGGGTAATAGACACCATCCATTCGAGCAATCTGAAGGCTGTGTCACTAAACCTCAACCAGTTCTTCATTTTACATTGGTACATCAATGTGGGTGTTGTGATTTCAGCATCAATGATATAATTTACTCTGATTTACCTTTGTGGTCTCTTCAGCCAGTTTGATACAGAGAGTACCTGGGTGTACATGGTCTTACTGGGCACCTCCTGGGTGATGTTACCAGCCGCTTTGGGTGGTTCCGAGACACCCACCATGTTATACATCAGGCCTGTGCCATCTGGCAGTGCAAAAAATATAGTACCCTAGGATAGAGATTAAAAAAAAATAAACATGAACAAGAACGTGATTAAATCAAATCTGCTCTGAGGGAATGCAACACTTGAAAAGGAACTGTCCAATTATACTGCATTATAATGCTGTTTACATAACACAGCACAGAGAAGACTGTGGCACTTTAGGTGCATGTGAAAAAAAGATGTGCTGTTCAAAAATTTTGTCTGGTCTTGATATGCCTTCTTGCTCGTGCTTAACTTGCTGACCTTTGGTGTAATCCCACAAATTTCTGCAAAGAAGCACATTAATGGAATGATATGATTGCAGGCTACCTGTCAGAGATGAAAGAAGATTACTTGTTTATTAACATAGTATTGCAGTGGTGCAAAAATGAAAATCTATGGATCCACTACTCCCAGGTCTCCTCTGTGACCTGTGTTGCAGATTCATGAATTTATTTTGCTTTGGCCTCATTACGATGGCCTGTGTTTAATGCCAGAGGAAAACAGTCCCCCTTATTCATCTCTCAATAGTTGCCTTCAAACTTTAACTTAATTAGTGACAATACTTGAGGCGAGATGTCACTATTGACCATGGAAACTGCTTCAGTTTAATGCAGGCTTTTGGTATGGATCCATCTGCTCCATGTTGTTGTAATATGCTAATGCACTTGCAAACTTTGCTGCCTTTTCCTAGAATTTGACAAGCGTGGGTTTCTCTTTCCCGTAACATTACAGGTGATGGATGAGCTTGCTTGGTATGATAGAGCTCAAATACTGAGGCTCTATGTATTGTTACTTCTTCCACGCAAGTTGTACTTTGGGTGAAAGTCTTAATGGTGGCAACGACAATGGCATCCTGGTATTTATATGGGTTGAGGCTGCTTCCATCTAAGGTTTACTTTCGTTCCATTCCAAGAATAAACAGGGCCCACAAGGACAGACAGAATTTTTTGGTTTCTTTGGCACATAAATGCTCCAGCCTCTGTAAACCCAGTTCTTTGGTACTTCAGCATGTTTCCATTGAACTAATAATGAGCTTAACATCAAAACCAACAGAAACCGACTTGCAACTTAAGAACAAAACCTGAGTTGCTTCCTCTTTGTAACAAGCTGCAAGTTTCATTTTCTCACTGACTACAAACTTCAAATATTTTTCATTCTCCTTTCAACAGGGAAAAGAACAAAATGCTGATGAGAGTAATAGAACCCTTACATTAATATTATTTGTTGTAATTAAGGGAAGGAACATGCATTCACATTCAACATAAAGTACTGGTATTTACCTGATGTTTCTTTCCCTCTGTGGTCATGATCAGAGGTCTGTACACTATTTCAAACGGCTTGCTCTGTTGGGGTTCCACCACGACCGCATCCGCGCAGCTCCAGTGCTCCCCTTCGATCACCGGTCTCAGGTCCCATTTCATGTTGGTGCGGTTGTGCAGGGTCAGGTTTCTGGCATCCTTGACCCTGACGTGAGTGTTGAAGTGGATGATTTCCTTCTGTGGTTGGCAGCCGACGCACATGCCGGTCAGGACCAGCCTCAGCGGCCGGCTACCTTCAATGCTGCACTGAAGTTTCTGGATGGAATTACAAAATTATAAAGACAGTTGAATTTGGAATCCTTCCTAATCGCAATCTAACATTTTGGTGAATTAGTAATAAAGATAATACTAAATTACTTTTTTGCTTTTCTTCTTTTTGCTAATCCCTTGTTCAGTTACTCTCATCAATGATCTCTTTATAGTACAAGCAAAAATAGGCAAATCTGTGGGCTACTGGACAGTATTTCTGTTTCAATATTTAATTCAAACCGAGTTTCCATGGGAAAAAAAATTATAAAACTAAAAGAAAATTAAAAGTTGAAAGACAGGACTAACATCATATCTGATGTCTTGATTGATGGTTGTCGGATGGAATGATATCTCCAGGGTGACATTCATCCCAGGTGAAATGTAACCCTCCACGGGACTTATGGAAAAGTCTGGACCAAACTTATCACCATTCCACTTGAACCTGTAATCAAATAAACACAAGTCCACCGTCAGTAGAGCACATAATAAGGGTTAAAATGCTATGCATTAATTTTATCTCTCCATGCAATTTTACACTGAGCGATTTTCCATTTCACTAGGTCTGGAGTTTCATTTACAGGAAGATGGTAGGGAAAGTTGGTCAACAGATAAAACACAAAAAATGAGTGGGGTGCAAGGGATGGGGAATACATAATCTTAGGAGGGTATCAGATCAAATGGGCAGATCAAATGGGCAATTCCCAATTTTACGATTCAATATACGGAGTGAGTAAATCTTGTTACATTTTATAATTTGTTACGTTCTCCGAGCTAAGATTAATCCTCTCATTCACCAGAACTTTTGCTGGACCGTATTCTGTCACCAGTCTGTTGTCTAACTGAACATGCAGTGGACAATTTATGGAAGACATGCAAAGCATAAGACAAAGGTTCTAACGTTGGCTTTCCAGCAGTTGGTCTTTGTCACGATTGTCATGATTACTACGATGCATCTACAATGCAGCAGCAGAGGATCACCTGAATCTATACCGCTTTATCACAATACACACGATGCGGTGACAAAACATCTGTCTTCCGAGTCGACTAAACAACTTTCGAAACTAAAAATGCTGGACAAAATAGAGGGGGAGCTAATCCATCTGGTTTTATTACCTTGCACCGACATCTCCCGTGTTGTACATGACAAGTTTACGGGTGGTGCTGCTCCTGAGAACCACCGCTCCGAACGGAATAGACTCTTGATCCAAGGTTATTTCGATACCCTGGCACGACCCTGTGACCACAAACAGCGGTTGCGAAAGCCCTGCACACTCTAGCATGACCTGTAATATTGGAAGAAACATCAATCAAATGAGACTAATATAAAAATTCTTGCCACATATCCCTTGTGAAGATGTGATTGCAATAATTCTACAATAACTTCAACTCTTTTTCTCCTTTATCTTTTCTTTTTAACATACAAGTTAACATACAGAAAGAAATAATTACACAAGGGCATCAGAAGAATAAAATGTATGCGCTAGATCTTGCAGGCACGTACCCTGTGAACATGGTATTGTACTGCATGCATCCATTGTACAAAATCTTGGCCAAAATCTAAGTGCAGAAGATGTGATCATCGTAACACATGCACAGCAGTGATGTGGGCTGAAAATAAATCAATATTCCAATATTCCAAAGAGACACTATGTACAGAGAGATATCAAACAGAAACATAACTGCACAAAGCAAGAACGGTCTCACTAAGTGGCCTAGTGCACCTTTAGCTCCTCTCAACGTTCCCAATCAAAGTCAATTAAAACACTGAATATAACAATGTATCACGAAATCAAGATCTATCTCTACTAAAATTTTTCCAACACAAGGGTAATATCTCTGGGTTAAGTATCTCACCTCTTCAGTAAACTGAGGAATTCTGCTCTTGGGTGTGAACAACATCTCCAGGTTTGCTTTCCCTCCTTTTGGTTTGAGATCTATCTGCTGGCTAGGAGCGAGCTTAAGGACTGCCGGCAGCTGCTGGAGGAAGGGGCTCAGAGGGGTGATGGCCACATTGAAAGAGAGGGGAGCTGGACTTCTGTTGATGATTGGGATGGTGCGTTTCACCGTCTGCCCAACCCTCAGGGCACCAAACTTGATCATCTTGTGCTTCGGGTTCTCAACTTCCACTTTCATTTCCGTACCCTCTCCGAGAATCTCAACCTACCGACAGAAAAGACAAAAACATCAAGAGAAAGTTATCTAAGGTATGGAAACCATAGCAGTATGTACATTTTAATGTAAAACAAAAATGAAAATGAAACACTTTGACAAAAGGAGAATGCAGCCATCATAAACCTGCAAACGTTTCTAGGAATCACATGAAAGAAAAGTTTGCAACATTTTAAAGTAAACACTGGGCTTTGGATCATAACGGAAGCACAAAACATGATTTGTATCATTCGAAAAGTGGTGAGGAACTGGACTGGTATTATGTTAATCGTAGAAGTATGACAACATACCTGTGACTTTGACAATCCATTGACTTCAAAGACGATGATTTCTCTGTAGGTTTGAGCTTCCCTGGGGTAGAATGTGATGTTGACATCCTTACTCTCACCGGGTTTCAATACCACCGCCTCAAAGCTGATCTCCAAGTGTGCGGTGTTGGTGTACGTGCAGTCGACACTATCGAATGAGAAAGCATGGTAAGCCTAGAAAACATAGGGGACCATTTGAACAAAGAAACTCTAATGAGACAGAAACAGCTTACTCAAACACAGAGGCTGATTTCAGAGGGTTACCCAGGCTGCCTTGTCTGCATTCAAAGTATAACATTAAAACCACGAGCATGGTCTAACGCCTCATTACGCTTTGTGCTGTAACATGTCACACAATGAATTCTACCATGGGGAGGGGGATGCTGCTTCATTACCACTTGCTCTTTAATGTGAGATGTCTTCCATATGAACATTAATACAAAACAGAGTTGTCATTTTCACATTCCTGTACCTCAGCGATTCTTGTTCCTTTCTCATGCCCATTTCACCTTTACTAATGATTTTATGCTAATGAGGTATGAACTGCTCAAGAGATTAATTGAGTTGGTTCACAAAATGCATGATATTTTGTCACACCTGTTCAGTATGACTCTTATGTTGATTGAAAATGGTCAAACCAAAAGGTTCTGAACATATGACACACATCTGAAGGCAACTATGATAGGGTAACAATCAAAACCACTTATTGCAAATCTGTGCCCGGACACTTTTCACCATAAGGTATTAACCATAGGCACCCCCTGTTCGAAAATAAACTACAATGTATATGTCACATTTTCAGTGACTGAAAAAAAAAAAATACATGATTAGTGAGCCTAATTAGAAGTATTGGCATGTAATGGTGTCCTTTAACTGATCAACTACATCAACTCAATGAGTTCCTTTACATTACTGCAACAACTACACACTACAGTCAAAGCTGCTTTCACAAATGTGGGTATTTGCAGGGTGTATGCACTGGGACTGGCATATATGCTTCACTTATTTACTTAAACACATGATTTCTCCTATTGCTGCTTAAACTAAATTGTCCTTTGCAATACAATGAAGTCCAAAATTTTGTTGCTAACAGTATTTGCACTAAGGTGCATTATTGCAGCACCTTACACCATAATCCAGCAAAAATGCAAATTAGCAGATGCCACAGACCCCCATCGGTCACAAGTTCATCTTGAAACAAAAACAAAATGAATGTCATCTTGATGTGGCATGCTCTCTAAAATGGCTTTTGGGAAAGTCAATACGACAGACTTAAGTGCTTCATTTGTTGCACATCTAAGCTGCACCTTGCCAGATATAAACAAATCTCGATATTATCGAACGTGTCCTGGAAGAAGAGAACTGACCTGATGTCCTTAGAGTCAGAATTTGAAAGGGTAAGTAACGCCTGGTGGGGAGGCATCCCGGCCCTGTGTATGAAACACGGCCCAAAGTCGTGCTTGTTGAAGGAGAAATGGAGACCAGGTGCCACTCCTTGACCTTGAAGTTTCATGTTGTAGGAAGGACCATTGGATATCTAGAAAGAAACAAGCAGAAAAGGACTCAAAATAGATGTAGTTGACAGATAAAACAAATCATAGAAAAGAAGTTTGATCAAAAGATGAAAAATCAGGACAGTTGGCATTCTTAAAATTATTGACACAAGTGGAAACAAGATTTCAAAGGTACTTTCATTGACAATTGATACTAATCTATCTATGGAAGCATCTTCAGAATAAAGGCGCGTTCACACTACAACGATATCGGATCGGATTACGATCCGATTTTTTTAATTTTTAGTAAATATCTTCTCCATCTCTGATCGGAAAGAAACAAAAATTTGTCAACTTGTGTAAAGATATGATTTGTCCCAGAGAACCACAAGAATAAAATGTTGTCTAATTATTTTGTGACGTCACACCGACAGACAGCTTTTATCGGACACTCGTCGTCCGATAAAAGCTGTCTGTCGGTGTGACGTCACGAAATAATTAGTATAAATGTGATTTTCTTAGTCATCCGATACAAATCATTTATTTACACAATCTGACAAATTTTTGGTTCTTTCCGATCAGAGATGGAGAAGATATTTACTAAAAATAAAAAAAATCCGATCGTAATCCGATCCAATATCGTTGTAGTGTGAACGCGCCTTAAAACAAGATAAGGTCCATTAGGTGTATAACTGTACGGTAGTGGCTATGGGGAATTCTTGATGGCCATCTATTTTCAACGTGCATGGAAAGGGCCAAAGGGTCGAACAGGGGGAAACTCCATTCTCCGGTAACTCTATCAAGAGGGTCTTACAGATGGAGGCAAATGAACAAAAATGGCTACTGTGACCATCACATATAATGGCGATTACAATATCTTGAAATATATGCAATTTTCCCTGCAAAGCAGAAATTAATTAAAAAAAAAAAACACTCAAAAAAAAAAAATTGAAATCTCCAGCACAGCTTAAAGACAAGCCAGTCTTGCTATCTTAGGTTTTGTTCATGTTTTCTCACAAAGTTTCTATGTTTTCACCTTCAGATTTAGCTCCACTCCCTTCAGCGTGACCTTGTTAGGCGGCTTAAAGGCGAGGACGCAACGCCTGCGATCATTGTGAGGGACAGCTCCCTTCTCGGGGGAGATGCTCAGCATCTTCAGGAGGCGGGGACTGCTCTCATTGAAGCTCCACTCAAAGTCAAAGTTGAATTTACCGGTGTTTACGATGAAGAGAGAACGGACTGCCTTCTCGTTGACTTCCACCTGAAACAAATGTGATGGACTTATGTATTTCACACAGTGACTATTTGTTTCTTTCATAATTTCCCGGCATGATTGTACGTATCATTACAAACTGACAATAAGCAGGTCACCCATCTTCGAATCCTCACAAATTCCATCTGCACCCCTCTACTTACAGCATTCTCCACTTCCAATCACACCCCTCCACTAAAGATATTCTCACTTCCATCCACACCCCTCCTATAAAACCATTCTCACTCTTTATCCTACCCCTCAATTAAAACCACTGCCACTCCCAACCACACCCCAACACTAAAACCATTCTCACTCTTTATCCTACCCCTCATTTAAAACCACCGCTACTCCCAACCTCACCCAAACACTGAAACCATTCTCACTGCAATCTGCAACTCCCTCCACTTACGGCATTCTCACTCAAATCTAAACCGCTCCACTGAAAGCATTCTCACGTCCATCGACACAAATCCACAAAACCATTCTGCTCCCTCATCATAGCCCTCCATTAAAGCCATTCTCCCTCCCATCTTCTGCATCCCACCACAAAAAGCGTTCTCACTCCCAATTGTAAAACATGCCACTAGAACAGTTCTCACTCCCATCAACACTCCTGCACTAAACCATTCTCTTTAGCAATTACACCACTCCTTAGAGCTAATCATACCCCTATACTTCAGAATTTTTACTGCCACACCTAATCTAAAACCATCCTCGCTTCCATCCAAGATAATCAATATATTTCTTAAAAGCCCACCTCTCCAAACACAATCTCGTTGACTCCTTGACGAGCAAGTTCCACCTTTTGACCTTTGGAGTCCTCACAGACCAGCATGGCATTCATCGAGTACCCTTCTGCTTTGACATTCAAGAAAATAGGTTTTGTCTTTCGTCTGATCTTGATGGCAACGTTGAAGTTGACCTCTTTCTCTTCGTGAGGTTTGAATGAAACATTGAGAGGAATCCTGTAAGAACAAGGACGAAAAATATTCAAACAAATCGGATGATGTAGCTTAGTCATCACTGTTTCATCTTCATCTCACGAGGAGAAATTAACCAAACAAAAGAAATATTTTGGTTTGCGAAACACAAAATTGATAAAGTGTTTTCAAATTTAACTTACTTTCCATGAGGAGGTATGGAACCTTTCATCGGTGTGACGAGCAAGTGCGATGAAAAGGCCTCAGAATGGCACGAGTTCTCGCTGATTTCGAAATCGAAAGGTTTGGTCTCGTTGTTCACTAGGAAGACTGATTCCTCAGCGGTGTTACCCAGGAGAAGAGACTTGAAGTTAATGTGAGAACGGTCCGTGGATACAGCTGGTTCGTGGGTGTCCCCGACGAGAAGGAATGGAACCGAAATGTTGTGCTCTGGAATGGTGAACCTCCAGAAAGACTCCTGAACTCCCAGGTTAATTGGAACAAAATGAAATCCAACCTGTCAAGAATGGAACAATAAAAAAGGCAAGACTTTTAAGGACACATTCATAGAATTCTCTTCAAACTGTGGTAAGATTAAACATGACCACCAGATACTATTTCAAATCACTTTCTATGGTGGTACACCAACAAAAACTGAAATGGTTTGATGGGAATTTTGATGAAAAAGTGATCACAATCCTCACTTTCAAATACCATTGTCCCAAAAAATAATACAAAGGAAGAGAACATCAGAGGATACAATAATTGAGAGAAGCAAACATTGAAAAAAACAATCACAAACACACTGAAAAAAAAAACACTTGACACATTTCTTTATAACAGCCCTGAGGCCATACACTGGAACTACTAAGTCGCAACAGTCTCTTGTTTCACGTGAAAACATCTCTTCACTGAAAACATTTTTCATGAATGGAAACTTTGAATGTAAGGCATTATCGAGTATTCCTTCACCAATTGAATTTTGACCGGGAAAATTTCGACAAGCAGTTTTGGTACCTTTTTCATTTAATTATGCAAATGATAAGATAATTGTAATTGCAGAGAAATTTCAGTCATTCAGGTTGTGACAAAGCATTACCTTACTCTATGTTAATTTTGTTCTATGCATGAATAATATGTACCTTTATTTTCCTTGCCATTTAATGGAGTGCAACTACCAAGCATTACAAGTTCATGACAAAGAAAGAATTTTGTAAGAGCAAGACACACTGAAGAAGTAGGCCATGATGTCAAAATCAGACAGTGCGTTTAACATACCTCTGTCTTTTTGCCAGGCATGATTTCACCTTGTGGAGTCAAACATTTAAAGGGAGATGGATTCTTGGGGTCTTCCTCATCCTCACAGGTCCACATCAACGTGTAAGGAGAGTTTGTCGGGTTAAAGATGAAGAAGCACCTCTGGTTGCAGACCTCCACACCGATACTCTGAAACTCAATCACTCTCGTGTTAGGGTCCAAGGTGGCACCTGGCGGTGCTCCCCCGGGCCCCTTCAGTTCAGGATTACGTCTGGAACCAGTGATGTAATCAGAGTCCTCCAGTTCAAAGTGGCAGTATGGCATTACACTCTTGGCTCTCACTGATATGACAGGACCCTGCTTGCCTTCTTCTAAGTTAGGTATTCTGGTATGAAAAGAATGATAAAAGACATTTACTGTCACAGTACAGTGTCTTAGATTCTAAAATGACTTTAAAACTTTCTCTTGGTGGATTTAAATAGAGTTCCCATCCCACATGACTGTCTTGATGCTTGGACAAATTGCAATGTCTCAGTTACGTACTTCTTTGGGCACCGCAACTCATTGCCGTTGACACCACGGCTGAGGACTGTTAACATCATGGTTCATAGATATTTGCACACATGGCTCACTGATGTTAACACCATGGCTGAAGGCTGTTAACACCATGGTTCATTGATGTTTGCACCATGACTAAATGCTATTTGTACCATGGCTCATTGATGTTAACACCATGGGTGAAGGCTGTTAACACCATGGTTCACTGATGTTTGCACCATGCCTAAATGCTGTTTGTACCATGGCTCATCTCTGTTGACATCCCTATGATTCAAACAGCTTTGTGGCATGTCTCATTATATACAACAACCTTTGAAGCTAGTAAATATCCACTTTTTCACATGGACTGGAATTACATTCAAACAAAGAACAGTGTTGGCTGTCAATGTGAGATCAAACATAATCTTATGTTCCATGCTAACAATGGAAGAACATGGATATTAAAACAACAAAAGAATACAACATGTTCCCACCTTACAACAATATTCCAATGCAATGTTAATCCTCAAAATGTAAGGTGAAAGATTTCGATTGATATAATTTACTAACAGAAGCAGAGAGGAAGCCTACATATGAAAAGTTTCAAAGGCGATGAAAGCTTGTGGGCTGGAAAGTGTTAAAAGACTTTAAGAACGTGTATTGAAATGTGACATTCTTCATTGGGGAAACAAACATCAGCTTCAAACTAATGCAAACAGACAGAGGTAGTGCTTTAGTCCTAATGTTGCTTTTCCACAGGAAAATGGGCAGCGAGGGGGCACACATGTACACTGGCATTTAAAATCATATGCCAGGGTTCCTGTAAATTTAGAAAAATAAAATTTCATCACTTTTTTGGGACGTTTTTAGGATGCTAGCAAGACCATTTCATGATCGAATGTGCAAGAAACTGATGAATGAATAATAGTGTGGCCATTGTGATAGAAAGTAATTTTTTATTCTTGAAATTAGCAGCCTGTTCTAAATTTCATGAATTTTGCAAGAAAAAAATTATGAATTTTTGCAAGATTTCTGTTGTTTTTACAAAATACCATGACTTATCCAGATCCGAAGAGTAATGAGAAAATTTAATGAATTTTCCTGGCTGCAGGAACCCTTTTTTAAATTTTGCTGCTGTCAATGGGACTGCTTTTCTCTGTGCTTGACTGTATTTACAAGCCTTGCTCGAAAGTGTTTAACAATGCAGTCATTAGTAAATTGCATCGTTGGGTTAATGAATGTCCAGAAAACTTGAACACATGGTACAAAGAATCTTACATGCATGACATCTCTGCAATGCTCCTCTAAAACACATCTTCATCAAAGAAGCAAGTCCACCCTTATCACCTACCTGCAGATAAGTCTGGCCTCATAATCTCGGACATCCAAAGGAGAAAACTTGACAGTGAAATTCTGTTTCTTTCCTCCAGGAACGGAGCCTACGTCGGGTTCTATCGTGAAGGGGAAGACTTCTGCCACGTCGGCGGAGGCGGTGCTCGCTCTTGAGGGAAGTCTCATTTGGTCTCCATCGGCAAAGCTGACAGACTTTCTCTGGCCCGGTCCCTCATCCTCCATCACTACCTGCCAGTTGAATGGCAGCTGGAGGGTTCCCTTGTTTGTCAGTAGGAATCTGTATGTATTTGTTAACAAAATACGGAAAATTTAAGAATGCTGAATGTGTGTAAGAATGTGCTATCAATTCAATATTCATTGATACATAAATGTGGTCACTGTGGTACCATGACAAGATATATTTTAAACTATTAAATCAAAATATGCAATATACATACATGACTTTGTAAAATTTCAGAAAATACAATTCTACACATGCAACATACAAAGAAAGTTTCGCACCAAAAGACATTGATCTAATTCTGTTCAACAATGTAGGGTACAGTAAAGGACTGAATCAATTTCAGAGGAGTATATGATAAACTGTGAATGACTCCAGTTTCATTGTATAACATTCCAGATTGAAATCCGAAATGAAACTAATTTCTTTCAGCAGCAAGTGATGGAGTTTTTCCTCCGTCTGTCCACACGCTAATCTTATAATCAGATGCCACGAACAATCACTCGCCTTAAACGTGGTGGTTAGACACATAGAAAAGAAATGTCACAGATGTTTGTAATGGCCCTCAAAAAGCAGACATTTAAATCACGTTATAAAGTTATGTATCTTTGCTCAATTTCAGTGAAATATAATTACCCGCAACTACAATGAAAAGAATCTTTGAAGTAACATGGCCAACCCTTGCTTTGAATGAACACTTACACAAATACTCTCGTTTGGAACATGAGTGTATCTCTGAAGTGCACTGAATCAGTTTTACACTTGAACTTGCAGTAATCGGCGTTAGCGCTGACCCTCAGGTCGATGATCCGACTGGACTCCTCCACTATGGTATGGGGTGGCTCTGGTTCAGTCTCGATTACCTGCGAAGCAAAGAAATTTGCAAAATTTACTACAATATCAATGCAACCTGGGAAGAAACTGTAATCGACTGCAAGTGAATACACCAGAAGAATTAAGCTACTGCTGATTTATGCAAAGTTAGTTTAAACTGAGAGAAATAAAATTGATGTAGATATGTGCACTATGTTATCGATATATACCAAAACTACTGCATGTTGACTACAGGCAAACGTACCTATTTGCAAATGTACAGTGATTTCTCTTATTGTAAAGTACTTGCTTTGAGCAAATTTGTCTGACTTGTTCCACTGGATCATGTGAAGCTCACGTTTACAAATGTATCTGGCTTAACCAAATGTAACTACCTTACACAAATGTGATCAGATTTAATCAATAATGTAATAGACTGAAGGAAACATAACCACCTTTATAACTCAATCAAATGTAACTCAAACAAATGAGATTGACAAAACAAAATGCAACTGCAATAAACAAATGCAATTGGCTTACAACAGCCAACTTAAATCAAGTTTAATATAAAACAAATGTACGAGGTTAACCAAGCAAAACAATTTTTACACAAGTTCACCCAGACGAGGGCAATACAGCTAGATCATTCAACTCAGAGGAAAATAAACTCAGAATAAAATTCTACATCTTAGTTGAGGTCATATCATTATAATAACGATAACTTCCACTAATGATCAAAGTGTATAACTATCGATGTCACAAAGAAGTATAATGACTCTCACTGGAGCTCAATGAGTTGTTACATAATGTCTTACAAACTAACCACCAACTTAATAAATAAATACATACACGGTCGCCCATGGTGTAAAGGGTGGCTAGATTAATGTGCAAAGGTTATCCTTGTTTCCCCAAAACTTACTGGTTTGGGAATTTGCTAGTGACGTACACACCCCATAGAACTTATGGATCACTTGGATTTTGACAAAAATCCTGAAAACTTGGAATCACAAGGTAGATTGAAGCAGATGCAAACAGCTGCGCAAAACTTTGCTGGCAGACCAGAAGGCTGGGACTTACAGATGGGCGGTGGCCAGATACACACACACACACACAAAATTGCCAGATGCTAGACCATGGTCAATACGGTAATGCATAGGTTATATGAGGTGAGGGAGTACACGCTGTGAATTGCAGTTTAGTCTACTTTGATATTCACCAAAGTTTCAAAATTACAGATCATGCTATCTTACAGCTTACTGTCCCATATGGTCAATTCTTAACAAATAGTCACTTCCCCTTGTCCACCAATTCATTGTCATCAACTTTTCTCAATATTTGCTCCACATCTTGATACACCAGACTCATCAGTTCTCATTCTGATCCTAAATTCAACACAATGATAACTTCGTTCTGGCAGAAAGAAATGCTGCCCCCTTTCTTGCATGCTACTGTTTATCTTGTCTACAATATCTTATGTATGTTATACAGAGATCGCTGTTTTACTGTTTACAAACAGATACAAACAGATGACACAATGTATTTGTCAAGTGATAAATACCGTTTATAATTAAAAACCTTGATTTAAGTTTGCTCTTACTTTTTTCTTGGCTGGTCTTGGAGTTTCTACCGGTAGTTCTTTCTTTTTCATTTCTTCTTCAGCCTTCTCTTTCTCCAGGGCTTCAGCCGCCGCCGCGGCAGCTGCCGCCGCGGCGGCTTGGCCAGTGGACGTCCCCTTCTTGTGTTCTCGCTTTCCTTCCTTTTCTTTCTCTTTACCCTCGTTTGACTTAGGACGTCCCGAGAGATCAGACGTGGTCGGTCGTTGCACCGTCAGAGGTATGTCCACCCAGTTGACGATCCTCAGACGGTCGTCCCAATCGCTGACCTGAGTACCAATGGAGGGTAATACTTTGCACCTTTACATCCATGAAAATCAATCAAATCTGACACACCATGACAGGAGTGACACAATTTCAACAGTTACATTGCTCAGGGTTCCTTAACCTTGACAAAAATTTGATCACTTTTCCATGACTGCTTCATGCCTTTGTATGACCGAATTTAATTGACAAATGACACAACGATCATGACAGAAAGTACAGTTTTTAACCTGCAGTATGCAGTATGAAGTATTTCCATGACTACAGTCATTTTAACAAAATGTCACTTTTCCACGCCTGGACAGTTAAAATAAAATTTCACAACCTTTCCCAGGCCATGGGAACAGTGACTGCTCACCCTTGTGCAGAAGCCAATACAAGTGAGATGACCACTTATCATAAACTCATTTAAGCAACACTCTAATGCATTACAAACCGATACCTGCACAAAGGCAAAACAACCAAATGAAAGATTGGGATTTGTCTATTAAAAACAATCAACAATGTTCTCACCTGGTCTACAGGTCTATCGAATGAAATTTTGGACACTTTGCAGCCAATGGACTCTTGGTTCAGTGTCTTGGAAGAGTTGGTTTTGAAGGTCACGGTGATATCCTTGGCACAGCCAGCATGGAGGTGACCAACTGCCGGAGAAAACTTCAACTGCTCGTGATTCTCCGGCCACTGGAATCTGACAGCGTCGGTGTCACTATGGTTTGTGATTGCAAAGATCAAATTCTTCTCTTCCCCGACATGGCAGTCACCAAATTCGATGAGGTTAGACAATGCAGCTGTAAAGATCAGACAGTATTGAGTTTTACTAAAACAAAACAAAAACAAAATTTTATGGATGGCACAGCTTTTTTGTAAAAGCACATCCAGCAATCTTGCCACTTAGCAAAAATTTCATGACTTTTCCATGATTATTTCATGACCTTTACATGACCATTTCATGAATAAATTGCTCCAGAATTTGATCAAGTAATGATGGTGCAACAACCATGGTAGAAAGTAAAATTTTTTAACTCGTAGAAAATTAGAAGTATATTCAAATTTGTGATGTTCCCATGGCTTCAGTCATTTTTACAAAATTTCATGACTTTTCCAGGACTAGAAAGTGAAAATAATATTCCACAACTCCTTCAAGCTGCAGGAACCCTGGCGCACACCCTTACTTCCGTCCTGTTATAGGGTAATGATCATGTCTTCTAAATATCCCTGAGTTGTGGAGGGTCCCTTCTCTTAGCTCAAAATGCATGTTCCATCAAGGACTAGTAGGACGCAATCAGTGCCACTCCAATCTTCAGAATACTGTGCATTTAGGATCATCTCCAAACCATTCCTTGTTTTCTTCTTCAAGACTTGTTCCAATGTGCCATACAGACTGAATAAACAGCATGCTGCAACAGGTTGTAACATCTGAACAAATCAACAATGAATTCAGACCCTGTGAAATGATGAAACCTCACCCGATACATCCTCCTCCTCCAGCATCGTCTCCGTGGAATCGTCCTTGAAGAGCACCGGGATGTTGTCCAGGGTGATATCATCTTGGTAGCCCTCCCCGATGATCTGAATAATTCTGTCCTCGTACTGGTTGTCCGCCACCGATATCTTGACGGTCGCCTGGACCTGTTCGTTGCTCTTGGGGGTGAAGACCATCTGGAAGGTTGCATCTTCTCCTACTCCTACGATCAGAGAGGCCGTGTGGGCGTGCCTGTTGGAATCTTGCTCTAGAGGAAGGAAAAGTGATTCAAGATTTTCAAAAGTGAAACCCCAAAGAGTGGTGAGATGTTAAAGGAATGTCTGCGAGGATTTTCACAAACGTTCTGATAAAGCTAATGGTCAATACAGCTTATAAGTGATTGCCCCAAGTAACTTCTCAGTTACAAAAAACAAAAAAGATTTTTAATTTTGTGACAGACAATAATTTGAACGATGTAGACATGCAAATAAAGTATGAGATAAGAGATACAACATAAATCACTTTTGATGTACAACCTGTATATGACTAGTAGGGTGTAAGAGGATGAATAATTATAGAGTATAACAGAATTAATTTTCAACTGAGCCAGAATTGACTTTAGGGAAATATTAAGGCTTGCTTCTTGCAGCATAAACATGTAGATTTTAATTCCTATTAATAACAATTTGTGTTTGTTTCATTCCTTTCTCACAGATAATGAATCAAAGTACAAATCTCAAAACAATGACCTCTGAGGTTTCGTAACATTTATTCTTTACTTTTCTTTCTTTTCCCTTCTTTCTGAGTTACATACCATCGTTCATTCCCACTGATGGATGGGGGTATATCAGTTTAGTGTCTCCTGTCGGCTGGAGCTTAAAGTATCCGTGATCATCGACTAGGTCAATTGAAACCTGGAAGATATGTCAAAACGTTATCAAATGTCTTCAATGGAAAGTCTACATTATGAAACACATATATGAGCTATTAATGGATAAAAATGACAAGAAAACTGAACTTTTAGAGTCTTGATAATCGCAAACTGTATTTAGATCAGTTTATACTTCACAAAACTGTTTGAAAGCCTTGCATTGTCACAAAAACAAATGAGTACTGTATGACAATGGAATGTTACTGACTGCACAGACCACACAGGTGACGACCAATTGTTACAGGAGCATTTTAGCAATCTCATCCCACGAGGCATTGATCAATCTCTGGCAAAACTTATTTCTTGACAAACATAACTCTATAACATTTTATACATATGAGGCCTGATTGTAATTCATCATTTGTAATATACATCATGGATCTGTTATCTGAAATCTCTGATGGTCTGTTATCATCTCTCCAACAAGGGAGATGGAACTACAGATGTGGCAGTTAAAACATTTGCATTACAATTATATAAGTGCCACTGAGATATACTAATGAATGGAAACCAACTAAGTGACAACAGTTCACTTGTCGTACATGTCGTAGATGAACAACAGACATTTACCTTGCTCGGTAAAGTACCGTCGTTCTTTAGGCAGAGAGGCAAGGTTTGTGATCTACCAAGCAAGATCCTGCTGAAGAGCAACAGAGGCACTCCCTTTTTGTTCTTCAGGGAAGGTTTGACGACTGCTACCCTGGGAAGGTTACCCTCTCCTTGGACTTCAAATGAGAGTATTCTGGTCTTAGCCTGAGGCCCCGTCAGGCCTTCTACTTGGACCTCAAAGCAACCTAAGTAAGTCTGGAATTGAACATATGACATGGAGATTCACCAGTATGTGTAATATGTGACCAATGATATTTCTCAATAAAAAGGAGATAACAAGTATTCAGTTGGGATGACAAAGGATTGTGCATGGCTATCTTCAATGATGGTGAAATACATTTTCTCACGGTGTGAGGAAAAAAGCTACAAACAATAGTCATCATGACCTTGCAAGGTTAATGATGACTACCGGTGGAGTAACTTTACAACAAGTAACTTCTCTCTCCATCCTCCAATAACTTTTTTGTTTTTGAAGTTAGACAGGTAAAGGATTGAAAACAAACTTTCTCTTTAAACATAAAAATAATACCATCAGTTTCAACTATTCAAATTTCATACCATGATAACATCACTGTGTTATACTCTCGATTGTCATCCGAGCTTTCAAGTATTTCTTTGAAATAATTCACAATTAAGGAAGAGAAAACCAAACCACAACCCTGCTCAACCGCAAGATTACAAAGACTCAAGATTCAAATACTGTCACATTAAAGGACCGTGGTAAGGCTTGACATGTCACGACTTACCTGCATGGAGGGAGGGGAGAATGTAACTGTGGCGTAGATGTGACCATGGGCAGGTATGGATGCCCTCGGTGGATCCACTTCAAATATATCTTGTAGCTTGGAGGATGGCTTAGAGGACGCCATCTTGCAGGTGATGACAACATCGCAGACAACCTGTTGGTTAGAGTGTGGTCAATCCCTCTGTATAATACGCATATTATTATGTACATGTCCATTCTTAACCTGTGTCTCTTTACTATAGAACGGTTCATCGATGTGGGAAATAGAAATTGAAAATGGCACCTTGTTATGACCTCTCAAATAACATAATCAAATAAGGAAAGCAGTAAAATATGCAAAGAAAAGAGAACATTAACTGGACAACTGGGCTCACCTTCTGAATGTTAGATATCTTAAACCTAGCTTTGGCCTTTCTCCCAACCAAAACATGACCAAAGATGAAGCGGTTCTCGTCCTCGCCGAAGACCCCACCTCCCCCAAGTTCCAGATGGTGGCTGTTGAGGAACACACTGAGGTTCTTGACCACTCTGTGCTCTTCGAATATGGCCCCCAGGTCTGTCAGGTTGATGCTTGGTATGCAGGCCTCTGCCAAGAGTTTGTAGGGGATGCCCTGGGGATGGTCTGCAGGGTCTCGGTCTGTGATCTCTATAGAGAGGTCCTAAAACAAACAAGAAATAACATATGCCCCATGTAAAATAGAATTATCCCTAAAGAGCCTCCATATAAGGTAGCAACACGTTTTTTACTGTTTGCAAAGATATGGAGTTTGAAATAAAGTTTCTAGCATCAAGGGCAGACTAAGTTAATAGACAAGTGTGAAAATGAATTAGTGGTCAAAGTAAGTGGAAACAAAAAAGCAGATATACAGGGGTACAATCCTCAACAACTTTCAGATTTTAAAAGATCTTGGGTAATACTCTTTTTTTGCCAGATGTACATAATACAGATACTTATTTAAGTGGTGCTTGCAATCTTGGTTCAAATATAAACTTTTGGTCTTGAATTTGGGACTCCATGACCTACCTAGCATGAAAAAAGGTTCCAATATGTGCACTAATGCAAAGCTTGTGTACTGAAGTGTGTACTGTGTACTCAAGTGGAGTGTTTGTCATGTTGCTTTGGATGTTTTCAGTCTGTGTGTGCAAATGAAGGCATTGTAGTGACACAAATCTGTGAAAACCATGAGAACCAGTACTTCAAGGTTTTGTTAAAATTTCTACACAGCATTCAGGACAACCTCTCACCATTTCATTTTTTTTTTCAATTTTCAGTTACATTACATATCTTACCTCGTCTCCTTTTCCGATGGCATCAGGTAGACAGTCTACCTGGATCACTGCCTGATTCCCTGGGGATACCACTGCATAGGCAGGATAGACGGTAAACATTCCAAGCTGAAGCCTGGTCTGGCTCCCGCCCCCTCCTCCTCCACCACCCCCTCCTCCTCCACCTCCTTCTTGCCTGAAAGTAAAGAGATCAAATAAATGCGTTTAATGAAATCGCCTGACGGTAGTTCTTCTACTAAAATCACACGATCAGCTTTAACCATCAGCAGCTTTCACTGTAATTTAAAAAGCTGTCATGAAAATATCAAACACATCCATGTGCCTATAAAATTGTGAATAAGGTCCTAAGGATAAAGACAGATAAAAACAGGCGTGATGGACGGTGATGATAATTTGTCCAATACATTTCTTGTATGCAGATTACATTTAGTCCCAAATGCATCTCCTACAGATCTACTTCATAAGCTACAGACAGAAGTTTAGCAAATAAAGGAAAAGCTGAGGCAGAATTTAAGGGAACATGCCAATGGTTCAAAATGAAACTGAAGCTTAAGCACATGCAAAGAAACCAACTTGGAAAGACTGACTGCACTTGATGTTTGTCAGCAACCAGTGGTGGTATTTCCAACTGGATTGATAGGGACATACTCAAGATAGTCCCATGTTAGAACTATTGTTAGTAAACTATCTTTTGAGGCAAAAGACACACCCACAACCCCTCAGTTGTCCCACTTCATAATTGCCTAAATGTTCTATACTCTGTAGGAATGCTCACAGTACAGTTTAGGTAATAGTATAAGAATATTTTAACCTACATGCTTGTTCTATGACTTCTGATATATATTGTACAAGAAGAAAGCACTGCTGTAGCTAGGCAAATGAGAGAAAGGTGTTAAGAATAGGTATGTGTCATAGCACTGTATTATTGAACTAGTGATACACATCAGCACCTCTCTACTAATGCTTAATAAATCAATAAACAATAAAAAGAGAGAGAGGTTGTTGTTACAAATACTCACCTTGTAGACAGTCTATGAATATTCACGCAACAGGAAGGAAATGAAAAGGAAAACAACAACAATTTGAATATAAAGCAAATTGAAAAGAAAATTAAATTGCAATTACAATGTACCAACAATCATGCACAAATGTCGACAACCCATTAACGAAACGGCATTTTCATGAATTGCAGCAATGCATGTCGACATTACATTTTTTTTTTTGTGGTGAATAAGTACATTTAACTTGGAGCAATTAAATGCTAATGGCAAAAAAAAATTATGGGGGAAAATCTAGATTAAGAGATCATTTTAAAATCAATGACTGGTCCTGATAAATGTTCACATGTTACCATCATCCAGCCTTTCAGCCTGTTACCATCACTGAACCTATAAACTGACAGACTACTCAACCACTTACATCAAAAAGACTTTGCATGAAACATATGCAAAAGTACCTGCATGCATTCTCAGTTTATGAGCATGAACTTTAAATATTTTCAAAGAGATTCTAGTACTCAAAATCAATAGTTCACTTATACTGCACTTAGAAGACTTTGGCTTATGATATCAAGAAAAGGCAAAAACTCTGTAAATGTTGTGCTTACCTGATTGAGTCAGCACGCTTTGGTTTGGCAATTGACCTTCCAGAACTGGAGCCATCACGAGATTTGGTCCTCTTACCAACACCTGCAGCTTGCCTGAAGATGCCAAGCAAACAAAAGTAATCTCCAAAATGTACAAAAGTGAGATTTAACTTCTCGAGTTGGAAATATTACATACTGCAACATTTTCTGGAAAAGAGAAAACTTGCAGTCACAAACAGAAATGCCAAGAAAGAATATAAAGGTGGAAAAAGTCAACATTTTTGAAGAAACCTTTTTTTTGTTACACTATTAATGAAGTTATGCACTGGCTAGAATGGTAAATATTCAAATGTTAATCAATATGTTGCAACAATATTTATGTTAGTAATACAAATTTCAAACAAACTCTTTGTTTATTGAGTAAATGCACACACATTAAAAGTATTTTAGTACTATTGTAAGTTTCCTCACAGTCTCAGCATTTTATCAAAAAACTTCAAAAGTGTTGGTCCAATTTTTGGGGATCTGATTAATAAGAATACATCACAGTGTTAGTGCATCTAACATTTTTCTCCCCTCTCTTTCTTTAATGTACAAGTGGTCTGTGTTTGTTGAAAATCTATTGAATATTGAATATTTTAATTCAAAGCAATCGGTGAAATATTTGACCATATGGAGATATGTGAATACCATAAAATCTTCAGATTAATATCAAAGAGCAGTGGATTGACTTTCAGACACTGTCATACACACGATGGATGTAAATGAAGGGGTAGTGAAGGAAGGCAGGGAGGAAGAGGGGAGGGGGAAAAAAGGAGGGAAAATTGTGAGGAGGAATTTCTCAGAGTTTTGATTTTCAGAGGTTGCTTTGCAAAGGAACTTGAGGGTCCTCACAATTGTGACAATTTGAGACTTACCATAATCATGGAACTTAAACTGAAAGTGTAGCTTAAGAGATATCCACTCTAAAGCTGAGGTGAATTTGCACCTGTTCTGGCAATGCAACCAAGTGGGGACACCGTTGCTAAGGGATGCAATTAGATGACTCAAAGTTCAGGACTTGAATTTTACAGTGAAGCTGCATCCTTCACTTGACTTCTCGCATTCACTTTAGTATACTGAACAATGTTAGTGATTTTATGGTGAACTTAACTGTGTGTGCACATGTTGGATCCTTGAAATCAAAAGTGATGCAAAACTTGCTGGGGTGCAGAGTGTTGGTTAAAGAAAAGTTAATTTTTCCAAGCTATTTATACCTCCACAGCTGAAACGAGGCTCTGGAATTACTGCATCCGAGAAGGAATGGAAAGGAAATGCCAGGGAAACAACAGATACATTCATTACGATGGTAATTAAATGCTAGACAAACAGTTCACCGCCAATCTCTCTGAGACAGTAAAAAATGGATGTTCACTTACAAGACAATTTTTTCACTTCTTTAGGAAAAATATGTACTATAAAATCAAACAACAAACAGTGGCATAAGCAATAGATATTAACGTCTGCTTTTGAATTTTGGAAGGAGCACAAGAAGCTACAGGAATTCAAAAACGTTTGAACCATATAATACCTATGTGTGTAACAAAACTTCAGACAAGACAAGTCAGAAATAGTCTTACTATGAAACAGGGAAGTACCCCAGGAGAGTGCCCTATATTGGTACAACTTGATGGGACAAAAGTATTACTACGGAAACACTAGCTACCAAACAAAAAAAAGAATGATGGAAATGTGCATTACTGTTTGTATTGGTTGGAATTTAGAGGTATTTTTATTCCCTATGAGGCTATGCTGTCTTTACGAAACACCAGAGTTCTCACCATGGTGTAACTCGATGTAGGGGGAGACCTAACAACCAAGCAAAGCTTCCACCTGTTCATGCATGTATCCAACACATATTTAACAAGGGATATTTACTAAGTAGAAGAATTGACAAATGAACACAAATACAGGATGAATTAAATGCAAATATACATGAAGCCAGCCAGAGCTACAAAATTGTTTCGGAGAAATGATTAAAGGTGAAGCATTTGCAGATTATAAAATATTGCACATTACGGATTGATAAGATAGCATCAAACGATGCTCTTGGCAAATTTCTCTTCCCGAATTCGAACCTACCCAAACGTATTTCTGCAATTTTCTAACTTTAAATATCCAATCTTTTGATGTAAAGTTCACGATCAAAGGCACTCCAAACAGCAGCTAAGATCTAATGAAAAACTACCACACTCTGTGCATTCCAGTACGGATTCATGAATGGCGTGATTTGAAAGAATGGCTTAGGAAGTGAACGAACACTACAGATGAGTTACTAGTATCGAGAGTGGAATGAATTCTACATGAGATCTATGCTATGATTGCTATGCTATGACAGAAGACCACCACCATTACCAGAGAGAAATCAGATGGGAGAGAACCACTTACGCTCTTCCTCTCATCATGGGAGGTTGCACTGGGGCATCCCTCATCATCTGGTTGACAACGTACTTGAAATCAAACTCTCCCTTATTCTCGATGGTGAAAGAACGCTGCTTCCTTTGGTTCACCAGCACAGCGCCAAAGTTGATGTCGCTGGTTGGGAAGACCTTGTACTTACTGAATATGGAGCGTACGCTCAGCTTGACAGGTATGCTGGCTATGGTCTCACCACTGTCTGAAATGTGAGGCTCTATTATCTGAGGGTTGATTGAGAGGTCAGCGGTGCTTGACACAGGTAATAGCATAGTTGGTAGGTGAAGGTGGGGGAGGGGGAGTGAGAAGGTGATTTCACCGACAAGTTGCGCTTCTAAAGAAAAAAAAAATCCCCATATTTTCTTTATTGTCAGGGCCTTTCATCATCTCCCCATTAAAAAATGGGCAGATTGTGGTCTCCCTTTCTTAAGCGGAAGAAAGGGGGCGACTGAAGGGATGTACGTGGAGAAGAGAAGGGGATCAAACCCCTCTCACTTTGAGGATTGACTTAGCAAATTATGCCTAATAGTACGATGATGAATACACACACAAGTGTGCACCTTCTATTATCATGGAGGTGAAGAAAAATATGACAATTGAAATCACAGACTAAATCACAGTGGTGACAAATACATCATCTTCCAAACAAGGTGGAAGAGGAAAGTGTTTGGAGAGTATACACAGTACATGGTAATAATGTTTATGAATCGTACCTGACACTTCAGTATGGGTTCATCTTTGATGGTCAGTTCTTTTCTGGATCTGAAGATGACTTGGACCTGAGTCGGTCTCTCATTTGGAACAAGCACGCCTTTCTGCGGAATCACCGAAAACAGGTTTACGATCTCCATTCCACAAGTTTCGGTCGGCTCAAAGATGAAACTACAAAAGGACAAAAATATTGGTTGAAAGAGAAAGGTGACAAAGAGGACACAATCACAAACAGATGTGTGTTATAAGAATGCAACATATCAAAAGTCTCTCCCGTTTTGAAGGTCCTAAAGGCTACCACACACTGTTCTGACCCAATCGCAACAACAAAACTCCTTGCAACTGGCTGTCAAATTTGAATTATGTCAGGGCAACGTGCAGCAAGATTTCTTTCTGCCCGACTCACCTGCAGTAGTTTAGCAGTTTTCAGTAAATCGTGCATATCAGACATGTCTATTTTTCTTTGCAGCTTTAAGCCGTTGCGTTTCAGTTGAGTGGCGCTGGCCCAGTGTGCAGCTGCCACCCTTCTGACTGCATTGATACTGGCATGACATAGCCAATGAGGACGCATTTTGAAAATCAGGTAAACGTATGGTGCCCCCCCATGTGGAGTGATAGACTCACTGAGTTGAGTCTGGTAGGATCAATAGGCGGCTCGCATGCAACCTAAATGAAACATGATGCAACTGCTTAAAACTCATTAAGACTCACTTGTGATGTGTAATTGCAAGGTCCAGTAAGGTCCGGTGTTGCATTTAGATCTGGACAGAGTGTGGTAGCCTTTAAACTATTAATAATATTTTGGATAAAATAAAATTAACAGACGATGGAAATGATATTAATGTGTGGCACACTCTCAAACAAGCAAAGCACTATTTTCTGAAGCATGTGTTTTTATACCTGTATGATATTTCATATCTTCCCTTGTTCTTTAACGAGCAGGTCTGCTTGGTCTCGTCCATGACTCTTATGATTCCAAAGTCCAGGCCTCCATCTGCTCCTTTGGGGAAGCTCATGTCCAATGCCACATCGTAGGCCTCCGCGAGCACCTGGATGTTTTCTGTCTGCAGCAATCCCATTATGTTTTCGACATCAGAGACCTGAAAGCAACGGCAGAAAGAGTAAGATGAATAGTATCTAATGGTAAGGGTTGGAGGAGTATGAAAGCATGGACGTCACATGTAGTCACTTGATATGTAAAGTCAGAAGAACGATCATTGTCTGCCGTCTTCCTGTGATATGTACTAACAAGAAAGGTGTACCAGGCTGTCTCTTTTGTTATGTATAAGGGGGCTCATATTAACACTTCAACTGGTGTACAACTTCAGAATAGTTCAAGCTTGGACCATTAGAACCAACCAAAGCTCCATAAAATTAACCCTTTTGCCCCCTCTTTCCCAAACTGTGGCAAAATATGTACCACTACTGTATGTTCTCAAGATTGAACGACAAGAAGCTGAATTGAGCATTGATTCACAACATATTCCAGCAGCACCTTGAAGAGTTCAGTCAATCAAATCATGTTAATCTACTGAATTCAGTCATTAGGTGGAACTTTAAAACAAATACAAGCAAATTCCTTTTTGACAAGGATCTGTATTAAGTGATAATAAACCTTTAGAGGTATGTTTGCACAATATCCAGCAGCAACAAAATCAGAAACAGTTGTATTGTCTATCTTACAATTTTCCTACTGTACACTTAATCTCCTTTAACATTAAGAGACAACATCCTGTGAATGTACCTCAATGTAGGAAACCGAGCATGAATGCTCAAAGTGGCAATATTCAAACTAGGTCAAGTGAGTTTTGAGTTTATACTTCCATCAACTGCTCTGTTGTCACACTCTCTGTCTTTCCTCCTTCCCCACCCTCTCACCAGACCTCCTTCCCACTTACTTTCATATTTGAGCCTTTTCCTATTTTTACAACAAGCGCTGCACATGCAGCGGATAAATTGAACACTGTGAGCAAACTTTCAAAACACTCTCCACAGATTGTTCTTTCATGTCAAATCCTGAGCAGAGAGACTCACCTCGAGACGGACCATTTTCTTCATGTTGATTGGTCTCATGGCTCTAAAATTGGCATTCAGAGCAAACTCTGATTTTGGTTCGATGATACCGGAGTCCACCGACACAGAGAATTCGTCTCCGAGGGCCTCCAAGCCACTCAGCCTCCAGGCGACCGGGAGGAGCTTGCTGTTACGTAGGTAGATGGTCTTTGTGTCTTTCCTGCCAAAAAGGAGGACCAATTAATCATTGATTTTTGGAAGGTCTCTTTCCTGTTTCAATTTCTAAAGTGGTATTTGGGATTGATCAAATTACTCAATTATAATGGATGGTAAAACAACAGGCTAGAAAAGAAAAAAGGGAATACCAAGGCAAAGGAAACTATCGTAAATTTCAAAACACTTTTCTTTTGATTTATTTTAGTTGTTTCACATCTTTTGGTTTAGACAGTTTGGAGAGGATACACCACACTTAACAAACGTGACACAGATAACAGAAATTGTCATGATGAAATTGGAAAAAAAAAAATACAATCACCATGGACACAAAAACTTTTTCAAAGTCTCCTCAACAGTGTTTCACTAGTGTTTCCATAGGGTACCCGGGTACTTGAACAACTATGTCAAGTTTCACTACCATATACTGTACTTGTAACAAAAATCAGCATATATGAAACTAAGAACAATTTCATTGTCATGCCCATGAATGTGATACATGGTGTTCAAGTAATGTGTGAAGCAAAATGTCATACTATGACTTCACAATGGACTCGTCGTCTAACAGAAGTAAAATTTTTCAGGTACCCAATCGATGACGGACGGCCGTTACTCAGGTCCATATTTTGAACACACCTTACTTGAACACCATGTACCACATCTGGTGCAAACACCTGGTGCAAATGCAAGTTTTCATGCTTTATATTTGTCACTTGCAAAATTTTGAAACAACACTTGAGGATGCATAATAACACCACCCCATTCTCTTTGAAGAAGGTATCTCAGAAGATAATAACCTGTGCAAGAGAACCCTTTCAAAGTGTAACTGTCTCTTATCCAATTCAAGCTCAGGTCTGACTCCATAGCAGGCTATCTTGAACAGGACTGGCTCCGGGTTCTCCTTGATACAACAGACGATGGAATCCTCGAAGTAACCCTGGTTCTTTGGGTAAGCCCAGACAGTCAGCTCCTGTTGACAGGGGAAGAATGCAATTTGAAAGCAGATTGCCAAACACGGTGCAGTTGCTGTCAAGAAATTTACGAATCTCTTTGGAAGACATCAACTAGGCCTGACTTTTGAGACTATGATGGTGCATTTAAAAGAATAGGCCAGACAATGTTGAAATATTCACATAAGATCCAGAATGATACGAAACAACATGTCAACAGCGCTCAACATGCTCTGAGGCTCCATGCATACATCTTCATCATTTGAATCCACCAAAATATCTTAACAGGCCGACAAAGCCTTGATGTAGAAGTTGCACAGTGACAAGAGCAAACAAAACTTGTTGTGTAACTTTGATGTTATCATGCTGTGATTATGAATTATCCATGAGATTGTTTCCAACCTCATGCATCAATTGCAGTACAGATAACAATTTCAACATCTTTGTCGACAAAGCCGGTGTTGTTTTTACAGGAAAAATCCCTTGTTTGACCATTAACCGTTATTGATTATTCCTCAAATGCGACAGGTGTTTGGGCAATGCCTGGAATAATCTTTTACACAGCTAGGACAATCATTAATCTGCAAAAGCATTTTCATCGATAGCGATACATCACCTGCGATTCTCCCGGTTTTAGTGTCATCATCGGTGGCTCCAAGAGGAAGGTGGTGGCATTGCTGTCCTGCTGGAAGCAAAACGAGATCTCTGCCTCCAACGGTGACGTGTTCTTGATGGTCATCTTCTCCATGTTCTCAGGGTATTTCCCTTCCTTGTATCTGTCTCTGGGTTTGCCTGCTAGCAGAGGACCCATCTGGAGGAGCTCAGAGTTCAGCAGGTACTTCTTGTGGACGATCTCGTCTGCCTTTTGACACTTCTTTCGATGGGGGAAGACAATCCTGCATGATGGGAAAAGCCAGTGTTAAATGGTAAACCCATGCTTTGATGTGGGATTTTTGTTTTGTGGAATGTCAGGTAAATTTTCACACTCTGTTGATACTATTACTTTACACACTTGCCTTCCCTGAAGAAATTCAAATACAGTTGATTGCTATTTTGGCTTCTATGAAATCACAGGCTACAAGCTATCTTTAAATCCAATCAACAGAGCTAAATGTTAGTACTGAATCAAAAACATAACAGCTGAAAAGAATAATCAATCACATGTCGTTCTATGACAGTATAATGTCCTCAGCACCCCTCCCCAAATTTTTCTTTAATGAATCCAAGTTGTTTGATATACGCTACAATGCATCTGCTGTGCTAGAAAGAACTGACCCACTCTATGTACATGGCATTTTCTATTAGTGCACAAGAGAACTTGCTGCTGCGTGGTTAAAAGTCAACTGAAGTCTTTGGATTTATAAAGAAATACACATAAATACAGTGCACAGTAATTGCCGCACTTGAGGAATCTATCCCCGATATTTCAAATGTTCCAATGCACCACTGTTTAGAAGGGACACATCTGAAATGGATCCATACTCATGAGATACCTAAATGTGGCTAGGTTCAAGAAGTTTAGGCTCACTTTCAGTGACATGATAGAGAGGTCATATTTGAAGGTAAAGCCATTCCCAAGAGTGCTTCAATTTTAGGGTGCTGTATATACTGAAAGCAATAGGCAAAAAAAAGCCAATCAAATCTTATTCTGGTCTCTCTCTTTGCAGAAATGTTACTTTCGTTACCTTGGTTCCCTGCTGATGTAGGGGAAGGAGCAAACACCCCGACAGAACAGCTGGTAACGCCTCCTCGTGCCGACGATCTCAAAGTTCAAAGTCTGGTCGAACTGACCCAAGTCGTCAGATGCGAAACAAAGACGGAGAGTCACTTCACTCTGCGGCTCCACGGTCCACCTGAAGATGGTCAACCTGAGAGACGGGTGGAACAAGCGAATGGTTTGACATCGACAATTCCATTACATGATACAGACTTTGTGTGAAGAATTTTTCGTTTGGTTTTGAGCTGTTACTACAAAGTGTTGATTAATTCACAATAAGCAAACAAGACTGTTACAAAACTGCTAAGCAGTCACTGAAAATACAAAGAACAAAAATGCACAAAGGTTTGTGGGCCTAACACACCCACCATGGCAGGGCCTTCTACAAACCCCAAAACTGAAAAATTCAGAGGCCATCTGATAATTGTCAGTTGCAAAGTGGCAGATGGTGGTTACAACATGAATTTCTCGACACGGATAAATCATCCTTTCCCTGCTACCTACAAAAACAATCATACTGTGACTTACTTTGGATTCTTTGGCTCCTGGATGATGGACAGTTCACCCGTGGTGCTGCTCTGGTTATCATAATCTGATCCAGGGGTGGTGTGTCCCGGAGGTGGTGAGGTCACGCTCAGCGAACTCTTGCGACCTCTGTTTCCCTTGGCGGACCTCTTCCTGGATCCGGTGCTCTCTGCCCCCGGACGAAGCTTGTCTTTACCTTTGCCTTTCCCCGATGGGGTCGTGCTGTCGTCCTGTTTGAAGGAAGGATATTGTGACTAACAACATAAATTGAAACAAGGCAGCATTATTTAAATTCTGGTTAACCCTGTAGAAGCATGCAAACAGATCTGCCTATTCACTTTGAATCACCAACTTAAATAGTTGAAAAAACCAACAGAAAGGACATCAGGTTCGTAACATGTTCTTTGCTTCACAGTTCTATGTCATTTCTATTTCCATGTCTAGCATTTTATAAATTATCCTTACCTTTGCCAGACATAAGGCACACCTTAAAATGCATCGTTTCATAAAAATAAAATTAGCACACACATTTTCTTAATTTTCAAACCATACAATTTTCCATGATTTTTAAGTCAAGTTGACCCTCTCTTGTGACTTTCCAAGTCCTAGGAAATGAAATATTCATGAAGTTCTCGGCTCACCTTCCCTTTATCAGGTGTGACAGATTCAAGATCAGCATCCAAATCTTTGGCTTTCTCTTCCTGACCAATGTTTCTGAGAGGAAAACGAAAACACTCAAATGATGACACAGCTGAAAGTCACTCAACAATACTGTCTGGTTGCACAATTAAAATCGTACTACCAGGTAGCACACTTAATGTTACAGTGCCAGGTTGTACAAATACATCATACTGTCAGCTTGTACAAGTAAAATCATAATGCAAGGTAGCAATGTAACTAAAATCACACTCAGCTGCCAGATGGCACAATTCGAATGATATTGCCAATTAGTATTAAACATCTATATCATACTACCAAGGTAGTCTCATTGTGGCCATACTGTTAGGTAGTACCACTGACATCATACCAACCATACTGGCCAGTAGCAATCATATTTCCAAGGTAGCATCATTGCAGTCATACCATCAGGGAGCACCACTAAAACAGTACTGCCAAGAAGCACCATAGAGCTTATGAGGTACTGGCCTAATAATGTACATCATCACCCAAGTAAACCTTTACATGCCAAATATCTCAACCTGACATCATACCCAAGCATGCTCATTATGCAGCTTATATCTTCACCAAACATCAGGCTTTAAGCCAGAGTATTGATATGGGAGTGTATCATTTCTCCTCCACTTGTGAAAGAGGTGCAAGGAATCTATATGCTTCACCCCCCCCCCCCTCTCCTCATCAATATGGTGCAATCTTAACAGATTTAATATCGACAAATTGTCTATCAAAGTACTTCCCATGAAGTGGTTACTTACGGGTCATCTGCAGAGGAAGCCACAAAGGTATAATGGCTGCTGGATTCTGAACCAATGGGAGGTTTTCTCTTCACAGGATATGGTATCACTGAGAAAAGAGCATCTGGTGGTACAGGTGGACCAGCTGGGCCCAAACCAAGACCAGTCAATACCTGTCAAAGATTCAAATGTACAAAGAAACTGAGTATAACAAAAGAAACTTCTTTTGAACTGAACTTGACATGTAGTTTTCTTTCACAATGTTCAGTGTTTACATTCACATAAAAAAGTGGATTGAACATACCAAGCAGGTTTTACCATCAACTGATATTGACTTGTTGCATATGTGTTTGTCAGAAAACTTAACATATCTTGTTCTGCTTGTTTGTTTTCAGATATTTCCATGTATTTCTACCTCTTCAATGCAAATTATTAATTTAAATGCTAAGACTGGAAACTGCAGTGAGTTATTTACTTGACTTC
Source organism: Stichopus chloronotus (assembly GCA_021234535.1). Classification (NCBI taxonomy): domain Eukaryota; kingdom Metazoa; phylum Echinodermata; class Holothuroidea; order Aspidochirotida; family Stichopodidae; genus Stichopus; species Stichopus chloronotus. Next base: position 25,246,837 of record CM037832.1, on the reverse strand, counting down.
AAGTGTCTTTCTATCTATTTGTTTAATACAACCTGTATCTGTCTATCTGTCTGTGCCTGTCAGCCTGTATCTGTCTATCTGTTTGTGCCTGTCAGCCTCTGTCTATCTGTCTGTGCCTGTCAGCCTATATCTGTCTATCTACCTGTCTGTGCCTGTCAGGGGGTATCTGTCTATCTACCTGTGCCTGTCAGCCTGTATCTGTCTATCTGTCTGTGTCTGTCAGCCTGTATCTGTCTATCTACCTGTGCCTGTCAGCCTGTATCTGTCTGTCTATCTGTCTGTGCCTGTCAGCCTGTATCTGTTTGTCTATCTGTCTGTGCCCATCAGTCTGTGTGTGTATGTCTGTCTATCAGTCTGTGTATGTCTGTCTATCTGTCTGTGCCTGTCAGCCTGTATCTGTCTGTCAGTGTCTGTCAGTCTACATGTGTCTACTTATCCATGCCTGTCAGACTGTATTTGTCTGTTATGTCTCATCTATCTGTTTTGTTCATACCTCCTCAGCTGATGGCATTATCTCTGTTTCCATGATCTTGGTGGCCATCTCTGGGTCAATCTCACCGGCATCCATCACAATGTGAGGGATACCAATCTCATCCTTCTTCTGCTCTCGTTCCTTCTCTCCATCTCCTTCCTTATCTCCAGATTCAGCAACAGCCTGTTGATGAAGTCACCAAACAAACAAACAAACAAACAAACAAACAAACAAACAAACAAACAAACAAACAATACACAAGTATAAACATAAATAACAAATATCACCACACTTTTATCCGTTACACCACAGGAAGAGGAAAAGGTAAAGGCTGAATTCTTTGTCTCTTTTCAAGACCATTTATATGGAAACGTGCAAACGCCAGTAATATCTGAAAATAATTCATTCATTTTGAGGTCTTGTATATCTACCTGTTCAACAAGCAGATTACTCCAAAACTTTTCATGCACTAAACAGACTTTTGAGCAGAAACAGTACTGCATGTCTACATTGTTGTAAAGATTGATGATGCAAACTTTTTACAAAGTACAGTAGGTTTACAACCATCTAGCCTTAGCATAAGGCATTCCACTTGTACAGCAGTGGTCTAAAAAAGAAAGTCAGAATTCCTTACCAACACTAACAGAGGACAACCTACAAGCATTAGTAAACATTTAGTTCATAGTAGACACTGACATAACACTTTCATTAAATATCAGTGAGTTAAAACTTTGGTGAAATAAATTTATGGATGACTTTCAACCTATCACCATTGTATGTCATCATAAGATATAGTTGAAAATACCAGGGGCAGGTGAAAACAAGGATAGATCATGACAACATACACACTGCTCTTCATACCAGCTCTTACCTTTTCTCTCTCCAATCGTTCTTTTTCCAACCTCTCCCTCTCTCTTTCTTTCTCTTTCTCCTTTTCTTTCTCTGCCTTTGTCTTTGCCTTTCTTCCCGATGGTGGATGTGCCGGAGTGTCCTCTACCTCCCCATCTTCACCTCCGGGGTCGGCAGCTGTTTGTCCTACGGGGTAAACATAACCAGACACATATCAACGACTTGTCACATTCAATCACAGTGCCTAGCACAATAACATGTAAAAGCAGGATGTGCTGTTTGATAAAAAAAGAAATAGCATTTGTGATTAATGGTCCATCTTTCTCTTCCACATGACACCTGGCAAACAACCAGGTTAACGACCTGGCAAACAACATCTATGCCACATTCTTTTTAGCATAACTTTTCCTACTAAAAATCTTAGCGGAACAGGTTCCTGTAGTTGATATGCAAGACTTCCATGTAAACAACCACGACCAAACTCTTATGCAAAGGCATTTCTTGCAGACATTTGGCGATTTTCAGATGAGTAAACCACTGTACAGTAGTTTTCATAGTTACTTATAACTGCAAGGGGAATAGTCAGTACTTTGGTTCACTTTTGTAAATGCATGAATAACAGCACATCCTGCTTTAAATTTACTTGTTACTCTAATGTGTCATCACCATGAAATGAGAGAGCATGAGCACCAAACTCACACAAAACCATGGCATCTGAGGAAGAAGCAATAAGCAACATTATTTTATACTTTGTATCCCCTGATACATAGTATTTATTGCCTACGATCAGAGCAGCCTGCAGAGATCCATAACTCTCTTACAGTACTGAAAGTATGGGTACCAGGGTTGTTGATTATTTTATTTAAAAAAAAAATCATGATTTAAATCAGTGACATGAATCAAATAAATCAATTTAAATCAAATAAAATCGATTTAACTCATGATTTTTTTTTTTTATGAAAATCATGATTTAAATCATGATTTTAATCAGCTTGATTTAAGTCAAACAACACTGATGGATAGTACATACGATGTTTAATAACTGAGTAGTGATCTATTGGGATCAGACCCTAATGTTATGCAAAATCAAGGATGACACCACTACATGCCAACAGCCTACCAGTTGCTCTATTCCATCGTTTCAGTAGCTTATCGATTTCTTTCATGCAGTGTTCGAATGACTTGAATCTGTTGTTCAGTTCGATCTCTTCTTCCGTCAGTGGTTCTCTGTCCAGCTCCAAACTCGGAACCATTTCCTGCGAAACCGGTCTGCCCTTGTCTTTCTTCTTTTTCCTGGAGAAAAACAGAAACAAAGAAAGACAACTTGTGAATTTCCTTGGTGTCTTTTTTCGTTGCACAAAAATGCAAATGACAACTTGTTAATTCAATTGGTAAGGGCTCAATCACTGAGATACTCAGCAATGAAAAATTTTCAAGATTTTGTGGGTAAAATGTAAAAATGTGACTTAAGTGGTATTTTACACCCAGATGAAGTTTGAATATTGCAAAAACACGATCAGATTCATTGATGTATTCTACAGCTCTAACTTTTAAGAATGCATACACAATAGACTAATCTCAGAATGGAACTAGAGTGGTCAGTGGCAGTCAGCTCTAGCCAATACTCAACCTTAGCAACCACCACAAAAAGACAAAATTACAGATACCGACCGAGACTAGAGCATTGCCATGACCACTACTGTTGTCAGAACTCAATGCAAAAAAGAAAGAAATCATAGCTTTCACTTTCACAGCCTTCCTTTTCCACAAAATTTTTCAACAATGGAAACCTTTTGCAGAGAAACTTAAATGCTACAACCAATTTGTTGCTGTACAAACTGTCATTTCTTTTGTCACAAAATCAAAGTTATAACTTCCAACAGGAACATTAGGGAAGCCTCACGAATGTAAACTTCAATCATCTGAAGGAGGCTGTTGCTAACCATCATAATGAAGATAGCAGCCAGACAGTAATGAGTCATGCTCAAGTGTATATATCTCCTGGCCTCACAGAGCCTATGTACAGGCAGTGTGCACTTAAGCATGTGGAATATGCAGGGTGCATAATGAGAAGCAGTGTGAACCTTTGTGGATCTAAGATGATCCAGGATTAGATTTATGAGGCTCTCTTAATGAAGCAGCAAAAACGATGACTAAGAATGTGAGGAAAAATCATGCAGATATCTTGACACAAACTACATTGGCTTGCTGCAGGCACAGACTTGCTTTGTCCATCCACAAGTTATCCACTACCTCTTTTCGAACAACCAACCCAACCCCAGTCTGTCTACAACCCTATTACAGACCACATTTAACCCTACAACCATGAGCAAAAGAGGTTTTAAGAAACTGTGGCACTTAAGTCTTACATATCTGGCGAAAAATCATCAACAATGATATCAACCGTGACATGTGCACAATGAGGGAGTGAAACCAACTTCTTGGAGATAAATGGGCAAATATTCGAGAGGGAAATTTCTCTTAATGTTCGGAACCATTTTAAAGCTCTGACTCCTTTTTTTATACTGATGGTTTTTCTCATCAATCTGAAATTCGACTTTCACTTAGACTCACTTTCCAGCCTCTTCCTCCTTATGCTCACTGCCGGCCGTTCCGTGGGATTCTGGCCGCTCGATGACGCCTGACTGGGCCACCTTCAATCCCTGGTCAGAGCTGGCCGGTGGTGCTTCGTGCTTTCCATCGGCAGGAACCTTTTTGGGACCGGCCTGGCTGGTTCCAGCAGCTGCACGTCCTCCATCTTGACTTTTCTTTGCTGGTGCACCTTTGACTGAGGCCTCTTTGTCTCCCTGCTTGCTTCCTTTCTTCTTTTTGTTCCTAAAATTGAACATTTTAATTTTTTTTAAGGGGAGGGACAGAAAGACGAAGTTGCTAATTAGCAGAGCAACAAACAGAAATATATTTATCATGAGGGCATATTCAGATGCAATACGTTTCACACAAAGAGTATTTGGTGATGTTATTGTAATATTTACCAACACATATTAAGCTTAAAGTTTGATTATTCATGAACAGAATAATCAAATGTTTGACTTTTGTACTGTGTCAGTGTCCACTTTACTGCTTCCTTGCAGAACAATGTATTTCACAATGGGCCCACGACTTTATGACGTGCTGGCACTAACACAAGAAAGAGAATCCACTTTTAATACACAGCAGTAAATCACTTTACAGATAGTCTTCAAATTAATTGTAAGATTAGAAAAAAAAGGGGGGGAAGGCTCTCTTATTTAAAAATGGGTCCTCTTTGGGACAATTCAACTAATGAAGGTAGAAAGTGATCAGAAGAGCTCTGCCTTTCTCTCTCCACATCCACCATATCAGGAATGTTGAATAAGGGGGGCAGGCTGATTTCTGGTGGGACGGAGGCAGTGAAGTTTCTTGGTATGAATAAATCAAACATAATCTCCATCACACCCTACCCCGTCTCCCACTAGCGATTTTTCACTTACTTATCATCCTCAAGTTTTTTCTCCTCCAGAAGTGCTGCCAGTTCTCTTTCTTTCCTCTCTCTCTCCAGCCTCTCTTCCATCTCCCTGAATTTGATGAATAAAGAAGAAATTTAAAACAAGTTTAAAAAAACAAAAATGCTACTCTTGCCAATGATCCTCGAAGGTGAATTATTATTTGCTATTCGCACTCCACAAATGAATAAGAACTGCTTTAGTGCTGGAGACTCTCACTGCATTAAGCAAATGATGTATAACTCCTTCATTCAATTTCCTTCACAACTTTTGTTGCTTTTGATTTCTACCTGCAATCTGCCATATATGTCTACAAAAAAATATCACCTGAATTAGGCCACACATCATCAGCTCAAACCAAAGAAAGTTCTGAGAATATTGTTTTGGTATTTCACTTCTTGCTACTTCATCAAAGAATTTATTGCAAAACCCACTTTTTCATCATTCTCTCTTTCTTTGTTTTGAGTCGTTTTTGGTCCACCGCTGCTTTCTCTTCGTCAGTCAGTGCATCGTATTCGTCCTCTGACATCTCCTCCAGCCGAATCCTCTCTGCCTCCTCATTCTCCTTTTCAATTTGTTCTTTTTTTGAGAGAGAGAGAAATATAAGAAAATAGATTTTTATTCGAAACTAGACTATAATGACATTAGTCACAAAATTGACTGCAAACAAATCAACAAAATGTTTGACAACAACTGTTGTTATTAAAATTAAAATTTCACAGATCATTTTTGTAGATTTCTGTGACATTTCCATTGTAATATTTGTGAATTACTTCAATCAAACTTAAATTGAAAAGAATGTGAAAACACCACCAATGTAAACCACCAACATAGTCACTACCATCACTATCACCATCATCTTCAGTACCACTATCATAAACATTTGTCTCCATTGCCACCACCATCACTATCCCACTCATCATCACCACCATTACTACACCATCACAATCATCACGACCATCACTATCACAATCATCACCATCATCATAATCATCATCATCATCATCATCACCATCATCATCATCATCATCATCATCATCATCATCATCATCATCATCATCATCATCATCATCATCATCATCATCATCATCATCATCATCATCAACCCTATCACTACTATTACCATCACAATCATCGTTTGTCACCATCACAACCAGCATCACCATCCCACTCATCATCACCACCATCACTACACCATCACAATCATTACTTCCATCCTGACACCATCACAACCATCACCATCAACATCACTGCACCATTACTATCAGTCTATAATTATCACAACTATTGTCATCACACATCAACACCACTATCGCAATCATCCTTGTCTTCATCACCACCTATCACTCTCACCGTCATCAGCAGACACCATTATTCTGACCACCAGGAACAGTTCTTATTCATGGTAAAAGCTACGAGCAAATTGAACAAGATCATGTATTCACCCTTTTCTTCTTGTTGCTTCTGTTCCCTTGCTTGCAGAACACACTGATCCAACTTAAGAGTCACAAAGTAGATGTACTTCCTATTGTTTAAAGATTTCAAGATGGCCCTGGCTGTAGTGGACTGATTGGGGCTAAAGAGTGTCTCTAGTCCATCAAATACCACACCTCTGTGGCAATCATTTAACTACAGGAAGAAAAAAGAAATAACATAATATCTCATTTTGAAAAAAGGTATCTTGAAATAGGACACAACAGTCTTGTTTACAAAGCACAAATCAAGTGCTGTATTTCATTTACCTTTCAAGACTCAAAACATTTCTAAACTCTGAGACTATTATTGATTCGAACAGTTTATAGGACATCAAACTGCATTGTTATGATTTATCTTCTGCTAATGTAATTTTACATCTTTTCATTCCTTGTATTTTTTTTTTAACAAGACAAAAGATGACTGAAGCCTTTACGATTGTATTTCTTCTCACCAGAGACTTACACATAAATATGATACAGCTAATTAATTTCTAAAGTCCCTATATTAAGCTCAGTATCTACATTAAATCTCCATTTCTTTTGCATTTTCACAGAGCGGCGGATCCTCACCTGGAGTCGTTCGGCAAGTATCTCAACCAGCAGATCCTCTGGGAGGAGGCAACTCAAGAGCCCCTCATCTCCTGCCACGCTGGCACTGACGCTGAGCCTTCTGGCAATGGGAGCAGCCGGCGGGGGACTGCCGGACATCAGGGTCTGGTTGTCGCTGTCCTGCTTCTTGTCCTTCTTCTCCTTCTTGTCCGACGGTTTGGGAGGTTGCTGGTCCTCGGGTTTGTTGCCCGAGATGGTGCTGGTCTTTCGGTTGCTGATGACCGAGTGGGCACCACCTCCTGCAGCGCTGATGGTGCCTGTGGAGGAATGAGATGACAATGCCACATACAATACAAGGAAGTTTGAATACATGCACAGAACAGAGGCACGTTGAGGTACCTTGACAATCACACCCAAAAGCACACAACTGCAGAAAAGCATCGCAAGGTAAACCATTTTGGCAGGTCTCTTTTTTTCACCTGTCCCATGAGTGGTTTACCATATTTTATGTTACCCTTTCCTTCTCATAATTGCATCTTGGCAAACTGACTCCATACCTTCTCTTTTCATGACATTGCGATGTAGAAATGTGTTCATCTGAATGACAAGGGTTCTTCCTCTCTTCAATGCAAGAAGTGATTTGAATGACCATGATGCCATTAGGTTCTAATTCTACAGTTTTTATAGTGTTAACTGTTAACAAGCTAAATGTCAAATCATGATCTTCTTAGAAAACACAGAGAGCCTTAAAATGTTTGAGCAGCCCCCCTACCTGACCCTCCTGCTTGTCCCTGCGAGTGGGCAGTGACTGCTTCGACACTGAGGCCTCCCCCACCTGCAGTGTGGGTCTCGCTGCCTTCTCCTTCCCTAGCTAACTGGGCTTTAGCAGCCTGGGAACAAAGCTCTCTGGCTCGTAATCCCGCCGGAGTATTCCCGCTGGATATGGCCTCCAGGATGATGCTGTCTACGGTCAGAAGGGCGGCCTCGTAATACTTTGCCAGACCAATTGCTGAGTTGGTCTTGCCTGTAAAATGGGGATAGCATCAAAACTTACAGCATGAGATACAAACCGGTTTGAAGGCTTGAGGGAACTATGGAAAAGTCCTCAAACAAGAGATAAAATCTGCACTGAATTTATCAATGAACTGGCATGGATTTCACCTGCACAACAAGTTGCAATCATGGCCATGGGCAAAAAGTTCTGGCTCATAACTAGGCTAAGTGCCTAACACAAATATTCAGAGGCAAGGTTTATTTTCTTTGTTTCTTTTTACTTGTAAAGTTTAAATCTTTGAGAAGAGGAACCTTCCTATAAGACCGATGAAATTTTAAACACAAAATAGGATAATCAAAGCTGCCAGGAAGTAAAACAATACCAAATACTTGAAGTATGAAAACTTGAAATACTGAAATTTATGACCAACTAATGTACGCCCAAAGCAATTGATCTAGGAGAGGTATAAAGAAATTTAATTCAAGCTCTTTGACACGTCACAATATCAAGTCTGAAGGGGTATTCCTCACCAGAGAGAGGTGCACCATGGACCACGATGCCAACACCCCGTCTTCGCATGGCTGCCTTCCCTTCAGGAGACAGGTCTATTCCAAGATGTCTAGCAATGGCTGCAGAGACCGGCGTTACCTCAAGATCACCGACGCCGAGGCTGGAGGCCGAATCCTTCTTGTCTGTAATTCACAAAAATATAGCATCATAAAGTTCTTCAGAAAATTGTTGGCAATTACGTAAATTAAAAGTATTTATAAACCAGCAGATTTTCATTTCTCAGACATCCACTTCAACATTTAATCCCAGCATCACCGATGAAACCTCGCAGTCTCACCATCTCAATAGTTGAGATTTGCTTGTTGATAATAAAGGTGTGAAACATTCATCAACAGCAATACTCACAAAGACTAAGTACCAAACTTGCACAAGAGTATATCATAAAGAAAAATGAATAGTAACACATATTAGCAGCAACTGCTTATCCTTAAATATGTTCTTTTCTTTCCAGACATCGATCAATAGCGACAATTTTTTTTTATTTCAAGAGAGTTTTCCATGCTAACTCAAAGCCAAACTTGTTGATCAAAGTTTCATTTTCTGCCATTTCCTACCAAATATTTCTAACCATTGCAAAGTTTCAAAGTGATACCTGTGATAGAAAACGGAACCATTTCTGCAAAAAAGCAGTGCTTTAGCAAAAGGCCTCACCCACATTTTTTCTCTTGTGGACATTCCACAAGGGACGAACTTTGCAGCTTTATTTACAACTCATTGCATGAGATCCAAGAGATTAAAATTAGTGAGGGGAAATAGTGGCATTACAAAAGACACTGCAGTCAAAATACTTCACTTTACTCATCAGAGAACATGATAAAGTTATAGTTTACCTTTCTCTTCCTTTCCATCATCGCTCTTCACCGATGTAACTTTCTGCATCTCATCTTTGTCGATTTCCTCTTCATCTTTCTTTAATTTCTCCGCTTCCCCTTCCTTAACTCCGTCATCTGCTGTCAGAGCTCCATTGTCTTTAGCTTCACCATCTGAAACAACCCAGCAAAAAAGGAAAACATTGCTCTTTGGAGTACCATGCTTGGCAAATGAAAATGACTGTTCTGCATGAACTTTAAGAACCAAAATGGAGGCCTCTTTTTTTTTTCTAACAAAACCAAGCAGTTGTCATACATTTTTAAAATCACTGCTAATATCAGGTTAAAAATGATCCACTTGAGTTAAAGTGGCACAAAGTAAGTTCTTTTATACACTGACCTTCATCTGGCTGTGCAGCAAGGGCAGCTGCTGCTGCCGCCGCCGCAGCTTCTGCCTCTTGCTTGGCCTTCGCTTCTTCCTCCTCCTCCAGCTTCCTCTTCTGCTCCTCAAAGAATTCTATGATCTCTTTCGGTAGCTTGTCGCTGGGTTTGCGTGGAGGAAGGAGAAGGGTTCCCTGCTCGTCGTAACCTTTCATCAGACGTAGCATCTGGATGGGATGGATTGAAGATTTTGACATCCTTTGGGATAAGTCACTTTGAAAATTAATGAGCTCTGCACAATTCTAAAAAAACGACAGTGTGCCATCCCAAACAAATAAGGTGCAAGCAAAGCAATCTCTCCTACAAAATATAAATTTTTTTTATGACATAATGTATACAACTAGGTAAAGACTTGTTTGTACTAGTTCTATTCACGGTGTGCTCCGAGGCTCCAAAAGGAGGAATAGAGAGAAAGAGGTGGGGTAGGTGTGGCTTAGATTGGATTTCTTAATGAACATGTGTTGGGAAGTTGATAACCAGGAACATAGCAAAGTCACTTCGAAGAATCAATGTTTTAAATAGTTGTGGTTCTGCTTAAGGTGAAAGGATTGTTGTGTTGTACAAATCCTTACAGCAAAAGGAACCAAATAGCTTTGGTAAAATGAAACTTCATTAAAGAAATGTGGACATTCTAGTGACAGTCATGAACAGCCACGAAGCCACCTCATGAATACCAAAGTTTATTGCAAAGAACATCTGAAAACATAAAGTCACTTTCTCACCTTTTCCTCTTCCAGATATTGCTTGTCAAACTCTAAGGAGTAGAACTCGATGGGAAAGGAGCAAGGATTCTTGACGACAACATCGACCTCATCTCCGGGGCTGTGCGGTAAGATGGGACCAAATTCCAGTAGAGACAGGCTGAACTCCAACTGTGGCTCCAGGCCCTGTCCTTCAGTCACAATCGTCAAGCGCTGACTACTTTGGGAGATCCTCAGAACTATCCGATCTTGATAAGATTTCTGAAATGTCCAAATCAAAATGAGGTCAGAAGCTACGCTTTGGATTCTATATGCATGTCGTTCTCAAGATGGATGATCGAGGTGCCTGCACTCTCTTGGAAATCATTTTTCATGACTTTTCTATGACTTTCCCATAAACACAAAAAGAATTTCCATGACTTTTCCAGGTTTTTCCATGACTACAGGAATCCTGATGAGCTCCAATTATGAAATTTTAAGTATGGATTGTGGATGCACTTGTCAGGAGTAAAGTACCAATAAGTTGAGAAGCATCATCTGCTCCTTGTCTAGCTCACAGTCATATTTCATATTTTTGATTGATAAATATGGCCAGAGAATTGAGAGGAATAACTTTGCCTGCAAAGGCTAAAACAACATCATCAAAATAATGATATCAAATTGATAAGAAAGGTTATAAATATGACAGTGCTAGTTTTAAATATCCACTAAATACAGGAAGAGCAATTTTTTCACCACAAATTTTAGTCATTTGGAATTGCATCAGTCACTGACCTCTTCAGTCGGCATGAACTTCACTTGGACGTTCACACGTTGCCCCGGTAACAGGGTACCACTCGATGGTAACATTTCAAAATTCTTGGGTCGAGGTCTGTCCGGTCTGAGCTTGCGACGGAGGTGGAGAGGCATGTGCTTGTCGATCTGGACGGAAAATAACAAAGGAAAAAAAGGAAGGGAAGAAATGACGTAGTTGACCTGAAGGAGCATTGTTTGATCGTCTCGTTAAACAAGCTGAAATCCTATTTCATTGCCGCAATTTGCTTTCATCATTATGCCGCATAACCCGATGTTGGATTATCCAGTTTTAATAGCATGCACTTGACTTCTTACCATTACAGTAAATTGAAGACATGTAAAAGATATATCAAAGTACCACTCCTCAACTGCACTGATTTCAATTAATTGGCTGCTGCGGCCATGAAAAATGTCAAATTCAGAGTTAAAATATAATGACTGAGAGAGAGAAAATTCCACAATGCATCAATAGTTTTTTCACTTTTGCCATCACTTTGAAAGAGAGTTACAACTCCCTGTTGACTTTACTCTTACATCTGGTGACTCAAAGGGAACAGTCACTTTAAACCAGGAAACTACAAATATATGAAACAAGGAAAACTGCATACAAGTGGTGAGACGAGGACGAGAGACGGACGAGATGCGATCACAGGGATGAGATAATGGTGATGCGTAATGTTAAGTGAAAGTCATCAAATATTGTTATGGTGGCAAAGAAGAAGATTTGGAACTGTGAAACGGACATCATTTGACAAAAACTAGTTCTACAAAAACAAAATTTAGAGGACTTTGTAAAGTAAATGTTATTATTTTACTATGAATTTAATCTTGCAATGGTGACGAAAACAAGGGCCATGTAGAATGTAGATAAAAAGTCAGTCCGTAAACAACAGTAGTTGTGAAAGGAGATGAAGAAGGGAAGTAGAACAATGCAGATGAAAGAGCATAATACAGTTCTGAATAGAGAAAAGAACAATAGAGATCTGATTTGGGGTTCTAAACAAAGAAAGAAGAATCACTGAGGAGGAGTATGTTTACAGGTGAACTAGACCCAAAATGAGAGAAGACTGAATACAACATGTATGTATGAAAGTATGCCAATATTTACCTTCAGAAGCCTTTCCATCTCCTATGCATGAAAGATCAAGTTAATGATTTATTCATATCATTCAGAAAAAAAAATACATATTTGAACAAGTTAGCAGAGACAATAACGAACACACTGACGAACAGATCTTGCAACATTCTTTTCTTTAATCACTTTGTGATAAATCTTTGAATTGCTGATGGCCATGACAGTGTTTTATTTATTACTCCACTACGTTATTTGCACCAGTTGCAATCTGTTTGCTGAAAACAACCACCAAGACAATACCACCAGCTCCCCCTCCTCCACCCCCCCCCCTTACCCACTCATGTCGCAGCTTTGTCCAAATTTGAGAAGAAACCAGGACATTGTTTTTATTATATGTTCATCCTGAAGTACATACTAGCAGTCATCGCTCAAATCCTTACACTGTGAGCAGACGAGACTAAACCTGTAGTCCAGGTTTTGACCAAACAGAATTGTATGACTATAAATTATAAACATATTTGAGTTGTTGTCACAAATTGACCGACCATTCGAAAATTGTCCTCAGAAACTGTCCAGTGTCATAGTACCCATAGAACTCTTTCATGAGAAACAAAATGAATGAGGAGGAGGTGGAATAATTTTGATGCAGTGTTGTCATATTTGAATTTTAACTTCAAACCTTCACCTAAAATGAACCTTCACCTCCAAACCTTCACCTCCGTCATCTCCAATGAAAATTTGAATTAAACATTTCAAACGAGAATTTGCTTCTTTTTTTTACCAGTCTCTTTTCCTTTTCGGTGGGCAGGGAGGTCCACTCGCATTTGACTTTGTTGTGGTTGAACAGCTGTATGGTGACCACCTTGCACTGACCGCACTGGACGGATCCAAAGTCCAGAAGATCTGTGGACACTTGCATGTCTGGCATGGTTACATGAGCCCTCAGCCTCAGAAAGACACAGGGACCACTGATAATCTGAGTAAAAAGAAAGAGATAGTAAAGGTTGTCTGTGTAGGTTTGTGATAGATCTAGGCTCACTATTTCAAAAGAGAAAAAGACAGCATAATAAAATGACTTTAAAAAATGAAAAAAATTTTAAAAAATCAACATTATTCAGGCAAGGACTGATTTAATATCCCAATAGATTGACTGAAGTATCCGTTTATTATCATGAACTTGAATGAGAATTATGATCTGTATCAAGAATGATACTTCAATATCTAGGTTAATTTAAAGAGACACCCAAAATTCAAAACATTTATCTACAAAAGTCTAGAGATCAATTTATTAGTTCCAAACAGAAGAAATTAAATTGACCACCAAACTGCCAGTCACTGTATCACTGCCCATATATAATAAGTTCTCACGGTAAACCAGTTATATTACCAAAATTGTTAATGACTTGTTTCAATTTAGTTTGATTGCATTGAAGAAATATCCAAGTAGTCAGGTATGCGACAAAATTCGAAGATAATCGTAAAATATAGAAAACAATCACGAAACACTGGAAAAAAAAATGACAATAAATATTGAAAATTATCATCATGAGAAAATTCAGTTCAATTAACCGATCAACTGATCAACTGCTGCTGAGATGTCACTAGCACCCTCCTGCCCCTCAGATTCCACCGGTGATTCTACTGGTGATTCTATTAATGATCCTACCGGTGACTTTACTAGTGTACTGGTGATTCCACCGTGATTGCACCAGTGATTCCACCGGTGATTCTACCGGTGATTCCACCAGTGATTCTACCGGTGATTCTACCGGTGATTTTACTAGTGTACTGGTGATTCCACCGGTGATTCTACCAGTGATTCCACCGGTGATCTGCAGGTGATTCTACCATTGATTCTACCTGTGATTCTACAGGTGATTCTACTAGTGGTTCTACTGGTGATTCTACAGGTGTTTCTACCGGTGATTTTACTCATTGTCTTTTTTCAACTAGCAAGAAATCTATGAGGCAATCATCTGAGATACTCCCAAGGGAAATATAAAACCACTTCAAATGAAAAAAAATACTAATATTAACAACCTTGTATGTAAACAAGGAAGAATTATTTCAAATATCTCCAAAATTGTATCAGAGACACAAATGATACTTACATTGATGGGCACAAGTGTCTCAACCTCTCCAAGACCTACGTTTGCACCCCTCGGGTCGAAACTGACCCTAAAGTCGACCGTCTCGTGGTCTGGGAAACCGGGCAGCTGCTTGACCCTGTCCAGCTCTACGTGGAACCCGCTGGCGGCGAGGGCCTGTCTATCAGCTGAGAATGACACTGGGAAGTAACCAGTGTTGGTGGCTCTCACAATGTGAGTCCTAACGGTTCCCAGAACGACATAGCCAAAGTCCAGGATGTAATCAGGTAGTCGGGCCCTTAAAAGGAAATATAGATTATTAATTTTCAGGCAGTTATCGAGCACCAATGCTTAAAAAAACAATATTACTAATCAGCCTGTCTTTTATAGATTGTAAGATATATGATAATTTTGGTTTCATAAATATTCCTGTCACTGTTTTTCAATGAAGGCAGTAAATTACATGGTAGAGATTTGACTTTGTCCTTCGTACTGTCAATGCGAATACATCCCTAGAAAGCATGATCAACCAGTCAAATTAATCAGCAGCTTTTGACTGGAGCTGAAATCAGACCAAGGGAGCCAGAAAACAAGATTGAATTACACTATTGGATGCAAAAATATATCTGAATTTTACAAACAAGTTTTACCTATACTAAAAGCTGCTTGGGAACACAGGTTTTTCAAGTTATTCACAAAATTGTCCTCATCAAAAGGCACTTTAACTTAGAGGGTAGTCACCCTTCATACCAAGCTATATTTTTGGTGGGGAAACAAAATTTTGAATTGGTTCTGCTCTTTGATTGACATCAAATTCAAAAGACTCACAGTAGCTCATGCTACACAGCATACACAGGGGACCAATGTTTTACACATGTGGGGGAGTTTCAAACAGACTGTGGAAGGGATTAAAAGTAAGTGGTTAGGAGAACCGGAACTGTCTATAGCGATGAGTAACTGTCTTTAAACACAGAAGTTCCACACGTGACATCAGTTAACCCGCCTACCGAAAGTCGGATAACTTACTTCTGTTTGGTGAGCTTCTTTTTACCGGAGGTCTGGATGGTTGCCACGAGAGCTGACTTGAAGGAGGCAGACAGATCCTGGGTGGCTTTATCATCTCCAGATGTCAACCTTAGTTGGTTGGATCTCTGGTACATCTCAACTGCAAACTCCTTGATCAACAACCGCTCCACCTCCATCTGCAAACCGAGCTCCGACGGAAATTCATTCTAAAAAGGAACATACAGATGTCAATGGCAGGGTTGAAACTAGCATCGACTGACCAAACTGCATATATACTGATATTTTCTGGGTAAATGTTTGGCAGCCAAACAAGGGTTGATCTTGTTGTTGTCTGCTTTAAATAATGCTGCACTTTCTGTTTGCCCCATTTCCAGACGACTGTAACAATGTATGAGATTTAATATACATGATCATATCTTAATTCGTCTAGATATTAGGCAAAAACGCACACTGCAATATTTTGGTTGCTGGTGGAAATAAAATTGTTTCATTATCACTGTCATAAATACTCCACTCTCAGTAGACCATTACAGACCATTCAGAATAGTACTTGAGGGAACTAAACATCAGGGACAAAAATATGTGAATTGACAGAATGGGTGCATGATACTGTCAATGAACTGACTAAGGCAATACCATTCCACGAAAGACGTTACTAGCGTCATAAAATGAACAAGTCAACAGGTGGAAGCTTAATCAACTGCTATTGATATGCTTCATCTAATATGAATATCAGACAGAATCATGGGAATCTCTATGAATATCAGTTATAGTTAGGTTGCACCGGGTCACCGAGGTACCCGACCAACGATATCAGGAGCTCGCTCTGAATGGCTACCCGGATACAAAGTTTCACTAATCTACCACACATGTGTCAAAAACAAAACTCAGCATGTGTGACTGAAAAAAGGAACACCTCATTGGCATGTTCTTTTATGAGATATATGGTGTTATATTAACAGGCAAAGCAGAATGTCATATTATGACTTTCCAAGGATACATTATTAGATACCCAGAGACCTGACCAACTATGGACTGTGGGTGGACTCTAGTTCAAAATTTTGGACCCGTTGCATACAGCAGTTTCAGGCATAAATATACTTTTTGGGATATTTTTAAGTGTTTTATGTCCCACCTGCAAGGAAACCATCGATTTAGCGTCCTCATGAGACTGGTCCCTTGGTAATGGAGACCCAGCAGGGGTCCCCGAGATGGTCATCTGGAGGGCCTTCTTCTGTGTGTCTCTCTCCAAAGTCTCCCTTGCCTCTTTCATCAAAGTATCATAAAGTCCCTCCTCATCTCCATGCCTGGGTAGGTCCATGGAGATCCGGGGGAAGACACCCTCCCCGCTGATGCTTATGGAATCTGGGACAAAGTGGGCCACTTGTATCTGTCAGAAAGGTATTAAGGAACAAAGTTGAAGATGTTGATGTTGAAGATGGACAAGTACATGTAAAAAGGTCTGAACATAACTTTCTCAGCAGCATCCCTCAAAGGAGGAAGCCACAGACATTCAGTATGAACACAATTTCAGTGAAAAACAAAATAACAATTAAAAGCATCTCTAGTTTGGACTGAAAACACAGTTTCCATGCCAAGTTTTGTCCTGCTGTTCTGGAACGAAATAATACTTAAACAGTGTTCTCTCTCAATCAAGAATGTTTTCTTGGTCAAAATATTAGTTGCCTAGTCAATAGCTACTCGTAATCATCAGAAGTAATGAATATTCACAACTCATTTGGTGGAATCAGCCAATTTGACACGTGCCCTTCCAGCTTAGAAGCTACAAAAGTGGTACATGCCTAAAGGCTGCTAAGCTGATGGAGATACATTCCCTAACCCTGACTCTGATGATGGCGTCACAGGAGATGCATTTTCGTGAGTGGTAAGTGCCATCAAAATTCATATCTCACGTACCCATTAAGTGGTGGAATAGGGCACAAAAAGGTATGGTGAGTCTTTTTCACAACTAGATATCCTCCTTTAAAAGAGTAAATTAGTTTATTTTTGTATCATTACATACTATAGAGAATGCAAAGGAATTTTCCCCACTGTGACAACACATTCATCTTTCTCTTTAAATATTTGAAGAGTTTGAAGCAATTTGTTTGCTTTTCATGGGTAACCACAAAACCCATGATAAAATAACATTGTACAGTTCTTAATTTTTTAGTTCAAACAGCCTTTCTTTCCAGATTTACAAATACTTTTCAAAATAATCTAAAGGCATTGACTAAGCTTGACAACAAATCATAATCTCATGTACCATCCCAATTACAAGAAATGTTTGTTCTGTTGATTAGCAGTGTGACACTTTTGCATGTGCCATTAATATTGACACAGTGAATATAATTAAAATATTTGGAATGCACTATTCTTGTATGTTTTTCATTGAATGATGCAATGTTCAGCAACGAGAAAAAAAAAAAAGTTTTTCAGGATCTGGTACTACATATGACCATCTCAGAAATAAACTGTCATGATTTCCAAATGTAAGTACCAAAACAGATCTCATTTTAACAAATAAACAACATGGCAATGTCACAGATGTTTAGTCAAGTATACCATATGTCAATCATTAAAATTGTTTCACTTCGCCTGTGTTCAATTATTCACTTATCAGTCATTTATTCATTCATTCATTCACTAATTATTTGTCCAACTATTCATGGGACCATTCATTCATTTAATTATTTATTCATTCATTTTTTGAAGGGAAATAGGGCATTTGTTTTACAGAAAACATCCATGTTATTAGAACCAATGTTTGTGGATACAGAATTATGATAAATTATTTAAAATAACAAAGCACAGCAGTCCTCTTTTCAAGAAATAAGTTTCTTACAGATAGAAACTCTGTTATTAGTTGCTCAACACTAATTTGTTCACCCAAACTTTTCAAAATTTAAATGATGTATCTTCCGCTGCTCATCACACGCATCATGTTTAGAGGAGATGAAACTTTGGCAGGTGTTTATAGATAAAACTGGATGGTTCAACAATGACTAAAGCTATTTCTTTGGTATGTCAGTGTTGTTGTATTCCAAATGCTCTATTTCCTCTTTGATTCTCATTCAGTCAGTTATTCTTTCAAGCATTTCTTTAATTATTTATTTGTTCAATTATTCATAAAGTTGCTTATTCATGTATTCATTCATGTTCTGTTCATTCATTTTGCAATCATTTTTTCAATTAATTCATTCAGTCACTCACACATCCATTCATTCATTTATTCATTTACTTATTCATTCACGTATGTCTTCAACAAATTATTTATTCTTTCAATTTTTTGTTTATTCATTCAGTCAGTAATTCATTCATTATACCCAATTCCAGTCATTTGCTCACATATTCATTTATTCATTCAATCATGTTTGTCTTCAACAAATTACTTATTCATTCATTTTTTCAATTATTCATTCACTCTTGCATTTCATTTATTCAAGCATTCTTCAATAATGTATTTATCCATTCATCTTTTCCATCCTTCATATGTTCCATCAGTCATATCTCTCAGTTGAAATTGCAATAATTTGATCAAGCGATATCAACTAGTTCATCCTACCTCAAAGCTCTTGTGAAACTTTTCTGGTACACCAGGGAGGAACCTGATTTGTAGTTTCTGCTGTTGACCAGCTTCAATGTGTCCAGCATGTGGTATCACAACCAGTACACCTGGCAGCGGGTTTTTGCTACTACTGGGGTCCATGTTGAGGGCAGTGAAGTCAAATCCAACTTTTCCTGTGTTGGTCAGCGTAATCTCTGCTTCTGATACACTGTCAAACATCTGTGGAGAGGAATAACAAGCGGCTTGATCAGTGGTAAATTGGCTGTATCGGTGTTTAAGCAGTGTTTGTAACCAATGCTTTTCTAATCCTCACTACTGTAGTTAGTATCAAGTTGCTGTAATGTTAAAGGCATTGAGTTGATAAAGTTTATGTTGTGACAAGGTTGAAGGAAACACTATGCATGCAACCTTTACTTGGCATCACGATTCATGTATCTATTCCTGCAGTTACTGAAATTGTGAAAAATTGTAGATTCTCTTAAAAACACTGGTTGCCAATGGTTAGCATGTTGTGGTAAAAAGTGTCTCATCGCAGATTTTACGCATGATTTTGATCATTAATTACCATATCATTGTTGCTTCATTTGTGTGCATTAAATGTTCAGAATCTCTTAGTTTGACCATATGAGTAATACTCAACAGATGTGGCAAAATACCATGAATTTTGTGAACCAACTCAGTGAACCCCTTTAAAATCAAGCTAACGTAAAGTTAGCTCCCACTACCATCAGATTAATAATATATCAATTTAATATCAATTTATTCACAACAAGTTAGCAAATGTAAATAAAGTTACAACATGAAGATACCATCAAGTTAGAATCATTAAGCATCATCTTAGTATCAATGAGTATCACAGTAACATGAAAGTTAGCATCAAGTTAGCAAAGGGCCAATCAGTTTAACATCATGTTCATATGAAGTGAATACTGCCACAACAACAGCTTTGCACCAAGCATCAGGCGAAACGTCGACCAAACATGGTCAGTATCAACCCTAGTTTTAAAGCCCATGTCAGTATCAATTTATTGGAAACTCAACTTAAAATCAGTCTCAAGCTGGAATCCTACAAATGAATACACTCACTGTTTTTGTGGTCATTTACATCAAATTTTACATTTAGCAAACTGACGAGGACAAGTTTGCCAAAAGTATCAGCCACAGATCAGCTGGAAGATGCCTTCAGCCCTACCTGTCTCCCGTAATCGATGAAGGTATTATCAAATTCATACTGGACGACGGAGGCCTCGCCGCTGAGGTTGATCTCGTAACATGGACCGCCTTCAACATGGCAGAGGGCTTTGGCCTGTGACCCAATCTCTGTGTGACCATAGAAGGTGAAGGTAACGGTGTCCGACTCCCCGGGCATCAGAGACCCGTAGAGCGGCAGAATGTCAAAAACCTGAAGAGAGAGAAGATTAACCGTGTTTCAATTTCTCTAGAAATGCCATCCATCCTATAGAGATATATGTCACAAAGTTTCAAATGTACATGAATTCGAATGGTCCAACTTACAACTTCACAGGACATTGCTGAGCCAAGATGTAAAGTATTCACTCATACTAACATGGAAGATTGCACAATAATTTGCGATGTCATTCTTGCACAACTCAAATTACTTTCTTTGTTTTTTTTTTTTTTTGTGTCTTCAAAAGCCAGTTTTGCACCTTCTCACAAAACATGATTACTGTCTTATTGTTATGGCATGACTTGACAATACCAGCCCTCTCCATACAACATGCTATGCAAGAAGACAGTGGACTTTTCAAGGTTATATACACATTTTAATTTCAAAAGGAAACAAAAGCAGGTAATGTGATAGTTACAAGACTGACGTTACAAAGGATTGCATAACTGAGCATTACAAATTAAGTGAACATCTATCAACATTTTATATCTCAGCAATGGAACGATCTATGAAGATGGGACTTGGATAAATGAGATTTATTTTTCCAACCTCTAAAATAGATTTTCTTGTAATTGTATACTGTGGATACACTTTAAATGGATTCTCTTGAAATATCTGCACACTAAATATATAGCCACAAGCATACTGGTCTCTTTTTCCCTGCTGTGGTGAGGGTAGTAATGTTTCTCTGACTCCAAATTAATATTATGTGTCTGCCCAGAGGATGTTGTGGTTAATACAAAGTCTTCATTTTACAATAGTTGCAGCTAAAGGTGGTTATTACCAAGGATTCAAAGGGGGTGAGGTTCGGGGACCTTCTTACTTTGGTAACAGCAAAGGTTATGTTTATTGTGAACCCCTCGTCTGTCACAGACTTTGGCAGTGATCACTGGCTGCATCCTCAGCAATGATTCATATGCTAATTTATAAGACGCATGGAGTTCAGCATTTACTGCATTCAACATGTAAATGCAGAAAATAAGCTTTTAAAGCTTTGCTTTGGAAAGAGAAAATGAATATATGCAAGAGGAATATAATCTTTGATGAGCATTGTCTTCAGAATAGCTAGACATGTAAAACAAACTTATGAGAAATGGAAACTCTAGCACCATGCAAAGCCTACGTTGGAGAATACTTGAGTTTGCTGCCGATATCAGTCTGAGTTTGTATACATACCTCTTCGATACCAACGACTGTGGGTTCTGTTATGGCCTGGATGTAGTTTATCTTGGCCTTCTTACGCCTGGCTGCACTATGAGGGCGGAAGAACAGGCCGCTGACGACGCTCTGGTGATCACCGTCCTGGCTGATACCCTGAGACTTGGCAACGTCGTCGTCGAGAATCTGCCACGATGGTGTAAGAGCAGTGAAGGTGGATAAAGAAACTGAGAACAATTGCTGTAAACTTAAGTATTGTATAGAAATCAAATTAAAAAGAAACAAATAGCAAAGTTGTACTGATGTTTCTCATTTTCTTTGCTCCATCTGGATATGCTTCTCAAAGAAAAAATGAAATTGCCAAGGATAGTTGATGATAATGCACGGTGGCAAAGTTCCTATTTTTTAACTCTTGCCTTCCTTGTTACTTGAAATTTTTAAATTTTAATCAATTCTTGCACATGATACTGTGTTTTGATTAGTATTCATAATAGAAATAGTGTTGCAAGTGCAAAACTGATAAACGAGCTAGTCTCCATCACAGCAGTTGCTAAGCAATTGCCAGCAAATAGTAAAGAGATTCACCACATATTATATGATCCTATCATTCTAACCCTCCCTGTGATCATTCTGGTGGATCAAGGATCACACTGGGAATTGCCTAATCCAATCAAAAATGGAATGGAAAATAATTCAAAATGCTGTCAATTTATCTCGTTGAAGGCCACCCTTCGGCAGCTAAGGTTAGCGCCGATGTGGTTAAAGCACCCGCGCCATTACATGTGTGTCATACAGTACATTATCACCTTCTTTTATGGTAATTACAAGCAGCAAATTATATTATTCCTAAATGGTCACAGTTTGGTGACTAAGAGTCATACTAATAATGATAGAGTACCTGATACACAATGTTTGTGTCACTCTCTAGTTAATGCCACCATTATTAATCTTCCTAAATGGCTACTGTTTGGTGGTTAAGAGTTATACCAATAACAAAGTAGCACATGATCAACAATATTTGTGTCATTGTCTGCTTGACTGTCATTCCATGAAACAATACCAATCTAAATGGTCAATGTTTAATTTGCAGGAACGTAGCTTAACTTCCCATGGACACTGTTTGGTGGCTAAGGGTTACACCAATAACAATTTAGTGCCTGATCCCCTGTATTTGTGTCATTCTCTAGTTTAATTGTCACTCAATCACAATTACTAATCTTCCTAACATGGTCACTACTTGCTGGCTTAGAGTTATGCTAATAATGAGGGAATCCCCATTAGCTATTCTTCCCTAACCTGAAGGAAGAAAACTTTTTCTGCTCCAGTGCACTTGACTAGTTTATTATCTCTCTTTCCTTGGTCATTCCCTGTGCATTCACATTGATCAGATAAGGGGTACATATCTCGATAATGCAGGACAGCATCACTTACGTGGGTGGATCATCACAACTGGGTTATTACAGTGAACGAACTTGCAGTTGACCATTTATTTACCCATGGATAAAACTCTGCCACAATTTTTTTTTAAAAGTAGCGAACGGCAAATTCCTCTCATGCAGTACCTGATCCACAGTATTGGTGTCATCCTCTGCTTTGTTATCATCACTGTGTTCTTCATCCACCAAAGACTTTCCACCCACTTTGCTTCCTGATCTCTTGGAGCTCTTCCCAGAGGATCGGGCACCACCACCTTTCTTTGATGACTTCTTGCTCTTAGCTTCTGATTTGACCTCTGACGAAGCTGTGAGATCCTCCACAGTTGGGTCCTCCAGGTTGCTGACAGGTCCCTCCCTGGGGCTATCAGGAGCTTCACCCTGGGTCTCTGAGGTGATGGCTGCTGGGTCTTTCTGAGATGTGCTCTCAACATGAGACTCCTGCAAAGGAATACGACCATGAACTATCAAAATCAGGCATTTGTATAACTTACAACAGTGGTGGTCAACCTGTTTGAATAAAAGGGCCACATTGCCCCCTTTGAAACTCGCAGGGGGCCACACAGGTTGCAAGTCCGCCCTCGACTGTCCTTCTCTCTACACCAGTCCCCTAGTGGTATGAACAGAGCAAACTTTCTGACATTTCAAGCATGTATGGAGGCGGAGGAAGAGAGGGTAGGATTCAAACTAACAGCAAAAGCGAAGTCTGATTGACTATACATACTGTAAAAAAAAACACACAAACAAACTGTTGTCTCAGCATGAAAATATGTCAAGAGTAAGGCAATATAATTGTGTGAATAAAGTAGTAGAATGCATGCAGACATATCTATGACAAGCCAAATGCAAAATAAGTGACAAATCAGCATATGGACAAAAGTAGTGAGTGTAAGATTTGATGACATAATATATGTTATTAAAACATTTTACATGGATAATATCTTTACTATTCTTCCCTGTTTTGTTCTATATGTATATGTATATATACTTGAATGACACCAGAGAAATCCACTTCACAACCGATTTTGTCCTTTTTGGGACTCATCAGGTGACTGCAGCATTCGAACTCATGATCTCAGGCTCCAGCGCGAACGCCTTAACCATTTTGCCACAGCTCTTTTTCTGATGTTGATATGTGAATTTGGCCTTATCTCCAGTCTGTCACAAGAACATATTATCTGCCTAAGGAGCACCCCTGGTGCCTATATATATATAGTTTTTATTTGATAGTCAAAAGGAGGTTCCAGGCAACAGGTTGGCCTATCTTGGAAAGAAAAAAATTTCAGCAGGAAAATATTAGATATCAACTATGGTCCAGTGACTAGATAATATTGAAAATCCTGGGATCAAATTCTAGAAGCTTTAGATTGTTAGTTTGCGGTAGCTGCGTCCACAGTGTGGAATTCACTTACAGCATCACTGTCGGCTTCAGCGTCCCTTGGTCACTTCAAATCCTGCCTCAAACAAATTCCACTTCAAAACTCATTACTTTTTTAAAGAAACGGAACAGAACAGAACAACAGAAAGTTTAAATTTTCTCCTGCAAAAACTTTACCTAACAAATATTTAAGGACATCTGCAGCTATATCACCTTGGATGTTGATAGCTACACCTTATTTAGTAATGAATTGCTGACATCATCTCAGACATAAGGATACTGGTTGTCCAAGCATATCAGGTGTTTGAAAATTCTTACCTTTGACTCATCCTGCTTCTCTTGTTGGTCCTCATCCACCACTGGAGTGGGAACTTTTTGCTCCTCCATTTCCTCCTCGTTGACATGCTCCTCCGTCTCTTCTTCCATCTGTTCGGGCTCCTCGAACGCGACCATGACGGCACTGTCATCTAAGTGAAAAAGAATCGTCGGTCACATCAGGGAATTCAAGACCTTCATACAAAACATCAAAACAATAATCTGCGACTTTTCCAAAGTGTTTGCTGAGATGGTGAAGCAGATACAAACAACAGGACTGAAACTATATTAGCACACTGGGCTTATAAATGAAAACCCCAAACAGCAAAGTGTGATTTCTATGTCATTGAAATACAATCAGTGTAAACACGATTGACGAATTGCCAAGGTGTAAAGATAGTAGAAGGGATTTTCTTTACATGTTTATTGCTCATTCAGTCATGACCAAAATTAATATCAACCTTGAGCACTATTTGATCTGACAGTGACACATTTCCGTTTTTAGAAAAAAATGACATAATTGCGTCAATATCACACTTTGAAGGTGACACTGAGAAAACCCCACATACAAAATTATCAAAGACAATTTGATATTTTCCAAAAGACATGAAATTTTCTTTTTTAAATTCGATGAGCATCTTTTACCATTGTCGGGAAAAGGTTCCTCGGGAAGAGGCTGTGGATAAATCACAAGAGGTTCCAGAGGTTCCAGGAAAGACCACTTGTATTTGACAGGCATCGGACTGTTGTTGGCGATGTTGACGTAACGTGTCACCTCCGTGTCGTTGAGGATGCATCCAAAGTCAACGACGTCCTTCTCGAAGGTCAGGTTTGGAAAATAAACCTCTCCTTTAAGGGAGACATAATCCTGAAGGAAGAGGAAGGCACCGAACCATGTAGGTACTGATGGTATTTTTAATATTAAAGTTAATCAACACCACTGAACATATGTAAGGTATCCGAATGTGGTAGACATTTATCGAATCTCCCAGACCTTCTATGACGATGCAAACATTTCAGTTCTCCTCACCACCACTATTAGCATTCACAGGTATGATTTAGAAGTTAGAGTATGCCAACATGTATCAAAAAAGTCAAACAGAAACACAAAGATGTATATCACTTCCAATTCTCCTCTGAAATACACTTATTTGCAATACTTTATGACAGAAACGTGAAATGAAAATTTCGAACTAGCCTAAGTATTCAAACAAAAATGCAAACAGTACGGGTAAATGTTGTCCCCTGATCTCACCAAGTGAGGGTGCTCTTTGTATTTGACACTCAAGAACTTTTCAGTGACTCTGGAGTGAAGATCGTCTTGATAGGCGGGATCAAACTGAATGACAAGCTCTGTGCTCTGGTTGATGCCGAGCGGAATGTACTGTGCAAAAGAGAGGACAACGAAGATGCAAAGGCTCTTTCATGAATCAGATTAGACCCGACAGAGACAGAATATGAGATCTCAAAATTCAGCAGAATTTTGACAAAAAATGAATCAAAAATTTACACAAACTCAAGAAAATATTGTACATGAAAATAAAAGTCAATGACATCTAATTACAGTGGCCCTGGAATATTGAAGAATCATTATTTCTTATCTTAACATCACTATGAAGACTGCCAATGTAGCATTTTGTCCATGCAGAGACACAAAACAAACTTTTAACACCTTGATCATAATATTTCAGACAGAACAAGATTTAAATTCCCTTGTAAACTTGCAAGCAATACTGAAGCTCATAGTAGCATTCTCCACTGATATGTTGCTACTTTCAATCACCACTTAATTCGGTCATTGGGAAGATTGTCTAAGAAGAATCCCTTTACAATCACTTCAATTTAGTCAACACATGAATGAAGCGCACACAAAATTAAGAGTTGCCATGGATACTAAAGTGTGATTACCATGGTAGCCGTTTCATTTCCCTGGTCATCAATCATCGCGAAAGGATGCTCAAGTTCGACGAAGCAGTTCAGAGGGAGGGAGGACACATTCCTTATCAACAATTTATCCTGCTGTTTCTCCAGTTCATCGTCAGGATACTGTAAATCATGAGGAACAAATGGGAGTGTGAAAAATTGCAAAATTGATAATCGTACTATGCTCCATGAAGTTTAATAAGTATAACATCTACAAAACTATTTTATTACCTGGTGTGATTGCCTGTAAAAAAATCATTCTAGCGATAGAAAGAAGTAACATTCTTTTTGTTGTTTGCCAATATTCCCTTCATCTGCAAATCAAAGCCGTTATGTTATATTCAAAATAAAACTTCTGTCACTCCTTATACTGGGTCCATTGCATACTCTAGGTAAAGGTACTTTTGAAATTAAACACATGACAAGGAGTCTTCTGCCTTTCCAAAAGGGAATTTAGGTTTGTACCAATCAACAGCTTAAGCCAACTTATGTATTAATGATGACACTTTTAAATTACAAACCAACATTTGAGAATCACAGTTCATAAAAATAGCCAAGTGTTATGTAAGAAAAAAGATTACAAATATTAAAAGTCTTATCGTATTGAATATGGTAAGCTTAAAACTTCATTTCTATGGGTGGTTTCATTAAACAACTGGAAAACAGACCAATAAGAAGAATACCTTGTCAACCCGGAAGAAGAGAGACCTCGCAGAGAATTCGAGTACGGGACTGATGAATTCAATGGTGACATCTGTTTTCATGATGCGTTCTTTGCCACTGGACCGGCCAATGATGGCATGGCATAGCATCCTCTCTTTGACTTGCTTTGGCCTGGAGAAACCATGAAAAACAAGTTATAAACAAACAAAAACCCCCAAAGAAAACAAAGAAAGACCCCTGACAGCAGACATGAACAAATATTCATACTTACTCATTTGATTCCCCTTCCAGGACAACATCGATGCTCTCTCCCGCCTCCAGCTCAAAGCGAGCCGGCGTCAGAGCAAATACAGGTCTTGGGGGAGGCTTGGGTGGAGGCATCCTCTGAAAACATGGACAGCGGAGACAATACGCACATTAAACACTCAAACATCCGTCTTCCTTTTTACTTGTTATTCCTACAAGCAAATATTTCCTTCTGTTTGAGGCTTCTTCTCTCTGCAGTAATACATTTATTTCATGAAACACTCATTTTGTAGGATTCAGATCAGATATTCCAATACTTCTACTGCCAGATGGTAAAATGATATTTGGTTTGATTTGTGTGTTTGATAATAAACTTTTCTTTCACTGTGATGTACATTGTCAAAATCAATGCTGTATCAAGGTAAAATGAGATATCTAAAAGGTAGATAGTTAGCTAGGTAGATGGATAGTGAGGTGAATAGATATCTAGGTGGATAGGTAGCTATATCGATCTAAAAGTACAAGATAGTTGCCAGAAAGACTTTTACACACTTTTTTTTCAACAGCCTGTCTACAAATCAGACAGGCAAACATTAGTCCTTCAAAGTTTATCAAGAAACTGAACTAACACCCAAGTAACTGGCAAAAAAATTCATCCAAGTCCATTCAAAGAACAATATGAACTTCAAATTTTCCTCAACTACAAGTAAGATTTCCAGCAAAAGTTCAATTTTAAGTAGGTTTTCTGTGCATTAGGGTTTGTTTTGACATTTGTGTCATCCACCGACGTCTGCCAGACTCTTAGAGGAGGACTCCAGAGAGAGAGACAGAGAACACAATTTGACACCACAGTATCCTCATTTGACATGCAAATTAATTAAACTCAATAAAAGTTCTTGTACGATTATATCTGTAGTTTACCCTCACTAAGGGACGGGAGAGAGGGGGGGCATCAAGATCATTCACACCTATGAAGTATCTCTCACATGTTTATGGGGTTAGAACACTTTTCTGAGGATTTAAGAAAATTCAAGTACTTTTCAAGGTAGGATTGTTTTCAAGGACATCAAATCTGTTCTAAGACACTCCCAAAATATCTTCAGAAACCTTACCCTAAAAGAGGTTGGCAGGGAACAAAACTGGTCCTGGTCCAACCATTTGTTGCAGATAACAATTGAATAAAAATTTGTGGTAATATTTTAAATCGCTAGCAATTTCAGACACTTTTCAATGGCCTTAAAGCAAAAAACAAAATTCAAGCACTTTCAAGGCCTTGAGAATGATAGATTCAAATCAAGTATTTTGAAGGCCCCATACAAACCCTACATAAAAAAAATGTATAAAAGTTAAAGTGTCTGAGGTTCCTATCGTAGCAGTAATTGGTTTGGGCTTTGAGAAAAATCCTAATAAGATCTAAATAACAGACCCACCTCTACACATATTTGCCTCCAGAGGCATTTTAGAACATAGATCAGTTCGATAACATTTTTTGTAGCTCCTACCGTATGATGTTAAGAATGCTATCTGCCACGACAGGTACGAATGCAGGAAAAGTTATTATCTATCCGTAAACATTTTAGTCATTCTTTGAAAGCTTTCTTTGAAAGCTTCAAGTAAGCTTTCTCTACTACTGACTATCCCTAACTGACTATCCCTAACTGACTATCCCTAACTGACTATCCCTAACTGACTATCCCTAACTGACTATCCCTAACTGACTATCCCTAACTGACTATCCCTCACTGACTATCCCTAACTGACTATCCCTCACTGACTATCCCTAACTGACTATCCCTCACTGACTATCCCTAAACAGTCAGTGCTGCAGCAGATCTTCCCGTTTCATTCTTCAGTCAAAGGGATACAACCTGTGCATCCATCTTACTTCTCTTCTCATATAGATATTAATTGCACTAGCCAGCATTTCATGATCAAGCAGACAAGTGGTTCTCACCTGGTACTTCATGTCCAGTGGATTGTACTCAAAGTCCTTGCTTTTGAATTTGATTGGATTGAAGCCTTCAGTGCTCCAGAAGAGTTGCTGGTGCCTACGTCCTTTGTTCGTGAGAGTGAACATCCTGCGGCAAGGGCCATTGCTGTAGACAAAAGAAAGACCATAGTCTATCCTGCCCTGCACTTTTAATCTCACGACTTTTGAGAGGGAAGAATAGTACACAAACTACTTACTGTGAGGACTGCAAACCTATCTGCTGATCACAAAAGATTTTTTGCCGTGAAAGAAGTCAGTGGGTTTTATCATTTATGATCCCATGCAAATTGAGGATAGGCATAGTTGCATGATACCGTCATTTCGCTGCCATTCTTTTATTTCTTAAGTCTCTTAAATTATCTTAAGAAACAAAGCACATCAATCCGCATGATAAAACTCTGAGTTGAAAAACGTACAGCAGTTAGAAAGAATGAGGGATACGACCATATGGTGACGATGTGGATGTCTGTGTGCATAATGAAGATTCACCCAATAAAGGTCTTACATTTGAGCATAATTGACATGTAAATTATCAGAAAGATAAACCAATCACACCAGACGAAACAACAACGAATGAGCAATTCAAGTCAATTCAAGCACGGGCTAGATCTTTAGTGATAAATGTGATTCCTGAGGAAGTTGGGTGAAGGCTTGTTTGCCTTTGCAGTCTCTCAAATACCTCTTTCAAGTGATCTGTTGTATAAAGGATGTTAATCAGAGCGCCTTATCACTGAACAGAACAGATTATCCCCGTGGTGATCATTATGGAATTTTTTCGCACATTTAGTGACGATGAACAGATTTCCTTCAAAACAATTGGTTGGCTCATTCCCACAATGCCAATGCAGTCGTGGTATTCTTCACAGTTGCTAGGCAACTACGACTGATGGAATGCTCAGGGACAGATCATTTCAGACTACGTTACAAACGATTAAACAGACCCCTCACCTGAAATGATGACCAAGCTCTACCAGTGGGGCAATGGGAGGGTTTGACACGATGGTGGTTCCAAACCCATAAGCATGGACCTTCACAAATCTTGTCTGACTGTATTTGAATTCAATCGCCAGTTTATCTTGGAATCTGGAGGAACCAAAGATGTCAGTCAGTAACATTACAAGTAATTTATCTGTAATGATTTGTCCTGACAAACAGAAGTCATAAACTTATTGAAGAGAAAAATTTGTATCCATTTTTTTTTTCTACGAAATCGAATTTAAGTTTTCAAATCCACTAGATAAAAAATAAAAATCTGATGTCTCCTACCCTGCAATCTCTACAAAAAAAGGAGGAATCCTTCAACTTTTAATAGATAGCTTGGCAAACAAAAATACTTTTCACCATGTAAACAAATTTCCAATGAAAAGCAAGAATCACTGCCACACACACTGGAGTTCACATGATGTCAAGTAAAATATTTCACCATAAAATATTATATCCCATAAAATAAAAAAATTTACTTGTAAATGTTAAAAAAAAATCAAGTATTTTGTGAGCATGTTATTGTAAGAAATTGTCATGAAACTTAAAATATGGTATGATGAAGTAAATACATGATGAGAAAATGGTTTCAGGCAAATGTAAAGTCATTTGGACAGTATCTAGACTGTTATTTCATGAGGTTTGAACTATTTCAAAATATACATAAGAACTACTCTTTCGCATTGCTACATCAAAAGTAAGTTTATTCCACCTAAAAGGCAAAATTCTTCTGAGAGGAACATGCAGTAAGTCCATGTATACCTCAGGACATTCCCTAAAAAAATCTTATCAGGGGCTTTGCTCTATCACTGTTTTAGATAGTGAACCAGCGTCTACTCTACCCTGCGCTTTCATTCAAGTCGTTGAAGGGATTCTTTGATGACAAATTTCATGTTGCACTTTACTAGAATGACATAAATACTTGACATGACTTAAGTTTGTTGAGAAAAAACACAATTGCACTTTTCACTTACACTAGGGTATGGTTGTGTGAATGAAATTCATTTTGGCCAGGACTACTATGCACCAGGTGAGGGATCACACTCAGTGGTCTGTGATATTATTGTAAACATCCACCAAAAGTTTCATTCCAATTTAATTTGTTGGAGTGTAACTATATCAAACAATCACTGCTTTTAATCACCAGACATTAAATCTTTTCAAAGAAGGATCGTTAGAGATTACCTGATATTGTCATCCAGATTTACGGTGAGCTTGACTTCCATCGTCTCCTCCGGGGGTATCACCCCTTCAGCTGGTTCCACCTTCCAGAGTGACTTTGGTCTCATCTGAATTGATTGGGGGAGACGAGGACTTTCAAATGAGTAAAAACTGTAAACATAACCTTGACCTTTATAGAAATTCATTTATCTATCATGTTGCATTATTCATTTGATCAAAGCACATAGACTGTTTGCTGTTGACAGTCTATTTCTCCTTGTATGTATAATAAGCCTATCTACATGTATATAAAATGTTGTCACTGCATATTTTTATAAAATCTTTAAACTTCTTACTCCTTTATAACTTTGTCTCACAACTCCTTTTTACAAATTTTAAATCTATATTGGATTGAATAAATGAAATGAAAACCATGTTGTACATCACATCATATCACAAAGAATATTATTTTTTGTTTGTTTTTTTTTCTTCTTGTTTCTGAAGTCTCATAATCAGATAAACCTTTGCTATTTCTAAGTTTACTTCAGTCCTCCTGAGAATGGAGATTTGATCATTGAGAGCAAAAGTTCAGGAAGTAAGGCAACATTGAATAATAAATTCAGAATACAAGACTATGAAGGGGATGTAACAGTCACTGCTTACAACTGATGAAATTTACAAATTTTAAATCGTAATCAATAATCGTGATCAATAATTAGACTGGCATCATAAGATGGCAGTACAAATCTGCTATTAATAGTTGCAGCCATCTGTAACTGTGTTCTATGAAGGCATGCAATCAATAGAGTAATGAATGAACAAATGCTACATTGAAGTGCTAAATCCAACCACTAAAGATGTATAAATAAGGTTTAAGGCAATTACTACTTTGAGTAAAGCCTTCCTTAAGATTATTGCAAAAAATGATCATGCTAAATATTTCTCTGAGAATAATCATTCAAATTATAAAAAAAAAAGTGCAAGTCAGATGACAATTTGACTTGTTACTGCAAGGGCAAGAACAAGAGAGAATTAGTGACTGAATTGAAGAGGGTTACTTTGTCACCTGTGCAAAACGAAACCAACTTTTAAGAAGTTCAAAAAAGTTGGCAACGGTAGCTAAACTTACTAAGACAAAGAGAAATTCATTGATTGAATATCACTCCATGACAACACCAGGTGCATGTTTTGCGAACTGTGATGTGTTGATGAGGTGTGGTTGTGTAACATGCTCTGGTAACATGATAGGGACATAAGCTGAACATTTCTGTCACATGAAAGGCACATGGTACACTATTTAAAAAATCACATTTTTTTTTTTTTTTTTGTTTCCATTATCACTTGTTATGTATTGTAAAAGATTATCACAATGTTATCCATAAATGCTGACTGGAACATCAAGAACTACTAACCATTTGATAATGAACACTTTGAAACATACAAGCTACATTCATAGGTATACATTTACAAAGTGAGAAGAGTTGGGGTGTGAAAGGCATGGGGTGCCAGTCCCCCTCTCCATACTCAAATTGGTCAAAACTAAGTCAGTAAACTTCTCTGATACCACATTGTTGAGTAGAGCAAAACATCACCTCTCCTTTCCATTCCTAGACAAACATGGGTCAGTATAGTTATGGACATATCAGTCAAAGGAAAGTGGGTGATTGATAACATAATCTGGCTCACAGTCCATTAAAGCAACAAATTCAAAAAGCAAGAGAATAGGGATATGTACCAGATATACATTACCATAATATGTCAAAACTGTACATGTTTAACACTCTCTGACAGCTCATCACCACTCTTGCTTGTAAAAACACCACCATGACGAATTCATATATATTTAAAAATATCATACTACATACTACAATTTCGTCCGAACCATCTTAAAGGAAGATATCAGAACTGAAGTAATTGTATTTGGTAAATATCCATGTCTTTCAACCCATATCTTGGGAATCTTGAGAGTAGAAGTTAGGATAATACCTACCATGGCACAGCTGAAAGGAGCAGGAATCAGAGATTCGTTGGACAAGATGACTGACTTTGATAAATCTGTGAGCACTGGTGTCTGACCCCAGTCAAGTTCCACGGGGTCAACGTGGACGACCGGTCCTTCACCCACACACATCAGCTGCACTTGCTAAAGGGTAAAATGAGAAGAAAATATCATCTGCATGTTGCAGTTCTCACACAACAAATCAAACAAAAAAACAAAAGCAGAAGGTAAGATTTAGAAAAAGCACATATTCTCTAAAATAGTACAAACCTATTCAAAGTGTAGATACAAACACACATGCACATAATCAATGGATCGGTGTGATCTAATACTTGGCAAAAGGAATATTAACATCTTTCAAGTGCCTTGTCCTATTCTCATCACAATTTGGCTAATTTAGCTTGTGAGTAAAGCTACCCAAGTGAGAACTAACAGCAGTTGTAGCACAGCTCCACTTGCAAGGTCACATGCAATAACAACAACATGGAAAACACACAACAGATTAATTGTTTTGCTACCTTCTACTTAGGTTGTAGTGCTCCATAAATGTGCATTCTACACAATTTAAAAAGGACAAGAGCAGATTGACAATATCAGTCTCAGAAATTCTACAAACCCTGAATCATTTCCAAGAGTCACACTACTTACCAATGGAGGCTGAACAGAGCCAAATATGCTGAACTCTGCGATGGTGTCGATCTCTTCCAAGGCTCTGGGTGTGATCACCATGGGAACTTCAGCAGTGGACTGAGCAGGAATTATCCCGTTGGGTTTAGGACTCGAATAAAGCAGAGCGGTCGTTTCATCTACCTCCTGATAAAATTGACATGCAAAGTTTCAAACGGTTGATAAAATGTTGACGAGAGAAAGTGAAAAGTGATGGATGGAACGGGTAGTGAACATTTGCTTAGGCACAGGGGAATCCTGTCCTTACAGCAACATATGAAATTGTTACCAGCAATTACGTAACAAGAAATGCTGGTTGAGGCATCACCTAAGCAGATTCATTAATTCTGAACTGATTCAGGGAAATCCCTTTTCTATGAAATGCTTTCAATTGCATTAAACCCATACAAATGCCAGTGTTGAAATAATTAAACATAAACATATCTCTAGATTTTCCTCTTTTATCCCTCCTCCGATATATTCTAATAACCCTCCCCCTCACTACCGTCAAACCATCACAGTTCCCAAATTCTCCCCAAAAACTCATATCCTAGGACACACTTCCTAGTCCAAGCATTTGGCTTCAAAGGCATACAACGCACACTGAAAAAGTAGAGTCTGAGTTACTACCTGGGGAATGAGATCATATTTGACAGGCAGGTCTGAGTCATTTATGACGCAAGCATTCTGTTCGTATGGGTGATTCAAGAAGCAGCGAGTGTAGTCAAGTATGGGAGTTAAAATACCAACAGGTGACACCACGCACCTGCAGAGAAAACCAAAAACAAAGAAAACCACAAAGTCACAAACCTGCATATTGAGAGACTGAATTGAAGCAACTCACAGCTGGTTTCACAGATGTTGATTCGTGGTTTATAGTCACAATGGAAGGAACACCGCAACAAAAGTGACAATATGCATATATGTATATATGTAAGGCTACCACCTGTTCCACTCTTATAATTTGCGGTTTCTTTCTGATATGAAAGACAGCATGCCAATGAAAGCTACGCACAGAAGCATTCCAAGTGTCATGTGAAAGAGGATAAACCATGTATGGGGAAATGCATGTAATGAGGTGGGGGATGAAGCAGAAGGGGTGAGGATATTTAGTTCAGAAAAGGCAAAAAACACAAACAAAATTTAGCAAAATATTACAATGAAGGACAATGGAACATATCTCAGATATTTCTCAGGTTGGTTTATACACTGGAGAGTCATTGTCCAAAACAATTCCAGTTTCCGAGAGGGAATTTGGACAAAAAGTTTTACATCACTTTAGTGACTTTTAGAACCAAGTGTGCTAAAAAGAGACATTCTAAGACCATGAATGTAGACCCTGAATTCAATTCCTCTCGAGACTTACTTTGCTGTTATTGGTAGGGTAACTATTTCCTCTCCGACACCTTCTACGTCCACGACAAGTGATAGGTCATATTTCTTCGTCGTGTTTGACGTCAGAGCAACCTGGAAAAGATAGCGCAAAGACAAATGACATCTTCAAGCAGAGACTCAGAAGCTGTTCAGAATTACATACTACAACAAATAGCAAGCAACATTCTGACTTGGATGGAATATATGTACTACGATTATATTGGTATAAAATCTCATACATTTCTTTGACATCTTTGACATACTACTGTAAGGAAATATAAAATACAAAGAAAGAGTACAAAAGTCTACATATAAGTTAACATGTATTTGATGAAAGAGGCATTCAGAATAACTCTGCTGTACTGAAATGTCATTTTACGTTCATAGAAAGAAAAAACAGACTTTCTTGTATTTATGGGAAACAATTTCAAACTCAATACAAGATTACCTCAGTCAAGCATCCCTTCTCAGGTGTTCATTTATTTTGCACATTTGGCTCCCTGATTTTATAGACTTTTACTCTACTAGTGATTCCCCCACAAACAGAGCCATGTTTGTCTCGCAGAAAACACAAGAGACATGTTGTTCCTGGTGCTCTTTTTTACATCCAGAGCTCGTGGTCTGACTACGATTGTTCAGTACATTTCGATCAGTGCATTTACTACGTAGCTGTCTGATTCCTTCTATCAAGTCATCCCATTAAACAGACCTATCGGCGAGTACGAGACAGACATCGGTGGTACTACAAGAGACTTACAGCAATCTTCATCTCACTCTGAGGTGGGATGGTACCAGACTCAGGCTGTATTTCAAATTCTTTGGGAGCCACATTGATGTTGGTCTTGCCCAGAGTGTCATCTCCGTTTGTGACTGAGACCACCTTGCTGTGGCCGTCGTTTGGTACCCTCAGTTTGAATGTCATGGGCACCAGTGCAGTGTTGACCAGCGTCGTCACCTGCGTGCTTTTAAAACCTGTTTTGACGGATAAGCATGTGTAAAACAGTATTAGTTTCATAGATGGAATGTCCACTTGGAATACAGTAAAATGGAAGAAGCCTGAAGGTCTGTGATAAAGTCCTCAATGCTTTCCTCTCTTTACAGCAATGGCTCTAAAATTTGTTTAGACTACCAGAAACATTCCACTATCTTGAAATATCTAAATTTTCTCTCCCTCTATTCTCCTATACCCACCCCACCATGCCCTGGTACTATCGATCGTAGTCGCACACTCCACATTTTTTTTGTCTCAGTGAACTTCTCTCATTAGAAAGAACAACCTATGGGTGGAATCATTCAATTGCTAATGACAGTCTGAGATAGCTTGGGGTCACAAAATTTATTTTTTGGGAGGGAGAGGGAAAGAGCTAAATAAAGAGGGGGGGGGGAATAGAGGGAAAAGAAAAATGGGCAAGCTCCAGGAAAGGGACTAGAGACCCCCAATCACTTTCAGTTCCCCCCTCCTATTCCCCATGTACCCTGTAATGTCCACTTGAAACTTCCCAACGCCAGATCTGGGGAGGTGGTAAAATCACATTGAAAGCATTGGTTTAGAGTATATACCTCTCTTTAAGCTAAGTGCACAAGCAAAGTTACACACAAAGTGGTCACCATGAATGGGGTACACTTTGAAGAAATATGCCTACAACAAAAGCAGGTTGGTCAAAATAGGGAACTACAGATTCAATGCCACACCGTTACACTTTGATACAGAATATGACGTATGTGCCAATCCTCAAACAAAAACAATCTCACCATAGGATACTGTTCCAAATTTCAGCTTTGGCACATCAAAGTGAAAAGTCGGTCCAATCACTTTCCCACTGAAATGAAGCTGGATTTTTTCTGGCAAGCCGTCAACAGTCCAGTCAAATGTTTCCTCAAACTCCCCCAGGAGAGGTGAAGAGAAGACTATTTGTATAGCTTGGTATTCACCAGGTGCGATCTGACCACTGCTGGGGTGAAAGGTGAACCTTGGACCAAAGGTGCTATCCAGTGGTTCCACTTGAAACTGAGCGTCGATGTCCCCCTTGTTGCCCATGACGACCTGTTAATGTGAGGGGTGAAACAATTCAAAAGAAGGGCAAAAGTGAAGGTGTTTATTTCTTTTCACAAAGTACCTTCAAATGAGATGGATACTCAAAGCAACATGATTTTACAGCAGCAAACTGAAGCGATGGCAGTAACCACTTTACGGTTGGATAACACCAGCTGGTCACCAATTGATGTACCCAGTAAATCAAGGTACAGGTTTGATGGATAAATACAAACCTCATAGCTGTGGGTGGATCCAACAAAAATGTGCCCCATGTCCAGGGTATCCAATGAAAATGAAACCTTCGGTCCGATGCCGTCCCCCCTCAGACGTAACGGGAGCCTGGACTCTCGGCCTGTGATGTCACAGTAGGCTGTGCAAGTGTACATTCTGGCTTCCTTCGGTTTGAAGATGATATTCACTTCCAAGGAGGAGTTGGGCCAAATTTCACCCTCCAGTGGCATGATGGAGAAAACTTCATCTGAGAAAAGCATGTTGTCTGCCTCCACCAACTGACAGGAAGATGAAGTCATGAATGAAAAACAAATATTAGGACTGTTGATACAGCAAAGTTTAATCTCATCAAGATTCGATGAAAACAGACCTACAGTAATTACACATGACATATCTCAAAACTGCAGAATTAATGAAAATGTATAACTTTTCATTACTTTCTGTTCACTACTTAAAAGGAGAAAAAAGAATACATAACGGTCTCTTGCAACGAATGATACCTAAAGCTTAAAAATAATCTAAAAATCTCAACGTCGTAACAAAACGGAAACCAAAAAAAAAAGGAGAGTCTGCACGTGGCAGTACCTTTCGTTTGTTCTGGAATTTCCTTGAGAGAATTGCCATTTGATCTCTTAAAGTTGGATCAAGGATACACTCCTCTAAGAAGCTGTCATGTTCCATCTTATATTCATTGCTAACATCTTTGGTATACCTGGAGCAAACAGAGGATGAGGAATGAGGATGATGAAAGTGGATTGATGGCAATAGCAAATCTTTGAAAGAGTGACAGAATCAAGTTGCTGCAACACAAGTAAGGTAAAACATCTGCATCTCGAAAGTCCACAAGTCCAGTATGATGGTTTGCAAAATTTAAGCAGTACCATAAAAAAAGCAAATTGAAAGAGACAAAGTCATCAGTGAAATCTATAACAACAAGATTTAAGCCTGGGAAGTGATCACTGATTACTCTAGTCTATATAATGTACAGACCAAGTCTTTGTAACACCAGGTTGTTAACTCTGTCAACTAGTCCTATCTGTAGTGTGGTAGGTCCACATGTTTACCAATTTCTTCACAGTTTCTTGAACTATTAAACTAAACATCACTATACATTATCAAAATCATTCTCAGATTATACAAAGAGGCTTTCCATCAAGCACAGCAGATTACTCTCACTGCAGAATGACCCCAAAATGCAACATTTCCACTCAATTTCTTTGGATTTTGTGTAAGTTTTCTTTGCAGTGAACTGCATGTGAGAGAATGGCAGACCTGCTTAAGGACAAGTGTGAAAGGTTACAGCATAAAAAACTCTGTTTAAAGGGGCACCATGGAGTTGCTTTGGGAAATTCACTAAATTTCCTCAAACCTGTCAAGTTTTCTCCCCATACTTACTCCAAATAGTCAAACATGAGGAGTCACCATGTTTCATATACAAATAAAGATTGATGAGTGAGTAATTAACTATTCAACATGGTTGTTGAAAATTTGTGACCAACTAAATTTCACAATAGCACTAATTCATACTCACACATCCAATACAAGAACGGCTTAAATTCAAATATTTTGACAGTTTTCATAGCTACTGAATGTGAAATTTGACTAACCGTGCCAGTTCTAAACATTGCCACATGCTTTTACCCTCCAAACTGCTCAGAAACTCATCGACATCAACTCCATTTGCCACTTTCAGGAAAATTACCTGTTGCCAAATTTTAAACTGCATTATAGGCTATGAACAACAGTCAAGCACATCATATTTTGAAATATCTGACATAATTGACTTACCTTGCTTTCTCCTGAAGTTCCTCCTCCAGCGTCGGGAGCAGCTTCCAGCTGAATCTGACAATGACGTCACTACGATTGCTAATGGAAATCGTCCTCTGGTTGGCCATGGAGAGGAAAGTGTTCTCTATTCTCAGAGAGTTTTTGTCCAAACGTACATTCAGGTCCACCGATGCTCCATACAGTGTCACGTGTATGTTTTCACCTGTGGGGAGGTTTTGAGGATCAATGTAGGGTCGTCTTCACTGGATGGGGAGTCAACCAAAATCTAGCTTCCAAATTTATCATTTTGAGAAATAAACTGTGTCACAAACAGCACACAAACTTCCAAAAGTTTCATGAATATTAGAGCACAGTGACCACAAATTATGACAACCTAATAGACTGTATAGGTTTGCACACCCTCGGCAGCCTGTACAATGCAGATTTCATTAAATTCTTTCTATATTCTTTCTGTTCTGAGAAATATAAAGGGCCTTCCCAGTAGAGATTACTAAATTCAAACACAAATAGGAATAAATGGCCACACACATTAACAGAGAAGTTAAAGCTTGCATTAACTGGCCTTATAAACTACATTTTCAAAACACAAGTTGCACAGCAACATCAACAACACTACATAAGTATATGTGAGGAAATTTTGTACAGCATGTTGCATTGAAAAACATGAATTTTGCAAAATTCATAAGTTTTTTTTCTCACACATAATTTCTACCCTCTCTTTAATAGATTGGGTTTAATAAAACACATTGCTTCTCTGTATAACATCTTTGTCTAGCATCACCTGTAATAAATTTCTTTGTGTAATAAGAAACAAGGAATGTAAGATCTACAGTAGTATGTATGATTCACGTTTTCAAAAGAATTCCCTGGAATGGAGAATTTAGTCTTGTCCTTTCAGAGAATGTTCTAATGGGATGTTTTGCGGGTGAATTTGCAAACTTATTTGATGGTGTTACTTTTATTCTCAGCTGCCTGCATGCCATCAGTCACTGCAGCAAAAAAATGCTGGGTCCTGCCATGAATTGTTAACACTTGCGTCGTGTTCGGAACACAGTGACTTTGTGAAATTATGTCAAAGTTCATTTTTTGGTGCTTTTGAGGAATGAGAGAGCAGTTGCTGAAACATCGCCATAGTACAGACAACTGTTTGTAGGTTTGTGAACAGCAGAAGTGTTTCAAATTTTTACCCCTACTGGAATGCGTACACATTGAGCCACATTGAACTGATTTTCACCAAAGCTTTCCTTGTCTGGACATTAAAGTTTTCAAAGCAAGCTAGTCACATCCACACCTACATGCACCAATACACCAACAACTGCATGGTTTAGGATTACTATCACCACCAGAAGCAGTTTTTTAGTTTGTTGCTGAAAAGATGGTGGTATCAACACAGATTTTAACACTGGGAGCTGTACCAGCAAAAGATCAACGTTTGAAAACACTTTATACATGACCATGACGAGACCTATCGGCATCTACGTACGTCAGGTCAACATATATGTAACTTCTTTTGAAATTTCATTCTCACTCCTCTTTGCAGAGAATATGACCAAATTTCAGGCTTGGAGAACAAAATGAGTGATGCTCTCCATAAATAAGTGCTGAATAACAAAAATGATTCACTGAGCATATAGTCTGAGCAAACAACAGAAGTTTTACAGAGGAACGTTTCTTCCCAAACCTCCTTCTTATAATGCATTTCTGCGATATATGAAAAAAGGGTCAGACTGGAACTGCTGTCTGCGATGTGAACTCACCAGTGTCGTGACTGATGATGAGGTGCTCACTGTGGTCTCCGACAGTGATCGGCTGAAACGTGATCTCAAATTGCATGCTCTCTCCCACAGGCAAGGTACCATTGACAGGGCTGACACTAAATGGACTGGCGAAAGCAGATATTGACCAAAATAAATGAAAACAGTCATCTACTTAAAATAATAACATCATGAAAATTAAAATAATCTACTCAAAACGAATAAAGAGGTTCAACAATATGAAGCATAGAAATGACAAGTCAACATTGTGGAAGCTTGACGTCAATTTCAGCAAACCTACTAACTTTTCAACAAAAAAGAAAAAAACATATTTTTAAAACTACTGTAACAGCAATTATTGCAACATACTTCACAGTCTTGTAAGTTTACCATACTGTAGTTATATGTAAGCTAAACAACAAAATGTTGGACAAGAAAATTGGCTACACTATCATCAAAAATTGCCATGAATATGTTTTAGAATTATTCTCGCAGAATACACAACTCCTTCGGGTTGTCATGCAGATATGTATACATACATATGTAGATACATAAAGCATAATAACTTTTTGCTCTATGAAAGAGATCAGCACGTACTATGGAACATCCAGGGCAAACTTTGCTTCTCTGTTGCCTATATTTCTGACTAATAACGTCTTGGACGTTGGATACTTGACAGGGCACGAGGAGAAATTCACTGCATCTGGGAAGTCAAGAATTGCTCGTGCCCCGATTGCTCTGACAGGAACCACGAATTTCTCTCTCTCTGTCATGCAAATCAGCTCGTGATTGTAATCCTAGGAAAACGAGAAAAGAGTAATCATGATTTGTTAACCTCCTCTTGGCCTTGACGGAATGAGCATGAAATTACAAGTGGAAAAGTTTTTGAAAGAGATACAACCAAAACTTAGTTTTGCAGACGGTTTGGATTCACAGAATTTTCAGCTTTCAGCTCCACCAAAGTG
Source organism: Stichopus chloronotus (assembly GCA_021234535.1). Classification (NCBI taxonomy): domain Eukaryota; kingdom Metazoa; phylum Echinodermata; class Holothuroidea; order Aspidochirotida; family Stichopodidae; genus Stichopus; species Stichopus chloronotus. Next base: position 25,204,476 of record CM037832.1, on the reverse strand, counting down.
ATTACATTAGACAACTAATGATAAAAAATGCCAACATTACATAAATTGCAAGACATCATCAACAACAGAAATTGCAATTCACATGACAAAAGCCATCAGTTTACAGTTCAAATTCTTCAAAAGATATCACTTTCAAAAGCCATCAGTTTACAGTACAAATTCGTCAAAGACATCGCTTTCAAAAGGCATCACTTTACAGTTCAAATTCTTCAAAAGACATCGCTTTCAAAAGGCATCAGATTACAGTTTGAATTCTTCAAAAGACATCACTTTCAAAAACCATCAATTTACAGTTCAAATTCTTCAAAAGATATCACTTTCAATAGCCATCGGTTCAGAAGGAATCAGTTTACACTTCAATTTGTTTTCATTGTTTGGGAGCACATCACATTGGCTGTTATTTTATAATTTGCCCAGTTGTTGAACTAGGAGTTATAAAATAAGTAGCTTCAATCTTCCAGATTTTCAGCAAGCAGTAACTAAGAAAGTACTTGATGAGTGTTAGCTTCTCTCAGTAGAATTAGACACCATTGTGAAATTTTTTTTTTCACAAATTTCCATGACAACTAAACTATGTCTGCATATAAATAACAAGGTTTTGCATAATTCATGACAGTAAGTATTTTTTATCTTAAACTTTAGTGCAGTTAGATTGCTTATCACTGGAGATCCACACAATACACAGTCAGGTTTTTCACTCCCAAATGTACATCACATCCAGAAATGAGTTACAGATTAGAACACAACATGTGCATCCCACAATTTACATGAGCTAGTCTCTCCTCCAGTAAAAGAATTATAAATGTCCACCACATGGGTGGCAGGAGAATTGCAAAATGCTCAGGGGGAAGAGCTATTTCAACAGCTCTGGTCTTTTTATACAAAGAATTTAAACAAAAGTTGCCTTTCTCTCAGTTACATGGGAAAGTTCACTGAACCTTGAGACTTTACAGTGAATGAAATGCATTTCATTAGCTATCCTGTCAGATGAACTCTGAACAGCTTTCACTAATAATAGCATTCTCCATTCCTTTTTGTGGGTCTACCACTAAAAAGTCATCTAAACAATTTGTAACAACTGAATTCAGAAAGTCACTCACTAATGAATATTGTCATAATTTGCATTAGGAGAACGACGTAGAAATCACCTTAATCCAACATTTTGCACTCACACTGACAATATCAAGAAGCCAGGGCAGTAGCTTTACTTGCTTTTAACAGTGGATCAAATAACAAAGAGAAATGTTGAGACTGATTAAGCCTACACACTAGCTAGAAAATAACATTTTGCCATTTTCTTCATCTCTAAGACATACTAATATTTACCTGCTTGGCTGTGGGTAAAAACTGAATCCTAAATACGGTTGGCATTCCTGGTGCAACTTTGGTAGCTATGTCAGCAGGACTGATAATCTTGAAGTAAGGAGAGTCAGCTTGATACACTTTCACCAGCCTTGAAACCTGATAGAGAAAATCAAAAACATGGTAGCAAAAATATCAATATGTGTGGCATGCAGTGCTTTGATGATGATGGGACTAAATAGTTAAGTAAAATAATAGGAAACAAATTACAAATATACAGCTCACAAACTTCAGGATACACATTTATGGTGTGGATAAACCCAATAGGATTGACAAATCCCTTTTGAGATGCTGGTAGGACTTTAAGAAAACCAGGTTTACCAAAGAACAATTGTTAATCTCACAACTGAGTAAAGAACTAAAATAAATATCTTGGCATGATATTATTTTAATCAGAAATGCAGCAAAAGTGAATGGCTAAGACAGCAATTAGAGAACTCTAAGTAACAGTACATTTCACAAAATCACTAAGTTTATTGGCATCACCACAACAGAAGAGCTTGCACAGAGCATGTGCATGTAAATGCATTAAGCAACAAAGGATGTTGAATATCCCTCACCTTGTCATTGTTCCTCAACAGAAGTGGAACTTCATAGATCTCGTGAGGCTCAAACTGCTGAAAGGTTATCTCTGAGGGAAACGGCTGGAACATCGGATCATCAATGTCAACCGTAGAGAACTGATGAAGGATAAGAGTTTAATTGCTGATAAGAGTGTAACTGTTGCTACTGAGATACTACTGTCCCTATGTAAACAGGCAAACAAAATCCTGGCAGCCATAGTTTCCACAAATACATTTACTAATGAGATTAAGAAATGCACTCATGAAGAATATCTAGCATCATCATTTCAACAGAAAGTGGTTCTTAAAACTATCTGACTGAAAAAAATCAATCTCTACCTAAGAAATGCATACAAGGAGCTGCCTAAGTTTACATTAAAGTGACAAATTTCAGATATTTGGGAAGTATTAAAGGACTAGGTTTTCCTTCCTCATAGATGATGATTCAGTGAGACAAAGCTATGTACCTTTTGATAAGTATTGTCCCCCATATCCAGAAGCTCAATGATCTGAGGGATCCTCATTTCGTGAGTGTTGGCGAGCTTCTCCTCCGTTGATTGAGCAATCTCTTTCATGAAGGATGAAGGTGTTAACTGTTAAAGAAAGAAGACCTTCACAATAACTCACACTTTTAACATTTGAAACAGTACCATCAAATGTTGGACATTACTTTTGACTGTAAACCCCTTGCATTGACCTTACATAACAACAAACAGGGGCGGGCTCTTTGAGGCAACCAAATGAACAGCATATAATGCTACGATAGGCGTGTAGAGTGAGTGACAGAGATGCAGCACATGCAGACATGCCCATGTTAAATTTAGTACCTTATAGGCAAGGAGGGAGCTTAGATGTATCACTGTGACATAACATGCAAGGGCTCTATTGAGTTTCCCTAGCAGGTATTATGGGTAAATCTTTAAAAAACTGTTCATTTCTGTAGTTACTTAGAATAATTGTAAGTCATTTAAGTTAAAAAATAGATCAGGAGTTACTCTACTCTTGTTTTGCAAATATAGAGTGAGAACAAATGCTCCTTTTAAAAGGAAAGTTACTGCATGTTGCACAAACCATATCAATGAAATGGTATTATGTTTACGTATTACTTTTACTACATTACCACAGTGCATTACGTCAATGTGTCATATCAGGAAATTACCTTCTCCTCTTCGACATAACCTCTTATCAACTTAGGATTTCTTGGAGCTACCACCTTGCTGTCATACTGAGGGGTTTCTCCACAGTCTGTGGCCCTCTCTGCAGTCTTTTTCTCAAATCCAGTGGGCATATTTAGTTCACTCTGGAGGGAGAAAAAATTTAACATGTTTGAAATGAGGGCTGAGTACATCTGTCTTTAGATTAGGCCTATTAATGATTTATGCAATACATGGCAAGACTGGCTTCGATGTAAAAGTAGACATGATCAACATTATCCGTAAAACTTCAAAATATTTACATAAAACGGAATAGTCAGAAGATTAGTTCTGGGATAGGTCAAATTCCTAATTATGTTAGTTGTGGTAGCAGGTTCTGAGTTCAAACACCTCTAGCAACAACTGTTCAATACATGGTCAAACGATTTCACTGTGGCAGCAAATGTAGTGCTCAGTTCCAAGAAACTGCCGACCCTCCAACTGCTTTTTACCGAAAATTACCGATTTATAAATATATATATATCTATCGCATGATATAAATATACACATAGCTATATATGTGGGTACGTAATAGTGTATAGTACTTAACGCTAGGACGACCTGTAAGCTTTGAGAACCGTTACGATATCTTTCGCTAAACTAGTACATCATTATAGGCCTTACGTTGGCCTCTGATGCAGATCTCCGCTACGCATAAGGTAACGTTAGCTTCATTGCGTTATTGGTTTTATACCTTTGATAGTATCAAATCCCTTTCAGAAGTGAAAATAAGACTACACGTGTGAAAAAGATCTTCAAATACGCTATGTGTGTTCTTCTTTACATTATTAATTTACGAGAAATCCTCACGGCAAACGATCATTGAAAAGTTAGCTTTTCATGCTGTTCCATCTTGTTTTTCATCGGTTGCTATGGCAGGTAATATGGCCGGCTGCGACACAACTTTGGAACGCACAAGTGGCAAATAAGTAAGTTAGTGCATGTATTTCTGCATAACAAACTTAATTTTAATTTTATTATGTTTTATTTCATTCAAAAAATTGGATGTCTCCAGGATCAGTGCTCTGAGGATAAATATGGGAGGGAGCGTTATTTGAAAGTAAGGGTCGAATACAGCATATGGACAAATAGGATAGAACAAATATTTTTAATTAAGTCTCCATTGTGAGATATATTGTGTCATGGTGATATATGGTACCATATGTCGGTGAATGTCTTCACTTTCTTCCAGACAAGATTTTTGAGACAACAACTACATGACAAAGTGGGGACAATAAGGTAAAGCTACTTTGTCTCTTTACTTTTCATGTTTTAAACAATTTCATACTGAGATAACGGAGACTTGAAGTCTCAGATTTCCTCAAATATGGACCCAATGCATGTAAATTCATATTTATAAGTATTAATTCTACCTATCGACAATACTAACTTTTTAGTTCACTTAAAATGAATGGTCAATACTATCTGATTACTCACAGTTAAAAATGTGTAGCTTTCTGTTCTGAGTGCAGTGTATCCATGGGGAAGTTGCGTATCAAGTAAGTGCTAGTCATACCGTACTGTAATTGGTGACAGTGCATAGTTCAGAATCCTCATCGGCATAGTGAAAAGTTTCGACCATAAATCTCACAAATACCTAACAGTGTGTGGGCACATGGTGCAATGATCGTTTTTTTTTTTCTTCATGTAGTACGCGGGATTGTGTCTTCAGGTCTGGCTAGGTTGGATTTGTGATATTCGCACTATAACACACCCAGTGGATACTTTTTTATTGGGCACACCCATTAATTTTGTCGTAAATCATTAATTTATGGGAATGATGTCTACAAGCAAAGTCTTTTCATCCCAAATTTACATAGTTTAAAGGATTTATACTTCTAGCCAAAAATATAGCGAAATGGCTAAACGCGTTTCTGGTAGCTGCATGTCATAGGTAGCAGGAGGAAAAGAGTTGATTTTATTTGGGTCTATATAATTTTTCGTAAACCGCGTTTGTGTGACATGAAATGACGAATTATTTTGGGGAAATTCCCCCAAATTATGACGTCACAAAATCTTGAAATCGTCAAAAATCATGTTTTTCGAATGAAAATCGGCGTTCGTTTCATGGGTTGCTTCCACCAAGACATATCATTTTGAAGCATAACTGGTTAGGCTTACCTTGATTAACAATTTAGATATTTTGGTGTAAAATGAGCAAATGATCGTTTTTGTACAAAACTTTTCGGTATGGTTTTCTGTCTTCTGCTAAATGATTGTACACCATCATTTAGTGGATTACAATGACATGCGTCAGTGGCGGTGGAACCTGGGTGAGCTCACTCAGGGAAAAGTGGGAGTTTAAAAGTCAGTCCTCCCCCCCCCCCCCCTTATATATGTCCCCCAATATGTGTCATTGTACAATTAAGCTTTGAGTTTTATTTTTTATGTTTGTATTTTTTACATTGTCCTTTATTCATTATAACTGAATTGATCCTTTTTTGTACTAAACTAAACTATTTGCCAAGTGTACCGAGAATTAAATGAAAGAGCTAATTTAGTATGATTTTTTAATCATCATCCATTTTTTATAGTTTGATTGTTTCCTCGTTAACTGAGAAATTGCAGACATGAGATTCATATTTTGAAGCTGGATACGTACAACAAGTACTGACACTCGGGAAATACTGATTCATTTGAGGTACTTCTAAAGCAGAAAATTTTCCTGCACCCCACCTCTGCGCCAACTGATTGCGACGCCCTTCACAGATATTCCTACTGGCATTAGAGTCCGGCAAGTTGGTAAAAGTCTTAAAATAAAAAGTTTAGCGAAATGGCTGGAAAATCAGACGGTTGTCTTACAATATCGTCAAATGATAAATTCAATGATACAGCTGTCTAATTAATCGTCTCTCTGCTGTCATGTATTTTAATACGGTATCTAAGACTGACTTGTAGATTTTGAGACAATTCAGCCTATGGTGTAACAATTATAACATTAATTGTTTAGGCAATTTTGCAAAGACTCGACAATTAATCAGGACATGTATTCAACATGCTTGAAAAAGTCATGATATTTTGCCACACCTATTAATAATATATGTATATATATATATATTTATATACTCTTGAACATATTACTTATATATTACTTATATATTACTTATGAACATTCTACATCAACTACACATTTCCTGGACCTTCAAGTGTCATTGGTTGACGACACTATACATACATCTGTCTTCACAAAACCAACAGACAGACATACATACATACCATTTAATAGTTTCCACCCAGAACACACAAAGAAATCAATTATCTATTGCCAGACTCTCCGTTACAAAAGAATCTGCTCTGACGACAATAATTTTAACATCCAACTTAATGAGCTCACCAAACATTTCATGCTTAGGGGCTATCCTCTAAAATTCATCAGAAAAAATATGGAGAGGGCCAATAATATCTCTAGGCAAGAACTCCTACAGTACAAACTTGCAGCCCCACCTGAACGGATTCCCATCACAACTTTTTTCACCCCAATATGAGAAATCTTTTTCAGAGTCTTCGATCTCTGTGGGCTATCCTCCAAAATGACATCACATTAGAGGGCGTTTTTAGGCATGCGCCCCTTCTGTCTTTCAAACAGCCCCCAAACCTCAGAAAAATTCTTGTACGTAGCCAAATTCCAAGGCCGCTAGCTCCCTCGGGTAACTCTCCATGCAAAAAACCACGCTGCCAAATATGTCGCCACTTCTGTACTTCTTTCCCTGTGACCCCTCCAGGGACTACCCTCCATTTATACCCTGGTGATTTTAACTGTGATTCTGCCAATATAGTCTACATTCTTTTTTGCAATAAATGCACTGAAGGCAATTATGTTGGAGAAACGAAGACGAAATTCCGACTACGTTTTAACAACCACAAACACACTATTTTACAACAGCTCAAGGGATATTCTGTAGCCGAACACTTTTCCTCCCCGGGTCACACAATACTTAATCTTAAAATCTGTATCTGGAAAGGCAACTTTAAGAATGACGAGACACGTAAAGCTGAGGAGTGTAGGCTAATCCTACGCATCAACAGCCATACCAGGGGCCTTAACAGAGATCTAGGCATTTTAACTGAGTTTACGTTGTAGGATGTATTTTTCGTTTGCTCCATTACTCAGGTCTCTGAGGAAGAGGTAGGACCTCGAAATATCAGACCACGTTTTTCTCTTATATATTATGTTGGTATTAAAGGCACTCTCATCCATTATATGGACGCATGTGATTTATGCTTTGCTATCTATATATATATATATATATATATATATATCATATGTTGATCATGTAAATGATCAATCCAAGAGATGCTGAACATCTCATACCAGGGCCGTATCTTAAGGGTCATATCTTTAGGACGGTGTGAAAGTAAAAAAAAAAATCCGACTGACTAGGTGTTTTTTCCAGCTAAGTACGGACCTCCGTTAGTTGTCAGGAAGGGGGAAAGAATTAAAGGAGGGTGCAGTCTTCAAGAAAAGGGCACTACAAGTGTCGGCGAAACGAAAAAAAGATGGGGGTGGGTGATTAAACACAGGCCTATCTAAGCGGAGCGCCACCATTAGTTGACGCTGAGCGTAAAAGAAAATATTAGCTTTCCAAAACGCTTGGATAGAGGCCCTTCCTTGAGTTTTACTTGAACTGCATGCATCCAGCCTTGCAGTAGGAATATCTTGTCGGCAAATCCTCAGTACATGTGAAAAGACAGATCAATCTATGAAAAATGGTAAAACATATCAGGTGGTGTACGTGATACAAGAATTACGTATCCTCTACCATTTTTTCTTTGTGTACTTGGCAAATGTTTTTCGGCTGAACTCATAGGTCTACCTGCGTATAGACAAAATATGGGCTGGGCAGGGTATAGTTTGCCCGAATTATGTGTCAGTGTTACTAATTATTACTAGGGGTATTACCATCTAGGCTGAACGCCACCATTAGTTGGCGAGGCGGGGAAAAGAAAAATTTGGTTTTTCAAAAGTCTCCAGATGGCAGAAAACGAAAATTCCAGGGTGCATTTGAACTGATATGTACCTAGTCTTGAAAAGTGTATCCTATGTCTGCAATTTCTTCAATAACAATAAAAACATTCAAATGGTTATGATGTAGATGGCTCCTGTTCAGAATATGCTATCGTAATTTCAGAAAGTTAATTCAACAGCTTATACTTTCTAACCATAACACTTCTTTTCTTTTGGAGAAATTTTCAACTACCATAGCAGGTAACCTTAGACAAAATCTTATGCAATATTTTGCACCTGATGCAGTCTTTCTCTTGATGAGAAAAAGAAAAACGTTATGCAATAAAATATTTTGATATGTATAGGGAGAGATGAGTGATAGTAGGCTGGCAGAGGGTTGTTAGGGAAGAAGTGTCCCCACCAACTTTTTGGGAGAAATTTTCAATTACCAGGTAACCTTAAACACAATCTTGTACAAAATTGATACATTTTTATGTCATAAAATGTGATAGACTGAGATACATAGAAATTGCAATTGCTATTTCAGGATTCCGACCATCGCCGCTTCCAGGTTTGGAGAAAGTCAAATTTTGTTTCAGATTTTTTGAGAAACTTTTCAACTACCAGGTATAACCTTTGACACAATCTAGTGCAATATGATGCATCTTTTATGCCAAAAATGGGGAATAGACTGAAAAATGAAAATTCCAACTGATATTTCAGATTTTCTGACTATGGTCGCTCTGACAAGTGTGCGGGGGGACACCCCCTCCTCAAACACACACACCTGTCCCGACGGCCCTGTCTGATTTACAACGGATCACTAAATCAAACAAAGATATATAGTATAGTTAACGATCAAAGTCATTTATTGCAAATCTGAGACCAGCTTCTGATCGTACAGTTTTAACCTTTGCTCATTATTTTAAAAAAAAAAACTGCAATTTTCAGATTTTCATTAAATTACATACATGACTAACAAGGCTAATGAGAGAATTGGCATACAATGCTGTCCTTCAATCTCATTACAAAGTAAACTGTCTCAACTCAATGAGCCCTTTAAATTTTAAGCGTACCATGTGGACTGCTGTACGTGGAACGTATATCCTTCTGTTCAGTGCGGAACATATTGTTTTCAGCTTGTGGGAACTAAGACATGACTTTGTAATGAATTTCGTAGGAAGATAAAGTTTTTTTCTGACTGACGTACTGCAAACCTCTCAATGCGTTTTAACTTAGATGTTTTGCTATGTTTACATCATTCATCTCTTTTTTCTGCGTTTCAAGGTAAACTAAGCCCACTCATGATATTGATCTTCTCTTTCGATGTCCCTGACTCAATATGGTACCACAGGCCCGTATGCGAATTTTTTAAGGGGGGGGGGGGTTGATTTTACTAGAAGTAGAGCATTTTACCCGACAATTACGATCAACAAATTAAAACTCATGATAGTTTGGAGTGAATTCCAAATCTTGTGGGGGGGGGGGTCGTCCGAACCCCTGAACTCCCCACCATGGTTACGGGCCTGTACCATAACTTACTTCAAAAGCTACCATTTTGCTTCTCATTCGAAAAAATCTAAAGTTTAAGATCAATTTTCCCTATTAGTGTTTTCCTTATGTGGTAGTGTTTGCATAGCATGGCTCAACCTATTGAAATAACTGCATAAAAAAGAGAGAGAGGTACGACTTAAATTGCAGGAAGGTTGAGCAACAAACAAGTTAATTGTGACATCTATCTATGTATCCGTCTGCTACCACGAAGGTGATCCTGGACCTCATCGTGATAGCACTACATACGGCTGTTACTAGGCTTAACCTATACATAGCAATACCAAGTTAAAAAAAAAAAACAGTGATCACTGACGGAACTCAAAGGAGGGCGACAAAGGGGGCCGCATATGTCCCATCACCACCTCCCAGGTTCCCCAAAATATTGCTCAGATGAATGATTAAGGAATCATCTGCATATTTAAGGAGAAAAGATATTTTCTTTAAAATCCCTAGATGTTTCCGGAGTTGCTTTCCTGTCACAATTCAGTCATAAGTGAATTTTCTAAAAGGGAGGGAGATTCACGTACTTTTAAATCAACCCTCCCCCCCCCCCCCCCCTGTTATCACTGTTTCACCACATGGATCCCTCAGTGACAGAGAAAAAATAAATAAAACCAGACCTTAGTTGAGCGTTAACTAGTTGGAACAATTAGTCGCTTCACTGGAACCTTTTTCCTGCAACCGAAGGAGATCCCTTACATGTGTATATCATACTGAATTAGTTAAGGATTGGACTTTCTTTTCACTGAAGATTAAAGACGACCTCACATGAATGATACGCGCACGACCATTGGCGAAGTTCTTGCACGAACATGTTTACCGAGTTCAAATTCAAGAGTTCGTGTGGGTATTGACACAAATATCAAAATGATGCTTTTGGGATCACTGAGAACCCTTATAAAACATTCTCACATAATCTTCATGGGATCTCGCGAGAATTTTATGAGATTTTATGAGATTTCACGAGGATAGTACGAGATCTCATGAGGATTTTATGAGCTCTTATGAGAATTTTATGAGATGTCATGAGAATGTGAGATCTCATGAGCAGTGTGGCGCCAGAATGTCAGACTTGGAGGGGCAAACTGAGGGTAGAGGAAAATGTTGGGGGGCAAAGATTTTCGCGCGCAGCGCGAAACCGAGCGCGAAGCGCGAGGTATAGCGTGTGGGTTCCAGGGGCAAAGCCCCGGTGGGGTCCAGGGGGCCAAGCCCCCGGAAGCTCTGAGGTTTAAGCATATTTCTGGGTGGAAAATTAAGCCCCAAGAGAGGTATATTATTTATTTTTATATTATTTATTTTTTCGATTGACCGTACTCCAAGGTTCCCAACTTTTTTCTTTGGGAGTACCATTTCACATTTACGCGGTACCACCGAGTACACACACACACATAGGCTACATACACTTCTATTCCATTCCTATATTTAGGAAAACAACCACCTATACCCGCCCTTCCCTTATGCTGGACGGTAAACATTCCAGAGAAAATTGGTCTGACCAGGCTGGCCTACTGTTGAAGTGGCTATGGGCATAACATGAAATCTGGCAGCCTGTGTAGGCCTAACATAAATTAGGCATTTATCAATCATGGTTCCCCGGAAGCTGTTCTTATTCAGTCCAATGCCAATACATAGTTTTGTGATTAACTTAATTTTGGATGAGTACAAGATCTGATTGGGAAGGATGAGAGCAACTGGGGGGGGGGGGGGGCAAGGAAACAATCTGGAGGGGCAAATCCCCCCCCACACCCGTAGCGCCGCCACTGCTCATGAGGATTGTCTGGTCCACACCCCCCCCCCCCCCTTCAACCCTTTGATAGTAGAATGAAATTGAATTTTATTTAAGTGAAATACAAGATCTGCTTTTTACTTAACTAGAATGTATTTCAAAAGTGGTACTGAATTTTACTTAAGTATATTACAATTTCACTCAAGCGGAATCAGGGGGTAAATGTTGAAATGGCTTGCCAGAGCGACTGTGACAGTTTTCAAAAGGATGTTTTATCGTTATATGAGTGGTCAATTAAAGACCTGGTTATTGAATTTTCATCCAGATAAGTGTAAGATTATGAGAATTGGACAAACACCCGTAGATTATTATGATTACAGCTTGTCTGATTGCAGTGGAGTAATGGAACGTTCAATCAGTGAAAAGGATATTGGAGTTATAATTGACGATGAGCTGTCCTTTGACAAACATATAACGGAAAAGGTGAACAAAACTAATTCAGTAATGGGTCTTATTAGGAGAACTTTTACATATCTAGATCATTCATCATTCAAGTTACTTTATTCTAGTTTTGTGCGTCCTCATGTAGAATACGCTAACCAGGTTTGGAATCCATACTTAATAAAGCATATAGACCTTATCGAAAATATGCAACGGCGAGCCACTAAATTAATTCCTAGATTAAAAGATCTTTCCTATGAACGGAGGCTGGAAATCTTAGATTTACCTACCCTAAGCTATCGCCGGTTAAGGAGAGATATGATTGAAGTTTATAAAATTGTAAGCGGTAAATATGACGCAGCTGTATCTGACCTATTTCCTATTGTACGGGATTGTTCTACACGTGGACATCATTATAAAATTTATAAAAGGAGGTCAATGTCAAACTCACGCAAAAATAACTTCACACACAGAGTTGTGGACGCTTGGAATAACCTCCCAGCAATCATTGTTAGTGCACCTAGTGTAGCAATATTTGAAAGGAGACTTGATAAATATTGGAAAAACCTTCCTGTTCGTTTTAATTATAATGAAATCCTCGAGAATTATACCTCTTCGTTATTCACACTAGATGTTAAAGAAGAAGAGCTGGCCATATAAGCACTTATAAGTGCCTTCTACCAGAATTCATCTATCTATCTATCTATCTATCTATCTATCTATCTATCATCTATCTATATCTATCTATCTATCTATCTATCTATCTATCTGTATCTATCTATCCATCTATACGGGCTTTACTACTCTAATGAACCAGGGAGTTGCCACTCTAACGTTAGAGTGGCAGCTCCCTGAATGAACTGTAGATGTCTAGCTAGCTTTTGAACAGACGTCTGGAACATGAACAACCCTGGATGACCAGGGAGCTGTCACGAACTCACGATCGCCCTTGCTTGACCTGGCCGACGCACAAATTTAGCATTATGTGCACAAAACGCCTATTATTTTGAAAAGAACAACATTCCTTTAATCACTCTGGACGCCTTCCGACAAATGTGAGGTTAGCCTAGACAACCAACAATGTCGGTGACACTTTTTCGCCTCCACACCAACTTGCTCAAACCTTTGCAACGCTTTGTGGCTCCCGGCAAGCAGATGTATTCCAATTCAAGGTACAGTTGGGTTGGCCTACTTTAGCCTAGCCATAACCTAGGCTAAGCGTTTTCGCAAAACCCGTTACACTAACGTTACGACAATGGCCACCCTTGGGAAGACAAGAAGTTAACTTAGGCCGGACAAGGTAGATAAGATTGTCACTCTGTGTTTCAGTGGTTGATCATGAGTCAGCGTTTCATTGGGAACAATCACAGTCTGTGAGTAACACAGTTAATGTTAGTCCCAAATTAATTTTAAAATAAGGTAGTCAACTTGCACAAAAATTCAGACTAAAAGTTTGTAACTGATGTTTTTCCAGTGATAGCCAAGTTCAGTAAGTTAGTCCAGGGCTCGAAATAAGCTTGAAAAAAAGGTCACAGCCAGAATGAGCCAATTGGCTATGGCTGTAGCCGGTCTATGTTATTCCATAGGACATTTATGATGTACTGAGTGAGGGCTCCACACACTTTAATAAGGTCCCTAGGAGTAATGATTGCACAATACCCCCATAAAATGTCATATGTTCCCCATAAAGTGTTAGGTTTCTTGGTGAAGCATGTAGCCCTAGAGTGAAATTTCATAGGCCGTGGGACTATTCTTGACAAAAAAATGAATTAAAGAAAAGATGATAACACACAAGAGAGAATTTTATATGCCCAGAGAGTTTTATTGTGGACACGTACATTTTCTTAAAAAATATCGACATTGACAGCTGTAATGTGGTATATAGTGCATCAATTACTTTGTGGTTGACTTATCTATCAGCATCAACCACAGATGGTGCCTGCCTTCTGAAAAGTTTTGTAAGCCAAGATAATGCTAAAACCTCTTTTTGTACATGGCATGTCCTGCAAGACCCTTGCCAGCTTGTTTCTATTTGTCCACATTTGTAGAGTACTACTTTTACAATTTGGGATTTACGTATTAACATTCCCTACCGTTACGGAATTTGAGAAAGATTAGAAGCAAGTCTGATTTAATGTTTCTTGGAGAAAAATGTCAAAATCATGCCTTTGACTTACTGTGTAAAAGGATCGCAGAAGCTACGTCGCTTCAGTAAGTGGGTAATGTTAGCTTGAATGCTTTGAAAACATCGTTTGAAAAACTCTTACTCATAGTGCTGGTATTTTACCAAATTTCTTTGTAGACGCAAACAGGATGAAGTGTCATGTAAAGAAGGTATTTTTAAGAGACCTTTGATTCCTTGCATTCTGGGTTTGTCAACACTCTGTTTCTAAACTAAACTATTGTATACATCTCAAGTTCCAGCATACCATATCTTATTAACCATTATCAGTACTGCATAAAAACTACATGTATACCTTCTTTGCAATCAAGAAACATATGAGTCACCACAATTACCACAGTTAACACGAAACCCTCGCAAAATCCAGCTGAATAGTTACAGTACGTCAAGATTTCAAACCAATATTTGGTCGGCATGGAATCACTAAGCCTCTTCGCTTTCTGGTTAATAAGAGACTGTTTTGGATGTTTGGACCAATGTCATCGGGTATGATATTAACAAACCTCACCGCCTGATCATTTGGACTGGGAAATACGGGAATATCGTGCTGTGTCATATTCATTAATATTGGTGAGGGCTGAGTCTGTCAAACTATATTTCGTGTTGTTGGCTTCTCACCCCAAATACATACAGAGGATTTGTTTTCTCAATACAAAGTCTACCACAGTTGCCTTGGGATCAACTTTGTTGTGTTGTGCCAACTTTGCAGGAACAGGCTTTGAATTGGAAGGGCTTATGTCTAAACACCTCTAACTGCTGTACGATGCACTGTACTGTGGAGTATGCACATGAAGGATTTCACCTTCGCAACCACTGATGAAACTCTGCGATACTCTCTCATGTGAATTCTTCAGCTCTGTTCAAACAGCTGGCTGTCTTCTTGTCATCTGCATAGTTAGATAGTCCATCAAAGGGCAAATTTGTCTTTGATTTGGGTGAAGTCTTCAAACTAAGAAACCCTTAAACCCTAAGCATGACTGACATGTCATCAAACGATTTGTCTGAAAAGTTTGGTTGATGCATCCAGTCAATTTGAAGTGATGGTCAATGCTGGCATATGGCACCCCGACTATATAGATGACTGTGCAGATGATCATTTCAAGTCATTACTGGTGAAATTGATACAAAAGAAGGTGATTTTTAGTAATTTTTATGGTACAAACAACCCCTAATACTGTACAAGTTTTGTACTTGCACCAAGGCGTTCTTTTGAAATTTACACCTGTACACCAAGCAACGTAAACGTTATTAAACTGCCACAGTGTTGCGCAAATTAAAGTGAGTCCACACACGGAAAGTCACTCCATTTACAGTGCATGGAGTACATACTAATGTGCCAGGAAGTACAGTGTGTTAATATCACACAGTTGAATTTGCCTAGGAAATAGCAAAAAGAGTTTAATAAATTCATGTAGTGTGTAATAGCTGCTTGTTCAACGTGTGAATTAGCTGGGCACCAGAATGAAGAATCCAACATTTCGCCTTGCACTGCACCTTCTTCAATGCCAGTCTCCAAAGAAATAAGTAGTAACGTGTTGTAACTTTCTGACATACAATCATTTAATGGGTGCTGGGATCATTGAATGAGCATATGGCTACTGTAAGGAGACTTAACATTTAAACACCATGTATTGTACTACTGTTGTAAACAAATGTATCTGAAGTTTTAAGGTTGCAGATATTCTATCTAAACTGTATACAGTAACTCCCCATTTTACTGTACAGTAAAGTAAAGTGCAGTAAGTCCAGTCCCACACAGTCAAATTCAACTTGATGACATCTGTGAACGTGTACACTATCCATTAATATTTTTATACATTTTTTTCGTTTGGCAGCGGTGACGTACACTATCGTTCAGTGGATGTGAATGGGACTAACTTTCACTATCAGCAGACGGGAAAGGGTGACCATGTTGTTCTCTTGATTCCAGGTGCCCTCGGTAAGAAATGTGTAAACAAACACTGCTTCGCTAGAGCTTCTGTACAGTAGTAATGTAGCGTGTACTGTAGCCTACATTCAACCTGAAACTTCGTTCAAATGCTAGCTTGCATTACCAGCTGCTCTTCCTCATCTTTGAGGTTGTTTCAGTTTCGTTTAGGTATGAATTATTGTTAATCAGGTCCATGATTTTCCAACTACATGGGAACCTTAAAGTTTAGATAATATGGAATGATTATTGCTCGTGTATCTTTCCCTTTTGCTTCTTGTTGTTGGTCCATCAATGCACCGTAACTGAACACTCAGGCCCGTAACTGAAGCTGTGCAGTGCTCTTTTGCTGACTGAGTGGCCCTGTGTTCTGTGTATTATGTGTTTTTCGATCTACTTCTCTGTTTGACCAGGCTCAAGTAAATCTGACTTCCAGCCTCAGCTCGCAAAGCTCAACAAGGAAAAGTTTCACTTGATCGCGATCGATCCAAGGGGTTACGGCAGGAGCAGACCACCAGATAGAGATTACCCTCTCGATTTCTTCCAGCGAGATGCCCATGATGCCGCAGGCTTGATGAGAGTCAGTGTTTATCAATCGGAATTTTAAGTTCAAGTGACATGAAAAACACATTTTGACATATTGACCAAATTAATCATTTCAAACTGTTTGATATAGCCATAGTTTTCATCAAAGTCCATCAGACTTTGAGCTTTTTACAAACAGAATTTCTGTTTTAAAACTGCACCATAAATCCAAGCCAAATATGAAAATGTTTTACATTAAGGGATTGATTCCTATGATATGCTTTGAGTGTTATGTTATCCTTTGTTTACTTCAGTGAGAAATTTTATGTATTGACATATTTGATATGCTTAGCAAGTTTTATGTTGGAAACATTGTCTTCTTAAAAACTATTGATATCTACGTTTTATGTGACACCAAGTAATTAAGCAATTAAGAGACAATAAAAGCCTAACAAAAGAAATGTAATATGTACTGACCTTGCAAAACCCCACATCATTGGTTTTGTATTTTCATCAAACTTTGAAAAGCCACATCTCAAAAATGTTAATAGATCCACAATTGCAGTGGGATTGTCATGTGGGGTTTCACTCTACAACTTCTGAACGAAGCCAGGTCTTGTTCTAGTTGCTTGTTACTTGGTCTTTAATGAGGCAAGTTGCCATGATATATGTTTTATCTCCATATCTGTTCATCTAAATGCAGTGCTGAGGTTTTCCTTGAAATATTTAGTTAAATGTCTAGATGATTTTAATACAATTTGCAAAATATTGGAGATGCTTAAAGAACTGCAGTATTGGTCCCAAAGTGAGCCCTTTTCCACAAAGGAATTTTTTTTTCTCATGACACAATTCATCCAAAATAAAAATTACACTTACAACTATTGTTTGCCTGTCTCCACAGACAGCCTCTGTTAAGTTCACCATCTTCACAAGACCAATACTAGTTCTTGCACAGCCTCAAAGTGTTGTTGATTTGAGTTTGTAGTATGTGAGGTTATTTTATGACCCCAGCAATTTTAATTAAATAAACGAATTAACTTTCTGATCTATTGCATGACAATGCAAATGCCTAGTTGGGTTAAAACTTTCCAACAAAGCTAGTAAATTACACGAGGAAGTTAATAATTATAACTGATAGAAGCTGCTATGTTTTTGAAAGTAGTCTGACTTCATTTTTCCTCCTAGAGGTGATGGATACTAAAGGTAGGCATGTTTTTTTTTCCTCTCTGCAACAGACCCTTGGCCATACAAGTTACTCTATTCTTGGCTGGAGTGACGGAGGCATTGCTGCCACCATTCTTGCCGCCAAGCATCACGATGCCCTTGGAAAACTGGTCATATGGGGAAGTAACGCTTACTTCACGACGAAGGACAGTGATCTGTTTGAGAGTAAGTCACTAGTAACAATCGTGACTCATCTCTGTATTTCAGCTTCCCCCGTCAGTTGAAAACAAAAACTTGTCATACAACGAGAATTAATAATTCAATTAAGTGTTTCAGGAATATGCTCCAAAATTGTCCCAAAATTCACTTTTTTTTTGGTCACATAATTTGCCTAAATTATGTGACCTAAGTCAGTGGTTTATTTCTGAACTTTTACTGGTTGTTTTACAATGAAGGATTATAAAACAAGAAAACTGGCAATTGTGTTTCTTAAAGGTTACTTCCACTGACAGTGTCATCATTCAAACTGGAACTATAATGTCCATCCCCTTTTTTCTTTGTCACCAGAAACCAGGAACATCGATAGTTGGAGCAAGCGAATGAAAGATCCTATGATCGAACAGTATGGGGAGGATTACTTCCGGAGGACTTGGTCCGAGTGGGTGGATGGCGTCATCAGGATTATTGAGGAGGCCAGGGGGGATGTGTGCATGCCAGAATGTAGACAGATTCACAAACCAACTCTGATCCTTCATGGGGATAAAGACCCAATGGTGCCCATGGAACATCCAATTTACCTGCAGAACAACATCAGAGGTTCAAGGTACAGTATAACCACTTCCTGGCATGGTCAAAAGATGAGGTCATGCCCTTGTAGTAAAAACAAGTCTTATGTGAAAAGTAGCAGGTTCAAGAATATAGCAGAAATACGTGCTGGAAGCTCTTTCAGTTTTTGAGATTTATCCCGAGCATCAATTTGCTTCCCTATCCCCGCTCCCACCTCCATACTTTTTTTTTTAAGCACCCTGTTATAAATTTCATGAGTTGCCAGTTCTAGTGTATAAACGATTTCGAATTATACCAAAAATTCTGTTTTGAAATCTTGCAGAATACTGATCTAGCTGGCAGTATCTGTGAATGTTTAAAAGACAAAGTGTTGTAGAGAATGTGTAATCTATAATCAGTTAACTTTCTAGTGCCACCTGGGGAAAAATGTAGCCATGTTGTGTATAAGTATATGGAAGTTGAGACGCTGTAGAATTTAATATTTTCAGTTTCCTTGCTCCGCAAAATACTAACGAAATCAAATCTTTTGTCTACCTGATGTGCACAGGTTGGTCCGTTTCCCAGATGGAAAACACAACATTCACATGAGGTATGCAGACCAATTCAATAGACATGTGGAAGATTTCTTGCTGAAAGAAGAGTAACAGACCATGACCTCTGACATGGACAGTCTCTACGTTTGCTGCATTCATGTAACTACTGTCTTAGTAAGGTCAATTAATTTGAATGGCCATCTTTTTTGCATACTTCATAATATCGTCCAAACCCTTGAAAATGTTCTTGATGCCAAACGTCTGATCTGGCACTGTTATATTTTGGGTTGGAGATGCGAACTACTTTTAGCTGTGTACTGTCTTTTCTGGCAGTGGCTTGTATTTTTTTCCAACTCTTTGTCAGGTTATACATCATTCCTTTTTGAGCAACTAATAAATATCATGCGATGTATCAACGCAACCACCTTAAAGTTTATCTCCATTAGAAAAGATATGGTATATTGAAGTTAAAGCAATTACAGATCTGTTTGCGAAGTGCACAAATTTATCGTATGCATCTTTGCTGTTAGTTTTCCTCTCAAATGATCCACTGACTGGCATGCTTCATTACAACAAAGGATAAACATCAACTGTTGTGAAAGTAACACATCTACTGAATGAAACACTGCTCATGGTTTATCTAAAGATGCTGAATGAAGTAGCAAGTGGTGCAACCAAATTTGAAGTTTGAAATCCTTTTGTGGCAGATTGATTATGGGCACTGTTATGTGAAGCTCACACAGATTGTTCATCATTGTACAGCAAACCAGCAAGTGATGTTTGGGATAGTTTACCAATTTAGGTCTATTTCTGCTGTTGAAGGGATGGAAGAGGTGTACACTCCAAAGATAATGCGATCATGCTGGTGCCTCAGGTCAAACTGTCAATGTATTTTCCTCATGGATGTTATGTCAATTTTTATTTGGCCATGTGTAAAAGGTATACATTGACCATGTATCCTCTTAACCTAACAGTGAAAAAGGGGACATAGCTGTAGGTCACTTCCCATTGATGTGTATGTATTTTTCCACTTTTTGTCATTTTGTGCCTTATCTTTGTTTCTTTTTTATTTCAAGACCCTTAAAGTTGTGAGACTCACAGACAGTCTTGAGTAATGTAAGCGATGAGTAATCTTGCAACCGCACATCTGAGCAATGCTTCTATGCTAAGTATACTGCAGAGCGGCAACATGGTTACCTCAGGGCATGTGTGCGTGAGGTTAATGGCAGATATTTCTCCTACTTGCGGCAGTGAATGTGACTCTAGTGTGAAAATGCCGGTTTCAGATTCGTTTGTTAGGTCTTACTAGTGAAAATTTGTGCAAAAATGCTCCAACATGGCATACAAAGAAAACGGGTTTATTCATTGTCAAACCGTACATCTCAACAATGAATATCAGTCGTAGCTTCATCTCCTCAAAACATTATGATTGAGTCTGATTAAGTTATAGAAGATGCATCATTCCAATTTTTGAAAGTTTGGAGGCACAGATTAATCTTGAGCAATCAAATGATTGAATTTCTATCAGTGACAAATTTATTTCTTAAAAAGAAGACTATCATCCTGCCCTCATTTAGGGAAATCTGTCATTCTGTGTCCGTAAATATTGCTTTTGTGCATCTAATTTTTTTTCTTTCCATATTAAAAAGGAATACAGTAATTTCCTTTTAAGCCCTGCTCAGTAGGATATGACTGACCCATTTTGTTCACATGTTCTACAGTGTTGACTTGAGGTCTGATGTATTTGCAGCAATGTTCGATCCACGTGTAAGTACATCAGAACTCTATTAACCCAACGGGTCCGGTGCACTTCTGGTTCAGATACACATACACCTGTGATACTGCTTCTAAGTACAAGCAGAGAGGTGTTATTAGCCAGAGGTCCATCGCAAACTTTTATCTTTGAAGTGTAACTAGTCGCTGACAATAATCTCTTTTGTATATTTTTCTTTATGACTCAATAGGCATAACAGGTGATAGGAACTAAGCACAAGGACTAGTGTAACAGCATTTGCCTTTAAGAGGTCAACAGTACTAAACACATCCTAAAGAGGTGATTGCCTTGGTATCTGTACAAAATATTTCAGTATAACCCTACATTGCTGACTATCTGTTTGCTCCACCTATAGCTTTTCTTTCTTTCTTTTTTTTGTTCTCTTTTTTTTGCAAATAATATTCTTGAATCCGATAAGTACATAACTTTAACAACCATGATTTTTTATGATGAAAAATGAAGCAGAGCACATTGCTGGCTTGATGAATCAACTTTTCTTTGGCTCCAATGCTTCCAAGAAAAACTTTCGGGCAAAAAGCCAAAATGTTTTTGTGACTTTTTATGTACTGTGTATTTAGCTTCGAAATTAAATTCAAATTGCTATGTAATCTCCCAGTACTATCAACTTTTGAAAGTATTCCATCCTTAATCTATGTTTACAATCTTTGAAACTTGAAATTGCGTCTGAGGTAGTGGACATATTTAACGCGGCACACAGCTTGTTAGAGTTGTGGCCTAATGTGTGCCGTACAGGCCAGAATATCATCCTTCATACTACTGTCATTTCTACTAAATGTTGTAAAAACTGAAATATTTGTTATTGATCAATTGGATTAATTTTAATTGCCATCGTAACTGTGAAGAAATATACAACAAATCTGGTGTGAACTCGTACTGATAGAACTTTCCTTTTATTGAGACTAATATTGTTTAAAATGTGTGGCAAGCTGCCCCTTGCAACAGTTTACCCAGGGAGGTTCAATTCTTACCTCTCTGGCTCATCAGCCTAAGCTTGTCATCAGTCTCGTTTCTCTGTTTAGACACAATTGATGATGAGGTCATAACACTAAATCATTTTCCCAAGGAGTGTTTAACGAACTTATCAGTAAATTGAATTCAAAATTAAAGGGTGGTAGACAAAACGTAATTTCAGTGTGGAGGTTTTGGCAAAAGTGAGGAGAGGGGGGGGGGGGGAATGGTGGAACATAGTCGAGGAGTTGAGATTTAGACAAAGACGAAACACACTGATACCGAATTTACTTAAAAGCTCATTTTTGTATTTGCAAATCATATATGTTTTCCCTTCCACCAAAAGAAAATAATGTCTATTTATTTACATAAAAGTTAACAAATGCAAGTTTCACGAGACTTTTTTTCACAAGTGGCATGAACCCATCCTGTATACCTTGGTAGTGTAAATTTTCATACTCGACATAAATAATATCAGCCTTTTTGTCTTTCGTAGTAGTTGAAACATTTCCCGGGGTAAACACCTCCTCTAAACACATACCTGCCTCCCTCCCTAACTCGGGCCGGTGCACACCGCAATCTATCTGGTGGGAAATCTTACCAGACACTTAGGCCTGTGCGCCTGGCTATTTTGCGATTGAGTTCCATGTTGATAGCTTGCCAAAATCTAAGGAATAACAGCACCATCTTTATTGGATGTTCTGTGCATGTTGTATATGTAGGCTATACATCTACTCGTTCATACCGCGCGACAGATGAATGAAAAAAAAGAAGAGAAAACAGAAAAAGGCACTAATTGGTGGCAATTACAAGGCACAAATTCCAAATGACTACATCAACTTTACAACTTCATGTTGTCTAAAATGGCAAAGCCTCTATATGCATTTATATAAGTTATGATATCTTACGATATATAGTGACAGAATTGTTCTATGTACACTCACAACGCTATAACAAAAATACAAAATGTATCAATGAGGGTGGAAAGACTTCGATGGATTGTTGTGAATGAAGTTGACATAGCTTTACATTTTGAGAGTTCGTACAGTTAGTATGCGTCATCGATCCTTTAAATAGGAAGAAAGTGGGCTTATATGGGGAATATATATACACTAGTTGTCACAGCGCTGGAAGGAATGTTCTGTTACGCTTCCGCGATTTACTTTTTACTCCTTGGCATATACTCTTAGTGATTGGAGGACACATATATAACAATTACGTGTACACGTAAGCTACGCAGTGCAGTTAGTGAGAAGTTACGATATTTCCTTCTTTTCTGACTTGGGGTCCAGTCCCACTGCTGGCTACTCTATGACGTAACCCAGATTTGTCCCCATGTAGGTATAGTTAAGTAACGAACCACATGCACGCTTAGCCCGTACCCATTTCCCAAGTGGAATTAAAATAGCATATGTCTGACTAGCAAAATGCAGTCCTTGCCTACACCGTCACCTTCAAAAGTCACCATGCCGTGTTCTAGGGCAAATGGCCTCGGTTCAGTTTACCTCACTTGTGATTACGTCACCAAAAAGTAGACACTGAAATGCCCAGTTCTAACCAAATCAAACAATGTTTTTTTTTTCAAAATTCACTCGGCCTGGGGTTGTCAAACACTGTGCAATATGATTATGATATCAACATTAGGTTTGTATTGTTCATATGTGTACTTTAAATAGGCGACCAAGTTACGTGGATCCTATTGATGAATCTAGAAGCATAACGGATTACATTTGGTAAAAGTCTTGAATCTAGTGGGACAATGACAATCAAAACTACACCGGTGACGAAATCATTTGCCGACCGCATAGCAGCTTTCATAAACGATTAGCCTATCCAATTGGTCCAGCTTGATATATTAATATCAGTTTCATCTAAGAATACAACTAACAACAAAAGTTTATGGCAAACTTGGGTATTCCTAATAATGACAGGGTATAAAACGGTGGTAGCACAGTGAGTAACGACTTGTTGACACTAGTTGTGTAATTTAATGGAAGACATCCCATGACAACATAAAGTCAATTATAAATTAGAGAAGATTACTTTCGTATGTCGACTTTCTCTTGTAACAGATTCTCTAGTAATATCAGTTTCATCTAAGAATATAATGAACCATCCATAACGTTTTAAAAAAAGGACAAACTGCAAAAATGCAAATCATATTGTTTTGTATTCTCAGTACTTGAGCACCTGTGTTTGCTAATATGTTGAGAGAGGATTGCATTGGTGTGTGACTTGAGAACGGAAAATCTTTCTTCGTTAGCTAAACTCTCTGGAAAATTTAATTTTCTTCTTGATCTCTTCGTTTTTTGTTTTTTTTGCACTACGTGCTTCGGGGAATCGACCCAACCGTGAAGCAACGGCGATGTTGATTAAGGAAGGCCACATCCAAGGAAAAGTTTTTGCACTGCACATACGTACCACCTCAGTCTCTGATAACAAGCACTTCACAACCACTGTCCTTGTGCTTCTGTAGAAGTGACATACGTGAGAAGGTCCTCGCGCAATGTTGGCAACTGTACCTCTTGACCTGTGAGTGGGTTTGGAGATGCGCCCTCAAATTCGAACGATCAGCGAAAGCCCGCTGACAGTGAACGCAACTGAAGGGTTTCTCTCCTGTGTGGGTCCTTATGTGGCCTTGAAGCAGCCAAGGCCTCGAGAATGCTTTTCCGCAGAAGTTGCATTTACAAGGGAGGGTATGAGTCCTCAGGTGCATTTTCAGTGCGCCGAGAGCGGTGTACTCCTTCGGACAGAATTTACACTGGAATTTGCGATCATTCTGTTTCCCCCGACAGTGGGTTTGCCTGTGTTTGTCCAACCCTCCCGTTGTGCAGTATAGTTTCCCGCAGTCTTCACAGGCGAACTTTTCAGCGTTTGTCTTTGGTCTCCTCGACGGTCTCTTCAAGACGAATTTTTCGCATCCTTTCTCGCCATCTGATCCAGGCGAACTTGACGGACTGTAATTCTCTTCGTCACTCCACACATGAGAAGGGCTGACGTAGTTGGCGGAGGAGCGTAAAGGAGGGGGTGACGTCATACCTTCGAATGAAGCCAGCTCAATGCTTTTAAAGTAACCGTCTGGTAACATGTGGGCAAATGGTTTCACGTCAACCGGGAGACAGGCGGCATGGGGTGAAAACGGCAACGACTCTGGACAATTTGACCAATTTGGCGTTCCGTCGATCTGTTTCAAAGGAGACATCTGGCATTGCGGAAGAAACGTCGGTACAATTGATGGTGAATCCCTGTCAGGGTCATAAGCTGTAAATATAAAAAAAAATAAATAAACTATGTAAAAGAAGTCGAAAATTAAGAAATGGATATTTAAAGGAGAACGAAAATCTTGGAATATCTTCATGAAATATGAAGCAGAAGTGTTTGATAAACATCTTGCCTAAGTTTCCTTCAAAAACATGTTGTTCCCTTCCCAAGGTGTACACTTTTGAAATTCAGAGAAGTTAGTTGCCTCAGTCGAATGAAAACACGCTTCAGTAGGTCGAACTATGATGTCACATACCCCTTACAACAGAAAATTGATTTCTTTGTTTTCTTTGCCCATAATTCCCACAAGTGGACATGAACTTTCAGTTATTTTGTGTTGACTCAGTGAGGGGTACCATGCAATGATTAAATTACTTATATACTTGGATTTGAATCTATGAATAACTTTTACAAATCGTCGACAATAAATTGTAAAGAAAAGCAAAGCTTTCCAATTACAAGTGGTCAGCTTATGCAATCACAAGCGGCAGAATGGCAGCTCCTTGGTTGATTTTTCTTTTATGATTTTTTTCAAATTGCAATATCTTGGAAAATAAATGACGTAGATGAGATTTTTTGAGGGTGTTTCACAACATGATATATCCTTTCATTTTAACAGCTGCAGTATTTCATCGTCAACGTTTTGGCTTTCATTCTCGTTTAAAGGGAAAGGGCGTTTAGAATATACCAACATGGCACACAAAGAAAATGACTTTAATCAATGTTTAACCATTCAGTCTCATCAATAAACATCTGCAAAAGCGTCATATCTTCAAAACATTATGCATGTGATGAGTAATGTAAAATGCATCATTTGAATTTTGAAAAGTTTGGGTGAACAAATTATTGTTGAGCAACAAATAACTGAATTTCCATCTGAGATAAATTTATATTTTGAAAAGAAGGCTACTGTCCATCCTTATTTTTGAAAAATCTATCCTTCTGTGTTCACAAACATTGGTTTTAAAAATGTGATTGTTCCCTGTGAAACCAACGCCTTATTTCCCTTTAAGACGAATTGCTCTGATTGGGAATTTTGTCTTTGCTATATTCTTGATGACGTGACTGCAATGTGCTCGGTGAATACTGTGTAAAATAATCAATATGTATGAATTTCAACCGGACCACGCGTTGGCAACTCCTTCACAAAAAAGCAAATTCTTAAATCGAAGCCAGTTTTTGTGTAAATCAATAAATAAATTAAGAGAGTCTTTTGTGATCTCGTGTTAAAATCATTTCAAAACAAAAAAAGTGTTTTCAACTGGGCTCAATAACTGAAATAGATGGAGACACTTTCTTTCCCTAGTTAGTTAACTAAAAGACCAAGTGACGTTCATGTGAAAAAGAGCTGGCTTCATTTAGAAGTTGGAGAGTGATGAAACCCTTACTGAAAACCCCATGAAACTGTGTTCGTATCTATTACCGTTTTCAGATACGACTTTTCAAGTTTGATAAAAAACAGCAAAAATGATGATGCACAGTTGCACAGTTTCAGTATTTCTTTTGTAAGGAATAAGCATTATTATCTCCTAATTACTGGTCATTTGGTTTAAACTTGGAAGTGATATTTTACAGAAGACAATATATGCTCGCACGATAACATCCGGCTTGTGGCATCTAAAAATCTCAGTTGCATGTCCTTGACATAAAGGTCATGTAAACAAAGGATAAAATAATTCAGAGTATGTGAGTGGTTCCCTCGATGTCAAAATATCCTTTGCATATTTGGCATATGTTTATTCATGATGTGACTGAAAGACAAAAATTTGTCGGTGAAATTTTCAGTATACGGTATTTGATGGATTTTGATAAAATTGTGATTACTTTCAGCATTTATAATGATAAATTCGATCAATAATCCAATTTGTGTTTTCATGTTACGTGCAGCTGGAAGTGTGTGCATTTTCTAAGTCAATATAAACTAGTCTAAGTAGAGATTTGAGAATATGCGTCATCCTCCGGTGAGGGAGTTCCCCATATGGTCATAAGACTCAGAGCAGGGAGTTGTTATATTATCTCATAACAACTCCCTGCTCTGATCTACGATTGCTCTGTGGAGACGGCGCTTTTAACTGGACAATCTGTTAAAATCGCTTGCACTTAAAAGTAAGGCCAATTTAAATTATGAAACGTTTATTGTATGTTTGCTCTTGCGTAAGAGTTTATAGGTTCAGAGAAACCCCCTAGCACAAAGCCTACACACACCTATCTTAATTACCCTCATTTACATTTTCTTTGTCTTTGTAGTCGAGATAAATAGGGCACCAGCTAGCCTCTTATCACTAGGCTGGATCCGGACCTGTCTGTAGTTTAAGAATGTAATATACATTTCTTCGAAATCTTATCAGTCCGTTAGAATGTACTATTTCACAATGACGGCATAAAAAAAGAGAACCGTTTTGCACTATTTTAGAGTCCTCCATGCGATGACGCAGTACCTTGACCACCGCCCTGAAGTCAAGTGTATACTAATCTGCTTGGAGTGTTGGACATCATAAGAGAATATCCTCAGACAATAAAGCCGAGTTTGCCGACACGGAGAACATTTTGCTGGTAACCAGCAGTATGGGCTCTTCGAGCGAAAACCATTATCTGCAAAGGCCGGATGACCCAGTGAAAGAGTACATCGCACCGAAAGATCTTGATCTCTTTTTAGAGTCAGGTGCAGTTAGCCCGCTTAATCAGCACCGGCCATCTGGCTATTGCGATTTCAACAAAGCGAAAAGTACCATGCATAAGTTTTTTTCATGTAGGCCTATATGGGATACATGTATTCATGCCCAAGAGTTGTAATGCTAGGTAGATTTTAGTGAGCTGAAATGTTTGTCTCGATGACTGTAATACCTCAATGTATGGAGGATAAAAATACAATGCCACGAGGACACTAAAACAAAAGGCAACATTTCCGCATAGTGGCCCTGTGAGACGCTAAAAATATAATGTTTTGTTCTTCTTACGTCGAAAATTGTCCAATACAATACATGTCTTTCTACTAATTATTGTGCATTTCATTTTATGTTTGTATAATATCATTATTGTTTGAACGCACCCGGTGTCAGGTGGAAAAATAAAGCTATTAATTTCAAGTTACAATCTTTTTAATATCGTTGAAGTTATTGGCATGGATATCAATTCCGGTATAGATTTTCAACAGGAGTCGGTTCTGCTAAAAATTATTGTTTGGCTCAAAATTCTAGTCGAAAGGCCAGTCACGTTGCCGTTAGTGGTAGTCTACGGGTTAGATTTAGGGGTTAGAGAAACGACTTGAGAAATTTTACAAAAAAAAAAAAAAACTCACTGAATATAAAGATAGCGCATGCACGTATTACATATCGAGGTGTGCCATCCTAATGCTGTACTAGCTGGGAATTATGCCCCAAAATGCTCGCCGTATATACCCTAATTCCGCCAAGTATGTAATTTTCGTTCCGCACTTATTTACTTTATAGTCATTTGGCCGTCAAACTGTTTTTGTCTGTTTCTGAATCATTCCGAGCACATTGAGTTGATGATTTCTGCATGCTTGTTACTACCATAATAAGTCAATTTTTACAAACGACAGTTATGAAAATTGTGAAACCTTCTGAACTTTTAATCCTGGCTTGAACTGGCAAGTGGCTGTGCCCGTATAAATTACGACTATTCTATAAAAGTGTGTGGTCACGAACTACCCATGTGACACATGGGGAGTTACTTTGACCATTTGTCATTAGCATGTGAACAAAACTTTTTTGGTCATTTTTCTTTTTCCTTTTTTTTCAAAACAAGTTTTGAAAAAAAAAGAAGGGAATTATCACAAAATAACCCAATGTTGTCAATTGGGAATAGCCAACTAAGGCTATTGCAGCTTGATGCAGCTTGAAACACCCATGAAGTGCTGTTTCTGGTCATAAGAAGGGCTTAAAATATAAAAAAAAAAAAATTCTTGTACGCTCCCCGCCACCTGATGGTGGCGTTCTGCTCGTATAGCCTTGCCAGCACTCCGCCCCCGCCCCCCACACACACACCCAATTTCATATTTCTTCGTCCCGTAAAATGATGAATGTGCCCAATACTTCAAAATATCATTTTCAAGTCACACGATCTTTAAGCCCTGGGAGGGAGACACCCCTCACCATATTTCCCTCCCACAGGCAGCAGCTCCTGAATAGGGACAGTGAGTCAATTTTTCCCCCTCACAAAAAACGCCTGCCTGGCTACCACCCTAGATGTTGCCCTTTTTAAAGTTAGAGAGTGTAGGAGTGGAGCATGCGATTGTTTGGTGCAGAATGGCCTAACTTACTGTTTCTATTATATTTTAGTAACTGTCTGCAATGTTGATCGACATTCGACAATACATGCCGTGTACACGACAAAGTACACCTCCGTTTAGCAATCCAATACCAGTACATTATGCAGATCTGGCTGTTGAATGGGTTGTTTACGTTACGTTTTTAGTTCTCTTCTTTCCATCTAATACAAACAGCAAGTTATAACTAGTGTACTGGTTGATTACTTTCTACAAATGATATATCAACACTGCAGCTGGGAAACGAAACAGACCTGCACAAAGGTTCCTGCATTTACCGTCATGATATTTTCCAATGATTTTGTGCCCTTTAAATAGAAACTCTTGTATAGAGATACAATTAACAAGCGTTGCGTGTAAATAACGCCCTGAGGGTTATAACAAACCCAGCGTCATGATATTCACATATGTGAGCTCTTATTTGGCTATCTCTGTCAGCAGCCTATTGTAGTCCAACAATTATGATTCATACTGGAAAAACAGTAACTATTTTACACTCGAGATACGAAACACAAAACGCAGTTTCAATTTGCCTCGATGAACTTCTCGAAATCATTTCAGGTCAATCATGCACCTTCGGGGAAAACCTCCTTAATAAAAATATAATAACAATTGTTCGCTTTTGTCCAAGTTTATAAAATATCATATCGCTTTTGTCATTTCTGTTCGTAGTTTCCCCGGTGTCACGTCTTTTCTTTATTTCCGTACGATTTAATTGTCTAAATAGTGAGGTTTTTCCTCCTCGCAATGGCCGTCACACTGTTCCATTGTGCGATATTCCGTCAGTTTTGGTTTTTACAGTTTTCTTGCAAGCTCATGACACGCCAAGTTGGCGATATGTGGTACCTGCTATGCGAAACTGTGGCAATAATGAATAAGGTGTGAGAAAGGTTAATATTTTGCAGGATCTGTCCTTCAGAGACGGCCTGGAGATACCTTGGAGGCAGAGAGAAGAAAGCCGATTCCATCAACACTTTTATACAAATTTTAAGGCACGCTAACAGATGATGAAACCAAATGGCATTTGTGATAAGACGATAAGGAAAAAAAAGTTGTAAAAGTAGGATACTTTTACATTACTATGAGCATTTCATTTTCATGCAAAGATGTGACGCAAAAATATTTGTCCCCACTATCTTTTGCACACTAAAATTTTCTATCTTAAAAAAAACAGGTCAATTTCTGTATATGGTCTCACACCTGGAATAACCCCCACCCCCCCCTATTTGTTAAAAATCAACATCGCATGCGATCAAATATTAAAAATCTAACATAACCGCCACTAATGGAGAGGTTTGACGATTAGTTAATCATACATCTTTCAAACAGTTATTTTCATCATAAATTGGAGGTTCAAAACCTGAAGCAGTGAAAATGACAAGATGCCAAATAACATAAAATTACTATGATGAACCATCATCACTGTGCACTACGGAACAACTGCAGTGTCGCAGGTATTATCAAGCTATAGTCGAAAGCTATAGCTTGGTAGACTTAAGTGGACAATAAACAAAAAATTGGTCAATAATATAAATAAAAAAGAAATCAAAGTAAACCCTTGACCTTATACATTTTAGTACCTCAGAAATGAAATGATACCACAACATGTATTGCTCTCTAGTACGCTATATCATTTACATTTGAGCGAAACGTCCCCCCCCCCCCCCAAATGTGTCTGCTATCTGAGGTTTCTCTGTACCCCTTAATTGCCATGACACATTATACTCTTTGAGGGAGGCGCAAGGATTGAAGGATCTGATAGCCCCATATGGAGGCATATACCAGTACACATATCGCTGTAACAGGTGCATCATCATAGGGGAGCCCGCCGGGCGGGTTAATGTCAAGGGGTATAGTTTCCGTTACTTCGATGGAGTAATATTTCCAAATAAGGCAAATAAGGCAAATGGGTGAGGGTGTGAAAAGCTTACTGTACTATGCAAAACCAGAATTGTGACAAGCAGGTCCATGGAATGGAATAATATTTCCCCCTGCTTACGATAAAAAAGTTATTGCAATCGCTGAAACAATATTTTCGCAGGATAGTACTACAATTTGGAAGTCCTTGCTATGCGCACCTTGCTGGTATCAAAGCGTCAATCCAAAGATAGATAAATTTGTAATAAGTTTCGCGCTTCAATTCTTATCGAGATAAATGATAGCCCACAAATCTTTCAAACATCTTTGCATTTTTTTTTTGTGCCTGATGAAATGGTATATAGCCTTATACTAGTGTGGATGTCTATGGGGGCTGTAAGGGTAGGCCTACACGTAATATGTTCGATCGCAGATCTGCGTTCAAATTATGATCATATTCAAAATGTAATTTCATTGAGGAAGACACAATAGATATTTTGGATGTTGATTTGTATTAATAGCATCCGTTCTTCCGGCAAGCAGATTCAACACCGTTATTTGAGGTATAGTTTTGGGTACAACGCCAGGTTACTTTCAAGTTGGACTTGCTTTGTACTATATGGAAGCTGCTGGGAGACATGCATGTGTTCTGCTTGCTTTATATTGCTTCGGTTACCAATTGCCGTAAATTGTCAAGCCTTGTCGAGCAAATTTCATGTTTGTTTTCCTAATTCTTTGAGAAGGGATACACTCTTTGCCTCTGTGATCTTTTTTTTTTCTTTCTTTCCTTTTGAAAGACAAACCTTACAGGTAGTCAAACTCACACCACCAGGAATATTTATCGTTCTTTGTAATTGATGGTACCTACACGAGAACTCTTGTACCTACTACATGGTCTAGCTGAAACTGCAATCAGAGCTTCAGTTGCTGGCTGGATAGTTCCCAAATCCGATCGGAGTGTGTTTCCTTGGTACTCGAAATTCTAAAGTGGAATCGAACTCAATCATTTAATAGTTTTAGACTGTAAATTCACCACGACGGATGGATTATATTTATCAACAAAAGATGCTCTGATCTTTTCAGCACAAAATTTATGACTTTCTAAGATATTGGCCAGTTTAAAAATTTCTTTAACCTGCGCTAATAGTTGTCTAGTGTGCTATACCTATACGAATAAGGCAACACGTGTATACATGTACTAATAATAGTGACACATAGCAATACCAAGTGGTAAAATCGAGAGGGAGCACAGGTTGTTTCGTGGCATTCAGGAGGGGTTTTATGCCATAATATCGAAGACGTTTTCTCTTGCTCGTATGTTATTGTGCAACAGTCGCTTTTGGAATAAGATCTACAGGTTCACATGAGTGTTATGACAGGTTATTCACTAAGCTACCACGAGATAGCGTTTGTTTCCAATATGTTACACTTTGCTAATTTAACACCTAATTAGTGAGCCGCCTGTTTTACAACAAACTATTGTAAAACATCCTCTGGACGATGGATTAGCTTATCAGCACCGTGTCCTCATTTTCTGATACATTTGATAATATTTCTCCGGTTACTATACCACTGAACCACCACCATCTAGTGATCCCATGCCCCAAGAAATGTATGGCCGATATAAAGGTGGTAAACTTCCGTCATTGCAGATCAGCTGGTAGAGGAGGAAAACGGGACGAGAAAGAGAATGGTATGGGTGCGAGGGGGGGGGGGGGGGTCAGATTCAGAATAAGTTCATATAGTGGTGTCATAAATTTTCCACCAAGTAAGGTCGAGTGATCAAGTCAGGGCAATCACTGATATCCATTTTTGACTGAAAATTTCAGCTGGCAGATAGGGAGGAATTGATATTGCATGAATTCTTGAATATTTCGTTACTTTAAACCGTTACGACCCTACACGGAGTTGTTGAATAACGTTCAATCGTTGTATTGTGAGTTAAACAATAATATCGCATCCTAGCTGGTGTGACGGTTGGGATCGGAAACTTCCACAGTTCTGGGTCCTATAAATTCCATTCCTAATTTATGGTCCACCAGTGGCTTACTCATTATAGGCTGCTTTCCAGGGATATCTCCAAGATTGACATTGAATATTCATGCCCTACGCGAGCGAGAATGACTCTTTTTCGATCGAAGCTTCTTTTCACTCCAAATTTAGATTGGCCCATAATTTCACTCTATAGGAGACGGATTTTTCACTCTAGCGGTTTAGAGAGTACAGTCGTACCTGGTCACATTTTTTTTCTTCAAGTTATAGTCTACATTCTTCTTGACAATGAAAATACTATAATGCATGTATATACATTCTTGTTATAAACAACAACACCCTGGAGGTTAGTTTAAAAATGTAAAACGAAGTATGACATGCATTCAACAGTATATGCAAAAAGTACATAGTTATCAAAGTCACGATACGTCATGATGACGTAGTGTAGATACATGATGAATTCATAAAAGGCTGCAGACAAAGATCATTTAATTTGAGCATGTGTGCCTCAATATAATATTCTAAGATGTAGGCTACATTCGCTCAGTCCTATCTAGTATTTACACATAAGTAGGCTTATTTTTTATGTGTAGATTTCAAATTCTTGTCTACATATAGCCTACTTAATTGATATTCAAAATCCCCTAAAAGTGGACCAGGAAAGTCCCCGTGCATCGGCGAATGTTCAAATTCTACAACCTATTCGTCTTACCATTTGTGTACCGTACGTACCTTCCCGTTGAATGTTAGGTTATACAAGGTGCATTTACACTCAAGGAGGATTGGGAGTTGTACAATACGTCTAACATAACTTTTAGCACTTTCTTTCTCCAAATCGAGTAGAAAAATAACAGTTCAACAGAATTGTGGTAAAAAATGATCTGTCAATGACAAATGTTGTACGAGAGCGTTCCAGTAGAGACTAAAAACGGTTGATATTTGAATTTTTCTTTGTCGTGGCCCGCAATTAGCTAATTTTCATGAGTATGTCATTCATGCCCCCCCCCCCCCCTGCGTGAACTTGGAATGTAGTTTGGTCGAAAGTTACCAATGTTTACCTTGACTCTGCCAGGTAGACATTGACTGTCTTCACTCTACAACATTCCTAATGCAAAGTTAAGGAAAGACATAAAACACGTATTCATGAATATTATCTTGCGGGCCACAACATAAGAAAAATGAAAAAAAAAAACGTTTTTTTTTTCTCTATTAGGGCGCTCTCTAACAAAACTTGTCATTGGCAGATCATTTCTTTACCACAAATCTGTTAAATAGGTATGCTTTTACCCCATTTGAAGAAAGAAAGAGTAAAAAGCCTTTAAGTTCCTTAATAATTACGTGCATTACCTGTTTTGGCTAGACCAATCAGTATCTTCCTGTAAACTTTTCTCCATTTCACGTTCTTTTTCACGAGAAACGACCTAGGCATGTTGTGACAATCTGGACCACGGTTAGAACGTTACAATCAAAACAGCAGAAAATTTATATCGATCCACTCTCAACTTTCCACGGTGCTCAAAAAGTTTTACGATTTTGTAAAATCGGTCCCTACAAGAATTGACAGTATCTGAAGAAGTGTTCTTGAAGAAGTCGGCTACTCAACTCAGCAACAGGTTATCAACATGGCAATTACAAAAACCAACTTGATTATTGACACGGCAAAACGTAAAAAAAAAAGAAAGAACAAAATCCAATATATGATAGAATACAAATATTGACTTACAGAGCAATGTACACACATGTTGGTAAAAGGCCAAGATTAAGATTCATAGCACGCCCTACTGATTCATTAAGCCAATCAAAATAGTCTCAGCGTGGTTGACTGTCGGTGTATCGACCAATCGGCTACGCTGTAATAAATATGCATTGAGTAGTAGGTTGACTGGCGCGTGGAAGGAGTGTTTTGTTCGGGACTAAATGAAAGAAAGAAAGGTACGAACGAGAGAGAAAGAACAAGGAATAAAAAAGGGCAGGCACAGAAACAGGTGTTAGGCATCTAACCTGGCCGCACACAACGCTAAGGAAAGGACAAAGCAATTTTGAAAAATACCGATACTCAAGGATATTTTGAGGTAATTCTTTTCGGTTTCACTTTTGCAACGATCATTGTGTAAAACCTTTTCCAGCTTTAACTTGGTATAATGTTACTCGATAATTAAAGCCCAAATTAATGGACAGTAGTTATATGTTCCAGTATTTTCCATTATTTTGTTTTGTTTTGCTGTCTTTTGAGGGGTGATTTATGACAAGTAAAACTGACAAGCAAGTGAATACCTGATTTGATGTAAGATAGATGCAGGGACAAAAGAATTGGTTTCTGAATTAGTTGAGAATGTTTTACCCAATAAGACTCATATGGGGAAATAATAGCGGTCGGTTCATAGACCTACAAATATACCGAATGAGAAAAAGACCCTATGTTATATATTTAACATCTAAAATGTTACTTCAGGGACTTGTTAAAGCAGATTATTTTTTCATTTTCCCTTTGTATACGCAGGACTGTAGCCAACATTAAATTGTTGACGTGGTTTGGAAGAGGGGTGAAATGCGGAAACACAAGATTGACTGCTGGCCTCGTCTAAGGTTAAAGTCAAATACCATTTCCAGATGCACTTTCATGCCAAGTATTTTTGAAGGATCATTTTAAGCCTCCTTTTGTATGAAAAGTAACATCAGTGGGGCCCCCACGGAGTGGTGATGGATTGGAGCGTCCCCTCCCCCTGTCTTATTTTGATCAAAAAGTAAATTTACGTGTAAACTTAATTAGGTTTCATTAATTTGTAGGGATGGGGTGATGCCTACAATAAACAGAAAATGAAAACACGGAGATGCCATTTCAGGTGATATGGGGGGGGGGGAAGGTGTTTTCGGTCAAACTTTTTGCGGTCCAGAGTTGTTGACAAGGCACCTTTTATTAGCTTAAGTCACAAGTCAAGTCATTTTTTTTTTCAATCAAGAAATTAAAAGGTTTTGTGGCAATTTTCATACCTTGTCTTCCCCCCCCCCCTCCTCCCTGGAAAATGTCCCAGTTAGGCCACTGTTGTCTGTATGACTATTAACATGTCTTACGGACTTTGAAGTATAATTGCAGGTCCATGTCACGACCCAGTTTTTTTGACTATGGACCAAAATGCAACACACGTGGTCCTCAATATAACAACTTTCTGCCCAAAATGCAGCAACTGTGAAAGTTGGTTCAAAATGCAAGAAATTTCTGCCCAAAATGCAACAACGATAAAAGTTGATATAAAGTGCAATAACTTTCTGACCCCATGTAACAACGTGAATATTCACATCAGACCGTACTGAAAACATCCAAGATGGCCACCATATTTTTATACTGCCAAAACTTAACCGAACCAGGTCGGATCGGACAGGAGGTTGCAACAATTTAATTATCAGCACATACTCGACACCCGAAATTTATTTTATGGGGTTTTCTGTGGGATCATGAAAATCCCCCCTATGACGTCAGTTCGAGATCAAAATTTGCTTTATTGCACTCAGTGCGATCTAGACCACTCGGGTGCTTCAGTGACGTTTTTAAACTCCAAAATGGCCCACAAAAGAACTTGACCTGCCGTAACTAGGCCAAACAAGGCCGGGTCGGGTTCTCGTGCATTGTTTCACTCAGACTACCCGTTTTGAGGTGTCTCCTATGAGGCATAAAAAATCTAAGATGACTGACAAAATAACAGACCCGATAATTTTGGGTGAAAAAAAATGTGTAATTCGAATCCACAGAGTTCAAATTTGGGGTTCCTTAGATAAAATGCGCAATTATTCCGATTTGACATGCCCTGATTCATCGATTTCGTATGTCAAATAAACCACATAGTCCTCACAATTTCCATAATGTGTTAAAATCATTTCTCGAGAACACCCTTTTCTGCATAATAGAACAGAAGGTGATGGAACATGAGGTAACATCGAATCATACCATCATGGTTAGGATTTTTTTCTTCCATGAAACCTTATCATATATGATATCATGTGAGGATTGGCTGAATAAACAGTGCTCAAAATCATGCCGATTTGCGGCTCAGAAGGACTTAAAATGGTGTTTTCTTTTTCAATTCCCATGCAACGGTAAACTCTGACGATACCTAACTCGGATAATTTCCACCCGCCCCATATGGGATAAGCAGTCACATCAACTTTTTTTTTCTGAAGCTTCGTCTAAATCTTACAAATTTCTTCTTTCTTATCTTATAAGTATCCTTCATGATATTTCAAACTATTGCGTGTTCAAAGAAAACAAATACACTTGCATACTATAGAAATCTAGTGATATGATTCAAACGAAAGAGCCATACAGGTATTAGGATCCACCTAGTCCTCACAGAATGTCCATAATGTGCTAGAATCATCTCTCGAGACGGCCTTTTCTACATGATAGAATATGACTTGGTAGCCATATATACCATAATGGTTAGGGTGTGTTCTCTCCAGAAGGTATGAATATGTATGATATCATGTAAGAATTGACTGATTAGGATATATTTTCCCTTTAACCTTAACCCTTTCCCTGAAGTTATTGCTGTGGAAAACTATCCGGTGCGAGGGAGTTGTCCTGTCACGGGGTGGGCTCCATGGAACTAGTTCATTTTAGTGAAATGGATAAAAATTGGAATATATTCTTATAAAAAACCATGGAAAAGCAGTGGCAGCTCATATCACAAGCATACACAGGGGCCAAGTGTTTTGATAACTAATGCGGAGACTTAGCAGAAGGGCTAAAAGTAAGTGATTGGGAAAATTAGAACTGTCTGGGGTATGTGTCACTGCTTTTAAAGGCATTAACTTAACACTTTGAGACACTATGATCGAATCAGGCGGATTATTGCCTTCATTCCATATTCCTCTGCGAGATTTGTGGGCCACTTTCGCGACTTGAGTGTGTGACATATAGATGGAACTTTCATTAGATAAAAAAAAAATCATTGAACGATCTAAGGTATCAACACTATTAATGATTTTACAAGTTTGGGCAGATCTCCTCGAAGTCCTATAACGTAAGCTTAAGTATTTCATCTGAAAGTGTGATCATAGCCTCTCATGGATCTAAAAATCAACCAATTAGCTACTTTCTGACTCTCTTTGCAAGAGATTGCAATTGATTGATTCTAGTCACTCTGTAATAACATTTGTACTTCCTGCTATTCCTGGAGAGTATTTACCCCCCCCCCCCCCCAACCATGACGACGATCACGGGAAAATGATTACAGAATGAGCACAGTGCATGGGCCTACTCTAGGTTGGGCATATACTAGGCTGGACTCATGTCGTGAGGAATATCTGAAATAGCAAGTGAGTTCGCCCAAAAAGAATTAACAACGGGGTAGTTTTCTTGCGTTGTATATACAAACAGAATTAGGTCACACTGGTTATAGGTATACGCTTTCCTGCTGTAAAGGTGACAGTACCAGCAGTGTGGTCTGGTTTAAAAAAAAAAGGAAAAATAAAGGGGGGGGGGGGGTATTTCAGTGATGTCAAAACTGTTGATTGCAATGGGAAATTAGGCATGTGTTCCAAGGGCCAGCTTAACCCCTGGACACTGCTATTTGAAGAATATAAAGACATCTATTTGACCAAAAAGACAACATTTTATTCGAGAGAGACGTCTATGTTAAACTGTGCAGATTCAGGTCACTTAATTTACATTTTGTTTATCACGGTTTATTTTTTTTTTTTTAAATTTCTTTTCCGAAAACCCGCGGAGAGGGGGGAGGGTTGGTTGTACCATGGTTCACCTGACGGAAAAAAAGTAAACCATGAGCTGATTCACGTCAGTCACAACAGAGACCCTCATTTTAGGTATCTCTAGCAGAGTTTTCCTGCTCGGCTGTGACGTGGTGCAGAGGTATTATCTTCTTATTTTCATTCTTCTTCATAATGCATCAATCATATGATGTCATGTGAGGACTGGTATAGATTAAAATGTATGATAAGTTACAAATCAGCTGGTCCCGTATGTGACGTGGTGCTCTTCCACTAACGCTAGTTAATAATTAATGTTGAAAACGTGCACATTAAATTATTTGCACGTTTTTTCAACCCTTTTTTTTCATAAACGATCGTCCTTTGGAAGTAGGCCACAGGCTACGCCAGCACGATGTTAACGTTTGATGCCTTTATACTCCCGTCAGCATCGGTATAAAATAGGCCGGTTGCATTTTATGAGCTGAAACAAGGCTTCTTTAGGTTTCTAGGTTTCTATAACTTTGTTTCAATCTCAAATAAACAGTATTATACATCATACATGGTGTACATACATGCAGAACTGAAGGAGATTGAGGAGTGACAACAAGAAGCAGTACAAAGAGCTCATTTACGTTGTCACCCCTGTACAAAGACCCTAAAAAAGTTAAATAGGACCCCCTTCCCCCGATATCTGACTTTGCAAAAATCCTCATCACCTTCACTCACCGTCACGGTACGATATGAATGGCAAGTCATTCAGAGTGTAACCTCGTGGTACTGTTGTAACAATAACTCAACCTCCGAAAAGTTTGCTATGTAGAGGTTTCATTCAG
The DNA here is from genome assembly GCA_021234535.1 of Stichopus chloronotus. NCBI lineage: Eukaryota > Metazoa > Echinodermata > Holothuroidea > Aspidochirotida > Stichopodidae > Stichopus > Stichopus chloronotus. The sequence goes on along the minus strand of CM037832.1, from coordinate 25,164,895 downwards.
ACATGCTTACGAAGCACAATTCTCGATTTCTATTATTATAATCGGATCTTGCCGCATGTGTTGAAGTAACTTTATGCTTGCAGGCATTAGTATTTTGCATGAGGAACACCCGGGGAAGGTCTCAACGTTTGGATAAATGATGCACGTTGACATAAGTGGTCATATATGTAACTGTCAATATTTTCTCATATTTTTTTCTTTTCTTTCTTAGAAGTGCTACACGAAGAACACGAAGTACATGGCAGGATTGTAGCCAGAAATATGCCAAGGGAGGTGCGAACTCGTGAAGACTATCTAAGCCGAGCGCCACCATCAGTTGGTCCGGAGGGTACAAGAAAAGTTTGAGTTTTTCAAACCTCCAGATGGCCGGAAACAGCCCTTCCCAAGTCTTTTCAGCTGCATGAACCCAGCCTTGAAATATAGATCTCGGAAGTCCTAAAAAATACCACAATATGGCCAAGGTGGGGGGGGGGGGCGGTCGCCTCCTTCGCCCCCTCCTTGGCTACGCGCCTGGTACATGGTATGGCTTTCTGAGTGTGGAACCCTTCTGGAATCTCTATCACATTTTCCTGAGATGATGTTACCCATATCCCTCCACATTTAGTCCAACATCAGCACTGACTTTAAAAATTATGTTTGTCCTACTTTTTAGTTATCCAAATGCTGACACAGATCAACTTGCCACTTCAAATTATAGTCTTCATTCCGTACAGGGACATATGCATATGCTTGAATGATCATAATAGCCGATTATACGACACGGTAGTTCACCGGGTATCGCCGGATTTTCACCATGATATGAGCTGCACGGCCGTCGGGAATAATATATACTAGAGAATCAAACTAGCGCTAAATACTTTCAATTTCGAATATTGCTAACCTTTTTTTTCTTAGATAGATCTACTTAAGTGATATCATTGTGGTATTCAAGTTATTTTTGTTTCTTATTCAACCAAATAAACCACAAAATAATTACTGAAAGGGAGTTCAAAACCGATAATTGAAGTGAATAGGCTATATGTGAATGCATTGTTGAATGAGTGGAATGTGAAAACAAAAGATGTTAAGTTACTCTGTAAGTTATTTCCCGCTTCTAAGAGTTGACGCAGAGCAAAACGAACAAAAAAGGACAAGTAAATTGGGCAGTTGGGATCTCACTACAATCTATGGAGTCAAATCTTTGTGTAGATTTCTTTTTTCCTTTTCGAAAATACAAAGGACAGGTTTATTATTTCATCTCTTCCATGTTTACCCTAATCTTTAATTAATGGTCCCTTTACGCGACGAACGCACAGGATGTAAGGATCTTACAAAGTCATTTGTCGGCATACCATTAACCATTCCCCCTACAGTCCATCCACCACCAAGACCACCCATACCCCCTCCCCTCCCCTGCACATGAAAGCTTCTGAATTTTCACAATCACCACTTTCTCGGATTCTGCCATGGACATGCACGATGTCAAGCCAAGTGAAAAAAAAGACCAAAAGCCCCCCCCCCCCCAAAAAAAATAGTTTATCCTTCGAAATTTTCAAAAAAAATTAGGTGTGCGGTGCGGGAATTTTTTTTTTATATACACACAGGAACCCGAAACGAGCGTCGTATGGAACGCCAAAATGTTTTTTTTTTTTTTTAATGTGCCTCATCACTGTATCAACTTTGAGTGTTATGTGTTGCAAAGACATCACTAAACATTTGGGGAGATAATTTCCACGGTCGAGACAAGACATTTTCGGTTAAAAATACTACTTTTGATAGTTAAAACAAATCGTGCGGGAGCAAAATGCTTGACGGGGAAGGAAAGGGGGGGAACTGGTTTTTTTTTTTTTACGAGGCCTAATGGCGTTGGAAATTCGTAGTTGTGGTGTGTATACAGGAACTATTAAGTACCGTAGCGTCAGTGACGTAACCGGACTGTTTTTATTAGTCAAGTGGATGGGGGTACAAAGAGTTGAACTGGTGGCAAGTATAATGAACAGGGTTATAGCTAGTTAGGCAAATTCTAGTGTCGGGCTCCAAACAAGGGCACCAGCCACTTCTGGTAGGGTTTAGATGATAGTACGAGGGTCCTAGGTGGGGTTCAGTGGTAACGCCCCTGTCGGGCCCTGGGGTCCGGGGAGCATCTCCTCCAGACCGCTCTTTGTCTTGTAAGCACTGTTATGGGAAAGTACTCCAAAATCTTTCAATGTTCAGTCAAAAGGTCCCTTCTCCCGTCATATTTATTCGTCACAGTCACTACATCTTGTAAAGTTTGTGCCAGGTGGTAGGCGCAAACTGATCGCGAATACCTGGCGGGGATTACTAGTCCCTCCCAGTGACTCCCATCGCAGCTACAACCCTGTTAATGACACCAAGGAGGTTCTACACAAGGACTTGTAGAACCACCTTTATGACATTATCTTAGGGGAGCGCCGTCATCATTATCTTCACCCCTAGCGCACAGAGAAAATGTTTGGATAAGTCTCTTCCCACTCTCTATAGCCTTACGAGTTTCACCTAATATCTTAATTTTCTTCAAATCTCATGGAAGAGAGGAAGGGGGGGGGGGGCAAATGGGAACGAGGCATACGTCAGGAGACTCTCGCCTCCGTCCCCACCCCACAGGTTACACTATTATGTAGTTCATAAAAAGATCTTCCTTATTAATTGAGCTTATATGATCTTAAAACAAAACCTAAATCAAGCAATCATAGCTTACTGCTAGAAACATTTATGTCACAGTAACATATTCATTACTTGTATGTACCGACACAAGATTTTCTAACGCTAACAGTGAAACAATCTTACTTCAAGCGTATTCACTGGTGCAGTCTTGCATTAGCATTTCACTGCTACTATGAAATATATGCAACCTTAAAACTTATTCGAATGGAAAAAAAGTCCTTCAACCTGACAGAAAATTCAGCACGAAAGGAGAGACTTTTACACGTTCGCAAAATACTTTGGTTTTATGTACTGCTTTTTATTAAACTTCACCAAAAATATTTTTGATATGCGCTAGTAATTTTCTGCTCTTATAGCTTACTCCGACTATTTGTCGGAGGCAGTTCGGGCAATTTATGCGGGTTTGTACGGCGATGCCTTTGAAGACGTGCGACTGCAAGAGCATGCGTTTTGCGGGTATAAGGTGTCCATGTATAGTTTAAAAGTATGAATTTATTTACCACCTGCAAGTTATACAACAACGTTTATGGTATTAAATAAGCAGCGCATTCAATGGTTGAAAGAGAAGAATTCAGTCCATATCTATACGACTGTTGATTTGCAAATGGCATTTGGTTTTGAAAGGCTTTGAACAATACTTTGCATAGCTTCCATAGTACGGCACTTTTTCTTTTCATCGGCAAAGTTAATCAAACGATTTTAAGGAGTTGCTGACGTTATTTCCCATGCATTGTGCAATAATGTTATCCACAAGACGACTTGTTCCCGTCAACATAAAACATCGATACTGGGCAACTTAGTTAATGCCAACTCTCATATTGTTCATGTTTACTACACAGGCACAAATTTGCTGGGAGATTTTCGTAGTAAATGCATTCTGTTGAACCCACCCACGTGACATCTCACCCTCCTCCCTGTGATGTCTTATTATATGAGGCATTTAATTCAGTGTAAAGTTGCATTCAAGATAAAAACAAACATAGATAAATATATTTGACCTTCATGATATGTATATGCTGGTATTTATATGGCCTTGAGTGTTTGCATACGTCTGTGTAAATGTAGTATTATTTATAAATTTCTTTTATATACAAAGCCATCTTTCTCCGACGGGTGATTTGCTTTATGGTCATAGAAATAGAAAACGAGAATGACGGCATGCATGGAACAATACGTAAGGCGAATGATTCTGTATGGCAAAAGACGTTCTCATGAAAACGTGTAACACAAATCCAATGGAAATGTGGGGATAATATACAGTGCCAGTTTATCTATTTCTCTGTTTATGTTTCACCTTGCAGGTCTCAACAGTTGGAGGGAAAGTTGAATTCGTGCCTTGCATCCTATACAATCATGAAATATATAGTTAAAAGGCAGTAACTCGTCACCCTAAGCTATATTTTTGGCTTCCGGAAAGCAAAAATCCTAACTAGTTCTAAGTTACAGCACGCTTTGATTGACAAGGAATTCGAAAGATGCAGAGTATCTGATATAACACAGTGTACACACTAATCCATTGTTTTCATTACACATTTGACGGAATTTTGCTGTGCGAGGGACTGAAACTGTGTGGGGTGATGAGTTTTTGTCTTTAACATACATTCTGGCTGACATTTTTAAGATACGCCAAAATTAAAATACGTTTGTAATATACTAAATCTATTTGCAAACTTTTTCACAATTTGTTTCGACGGTTTCCTTCTCCAAGTTTAAGGAAGCATTAGCCGAGTAACTTTTCACATTCAGTCCTATACTTATCCAAACTAAAAGAAAGGTAAAAGTTGCATTATTCATTTTTTACATTTCTATCATATAGGTCGAATTCAACCCTCTATAAACATACACGTATAGTTAATGTATAATATATATATATATATATAGCCCCGAGAAGATTAAACTTTTCATCAGAACAAACAAGTTTTCAACGACATACTTTTGTAACAACAGGTATAAATACACAAATTAGCTGAGTAAGTCGCAATACAAGCCTCGGATACAGAAAGTGCACCAGTAATGAACTCAGCTATATAACACGTAGTAACCTCGCCTCTGATTTCGTGAAACACTTTACATTTTTATGTCGCTAATAATTTTATAATTGATCATTATCGTTGATAACATTTTCTTTATTTTGCAGACAGAGCGAGATGAAGTAGTTAAATTTTAGCGTGCTAGCTCGAAATTATTCTCGCTCCATATTAGATACACTGGCAGTAAACCAAAACTATTCAGACTTTTGATTATCATTCTCCCTCCAATAAAAGATGATTACATTTTGTTTTCAGTCATGTTACTGGTAGCAATAAAAGAATATTTGTTGTGTCATATCTCAAATTATGAAAAAAAAAACATTTATTTTACCCTTTGATCGATTTCTAGCAGTATAAGAAAATTTGCAACCTGAGTTTAAATAGTGATTGGAAAAAACAAATTGCTTGTCAATATCAAAGGGGTGAAAACCCTCAGTTCATTTAGCACATCTTTTCAATTATCTTATTTACAAACATACTTTGTCCGACTCTTTAGAGCGCAAGACAAACAATTAAAATGTAATCCATCTATCAGAGTTCATGCATATCATTGTATAAAGTAAACTACAGTTTTCTAGGAGAAATGAATATATTTGACCTTTAACAGGTCACATATGTAGGCTAATTAATTAAGCTAAATCTATGATAAGATATTTGTTTGATTTGGCGCAACAGGCCCAACACTTTTATTAACTAAAATTAACTTCACCTTTTAATTCCATAGTAAAGACTCATGTATGGTCACGTAAGGTCTCATATATGGGTCTATAAGGGTAGTTCTTCGATGTTGTAGTCTTTCCCATGACTATCAAGCAAAGCCAAGTATACAGAACCACAGGGGCGGATCCAAGACTTGGCACGAGTGAAAGCTGTAGAGGTTCAGTGATCTGGGGGATGAGGCAGCATCTGATCTCAAATCAACGCTTTATAGGATGTGTTTTCTGTATATAAGTATTTCAGTCACCTATAATACACGTGTTCCACAAACGAATCATAGGCTTCTGTACCGGTACACAATATTTCCGCTTTCAACATTACACATTCCACATTCCAACAGGGCCAGTGGTGGAGCCAGCAGTTTCAGTCAGAAGGGGGGGGGGGGGGGGAGAGAATGGCTTTGTAGGGGCACTGTATAATAGCAAAACCAACTGCTCACCCAGAGGGAAGGGGGGACGGTGACGAAATGACTATTATGGTTCCTATACGTCGAGGGTTTGCGATTTTAGGCGCCATTTTGCCTCCATCTGCGTAATCAAGGGGACGAATATGGCCGTACAGTTGGAGGCAAGATGGCGTGAATTAACCAGTTGTGACAACCCTCCCTATATAAGAACGCTAAAGGACTATCTAAGCGGAGGGCGACCATAGGTTGACGGGGAACGTATAAGAAAATGGAGGCTTTTTAAACTACCCCAGATGGCAGGAAACGACACTTCCTGGGTGTTATAAACTGCATATGCACACACTCCTGAAATAGCTTGAGGGATCTCATGTTTACTATTCCTCAAATTAACTTCAGAGCAAAACTAAATCTACGAAAATGCTAACACATATCAGATGGGTTGAGATGATGCGAAGATCGTAAATTATGCATCCCCTTTCATTTATTCGTGGAACACTTGGCAAATATTTCGGTGAGGATCTACATGTCTTTACTGTTACGACCACACTTTTTTTTTCATCGGGCAGTGGAGTCTCATAGATTGTTTGCAGGGGTGTCGAGAGATTCAAAATGCACTGTAAAAAGTGTAGCTAGATTGCTTTCTAAATGAGCGTGGGACATGGATGAGGAGACATTAAAGAGTGTGATACAGTGTGATAGACCTACGGGAATACAGTATGCGCCTGTTAGATTGGCGCGTCCAAAAATTTTTGTTTGGGGGAGTGAACTGAGAATTGTTTGAAAACTATAAAAGATGAGCTCCAGCATCATTTGGAGCGAAACGTACCAGGAAAATACATACAAATTGCAGAAAGCAGACACCTCTGCCCATCCTTATTTGATTTTAGGTAAGACTGGTGGAATTACTTCAGGTGTTATTTTGAAAGGCCGTTTATCAACGCCATTCATCTACACATGCTAAATTTCCGAGTCAAGTATACATTCGCATGTACACGGAACAAGGAAGTAGTGGAGAAATATATAGGGTTTTTACGGAAACAGGTGCTCTTGACGATAATACAGGACGGCAATTTCAGAGTTTGGTTCTCTTCCGAAATTAAAATTGATAAGAAATGGAAACTTTAGACTCCCTTATGTGAGTTATCTCAGTTAACAAGCAAAACAAAACGCAATTACTTCACGCAGTGACTAGGTCACCAAAGGTGAGCTAGTTGCGCCGAGCGGGCGAAGGCCTTGTTATCTCACCCGACGGCAACAACGCTCATGCTATTTGTTTGTCGCGACGAGGCGTCCAATACCGTCAAATTATCCGCCACTATATATGGCACTGGAAAGATAAACCAAGCATACTTGAGAAAAAAAAAATAATACTAAATGAAAAACTCTATCCCATCTTTAGATATTTCTTAAGTGAGAAATGGAGTAAAAAAAAAAGTACTAGTCACTAATTCTTTTAAGGCATGTAGATAACAGGGTAAGACGGCGGTGAATGCAAAATTATTGAACGACTTTCCTTTTTCTCCCTATACAGATTCTACTTTTGATTGTACCACATTAAATGATAAGACAAACCATCCGGTCATGTTTGGAGGGAAGAATCTGGAGAGTGAATGGAGGATACTGGGAGGAGTACACCCCGACTCCCCGAGAGTGCATGGGTGTCGGTGCAGGGGGGGGGGGGGAACGCTTGCTCTGTAAGTTTCTCCGTGGAGGAGCATCACAAAAATAATGGAAGAAAGGCGAATGGCATAACGAGGTTAATAAAAAGATGATAATTCGATAGATGAGGCATGTAAGAAATGAATGAAACAACTTTAATGAGACAATGAAACATATATGTCAAAGATATTTTCTCCTTTTCTGTTTTACTTGTTGAAGAATATGAGAAGTCTTCAAACAGCAAAGGAGTCACCGCTGAACGGTGAATGTGCAAGAAAGAAGAGCAAATATGGCCTATCTTTTAAGTCCCGTTTCTATTGACTATTAAGCTTCATCAACTGTTATTTAATCTCTGAATTGTTCATGTATACGTCTTCTGTTCCAAAGCTCATACATGGGATACAGTACAACATATATTGCTGTTTAAAGAAAAAATATTTGAATGAAATTTTAAGTAAGATGACGTTCACTTTATGTTAGTATAGGTATGTCACTTCGTGCACTTCAGTGAAAGGAACTGATCGTTGTAAACCTGAGGAGCTCCAGACAGGCTTCAAATATCTATACCCTATATATATCCTTTGAATTCAATTTTCCAGAATATGATGAAGGGTTTACTTGTTTACTGCCCACAAAGTGATGGATAAGAATTAGTAGGCTAAATGTTTAAAAAAAAGTTATACAACAACGTAATGGAACAATTTTCTGTCTTATAAAGATTTTTGAATATCACAGAACTTGTCTGGCAACGATACTTCACCTGCTACCAACATGCACTACATGACATATAGTTCTCCTCTGCCCCGATACAAAAGTTACCAATGTTTGGTTACTAGTTAGTCTTTAAAATCAATCGTTTGGACGAATCGACCCCATTTGAACAGATTACGGCATAACAGAAACAAAAAGAGATAGGTGAAAAAGGAAGCCATGTATTCTGAAGGATCATGTTAAAAACGTTGGGATTGTCCAATATTGTGTTTCGTCCTCTACACACCATTTAAACTGATTCTTTTTACAGCAGCAAGTCTATAATGCTCGCTTATTCTTACATAATCAACCGAATAGTATAGATGTGTCTCATACGTACGTCTGTTCTAAAGTTCGTCGTATATTCTTGTTTTAACAAATTTCATCATGAAGACAAACAACCAAGGGAGGGACGGTTTCATCAAGAGGAATGATAGTGTTTATTCTCTTTGTCATGGAGTAGCTATAATTTATCTGTTATACCATGTAGGTCTATAAAGACTAAAAGCCGGGGTAGATGTACTTTTGTCGTCAATTTTTGCTTGTAGTTTCGTTGGTAGGCACCACACTTTCCGGGTGGCAACAACCTCGGGCAAAATCAGTATGCCCATTTTTATTTCTGCGATGTGTTCTTCAACGTATTTTAAGGGTTCCTGTGCGTCGTGTAACCTGAGGGCACGCTATATTTTTGCAATTTGATGTCTCCTTTAAGGAGGGAAAGAGAGAGGTAGGCCCTCTTCAAAAACCACAATGACAACAAAAAAGAAAGAAATTCGACCAAAATATGTATTGAAAAATGTTAAGGTCACAGTTAATGCTGAAATCTATCTTTGTCAACCTGCATGTTAATCAAGGAATTCCTTACCGGAGGGGATTTTTTCGTGACTCATCGAGGGGGCAGTCACCGTTAAACTATCGCCTTGTGTATACGCATCTCAATTTTATTGTCTGAGTTACAGGTGTCGTCCCTCATTTTTATGGCTCCCCTCGTTCTTTTTCATTCAATTATTTCCAAATTTTGAAGAAAGAGAGGGAAGGTGGATTTTGTTTAAGGAACGTCAGTTCGGTAAACTTGCTATGTGAGAGAGAAATGATCCATCATTTGGCATGGAAATTCCGGAAAGAAAACAAAAATAACTTTAGGAATGTTTTCAGAATTCACGAAACCCGAGGTGTCTTTTCGCGAGACGTTCCATTTAGGAGACATAGTTTTGATAACTTCATGGTTTGTTTTACAGAAATATTCGCACGTGTCGTGAAGTCCATTTCCGGGTGTTATATCGGCGTGTGGGTAGAATCATGTTCTTTTCCTCTTTTTTAGACTTCTGCTCTTTGTGTGTTTCGTATATTACTCGGGGCTCTGTTCATTTTATTGTTTGTTTATTTATTTCTTATAATCTCACTGGTACCTGGAAACATGTCGTTGAAGGTTGGATCTTTTACTCCGTTTGTTTTATTCTGTTCTTGAAAACTGTGGGTTTTTTTTTATACATATTAGACTATATCGTGTTCATTACTGTTGTTCCTCAATTGTTTAATCATCGATTGGGTTGGAACAAGCTGTGCCGCAGCATAGGCGAATTAGCCCAGTATGGATAACCTGCACTCTTCAACTCCTACAAGGCTCCCTTGGGTTCCGACTTCCACCGCACTAAGGCTTCTTTGAGAGCTTATAAGTCTCTATGCAAGATAGATATGTAAACTGAAATGAGGAAAGTGCTATAAAACGGAAGAAAAGGATCAGATATGCTATAATTGATTTCACATTTGATCCCGAACGGTTGATCAGATCACCATCTGACGGGGGCACACTTCCCCTTCGGAACTCCTCCTCTCCTCACCTCCCTCAGGTCCAGAGGTATAGTGGCCTGAAGTATAGTATGCATATTCTGACACTTACTTTTCACCCAGAGATATGTTAAACTCTCAGAGCTTCCAAGGGGGCCCCTCTTCTCGCCCTTCGTTATCCTCACATGTGCATTTCCCATGTGGATCCCACTTTATAGGGCCCTAAGTTTTCATGTTGTCAGCTTATGGGAAAACCCCAATGCATTGAAATTATTTTGAAGTTTTGCACTGCGGACCAAAATACACCTATCCTTTTCACTCAGAGATAAAATCAAAACCTCGAAAGCTTCCCGGGGCTTCGTTACCTGGACAAACCAGTGGCCCCAGCTTTGCATGTTGTAAACTTAAAGAGGTAACCTAAAACATCATATACATATTTTTTAATTTTGCCTTGAACGATCCGTTATAAACACTTAGATTTAATTCTCCACCAAGAGGCACACTAAAACTTCAGCGCTCCCGGGCTTCGCTCCCTGGACCCCACTGGGACTCTAAGCCCTGAGATTCTACTCGCTTAAGCTCACCCTCGGCCCTCTATTTAGCAATCCTCCAAATTTTCTTATGGCCCCTCCCCCATATGTCCTCTAAACTTTCAAATCCTGGTGCCGCCACTGGACACTTCAACTTTGGTCAAAGACACTTGAATTTCGCAGAACAAGAAGGGCTTTTTGCAGTAAATTCGCTGACGCATGCATGTTACACTGCCGGTAACATATTTTGTAACAGTGTGAGGCAACTGGAATTTTCTCCAGCTAGTATTTCTTCAGACAGCCAGGTTTGAGTTGTATGAACACGATATCGACGTGATGAAGTACCTGTCGGTAAAAAGCGTTCTCTTTCTCCTGCAGTAAGATCTCCTTAAGTTCATTGGGAAATCATTCGATGATGGTTAGTAAAAATAGAGATACCAACGGCTTAAAAGAGAAGGAAACCCTTGCATGGGAATATAGGCCTATATATAAAAACGAAGTAGAAGTGTTTCATGAAGATCTTCACAAAGTTTCTTTCAGAGATATTGGTTCCTACCCCAAGTTATTACACACTTTTGAAATTCAGAGAAGAGTGTTGCCATTTTTGGATAAGTTGAATGTAAACAAACTTGAGTAAGTCGAATTTTGACGTCACGTAACCACTGATAGCAGAAAGCTTAATATATTTCTTTGCTTTCTTCACCTATAATTTATATAAACCCGCATACACTTGTAGATATTTTGTGTTGAAGCACTGAGGTATATCATGCAATAATCAAACCATTAATACTCTGATTTGAATTTATGCATAACTTTTAAAAATATATTGACAATGAATTGTTAAGGAAAAACAAAGCTTTCCAATCACATGTGGTCCGGTGATGGCATCACAATCTCAAAATGGCAGATTCTTTATTATTTTCTTTATGAACATTCATATTACAATATCTTGGCAAGTAAGCAACACATTTAAATGAAATTTGGTGATGGTGTTCACCAAATGTTAGTCTCTCATTTAACATTTTGAAAAATTCTGACTTTCTTTCTCTTTTAACATATAGATTTATATCAGTGATTGCCGCAATTGGTTTAGATATAGCTATACAGCCATATTACGATGTTACAGTTGTTTTCAAGCGAACACCTGCTTTGCTGACTGGCAGGTGTTGGAAGAGGGTCAAGAGATTATCGCGGTAAATCTATGATCCATGTTTACCAACCAGATGGTGCTAAAGCCCTGTCAGTGCCAGCTAGTATTTAGCGTGCGTTTGATTGGTTACAACTTCTCAGTATCTATTGTTGCGATTATTGTCTGTTTTTCCATAGCCTATTCGTATGACATATGTTGTTTGTATATATTTTCAAATTGAAGCTCCCCACTGAGTACAATTTCTTTTCATGTTGTGTATATACGTTGTACTTCATGCTGTACATTATTATCATACTAAATAGAGACCTACTTGTTTTTCAGTTTTTGTTCCTCTGTTGTTTTTTTTTCGTTTTGGCTTTAGAAACTATTTTGAATCCTTTTAACTTTTGCCTTTCTTCTACCAGTTGCTAACACTGCGAGAAGATTTGACGGCAAGATCTCACTTGCTTGCAGTGTCTTAATTTCTATTCAATCATTTCGAGGGATCGGTTCTTCAGCGAGTCGGTTTCAATTTTATTGATAATGCCAAACATTTCGAACTTATAACTTAGAATCAACCCACGGTCATTTTCTTATATTTTGACAATCTTCGCAAATAAGCAAAAGTAGAAGGTTTGAATTTTCATGACAAGGGAAGTAACCATTGTGGGATATTTCACTCGTGTTTTCCTCAAGTGATAGATTTGTTTATAATTTCGTAATCAAGGTTAATGTGTTAGGCTAAAACTTTAAACATATCCTAGCTACTCAGTTAAGGCCGGGTGAAACGTATAAATGAATCAATGCGTAGGCTAAATACCTACTTTTGGGTAGTAGCAAAGTGAATCTATAGCGAAAGGGTGTGCAGAATTGATTTACGGTCATCCGGGAGATCGGTATGCTATACCCGATGACTTTCAAAAACGTACCGGCACCAAGTAATGTAATATGGATTAAAATGTCTTTCGCAAAGATTTCTAAATGAAAATGAATTGGAACGGTCAGATTAACATGGTGGGCAGGCTAGAAGATACATTGGTCATGAAACTCTAATGAATTTATGTCCTTCGTAATCACTGACTTTGACCAATCAGATGGTAATGAAAGTTTCATGAGATATGATTTAAACACACTAACCCTCTCACCTTTTACCAGCCATTGCTCAGTCTATTACATGAGTTACATGACAAATATCCCCTAATATCATACAAATATACCTCACACAGCCCCTTCTTACACCCTCTAACATATTCAAGACATCACAGAACCCACATCTTCCTCGACACGCCACCCTACCATACACACGCACACACACCCATCCTACAAAGGGGATACATTATAGATATTCTTCGTTGCGATGCATGGTATAAATACCTGCTTACACTGAGACGAAAAAAGGAAAGGAGATTGATATTCCTCAAAGTTTTATCCCAAACAAAAGTGTGGGATATACTACCAGGGAGCAGGTACCACAACCTCTATAGAGAGAATAGGACGATTTAGCCATGTTAACGACGTTTCCAACTTAACAATGACGTCATGTGCAGAAGTAACAGACGGCTAAACACACAAAGGAGTGATGGAATTTGTCTTACAAGGCAGACGCGATTTCGCGCCATTTTTCGAAGGAGATGTCCTCTTTGTGGGACACTTGTTAATATCAACACACTTCAAATCCTCAAATTATCTTTTAAAAGCCACCACCGTTGATATTTTCTTTTTATTTTCCTTTTATGTTTTGATCGTTTACATTTGTAGATAACAATAGCTGGAGAGCACCTGCTACTGAGTACAATACCGACAGACCGACACAAAAGAATACTGCGCGTGCGGTTACCGTGACAAAACAAAACGTGGAGTACGGTAAGCGCGTGCCACCAATGTTTGTTTTTTTAAACCATTTCTTTAGTACTTTTTTTTTCCTTGAGCTGATGCCAAGTTTAGCTGTAGAGGATTCCAAGACAGTGCATGTTCTGGAAGTTCCTTGCTTTTCTTCTTTGAATCGATCGACCAGTTATAAGCCTGGTCGTGAGCGCGGGGATTTTCTTCAGTTGACAATGCAATTGTAATGTCTATATAATTGGACAAGGTTGTCAATTTCCTCCAAGCGGACTAACTTCAGTGGTTGTTTGTTTACCACATATATACATATATATATAACCACTTTACGTACAGCGGTTCTTCTGTGGATCACTTTGTAACAGAAGCAAAGGATGCGAAAAAGAAACGAGGCAAATAAATCGATGTTCAGTGCATGAAAGCTAGGTAGAACAACTATTAAATTGCAGGCACTTTTGAATAAATGACCATCAATTCCCTTCATTTCTGTAGACTGTTTTTTCTGGTCCAGCAAAAATTTTAGTAGTTTCGGTAACAAAAAAGTATAAATTTATCAATGTTAATTTTTAGGTCGAGTTGATTCTTCCTTTAATTTTGAGTTGCTGGTAGCATATTGATTCAATTTATTTCCCTCATGTCTTTCTCTGTCCTCTCATATCCCGTATCCAAATTTCAGTGTTGTTTCTTTTTTTTTTCTGTCTTTCGACGATTTCTATGCACATGGGTGTTCCGGTTCAGTTTTTCTCTCTCTTAATTCCACATGACGCAATATTGAGTCCCGGTGGGGAGAGTGTACGCTATGCAAAAGCACAATTATGAAATATTAAAGAAACCTACTCTGTTGATTTATTTTTTTCTACCAAATTTGTAAGTACATCCCCAGAGAGTTTTTTTTTTTTTTTTGTGCAAGATAGACTGATCGAACTGAAGACATGACTGAACGACAAAACAAGAATAAAATAAATTTTTCTTTCAGAAAGTGGACATTTCTTAACAACACTCCTGATGACACTGGCAGAGACCCGACATCGCTCCGACAAGGCCTCCCCTCCCGCCTTTTCTTCACTTACAAAGATCTGGTAGAAGAAACTCCTTCCGATATGAGTCTGGAAAGAATTAAGGTAATCTAAAGACAGAGCAAGCAATCCTAATTTTTTACCACATTACGCGTGATCGACAGGCATATGCATTTCGCGCGTAATCTTCTTGTTCGATTGTCGTCTGCCCGATCACTGTTTCTGCGGCAGGTGTTGGGCTGCATGTGAGATTATTCCACCGGTCATGTAATCCCCGAGTCACGTGAACACGGAATAACGAGCCAACGAAGAAATTAACACAAAGTTGCTCTTCTGCACACACACTCCACCTATTGAAATCACAAGAAAATTACCGAGTCAGTCTACTTTTCATAACAGCTGCTTTTCTTTGCTTATTCTCACCTTTCTTATATCTCACTCCCTTTCAATAGGGTTCTATGCTGACTCAGTAAAATTTTCCCGCCACTTTTTGGTACTTACTACAAAGGGTGGCGGAAGGGGTCTGGTTGAAAAATTCACCACATGAGGACAGGTCACCTGATTTACCTCTCATAATTAGCGGTTTCCAGTTTCATTGTAATACGTACAAAGTGGAGAGATCACACGACAAATTCACCACTTTACAATCACTTTTTGTTTCGCTATTCTGTTAATATATTTTGCTATGCCATGACGGAATGAATCTCCCGGCCTAACACATGATCGTCCCCTGAGCAATGTGTTTGTTGCTTCACTGGCTCCGGGGCGTAAATCCAACTGATAGTGCACGTGTTTATGAGTGTGCGTTTTGGTTAAGGAGGGGGGAGGGGGTAAGGGGGTATAGGGTGGGTGGAGGTGACGGGAACAGGTTGGGAGAGATCATACTCAAACGTCTTGCTCTTCTGTCGGATATCTGGGAAAACCAACTTTTTTTTTTCTCTTTTATTTAACAAAATCATATGTACCATACCTCAAATCCAAGAAATTCGTTTTCCCCTACAACACCACAAATTATCCCTAGTCTGCAGATAGAACTCGTACTATATCGGTACAACATATATTTACATAAAAGTTAAGATTATAAAAGCTGATCAATCAAGTTCAGGTTCGAGTTCAGCGGATAAAAGTAAAAAGTACAAAAGGGGCAAAACTTAAGCAGTTTCGGGTGTCTGTGTGTTGGGGAGAGGAGAGGGGATGGATCGCAAACCCTAAAATAGCCAAAAGGCCAAGCCGTTTATATTTTTGTTCCAATAATGCGGATTAAAGTTCAAGAAAAAGTATAGAACACCTTCATAGAGCTATGCACTATACTATCAGTACAACGTTCAGTAACAAGACACACGACTGGCAGACCATATGATGGCCATTGCCTCATTAGCAATAAGTTTCATAGGGGAAGTTCCCCTCCCCCACCTAAAAAAAAATATATAGAGATAGCAAAAAAAAAAAAAAAAAGAACTAGATAGCCACAGCCGTGAAGTACCACTTGGCCAATACAGAAAAGCTATTATTTAGCAGAAAAATCAGGGTTTTTCAATTAAGGTGTTGTTAACTGCATATGAACAGTTTTTAGTCAGTAATCTTACGTTTTAGAAGTTTTCACTTTCATTCGAGAGACGACTTAGGGAGTTATCAGGTGCACAAGTTAGGCCAGTAAGTCACGTGTAAAAATATTTAATAACGAAAGGGAACAAGATGAGATCATGGTTGGTGTTCATCTCTAGTTCAGCAGAGTGTTTAGAACGTTTCTTGTTGCACAGTCAGTATATCAATAGGGAGTCTCCGATCATTCCTTTAGCTTTTTGAGAGGTTAGGAAAGAAAGATAGTGGTGGAGGGGAAGGGGGCGGATTAACGAGCAACAGCAGCCTTATAAATCGACTGATGGTTAGATTACAGGGAAGAATTTGAGTTACCTTCTCCAACGTCACAAAAGGGTAAATAATAGATCGATAGATAGATAGATAGATAGACAGACAGACAGACAGACAGACAGATAGACAGATAGACAGATAGACAGATAGACAGATAGACAGATAGACAGATAGATAGATAGATAGATAGATAAATAGATGGATGGATGGATGGATTGATGGATGGATGGATGGATGGGTAGATAGATAGATAGATAGATAGATGTCGTGGCGATGCATCATCCAGCTAATAGTCAGTCCCTGTTTATTGGGACCAAGCAGGTATACGAGCTCCAACAATCACGTTGAGTGGAGGGGATGTATAGCTGTCTTTAGCACGCCGGTTGCATCCACTGAGAGTCCGAGAAAGTAGGCTACCTGGGTGGGAAAGACAACCTTGTCGGAAGTTACCACGTGGATTCGAGTTTACTATGATTCTGATATTGTAGCCATTACGCATTCGAGAATAAGATAATCAGGACTTACTATCAAATAAATCATGGGCGTTGATTTGATGTTAAAAGTGGGAGGGACATCTGTCCTAACTTTTTTTTCCTAAAAGTGGGGTAAGCCACGGCGTCAAATGGTGGAACGAAAAACAGTATGGGGAAGGGGAGTGCTAGCACTACTAGCTAAGCGGAGTAGTTGGCGCCGAGCGTAAAAAAAAAATTTAAAAAAATGGGGCTTTGCAAACCCCCGGATGGCCGGAAACGGCACTTCGCGGGTGTGTTGTAAGCTGTATGTATCAAGCTCTTAAATAGGGATCTTATGTCTGCAATTTTTCAATCATGAGGAAATTCCATCTAATACGTCATATAAAAAGTCATAGAATTGAATTACGCATCCTCTTTTATTTTTGAGCAATTGGCAAATATTGCACGTGAACTCCCCTCTCCCCCCTTCCAGCAGTGGTGAAAAACCTCTCTCAGTTTCCCACGAACGATTGCACATCTGGTTTCCTGCTAACGTTTGTGCACCTTATAGGACTTGGGGGAGGGCCAGTTGTCGATGGAACCTCTTATAGGGGCCCAGGGGGCGAAGTCATCGGAACATTTGTGGTTCCTTGCATATCAGAATGGTAAAAGAGATGCAACTGCAAAGGTACAATAAAACTAACCCTAACTTTGTCCTCCATTTGCATTCGTCACAAAAATGGAAATTATTTTAAAGTTGTGCATATAGTTATCTCCACAACTCCAAACCCCTCCCCTTTTTTTGCTGATCTTCATACAACTGAGGTTAAGTTTTGTAAAAAAAAAAAGAAAGCAGAATTATGTAAGCTGTAGGAGTATAGGCCTAAGGCTCCCAGTTAGCCTGCTACCAGTATACTTTGAGCAAAGGATTGAAATGGTAAAGTAATGACTCCAAAAGGTTGTATTCTTTCTCTACATAGACTTGTAGCGCACGTAGCGTAGGCCTACCCCAATTTTTTTTTTTTCGAAAATACCTCTCAAATTGCAGTAAATGGCACTTCACCGTCTCATACTTTGTTAATTTCTGCTATTTTTTCTTAGAACAAGTTAAAAACTAAAATTTACACATTTACTAAATAACCATGTATATTGCTGTTTCTTTTTTCAAGGTTACAAAAGTGTTGGGAGAACAAGTGTGTTAGTGTCCCGCTCCTCAAAAATGTGGAGGGGATACGCCCCACCCCCACCCCCCCTCCCAATCGACGCCCATGTATCAGATGATTATACCATCGTACCGATGAAAAAGAAGAACAGGATGACAGGAACAACAGCAGTGCACTTTATCTGTTCATGGAAGTAGGTTATAAGGTTTAAGCCTATACAGAGAACGAACAAGGCCCCATGTCATAGAGTTGTCATACCCCTGAACGACAATGACACTTTTCGCTTCATTTCGTTTCATGTATTTGTATTCTCTCTAACATAAGTACAATACTTATTCATAATGTGACCATGGATTATGTTACGTGTGGAAGTAATCTAAACAAAAAAAAACCTTTGTGCACTGGCGTGTCGGGCAGATTACTCCCAAAAAGAAACACAAGGGAACAGAAAGTGGGAAAAGTACAAGGTATTAAATCGTGTATTACGTACACACATGCTATGGTATTAAGATCATCAAAGCTTACTCTCCTCAAGAGTTTTAATTCTCAATCAATCAATCAATCAATCACAGCAGTCGCTTTCAGCAAACAATACCAAGAATTCGGGTATGTAGGCAGTGTCCACTGTGGGGCTTCAGCATCCCACATCAATGTTCTCCACAGATTTTCGAGAGTGGGGGGTGGCACGTGATTGACGGGGAGGGGTCGAATGATAAGTGAGGTGTTTAATGATGCAAAATAGTGCCATTTAAAGACGATTTCTTTAGTTACTCTATTTGAAATGGTAACAGACTACTGCCAACTTTTTGCTCGGTCGAGCGCCGATTCTATCAACTATGATCCGGACTTTCTGAAAGGGAGGGGGGGGGGGGTATTTTTTACAAGGTGGAGGCAGCAGTCCCTAAAACCCTGTGGGAAACACTGCGTATGCACAGACAGTCAGCTGCATCGATAAATATAGAGCAGACAACTTAACCCTTTGCAGACCAACGTTAACCCAAATATTGGCGACATGGAATAATAAATGACCATCACATGTTATTACAGAATACATGTAACATTGACATAATATCATTCCACATAACGATAATTATCTTGAACATCCAAACTTGGATTTGAAAGACCCCGGAATGCAGCATATCCTGAAAATTGTTTTGATGTCTCTTTCTCAAACTAGTTGCTCTCCTTATTTACAGTCGTCCATCAATTATACTTAAACATTGGCCTTATACTTCAAAAAGAAATGATTTATCAGAAAGTACGACTTTTCAAAAACTCATGCAAGCTGAACGAACGCCCTAAATTGTGTCACTGAAGGAAATCACATACTGCTTTTCTGTAAATCTATGTTGTTATCAACCATTTATATCGTATGGCTCAATCAGAAGCCATGAGGATCGAAATGTTCAAATTAGTAAAGATTAAATCCTGCATTTTAATCAGGTAACCATGAATATTCATCTTACTTTCTGTAAATCTGATTTTAGCATTATCTATCCCCGCGTAAAATGAAAACATTTACATCACGCAATCAGAATACAGCAGAGGCCCCTTTTAAATTCAAGATATAATAAGTTTCCCTTCTCTCACCCCCTCCCCCTTTCATAGTCCCCCACTCCCCCCCAAAATGTTTCTCAACCATTTCTACCACTTCACCTCTCCAATCCCTTCTACTCTCCCAACCTTTGGATAAAACTTCCTCCCCCTCTTCCATTCCCAAACCCTCTCTTTTACTTCTGTCAATATGTACGTAATCAATTTTGTTGATGAAGACGGGACAATAATTCAGCCGGTGAAACGCCCTGTGGTGTATGGCGCTATTCACTTTCTGTACCATCTTAATTTGGACAATCTCCCTGAGGTCCATGCTTCCCCGCCAAATTCACTCGTCGGGTGTAGTCGTCGTACAGTTTGTCACTCGTTCTTACCACTCGCTTTTTTTTGGGCGTTCTTGTCGCCGACCTCAAACGGATATTTTTCTTTGCTCGTACATTCCATGTTTTTAATTCATACTAATTACTATGTGTGTAAGATGCGGAAAGCCTCCTCTGCATATATAGTTCAATTTCAAAGATGGATTCCGATGAGGAGGCACTAATTGTGTCTTTGAGGTCCTTGCGAGTCCGGCAATTGTTTGTGAAAAAGCAAAATGTCTGTCTCCATCGATAAACGTACAAAAAATCAAAATGGTGCAGTGTCCACAATGAATCTCTTATCTTCCCGTGAGGAAAATGACTTCTCCTTGGCAGAAGCTATTTTTCTTTTTCTCTTAATACGTCGGTTACCGTGTGCTGCTACGGGTTTATCACAGTGAAGACGCGTATATGACAAGTCTAATAAGCAATAAAACGAGAATCCATGCAGGTTTATCGACCGATAGTAAAAGTTTTGTGGGCTAAACCTGGATTATAAGTTGATAAAAATTATGTTCGGTTGGTCGATATACCAGGTCTCTCAAATGTTGATAAACCTGGATTATCAAAATTACTTTAAGAAACTTAGTTGTAAACAACCAGAACTAAAGAAAGGGTTTTCAAACAATAACACAAGTTTATTAACCGATAATCCAGGATTATTTAGTGTCAGGTCATGTTATCAAAAGTTCTTCGATAATCCAGGTCTTCCGACCAACCATCCATAGATAAGCCAAGTTTACCGATCTATAAACTCCGGTTATAGGTTGATAAACCTGGTGTTTTGGTCGATAAACCAGCTCTATCAACATTTATCTGTCGAAAAACCCGGATTGTCAAAACTGTTATAACAAATCTAGTTTATCAAGCAAAAAAAAAGTTTTTCAACCGATGACCCAGGTTAATTGACCGATAATCCACCACTAAATCCAATTTAAACGAGTAATTAAACCTGGATTGTCAAATGGATAACCAGGATTTTCGAGTGATTAATTACTTGATTGTCTGCTTCACACAAAGCGCGTTCAAAATTTCCGTTTTCGCATTGAGCATCTTCGATGGAGTATATGAGATGGACTTCACTATAGATGGCGCCATTCTCAAAGATCCATCAGAGCCATGTTAAGAGCCGTATATGTGTGCCACGTATCTTGCCTGTCCGTGTCAGTATGTGTATCGCTACTATATGCAAGCTACATGTAGAGCGTGAATCTCATCATATGGCCCTAGCAACTGATCTCATATGTCGTGCGCTTTATTACTGCGGTAGTCTACATCAGGAAACGACAAAACTTGTAGAGAGTTAATACATGAAATTCGGCATTACAATTCCATCAAATCTAAAAATTCTCGACTTAACTGGTACTATAATGAGTGTGCCTCACAAGTTTGTGCAGACTATTTACATCTCCAGTGAAACTTCGCCGCTCCAAGTTATCATCTTCGTTACATTTTATTTAATTAATTAGTGTCTGTTGTTGTTGTTGTTGTTTTTACCAGAATAACTGCTCAGTTCAGTCTATGTGGTCACCGTGATGTTCTCTCACTTCGGAAATCTGAGTGTGGCAAAAATAAAATGTTTCAATGTTTCGGTAAGTATGACGGTTTATAATGGAACATTGGCAAAATGAAGAGCTACCATCAACCTTGCCATGTACAGACACGATGAGCAACTTTTCGCAATCATTGCAACTCAAACTACTTTTTTTTTCTAATTATTGTGCGCTTTCACCGAGCACATGTTTGAGGATACAATTACCATAGACATAGATAAACCAGAATACGAACCAATTAGTGAAGTAAAAACACTGATAGGCAGACGGCGTTTTCATGAAATCGCGTAACACATAACAAAAAAGAAAGAAAGAAAAAAACCGGATAAAAGTGACACACAAACAGCTAAACGTACATTCATGATGAAGGCAGTGCTGGTTAAAGCAAGGGCAGCGCATATTACGTTCGGTGTCATCTCTTCACTTGGGACACAGTTAGCCTGACGTCATTCTACTTTATTCCTATTCCATCTTTAAAAGTGACACATGTAATGACGTCATCACACAACCACGATGTAGCCGAAAATTCTCATTTTGTAAGATCGCCCCCATTCAAGATCATGACCTTTGATTTTGCCAAATCAACTCCCAGCTCTGCTCGAAGCCTAACGGATGTTACCAGTTTGTTGTCTCAGTGCATCTGATTTCTAGTTTCAGATTCCAATATGTCGAAAGGCAATCAACTGTTGGATATAGTCCCCCCAGCGGAACTTCATTTTAAGGGTGAGGATACCTTACAGGGTAAAAATGAAGTAAAAGTGCAGGCAGAAAGCGCCTACAAATAGTTCCACCGCCTTACATATACAATCTATTTTTATAGCAGTTACGCGAAAAGGCGCTGCAAGATGCGAAACGGCCAATTACTGACCTCACTGTCAGTGATTTTACCACACTTAATGACTTATCTTATCGCTCACACACAAGAAATTCTAATGAGCTGTATTGCTTTCCGCAAATTTGTAATCCTAATGTCATTGTACGCCTAGACATTGCTCCAGTGTTTATTTATAAATACTGAACTTACTAAGGTTACTGTGGTACTGATTCAATTGTGTAGGCTGTGGCCTGCTGAAAATAGGAAAGTTGTTAGCTGCAAGCCTACAGTAACTTACAGTTACACGTCACAGTTGAGTTAGGCCTACATTACAGTAACATTGTTAGGCCTAACTGATAGTTGGGTTGCAACCAACAGGTAAGGTTGGCAAGATGATGAGACTTACACTACCGTTACTGGCAACTGGCCCACACAAGCAATGGGCCAAGACTACACACCACATACATATGACCTGATCTCAGATTGGCATTTGCTACACTACTTGTATGGGAAAAATTCCCCACTGAAAAAAAAATATCAAGTATGAGCTATCTGCTCAAATACAAAAAATTGTGATAATTTGTGCAAGTTTACCAAAGTTGTATTTTATCTGTGCAAACTACTGTGCAAGCTACTGTACTAACATAAGTAGAAAGAACACTTCTGCATGTAGACCTAGTTAGACCCACTGATGGTAGATTTTCAATTTTGCTGACGACACTCTCCCTGCCCAAATTTCCAGACATGAAGAATAGTTTATCTGCACACATTTGAACTGACAGTTTGCAAACATTTCAATCTGGAAGTGAACACTTTATGAAGTTAAGGTAAAGTTGCAAGCTTTATAATTCCAGTCATTTCATGCACTACAGTGGAAAAATCTCTTCGTGAACAGCTTCTCGGGGAAGTGGTGCCAAAACTGCTACCTCACATGCCGGTCTATGTAAAGTATCAGTTCCACCACAATTCCGCAGTTCCACCTACAATAATCGGAATGTTTTCTTATGAATCAGTATTGTCTTGAATGAATACGTATTCATTGCAACAAAAAAGTGCATCACCGAAGGTGAAATTATCCCATCTTCTTTACAACAATCCAAACAAAATTAACTTTCCCAAGGTGCCTGTCGAGTACGCCTGCCATTGATTTAGTGTAGAAATAACAATAAAATGGTGGCATGCTTCACTATTTCAATCTGCCATAACCTAAACTTTCAAAAGTTGTGATTTGTGAATCTTAGGCTAGAGGTACATTTGATGGGCCCGCAAAGTAGATGGCTACCTTTAAATACTACAAAATAGCTCTAATGTTAGGCTAAATCAACACTGCAGTTATTAAGTTCTGTACAAAACATATTTCCTGTCAAATAGGAATTTATGTGTGAAACTTAATGCAGCTGTAACTACCCCCCAGATGATATCTTAAGTACAGCAATTTATTAATTTACATAATATAACTACATGTAACAATTAATTAATTTGTGCCTTTTCATTTTTCTCTAATATTAGTGTTTTCACAGTGTAGCAGATTTTTTCCTTGGTACAAGAACGCCATTAGCAGTTGGGTACCCAATTGTCAATGTGCGACTTCATTTGTGACTTTGAAATTGTATAGGTCTAAGCCTTCAATTCACAAAATGATCCGACACCCATACATATCTCTAGTAGACAACAAACTGTTGAATGCTTTAGGCTTACTCCTCAGGTTCTTGTTGTTGGATTTTTCTTTGGTTTTGTAACAATTGATTAGAGGTGTACTTCGTAAACAAACTATAAATGCACTAATGGATGTGATGTCACCTTGTACTGAAATGGTTTAGGCATGTGTAGGTGAGCTGAAAGTAATTGTATGTGGCATAAAGAAAAGTGAAGTTAAACCCATAAGTCAAAATGCCTGCTAGGCAGCCTAAATATCTCTTAAAATATTCAACAGTTATGCATGTCCAGTTTGCACTCATCAGTTAATCTCACCTTCTGTGAAGTTTGAATCTTTATTTTGTTGGTTGTGATTTGTTTTGTTGGTTTGCATTATTCAAGGTAACTTAGCCTAGCCAAGCACAGTATACGTAATACTGGTAGGTGTATGAAGCGTATCATTTCAGTGCAGTGCCTACAGAATTACTAATTTGCTATAAATGTTACCAATACTAACTTAGGCGTTGCCTGTACTGTAGCTATGAGAGCGAGAAGGTCCGTTTGAAATCAGTTCGGATACGAACGTTGCTTCACATGTTCATATGTTAACTACGGCAAGTTGTACGGATAACAACATGTCAGAACATGCCTTATGTACTACATTTGACATGATCATTGGGCGTGTCTTATGACTTAGAACTTCTCCTGTTGGTTGAAAACTTCGATCTGGTGTGCTCAAGGCTGGGCTCAGAAAACAAAGTTAATGGACATGCGTAGTAGGTGACAGTGCCCTGATAAACTGTGGTCTTCTTTGGGCCTGGGGAAGGGTGGGATCCCAATTTATGTGCAACTTATTGCTTGGCTCATAAAACAAAGGTAACACTGTTACAGACATATATGTGCATTAACAACCCTGGGAAAAGACACTGATACAGAAATGCAATCATACTGTAAGGCTGAAGTGACTCTCAGGTTTGAAATGAGAAACACATAAAAATCAGTGGTCCACTCCATAAGAACGTGTACCTCATGAACTTTCCTGTGTATTCCCTCACTTACAAGGCCAGGGGAACTTCATTCTTAACTGGTTACACCACCTAGCTACTGGCTTATGTCTCTACGTGCACATTGTGTGAGAGCTTTCTTGTAGTGTTTTCCTCATGTAGAATTGTCATGGTATAGGCTTAGCCCTTAGGCTATGTCATAAACAAACAACAGTGACTGTATGTGCGGTTAATAAACATTGGGATTTGTGGCATAACTTAAACTTAAATCAGGTCCAGTAAAAGGACAGAAACAGTTCATTTCTTTCTATGTCAAGTTTATTGCAAAGAAAATAAAAGAGACATTTTACAGCAAAACTTGCAAATATTATGTTACTAATCTGCAACAATTTGCCTTTTTGTGTGTGTGTGAAAATGCTACCGGGGTAGTAATTTGACTACCCAGGTAGAACATCGCCGGGCGGGTACCCGGGATATCTGGTGAAAACACTATCTAATATGCAGCGTCTTGGTTTTGTTCAGAGTAGTAATCACATGGAAGTATGGACTCGAAAGCAGCAGTCTACAACAACAATGTTTATGAAAAAGTCTCAAGGCAGTCAATTCAGAAAAGGCTATCAAAATACTGTTTGATTATTATCAAATTCATAAATAGCAGTTTTGCATACAAAACAATATCTTGTCTTTTGTATCAAATTTTGAAAGCGAGTTCCATCCAAGACGTTCTGGTCAATGTACTCGGTAAAATTTGCTACTGTACAAGCTAGTTACGGTACAATAACGCTGGCAGTGTAAAAAAATTACATGTGAAATATTTCCTTAAAAAGGAAAAGTAACATGGCAAGTATGTGTGTTCTTGATGATGTTTGGAGTACTGTAAGGTGCGATGCAGACTCTACTTACTTTTGAATCACATTGTGCTTTTGCTCCTAAAGTACCTCACAGGAGATTAGAATGCAGTGATTGACTCAAGTATTGAATGACTCATGATACCCCCAGTATGTGCTTTCTTGCTGTCCAGGTTCAGTGTAAATATTTTAGCAGACTTACAGTAAGACTTTTGTAGAGCTGTAATTGGTGAATGAATGTGTATATGTTTGTCTTTTGTACAATATGTGCTCTGTGGCCCTCACTGTACATCACTGTTGGAGCTACTCCGATCTGGACTCAATCTCGAGTCTGGGCATGAGTCTGATTTTTAGGACTCTGGCTTGGCTTGGACTCGAGGGTCCTCAGACCCAGAATTGGCTGAGACTCGAAGGACATTGGACATACTTCCAAGTTTCACTAAAATACTTTTTACCTTGTATGTTGGACCTCCAAAGTTATTGATACAGAGTGATACAAAAACAGGTTTCTCTTTGACTTTCACAGTCAGTAACTCTATTCATTACACATGTGAAACACTTCTTAAAACCTTAAATAGTGTCAACATTATTCTTGTTAAAATTAAAAAAAAAAAAAATTGTGGCCATTATCTGTTGTTTTCTGCATAATGTTCAGATTCAGTCAAGCATTACTAGATTACTGTGATTACTTTTCACGTACTATTAACTTTGCACAACCAGACAGAAGACGGCAGTGTAGACTGGAGTGCACTTAAGGAATTTTCATTGTTATTAAGTCAGACAAAATTTCCAAGATTTGGTTGTCCGGATGATTTTTGTGTGTCCAGCAGCCAAAGATTGCAAACAGAAGGTGAAAAGCAAGGCTACTCTGGCTATGTCAGAACTAGTCTTCCACCAGACTACCAGATATGCATAACTTGACAGTTTTTGGTTCTCCGGCGACTATTCCTGTTGTCCTGAATGACTGCTAAGTTGACTGTATGCTCTGCACAAGATTGCTCAATCTGAATCAAATGTGAAATTATTTATTTCAATTTGATGAATCTGCTACTGCAGTTATACTGGATGAATACTGCATACCGAATGTTTAAATCACAAATTTGATGTCCAGAGGACGTGTCAGTGTTATGAATCACCCCCTTCTACCCTGGCGGAGGTGGGTCACTGGCCCCGAAAATTATCTCCTGTGCAACATTTCATCCACATTGTCTTTCACGAGAAGAGTCTCTGTGGGTTCTTTTGCTTTATATGAACAAGAACAAAAAAAAACAGTATGCAATCATTTTCATTAATTATGCTTTGTTTTAGGTATGTGAGATGTCTGACTTAAACATGACTGAGGGATCATTGTACCATGCAGGGTGCATTTTTGTGGTCAAATATTAGTGGAATGGTCAAGAATGCTGGGGGAGGGGGGAATTTTACGAGTGAGTCGTGCAATTGACAAGTATCGTCGTAGTTCAGGTTCATGCATAGACATACTGTAGCCTGTAGGGTTGTAATTCTCAAACTCAAGCAAGAGCAGACTCGTCAGACATTTCAGTCCTACTGACTAAGTGCATGATACTGTACGTAAACTAGTATACTAAAAGTATCCTAATTAAAATTATTATTACTGTATCGTTGCAGATAATATGTCATTTCTGCAGATCTACTTATGTCAGTATGAGAATGATGTGCACATGTGTGACTGCTGTGACTTAATATTTAAAGCCCCTTAGTATTTCTCTTGTGACAACCATCCATGAGAAACCAATGATACAGGCAGGGTTTGATTTATCTAGGTGCACGCATGCACAGGTGCACATACAGTAGAATTTTCCATATGCATACAACTTTAGAGGCTTGCAGGTAGCCTCCAGAATAGAGGTTCCTTGACCTAAACTTCATGCTCAAATCCTGAGTTACAGTACAATGTAATCCTAATATATTGGATTGAATCATCGTTGACATTGTAGTGTCTTGTTAAAGTTAAGAGTCATTTTAAAGAAATTTGAACACAAAACTAACGTCTCCTTCCTCAGTGCTACATTTATATCAGCGATCATTGCTGCTGATGAAATTACACGAAGCTTACATAGAAGCTTGCATATCCTTCTTATTTCTATGTAAAAGTGATTCAACTCAGAAATTTATTCCGAGATGCACTGTCTTGTAGTATTCAGAACGAAACGCTGCAGATTGCTTACTGCTTGAAGTCTACATTATGTATACTTATTAATCATCTGTTCTATTTTGTGAACCAGTTTTTTTTTTACCAGTTTTTTTTTTACCAGTGTTTTTTCTATAACCAGTCTTGTTAAAAGTTTTAGATAGATTTTTTCGGCGCATGTTCTGTTCTAGAAGCAGTGCCTGCATATTTGAAAATGAAGCTAAGAGAAACATGTGGCAAATTTAATTCTGAAAAAGAAAGGGGGTAACAACAGGAATTGTAATAAAGAAGGTGTTTATTGATGTTGTTAGAAAGGTGTCATTCTATATTAAGTGTTTGGAGCAGCAATATTTTGCAGCTGCAGTGTCCTGAAGCGCAAAGAGGTACTGTATGATAGGGTTGGGTGGTATCCCTGGTACCCAAGTCTCTACAAGTCTTTGCAATACAGGTAGTTGCATACCAGCGTCTGACCTGTTCATGAGTAGTACCTGTATATTTTTAAGTTTTCGTAGTAACTCCAAAATTTGTTGGTACTGGTACCAGTGCAAATAAATGAAATTAACTTTTCAATTTTTTTTCAGCATCAGTGCTCACATATCAACATCAAGATGAACCAAAAATGAATTGCAAATCGTAATTCAAAAGATCTCATTTCAATGTCTCATGAAAAACTTAACGCGAGGCTCTGAAAGACAATGTCTTTATCGCTGTAATAACTGTGGCTAGCCTAACCATGTGAACAATGCGATACAGAAATCGCATTTCAACAGCTAAGCTTCTTTTGGACACTATGTGTGCTGATAAGTTTCAATAGACTCCACCCATATTAGGCAAAGTAACATTGAATGAACAGCTGACTAGCTACCTTCTGTGTGGTTCTAAATGAGTAATCTGTAGGTGTATGCTCTACTCTAGTTTTGATATCGAAACAGGCCCATGAATAATGCTATTATTTTATCAAATTGCTTTATAATTACAAATAGGTAGCATTTTCCTGTGAAAAGATAATTTTTACAATTTTTTCAGGTATCAGGATTTCTCTCCCTTAATGAGAAGTTAAGTTTTGCATTAATTTTAATTAAGCTACATTAATTCGCATAGCCTGACTCTCGTCAGGCCTACTGTAGGTGCCTAGTGTAATGTCAGTAATGTATTTGAAATCAGAGTACATAATTTCATCAGCTTTTGGCAAAAGCAGCTTCACACAAAAATAAAAGCAAATTTTCATATGACACATTGATCATGGTGAAATTTGTTCCTAATTACCTCCCTTCTTCTATCTTAAAATTTAGACCTACAGTAATTTAAGAAAGTTAACAATATAATGTCACTTTGGAGCAGATCAGTTTGCATCTTAGAAATGTAGTTTGCAACAGGCCTAAGCTTATATTTTCTAATTGATGTTGCACGTACGATAGGCGGTACTTAAAATCTTCCGGAAACATTATGAATATTACCTTTTCTTACAACTTGCGAAGTAAGAAGTACCAGCAAAATTGTACAAAATAAATAAGTTACTAAAACTTTTGTTTAAGATTGAATGTGGATGAAGGAGTTGCAGTATAGGTTTGAGTGGATGAACACTTTCACACATGTGGTGAAACACCTCTCCAACCCCACTGAAGCTGCCATTTTTTTTTCTTGCTGTTTGTCAATACATTTACATGAAGCCATGACTGCAAGTTACTGCATTAGCTTTCTACTGCGGTTTACAGAGCACAGGACTTGTTTTTATCACTTTGAAGAAGTGGAAAGTTTTGGTACTTTGTAAATTACCAATGCTGATCTGATTGTTTTTATGCTGCCAAGTTGCCCAACCCTACTGTACTGCGTGAGCTCTAGCGCAGAACATGCAGGATCACTCTCGTTTCTTGCGGACTGATTTTGGAGACTGATCAATGATGGTTGAGTCTTTGCTTACATGTAGATGAATCGCATAACGTTGCACATACTTGGAAGTTCTTGGAGGTTCTCATCAGATTCAGCGTTATTGCATTCTATTGCATCTGTATAGTAAAGAACAAATTACTGGTTTGTGTAGACGATCACTGTACAACAATTACCATCGTTTAACGTCGATACACATCAATACATGAAACTCAGTTTCTTGACCAAAAGTGAAGTAAAAATTTGCAGGTTTCAGTCAATTCAAAATTTCCTTCATATTGCATTTTGGCAGTCTCACAGAAGGGTTACAGTGACATGTGGACCATCATGATGGAAATGAAGATGCCAAATGGAAAAAAGATCCCACTGTGGTATACACGTCACAACACTCTCGTGCATTTCATAGCACGGATGTTTTCTTCTGTTACAGTATGATAGCGTGTCCACGTCACAAATCAGGGTTTGTTGCTAATGTACTGTACCCGTCCCCGAATGGTGTATGTAGCAACGTGAGACAGATCTGCATTTTTTGTCAGCAACGCTTACTGTGGTCCAAATACTCCGAAAACAATGCCTTTGAAGTCTCCAATGCTAATACGTTGCATGTTATGAAAACTGAAAGACCTGTGGAGTGCCTGTCTCAGCTGTTTTTTTTACTTTTTTTAATCAGAGTGTGTGTACTTCTCTCACACTTCTACTGGTGCAGTGGGAAGACTGTATAGTGCTGCAAGGCTAATCAATAGATTCAGAAGTTACAGTTAGGAAGAAATCACTGTGCACAGGTACCTTAGGGCTTTCTTTCCTTTTCAGATGAAAAATAACCCTTGTGGGGCATTTGTAAGTGCCCTGGCACAGGCTGGATTAGTGCCTCACCCAGGGCAAAGATTTTTTCAGGTTGCTGAACATTGGCAGACATCATAATTGCCAAGTTTTGCCAATTCATTTTTTTATGGATGTGGTAAATATCAGCCTGGTCTGATGTCCGATCCGATTACAGTTGATATGTTAGTTATTACATGTCTATTCATCCAGTTAGTATCCTTACAAATGTATCATTGTCGTCACTACTACGTGAGAACGAAATGTTGCAAATTGACTTCAGCTTGTTAGATCTTAGGTTTTAGGAAAATGAGCCTAAGTGTGGAGGCACTTGTTGTCACCCATTTTGTTGTGAAAAACTCGTTGCCACCCATGGTTAAAAACACTGGAATAGCTCTTTGATGGACACATGACCCAATCTGACTTTTGTTGATAGGCGTGGAGGTGAAATCAAAGGATTCCCTCATACCCTCTGTCATCAGAAACCTCAAATCAAACCACCTGAGACGATGTTCCGAAAAGTGAGTGCAAATATGGGCTATCCCAGCACACAAACCAATCGGCTTCAAGTTTTGTCACAATACTGTGATCTACCACTCTACCAGGACTAGTTCTCTTTCTGTGGTGTAGATGTTCAGTCAGTGTTTCTGTTATGAAAAATTGGCTTTTGGAGA
The DNA here is from genome assembly GCA_021234535.1 of Stichopus chloronotus. NCBI lineage: Eukaryota > Metazoa > Echinodermata > Holothuroidea > Aspidochirotida > Stichopodidae > Stichopus > Stichopus chloronotus. The sequence goes on along the minus strand of CM037832.1, from coordinate 25,133,581 downwards.
CCACACAACTATAAAGATTTTTTTTTTTTCCATTTCAGGTCCATTCACTCAGGTGGTTTCATCCGAGCTGAACCTCAACAACCCAACAGATAAACATGTATGCTTCAAGATCAAGACTACTGCTCCCAAGAGGTACTGCGTCAGGCCAAACAGTGGAATTCTACTTCCAAATACAAACATAGCTGTTCAAGGTAAATGCATCTTCTGATACATGTGCAAACATCGTCAATAAAGGGAGCATTTTATCTCTGTAGTGTGACATATTCAGAACATTTTATTTACCTTTCGCAAACAAGCATTTTATTAGTTGAAGGGTTTGCCATTCGCACACTGTCTTATCAATCAACAATCTATAACAATTCTTATTAAAGTGTTGTAACTAAGTACATTATTTTGGGCACACTATGTAGTGCACACAAATGAAATGACATCACAATTCCCATTGCCTTGGACTTTGCCACCACCATGGAACCTTCTCAATGGCAGAATGATATAGTGTACCTTAGTATTATAGTATAAATTCAGTATACTTTCTTATGTAGTATTATAAGCTGTGCATGCGAATACAATATACATAATTATGTGGTTATACAGTATCCTCAGCTATGTGTGAATGCAATAGGCCTATACATGCTCTGCATGTCTTGTAATACATTCTTAACCATATATAACTATGGCACAGTACACTTTAATATGCACTTACCAATAAAGTATACCTAACACAGCAGAGAAAGCAGGTTGGAGCACATGTAAGCAATACTGTATGTTACTCTTATGGGAAAAGTACATCACTCATAAGGGAAAAATAACCTTCAGCACATACAGTATTGCAGTCTCCACACATTAAAGTGCCATTCATAGCACACAATGTTAACAAGGTGAGTTTCCTTCAGCAAATTACAGTGGCTTTCAGCACATTACCTGAAGAGAATGTATGGTCAAGAAATTTTTAGCGACAGAAATTTTCTCAAAATATGAACTTGTTGCCTTGTTTTGGTCCTAAGTTTCAGCTCCTTTCTTGGAGTTTTTTTTATCAAGTTTCTTTCATATGAAAAAAATGAGCAAGTTTTGCTTTTCAAACCTTGTGAAATCCTCTTACCTTTAAAATGTAAGAAAAAAAAAAGTGTGACAAAATGATAAACAATTTGTAGCAACAATGAACCTATTGAATTTAACCATTCCTCTGCAGACTATTGTCCTATTATTTTCAATTATAGTAATAATTTAGACATGCATAGTGTAAGATATATTTGTAGATTTATTTGCTAACACTGGACAAAGTGGGCACCATCTGTTGAGAGTAGTCACCAAAATGACAATTGACTTGTACAGCTAAGAAAGCGGTGCTCTGTTACAACTAACTGACAATTTAATTGTGGTATAAAATGTACATTTATTCTAGCCTATCATGTAGTTTATCTTACAATCATGTAAAATAATATTTTTAAGTGTGTGAATTTATTTAAATTTAAAAATACAAGTTATTTTAATTCTACAATGAAGACAAAACTTCCCAGCTGGCAGTCCTCATCTGCTATTTGACTGTTGTGTTCTACTAAATAGCAGCATTATAAGTTAACAGCTCTAGATTTTTACAGTAAGGTACAAAAACACTGTACACGCTGTACAACACGTCACATTGTTCTTTCCTCGTTCTGCACTGTTATGAGCTTGGGTGTGTTAAAAATGAAGACCTTACAAATGAAGACTGAAGAACCTGGTATAAACGTTGAAATATGGTAGTGATGTCCTTTCAGTCGATAACGTAATGTCTGGTATTACACAGTCAATGTATTGTGCTGTATTTTCTCTCGGTTTTGTGTATACCTGTAAATGCCAGCTTAAGGTCTTTGTTTATCTAATCTTCGTTTTTAACACACGCACACAGCGATGTTAAAAGAGAAGACCTTAAAATCGAAGACCGAAGACCTTACAGGGTCTTCGGTCTTCTGTTTAAAAGTCTTCATTTTTAACATTGCTGTGCGCCTGAGTTTAAAACGAAGATGTTCAAAACGAAGATGGAAGACCCGTCAAGGTCTTCGTTATTGACACACCCTCATGAACTTAACCATTTGCACTATACAGCTCTAAGTTTGTAAGTTGCAGCACTCCAGCGGGAGTAGAACCGGGTGTGTTTGTCTCAGTTACCAGTAGAGTTTTGCCAACTGATGTGCACGTTGTGGTATAGTTTCATGTTTTCATTACAGGCATTGCCAGTCTGTTGTGAATACCTGCATAGCACTCCCTGCAACTCAACCTTGAGAATCTCAAGGACCAGTACTAGGAATCTTACAGTAGTACTTGATACTCCAACACAGAGTAGCATTGTCTGAGATAGGTTAAAGGTTTGTCAAGAATGGAATGCTTTCTGAAGACTGAATGAGCTACAGTATTATTAAAGAAACTAACCCCCAAAATCAAAGGTATAGATGTACAATAATACAGGTGAACACACATACCCTTATGAATTACACAAGGCTGACAGTTACTGTACAGTGTCTATAGTGATCACACAGTGACACTCACATACAGTGCCATTGTTTGATCAAAGCATCTATATAGCCTTCATGTCACAATACACCAATGGAGTAACAATTTGAGTCTTGAGCAAAAAATTATTTCAAATAACATTTTACCTGGCAGAGGCAAACCAGTGTGTGGCACTACAGAGAACAGTTTTACCACAAATCTATGGGCACAGTTGCCATAGCTGTTTACTCTGGCACTGTGTGCATACATTTTTTTTTTGTATCAGTGTGTAAATCTGTCCTGTAATCTGGTGTAATAGTCATTGCACCAGTGTACCAACAGCACTTAGGCTCTGTCCTTATGTCATCACAATATATACTCTACCAATCCCCTTGTACCTGTAGTTGTTTGTCTGGAATCTCAGTGCAAACATTGAACTGTACACTTGCCCTTTGGTGTGTAGTCACTGTGCACACTTACTGTTTTAGGGGCGCCTTCACGAAAGTTCTCTCTAGTCTGTTAGTCTGTCACAGGTTTTCACGTTCCAGCAAGCTTTAACTTAAGGGTCATTCAGGTGTCCAACATGTGCAGAATTTGTTCAATTAATCAGTTGAATTCAGTTCTTCCCACACGTGTCTTTACTATGTGTTTGTGCCTGCCCAGTAAACCTGCTTATATAGTACAGTATCGACTTGTGACAATAAATTTTACATGTTTTAATGAACAGTGTTAATTAATACAGAGACATTCAAGGCATTGTGAATGTATCTTTTCAGTATTTAGTTGATGAATGTCTTAATATTTAGGTGTACAATTACTTGTCTCTCGAAGCTTATGCGCAATCTCATTTTTGTGTCACAGTTTGTATTTTTTGAAGTTTATTGGTTTTTATTTTTGTCAAATTACCAAAAATCATGTTAAAGTTTACTAGCCCAGTTTATAGCAAATTTCAACAAACTGTAAACTGTGAGTCAGTGAGACTTTCCAGTGAATTATAGTTGTATGCAAAATTTGCTTAATGTTCAATGAATCAGACTTTTTGTGTGACACCAATGTCAGCATACTGTACAGTGCATACTGCTAGCCTGGTGGTCTCAGAGAAAGAAAGTTAGGTGTGAAAATATTTGACAAAAAATCTGAAGGTAGGCCTTATCACTAACTTCACACTATTTGTGAACATTATCGTTCAACACTTAACACTTTGAAAAAAGGTCCAGCCACCTCATTACGGTACTGTATGTAAAGTTCTGCAATTTTTACAATTAACGAATATATGCATTTTGCTTTTGAATTGCAATTCATTGTATCTTTCGTTGATCGAAACAGATCCACTACTGTTAGAAGGCGGGTCTTAAAGTTTTAAAGAGTTGTGAAATTCATGCCATTGGCAGTGCAAATAAGTTGACCTAAACATTTTCAGTGCTGTGCCTTTGATGTTGTCATTGCCTGCTTTTTCCGACTTGTAATTTGAAAGATTGAAAGTAAATCCTGTACATTAAGATTTTTTCAAGCCCACTGCTCAGGTAGCCCAGACGTTCCACATTTGGCAGACATGGAACCATGGACTTAAAAAGTGGGGAAGCAATTATTAAAAGTGACAAGGTTGTTAATTGCTTTAAAATTCAAAAAGCAGTTGTAATTTAAATCAGTGATTTGAAACAAACAAAGGAATTTAAATCTAATGAATCAATTGAAATCATGAAAAAAATAAAAATCTTGATTGTTATGCAGTAGTTGTAGTGATTTTAATTGGCTTGTTTTAAATCGAAAATCCCTGGTACAAAAAGTTCAGACCTCTCTGTTTGTTGGTAGCTAGATGTTGCAGTATTTCGTCGTGTGTCTAATCTTTTTTTGTGAAAATCTTTTTATTTCTGAAAGAGTACAATGTACATTATCAGTCTTTGAACCGTGAAGAAGTCAGTGATACTCTAGTCTCGACATCCAACACACTTTACAGTTTTAACGGTCTACAAAGTGTTCTTAATTTTTCCATCTACACTGTAGTCACTATTAATATTTACCATTTGAAGCAAAATTTTTGTACCCTTTTTGGGGGCATTCAAAGCACAGACAGTACAATGAAATTTTCCACTGATCACTTTGCATTGTATAGTACAGTAGTTCTACCGCACATCTGCATCGTACAGTACATTACCATAGAAAATGAAGTTCTCAAATTACTGTATACATGACTGACTTGGTGGGACAACTTGCCTTTGATGTACCAGGTGGAATTGTCTAAAATTAATGCACTGCCAGTCATTGATAGTGATGATTTAGAAGTAAAGGGAGAGGGAGGGGGTGAGATGCTGCACTACACAAAATGCACCCATCCAACAATGCATGCATGAACTGCATACCGTACAGTACATTGCAGTGCAGTGCGTTTTTACAGTACAGGTACACTCCAGTACGGTATATACTGTACAGTCCGTTGCAGTGCATTACTGTGTAAAGAAGTGTGTAGAATACAGTGCAATCAAGTTACAGTGAACTAGTCTAGTGTAATATATTGTACTGTACTGTAGCACAGCACATTCCAGGGCAGGGTAGTAATGTTATGCACTGTAATCATATATAATTTGTATATTATTTAAGACAGGCACAGTGCAATATATAATACATGACACAGTGTTGAAATTTTAGCCAATTCCCACCTGGTATCCAAGGGAAAATTGATTATTTATTCATTCACTTGCAGTATATATACAAATGTCATAAGCACACAGGTACACTGAATTTAAATCATTACAAACAGTACATGTTGTAATCATTTAGTACTGTAATGTATGAGAATGGACTGCTCTGTGAGAGCTTGAGGAGATAAGAACAAAAAAAAAGTATGTACAGTAACTTTATGTAAAATAACATTGAACTTCAAGTAAAGTAATGTTTAAAGCAAACTTGACAACAGGAAGTTACAGCAAAACTTAGGATAACAGTAGCAGTCAGATGAGAGGGGAGGAGAGAGGATGAAAGAGAACGGTGGAGGTAGGTTAGTCAGAAAGATAAAAAGGATAAAGAAGGTATTTTACATCAGGTATACTGTAACAGACAAACTTAAAAGAGAATAACATGACTTGTAACTAGGCCGACTGATTAGTTTGTTTGTAGATGGGTATGAAATGGAGTGTGGGAGTATACAATTAATTATTTGTGTGCTTGTCCTATTTAAAATGTGGTTATTCTGCCAAAACTCTCAGTATATATCATGACTCTGTTTCTTTGGAGTCGCTGGGTTGAATGTACATTGTACACACTTGCACTGTGTTGTTTGCAAATTTCATCCCCACAAGTCCTGATAATGTTTCATATATTATAATTAAAATCTTAAATTGATTCATCGACTGATTGCTGAGGGCAGTCGTGTCGGAGAACCTAACAAACTCTCCTTGTCCTTCAGAGAGAGTTTGGGTATCTCTGAGACCAGGACCACCTCAGAACAGATCTGTACTGTGCTTTGCATAATATCATCGTAGGGGATACCTTTATGCAGCACACATTGTCATTGTGATGTCATCATGGCTCATCTTTTTTCCTTTCTTTCAGTGATGTTACAGCCGTTTGATTACGATCCCAATGAAAAGAATAAGCACAAATTTATGGTACAGTCCATCGTGGTACCCAACTCACAGGCCGATCCCGAAGCTGTGGTACGTGCTCAAGTGATTGTTTACAATGTAACCAAAGTTGCATCTGAAGTATCTATAGGGTAAACAGTGTACAGATATAGCCCGGTGTTGAAGTCCAGTGATGTCATCATCAAACTTGCTCTCTACAGTAGTTCTGCATGTTGATACAGTGACTAAATCACCCTACTGCATGTACAGTAATTAATCTACTGTACGTGGGCTTTGGCGTCTGGGATGTTCTCGGAATCTGGTACCCTACTACCCGCACTCAGAATAGGCTTATGACTCTGAAGGTACTGTGCGACTTTTGCTTGGTATTGGCCTCAATGAGGTGACAACTAACACAAGAACATACATGGCACTGTATATATTAGGCATGAATTATCACACATGGAGAAAGGAGGGCCCCAAACAAAGTTGTTGGTTTGGAATTGGGCTATTCAACTGATAACTTTACCCGCAAAGAAAGAGAGACAGATTGTTTTTATCTTTACAATTTATTAAAGTTAGGAACAACAGTAATGCAAACTGTTTAGCGTACTAAAGGATGATGGTTTGTATCATTTAAAATGTACCATCATCACGACTCTGAATTACGAGTGTGGGTAACCTGGCCAAGCCCAAGTGAGACATCTGCAGACTAAATCTTCACTACAGTAGTCCGTTCATACACGTCCTCTCAAAAAATAGCAATTTTCAGGAACTCAAGTATGCAGAAGTTCAAGACTTTGTGTAAAGAGACCAGAATCTGGCCTGTACTGTACTGTAGAACCTTCATTGTACATATCGCAGAATGTGGAGTTGATCATTTCGCTATAGAAAACAATGGTTCTTGTATCCTTGACCTGCTTTAAAAAAAAAAAAAATGTTTGTGAGAGCATGTTTCAGCAAAACAGCTTTTGTGACTGTAAACTTTCAAGGTGAACTTTTGCCACAGTCAGGTAAAATAACTTGTTGTGTAGGATTATCGTTGGTAAGTTTTTGCAGCAATCCTGTTTCATTGCCACAATATGCACACTGTATTTAACTTTTATGTATGGAAACCACATTTTCGTGTTTGGAGTATGTTGTCAACTATGTGTAAAAAGAATAAAACCAAACCTTGTATGCAAGACTTCAGGAAGGGCAAGGCAGAGGCATTATCTGAATCTTAAGACAAAAAACAGTAAGCTAGATGTTACAGTGAACTTACACTGAACCCAGATTGCAATGTGTAAACATGCATTTATCGACTGTGAATTATTTTAATACTGTACTTGGCCATATGATGCAAAGTCATGGTTGGTCTTGCAAATTTCCTTCATACATGATTTGGAATGCTGCCATCTCTAAACAGCTTGTAATAGCTGGAAACTTTTTGTCTTGTGTACAAGTACTGTAAGTTTTCTGTCAGAAGGAAAAGTTATCTGACATTATCCAATATACTGTATTGAACATAAATTGCTTCGTTGCTGATATTCGCTGAGTGATTATCAATCCATTTGTTAAAGCAAAATGCCTCATGTGATCATATTATTATTTTATTGGTAGAGTGAAAATTATGACCAGTATGTAATTGTGGAAGTCAGTAAAAATAGGGTAACTTAGCAATGCGCAAAAGCCAAGTAAAAGCACCAACTTATTAAGATGAAAAATGACACAACCTCTGAACACACCATACATAGCAAAATAGCTCAAAATGGAATTTTCTTTCTTTTCTCAAAGAAAATACGTCGTCCTATTCATGAGAAGGTTCAGGAGAGTGTATATAGTTTACTAATAAGATTCCTCCACACAAATGTGATGTATGGTTCCATGGAAAAACCAATGAAAACAATAAATCTGCCACCTTGGTCAGGTACCTGGGTACCTGAGGGATATGAGAAAAATGACCCTATTCCAAGTTCTATGAATCAATGATAACACGAATATGTGCCAATACCGTGTGTATGAATGAAATACTGTAAGATGTTATTATGTTCCTGTTGTAGTGAGGCACACTTCATGCACAGATTTGATTGTATCTTCTTCCACAGTGGAAAGCTGCCAATCCAGGGGACTTAATGGATACAAAGCTTAAGTGTGTCTTCGACTGGCCAGGAGCAGCGGCTCCCCAACAGGTATATCACTGTTAACGTTATCTCGATAAAAAAATAATACTTCTTACACCCTATACTGTGTTGCTAACTTTCGTCAGGTATCACAGTACAATAGATTGCCTTTCCTTGCACAAACACAGTCATCCAATCAGGTTTCAGATGGAGCCAGTTTTGCATCATACTGTTTTTTTTCTGAAGTTGCATTTCCAGTCTTGCCTCATCGTACCCTGTTTGTAGCTGTTGTGTCTGTGCGAAGGAGGGAGGTTGAAAGCAGTCTGTCAGGCTAATGCGGTTTAAGAGAGAGGGACGATTGGAAAGGGGTTCCATCGTCACACGTTTTTGTGTGATAACTGTGTGCACATCACAAGTTCAATGCACATAGATGCTTTCTGATCCATTAGAAACAGAATTAATTATATCATGGTGTACAGAACTACACTGATGCCACACATCTAGCTGTTGGCAAGTGGGTCACATGGTGGTGCATAATGCTTACAGTAGGTGTACCTGACTTTCTCATATTTTTAATGTTGGCCTGTATGTGTCAAGTTTGCCAAAATGTAGCAAGTAGGTATTAGTTTCACTGTTAGGTTTGAGGAACTAATAGCAGAAACAAGTTGCATAGCCATTTAAACTCACAGTTTAAATATGAATTGCACAATGTTGGTATGAAGACACACACATCTTATAAAGCTTTATCCCCATAAAAGTGGAATCAGCACTCCTGTTTTTCTTGTCTTCACTTGATAAACAGACAGCAATCCACCAAGTCAACAATCTTCCTTACGTTCGATCTAACGAAATGCATGAATGGGACATGTTCATGTGGGTGGAGGTGGGTGGTGTGGCTCCATAGGTGGTTTGCCTGCTTCAAGTGCATCGAAGAACTGTTCAGTGTGCAGTGCCCTTGTGTCTTTCCAGAAGAGAAATCTTTCTCAGTGCCAGTATGTTTGCAAGGTGGTTGAAATGTTTACATATCACAAACTTGTACCAATAGTTAATAGAATGGTATGAAGTTCTCTGTACACAGAGGTGTGAGTGAGTCACATTGGTGGTAGGTGATTCCTACCCCACATGTAGCACTGAAATTTAAACTGTTTGGCATTCTTGCAGACTTTCTGATCTTCACTCTGGTTTAGGCACAAAACTACATGAGAGGTTTTGTGTGACATGCACGACAGCATTTTGCACCATTTAGTTAACCTGCTTACCTGTGTGGAATCGAATGTTGTATTACCGTAAATCAGTAATACAAGCTTAAAATTAAGATAACCTTTATACCCATAATGTGTCACAAGTAACAAATTTGAACCTCAATCTTTCACTGTCTCTGGGCAGATATTTAATTTGTAAACAAGCTTGATTGACTGTTTCTGTTTTTTCAGTAGCATAGGCAATGTAGTCACAAAGAAAAGACTCCACAAGCCTTTTTTTCTGAGATGTTTCTATCTACCTGACCCAGATACAGTACAAGTATGTGTATACATATCCTGCAAAGATTACTAGTGTCAGCTAAAATTTTACCAACAAATCCCTTAATAGCAGAGAGCTAGTTTACATGCAAACTTGCCCACAGAAGTTAAACACAAATTTGATTTGTAACTGCTTTTCTATCAAAACATTTGACTGCCTATATCAGATTTTATTGATAATCTCTGCTTGTTTCTGGCTCACATGGGAGAAAGCACTGTAAAAAGTAGTGTTTTCCCTGGGACACTGAGGAAAATTACCACCCCCTGATTTGGTGACCATCCCCTACTGTACCTAAAAAGATGCCATCTTCTTACTAAAGCTTCACTTGGCAGAATAAAATTTGACAACAGGCCACTGCTATCTCAAATGGAGCAAAAAGCATTCCCTCAGTTGTACCATTTTGGATCATTTAACACCTCAATGACTAAAAAGTTGTTGAGGTGATGGAAACTGCCCTCCCCTTGAACCTCCCCAACGTAATTGCTCTTCCACAGTATATGCGCTTCACAAGCGCCTCTTGAAAAACTGTGGAGAAGCGCTGATAAAGAATTGTGATATGTACCAATTAGTGAATGTTTTAAACTTCTTGTCTTTTGTTGATAAAGAAGTCTGAGTCATTTATGCCGATACATTGATAATATCTTTTAAAATGATGATCCTTCCCTGGGTGTCGTATCCAGCGGACTTGATCGACTGGCTAGTAAATTACATTCTCAAATCAAACGTGCCGTATGCACGGTCCCGAATCCACAGCATACCCAAACTAAACAACTTTCTTGAGTTACACTGATAGTATCTGCGACTATTACTTTACGACGAGAGTTTACTGTTTTGTGGAAAGTGGAAAAATATAACACAGAAATCATAGAAAAACACAGAAAACATGCACAATTAAGAAGACAAAAGCAAAAAATATGAAATTTTGAAAGCCAAACAAATAGCAATTTTTTTCTTTATTTTCCCATCATTTTCAAACAAATGTGTGATTTTAGTGTGATCCAAGACACTATAGCCCCATGGAAAATGTAAGCAGTCGACACAATCTCAGTGTTTCGTCATCTCCACGGAATAGAATCCTACTGTAGCTTTGCATTATGGAAAAAATATCATTTGCAAAATGGAGATAAAAGGTAGGAAACACACTGTACCACAAGTGAAAATGGAAACTGGCATTTACAAAACAGTAAATTTTGCCTTAACCATAATTGGATAAATTTGCTAGTTGGCTGTATTGTGATGGTTTAGACAGCCTAAAATGTCAAAATTGAAATGCAGAATGCTGCTATTAGGTCTGTAATGGCAACTGTCACAAGATTTAGGACCTGTCTTTATTTGTGCTTTATTATGAGAACATCTGCAATAAAACTGTCAGCGTGGTGTTGTACGATTTTCTTGTTTCTGAAGCTGCCACTCTTTTGACCTGTAAATCAAATGAGATCAAAAAGCGGGATTGGAAATAAATGGTACTTAATCAAGAAGATAAAATAACAGATTCAAATACCCACCAACATAGACAGACAGACAGACAGACAGACAGACAGACAGACAGACAGACAGACAGACAGACAGACAGACAGACATAATCAAATCAACACACACATGTTCACACATATGTGCAGCAAGATTACTGTACATAGTGAAATCTCTTTTCATTGAATGAAGTAAAGATCAGACTCATGTGGGACTTCTCTACCAGCACATATGAGACTGTAATGTAAACCATAACTGTTATGTTTCATTGTGTGTGTTCACAAGCATGTGCCTATGGAGATCTCATATGACTAACTAAGAATACACAACCTGTAACAAGCTGAAAGACACTACCCAGAGAATCTCTGGACATATCACCCAGAAATGGTGAACTAAAGCACTGTAGGCCAAGGTCTAAATGTCGATCTGTTTGAAAAAATTTAAGAATGATCTTGAAGTAACATTTTACATTGGGTGTAATTATTTCTGCACTGAGGATAAAGATAAAATCTGGTTTCTGCATGACAGCTACAGTATGTATCAGGGAGAATGGATTTTGATCCATCTTTGATTGGTTTTCCCAGTGCCCAGGGGGGAATTTATCTGGCCCTGAGAATTCACGTGACCCGTCCTTTGTGTACATGTATGCGTATTCTAGCAGTACTTGGCAGTTTCTATGCAACTGCGAGGATGGCATCAGAAGACACCATGACCATTCTGACATACTGTATTGCTGTTTGTGTGTAATGTGAAGTATAGGACCCTTGTTTTATCTAATCACCTCGTCAATCTAACATGGATCTATAATTTATTGGAAGGATAGTGTAACAGTTTGAGGAAAAAGGAACATGTAGGATATGTGTCTGTGGGCGGTTGGGGTGGGTGGTGCGGTGGTAGAGTGAAGGTGGGGATGTGATGGAATGAGTGATGAGGTTGACGTGGAGCAGAGGAGCACAGGCAATGCTCGTGGGTCATACTCTCAGTTTTTCTTCAAAACATTGAGGTAGCTTAAATTTCAACCTTAAATCTGTCAGGTGATAGCAGGTAGCTAAATATGAAGTTTCATGGGTAATGTTGAAACAAAAATCTTAGCAAAAGGGTACTGGGACTTGAATTGTGCTGTGCATTCATCACTGAAAAAGTGACAGGGATTAAGGCCAGGGATCAGTTCATTTGCTTTCTGGATCAACAACTTGTTGTAGTGAAATATCCCAAACTTTTTTATGCTCGGTACTTCTCAGCAACGAAAGCAAAGCTCACAGATGTGACTTTCATTGATCCTGGTTTTTTAGACCAAATTATACACACTTTATATTGCATATGCTTCATGGCAGAGACGAGCTGACTGAATTTCTTTTTGTTGCCTGTTTTCATAATTTTCACCAGAGTCCACTTGGATGATGACTTCATTTTCATTTAAATTTTCACAAAGATGTGTCATTTCTGTCTGCTGATAAAGCTTGTTCAAGTACAGTAATGTCATTTATACCCAAGATGCTGCTTCAGAAATAATTTCTTTTGTTTTTTCTCCTGAGCCTGTTTCCATTATCTTCTCAGGGAAGGTTTTTCTTCCCTCTTGTTTCCTACAATGGTAGTACACTACGTCTTCATCCTCACAGAACAGGTCAAAGCCCAGGTATCGCTTCCAGTCCTGGGCACGCTTTACAATTTCCCTCTATTCATTTAGTGCTCGGAATGCCACAGACAATCGGCTTAAGCATCCCAGACTTAGCTGAAGTTGGAAAATTAGTACCACATTTCTGAAGAGCAGCTATGAGCATATCAAGATCGTCACATTTGGGGCAGAGGCATGAAAAATGAGGGACCTCATTAAAATGCATGATGTGTCTTTGCATATTCATGTGAAGTATTCAAAGTGCTCTTGACCAGATTCTCTGCCCGCATTTTCTTTGGTTCTGGCAATTCCTTTGCTAACTGCATTAGCCTTCAGCCTTCTTATGTTCTTCATGCCTGTGGATTGCCATATTTCATAATATTGGAGGGCTCCATTCTACATTTACGATCATTTTTACAAACTCCCTCCTCGTTTCTCTCAAAATACTTTCGCTGTTCAGTTTTGCCATCCTTCTTCGTTGGTGCTACCTTTAATTTGTCGGAAAAATGAAATGTGGGCTAACATTTTTCATAGCCTGTGAGAACTGAACTTATTACTTACACCAAAATTTAGGGTCAGCTAGCGCACCATCATACAATACAGTAGCCAATCCTTACAAGACATGCTAGTGTGTCTGTATTTTCATGTTATGCTAGGCCTAAAGTTTAGCAATGTATTTATTAGGTTATGTGGTTATAAATTTAAAACACTTTTGATACTGAACATCAAGAGATATCACTGGCCTATGGAAATACCTGTAGGAAATTGATGAGTGGTAAGTAGTACCAAATGATTGCAAAAACTAGGTTTTTCTTTTAAATAGCCTAGGCATACTTCCCTAATGGTTATGTCGGCCTAACACTGTTTGTTGCCGTGTACTATTGCTGAGCTGAAAACATCTCATGACTATGCTTATTAAAATATTATACTAGGTGAATTACATGTAGGCCTCCACTGTACTAGTAGCTACTACTCACAGGTCCTTTCTGCACATAGCCTCCACTTGTTCAGTACTCCCTCAATGCTTAGGCTTGGTTAGGTCAGCTACTGTATGTAGCCAAAACCCATGGCATGTATGCATTTTGTCTGTTAGGCCATAGGCCTAGCTATCCTAATGACTATTTGATCTTAATATCTGTGTATTGAAATGTGTCTGCCATACAAACTTGCCTTTCCTATGTATAATTTTCATCATCTTTAACTTAGTAATACCATACTGGGACTTACAAAATTTAAAATGACATGGCAACAAGTATTTGTACTTAAGCTGTTGCTGTTGTGTCATCACACTGCCATGTGCAAGCTACACATGTGCACATGAATCCATGTGCCCCATCCCTGCAGTTCAAAAGGTGCTGAGCATACTTCACTCTTTGGTTCCTTGCATCTGCAATGGAACCTGTGCAGCCAGGTTAGCATGTGTGTGTGTGTTCGTGTGCATTTTCAGTGCTGCCTGCAGGGCATATTTGTTAGGATACGTACCGTCAACCGAGGATACGCTGTGGAGATATTCCACCAAATTCCCTCCAAAGACAGTGCTAGCAATATCCTCTGTGATTCTTGGAACGTTCTCCGGTCGCATTTGCGTGTGAAAAATGTGTAAGCGTTTTATTTTATGTTGTACAAAGTGTAAGGCTGTTGGACAACATCCAATTGAGACTCCTCGTTTTCCAGCGCTTATTTCGCAGTCCGTGTGTGTGGATTGTCGTAGCGAGAACAGTTAACAGGGTAGGTACTACTTTTGTGAAATGCTTGTGTAACAGTGAGAAAGCTCATAAGAGCCACGTCAGTTTTGTTAAATTTGCATAATCAAATTAATAATTTGATTAATCAACTATGAATTTGATTAATCGGAGTGATTACCTTGATTAACCTTATTTTTTACTTGTTTAATCAAATTATCAAGTTGTGTAATCAAGTTATTAAAGTTATCAAGTAATCAAATTATTAAGTTGCTTAATCAAGTTATTAAGTTGTTTAATCAAATTGAAAAATGAAAATGTTGTTTCCAATTTTAATTTGTTTAATGAAATTATTAAATTGTTTGATCAAAGTAATAATTGGATTAATCAAATTACTATTCATTAATCAAGTTTTTAAGTTGTTTAGTCAAATCCAAAAAAGAAATTTCTATTTTGCAATTTTTTTCTTTTGTCAAATGATTAACTGGAGTAATCACCTTAGTTAATTTGATTAATGAAGTCAATAATTTAATTAATCAAATTATTACATCGATTAAGTTAATAATTTGATTAATTAAAGAATTAAGTTGTTTAATTGATCTCTTTATTAATTTGGTTAATCAAATTAATGATGTGGTTAATTAAATTATTAATTTGTTTAATCAAATTAGAAATTTTTTTCTTCATTTGTGTAAGAAAAGATGAAAATAATTCACATGCCCCCAATAGGCTTTTGTAGAAAAAGACACTTTTGATAATCTATGTAAATTGGACAGTGAATGTTTAATGTGATTTATGTGCAGAAAAGGCTGTGTTGATTTCTGTCTACGCCTATGATAGATTTAGATAAAATACATGGCTTAGACCATTTTGGACAGTGTGCCATGCTAAAACAAGTATTGTACTTGACCTAGAATCAGTTTATTATTGCTTGACATACATGAGTATTGTGCAGTACCACAGGACTAAGTCCAAATCTAGGCTGCATTTAGTTATTACACAGGCCATCTTTACCTGCATGTCTAGCTTGTTTATTGATTTGTGCATATGCCAGGCCTTAAAATCCTGCATTTGAGCAATTTAGCCACCGAGCAGTAAATGTTGGAGTATTTTCCATATGGCTGTAGTTGTGACAATAAATGGTATAGAACTCTTACATATGACAACAGTTTCCTAGAAACCGTTTTACCTCTGCTCACAGTCTCTTGTTTAGTAGGTATAGTCTAGGCGTAATAGACTAGAGCTGAGCAAATATCTCAAAAGTTGGAGGAAATTACACCAAGCAAAATGGTGGTGGTGGGAGGGGGTGCAAGCTGTTGATCATGTTTATTGAGGCTGTGAAATGCAGGGGGATC
The DNA here is from genome assembly GCA_021234535.1 of Stichopus chloronotus. Classification (NCBI taxonomy): domain Eukaryota; kingdom Metazoa; phylum Echinodermata; class Holothuroidea; order Aspidochirotida; family Stichopodidae; genus Stichopus; species Stichopus chloronotus. The sequence continues at coordinate 25,117,807 of CM037832.1, read as the reverse complement.
GTGTGTTCAGCCCAAATGACCTGACGGTATTATAATTAGGCACATGGAAGTGCTTAAAGTTCCACTTTTTAATTAAGGTTGAAGGGGTCCCCTTGGCCTCAGGGCCCCTAATGGAATGCAGGAACAAAACTCTGGTTGTGGACACAGGGAAAATCTCTCATAATTCTTAGTGTGTTTTCAAAAAAGGATGATGCAGTGCATCCCCACTTCCTTGTTGAATAATAAGAATTTATCCCTGTTTTCATTGTACACATTCAAGACAGTCTGTGTCCTGTCTACTCTTCTCCAGTTTACAAAAAACATAGATGTGTATATCGCAGTTATGATTGAAAATAACATGATCATTTGTATGGTATATTAAAAGAAAATGTTGCAGCAGCAAGTACTCATTTTGCAACAAAATGCAAATGTAACACAACGAAACATGCTGGCGTCAAATTGCAGCACTGCCACAGTACCACAGTCTTACAGTGACAGCCATTTGCTCACACCCCTGTTGTCTGTGTATGCCTATGGATTCCAACTTTGGTCGACATTTCAGACTATAAAAATGTGCGATGGGTAGGGCAGCATTTAAATTAGGGCGACATTTACATGAGCCATTATATGAGCCCTTTCTGTACATATTCCAGGCAAAGCTTCACTAGCTATAGTACCTGCGTGGCATCTTCTTTATTGTGTCTTTATATGGGCCACACATGGTACAGGTATATAGATTTGTGTGTGAAAAATGGGGCTGTATATATATGTGCTTGCTTCATAAATGACTTTCAGGTCAATGCGAAAGTATTGTGCAACACCTTGAATATTTTTATTTATTTTACTACAGCTTTTGCATACATATTTCATATGTTGAAATAGGGATACAAAATGAATCAGAAGCAAGATGTGAAATGAAGTACTGTAGTGGTGGGATTGACTTCAGTTGACACACTTCCAAAACTTTAGAGTCATGGTCTGAATTTGAAATGTGTGAGATATATTTATCAGCATGTTTATCTTATGCCTCACTTGATTGCACCTTCTGGGTGCCGACGGCTCTCCGCCTCAGGTTAAGTGAGGCTAGCCAAATCTTAAGCTCAGTTGAGATTGGTTTTGTTCTTAATTTGCAGATCACCTTTCGTTGAAAAGCAGTAAATGTTTCAGCTTGTAAGGCAGTTTATGTTATCGCCCCTACAGTGTAGACATAAAAAGGCCTGGTAAGTAATGAAGTCATACACATGGCTGTTTAATAGCATGGGAAGTACGTTTCTTTTTCAGTTGTAATTTTTGACATAGGTCTAACATAGGCCCTGTTAGGGTTTACTTTTCAGCCTAAAGTTACCCATGTACGACAAATGGAATAGCTCAAGGCCTCATTAGTCTAAATTTTAGTTTACTTTCAGCAGTCACTAGCAAGTAATTCAACGTTCGTTTCTTAGGCTGTGTCCAACAACTTTCTGAGGAGTACCATTGATTGAAATCATGCCACCAAGGAATATTGCATGGCAACTGTCGCAAATCACGCCACAACTTCTTCAGGTCTACATGGCTACTATAATCATTTTACATCTCTACTATTTCATTTTACATGGCTACTACTTCATTTTAAACAGCTACTACAGTACTTTGTCTTACATCACTCCTACTTCATGTTACATGGCCTCTACTTAACATTACACCCATACCAATGAAAATCACATCGATACCGATTTGTTTTGCCCTTTTGGCATTCCATATGGATGATGTTGGAATCAAACTGTAGGCGTTGCCACTATTCCAATTGCTCACATTAGTGTTGCCTGTGTCTTTCTGTGTCTTTCTGTGTCTTTATACATAAACATGGCACATATACCTACATAACATACATATCGGACTATGACAGAGAGAGTGGCCAATTACCAAGTGACTTTTGAGAGATTCATTTAAGAATGCTTTAATATATTGTTGCCTTAACATGTGCTGTTTATTTTGGAGGAAGTTAATCACTAGACTAGATAGAGCACAATCCTCTATTCTTGCATTGCATCAGTAGCGTGGATAAAGGGGGTACATATTCAAGAAAATTTATTGCAACATATGCTGTGATTATCAAACAGCTATATCCCTATATCATATAAAACAGTCAGAGATATCTGTAATCCATTTGTAAATTAAAAAATATCTTGTCAATTTCATTTAGTCCCGCCCTTACTTGCGTATGAACTGTACCTCTTATGTAACAATGTAAGTCATTGATGCGTGATTTCACATCATCGATTTCGTAAAACTGTTGCAGTTGATCAAACTAATTTGGTGAAATATCAGCTAATGCAAGCAAGACTGCATATTCCAGTTAATAATTTAAATTAATTATTTTAATATGTTTGGATAATCCATTTGCATGGATATGCAGGAAAAATACTGTCAGGTTTTTTTGCAGTAACTTTTTTTTATCGTACAGAATGTTCCTCTCTTTGCTAGATCCAGAACAGATGCATATTACAATAGAGATGACAATTTCAATGACACCCTACCAATCTGCAACCCCCAAGGAAGGAACAGAAGAAACAAAAAAAAAGAAGAAACAAAAAAAAGAAAAGACCTTGAACCTCTCAGAAGTTTCAGCAGCTCATCGTCACTTAGGGCACCACATAGCTGCTCTATATCTGCCTTGAAATGCAGCAGTAGCTAAGTCCAAGAGTTTGGAACCATGTCTGTACAATCGAAAGTAGACCAAGTACTAATTGGGAATATAATTAACATATGAAAATGGCAGAAAAGTCTGCAACTTTCTGTGGGAGGGGAGAAGGGGATTGATAACATTTATTTCATATTTTGATTGCCGTTTAATTGAGCGTAAGTCTCAATAGCATTTTTTATTTTAGGTCATTTAATTACAGAAAGAATAATCTTCGGTGGATAGTTGACATAGAGTTGACAAAGAGTTGAATATCAGAATTCCTTCATGTGACTATCTACAGCTTGGAAGATACATCATGTCAAAACATACAGCACATACCAGAATTGAAATTAACTTTCTGTACTCCTTTCTTGGTTCAGGTAGGGTTTTTTTCTTTTCTTTTGTTCATTGAAAATTTACAAATTATTACTCAGAGGGTATGTAACAGGTTTGACAATAGTCCCTGTATGAGCATGTGCTAATAATGAGATGAAAATTCTGTTCCCTTCTGAATTTCAAACCCTATGCCTGTGTATTGTTACTAATTCAAGATCTGTCGTCGTTTAGAGCAAGACGGCTCATGTCAGGCAAGGTTTCCAGTTGCCCCAAGGTTTACCAAAATGCCACGTAACAGGGGCAAATTAGTCTTTGTTTTCCTTTGAAATGAAGCCCTCATTTAATTTTGAAATTTTGACACCAGTGAACATACATATTGAACTCGTATATTGTAGATTTACCTTGCAAAATGAGCCCTTGCCATCTTGAAGTATGGTAATAATTTTTTTAAGGCTTAGAAAATTATAAAGAGATGCAAAGGATATTCATGTAGTTTTGCCTGTGTGACATATCACAACTTCAACATGATGCAAGAAATAGATATTTCTTTAAGAATTCATAGCCTCTAAACTAAATCATGTTATCAAGATATATGGTTATTACCAATGAAAAGAGGAAATTATTCCTATTTGTACTGAGCTTTCAATTTTCTTCAGTGGCCAATCCCTGTATGTTGTTGCGCTATTGTTTATATGTATGTTCTGCCTGCATATTTTTATTTCAGTACCGCATTTATTATTAGTATTTTTAATTCAGTACCGCATCTTATCTAATAGATTCAAATGAGCATGTATGAAATACTTGACTTCAAAAGTTTAAGAGAGTCAATTTACAGTTGCTTTCAATTTTAGTCTTTGTTAAAAATATAATTTTTCATTATACAGTTGTTGGCAATGAAATTTTTCCATATGAACTCCCCACCCCCTTCTGTGTGCATCATGTAGCCAAGTGGTGACAAGTAAGTTTGCAGTTGTCCTTGTTGTAACATCGAGTTTGCAGTGTTCTTTGTAGGTAAAAAAAATGTATTCATATCAGCCATATAAAGCAATAAATTAAGTGAGTAGAAAACAAAACCATAAATTACTCAAACAAAAGTACACACATAATTCAAGTCTTAAATGGTAGTTATCGTATGACGCGAAGCAACCACACAAGTGTAGAGGAAACTTGTGACCTGCAGTAGATATGTTACAACTTCATGTGGGATGACTGACAGCTCGACAATTTTTGATCAAATTTTGGCATCTCTTTTTTCACAAGGTCAGCTCAGATGGGTAACCTTAGATTACTCATGGATGGAAACTCCATTTTACTGCAGACCAGGCAGGGATCAAACCTTAAAGCTGAGCTTCATTGCTTCAAATATCCGTACCTTTATTGGCAATAGCAGTGGTCCGAAAATGTAAGAGCCAGGTTATCCAAATGTACAGTCAAGTATGTGTCAACACAGAAGTCGTTGTATTGCTTTTTACGTTTGTGACTATGTAATATCTGGCTGACTTTCAAGTTGGTACATATTGTTATGTATGATTCTTTGAGTATTGCTGTTTTATATAATCCTGTATGTTATTGCCTTCATCTTTGTTCCTTTGTTCTTGAAATAAAATTTGTGTCTCAGAAAAAAAAGTAAAAAAGTTTCATTCTTTTTTTAGCATTTCTGGAGAGTATATGTGAAGAAGATACTTTGTAGTTTCTTTCTAACAGTTTCCTTTGTGCTATTGATTGATGATATTTTAAAGTTTTGCATCTGTCCAATCCAAAAATGAAATATGATGAAAACTAGCAAGAGTACAGTTAAATAGGTTATGGATATGTGACGTCATCATTAGGATATATATTCAACTCATTGCACTGAAGGTGACAGCAGTATACGTATCTTGTTATTTAAGTAGCGAATTCCACGCTATACAACTGATTTGATACGACACCACCCAGCAATGATACTATCATTGAGCCATGTGAAACTTCATACACCTCTACTTACACAGCATGTTGTTTTCACTGTAAAATTGGGGATATAGCAATTCATCCCCACCTTCATGTTGAAAAAAAAAGGAAATTGCATTATCACCACATTTGCAAGCACATGTTTAAACCAAGAAAGCAAAGCTTCTCTCACTTTTATGTATGATAGTGTGCAATGGCAGCCACCAGAAATTATGAAAGTGAGTAAACATCACTGAAAAGTCAAGTGGAACAAAAGTCCCTGGTTAGCATGTGTTGAACTTGCGTTCCCTATAGGGACCAAAAATGTGTATGAGCGTTTTGTGTGTGTGTCTGTGACACTAGAATACACTCTAACTCAATAGGGTAAAGCCAGATGGAAGTCAGACTTGGTATTTAGGTATGCCCTACTGAGGAGGTGTGCCCTATTGCTTTTGGTGGTGGTCAAAGGTGATCTGGGAGCACTGGAGAAAAAATGAAAAACCTTTTTAACATGATATCTCAAGTTGTATTGCTTGGAAAAAGTTTATACTTGGCGTATGGATGCATTATGGTAGGTATGCCTTTGGGGCGGTTCACAGGTCCAAGGTCCAAATGGGCCATTTTATGAAATTATGCACAATGCCTCTTCTCCTACAGATTATATGGTATTAAGTCAAAATTGTGTCACATTACTATTATGGTAGTTGTTCCTTCAGGTTATTCAGCTGATTATTGGTTCCAGATGGGCTATGTGGACAATTTTATGCATCATGCAAATGTTTTTTTTCTGCATATTTTGCTTTATTATGTGAAAGGTTTGTAAACTTAGCATTGTGGTAGTGGAACCCTTTGCAGGGTTCAACATTTGTGGGTTCAACTTCAGAATGGGCCTCATAGGCCACTGATTGTTAGCTATTACCAGCATGCTGGTGTGAGCTATTGTGATCAGCTGATCAAGCTATCTGTCTATCTCTCTGTCTGTCTCTCTGTCTGTCTGCCTGTCTATCTGTCCACAACTATTCAAACGCTTCTCCTCCTACATGCTTTCATGGATTTGTTTGAAGACCCAAGGAACATTGTTTGTTGGGCCATTTGGGGTGTTCAGCAATTTTTGGTCCAACTTCCCATGTGGGCCCTTAGGGCTCTTTTCATGAAATTGTGCAAAAGGTTTCTCCTCCTACAGATTCGCTTGTACAGTGTTGATGGTCTGTCACAATGATGCTCTGTTATCGTAATTTAGAGTGTTCAGGGGCTTTTAGTTCATGACCCCATGTAGTGACTGTGTAAGGTAGATACATGTGAACCTATATTTTGCTCATAAAGCAGATTTTTGCATGCTTGGTTATTCCACATTAGCCATAGGGGTGTTTCATGTAGCCTGAACATATTTGTCATAGACGGACATTAGATGCTGTGTCCGTCAGTGACAGAAATTTACTCTTTAATATTTCTCTTGCAGAGTCACCAACCTTTTATCAAATGGATTGACAGGAGCAAATGCTTCTTTGAGTTATTGCGTCTTATGAGACAGTCGGTGTCCTGTTCTTTTCGATGCAGAGCAATCGTCTAATGAAAATAATCCTCTCTCTCTCCCAATACCGACAGAGTGACTCATCCCTTTCACCCAGCAAGAGTCCAAGCAGTGAACCGAAGAAGGACCAGCCCTGTGCCCAGGGAGGACTGTTAGCAACCTAAACGATACCATTACTAAGCTAAGGAATGAAAATGACAAGCTGAAGGTTGGTACTCACTGTTATCATTCTATCATTCAAGTGACACCCCGTCAGTTAAACATGTGGTGAGCGTCAAAGGGGCATGCTAAATAAGTCCCTGCACTTGTTCTCCAGTATGTATGCAACACCGTCCATCCATCTCATCTGCAGTGCATTCTGTGTACATTTTCCAAACATCCTTTACCCTCGTTGGGACCATGGGATGTCATTCCCCTTGTTATGAGAGGGATGCCGGTAATTAAGAGAAATCTTGGACATCACTTTTTTGTGCAGTCTTCCCCTATTTGAGTCACCAATTTCTTGTCTTACAAAGATTGTAAGTAAGACTTTACACCTGAAAGATGGACATTGAAAATTTTTTTTGTCCTTATGCATCCACATTTAGGTGTTGGTGCAACTGGTAAGCAAAAACAAAAATACAGACAGTGCTTAAGTGTCACGTAAGGGATTTAGTGTTGACATTTCAGCTTGTCAAGTATAGTTGTTGCTAGCAAGATGAATTACCTATAAAAAGATGTGACACTTCTCGTAAAAATGTTAACACACGGGAATCACACCCATTATTGGCTGTTAGTGTAAAGCTATGAAGTTTAGATTGGACCCATGCTCTTACATCCTCTTTCTTGTGCAAAGTTACATTTATACCTTGCTGCTAAGATTTTTTTTTTCAACAAAGTCAGTTATGATGAAGCGTGTGAGCATAATGTGAAAATCTGCAGATATGGACCATGGAGAGAATATAGACCGGCCAGCTAAGGGATGGGAACTGCACAGATCCTCAGCCCCCCCTATAGTTGCACTTTTTCATATAGCAAATTCCCCTACCAAGCAAAAGGGGGCGTTACGTGCTCGAAGGCAGTGAATTCGAAGGAGTGCCACATCCGTCCGTAGGTAGATTGTCTTTTTTCGTTAGTCATTTTTGCAGTATTTTTGTTAAATGCTCACTTTAGAGGAAGGGCTCCCTTGAAGAGCATTCAATTCTTCTCTCTCAACTACTTGTCCTATTGTGTGATTCCCAGTAAAAAAAGGTGGAGTATGGCAAGCTGTGATGCACATTTTTAGAGAAATCTATTTTTCTCTGTCGTTAGCTTTCCTGGACTCCTCGACAAAATACCGAAAGGCACGATATCTACAGCCATCTAATTTAGACTTCACCACTGGCAATCATTCTATTCTGGGGACCAAACTAACAGTTTTGTACAGTCTTGTGAGTGGGGGACACATTAGTTTCCTGAGTAGGTGGGCATTGACACATATGGCACATGCCCCTCTGGGTTGGTGTCATTTACACACCATTTGTGAAAGCTGCCTTGTCAACGGAGCATCCTGTGTAATGGAGTAGGAGGCATCATTCCTACCTGTAGGATACTGGGAAGGTAGTAGGACAGTGTCAAAGGTTTACCAGTCGACTTCATACTTCAAGTTGATAAGAGGTGAATACAAAGTGATACAAAGTGTCAGGGTACAGCTGACTTTGTCGCTTGTAAATACCCAAACAAGGTGAATCTTGGTTTGCCAATGGGAGACCTTGTGATTGGTTAAATTAATGTCTCATCAGCTTGTTTACTCCACTGCCATACTGAGGTATGTGCCCCCACTTCCCCTCGCGCCTATATTACACTATTAAACATATCTATATTTTGTGTCTCACTGATGCTATCCATACCAGTGATTTGTTGGGCTCACTGAAAGCATCACAAAGAACAGGTAAAGCTTCTGAGGTTGCCAGTGACAAATGCCATGATTGATGTGATTACACTTCATCTTCATCTCTGTGTGAGCATATCGCAGTTTGAAAACTGTCTCAATCTGAATAGAAGAATTTCTTTTATGAGCGGTCAGCGGCCAAAAAGATCAAAATGCTACCAAACCGTGTTTGTGTATCACAAAGGCTCGGAAAGTTTTTATAAATTGAACTCGCGGCCAAGGTTTCACATATTTCTTTCCCCCTTGATGTGTCGATCTTTGATGCTTGTATTCTTGCGGACTCAAGTGACTTCCACAGTGCTGCCACCGTCATTGCTCACCGACATATCTGACCATTTTGTTTTTCTCTTTACAGGCGGATATGTGGCAACAACAGAAAGAATCACCCTCATCTTTTAGCACCATGACAATCATCTTAATCATCATGGCGCTTATCCTGGGTGTCCTCGTCGGTAAAATGGTCCTCTAGTGTCATCATCTTCCCCCCCTTCTCCCCACACTCTGATGTCATCCTTCTTTGTACAGTTGATACCGCTGGCGTCTGCCTCTCGGATATTCAAACACCCCTCCTTGCTCCTCCTTGCAGCCTCTGCTCTGATTCTGTTAGGCTCTTTGGCTCATGGTTTCTTCCTATGTCACCAATTACGTTTTTTTTTTTTCCCCCTCTTCTGTTAATGGAAGAGTGTCATCTTTAACTTTGGGTCAGTGTTGTGAACAGTGAAATAGTTTCTTCTCTGTGTAACATTTTTATCTGCACAGAGAAAACTAAAAATGTACTGCAAAAGAAGAACTGTATATTTAAAATGGTTAAACATCAATATAGTGTATGGAATGGGCAGCTTTGTATTTTCATTTGATACTGAAATCAGTGAGGTCAAATATAAGGTAACAAACACAAGCAAATCAAAATGGTGGCGGTGGGTAGTCGCTTTTGCACAAAATTACCCGCTCAGTAATCCAAAAATAGTAGACTCGTCAAGTTCGGTAGCGGTTTGATGCTACTCGGTGAGTCACGTTCATGTCAAAACTCAAAAGAGAGAGAGGGAGTTTGGGTGCAGAAATCCTGTTTTTGGCTTCTTTTATCGGCAGCCAGCTACAGATCAAAAGAAACTGAAGATTTTGGTCACTTTGTGGTTGTGCCAGAGTACACACTCATGAATTGCACCAAGGGGAGAGGGTGCTGTTTGGTGTCTAAGATAAATGTTGCCCCCCCTGTATGTATAACTATTCCATAGTCAAGCTATTCTTGTAACCTATGTATGTAATGTTACCCATCCACTGAGAGTGTATTCTTTACCCCAAGCTGATATGCCGAGAAGTTCTTCGTTGTGAAGCTGGTTTATTTGAGACGCTGTCCCTTTTTCTCACCCCGCAGAGAGAATCAACGATATCTTTCAATCTACGTTTTAAAACTGTGAGAATGCTATGGGTTTTGTAAGGTCCTTGATGATGAACGTTGTGAAATCTATTTATCATAGCCCCACGTTCAGAACCGCAATCTCCAGAGCTGCAGTATCTCAATGTAACTTGTTAAGAACAAAGCTTTGGAAACATGCATGTATGGTAGGCATTGCAACAGGGTAAGTCATTAAATCAAAATCTTCTTTGATTTGGCATTAAAATGAAAAGCAATGCAAAAAGAGCAAATTGAAAACAATTTACAGTTGATAACATTATAAACAAATTAGTTTTTGTAGTGTTTGGTAGTAGTGTAGTAATATGAATAAGTGGAGAGGTTCGATTGTGAGGTCTGACAATCTAGCTCACAGCAGCGTGAATGAGTCTGCTAACGTGAAATGAGTCCGGAATATTATGCCTTGGAGCTAAAACTACTTCTAAAGTTTGATCTGAGATGTATCGCAATACTCAATCCTTGGGGTGCCCTTGCACCTCCAATACATACATCTGTAATGACGTCACCCAAGAAAATCCAGTTCAGGAGACTCATACCCCTGACCTTACACGAAGAGAGATGCTGTCCTCCATCGCTCTGCGGTTTTGTCAGCTGAAATGAAATGAGTTTCTTTACAAATTTATCTCATCAGTTCATGTTAGCAATCATGAAAAGTTTTCATTTTATCTCCCTAGTGTGTGTCTGTGACAAATGGACTTTACTTACGATGAAAGTCAAGCTTATACCTTCCATCCCTACCACCCCCCCGGTATCCTCATACATGCTGATCTTGCTCTCCCGGGACACATCTTGTGGCACTTGTAGCCAACACCTACATCCTCCCCCAAAGGGGTATGCAAACTTAGCGTCCCCACAGAAATATCTCAACAGCTGCAGTCTACCAAACCCGAGGTTGGAAAAAAAAAATTGAAACACAGAGTTTACAAGTGTCAGTTGAAGGGATGGGGGGGGGTGTTAAATCAACTGATTGGTCCTTAGCCAGGATCGAAGTGGATTTCTAAGGGCTTTTTACTTCGCAAGATTACAACTTGTCACTACCTCAAGAGCTGAGGTTTATTCTTTCTGATCTTGTAGATTTTATAACACAAATCCATCCCATTGCCCATGCTCAACTTATTCTCTGCACCTCCCACCCCTCTTCATCATTTCGAGTTCATCGTTGGTCTTTTGGTGTGTGGCGTAAATTTTGAACAATGATAGGAAAATTATGTAGATTTCCTTCAAGGATTCGACTCGTATCTTCCAACATTTCAATTGGTGCAAATCATTCCTCCTGTGAACTCGCTAATATCCTATCCTTCTTTAGCTTAGAGGTTAAATCCAAATCTGTATGTAGTCCGACATATGGTGTCATTTTATTTATTATTATTTTTTTGGCTTGTCATTCTGTATCTGCTTGTTTTGTTCAGATACTGTGAAAACGATATCTAGCATCTCCATTCGTAACCAAAACATTAAATCAAAATTTGTGGTCGTCTTTGTTTTTGTAAGAAAATGTAATCGGCTGTTTAACGTTTACCCTATGCAATATGATGGATGTTGAATAGATGGAAAATGTTTTGTCTTCTTTTTTTTTTTTCTTTTTTGAAGTAAGTAAAATGACAACAGTGAACAAAGTATAATATCGGAAATATTTATGATATTCCTTTGCTCTCCTGCTGAAACTATAAACGGTATTATCGATACAAAAATACTGCTCTTTCAGCCCTCAGATTCTGTCATTGAATTTCGAACAAAATTAAAGTAGTGTGCAGAAGCACAAAAAAATGAAAAGGGCGGGAGGGGGATTGTTGCTTTAAGCAACGACTGGACCAAGGGTTACTAGATGGTTAGCACGATATCTGTTAACTGGTTGAAGGGGACGCTGTATCTCTAATGATGGAATTAAGGCACTTAACTTGAGAAACAAATGTTCCAAATTTACGAAGGAAGCACAACTAATCTGGCTTAAAAATGATCTCTCCTCAACTTCGTTAGAATAAATTACGCTGCAACGACTCAAAAGGTCTGCTGTATTTGGTCCAATGTGAGAATTTCGACTCAAGCACGCAAAATACATATATCGATGGAAGGAAATGACCAATCGTTTCCCTCAGTTACACATCACAAGCTCTGTCAGCTGCAGCGGAGGTCGAAGTGCGTATTGTTTCACAAATGACAAGAATTTATACAAAGGTCCTTTTACATTAAAAAACAGCTCTGCATCGGACTTGTAGGTCACTTTATGACCGTCACGTGATCTGGAAAACGTTTGTTTTAATGAATATGCTATCACTGGGGCAGATACAGCAAATCTTTGAAGCAATATTCATCATTACCGAGCTGACTATTCAAATATGCTTTATGAGATACTGTCTCTTTTTGTTTTTCTCTCACTTTTCATTCTGTTCTTTCTCATTATTCGTTTGAGTTTGTTTTTAATCTTGTAGATATGTGGAAGGGGGTTAATTAAAGCTGAAGAATGAATATTGTTGTCGTATTTAAATGTAAATTCGCTGTTGTCTCTCTCTTGTGGGAGGTGCATGTTCTCAATCTATCGCCTGTCTCTTTCAAGTTGATTAAGTGTCGATTCTAAACAGTTTTTTTTTGTTTCAGTTGAAGCTGCAAAATTGTATATGCTCTTGTTCATCATCAACGGGTGTGCACCCTCGCCGTACCTTGATCTAAGGAACTTCCTGTGAGAGAGTTAGAAGTGTCAAAATGCTTTCTCCTATTTTTCTGGTTTTCATCGCGACTCGTGTAAATATGTAAGCGATTCAACAGTTTGAGATTGCCTGTGCGTCGTAGCTGACGTCATCAAAATGATTAATGAAATGCAACGATCATATTTTTGTATCATTTTGAAGTAAAACTCGATAAAGATCCGCAGAAACTCAAAAAGAGTATACAGCGTGTTGCATGCCAAAGTTGTGCTGTCATTACGACACATATAGTAGTAACTTGTCTGCCATGTGGAGCAAAGTACGAACCCAGGTATCCGCCGTTAGTCATAATCGGTCGTTGACCCTAAAAGTGTGAAATCATAATCTGACATTTTGCGTTGTACGTAAATTATAACACCATCTATCGTCACGCACGGGCATCACGATAATGTGTTCTTAGTTGCTTGCACGCTGAATTTTGGCACACGTACTATGTACCTTCGTGAACTTCAGATACCGGTACCAGATTTCAGTAGACGGTCCTGACACCGTCGGTCCGGTACTCTAATCTTTGCACCGGTATTATCTGTCGCATCACGGTGGCGATTTTCAAGGGTGAAATTACCATGTTCATATTTCCCACAGAGAAGTGTAACATTGGTTATTTTTCAACTTTGTCAAATATCTCAAACCTTAGCCCGAAATGAACGTGCAGTCGCAAGTGATGTTACGGGCAAAGGGTGTTGTTTGGTAAATCATAAAGAAAAAAAAAGTAAATGTAGGAAGTTTTCAAGGACACGGTGGCGTGGTGCATATATTAAAGGGCATTAGTCCAGTGTAAAAAATTTATTCAACCAAACATTTTGTCTTCGTGATGCAGAAAACAGCAAAAGAAAAAACGGCTTTAACTTCCGTTAAAAAGTCACCAATTTCTTCGTAGAGGGCGGTGTGATTTTTCTTCTATAGTCCTAGTGTAGTTTTTTTCTCCTCCCTACCTTTGGGGAAGTTCGAAAGTAGCGTACATTTAGACCCATAATTTTGTGACAGAGATTGATTGTATTAAATACATAAAAGGAAGAAACCACTAGAATCATATTTGTTGTGTACGTTTTTATTACCAATCGACAGAGCAGATGAAAAGGTAATCAATTCACACGGAGATGTGACACGAAGTTAAAATACCGTGAGTGATGAACCTTTTGAGAGTTACCCGCGATATGGTTACCATGAATTTCGATTTGAGATTTGATGTGGAGAGTGGTAGGAGGGACATCTGGCCTTAAACTCTTCTAGAAGTGACGCAACTAGAATTTCTCATGGGTGGAGATTGCAGCGAATGGTTGTGTGTGTGTGTGTGAAGGGGGGGGGGGGGGGGTCGTCCAGTAGTAGCTCCACCAGAGCGTTGTTTTCTCAGGACTCCATAGAATAAAGTGCAGTGCACAATCAGTTGGCACGTAGCTTACAGGGAATTGTTTTTTTTTTTTTAAAACTGCCTCTCAGATCATTGCATCTCAGGAAATTGCACTTCCTTGTCTCTCTGCCTTCGGTCATTTTTTCGGAAGGTTAGGTTACACTGCCACTAAAAATGGTGTAGTTTTATTTCAGTTCGGGTTACAAAAGGTGGAGGGAGGAAAAAATTTTAAATACAAATGTGTTAAATACAAATGTGTATCCCCTTCAATTCAACGCCCACCACAACGGCTGCTACAGCTGGAATGTAGTTCCCACTAGATTAGCCTCATCTTTAAAGTGAATAATTCATTGGTTCTTCATTCTTGTTTCATCTTTGTGAGTTGCTATGAATCAATAACAACGAAATGTCAGTCATGTTCCTTCAATAAAGGGGTACAGCAGCCCAAACGTTCCACTCAAAACTTTGGCCTTGCCTTTCCGTAGGTCTATTCTCCACCCCCGCCCCCACTTCCCCAACCTTAAGTCACGCTGTTGGGTATAGTCTCCGTAGTAAGAAGCGTTCACCCTTCAGATGGTGGCGAAAGGTTTTTGTTGGAGCGATACTACCTCGGCAGTAGGTCGTGGCGAAGGAGAGAATATTTTTAACTGATTTTCTTCTTTGGGAAAGGGAGATCCGTGGTATATGTTTACAAGTGAGTCCACTAGGATTGAAAAGCTTTAAAGTGTTAAAGGTTAAGAGAAGCTTATGAATTTGAACCAACCCTCGATAAAGCTTCCTGACGCATAGAATGTGCGAAAAATCGAGCTCTCCATTTCCAAGGTCCAATCGCACAAATATCTTCAGTCATGTCTAGTGCGAAAACGGCTGGCATGATCCAAGTCTACAGTGCTCGAAAGTTCGCGTAGCCTACCAAAAAAAAAAAAAAAAAACCTAGAAGATCGAAAATGCTTAACCAAAATAACACAGTGACGTAGGCAGCGGGGGGGGGGGGGGGGACACAATGGATGATGGTGAAAAGTACTGGACTTGGCCTGGGAAACTGGCTTCACAAGTGTGATCTTTTTGTGATATTGAAAACTAAAACGAAACAGATTAACAGCACAATTGAAAAAAGTCGTTGATTTGAGGTTTCGATTGGCCATACATGCGCCTGTTTCTTATACGCAGTATACGTGGATGGAATCTGCAGCAGAACGGTCGGCATACTGTATTTAATTAACGAGTGACGCGTTGGCAATACGCCTCTCCCCCCCCCCCCCAAAACAGTCAATCGTCATTTTCATTTTTTAAAAAAGTTGAAATGTTTCCCTGAGGGTGTATGCAACAAACTCATGTTTTACCCCTGGGTTTCCCCAAACAATTTCCAACTAGGTTCTTCGTCACTTCGGTGCCTCAAATAATGTTCAACCACCTACCACGTTTTCACTTTTAATCTTCAAGCTTAAAATGGGTCGTCAACAACAACAACAACAACAAAAGTGGCGTCTACAGTTATGCTCAGTCCTACTATTTGACAACTGTTCCAAGAATAAATGGAACAGGATGCATAATTCATTATGATTCTTGTGTCATGTAAACCCATCTGATATGTATTACCATTTTCCATATATTGAGTTTTTATCTCATTAATTGAGAAATTGCAGGCATGAGATCAAATAGCTGGGTACGTGCAGCTTGGAAACATCCGGGAAGTGCCGTTTCGAACCATCTGGAGCGTTTAAAAGGCCAAAAATTTCTTGTGCGATCCTTGCGAACCGATGGTGTTGCTCCGCTTAGATAGTCATGCCGGCACTCACTCTCTTTTAATACCTTTTCGACACCTAACCTTTAGTTTAGGTTCATAGGTGCAGGGTGTCCAAAAGGATCAATTTTGCACCATGATTGGGCGACTAAGAAGGACAAAAATGATTCTTTTAGGCGAAGGGGAGGGGGTGCCGCATCCCCTAGACCTCTCCTTTTGCCACGTATCTATGGACTGACTGATTTGAAATCTGGGCCCTGGGAGGGGGACACCCTCTCCCCTTATACCCTCCATCTGACGGCTGTCAAGAAAAGGGATGATGAGTCAATTTTGGCGTCTCATAAGAGAAACCTGGCCACTCCCCTGAGATAGCAGAAATATTCACTTCGCATGGTCATTTTCATCATAACAGCATTCATTAAGAAGAGGTGGTTTGTCTTGGCACAATCATAGGGTCATTTTGGGATCAAGTGATCAACTGTTTCTTCATGTAGATTGATGACGCATAACATGTGGTCAATGTAGATCAATGGTATGTAGCTTATGAGGTGTTAAGTAATTTGAGAAAAAAGGTTAGGTAGTGGTTATTTTGGCCAGAATTGTCCACTGGTCAGCCCTCTTGATCTTATCGATACTGACCACTATTTGATACAGGAACGAATGTAGTAGACTGTACATCATACCTACCAGGCCTACTTAAAAAAAAAAACATAATAGTTACTAGTAAAAGATACGTCATATGTGCCTGCAACGCCGACGTTGTTTATCCTCGCACCGCACGCTAAGTGCAAACCGACAGAGCATAGACATGGCATTATGAATAGCGTCATGGGGTATAGGTCCAGTCTGGGCCACCGTATATGAATGACGCATATACCTTCCTTTGCCATCTTATAAAAAATATTTGTCAGGCCAACCGGACGTAGGTCGAAGTCGAGGTTTCAAGTCTGGTAACAGGTACAATTGCTTCTGACAATTACAAAGCATCGGGCACTGTATTATCTAGGCTTACATACATTTTTCTTTTCTAAAATTTTATCCTTCCTTTTTATACTTTTTTTCTAAATTTCTACCGACCATCGTTTTATGTTTATGTAATCGAGTAGGTCTCGTGAACAAGTACCGGGTAGTTGCTGGTAAACAGCGTTTCAATAAGATTTGTTTTCATGAGGAAATTTGTAATAACGCCTCTTAGATTGCAGGAAATTCCACTTCAGAGCCTCTCTCTGGTAGTATGAATTTCCGCTTAGGATTCCTTATATTTTAGACCACAAGTTTGGAAATTTTCATTTCCTTTGTACAAAAGGTTGATTCCATTCCTTTTATTTTCAATTTTTGATATTCCATGGTGGTGGAGGGGGTCAGAAATGTCTGTTTCGTATCCATCTGATGCTCCAGATCAGGTTAGCATTCAATATTTTGAAAGAGGAACTTACAAAAGGCTATAAGTCATCTCCGATTGACACAGCATGTATTCGAGAGGACTTGAAACAGGGCGCATGCAGACGGCAGAGAATGTTGTCACATGGTGCAGTCAGTCAAAGACTCACGGATATGACCTAATGCAACGAATCAGAAAAATGTATATAAAATCATCTCACCTGATATATTAATCAGACAATATTCGTTCATTACTTTATAAAAAAAATGAGAATCCATCGAAAACTTGTGTTGTTAGAACACCCGGCAACTCTTGATAAGCCTTTACATATCTATTCATCAAACGAATTAGCTTTTTGGTAAAATGACGTAAAGTTAGAAAAGGATAGGCCGATATCAAGTTTTAACAGACAATGGAACTAGAAATGGTGCTAGTCGCATACTCAGAATGATCTAGTTTGTTCCCAAATACATAGTCGAAAGTTACCGTAAAAATCACACTTGGAGAAGAACATATACGCAACTGTGAAGAGGACCGGAGGGGGGGGGGGATTCCTCACGCAACTGATTCTATTGTTATTTTCCACTCTGTGGTTAGTTCTTAGGTGACATTAACTTTAATGTTAGTAACCCCACCCCTCTTCGACCCCAGGCCAGGTCCTTTTACAGTGAGACGCACTTATTGAGAAGTGCAGGCGAAATTGCACGAAGAATGACTAGTAGAAGCGCTTACATTATCAGTACTTGTTCTTAGTGGTATATTTCTGTGTATTTAAGGGAGCTGAAAGTTTGTGCTACACGTTATGGATCGATATTAGGAAAGGGTCTGGATTTTAGAGAACAACCGATGAGAAGAGGGATGTGCTTGGCACAATGCATCCTCAATACTTTCTAGACAATCACTGGATAAGTAAGGAGACAATTTTTTGACCCATTTTCATAAGGTGAACTATTGCTCCCCGCCCCTCCCCCTTCAACTTGAACTTGGGTTACAAAATTTTCTAATTTGTGAATGAAACAAAACACCCCGAACCTATAACATAAGACAAGGTTCGTAATTTGATAGTTCTACGGGACACGTCCGCCTATGGAATCGGAAACGCTGGAATCTGAAATTTATCACAGCGATATATCGGCCTAGTTGGGAAGAGACGGAAACGGTGATATACAGGTTTTCATTAAAGTTGCCGAAAGCGAAGCAGAAGTGAATTGATGAACAGGAATCCGTTGCTAAATTTGTGGACAACTCGAAATTAAAAGGTAATGATCATTATTTGATTTATTTAAATGATAATAAATATCATTTCAGATTGTTACAAGGCCATCACGTAACACCTGAGTGATTTTGTGACTCAATACACATGCCTCCATAATTTATAGAAGACTATACAGGGAGAAGGACATTCGACCACGTGCCTGCCTGATGCTGTTTAGTTCTGCACACAAACATCACGTGAAAGAACGGATAGTAAATACAGAAAGACCAATGTCCATGTATAGTATACATTGTCGAGCGTGTTTTATACTTACCCAAGCCCCCTAGTTGTAATCTTATCCCCGAAATAATTAAATAATAAAATAAATAGATAAACACAATCACTGCTGATTTATATTTCATTTCAAATCACATGCAAGAAGTGAATGCCTTTTTCCGAACCTAAAACTACTTCTGTAAGTTTTTGCTAATCGTTGACAATTCATATTTCCGGTAGAACAGTAATCATCTTGCATGCACGCACACACGCACTCGTGATCAACATTTCTGAATTTTGTATGGCCGACGATTTTTGGCTCGGATATGTAGATACATTTTGGAAATATAGGAAATCTCGCTTAAAGTACGTTATCTGTCATAAGTAAGTAAATCATGCACCAGGGAGACTTGTCAGGGAAAAGAAACTGCATAACTTAAAATCTGTTAGATTCCTTTCTAGATCAAAAAGTAAATCTCAACTTGTTTAGATGTTTAATGCGTAGTAATTTATGATATTATTCTCTAAAACTTGTATTTAGTTGGCATACGAAGTGACATTGAACACAATTACTTAAGAGGAAACAAAGTCTACGTCATCAATATGTCGGTTATGCCTATACGTATAGAAATAAACTTGCAACCATGATGGAAATATGATGAGCAACCTCTCATAGGTAACTGATATAAGACACACGTACATATATTTGACACTTGCGTTAGAAGTAGAGTGCAGAACCAACCGAGGTCACTGAACTCATTTCTTTACAGGTTGGTAACAATGACGATGGTTTGGACAACGTTGGTTATATTACTTGCATTCTACAGTTTGGTTGAGGCCACAGTTAACGTTGGAATTACGACAGGTGGGCCAACTGACTTGGTTCATTTACTCCAGGGTAGTATGTGCATGGGTAAATCACTTTACTGTGAATGTTGGACAACAGTACTTGAACTCTCTTTGATCTACCACACCTGAATAAAAGAAGAAAGTCATTAGAAATTATATCGTTCCAGTATGGGTGATTCCTGTAATTTGTTGCTCGTTTGTATTTTTACTATTGTTTAGCAGAAGAAACAGTGGCACCGTCACTGACTTGATATGACAGTAATTTAAATTCAAAGAAAAAAATGGTCAAATTTAACAGCTTTTAATGTACACTTTTTATCCTTTTCCCTTTGTGAAGTAAAAAAAAGAAACTAGGCAATGAATAATGTTCGCGAATTAAATGAAACGCCCTACCATTCTATTATTACATAGGCGTAGATTCCTTATCAGGCTTGCATGTTACAGGTCATATACATTGCCTACTACTTCTCTTGGGGCACAGAATATATATATATTTAACCAAACTGCTCATTTTGTGCGACATTGCTACTTGATCATCGCTCATCGCTTATGGGGGGGGCCTTTTCATGGGACGGGTAGGGAG
This sequence comes from Stichopus chloronotus, assembly GCA_021234535.1. Taxonomy (NCBI): domain Eukaryota; kingdom Metazoa; phylum Echinodermata; class Holothuroidea; order Aspidochirotida; family Stichopodidae; genus Stichopus; species Stichopus chloronotus. Next base: position 25,097,969 of record CM037832.1, on the reverse strand, counting down.
TGTGGGGGTCAAGGCCGAATCTGCCAGAAATGTAAGTAACATGTATCCCACTTTCGACAATATGCCTGTATATCTCAATGACTTCCATTTGTGACCAATTCACATTGCTTTTTCACGTTTGGGATTTCTTCCCTTTAATTTAGTAGTAACAAAACCGAAAACATTTAGAGTCATGGCATGTATTCGAAGTCTGTATCCGGAGCAAAAATGCTTGAAAACAGAGTACATTAACAAATGTGGATGATGCCAATGATGCAAACTAAGCCGGAAAGTAGAACTGAACAACAACAAAGAAGTAAAAAGGAAACAAAAACAAAGGAGTTGGTGTTCAACAAAAATCCATTTCAGAGTCGTATATATTTACAAATCTATTCGATCCAATTCACTTACAGCATACCTTCGAAGCGCATGATTCACTCATTAGTGAAGTGACATAGTAGAGCGTAAAAAGAAAGCAGTAACATTTTTTTTGTCAATGAATTATTGACAAAAAAATTGACAAAAATTGACAAAAATTTTATTACACTACTCTAGCTAGTTAGCCAAGCAGGTATAATGTTAATAAGTGAGAGTGTAATGTTAATAAGTGTATAGTGTAAGAAAAATCACCTAAGCAACGTAAATTTCATTCACATGTATCCTCGAGACGTTTTTTAGTGTGCAGCACCACTCATTCGGATATCTCAGATTGTCGCTTTAATTCCCTTGTGATGAAGATCTTCCAATCGCATATGTTTGTTTGTCTGTTTGTTTCTCTGGTTCTTTCTTTGTCGTAGGGACGGATAATTATTACGGCATTCGTCTAGGATACATCGTCCGGTCCAGGTCGATTCGGAGGGGGCATCCGCTGTCGTTCCTCTCCTCATCTATCAGAGGCACTCTCTACTGCGTCGATGAGTCGACTATCTTCGTAAGAAAGTTCGTCTTGGAAGAACTGGATGATAATAAGTGTGAGTGATGATGACGTCGACAGTAAATAAAACCATAATGCGAGATAAGATTATTGATTATATTGAAATTAAAAGAAAGAAAATCTGCCGTGTCTTCTGAATTATATAGTTCGTCTCGTGTGCTGACATATTGCAAGAGCGGGGAGAATAAGATATGAGTTTTACGTCTTACTTTGGTTTCAAAGTAGGATTATTTTGGAGATTGCCAAAATAATTTGTCTATTGTATTTTCACTTTTAGAACGGTTTCCAATGGAGTAGGTTGGAGTAGGTGGTATGCATTCTTATAATATGTTGAATGATGCAATACTCCTAGTCTGTAATCCACATGCCTCAAGTAAACTATGCAAGCAACGTTTTTAAAAAAAGTAAGAAAACTTTAACTTCAATTGTTAAGCAATAATTTTTCTTTTAATTATTCTCAATAGTACTGTAGTGATCACTTGAACAGACAAAGCAGTTTTTTTTTACTTGCCTCAGGCAAGTAGATTGTATTATTATGCATGAGTGGGTACGTTTTTCAATTTTTCTCACTCAGTCTATAACATAGTATGAGGCATTTAATTTAGTCTCTTAGACACGTAACCGTACCATGTCCTCCAGCCTCTGACCTTACAACCAAACCTTATGACATGATATAAGGTATGACTAACATGTCTCGAAGGATGAATGTGAAACCATACAAAACAACAGGGACGTATTTGGTGGTTTTTGTATGAAGGAGTTTCCTTTTGCCTCAGTGACCACGTTTATGTACATAAACTGACCTTCATAGGCCTACGTAGACATGCAAACTGGAGAGAAGTGCAAAGTGGGAGGGCGCCCTCCCTTGTAATTCCAGTGCAGCTGTAATAGTTTCTCTTGTTTTATGTAAAACCATTACGCAGCTCTCAGTCTCTCCCCCCCCCCCCACCTCTTCCCCTTCACTCTCTACGAAATGGAGGTAAGAAGTCAAGCATCCTCATTGCATCCATATAAACCTAGCACATGTCATTCCTGTACATACGCCATCTCTTGTCTCCTTCAGTTGGTTTGTTTTTCCCATAACAGTCGTTAAATTCTATGCTGTCCGGCTTCATCGAAATTCAACTTGGGACGAGAATGTGAGGTTCGACAAAGAAGCTTTGCTTGACATCGTGACAGGAAGGTGAGCCATCTCACTGTATAAGAGGTATAATTGCAGGAAATATGTTAGCGGAGGAGGGGGAGGGGTGAAAAGAGGAAGCAGGTCAGAAGAGAAGCAGTTCAACAGTTCATATTTTGTTAGGAAGAAGAATGATTAATAAACCTTTTTTATCACCGAAATAAGATGAAATTATCATTGCGTTTCGTGTCTTATTCATGTCTGTTAGCGTACCATAAAGACTTTACTCTCGGAATTATATACATTTTTCTCACACATGAAAGTAACACTCCACTTCGAAGTGAAGGATACGCAGGCGAGAATTTTCTTCTTAAGTTTCCCGAAGGCGACAAGATTAATGAATTTGACGGTATTGTTGTGCTCTATAATGCACCTGTAAGTATCACCATGTATGTTTGTATACATATATCGCGATTCTATCGTGGCCCTGAAAGGGAAGTTTCGAGATTTCGATATTTCTATGTTTCAACATTTTCGTTTCGATATTTCGATGTTTCTATATGTCTCGACTTTTTCGTTTCGATATTTCGATGTTTCCATGTTTTGAGTTTCGATATTTCGATGTTTCGAGATTTCGATGTTTCGACATTTTGCGCACGTTTCTCGTGGCATGATGGGCAAAACACTCTGTTTTGTCTTAAGGCAATACGAAGCAGAAAGTAATCCACAAACTTAGATATTTTTTTCTGAGCATGTGGGAAGTTCATGGGGTGGCCGGCACATTTTGGTCAGTGTTTAATGTACCTTCCGAAGGACATATATTACCTGGGTTCGGATTGTGTGATTTACTTAAGTTAATTCATTATTTCATTCATTAAAACAAAACAACATGGTCATGTGGCCAAGGCCATTGATTTTGTTGTAAATCCACTTCATGGCCACTCTCTTCCTGTCATTCGGCCTCCACTTCTCTGGCGGAACGGTGTCAGAGCAGGGAGTAGCTATTTGACAAACAGTAACTCGCTCCCTGGTCTCGTCGGAGTACATACGAGCACGCATGCATGATATGTATGTTATCGTGACGCGTGCAAAAACTCGAGACATCGAAGGAAAAAGTCGAAACATAGAAACATCGAAATCTCGAAACATCAAAATCTCGAAACGAAAAAGTCCAAATATCAAAACAAAAAAGTCGAAACATCGCAATGTCCCTTCAGGGCCACGGTACGATTCATATCAAAACTGAAGCAGTAATAGATTTCGAATTAAGCTCTATGCTAAAACTAACGTATCGTATTTATATGCCTGTTCATGTAACGGACTTCTGTAACGTGTATGGTTGCAATGATGAGCAATAACATGCATAGGATAAAACTGTTGCGATACATTATAGGAGATCGTGTATATGTTAACCATCATTAGTGGAATACACGTTATACCGACATGTTTGTCAAGGCAATAAATTTTAGTAGTAACTTTACCATTACTGCGACGCAAAACTTATCGTTTTACATCTATGTGTTGTACTTTGAAATCTTAGCGTGCAATGTAGGTCTGTACTGAATTTACGATGAAGCTTAAGCATTGATTGCGACTAAGTGTCTTTAGTTTGTACAATATGTGACCCGCATGTGGCCTCATTTAATTTTTTTTTTTGAACATTTCCAGTCCCAAAGAATCCCCTTATCTAACTTGATCAATGTTCCAAGAGACCTGCTACCTCCTAGGCCAAGTGTCTTGGGAGAGTTTCGAGCGGACGGCGAGATCTTAATCCATCGTGTGCACGCTGATTCTGCTGTGGCTCTAAACAGACGCCAGATTGCTTTGCACAACTTCAACTATGACGGATTCTCGCCAAGTTAGTGCATTTGCTTTCTTATTTACTCCCCAAGTTGTTAATTTATGGTTAAAAATGTATATCATGAATTTTTTTTTTTTTTGTGAGACAGTTTGCTTTCGCATGTTGGTATTTCAACCCCCCTCCCACCCCTCCCCTGGAAAACGTAAAGAAATAGTCCATGGACCCTATATATCGAGGTTCTGAGTTCGATTCCAGAGGGGTAGTTCATCTTCACTTTTCAGATTTTCAGACATTTTACTTTTTCTGTACACTTTCAGAATTAAAAGTTAAGCCAGTATGTTACTTGCAGAGTGTATCATCTCTTACGCCAAAGTTCGATTTTTTTTTTTTGCATAGCATTTACGCTTGTCTCTGATAATCATGTGAATCGTGTGACGCGAATATTCACATCTTTGAATGAATAAATTTTCGTCATCATCAAAAATTTTCCCGATCTCACACACAGCTACAACCTTCTGGGTAGGAAGAGGTAGTCGGGTTGATCGAGACGGTACAAGGGTACTCGGACCGGATTCTGATAGGTAAACTAGATACAAGCCAAATTCTGGTTACAATTTAACTCATTTTGTGTCAAAAGTAAAACCGTAATTAGATTCAATTGCATTTTGCTTAGTAATGCTCAGCGTTTGTGTGCAATGATTTTTTCCTCATACATATCCCAGTTTGAGAAACGTTACCATCCACTTATTATTCTCTCTCTGAGCTTTGTTTGGTTATTTGCATTCAATCGTCGAGGTATTAATTACGTCACACTGTACTTCCAGATACGCGAGAGGCATTCCCTGTCTAAAAGGGGGCTCTTCAGGATTTGAGAATTCCTTTGTGAAGTTTGTCGTAAGACAGAATGGGGGAGGGGGGGGGGGGCAACCTACGGGGACCCGGCAACCTACAATGAGGAAACGATTGATAAAATTGGACATATCTCGCGAATTTGATATCACTGGTTTGTCAGCGTTCTCCAATAATACTTGTAAAAACAATGGTGCATAGGAGCCCATACTTTTTTTTTTCAAGTTTGTAAAATTCTAGCTTTCCGAGTCTGAAACATTTGGCCAATAAGGGCGTGAAATGAAATTCAGCAATATTTCATTTACAATTCCATTCCTTTTTAACTTAATGTATTATTTTTACTTTTGTTTGCACTCATTTTACTTTTGTTTACAGAGACGGTTGGGTTCCAAGTTACACTGACGCTAATATCACGATTACTCTTCCGGATAACCTCACAGTATTCGATATCGATTACTTGTCGTTGTGGAATGTACTGTTCGTCCTCGACCTCGGTCACGTGTTCTTTAACCTCACTGGGAAGAATCTCCCGCCCTACTTTGATAATGATACATTTGTTCCTGTGAGTAAACAATTTTGTGAAATTCGTAAAAACTATACTGCTCTTCTTATGTCAGCTGAAAAGAACCTCCTCTTCACAAAATGGAACTTACCAAAGTGCTGTAATATTACCCTCTTCATCTGCTATAGCTTTCTATGTGGGGGGGGGGGGGGACACAAGATCTTCTGTGACTGAAAAAGTTCCATGCAGAGATGTCTGACCCGGAACTGATTGCTTCAAAATGGGAAAATAGTGACGCCATGAGGTCCGATTCCTTACGAAAGCTATTCTTGTATTTGTCAGTAACCTTGAAGATCTCCTGCTCGCCCCAAAGTCAGCAACTCAAGTAACACCATCATAAAAGTTTATGGATGCTGCCACAAGGATGTGCCTTGGCTTGACCAATGAAGATGTTACTCTCTGTACCCAAAATATTCAAGATGGTACACCAACCTTAACTTCTCTTATCGACTTAAACATTAAAATGTCGAGTGTCTTTCCCGAGGACTCAGCTGCAAACGATGTGTATTTCCTCCTCCGATATTTTCTTTGCCTGGGAAATTTCCCCTGTTCCCACCAGCCCATTATCCACGTCCCGTGCGTCAGGCAGACGTAAAGACAAGTTGAAGCCCTTCAATGACGTCATTTTTATCATTTCTTATAGCACCTTATAAAAAGTCAACTAATACATTAAAGATTTAGTTTTCAGATATTCTCGTATTCGATCTTTTGTTTGTCATTACTCTTAGGTGATTCCAATTATTCCAGTTCATCCCATAAATCTCATCAATACCTTCACATTCGGGGGTGACTACGGCGTCAGGGCTGCCTCGGTGATCGCTTTGAACACCAAGCAAATATTTCTCAAAGACTTTTCGTATAATGGAGGTTGTTCTGGTAAGTCTGGCTTTGGTTGAACTCAGCTGTAAATGAGAAATAGTGATGGCAATACCTGCTTCAAAGCATCGAATCTGACTAAAGCACGTAGGAAGTCCGTACTTCGGCATTAGCATTACCCATGTAATTAACAAAAAAAAAAAAGTTAAATTAATAAAATTAGGAAAAAAAAATTAAGATTATGATATAGGTTGGAACTGCAAAACGCAATTGTCAGTCTCTTACCATGGGAGTATGCAGCTACATATTATTATTGTTGTTATTATTATCATTATTATTATGTGGTTGCAGTGCTCGTCACATAGTCATGGATTTTCCTAATTAATTTCCATTCTGTGATGATCACTTTGTATTTCTCTTTTTTTTTTTTGTTGTTCACGGTGCACAGTGCATTACTTTAAAAGGCAGAACGAGTTTCAAGGAGGTTATAAACCCCACCCGTAGTGTACATCACCGTCACTGTATCAGCATTATAAGGATGGTTATTTTTCTACACTATTAACACCAAAGTCACGTTTTTTGTTTTACCTGAGATGAATTTTCTACCATGTTCGTAATTTTATTTCCCTGTAGAGGCATTCTTTTGGGTTGGTCTTGATGCAAACGGATTGGAGGACGGGCCACCTTACGTGGATGTAGCGGAAGGGACGTATTATCGTGTCCAGCGGTTAAAGTCATCCAGTGGAGATAGGTGAGTGTATAAAACAATAGGTCAGTATACACGATCAAATAACCAAAATACGTTTGTTTGTGCCATTTGCTGGTTACCGTTACTCGACGTGAATGCGTGAGTTGAACAATAAGGCTGTTGTAGACTGTCATACAATAGCAAATTGTTTGTGGTTATGCTCTTATTACAGGCCACTGTCAACCGGTGGCGATATGTAAGCGGTGTATGTACACTAAGCTTATGAAGCTGGTGAACACAACGCCGATTCGTCTATTGTAGCTTTTGACCAACCCTCCTCTGTGGACATTAACTTAAAATTGGCTGTTATTCCCATCACTTAACTTCATCAGTAACTTTACGAATATCGTAGCGAAACTTATTTACTTACTCTCACTTGTTTTTGTCAAGAACGTCATAAACCTTTGTCTGAAAATGCATTAGAAAAGCCTTCACTATCATCGAAAATTATAGTTCAAAGGAATAATGTTTACCCCACTAGCATGGTTAGTTCAACTTGCTGTAAAAGGCTGTTATGCAAATATTAATTAAATATTAATTATGCAAATAATCTTTAGCAAGTGATTGGGAAAACCTTAGAAATACCGGTGCCCACTTGGTACAATGACTGTCGGAGGATGGATATCCGTGTACCGCAATCGATCATACCGTCTGATCACTCAGGCAAACCTTACTGCAGGCAAATTGGTTGAAAAGCAATAGCTGACATCATAGATAGTAATAGGGTGTTTTGGAAAGAGGCTACAGATCAGGCAAAAACGTGCGAGGTTTTCAAGTAGGTTTCTGATTATTATGCTATTTCAGCAGACTATTACCTCTGGTGAGTATGGAAGAGCAATTACGACTGTTGGAGTTCTCTATGCAAACAAAAAAAATTGCTCCTGGAAAAAAAAGAGGGTTCGGACCCCTTTGCATGTTGTAATTCAGAGTAAAGGACCTTCCTTGTCTCCGCTTTATTGACCTAATGTTTTTTTTCTTTTAACTTCCTACCACAGCAATACGCCTTTGCTGCCACACCACGAGACCAACGTGACTGTTACCCTGCAAGGGAAGTTTACCCTTTACGATTTCGATTTTTTCGCGCTGTTCTGTGATTCCTTTGCAGAGCCGAAACATATAGCAATTGCATTCCTGCCAGTGAGAGAAAGACGGAAATATGATGGCCGTTTACCGGATTACATCGGAGATGAGGACGGCAACGGAGAGGAGGAGGAGGAGCCAGAGGAGGAGGAAGAAGAAGATAAAGAAGAGGAAAATTCTGAACGAAAAAAATTGTCGAACTATCTTCGTAAAATATGGCGGAACATTTTCACCTGTCTTGTGATCTTTTGTTGAGACTAAATCAAATTGATCTTCAATGAAAGCACATCTTAAATACAATGAGGCTTAAAAATTTGCTGAAAGTAGGTTAACTATATAGGGAGATTTGTGTGATTGGGTCACTTTTTCAGAGTAATTGACTCTATACTCTATACCTTCTGGACAGAGTACAAAATCAGTGCGTACTTCAGTTCCCTTTATTTTATTTTTTTTGAATAGATATTATCACTTTCTAGCTTCATGATACATTCTTGCCATTTCACATGATGGGAGAGACCACATGTCAGGGGGGTGGCCAATCTTCTTGAATCAAGCAGCCACATCGTCACCTATGGCTGGCCACACAGTTTGCAAGCCCTAGGGCCCTTACGTACTTTTCTCTTTACCCTGAGATCTCCAGTCAATCGGTTGCATCACAATCATTTTTATGGACGATTTCTTTCTTACTTTTTCCCCCTTTCGTTCGTACTTTTTCTCCCCCCCCCCCCCTTTTTGGGTAGAGTATGGACATGACGTGTTTTTAAGTCATGCCAGTTCTATACTGGAATTAAGTACATGCTAAGTTGTCAAGGGGATTCACGAGATATGTACGCACGATACCACTCACTGAACGTTTCCTTCCCTTATTTTGCCCTTCTGTAGGACTGATCAATAGAATTAAGAAAAGAAAGTGAGCCATTCCTGTCTTAGTATTCCTTGTTTCCACCCCGTCATAACATTATTATTTGTGTGTGTGTTTAATTAACACAGCATACAGTAATACCACGTATAGGTACTGTTCATTTTCACCGTTGTATCAATTAAATGTTAAGTATATACAGTCCAAAACATGCATAATCCTACATTCGAAGCCAGACAGAAATAAGCAATCTTTTCAAGGTTTAACTGAGTTACTTGAAAACATCAAAGAATAGAGTTTAAAACTATGAATAGGCCTACTTTAAACGTTTAAAAAGCAAAATGTTGTATTTAAGACCATGCATGGTATCTAACTATTTAAAATTACTTTTGTTACTAGAAATACACCCTTAGAGCGTAGCTCTATGTGTGGCTCCTTTTTTTTTCAAGGAAGGGAATGTGTCATGTTCGTTCTTTTTAACCATTCACCTACGATGTCAGACAGAATGCCGATGAAATGTAAAAGGAAACGAATTTCATATTTAGTCATGAATAATATACTAGGACACGCAAACAACAAAAACACACTTACACAGTCAAGTCGACAGTGCTGTAAAAAAAAAATGACTTCCCTTGAAGTTTCAATTCGAATCTTGCTTCTAGATCTAATTAATCTTTTGTATGATTTTCTGAAGCACCCTAAGAGAGTCCTCGTTAGGCATTTGAAGTCCTCTTTGACTTGAAGTTAATCAGTTCCAAGACCTATTTAAACCAGAGAAGTAAACACACACGCCCCCCCCCCCACATTTCACCCTTCCTCTTTTCACAGGCAAATCGCAGTTCATATACTTCGCAACCATAATGTACTGATGTACCACTTCTATATAGAATGCCAACTGACCAACCACCTTAAAGGTCCAGTGACATGACAATGACGTTTTGGAGTGCATTAAGCATTTAAGGTACTAAAAATAGCAACAAATTTCATCAAAATCGGTCAGAGATTGACCAATTTACAGAACAAGTAGTGTCTCACAGCTGTATCATGAACAAACATTGGCTATGTATGCAGTTTGTGACGTCAAGAGATGGACTCCTATGATATGTCGAATGTTAATCCTTTGTGTAACCTTCCTTGCAAAGATATTGAGAATTTTATATGCCCAGAGGGTTTATTTTGGAAGCATGTATTTTCTTAAAAAATATTGATATCACTTTACTGATGCGAAACATAATAATTAAGTAATTAAGATGCAAAATATATAGGCTAAACACAACAAATACTGACACTGTAAAACACTCCTCGTCATCTTTTTTTTGCATTTTTCTCAAACTTTGAAAAGTCATATCTACGGAGCCCGGGAAGTGACATGTGAAAATATTTTTTTTCAGGATTATCTCGAGATAATCCAAAGATCTCGAGATAATTATCTCGAGATAATTCATTATCCCGAGATAATTTTTTATCTCGGGATAATTATCTCGCGATAATAATTTATCTCGAGATAATCAAAAGATCTCGAGATATTTATCTCGAGATAATTCATTATCCTGAGATAATCTTTTATCTCGGGATAATTATCGCGGGATAATGAATTAACTCGGGATAATGAATTATCTCGAGATAATTATCTCGAGATCTTTTGATTATCCCCAGATAATGAGTTATCTCGGGATAATTATCCCGAGATAAAAGATTATCTCGGGATAATGAATTATCTCGAGATAATTATCTCGAGATCTTTTGATTATCTCGAGATAATCCTGAAAAAAAATATTTTCACGTGTCACTTCCCGGGCTCCGTACATATCTCAAAAACGGTAGAAGATATAAACAAAATTCCAACTGATTTCTACTCAGGATTTTACTTTGCAACTTTTGAATGAAAGGCTCTATTTTTTAGAAGAATGTCACACGCCCTTTAATTGGCTCAGCTAAGGTATGGTTCGAGGACTATTTTCTGCAAAATATCTCCATTACATTCACCCTATGTATTCATGTGCACGTGGTGTTTTATGTGACATGTATGTGGCATTCATTAATGTTCAGCTAGGACGGTAGGAGAGATGTGATCTTCGTAGCCTACACATTGAAACAGGGCGCAACGATACATTGTACACAAGACTTAGTCTTGTTTGTGGCGAATATCTTTGGCTATAGATCGTCACTCGAGTGCTCTCTTCATTGTTGTAAACATCATCAATGATAGAAAACAATTGAATAAGAGAAGAATCATTGTTTCTTTTTTGTTGGGGTAGGGGGTGGGGGGTTGTGGATGTAGACGCTGAGTTGATCAAAACCAGTGTACTTAATATGGGTATACCTTTCCAATCTAAGTATCTAAAGAAAGCAAATACCATGTATACAATATGCAATATAAAGGACTTGTATAAATCTAGGGGTTAAACGGTTTCACCTACCCCCCCCCACTCGTATTTGATATGTAGGAGACTGATGGTGTACATCCTTTTAAATCCTGTTGGGTATCCTATAACAACCATAACACTAATTTCTGCGATATAAACGACGAGATCAATTTACGTCTAGATAATCGATATAGGTTGCCATAGTTGCTGGTAATCAGGCAATTATACGATCTTTTACGTTAAATGATACTCCAAATTAAATTTAAATAAAAAAGAGAGAACTTTGTCCTATATGGGCTAAAGCATATATGTAAAACAGTTTACATGAAAAGAGAAATGCACAAGCATATGTGACTCTGAGAGACAAACTGCAGATATGGGGATTTTTTCTTTATAATTCCCATAATGCTGTTCTCACCTTGTATGACGGATGTGACGTCAATAAGTCACAAAGCAGGACGATGGATATTGGGATATGATAACTAGATGAAAATTTCATCAATCATCCGACGGCAAACTGAAATGGGAAAACTTCACACAAATTTTGATCAGAATGCGTTTGCTGTTCGTTCGATGATCCTGTGGAAACTTACAAAGTGACTGCCTTTTGAACACCGCCTTGAATGACGGCATAGGAATTACATATCTGTTATCATGTATGAAGTGAAGCCTACATTGAAACACACTGGAACGGTAAAGCTGTAATTTTGCTGAGGTAAACTTTGAAAATGAAATCTGGCAACTTAATTCTTCGCAGGGACTTGAATGGAGGATGTGAGTTTAGGGCAGAATCAGGAATGTTAACAGAACAGACAGCCGCGTATCCAACGGAGGGGGGGGGGGGGGGGATGGGGTAGAGTGCCCGCCACAGATTTTTTGGGACGAGATGGATGATGTTTCAAAATAGAGGAGAGCAAAAAAAAAGGGGGGGGGGAACTGGGGGAAACCGCCAGGCTTCACATGTGTGACCTTTTTATGACATTGACAACTAAGAAGATTGACAAACAATTTAAACAAGATGATCGTAAAGGTGTGAAATTGTTTATTTAAGGTTTCGATTGGCAATATATGCACCTGTTGCTTATTCGTAGTGTACGAATATGAGGCTAGGGGGATTGAATCCGCAGCAGAACGGCCAGCATATTTATTTCAGGCAGGTCGCATTGGCAATACGAATCCCCAAACAGCCAATCAAAATCTTATGGATATTAATGATGTCACAGATTCTAGAGACAATGTGCCTCTATTTTTCCACTCTAACGCTGAATTAAAAGAAAGTAAATCCCCACAAAGTATATTTTTTGTGAAAACAAACTAAACTAAAGCTATTGCCAAAACGAATCTATATTCTGTCATATTACTATTGAAAAGTACGTCAATTCTATTATTTAAAAGGACTTCATTTCTACTACTTAAAAGTATGTCATTTATTATGTCACGTAAAGAAAAGTTGGAAATGTCTCATCAAGGCATGTAACAAGGTCATGCTTTACCAGGGCGTTTCCCCCCCCCCCCAAAAAAAAATATTCCAATCGTGTTTTGTTTCGCTTCATTGCGTTAGATAATATAAGATCCAAGAGCCAACCGATGGTGGTTCCGCTTAGATAGTCATGCCGGCACTCGGCTCTGTCTAATACTTTTTAACCTTTGTTCTAGGTTCATGGGTGATTGGGGGGGGGGGGGTCAATTGAAAGAAGAAGAACTTGAAAGAAAGTCAATTGCAGCAGCATGATTGACCGCAAACACAACAGAATTGTAACACATGAACTTTTTTGAATTTGAAGGCAGTTCCTCAACCCCTTAGACGTCTCATCATGCTACGTAGGCCTATTTGTGGGCTGATTGATTTGACTCCTGGCATAAGCCCTGAAAGGGGGTAACCCCTCCCCTCACACCTCTTCCCCCAGGACGACTGTCAAAATATAGACGATGAGTCGATTTTGCCCCTGAGAGAAAAAACTGGTTACGCATGAATAGAACAGAACAGTTTAAACTTATTTCTGGCTCCTTATTCCTTCATCTCTTTCATATTCATTTTATGTGATATGTTAATTCCCTGCACTGTGTCATGCATTCTCGATATTAACATAGTACTTTTTTATGTAGGAAACTCTTTGTATGAAGATTGTAGGAATTTATTGAAACTTGAATTTCACTACAGTGGATGCATCTGTCTTCACGCATCTACTATAAGGAGGTTGGTGTTAATTTTAGTTTGTTTATCAATTTGATCATCACAACTGATATATTATAATTTTTGTGTGACATCTTGTTGTCACTCCTCAATTTCCTTTATTTCCGCACATACTTCATCTATTTCTGTTTCTTCATTGTAAAAGTGAAATCGAATGAATGACGTAAAAGAGTGGATGAGGCAATTAACTCAAAATCGGCCCAAAGTATAATTATGTTTGCACTTTAAACTGCCGTTACTATAGCTTTGCCACCACTGGAGAAGCGATTTCTTTGTCTCAACACTATTAAAAACAAAAAGATCAATGTACTTGAACCTTGTGCTTTACGCTGAATTTATTCAAGGCTTAAAGGATGAAATTCGAAACATCGAAAAGAACACCATTCTATGATGTTGGCGGTAGAAAATTTTATGGACATTTCTTATAAAATCCTTATCGGAATGCAGATTTACGAAAGTTCCCCCATTTACGTTAGATGATTAAGAAGGTTTTCGAACGGTTGAAATAATACACAGTAATTTTAAGGGGCCAGGATGAAATGCTCTTTCTAAACTTCTAGACAGTTATGCAATCAGCAAAGAAAACAAATCAAACAAATACAGTACATAGAAAACCAAAGGAACCGAATGGAACCAGGGATATCCCCGATGGAACCACTAAAAATGAGTGCCAGTTAAAGCAGGCAACATAACACTCATGAACTGACTTAGTAACAAGGTGTTTGTTCTTAAATATAGTTCCATTTTGTAGGAGCGTGGAGTGACGTCTACGAAACTCGCACCATTTGATGAGTTAATTAAAAAGTTAGGTTTAAAAGAAGGTCTTTAAATACCATTTGCAAAACTAACAGAGGGAAGTTAAAAAAAAAAGTGTTCGCCATCTTTTACCGCCCTCACTTTTCTTTGTCTTCTGGAGGTACAACGTAGAGAACCCTTTGCATGAAAATAGTGACGTAATCTGTAAATATAAAGTACATACATACTGTCAAAGTCATAATGTAATCTTTAAAGGGAACACACATCAATAAGTACAATGCGAATTTGAATACATATGAAAAATATTATATTAGAAATAAGAAATAGTAAAACACGTTCATACTAAACAGAATACCGTCGAAATATCCTAAAAGAAATTAAATATATAATCAAGCCACTTATAGAGAGTCAGATTGTGTCAAGATAAAATAAGAAAAGGTTTTTGTTTAATAAAAAATTTGACAAAACAGAACATTTGCTAATTTAGGCTACTGTCAAATGTACCATACTTGATTCATCTAAACTATGTTTCATCGCCCAGCGTATCATGTTTGATTATATTACATAATATGCAAATTAGGTCGTTTAATGCATTTCTCTGCAGTTTCGTTTTACCAAAGGAGTCAGTAACAAGGAAACACTATACTTATTTTTGGAAATATTTTGCATATATGCATAAATATATAGATGCATAAATATATAGTGGGCATGAAAGACATAGACTAACTTAGGTTGAAGGTTTCCCATAAAGAGCATGTTTTTGGTTTTTTAAAATTTGTGGGAAAGATACATATTTGTTAATGTTTCTTAAAACAGGAAGACTGGATTTAAAGTAATTACAAACGCAGACCTTGTTCTGCTTTTCTGGCAGGCGCTATCAATACTTCAAGAGTTTTCCTAGTTATCTACTAACTATAGTAGTTGGTAACTAATACCTCGTGTCCATACATACAGTACCGACTTTCTCAAAACTGGTGGGTACGCACTGTCTCCTTATAAACTGTTGGGTATAAACATCCAAGTTTGTTACAAGGTATTCATGGTTGGTTAAAGTCTTACTCACCCAAAGCAACTTTTTGATAATTTTGCTAGTTGTTTTACACAACAGTTTAGTAGGAGGCCTTCGGATTATCTCTACAAGCTTGTTTTCCTCAATTTTCTTTTTCTTTTTTGAGGGGGGGTTAGTCCATTTACATTTTTCTCAGTAACGTGTACAATTTCTTTTGCCATACCTGATGCATTAATCATCCATCTAGGTCGGTTTTTCCACCACACAAATACCAACCATATTGGAACTCCTGACAAGGTCATAAGCACCCCTATTCCAACGTCCACTGGTGCAGAGTAAATGGAGCCCGCTATCATAAATACAGCCAAGCAGACGAAGATGATAGGAATAGCTAAAGGCACCTACAAAAATATTGATCAAAAATCGATTTGCATTAACGCATGTTAAAATTTTTTTATCCTTAAATAAGGTAAGACTGAAATCGTTCCATGATGACAGTGTAAAAGGTTAGTTTCATCTGTACAATAAAAAAAGGTACTTCCTACAGTGAAGTCAAATAGTAGATTATTCGAATAGCAAAATGCATCTGTATAGGTAGAAAACAAATATTGAGTATTATCGGCGGATATGAAAGAGATTTTTTATTTTTGATAAACAAGGTTGAAATGATTTCTTCCATGATGATATGCGAACGTTACTCTCTAACAATGTCACGGTTACCTTAAATGGTCTCTCTGCATCGGGATATTTCCAGCGAAAGTAAGGAATGGATGCAGTCGCCATGGCCATGAAAGCCCACGTACTAAAGCTGAGGAAGTTGATAAGTCTGTAGACACTGCTACTGACTAACATCAAAGAGCTGACAGGAAGCTGACGGAAGAAATGCAATAAAGTACACCGTAGCTGACCAAATTTAATGGTTCGGGTCAATCACACATTAAACCGTACGCAACAAGTGCAAACGTGCCGTCAGTATGTTCGGAAGATAAAGGGTGTGGAATCTGTGGCCCATAAGGGCCAATGAATAAAGCATGTACATATTCAAACCAGAGGTTAATAGCTATATCTCATTATTGCTGATAAAGATTGTTGATAAAAGATTGCTGATAAAAGATTGTTGATAAAATGTTGTCCATGCACTTCAAGATTTACACATAGATACATAACAGTGTCTTCCTTTGAGAGGTACATCAATTGGTGGCGGTGTTTATCTCCTCCCTCTACAGATAATTGGTCAGTGAACTTTATCAGGGGTAACCACTTGGTATTTCGGATTAACTTCAAACTTGATGGGTAGGGTCAAGGTACACGCTATAGTGTCCGATCGACAGATAACGTCAAAGGTCAAAGATCAAATTTTACGAAAAAAACCCCATTTATTACGCAGTCTGCTAGTGTGAATGTCCCAGAGATTTGAAAATACCATACAGTAGACAAACAGGATTTATTTACAGAAATATTCATCACCCCAAAAGGTCAAAGGTCAAAAGTCAAATCGGCAAAATGTCGAAAAATAGTGCATCACGACGTTATGTCGTATCAGGGAGCGGTTATTAGCTGAAGTTTTGAAATATTGGCGGCAATTTACCTAATGCTGTCCCCTCTGACACCTTAAACGCCATGCCGAAAAGATCCCGATCCAAAAGTATTTAATCGGGCTTGCTAAGCACCCTGTAAAGTATTGGTCGACACAACAGGAAATTTAGAAACATAAATGCGGAATTTCTGTGGAACGGGACTCTGGCATGCTTCATGTCGCAGTGACATAAGAAATCTGGGGAAATATGGGGAATTAAAACCCTAATTATGCATGAAAATGTTTTGCAATTTCTTATAGTAGAAAAAAACTTGGGACAAGGGAAATCATATTTCTCCAAATTTCCCGAATTTGCACCCCGAAATTCTCCAGGTGGGGCAACTTACCTCTGTCCCACTATTGGCTACGCCACTGTGCATGGATGAGATAATCTTTGTTCACGGAGGAGTTTATGGTTGCGTAATGCATGCCTAATTGACTGGAGAGATGTTTGACCGTCAAAGGTGCTTTAGTGGACAGAGGGCGCGCCCCTCCATTAAATATTATAAAAAGGTCAATAAATGGACGTGCAATTTGGGCAGTATTTCAGCGAAATACGTATTCGAAATTTATTCCTACCATAACAGAGGCAGCAGGTAACGGCGTTCTTTTGTCAATGTGAACCATGGATATAAGCTCTGGAAACTGGCCATCTCGACCAGCTACGTAAAGTTGTCTGAAACAGAGAGAAGGAAATATCGGTTGTGGAACTAACTAGAGGCCGGAATTCACTGATCACTTTACATGTTTTGCTTTGAAAGCTCTACTTACAACATCGAGGACGTTTTTGCACCAATATCGTTGTACAACTTGAAATTCTTACCTCGAGATAGTGAAAATACCACCATTTAATGTTCCAATACAGGAGAGCGCCACCGACAACGGCATCAGCAACCACCAATTTCCCAGGACCCGTAATCCGTAAGACTGGATGGAAACAATCACGCATAAAATACAATGATGATAAAAAAATGATATCCTAAATTTGTACATATGCACTCATATCTTAACAAAGACATTAACATGGCTCTGTGGATAGTTTTAATATTAAATCTTCAGTTTTATCGATTGGGATTATCATAGCATGTATAAAATTCAACAATATAATAACAATAAGTCTTTAAACAGTATCCTTCTGTTGGAGGTAATAAAAAAGAGATTCTCATTTTAATCTTAAAAATACAATGTATACACTGTATGCTAGTGAATCAGAATCCAGTCGTTGTGCTACTCAAAGAATTGGGAATGGTCATCTACGTAGGATGAACCGACAATAACGTACATTGATAAACTCACCACTGCAACTGCATCAGATGCTAACAACTCCTCTGGTGTCAATGCAACAAAGTAGGCCACATTAGTGGTGACGTAAACGATTGTAATGAAGGCCATGGAGGAGAAGATAGACAAAGGGATGATTCTGGGGGGAAATATTGTGAAGGAAAGTACTAAAAAGAAAATTTATACGTAAACAACTTTGTTAGTAGTTGATTCATTCGATCGTCAACCAATCATGATTATCATGGTATATGCATAACCATTACGTCACATAATGTGCATAACTGTTCACACGTATACATAAGGTAAGGATCGCTGATTTGAAGAAATGACTTACTTTGCTGGGTTAATCATCTCCTCAGTAACGTTAAAGACATTTTGCCTGGATATAACAGGAAAAAGTTTGTTAGATTTAGCTATGATTCAATCCATGCGTTGATCTATGTCCATCTAGCGATTTACTTGATCTGTCAATGCATCTGCCCATCAATCCATCAGTCATTTATCCATCTGTTTATTTACTTAAATATCAATTTGTTTTGACTGTATGTCAATATTGGAAGATGGTATCTCCCCCTCCCTCATTTAGAACTTGCACAATTATTTAAATGTGTGTAAACCATGCAGCGACGTTTGCGTCATTGCCAATCTGTAACATCTATGGGAGAAATACTTTACCAGCCACCGTATGCGAACAACCCAGAGTAAAAGGCCAATGGAAGTTGTGTCCAGTCTACTTCTTTTACATCGAAGGCATTTTTGAAGTTTTCGGTGTTACCTGCAACATAGAGGGGAATAATTTGATAGAGATTGAACCGTTCTCCTGGGGTAGATAAACATCAGCTTATCTGGGAGTGTTTATCGAAAATGATAAAATAAGAGTTCTTTGCAAACATGCAACATCAAATATAGCATAGCCTATTGTGTTTGTCTTTTTACAGAAGACATATTGTGCTGTATTGTTTGCATGTGAAAGCTGCCATAAAGAAATGGACTAAGGTACCCGTAACAATATTGTAATTTGATTTATCTACCATATTTTACAACCCATGGGTATAGTGATGACAATATAAGTTTACTTTTATGGCAGTAAGTCCAAAGATGACTTCATATTGAAGCTTGGAAAAGCACAATGATGACGACTAGATGCAATTACATCTACTTTGAAATAATATGCAGAGTTAACGTAGGATTAAATCATAACTTGACGCCATCTTGTAAACACACCAGTTGTCAATGGCCAATGACCACCTTAAATTTCCCTCTCAATATGCAAGTATATAATGAGATACGTAGTTTGTATTTGGTGACACAGGCTGAGTGAATTTGGCTATCATGATGTAAATATTATGTCGTTTTTTTACCAATGGATGACCTTCTGTAACAAAGTAATATATGTTCATCTTTCTCGTTATTGAGGATAAGGATGGGTTGTGATAAGTGGGTGTGTAGGCGGCAGGTGATAAAGGTTGGGTGGAAGCCTAAGAGGAAGACTGTTGGAGAAGGTGTTTTTGAAAATTAGAGGCTGTTAACTTTGGAAACAATTGTTCAAAAAAAAAATGATTTTGAAAAGGAGCAAGGAGTTATGGCCACTCCATAGAAAGAGATAAAAACAGAATGACATCAGGCTAACTAGTCACACACTGAACAAATAAAGGCGACTACAATACGCGCGGTCCTTGCTCAGTAAGGCAAACAGCTCTGTTTACAAACATTTGCCATACATGATGTACGTGCGACCATAGCATTTGTTCGTTCGATATGTAACTATCTATTTCAAGAAAACAAAAATAAATGCAATCGTATTGAGATAACCTGATAATATTCAGCATTCCACCCTTAAGCTGTTTGAGAGTTACATGACTTGTGTTGTGCGGTTTCCTTGAGAACACCTTTTGTCATACCAGGAGGTTTCAGGGACTGACGACTCCCTGGTCATACAGAGTTTGGGCTTCACTTATTGTTTTATGACGTCGTTCTAGTTATCGGTTTCTATGGACCACTCTTTTTATTCAAATACATGAAATGTTCTTGTGAATGCTTTCTGTCAAGTTGACTCAGTAAAGGTCATGTCAAAATGTATACAATACCGAATAATCAACGAACATAATTGCGATACCGAGGATAATAAATTCATGAAAACCTGAGGGTGTCACCATTTTTTTTTTCATGATTTGAACTGGTGAGAGGAATGTGGTGGGAGACCAAGTCTGTAAAATTTCATATTCCATAATTTTCACATGCTCTCAATACACTGATATTACTAGCTACATTTTGTTCTAGCTTGTAAGAATTTTGTGTGATTGGGTTGTTTTTAGTCATTCATTTCTTGAAAGAACAAATTATTTCTCTTGAGTCTTTTTTTTTATTTAACGGAAACCTTTTTCTCTCTCTCTTGCACACCTCATTTCTGTCACCTTTCTTATATTTGACACGATTCATCTCATTTTTGTGAGACCAGCGCCACTCTCCCATCTCACGTCATACCAAAAAAAAAAAGGAGAAATAAATCGCAGTCACTTCTATACCATACAACGTGTATTGTACGTTGCTGACATAGTAATCGCGGAAGTCCAGAAAACATTACGATATATGGTAACAACTATAGTAATATTTCTATTCAACTGAGTGGAAGCTCTTTGACTTTCAATTGCCGTGAGCTATCAATACTGGACTTACAGGGGAAATCAGGGTTTGACGGAGAAAATTCACCTTAAGTTGATTTTTTCTTTCTTAACTGATTGTTCACCGAAATACAGAGACATTGGGGAGGTGTTTGAAGGGAAAAGAAACGGTAATTATTGCGTTAATTACTGTTGAATGAGAACTCTTAATATTTTTCGGGTACAAAAAATAAACTTTCAGGTACAAGACAGCCTCCTCTATACGATGACCAATCACAACGTAAGACTGAGATGACTTTATGAATAAACATAACCGAATGTTTACGGTTCCCATGCTGTTCGTGCATTGCGCAATGCTAAGTAAACAAGAGTTTAGTGATAGTTGATGATACATACAGAACACGTAGGCTACGTATGAAACTGATCAGCCACAACTCCTCATACCTTGAAAAGGCGATAGTATTGAATATTCGTATTTGATTCGATGAATACGAATGTTACAGACTTTCGAAGTTCTTCTCTGATATTTTTGCAAATTTGACTCGTTTCTCGATATTGTCCACATGTTTTGAGATAATCATATTTGTTAGTTATAACTCATTGTACGATACCGGTGGAAAATTGCAGTGAAATAAATTGTGAAATAAATCCTGATTTCCCCATTAAGTCGGTATGATACGATTTTACTTCGTAGCTTCTCTTATACTTACATTTACATTAACGTATGATACATAGTGTACGTAATTGAGTGTTGAAGGCTCAGACCCAATGATGGTCTTACCTTGAATGAGTAGTACAATTCCCGACGTAATGATAATAGCTAGTCCGGTGAGTTTTGCCACGGTAAATACGATTTGTACACGTTTAGTCAATGGCACACTGGAGCAGTTTGTTAGAGTTGTAGCAACTAAACAAAGTGAGGAAAATATGTAGAAGATTCATGTAATAACAATAATGAACTTAATTAAGCCTATGTATACAATATTTTCTTTTGTTCTGAAAATTTTGCCACAAAAGCATTGAAGTAATCACACGACGGAAAGCTTAGCCTAAACATGATTATAATCCGTTACAATGACAACTCCCGGAAATGTCATGTTAAGTCCCCTGGGCATTCGAGCCCAATCAATTATGATTCTGCATATTCTCCCCTGGCATCAAAAAAGAAACATGGGTAATAGAATTATGACTATTGCCGCAATTTTTTTGGGTTCACCAAATTAGACATCAGAACAGAATTAATCATGGGGTGTTTTCAATGTTTGTCAGTGTAGGATTTATACTATTCACCCATAAGACCAAAAAAAAGTGTGTGTGTGTGGGGGGGGGGGGGATGGGGAGTTAATTTGGTCATTGTTAATTGCATCTAAACATGAAACTCCCAAAGAATCTGCTTTTAAACCAAATGCAGAGTTGCTTTACAACGTTTACAGATCGATTGTGCAGACCGTTTAACATTATTGTATTTTATTTAGCAGCGTTTGCAAATACAGAATGCTTCTGAACAGTCTTTCCTCGATACTAGATATTACAAGCTTCCTTACATTGGACATTTTTCTTAACACACACACAAAAAAAATCAGACAAATAATCAAATCCCAATGTACTAATATTGATGTCATGCTTGTGTTCACCTCCTTTAAAATAAGTATATTGTTTGTAACTAAGTATTCTATTCCAACAAATCTCAAATCTTATGTTGTATACCAATTCAATTGTTCAAGCTGTAACGTTTGCTTTATCGGGGAAACCCACAGACATTTAACTACAAGGACCAATGAGCATCTAAAATTCGATAAGAACTCACATGTTTGCAAGCACACAAATCTCCCTCTGTAAGGCAAAATGCGATCACAACTCCTTCAAAATAATTGACTGGGCACCCACTATGCTGCAGCTTAAACTCAAGGAAAGCCTTTATATTATCTGGAATCTGCCTAATCTCAACAAGCAAGTGGAATCCCATTGTTTTCTCTATTCAACTAAGTGTTACTTCTAAATACTTTTCACTTCTCCTTGTTTAGTCTTATCAATAACTTGACGATGGAAGTTGACCTTCCGAAACATGTACTGTTTTTATTATAATCTTTGTGTATACTGTAAATATACTGATGTTTTTCATCAAATTAGTGGCGTATTGTTTCATTTTATTATCTGCTTCGAAGAACATTCGGATATATATATTGTTTATACTTACATTAATTGTACTGTATTTTGCTGATATACTCACTAAGTATCGTGCAAGCTAACATTCTTGAAACTCCAAAAGGTACTCCGCTTTCACAATCCCGGTAGAGCGGACTAATAAGGTTCGTCGCTGCCGTGATTGACAGAACTGCTGCACTAGCTGTCTGGACAGCCAGAACCTGGGTCCACGCTCTCAGAAAAGCAAACACGGGCCCTGCTGAGTCCTTGATGTATGTGTAATCGCCTCCAGACTTCTGTATGCTGGTCCCCAACTCTGCGTAGCACAAAGCTCCGAAGGCTGAGAAAATTCCACAACAAATCCATACCACCAACGCCCATCCTATCGTTCCAGTGTTCGCTAATACACCCTTCGGTGACACAAATATGCCTGACCCTATTATAGTACCTACGAGAAGAACGAACATGTCAAAGAGGTTTAATTGCCTCCTTAAAGCTACCCTTTCTTCCATTTTGAATTTTAAAAGTCAAAAGTTTCTAAAAATATGATGTTTGTATGCTTAATTCGTGAATAATATCAACAGGGGTGTCTGACAACGAAGCTGCCCAGTCACTGCCATACGTCAACTTCGGTATTCTTCATTAAAGTGCCGGAACACTGATAGATGTGTGATTATCCATCGACTGTTATAAGATTTATATATACGTTGGTAATAAAGATGAAAGATCAGCAAATAAACGTGTCGGTAAGTAGGGTCGGTAAATCGACACAAATGGTAGTTGTAAGTCCGACATAGCTCACAACGAAGGTTAGGCTTAGGCAGGATATAAGCGCATCCCTCTGTGAGTTATTTGCACATTAGTCTCCTATTTACCTGTGCATGACCTGGTTCTGCTAAAATTATTGTTTGACTTAAAAATAATGTTCCCATAATTGGCAGGGATGTTGAAATTATCCACAGGGATCAGTTCTGCTAAAGATGTTTTGGCTAAAGTTGAAAAGGTGGTGTCTATTGACCCGGATGCTGGCTCAAAGTTTTTTACCAAACAATCATACAGTTTCACCAGTTTACTATAAGAGTGATATACTGTGTCTTCGCTATTGTTCACAGGAACGTCTTTGCAAATTGATGCTTAATTAGCTCTCAAGATACGGTGGAAATCCAAATTTTGGGGCAAAATTGGCTTTTTCCCTCAAAATTCACTGGATTTACCGTTACAGTAATGTTATGTTGAACAGTATGTATTCTCAGGAAAGTTCCTTACAAGGCTTTAAATTAATTGGTCTCATAGTTCTCAAGACAAGCTGGAAATACAAATTTTGGGTCAAAATTGACTTTTTTCCTAAAAAATCAGCAAATTTCACTGGATTTACCATTACAGTAATATTATGTTGAGCAATGTGCTCTCAGGTAAGTTCTTACAAAGCCTTAAGTCAATTGCTCTAATAGTTCTCAAGATATATTGGAAATACAAATTTTGGGGTAAAATTTTCCTTTTTTCCTAAAAATTCAGTGAATTTTACTCCTTTTACTATAAAAGTGATATACCTTGAATATCACATTCTCAGACAAGTCCTTGCAAAATTTTGCATGAAATGCTCAAGTACTTCTCAAGATATACTGGAAATACCAAGTTTGGGGCAAAATTGGCTTTTTTTCTCAAAAATCAGCAAATTTGACTAAATTTACCATGCAATCAATACATCTTGGACGTATTGGTAGCATGCACAACCTTACCAAGTTTAATCTTAATCGCTCATGTACTTTTCAAGGTATTCTGGAAAAACCACACTTGGGCTGGTCCGAACGCACACACACACACACAAACACACACGTACGCACAGATTTGTTTTCCATTCATTCCGAGGAATTCATTGAGCTTTCTTTTGTTTTTTCTTCCTCAACCTTAACCTTAACAACAGAAAGTCTATTGTTAATCTTAAGAAGACCGGAGAAATCTACTGAATTTTCTACAGAGGGCCTAAAATCTATGGTTTCGGTCCTCGATCTCACCCGAAAACAAATGCACACGCACACACATTAGCACGGACACGTTTTCATTCATGCTACCCAACAGGACCCACCTGTGCCCGTGGTCACTCTACCATGGGGTACCCCTGGGGTGTCGCTACTCATCCACTCCAAGCGTTTCCATGGCAACAGCTCTCCCATGGATGCACAGTACAATATATAGCTAGTCTAGCCAAGTAACTACAATATCTCATCTCAGCCCCTATAGGGCGATGAGATAAAAAATGCGTTGAACGGACATGGAATGTTTCTGGAAATGTATTTTACACGTACTGGTGACATGAGAGCAAAGAGACAAATTATTGTGTCCAGCAGTTAAAGTCATCCAGTGGCGATGGGTGAGTGTATAAAACAGTGGGGCAGTATAGGCTATACGATCAAATAACCAAAATACGTTTGTTTGTGCCATTTGCTGGTTACCGTTACTCGACGTGAATGCGTGAGGTAAACAATAAGGCTGTTATAGACTGTCATACAATAGCAATTTGTTTGTGGTTATGCACTTGTAAGAGGCCACTATCAACCGGCGACGATATGTATGTGATATATCTACCCTTAGCTGGTGACCGTCACCCAATAGCGATAGGACCGTTTAAACAATGAGATTGTTACCGTCGACCGGTCCCCCTCCCGAAAATTCCTCATCGGAAACCTTTCCCCCGCAATTCCCACGCCAACAATTCCCACCCCCGAGAATTCCACCCCACACCTCGGACAACTTTACCGTGATAATTCCTTCAGAGAAAGGGTTAGGTTTAAGGAAGGGTTAGGGGGTTGTCTAGGGTAGGAGTGGGGACCGTTAGTATTACCCAATAGCGGTATGCTTGTGTTTATACCATTAGTAGGTTCCCGTCACTCAATCGGCGATATGAGTGTGTTTGTGTGTGTGTGTGTGTATGTATACAATGATACCGTCATCTAACCGACTGATCACGATAGTTTTTTCTCAACTACTTACTCGCTTATCGTTCCTCAAATTGCCTTAGGCCTATTTGTCAAGTTTAGGCTTCATCTGTGTTATCCGACCACAACACACGTAACATTTGTCAGTTTAAAAACGTGCAATTGTTTTTTATTCTTATAATCAATACATCAATATTCTATATTTTAGGTCCAAGTCGAATTTAAGGTTCAACTTTACAAGGTTACGTGCAAGTAAAGTACTAGTGTTGTCTGTTCAGCCTAAAGATGGAATAATGTCTTACCTTTCATTCGAGGGAATACGAGCTTGATCAAGCAAGTTAATGAACGTTTACGTGGATACGAAGTTTGTCGTAGCTGGACCCATCACGTCACGAGCGGAAGCCATGATTGAATCTTTAGAGTTGTAGAAAATAACGCAGAATGGAATCCATGGATGTAAACTCATATCATACCGTAAAGTTAAATTCAGATTTGAGCTTTAGACATATCACGATCAGAGAACCAGCAGATACCACTACAGACAAAGCTAAACTAGTTCTCTTGCAATAGGAAATATGTCGTACGTGGAATGTATTCATCTATTGCATTACCTTGTACAAACATTATATGTCTAAACAAGGGCATATCTAGGACTTTCATAAGGGGGGGGGGGGTCCCACATAACAAAGGCTGAGGGTTCTTATAGGAGAGGGGGGAGCGGTTAAAGTAACGCCATTTATTCTAGCTAGAATTGTGGGAAGATACGGCGAGGTGCCACCAGTTAGTTGACCCGTTTGTTGACGAGGGACTTAGCAAAAATACTTTTGCACCTTTTGCACTTTTGCGACGCCCCTTAACACCAGGGGCCTTAGGTCATGACCCCTCAGCCCCCTGGACACAAAGATTCCCCTAACATTTTTCAACTGTCCCAACAACAGAATAAATGAAACAGGACGCATATTTCATTGTGATTCATCTATTACCTCAACCCATCTGATATGCATTGCATTGATTTTTATCTTATTAGGCCTGACTGAGAAATTGCAAGAATTTCCGGAACACCCGGGGAGTATCATTTTCGGCCATCTGGAGGGTTTGAAAAACCGAAAATTTTCTTTTAAGATCCGCGACAACCGATTGTGGAGTTCCGCTTAGACATTTCCTGCTGGCACTCGACCCATTTCAATACTTTTTAACCTTTATTCTAGATTCACGGGTGCGAAGGGGGGGGGGGGGAGATCCAAAGAAAGTCCATTGCAGCAGCATAATTGACACAAAAAAATTGTAACATCTGATCTTTTTTATCCAAATTAGAGGCAGTTCCTCATCCCCTTAGACCTCTCCTCATGCCACGTAGGCCTATCTGTGGGCTGACTGATTTGAAATCCCGGTTTAAGCCGTGGAAGGGGGTAGCACCTCCTCTCATCCCCCTCCCCTAGGACGAAGGTCAAAGATGGGGACGTTGAGTCGATTTTCGCCATCACAGAAATGAAAACCCTGGCTAACCCAAGAGATCAGAAAAGTTTAAACTTATTTCTGGTCACTTATTCTTCCATCTCTTATATTCATGTTATGTGATATGTTAATTATCTGTGCTGTACATTCTCTATATTTGCATGTTTAATATTATTAACATATTTCTTTTGTTGACTGTAGGAAATCATTGAAACTTGAAATGTAACTGCAGGGATGTCTTCTGTCTTCACGCATGTGCACTATAAGGAGGTGGGTGTTCATTTAGTTTGTTTACCAATTTGATCATCCGGGTTGATAACTGGTGTACACTGGATGAGGTAATATTTTAGAATGCGGTCGATTAGACCATACTGCTTGCAACTTTGACATTTGACTCAATCTCTGAGTCAAGAGAAAATTTTCGACCCAGTGACTTAAGATGAATTCGTCCGGTCTCACGAAGTTGTCAATAGTACCGAGAAACACCACACTGTAAATAGTACCGAGAGGCACTCAATCAAGAAACACAATCAAGGCTCAAACGTGGTGTCTATTCTTCCGAACAAAGTCGTGAGAATAAAACGTTTCATTGGCACGAACGAGCAAATCGTTATTAGAGTTAGGGGGTCAGATTTGTGCGAATATCATCGGTTATTTGCCCGTGTTTTGCCCCCATTTTATTGGTTGAGTATATTCAACAAATTCTGAAGACTTGTATACAGATTCGAAACATATACGCGACGAAATGAAGATATACCTCGTTTGAATAGTTCGGAATCTCGACAAAAGTCGAGTTCTTACCGATATGTTCGATTAACGTTAGTAGCAATATTTTGAATAGCTTGATCGATTATTCTAGATAGAGAGCTCAGCTATTACCCCATCTTTAGAATCTCACACATAATGCTCTTAGTTTTGGAGCCATCCCTAATTTCGCTCTTTGGGATTTATACTTATAGAATATCTCGATAAAGCATTGATGCCATACATCTTTAGGCCTCGCATGTCACCTACATATAATGGTCACGGTACCTTTGCCACGTTAACTATTGGGTACGATGGAATCTGAAAGTCAGCTACTGAAGATGGCGGTCGAGCCTAACACTGAATAATAACGCATAACCATATAAAGGAAATCCGGAAACTCAGCCTACATCTACATTTTAGTTTAACTCGAGGTACAGTCCGTGTTTTGTAGTGAAGGAGAATACTATATATATACCTTACTGAAAAATCTGGCGACATTGGAAGCAAAAGGCTACGGCTTTGCCACAGTTGGGAAGCGCTTTCTTTTGTGTCAACACGATGTTCAAAACATAAAAGATCAATGTGTTGAGCTTTATGCCTTACGTTGAATTTATTTAAGGCTTAAATGATGAACATCAAATATATCACTATTCTATGTAAATCTTACGAAATTTTCCTATAATATCCTTATCGGAATGCAGATCATTAAAACTTCCCCATTTTCGTCAAATGATTTACGAACGGCTTCGAATGGTTGAAATAATACACAGTAATTTTGAAGAACCAAGATGAAATGCTCTTTCTAAACTTCTGAACAGTCATGCAATTCAACACAGAAAACAAATCAAAGAAACAGATGTGCATAGAAACAAAGTGCATAGAAAACCAAAAAAAAAAATAATAAGTGGAACCAGGAATATCCCGGTAGAACCACTAAAATGAGTGCAAGTTAAAACAGGCAACAAAGCAATCATGAAATGAGTAGCAAGGTGTTTGTTCTTGAATGTAGTTCCTTTTTTATAGGAGCTTGAAGTGACGTCTACGAAACTCGTACCATTTGATGAGTTAATTAAAACGTTACAAGGACATTTCTTGAAAATAGGTCGTCCATAATACAATGTACAACGGTGACTTAATTCATAATACTGCTTTTTTCTTTTTTGTTTCATTATCATGATGGGCCCAAATTCAATTCCTCCCTCCTGGATAATTACGGAATAACATTTCACGATCGATACAACGGACAGACTCAATGGTAAGAGCTGAAGGTCCTGAAATACCATTTGCCAAAATAATAGATGGAAGTTAAACTAAAAATAAAACGGTGTGTTCTTTTACAGCCCTCACTTTTCTTTGTCTTCTGGAGGTACAACGTAGAGAACCCTTTGCATGAAAATAGTGACGTAATCTGTGAATAGAAAGTACATAGATACTGTCAAGGTCATTATGTAATCTGACAGGAATTCTGGGCTGAAATTTTACACTCATTGTTATATTTACGAGCACGAGGACAAAATACTGAGTACGATTACGAATAAGAGTACAAGGGCCCGAGTACGAGTGTGAGTACGGAGTACATAGCCATGAATACGAGTACAGAAAAACGTAGAGTAAGATGACGAGTACGAGTACGGACCCGAGTACTACAAGTCTACTACAAACTATAATAGCTGGTAACTAATTCCTCGTGCCCATACGTACCGTACACTCTAAAAACTGGTGGGTACGCACTGTCTACTGATAAAATGTTGGGTAAAAATATCCAAGTTTGTTACAAGGTATTCATTGCTGGTTTAAGTCTTACTCAGCGAGAGCAACGTTTTGATAATTTTGCTAGTTGTTTTACACAACAGTTTAGTAGGAGGCCTTCGGATTATCTCTACAAGCTTGTTTTCCTCAATTTTCTTTTTCTTTTTTGAGGGGGGGGGTCCATTTATATTTTTCTCAGTAACGTGTACAATTTCTTTTGCCATACCTGATGCATTAATCATCCATCTAGGTCGGTTTTTCCACCACACAAATACCAACCATATTGGAACTCCGGACAAGGTCATAAGAACCCCTATTCCAACGTCCACTGGTGCAGAGTATATTGAGCCCGCCATCATAAATACAGCCAAGCAAACGAAGATGATAGGAATAGCTAACGGCACCTACAAAAACATTGATCAAAAATCGATTTGCATTTACTTAGATTACAATTTCTTTTTTTTTCCTTAAATAAGGTAAGACTGAAATTGTTCCAGATGAAATTGTGAAAGGTTAGTTTTAGCTGTCCAATAAAAAAAAATGTACATCCTACAGTGCAGTCAAACATGTAGATTATGAGAATAGCAAAATGTATATACATAGGTAAAAAACAAATATTGATTATTATTATTATTAGCGAATATTAAAGAGACTAGAGATTTTCCATTTTTGATAAACAAAGTTGAAATAATTTCTTCCATGATGATATTCAAACGTTACTTTCTATCTATGGCACGGTTACCTTAAATGGTCTCTCTGCATCGGGATATTTCCAGCGAAAGTACGGAATGGAAGCAGTCGCCATGGCCATGAATGCCCACTTGCTGAAGCTGAGAAAGTTGATAAGGCTGTACACACTGCTACTGACTAACATCAAAGAACTGACAGGAAGCTGACGGAGAAAACAATACAGTACACTATGGTTAACAAATTTTAATGGTTCGGGTTAATTAGAATTTAACTGTACGCAACAAGTGCAAACGTACCGTCAGTATGTTCGGAAAATAAAGGGTGTGGAATCTGTAGCCCATGAGGCTCAATGAATAATGCATGTACATATTCAAACACTAGTTAATAGCTATACCTCATTATAGACCATTAACATCAGTCTTTGTCTGATGGCTTCACGCGCACGACTTTCAACGATTCCGGTCTGATATTCTTACTGTCAGTTTCTTACATTATTTTCCTTTCCGTACCTATTATCGATCGATGTTATGCCAGTGCTAAAAAGTGTGTAACACTATTGTCAAATATTGCTGATAAAGATTGCTGATAAAAATGTTGTCCATGCACTTCAAGACTTACACATAAATACATAACAGTAAGATCTTCATTTTGAGAGGTAAGTTAACTGGTGGCGCTGTTTATCTTGTCCCTCTAAGATAACTGAATTGTCTTAGTTACCCTAACAGTATGTAGAGAGGAGTCAATGCACTCTATCGCGCTACCTTTAAGCTGGAATATGAGCTGAAAATTTGCCAGTGAAAGTCAAATTCTGCGGAAAATGTCATAGCCACTCCAAAATAATAAAAGAAAAACATTGTTTTAGCCATTGACGTCAGCTGACATGACCCATCGTAATCATTATAGTGTGAAGCTTTTTCTATAAATGTCACTATAGTCCGAGGGGGTTATTCCAAAGATTTGGTGCTAGAGGCGAAGAGACAACGACGCCCTCTCCATCGAACTTTTGTGTCATCATTCACCTCATTAAGAATGCAAAATAAGATTCAATATTGTAAATTTTTCTTTGAGAATTCCATCTCAGAGAGAGCCTTTAGTTCAGCTGTCAGCTCCACTTTCGTTTCTTCAGGTACATAGTAAGGCTGACGTTGCAATTGGCGGGAAATTCATTTCACATCATAATACGCCTTCCTTTGCGACGAAAGAGAAAGAGGTTATGGTTGCATAATGCCCAATTAACTGACCTTTACAGGTGTTTTCAAAGCCAGTGGTTTCGAAGACGGACAATGGAAAGACGGTTTCTAAAAGGCCATTTCGTTTAGTTCCATATGCATCACCTTCGCCCGAATCAAATGTTTGAAGAAAGTTAATAAATGGACAGTTAAGGCAATTCAGAACTTTATTCCTACCATGACAGCGGCAGCAGGTAAAGGAGTTCTTTTGTCAATGTGAACCATGGATATAAGCTGTGGAAACTGGCCATCTCGACCAGCTACGTAAAGCTGCCTGAAAGAGGGAGAATGAGAAATATTTTGCATTGACTAAGTGACTGGAACAGGGAGATCCCTGACCTGAATTCACCAATCACATTACATGTTTTGCTTTGAAAGCTCTACTGACAACATCGAGGAAGCTTTTGCAACAGGATCGTTGCAAAACTTGAAATTCTCACCTCGAGATAGTGAAGATGCCACCATTTATTGTTCCAATACAGGAGAGCGCCACTGCCAATGGCATCAGCAACCACCAATTTCCCAGAGCCCGTAATCCGTAAGACTGGACGGATAATATACACAATAAAATACGATGATAATAAAAACTAATCTGAATTTGTACTTATGCAATCATGTTATGACAAAGGACATATTAACATAGCTCTGTTGATAGTTTTACTACTAAATCTTCAGTTTTGAGGTTATCAACAATATATAAAGTCTTTAAACTGTATCCTTCTGTTGGAGGTAAAAAGTGAGCCTGTCTCATTTTAATCATAAAAATACAATGTATACACTGTATGCTAGTGAATCAGAATTCAGTCGCTGAATGTGCTACTCAAAGAACGGTGAATGGTCATCTACGTAGGATGAACCGACAATCACCTACATTGATAAACTCACCACTGCAACTGCATCAGATGCTAACAACTCCTCTGGTGTCAATACAACAAAGTAGGCCACATTTGTGGTGACGTAAACGATTGTAATGAAGGCCATGGAGGAGAAGATGGACAAAGGGATGATTCTGCGTAAAATGTTTTGAAGAAAAGTAATATGTAAACAAGATTTTTATTAATTGATTCATTTGATAGATAACCAATTAGAAATATCATGGTTATGGTTACATTCATAAACATTCTCCCGCATAATGTAGATACGTTACGTTTTCACACGTTTTTAACAAGACGGGGCTCATTGCTTTAAAGAAATGACTTACTTTGCTGGGTTAATCATCTCCTCTGTGACGTTAAGGACATTTTGCCTGGATATAAAAGGAAAAAGTATGGTAGGTTCAGCTATAAATCCACCCTTGCGTTCATCTGTCTCCATCTACGGAACTACCTGCCCTCGTAATGTATCTCCCCCTCAGTCCATTCAGTAATTCATTTATCTGTATATTTATTTACGTATCCTCATATTTCAATTATATATCAGGACTTGTACGATTATTTGAATATATACGGTGACCATGCAACGACGTTTGCGTCTTTGCCATTGGTGCTTCATTCTTAAGAAATATTTTACCATCCAGAGTATGCGAACAACCCAGAGTAAAAAGCCAATGGAAGTTGTGTCCAGTCTACTTCTTTTACATCAAAGGCATTTTTGAAGTTTTCGGTGTTACCTGTAACATAGAGGGGAATAATTTGATAGAGATTGAAGAGTTCTCCTTGGGTAGACAAACACGTGCTTATCTGGGAGTAGTTATCGAAAATGATAAAATACGAGTTCTTTGCAAACATGCAACATCAGATATAGCGTAGCCTATTGTGTTTGTCTTTTTACAAAAGACAGATTGTGCTGTATTGTTTGCATGTGAAAGCTGCCATAAAGAAATGGACTAAGGTACAATATTGTAGTTTGATTTATCCACTATATTTTACAACACATAGTTATAGTGATGACAATATAAGTTTACTTTTATGGCAGTAAGTCCAAAGATGACTTCATATTGAAGCTTGGAAAAGCACAGTGATGACGACTAGATGCAATTATATCTACTTTGAAATGATATGCAGAGTACACGTAGGATCAAATCATAACTTGACGCCATCTTGTAAACACACCAGTTTGTGAATGGCCAATGACCACCTTAAATTTCCCTCTAAATATACAAGCATATCATGAGATACGTAGATTTTATATGGTGACACACAGGCTGAGTGAAGTTGGCTATTAAGTTGTAAACATGATGTGATTTTTGCCAATGGATGACCTTCTGTAACGCAGTAATATCTGTTCATCTTTCTTGTTGTTGAGGATAAGGATGGGTTGTGATAAGTGGGTGTGTAGGCGGTAGGTGATGAAGGTAGGGAGGGAGCCTACAAGGGAGACTGTTGGAGAATTTTGAAATTAGAAGCTGTTAATTTTGAAGACAGTCATTCGAGAACAATGACGTTGAAAGGGAGAAAGAAGTTACGGTCACCTCATAGAAATACATAAACCAGATGACATCAGGTTAACTGTCAGACACTGAACAAATAATGGTATATAATTTTCACATGCTTTCAATTGTTTTAGTAATTCATCTCTTACACATTTATTTACGTTATCCTTTCAGAACAAACATAATACATAAATATTGTTTTATTAGTGTGTTGGACCAATTATTAAGCTATTTCTGAATGTGTACTTTCTTAAATTTAATGGAGACTTTTCTCTCCCTCCACCTCTCTCTCTCTCTTGCACACCGCATATCTGCCACATAGTCTTTTGATTGTCAACGTGATTTGATTATCTCATTTTTGTGAGACCGATGCCACCCTTCCATTTTATCCAATACCAAAAAAGTGCATTTATTCATATACCATAAAACGTGTCTGTGGTGCTGACGTCAGTAATTGAGGAAGTTACAAAGTATGATATATGGTAACAATATAATCATGTTTTTATTCGACTTAGTAGAAGCTCTTTGACTTTCAATTGCCGTGAGCTATCACATACTGGACTTGAGTCGATCTGATATGATTTTGCTTCCTAGCTTCTCTTCTACTTACATTTACATTAACGTATGATATATTATTTACGTAAGTGACTATTGGAGCCTCAGACCCAATTATGGTCTTACCTTGAATGAGCAGTACAATTCCCGACGTGATGATAATAGCTAGTCCGGTGAGTTTTGCCACGGTAAATACGATTTGTACACGTTTAGTCAATGGCACACTGGAGCAGTTTGTTAGAGTTGTAGCAACTAAAAGTAAGGAAAATATATTATACAAGATACATACAATAACAATAGTCAACTTCATTAAGCATACAAGTATGCATATAGTAAGTATACAACATTTGTTTTTTTTTCTGAAAATTTTGCCATAAAAGCATTGAAGTAATCACACCAGGGGAAACTTAACCTGAACATTATAATCAGTTACACACTGACAGAAAGAAACAAAGTAACTCCTGGTAATGTCAAGGTAAGTCTCCTAGGCAACCGGGGCCCACTCAATTATGATCCTGCTTATCATCTTTTGACATCAGAGCCCTGAAAAAAAGAGACGTGGGTAATAAACTGGATCATTATTACATTTCTCGGTCTCACCAAAATGGACATCAGAACACAATTAATCATTTCAATCATTGGGTGTTTTCAATGTGTGTCTGTGTAGGATTCATGCAATCCACCACTAAGACAAAAAAGGGGGTTGGGGTAAATTTGGTCATTGTAAATTTAAGCATAAAACAATATATATTCATAAGCTATTGTTTATACTTGCATTAACTGTGCTGTATTTTACTGATATACTTACTAAGTATCGTGCAAGCTAACATTCTTGAAACTCCAAAAGGTACCCCACTTTCACAATCCCGGTAGATCGGACTAATAAGGTTCGTAGCTGCCGTGATTGCCAGAACTGCTGAACTCGCCGTTCGGACAGCCAAAATCTGGGTGAAAGCTCTCAGAAAAGCAAACACTGGCCCTGCTGAGTCCTTGATGTAGGTGTAATCGCCTCCAGACTTCTGTATGCTGGTCCCCAACTCTGCGTAGCACAAAGCCCCTAAGGCTGAGAAAATTCCACAACAAATCCATACCACCAAAGCCCATCCTACCGTTCCAGTGTTTGCTAATACACCCTGTCGGTGACACAAATATGCCTGACCCTATTACAGTACCTACGAGAAGAACGAACATGTCAAAGAGGTTTAGTTGCCTCCTTAAAGCTACCTTTTCTTCCATTTTGAATTTTAAAGGTCGAAACTTTTTCTTAAAAAAATATAATGTTTGTATGCTTAATTCCTGAATAACGTCATTAGCAGTGTCTAAAAACGAAGATGTCCAGTCACTGACATACGTTAACTTCGGCATTCTTCATTGAAGTGAACACTGATAGATGTGTGTATCCATCGACTGTTATAAGATTTATATATACGTTGGTAATAAAGATGAAAGATCAGCAAATAAACGTGTTGGTAAGTAGGGTCTGTAAATCGACACAAATATGATCGTTGTGAGCCCAACATAGTGAACACCGAAAAGCATGATACCACGTGATCTTAAAAAAAAAGGGCAATGCAACGGACATGCTATGATTCTGGAAATGGATTTTTTACGTACTGGTGACACTATAGCGGAGAGTTTACAAGATTTTGATGAATTTTTTTTTTTATTCTGTTTTGACATCAAGTATAGGGACGACTACTTATATTCCGTTTAAAGTCTAACCCTGCAGGAAAGTAACCCTATGGGCAATCTTCACTTGGTTCAAATCACGTTGGAGCCAAAATAATCCATTTCGTTTGTAAGACTTTCTTCGAGCGAATCAACCACAGTATACCCATAATAACCTTACCATGTTCAACCATGATGAGTTGTTAGTCTGTATGTATACCCACGTGAATCAAGTGTAGTACTGATGTAGTTTACAGTGCATGACATACAACTTTAACAACAGGGAGGAATGACTACATTAATCTCTCAACATGCTTACGGCAACGACGGCAACAGGAATGAAAAAGGAGAACCATTCACGAGTTTAAAAAGAATCCACCAAGTTATATAGGATGCACAACCGAGTGCATAAGTTGGACAACCGCCATTCTCCACCCCCCCCCCCCCCCACTCAGATATAGGCTGGTATACTCTCACTAACTAAAAAAAATAGTAGAAAAGCACATACTGGTAATGTAGTTTTTTAACCTTCATCAATATTCAGATGACGGATCTCTCGACCCTACTATCCATTGATATACCTGTACATTGTGTGCGCCACATGTAAGGTTTTCAAATACATGAATGGCCTTCACTACTGGGTTCCTACGTAAAAACTAACGCCCTCACCTTTCTAGAACCCACTGCCACTGCATGATATGGTCTTTATCCAAACTCTAGAATTGAGATATGATAACAAACCCTCTTCCTTGGGGATGGGAGGAGCTCAACGGCATATATATAGTTCACAGCAGCTCTATCGGTTTTTCTGCTGTTGCTACTGCAAAATATCTCAGGATGTTATAAAAAAATAACCTCTCCTAAACAGTCAAAAATTCTGTGTATTCTACTTCTACCATTACTGTTTTTATGCCGTTGCAATTTATTACCACCGAGAACACGGCACTCCTTGCAAAATTGAAATGGCCCATGGCAACGCGAGTTGTATTTGAAAGTCCCCGATTCATTCCCAAATAGATTTTCCCAACTTTGGATCCCTGCACCAAGTTAATTTAACAGGGAGCTGTTACTTAGGATAACAACTCCCTGAATCAAGTATTTTTTTTTCTCAGAGCAGGGAGAAATGATAATAGGTATAACTGTTCTTTGCAGAACTGATAAGAAAGCATTGTTTAAGTATAGAATAATTGTCCAATCCATCTTGTTATTTGCTCTTTTTTCATCTTCGTCAAAGGTCGTATATATTGTTATCTCTACAACAGACTGCATATTGTGGACTTCAATAGCAAACTATGGTAGTTGTTACATTGAGCTGTAAACTCACAGACCGCGCATTGTTTTCCATCAAGCTGTGCTTGTACCTTTTCCTTGCAACGGAACCCCATTCACCTGAATCGTAATGGATGTCTATCACATCAAAACGAGGATATCCAAAGTTATGTCAGAAATGACACACAGAAGAAAACAAGATTAAAATACAAAGATTCCACGGTTGTTATGCCTGTAAATAGAGACTTGCTTGCCCATGCTTTTTCAAGGCCGTTTCCCAATTGTGTCATGCAATGTCGCCCCCCCCCCCCCATTTAGTAAAGTGAGGTCCTGAGTCAATACCACATACTTCCTATAGTAATGTGAAATGGGTATAAATGATATTTCGTTTTAGAATGGATCCTCTCTACACGTTGGTACCAATGAAGATCAATCACAGCTATACCTTATCGTCTATCTGGATCCTGATAGTATCTTCAAGCTGGTGTTACAGCAATAATTAAGAAAGGAGTTGTAACAGAAAAGATTATTTTCATCGACCACTTTCATATGTACACATTGACACTAACCGAATAAAAGTACGGGCTTGTAGTATCAAAACGCAGAAACAGAATTTATCCATGACATTTGTTATAGTCTGATGACTTCTCCGTATAACTGAATGGACTATTAAACGGAAGTCCCAATCTAAGGAAGAAAATGATTCTAATACTCTTAAGATTTACAGATAGAACAAGGAGGTTCTCCTTGGATAGAATGTAAGAAATCCTCACAACATAGTTTAATTAGTCAACCGTTCGCTTCGCCAGACGAATTTGGTGTAATTTAATCTTAAACTCAAAATCAGCCCCCCATAACTTCTCCCCCATGATAATTGATAATTACCTCGGCATGCCACTACACCAGATACGATTGTTGTTTTGATTAATTTATCGATTGGTTATTTTTAACATGCAAACCCCGACTTTCCTATGAACCAAATGAAGTACTGTGTAATATTGTGTTACATAGCACTGAAAGGAAGCCCATTCAAATATGTGTCTCGCATCTCTTGAACCACCGACAGAAATTGAGCCAATAGAGGGCGTGTTTGTCAAAAGATCGGCAGGGCCTTGGATATCGAAAAGACCAGTCTTGGCAAAGCTTACCGAGGCATCAAATCTTGTACAAGTTTTGGAATAACTGTGATCCCTCAGTAATGACAACACTGAAAGTTGTGCACCGTCATTGGAGAGGCAGAAAAAATGCTTTATTTTAGATAAACAGTTGATGTTTCTCAACGTTAAAATCTCATCATGAAATCACCTGCTGATAACGTCACATACTGGGGGGACCCCATATCTCCAATGTTCCCTTGGCATCGGCCGTGATCATGAGGTCAACCAACATAAGTAAGAAGTGACTTGAATAATATTGTGTTTTGTTCTTAATGTTTTTTTATTCGTCATTTTATAGTTTGAGCGTTGTTGTTACAGTAACTCACAGTCATCAAATCATACAAATAATTTGAAATAAATTTGACTTTGAAATAAATTTCACTAAATTTAAAAAGAAAACAATGTTAATAGTGGATGAACTTCATTTTGTGAGGTAGTGATGCGTTTAGCTCATCTGCAAGCGAGGAGGTTGGAATTTGTCTCGGTAATGAATGTGTCAATGCACTTCACATACAGTTATTCACATAATTTAATAAAAAGGATAGTTGTTGCGTTCTTGTACCCATAAAGTGGATCCAGCTGAAAGTTTCTCACTGTAACACATTAATCATCCACAGTTAGATGAGTATGAGGGACAAAACGATGAGAAATACATCCTCAGCAATCTATATTTGTACAAAATATTTGTATTCGGTCTCTATTATTATTGGTTCCTCGAAAGTGCTCTCGAACTATAACCTTCTGATTCCAAGTGACATTAAGTATAAGCAAAGGGCGCGCTGATGAAAAGAGATAATTCATTGACAAACAAAAATTTAAAAAAATAAATAAAAGTGGAGAATAAAAGAAACTGACTTGGAGAGAAAGCAATCTACCAATGTATCAAACTCTTCAAATGAGGTATACTATACATACACTCATAGTTTCTTTTCACTGTACACTATCTTGAGCGAACTTTCCACATAGTCTGCTTTGCTGAAGGAGTTGCAAATTTTGGAAAAAAAGAGGTCCTCCTTGGTCTGGTTACAAGCAAGCACGATTAACTTAAACATCATACAACATCCCCGCACTCCACTCCACATATTTTCATGCCACTCATAACAGTTATCTTAAAATCTCTCCCAAAAATGACTGCCCAAGATACCTAATATCCCTATGACAAACGTTGACATGATATTAGTATAGTAGTGTTTACACCGATCTTACCGGCCCGCTGATGTCAGTACATGGTTCTGAAAGCACCCGGATCCAAAGTTATCACTAACGTATATTGCTCTTGTGACAGAATTCAGCATGTAAGTCTAAGTTAAAGGAATATTTTACTGATAATTAAATGAGCTCTTAAATGAAAGAGAATAATTTTTCATTACAAGCATTAATCAAACTACCTTGCCAATATTTGTTCCTAACTTTAGATACTGCTGTTTGAAAAAAGATTTCCCGTTGCCTCAAGGTTACCAAAATGTCATGTGACAGTGGCGTGCTATTCCAAGAAGTCTTCCTGTCTTCCTTTGAAATTAAAGCCATTATGTAACTTTGACATCAAGGTCACGTCTCTCAAACTGTTTTAATGTTTCCTTTAATACTTTCAACACTATAATAAAATGCCAAGGATATGCAGTTTTGCCGGGGGGGGGGGGGGGGCTTTCCGGTTGCCGATCGCAAAACGTACCATTCTGATGTAAGTATTTCTTTAAAAATTCAAAACTTCCGAATCGAACATGCTACTGAGATATGGTCATTACCAATAAAGACACAAATATTCCTGATCATTATAAAAGGTTCATTTCAAACTTTTAACACTACGGAAACACTAATTGAAACGTTTTAGGCCTACAATCCAAGCACTGATTTACACACATGAAATAATTAATACATCAGAACATTGCCCAGTGCTAGCTCTGTAGTATCAACTACCATCTTGAGCGGTCCCCAAGCACTCTGTAGCATCTAGTCTATCACAGAATGAAGATATTCGTCAACGGGAAACCCCCAACCCTAAGTTGTCTGACAAGTGTGTTAGGTAATATGAAATGACATATTGACAATAGCCTATACCGTATCCTACCGGGATAAGGTACTGTTTAAGGTCCACAATACAGTAGGCAGATGAACCATCACAATTTCCTATCCTTGTATCATTTACATATCAATAGCTACGATACAGCTTATTGATCAACATATGAGAACAATGCCAAAGATCGGTAATAATCATGACATCAGACATCTATACATTTTGTACAGCCTGTGAGATTAGCTTACACACGTAGCAATGCCAATTAATCTGAACCAACAATTAAAATAAGACGCCAAGATAGTAGATACAAAAGGAGTTGTTTTAGAATATAACAAGTAAAGTCTGCTCATCATAAAGTATCGCAAAATGATCCACCGACCAAGACATAGAAGCAAAACGATATTGTTAAGAGTGTACAAAACATGACTCCATTAATGGAGAGATGTGGAGAGATGACGATTTAATTGTCAGTCAGGGTAATGGTTTAAAGAGCAATCACCCACATAATGCAAGAATGTCACAAATATGTGCTGATACATTCTTCCGTTTCGACATCAGTTCCACGGCTGAAACGTCTGCGCATCTTTGCTAACGGTAACACCCAACCGACCGAACATTAAGGTTTCCTGAGTTCTCAACTAAGCCTATTTTCAGTACAACTGTAGTTGATGTCCTGAGTTTCGTTTAAATAGTCGTTAATATTCACAAAAGAAGACGGCTATGTTGATATTACTAATAGTAAACGGATTCCTGATGCAATCTGTTGTTCATAAACTGCATCTGTTGAGCTGCTTGCGATCCTGGTCCGTAAAAGCTACCGTTGTTCATTTTCAGGTACTGCGGTTGCTGGTGACTCGAACTAGAGCCTTGGAAATACATGTGTTGGTCCACCATATTGTACGGAGGCGGGCAATAGCCATTACGATACATATCGTGAGTCATCGGATACCCTTGAGACGTGGCCAATTGCATAGGATAAGGCCTCGGGTAGGATTGAAGTAAACCACGCGATTGGATTTGAACGTGGTGTTGCTGGGGAATCCGTATCGTACATCTGCTGTGGCGAGGAGTTACTATTGTATGAATATTCATAACATGGGTTGTAGGTAAATTTCTCGATGTTGAAACCTTCCATCTCCTGCCAGGCTACCCCGCCGCTATTAGCCGAATGTCCCTCGGCTCCCCCGGTAGTGAAGTGGATGTCTTCGGGACGAGACGACCCATCGATGTTCGCTTGTGATTCCCCCTTCGGTGTCCGTGAGACAAGACCTCCCTCATCGGCATGAACTTCTGTACCATCCACCTGCCACGAAAACAAAAACCAAAACGTAAAAAAGGAATAAGTTTGACAAATAAATACATATCAAAAACAGAGCAAATCAGTCTACAGGTGGTTCTTATTGTGATTCATACTTGTTTTAGTATGTACAGACAACTACTCATTCATTTACGTTTAGGCCTATATCCTCATGCTCGCCATGGTGAAACGTTTTGGTAGGAACTCAATGGAAACACTTTCACGTACAGACTGTACGTTCCCACAACATGTACCAAAAATACTATATTTGCTTTGGCAGTTTGACATTTATGTTAAGGTGTACGTTTCAACAATCATTTACATGTGAGGACTTGAGGATTATACAGTTGGATTCGTATTAAACGTTCTCAACTTAAGTGTTACTTTTTTTTTAAACTCCACACGTACTTTGCTAATCATGGGTCAATATATGCGCCTATTACTGACATTTTAGTCTTTGTACATCTTTATAGTCCGGTTATGAGACAGATTACCATGTCAGCTTGACACCTGATTGCTGTTAGTATATTCGATTGCATGTGTAAGTATGCGTGAGAGTGTATCTTCCTTTTTGTCTGAATTTTACCTGAAGTATTGTTCCATACTATTATTAATATGTAAATTAAACATTTTTATGTATTCGGAATACATACTAGTGGAATGACGTCATTCAATGCTATGGAGAGCTCAAAGCTTCACAGGTGAAAGGTCAATTTGAAATCTTTCTTTTCCTACATGACGTCATGCATGAGCTGTCCATGGATTTGTTTGAAACTTCAACATGGTCCATTTTATCAGTTTCTGCAAAAATTCTTTCCCTCCTTCTGATTACCATAAATGTGTGCATTATGCATAACGTCATGTAGCCTGAGATGATTGACAGCACACAGACACACACACATGTATCGTTTTTTAAATGACATCATGCCTTTACTTTTAATGTCGACTGGTGGATCCAAGAGGGGGGGGGGGGGGGCTATGAGCGCCGTGGCTTCACCCAGGTGTGGACCAAGAGGATTGTTTCCGAACAACGTAGCTATTCGGAGACTAGCTTTAGGCTATCTAACGTTAGTCAATGTTTAGAACTGCCCAAACATATGTTTTCATATTTTTAAGAGCAAACTGTTCGTTATGGTGATCAACTCATGATAACCGTATGCTATACGTGGCTCGAGAGAAATC
Organism: Stichopus chloronotus; assembly: GCA_021234535.1. Classification (NCBI taxonomy): domain Eukaryota; kingdom Metazoa; phylum Echinodermata; class Holothuroidea; order Aspidochirotida; family Stichopodidae; genus Stichopus; species Stichopus chloronotus. The sequence continues at coordinate 25,054,951 of CM037832.1, read as the reverse complement.
ATCCAATGAGTAGCTAGATTACCGTACTGCATATCAACATAGAAAGGAAAATTTTAATACATTTTACTATTTAAACATTACGGTGGGTATTCGGGGTAATTCAGTTACACTTACATGTTTTGTAAATATTGGAGAAAAAAAGGTAGTACACGAGTATGAAAGCAGAATCGACAAGCAGAATTCACTGAATTCTAGTTTTGTTTTGCAATTCGATTATGAAATTCTATTCGATTTTATAAAATATGGCATCAAGCTGACGCAATGTTGTTAGTTTAATCAGAATTACTAGTTACACACCAGCTTTTGGCTTAGGCCCAGTAAAGAGTGATGGTGTCCCAAGTTTCTTTTTGCGATGGTATGCATCCGCGCAGGGGCGTAGATTTCTCTTCAACATTGGGGGATGATGTGTGCACGCGAAGCGTGCACGACGAGCGCGAAGCCCCTAAAGGGTGGGGTCCATGGGCTTGCCTTAGGGCCCCTGTTGGTGTCCAGGAGCGAAGCCCAGGTGGGGGTCCAGGGGGCGAAGCCCCCGGAAGCTCCTGGGTTTTAACGCCTCAGAGGCCCCAGGAAGAGTGCTTTAAGGGGTAAAATACAGAGGTAATGTTGTAGGGTATTGACATGATTATACGCTTAGGAAAGGCTCTTTTGAGCACAAAACTCTTTATCAAGTTGCACTGGAGGGCTGAAATTGAACAATTCTAGAGCAACGATGTACCGTAGTTTTAAAAGGCAGGTATCCAACTCAGGGTTATCCCCGGTAACAAAAATTTGAGTTCGAAGACCATTACATGACTTGCAAGTTGGCTGGAGATAACCAGAAAATTTTCAACTTTATTCATGAAAGTAATGCAAAGGACATACATATGATTACCTAAAACTTAAGCTGGAATTTTTGTGCAACCTAACAGAATGAGATGATATAGTTCCCAAATTATCAACCATTCCCATTCAAATTATCAACCATTCCTATTCCATTCAAGGTTAAACGAATTATATGGGACCAGTCTGGAGTATTTCAGCGAAGATGTGAGACTAGTGACTACCCAGCTTAAATGACAGAAACTTAAAGTATGTGACTTTCATGGCTCGAAACGTTTTGAAAATGATGTAAAAAGTTTGGAAACCTTCTGATGTAACATAGCCTACATAGATAGCATTATATTGCACACGTAGGTGAACAACGTGAGTCATGTTAATCATGAGGGGAGAATAAATGTAGCTTACTTGTCAGTAAAAAAAGCGTATCTGTAGACTGAACATTGGGGGGGGGGGGATGATTACATTGACCATCCCCCTTAGTCAAATATTGGGGTTTATATATCCCCCCATCCCCCCGGGATCTACGCCTATGCATACGCGGCCTTGGATTTCTCTCAGAATCTTAAGAGTCACGCATAAATAATATTACTGCAGGATACATGACATGACTTCTAGAATTTAAAACACAATTTGTTTCCCTTCCTGAATGGGATAATATCCTAGTAGGACCTACTAAAAAAGTTCCAAATGATTCTGATAACAAATGTACCGCAATATAATCCACCATCGACTCGAAATGCTTTTGTCAAACAAGGACATTCACTGCACAACGTAAAGGGCAATCATTGTCTAACTGGCAATCGCGGGGTAGTATGGACCGGTTTGACTAATGGGACGTTAAAAACTGAATAAGTGCAACTGACACGTGCCCAAAAAGTCAAATTTACATATGAAAAAATCACGAAGTCTTTGTGAAAACTGGAAAAAAAATCAGGACAAGTCAAGAGTGATTATATCGAAGTTACAAACCTTTTGGATTTCCGTAGTTGCTACGGTATTCACTTCGGTGTCGCCCTCGTTGGTGTTTTCTTCGGTTCTCTGGCCGTAGTCCCGCTTTTGTCTCCTGCCGCCAGTGATCCTTCTCGACGCTGTCACCCCAGTCGTTGGATTTCGTGTGGCCGTCTTTCTGCTTACAGTGAGTACAGTGCTCGTTCATCGTCCAGTAGTTATCCTTCCCGTTCGGCTTGCTTTCGTCTTTCAGAATCTTTCGAAAACATTCGCTGGCAGAGAGGTTATGACGGATGCTGTTTCTCCATCCCCTGTAAGGACCTCGGAAACAGGGGTAACGGTTCTCAAGACAGGAGACTATCTGTCGGAGGGTCAGGGCCCGGTCCTCCGACGCCATGATCGCTTGGGTTATCAGTTCCGTGTAGGTGTAAGGCGGTCTTATCCTCCTGGCGTAAGGTGGCCGTTGCTTGCCCCTGGCTGGTTGCCGCTGTTTGTCAGCCGTAGGTACGTACCATTGGTAAGTTTCACCGATCCCGAAATTGAACTGCATGGTAACTGCCGTCTTAATTTTTTAGCTTGGATTTTCAAAAGGCAAAGTTTCCCCTATTTACAATATTTGCCTCAAAGTTAAAAGTCTTTTTTTAGAGAAAGCAATTTGTTCAAACTATGAATAATTCCAAACCACCTTGTTTGTTATGAAGTCGATAGTACGTTAACAGAAGTTGACTGAGATTACACGTTAACTGAAGAAAAGTGATGAAAGAATAATTAAGTTTACCAAACAGAAGCCACTTCCTTTTTTCATCTGAAATCTTTGTCCAGTCATAATCTTTTTAATGAACTGACCAATCAGGCAACAGCTCTCTTTACCTCTTAACCAGCATCTTCGACCAATCGTGTGTCGGCTCCTATGAATGGGGGAGAGTACACGTAAATAAACTTTCCCGGCCCTGATAATCCGCTAGCAGGCTATTCAAAAAATGTGTGCTGAAGAGATAAACTACAAGCGAACTTTCCTGTTGCTTTAAAGAATTAACTGCAAAAGCAAGTGATTGCATTATTCAGTCACTTACAAAATAATATGACAGTAACTATTTTTTCTCGTTCGAGTGACTAGAATTTTTCGATAATGTTGGATTGACTGAGAGGTGACTTTTGTCAAAGATGATTTTTTTTTACCATGTAATTTTCTGATCACCTTTTAGATGAACACGAAATGACATAACTTACTGTCCGTGGTGCTATGGGGAAGCTGCAGGGAACCATGAGGGGGATGGTTTCAACATATTCTCAATTCTTAAGGACTCCTAGAATATGCATAACTTCATTATCACGATGACATTGTAAGACGCTGATAAGTATGAAACCTACATTGTCATAACCGTAAATATAACTTACATGGAATAAGCACTTCGTCCCAACTTTATCTTGTAAATCATTAAAGTATTGCAGAATACTTAAAAATGATGATATTACATAATTAAAAAGAGCCACTCATGAAGTAGCGTAGTAGGGTATATTAATTCAGTTAAGGTAACTGTATCTTCCCTTTAAACCCATCATCGGAGAGCTTGACCTGGGGGGAGGGTGGGCACAAACGAATGTGGGCTTCTCCACAAGACTACTGTGGGGAAAATCACGAAAGAGAAGCAAAGGCTGTGAACTCTTTCATCTCCCCCCCCCCCCCCTCACTGGATATTCAATACAGAGATCTCCATAGATGTAATCCCCGCCTCCCCGGTTTAGGTCTCCGTACCCAGAAATCATCGGGAAATTTGGGATAGGTCAGAAACTGTTCAGACTAGATCTGTTTAGTGTAGCCTTACAATTATACTCAAGAGAGGGGAAAATGGTTATCAACAACGTGGTTTCGCTTCGTATGGTGAGCCGGCATCTTCAAGATTCAGTCTGAGATACACTGCACCAAATATACAGCAATGTTATTTTGTGTTGGGGGACCTTTCTGTGGGGAGAGTTGGTATGTCCACCCTCCCCACCTCCCCCCCCCCAAAAAAAAAACATGCTTAAGCGCGACCCTGTCCATCATAAACGATGAGTCTCAAAGACATAGGTAATGTACTACCTTACTGTAGTTTGACGTTATCACCACGGACGGAATGGGGGTGAGGGTTAAGCCAAGTTTCTTTGCGATGGGGTGTCTATTTTTTTCAAATAATTATCGAGCCATGGCGTTTAATATCATGTTGCAATAATTATCTGCAATGTTACAATTCACTGTATTTAAATGACTGATATGATTATATCAGTTTAAATATTGGGTTTCCTTTGCTCCGCCCATCGCCCCTCCCTATGTGTAAACAATACAAAGAAGAGCATGGAGGTTGGGCAAGAAGGAATGTTTTAATGTATGGAGTTTGACTTTCCTTTTGAATGTGAAGTGAGAGGTGATGGATATATTAAGCGTTCATTACGTCTCATATCATATCGAATTTCGATTGGTAAAAATGAATATCTTAATTGCCAATTTTGAGTTCTTAATCTTAATATCCTTTTCTATTTCTTTATAATCTTCACAACTTAATAGAAACATTACAATATTTTTAACAAATGTGACCTTAATTTGCACAACATTTAAGGCAAATCTACGATGTTCCCAATCTTCATGTTTACAAATATCAAAGTTAAATGAATGTTTCAGTTTCAAGGAAAAACAAAGACTTCTTGCAATTTGTCATTGTGATATGCCATTTTGGTAATCTCGAGACAAGCACTCCAATTGTCAGTAAGAAAAAGGCTTTTAAAGACGTAGTTTATGGGCACATCGGCCATGTATAGTGTTTCTAACGGTGAAATCCGTAAAATAAATATATCTCGGTTCAAATAAAATAAAAATAGAGTGCATTAAAATAATGCACTTTAGCTATTACGTATCTAGTGCTGGGATGCCCATGAGATATCTTTTCTTAATTGCCAACAGAAAGAAGAGGAAAGGGATGGGATTGGTTACCTTATTAATGCCTTTGCCAGTGCTTAGCAAGATCCTCGCGGTCTGTTTGCAAGAGATTGGAAATGGCCGCCAAACTAATGATTTCACAAACTCATTTTGTTTACATTTTTTGGCACATTTGGTTGGCCTCTGAACCATCGGAACCCCTGGACATTGTTCACCCTGCCCCTACCCCCTCCCCCAGAGAAAGGAGTCTTTCCGGAGTTCTGTGTGGTACGGAGATTATGCATGAACAAATTTGATAAAAAGACCCACAGAAATGTAATTCAGAATTATGGCACTTTCGTTGGTCATGTAAATGAGGTCAATGGGCTTCTATATTTTGAGGTTGGGGTGTGGGGTTTCTACCAAAACTTTTTTTTAATTGCGATCTTGTTTCTGCGAAAAAAGAGAAGCAGAAAAGGCAACGAACATGGTATGACAATCAGATGTGATTTAATTCAGCAACTGATAAATTTGATGTTCTTTTTTGCATCTTAGTGTTAGTCTTTAAGTGGCCCAGATGTAAAGCAGTATATATATATATGTCAATTAATCACTGCTCGTTTTTTGGCAAATGATGAACAAACTACGAGGTGAAATTTATACTTGTAAGTCCTTAATTTGTGAGAAATTTTGATTTAGAAAAAGGAACAATTAGGCCTTTTCAAATTGGGTATATTGGGATGTGACTTTGGAATCTGGTTGCACGGGGACTTAAAGGCCCAGTTCGCAGTATTAGGTGTATGAGCTTCAATAACCAGTGTCCACCAGGAATTAGCGTTCATCACAAACCTTTCGTTAAGCCCTTACAAAAACGGAAATGTCCGTATAAACTATCGAATCAATTTGCACACGTTGTTTGATCTACGTCAGACACACGTCACTGATTAAGTTGCATGATAGCGGTGGTGGCCATAGAAAATTTCCCGGTAAGCTCTTTAAGTCGAGATGGGGTTGACATGAGTAACTTGTAATCCTCCTATTGTCCGCATAGAAGTCGGCGTCTTATAATCAGGAAGAGGGCATCTTTAATCCTCTGTTACTATAACAGCGGCCGCTACCACAGTCAGATTTGTTTGGGATAGAACAATAAAAACCGACTTTGATCAAGTTCAAAAGACTCGGGTTAACAATAGAGGCCGTATGGAGAGTTTATTCCAGTGAAATTATCGAATATCGACTGAGGAGAATTGGTCTGGTGTTAGTTTGGTTTTAAAATAAAATTTCTTTGTCCCGACCGTACTATGATGACTTGAATATTGTTATCACTAGTAAGACTAAAATACTTAACGATTGTAAAACGTTATGGTGAGAGGTGCGAAAAACATGACTAGGCCCACGGACGATATTAGGAACGGAAAAAAGAACTTGGGGAAGGTGATGTTTACCGTCTAAACTTGTTGGCGCTACACGCCGAGGGTCCATTGAAAAATGAACAGTGTGCGATTAGTGTAAACACACTAACATTCGCGCAAACTTTCAGCGCGCCAATTAGTTTAAAGGGGGGATACTGTTTGCTTAACAGAAAAAAAATACCGATGTTTATGTACAAACGCCGATCATTCAACCTTTCAAAAGTCCAAAAATGAATCTCCCGGGTTACTCATCTTATGCATAATGTTTGGACTAGAGGTAACTGGTGAGAATGAGATGTTTACTGACAAAGGAGTAAAATCATTTTTATCTGCCATGTTGGGTTATTTTAAACGCAGTATTCCCCCTGTAATGCGATGTGACTACCATTTTCATGATATATGTAAGATGTACTAAATATCAAGAAACCCACCAGTCGGGGAAGAACGATTCTATGGGCACCGGGCGCATGGGAGGAAGACGGGTACGTTGAGGGAAGGGGGGTAGGTTTGAAGTAGGGAAGACCCTCGGGAAATATTTTCCTTTCATGTTTACCATCTTCGGGTATATTATTGAGGCAGGTGTATCTAAAGTCGGACGAAAAAGGAAAAACAATGGCCAACTCCAAATGTGAGCCCCCAAAAACATTATTGAAAAAAAAAATTGGTTGAATAACGGGATTAAAAAAATCAGTTTCACAAATGTGGTACACTTTTTAGGTACCAGTTCGATATGTGAGTATTCAGTCAATAGAAAAACATCCAAAAAGAGGGGCGGGACACCCCTCCAGGCCCTCTCGCTGATATTGATGTACCATCAGCTTAGCCCTCTCAAACAATCTAAGGACCACGATCCACCTGGTGTAAGGAAAAATTTTAGCGACATCACAAGCATTCAAAAATATGAGGAAGAGAACATAACCGACGGATCTGGAAATGCTTGTAGTTCTAAAATTTCTTGGCATGTTGTGTGAAATTTGGCTTTTTCGCAAGCTAAAAATAAACCTAGAATAAACTTTGGCTATCCTATACATTGAGGAGATATACTGGTCACTTACATGAGAATTGACAATCTGCACGGCCAAAGAAAAAAAAGAGAGAAAAGTTATGGCATTATTCTTTTTTTTTATTTATACCATTTGACAATATGATGTGTATCGTTTTTATAAATTTTCACATTTTAGTTTCGCTACGTTGGTCAATTAAATAAAAATTATTTGATATCTTCAGTGATTTGTCGATGAGGCTTTGCTGGTGATCACACGAGCACCCACGTAAGTGGGCATACATACCATCATCAGTTCATTAAGTTCCAGCAGCAAATAATTGTCGAAAAAGAATAGAAAATTTTGATTCCACGAAAAAGGTCCTCAAACCTGCAGATTGTTCTTACAAAAGTGAGAAATTGCAAATTAAAATACTGTAAGTTTTGCGAGGGGAGAGGTGTCTCAATACTGGCACACTTGGATTCGAGCTGCAAAGATGACCGTAACCTTAAAAATTCCAGCAACCAGTCCCCATTGTTAAGACAGTTTTGACACCTATGAACTGTTCTTAGAAAAGTAAGAAATGCCAAATTAAAATACTGAAAGTTTTTTGGCAGAGAGAGAAGTGTCCCGATGCTGACATATAAGATTTGAGCAGGAAAGATAATGATGGACTTGGGAATTTCAGTATATTTTCTTTTTTTTTGTGGCTCTGAATAACCATTGTCACTAATTACGCAGTTTCATTCTTTTGCGTGCTTTTGAATGTCATCATGACATGGCAAATGCCAAAGACAAGACTACGCCAATTCAATTTATGGTAAAATATTAAATCATTTTTTGTCATTTAAGTACCATTTCACACACTTATATTTTGTCTGATGACATCATAAGACATTGGCATCAAATTCTAATTGAGGATCAATGAATACTCATACCATTGCTAAACATTGCTAAAATCTAGTGGTGGTGACAAAGGGAGGGGGGAGAGGAGTATGTGAAAAATACACAGTTTCCCCAATCAGCTGGAGTATAGAGGCCTGACAGATACAATGTTTATCTTCATATTGCAATTACCTTTCTATTTTTAAGAAGGCATGAGATTTACTTTTTCATCCACAGATATGCTAATACCCCATAGATTCCAGGAGTTTTGCTCTTTGGACCCCTACCAAGCCCTTTACCTTGACCCAACCGTGGAACCTAAGAGAGGCCCCGGGACCAGTTTATAAAGTCAGCGCTACACAATCGATTTCATACTACACACGAAATTTCCCCCCCCCCTCCCTTCATGACAGTTTCTTTGGCCTTGCATTTCCCTTCCCTAATTCTACAATCTGGTATCACCACTGTTAAAATTACTCCCGTACTTAATTCCTCTTATCTCCACAGTCAAATCACACATGAAACATGTTGGTCAATTGCGCAAGTAAATTTACTTTCATACGTATTTTATTTATCACATAAATTGACCTGATGCCAGAGATACATGTAACCCTAAAATGTTCCTGTGAACGTTTGTGCCGATTAACAGGTGCTTTTTTTTCTTTTTATTAAAGTTCTGTATCTTCAGTTTCCAAGAAGCTAAATACCTGCTTTAGCCACTATACAAAAATGTGAAACTTATGAGGTCTATCTTTTCAAAAATGTATAGTTTGAAGATGGGTTGCAATTGACTTTTTTTTTCTTAAGAAAAAGGGAATTGAAATCATTCTTTCAATTTTTGTATTTAAGTTCCATTTTTCCAGAGTGCAGGACTCTCTGCTGTTTGATATGCTTAGTATGACTGAAGTTAAATCTAAAAATTAAAGAGAAAAACATTTTTGTTGTAAAAGTTAGGAAACTTGCCATTATAGATAAAATTAAAGGGACGAATTTCCATCCTACTCACCAAAAATGCATCCAAAACTTAATCGGCGAAATGACAACAATTTAAAATTGTCTACATCGTCCTTGAAACTTGAAACTCCTGGCAATGTTGAAAGACAACAGGCCATTATTTTCATATGGATACCATAAAAGTGCAAACGAAGCATGCTTTCCCCTGGAGCGTGTTACGATGCTAATACAACTACACAATTACGAAAAGGTGAGGGGGGGGGGTGGGAGAGAGGGTGGCTGGGACAGAAGGGGGTTACTGTAGGTCTGAGCCAGGTTCGGAGATAAACCATTTTTGAATAACTGACAAAAACTGGCACACATTCAGAAAACTTTTCTGATGTCGACATTATTCCCTTGTTATCTTTCACACACAGAAGACGAATTTGCACTAAATTCTGTGGCTTTAAATTCACAGATTTCTGTAGCAACATCAACCACTCAGATCTCTTTAAATATTGTCAGATATCTTAACCTTCATCAGCCGACGCAACCTGCTTGAAGTAGCAGTGAAAATTTAAATAATAGACGCAATTTTAGGCCTAAAAATGTCCCAATTAGTTGACAGTTTGTACACAGAAACAAGCTCATGGACTGGAGAAGAAAATGGATTTTTGGCCGTTCTTACTTTACAGATGCAAAAGCAGATAAGTGAGGGCATATTTTGGGAAGCTTTCCCCCCCCCACACATAAAAGTGCACATATTTGTCTTACATTATAACATCTACATAAAACCACACAGAAAACAAAACTGGAGAAAATGTGGAATGATGGTGACTTTCATTTGCAATTAGTAATTTGAGATTTTTTTTTGTAATGAAGTTATACTAGACAAAGTTAAATCTGACAAAGACTAACCTCCTTTGTTCCTGAGATGTGTTCCATTAATTACGCTTAACTACCTCCATAGCCACTTTCATAAAAAAAAATTCCCAAATCCTTTTCTATGGCACTACGTATGTTTTATGGTGATGTTTTCCTCAGTCAGACATTCCGGTGAATACAGAGGGCCTCAGTTCAATGTTTCAAACAAATCTGGGTAGGGGGTTAACTCATCAATGTGACTGCTTAAAATTTTCAACAAGTTCAACCAATTCTGATTACATTTACCCACACCTTTCTTGCCTTCACCTCTTGTTGAACCCTGCTAAGAAGTCACACACTGCAAACCATGGGGGTGTTACCGGTCACAGTTTTGACTTGCTTTAGAGTAAAAGTTCCATTTCCAATCCCACAATGCATTTCACTCCATAATTACTGCCTGTTAGACAATGAAGCTGACTAGACTTGCTGCCTTAAATATAAGTGTGGTCTAAAAGAACTGGCAAAGAATGAAGAAATCATCTTCCGAGCATGGTTTTGACGACAGCTGCTAATACCTGTTTACTCGGCGAGATGCTCGCTTGCACGGCAGTCTGTCTACCGTCTGCAAGAGGACACTTCCGGTCGACGGTCGCTTTCTCCACTTTTCGGCGTCCTCATGAGTCACTGTGTACCCAGCATGCATTGCTTTTTGTATCGGCTATTTCACCGAACGTCATCGGTCGTCTCCTTCTTTTCCGACGTTTCGGGCGTGGTCACTGTGTCGCTCGTGGAGGTATCACTCTGTGCCAGCCCACCAGAATCTGAATCACACTTACGGTCACATTCATCATCTTCATCCACCAACACAAGTTTCCTCTCTTGGAGTTCAATGTGCTTCAAGTTGGATTTATCAAACTGTTGTATTGCAGACTAATTTCACAAAAATGAGACAAAATGAAGAGGAATAGTGTTTATACATAAGGAGATAACAAATAAAAGAGTCGGAAACTTCACATTCTTTTACCTATACCACTGCTTTACCACTTCCTGTGGAATGCACGAGAACATCTAATAGTTTGAAACAGGTAGAAGACGCTGTCTAGAACACTTTCCATTCTTTCCTGAGCCTCTTCCAATGACTTCAACCCTAACCACCATTCTTTGCCAATTCCTGTCTCTCCTAGTGTCTCATCTTACCAGTAGAGGCTCAAAAAAAAAAAAAAAATGAAGGCCTTTAGGGAGGAAGAGTTTAAATTTACAGAGATGACACATAAATCTAGACAACAATTGTGCTTGCAGTGTTCACTTACTATGTGCTCGGCATGGTTTTCATGGAAACTTTCCTTCCTGTCGAGAAGAGACGGTCTAGATTCCGATGCTAGAGGAGAAGCAAGATGAGAGAAAATGCATCACATAACCAGCAGTGCCACAAAAGCTGGATGCACCATTTTCAGTTTTAATCACTTTTGCCCTTGTTGGTATGGATACTGTGGCATTAATTCAGACTTAACATTGCAAGCTTTATTTCAAGAGATTATGCACATGTTGGTATGCTAAATATGGAGCTGACATGATTGCTTTGACCAATGTTAGAGAAATATGTACTCCAGTGCCAGTAATAAAATGTTGTAGTGTGAACTTACTACTTTCTTACAATTAAAACTTTTCTGACGGAAACAATAATTATGGTTGCTTTGATCTTAGCAAACTGTTGGGATCACAAATTGTGCTGCATGCTATCAACTGAAGTCCATTCTACCAGTTTCAATGAGTTGATTTGTGGTTAGTTTTGCTTGATTAGTTTTGTTTCTATAATTTGCAGAGTCACGCTGGGCGTCAAGACACACTGCTGTGGGCCACATAAGGCCTTCCATTATCAATTCATTCATCTCACACAGCAATACCCATTCCTGCTTTATAAATTAAAAGCTTACATATAGTCTTAGGGCTTCCACCAGCCTGGTCACGTACGTCCTTCTTCTCGAGTCTCTCGCTGGTCAGGTGATTGCTTTCTGACGCCGGAGGGGGTGTCGCCCCTGCTTCGTCTCTATCCTCATGTTGCGAGAGGTTGCTGGATGTGGTAGTTTCTGAATCTTCCTCGTGCATGCCGGACAGCGCCGATGACATAGCTGACTCTATTATGCCGGAAATGGCATCATTCTGTGAAAAAAAAAAAGAAATCAACAATTGCTGAATGTAACCAAACCAGCAGGAAATGGTTTATTGAGCTGTTTCAGGAATCATGCAAATAACAACATCAGCATGGGAAATCTTTCAGTTATAATCATGATGATAATTAGCAAAAGCTAAGAATCTCATAGAGGTGGGGGAAGAGGTTTACTCAAAAATTTCAGCAACTGTCTATAACACGTCATCAACCATATCATACACAAACTGAGTCAACTCCCACTAAAATGATTCTGAATTAAGCACTGGTAAACATTAACTTTTTACTTTTTTTTCCATTTTTCAAATACATTATTTTACTTGCTTTGTTATCAGGCACCAAACTAATCCACACCATACATAACATCAATATTTATTTTTAATTTGGCAGACATTATCGTCTGGACTATCTGATGACTCAGCCATTTTAATTCTCTTATGTTGGATATTGTAAAAGCTCCTAGTAGACTCTGAATGGCTGCAGCAAAAATGTAATTACATCAGTACCTTTGCGGGTAATTTGCAATAAACTGCATAATGCGGGCAACTAATTCTGTCTATTCCCCAGTTTTGTGCGCCCTTCGTTCGACTCATATGCACCTGGCAAGAGAAGGCTCATACATCCAATGACTCACATTGATATGTAATGATATTCCTTCAAAATGGTAATTACCGATGTCAATAAATATGCTCTACAAATAGTCCAAACTGATGAACCGCCACATTACATACAGCCTAACAACAAAGCCTAAGCTTACAAAGTGACTGGAAAGAAACATGAAATCTCAAGATTTCTCCACTGATGTCTGCAACTTTGTAAAGGACTTTGGTATTGAATTTACATTTTTATGTGTCCCTCTGCATTACTTGTTTTTTTTTTAATTTTGTCCAAAGTCACAAACTGTCTGCGGACTCAAGTAAGATGCCACTTCAAATTCCCACATGTGTGCAAAATACATTTTTTGTACATAAGCCTTTTAGATATCTTGACCTTTTGCTCTTTACATGTATGTTTCACCCTTTTTTTTAAAGTTTGTGAAAAATGTTTTCTAGAAATAAAACATGATTTAATTAATATACAAATGATGAGAACTCTCATCTGACACAGTCCAGAAGCATTTAGTGCAAAACCGTGTCAGCCTAATGGGCAGTTATTGCCCAGAATCATGCCCTGTGCTGCAAATAATTCTAGGTAGGACATCACAGAAAGTTGCAATGAATTTCGCTCCTTAGCTGCACCATACTGGGACCATCAATACTCTACCAGTGTTGTGACCAATGGCATAACACCTGTGTCACTCCAAGATCTTAGCAAAGTGAAAAATGTCCACTTATTTGTAATTTAGAGATTATTAATTTGTAATTATTTGAAATTAGGGCTATAAATCTTCCTTCAATGCTTATGAACCTTGATTGCTTCCAGTTTCACCTGATCAGACCTGTTAGATATTTAAAACTTAATGTTTGAGCAAAGCAGACAATACAGCAAGTATCGTGAGTTTATTTTTAGCATCTGAGGGAGAGGCTCATTGTGGCAGATAGTGTTACATGTGATGAGTAGCAAGAACTTTTACACCATGCCAGTTCTTTGATACAAGCAGGTCTAAAATTGTGAGCTTTTAGGGCAGTTGTCATGGAATAAGTGACATGAAAATCCTGCTGGGGGATAAATTTGAGTTGAGCTGCGACCTACAAATAAACAAATACTACCTTCAGCGGTTAAGTCACATGATAATGCAATATGTATTTAGTCACCTGGGCTAGCTGTAAGGGTGTGAGCTGTGCCTTATTTCTGCTAAAAGGATTAGCATTACCATCCTCCAACAGCGCCTTGACAACCTTCGGATGGTTGCCCCTCGCAGCCTCGTGCAACGGAGTGTTACCCCGGTAATTACTCTGGTCCACATTAGCACCGTACTGAAATGAGATGGAAACGATTAGACAAACAGGTCGATCATGAAGCGGCGATTGTCTGCTGACCTAGAACTTTGCTGACGATGTTTGTATTTCACTTAGTAGAAACTGAAGGAGATTAAATGATGAATATTAAAACAGGAAGGCTCTCCGGAAATGCTAGATTACAGGAATTTATTAAACTGCATTATATTATATAAATTACTTCACGCCTTAATTTGCATATACATTTGACTAAACTATGTGTATCAAAGAGAAAATGATTTGTAGGTAGCAGCAACATTGTAGCATTCACACTTGGGCTAGGCAGAACACATCCATGCATCTCCCGGCCCTCCATACTCTCAACTAATTGACAATCTTTCTACTACTTACTTCATCAGCAACCATGTCACTGAGTTATAGTTAAACTCTGATCTCGAGCAGGCACCATGGAGATTTCTCTCTCAACATAGTTACCACTATGACCCTACATGCTGAGCTCTTTACACTGCACGATACAACAGTACATTCTCACTGACTTGAGAGACTAGACACAAATTTGTAATAATTCCAGGTAATGGGTGTGCCCCCTGTGAGGATAAATGGCAACTTTTAAGAGATGTACATGTTGTGACATGTAGATTTCACTGACTAGTAAAGACACCCACTGAGTCGGAATAGTATGTGATGGGATCGACGACGTGTTTCCACTGACTCACCGCCATAAGGATGCAGGCCGAGTTGTAGTAGCCGTTCATGCTGCAGTAGTGCAAGGGCGTGTTTCCATTGGTATCTTTCATATTGCACTTAGCGCCAAACTTCAACAACTTAGAAACAACCTTCACAAGTTGACAAAGAACAGAGAGAATAGGTAAAATGTTGAGATGCATAAAAGAAAATACTAAATCGAGGCATCGCATTGAATCAATCAAGAGTGAGGAAGAGAGTGATGTCTTTGAGGTTCAACCGCTTTACAAAAGGGCGCCTCAGCGAAGGATTTACTACATGAGTGAAGAAGACTACGAATCTGGAATGTTTCTCTTCAAGTCAGGGGTTGTTTTATATCAAAACAATGGCATAATAATACCGACATAGATTGTCGTAACTTTGTAGGATTGCCAGAAGATGTCAACTTTAGAGATGAAAATTCCATAGCAGACAAGAGAAAGGAAGGCAGTCACATGGATGCTGGCAGAAATGGCAGAAGGTGCATTTGACATCTAGACATCTTTTAAGTGAACCTGATGACCCAACCTCTCACATTATTACAAAATAATTCAGACAGTCATTTCTCGTCCATCCTCTGCCTGTCCTGTGGTGTATTGTATGTAACCATCTGAATGTTACAGATATCCTCAAACTGCAATTAAAGATACACCTATAAACCTGCCATGTAGTAAACCTGCCATTCAGTGAAGAAAATGTTTAAATACATTATCCTTCTGATCAAGAATGCAATGGTCAGGTCATGTGGAACAACTTAAAGGAGGAAAGAAGTGCTCTATATACTGTAACTACCAAAATGATAAAATATCCTCGACAATCACGTTAACAACTCAGTTTATTTGCATCTCAGGTATTCTCCAAATTGTCAGACTCACAGATGCATGATCGTACTGGCATGCAAGGTGGAGCGGTGTGCCCTGCATACTCGTGTTATTCCAGCTGTTGACGTTGGCACCCCTTCGTAACAGCAGGTCCACTAACGAGGCATGGCCGTGCAGGCATGCCACGTGAAGAGGGGAGTAACCCTCCGAGTTGGTGGAATTAACATTTAAACCAGAGTCCAGTATGACCAAGGTTCTCTACAAAATTTGAAAGAAGAGCAACAGGTAGTCAAATAGATTGCAAATTATGTGAGGTCACAGTTTCTGAGGTTTGCTGTAACACCGAGAGTACAGGTTATACTGATTTATTAGAAGGCAACACTTCAACCTTCTTCGGTGAGAAGAGAAAATCCTGTGCACCAATTGTAGATATTACTACCACTTCTGGCAGGGATATATCTGAAAAAATGGTCGAGCTACACAATCATGGTATCACAATATTGTATTACTGTAAGTAAATGGCAATTTGTTATGGTACACTTACTAAACATGCAGTCACGACCGTAATAGTGTTATTAATGTATTGATTTCTTTCCAAACAATAATTCAAATTACACGCTGTCGTTGTACAGCATGTCGCCATGCTCTAAAAGTGCTACGCAGTACAGATGCACCACAAATGGAGGTGAATGTGTGACGTCACGATCCACCTATCACGATCCACCTAGTTTTGCAACGACATACGAGTGAGCAAAACAGCATGCTCATGGAACCTTAGTATTTTCTTCGACTTGCATTTGTACTACCACAAAATGGTGTCTTTTTGTTTGAACACCTGTTTTTGTAGTATCAGGACTATTTGAAAGACTGTATTATTGTTCTCCTTTGAAATAAACAAAAGAGTCTCTTTAATGGTGCCAAAATCAGAGCAAATATGAAGATGATTTAAAAGCATTTTGATCAATGATCATTTTGATCTATCTTCAAATCAAGCATCAACAAATGTAACACAGAGACAAATATACTCTCAAACATACAACGTAACGGACAGCTGAAACGCTTGCGACGTCTAAACGAAGGACAGCTACCTTTTGGAGAACTGAACATTTATTGCACTGACAAAGAGGGTGACAAAGGTCCATATTGGATGACCATGTCTGCATCTCTTCTCCGTATTCATCGTCGTCTTCATCGCTGGACCAACCCAGCTGGTGTCTGACCATCACCATATCCCCGTCTGCTACCGACCGCAGCAGTTTCTCCACCTGACGAAAAAGGAAGGGCCGAACTGTGCTAACAAGGTTTATCAGTTGGTAGACACAAGCAGTGGACAAGATCAAGTCTGGTGATGACGTAAAACTCAAAGAGGTTTAAAACATAAAAAGTGAGTAGTTCAAGTTACAAGTCCTACAGACAGGATTGGTTGCTTCATATTTTAGACGTAAATAATTATTATTGGTGTTCCTCGGGGCTAAATACTGTTATTTTTCAAAGCTGTTTCTTTTCATTTTAGGGCATGCACACAAAGGATTGTAGGCAAAAGAAGACAAAAATGATATCGATCTTTTGTTTTACGCTCACTTTATTTCAGTATCATCTGTCAATCAATATCTTCTGTAAAAAAAAAAAAAAAGGAATCTGGGAGGTAATCTTCAAAGTAACTTCAAATTTTCTGCATTAAAGTTCTGTTGATGAAACTGTTGGCTTTACCAATAGTCTACCAATCACCTTGTGGGCAATTCAGTTCACACATCATATCCAAAATTGTGGCAGGGAATGTTGAAGAACAGATTTGTAAGATGTCTGCTGAAAACATACCTCTTTTGAGTTTGTAAGAGAACTGTTAGACTTGCTCCGTCTGTGCTTCTGGCTCCCGTTTGATCCGGAGGAGCTGTTGCTCGTCTGCCGAGACAGCATGGTCTCCAGTGCCGTGGAAGGCTCCTTCAAGAAATGGATATTGATCCAGACTTAAACGAGATGATAAAATACAGTTCATTTTCACTCACTTTGACAATTAAAAGGTGAGTTATCAAACATTGCTTTGAATTTTATCTGTTTTGGTCGATCAGTGTCTTTTAAGGAGGAAATAAATAAAATAAAAATGTACAGAGAAATGTTTCACGTTGATGTTGCATTGACATTTGCAGAAGAAAGTACATGGCAACTAAATACATGTTAATAAGCAGAGGCAGTGATGTATTGACTTTGTGACTCATTCAACATTCACAGTCCAGCTTTTAGATACAAAGACATAAGAAATTTTGGGGCGACACTACTTTTTCTTGCTTTAACATGGTCCTTCAAAACATAAGTTTACATTGAAGAGAAAGTTGTAAGCTGTAAAAAAGAAGATTCACTTAGGTCCATGAATTGATCTCAGTTGTTTGAGTGATAGACTTACTGACAATGTGAAAAAATGCAACATAAGAATATAAAATTAAATCAAAGTGAATAGAATGACATTTACCTGTGTGGTTTTGAAATCAAAATGGCTCCACACTAGCTCTTAGGTTTGGCCTGGCGTACATTACATAAATTTGTTTGATTACAAACACCATTGGTGAATCTTTTCAATGATGTGCCTATTCGACATGCTCAAACAACTTCATTCTCGTATGTGAAATAGGCAAACCTAAACGCCTGCATGTAGGGCACACGGCAATAATCATTGTTGAGCTGTGCATGTCTGTAACTGTGCACAGGCTGACTCTCAAACGTGCAAAACTAGCCAATTCTGTGGATTCATAAACAATGTTTCTATCCTGGCAAATTTACTTAAATGTTTTGTATATTCTGACAGAGTGTCTTCCATAGACCCAGGTTACCTCCAGCTCATTTCTACTTTCTTCGTCTGAGGGTGGGACCAGCCTCTTGGCGATGTTAAGATTATGTGAACACATCAAGGGAGTCTCCTTCCGCCTGTTCCTGGCTTCCAGCGATGCTCCGTGTTCTAAAAGCAGCACCACAATATTCTCTGTGGAGCAAAATCAAATGAAAAACAGCTCTGACACTGTGATAATTGTATGTGATAAACACACACACACGCACACAAAATATGCTTCTGCAATATTGCCTGAGCTAAAAAGAACAAAAATACTGCACCAAAGCATAGATGTGACAGAAAAAAAAAAAGCAACGTACAGCGACACAATATTTACCGTGACAGAAAGAACATATAACATAGCACCACATTATTTACTGCAACAGAAAACATAAACAATATAACACTGCATTTTTTACTGTGACAGAAAAACAAATACTATAGCACCCTAACTGTGACAAAAAGAGCTGATACTAAAGCAGAACAATATTTACTATGACAGAAAGAACAAATACTACAGCACCACATTATTCACTGTTACAGGCACAGCAAATGCTGATTTGCTATAACCTTCTGCTATAAAAAAGAAGACGTTAAGCATAACAAATTCCAGGTTGTAATAACTGGACATCCACAAAAAGTTTATTCGAATGACTGAAATCTATACCGGTATTGAATGGCTCCTATTGTATTAGGTATCACTTGTTTTGTTCTACCTCTCATTCTCTAGTTTTGCTTCACTTTGTATTCTTTGTAAGAATGTAAGCAACTGCTAGGACATCGAACAGGGAACATTTTCATCCAATCTTTCGAGCACAACCAGCCAATTTGTGGGTTTACTCTATAACTGAAAATATTTTCTAATTTTTTTTCTATTATTGCTAATGGTCAATATCTCTTACTCAAGCAGGTTTGAACTTACCGTATCCCCACTTGGCTGCGAGATGAAGGGGCGTATCTCCCCTGGTGTTTGCTGCATTCACCTCAACCTTCTGGTTACCATAAGCAAAGAACAAAAGTGCCTTAACACACTGCAAGAAAATGGAAATCAGAAAGGAAACAATAAACTTGTGTACCAAATGAGTTTCAGAGCAAATTCTGCTCTTTTTGCTGTCAACGAAAGCAAGAAACAAAAATCTGATACTTTGGATTCACTCACGTCTTCATGTCCATTACTACAGCAGAGGTGAAGAGGGGTGTAACCATCGTTGTCCTCAATGTTGACGAGTGCCCCTTTATCTAACAGCCATATCTGACAATGAAATGAGAAAAAAGGTCAGAAGAAAGAAATTTCAGCAGAAATTTAAAAACTTCAGAGACAACTGATATGTTAAAAATCTAATATTTTGGTATGTGCCATGCTAATCAATCTTAACCACAAGGTACTGCTGATATAACATATTCAAACCTTTTAACAATGATATTCCCTGTGACAGGTTGAACAGAGGTTAAAGATGAACTGCGATATATCCATTTACATTGTTTCAATGAGTTACAATAAACGATTATTTTGGGGGGTGGGGGAGGTAACTTAATTGTGTTCATCGGCAGCATAGATTACATTTGACACTGTTACTTGCAATTTCGTACATATTATGAAATCAAAATTCCTACATGTGGCTTCTCAAAATTGTAGAGCAAACATTTCACAACAAATCTGCAGTACAAGCATCTCTTGCATTTATTTATTCTGTCCACTTCTTCCTGTTCCAGATCTACAAAGAAATCAAATTCATGATATTATTTCAAGCAGTGACTAGATTTTGGGGACTGCCTGAATTCCTCTATTTTCTTGGAGAGAAAATCTTGCCAAAGATTTGTCTTGTTTGATATGATTAAATGTCTCCGTAAAATACTTTGACACTGCAAATCATCCTCACTGAGTAGGATTTAGACAAAAGCTGGAACTGAATTTTGTTTCAGACCACTTTCACATAAGTGGCCCACATGGGGGCAGCACTATAATAGCTCATTTTGATGTTTTTTCATCTCTTTGAAGATAATCTGTAGCATTTGTTGCAAAATTATTGATCTGTGATAGATTGCAACCACATTATACAATGCTGTAGTAACATGAGGTATTCCGCTGTCAACTGACAGTTTTACATGCATACTACTCACAGCATCCTTGACAAGGTGATGAGCCCTTCACATTTTTTTTTTATCAAAGTTGCATTGAGGTTATATATCATGATTATTAAAAAAAAAAAAACCAGTCAAACTAAGCCTGTCAAGCCACACAACGAAACCACTGAAATGAACCAGACGCACGATGGCATGGCAAATGGACATTCAAAATCATGTGCATTTTGCCAGCCAATTCCAAATACCTCCTTCCAGCTTAGAAGCTACAAAAGTGATACATGCCAAATGCCACTAGGTTGACAGAGATGCATTCCTTACTCATGTAAGATGCATTTCCTTGGGGATAGTAGCATCAAAAGGAGCTCTCACCTACAAATTAAGTGAGTTTCCAATAACACATTTTTATCCCAGACACACAGTCTGTTTTTTCTCACAGCAGTGTGACACACTCCTCAGCATTCGTCCCCCCCTTCCAGATCCCTACTCGAACGTATAAAAATAAAATTGTTTTCCATTTCTTCTTGAAAGGTGCTGATTGCATTTGTGAAAATTTGGTTGCAATAAAATACTAGAGAATATTATGGGCAACTTTGTAGAATACAAATTTACCACCACTCCCTGGTGTCCCTTCTGACAGGCTAAGTGGAGAGGACTAGAACCGTGGTAGTCCGTAGCATTGATGTCCCCTTTGTACCTGAACAGTACTTCCATTGATCCTAAGCAATCTGAATCCAGAAGGAAAGACAGAAATTTGGAGCAAGGATGAAATCAAAAGTTGAGCGACTCTGCACGACAAACAAACACAGTTCTAGAATCTCAAGGCATGCACGACTTGCAAAACAAAATTGATGTTTTTGGTAATAGGTTTGATAAAATTTCTCTTTGGGATAATCAAATGCTGTAAGAACAAAAGGGGTGACTCACTATTCACTGCAGCAGTGTGCATCGCAGTGTAGCCTCTGTCATTACGTGAGGATGACGTCAGTGCCCTGGGGTCACTCCTTGTACTGAAACGACGGTCGAGAAATTACAAAAACATGAAAATTCTGAATGCATTGATGACCTAGTGCTCTGAACAAATGAATTAAAAACAAAAGACATAAAATATAAACTAACATATATTTTTCTTAAAATCTTGAAGTATCTTATTATGCTGTCTGAACAATGCAGAACAAATTCTATCACTTTGAAGGAGTGAACCAGATGAAGGAAATTCTAAGGAACAAGACCAAAGTTCTACTTAGATTCTCTGAGGCTTTCTTCAATCTTTTGAAAAACAGGAGCTTTTTTTAAAAATCAAATCAAGTCAGATTTCACACTTTCAAGACACTTCCCAGATTAACCATACGTTCTAGCCATTGTATCTCAAAGTTTAAGTGCTACGACACATCCCCAATAAGTTCTTTGCCCTTTATTTCATGTTTTCTTAAAAATGTAGAACCAATTTTGAGCAGAATAAAGAAGAGATCTACACAACGTTGAACAGAATAGAGAAGAGATCTATTTAGAATAAGTCTAAAGCACAACTACGATGTGCTTGAATGTTTCCTTGACTGCAAGCCTTTCTCACCTGATCAGCAAGTCTTGGCATTTATCGCAGAGACAGAGCGGGTGGCACATCTGGTTCAGGATCCAACGATCGTCCGTAAAACCGGACTCTAACATGGACTCTAGTTTCTCTGTGTTATTGTCCCTCACACACTGCAATAACAAGATGGGTTTGACATTCAGCACTGAGTCAACTACACGATACTAAGCTTGCTGTTACACAGGCAGGCTCTGTCCGATCTTCACCAAATCTGCTTGTCGTCAGGAAGCAACGGTTCCCACCCGTCCTCCCTCCACAAAAGGAATGTAGTGTGATTTTTATAATTTAATCAGAAAAACTTCAGGCATCTTGTTCATATTTTTGAATGAAGGATGGTGACTTACGACAACATCTTACAGGTTCCCTGTGCTGACTCAAGAGGGATACATCAGGAAACTAAAGAAACCTCTCAAAACTTCCACAGCATCTTGAGACATGTTACATTCACAATTTGACCACTGTTGACCCATATATAATGACCTTTGACCTTCATCAAATATAGCCAGCTTCTTTTCATCAAATGTATCCAAGCTTCCTTTCCTCCAAAATCACTTTTACAAATTTTTGTTTTTTCATGACTGTTAACACAGTAGACTCCTGTATTAAAGGGTGGCCACACCAAATACAAACATCCCTTCAAGCTTTGTTTTTGGAAATATCATTTTACAAACTATTTTCCTCCAGCTCAACCCAAGTTCTTTTCTTGGCCACTACCAAAACAACAACCACTACCAAAACAACTGGTTTCATTTCACTCCATGCCATGCATATCGATATACCATATGAGGACTAATCTAAGAATCTGTTCTGGAGATGTCATGGGTCAGCCAAGGGCAGATTGAGTGCCAATGGAACCATCAAAGCATAGCACCACTATCAGATGGCGAGGAGCAACAAAGACAATTTTGGCCCCATGTATCCTGAGATTGAAGACATGGCACAACCTAGATCTTGTAAGATGCATCAAAATGTTGAGGAATCTTTCTGAAAATTTTTTCTACATAAAAAATCTATATGGTTGAAAAACTTTTGCAACTGATAATGGCTCTTTCATCTGGGTGTTTGTTAACAAAATGTTGGAAAGATCAGTCTTTTGCCAGGATGGTTGGCATTTTGTCATTACGGTCGGGGATGACCGGTGCCGACCAGGACTGGCAGATCATTAATGGTAACAACTTACACTCATGCACCGTACACAAATGCACACGCATTGAACTGTCCATGGATGAATTGATAAATCACAACTTAAAATGACAGGAGACATATTTTAAAAAGAATAATACATGCAAAAGAGATACCTTAAAGAAAAGTTCCAAGCTTGGTGTATATTCAGTGTCATTGCTGTCTAATCTCTGCCACAAACTCTCCTCTTGACTTAGAGATCGAGTGAAGATGCTCATGCGAGATCCATCGGGGCTTCCCAGAGGCAATGTGCTCAGAGATCCACTTCTGACATGTTCAACAGCAGCCTCAAATGAAGCCAGATAAAACCTGTCCAAATTGGAAAATAATCAAGGAATAGAAAGGATAATGATGGGAGCAAAAGTATCCCAATCTCTCACAATTTTAACAAGGGCTGATCGATTGAGACAAACTGGTACTGTAGCATGAACTTATCACAATGCAAGAATTTATCACCATGCAATAAAAGTGATGAACGAAAGTTTGTTTGCAAAGTAACCAAAATGCTCTTACGCGTTAATTTTATCGTATCGGGCATGATGGCATGTCAAACCATATGGCACAAACTATGGCATGTATGTCATAGCAATTTCCTTGGTGTCTCTTTCTGAACTTCATATTTTTCACTCACTGTAGGTGAAGATGTTGAAGTAAGAGGCATACTTGGTCATTTTTACTTCTGATTCCTTCAGGATATGCCTGGTTATCAATTTTCCACCTTTTTTGTTATTACTTGATCCTGTTACACTTCTGGAGGGCTACAAACCACAATAACCCACTCATGATGTCAGCTTATCTGAATAAAGTCTATTTTAAGGGGCACCTCACTTTGTTTTGTGAAATTCACTGCATTTTGCCAAACCTTTCAATTTTCCTTCACATGCTGATGACAACTGGTGAAAAACTAACAGGATCGCTATGTAAGTGTCATATGCCAGTGAGTGTTAATGAATGAGTAATTCTTGTAATTAAATTTGGTTTTTGATATTTCATGAAAAGACACAATTTTTGAAAATTTTTTATAATTTTTGGAAAAAATTTTCACAGAAACTTGACTAATTATGCTATTTACGAACAATGTCATGTGGCTGCACATTTTAAAATCATCCCAAACTTATTGATATCAACTCAATGTGCAGCTGTAAGGTGTCAACAGTCAACTTTTAGGATAGAGGTACCTGACTGGGACAATCTGATATCAAATAAAACTGTAATCGATCAATAACTTTAATGCAACTTCAGAGATTTAACAAAATTTCTGGAACATATATCCACTAGAACTTCCCATTTCTCTCACATCGCATCTGTTCTCAAAGATCTCATTTGGCTGCCAGTGCAGACAATGTAATCACACTACTAGAAAACTATGGAATGCTATGATAAGTATTGTTATTTGGTACTACCAAATAACAATACTTATCATAAGCATCAATGTTCACATCCAGTTAGTATATATCATATTAATTAACTATATTTGCAGTTGATCTAAATGAAGAGGGTTTGAATATCTTCTGAAATAAATTCTGATTTTGGCATGTGTTGCGGGTACGACTGTGTGTTTATCTTACAACTCTGAGGCTAAGCAAAATGAAGTCAAGAATGGAAAAGGAATATTAATATTAATAACCCTGCTGGTCAGTGAGCATATGTTATTCAGGCCTGCACAATGATGCAGCCCACAAAGGTTTAAGGTCCTGCTATTGGATCATAACTCCGCCATGAATGCTAACACTGAGAAAATTTTGGACTACCTCCTTTGCTTACCCAAATTCTCCGAGGCCGAAGTTGGCGAACCTGAAATGTTGCATGTAGGTCATGTTTGCCAACCAGTTTGGAATTTCTGATTTGACCACAAGAAAAATGATCAGCGGGAGAAGATCATCTGAAGACATCGCTGGACCTGCACATGAGAAAAAATTCATAGGTACTCTGTCAAAGTATCCCAAAGTGAGGATACACATGAGAGGTAACAATAACTCAGAGGTATATAAACAATCTGAATGAGAAATAACTTAACAGATGGTGGTCCCACTGATGAAGAAACATTCATCATTGATGTGCAAACCTTGGAGGTGAGGGGAAAATGGGGCATATTTCTTTTTGAAGTGGAGAAGTTACAATCATGTGACCCATATTTGACTCTAAGATTCCATGAATGTTTTCCACCATAATTTGTTCTTATTCAGATACCAGACTTCAACTGTGCTACTACTACTGTAGCATCCCCCTCTTCCAAACTTTTGACACATGTGACACCCATAAACTATGACTGAGGACTTTGGATAATTTCCTTTTCAATTCATCTGTTGGCAGAATATCAGCAAAGATTTATTTCAACTGCTACACACCATCACAGTATTTATCAATTCATTGTTACTGTATGTTACACTCACAAAATATTTATCTTAATTTCTTATTTCAAGTGATTGCACAAGTACAGAAAAACCATAAGGACAAGGTCCTAAGTTTTTCTTTACTTCTAAATTTACACAAGACATTGTTTGCAAATGCAATACAATTATTCAATAAACGAAAATGACAGTAACCATATTCAACACAAAAGCAGAAATCATCTTTGAAAATTAATGGTTTTAACTATAAGCACCTTCCTAATGAATATATGCAACAGGTCTCACTGGTATTCCAAAGCGGACAGGAGTACTCAAGTTGTCTCTCTTTTAACCAGAATCAGGAATTGAAGTATTAAGTGAAAAGGAGCACTGCATTACCAGATGAACAACAAACTGATCACCTCCCGATAATGTCAGTGACCAGCTGTATGACCAACTGAATATTCATGACTAGTATAACTCCATGTCACTGGCTTGTTCAAAGAAGCACACACTTAAGTTGAATGAAAACTGTCAACCTCTGCATTGTCGTATCTAACACTTTTCATGGTTAAACAAATTTAAAACCACATTCCAGAACTTATAATCTGAAGTCAATTTCTTTTTGCCAAATATGTGTGGTGCAATTACAGACCCACTAAACTTTTGGACATGAAATATTAATCCTTTTACTTTTTTGCCTATACATGCAATCATTTTAAGATAAAAATCACATTTTGGGACCTTTGGAATTGAATTTCTTTTTTTAATAGTTTCTAATCTTTGCAGGGTGAATTTTTAATGGACAGAAACTCAGTTAATTGTTACCCAAGAATAATTGATCACCCAAACTGTCATAAATTTGAATGATGCATCTCCCGCAACTTATCTCACATGTTTCGATGAGACAAAGCTATTGCTCACCTTGATTGGTGAGCCTGAATGGTCTAACAATGATTGCAGCTATTTTCTTTGCATGCTACATTGGCGTATTTTCAATAACCTATTTCCCTTTTTTAGTTTACACCATGACGGTTGAAAAACCAGCGAGAGAGTAACATGTAACATCCATGACCAATTACGTTTAATGGCTGACTAACCGCACGATGCCATCCGGAAATCATCGTTTGTGGATGTTAGGTGAAATTCTTCAGACGTCGCTGAACTCTTGCTTGACATTCTACACGCTGAGCGGATGACCAAACTCAAATTGCTAAATATTGTCACTTTCGAGCAACATGATGAATTTAACGGCTAATGTCAGAGACGAGTTTCTGACAGCTTAGAATAAGCATTCACAGTATTTACGAAAGGAACAACCAGTAAATCGGATGCCTAATAATCATACTTTCAGTTTTAACTGGTTTTTTGCCACTCTGCAGAATGAATTTCCATGGGCACAGCAGCCATCCCCAAATGGTCCATAGCCATTGTTGTGCCATGGCTGTTGCTAGTTAAAGCTCAGCAGCACTTGCAGGTTTTTTCAATCAGTTTATTTCTCTTCAATTGTAGCTGATATTTCCACAATGCAATTATTTCACAAATACTTTCAACATGTCACTATTACTTTTGACATCTCATGAGTATTTAAGTTACGATTATATTATACTACAATTTTTAAAACATTATCTATGTATGTAATTTTCAAATTTGTTTTCTTCAATGCAATTATCAAACCAAGTCAAAATGTCCCTTACTGGTTTACGTTATATAATCGGTTCAGTGTAAGAACTTAGTGTAAAAGTGCTTCCTTACATGCCAGTTTTGCTCAAATTTTGTGCACCCTACTACCATGTCTGAAAGTGGTTTTAAGCAACTGACCTGTTCCACCCAGTTGTAGTTTATCCCTGTATCCAGGTTGAGTGATAGTGGCTATCGCCCTCTTCAAGCAGTGCAGTTTCTCGAGAGGAGTGTTATACTGATTCAGCATGGACAACTCTCGGCGAGCCCTCGGCAGATTTACTGTAAACTCCTGACGAACCTGAAGATCTCTCACTTGTAGGTCTGAAAGATTTCTGGTGGTTTTATTCAACTTGGAATCCTAAGGAACGAAAGAAAAATTAAAATCCTACTTTTTTTTCCCCCAGAAGTAAAGTCTTCAATGTATACCTGTCAAAAAAGTTAGTTGAAGCCACTGCTTGGATGTTGACCCTGTTTCAATCAATTTTCACCATCAATGCACACTGTAACTCAGCATCTAGGACATAATAGCATCATGCAATCATTTTGTAAGTGTGAAGACTTAACAATGTCAGTAGGTTTACCATCACCATAAGAATGGAACAGAAGAAAGAAACAAAGGGAGGGGATGGGAGGTTGTCATTTGAAACAGAAGTAACAATAAATGGTGCTAGATAAAGGAATTATGATAAAATTTACATACCTCACTTGCCATAAGTTGAATCAATTGTTTAAGAACTTTTGGTGACACTTCATTCATGACATATGTTTCCATGGCAACCTTCAAATTTTCCATGTGACCCTTGTTTTGTCTCACTAGCTTTCTCTGTGGAGGTAACGGATTGTAGGTAAGTTTTGTTTGGAAGACACTTTCAGGTATTACTCTTTTGACCATCACCACTAATCTCTATTCTTGTGGCGAGAGATACACATCAATGTTGAAGATGAACACCAGACAACACATTTCACCAAAAGGAATTCAAAATTTGGAGAAAAAAAAGATGTTCAAGTATAGGTAGAACTTACTAACCAAATCCAAACTTGTAAACTTATATGAAAAGTATTGAGTTTATAAGTTTAGGAAATGCTTAACACACCAATTCCAGACGAAAAAAGCCTTTGACAATTACTGAGATTTGTATGGATCAAGGCCTTACACCATACAGCAGAGTGTTCCAATTCAAGGTTAGAGAAAACAGCTTGAAATGACTTTTACTGAAGAAACACCTTAAGTTTGTTTTGTGAAATTCACTAAATTTTCCCAAATCCGTCAAGTTTCTTTCATATACAATGTACAAATGAACATCAATCAGTGCTTACCTGTTCAATTTGGTTTTTGAAAATTTGTGACAAGACACTTTTCAAATTAGTATTGATTCATATGCACACAGCCAGTGCTAGTAAGGATAAAAAATTCAAAAACTTCAGACAGTTTCCATAACTATTGGATGTGACACTTAAATTAATATATGCTAATTATAAGCATTACATGTGGTTGTACTTTCTAAATCCTCACAAACTGATTGTTATCAATGTGCTATTATGAAGTTGTATTCAGTAGACTGGTCAATAAAACACAAAGTTAACAGCAGTCACATTGGCCTGCTGGACAGCATAACTAACTGCTGTTATCTGATAGCCAGCCATTAAAAACTGGAATAATTGAAACCACGTGTGAATTAATGAACAATGGCTCATGACCATTTGAAATCTGACCTGAACCAACTGCACCATGCTTGGTAAATCCTCATGACTGAAATCTTGACCATTTGAATGTAACTTCGACAAAATTTTTAATGCTTTGAAAGACTTCCTGTCATTGTTTATGTTTGCATAAGAATTTGATCAACTCTGAATGATCTGAATAAAAAGCTGATTTGCTCCTCTCATGTTCACTAATGCAGATGTGGCAGATACTAAGCCCAGTTTTACTACCATTATACTGTCTGCATCACGAACTGCACACTTAACGGTCATTCCTACGTACCAGTACGCTATCCTTCAGAGCTATTTGCATAGTCAGCGTGAAGAGGTTGGACGTCGCGTCGATTATCATCCTGGTCGACTGAAACTGTTCATGAGAATCCAGAAATGCTTGGATCTTATCATCAACCTGTTTTTGTGATGATTTGCTATCTGCAAAGATAGAGAAATATAAGAAAGCTAAAGAAAGACAGCTAGTAGGGTTGGTAGCTGTAAGACACAGCCTACATGACACTCTGTACATTCTATGAGCAAATCAGCTACCTAAAGAAGTCATCGTGAACAGTTCACATCGATTTATCGGTTGCATTTTTGGTCTGAGATACTTTGGTCCTTCTTACATCCATAGAACTAATCACAATGGCACAATGGATTTGCTATCTGCAAAGATAGAGAAATATAAGAAAGCTAAAGAAAGACAGCTAGTAGGGTTGGTAGCTGTAAGACACAGCCTACATGACACTCTGTACATTCTATGAGCAAATCAGCTACCTAAAGAAGTCATCGTGAACAGTTCACATCGATTTATCGGTTGCATTTTTGGTCTGAGATACTTTGGTCCTTCTTACATCCATAGAACTAATCACAATGGCTCCTTCCAACTACAGTATGCTTGATATCATGACATCACGTGTAAACTGCAAATGCATTCAAGTAAGTATACTCCTTTCTCCTTAATGGAAAGTCCCGTGAAGCTAGCCATTCAACATAAAATTTCAAAACATTCAAAGGTAGTTGGTACTGTGTGGAATTACACGGAAAGTTTCTTTTCTGTATTCTTACTACATCTTTTCTCCAACAACTTGTACCCTTTCAATTCTGTTTTGCATTGGAGCCCACATTAAGTCTGTTTGTGTGCCTTCACATTCTGCTTACAAAAGTAACAGAAGAAAAACTTACGACATATGCACCCTTCACCTTAAAAATGAACAAATCAGTTGCACAGAAAAATCTCATTGCAGTATTTGGTTTAAGAATTGTTACATGAACATCACATAAGATTTGTAAAGCAAAGATCACTTATTCATGTGCGAAAAATGGCTATTTGGCTCTGACACATTTTTATGGAAAGGATTGCTGGGTGATGAAGATGTTTGGTGGTACATGAGAAGCAAAGGTTAATGCATGGTGAAGCCATTCAAACACAGAAAAGTGGGGGCATGCAAAAACATTTTGCGATACTCTGTCATACTTGGTACAAGCATGCTGCACTACATTCAATGTATCGAACGTAACATCAGTTTGAACATACTGCAATATCCTTATGATGAGAAGATGCGTATAGAAAGAGATTCATTTTGCAGGGATTTGAAAAAAGACACTGAAACTCACGTTTGTGTCCCCACAGAAATTCCGCACAGTCGTCAACCGTCTCAAGACATGTCTGCACCGGATCTTCCACAACATCTGTGAAGTAAAAACATAAAAGCAAGTTAATTTGTGATCCGTCTGTGGACAATACACTGGTGGATCAAAATGTGGTAAACAATGAGGCCTCTGTATCATTTCTGTATCATGTGGTAGATGGACGATGAAGTGGTGGATGATGAGGTCTCTGCATCACTGGGGTAGACTAAGGTGATGAATATTATATGGTAGATGTTGACAAGGGTTGATGATGAGGTCTGTGTGTTTTGCGGTAGACAAAAAGGTGAGAATAGAAAAGTCATATGATCAATATTGAAGAGGTGGGTAATAACATAGCCGATAAGGAAGCCTGCATCTGCATCATGTGGTAGATAACGAGGCAACGATACCATTCACATCATTGATACTTCAAGTGGTGGATAAATTATGTGGTGAAAAATGAGACCGGTGGTTCAACGGACAGATGCTGCAAAAAAAGACAAAAATGTAGCTTGGTATTGACGATCTGGTGTGCAATGAGTAATCATGAAGTTTTGTTCTTTTATGCAATGAGGTACAATGAGGTCTTGTTCTTTCCATCACACACTTAAGAAAATTTCCTTCTTGACCCATACCTGTGCCTCCCTCCAAGAGTCTGTCAATGCAAGCCACTTTGAAACTTTCATCGCTGTCATTGTAAAATGTTTCTTCAAACAAGACGTGAACCTGTGTGAAAAACGTTACGAATAGTCGAATCTCATCTTTGAGAAAAAAAAAAGACAATGCACTGTTGACTCAAAAGGCGAAATAGATTGTAGATGACCATTATACTTGTGCAGGAGGGGTAGAATTGCAGGTAATGGGGAATGAGGCAAAACTTTGGAAAAATTTTTTAAATTTACCAAGTGAGAAGAAAAGCAAATGAGCACGGAAAATAAGTCCAAAATTTGTGGAAATTGGCCGGTTGAAAATCTTGAACACATTGATGGTATATTATGGACAAGAATCATCATATAGAATCCCAACGTAGGTACCATAGGTGACATACAGAGGGATATACTGATGATTGGAACAACGGTAAATAAGCACAGCACATAACCAGAACGTGACTGATCCAAATTCTCGGTTCACAGTGACTTGGAATGCTTACGATTCTCTCCGTCTCAAATCCTCCTCTCGTGGCTAGTCCTTGGGCAGTAATCTGTAGCTCCTATGATAGTAAAAGATAACAAAGAGCAGCACATTAGTCTCATGGAATAAAAACTGGTAGACAAACCATGAATGCATCATTGAGAAATACTGTTACTATTCACAGTTCTGTCACATTTGCCCTGTTGCGGTGTGACCTGTGTTCGCACTATGGTGCAGGATAGCTGCGAGAATCCTGCATTTATCTCCTGAATCCCGCACACAAATATGAGACTTACGCGGGGAAAGCCACTCACACTTTTCCGCGACTGAAGTCATGGCTACAGTCATAAATACACACAATAAATTGCAACAGAATGGTTTACCAAGT
Organism: Stichopus chloronotus; assembly: GCA_021234535.1. NCBI lineage: Eukaryota > Metazoa > Echinodermata > Holothuroidea > Aspidochirotida > Stichopodidae > Stichopus > Stichopus chloronotus. The sequence goes on along the minus strand of CM037832.1, from coordinate 25,023,070 downwards.
AAAAACTCCCTCCTCGATTTTGAGAATCCTTCCCCAAAATTATTTTAGAGAGGAATTTCCCTCCCAGGTTCGATTCCTTATTGCAAATACTGCATGCACCATGTGACTGTGACGATGTTGTAAAGGACAGCATTTCCTTTGTGGTTTCCTATGTGGTGACATTAGGAAATGAAAAGAGCAAAGAAAGAGGTCCAACATTACGATGAAATGAATACTTTGAAAATGGGGAAATTTGCAGCCAATAAAAGCTGTAAGGAATGCCTGATGAGCTTTTTTATTTTTAATTTTTTTTTTAAAAGGTTAGCAAAATAGTGTGACTACATTGTGTAAGTACCTGTAAAGCTGATGTCCCTTTGGGTGAATTCAGTGAAGGCAATAAGACTTATAGTGAACAAAACATAGTGCTATCACGATGGAAAACATCTGACCTGCTCAAATATGGTGCTTAATATTTTGAACTATAGCAGACATATCCAATATCTGTAGAACAGCAGACATAATGTAAGGTGATATGCATGATGTAAAGTTATCGTGTACGAATACAATCTGGACAAAATTTTGCAACTTGTTGAGCGGTTGACTTATGCTAACTCAACAATTCACACAAATTTGTCGAGACAACAAGTTATTTGTAAGACATTATCTCAACAATTTGCACAATGTGACTGAGATGTTGACATAACATAAGGCAACTCAACAATGTGCAAAATTTTGTTAAGACAACAAGTTATTTGTAATTCAGTGTCTCAACAATTTGCAAATTTTTCTGGGATAATGAGTTAGTCTAAGTCGGTAACTCGACAATTTGTAAACTTTGGTCGAGATAACAAGTTATTCACACAGTACATGATAACTATACATCTTGCATACCTCAACTTAAAATGTTGTAGAGAGATCAAACTTTAAATGATGTTGACAAGTTCAGTAACTTCACTTCACCAGAGTTATATGAATTTATGCAGGACATTCTCCATTTAACCAGACCCCCCAAAAAGCAAAAAAAAAGTAAAAGGGACGAAAATAAACATCCTTGTTGTGAACACACTACGCTGGCGACTTGTGAACACTAACAAAATGCCTGAGAGCCTTCAACTTGCATGGACTGAAAAGAAATGCCAGCTGACTACTCAAACAAAATTCCCTCAATTGAATTCATTTAATTAAAATTTAAAAACAGATACATTCACGTCACACATCATGTGTTGTAAGATGTGAATGCAAGCACTATCCAGTGTTTAGCGTTCACAAGTACTGCAGCTTTACAACTGGACTCCATACGCTGTAATCCTGCGAACGGACGTCTGCGTAATCTGAATGCTTCACCGACTGCATCGAACGGTTGCTATGCATGGATTACCAAATGACAACAATACCAGAAATGGTACTGCATCAGGTCACACCTGAATCGACCTGATTCAGCAGACAGAACAGATGGCAGACTTAAAAAACAAGAAATATACAGTACAGATGGGAATGTGTCAACAAATGATTTGAATTTCACCTTTATGAAGGCAAAATCAATAAAATTTGACTTTTCAAACATTTTCAAATGTTTCCAATGTTGGCAGTACATCACCACTTGTACTCACTTTACAATGAAAGGTCACTCACTAACAGGGATAAATGATTGAACAATTTACAATTGCACACTGGTGCATATCCAGTGTTGTTTCATTAACTGCTTAATAATTCTTCCTCCCACAACCTTCTGAAGAAAGTAAAAGGAAACACAAGACTTTGGAATGATTTGAACTGCCAAACATGAGCTTGGCATGATTTGTGCTGTAAAACACTTACTTACACAACTTCCATTGTCAAATTTCAACTGTCAAACAACAACAACAACCAAATTTATGACTTATTCTTCTTCAGTGGTGCACTAAAGAGTTGTATGCAATAGCAAGATAACACATCAGCACATTATGCTTCATAAGAAAAAACAAAACTAGAGATACCTGCACAGAAATTAGCCTGACACAAACAGGATGTGTATACAGTATTAAAGCAAATGAAGGAAAAAGCATCGGTACACTTCCATTCATTACGTGAGCAAGTCCATAAGAGGTTCCTACGGACTGACCCCAACTTTGAGCCCCCAACCCAGGTGACATTGACTGAGTTTTGCTCATTTTCATCTTGTTTCAAGCTTGAGTTTCCTTAGAGCTCACTGTCACCATGGCAACTTCCTCCGCACTTGTGCAGTGTACGTACCTCATGCATGGGTGTCTGATCAGAGTCACACATGCTGGAGAGCCAGTCAGTTGTATAACACCTGAAATTATTTCAGAAAAATATCACACAGCAGAGTGGACATATTCCTTTCTTGGCTGGCTTCGGTTTCTGCAAAGAACCCAGGACTTGAAATAACGAACGGCAGAAAGCCATCATGCATACATACTGCGCTAAGCCTGCCTGCTCTGCTTTCCTCTGACGGTCCTGAGAAATACAACTCTTTGACAGCCATAATTGGCTTGTTTTGTTTCTTCAACAGAGACTTTCCTGTGAGTCCTGATTGTAAAGTGCAGATAAGTTAGAGCCACCATTTTCTGCTTTGAAAAGGAGCAAATTAGGTATAGAAAGTGCAAATTCTGTCAAATTCTGTGACATGTTTGAGGGACTGCACATGCCATAAAATCTGTCATTGGTACTTAAATGGAAAACAAATTGCTGTAAGGGTGCTCTTTCAGAATTGTTTTTGTCGGACCCTTTCTGAAGGTTATTTCGAGTTCTGAAACCCTAATGGAGTTGTACACATAATGCAGATCTTCTGTGGTGTTTCTTATGGCTATAGAGTACTGAGCACTAGCTATGTATTACACAGTACTGAGAGAATAATGGTACGTCACAATGACATTTCAGTAAATTTCTCAATTGAATCTCGGACAAGCAGTTAGGGCTACATGTCCACACTTCTCCAGACAAAACCAAAAGACGCATTTTTTAAACGGATGAAAAAATGCAATCCTGCATTCACACAGGAATCGACTTTACCTTCCCATTTAGTGTCGTGAAAAAGCCAGGGTGTTCTTCGTTTGCTTGCAAGATGTGATTCTCGAAGTCCTTCTGACTGAGCGAATGACGGACAAATACTCCTGTCCTTGGAACACAAATCTGAGAAGGAAATACAAGAAATGTTTACAAAAGTTATACCATACCCTTCCAAGGATCAAACTGCACGTGCTGCTGCAAATGACTAATATAATCACCAATGACCTTAACTACACTCTCCATTGTTTTCCTGAGTTTTCTAATTTCATCAATTATACATTTCATTATATAGCTTGGAAGTTTACCACTCTAAAAATAGTGAAAATATATATCTTTTCCCCCTTGAAGCCCTTGATAAAGATCAAATGATAAATTTCAAAAACTGAGTCGATCTCCACTGAACAACTACTGACCTTTGACTGATACTGCACAGACATACACAAATGTACCATGCAATCTGTGCATGAGATTCATAGGTACTTCCTAGTCAGATATCATCGGGAAAGAGATTTCTGCATATGTGGCTGTCACAACTTGAAACTAAAAGTGCTTTTTCAATTCTGCCCTCAGGACTGTACATACTTTACATATTCAAACAGGATTTCAACACATATTATAAGCTGCATTATACTACGTATTGGCCTAAATATTTTTCTAAAAAGGAAGTACATTAAGACTGACATAGCAGGCAAGCAAAATGGATTTGCTATTCATGACCTTGTCATTGATGCAACAGGAAGCTCACACTAATACAAGGAGGAGAAAATAAGGATGGTTACATATGTGAGGAACTGATGGCTGAAATTTCAAAGAGAACAACCACACAGCATGGATATATCTCCCCTTACAAGTCTTCTAGTTATCTCAAAAAGTTAACCGGCATCCCCAATCCCCCATAACCTCTCCCTACTAGAGGGAGGGGTCAGGGGAGATTGGGGATGCCAGCAGTGACTCAAAACTTACATCACTTTGACAAAGTTTGCACGTGACATGTCTGTGCTGCAATGTGATACAGTTTATCTTCTCTTCACAGGACAAAGTAGTCACATGTGAAATCAACAGTTTGTCAAAATTCTCCTTCAATAATTTGAAGTTCCAATTCTCTTGCTACCTACCATACACCTCGTGGCAGTGGCTTTTTCGTAGAGTTGTTTATGCTTATTCTGGAGAGTCGTGAAAAACCTATTTTCAACGATGTCCTCATCGTATGACATAGACATTGTCCTGAAACTGGTGATCTTCGAGTTCAACAATTCGGCACTAGCTGTGGGAAGAGTTTGGACCAATGGGATGAAAATTAAATTTTGAACATGATGAGAATTGAGAACTTTCAGAGCATGTCCTACAGTACAGGAGAAAACACTGACTTGACAATTCAGGGATGAAAATCTTTTTTTCCATTGTACCAGTGTTACCTACAGTAATGGTGATTTGATATGCACAACATACTCTCAGGAACAGTCTAGAGCTGTGGTTATCAAACTCAGACTATCACCCCTTTTACCTTCTTGAACTGTCCCAATGTCCCCTCCAATCCTGCTCCCCTGTCTACTCCACACATTCTACGATTCATACTTGGATGCTCAACAACATTTTTTCTTTAAGATCATTTCTTTGCAAGAAAAACTGACCTGCAGAAGGCAGACATACTGTGAAACTCGTATTAAAAAGAGATCCCAAAATGTAGTTCAGTAAAAGTGAAGGGTGAGTTGGGTGTAACACTGGTCTAAATAGCTCTAGTGATGTGCTGTAACAGCCAGGGACCCCTAAATCAGTGCCCCACCTGAGATTTCACAATGTCCTCAGGGGATGGCAGGGATCATTTTAAAACCATTGGTCTACAACAAATAACATTACCACTATGGTTCAAGCAAATGAACAGGGTTGTGGCTATGATTTGATGTATGTTCTCTGCACAGCATAAAGAGGACAGATCTAAGTCGTCTTAATTTCAATCAATGTACTTTTGTCAAGTGTCAAACTCAAAATGTTAGTTTCTGAGAGAGATGTCTGCCACTTTAAGAATGGAACCCTCCAACAGCATACCATATTTGGGAGTGATGCAAAGTATTAATTAAGCACTTTTTTACTGTTTCTTCCGATGCTGATTATTTGGTGTATTTACTCGCACCATCAAACAAGACTGCATTGACCTGCTAGGAGAAAATTTTGCACATTAATGGCATGAACTGTTAACTGTTTCATTGTAACATGATTGAAACATGACTCCATCTGTGGAATATAGAAGTTGTGCGCACTTACACTGAGACATTTTCCTGTCACACCCAAACAAATTTGTAAAAGCTTGAGACATATTGTACTCTAAGTTGTTGAAAAATTCCCTTAAAAACTTACACAATATATGTGCAAAGAGTAGCAGCAAGGTGCAGTTGCTCTGGGGACCCTTTAATAATGAGGCAAACAGGGCTTCATTCTCGTGCTCGTTACAGTAGGTTGCCAGGGATGACTTAATTTCCATACAGACAACCAAAAGTTTAAAATGAGTTGCGGGACAGACAACCATTTTTTTTCTCAGCAAGAAATAAAAAGCTGGCTTTGTTTTGTTCGAGACTATACTGCTTTCTAATCCACTCTTCACCTTTCATCATTATCATATCCACAATTTGCTAAGGTTTTGTCTCTCAAACAAAGCATTTTATTCTGCAAGATAAATGATTAATGCATTACAATCAAGGCAGCCATTTTCCATTCATAAAAAGTCATGGCAGTCATGGCATAAAGAGTCATGGCAGAGAATGTACATTGCAAATACATAACTGTATTATGGAATAAACGAAGCTTGAACAAAAGGAGTTGTTGATATTATTTATACAGTATTTTATTTCCTCTACATTGGTACAAAAACGTTTCAGACAACCAAATTTTCTTGCGGACACCTCAAAATAGTGAAATTTATGCCTGAGGGCAACCATAAAATTGTCTGAAATTGAGACCTGGACTTACAGGGAATTGAACAACAACAGTACTGTACTGTAATTAAAGCCTGATGCATGTGCCTAAGGTGGCGACAAAAAAGCAGCTGGTTACGATGATAACAGTTTACTGGACAATTTTATGTCAAGATAGACTTTCTTTGTTGAATTTTTTTTAAAAACAAACTGATTTTGCTGAACTAAATTTGTCAACTCTGTTAGAGACTCCCACAGATTATTTGGGCATCTTCCAAACCAGGTACTGTACTAAAGACCCTCTAAAGTAGCCAAATAATTCTATGTCATTTTAAATGAATACAAAAACCAGCAAGTTAAAGAGGTGATACAAAGAGGTGATAAACGAATACAAAAACCTGCAAATTAAAGAGGTGATCTAGATACTGTACGATATACCGTGTCCTTGAAAGGTGTGGTAGTAGAGGATTTACTGTACATGCAGTGAATTGTTCACAAAGAAATGAGCAAAAACTTAAGTTTCATTTCTCCACTGAGTCCTCACTAATACTACTGAGGTGCTGTCAGACAGGTTCAATTTTGGTTTTACTGTGAGAAAAGGATTACATGCTCTTACAGTACTACTGTAACATTAAATGTTCTTCTCTGGAAAAGAATACAGTACTGTAGATGACTGCAATCTCCGCATCAATCCTCCCTACTTGCTTCTTATCGTCCCCGCCTAGAACTATCCCCCCATGCACCTCACCAGTTCTCTGTGCACTGCCTACTTAACGACAGAGCAATGCTTCTTTGGGTGTAAGCAAAACAAAGACCGAAGACGGAAGAACGAAGACTGAAGAACGAAGACGGAAGACCGAAGACTGAAGCTCATACACAGACGCATTTACAATTAATCTTAAAGCATAGCCAAGCTCCCTGCCTTGGTGAAATCTATGCGTTCCAACTACCATTACAACGAAGCTAGTCGCAGTTCCGCACACACAGGAGCTAGGCCACATAGTTCTATCAAAAGTTATTTGTCTTCGTTTTCCAAAAAATATGTAGCGTTATTGCAGTGGCGGAGCTAGGGAATTCGGTCAGAGGGAACGATCAAGATTGGACATGTATGGACGTACTAAAGTTGATATATACCCTATGCCCCAATTCGAATAAAACATTACAAGGACCCTGAGACCCTGAGTCCGTTGGGAGGTGGAACGCCCCCCCCCCCGAACTATATGGACACACAACTGTTGCCCGCTTCCTTTCCCATATGTTTTTTATACCTTTCAATTTGACTTGCGCCTCTCCGGGGTTCTTTTCGTGACACGTTTTCGGTTTGAACATCATGACTTACAAAGGTGCCTTTGTTCACTGCATTTCTTGTAATACTCTCTTAGTTGTCAGTTAAATTTTGTCGGTGATTCACTCAGAATATTTGTGAATAAAATCTACAACTGCACGGTAAGTTTTATCGAATTTTCATGAATGTAAAGGGTCTAAAAGTCTGGTCTTCGTTTTGAAAATCTAGAGTTATTACAGTGGGGAAACCAGTGAGTTCTGACAGAGGGTGTGGGAATGGCCTGTATAGACATACTAATATTAATATCTACCCTATGCCCCAATTCAAATAAACATAACAAGGACGCTTACAGGCGATTTGAGTCTGACGGGAGGGGGGGAGGGTGGCGTAGAACGCCTCCCCGAACTATATGGACGCACAACCATTGCCCGCTTTATTTCCCATAAGTGTTTGTACCTTTCAATTTGACTGCCGCCCTTCGTGGTTCGGTTTGGGACACGTTTTCGTTTTGAATATCAAGACATACAAATGTAGCTTTGATCACTACATTTGTTGTGATTGTCTCTTACTTATCCATTAAATTTCATCTGTAAACAAGTCATAATATTTGTAAGTAAAGTCTTCAAATGCACGATAAGTTTCAGCGAGTTTCCATGAATACTAAGGGTCTAGAAGTCATGTCTTCGTTTTGAAAATTTAGAGTTGGGGCATGTGGCAATGTCAGGCTTCTGGCCAGACAGGGTTCTGGAGGGTGCTAAAAGTCATGTCTTAGTTTTGGAAATGTAAATTATCGCAGTGGCGAAACCAGGGAGCTTGGTAAGGGAGGCTGCTTACTTTTGGCGTGATTGAAGTAGAAATACATCCTCTGCCTCAATTCTTGAGAGGCATAAGAATTACACTGACAGGATTTTGGAGTCCATACAGGATAGGGGTATGGGACGTGAGCAACCCCCGTTCGACGTGGACGTGGCACCACTGTCCGCTCCCGTTCCCATAAGTTTTCATTATTTTAAATTTGACTTGCACCCCTCCGAGGTGCGATGTGTGACACGTCTTCTTTTCGAATATCATGACCTGCAAGTGTAGTTTTAACCATTTCATATCTTGTGCTTATCTTTTAGTTTTGGGTTACATTTTATCTACAAGCCACTCAGACTATTTGTAGGTAAAGTCTTTGCATGAATGCTAAGGGTCTAAATATTATGTCGTTGTTTTGTAGAGTTTTTGCAGTGGTGGAGCTATGGAATACGGTTAGAGGGGCAGAAATTGTCTGTATGGGCGTTTTAAGCTGATATGTATACATGTTCGTAGGGGGAGGGGATGAACGATCCCCGACTAGGTTTTTATACTTTTTAGAGTAAACTTGAGTAAAACGAAAAAAAATATAAATATGTGAATATGACGATCTATTGAGAGTGTTGATCTTTGCTAAATACCCCTAACATTTAAATACAAACAAAAAAGGACACGAACGAATCACCATTGATCATAACAATATACACCTTCATTGTCGTCATTCAATTAAAAACTTTGTCAATTTTTCTCCTACAGTACATCATGATAAATATGTATTCCAAACCCTCAGTGAGTACACCCTAACACTGAAAGCGATACAGTCATTGAAACTACAGTACATGTATAAGTCTGTAGTTACGACTCAACTGTGTGATCATCCCCTGAGTATGTCACTCTTACCCGGATAATCTACCGCCATCCACCACCTCCCCTATAGTGTAAGATGAGTATATTACAATGTAGATAGTTTACTAATGAGTAGAATATCTTGAGTACTCATGTGTAGAATGAGATGAATATGGGATGATCTTCTCAGTGGAAATTACTTACATTATTACAATGCCATTAGGTCTACATATGATGGCAGTTACAGTAGTTCCCTTGATTACGTACGCCCATCATGTGAACATGAATGAATAATGGATGCATTCAAGGAACACGCCTACTTGGTTGTGTAGTAAACCAAATGTTGAGCAAATGTAATTTATCCTTGGATAGTGTTTTACTCAAATCGAAACTATCAATCAGTCCACGCATCATTCATATCATATTACTTTAACGAAATTGACCAATTGGTTCCAAGCAAATGTCAACACTGTTTAACCTTGTAATAGTATTAAAACTTTGAACGAAGTCTACATAAATATTCTATTTGAAAAAACATGTCAACCACATCACAGCACCGTTAAAGAATGACCTCCTGCATATGCAAAGGGATAACCATACAACCCCCCCAAGAACAATAAATAGAACAAATCGCTCAGCTGTCACATTTTCACTTCACCTCCTATTCATGACTCTGTTTTACACTGGCTAATAAAAAAGCATATACATGATAAACCTTCTTCAATTTCGCAATACAAAATATGCAACAGGGAGCAATAAATAAACGTCACAGGTTGCCCATGGTTCCGCTCGAAAATACAAAACTGGCACAGGCTCGTAAGTTCGTAAAGAAATGGCTTAGGAGCAATTTTCACGTTAAAGCTCTTCATCTATGAATATGATGATACAATATGATGTTGCAACTCTGTGTAAGCTTAAACATATGAAAACTTATGGAAGGGGAGCGGAAAGTGGATGAAGGTCCAGATACAGTAGTTTGGGGGTGTTCATGCCCCTTCTCCCCATCCCGTACAGACTTCAATGACCTGTCGGTATCATTTTATATTTTCCCCGAATTGAGGCATAGGGTGTATTTCTACTTCAGAACACCTATACATACTATTAATGCACTTTTGACTGAATTCCTTAGATATGCCACATGCGATAACTCTAAACTTCCAAAATGAAGACATGACTTTTAGACCCTTAGCTGTCATGGAAACTCGCTGAAACTTATCGTGCATTTGGAGATTTTACTAACAAATATTGTGACTGGTTTACCGATAAAATTTAAGTGACAACTAAGAAAGTATCACAAGAAATGTAGTAATCAAAGTCACATTTCTATGTCATGATATTCAAAACGAAAACGTGTCACAAACCGAACCACAAAGGGCCGCAGACAAATTGAGAGGAATAAAAACTTCCGGGAAATGAAGCGACGATGGTTGTGAGTCCATGCACTTCGGGGAGGCGTTCTACACCCCCCCCCCCCCGACAGACTCAAATTACCTGTAAGCGTCCTTGTTAGGTTCTATTTGAATTAGGGCATAGGTTATATATCAACTTTAGTACGTCCATACAGGCCATTTCCGTCCCTCTCACCAAACTCACTGTTTTCCCTACTGCAATAACTTTAGATATTCAAAACGAAGACGAGACTTTTACACCCTTAGAATTCATGCAAATTCGCTGAAACTTATCGTGCATTTGTAGACTTTCTTTGCAATTATTCTGAGCGAAATACCGACAAAATTTAACTAGTAACTAAGAAAGCATCGCTAGAAAAGTAAAGATCAAATGTACATTTGCGGGTCGTGATATTCAAAACGAAGACGTGTCACAACCGGACCGTTGCTCGGGGCAGATCAAACTAAAACATATGAAAACTTATGGGAAGGGGGTGCGGAAAGTGGATGAAGGTCCAGATACAGTAGTTTGGGGGTGTTCATGCCCCTTCTCCCCATCCCGTACGGACTTCAATGACCTGTCGGTATCATTTTATATTTTCCCCGAATTGAGGCATAGGGTGTACTTTTACTTCAGAACGCCTATACATACTATTAATGCACTTTTGACTGAATTCCTTAGATACGCCACATGCGATAACTCTAAATTTAGAAAATGAAGACATGACTTTCAGACCCTTAGCTTTCATGGAAACTCGCTGAAACTTATCGTGCATTTGGAGACTTTACTAACAAATATTGTGACTGGTTTACCGATATAATTTAATTGACAACTAAGAAAGTATCACAAGAAATGTAGTGATCAAAGTTACATTTGTATGTCATGATATTCAAAATGAAAACGTGCCACAAACTGAACCACGGAGGTCGGCAGACAAATTGAAACGTATAAAAAGTTATGGGAAAGGAAGCGGGCAATGTTGTGCATCCATATAGTGCGTTGGGCGTTCCAGCCCCCCCTCCTGACAGACTCAAATCGCCTTTAAGCGTCCTTTTGGGGTTTAATTCGAATTGGGGCATAGGTTATATATCAACTTTAGTACGTCCATTCAAGCTATCCCCGCCCCCTCTCGCCGAACTCACTGGTTTCGACACTACAATAACTCTAGATTTTCAAAACAAAGACCAGACTTTTGTACCCTTAGCATTAATGCAAATTCGATAAAACCTATCGTACAATTAATGGCTTTATTTGCAAACATTCTGAGTGAATTACCGACAAAATTTAACTAATAATTAAGGCAGTGTCGCAAGGAAAGTAGCATTCAAAGCTTCATTTGCAGGTAGGGATATTCAAAATGGAGACATGTCACCACCCAAAAGCTGATTGGGTGCAAATCAAAATAAAACATACATATATATGTATACTAATGGAAGGGGTTGTCAGTGGCCGCACTTCCATATTGTCCGGTGTCATTCTCTCCCCCCCACCAAACGTTGGTACATTTTTACTACTTCTAAACGCCCATACAGTCCAATCTTGATCGTTCCCTCTGACCGAATTCCCTAGCTCCGTCACTGCAATAACGCTACATATTTTTTTGAAAACGTATTCATAGTTGGAACGCATAGATTTCACCGAGGCAGGGAGCTTGGCTATGATTAATTATAAATGCCTTTGTGTATATGAGCTTCACTCTTCTGTCTTCGGTCGTCCGTCTTCGGTCTTCCGTTTTCGGTCTTCGTTCTTCCGTCTTCGGTCTTCGTTTTGCTTACACCCATGCTTCTTTTACTATAAGAGTTTTGCACGTGATGGGCTGCAGAGAGCAAAACTACAATAACATCCATAGCCTTGGTTAACCCCTGGGAGGAGGAAGGGGGGGTGTAATAGTGGCTCTAATAGTGGCTTTTAGGGGTACCACCAGACACCACAGGGGATACCTGAGAAGCCTTTTACACAATTTAAAAGGGTACTGTAATTTCTGGGGTACCTGGGAAGTCTCTTTAAAGGTTGTGAGACATGCCGAAAAGAGCTGGCAGCAATCAAAAGTTGCTAAGTAAAACCCTGAGTGGAAACCCGTTGGAATTTTGTTTACAGTATATCTACTACCGCTTTTGAAATATGAGTTTTCAAGTTTGATAAAAATGCAAAACAGATGACGTGAATTGTTACACAGGTTCATTATTTCTTTGGTTAAGCCATACGGTAGATATTTTATTGCGCCTTAATTACTCTATTACTGAGTTTCACATTGGTAAGTGATAGCGATATTTTCGTAGACGAAAACACATGCTTCCACAACAAAACCCTCTGAACATACAAAACTCTCCAATGTCCTTGAAATAAAGGTTAAGTTAACAAAAGATTAACATAAGACATATCACAGGAGTCTATCTCTTGATATAGCAAATTTGCATACTTGGCCAACGTTTATTCATGATGCAGCTGTGGAACACTAATTTGCCTGTAAAATTATCAATCTTTGATGGAGTTTGTGGCTATTTTCAAAATTGTTAATGATTAATACACCCGATACTCCAAATGTCATTTTCATGTCACATAAAATAGATAACAGACAATTGAAAAGAAAAGGAGTGTTATAATTAAAGGCAGTCACTCATCACCCCAAGCATTTTTGGCTAGGGGGTAAGGAAAAGTATCAATTGATTTGCTTCGGCTCTTTGATTGACAGCAAATTCAAAAGATGAAGAGTAACTCATATTACACAGCATACACTGGGGCCAATTGTTTTGATTACACATGTGGAGGAGTTTTAGACAAAAATAGAGAGCCTGTGAGAGGGGCTGGTATGAAGTATGTGGTTGGAGGGATTGGAACTGTCTTCAAATGTAGAGGGTGGGGGGAAACATGTTTACATAAGAATGATTGTAGTTTATGGGTAATTCTGTGTTATGGATTGGTTCTTCGGGGGTTTTTTTTAGTGGTGGGTAAAGGGATAAAGGCCCAGCAAGAATTATCTTCTGATAAACCGTCTCTGTTCTCCGTCAATGTTCATGAACTGACTTGTCAAGGTCATGCACTGTACATGAACATCTAAAAGACTTGGATGTTACGGTAATAAGATCTCTCAGGTGTTTATCTTCTACGCATCAACGCATAGGACAACAATAAAACCCAGATTGAGATGCTGCAAACTGCATGGGGGGTGGACATTTTTGGAAGTTCAAGGGTGTGCAGATAAACGTTTTGCCTTTAGGCTTTATGAATTTGCAAGGGGAAAAATATTGTCGGTCATATGAAACATTGGTCAACAGTACCAGTGAGCCAAAATTATTGTTATGTTTATTATTAGCAGATTGCATCAATGACATAACATTTTAGTAAACTTGCACAGATGGTAACCACTTTTTTAATTTGCATGGATAGCTCATGTTTGTTCTTATTTATGCAAGGAGGGTTGCTCCCCTACAAATACTGAAGCAACTTTTCCAACCTGGCATGTAACACAATAAACAGTTTGCACATTTGAATCAAATAAAGCGTTTCCAAATTAATATTTAATGATTACATAACACAATTTAAGTGATAAAACAGGTGAAACTAGGCTATAGGCTATAGCCTTCAGGTTGTATGAAAACCATGCTATTAACAGTAGATCCAAGATTAAGTCTGATAATAATACTCATCATTAATTTGTGGTAGGAGTAGTTGGGTTGATGAAGTGGGTGGGTTGCAGTCTCATTAATGAAGCATTGCACTGTTCACCTTACCTTTGACTGATTCAAATGATGTTCGATTTGTAGTTGCATGTGGCTCTTAAGTTATTGACCAATCCCCTCCCCATCCTTTTCACTCGAAGAGTACTTTATATTTCATGTGCTCAATGAACTGCTTCTCAAGACTCCATGACCTAGCCTAGCCCCAGCTAACCTTCATCGTCACTGAACTGGAGAATGACCTTTTTTAAATTCTAGACTTGCAACCAGACTAGGACGTCTGATAGACTGATCCAGTACCAGGGAGTTACTTTCTGATTCTTTATATTGTCTTAAGGCACTGAAAAATAGCTATCAGTAACGTTATTGTGCGAGGGGCGCTGCAAGTCGGTCGTTACGATGTAGTGCAAATGACACTAACGTTAATCACTATCAACAATGACATTTATTGCTTCAACAAGTGTAACGTAGGGCCTACGTTAGGCTCACAATCGTATTGTCCGCCTTGTCATTTTCGACAATACCTTTGATTTGTTGAAACGGCAATTGTCTGCTCCGGTCTTTCGCCCACTAATATCGCAAATTCAAGTCCATAGTCCAAAGTTTCATGCCGAAACAAACCTGCCACTTGTTGTTTTTCACATCATTCATGCACGTACACGGTATTCTCAAAGTACGACTCTCTCCAAGTATAACACTGGTGTGGCACACAGTGTTCAATTCGTTGTTACCTTGCGTATCTTGTGACCGGCGGGTCACCGAATTTTTGATTGCGCAATATTTCGTGATGACCCAGCATGTAAACAAATATTCTGTCTCGGTACGGTGCGGTGGTGAATGCCGTACCGCCTTCAACCAGGGGAGCTGTTGTCTCCCTGGTTTAATCACCAATTGGTGACCATGCGACGTACTGTGTGCTTGTACAGTACGGTGTGGAGGTACTAGGCAAAACGGGTAAAAAACTAATCAAACTATGTGGATATCCTATCAATCACTTGCCATTGATTGCTGTACGTTACTGTGATCATTGATCTACCGTCTATTGGTCTACTGTACTATCTAAATTGATCAATCAGAATTTGGGGGCTTCTTTTGTTACTTAAATTTCTCTGGAATTTACATATCTTTATATAAAAAGCTCGTTCTGTTTGGTCTCTTTTTTGGGCCGGCGTTTTTGAAATGGAAATTGATTTTGCTTTTTAGCTGGAGATTGCAGAGAGCGTCGGTACCTCGCCCCACGCCTTTTAGAAATGCAGTTTCGGATAATTATAAGGAAAACAATATCTGAAAGGAGAGGGTAGTCCTTGTCCCCCGTAGTTTCGATCGCCAATGCCCCCCCCCCCCGATTGTAGAACCTCCTTGGTTCAATGTGTCTCTTATCCGTGTCGAAACAGTTCAGTGAAAATTGAAATCACTGAAGTTTAAATAATAGGCTCGGATTAATGTCTCATCCTACCTTCATTAAGAAATTTCCAGTCATAGTTTACAGCATCATCTGTCGTTGTG
Source organism: Stichopus chloronotus (assembly GCA_021234535.1). Lineage (NCBI taxonomy): Eukaryota > Metazoa > Echinodermata > Holothuroidea > Aspidochirotida > Stichopodidae > Stichopus > Stichopus chloronotus. The sequence goes on along the minus strand of CM037832.1, from coordinate 25,007,675 downwards.
ACACCGACAAGTCAGTGTTTCATTGGAAATAGTGTACTATATAATAGGTTGAGTAAGTTCCTTACTAAAACAGTATATGCATTCAAATATCCTTGATGTAGTGTACGACTATAGGTGAACGCTCCTGTTCTTTTCGGCACTATAAACATAAACTTTTTTTCATGTTAAAATTGTTACTTTTGTGAAAGCTTTACTATAAAGTAAGTGACAGCAATGGAAACAAAGCTAAAAAAAATCTTAAGTGTTACGTGTATTCTCCCGAATAGAACTATAATTATCATATACCATGCAATTTTAAATTTACCCATATCAGGGAGTTGCTTAATTCACTATTCATTCAGTTGTACGGATTCACTGACAAAAGTTGTTAAGTCTACGTTTCATGCTTAGCCTGGGTATTAAAACCTCATGAGACTAAAACAAACTAAGTTCTTCAGACTTTGATCAAGGCTGCATATGCGTCTATCTCTCTTTGGACGATGATCAAGCGTACATATACAGGGGCACAGCCAGGATTATTTTGTGAGGGGACAAAACTGACTCATAGTCCCTATTTTTTACCGTCGTCCCGGGGAGGGGTACAAGGGGATGGGCGTTGCCCTACCAAGTCCTAAGCCGGGATTTCAAATCAATCAGTTCACAGATAGGCCTAGGGGGCATGAGGAGAGAGGTAGTAAGGCCACCGCCCCCCCCCCCTCTTGTCTAAAAGGATAATGTTTGGCCTTCTTTCATTACCCGGTCATTGTGCACCCATGCAGCCATGAACCTAAAATAAAGGTTAACAAGTATTGGAGGGGGCCGAGTGCCGTCAGGACTACATAAGCGGAACGGAACCATCGGTTGGCGTATACAAGAAAATTTTTGGCTTTTCAAACTTTTCAATGGCAAGAAACGGGGTTTCCCGGGTGTTCCAAGCTGCATGTATACCCAGCCTTGGAATAGGCATCCTCATGCCTGCAATTTATCAAATAGGCCCAATGAGATAAAAATCAATGTTTGAAAAATGGTAATACATACGGTAGGATGGGTGGAGATGATACAGTATCATATTACGAATTTTTCTTCCTGTTTCATTCATTCTTATAACAGTTGGCAAATAGTAGGGGGATGCTGAACATACATTTAGACCCCACTTTTCTTCTTTTTTTTTCGTGGGGGGGGGGGGGGGGGCATTTGGACAGAATTTGAGCTTTTTACATGTACCCGTGGTGAAACTTTTCCAGTGAAAATGAGGAAGTCACGATGAATTTTAAGTAGTAGAAATGACATACTTTACGTAGTAGAAGTCATGTACTTTTGAACAGTAATATGACAGAATGTTGGTTTGTATTGGCAATAGCTTTAGTTGGCACTGGCAACCAATACTTTTTGAGAATTTATTTATTATTTTTCATTCAGCTTTAGGGTTGGAAAACCTAGAGCAACATTGTCTCTAGAATTCAGATGATCATCAAGTTAATATCCAAGGTTTTGATGGACAGTTTGTGGATTGCCACGTCCTGTTAAAATAAATATGTCGACCGTTCTGCTGCGGATTCCATCCCGCATGCTCCGCATAGTCATATGTAAGCAACAGGCGCATGTATGGCCAATCGAGACCTGGAATCAACAATTTCACACCTCTATGAACACCTTGTTTCAATTGTGTTGTTGGTCTGTTTCCGTCTTAGCTTTCAATCCATGACTTAAGATTATGAAGTCCCTCAACTTCCCAGTCCCCCCCCCCCCCAAGTTTAGGTCTACCACTTCTCCACAACTCCGTATCATCACAGTTCCCTCCTCTCTTGGTTTTTTTCCTCTCCTTTTTGTGTGTGTGTGTGTGGGGGGGGGGGGGCTGCCTCTGTTTCCCCATCGCTCGCTACGCCACTGTCCACATACAATTGCTCGTACATGTCGTGAGCTCGTATCGATTACACACCATCTCTGTATGAAGAGCATGCAGTGACAGCCAGTATGGATGTCAAATTGAAACGCAATGATGTCACCTGAATATTGTCTATAGTTGAGAATGCTTAATTAAAAATAACTTTTGCATTGAAAATAACTTCTGCGTCACTCTTGCAGAAAGTAAGAGGGTAAAATGTGACAAACTTTATCGGTGTTGACACCAAGATCAATCTTTCGTTGCATCGGTGTTTTCCATACTGCGCGCGGAATACGAACAGGTAATATATGTACTGCGTAAACACGGCTTTTCAAAACGTAAAACACTAACGACGCAAAAGGTTCCAGTGGACTCACAAGAGGGTATTGTGACGTCACAATTTACTATGTAATAAATGATACTGTTTACTGTAGCTAGGCATTATGGCATATAATTGTCTGTGGTGAAGAAAGTCTGTACTCTGTGGTATACCAAAGACGAAAATCATTTAAAAAAAAAAAGGGCATGACTGAGAGATGTGAGTAAGAAAGTTGACTAATTACTCGGAATGATATCTTTATTTGCATCTAATTAGAATATGTCGAAATAGAGCCATGCCGTTCCCCACGAAAACCAGATCGGAGGAGGTTCAGGGGGAGAGGCGATTGCGTTCTCTTCTCGCGAACAGAGGTGAATTGAAGTTCACTTCGGTAGACGTGAAAACGTATCATCCAAGAGGTTCGGAGAATTCTTCCGTCAGGAGAGCACCTGTGGTCAAAAGTGACAGAAATGACGAAAAATCAGTTAAGAAAGGACCAACCGACTCCGAAAAGGAGGCCCAGAATCACGAGATGCACGGGACAAGACGCTTGAAAGCCATACTAAAAGAACAAGCTAACTCCAAATACGATAAAGTTCCCGGAAATCAGGTTAAGTTTCATTTTCCGTTTATTTATTTTCTTCGAAAATTAGGGTGAGTGGCAATTCGACTTAGTAGATGTTGATGAAAATTTAGCAGATTTCAAAGTGACTGACCAGGACTATTTTATCCTCAAACATTTTCAGGTTACTAGCAGAGCTAAATCTGAAGGATCTCCCCTCTCACCGGTCAATCGCCAGGCTCAGGGAAGATTTACTTTTCTAAGAAACATCAATCCTTCAAAGTTGGATTACGCTTTACAGTGCGCAAAACCAATCGATGTGAAGCCCGTGGCCACCACATCCGCACAATATTCAGAAGATGTTTCTATGCACGGAGCACGGACAATGCAGTCCAATAAAGGATTGGTATGTCTACTTTTGATGAGACATAGGTGAAGTTTCTCCTGTTTCGTAGTATTGAGGCCTGTATGTAGATCTAATTATAGCGATACATCTAACCCACTCCTACCCACAGAGTTTTCAACAGTAGGGTGGGAGTTGCGTCGAAAGGGATGGGGGGGGGGGGTTGCGTCTTGCGTCTATGGGGGTGTCTACGCGTGTTCCCCAATCGTTTTGGGCTGTGCAAGGAGTTGAATTAACCTGATCTTAAGAACTTGATTTGATTTGTATATTCACCTATTGTCAGCTTTCTCATCGGACATGAGCTTTTGGTGTGTGTGCACGGGGGCGGGGGGGGGGGGGGTTGGCGTTCGTTATTTCAAGGACGGTAATTCTTACTCGGAGTGACCTCGTCCAAAAACCGCCCTTGGAGAACATTTGTGACCAACTCTAAAAAAAGAAAACATGTTTATCTTTGGTGGACTCCCTGTTGTGCTTCCCTTGTATGTCCAAAAATAGAAGATTCGTCAGATGACCGGTAATAGCTGTGGTTGGTAGCCAGTCCTCACATAATGTCATACGTGAGAGTGCCATCTCAAGAGGACACACCGTTACCTGACAGTACGTCTTGTTATAACATCATGTTGCATTATGGAGAAAAAGTCTTCTCAAGACATGATTTCGATGCAAAATGAATGGAAACGAAATTCATTTCCGACATATTATTTGTTACTTTCATGCAGCACGTGAGAGACGCCCGGTGGTCGAGAGTAGCAAAAACCAAGAGCCAAGCAGCAGCAGTGTCGAATCCACCAAGAAACAAAGATATTGACATGTGAGCATTTATGTATTTCAGCTCCTAAGTTCTCTATCACAAATAAAGAAGATGAAGTGTGCTGATTTTCTTGCCAGTTTAGGTTAAGCCTTTTGACTTCATTTTAGTTTAGTCCAAAGAGCAGTTACTATTCATTCCAGTTTGGTTCAAAGATCAGTTAGTAGTACGTAATGTTATGTTTATATCAAGCATTCTTAACTGCAAAATCTCGTAACTGAAAGCCTCCAGTCTACTTAAAACCAGACGACACGTTTCCACCTTCATGAGATTTCGATGCAGAGCTGTTTCAAATTTTACATGCGATTTGGGGGAGAATATGCCCCCTACACTTTTTTTGAGTGGATGGGACATACAGTGACACATATGTCCAATCCCACAATTTATGACCTGAAACTATAAAAAATAATTAACTTAGCTATCCTTGGTGGTAGTTTACATATTCCAACTTGTGCCGCACCTCTCAAAAATTAAGAAAACGTAGCTGGAATTTATCAAAAAATTTTCTCTGAACGACACGCCCCCAACTAATGTGGCGCTTCGCTTTCATGAAGTCATTACTGCTTGCCCCCGTCATTAGAACCCTTTTGCTTCGTGACCCCGTTATTCCCCTCCCCATAAAAAGTCAGGTCACGTTACTGATATGAATTAAGATCAGATGCCCCGCCCACCCCTTTCATAAACAAATCGACGTCCATGGATTTCCATTTTCTTCATGTTCCATAAACCGTAAGTTCTACATCCAGAGATTGTAATCTAACTTGTAACTTAACTTCTTTCCCAGATTTTCGACTCAATGAAGTTGAATTTTCGAGGACGCTGTTAACAATCACATCACAATGTTATCCGCTTGTATCCCCTTTTCCCCTTTCCAATAATGGAGATAGTCGGCTACTTTATAACAAAGTTTTTACACGACCATTTTTATTTTATTTACCAATTCCCACGGTATCTTCGCTTTTAATGCCGCAGGGATAAAATAGTGCGATCAGTGCGCAGGTCACATCTTCGTCGGGACCCGTTTAGACTGGCCTCTCTGATGATTACGAGTGTCTCGGTGTTCCTGGTCTTTGTCCTCGCATTGTGCGCCCCCATCCAGATCGCCCTGGTGATGTCCTTGGTTCCGGTCATGGACAAAATGATCGAAATAATGTTACGGAAGTTATTTAGTCGAGGTAAACCGATAATGGCGTATCTAATTTTTCCTCCCGTTGTGGCCTCAGATTACTGCCCTGTCTCACATAAACCTGGCCATGATATCGTCATATTTACTGTGGACTTTGATATGGATAAAGCCATCGCATTTTCTCACACGAGTTTTTATATAACCCACGTTCATAACACACAACGCATAAGGTTCACTTTCTTTTATTTTATTTGTAATCAGAAAATTATCAGAAACTTTTGTTGCATGTCATGAATCTAGCATACGGTGCTGGCGTGTGTGTGTGTGTGTGTGGGGGGGGGGGGGGGGGAATCGGGGCTGAAATGGCGCTCTTCATCTCTTGCACGTAGAGTACCTTTATAAGGTACTCTACTTGCACGTAGGGTTCCTTTAGGGCTCCTTCTCTATACAGGAACCCTACTTACACGTTAACTAGAATTACAATCCAAGCATTCCGTTACCAATAACGTCAGCTAGGGAGTTACAATTATTGTTTCACGGGTGTCTTCCAATATACCCCATGCAGAGAGTTAATACTTACTACCCGTAGAGATCAAACGTCATGACGTCATTCCTTTATGTGATCATGTTTGAACTAACTCTTTGCTAGACTGAGCTACAGTGCTAGTGGGGCTTTCATGTGACGTCACGCTAGAGGCATTGAGAAAAATCCTAAAGCTTTAGCTGGAAGAATCATTCCTACGGTAACAAAATGGCCAACTCGTAAAGGTGCTGCAGGAAAGTAATCTTATGGGAAGTAAAAGAACACTCTGCACCCAAATTTTGGACTGCTTAAGTGGACTTGCGTAAGTTGTAAAATCTACATTAGTCGTACGAAATATGGAGAAATTACAAGACAGAAGAAATTTTCGGCATTTCTTGGGCCGCGCAAGTTATGCGACTGCTACTCTGCTGCAACTGATGAAATGTACCGACCAGCAGCGTAGTAATGTTCAATATATGGCGGCTGATGTGAAGCACTTCGCCGAACGTATGGAATCAATACACTTACCATACCGATACATTCCTGCAGCACGTGACCCTCCCTGAAGGGAACAAGGTGACTCCAACCCTGCCCCCTAAATAGCGCTCTCCTTTCAGCTAAAGCTTAGGACGTCCAAGGATATTCCTCTCGCAGCACTGTCACGCATTGCCGGGTAAAACACGGATGCAAAGGCCTATAACCTAATGGTAGGCCTATTTACAGCATACACGCACCGCTATCCATGGATATTATGATGTCAAATTGTACGCTCTTCCTTCAAAGAGAAGGGTAACAAAGTGCACTCTTACCATTCAACTTACCGAAGAGAAGGGCCTTCAAGGACGATCACGTGACGTTGGTGACGCTTCTCTATTTTGTTGACACTCCATGAGAGTAAATTCCCTTCACTTCCTGTTTACATTTGTTCGGTGTGGAGTGAACAGGTAAATGCGTTTCATACTCAACATAACGAGGTGAGTTCCATTAAAATCAATGAGAAAAAATATCATCTATTTTGAATTGTGTCATTTATGTTTTATTCGGTTATTATTCAAGGGTCGCATAATAAGACTGAAGACGAATCGACCAGTAGAGACTTCTTGGAGAGGTTGATTTGCGAAGTAGAGGCAAGAACTAAAGCAAAGATCGGAAAACGTCTGATGATGGATGTACGGCGCAGATGAAGAGCTTGAAGATGCAGATTCAAGAATACGTCATATGATAGATAAGCCGGTGTTATCGTAGTTCATTTATGTTGCCATGTTAATTCATAAATTATTTTAAACACGTCTGTTACTTTGCCAAAATATGTTGTTTTCCTTTTGAATGTTGTCAGTCATATCCTGTCAGCCCCAATTAACAGATATCAACCAGCAGGCCTATACTTTCTCACCGGTGTAAGAGCTATAGAAAATCACGGATTTCGTGACCCATGATCTCGCATGTTGAATTGGAAGTCATTTTAAGAAACTGTTGCCTGGTTGCCATGGTGAGAGTAAGGTAATGATTTCTCAACAGCCTCCTGATGAACGTTTTGACTCACGTGGTCACTATTTTTTTATTTTTTTTTTTCTGGACGGCAAACGCGACTTACACACAATTTAGGCATACATACACTTTCCCAGCACGCACTGTCCGCGAAGAATAAATTTGAAAAAACTTAAGAACGAAAATCTGGGAGTGTCTTTCATGAATTATGAAGCAAAAATATGTGAACAAAGTTTCATTGTTATTTCCTTCCCAATGTATACACTTTTGATGTTCAGAGAAGGATGCAGCCATTTTTGCCTCAGTTGAAAATATAAAAATGACTTGAGTAAGTCGAATTCTGATGTCACGTAACGCCCGCCATAGAAATCGGAACCCTAATATAACTGGAACTAGCGCGCCAAGGGATAAAAAGGCGTCAAGCTTTCCGCGACAGGGAGGGTCACGTGCCGTCGGAATGACTTGGTATGGTAGGTTAGTAAATACGTTCGCCCTTAGCAACAACAACAGTTCGAATTGAACGACGCGCACACCGCGCAACGTACACTATACATTACTGAGCTGCTAACTGAGACATTTCATTAGTTGTAGCAGAGAAAAAGTCGTGATTTGCGTCTCAAATGCACAAAATTTGTTCTGTCTTGTAACTACTCCTTACGTCGCACGGATGAGGTAAATTTATAATCTTTTGCACATCTGAAAAATTAGGATTCGCAAATTTATTATACTCGCCGTTCGATTACACCCCCGCAGCACGTGACCCTCCAGTGTCGGTCATGTCCTTATTGTGGATATTCCAGCTAAAGTGTAGGCGTTCGATGCTCCTGACATAGCAGGAATGTAATGTATTTCTCGTTTACCTACCTACAATTACCATTCATGCACGTACATTGTACACATCATTTGTGTTATGTTGAATTACTGACCTGTATCATCATACGACGATCAAAGTAGAAACACTTTGATTACTGAGTCTATGCGTAACTGTTAAAACTATTTGACAATAAATTTTAAAGAAAAAACAAAAACTTACTAAGTACAAGTGGTCCGAGGTTATGACATCACAACCAGCTTAGAGTGGCAGCATCCTGATTCATTTCTATGAACCTTCAAATTGCAACATCTTGAAAAGTGAACAACATTTTTAGATGAAATTTGGTTATGTTGCTCACCAGTTTCTCACTTAACAGTAGTAATTCATCAAAAGTTGTAACTTTCATTAGTCTTTAGATATCAATTTTGTATGAATTTGCAGACAACAAATAACGTCTTGAACGTTACACCAGAGATACACACACTCATACACGCACATACACATACATACAACGTTCAAGCCGAAATTTGCAATAAAAAACTGAGATGCACATGAGGTTGAGGCAGGTGTTTGCCACGAATTTGTCCTCAAACCTTGCGCACAGATCAACTTTATAGATATATCATCAACAGTAGGAATATAGCCCATTTTAGGTCATAGGCCTAATATACCGATTCATTGGAAACACTCATCGTGACGTAGTCTTATTTGAGTGCAGGCCTGTTTGTAAGACCAATATAATTTCGTTTGATTATCATTCATTTTCATGCAAAAAAAAGGAAAAAAAAGACATAGCATGTAATATAGTTTGTAAGTGTAATACACACTACTAACTACAAGATTTGTTTACATAGTACGCTATAGAAATGTAGCAGAAAATGGTCACGTGGTCGGAAGCCTTAGAAGTCAGACCACGAAAAGCCCCACCATCCAGTTCTTACTAGTCATACGGCTTACACAAAAAAGTCAAAGAAAGACAGATCCCTAAGCATTTACCGCTAACCTAGACTTGGCCAAGTGTCTCATGAGTGTACCTGCTCGTATACATCTGTAAAATCCTCACCGTACACAATATACTTGCCCTTGGTTTTTTACGCCCTCTATTATCGGCCATTTATTTGTGTTTCTTCTCAGCTTCTCGTTGAGAAGCAATACAAACACGTCCTATAGAGGGCGTATAGAAACAAAGGCAAATGGTGAGCTCAAAGATCAGGATATAGGAATGCAGGTGAACTGTATTGCAAGGATGTTAAGAGGTACATGAGCAGGTACAAAGAGAACACTCACGAGAGACTTGACCAAGTCTACCGCTAACCCTAACCACACCTCAAACCCACACCCCAAACCCATCCCAACCATAGGCTACCCCCACCACACTAGATATGAAGGTGACGATAAGTAACAATGGACATAATTATTATAATACCAAGAATGAAAATAATTAATGTAAAGAAATTCTTAAGCTCAAAAGAGAATGATTCCATGACGTTCAATGGTAGTTTTCAGGGAGCTGATTAAACTGCTCCAAAAGCATACAACATAATTAAGGGACAATGGAATGTTGGAATAGGCCACAAATGAACAGAAGGTGAATGTTAATGGCTAGAGAACCTGTAATTGTAGCAATGAACATTCTAAGCGAAGTTAAAGAGGTTATTGAAGTTATCAGGCAATCGCTCTTTCATGAATTTAAAGATGAATACACCACAATGGTGTCTTTGTTTATCAAATAGGCCTAATGCAGTAAATTTAATTTCTTATGATGAGGGAGGTGTGGGTTTGAAAAGGTGAATTTATAAATTATACCTCAGTGTTCGTGGACGAAAAGAGAAAAAGACAGACAAGGAATGAAAAATACAAATGAAAGAGCAGGTACAGAAAAATGGAGTTGCTGAGCCTCGAGAGAACGATTTCCATGGGATCTAGAAGGTATTTTTATCCAAAAGTTTCCCCGAAGGCTTCGTTCCCTGCAACTGATGGTGGCGCTCTGTTTGAAAAGACTTTCCTCAATTCTCAGCCCCTCCCGTTGTTCAAAATCCTGCTTGCCCGACAGTATAGAGGTATTTCGTTCAACACTGAAATTTGTTTTAAACGATGTGTCATGATGTTGAAGCCCATCACTCATTACGTGCCAGCCCCCCCCCCCCTTCCTTGGAAACTTCTAGCTGTGCCTCTGGTAATAGCTGGGTATAGCCTCTTGATCTTCACATTTTCCCAGCCAGCAAACAAACCTTGTGACGCCACTGGTTCAAGGTTAAGGAAAACTGCAAATGACTGCCAGTGATGTTGTCATCATCAAAGAGAAGTAGTGACAACACCATTTCCAACATCTGATGAGTCTCAGAAGGACGATTTCGGTAATCTAGGGAGCTAGCATTCTATCCAAACGTTTTCAAGTACGCTTAGCGCCAATAGATGGTGGCGTTCCGCTTAGATAGGATTCCTATAGGGTGAACCTAGATAGGAGACCTACGGTAATTAATCTTCCCACAATTCAATTCCCTCTAGGTGTTAAGCCAGCTCCCTTTTCGGAATTTCGGAGTCTTCGTCAAGGGAGACTTTTGTCAGCCTTCGTATCATGTTCAGTCAAAAGTAATTTCATTGAAAAAGAACGTGATTAACATTGGCAAGTTTTCTGTGACGATATTTATCTATTGTGTTCAATGAGTAAATAGGATTGGGGAGTTCTTGAGAGGTAGGTCTATTTAATCAACCATCGCCAGTGGTCGCAATGATGATAGGCCCGTGTTGCTGATTTGATAGGACTACTCAGTCAACAAATAAAAGTCATGTGATTTAGACTGAGTTTTTGAGAGGTATTTAATTTATGTCAAAATCAGTTGATGTGACACTGAGTGTAAACACACCGGCGCGATTCAACACGCGATTCAATATTCAACTAAATTTGTACAACTTGAACTGCCGTTTACATTTATGAACGCAAAATATAACTACAAAATCTATTCTTCTCTTGCAAGAAAGCCAGGATTGAGAGAAATTATGACGCTACTTTATTCTAAACAACTTTTATGATCAACTCAATTTGCATTAATTTAATTGAAAGTTGAATTTGCGTATTGAATCGCATCAGTGTGACCCGGGCTTTACATTACTCATTCAACAAATAAAAGTCATGTGATTCAGATTGTTCTACGCCCATCATTGTATCCTTCAGTCTACTGCAGGTAAGTCTCGTGATATAGTACGGATAAATATGAATGTAATCATATCGACCAAACAGAACTTAGCAGATAGGGCTATCAAGCAAAAATCAGTATCCTGAAATGGGTACTTGAGTTCAATTCCACGCCAACCGCAGTCAGAATCATCAGATGTGCAAAATGAGTAATATGGAGAATAGTCGGATGATGTGTAGTCCTTTTTCTTTTGCTGGAGATAAAAATTTTCCAAGTGTACTTGTGTGATAGTTAGTTTGTCCTATACTATTACAACTGATATAAACTAATAAGTTTGTATCGTAACCATCTAAGGTGCCTCTTTCATAATTATCTCATTTTATTGACGTTTAATTGGCTTCATAACCAATTAATACTTGTCTTTTTCTCTCAGTGTAAGAGAATACCAGGACCTCTGACTGGGAAGTCATTTCCAGGGCTGAACTACTTCCTTGGCCAGCGAAGAGGGTACAAGAACGTTTTGACTTTTTACCCCAGCCCCTGCCCCTCACCCCGAAGTCTGGAAACGGCACTTTCCGGGTTTACTTGAGCTGCACGTATCCAGCTTTGAAATATGGATATCATGTCTGCAATTCCTCAATTCACATGAAAAGAAAAATCAATCTATGAAAAATGATAATACATATCATTTGTTTTTGAGGTGACAAAAGAATCCATTCTTTTATTTTTTGAGTGCTGGACAAATTCATTTACTTTGGTGAAGCACATTGGCACTTGGGTGCCTATAACTTTTTTCTTTTTTTTTTTTGGGGGGGGTGATTGTTTCCCCGAATTATGTTTGTGACCAACTAGCGGAGTTAGTAGAAAATTGTTTCCCCGATTCCCCGAATTACGTTTGCTACTAACGGGGGGGGGGGGGGGGGTATTATCCAAGCGGATTGCAGTTATCGGTTGGCGCAGAGCGTACAAGAAAATTTTGACCTTTCAAAACCCCCAGACAGCAGGAAACGGCACTTCCGGGGTGCACTTGATGAACTGTATGTACCCAGCCTTGAAATATGGATAACACGTCTGAAGTTAATCAGTCCGTGCGAAAGAAAAAAACCAATTTATTAAAAATGGTAATGCAAATCAGTGTTTTAACGTGATCCAAGTATCATAATAAGCCACGCATGCATCCTCTTTCATTTTTTGTTTTGTTTTCTTGTTTGAGTTCTTAACAAATATATTTTGATGAATACATTGGGGCACTGGCTCCTAGAAATTGAAGGGAGGCAGAGAACTAATATTTGAAACTAATTATGTTTGTTACTAACTAGCAGGATTACTAACTAAGTGGATCTGCGTCAGTGGTTGGCGTGGACCGTACAAGAAAAGTTTGTCTTTTCAAAACCCCCAGATAGCAGGAAACGGCACTCAGTCCCGTGTGTACTTGAACTGCACGCAGTACGCAGCCTTGAATGGGACTTATGTCTGCAATTTCTCAATTAACGATAAAAATATTTTATGGAAAATGGTAATAGTTGGGGTTGATCTTATCTAGAATATGTATGCTGTTGTCACTTCCAGAAGAGTTAATTGAACAGCTTTTACTTTGTAACGATATGAGTTTTTTGAGAAATTTCCCAACTACCTGGTAACCTAAGTTGGATAAAATATGATTGGATATTTTGTATTTATTGCAATGATTTTTTTTCCAGAAAATTATAGTCCCAGTAATACTCAAACAATTTTTTCTGTACCGATTAGCTTATTATTTTTATTACTGTATTGCTATACAACGGTCGATGATAGCATGATAAAGTACATATAACGCCAGTTCTTGTACCGATAACTTTGTAAAAGATCGCCAACTTGATGAGAAAAAAAGGTCATACAATAAAGTATTTTGATAGGTAGGGAAAGCATGAGATGAGTGATGGTTGGCTTGGCTGAGGGTTACATGGAGGAGGTATCCCCCACTAACTTTTGAGAAAAGTTTCACATACTAGGTAACCTTAATTGCAATCTAGTGACGTCATAAAGTTAATGCGCTGGACTGAGATATGAAAAATTCCAACTGGCATTTCAGACTTATTCAGAATTTTTTTCAATAACCAGATAACCTTAAACACAATCTGGTGCAATATTTAGCGTCTTTTTAAGTTTACAAAATGTGCTAGACTGAGATATGAAAAAATCCAACTGGTATATACAATTTTCCTACTATCAACGCTTGTACACTTTTATATGAGAAACTCCAACTGGCGTTTCAGATTTATTGAGAGATTTTTCAATTACCAAATACCCTTAAACACAATATGGTGCAATAGTAGGCATATTTCTTTGTCATAAAAAGTGCTAGACTGAGATGTGGTAAAGTCCAACTGCTATTTCAAATTTTCCGGATATATCGTCTCTCCTATACTGAAATATGAGTAATTCAAATGGTATTTGAAATTAATTGAAAAACAAATCAATTACCAGGTAACCTTAGATACATTCTGGTGCAATTTTTGGCATCTTTTTAGGCCATTAAGTGAGCTAGACTGAGATACGAAAAAATCCAACTGCTATTTCAGATTTTCCGACTCTCGTCGCTCTGCCAGATTAGCGGGGTGGGGAGGGGGAACGCCCCTACATCCCCAGGTCGCGATGGCCCGTCGATGGACATAAGGGGACATGCGAGATGTAAAGTTATCCTGTTAGAATAACTTGCTATATCGGGAAAAATGAAATTGTCGAGTTACCGACTCATGCTACGTCGACATCTCGACAAAATTTTGCAAATTGTTGACTTACCGGCCTGCGCTTTAAGTCAGCAATTTGCAACATTTTGGTCGTAATAAAGAGTGATTTGTAAGAAGGTAACTCGACAATTTGCAAAATTTTTTCGAGATAACAAGTTTTTGTTAACTCCATATCTTAACAATTTGACAAACTTTAAGAGAAACAAAGCCCTAGCTCAGAGGTTTCGTAATTTACACTTCCAGTAAGAGTAGGTTAGTTTGTTATTTTTTAGTTTCAGGTCACAAAACAGTTGGTACGGAGCTGTTGTGATACTCTCCCTTCCTCCTAGGAAAGTTTTGGCATGTCTCCCCTCCCTCCCCTCCCAGATCGACACCCCTGCAAAACAGGGAGTTCCCCTGCATACACCAAGAGAAAACGTATTGTGGCTCTGCTTTCAAACCATAAATGCGCTCAAACGATAAATACCGAGACACCTTCCTTTGCCGCTTATAAATCTTGATTTTTCAACTACAATTTCAATACCTAACTTTGGGTAGAAGGAGTTTAGTTGCTAGAATTTTGGCCTGGTCATGGGTTTGCTAGCTGCATTCCTGTCTGACAGCTGTGCTTTGTACTATTGTAAACAAACGTAGTTAGATCGGAAGGTTCTTCTGGCAACCATACACTAACTTTGGGAAAGTTCTGAAACTTGCAGGGAAAATTGACGTTAAACACAAATAAAACAGCATAATGTTGCCCCTTTCGCCGCGATGTGTGGTTTCCATTGCGGTTGCACTAAGTCTACTATCGGTAGATCTTTCTGGTAAGTATTAGTGGAACGATTGTAGGTTAGTATGAAAGTCAAAAATGTCATTGTCATGTTTTAACTTCGTTGTGTTAAGTGTAAGGGCAGCAATTAACAAGTGATGCGTGACAATGTTATCGTTTATGGGTACTTGTCTAGCTAATGGGACTGGTAATATATAGAGCTAGAGCTGTAGGCGAGTGATGCCATGGTGTGCGATCTCACTCGCACGCTTCAGAAGTCAAGGCCTGTCCTTTAGTCGTGCCTTCAACTAAATTCATATGAGGTCTAAAAAAAGTACCCTAGGTACAGGACCATGCAGCTGCAGAATACAATGTCTCTCTTAATCATAATCCCGATTTTCGATCAGTGAGGTAGCATGGAAACCTTACTGTACAGTTACACAACCTGCGTAGTCTGAGCAGAAAGAATGGACGACAAAATACTTGGGAAAAGGAGGAGAGAGTTCCATGACAGTGAACAATATTTATTATCAGCTTGACTTCACCCTTGCATAGGATACTGAGCAATTAACTAAGTCTTAGAGGAAATATACTGTGGGGGAAAGTACAACATCTATGCATAAAGGGGTCCAGACGAGCTGATGTCTACAGACCAACTGAATTCAAACCATGCATGCTTACCTGCAAATATACAGAAGCCGCACTACAGTGCAAGGGAATATACTGAACCACATTGGTCCACATGGAGATTAGTAACTGTATATTCAGAACCAGCACTGCACGCACATCTTTGACTGAAAGAGGCTCATTGAGTTGGTTCACAAATTTCATGATATTTTGTTACACCTGTTGAGTATTAATCATATGTTGATGGTAAATGTTCAAACTAAGAGATTCTGAACATATGACACACAACTGAAGCAGTAATATGAGTGACCTATCAACAATCAAAATCGCGTACTGAACATCTGTGACTAGACACTTTCACAATAATGTATTAACCATGGGCAATTTCTGTTCATAAAAATACTACAGTTTCTCACATAATTAGTAACTGTAGGAATGGATACATGAATAGTGAGGCTAATTGGAAGTACTGATATGTAATGGTTTCTTTCAAGCTCGCCACAAAATAAAGTATGCCAACTCAATGATCACCTGGTTGGGCCTGATTGGTTTATGTAAAGGATAATACAGAATCTTGTAACTCATATTAAAGCAACGGCTAGGAACGGCTTAAACAATAAAAGTCATAAATTTGAAGTGTAACTCTGTAAATGGCTGAGTACAAGAGTTCATTATGACAATCTGATGTCCAATAAAGTTGACAACAAGCCAAATCCAGACAATAATGAAAGTCAGATTGCTATGACCTTAGCCTTCAGCTCACAGTACATACCGTAGCAAGTAAATGATGTAGTATACTGTATAGTACAATCACAAACACTAATTGTAAGTGTGGATATTGTCAAGAAATACAATACCACTGAGACTCTGAAGGCCCAGTCGCAGTCAAGTTCTTCCAGACCTACAACTACATGGACTGCGACCCCCTCCAGATTAGAGGCTCAGTGGACTTAAAAAAAACCTCTCAGAAAAAATGTACACAGGACTCATGCACGGCCATCCTCAAAGTGACTGCATCTCCATGAACGGCCACTGCAGTTGGTTAAAACATGCCTGCTAAAACTTGTTGGGGTTAGCCAATAGGGTAGAGACTGACGTTTTTGTAAGTGACGCTCACGGGGAAAATATTCTCAAAAAGTTGATGTCATTCAAGTGTTAATGTAGTTGTTTCTTTGCTGGCGGTGTTCAGTTGTAGAATAGGCCCTTTGCATTTCCAGAAAATATTGTAATTATCTCTTTTTGCTTAGAACACTGTCCTACTAAAGTAGGAGCATAGCATGCAGTTGGGCAACCTGGAAACAGTGGCTTTTAGTGTACTAATGTATTACATAGGCTAGTGCAACTGTACAAGTTGACTAGTTTATTGCATTTTATTTTGGTTTATTAAATGTGAATATATTTCCATCTTTCTCATCTATCTGTCGCTTTTGCTGAATTGTACGTTGGTGATAGCTGATACCATAAACTTGTGTGAGAACTCCAAAAATTTGCGATTAAGTTGCTCAGACTTTAGTTTCTTCAGTCCCAAGTAAATCTTATTTGGTGGTCATATTTAATGATTGTAACGACACAGTGGGAAAAAGATCAATTTGACCAAAGAAATCAGCACACAGATTCTCAAAAAAAAAACATTGGGAAAGGAATAATTTCAGTTTAAATTGTTCATGTGAAAAATGAATTTGATGTGAATCGGAATTAACTTCTGAGACAAACTATGAAAATAATCATAAAGTACAGTACTGGTGTTTGTGTTCATCACAAAGCCCTTGCAACTTGCAAGGAAGTTCTCAAAAACCAAGGTCCCTGTAGGCAGCGGAGTGGTGAAGTGGTAGTCCCAACGTCCGAGATGCCTAAAATATTCTAACAGACAAGCAGATCTGCGATGCAGCTGCCCTTCAGACAATCAGTTTAGTTGATGATTCAATTACAAATGCAAAATTTAGAACTATCAAATGGTCAGAAAGTTTTGAAACATGACGATGAAGTGGCAAGTGCGTTTGCATTTTAAGCAGACCAATGAATGGTGGTCTGTTACCATGTGTCCGTGGTTCAGCAACCTACCTTTGGAAGTTGAGTTTCTTAAATTGGCACAAATGTTCATAACTTTTGACGAGAAAATTCACAAGTTTGGAATAAAAAATCACATTTTTTGTGTCTGTTGTCCTTTTGCACAGCCTGACAAAAGCTCTTAAATAAAAAAATAAAATGAACACTGATCCTTTAGGCATGTGCTTCATGCATTTAGATGGACTCGGTATACTTTACAGTAGGTAAGAACATCGTACTCTGTACTGAATATGGTCCTTTGTTTCATTCGTAGTGATACAAGTTTACTGTCGATTATGATGACCATGGATTCAGTCACCAGAATTATTGTTTAAGTTTCACTTGCATTTCTCTCCTCCCAGATGGAGCCGCGTCATCTGCGGCCAGTCTCTCGTTGGCCTCCTATTACACAGATCACATGGTCCTCCAGATGGAACCCCATTCGGCAATTATCTGGGGCTACTGTGAAGCGGGAGCAGAGATAACCGTGTCCTTCAAAGGAAAAGTTTACACGTCTGTTGCCACACCAGGTACGGTAGGAAGACAGTAATGTCAGGACAGGAATTGTAGATATTTATGAGGGGTAAATTTAATAACCCCCTCTCACAGATCATACTACTGGGTTCTCTATTTTGGACCTGGTGATATCGTAACCATCAATTGTCTTCGTATTGTTTTTGCCCTTGTGAGTTGCATTTAACTGTTACTGTTATTTTGGCATATCGGCTGCCACCCCATTTCTCTGAGATGCTGAATATCTGTATGAGAAGTCTTGACTTTGTATTGATTTGAAGTTGTTATTGTTGCCCCAAGATATGCTGGAAATCCCATTTCATTGTCCACTGATTTCCTAGAAGCCTGCTAGCAAGAGCCAATATTTCATTCATTGGGCCTTTCAATTGTAAATTCTACAACCTATAGCTATCCGGTATTGAGATACTGCACTGTGATCGGTTAAAAGGTGACCCGTTATTCCTCAACAAATGGTCAGTAATTCTCATTAGTGTGCCCCAAAAAATACAGTTGGAGAGACTTGAGACTGTGTGCTGTTGCTAGGTAACTATGTTCATTCAGAGTAGGTTAGACAATAACTGCAATGTAAAACATGTGTCCTGAAACAAATATTTGTGTACTTAGAATGCATATAGTACTAAGTCTCAGAATAAAAACAAAAAACAAACAAGAAAAAAGTACTGTTGAACAAAGCAAATATTCCACACACTAAAGGATGGACGAATTGCTGAAGCTGGTGATTCACACAAATGAGATCAACATGGAACTGGTTATTTGTAAA
Source organism: Stichopus chloronotus (assembly GCA_021234535.1). Classification (NCBI taxonomy): domain Eukaryota; kingdom Metazoa; phylum Echinodermata; class Holothuroidea; order Aspidochirotida; family Stichopodidae; genus Stichopus; species Stichopus chloronotus. The sequence goes on along the minus strand of CM037832.1, from coordinate 24,989,187 downwards.
TTGTATGGACAAATATAGTCGCCTAGCTAGTATCAGGAAGTCATATGCAAATCGCTAATTGAGTAATTTCCAGCACAGACTAGGGCCTAGGCATAACTGCATCCGTCCGACAGTTTCAGAATCTAGGCCTAAGTTGAATCTCATCTGTCAGGCCTCACCCTCAACGGCAAATAAACGCTAATATAAATGTTTCTAACTGAGGCCACTTGGACTGCCTAAGCAGTGCAACATGAACATGGCCTATTTTCTCAAGGCCATCCAGAAGCAGTTCACTTATTGATAGGCCTTGTTGCATACACAGGGCCTAGTAATATTAAGTTATACCCTTGGCCCAACAGCACTAGCTGTACTTTAGTACTAACTTAGCCCGTAACTTAGATTAGCGACCACCAAAAGTGAAACCGCTCCATGTTGTACGATGATAAGAAAATTGCTCATCCCCAGTTTGTCAGGGTTGTTGTGAGGCTATACGACACCCACGTCCATATCATCCAAGTTACCTGGGCTTCCTTTTCTCTCTGAGAGTCATTGATTCAGTTTGCCTCACTTCACCAAGGGCTTTGCAACTCCTTGAAAAGAGCTCAATGTTCGTTTCCCTGTTCAGTTCACAAATCACAGTGTACTCACTGTGTATGTATTGTGTAGAAATAACTTTTACTACACTTTTTGAACTTTGACCTGCCTGTTTACGTACATACTGTGCGTAATTTTGCCCCAAATGTGACGATCACGTTCTTCATCAGTTCACAGAAATAAATACAAGTGAATGGGGGTCTAGAAACTGTCAAATTCTAAGATTTTTTATTTAAATTTAGATTGGTTAAAGGTGACCTGTTATTGTACTTGCTGCCAGTCTTCTTAGGTGCGGACAATTTTAATATGTTTGAAAATTAAATTCATAAAAAGTTAATTTGGGCATCATTTTTAGGTTATAGAAGAGGAATAAATTACACTTGGCAGGCTACAGCATTACTGGTGAATAAACAGTTTTGACTCCAAATTTGACAAACAACGGACATGGCTACACCTCGATGTGATTCTGATAAATTTGGAGTCTCAACTGTATATTCACCACTTCAGAATAGTCTGCCAAATGCAATTTATTCCTTAGATATACAGCCTTCTTGACCATTGACTTGGGGAAAAAACTTGAATGCTTGCAGCAAATTATGGAAATATCCTACATTTGCAATCATGTTGGGATCCAGTGGAAGATGCATGTCAATTTTATTCCAACTCAGTTTAAGATGTTTGCAAATAGTAAACAATATCGACCATGGAGCCACAAAACCTGTGGTCAACCCATCTTTCGGTCAACCTATTTCTTAATGTTGTTATCTTCTAGTCGCTTACTCCACCGTTTCTGTTTGGAAGGTAACTCTGGACCCTACCCCTCCTAGCGGCCCCTTTGATATTGCCATCAGGTCTGTGGTCAAAGGTCAACCCATGGGAGAAATCATTTTGGAGGATGTCCTCTTTGGGGACATATGGCTGTGCAGTGGCCAGAGTAACATGGCATTCATCGTACCTAACGTGAGTACACTGTAAAATGTGTTCATTTTAGCACTATCGTGTGTTCACATGTAATGAGCGTCTTGTTTGTTTGGTCTTCTGATTGCTTACATAACCAGAATATGCAGCTGTGCAAAGTCTACAAATCACCGCCAAAGTGTGGTTGGCTGAGGGGAACAGTTGTGGTTTCGTCATTAGTGCTTTCAAAATTTTAGGGCGACGTCTGTCCTTGGCAGTATTTGTTGCATCTCGGCAAATATGGATTTTTTCCCAATAATTTTGAGCTGAAATGTAAGTTGTTTTTAATCTTTTATTTTGTGCCTGGCGCTCTGCCATAATCAGCAAGTTTGTTAGTGTTTTATTTTCTTAATCATTTTCATAGTTTTATAACTTATACATACAATTAATAGCATTTCATAATTGGGACATACTGTAGGTGGCTGTGTGTGGTACGTTCTGTACATGAGGTTAACGAAAAAAAATGGCACAGAAACCCAACAAGGGACTGATAAGGTGAAGACTCCTATCCTGCAAGTAAGAACAGAGGGAAGTTAAAAAAAAAAAAAACCAAAAGAAAAAGTGAGTGCAGTATAATGCAAGTAGAAAGTCTGGAAAAAGTTTATCCTTTGATGAGAGAAAGAAAAACAGAGACTTTAAAAGTGTAATGTAGAGTTAAGAAAAAAAAAAGAGATAAGAAAATGACAAGAAATCATGTGCATCGTAGAAAATGATGCAGAAAGATGAAAGTACTACTGAGTTTACGGTTGAACGCTTGTTTTCAGAGAGACGCTCACAAACAATGACTCAGTGTTTCGATTGGCATCATTTCATTCATTAGAAGGTAAAGTATCAAAGCTGTTATGTTGGGCACAGTTGATTGGACACGTCCAATAATCACTTTCACTTTGTCTGGAGTTAGTTTACAGGACTTCACAAGAAAACAGTTTATCGTACTCAAGGGTTGATCGAATAAAAAGGGGGTATCTTCAAATGAAGAGAATATTTTACATTTAATGCTATACAGTACATGAGAGCTTTCCAAGTTTGTCCACAGAATTTTAACAAAAAAAAAAAAACCAGAGTGCAATCCATGGAGTTGCATATCTCATCGCCAACGTGCACATTGATTTCAATACAGGGCCTGCACATGGGAATTTGTAATAGTTTATTGCTAAGTACTTACAAAACTTGAAGTTAATTGGTTTAATAGTTTTCAAGATACGCTGGAAATAGCAATTTTGGGGCCAAATTGGCTTTTTTTCTAAAAAATCAGCAAATTTGACTCTATTTACCATTACAGTAATACTATGTTGAACAATGTGTTCTCAGGTAAGTACTCACAAAACTACAAGTTAATTGATCTAATAGTTCTCAAGATATGCTGGAAATACAAATTTTGGGGCAAAATTAGGTTTTTTCTCAAAAATCGGCAAATTTTACTCTCTATTACAAAAGTGATATACCTTGAAAGTCTTCATTCTCAGGTAAGTTTTTGCAAAATTTTGCATTAAATGCCCAAATACTTCTCAAGATATGCTGGAAATAGCAATTTTGGGGCAAAATAGGCTTTTTTCCTCCAAAATCAGCAAATTTGACTGGATTTACCACACAACTAATATATGTTGCACGTATTGGCATCATGCACAACCTTACTAAGTTTCAACTTAATCGCTCATATACTTTTCAAACTATTCTGGAAAAACCACAATTTGGACTGGTCCGTACGCACACATGCAAGCACGCAGACACAAGCACACACGCACACACATTGGCACGGACACGTTTTCATTTATACCACCCAACAGGACCCTCCTGTACCCATGGTCACTCTACCATGGGGTACCCCTGGGGTGTCGCTACTCACCCACTCCAAGCATTTCCATGGCAACCATTCTCCCATGGGTGCACAGTACACTATATAGCTCCACTAGCCAAGTGACTACAATATCTCATTTAGCCCCCATAGGGCGATGAGATAAAAAACTAGGAGAGAGACTCATACAAACCTTGTAAGTGCTAGGAAAATATGACTATCAATCTTTTTGACATTGCTCAAAAATCTGTGAGTCCATTTCAAGAGGCTCTAGTGATGCACTTGTTCGACTGCCGATGTCCTCTATGCGTGAACGTCAAAGTGCTGAAATTATCGTACGTGGCAATTTTAATTTTTGTTAACATCTCTCAACCAACTGGTACAAAGAAAATGTAGCCAGTCCAGAATGTATTTCACTTTTTAACCAAACGTGATGGATAAATGTGTAATCTGTTGTTTATGTGCACATTTGAAGTTCATTCATCTTTGTACAGACACCCATCAATATACAGTTAGTCCCATGCATGAGAACCTACAATATATAAGGTAAACCTATTACTGTTCTTTGCACATACAGAGTAGAGATAAGGTACTGTATAACTTGAATTTTTGAAAAAAAATTGTGATCTAGGGGTGGCAGAGTAGGGGTATCATGAAAAGAGATTTTCCTACAGTTAGCATTAAGAGGTTGTCTCTACTGACAGTAAGTTTGCGCTTGGTTGCCATGGTGACAGACTTACGAACAAGGTATGATAGACACAGCAAGATGTTCATTGTACTGTACTTGTACACTCCTCCAATCTATCATCTGTGATGGTCAAGGCAGAAGTCAGTATTTGGTGGTTGTTAGTTACTCCTCTTTCAGCTAAATCACAGTCATGTCATTCATTGCCTTACATTTTATAAGATTAAACATAAATTGTTTTCACCAAATCAAAGCCCTTTTTAAGAAGAATTTTGACGATAAGTGTGCCAACATTTGATACGGTCACAGAACTCTTTTGCAGGACTGTTCTTACTTTGCATTATTCAATAGTGAAAGTCTGTCTCGTCATTTTCATGCTTTTGAAAAGTATCAGTAATTTAATTTTGTCACATTGTGAATCCATCATACACTGTAAAATTTTACATCGCAAACTTCTTACAGAACATCATAAAATAAACACTAATTCCTGTTTTAAATTGGTAGATGACGTTTAAAGAAAATTTGATCATCTCATAAAAATTAGGAATATCTTTCTCTGTGTATTTGTGAAGACCATATCTCAATCGCATCTATCATTTGAAAGCTATGGATCTTACAGAATTATTTATTTCAAAGGAATACAGAGACTTCTTGGAATGATTCCCCTCCCCCCTGAAGTGGCATTTTGGTAACATTGAGGTAACAAGAAACCTTTCTTGACCAGAGAACTTTTCCTTTGAAGAGCAATATCTTGACTTACAGAAGGAACAGGATACTGGCATGGATCTTGAAATGCCTGCAGTGAAAAATTTTTTTCAGGTTCATTTAATGAAAGACCCTGGTGATATGTCCGTGAAATATTCATATTCATTGTTAAATGCTGCCCTCATTCACTGTGAACAACGGTGGAGCGCTTTATGAATGGTCTTGAATAGCAAGGTCAATATATGAAAGCTATCGTCAAACTGCCTCACGTCACACAGCAACTGATCTGATCAAAATTTGGTACAAATTTTCAAACACAAGATATTGTAAGGACATTGTAATAGGTCTGTTTTTTCTGCTTGTAATAACACAAAACACTCATGGTATAAACCCATGACTACAGAATGTTATTTGCATTTGAGAGGCCATGATGATTTTTTTTTTCTTGCGATTTGATTACTGAGTTGTCATTTCATCCTGGTATTTACAAAGTGATTCTTCAAGGTTTAATCAAGTAATCTCAGCAATTCGTCCTTCTTGAGGTTGGTGTCTGGTACAGTTCAGTAGGCTATCTGTTTATTGAACAATTGGCTAAAATCTTTTAAGAAGTGCAGTCTTATCATCACAATGAATTATGATTTTGATGGCCAACCTATCTTAATGCCTTCTTTTCAACATAATTTTGGAAAAATGTAACCCCAACCCTTGTTGTACTCCTACCCTGTTATTCCCTACTGTACCTGTGTTACAACTTACCCCCTTTTTTTGGAAAGAAATTTTTTTTTGGAAGTTAAATATGCCTGTAATGAAGATCATTGTCAACAATTGTGGCACACTTTCGTCAGATGAGCTGAAACCTTGATTTCAAAGAAATTAGCTCAACTTGTTTTACAGCATTTTGATTTGATTCTGGACAATCAGCCACCTTTTCCATCGTTGTTTTTCCAAAACCACTGCATCTTGAGATAAAAAGCTTTTGAATTACATCATACTAAACTGTTGCAATGTCTACAGTTTTGGAAAGTTTATGCAGGTCCCCCCTTCCCTACAGGGAAGGGGGGACTTCCCGTCCCCTCGTAATGAGTTTTAGTATGGTACTGGTACACACAGCTTTACAGTATTCGATCAATTACGGGTTCAAAATTCCTGTTCGTTTCACATTGCTGCATTTTTTCCCAAGTAGTGTAACTGGTGTAGGCATTTTATCTTTAATTCCTTAACTGATGGGAGTGAGCCACCGTTAGCCAATTACCGGTGCTGTACAGGAGCTGATTGAATAAAGATGGTATCATTTCAAGTGATATACCTCAGCAACTGTGAGGTTTAGGGTGCAATCTTGACCTGGGTCACAGTGAGAAGGGTTTTCTGTCCTAGGGTAATCTAAGGTTTTCCCATCTGAACTGATATTGTGATAGAGAAAGATACCAAAGTTTAAAACTCCTGACATGAAACTCTAGCCACAGGCTTCCCCCGCACATGTGATTGCTTAAAGCATTGAAAAAAAAATTTCATTTAAGACCTGAACTAAAGTTGTGTGACATGAAGATGACATTTTGGAATATTGGCTGTATTAATTATTAAAAATGTTGAAAATAGCCACAACTTCTATGAAAATACATGGAATATTGACAAACTTACAGGCAAAATCCCTTCTTATACCTGCATCATGTGTGAACATTGGCTACAGCAAGTATGCAAATTTATGATGTCAAGAGGGAGTTGCATCATTTGCATATTATGTCTTATGTTATCCTTTGTTTACTGTACTTCAAGGAAGTTGGGAATTTTATATGCCCCAAGGATTTTGTTTTGGAAGCATGTATTTTCTTCTTCTGAAAGATTAATGTGAGTAAGCAATTTGGAACCCATTAGTTAAGAGATTCTGTGTAGTAGGCCTAACAGAAGAAAAACCGACACCATGCAACATTCCAAGTCATCACGTTTGCATTTCCTGCAAACTTTGAAAAGCCATACCTCAAAAACTGTAATAGCTATAGCTAAAAAAAAAAATAATACCAATGGATTTTCATTCATGATTTCATTCTGCAACTTTTGAATAAAGCTAGCCCTTCTCTAGATGCATGTCACACAGACCATAAAAGTGATTTGAGACTTCTGAGCTGACCAGGAAACTTTTCTAGCACGAATTTTTCAGCTTGCTGCTATAATACTGTAGGGGCAGCATCAGGTCTTTAGCCAAAAAGAAATATTTATAGAACTTTGCCATGAACACCGCCAGAAATCTGCTTTGAACTTTAGTACTGCATATGTTAGACTACTGGACTAGCAATCTGTTACAAATCATGGCCTTCATGTGCTGGTTTCTAATGACAGCTTTGCGACTTTAATTTTTCACTCTGTGAAGTTTACAGTACCTTTCGTTCTACTGTAAAACAGCTCCCCCCACCTCTGACCACTCCCTCCCATTAGCTCAATACACACAACATAGATTGCTTACTCATACTCTTCCTCCCATACAAAGGAAGTACTGACGTTTTTCAGGTTCAACCAATCAGAGATTTGTAAATGGCCACATATCGAGCTGAAAGGGCATTCAAACCCACAGGAATTTAAATCCAACCAAGAAATTAACTTGCTTGCAGCTCTCTATACGTTGTGGTTATTTGTGTCCAGGGAACGTGTGAGAATTCTTTGGTGTGGATGAGGAATGTTGGTTGTGGGGAAAAAAGTTAATTTTCCTGTGCAGTTTAACTGGAAATAAACTACGTAACACTCTATTCACATTATGAGTTTAGTGACTTACTGATGGCCAACATTATCACTGGATGAGGAAACTAAAGCATGCAGTAGTTACAGCACAGTTACACTAAGACTTTTAAGTACTGTCTATTACAGTAATTGTGACACTGCACAGACACAAATTTTACTTTGAGTTTAAACTGTGATTCTGTAAAGGAGATTTTTTTCCCCCTCTATATTTCTAGCATAAAAGTTAGGATGCGCAGCTTATACTTATCCCTCGCAACATTTAAATGCATTTTGTCCTTGCTCAAAGTGCACCAAAATAAAGTTCTAGCACTGTTCCCCCTAAGCTGTAGGCTCAAATCTTTTCCACATTGCATGAACACATGGTGGTCACCAGCCCAATCCCAGTGCCAGCTAATTGTTTGAACTACAGCAAATGTGTCTCTATTTTTCTGAACTTAGTAATTTTAGTGCTGGTTAAGAGCCAGTACAGTAGTTTTGGGCCCTATGCCTTGTCATCAAGGGCCAGTGTCGGTCAGGCCCATCCAGCGACGACCGGCACGGTGAACCCCCTGCATGCGGTTTGAAGACCAACTCAGGACTAGGTTGATAATCAGGTTAAGTATTTCTCACAATTGCCATGTCATGCTCTGTATTTTCCTTTATATTGGATCAGTTAATGTGATGATGAATGACAAGAAACATATCACCAGGAAATTGTTGGGAAAGTCAATAATCATTGTCTCTGCTCTGCTTTAATCGTAGCTTTCGTTGCTTACACTCTAAGTTTGTTTTCACTAGCACGTTAATGCTCCTGATTTGGCAAAGGTGGTAGTGAGACTACCAAGGAAGGCCTCAATGGGGGCAAATATTGACATGGTGGTACCCTACAGGTAGATGGAACAATGAAGGTGAGATTGCTGATAGGTCAACTATGGTTCTTCTTTGTTTGCAGTGTTGGTCTAATTGAGAGCTAATTTTTAGCCTTGTGATAATTAGCACGATAATAACCATTGTTGGGTTTTTTTTTCTTCTCATCTCTAAATAGGCTATTTGACAGGTCTGTACCTTGCATTGGTCAAGCTGGCGTTCCAGAGAAAATGTTATGTCACTGTATAGGTGCTGTGTAATCACTGTTTGAATCGTCATTAACCATCATCGTGTTTGAAAGCAGGGGAGGAAATAGCTGGGGTTGCATCGCGATTTGTGACCCGGTAAAGGCTCAGTTGCGATTTAATTTCATGTACAGTAAGCTTTGCGGTAGTTACACATCAATATTTTCTCAGTTCCAACCTTAAAAGTTGAATTCTCAATTGAATCTATTGAAAACAAATCCATGATGTTGCTCCTGGCTGCTCAATGTGCCATACTGTACTTGCATAAAGGTACCGTAGCTGTGTAACCTTCTTAGCAAGTATTGAATAATACGTTTATAAATGATTGTAATATGCGTGCAGATATGTGTGTGGGGGTCCGTGCAAGTGTAGTTTGAATCGCTGGTCAAGAAAAAGGAAAATTTTTGCTGATGTTGATGTTCTTACTGTACTTTGGTGCTATTTACCAAAGCAATGTACATTGATGCTTTACCGCTTTCTTTGTATTGTTTTCCTTCTCGGTTTACAATATTCCCTTCTTAATTTCTCTTCTGCGTGTCCGATTTTTAAACTGATTTTTCAGAATTTTCAATTCTTTCTTTGATTCTTCTCTTTTTTTCGCGTGATGATCCTGGGTTTCCCACGAGTCACCGCAAATTTGCGAATCAGGCTCTGGCTGTTTGCAAGGTTTTCCAACCCTGCATAATACAGTATTTGTTTAACGTAGATCTGCTAATTCAAAAAGGGGTTCTGTCATCAATTGTTGCTATGAAATTGTCCTTTGTAAGTTAACTCTATCCATTAAAAAGCATGTACAGATTTGTGGTGATTCTGCCTGACCAAACTATTGTTCCAGGTTAATGAAGCTGTTACCAATAAAATTGGGAATTTGAAGCACAGAGCTCAAGAAGCAGGTGCCAGATATATATGCACATTGTTTTTTTCAGAACCAGTCATTAATGAGTTTGTTCTCCACGATGTGGTCGATCAACAGTTTTATATGTAGCAGTGTTTAGTCTGCTTCTCATGTACCTGTCCCCCTCAACAAGTACAAGTGCACTCTACAGTATTTGACACTGCACTGTACCTGATGATGACTTTGCACTGTTTGTTTATCTGAGATCTATTTTTGAGAGTTAATTGGGTTTCTTGTCTGGTGTTTGTGCATCTCAGCCAATCCACCAGGTCAATCTGTACCTTTTCTACCTTTGAATTTCATTTTCGAAAGTTTACGCTTGACTTGGTTAACCTTGTATTTTTTTCTCTGCCATCTTTTGGAATATGACCTGTGTTGAGTGGTTGATCTACAGTAAAGAGTCAAACATGACAAAGCATGTACAGAAAGAATGGAGCTTTAGAAATCATATAATGGACACTGTCTGGAATCTAGGCTGCAGTTGTTGACGTGTGCCGACAATGAAAATTCTCTTCAGGGGTGGAATATTTAATCTTCGTATTTGCTGGCTAAGATCATCAAGTTTAGAGATGGACTCAGATATTAGATACAGGGTCAGTGCTTTTTGGGGTTCGTTGAAAACAGTTATGACTGTCATTGGCTGTGTATGTGTACACTGTATCATTATAATGCTCAAAGCTGGAGAGCTATATGACAGAATGTTGACATACATACCACATCGATGATAGGGACGGTAAATGTAATATCATTTGTCATGATCAGTGGGGGATATCCCTCGCTTCTCACTTCATACTGTTTCTTACACTGCCACGCTTTTCAATCGCTGTGCTGCAAGAGTTGATTGCTATTACATTTCACCTTGATTGCTTTTACTTCTACAGTGTCTGACAGTGCACTTGAGAGCACATTTACAATAGTTTTCTCTACATAATCAACTGAATCACAAATCTAGAAATTTAGAGATTCCCAATAGGGCCTAAGTCACATTTAACCCAGTACCCGGTTGGTATGTCCAATTTCAAGGCATCAACCACCTTTGACAGGTCAGGAAAAAAATCAACAAATAACGCTCACGTGGTTGTATCAAAAAGGGGCCTGCATGTGGTCTTGATAGGGACCAGTTGTTGGCTGGTCTGTAATCGGTGTATTTTTCTGGATATGTTTCTGTTTCTTGATCCATTTTCAGTCAGTCTTCAGCCGGTCCTTGTTCAGAACTCGACAAACTCTAGTCCAATACCCCTTTTTGGCATTCATTATGGCACTGATTGATTCTTTACGACCAGAAGGTATACATGAGGACAGGCATCTGCATGGTGCTTGACTGTGGCCGTGCCAACGATGGCAGGAATTCGGTGGGAATTTTTTGGTGCTTTTTGGGTCGAAATGTAATAATGAAGGTGCTTCCCTGCCCTTTTCCATTTGCTTTCCAGATGTCCCTGCGAGAAGAAACGAGATGAAAATGCCCCAATTCCTCCACAAGCTCTAAGAAGTGCCCTTACGAGAGAATTTACTGCTCTTGCTTTCTACTGGTACATCATAACCGGTATCATAATTGCTTTGGTGACACAACAAGGGAGGCATTCACAGAGACTCAAGCATAGCTAATTTTGGGTGATGAGTTGACGTTTGACAAGGGTCGGAGATTTTCAGAAGCGACTTCGTGCATTTCAAACACTGCTTTAACAGTGATGCTGGCATTGTTCTATTGCAACTTCGCTATTCAGTGACAGACTGTCTTTGCATTTTGTCGTACAATTTGTCACATGTAAAATTTTAAGATGAGACGAAAGTTGTGGGTAATGACAATACAGTATTCTTTACTGCTAGATTCATTCGAAGGTGTAAATACAAAACGCCAATCTATTTCAAAGAGTATTTTTTAATACATGCCTAAGGAATATTTCAAGAAAATAGAATTAAAATGTAAAAATGATGCCTTCCAAACCAAAGCATCAATTTTAGTAGAAAAGTCCAAATGTTGTTATATGTGATGGGTTTTGGAGGAAGTGAAAGGTACCATTAGCAACTTTGTATTCTATTTTATAAATATTGAAGGATTACATGCAGAAATGAAATGTGTACAAAAAGATGGCAAAAACAAAGCAAATAAAATTTGTAACTTTAAGAGAAAGAAGACCTAGCATGTACAGAATGCTGTATGTGTTTGTTTTCGGTCTTCAAGTTGGGGTTTCATTTTGTCTCTATTTGCTAGTCTGTGTACACCCCCTTTCCATTGCTCCCCTTTTACTATAAATATTGTACAGTTGTAGCACTAATGTTTAGAATCAAAAGACAACCCTTTGTGAAACTATGAACAGTTATACACTTGTCATTTGATCACCCATGTGTGATGCTGGCTGCTGCATGTGACCTATCCTCACTATTGGTCGGCCAATGCGCCAGCTGATTTCCAGTCAGACAGTGAGTGGCCAGACCAGCACCTGGCAGAGGTGTGGACTGATTGATTTCAACCACAATTGACCTGGCTCCCAGATGATGTTAGACATATAGCCAGAAATCATTGGGACATCAGCTGATTCGTACTGTAGGCCAATTACTTTCCGATGCCTGATGTCGGGACTGATTATAATTAAAATGAATCCGATGCCGTCCTGATCCTCAATTATGTGCAGCAGATGACCTGCAGGGTCCTGGCCAAAAGTTTGTCAAGAAATATGCCAGGAACTGGTCCTAAACCTATCAGAACTTAATTGTTACTTGCATGGGTTTTACACTTGCTGTTGTGTCCCCACAAAGAAAAAAAAAAAAAAAAACAGTGTGAAGGGTTATAGGTATAGGGAAATGTCTCATTGAAAAGTCTCTCTGGGCTAACTTTTAATCGTTAAGATCTTGTTGATATAACTCCTAAAGGAAAAGACTGGTTCTTCTTTTATAATTTATATTCCATTACAGTGTATGTTTACTCCAATTTAGACTACCATACTGTATTTGCAAAGTTTCAAGCATTTTAGTAATATACCAACACAGTCAAAGTTGTCGGAGGCATGATTGTGTCACTTGATGTTTGCACAGGTTCATGGAACGTGAAATGCCAATAATGTGAAGTACATAGTTTATGTATGTTGTACCGTGTGTTGGCAATGCATTCTCAGAGGTGGCACCAAAACTGGTGTTAAAATCTGGCCATTGAAAGAATCATGACATTTATTTAATCGTTTGGTTTCATCTACCTCTTAGTTCCTTGTAGTCAGAGAAGTTGCTCAATGTCTGAAACACACCATCGTAAACTTCCCTTGTATCTCTCAAAAAGAAATAATGTAACAACCAAGACATGCATAGAAAATAGTTTTAGTCATTGTTAATACATTGTCTCATCAATAAACATCTGCAAAAGATTTACCTCCTTAAAACATCATGTGTAAGATGAGTTATGGAAGATGCATTATTTGAATTTTTGAAAGTTTGGCTTAACAAATTATTCTTGAGCAACAAATAGCTGAACTTCTACCTGTGAGAAACTTATTTCTGGAGAAGAAGGCTAATGGCTCTTCCTTACTGTGCATATATGTAATCTATCATTTTGTTTCCACAAATACTGATTTACAAAAATATGATTCTTGCTGCAAAACAAATGCATTATTTCCTTCAACATCTTACAATTCAAGATGCTGCAACTTTGTTGCTGCTGCCTATATCATTTCTTTTTTGTAATTTATGCAACGTTTGCAATTACGTACTGTAATTTACAGTATGGCATTGTTGTAATTTGCTAAATTAGTTCTTGAGATATCTCTTCATTTACAACTATTTTGTTGTTATCTTTTTCTTTTTCAATGTCAGGTTTTCAATGCCAGTCAAGTGCTGAATGACTCTTACAAGTACCCACAGATACGGTTGCTGGCGGTGAATGAAGTGAACTCGTCGACGCCGTACTACGACCTGGATTCTCTCTATGAGCCATGGTCTCTGCCGTCGCCAAGTTAGTACATAGTTCTCTTTTAGGCTTCTATTTCTTCCAACCATCTTCTCCCAATTTTTCACCTGTCCCCTTTTGGCAAAAAACAAGACATGTACATCACTCATTCTCTGTGAAAGGTATGTCGACAGGTCTTGATATTTCCTGAATGTAAAAATTCTTGAGCTTTTTCATATCTGCTGAACATAAGTGTTTTTGCATTGTGAAACACTTTCTATGAACATGAGAAGTTCTATAAAGGGGAAAGAGCTACTGTATGTGGCAGTCCCACGTCACACAAATTTTCAGGTTTCTAGTTAACCTGTACTTTCAAAGCAGTATTTCATAACTAAGGATTGCTGCTATGGCCAAAATCGTGCTTCGCTGATAGGATGGTGACGTCTCATACCTATTAGGTTGACTTTGCTGGTGGAGCATTCCTGCAAGTCAAAAGAAAGCAGCAGTCAAGGGAAGGGAAGAACTGCTGAGAAGTTGAGAGGAAACACAGTCCAGGAGGATTGGGAGATTATTTGTTGGTATCAATGTTGTCTGAGCATCATGCGTGATGCATTAATAAGCAGAGAATGCAGCAAGGGGAGGACACTGACATAAAGTAAGGACAAGAAACATGGAAAAAGAGTTGTCAATGCCTCCTTTTTTGGGCATCATAATTTTTTGGAATTTTCGTTGAAGTCCAAATTTTCAGTTTGGTAAAATCTGTTTCCTTTCATGCAGAGACCCTCGGTGCTGGTAGAAGTGACTTTCAGTTCGACTACTTTTCTGCCGTGTGCTACCTCTTTGGGGTGGAGTTGTATGAGCATCTTGAGTACCCCATTGGCCTCATTTCAGACAATTGGGGTGGTACCCCAGTCCAGGCATGGTCATCTCCAGATGTTTTGAAGAGTTGCCCTGAGTCACAGTAAGACAGAAGAATAACTTTTATGTTATTAAAATGCATGTGTATAGACGTACAATCACCCTTTTCATTGAATCATCTTTAGCTTTTTGATTCCTCGCCAAAGGACGAGGGAGCATGTGATGGTGATGTCTCATGTGTGTGTGTGTGTATGTTTGTGTGTACACACCATATCTGGAGAAGGGTAACTGTGACATATTATAATTGGGTGTGTGGTTGGCCATATGGTGTACATACATGATCCCTATTGTTTTTGGTGGATGTCAAATGTAATTTGAGGTCAGCAGAGGTAAAAATGTGAAAACCTTGTGAAGGCAATATATCAAGAGTGGTAACCCTGACTAATCTCATACTTAGTATGTGGGTTGTTCATCCTGAGTAAATGATTCTTAGTGATTGTGGTGGAGGTCAAATGTCACTTTAGGTCATCAGATGTCAAGCCGTGAAAACCTTGTTAATATGATATCTCAAGAAGGGAAAACCTTGAATGATCTCATACTTGGTGTGTGGCAACATGTCAGATTCATAATATAGAAAAAGTCATTGAAACCGTAGTACATTCCTGCACTCTGATTTTCATTCTTGGAAAATTTTCTCCTGCATCTTTGAACAGATTTGAAGAGTATTTTCTTTTAAAGCAGGATATGCTTTTTCCTGCAATGTCAAGGGGCACCAAAAGACTGGCTGTGTTTCGTGTAGTTGTAGAATGCTGTACAAACTACCGTACCGTGGTCTATTTGTCAAAATAAAGCTTCATTCCTGAAGCAATGCGTTTTCGTTGGGGGGTCTTCACACAAACGTGTTCCACATTTACTACAGGGCCTGGTTTGGCTAACTGTTTAGCTGAAAAAAATTAGTCATTCTTCTTTCCCTGCAATAATTAACAATCTAATGAATGAAATTCCTCCTGAAAGAAACATGTCGTTGATGGTATTTTCCAGATTGGTATAGAATGGAAGAGAATGAGGGAGAATAAACGATAAAGGCTGTTTGTTTTCCTACAAACAGCACATCCTGCTTTAATTAGGGGCAAACATTTACATCACCACAGGTATGCCATTGTTCATTTTTAGAACTTTTGAATTACCTTCTGACCAGTCACAACTTTCAAATTCTCCCTTCAGCGTCCAGAAGTGGAAAGAGGTCGTGAACTCATCGAAGCCAATGGACATCTTGGAGAAGGCAGAAGTCGGAGGCCCAGGAGGAGACAGCGTTCTGTGGAATGCAATGATTCATCCGATGTTGAATTTCACAATCAAAGGAGTGATATGGTACCAGGGTAAGTCGGAACATTTGACGAGAAAATTGTCGTTTCTCTTGCTCATTGAAAATGTTGGCAAGGAATGGAAGTAGGAGGGGGGAAGTCATGACCGCAGTGGAGGGGTGAGGGGATAATGCTGCACTGGAGGAGGTTTCAAGTTACCTCAGAATTCAAAGTTGATATGATGCAGATCTTTCATGCATAAATGGAGCCAAGAAACAAAACAGATGATTATGAATCAATGTGTAATTTCTCATTGATATTGCCCTGCTGTAGCATCAGCGAAAAGTTAGCTAAGACTATGTCTATTTTTATCACTTTTTATCCGATGAGACCATCAACCAGAAAGTCTGTTAGCACTTTCAAAGTCTTAGTGCATTTTTCTGGTTTTAACCAAAACAGGTAGATCTAGATGATCAGTCATTTAATTAATATGATGACAGTGACACTGTTTGCCTTTTGGTTGCATAATTTGATGTTTGACTAAGTCTATCGGTGATGCTGTAAAGCAGGGTTTCCGCGGCCCAGAAAAGTCATGAAATATTATCTGTATCTTCTAGGCCTGGATAAGTCATGAAATTTTGTACAAATGACAGAAGTCATAGAAAATTTGCATAATTTAGTGCAGAATGTTGATTTGTTTTAACTCAATCGAAAAAGTGTGGGTAGAGCTTAATGTGGTTGTGTGGAGTGAAAATGTCTGTTTCTTTCTTTAAAAGATTTTCTTCCTTTCAAATTGTGTCAGATTTGTCTGAAAATTGTAGTGGAGGATACGTTCAACCATGGCAACAGATCTTCTTTTGCAAAGGCTGGGTTGAAAGAGTTTAGAAGCATTGATTACTTTCTGTCATTTTAGAGGTGTGCTATTCCGTCTAAAGATCTCACTTTTGTCTGTTCAGTGTTAGCAGTGTACTGTGCATGCATCTGACGTGATCATCTGCAGGTAGTATGTTCATTGATTTCATCACAGGGCAGTCTCTCCTATAAGAAATCCCAAAAATACATGACAAATGTATAAGTTGTGACGGTGACTCACACTCCAACAATCAGACCCTTTCATGGATTATGAATCCTATGGAGATTAGTAGAACCTTACTGTACTATAGTATTTTTTTTTGGGGGGGGGAGAGGACATTAACTCTCTTCTCCACAGAGGGCAAGGGTCGCTACTACTGAGGCAACTAATGTCTTTACATGGAATGGATTATATATTAGTTTTGAAAATCAGAAGCCATTTGGAGATAACTAAATATAATTTAAATACATATAAAAGCTGTTTAGAAGAAGAGAAAGAAAACAATATAATCAGCTGAGGGCTTAAAATTGTGACCCAAAATAACTTTCAATTCATAGAAAACCGTTTCCACAGACTATCTTCTTATCATGCACATATCTGCTGACTTCAAAGTGCTTAGGTATCTCCACTTCGAAATAGTGTGTTCACAAGTTTTTTTGACACTGTTTGCAGTTAATCAGTCAAAGTTTCTAGGGCTGGTGATAAGAAGGCCTAATTTGCACTTCATATCCCTTACAGGGAAACTCTGCATTACAAAGGAACAAACATGACACAAAAAACAAAAACAGCTATTTAATATCAGCAATCAATATCATCTGGAAACTGGAAATTCACATTTATCTAATTCATTACAAGGGTTGGTTTAACCCAACTTGTTTTTTTAAGTGTACTGAAGTTTAAGGAGAAATTATTTTGTATCAACAAAAGCTACATTTCTCTGCATGAAAACCTAGTTTCCTTTGTAAATGAAATCTTTCCACTGTTGGCCACAGGTGACTATTAACCCCATTAGAGGTAAGACCTTTTATTTGATCAAGCATAGTGGTTCACAGTGTTTACATTTGCAATGCTCCTTTCACTAGGGAACTGTAATACCAAAGGACATGGGGAATATACCACCCCAATGATGTTTACAACGTGCAAGTCAGGCGTTATCATGGGATTGTTATGAACTTAAAGGAACACACATTTGAGTGATGTTGAAACAGCTCCTACAGTGCCACAGAAACTGTGATGACCGGCTAGAACATTCTCACCAGGTCACAAAGTCTTATGTACTGCATGAGTCTTTCTCTTCAGTTAAGCTTGATTTATGAAAACAAACTGTGATCGGAATTGAAGAAAACAGATTACTTTTTTCTCAGTTTCCCATTCAATTAAGTGAAACACCTGCTACCGTTTACCACTCTTCTCTCCCGAGTTACTAAAATGCCAACCAGGAGGGGGAAACTCCCCTGTTGGCAACCACTGGTATAATGGATTCAAATAAGTGGTCAGTTTCCATGATTTCTATCTTCAGAAACCTTGCTCACAAAAAGTTGACCTCTGGTAACATCAGATGACCTTTGACCCCCAAAATAAGGTACCTTCACTCAATGAGTTTTCCACTCACATACCTGTACTCACAATCAACAATTCATCTTTTATCTATCAAAAGGTATTGTCTCAACAGATTTTTTTGCATCTCCAATTTTCAGTGTCTACCCTCTAGTTAAGACCACAAAAACAAACACACGCAATCATCACAGCAATGTAAAGTATTCTCCACGACAACGTCATTACAAATCCCATCACTTACTGTCGTAACACATACACACAAAAAAAGATGGGCTGAGCAACTGTAACATTGCTACTCTGGTTATGATTAAAAAAATAAAATGTTTTCTTTAATGACTATGATGACATTCATTGATCAAATTTAGTCATGAAAGGGTCATGTAAAGGTCATGAAATAGTCATGGAAAAGTCATGTAATTTCATTTTCCTTAAGGTGCAGGAATCCTGTTTCAATTATGTGAATTTTCTTGTTATCTTACTTGACTTTTAGGAGAGGCCAACCATGCTGAATCAGAGAGATACTCCTGCCTCTTCCCTGCAATGATCAAGGACTGGCGGAGGAAGTGGTATGAAGGTACAGGAGGGAAAACAGATCCATCATTTCCGTTTGGTTTTGTGCAGGTGAGAATAAATTCTCCCTTTCTAGATCTGTAATAGCCCACTGTATATCATTTCAAACATCGGATGACCTCTCTGAGTGAGGGTGGGTTCTTTGGAACCTCCTTTACCAGTCTGTGACTTTATCTTGGTAAAAGCTGGCCCAACCAGACTGTGTGTTTACTCTGAAGCGCAGGGTCTCAGGCAGGTGACTGTGCAGCCGTGATTAGCATGGCCTAACAACCACCAAACACTGCCCAGATTTCTTTCCGTGGTGCTGTCCTGTTTTACAAACTGTTAAAAAAAAAAGAATTAAAAAAATGTGCCCTCCTCAGATATGAAAAATAGCAGTAATCATAAACTGAAGTGCAAAGTTATAATAATTGCCACTAAAATAACTTTTCTGTCCATCAAAATTTTCGCATACAGAACAGAATCTTAACAATCCTCAATAATTCAGTGATAATTTAATAATTTCATTTATTTGTGAAAACAAGTGGGCCAAGTATGATCGTTTGCCCTATACCCCCTCGTGGGAGGAGGGTTAGGGCAAAGTCCTGCAAACACTGAAGTCCAAGCATTTATGAAAAGCACTCCCTGGTTTTCATAAATAGCATTCCTGCAGCCTAATTCTACCTTAGACCCTGTTCTGAAGTACTCAAGTACCCAGTCTGTATGTTAAGGCTCTCAAGAAGAATTGACCACACCCAGTCTGGGGGTGTCTTCTGAAAACCCCACAGAGGAAATGCCCAGTACCTGGGCTTCCCCACCATGTGCCCCCTGACAAGTCCAGAGGAAAGATTTTCTGCTCCTGCGCACTTGATTAGTTTTTAACCTCTTTCTGGCCCATAGTCACTTTCCTGTCCAATCACAGTGATCAGGCAGGCACACATTTCAAGTAGTGCTATACAGTATCTCACACATGGATGGGTCTTAACAATAGGGTTATTGCACCACAGCTTCTAAGGCCACAAACCTTTTGGCTGATTTACCGATGGATAATCTCTGTTATATTTTTTTTTCTTTTCACTGGCAAATTCCTCCCTTATGACCTAACCAGCCTGTGGGCATGCTGAATTGAAGCTGCTAGAAATCCTGATCTTACACCACACATGCCTGTTGTCTAAGTGTGGTATATCTTGTTACCACTCCAAATCACTGTAGGTCATTTTAAACAGTCCACTGTGATTCCATCTGAATCAGGGTCGCAAACAGTAACACAGACAAACAGCAAATACCTAGGTATATTTCAGCTATTTTTCGCATAATGGTAGTGGATGCAAGTTTTTATGCCTACTAGGCAAAAATGTGTTGCAGTAGAACCTGGTTTATCCGAACCCCGGTTATCAGCAAACCCTGCGTATCTGAACTGGCCATTCAGTTTGGCAAAACTGGCATGGTGCCCAAGCTCTGTCAATTTTAGCCTAGATTTGCCGACATTTTGTCTTCCTGTTTTACTTTTCCGATCCACACCGATACTCATTGCCGTAAAACACAAGTAGTTTTAATGTTTATCAACACTACCATCTTTAACCATCAACCTATGGAATGATTAAACAATATAGAATTCTAATTCTTTGTCTTTTGTTCCTTGGTTGTTCATGTAGAGTGACAGTAGGATCATTAAGTCAATGACCCACTATAGTGTACTGAGCCTAGGCTATTCATACATACACAGCCCTGCTGGTGTTAGTGCTGCCTAAACATTAGCAGGGCTGTGACTTGTGATTTAGAAAGAACCCCAACAAATAAGATGAAAACACTGTCTTTTGCATGTTTTTGCTTCGAACAGAAGGAAAAGGTGATCATGAAATTTTGTGTTTTTCCAGTGTTAAGTTGAAATTTGCAAAACAACAACATTGTTGCAAAATTCGTTTCGCAGTGGGAGGGAATAATGACATTTTAATTCCACAGGTGACTGGTTAAACATGATTGTCTGTACGGTTGCACAGCAGCCAGGAGTTGTTTTTGGATGTCCTGCAATGAATGCCCACTAATTTTTGCATACTTCCCCCCCCCTTTCCTACTGACCTGGAAACCCACAAATCTTGCATTTGAATGACTCTTGTCGTTTATTGGTCGTCATCGTCTTTTGTGTTTCACAAGATTGCTGTTGATAGTATTCTTAAGCATTCATTTCTATATGCATGCATTGTGCAGTGTAAATTTGCTAATCAGCAGTAAGTAGTTCCAGGAGAGCGAATATAAATAGTTCCCTTTTCAGAGCCCGCAATGAAATTCAACTGTCAGACAGGAGGCCCCTTGATTGTGAGGTGTAACTTAACCTCAGTTTGAGTGAAGTGGTAATTTTGTTTGTTATTTAAAGATACCTTTCAACGACCTTTTTTTTTTCTCTCCCACCAGTTGCCAGGAGTCCCACAATTTGGTGCACAGATTGCGCAAATTTCAGAGGGATATTTTTTATTCCGATGTAATGACCGCGGATCTACTGTAAAAATCTTCTTGTATTTGTGAAAAAATTTACCAACAAAACCAAGTGCTCTCAATTCACAACTGGTTCCCCATATGCAAAGAAATAAAGTGAAGATTTAGAGATACACTGATTGCCAAAATTCAAAGTATGCAATGAGGAGGAGGCATAGCTGTACATGAAAGTAAGACCATCGAATAATAGATGGAAAAACTTAAAAGCTGGATAAATGCTTCACTGTCTCAAAAGTTGATACTGTTATTTTACAGCCTTCGTGTAATGTTGTTCCATGAATGTCTTCGTGTGGTCTCAAAAAAAGGGGCAGGGTCACTCTCTCTTCTGAATTTACATCTGTGGAAATCCATGCAAAGCTGCTTTTCTGCATAATGTGACAGTTCTTCTAAATAAGATTACGTAGAGATCTTGCAATAGTAACGGCGGTGTGGGGTATGGTCAAATGGGTATGGTCAAATGTCAAACCTCGTCAACTGTGCCCTTCAGTGTTTTGACTTTCATTGTGACCACCATGTAGGAATAATGAATTAACAAATGCTCCATTGAATAGAACCTCTTCAGATAACTGTTTTAGATGGTAGCCCTGCTGGGATATCAGGTATATATGCAGTGTGCCTTATTTTTCCCCGAGGTGATAGTATGTAAATCAAGTGTAGGATCAGCATGTAACAGATTTTCAGTTTAATCGCGTGCATATATACCATGAAAGTTTTTATTTGAAAGCTGACCTTTGACCTGACCAACCTTGTAACGGTCCAGCCATTTTCATAATGGCAGTAGGTAATTCTGAAGCGGTCAGGTAAACTTTTGAATACAGCCAGCTCTTTTCTAGATGGATGTAAGACTTGTTAGATTAGTACACTATGTAACAATATCTTAAGAAAATGATGGTTAATCAAACTTGAAACTTGGTGGAGAAGTGGCCTAGTCAAGCAAATGCCCACTCCTCCTCTATTTTCATGATAGTCAAAATTCACTCAAAGGCCAGTACTGGAAACAGCCTTAAATAGGTTTAAAATTTAAGATTAAGACAAGACAAAAGAGCTGTCTTCATTCAGATTTTGCAGAGTGAAATCGTGAATGGCAATCCATTGGAATTTTGTTTACATCTTGTACATTTTTTGAGGTATGAATATTCAAAGTTTGATAAATGCAAAGTGATTATATAGTGTCATGTGTTGCACAGTGTCAGTATTTCTCTTGTTAACCCTTTACATATAGCCTCTTAATTACTGGGTTGTACATAGCTAGGTGATATCAAGAACTTTAAAAGAAGACAATCAATGCTTCCAAAACAACACCCTTGAGGCTTATAAAATTCCTAATTGTCCTTGAAGTAAAGGTCAAGTAAGGATAACATGTAGGATATGTAAGGATAACATATGGATAACATATGATATGAGTCCCTCCCTTAATGTCAGAAATTTGCATATTTGACTTGTATTTATTCATGATGCAGTCATAAAATGGAAATTTGTAAAATGCTCCCTGTTTGATGGATTTCTATGAAACTTGCGGCTAGTTTTAAAGTTTTTAATAATCTATTCTGTCATTACCTTAACATGTGTTTTTCATGTCACATGTCATGTACTTCTAAGTTGAGTTGAAGTTCTATCTGTCTGTGGGTACACATCAGTCACTACAGCAAAATTGATTCATCTTTTGTCAGCAATATAGAATGGTGGAAAAGTTGTTCCCCATATTGGCCAGAAATTATGGAGCCATCTGACCTGTTTGCATATATACTAGTGTTTACATCACTGAGACTAACAGTTGATTTAATGAGTTGAAATTTCTAGTTATTGTTGGTTAAAGCAATATCACCATATATAGTACTTTTGCAATGAGCGCTTTCTGGCCCGTGTTTGCCTTTGTAGCTCTTTCTCCATTGATAGCCGCAACCGTTCTCTTTTCATGGTCAGACCCAACAACACTGACTGGAATTTCTTCATAATAAACACCTAACAATATAATCAGAACTATTGGGT
Source organism: Stichopus chloronotus (assembly GCA_021234535.1). NCBI lineage: Eukaryota > Metazoa > Echinodermata > Holothuroidea > Aspidochirotida > Stichopodidae > Stichopus > Stichopus chloronotus. The sequence continues at coordinate 24,966,279 of CM037832.1, read as the reverse complement.
AGTGGTATTGAGGAAAGCAGGCAGCAAAATTTGGGTTGAGTCAAAACAGAGGGTTGGTATTGGAACATTGCCATATGAGCAATATAAGTAGAAGGTTCACTCGGATGGATTGCTCGTCTACAAATAGAAAGCTTGTTTGTCTATAGCTGCACCACTGCTGTGATGATTCAAACCAGGAGTCTTCTGAATTAAACTAACATATGGGCAGACGAGAGAAATGGCAAATTGTTGAGGGCAACCAGTGGTCGAGTATCGTTGAGTTCACAAATTAAGCATGTTATAGTCTGATGAAGAGTGACAAAAAAAAGAGGTAGAGATGCGAGTTAGCTATAGGGATGGAGAGTGGAGATGACTGTACAAGCACAAGCTGGTCAGGGGAGGGGGAGGGGAAGGCACAAGCTGGTCAGGGGAGGGAGAAGAGAGAACAGGAAGGGGCAGACTATATGAGAATTATACAACTTGGTCGATGGTGATGTATAAAATTTTTGTAGGTGACATTTATTGCACAGCTTTGACTTCAGTGACAATCAGGAATGCAGAGAGGGGGAAGGGAGGAGAGTTATACTGAAAATCATGTCGTCACCTGAGTGCTCATTGGCTTTGTCTTTAAAGATGTGAGGCATGTATCTCTACCCTTCATTATATCCACAAATTGTTTATTTTGTTGCCATGTTTTATTGATATCGTTTGCAGATTGGCCTTTCTGACCAACCATTCAACGACACCACCTACCCGCTGATACGCTTTGCTCAGACGGCTTACTATGGTTATGCCCCAAACCCCAAAATGCAGAATGTGTTCATGGCGGTGTCTGTCGACCTGCCGGACCCGGATTCCCCCTTCCATGCGTAAGTCATTCACATTCTCCAGAGAGATCAAAAGTAATTGAGTGAGTCATCAGATGATAGAGTAAGTCCATCTCGACTTGGTCATTCATTTTGTTATGAACCATCTACCATTGTGTACTCTCTGATTGTTGATTGAAAAATGAAAGCAAGATTGTCAGTCAGGAATAACCGCTAGTCTGAATTATGATTGTGTCGAAAGAGAGGCAATTTATCCAAAAATTACTGAGGTATGTGGGCCATGTCGGTCCCCAACTCTGTCAGTTATCAGATAGCTAACATAGGAGATGATTTTCTGTATGTTCTCCTCTGTTTTAGTGTATGTTCGTGGATCAGAGCACTTTAGATCACAAAAACAAATTTTCTTATTGTGAGGAGGAAAGTATCAGGTATGATCAGTAACACAATACCTGCAGCAGTTAATGGATAATAATAATACGGCAGTGTAGACCATATCCTTGTTGTGATTCTAGACCAGATTAGGACTAATTGACCAGTAAGGGGATGGCATTTTTCTTTGGCACCGTTGGTATCTCGGTGGTATTTTTCACTTTTCCTCATTTTCAGAATCCATCCACGCGACAAGCAGGATGTAGCCCATCGTTTGGCCCTCGGTGCCAGGAATCTCGCCTACAACGAACCGTACACTTCCTTCAGAGGACCATACCCCAGTGAGGTCTGCGGTATTACAGAGAACAAAATCTCTGTGGAGTACACCTTCAGCGACATCAAGCTCTTATCGGGGGATCTATTTGAGGTACTGTGGATCACCATTTCTAGCCCTGTTTGATGGTGTAGCATATTTTTTTTTCTATAGTATAGCATCATGTCTCTTTTCTTTTCGTACCTTACTTCTTGAGATTATCTCGGTCATTGTTTTACTTCTTTTGGTGAATACATTATGGTGTTTTTGGTGTAAAGGGCTATGTGGCTGTTGGTTATTATCCTTTCATTCGTATGTTTTCCAGAACAAACCGTGACATAACACATTGGGATGTAACGTAATGTCACGTAAGCTGACATGATGTAATGCTATAAGTATCCTCAATTAACTCGTCATGTTTACTTTATGTCATATTCAGTGAATCAACAACAAAAGGAAGATGTGTTTCTTTGACCAAGATACCAGTTGCAGTTGTCAATGTAATGTTACTGCTCCCCCAGCCCCACCCCCTCTGCATCCCCTCTCCGCATCCCCTCTCCACATCCCCTTTCCCCATCTCCATTCTGCATCCCGTCTCTACATCCCCTCTCCACATCAAAGAGAGCAAACTCAAGGTGACAGTTTGATTGACTGACTTTTGGTGGTGATGTGTCTATCCTTACTTTTACATGTCATAGGTGTGTTGCTCAGGTAAAGCCACCTGTTATCAGCAGGAAGAGGCCTGGCAGTCTGTGGATGTGATAAACCAGGTCAACGCCACCTTCCTGACCCTCGGGTACCAGTGCCAGACGGGAACTGCTGCAACGTACCTCAGGTACATATGGAAAGATTGCCCCTGCCAGTTCAAGAACTGTGCCATCTACGGAGCAAAAGATGATCTGCCAGCACCACCCTTCTTTGAGCCTGTTAAAAGTTGCTAGCTACTTTTGCTTACTCTGTTTGGATGAGTAAAGACATCTGTTTGTGCAAGGGTATCTTTTGTACTTGGAATGAATGAGAAGTATATTTTTTTTTCATGATGTACATTGATCTTAAATTAGGTATTCAAGGGATAGTTGCTATTCTTATAACTCAACACAATTTGCTAAAAATCTATTTTGCTAACTTTGCCATCTTTCAGCTATTAGGTTTTGATACATAAAGTCATCTCACCCTTTGAGCCATACTATGTGATCCAGATGTGTCAGAAGATTTGCTGTCTCCCATTAAATGGTTTTGTTACGAACAATAAACATGTGTCAATAACATGGAACACATTCCAGATAAATTGCTGGGTAATTTGGAACCTTAATTTCTCATCTTGGGTGATGAAGGGAGATGAAAGGGGCAAGGTTTGGGGGGTTGTTTGAGATGAAAAACATCAGTGACTTATGATTCATGTAACAGGAGGTCACTGATGATTGCAGAAGTCTCAGGTCTTGGCCTGACTGTATCATCAATTGTATTATCAATATCTTGCCATGGTGTCACGTAAGTAAATCATTCAGTACCTGCTCCGTAGAGCTGTTTTGAGTGATTTTCCTTGCCCTTTAGATTTAAACGAAAATAGTTTTCACAACTTTTCAAGTGTTATTCCCAGTTTTTTGTAATACAGTGGTCCATTAGCAAACAGTCATTGTCTTAAATGTGGGGGGGGGGGGACAGATTCACTTGAATAGGAACAAAATGTCAAGACAGAAAACAGAAAAAGGAAAAGCTGATCTGGGAGAAATTCTCCACCATTGCTGCTCATGTCTTTGAAAAATGTACAAACATTTCTCTGTGCAAGTCATCAATCATTCTTATTTTCGAGAAATTTCTCACAAAAATCAGAGAGCTAATTACTTTAGAAAATATTTGAAGTAAAAGCCTGGTGAGATGCGTCAATCGGTTGTGATGTAGTACTGGCTAATCTGGTTCGTATAGTGGCTCTGTTGGTGTTATTTTTGCATCGTGATTTGCAGTACGTTCTCATCCCTTACTTGGTGATAAAACCTTAGTTTCACTAGGGAGCGGCATAAGCCTACATTGCAAAGTGTTGTTCTGAGTAAGCTAAATTCTTTATGGATTAGTTTACTTAAATGATGTTGCTCTGTGAATTATATTGATCTGGAACAGATGAATGAAGGAGAAAATACCTTTGAGCAACTAAAGACCTTCTCTTCAGTCGATGAGGTCGGTCGTGAAGTATTCGCGTTATTACATTTTTCTGCCCATCTCAATAACAGCTTCCTGCATGCACGAAGGAAAAGTATCTTACTGAATGTAGATATCAAATGTTTACATGATCACAGAACTAAAGAGTTTGCTGGGAACATGAAGAGTGCAAGAGGGGCAAAACAGGATATGTCAGTTCCATGTCACAAATGTTCAGAGTGGCACTGAAGCCCAACTTTCAAAGCAGTATTTCACAACTGTGGCAGCTTCTTTTGGTAATATTGTTATGTCTAACTGACAGAACAGTGAAAAATCTCATACAAGTTTTCTTGTTGGTGGAGAATTCTTTGAATTTCATGCAATGCAGAGCCGGCGCAATCCTCTGACTGTGTGAGCGGGATGTCTAAAAGGGCACACCCCTCATACACTTGGGGGATAAATGTTCAAAAGGGAACTGTGAATAAAACCTATTAAGTGTGATGTTATATCAGTAGGGGCATTTTTTCTCTAAGAGGCAGCCGTATCTAGAAATTTTGGGATGAATACCCACTTTACCTAATGCTGGCCTTGTAATGACATTCCAGTATGTGTTTGATTCTTATACTATTGACTTGTAAACGTTTCAGACAGTTCCCTCCTGGCTAAGCATTCTGCAGCTCGAGTTTCACATGACTAGAAATATGTCTGCGATCTCTTGCTCAAGGTTTGAGGTTACTTGGTTCCCTTACATGTCATGCAATAGTTCTTGTCATGTCTCACTCAAGTTAAAGTTTATTCACTGGTAGGATACTGCTGGGAGATCTACCAGAGCCAAACCCATGTGGGACAATGAAGGGCCAAGCTACTGTTTAATTCTCTGAGGTGAGGATGGTGTTCAAAGAATTCACTGCTGCAATGTTTTCAAACATTGACCCATGTGCTAAGGCAACTGGCCAAAGAGGGCAGTACAGCTTCAATATTTTTGCATTTTTCAAGGCTCTGCCCACCCTAAAATGAGTCAGTTCAGTTATAGTAAGTGAAACTGTTAAACAGATTACATTTAAAGTTATGTTGACATTTTATGAACTCTACAAAAGGACAGTACTATTGTTTTGTTGTAGATGTGCAAGAAGTTTCCATGATAAGTCCAAACTGGCAACTGATATTGTCAGGTATTGCTTGTTCTCAATCAAAAGATGATTCGGTAGATGATGTGTCTCAAGTCTAAAGTTTAATCCTCTTGCTGATTGGTGGCCACCAAGCATTTGACTTCTCTGATGACTTTCAACTTGGATTGGTTTTGGGATATGCTAAAATGGCTAGCCTACTGAATGTAGTCAATTTTACAGTGAGAGTAAAATCGTCTCTTGTTCGTCCAGCATAGTCTAGCATTGTTCCGCTGTGATGATGCAGCGTCGCCCACCTCTTTGCCTGTAGTTGTTGAGACTGCAGTATGCTTTAACACCCAGAATATTGTAAACTATTCATTCACGCTGATCTAGATGAAGGGCAATGTTGACTCATTCTAGCAATGTGCCCCAAATTGCTCAATTTTCAATTGTTGGCACTCAGCAGGTGTTTTGGTGCATGTGTACCATCGCTGTTTTTTTTCGATTGCCTCTTGCCAGTGAATATCTTGCCTCTGAATGTCTTTACCTGTGAAAAAGAAATGTTTGCTATTTTACAGAAACGCTGTTTAAGTGTGAAATTTCAACAGGTGAGGCTTCTTTTTTTGAGAAAGAAACAAGAAAGTCACGACTTGTCAGCGAAGGTGGTTCTGTGGAACTTTGTTTTGGTTTGTACTCTGGAAAATACCCCTCAGATTTCTGGTGATGTTTTCATCTGGCTCTGTGTGCATGATAATGTTTTTATTGATCGATACGGATTGATCGACAAGTGAGTGAGTTTTTGATAGGTTGTTACTGTAAACCAGAAGATTTAAAGAAAGGGAAAATCTGAAATGTCCCATTTACTGAAAATTCCTGTTATTCGCTCCATCTTTGTTTCTAAGTGTTCCTTAAATGTTTTTCTTTCTTCAAGTCTTGTTTTCTGTCAGATTTTTTTTTTCTCATTGAGTGTGTTACCACTTTCCAATGATAAGCTGTCTTTCATGTATACCTACCAGTGTCCTTCACAGATTTTCAAGAGGGGGGGTGGCCCTCACCCACCAAGGGCGTACATACATGATTTGTGCAAAGCAATTGCTGGTACAGGGGTTTGAAGGGAGGGGATTTTTTAAATTGAAATGCCTAGTTATGCAAATGGTGTCACTTGGACATTTCTTCCTCCAAATTTAAATAGCAATAGCTCATTGTCAACTGATTTTGGAGGCCACGCAGAGTTTTTGTGGGGGGGGGGGGGGAAATGAGTTGAGAAAACTACCTTATGGACGGAACTGTGTGACTTTTGGTGGTGACACTCTCCCTGTCTGTCTCAACATTATGAACACTTGTAAAGAAGGAAACCTTGTTGGATGGACCTCGATAAGTTTGTATTGTCCTAGCCTGCTGCCCTTGGTTTTGTGTTGCTGTATTTTCAGCATCAAAAGGAAAGAAAGTTGCCAATTTCTTTGATGGTGAGAGGGACTTTGCCACACATTTGAGTGTTCATATTTCGTGTGTCATTTGCCAAACACATTTTTCCAAATACATTGCTTAAGAAGGCTTCAGATAAGAAGGCTTCAGATAAAATGGTCTTGTAATTAATTATGGAATTATGATGGTTCTTGTAACTATGGTAAAGAGAAAGTGTCTCCTGTGTGCGGTATGTCAAAGTATTCATGAAATTCAAGGGAAAAAGTGGGAAAAAAAGAAAGGAAAAAAAAAAGGAGGTGAAAGTCTCTTGTTTTCTTTCCCTAAAATTTCTTATTGATATATTTTATGTTGGTGTAAGTGTGAAAATTACAAGGGATTGCCAAAATGTCTCAAAGCTGTGTGATGTGATGGACAGTGAGGGATTCCTGTGCAATCAAAATGTGCTGTATGTCGGGGCTTGTTATCGTTAAATCAATCCTGTGTTAAATCATCTGCTCGTTATTCCACGGGGCACAGATTCTCCTGAAACAAATTCCGACGTTTTTTATGTAAAACCAGAACATTAAATGTCAGACAGTTATAAATTTTGGCACTTTGACGGTGAAAGCATGGGTTTGTGTTTCAATTTGTGTTTTTCACTTGTTACAATACTCCATGTAATGTTTACATTGCATGTTGGTTTGAATGGTCTAAATCTTACCACGGAATGGTATTTACCTGTCTGCAATAATTTGTCACCCTTCTTTTTAATCGTCTTAGTGTGACTGCAGGATGGTACCATTCGTGTATGAGTAAAATACATGCTCTGTGGTGTAATCATAGTGCTACATACTGAGAAGTGGTACCAGTTATGGCTGCTCACAGCACATGTTGATATCTGTAAGGTAATAGTGACACTGCAGTATGTTACAGTCATTGGCAGCTTATGGTACATTCTGACTTAGATATAGATCAATGGATGTTATATGCACATCAGATCATAGCAATGCAAAGGTGGGTCATACAGAAAAACTCTGCCATGGATTATCTATCCAACAAACTTCGCAAATCGTGTACAGATTTCTTTTTAAGTTCGAATCTTTTTGAAAGTCTTTTGGGATTCAATTTTTTGTTTTACTATGTCAATAATTAACAGTGATCAGTATGACGTCAGCTGCAGTTATTGTCAAACTGCCTAAACAGTAGTGTGTGACAGCATATCTTTTTTTTTTTCAAACTTCTGGAGGAATCAAGTCAGTTTCATAAAAATAATTGGACTTGTTCCCATTGCAGCATCTCGCCTCTTCATGAAGACAAAGCCTTGCAAGGTTGAGAACTTTTGTGAGAAATGTTTTAACATTCCTCATCAAAATCAAAGAAATGCTTGCAACTTTTTCATTTCACTAATAATTTGAAGATTAATCTAATTGTCCGTTTATTTCTCATTTTCTGGTAGCCATTCTTTTTGTCGCTACAATATCTTCAGTACTTGATGTATGAAGCTAATTTGTTTTTTTCGATTATCTTTGGAAAAGGGAACGTGCCTTCCCAGCATTATGTATACAATTACAGATGTGAACGAATGTATATATTTGTGGAAGCATAAAAGTAAATATTTTTCTTTGCTCAACTATATTTTCTATCGTTTTTTATCATAACTGGGTCAGACGAATGGCACAATTATATTATTTTAAATGAAATCGGTGATATGGTTCTAGAAATCCTGTAATATTTTGTGGTGGTTAACACAAACTCATCAGAGGTGAAATAAATTTACGGTTGTTTGTCAAAAATTCTCACTCTTTTTCTTCTGCTTCGAGTCTCTGGATTGCCATGAACTGAAGCATGTCTCCCTGAGAAAAAAAAAAAAGAAGGTAGCATCGTATATTTTTTTTTTTGGTCATTCACATAAATGAGGACATCATGATATTTGTGCGTTTGTCTTCGAGGGTGTGTTTCAGGATGGTTCTTGGTCACGCTTTGATTCGGCTTTTGCATTCGCTGGCTAAAGCTTATGCGAAACAAGTAAAAATGTAGTAATGAACCAAAGAATCAAACATGTAAATGTGAAACATTGTTCATGAGAATTCGATAAAACATGTGGGCAGGTAAGCCAGGATGAGAAAATGATCACAATTTTGATAGGAGAACATTACCCCGTTCTACTGGGTGGTCTGTATAACCCATCATGCTGTAACAACCACAAATATATACCCACTATAACTGTAATTTTTTTAACACTAAATGTAGTAATCGACCCCACTATAAACGTAATAATTTGTAACCATAAATTTAATAATTTCTAAAAAGTGCCGGGTGACCTCTGACCCACATTGCAGCAACTTTACCGTTTGAGCCTGATTTTTTTTTTTCGATGCATGGTGAATTACTTCTGACGCAACCAAGGTGATTTTGTTTGGTGAGTGTATAGCCGTATGTTTTATTAGGTTAGATGTGGCCACATTGGTCACGTGTCATCGATTGATTGCATTCCTGGTTGGAACCTATTGGTACAAAGAATCAGTCACATCAGATAGCGGACTGCGGTCGAATCAAACATAGGTATATATTGTAACCTTGCCTATCGGGAGAGATTTTTCCTGAGAGGGAGAGGTGGGGCTGGGGATCCCTGCGACTGTAACTCTCCACAAGGTTATGCAAGAAAGGACAGAGGTTATGTTCATCACATACCCAACACTAGAAATGAACTCCACACGTTCCCTATGTAAATAAAAACATAAAAGACAAAAAATTACCGACTCCAGATAGTCTCCCCACATACGCGTCAACATTAATGGCATCGTCACATTGATTTCATTCTTGTACCCATAGAAATAAACTAGGATGACGTTAACGTAGCTACTCACACACCGGACGGATATTGCCGGACAATATAGAGGGCGTCTTACGCAGTAAGGTAAAGGGTCTGCCTTCAACATTTTGCTGACGGAACATAATGCACGTATAAGGCCCTAGAATTTGTTCGTCCGATATCTAACTACATCTTTGGGGTGAACTGAAGTAAATGCAACCACTTGATTCTTCTTGAGATAACCTGAGAATATTAATCGAAAACTGAATTCTTACGTTTAGCTGTTTGCGAGTTACGTTATCCTATAAGTTCCATTGGATTTGCGTTACGCAGTTTCAGAAGAACGCCTTTTGCCCTGCAGAGCACGGGCTTCACACGCTGTTCCATGACTTCATACCCGTTTTTCTGTTTTTGTTTTCTGAGGATACCGTAAGGGCCACCGTTACTTTATTCTGAAGCATCAGCTAAATGTGTAAAAAATTACTACAGTTGAGGTGGGTAATGAGTATTACAGTAATGGTTAAAAATCATTAGATAGATGGTGGATGTTGCATTTATAGTCATTTATTACATTTATGGATTATTACAGCGGCGGCTCAATGGCTAAATATGATGCAAAGGTTTCATGTGTTGAAGTTTCGAAGCGTAGTTCAAGGTACAATGTTATTTTTTTCATCTCTCTATTTTGTATAAAATCTCCCTAAACGTGTTTTCGTATTTTGAGCGAGAGTCCACCTGACATGGGGATTGCCTTTGTATCCCCCAGCCTACGCACCAATTGCTGTAACAACCACGACAAACTGCAAAACATTTAATGCAATTTAGACGTGCCGAAGACCCTCGATTCTGGTATTGCTATTTTTAGGAGAGGCCGCCGTCCCATCACGGTGCACATAAATACAGAGCTGTGGATTTAATTGGACATCCTACAGGGCCTATCCTTAAAACTAGGATGGGTCATTCCAACAGTCATCAGATGGTTGTAGCCAGTCAGTGACGCGTTCACTGATCAATGTATTGGTTGATCCAGTGAGTTAAATAGCAACTCCTTGGTTTATCTGTATGTGTCATTGCACAAGGCGGCCTCTTGAGGGGTCTATTTTGAGGGACTTTTTTAAACTAAAACTAAAAAAATCTACAGCTTACTTTTGCTTGCAGTTCTTGAAATAGGGCAAAGTTAGACATAGCTTACCGAGAAAAACAGAAACTTTGCCAAATTTGTACTATTTTAAAGTTGTCAATTCAGTTTTTCAAGTCACCTGCTCATTTTTTTTTTTTGAGGTTATTTAAAGTATGTTGTAAATATTTTCAAGAGCGAAAAAAAAACCAAAAACGTGAATGATACCGAGAGACGAAAGTATTATTCGAGATGTTAAACTAATTTTACCGAAAGGAAAATTCACTAAATTTGAGTTTATACATGTATTTTCAGACATGATATCAATTTAAGTTGAACCGCGAGTCTCCGCATGTTTAGGTAACAGGCCAAAACCAAAGTGTGCATTTTCATCGATTGAGGCATATTGGTTGAAAATTATAGTAATTTTATATATTTATAAAAAATAATTAATATAATAATTATAATATGCAATTATATATGGTTGAAATTGTGGAAGTCATGTCCTTTTCCAGGTTCCCCTCATAATGTCTTAATTGGAGTGAGGCAAATAAATATTGATTGCTCATTTGATGTTAAATCTTTCTCACTAGTCTGCAAGCAATTGCTAACGCCGATTTTGATTGAATATTTGGTTATTTGTAAATCAGCCAAACAATAATTAAAAATAGGAAAACATGTAAATTTACATTTTTATTGTTACATTTATTTACCTTACTAATATATGATGTACTACGGTGGTGTGTGATAATGACATGGTAAAAAAAAAAATAAGTCTAAGGAAAGTCCAAAGGAAAGTCGAAATTTCGACTCGCTTTATTTTAAAAACTTATTTATCAAATATGAGAGAAGGCATCATTTCGACTTAAGAAACATAATTTCTGAGAATTTTAAAACATGTCTTATTGAACCCGCTTTTTTTGGAGGAAGCAGTCGAAATCTCAACTTTTCTGGGTTTTGTTTTTATCATATCTCCCTAGCAAACCATAAACGTGTGACACAAATACGCAGAATAAGTCGCACGAAGATTAGTTTAAAGTGATTTCATGAGTAGGCAAAAAGTAAAAGCATTTCATTTATGTCAAAAAGCTTAGAAATTTACTCAACACTAAATTTAAAGTTAAGAAAAAAATATTGTTACAAATTAATTTGTTATAACAAACTGTTAATCTGTCCATAGTTCTTGTTTCTGCTATCCGACGATACAGCAATACTGCGTAATTTGTCCAACAAAGTCATTTAGAAGTCATTTTATAGGCTTTAGTAAAGAGGGGGAAGGGGGGGGGGGGGTTCGTTACGTACGTCTCTACAAATAAGCAATTTCACTGAGAATACAGAACATTTCAAGGAAAATTCTTTGACAAACTACGAGGAACAGGCCACAGCCTAAAAAAACATTAAGTACTAATATCTTACAACTGAAAAATCCACAGGGAGAAGACCACGTCTAAATTACAAACTTGCCACATAAAAGCACAAGGTAGTTTGGAGCACAGGATTTTAATGCCAGGGTATCTACTTCTATTCACGCTACAGCCGAGTAGACAGATTCTTAGCTATTAAAAACACCTCAAAATATGAAAGATGTTCGTGACATTTCAGGACAAGTTTTGAAGGTAATAAGGAGAGGATCAAGAAGATTCTTTAAAGGAGAAGATTTCTAAATTAACAAATTGTTAAATTTTATTAAACCAATTAATAATTTGTAATAACAAATCATCAATATTTTATGACAAATTAATTATTTTTAATTTCAAATTTTATGATTTTTTAACAACAAATTAACAATTTTGAAGAACAAAACTAATAATGTTTCGTTTTCATGATGCTTTTTAGCGCAACACCTGATCAATTGTGATGGAAAATGCAGTAAAGGTTTATGCAGGGTAAGGGTCATGTAGAGTCTCTCTGTCAGGGATTGGACAAATGTCAAATATGGATCGATTTTTTAGTTGGGGGAGGGGGGAGAGGGGTGGTGGGTGGCGGGGTAGAGCACAATTTGCGTGAACTTCTTACAAGTTTGCTTTGCTTTGCGTTCTTTTTCTTTTCAAGTTTACCAAAAATTTTGCACCCCAACTTATAGAAAGAGAGTTTCAACAAAATCCAACTGTGATTCAATCCTGACACTTCTCCATGGTTATTTTATTTTTTTTTTCAAAGTATGTTGATCCTACGGATTTACAGGTCCACCGGCATAACATCATCAGACCAGTGAAAGCATGCAGTGGTAGACTGATGATTTGCACGTAACTTAGAATGTTGTTTGCATGTGAAAAAAAATGAGAAAAAGAAATCTGAAGGGGTCTCGTTTACCGGGCCGTATTAAAACCATAAATGAACAGTTCTGTTACTGCAGATGTTGAGCAAATTACGGCTTCAGTCAATGGCCACATTTTGTACGTCACTATATGAGTTTTCGTTTCTCAATTGCCGTTTTGACCAAAATTGTTTTTTTTTCAGCAAAAATCTCGAATTTATCAAATTCGCAGTTACTATCTTGCAATATAAAGCCTCTGTTTGGCCATAACAAAGTTCCTTTACTGTGTGCCTCTCTATTGCCATATGACGTCACATACCACAAACAATTCGAACCATGAATTTGCTGAAAGTTTAACTTTAAAGTACCACTAGATCTGATATGTTTTGATACTTAATTTTACTTTTTTAATCACCGTGGCTTTTTAAGGGGCTCCATTGAGTTAATATTGATAAGTTTGTGATGTTTTTGAAAGATTCAAGTCCCATTAGAAAAATAAGTCAAGTTTTACGTCCAACATTTATCTAAAAAAAAAAAACCCGTCAACATTTTTCAATTGTTGACCACTGACTTGTACTGGATGCGTCTGTATGAATTAGTACTAACATGACAAATATTTGGTTATCAATTTTCAAAAACCAAATTGAGTCGTTGATTATTCATTCGTTAATTTTCCTTTGTATGTGAAACAATTGGATCCTTGGGGAGGAAATTTGGTAAGTTTAGAAAATATTAATGATTTTTTTAAATCAACTAAATAAGCCCCTCTAAAAAGTACTCTCAGTCTATCATCCAAAAGGCGGTTAGGCTATGTTTCATATACGTGGGACTGCAGCACACAGTTCACGATAGGCGCGAGGAATCCACGTGCCAATGGCGGTATCTGAACTCATTCATATTTTTCGCTGTACTAGAGGTTTCGCCCACTATATAGTGTTCAAGCACTATAATAATGCCCTTATAAACTTTAGCTTATTTGACCGCTATAAACGTATCCTGAAAGAGCTTTATGGCTGGACTGCATGACTTCAAGTTTCATCTGGTCTAAATATCATAAAACGAGATAACATTGTCTTGTTCGATACATTTACATTATTAAATCCCTTCATATATATATACATACAGCAAGATCAAAGTTTATCTGCGGGCCTAAACAATGGTTTTAAAATTGTCACTCGCACAATCTTATGCGTCCCATAAAAAAAAACTGCGTTTTACATTCTATATTAGCTCATTTTCTCATCTTATCTCATTCCGACAACATAAACAAATGCTGTTTACAAAACTGACACATTGAGAACCCCCCCCCCCCAAAAAAAGAAAAACGTCGGCTAAAAGGGGCATACACATGTTTCTTACAGTACTCATTTTATAGCTGACAGTCTTGAACTATGTGCTTCCAATCACACGGACGCCCACTGTGGTGTGTTCACGTACTAGACGGAAAAACCAGTCCTTGTTTTTTTTTATTATTATCTAAGACTTACGTTCTTCACTATTTTGGGAGTTTATCAAAAACATGGGAGGGGAAGATATGCATTATTGGAAAGCTATGATTTTTTTTGGTGAAATATAACAATATCATGGGTAAACTATATTCAGATGTGTTGTATTTCAGAATATGTGTGTATAATGCAGTGGTCACAGCCGGAATATAGGCCGGTCACCGATTTCACCTCTTTATTCTCTCCGGATACAGTTTGGTTGTCACGGAAAAGTTTCAGAGGTCAAAGTATTGTACTGCCTTTGTGAGACTATCCAAAGCATTTTTTTTCTCGAAAATACCAATCTTTATATTATCAATGATGATTGTTAAAAGGGCACAAATGTCTCCCATATATTTGTTCTTCTTGTGCACCTGGTCATGGCAGTTGAACAAACCGGGTAGCCTATAGGAGAGGCATTCAAAAGAGGGGAATGAGTCCGTGATAGCTTTACAGACCAGTTTTATTATGATCTCTTATGAATATACCCTTAGGGAGGAAAGATAAAGGCCTATACCGTGTAGGCCTTCATGTGTAGGCTCTGATATTTCCTTTGTGATCTTACAACCACGGCAATCTGTAGGAACTTATCAATCCTATAAGAAGGTCTCCTGCGCCAGCTATGGTGATCACTATGGTGTCTCTAAGGTTTTTATTTCGTCACTGTTTAAGTCCAGACTAATGAAGGGGGGAAGGATTTTTCCCTGTATAGCGAAATAGAAATGAACTTTACAAATAAACAATGAATAAAAAACGACAGAAATACTGCTGCTTGTGAGCTAAAATTATTGAAACTGGTGATAGATATATGCATAATTATATGAATATGACAATTATACAATTTAAACAGTAACACATGAAAAAATGAAGTATAAACAATTGCTGAAGAACTTAATGATCCCACCCCCAAGTTCCAGCCTTTGATTCCGTAGAACCTTTTTGAACGAAGGACGCTTATTTCAAGCAAGGAGTGCGATGTCAGATATGTGTTTAAATATCTAAGACCGGAAATCACCCCTCCCCCACTCCACCGAAAAGAGAAAACAATCGATGTTTTCAGTATCGATCTTGGTCACCTGGTCCACACGGAATTTCCATCAACGAGGTTTTAAAAGACCTCCTTGCTTCCATAATGTGCTAAAATCAGATCTCGAGAAAACCCTTTTCTGTATGATAGAACATGAGGTGATATAGAGTCACACCATCATGTTTAGGGTTTGTCCCTTCGATGAAACCTTATCGTGTATGATATCGTGTGAGGATTGGCTGTCTTGGAGGTAATGCTGATGAATATTCATCACTGCAGAACGTAACGGGCGAGTTGATCGATGGACTTAGGAATCGGAGACTCAAGTTTGAGGAGTAAGATCTACGAATACATGTTTGTACACATGTATGCCTACCCTGAAATAACAGTAGGCCTACCAATGTAAAACCATCATTCATCTTCAGCTGTCGAGTGGTTCATTATATGTGTAAATGATACACACTGAATGAATCTTGGAAACTTGCGTAAAAAAAGAAGTGATTGTGAGTTTCGCGTGACCAATTAACCTTCTGCCTCCGAAAATCAAAACTGTAGTCCCAGGCAAAAGGTAGCCTACCGTCACACTGTTCGCATTGTTTTACAACTTGACATTTTGTTTACTTTGCAGCGAGAATAAAACACGTTAAAGACTTACAAGTGTTTACATTAAAGGAACGATAAAAACTGCACTGGCATGCATGCACGCACAGAGGATCACACTGCGTTGTGTTGACTACCCCTCTGCGTTGTGTTATCTGTTTATAGTTTGGTGCAATTACTAAAATTGCTTCGTGAACAAGACAATATGGGAAAGGAACATATACACACAGTTTTGGGTAAGTGTGATCGTATAGACTCATCTATCATGTGACTCTGTATATTAGGAAAATGACTCCAAAATGACTCCCGTGGAGTCACTGCTATTATGTGTACTGTATTTAAAGCCATGATTAAGGTGACTATAAATGATGAATTGCCATGCACTGGATTGCCATCGTGGGTACGAATACATCAGCTGCTGTTATTTTGTTTTAAAAGTCGAGCTGGCTTTTGGAAAACAGGTGTGATGTCGTAAATCATAGCCTACACAATCATACACAAAGCTATGATTTATACGTTTCTATTTTTGACCTATTACCAATGGACGGTCTCACTGTCATACGACAGAGAGATATAACGTTACCTACAGTGTGTGTTGAATCGCGTTGTAAATGTGGCCAGGGAGGTCTCCATAGCAACACCCTTGGGGTGACACGGCCCTGCGGTCGATAAATCAGCCTTGGCAATTCTCAACTTCCAAGTAAATTTGAAACTGACGTTTAAAAATGTGAGAACGATGGCAAAATTTTTATTCTGTAAACGTGGATCCTCTTTTCTTCACGTTTTCAAGAGATGTGGTAATTTCAAACTCTCATTATTTCTAGGAGACGAACAACGAAAGCGGACGTCCAATTTCAGTAATACCCGGAAATTATATGTCCATGTATCGCTTTTTCACTCAATACACCTTTAAACAACAGACATTGGTAACCAAGTACTATTTCATGCGTGGGGACATAATACTGCTAAGAAGCGAATTAATCTAAACTAATCGCAATCTAAAGGAACCATTCCGCTGAGCATAGAGTCTTTTAAATCTACAAACCATCGCAGTGAGCTACTCTACATTCCGGTTTTTCATGGACGTCCTAAAGGACAACATATCTTTCATCTATTAGTCTATTGAAAAGGCCTTTTAGGAAGGTGGTGGGAGGGAGTGACTCCAGCTTCTCCTATTTCCATATCAGTCTATTGATAACCAATCCGTCCAATACCCAGTTTCATTTCGGTATGTAAAGGCAAGACGACGTTTGCCCGCCTCTGTAGGTGCAGTCAAAAAGTAGCCCGTGAACCTATTTCAGTAATGTATGATCATTCATGTAAAAGGTCGGCTTACGCACATATGTACGAAGACGTTCGAAACAGGTGTCGACGTGGCCGGAAGGGGGTGGGGGGTGCGTGTGAGGGAGGTGGTAACTGGAAGACACGCCATCAGCAGCGGATTTTCCTGAACACCTCATGTGTGAAAGAGCCGTCTTTAGAGTTCGGGAAGCCAATTTCCGGCAGGATATTTTTTATCCAAATGATTTTGACACGCTCCGCGCGAACCGATGGTGGCTGGGCGCTCTGCTTGGATAGTGTTTCCACAGTTTTAGATATCATGGCAGTGCAGTGATGTTGAGGGCAACTGGCGCATAGGCACCCTACTCGAAAAGGGGGGGGGGGGGGCAACACATCTATTCATCTATCGACCAGCCAATCTCTATACATGTCCAATAAAACATGTCATCTTTTGAAAAGCCCATTTCCCACATACTGTTGGACTAAGAAAATAATATTAAGTGACAATGATATCCATATACACCAATAGATGAAAGAAGTACTGTTCATTAGAGGTCCTGGCGCGCACAATCGGAATTTGCGGTAGCGTGCAAGCATTTTGTTACTTTTTTGTTTTGGCAAATTGATTAAAATACTTTAGGCAACTGAAAATTGTACCTGACAGAATTAATGATGGCAGTTTACCATGATCGACAATGGCAATCTATACCTTTTGATGTCTTTGGAGAAAAGAATCCGTCCTGCCTTTGATGGCACAGGTTGCTGAACCTTTCCCATGTGTATCACCAAAGGTAGCTTGCATATTATTGTTTTTTTTTCATTGACGGAGATAGTTGTACAATTTAATTATATTCGATAACTCTTCAGCGTACGTGTCCTGTTGGGCACTTCTGTAATATATGTGAACTACGAGTTCAAAGCATACTAAGCTGACTGTTGAACTAGTACCAATGCATGAGGATGGCAACGTGACCACGCATATACTACTCACCCGAGTACATGTTACTGTTGGTTAAAACACTGTGTGTGTCCAATTGCATGGAAAAGCAATGAGGAAATACGTCATATAGCGTACTACCAGCATCTAACACGCGAATTATATTTACATTACGTGCTATTATACTGTTGACCTGTGACCTTTTGCCCTCTAAATAAAAAAAAAATTCTATGGAGACACAACTCTAGACCATGGGGCACCTATCTAACCAACTTGACCTTTATCAGTATTGCGTTCAGTGAAAGTAGCCACTTTGGATTAATTAAAATACACAGCTGAAATAAGACTTTCACTAATTTGACCTTTGCCCTTAGATTTTGATGGAAGATCCTACTTTTGACTATTGGGCGCCTATCTTCTTTGTCCTTCATCAAAATTGCGGGTACGTAGGAGAAGTTGTAGACGTAACCTTGAGCCACCAAACTTGACCTCTGACCACGGCCTTTGACCCCCAAAACAGGTACAAACGTGACTCTTAGAGAAATCTTGTTTAACAATCATGTATATGAAGATTCTATGAAAATAGCCATTCCGGACTAAGAAATACTGCTGAAGTGAAATTTTCACTGATTTGACATTTGATCCCCTACCTTTGAGCTTAGATTTTGACGGGAGACACAACTTCAGAGCATCTGTCACCTATCCACCAACTTTGAACTTCATTAACACTGAGCGCTTAAGAGGGTCTGCCGCTGGAAAGATTTTCGGGGTCAAATTTTACCTTTGACCTTGACCTCAAAACAGAAAGGTCCTATAAACATGATTTGCAGATTGTCTTAAATCTTGTACAGAAGTGATATATTTGGAGGTACCGTGCGAATAGCTATATTGGGTCAAGATATACAGCTGTCGTAACATTTTCACTAATTTGACCTTTGACCAGTGACATTTGACCTCTGACCTCACATTATTTCAGACAACGGACTATATATTTACAAATTTGAACTTCATCGACGTCGGGGTCTCAGAGGAGTTACTGAACACACATAATGTTGCCAGGGCAACCGTTACTCTGGCAACTGGGAGAGCAGTAATACGCTATAATCACCCAGGAACTGCAATATCTCACCCCATACGTTACATGTAAGGAGATGAGACAGAAGGTGTGAGACTGAATTCGGTACATAACTTGCTGGCCGTTTTGACATTATAGTGTGGAAAACATGCATTATATAAGCAAGTATCGGCATTTTTCTTTTTCTTAGACACATTTATACTAACGGACAATTCAAAAAGCAGCTTACAAGGAAGACTGTTATTTTTGTTTAAGTACCTACCTAACAAGTCCGTGGGAACAGTTCAAGCAAAACGTAACAACCTATTTCACCGACAAGATATATTGATTTTCTGACAATAAAGGAAACAGAAAGACATTGGAATGATTTACTGACTCTGAGAAAATGTTGTTGAAAAGTACTCACCAATTTACACAACAGAAGTGGTTCAAATTTTTGGTAGAAAGTATTGGACAAGAAAAAAAAAACTGTAAAAATTGCGGAAACCTTAACTTTAGATAAAATTCTTTCCCGAAACAAATATCCCGACACGACTACACAAATTTGACCTTTGAACCCTCGTAGTACCATTTGGGGAGAATAGGAACAATAAAAAAAAAGCCTACCCTGGACATCGGTGCCCGGAGATAGGTCAGCACTAAGCTATCCTGTACAGTTAGGTAACACCGCAATTTAGGATTATCTCTGCGAATGAGTTATTAATTAACACAAACTAAAGCGGTCGATTGAACTGATAAAGACAAATGGGAGGATTTTGAAGGGTACAACCAAATGACAATGTTTCTAATTAGCATCATTATTTAAGTGTCACATCAAATAGTTTACTGTCAAACACTGCCAAAATATTTTTGAATGTTTGACCTTGTCTTGCATTAACTTGTGTGTATTTGAGTAAGTGCTAGTGGGCAGGGAAAGTATGTGGACACGAGTTTTCAGAAACTTTGAAACCAAATTGAATCGTTAATTACTCATTAATTAATGCTTAATTAATTAGTAATAATTAATTAAGTAATTAATTAATATGTATGCAGACAATTTGTCATTAATATTTGAAAGAAACTTGACAGGTTTGGAAAATTTAGTTAAATGTCCAAAATAGCTCTAGGCGCCCCTTAAGGATTGCCTTAAATTCATACGTGCACCACTAGTTGTAATTTTTGATAACTTTCTATTTGCTCTCTGGGAAAGCTCACAAAATAGAGCCAGATAGTTTCGGTAAAACGGTTTACACCGACTTTGTAGAACATGGCAATAGGTCATACATACACCCGAATGAGCGCCTTCACACCCCAACCTCAGGCATATACGACGAACGTACAGAACACACCTATGCCCTTCCTTTTTGTAGGAATTGTCGACTAGTGAGGTAGCAGGTAAGCGACCACTGGTGCCCACTTAAAAACACCCACCCCCAACTCCAGGGAAGAGCCTTCATTACTTATAGGATGATCCACCATCGCCATTGTATATGTTGTCGCATTTACGTCAGCAGAGTTATTCTGCCGTTGTATTTGTTTAGTAGTGGACCAAATATAAGTAAGCAACAAAATATGCCGTCTGGAAGTAGAAAGCAAACTTTATTACTTTGAGATAAAAGTCACGAGCTGTTAAAGCTATGATTGATTTATTTTAGATCGAGTCGCTGCTGTGTCGAGCGTGTGTTTTTTGTCTGTATTACAGTGTACTTCAGAATTTAGCACTGGAGGGTGACCATACCTATACAACCTTATCGTCGTTCTGAAGTTTGTAACTTCTATGGATTTAGTGTTCTGCTTGAATGGGTAGTGTTTCTCGCTAGTGTTTTGAACATATCTGGCATAGGGTATAAGTAAATAGACTACACCTTATGGTCGAAGGAGGTGGATAGAGGGAAGAAAAAGATCTTTACGATAGCAATCGCTACATATCGTCATCTTTCAATATCGTCATTCTTTTTGCAGCAGGTTTTAATTATTCAATTTAGTTTTAATTATTCAATTTAGTTTTAATAGCCGCAGCAGCCGGAGGACAAAATGCCGTCTGAAGAAATAGTGAAGAAATTAAGATGTAAGCTTGGGATTGAGAACGACCTGATACGGTGTCTTTTGGCAGAATTCATCGGGACTTTTATACTCGTGGTAAGAATTTATTAAAGTGAAGGCCTTTACTTCGTTCATGTACACATTTACATGTGTGATAGCAAAATATTCTCTATGGATTTGTACGTATATAAACTGATGAAGTTATGCAGGTAAGAAAGTAAGTTCGCTGAGTTGCATGTCCACTTATAATATATAACAACTGCAATTGCTTTCATGATTTCAGTGTAAATTTAATATCGTTAGTACCTCGACATACAGTAAGCAAATTGTAAAGGGCTACGGAAGGAAACATGCACTCTAGCTTTTACCTCCCCCTCCTTCTCAATTAGGCACTTCGTAATTAACAATCCGTGCCCTCATAGCGGCCACCAATTTGAAAGTGATGAAGTTTTTTATGTCTTTAAACTGATGGAAATGCATTTCTTAACCCCAGTAATTGACAATCTCATACAATGATTTACATATGCATTTTTCGTGTGATCATAGTTTCTTCAAAACGTGGGCTATGCCTGGTTCGAACATAGTGCGAGATCATAAATATTTATACACTTTGCACTTACATGAAACCCAGCAAGTTGTGACTTGTGAACGGCGGGTTTTTTATGTTTCAGGCTGTTGAACGTTTACTGCAACAGGCCGATTGGATATTTCTGTTGGCAAACTACATTTTATGTGATTTGAATAGACAGTTACTGTTAACTAAGATAGATTCCGTTTTTCCTGCATGGTAAACGTAGGCACTCTTTAGCTTGTCTTTTGTTATGGTATTTCCCCGAGTTGAATTACAATGGCTATTGCGTAGAGTCTGGTATTTTAGCATCGATGTGGAATAAACTGGCAAATTGAGCCGAATCCAAACTCCGTTTTTAAATACATTAGCAAAAAAAAAAAATGTGAAGTTGCGTTTTGCCATGTTATATAATTTCCAGAATTTCTAAAGTGTGAGTCCATGTGATGCAGCATAGGTAATTACTATGGTGCTGTCATGGAAGTTCGACTATACCAGCACAACAGCAGCCTACGTTGTTGACGTCTTTACCTATACTCATACAGACAAAAGCCCTAGCTACGTGTTGTGTTCTTTGATAAAACTGCAATAATGGCCCATTTTCTTTTCTTTTGTGCATTACTTGTTGTTGACTTTTTCATGATAGTAGTTCTACCCTACCGACTTCATGTTGATGATATAATATCAAACATGGAATAAAAGTAAAAAGGCTCGCCACAATGATGTTGGCCTGTGAAGTTGTTTTTTGTTTAGTATTTGCCCACGTAGTAGCTCCATGATTTGAACAAGGTATACCCTTGGCATGGTGAATACGTGGCGCTATTTCCTTTCTGGCACCTCGGGATCAAACGACAAGTTCATTCATGTGGGCCTACAGGCTGTAGTGGTCAAAAAGTTCACATTATTGGTTAGTGAAAAGGTTATATGCAAATTATAGCAGCGGTTTTCGGGAAACTACATATCACAGAACTGCAATACGGTATGAAAGGTTGTAACAATGAGCCAAATTATTAAAAGCAATATTAGTAGGCAGATTAAATGTGTTCTACATCCCATACTTGTGCAAATTCCAAAGTTTCCCCGACACTGTCAACCCCCTAGCTAATTCTAACTACTGCGAGGCTTAGCCTTCATACTGACCAGAGACCACCGTATGTGACATAAAAGAGGCTACATTTCAAAGCTGCGTCTCTTTAGTATTGATTGAAACATATGCATTTACTTGAACTATGCATTACGGCATTGGGATGTAATTGAAAAGACAGCTCACGCGATTAGTGATTGTTGTCTATAGCAAATATGTACCCAATCAAAATGTTATAGATGACTCATTGGTATATTCACCAGTGGTAGCAAGTTTTCGTACATCTTATGAACGAATTTGATAATGGTGAGGTGCAACATTTCAAAAGCATGTTTTACTGACAATTTATGTGGTTCTTCAAGGAACTTTTTATTCACTGCCGACATTTCAAGCCCCATCTCATCAACGTCTTGTTCTTAACCCAAGATATTGCCATTAAGAAAGACCTCTCGATTCAAGAAAGATTTCCAGTTGCTTTAATACGTTTACTGAAATGCCATATAACACTGGCAAATTATTGCTAGATCGCAACTCGAATACTGGTCTTATCGCAAGATTTGATAGAAAACAAAATCAGTTAAAGGTAGTCTGACATGAAAATGACATTTTGGAGTATTGGATGTATTCCGCGTTGAAAATGTTAAAAATAGCCACAAATTCCATCGAAATTCATCAACAATTGACAAATTTACAGGCAAATTAGTATTTCATAGCTCTATCATGAATAAACATTGACTAAGAAAGCAAATTTCTGACGTCAAGAGTGGGAATCCTATGGTATGGCTTATGTTCTATCCTTTCTTAATATAACGTTTGCATCAAGGACATGTGAGAATTTTATATGCCTAGAGTGTTTTTATTTGGAAGCATGTATTTTCCTCTTCAAAAATATCGATATCATTTACCAGTGTGAATATCAGTAATTATTTAATTAAGAGACAAAATATATATGCTTAACAAAAGAAATACTGACACTGTGCAACACTCCACGTCTTCTGTTTTGCATTTTCTCAAAGTTTGAAAAGTCATATCTCAAAGACGGTAATACGAGATATAACCAGAATTCCAACAGATTTTCACTCAGGGTTTTACTTTGCAACCTCTGAATGAAGGGTGCTCTTTTCTAGAGGCATGTCACACAACCTTTAAGGCCCTTCTTGCACTAGGCACGACACGATGTGATACTTTGCAATAAAATGCCTTCCGGCTTCAATATTTTTGCTTTCACACCGTAGCGACCTTTCTCCCTTCTCGCTCGGCCAATTTTTTCATAGTTCTGTTAATCATGTAATTTTAGGGAGGATAACGATTAATCAGAAGGAATATATCTAGGCGAAAATTGAGTTTTTTCAACCCCATTGTATCGCGTTGCGTCTTATCGTGCAGGATCGTATTGCACCTGCAGTGTGTAAGGGTCTGTTGTGAAAAGTGATCTAGTAATAACATGATTCCATTTTTTTTTGTTGCGTTATATCGCAACCTTTTCGCGCAAAGTGTGAAAGTGTTGCTCACGAAGGAGGTTCTTTTGAAGTTGACGAAAATGGCGGTCGTGGACACATTGTACAAAACTTATTACAAAGCTAGTTTCATAATGATAGCATTCGTCCAACGAACTGATAGCAAAGCGTTCACTTTCTATGACTAGCAAGCATCGCAAGTATTACCACGATTGAAGTAGGTGCCGCCAATAAACTAATAACAGCAACCGAATTTGCTTGAAAAAAAAAAGGCAGGGGTTTAGTTCAAGGGCTTGCAGCTTGCAACTCAAACGTTGGTAAGTTCTAAACTTTTTGTGGAAAAAGCACCTGCAAACTAGGCCTTTATTAACTCTGTATGTGGCAAACAGCAGTCTTTCCCCACTGATTTACATTACATTGCAAGATAGGCTGCATCAGTCTCAAATTTATCCCATCAAAGATGGCTCAACTGGTCATGATTTTTTTGTCGGCTGTGCTGCGGATTACGCCGTGCGGAACTTGGCCAATCAGCTCAAAAGACGACCAAACACAAGACGACCGTTGTCCACTCCAATCCAAACATAGCGGGAAGTCAATGTCACTGAAATGCCACAGCTCGAAGTACAACACGGGATGAAATATCGTCAGGACGGTGTCCATCACACACAATTGGCATTAAAGTTAATTGTTGGAATTGGAAGGGGTGACACAAATGAAACTAAACAGTGCAAACATCTTAAGCTCGTTCATCATGGAGGAGTTACTCTTCCAATATATGAGCAAGCATTTTTATTTTCATGCATAATTCATTGCCGTCTTGTTGATCGAATCCTCCTCTGCATTTCAGGATATCTATACAACTTGTAATGACGTTTGTTGGACAGGCTTCACAGGGCACTGACACCGTAGTTAAGTTTGCCCCGCAATCTCAGATTCCGAAAGGAATTTGTGGGATGCACTGAAGATCAGATCGACTGAACTGTCTTACCATACAGCGTGAAAGCATACCCACTTTTAGAGAGATTATAACACAGTTCCCTAAGACGAACAACAGGCTACTTTACATGCTGTTTCAGACACAGAAACCCGGCACAGGTGCAAACCCTCTGTGTAAGAAGAGTTAGTCTAAAAAATGTTGTAGAGGTGTTGTTGGTTTAATGTCAGATTGTGAGCATGTTCACATACGCTGTCGAGATTGCGGAAATGCGTATCTCATCCCTATACGTAGTATAAAGGGAGGAGATATTGTACTTACTGAGCTGTTAAAGTCGCCAAAAATGACCCTTAACTGGAAACTCACCTTACACTCCTTGTATGATTCAACCGAACCTTAGTGGACCAATACGTAGCCCTTGCGTGGGGGTACCTCATGGCATACAAATGACATGGATCGAGATTACCCACTGGGGTTGGGGTGAGGGGGGTGGGAAGGCGCTCAAAGTGTGTATGTGTGTGTTTGTGGACAACCGAACTTATGTCACGATCTCCTCCTAGACGGTAAGTCGAGTGAACTTCAAACGTAGTGGTCAGGTGCCCGCGTACAAGATCTAGCGATGACGTCATAGGTCAAAGGTCACGAAAACGAAAAACACATTTTTAGCATTATCGCAATGTGAGAATATCTAAGAGTGATGAAACTACCATGTAAGGAAAGTAAACGATATGAGATTTTTTTTAAAATATTGATGAAGTCTCCAGGTCAAAAGTTGCGTGATTACTGGTCAAACCGGCAAAAATGCTCTAAAAGTGTGTCACTTTCTCCTTTTAAACGGTAAGGCGGATAAACTTCAAACTTGGTGGCAAGGTGCCTGGATATAAGAAGTATGTCCGCTAAACCGATTGCTTCATAGTTCAAGGTCAACGGTCACGGTTTCTATAGCACACACCACAGTGTGTTAGGGGTTGGTAGTGCATGGTGTCAACATAACTCTTACATTTTTGCCTTTTTCATGAATGTGACACGTTATTTCAATCTATGTAACCATGTTTTGGGCTGAGTGATTGTGTCTGATAGCAATTTTTCATGTAAATGCCTACTCTACACAGCTGTGCAGGGAACTCGAGCTGTAAAGATAATACTGAAGCACACACAACGCCCTTTTCAGGGCATTCAAAACATCCAGAATGACGGTGTGTGGATCTGAGGAATACTTTGACGCCCACACATTTCTAGGAATAATTTGACGCACGCTCGATTTCTACGCACATGTCTACGCGCATTCAGGTGTTTTGGCTAGTTTGACGCATATGCGTTGTACTTCAGCACTAGATCACAAAGCAAGGTAACTTGAATATCCAATATTCTATCCACAACGAGCGATCTGAATCACTGATGAAAATAATGTACAGCTCAGCGCACTCTGGAAGTACATGAAATGATGTATGAATGACCATGCGAAATGATCGGAATGAGATTTACAACTCCGCGGATTGCCTACTCGTTGCTATAGTAGGATTACAACATTAGCCTAGTGAATTAATTCGCACGGTAAGTTTCCTTGCTCTTAAATGTTCTAACCAAATGAAACAATCACTTAATGACCATGCACTCTGTTTATGTGCGGGATGGTTATCAAAGAGTTAGTTATCCCAAGTTTCGGGGCCTGCAACAACATTATTGTACAGAAACCATCACATGTTAGTCACACGAACTTTTTTACTACTTCTGATTTATCAATGATTCGGATAACGTTATCTCAAGAAAGTTTTAGTATTAGAACGTTGCCCCCTTTGTCCGACCCTTCATTCACCTTTACACTTTATTTGTTCAAAAAGCTATATTTTCATATGGAGATGCCTTAAATGAAGGGTGGCCATCATCACGTGTCTACCTAATGTCCTTGAGTGCCTCGATTTTGTGAAGTCATTTTGTTGACTAAAGATATGACGAGAGATACCACTCGGCCCCAACAAAGTAAATGCCTCATCCGGAGGTGTTTAATAAACAAATGCACAAGCATCGCAGCTAAGCTATAGGTTCATTACATAATCAGGAAACATCTCTAGCAATAGCATATGTCGTAACAAATGCAAGCACAGTAGACTAATGTGATAGTGCATAAATAATACACATTACCAAAAAACCTTTACTACTTTGTGCGCATGCTCCTTTCATTTTACTTCTACAGGCTCTCGTCGATGGTGGCGGGGGAGGAGTCATAACAAGCCGATTAAGTGGCTTAGAGAACTACCTATGGCTGAGCTTTGGATCTGGCTTCGGTGTTGGCTTTGGGATCTGGACCGCTTATGGTGTATCAGGTAAGTTTAAAATTTATACGTTACTGATATAGTATTAATAACAAAGAATCAAATTTAAAGCTGATGTCCCAAAGTACGAGATAAAGTCGTCTGTGTCTTTGCGACGCTTCTTCCTCAGTGAAACATATTTTACTGATAGGTCTAGGCCTACATGGAACTTGAGGAATTCCACGGATTCTGACGAAACAGGTTGGTAACGGAGGAGCAACAATGTCGTGGATGAACAGATGATTCAGTATATATGTGTATGCGTATGTGTATGTGCGTGTGTATGTGTGTGTGTGTGTGGTGGAGGGGAGATGATTCGTCGAGTGGGGTAAAATGGAAACGTACGTTAGCGACATTGTCCCTGTGGAAACTGAGTTTTCGCTTAACTGGAACACTCACATGTTTGTAATGAAAACGTCATCAGTACCACATGCGGTCTTCACAAGATGAATTATTAACTTTAATACTATGACTACATGAAGTCAGACTAAGTCTTGTGTTTTGTTCAGGCGGCCATGTTAATCCAGCGGTAACTCTTGGTTTAACGATGACGGGAAAGTTTCCATGGAGACGAGTGCCATTTTATTTCCTGGCTCAACTATGTGGAGCTTTCTGCGCATGCGTCATATGTTTCTTGGTTTATTTTGGTGAGTTGAAAAGGAAAAAGGGAAGGGAAAATATTGTCTATACTTCAATTCATTACGTAGCTTTTAGAATAATCCAGAGAAATTATATGCAATAGTTTGTAAAAAAATAAAAACATTGTAATTAAAGGTCACATTTTCATTGTAAATATTCATCAATAATCAATAATGACATTCCGTTGTGTGTATTACATTCCTCCTTTCAAGATGGTATCAACGAAATAGACGGGGGAGTGAGGATAGCGGTCGATCACCCAAATGCCACTTGTGGTATCTTCACAACATTCCCTGCTGCGTACGTCACTCTTACCACTGGTTTCTTTGAACAGGTAAATTATTATAACCATGACATTACCTTTGAAATTTGACACCAGTGAAATATTAAGGATTTATATTTAATTTTTTTTTTTTTTTTGTTATCATGAGAATATTTACGACAATCAATATTACAAGGAAATAGAAAAGTACAAGCCTGTTCAAGTACGGTACTTTGCCTATGTGACATCACAAATTTCCCATAATGCATTTCACCATTTCAAAACAAAACATTGCTTTAGAAAACCATAACTTCCAAACGGAACAAGCAATTGAGAGTTTTGCTTTTCAACAAAAAAGAAGGAAAGTGATGATACTTTTTTGATTCCTTGCCGTAGGCAGGGGAATCTATGCAGTCATGATGTCGTGTTTGGGTATGTATGTGTGTGTGTATGTGTGTGTGTGAGGGTGTGTGTATGTGTGTGACGGTTGCTCGTAAACACTCTATCTCAAGAAGGGTAACTCTGAGTAATTTCATTTTTGGCATGTTGGTTGCCCATATTGAGTAGATGATCCCTATTGTTTTTGGTGTCCAAATCTTGCATATTAATGAGGTTATGGGGTAAAACATAAACATTTTTAAAACTGCCATAGTTCCTTATCAATGGGTCAGATTTGTTTTAAACTTGATAAGGTTGTCTGTTATTAACAGGTTCACAACCCTGTGAAATTTAATGCTTATCAATAGAGAGGAAGGGATAATTTTTCACTATAAAACAATAATAATAGCCTAAACACCATTATTGTGGTTATTATAAACTACCGTACAAATATATATTGATCTACATTGTGCAATAGCAAGGTTTATTCTCTCGCACACAGTTAACTCAATGGGATTGCTCCCTACAGTACTGCATTTGTAACTTAGTGAGTAACTTCTAGTGTGGGGGGCTAATAAGTTGTCCAGAGAGAGAGCCTTGGTATGGGAGGTCATGGGGTCACATAGAAAAGCATGCAATGGAATGTTAATGGGTTTATGAAAAAAATGAAGAAAATAAAAAAAAAATCTGTTCTGTCATTTGTTTGGATAATACCAATATCCAGAGGAACAGCTGGTAGCAGAACAAGGTTTCTTATCAATCAAATTGGAGTGCTTTCAATCATATTTCACAATGTCGGAAAAGATGGAGGAAGCAAAAATATTGGGGAGGAATCATAACTTAGGGTCAACTTACCAGGACTTTGAGTGTGTTAAAAGCTACTTGTAACAAGGAAGAAATTATCCTGGTGGTTTACGAAGAATTTTGAGGTAAATATGGCAGACAAGCTGAGTTCAGATGAGGTAAGGTTGAGTTATTTGATTCAACTAACAACAGGCAGGACTAGAAGCAGCATTGATTACTTGTGTGTTTCTTGGAGCTCAGAGATAATGTTGACTGATTTCATACCGTACTCATACTGTACTTGCTGTGTGGGTTGTATGGCCTGGGTAGGTGATCCCTATTGCTTTTGGTCGACATCAAATGTCGCAGTCATTTTAGGTCACCAAAATAAAGGTCATTTTGGGTTAAAGGCTTGTGGTGTATCAAGAAAAATAACTGCAGTTGATCTTATACTTGTCATGTGAATAATTCATGTTTGTTGTAATATAACCACGTAGCAAGGAATCACAAAGCCTTTTGGCTTTCTGGTTTTATAATGACATTATTTTTTTTCTCAGTTGTAAATCGCTTTATAGGAGCAAATCTGGATTTGCATCATATTTCTGAACTGGACTAAATGTGCTTTATATTTTTACCAACATTGATCCCATATGTTATCATGGCTGGTGTGCATAGGGAACCAATTGATGGAATCGTGTCAATGTCAATTAATTGTTGCAAATGGAGAGTCACATAGTGGTATATCGTCGACTTGAGATCCAAAACTTTTTTTCTTAGAGTAATGTTTGCCCCCAGGTACGAAAAATTCTACTATAGGCACAGATATTGTCCACTAGACCTCTAAGCACTGAAAAGTCAGTATTACATACACAACATTTATTCATTTTTAAGGAAGCAGCACTGATAGTCATGCCAAGCTATTGGTCATAACTTTATACTTATCCATGCACCTCTTCTTTCACGGATATACTCTATACATGTTAGAGAAACGGACCACCCGTATTATTGTAACGTTCAATGCAGGCATGCACTCCGACAAGTACAGTTTGTCCTGGTCAAGTAAACACCGTAATTGTAACGATCATCCAAACTACGTATTAACATTCTTTTTGTGTAGAGACACAACAATGTTCAATTGACTCCTATTTCAGTTCTTTTTTCAATACAATATTACTACTCACAGTAGTCACTCAACACAGGGGGAAGATAATGGTCTCAAACCCGCGGAACACTATTTGTTCAGTTGCATGTTAACGGTTCTAGCTTTCTATTTAGGAGTCATTTTCGTCAGTCGGTGCAAAATGCCACTTACACATTAATTTATTTCAGTGATAGGGCCTATTCAAAGAGATTTCCTTTGTTGTCACATGACAAAGTTCTATCTACGTTTAGGACAGATGAGCGGTTTCTCGATGCTCTTTTTGGTTTCCCTAAAGAAAAGTTAATGAAGTCACTCGGCTAGACAGGCAAAAAAGTTGACAGGGACGAAAGTGGGTCGAAGGTAGACTCTGCAGAGTCTGCTTGGGCTGGAAAGTTTCTGTTCCTAATCTTGGTTCCGCCAACCCTGAAGGAACATCCATATATTTACAGTACTGCTCTTCCGGAAGAGCGTTTACTCCCCTCATTGATCAATGCCTTCGTGGACGGCGACCTTAGGGAAACGCGAGTACTAGATGAGTAAATATCCTCGGTTGGGTGTAAATAGGCTGCAGCTAAAATTTTGAAGAATGTATCAAAGGAGGGGAATTCATTCGCCGAGGAAGATTTTGCAAAGTCTAGGTCGAAAGTGTCTGTAAAATTAATTGCAACGTTGGATTCCAATTTCTTCAAATGTGACTGAAGTAAACCGGGAATGATTTACCTCTTAAATACTGCTTAGCGATAGCCTGCTGTACAAAGCCGAAAACTGTCTTGTTAGTTGACTAATTACTTGTGTCTCGGTTAAAGCAGTTGTTCCAATCAAGTATTACAGGGTATGTTGTACTTTGAAAGTTAGATGTCCTCCCCTCCAAGAAGTGAAGTTCCGCTAATATTATAGGCCTACAATGAATAAGTTACTCAAGATATTAATATCTGCAGGAATATTATTTTGATTGCTTGGTCATCTTGCACTTTCCTTTTTAAATTACAAATAATAAAACTGCCCTACGTACCTAATAGTAGAAAAACCCAGAATGTGCTGATGTCACGATTGTAACCGGCATGTTAAGTGTAGGGAAGTTGGGCTTTTCTCTGCTTTAAATATAGCAGTATTACCATGTGCAAAACTAGAGGCAATTGATGACTTAATCGAAATTCACTTTCTTTAACGGGAACCGTTCTATTTTCAAATGCTATTTCTTTTTTTATTGTTTCTTTGCCAATTCCGTTGCTTTTGAAAGCAGTGACTGCCATTTCGTTCATTGAAGTATTTCGTCCATGAACACCCTCGCAAACATATACATTAAAAAATAAAGGAAAATATAAGATCAAACATAATTTCATCTTTCTGGTTTTCCGTACACACGCAATCACTTAAAATTCTGATTTTGTTTTAATTATTGCACATTACACTAGCCATAAGCGCCATGTCGTTTGTTTACTAAACGGGCGTTCTGTGTCCCAAGACATACCGCAGTTTAAATAATTGAGAGTAACCGGTCTTGCACAAGCGCTACACAGTCTTTGACCATGGCGCTACAAGGAATAGTTTGACCATGGACCTCCATGGTTAAGAGAAACCAATTTCAACATATTATCTTGGCGAAGTTTTAACTTACTTTTATACGTTTCTCTTTTTGCCTCGAAAGCTGCAAATGTTTTGAGGGCGAGAAAAAAGGACAAAGTTTGTTTCACTGGGTAACAACTTTATACGACAGTCTGCACCGAACCTTAAAGAATTCTTGGCAAACTTGAGCTTATTTTGGGGAAACAAACTCATTTTGACAAACACACCCATATATTTTGTATACAGGGAAACAAATTCATACAGTATTCTGTACTGACACTTAAAAAGTAAAGACAAATTAGATTTAATAGTGTACTTCTTATACACATCTGAAGTAAAATTTGGAAAAATACTTAATTTTTGGAAGTAAACAATTAATTTTGTAGTTTGGCTTTTTTGTGTCCCCATCACATACCTCAGATTGATTAATTTATTCTGATTTTCCTTTTATTTCTATTTTTAGATCGTTAACACTGGTATTATGCTATTTCTCATTCACGTGATCGGTGACATGCGTAATGCGGGACCTCCATTCAACCTAGCCCCCCTCTTTTACGGCCTGATTGTCTTCTCTGTGATCCTCTCGTACGGTACCAACGCCGGGGCTCCTCTTAACCCCGCCCGGGACTTCTCCGGAAGATTAATGTGCGCTATCGCTGGTTATGGATCGAAAGTTTGGGCGTAAGTTCACATGAAATATACATTCAGGTCATACGTAATGATTTCTTGACTGCGGTGATAGCGTATGAATATGTTTATGTACTCGTAGGTCGATGAGGGTTTTGTGACGTATGCTTGCCCAAACTCTTGGTAACCCACACTTTTGAAAAAAAAAAAAAAACAGTTTGTAAATGAAGGAAAGTAATATACGATTCCTTACTGTTTATCTGGTATATGTACGTGTTGCAAGGTCCCAGTGCAGTTATTCCCAGCGCTTTATTTAAATTATTACGTTTCAATTATTGTCACGTCATGTACCACACAACATACTGACTTCAATGTTTTGTTTAAGTTACTGTAGATTTTAAAATAACTGTATAGTTGAGATATGCGCTATCAATCAGCAAAGACGTATCTAAGACCATGGAGGAGGGGCGTAGGGGCAAGGGTCCCCCTAAAAATGTCACAGTAGGGATCCGTAACTTAATTACGTAACTTGAGAATTCACTACGGTATGCACTTAAAACTATGGTAATGATAGTTCCATTTTGCCTCTGAGTCGCTTTGAAAGGCAGAATCATGCATAAAAGGGGGGGGGGGGGGGGAGGGGACGGCGATCGATACTTTGATGCGTCCCCCCTAAAAACAACTCTGGGTACGGACCACTGATAATGAAGGAGCCATTCACTTGACATATATTGTTAGGGATGTGTACTAATAATATGTGCTTTCTTGTCTCAATAGACCGTACGGTGTCCAGTGGTGGTGGATACCAACCTTTGGTCCCCTGGTGGGTGCAGCCGTCGGGTCACTGGTGTACCTGTTAACCATCGAAATTCACCATCCTCCGGAAGAGAGATGCCCCAAGGGAGACTTTGGGGAGCTCAGTAAGTATATAATGGACTGTCACGCGTTAAAACGACATTGTCAAAGAAACATCTCTAACCACAGTCAATTCAGAAACATTTAACGTTGTCGTTACTGGCACGGGCGTTCCAGTGCATACACCACAAATTAAAAATTAAAGTAATGATTTGGCTTGAAAATTCAGTCTTAGTCCCACTCGCAAAACTGTTAGAAGTAGGGCCCAGTGTTAGGGGTTACCGCTTAGGTCAGGGCCAATGAGAATGTAGTGGGGCGTGATAGCATGGATGCCATACAAGTATGGCGTCCCAGGTACCCCCACCAACATTTAAACCGATACGTCTTCACCGCCCACTATCTGTGCATAAGCAAACCGTCATCAAAATGTGAAATTGATATTTCTGACAAAAAATATCATTGACCCGCTCTGTGGAAGAAGATAAAATTATATTTTATGACAAATCTAACTTATTATGAGACTTTCTTTATACTTCTTGATTCCTTGTCGAAGGCCGAAGGAATCTATGCGATGGTGATGTCGTGTGTAGATGTGTATGCATGTGCGTATGTGACACTGCTTGTAAACACGATAATTCAAGAAGGCTAACCTTGACTAATCTCATACTTGGTCTTGGGGTGGTAATACTTAGTAGATTTTCCCAGGGGTTTTAGTGGTCAAAGGTCGTTTGATGTCACCAGACATTACAATGTGGAAACCTTGTAAACACGATATCTCAGGATGCGTAACCTTGACTGATGTCATATTTAGTGTGTGGGTTGGTAATACTGAGTAGAAGATTCCTATTGTTTCTGGAGGAGGTCAAAGTCATTTGAGGTCACCAGAGGTCAAACTGTAAAAACCGTGTAAACAAAATATCTTCAGAAGGGTATAATGTTGACTGATGTCATCCTTAATTTGGAATTGGACATACAAAGTAGATCATCGCCACTGTTTGCGATGGAGTTCAAAGGTCATTTGAGGTCACCAGAGGTCAAACTGGGAAACCTTGCAAACACTTCAAGATTTGAAACAGTAGGGGCATCTCATATTAGCATGTGGATTGCCCATATTGAGTAGATGGCACCCAATGATTTTGGTGGAGGTCAAAGATCATTTGGAGTCACTAGAGGTCAAAGGGTAAAAATCATGTCAACTTCTGTAGCTCAAAAAAAGGAAGAGAAACTGTGAGTGCATGATAGCAAACTTTACATGTCTGTCTCATATTCAGTAGTTCAGTACTCAGTTGTCAAAATCTTGTAAACACGTTATCTCAAGAGGATTAACTCTGAAGGATTTCATATTTAGGAAGATAATACTATTATTGATCATGTTGAATAGATGATTTCTATCAATGTTTGCACCTTTATGTTTGGAGAAGACGTAAAAGGTTCCTTAGGGATTAAAGACTTATTTATGTGGTGTTTCAAGAACAATAACTGTAGTTGAGCTCATACTTGTCATGTTTTTTGTAATGTAACCACATGGAAAGGAATCACAAAGCCTTTTGACTTTGTGTGGTTTTTTTTTTTTTGCAAATTTTTTTTTTGAACGCTGGTAAGTCGTCACCTTCTGAACCAAATATCAATTTTACAGGAAAAGGTTATGAAGTCATTGATTCAAATCTTTTCTTTTGTGAATGAAATTTTGTCAACTTTCGTATTCCAGAAGTTGATACATCTAAAATGCTACTCTAGTTAAGGTATCTAGCGTTATACATTTTGCAGACAAAACTTACGCTATATCTGTGGCATGTTATTAGTATCCATTTACCGTAGACACAGAATATGTTTTGCGTGCAAGATGATCCAGGACTTTTTAAGGCTGATCTTCTGGAAAATTGAAGGGGACACCGCCCTCACTTTTCGGGCGCGTGACCCATTCAAGGACAGCTTCCTTCCTGACGTCTAATAATTTACAGTTCCGTTTATTCCAGGAGAGGACGTGGCGGCCAAAGCGGATAGTGCTAAAGCCAAATTGGATGACGTCACCGCTGACATTGAAAACGGAGGTTCTGCAGTTGAAGATGGCGCTAAGAAATTGAAGTCGATTCAATCTGGATTGTAAAAACAGACTGTAAACATTTGTCATTTTTTCTTTCTTCAATTCTATCAAACTGGAGAAGAATTCCAAATATCGTGGTGATGGTTTGGGTAGGTGCAGGTTTTGCCTGCATGTGTATGAATCATGAAGAGCCCATTTTTATTATAAATAATCTTCAAGTCACGATGTTCGCTTGTATAAACATAAACCAGTGGTTTGAAAACATGTATTTCTTTACAATGATTAAAGTTGACCGACTATCCCACCCTTCAGATAAGTCAAACATTTCAATTTCATAAAAAAAAGTGTCTGACCGTCCAAAATTTAACGACATATAGGTGTATTTACAAAATCAACGAAGTAAGGATTTGGACTTCACCAGCTAAGTGGAATTTTGTGGGTGTGGGGGGGGGGGGGTTGGTTCGTGTCTGCTTTTTACTTTTTCTTTTTATATGCGTAGACAGGGTCTTACTATTTAACACTCATCACATTTGGCAATATTTTGGGCAAATATTTTGTGGCCGTTGAGAATCATGCATCTATTTTCCGACGTACAGCTATAGGGTTCAGCAACGAAGGGAGGAACTTAACGTATCATTTTGCATTGGAACACTTATTTGACACCATTTTCCCTGCAGTTTGCAGTACAATTATGCTAAGTTACACAAACTATCAAACCAGAACATCCATTGCTTTGCTTTCCCCACGAAGGAACGTCATCAACTGAGTAATTAAGACATAACCATTGTGAATCATCGATTCTCAAGTATACATGTCGCGTAAAGAGTTAATGGGGGGGGGGGGGGGGGTGGGTGGATGATTTTGCCTGTAAATAGACTTTTCTCTATCAGTTTTCCTGAATTTTGAGTCTCAGTTTCTATTCTGGCTCCAGTGGAATCATTACGGTTGTTTTCAGGGGGATGGTCAATTAATTTGCAGTGTGATACGGAAATACAATATCCCTTGTCTACGGTACATGATACACAGGATTTGGACTGGATTTATGAGGATGAGAATTAAGGAAGACTAAGCCGGGGTGGAGGGGGGGGGGGCATGAGTTGACCCGGAGCGCACCAGAAAATTATTTGGATAAAAGTATCTCTTAGACCTCAGAAAAAAGCTTTTCCAAGGCTCCGCAAAAGTAGTAAGCCAAAGAGACAATTTGTGTTTTTTTTTTCTGACTGTCTCATTTGCCTGAGTTTTTGCAACTTTTTCACCCTTTGGGAAATGGAATATGCCCGACTTCCCACCTCGTATGCTAATGACAACTACTGACTGAACCAATAACCGATCTTATCTTTATTCATAAGGAACACAAAAAATAAATAAAAGAAACATAGAGAGAAAGCTATTCTGCAACAATCCTCACGGCCCTCTGGACTGTATTACACACATTTGTAACTTTAAACTTGCCAAAGTGCAGACGTTAACGACTACTGCTAAGTCTGACGAACACATATTGTTACTATCAACCATGTAGCGTTAACATGACCCGAAAGGTGTTCATGAATTAGCGCAAGTCTTAACATTTATTTCATTTTAACAAATAACCAGACCATTAGGATCCAATAAAACCCGCTGACAGTGACTCCGCGTTTTTCTTTTTCATTTCTTTTACTTTTTTTTTACTTTTGTCACCATCAATGTAACACCTGCAGACAGGTGTATTGATAATTCTTCACGGGGGGTTGAAGAAGACAATGGTATGACCAAACAACATTGAAATAGTTTGGCCACACTCTGGAGTACAATTATTATAACTGCATGTTTTTTAGTTTTTGTAAGTTTATGTTTCAGGATCTTAGAGACCGACTCCGCTAGCCCCAATTATAACACTCGTTGTTAAGAAAGTTTCCCCAAGTACAACATTGACCTACCCTGGTCTTAGAATGACTTCTCTTCCAAGAAGATCAACCCGGAGGGGGGGGGGGGGGGATATTTTTCATAATCAGTTATTCGGCCTGTTAAATAAATAGCTCTAGTCCTCGAGACACTGGGTTCGGTGCGTAGTTTGAACGACTCATTTTATTTTGTGGATTCCAAATCATTTTTCATTGAGATGATGTCATGATAGAGTACTCTCTTGCTAATTTTCGCCCGAAAAGTGCAGAATTTTATGGAGCGTCTTACTTATGTCACACAATTCAGACTGAAATCACGTAGTCGGTTGTTATATTTTTCCCAGACAGTCGTGTTAGCACTTTTTACTTAAAGGAAAAGGAAAGTCAGGACTTTTGACAACGTTAAATGAAAGACTAACGTTTGGTGAACACCATCACCAAAATTCCATTTAAATATGTTGTTTTTTTTCCAAGATAATGCAATTTGAATGTACATCAAAACTTACCAGGAAGCTGCCATTCTCAGATTGTGATGACATAACTTGACCACGTGTGATTGAAAAGCTTTTGTTTTTCCTTATACACCATTGTCAATATATTTTTAACAGATCTGCATAGATTAAAATCAGAGCATTATTCATTATCGCACAATGCATGTCAGTAATTCAACACAGAAGGTGCACAAGTGTGTGCGGATTTATTTAAATTATAGGTAAAAAAAAAAAAAACACAGAAAGGAAATTAAAGTTCTTGCCTTTAGTGGTTATGTAACATCATAATTCGACACACTCAAACAGGTTTACATTCAATTTAGGCAAAAATGGCAGCATCCCTCTCTGGAACCCAAAAGAGAGCAACTTGGATAAGAAAGAATATTTCTAAAATAAAACTTTGGGAAGATGCATGTTTGACAAACGCTTCTGCTTCTTTTTTTTTCATAAATTTATTCCTAGGGTTTCCTTCTCCTTTAACATGTTGTCTGTATCCTCCTAGTCCAACTGTAACTCAACTCAGTCGTGCTATGATAAGACCCGAGTCTTATTGGTAGGTTTTCGTTTAAATTCCCATTATTTTTCGATTTTCGTCCAAGCTGGTTTTCTACATTTTATACTTTCTTTTAAAGTTAAAATTCCAAACTAACAGCTTTGAATAATGCCTCCTTGTACGCAGTTACAATAGATTACGGTAAATTTTAACTTCAGTTAGAACTTCGTCACAATCTTATGCAAAGATTTTGTAGAAACATTGCAACGTTTCCAGTCGGCCTACTCGTATTTTTTAAGTTTAATGTATACTTCAAAATTTAGTGTCTATGTACCTTATACATGTATTTTAACTGTATCTTATATTTGAACTTGCATAAAGGCTAGCTAAGGCCTGTATTTATGAAATGTTATATTGTCTAATGCGTTTTGTGAATGCCCCTAAGGATTATAGATATATTTTACTATATTTTGTATGTTACGTTTGTTGTAGTAATACAATTATCATACTGGATGAAAAACAAATGCAATTGTGGAATTATTTTCCGTAAACCTGTCATTTTGTTGTCATACACCGTACCTTTGAACCTCAGACAAAGGTTACAATTTCATTGGCTTGTATCAAGAACATATACTTCCTCTTGTGTGCTGTCGCGGCTCCGTGTCAATGCCCAGCAAAAAGGAATGTTTCGTCACCTTAACGTCACGTGGCATTTGATAACTGGTGGAGTAATCACTTAAAGTTAAAATATGAGTTGTACTGACAATCGCCTGGTCATCTACCTCCCTTCTTTGTCAGCGTCTTAGGAAAAAGAAAGAAGGAGAAAAGATCACCTGTCACAACATCTGAAAGAGAACTATGCACTCATCTTCCAGATATTTGAATATGAAAATTGTCTCGAGATTTTCGTTGGCCCTACACTAAATGCAGACTCTCCAAGAAAGTACAGTAGTCAATCACCGTTATTTGAATCAAGCGGACCAATGGGAACGGATGTGGATATTAATTTATGCAAACATGGGGCTTAAATCATGTTTTCTATTTTTTTTTATTTGGTATGACATTCCCACGGAATTTGACTTTCACTTACAAATTTTCAACTCATGATATTCCAGCTTTAATAGGATTAGGCCCCGTGTTCCAGCGTCGGATCATGTCGAGGCTCGTTGACCACCAAGGGGTCTTATACGACCACAGAAATTAATTTACAGTTTTTAATCAGGTCAATGACAATCTACCTACGGAAAGAATTGACACTCGTTGCATTTACTTGTGGTAGTTACACTAAAGTGACACGTACGTGAATCTTTCTAGTGTTCCTACATAGGAATCCTAGTTCTTTATTTGACAGAGTGCCCTGTTTAATTGGTA
Organism: Stichopus chloronotus; assembly: GCA_021234535.1. Classification (NCBI taxonomy): domain Eukaryota; kingdom Metazoa; phylum Echinodermata; class Holothuroidea; order Aspidochirotida; family Stichopodidae; genus Stichopus; species Stichopus chloronotus. The sequence goes on along the minus strand of CM037832.1, from coordinate 24,926,645 downwards.
AAGGATTAGCAGTGTAGCTATACGTAGTTGGCCATGGGTGTTCTAAACTGGCTGAAGGTTACACTAAAGGTGCAAATTTACTTCATTCAGTCTTCAAAATTGGGGCATGAAAAGAATGATGAGAACACCGGCTGAATCTCGGGTTGACTGTAGTGATAGCTTATAAATTTCGATCTGATTCTAGGGAGGATGACGAATTTGGAAATTTCTTTAAGAAGCACACTACCCTGACATAATATGCTAGCATGTCAACATCACCTCATCTTCTTCACAAATCCTACAATTGTATATCCTTTTACAACCCCTCTGCACATGTCGTAACATAGGCTTTGCTTTTGTTCAGGGTACCGCGACGGTAAAAAAAAACAAAAAACAACAACCTCCTTTTTGTTTTTGTCCTTGCGATTCGTTTCAGTGTACTACAAGTATAGAGATATCATTGCAGCTACTGCGTAAAGTGTATAAGTGTTAAAGAGCAGACGACACTCGGTTACCTAGCAATGACGTTGGTCCAACTATATCAAAGAGGGCGAACTTCCACAACCTTGCCTACGGTGAGCTGTCCGCAATCAGAAAAACATGATACAAGCAACACGAGACATAGGCCTAGATGTTACCATTGCTCCCTGCATCACATATGGCCTATGTAGATGTACAAACATATGAACTTTACCTCTACGCAAAGCCACATTTATAGTGCTCTCATTTTCGCTAAAAATAAAACACAATGAAGAGGAGGATTTTGGGTCTGAATTATTTCACACAAATGAGTATGCTGTACCAGGGGATAATTTCACCTTCTTTGAAAATTTAATCCTTATAAATCCATTATACATCCTTTACATCCAATCCAGAGAAATAGATAAACGAGAATGACGTCATGGTAAAATCCGAATAGAACTGTTAGGATAATATAACCCGCAAACAGCTATCAAACGGTTGCATTTGCTTCTGTTTTTCCCTAAAATGTAGTAAGATATCCAACAAATTCTCGAGCCGTGCGTGCATGCATTATGTACTGTAAATGTTGAAGGCAGAGCTGTTTTACCGGTGCGTAAGAAGCCCCCTACTATTGTTCGGCTTCATTTGTTCAGTGCGTGAGTAGTTACAGTGACGGCAGTCTAGTTTATGTATTTCTATGATTGAATACACAAGACGCATCTCTAAAGTATGATGCCCTCTTTATAGATTTCGACTCCTATACCGTACTGAATGCATGATATAATTCTTTGTCAGTGTTTACTGTAACCCGCTATATGATACATATAAAACCCGCTAACAACATATAATAAAGGGTATTTATTCGATCGGATCGTATTTTAAGTGACCTATCTCACAAAAATCCCCCATAATGTCAAAAGGCGTTTCGAGTTCAAGGAAATAGTTGAACCGCTGTCTAAAATTAAGTTTCTATAATCTCTGCATACATATCGAAGTGCAGAGTGACAGTCAATCATTATTCTAAATCTCAACCAACTCTTTTGTTGGTTGAGACAGTTGGTTGAGACCTCAGTCTCACATTTTTCTTTCTTTGTGTTTCGTAAATTCACTGTTTCGTATTTCGTTCTGAGAGAACTGTTTCAAATAAAAGTTCAAGAAAATGAAAAAAAAAAAAAGGAACGTGACATGAAAATTTCCTTGTGGTATCCTCAGAGTGTACACTTTCCCCAGTAGTTTACCTCTCCTATTGATCTTGGATTACTAAGGTACATTTTTGAGTCCTTCAGATTTATTCGATGATACCTCGATGGCCGTAACTCGAATTTATTTCCTCCTTGATTTCTGCATATAATTGACACTCTTGTCTAAGGTGGATATAGGATTTTACAGTCTTTCCTGGGGGGGGGGGGGGGGGGGGCAGGAATCATTCCGCGAAGTTGAATAATTGTGCCCAAATCATCTTTCTTTCCTTTTAAATAACAGTAAAAATTATAATAATATTAGTTGTAAGTTTTATTCCATTGGAATACTGAATCTGAAAGAAGCAGTTGTTACTTATATATACAGGATAAAGTCATGTTTTCTTTACTACGAAATATACAAGCTGAGCTGGGTGAAGGTGTACGAGTAGTATGAGAGAAAACCCTGTGAGATGTTGAGTGTATCAAGGGTGATGTCTTCCCCCCCCCCCTAATCAAGGACCAATAATTGGAAAAGACAATGGCTAAGCTAATTGAACTATTTTACGTGAAACTGAGGTCCTTTAATCATTATTTTTTTCATTCTTATCCTCATTAGTTAATTACTCTGACAAGCAACCCCATGATTGTAAGCCATCTCATTAATTGTTTATATTAACGCATGCTTACATTTCTCACTTTGGAATTAGACCCGGGACTGCAAGATATTTGATATCTTCATTGGCACTTTAATGGAGCATAGAGCCTACACTAGTTTTTTAAGATGTAATTGAATACGTCAGCTGGACTACCAGCTCACCAACTTTTCCTAGATTTGTGATCATGCATTGATCATGTATGCGATCACTCAGATGATTCATGTACGTTACCCGCGTCATTAATGCAACTCGATCCTGAGCTATGCAGACAATATCCAAACATTCAGGTAAAATCCATCGGAATGTGAAACACCATGTCATCCAGTGTCAGGCTTCACCTAATCCTCTTACGTATATACCGTATACTGATCCGTGAAACGAGAGTTCAATCCATGTGAGACTTTTACCGCATCATGTGGTGTCATGAATTATTCATGATGTGGTTTCATACATCTCCTCAAGTCCATAGTTGTGTTTTGCATCACTTCCCATTCGTGACTTGGATATAAATGTATGTCATACCTGACACACCTGATAAGATTAGCTTATTATGGCAGGGAATTTAGGGAAGTTTAGGGGATACAAGTCGACAAACTTGTCAAAATGTATGATATCATGTTAAGGAATCGGTGACGAGCTTATTAAAGTGATTGCGTGTGTACTGAAAAACCAAAAAGATAAGATAATGTTTGATCTTACCGCTTTTTCTTTATTTTAAATGTACACGCGAGGTTGTACATGAACGGACTATGTCTTTCAATGAAGGAAAATGGGGCTACTTTGAAAAGCAACGAGATTGGCATAAAACAGTAAAAAAACAGAAATCATACTTGAAAAATTAACGTTTCTTACTATAAGCGCCTACATAATGAATATGCAACAGTACAGGTCTCACTAGTGTATCACAAACATACTATACTCAAGTCATCGCTCCTTGATCGGTATCGGATATTGTAGTATATATTTGGTGAGACTAGTAAACACTGTATTTACAAATAACCAACGAACTGAACACAACATTGCGGCGTCAGTGATCCTGGGTTGTTTTGGCAAACTGAATATTCATTACTAGTATACTTCCCATTGGCTTGTTCAAAGGAGCACACCGTTGATTTGAATGAAAACTGTCAACCACTACATTATCGTATTCTACACTTTTTTGTCTTTATGATAGAAGAATTTGAAATCATATGGCAGAATTAACCAACTGAAAGCTATTTATTTTCCCAGATTGTTTGAAGGTGTAATTAAAAGCCTTACCAAACTTTTGGAGATGAAATTTCAGTGTTTTTACTTTTTGCCTAAGCACGCAATCACTTTAATCGTAACATGTGTTACAATATCAACATTTTGCGGTCCAAGCGAATGTTTACTGTACGTTACAATGTCTTATATAATCGTTATTGAACTTTTCTAGTTGGGCCAGATGTTTGGAGATGGTCTGGACTATTTTTTGAAGCTAAATGAAGTCGTCTATACTTCATTTTCAAAAATCATTCACATGATATTACGACTATGCTAAAATATTCAACAGACCCTTTTCCATGCTTGATTATACAATCATGCTTTTGCCTATATGGGCATGGCACATAATACCCCCTGCTCTGCAGATCAAGGAAGCCTAGACATTAGATTGACACACCTGAACTACTTTAACAGATGGATACTTAAATGACCACGTAGATCAGCATAGCAGGTGATGAAACTAAGCTAAAGCGATGTGGTTTTGCAACAAGCTTAACCTCACTTACACAAAGAAATGATGAGGTTGCAGAGCCTGGCTGTTTAGCATCCACCATTTGTCATGAAATGTAATTCTCTTTCATTTCTCTCATTTAAAAGTATTTTTACGATGATGCTGAATATAATGACTGCATGGGCAAGGTTTTGCTGCAAAGTTAACCAATTTAAGAACAAAAATGATATCACATAATGAAGAGTCATTCCAGAATTTTCTACTTATCATGTCATTGGTAATGATCTGATCTATGTTAACCTTGAAATTTTATACCACTGAAAATGTAGATCTGGTATATTGTAGATTTACCTTACAATATTATAGAAATTAAGGTAGCATCTCTTAAGCTATTGTAATGTTTCTTTGGGAAAATTAAAATTGCAAAGGAATGCAAAGGATATTCAAGACTAGTTGTGCCTGGGTGACATTACAGATTTTCAAAAGTGCAGTGAACCATTTTAAAATAGATATTTCTTTAGAAATACATCACTTCAAAACGGAACATGCTATTGAAATATTATTTTCAGCAATAAGGAAAGAAACTATTCCCAACCTTTACGGAATTTAAATTGTCTTCAATGCCTGTAACTTGTTCAAATTCAACCTTTGCGACATTTTCCACCACTCAGTCAAAGTGACCCGACAAATACATGCATGTATATGTGTATATCCTGTTTATATTCTTAAGTTTGCATTTACCTTTCCGTTCTAGGAAGTCCATGAGAATATTTTTTTCATCCAGAGATATGCCACAACCTCAGAGCTTTCAGGAGATATGGACCCCCAACAGACTTCACCTCTAGATAACACAATCGGTCCTAAGCTTTCGTATTTGAAGTATACGATCCTGAGACTTAATTTTTCACCCAGGGATACGGTATGCTAAAACTTTCACGCTTCCCCCCATGGGAGGCCCCATGGACCAACCACTGGAGCCTTACCAATGGACCCCATGAGGCCCTAACAAGGGTCCCTGGACTCCACTCGCTAAACTCGCTCGTCACCCTCGATTTCGGGCTACGTGTGAAAGTTGTTAGCTCCCAAACAGTTCCTTTTGCCCTCCATTTTCCCCCTCCCCCAAAACTAAAATCCCGAAGCCCAGACCGGATGGGTGACGAATTGTTGATAAATCAAGGATGAAATAAGTATTGATAAGAGGGATGGGGGCACAGCACAGGAAATTTAAAAGAAAAGAAGATTAACCCTGGAAATGTATGATCGAGGGGGTGGCACCTCAGCAAAAGGGAGGGAATTATTTATAGCATTTGTGTTTCAAGGAGTGTGGCTATGGATTTACCTCGAAGTTATGGCAATTGCAGGGCTGGAGACCATAGCCTGAATTTAAAACTCTCAAACAATTTTATTACTACAAACACAGCAAATAACAGACAAGTATACATGAAATTGCGTTAAGGTATACGAAGGTGCAGTACAAGTCAGCAAGTGTTTGTTGTTCTGCCCTGTTCGTGTTGTTGCAAGACATTGACCTTTTTAATGGCATTAAAGTTTCTCGCCTAAGGTGTTTCACACAACATAGGTGGCCTACATAAAAAACTAGATTCGAATGTATAATAAATAGGGAAAATAATGTTGGGTGACTTCTTTTACTTTTAAATGCCTTTAGCAAAGTCAAAACATAAAAAAGGACAGAGTGGTTTCGATATGGTTACGTGAAATACTGCTGTTAACAAGGAATAGTAAAAAAGTACAAAAGTTGTCGTCAGGGCAGTAAGTACTCCGATAAGGAAAAAAAAAACATGGCAGAGAGTAGACAAATAGTCGCACAAGAAGAGGAGGGGGCGGGGGTATGGCAGCACGCAGACTTATAGAGAACAAGATGAAAGGAAAGGCCCAAATGTGATAGCAGTAAGTCAAACAACAGTAACAGAATTTAGCGGATGCGTTATATTAAGGATTTGTTTTATTATGCTCAACTTGAAAGGTGCATGTCAGAGTAATGAATACCATACACGCAGTGCAAAACATTTCCGTCAAGTGTCTTTGGCTGGTGTGACGGTTACACATTTATGAAGCTCCATTTGACAATTATCAGTGGCGGCACCAAGGGGGGGGGGGGGGGGCATGGAGAGCATTGAGGGGATCTACACCAGTCAGAATCTTTGCCCCCCAATTGCTCCCCCACACTAAACTGAAGTGACCTGACAAATACGTAAATGTGTAGGCCTATGTCTACTCCCTGTAGTTTATTTTCGTAATTTTGCATTTACCTTTCTGATCTAGTAAGACTATGGGACTTGATTTTTCACCAAGAGGTATGCTAAAACCTCAGAGCTTTCGGGAACTTTGCCCCTAGATCCCCACTGGGGCTTTGTCCCTGGATCCCACGGGGGGTTATAAGTTCTCATCTTGTCAAGTTAAAGGGACGGCGGAAATAATTAAAATCGTTTAAAACCTCTGCGTGTAGTGAGGAACTTTGAACTACAATGTACGTATCCTGAGATTTAATTTTTCACAAAGAGATATACTAAAACTCGGATCTTCCGGGGGTTCGTCCCCTGGATCCCTCCACCGGGGCTTTACCCCTGACCCACAATGGGACCTAGGATGAGAGACAGGATCCAACTCGCTAGGCACGCCCCTCACGTCCACTTTTGTGCTACACCTCAACAGTTTGTTTTTCCCTCCAGTTGCTCTCCCCCCTCCCCCATGTAAAGTCGTGGTAAGAATTATATGTTATTTAAAAATTACACGGTCATAAAATTTCTTTGATTTTCATTATATTACAGATGGTATTATTACTAAAAACAGATGCATCACGTATCATTTTTTTTATATAGAACTGTATATGCCATATAATATCATTATATCAATATAATTTAAAACAAATTATAATTGCCAAACGGAGCCTTATACATGTGTAACCGTCGCACAAGCCAAAGATACTCTAAAGGTTTTGCACTGCGTAAAAGGTACACATTACGCTGGCACGCTATAGGGTACAGACGGAATCACTAAAACTGGATTTACAGCCTACATAACCTAAATTCGTTATTCTTGGCTTTGAACAAATTTAAGTGGGACATCGATAAATCCAGCGTCTTAGTGTTCTCGTTTCTGACCTTGTACACCAGGGGTTAAAGTCTCAAATGGTCCTTTTTTTATTGATTGAAGTTCCCCAAATCAAATGTACAAAATATGCATGAAATGCGGCTTTCTACCATTCGGTATGTGACGGTTTGTAAGCATTGTCGTATTTGGGAAAATAAAAAGCTTTACCGAGGGTTCATCTGCTGTGCGTGGCTTAAAGAAAATAATCAAGGTTTGTAATAGTAGATATTTTAGCATTCATGCTTTTAAGCATATATATGTATAAGCTTGTACAGTACACCTCAGCGTATTTCGATCCTGCTTAAAGGAGAATGAAATCCTAGGATAATCTTTTTAAAATTTATATAGCAAAAGAGTTTAAAAACGCTTCTAAAAGGTTCAGTAACAAATTATGCTTCCCTCCCCGAGTTATCCACTTTTGAAATTCAAAGACTTGTACTGCCATTTTTGTCTTAATTAAATGTAAGCAGACTTGAGTGAGGTATGATGTCACATAACTCCCGATAGCAGAAATTTAATGTATTTCTTTGTTTTCTTACCTGAAATTTCCAAGAATACTTATGCACTTGTGCACAAATATAATAATACTTTGATTTGAGCAGATGCATAACTGTTAAAACTATTCGTCAATAAACTATAAAGAAAGACTAAAAGCTTTCCAATAACAAGTGGTCAGGTTACAGCAATACTATCTCAGAATGGCAGCGTGATGATCAATTTTTAGTAACTTTCAAATTGCAATATCTTGAAAAGTAAACAACATTTGTACATGAAATTTGGTGATGGTGATTGTCGTATCTTCGTGTTTCACTTAATAGTGATGCTTCCTGGTCAAACGTTCTGACTTTCATTCTCATTTAAGGCATCTCGTGATCAGCTGCCTTTTTTTACGTATATATGAGTTGAGACCAGTTGAGACTATTGCAAAGTTGTTGTTATCACGAGTTACACGTTCGGATTCCAGACAGAGTGATCAGCGGTGTCTGATATACAACTCGTGTGTTTTTCAGTCTACAACTTCTGAAATGAAGCCAGCTCTAAACTTGGTGCTATACTTGATGTTGTAAACTAAGTACTGCGTACCACGAAGGAGGAAAACACAAATCTCAACTGGTCTCATCCATTGATGGTTAATTCTTTCCACCCCCTGGAAGAAGAAGCATCCCCATAGGCTATACTTATTCTTCGAGTGACAGAACATGAAAGCTTTGTCCTGAATTGTGCTTGGAATAATAGTCAAGCAATAACAACGACGATTGAATTACATACATATAATGTGTCTACGTCATACATTCATGTTTGCTTCTTTGCTTTTGGAGCCCATAACTCCTTATTCCTTTTCTCGTGTTCGTAACATTCAGGGATTAAATACATAACACTTATTTGTGAGTGCTTCTGCCCGATGAGTGAGGTGAACCTCGGATACATATATATATATAGTCTTCGTACCGTATATAGGGGTTCTCTTTCAATTCGCTGAGGGTGGTGTCCGTCAGCCACAAGGCAACATGCCGTCTGAAGAAATAGTGAAGAAGCTAAAATGTAAACTTGGTGTCCAGAACGAGCTGATGCGATGTCTCTTGGCAGAATTCATCGGAACTTTTGTACTCGTGGTAAGAATTAATGCAACGTTGCAGAGTTGTAATGACTCGAACCATTGACTCGGACTCGAGCCGACTCGAGTCGGATTTTTAAATGACTCGACTTGGATTCGAGCCACTAGCATAAATGGCACGACTTGGGCTCGAGTCACAACATCAATGATTCGACTTGGACTCCCGTCAGCGACCTGATTAACTTGACTTGACTCGAATTTTTGGTATTTGACTGTAGTCAGAATTTCAACTCGCCGCTTCGTCGTAATTGAAACTACGAACCTGATGTGCTTGCGCATTGTAAGCACAGAACAGTAAAGAAAGTTCGAACCTTGAGCAGGGTAACATCGATACTGGAAGTGTTTCCATATTCTGGTGATTGTACCAGATGGTGGATTATACCGGAAGTAGGTTGTAGAAATGGTTTCCTGCACTTGATATTTATATCTGATGACGAACGAAAATAATTCGAGAGAAAAAGAAGGAAATGATTTTGAGGACCAAACTGTATGTCGTTTACGTATGCAAAGAGAAAGTTTGTTTCCAATTATCCTAGTGGTAGAGTAGTAGTCAACTGATATGTTTGTTCTCTTAGAAGAAACGATTCAAGTGGGAGTGTTAAGCAAAGAAAAATTGACGTTTTAGTTCTGACCTCTCTTTTTTCGTACTACGGTACTGGAAAAATCGGTAATTTGTTTCAAATTCATGGTTACATGTGAGTCTATACCTTATCCATGCACTTTCACTTGTTACTTGCATAGTATTGCAGTTTTCAGTAGTATTCGTAAAAGGTAATACAGTCAGATGAGATTGAGAACATTTTCTGTTCAGCCGTTATGTATTGGGTTCACAACAACTTAGGCATTAGATTGGCACTATTTTTTTTTTTTGGGGGGGGGGGGGGTTGAATTGAAACTGACTTGATCAATCATAACCACTGACTAGAAATGACTTGTTCAGTTACTTTTAACTTGACTAGGAAAGAGCTCTGACTTGACTTGACTTGACTCGACAACTACTGCTGACTTGACTTGACTCGATCTCTAATGTGGATGACTCGACTGGACTTGCGGGCTTCGAGTCAATTAAGTTGAGTCGTTACAACTCTGCAACGTAGTTTTATGGTCCCATATCAGTGTATGTACTATACATATATGCTTTACATATGTATGTATTTTGGTGGTCATAAATGTGATAGAATTAAAAGAACGTTAGATTTAACATTAGCTTAACTACAAATCCACTTACTCATTGACGGATTCAAGGGTGTGTGTGCGTGGGTTGGTATGTGTTTGTGGTATTGTTTTCGGGTGGGATCGAGGACCGAAACAATAGATTTTAGGTCCTCTGTAGAAAATCCAATAGATTTCTCCGGTCCTCTCAAGATTAACAATGGAGAGTCTATTGTTAAGGTTAGGGTTTAGGAAGAAAAAACAAAAGAAAGCACAATGAGGTCCTCGGAATGAATGGAAAACAAAACTGTGTGAGTATGTACGCGTGAGGGTGTGTGTGCGTGTGTGCGGGGGGGGGGGGGGTAATACCGGCCATGACCATACTCAAAGGTGGACCGAAAAGTTGTTGACAGAATTCAGACCTAGGAAAATTTGTTGGAAAAAAATTAGCTTCACAATTGTACACGTTTGTTGCACAAAATCGCATCATTCAATTAGAGAAAAATTTCCGAAGGGAAGTCAACGTATATCCCCCTCATACTACTGTACAACTTTTTGGTCTCTCCCAAACAAAGGAACTAAATTCCCGGTGCCTTTACTGAATGACACTGCGTTTCATTCAGCAAAGTGTACATCTTTGACAGTAAACTGCAATATTTTGCTGAAGCAAAAATTGTGCTGTAGGCCTACACCCTTTGTCTTTGAATGCAATATACAGAACCAGGGAGATGCTAATTACATTGTAGTAATTTTCAAAGAAGAGAAATGGTTGTGGGTAGACAATGTAGTAGTGAAGGAATAAGATTTTGTGTCTAATGATTCGGTTTGTGTCTCATGACTTGGTTGTGTCTGCATGATGTTTCGTTTGTGCCTGATGGTTTGGTTGTGTCTAATCTTTCCGTTTGTGTCTGGTGGTTTGGTTGTGTTTAATGTTTTGTGTCTAATCATTTGACTGGTGCCTATTTTATCCTTCTTGTGTCTACTGTTGTCTTTTGTGTACCTTTTCGTTCGTAACACAGGTTATGCACGCACTGTCGATAATATATGTACGATCGTGGTTCCGTACGGGGTAATGTTTGCCCTGTTTTCATAGCAAATTCCGCACCAACGGATTTGGGACGCTGCATGGCTTGCTCGCTTAATTTTAACTTCTTCACAATGCTTGCTCGCACGCAGAAAATGAAGTGTCATGTACGACTTCCATTAGACCTAGGTAGATTATCTTTCCTAAAAGTTGTCACGCTAACATTGCAAATGTTTCGGCCAAAGGATCAACGATTTTAACAGGTAGATATAAGCAAGTGTACAAGACTGTATTGTACAGGCTGTACACCCAGTCAATTTGTTTTAAAATATTATTGTTAAAGCTGAGTGTGCATGGCAAGCATTCCCGAGAGTGACGTCATTATGTGAACATTTCGAAATCAGGAACCATCTCTAGCTAGTGTATCGTGCTATAACTTATTTTAAATACACGAAACTATACTGTGATCAATTACCCTAGAAAAACTAAATGATGATTATTTAATGAGACTCATTTTACGTCGATAGGCTCTGGTCGATGGTGGCGCAGGAGGAGTCATAACAAGCCGATTAAGCGGCTTAGAGAACTACCTATGGCTGAGCTTTGGATCTGGCTTCGGTGTTGGCTTTGGGATCTGGACCGCTTATGGTGTATCAGGTTAGCCAATGCAACTCGAACAACACAAACATAGCGTTTGTGTCAAGTTCGATTCATGTTTACTATAACAAAAGTCTACATTAATGCTCTTGGATAATGTAGACGAAGACGAATTCACAATGTGATTGTTGTAACCCTAGTGTTTCGGGTGAGGTTGAGTGGTTGAAGAAGGGGGGGGGGGGGGGTGGATGGGGTGGGGACAACCACAGTCTCTTCGCAATTTCGAATTAACTGTAACATTTACGTGTCTTAACAAAAAAAACTTTTCTCTTCAAAAGGTCATCTTACCAAGAAGGAAATTTAACGTAGCGATAATTTAATTTCAGTCTTAATCTCATGTTTTCTTTTTAGGCGGCCATGTTAATCCATCAGTAACTATTGGTTTAACGATGACGGGAAAGTTTCCCTGGCGACGGGTGCCATTGTATTTTTTGGCTCAGCTTTGTGGAGCTTTCTGCGCATGCGTAGTATGTTTCTTGGTCTATCTTGGTGAGTTTAAAACAAAAGCGGAACAGGAAAAAAATCGTCTATACTTCAGTTCATTAGTGTAGCTCTTAGTATAATCTAGAGAAAGTATGCACAATTATTGCGGTAATACATTTCCAATTAAACTCTTCTTATTTTGGGGACGGTATAAATGGAAATTGAATTGGTAAGCTCTGAAAAAACAACGCGGTAGCAACTTGTCTTCACCAATATCTAAATCCTCGGTTGTGCGTAAACCGTATAAATCGTGAAATTAAAGTCAGTCTGCATTGAATAAAAAATATGCCATTAAATAAGTACTAAAATTACTATTCCATCAAATAAGTACTAAAAAACTACATGATTTATGTTCTCATTATCATTTATGATTATCCTCATTATTGTATTTTTTCATCAATAATCAATAATGACATACCTTTGTGCATATTAACATTCCTCCTTTTCAAGATGGTATTAACGAAATAGACGGGGGCGTGAGGATAGCGGTAGATCACCCAAATGCCACTTGTGGTATCTTCACAACCTTCCCTGCTGAGTACGTCACCCTTACCGCTGGTTTCTTTGAACAGGTAAATCATTGTAACCATGGTAACTTTACCTCCATACCTCCATCAGTGTAGTTCCATATAGCTGGCCCTCCCTTTCAATCGCTTCGAATGTTTAACTCTTTTTCACTATTCAAGTACACTATACCACCTGAGAAATGCTAACGCAATTAATTATGACTTTGGCAGGAACAATTCCTTTACACCATATATGCAAGCAATGCAAGAGGAGAAATAAACTTTTGCTAATGCTTAGTTTTTCACTGCCCTCTTAAAAACCACACTTGTGAATAAAATTTTGCTTCGAGGAGCCAAATTAACCTCAGTGTAAACATAAACACTTAAAACCCCATATTTTGCTAAGATTTATGGAACGCTGATAGTGAAAATAGTATTGACAGTGCGTGCATACCGTATTCTATGAACGAAGCGTCAAACGACAAAAGTAGACACAAGCTGAAGCAACAGGCAACCGAAATAGTACACATAAACAAAACCATTAGACACGAACGAATTCGTTAGATACAAACCAAATCAGTAGACACAAACGTATCCATTAGATGCAAACAAAATATTACACTCTGACGAAACATTAGACACAAACCAAAATCACGGACAGTTAAAATAATTAAACAAACAAAATCGTTATGCAAACGAAAACAGGTCTGAACGAAGTAAAGATATACATGAAGATGAGAGAAGCAAGAGAAAAGAAATTAGTACGACGACACGTGCTGTTTGATTACGTAATAAAGATATTTAGTACTATGTTTTGCACTCATCCGGCTTCAATCAGAGTGTATCAAGGATAAATTAAACGTTAAGCGCTTTTCGTTTTACTGACCTTCTTACACCAAGGTATCAAGGTTACACGAATTGCCGAAAGGATATTAACGGTTCATAGTCTCGACGTACGATAATCATCAAGTTTGGCACATTTGTTTTCCGATATATTATAAAAAAATAGCAGTAATTTCAATGAAGCAAAATATGACTGCAGGTAGACAATGCAATCATAGGTGTATCGCATAATACAGTACACTTGAAGAACCAGATGAAAGAGCAAATTAACACGAAAATGTTAACAAAATTCATAGTCATACCGGAAATACAGATTTTGAACTCAAAATCAAAGAAGCCTTTCATATAAAAAACTCAAACCTGTCCTAGATAACCAACTGTTCCAACATGGATCATCCTATACCCTCAGCGTTTTCTAAAACGTTAAAACGTTTTAACGTTAAAACGTTATATATCTGGTACTAAATTGTCTTATGTTGTATTGTCTTGCTACTTTTGTATATTTCACTTACCTGAGGAGGAAGATGTGATATCTTCGAAAACGTTTGTATTAAACTATGACTTTCGTTAACACTTTCGTATAATTTGCTCTTTCATCTGGTTTTTCAAATGTACAGCTCTTCCTAAATTATAATACAGTACAGTTTCATACACATTTCAACTTTGCATGAAGATTGATCTACTTTCTCGCTGGTACGAATATGAAATTACATAACCGTTGTCAAACTATAAGAGAAATTATCTATCCGTTCGTTGCGAATAATTAAATTCACCTCATTCCAATTCATTCACTTTTACTTCTTGTATGTACAGCGAAACACAGTAAAGCGACGGTTATTTAAATACGTACAGTGATGTGAAGGACACTATTGTCTAATGCTGTCGTGTGTGTCTAATGTTTTGATTGTGTCTAAAGTTTCGTTTGTGTCTAATGATTTGGTTTGCGTCGAATGTTTGCGTTTGCGTCTAACTCTTTGATTATGTCTAATGTTGTCGTTTGTGTCTAGTGATTTGGGTGTGTCTAAAGCGTTCGCTTGTGTCTAATAATTTGATTTGTGTCTAATGTTTTTGTTTGTGTCTAATGATTTGGCGCGCGTTTGTTTCTAATGATTTTGTCTGTTTCTGCTGGCCTTTTTTTTCGGCTTGAGTCTACTGTTGTCGTTTGTCTACCGTTTCGTTCTTAAATTAGTGTATGCACACACTGTCGATGAGATTTGTGCGATCGGCGTTCCATAAACATTTGCACATATTTTACCACGGCTTGTATGCACGTAGCCCGAGTGCAGTACCATTCTAATGCACAGGTCCAGAGTTGATAAATCTTGACCATTCATACACAGCGGGATTTTTATGAGACTTTGGGTTTGTAAATAACGACATTTCCATTGAAAACAAACCCCCAGAAAATATAAACTCACTTTACAACATGTCAACAAGAATGCGATAGAAAGAGACTATGCATTGTTTCGTGTAAGATGCTAAACGACACAATTCCCTCGACCTACGTTTTTATTGTATTCATTCGCCTGTTATTTTACTCTAAAATTGATCATGCGCTACTTATAATGCACTGTCACCTGACTTCGAGGAGCCAATAATAGTTGAAAAATCTTACCAAGTATGAATGAAAATGATCATCAAAAGTACCAATTTGGAATCTTCATGGACACACACGGTAATGACCAACTTACGTCAGAAATCAAAATTATTTTCATACAACAATAGTAGGCTACCAACGATAATATCTGAACAAGGGACAAGCAATGTTCGTCAACTTCATATATCAGCGTTCCATTGTGGAGCCTCCATCGCGCCAGCATAGGAAAGGTCCCCTATACTTTAATTTATTTAGGAAATAGGGTTTATCTAAAGAAAATTTCTTTTGCTGTTATATGGCCAACATTCAAGATTAAGAGTCTCCAGAAATCTCCTTCATTTAAAGGAAATCATGTATTGAAGGTGGACTCCCTCAAAGACAGCTCCTGGAGCCTATACGTAAGGAAGTGGGGTGACAGATTCCACTGAGAACTATAACTTCGAAACATTTCTTCTTTGGTTGGTTGTTGGACAAATTTGTCCTGATCTTTTCTTTCATTTCTATTTTTAGATCGTTAACACTGGTATTATGCTATTTCTGATTCACGTGATCGGTGACATGCGTAATGCGGGACCTCCATTCAACCTAGCCCCCCTCTTTTACGGCCTGATTGTCTTCTCTGTGATCCTCTCGTACGGTACCAACGCCGGGGCTCCTCTTAACCCCGCCCGGGACTTCTCCGGAAGATTGATGTGCGCTATCGCTGGTTATGGATCGAAAGTTTGGGCGTAAGTTTACATGAATATACATTCTTTCTGGCAGCTTTGCATGATTTTTTTAACTGCTTTAATTGTGTGTGAGTACGCTTTATGACGTTGCACGTGGGTGTTGTGACATGGCTTTGTTCAAACTCATGGTAACCGCTAACTCAGACACTACTTAGCACCAGGTACGTTTTCACGTCTTTAATAATTTTCTATTCCAATACCTAGCTGAATTATCAACCAGGTTAGTTATTTGGTTATTGTTTTCACACTCCTTACAACTCAATGACTCTACTGATTATTTGCAATCTTATCATTTTCATTTCATAGGCCCTATTACTTTTTTATTTCTTTCCTTATTTTTTGTATTTTTGTCGAAACTCAAAGTCGCTTTACGTGAGATTCGTGAACGTGCTACACTGATCATGAAGGAGTCATTGGTACAAAATAGTATATATGTATCAATAATTTTTGCTTTCTCTTCTCAACAAACTAGACCGTACGGTGTGCAGTGGTGGTGGATACCAACCTTTGGTCCCCTGGTGGGTGCATCCGTCGGGTCACTGGTGTACCTGTTCTTCATCGAAATTCACCATCCTCCGGAAGAAAGATGCCCCAAGGGAGACTTTGGGGAGCTCAGTAAGTATATGATGAAATAAAAGAAACGACAGGCTTGGCTTGTCAAGATTTCCAAAGCAGTTTCTTCCGTGAAGAATCAGTTAAACTAAGCTACGAGTCTATCGCCACCATACCTGCATGGGCCCTCGCCACTTTATAAATATGGTTGATTTCTGTAAAACAAACACCTTATTTTCCTTTAAGGTAAACCGTTTCTATAATCTACAATCTTTTTTAAATAATAATATCTAAGATAAACATGCCAGGAAACAAAGCTGATAACCGATTTGTGCAAAAAGTCGTGCAAGATGTATATCACAAATCACAAGTAACCATCCTCCTTAAAGCAGTGTGTCCTTCTTCAAGACTAACGAGTTACAGTTCCGTTTATTCCAGAAGACGTGTCAACAGCCAAAGCGGAGGGTGCTAAAGCCAAATTGTCAACTCTGAAATAAAAAGCGACGTTCCTGCTGGATGAAGATGGAAAGAAGAAATCGGCATCGATTCAGTCTGGATTTTAAAGCAGATTTTTCTTCTTTTTTCCTCTTCTTCTCCTCTTTTTTTTTTTTTTTTTGCTGTCTTGCTGGAGATAATTACGATGATATGTTGGAAAATTGTTGGAGGTGTCATGTATAGGAGTGCCCATTTTATCATAAATCGCAAAATCGTAACGTTTTTCAGAATAAAAATACATTGACGGTTTGAAAAAGGATACATATTTTTCTTTCGATGATTAAAGGAGAAAGAATCTCACGTCCTTCCGATTAGTTATCTCTCACAACATATAAATTGATTAAATTCATGAAAAAAGAAGAGCTAGAATTAATTCAAGAACTAACAAACCAAAAGCACCTTCTTTTTGGTGGGTAGCGAAACTTGCAGTGCAACCATAATTGTAGACCATAGTGTGTCTTTTTTTCAAATAAGGCTGGCTAATTTCTATTCACTCAAAAATCTGCAGTGTTATAATAGTCACCTGCTGGATCATCTAAATTAGATATCGGTTGTAAATACAGTTAATATTGTTCATTTTTACAAAATGATGTAATGACGACGCACACATACATACACACCCACATATACACGCGCGAGCACACAGACAAAAATATATGACAGAGTATTTCCATTTTACAAGACCCACCATCCTGTATCGTGGCATCCACTAAGGGTGGTGTTATTTATGAAAAAAAGAAGAAAAACTCGATTTGTCTGGAGCGCAGTCTTACCTTACTTCCTATTGCTTTCGAAAAAGAACGTTTCACAATTGAACTGCTGTAATTTTGGGGTATCAATCTGGATAGTTCGTCAAAAGAACTTCAACTTGTAGTTCACTCCCTCTTGAACAGTCAGTGCATTAAAGGTTGGGGTGACATGCTTCCAGAAATGGGCACCCTTCCTGCAGAAGTTGCAAAGTAAAATCCTGAGTGAAAATCTATTGGAATTTTGTTTATATCTGTTACCATTTTTTTTTTTTTTGGAGATATGACTTTTCAAAGTTTGAGAAAATTCAAAACAGATGACGTGGAGTGTTGCACAGTGTCAATTTTTCTTTTGTTAGCCCTATATATTTGCTTTTTAATTACTGAGTTTCACATTGATAGGTGATTTCGATATTTTTGAAGGAAAAAATTCATGCTTTCAAAATAAAACCCTCCGGGCATATAAAATTCTCAAATGTCCTTGAAGTAAGGGATACATAAACAAAAGATAAACATAAGACATATCATAGGAGTCCATCTCTTGACGTCACAAATTTGCATACTTACTTAGCAATGTTTATTCATGATACAACTGTTAGACAGTAATTGTTCTGTAAATTGGTCAATCTTTGACAGATTTTAATGGAATTTGTGGCTTTTATCATATTTTCAATGCTGAATGCACCCAATACTCCAAAATGTCTTTTTCATGTCACACGACCTTTAAATAAAAAATGGCAGAAATGTGACAAAAACACTAGACAACAATTTCTTTCTTTGCTTTTCTTCATATTAATTCTAGTGGATTACCATAAGTAACTACTCTATTTGTCACGTGATAACCTGTATAATGCAATTTACTTAAGTGATGTCACATATTCAGTATGTATGTATGTCTGTATGTATATGTATATATGTATCCCAAAATGTACCGTAACTAATCGTTTTCAAATACTGTTCTACAACAGAAAGTTCAGCCTGCCGTAAAGTTTACGGCATACCAAGATTGCAAAACAAACCTTTCAGTGTATATTTTTTCATCGATTGGACAAAATTCACATCTCACAAAAAATGAGAGATACATTAAACCTACCCAACACTTCTAAGTTAAAATACAAGTCTCAAGGAGCAGACGGCAATATTTCATGACAATAATTTCGATTCATCTCTGCTACAAGGGGAGGAACTGCCGGTATCGCTCATGAAAAGGAATAGTAATCACGGGAACCTGTCCGCATATTCCGAACAAATGCACAATCCATCAAGGGTTGTATCCAATGATCTAGGCATCGACCGGGGTGTACAGATCGGAGAAAACTCGGCCGATAACCAAGATGCTTTCGAGGTTACATTTAAAAAGGGTCTTCACAGGGTTTTCACGGGATCTTCGTGGGGTCCGGGTAGTGGCCCGTAGGTGATCGGTAGGTGAAAGATTTCAGTAGTAAAGTCCAAAGTGAAGTAATAAATGACGACTTTTGGGGATGTGAAAAGCGTTATTAAAATTGGTAAAAACAAAATGTATTCGATTGTGTGAAACACTGAACGCAGAAATGAAATGTAAACAAAAAGACTATAAAACAGACCTGTAACTAAACTGAACATGTACAGATTGTGTTTTTTTTTTTCCTGATTCAAGTTGAACTTTATTTTCTTTCTATTTGTTACTCTTCCTATTTCCATTTTGCCCTTCTTCTCTCTCATCATACAATCCTGGGATCGTAAAATTAAAGATAAACGCAAATAGTTTGAAAGAAAAGATTTAAGGAGTTATAGGCGGTACGAGTATGTGACTGAGTTTTAAGCGGTACGAGTTACAGCCGACTCATACAGGCTACATTGAATTGTATACGGCCTTGCAAAGTTCGCAGTGTTGATGCACGGGTAATTTTACCTGCAGGGAATTATAAAAGCTGCATGAGTGGTCTCTTATTGCTCCTAAGAATAGCGACGCTTCCTCGATAAACTTCAATCCGTTCAGCGAGGTTTTCGAGGCTTTAATTAAACTAATTATAAATTTCAGTTGCCAGTTGTTCAGTTCTTGGTGAAATTCAAAGCCTACACCTTCATCTCCCTCGGTCACCACTCTAAGTAACAAATGATGATCTCTTTCCTTTTTCATTGTCTTCAAGAAGACAAATGAAAAAGGGAAAATGAAAAATCAATGAAATCAATGAAAAATCATTGTCTTTCATTGTCTTCAATGTTGTAGACAGTGATCGAATCCCCGAGACACTATTGTGATAGATATTGTCTTGTTCAGAGCCAACTAAGACATATACTGACTAGACAAAAGACATCCACATATAGTTACCTCCTAGCTGACACGCTTTGCAGCGCAGAGGATATCACAGTCTGACAAAAAAAAAAAGAAGTGGAAAGTTTCAAGGTTTATTAATAAAGCCAAATTTAGGGAAATAAGTCAAAAGTAAAATTAACAAATTATTATTACTTTTTCGAGGAGGATCGGGTTCTTCCAAGGGACAATTAATTTATTTTGAGGAATAAATGTCACTTCCTTCGGTGAGTTTGGACAATACACAATTCTATACATTTTTTCATTGACTTCGATTGGGGAGGCTGGCCCTCACCCCCCCCCCCCCCTGTCTTCTGGCTATCTCAATGCGACCATTACCCATATGCATTGGTTGATACTACCAAAACTGACAACAAATTTAGATGACCACTATCAAAAAAAGTTTTATATGATCACCTATGCAACGGTTCATTATCTTACACGGTCTCTCTTCCTCAAAGCTTGTCCCTTTTTACGTTTAATGATTTGCGTACGGTACAATTCATCCTAGCCATTGTTCGTCTGTCCCAAGATGCCAAGAAGACACACATACACACATGTACACAATAGGCGAATATTGATTCTTCAATGAAAAGTTACAACACACATATACCATACGTATTGCACTGCAAGCTGCACTGTAAGATAAAAATGTATTGGACAAGAAAAACCGGTATACCCTTGTTGAATCGCCTCCGTCTGCGAAACAGGTAAGCTTTTGTTTTCTTCTCAGGATCACCCCGCCTGAAGTTAGGTGAGACGATCCAGCTCACAGGTAGGATAAAACAGATTTTCAGAAAAAAAAAACTATGGTTAGTATGTCACTATACCCGGTTGTTACTATGACATGAGTATAATGATCCTTACAAACAATAATAGCGAACGCCAAGTATGTAGATACGTCTTAGCTTAAAAAGTCTCAAAAGCATGTTTTGAAAGACGAATAAGTCTACTTTTTCTGCAAAATTTGTCGTAGAACTGAGCTCTCTTTCTCTTTTTTGATAATATAAGTCGCTCCCTCTCGCGAGATAGCTACAAGAACTTCCCTGTCCATGTGCAAATATGTACTCCGTTGACTCTTGAAGATGCTCAACTGTTATTTCATGAAAAATATTGATAAAATGTCGTGTATACTGAAGAGCTGAATTTCTTTACGAGTGATGCATGGTGTTCGAGCACGATGTAGGTTGTATGGTGTTCTTTCTTTCTTCTTTTGCAACACCCCATCTCCTCCCATATGGGCCAGCCCAGATAACCATATGACTCATAAGGGGATAGTTATGGTGTCAATATGAGACCATGGCCCATGTGGACCCCAGAAATACCCCGTTCATATGGGTTATCTGGGCTGTCCGATATGGGCCCTCACATATCTTGGGTGCAAAGACATATGGGGCCCATATGTTTGTCGATATGGGGCCCATGTTGGAATGTCACCTGGGATTACACATGCTCAGTATGCTATATAGTACTGAAAATGTATATTAAAACACGATGTTGGTATACAGATTTATTTTCTTGTCATGTAGTGGCGCTCTTGACACGACAAATCCTTATGATGTACTTTAGCAACCTGTGGCATTCTCGATATTTTGACATCACAGAATATCACATTTACCGTCCCTTTCGTTGGATATAGCGTATATTGCTGACAGATTTTTAACTGTCATTTTGACCCTTCCGAATAAACTTGATTAAGGTCATCTCGATATTCCATTCCGGCTAAGTCCTGCTCTTCGAAGAAATGACTGACCAAAGGTAAAGATTTTAGTGCCACTTTCTCCTTGCCCCATTGAGCAATACATTCAGAACCAGAATTTAGGTCGAGTGACTGAGAATTTTGAAAAATGAGTCCTATCCAAATTTCGAACTTTTGCATTTTGGTACTTCGACGGAAGAAAGGCCATCTCGGTAAATAATAAATTTTGTATCCATGAAGTAGACTGACTTTCATAAAAGGACCATGCCGTATACCTGGAAATATGACAAAGTATTGGCATTTCAGACGTTGACACTTTGGTTTGGTGTTTCGCCGCAGTAGGGGTTTCCTCAAACCTTGATGGGACCGTACCTCGTATGCATTTCACGTCAAATGGAGATAGATTCTAGTCGATTGGATTTAACGCTGCTAGCATACCGACCAACACGACCAACGTCACCACGAGACACATTATTAGTTGTGTCAGACAACCGACTCACCAAGGATTGGAAATGTTTCTTCCCTATAACCATGACATTAACTTTTGAGCATTTCTGTCGTGAATCGAATGCGTCCATTAGAATTGCAAACCTGTATGCATCTCTAACAACGTAACATTTCATTAACGGATCCAATACGTTTTCATTTTGAATGTTGACAACTTCATAAAGAACATTTATCGTTTGGCGCTATGTAATAGGTCCAACACATGTGAACACGTCGTGTGTTACCAAAAGAAATGTACATTTCTTGGCTGGTTAATGAATGATTAACATAATAGTTTAGCAACATTTTATCTTGAGGTCATATATTCAATAGCTTGCCACCCTTTCGAATAATCTTCTCCAACATTTCGTTAATATTGTACGTTTAGAATGTAAAAGTTGCTGGAAAATTGTCTTGAAATGCGCTGGATTTTCCACAAATAACTCATAGGTAAGTTGGAGGAAGTAAATCTTTTAAATTTTTAAACAAAAGCAGTTACAAATTGTCATTGACAGGGTGGACTTGATACCCAATATAGTTTTTTTTTTTACGAGCTATAGGCAGATATCGATTTTTATACTTCTCACTTGTTCCTAGGTTCAATCTTCTACTGGATATTATTGATATATTCAATTGTTCGTTTATGTGCAACATTGTCAATACGTAGTTCTTAACCGAGGAGGCTTTCACCCACTGGTCTAGATCGACAGTTGTTACAGCTTGTTACGAATCGGTCCCCCATTCCAATTAACCCGGTATCCTCCTTCTGAGGTTTAGGCTGACACTACACGTGGTTCAGTTTTTAGTCTGAGTACTTTATATGTTTCACTGATGTGCTATATAACGGATTTCACTGTCTAAAGAGTGCCACGTGGGTTCCCACGCGTTCATAGTGTCCCATATAGGGTCCAACCTGTCTAAAGTGCCCTATATCCTATAGTCCTTTAATGACACCAACGAAGGAGCGCTATAGTGGCTATATACAATATTAACATGGCAGACCATGTGAACAAATTGCCGTCCAAAGATTCCATTTGGTCAAAAATTGTTTAAGGAACCGTCTGCGAAATTAAAGAGAAATAAGACTAACGCAGGAAATTCACTTATGCAAACATGTTATTTTCACCATCCCACAGCAAATTCCAGAGAAGGTTGTGAAACTGTCAAGTTTTAAGAAGTTGCACTAGGGCCTACTCATCAACAACTGTTGTTTTTTTTTAGTCCTGTTCTTGTTATGACGTTTTGACCAAAACTACTGTCACCTGAATTGGTTGCTCCTTTGAATCAGCTTATATATGTATGACCACAATTCCAGAGTTTTAGTAATTTTGTTGTTGAACTTGTTGACATGTTCACTTTTGTGTTTTGTGGGGTTAAAGTCTGAATGGTATTTTTATTTTATTGACTGAAGTTTCCAAAATCATATACATAAAGTAGCAATAAATTAATAAAATGCATGAAATGAGTTGATATATCATTCGGCTTGTGGCTTCGGTAAGTATTGTCGTATCTGGGATAAACCTTGCATCCGCTGTGCGTGGCTTAAAGTAAATAATCAAGGCTTTTAATGGTAACACTAGATATTTTTAGCATTGGTACTTTAAGCATATATAAATTTATATATTATATATCGGACCCTAAATGGGAAATGCAGTCACCCACCCTGGATGGAATATGCTACTTCATGAATGGCTCTTTGTGATTATGTGATATCATTTTGTTGTGTTGAAGTGCATGCTTAATTTTGCAGCATAATTACAGTTCGCTAAAGCAATGATGATTTATAGCAATATGATAAAAAATACTTATGAATGATACAAGAGGGTAAATGAAAGATTCCGAAGACGTTTCAAAATAAAGTAGGAACGACTGTTCCCTGTAATGCAATCACGTGACCGGTTGTCTGATTGGTGTGTATATGAGTTGAGACCAGATAAGACTTGTGGAACGTATACTTGCAACCCCATGTTTCCAGGACGAGAAATCTTCAGACAGCTAATGAACGGATTTATCTGATGGTCGCTAAACGTCGGAAGCTTGGAGTAGTGGTTTTTGGAGTATTGGTTAAATTCATTTAAAAAAAAAACGTTGACATTTCCATCAAATATTGACCATTTTAACATCAACTTTCTCTTTTTTTGAATTACATCGCTAATAAACATAAGCTAAATACGCAAATTTGTGACGTCAAGGGAGGGACTCACGTGATATGTCCTATGTTATTCTTTGAATATTTAATTTTTATATTTCAAGCACAATTGATAATTTCTATGCCCGGGGAATAATTTGGAAGTATTGTATTGTCTTCTTTAAAAATATTGATATCACTGATGTCATTTACCACTGTGAAACCCGCCAATTGTGTATAGGCCAGTATAGGCTAGAAGTACCAGCAATATAATATAAGGTACTGTAAAACAAATTTAATGTAATTTACTACAATGTAATACATAAACAGAGAAACTCTGACGTTACACAACACTCCACGTCATGCTATTTTGCACTTTCATGAACCTTTGAAAAGTCATGTCTCAAAACGGTAAATGATATTAACACAGTTCGTCTAACAGATTCTCAGCCAGTGTTTCACTCTGCAATTTCGGAATGGACCCAACTCTTTCCTAGATGCACGTCACTTGGTCTTAAAACCACCTGCTTACTATTCTCAACTAGTATCAGCCATCTATCCTTCTCTCTATCGCCTGAATGAAGACCCAACCCAGCCAAAGCTCTTGTTTGGGCCACAGATCACAAAGCTATGGCCTGATTGTGCTTGGAATAATAGCCGAGCAATAAAACAATGATTGAAACACCTACATTGCGCCACGGTGATATGTGTTTATGCTATTATTGTTCTTTTGTTGTTTTTTATTGTTATTTCTGTTTTTTGTTGCCGACCAAGTTGTACATGCACACCCCACCCCCACCCCTTCTTCTTTTCCTCATGTTTGTAAGATGCTAAGGGTAATACGTAACATCCGTTAGTATTTCGGACTCCCCCAAAAGACATAAAATCTGACGCAAATATATTTGAGATGAATGAGGGTAACAAAGAAATCTCGATAACAGTTAAATATATTTCATCTTCGTTCCTTAGTATCATCTTTGACTTGTCCTGAGAGTGGTTGTAACAGCAGCAAGGCAACATGGAGTCTGAAGAAAAACTGAAATTGAAATGTACACTTCGTGTGAAGAACGACCTTATACGGTGTCTCTTGGCAGAGTTTATTGGGACTTTTGTACTCGTG
This sequence comes from Stichopus chloronotus, assembly GCA_021234535.1. Lineage (NCBI taxonomy): Eukaryota > Metazoa > Echinodermata > Holothuroidea > Aspidochirotida > Stichopodidae > Stichopus > Stichopus chloronotus. The sequence goes on along the minus strand of CM037832.1, from coordinate 24,901,436 downwards.
GTAAGAACTAACCCAACTTAGGCCTATACATATGTACACCATCAAGTCTTTATGTACGATTTACATTTGCATACATGTTCATGGTCGAAATCTCACAGATTTAAAGTGTACCCAAATTAAAAAATTTCCAACATATATGTCACAAAGTTTAAAAAAAGAATGAGAATGGTCTAACTGCTATCTCGTAGGACATTCCTGGGGTGAGATGTAATATGTTGGGGCTTATTCACTCATGTTCAAATTTTTGATTGCGCGATAATTTATGATGTCATTCTGGTATTACTCAATGCGTTGAATTTTGTTTATTTGCTTCTTTAAGCCATTGGTCTTTCCCACGAAATGATATTACTATTATACTGTCATACAATTATTGTAATTGCAAAAGGAAACAAAAGCAGGTATGATTTATTTTTCATCCTTTAAGATGTATTTACTTCTGATTCTAGATATACCTTTAACGTAAATGTTATCTTACATATAGTCCGTTCACTCACTGGAGATTCTAAGGAGGGCCAAATGAGGGGGGGGGGGGGGAGCTACCCAAAAGTGGAGAAGAAATTATTTATAGAATTTATAATACAGTAAACTGCAAATATGTTGCTGAAGCAGAAATGTTGTATGTAGATTTGAGTAACCCCGTTTCAGTTATGTCAAAACTCTGTTTAACTTAACTGAAAGACAATCTGTGAGAAGTCGGGGCGGTTGAGTATCAGAAATTATTTTGCTCTCTTTAACTGATTTATTGTCGTGAACAGCTTAGAAATTGTAACTGTCTCTAAAAGATGTGCAAAAAGTGCAATATCTAAATTTAATTATGCTTTAGGGTTTTAATTGATGCTTGCTAATATTAAAGAAAGTGCCCTCCGAGTTAACTTTCCATGAGTTCAATTCCGCATATGATTCAGAACGTCTTCGGACAGGAAACCACTTATTAAACCTCTCAAATGCATAACTTCAGTTCATTAAATATAAAGCATTGCATAAATCCATAGTACAAATGAGTCCACAACAATTAATTTACAATATAAGTAGGTCCTTTCGCCCTGAAACATTTTGCTATTTGAAAATTCAGACAATACCCTTCAAACTATGACTTTTATTTGCAAATTGTTATGCCAATCGATTTGGGAAGCTGTATATTTTTAGCTTTACATACTTGTCAGCAGTAAACGAAGAAGTGTCACAACCTCCCATAGATACGGTACACTAAACGTTGTCACGCCAAATTGCTTAAGTTTTGTTCACATAGAGTCAATATTATACCAGGTAGATGTAAACAACAGGACAACGCTATGCTATTTTCCCAAGAAACCTTTACTTTAAAAATGAATTTTCCTTAACTAAAAAAGGTTGATGCTTTGTTAATATTCTTGAATCACTGCTTGTACAAATGCATATAGGACTTTATGACCCAAAATACAATATTTTGTAAGCTTAACCAATGAAACGCAACACCTACCAGTCAATTTGTTTTAAACAGAAAGTCTCAAATGCTGAGGAGGCTGTGCATATCACGCCGTAGAGAGTGAGATGTGGGGAGGATTACGTAATCAGGAACTATGTATCTCTAGCTGTAGCGCCCTATAGCTGATTTCAAATGCTTCAGACTATACTGTGATCATAATTGGGCCTACTAACCTAGGCAAAGCTAAGATCTGTCTATTTGCTATTTTGGAACAGGTTACTCTCGCTTTTTCTTTTCTCGATAGGCTCTCGTCGATGGTGGCGCTGGAGGAGTCATAACAAGCCGATTAAGCGGCTTAGAGAACTACCTATGGCTGAGCTTTGGATCTGGCTTCGGTGTTGGCTTTGGGATCTGGACCGCTTATGGTGTATCAGGTTAGTTTACTTTATATCATTCAATCGTTTTCGATGCAAAGCAACACAGTGAGTTTAACAGTTTTGTATTTTGTCCGATTCATACTAATTATTAAATCTTAGATCTAAATGGTTCTCTTGGACAAGATCGATGAAGGAACCATCACGATGTCATTGGTAGGAACTTGAATGTTTTCAGGTGAGGGTGGGGGGCACGGGAGGAAACAGTGACAGGTTCCTCGTGAAGGGGAAATTTCCCATTTACGGTCATAATATTTACATGCTTAAATAAAATAAATTTAACATTCCATAGATCATCTTACCAAGAGTAATATTTAACCTACTGGTAGCTTAATTTCAGTCTAAATATCCTCTTTTTTAGGAGGCCATGTTAATCCATCAGTAACTATTGGTTTAACAATGACTGGAAAGTTTCCCTGGCGACGTGTACCGTTTTATTTCTTGGCCCAGTTTTGCGGAGCCTTCTGTGGGGGCGCCGTATGTTTCTTGGTCTACTTTGGTGAGTTTAAAACAAATGCGAAAATTACAAATAATTTTGTAATCTATATGCATTGACGTACCTGTGATGTTTTTTGATGATGATATTTTTCAACACCAAGATGCAATCCACGGGTACATAAAACGTATAAATCCTGAACTCAAAGCCTAACTTCAAATAAATTTCTATAATTCCAATAAATAAACACGTAAAACTACATGATTCATGTTCTCATTATCATTTATGATTATCCTCATTGTTGTAATTTTTTATCAATAATCAATAATGATGTTCCCTTATGTAAATAACATTCCTCCTTTTCAAGATGGAATCAACGAAATAGACGGGGGCGTGAGGATAGCGGTAGATCACCCAAACGCCACTTGTGGTATCTTCACAACCTTCCCTGCTGAGTACGTCACCCTAACCACAGGGTTCTGTGAACAGGTAAATCATCAAACCCTTCCTCCCCATAATTCCTTCTCACTTCTGTGCAGTTCCATGCAGTTCCCGTCTGTTCATCTCCTCCTCCCTTTTTACTGTTTTTACTCCCCCCCCCCCCAAAAAAAAAGCAATTTCAGCTGAAATGTACTGATAAATAAATTTTGGTTTTGGAAAGAAATAAAATAGTCCAACTATACAAAATTGTTTTCCGTTTCACAGTTTCATTATAATACTTACAAGTAATGCAAGAGAAGGTAAAACATTGCTGATGCTTACTTTTCAGTGTCCTGAGAAAACGACACAAAGAAAACGAAAACTTTGCTTCAAGGAGTCCACTGCGTACTTGCATTAATCTGTGAATATGGACAAATGTTACTACAGATTTTGTCGACATGGACCCCACATGACGGTTTCAATTTGGGAAGATTAATTTATAGGATCGTGGCAATTTTAATTCCTTTATTCGAATGGCTAGTAATGCAATGATATATTCCACTACCAACGTGACGTCCAAATATTTTTTTTTTTGTGAATTGGAGTAGAAGTTTGTAAATTTTAGTATTTACTCGACCTTTTAGCAGAAATCAGTGTACTTTGAAGATAAAACATAACAAGGAAGCTGCACTGAAATTCACGCCAAATCACTGGTCCTATACTTAATCTTCTTTCAAGGACAGACGGAAGATCGGTCTTATTCTTATGCTGGTCACTTTATTACTATTTCTTGGAATGATCATCAAACCAACCAATTAGCATTACTCATATGTACAGGCATGCTCGACTCCATATGACGTCGTTTAATTTTCCCACATCAATAGTAACTTAGCGTAATAACCTATCACGGGGATACCAGACTTTCGAGGTCTGGTGTTCCATTCTGGAGCCTTTGTCGTCCCACCATAAGAAATGGATCCTACACATTGATTTATATAAGAAATATACCAAATGTTAACAAAATTATTATGTTGATACATGACTAATGTTCAAGGTCAAGAATCCCTAGAAATCTAATTCATTTAATATTTAAATAAAAAAAAACAACTTTTTAAGATGGGGTGCAGCAAATGTCAAGAGCAACACTTCCATTAAACCTCGTCTAATTCGAACCAAAGACAGCTCGTGGAACCTATAGGTTAAGTAGAGAAGGGTTGGGATGTGAAACGAAGTTCTACTTAGAGCTATAAGTTTGAGGCACTTCTTCTTTGTTTAGTTTTTTTTTCAGTATGTTTGACAAATTTGTCCTGATTTTTTTTTTTTCATTTCTATTTTTAGATCGTTAACACTGGTATTATGCTATTTCTCATTCACGTGATCGGTGACATGCGTAATGCGGGACCTCCGTTCAACTTAGCTCCCCTCTTTTACGGCTTGATTGTCTTCTCGGTGATCCTGTCGTACGGTACCAACGCCGGGGCTCCTCTTAACCCCGCCCGGGACCTCTCTGGAAGATTGATTTGCGCTATCGCTGGTTATGGATTAAAAGTTTGGGCGTAAGTTTATATGGGAATACATAATTTTTCAGCCACTATTCATAATTTGTGTCATTGTGTTGATAGTGTGTGCATATACTTGTGTGACTGTGTATGTGGGTCTTATGTCTCGTGACTGTCGAAACTCATGGTGATGTTATGTATAGTAGGTCCCTTCGATTACACGCCTCAGTATCTCCAGGTCACAGGCAAAATAAATCTTAGTCAACGAAGACTTTCTAGTGCAAAATTGTTAACTTTCTCTTTATTTTACGTCTTATCGACAATACACGCTACAAAGCAAAGATTATTATCGGAACTCAGACAGTTTATAAATTTTTTACCTTCCCTGTTGAACTGATTTCTAGTAGTCCCCATGGACTGAATATTGTTATTATAGTTCATTATTTTGTTACCATGTTGACACGGTAACAACTGTTACGACTGTACAATACTTTACCTTTGTTTTACTTTCTTTTTACTTTTCGTTTTGTATTTAATTTGTGTAATCAGGAGAAAAGCCGATTTTGTCACTTAAATGTATCCTTTCGGTGAGATCCCTGCCACTGATAACGAAGGAGACATTCGGTCGATATGTGATATGATATTCGATATGACAGGATATCTGACATGGTATGACATGGCTGCTACCGCACGGTCTGAAGCCTTCACCTCTACCTCATAATGTGTACACAATTTGACCAGCTCAGGACCCTTGAGAGATCCAACAGTCTCTCTTGAAGATTCTGGACAAAGTCGTCAACATTGAATTCCATTTTTTATTGTGGGTATACTACAATAAATTAGCAAATAATATACAGGCTCTGCCTTTGTTAGCATTGTAACTCTCTCTCAGGAAATAAGTTTGTAGATTTCTGTCCGCAAGAGGTTCATCTATTTTCGTAAGTGAGTTTCACTTAATAATTTGCCTGAGATGTTCGTCTCCCGGATAGTCTTCCAATTTTCTGTCACAGAGTGGAAAAAGAAAAAGAACGCCAATAACCATGTACCCACGTAGACGTCAGATGGAACAAAAGTGTTGCTCTAAGGTTTAATTAGATTTAAAATTACTCGTCCAGACTTTAGGTTCAGACAGGTTGCAATGTGCAAATCATTTCTTGATCAGGCTAAAACGATAAGAGCGTTCAATTGAATAAAGCTTGAGAATTATATTTATCAAACTATAAGGGTGCAACCTGGTAACTGGTACCAGAGCTTTAAACTTTGGGTTGGAGTTCGTAGTAATTTCGACTGTATCTGTAACGTTAGGACAATGACGATGATAACAACGCGCGTAAAGCTGGCGTAAAATATGACTGCTGCACAGTCCTAATCAAACCCGACGGTATACGTCGGTAAAGAGCAATGGAGATGCCCGGTAAAAACAAAATAAATGTGGAATGTCCAACGGTACGAATGTAGATTGTAAGCAAAGCTGTCGTTGGGCGTTAAATAATGTTTATCAAAGGTCTTTTCAAAATCAGTTACAAAAGAAAACCTGGCATATTGTTATATTTTTATCATGTCTGATATATGTATCATATCTGATTTATATTTCAATCAGTAGTATGCGCTTTCTCGTCTCAACAAACTAGACCTTACGGTGTCCAGTGGTGGTGGATACCAACCTTTGGTCCCCTGGTGGGTGCTGCCGTCGGGTCACTGGTGTACCTGTTCTTTATCGAAATTCACCATCCCCCTGAAGTAAAATGCGCCAAAGAAGACTTTGGAGAATTAAGTAAGTGTATATGATTGAACAAAAGGGTTACAAAATGGCATGGGTCGTCTACTACGCCATCTGATTTCCCAATGACAGTCAACAAAGAACCATTTGAAAGCATTGCCCACAGAAGATAATCTATAGAAATTAAGGGTATTTCTCTCTCTTTATAGTCCTGTTTTAATGCCATGTTCCGGATGGATATTATAGATTTTGAAGAAATATCTACTTTGTATGGTTCGAGGCGATTTTGGAAATCTGCAATGTCATCGAGGCACGACTTATTGGGTATCTTTTGTATTACCTTTATAACTGAGTGTCCTAAAGAAACTTTACGATAGTTTAAGAGATGTTACCTTAATTTCTATAACGTGTTAAGGTAAATCTACAATGTACCTAATCTATATACCGCAACGAAAATCAAATCAAGTCAAGGTTAAATATGGGTTTCAATTTCAAAAGAAAAACAAAGACTTCTTGCAATTATTTGCCTCTGTTACATGCTACTTCGGTGAACTTGAGGCAACTGGAAATCTTTCTTGACCAGAAAAGAGCCATATCTTAAGTTAGGAGCAAAATATTGAGATGGGCTTAAAAATGCCTGCAGTTAAAAATCATTCTCTTTCATTTTAGAACCCCTTCAATTGTCAGTAAAATATGATATAGTATGATATACCTTCAAATTAAGGTACGACTCAAGCGCCACCACCCCTGTTAATTGACCCTTGCTCTTTCCCCAGAAGTTGAATATAGTTAGTAATGTGATTTTGTCTAAGGTCACGTATCTATAATGCATGAGTACTGTTACTTCTAATACAGACATCTAAGGTTTAAATCCGAGGAGATAAGATTATGACCGATTTGGGAGGAGAAAGTGCTGAAACTTTTGTAAGATGTATGACACAAATCACAAGTAACTGTCCGTCTTGAAGTGGTGTGTCCCTCTTCACGTATAAAATCTTATTTCCGTTTATTCCAGATGTGACAGCCAAAAGTCAGGGAGCTAAAGCCACATCGGATAACGAAACCTCTGAAAAGAAACGAGGAAGTTCTGCAGATGAATATGGAGCGACGAAATTGACACATATGCAATCTGGAAGTTAAAACGGATCTTTCCATTTGTCATGCTGTCTGACTGGAGATAAATTGAGGATGGTACAGTGATCTGGAAAGTTGTCGGAGGGTTTACGTGTATGGAAACATCGAAGAGCCCATTTCTACGATAAACGGTGAAATACGAATGTTCATCAGAATAAATATACCAGTACATCAATAGTCGGAAAAAGGAAACACAATTTTCCTTCAATGATGAAAAAAGGGCTATCACCCCTTTCTTAAAAGGTATTTCGTTCAACACATAAGTCGGATAAGTTTACCGAAAAAGTCTCAGAAGAGCTAAAATTAATTTAAGAGGCAACACGAAATACACGTCGTAGAAAGTATTATGAAAACGTCGAAGTAGAAAATTTGGGATGATTAAAGAACGGGCTGAGGCATATAAAGAACGGCATATGAAGCTAATTTGGAGCCGTAAACCAGATATGGAGCTGATCACAATGTACCCAACGGAAGAATTGTCACTTCTTCTGGTTAGTTATTGTGCACAAGGATACAACGCTAACATTGCGGAAACGACAGTGGCCCATTATTTGACAGAGCGACCTTGTGAAGAGCGCCATCTTTTTTTGGCTGGCACCTTGCAGTGCAACCTCATTATAGGTAAAGGTGGGTCATTCACTAATGCGGATTACCTGATCACTCTGTGATTATCTGGAATGCAAATGTTGTATGATGCCATTGTTAATGCTGAACTTTTGTACTAAATATGTAAGCGCAACTTCAAACACATAGAAAAGCGATAAAACAGTAGACTGATTTAATAATAAAATATATTTATTAATAATAATGATTTCAATTCTACGATTGATTTTCTGTGAGCGTTATTTGCCACAAACCATTTTGGACACATGGTGTGAGTTACAGATGAAAAAGGAACGTCAAATCTTCAAGAACGTAGAATAATAAAGTCCAAGTGAACTCATCCTTGATCGTCGGCACCAATGGTGCGGTACTGCGTTACCACGTTGGGACATATTGAGCAGTACATAGCCAGTTCAGTTAGACCAAATCTCCAATTACCTCCCTAATTCTTCAATGTACTTTTATCGGATAGAAAAGTGACTAGGAAGTATCTTCTACATGGGGTACCCTACATGGGGTACCCTACATAGGGTACCCCAAAACACGCTTTGTTTCTAACTTGTATCAAACTTGAACAATCAAGCTACATATTGATTATAGCATTATCATCATTTATACATTAGGCAGATTTAGTTACTACGCCATACAATAACAAGACATATTCGCGGACTTTACTTGATTTCTTCTACAGTGGGGACTTGAACAGAATACTGAGTGAGAACAGAGTCTTTAGTGTGGGTTGAGAGTGATGACGACAACGGATCGTCTCATAAATTCGAATGAGGGAGGAGCTCACTAGTGTTGCAATGCATGCGCTGTGTCATTCCACGTGTGGAATTAAGTTGCTTTGTTCACGCATTCGCCGTTATTGACAACCACGTAGATAGGGAAAAGATATATCTACTTAGGGGTAACAAGTCGTTTTTCTACAGAGGAGCTTATGCCTGCAGTGCATTTTTCTCTTCCTTTCAAAAGTCCAGTGGCAATGTTGATCAGTTTCGTACCGTCATGTCGCCAGAGAAAAGAAAGACATTCTATAATATTCTAAATATCTGTCGGATCTCTGATTATTGTCTGTGGTCCTGAAATACCATTGCGGTAGCGTACTATGTACAGAGGTTAAATGATTCTTTCCCGAATCATATCAACAGGAAGCTCTTCTTCTAGATGTCCGTGACAAGTGGCTGCAGTAAACTATTACAAATCCCCACGTGACGGCTCTGTATCTTAGACATTTTTTAGATCAATGTATGACCTCAGAGAGATACGCAACTCTGTGGATTGCCCTCTTGTTTATTTTGTTCTGTTGTAGTGAGTCGATATTTTGCTGTTTTTAGTTGTATTGGTCATTTCTAGCTCCTTTCTAGATGTTTTCTTAACTTCTTTGTGACTCATTTGCGTTTTAATGGTAATATTTGTATCATTAATATTGTTGTTATTTCAGTACTTACTTTTTCTATTTTTGGTTGCTCGTATAATCACTGTTCTTTTATAATGTAGCGTTACTCTGTTCTCCTTTGAATGCATGCAATTTTCCTTGTTGAATGCAATAAGTTTCACTCAGCTACACTAAACTCTATCCTGCATTGTTAAAACACTGAGCAATATTTTCGTTGGTAAATGTAAAAATTATCGTATCCTGGGTACAAATTAACCAACAGTTGTATCAAAAGCCTCATCGTTCCTATGTTCAAAAGATAGAAACCATAGACTGAGTGAACAAGTGCTCCACGGCGTCATCATTTCTTGTGACTTTGTATTGAATTTAATAGTGGATTTGTGCCATTCGTTGCACTAATGTTCTTGGACTATTGTACTCAGCATATTACTGTAGACAGGAAGCAGGGACTTTTGTTTATTCCCAATCTTTTTCAGCGAAAGTTTGAATCGTTACTTGTTGATCGTGACTAACAAACTGATGACCTCTAGGGTGATCCTAAGCTTAAACCTGCGACACTGCTATTGGGCTGTGTATACCTCAGGGGTAATCATTCACTAAACGTCATACACTTAAAGTAATGATGACTTTCAGGAGCTGCACCTTGAAATCTAGATCAGACGGTACATTAATTATATGTATCTATCATTTCACCCATGATTGATTCATTTTCCTTTTAGTGATATTTCAGATGATGAATTGTCGTTAGCGTTCTCTACTTTAAGTTCTGACTTTAATAGCTATGATATTGATCGGATCTTTTGTTGTGATACAGAGTGATACAGTTAATTTGGACTGTTAAGGCGATATCAATTGCCTTAACAACCTAAGCGTTCAAGCAAAGTATTATACTTTGGAAACTTTCGAAGATGAAGCTTGTAAGTTTTAAGGTTTTTCAATTATCCATATCAATTTTAGAAGCTTGAATGCCAGTTTATCTAAATTGCAATGTATGATTGATCATCTTGAATATCCCTTTGATGTTTTAGCACATGGGTGAAACATGCCTAGATGACGATAAGTTTCAAGTATTTCATACACAAGGGTTTGATTCAAAACCGCAACAACAAAAGAGGTGGAGGCGTGGGGATGTTCATAAAGAAAAGAATTAAGTATACAGTTATTGATAAGTCGACTATATTGTGTTGATAATTTTTCTGAATGTATATCACTTGAATTGTTACTTAATAAAAAAAAAAAGTAATTGTCGGTTGTTTGCATAGGAGACCGAGAGGCGATATTGACGTTTTATTAACAATATTGATAAATTGTTCGGTCCTCTAAAGGGATCAATGTATTTTGTGGAGACTTCAACATAAACCTACTGAACTACAACAATAACAAGAGAGCAATCTACGGAGTTGCGTATCTCATCTATCGTATCTAATGTTGCATTGATTTCAACACAGGGCATGCACACGAGGATTTGTAATAGTGTATTGCAACCACACGTCACAGAGATCTAGTTCACTGACTTTAAATTCTAGCCCAAGATTCTTTAAACATAAAATGGTGGTAAGCAGAAGAAGCAAAAGAAGAGGAAAATGGTAACATTGATAGCTATGAGATATATAGTGATATCCTTAAGGTAGCAGGCTTAAGCCTATAGTCTGGTGCCACTACTTAGGCTCAAGTAATGATAACAATAATAGCTCAAAAGTTTATGTGCATATTACGCTACATAACACAATTATAACACTGGGTTATTCCACATAGGTCAGGCTTAGTGGTTACAGTTAGGGGCAGAATATAAGAGCAGCCCTGTATGGGGTTATGTGTCCATTAGTCTTCTAAATATCTGTGCAGAACCTGGTTCTGCTAAAAGTATTGTTTGACTTAAAAATAACGTTTTCATAATTGTCAGGAATGTTCAAGGACATTACCCACAGGGGCCAGTTCTGCTAAAGTTGTTTTGCCCGAAGTTAAAAGGTGGTATCTATTGACCCGGATGTCGGCTGTATTTATTTTTTACCAAACAATCATACAATTTCACCAGTTTTCTTTGAGAGTGATATACTATAACTTCATCAATGTGTTTATAGTAACGGCCTGGCAACAGTTTTGCGTATAATGCTCACTTAGCTTCAAGATTTGGTGGAAATCCAAAGTTTGAGGTAAAATTGGCTTTCTCAAATATCAGCACTGAGATGTCATTGGAATTACCGTTACATTAATATTACGTTGAACAATATGTTTTCAGGTAAGTCCTTACAAAGCTTTAAATTGATTTAATAGTTCTCAAGATATGCTGGAAATACAAACTGGGGGCAAAATTAGCTTTTTTTCTAAAAAATTAGCAAATTTCACTATCATTACTATAAAAGTGATATACCTTGAATATTACATTTTCATATAAGTCCTTGCAAAATTTTGCATTAATTGCTCAAATATGTCTCGCGATATGCTGGAAATACCAATTTTGGGGCAAAATTGGCGTTTTCTTTCTAAGAAATCAGTAAATTTCACAGGATTTATCATTACAGTAATAAAATGTTGAACAACGTATTCTCAGGTAAGCCCTTACAAAGCTTTAAGTTAATTGGTCTAATAGTTCTCAAGATATGCTGGAAATACAAATTTTGGGGCAAAATTGGCTTATTTTTCTTACAAAAAATCAGCTAGTTTCACTCTCTTTACTATAAAAGTGACATACCTTGAATATTACATTCTCAAATAAGTCATTGCAAATTTTTGCATTAAACGCTCAAATACGTCTCACGATATGCTGGAAATACCAATTTTGGGGCAAAATTGACTTTTTCCTAAAAAATCAGCAAATTTTACTCAATTTACCATGCAATCAATACATCTTGGACATCTTGGCATAATGCATAACCTTACAAAGTTTACACTTAATCGCTCATATGCTTTTCAAAGCATTCTGGAAAAAAAAGAAAATCGACAGGTGCGAACGCACACGTACACACACACCCCCGCACACACACGCACGCAGCACGCAAACATATTGGCAATAACCAATGTGATCAGTGATAAGGTCAGTTGTAGTCTAACAATAGATGACGTAAGTGATCACCTTCCCATTTCCAGCATACGTAGTTTATCTATTAAAAGTAATTATAAGAATAAAATACTATTCTGCAGGAAAAAAAGATGAGGAATCTTTGAGGAGATTTTAATGCTGGTGATTTAAGTGATTCCCATGACAAATTTATTTGTGTTATATCTTTTGTAAGCATCATAATTATTGTTGTCCTGTAAAGAAAGTTGTGTGCAAAGCTAAAAAGTCAAATGAGCCATGGTTTACAAATTGCTTAAAGGAATGCACGTAGAAAAAAATATTTGTGAAGTTTATTATAAATCCTACTCTATGTAATAAGCACTGTACAAGAAATAAGCTAAGCTAATAAGAAAAGTGAGCTTACATTTATTTCAAGGTTATGTGAAACACTGTTCCTCTAAATTATCTGAAGAAAAGAAAAATGATGTTAAAGATAAAAGGAAAATGATGTTAAAGGTACTTGGAGAATATCGAAATGATATTATAAGTAAGAAAGGTAGTGCTCGTGATCTTTCGGTCAGGATACATTTGTGGATGAAAACAGAACTGTTTCAGACTCTTATGAGATTGCTAATAAATTTAACTAGTTCATCATTAACACTGGACCATCACTTACAGCGAACATTCCACTTTGTGAAGGCAATATCTGTGATTACCTTAGTGAGAAGCAGGCTAATTCTACGTCATTAACACCCACTTCTGATTTTCAAGTAATAAATGTTGTGAAAAGTCTAAGTAATAAAACTTGGATGAATCACAACGGTATAAGCATGGATATTATAAAAAAGGTCATTTCTAATATTGCTAAACCTTTTGCATACATTTGTTATAAATCATTCTTAGATGGATAGTTTCCTGATAGCATGAAAATTGCGAGAGTTATTCCAATTTATAAATCAGGTAAGAACTGCAAGTTTACTAATTATAGACCTGTTTCATTACTTTCACAATTTTCTAAGATCCTCGAATACCTATTTGAGTTTTGACTCAGCAACTTAAATGAAAAAAAAAATGAAATTCTTAGTAACAGTCAATATGGATTTAACCGATCAACAACAGTGGCATTGATTGAACTAACCAAAGAGATAAAAAAATTGTATTAAAAGTACGTTATCCACTGTAGGTATCTTTATCGATTTGAGAAAGGCTTTTGATACCATAAATCGTAGTATTCTCTTACAGAAACTCGAGTATATTAGTGTTAGAAGTTGGGTCCGTCCTAAAGTGGGTTGAAAGGCACTTGTCTAATAGAAAACAGTATGTTGATTTTAATAATGGAAAGTCCTCACTTAAAGAATTTGTTTGTGGAGTTACACGAGGGTCTATGTTGTGACCCAAACTGTTCATAATGTTCATTGATGACATCTGAAATGTGTGTGACATATTGAGTTTCGTTTTCTTTGCAGATGATACAAATACCATCTGCCCGCATAACGACATTACTATGATATTTGATCGGATCAAAGGGGAACTTCTAAGCTGTACACTTGGTTTTCAATTAAGAAGCTGTCCATGAACATAGACAAAAGAAATTATATTTTCTTTTCCAACAACATTTTAAAACCAACTTTAAATATCCGTATAAACAGCGTTAATATTGAAAGGGTTTACTCAACCAAATTTATCAGGATTTTGATCGATAACAAACTTACATTGAAGGATCACTTTTCCAAGGTATGTGGGAAAATGTCAAAATGCATCATACCCCCTGAATAAAGTTAGGAATGTTTTAAATGCTAGTTCCTTGTACATTTTGCACTGCTCACTGTTACGAAATTAGGCTAAAATTGTAAGTGATTCTTGGTTGTGCAGCATGTTCTGCTACAGTTCATGTCACAGCTCTTTTGCTCCGCTAGCATTATATCGCTCTCATTAATCAAAATATGCTAACGACTAAGGCCTAAGGACTAAACGTAACATATATGAAACACATTTATCAGCATAACACACCTCTTCCATAGGTTTATAATTAACTTTTCTATATTGTTCGGTGTATCGAAAACATATTGGGGTCAAAACAGTATCAATGATACCTAACACAGTACCAAACGAGTAGTCTAAACAATAATACACGTAACTGTAATACGGAAACATTAAACTTTGTTAACAACACCAAAAACAAACTTTTGATTTTTCATTTTCAGTTGAAAAAAGTGTTTGACCGTTTAGTCATTTGCTGCAAACAAGATTAACAGTGGCACGAAGACCTACGTTGCCACAAAGTATGAGAATGAAAATGATGATGAATGACTATGTTAACATGTTGGAAAAATAAATCCATTAACAGAAAATGAAAACATGTATTCATCAATGCCAAAGCATCGTTGATCAAATCGATTAGCGTCTCTGTTAAATATTTGAAAGAAATTACTTAGTAATTTGACTTAAGGTGTCCTTAAAGACAGAAGAGAAAAAAGTGTTTTGAATTCATACTTCCTCTTGAAGATGAAGTTTAGAATCTGGCTCCTTCTTGTATTGCCACTGATATCTTAAGTAGAGTTAAGACGAAGTGTGGTGAAAGGAACAGCTTTGCAGATTCCATATCAGTCAACCTTTTAATTCGTTGAACACTGAACTGATAAGAGTTAGTCTAAAGTGAGGCAGGAGAATGTCCAGTTGCGTACCATAGTAGAGAACAGGTGAGAGTTGAAACTCAGTGACAGTGTGGCCAGTTGACGTGGAGTCGCCAACTATTTTTGATGAAGGTGCCATCTCTGCAGTATAGGTGAGATTTCTGAGATTTCAATGGAGATTTCTGACAGGTTTTTACACGTAAAGTGCCTGAAAAGCTATTAACCTCGGTCTGCGTAAGGTAGATAAAGGAGATGCTAAATTTCACTTCACTGCGTAAATTTAAATTAAAGAGACTTTTGTGCAAACATAGTAAATCCACTTTTAGTGAACTTAGCGTCAACCATATGCTCCAGGATTCAGGCAATCATACCATGTCATTTAGTTTGACCAGGGGGTTCTGTAACTCCCTGGTTTTACATGCCTAGTGGTCCATGATATTATAAAAGATCCTATGCTGTAGTATGAACACACGATTCAGTACTTTTTATTTACTAATTGGGTTGCCATCTACTGCTCAATAAATACCCTCAATCGTATTACTTCAATTGTGCTCTTGAGCATCCATTTGCAATGTTTCATGGGGAAATGAATCTCTGCACAGCGAAGGACGATAACCAAAGACACCAATGAAAATAGCGCCCAGTCCAGCGATAAATTGGCTAACAGAAAGTGTTCTGAAATAAAAAAAAAAAAGAAGAAGAAGAGACTGTGTTATATTTAACACATAATCAACTCGGCAACTGTGAGTTTCTGGTCATTCTCCAAAGCTTCAGGTTAACAGAATCTGTGCATAGCCAGTTTTTCAATGTATATTAAAAATTCTGTCTTTAGATAATGAGACAGAGTAAGCGTAATTGTTTTTCTACGTAAATCTGTTTTTCTAGAAATTATAGACTCTTGATTTAAAACTTTAAAAAAAAATACTTTTTTAAGCTGCAAACTGCGTCCAACATAGGAAAATCTTATTTTCGGTACATCTGCACAATTATTGGCTGTTGTAACATTTGGTACTTATATTCCAAAGAGATCCCTAGCGATAAATAATGGAAGTCATAATATATGCAAAGGTCAAATTTCAGCCAAATGTATGCAGTAAAAGGCGGCTGATGGTTGAGTTATGGAAAAGCATACCGTGTTGAATTAAGCAAGCCTCATGCCCTTCAACATTATTATTGATACTTATTTTTTTATAATGACGAGAAATCAAGACAAACAAAAGAAAATACTTAAGTATTGATTGGTAGGGGAGAGTATAAGCATCATTTTGATTGTAAAATATAAATATAACTATCAATGCCCCACTATCATAACACGACGAAGTAATAATGTCTGTAAAAACAGTTTGATGTGGTTTGTTAAAGCTAACGCAAAGTTGCTTATCTTTTCCTCGAGCCAGCTTTGTACTTTTGAGAAAGCTAATTAAATATCCTAATGGTATGCCTCTACGTCTATGACACATCCAACATTTTCTGGCTTGCTTTGATTTAGTAGGACCTTCACCACGAAAGGTATGCCAGAATCTTGTATTTTAATGTCCTAAATGTTACGCTTCTGTAATGTTTATCGGAGCTGGACAGAGACTAGTGCCATACGTATTCATGTCTTTAGGGTAAAATCCATTAAACTCAGCAGAGGTTAGAGGTGCCCAGGTAGTTTAGTACAACACTGACATCTCACATGTGTCCATAGCGGGATGTCAGTGTCGAACGTCAAAGCTCTAGCAACAAGGGAGTGCGATCCAACGGTATGCGGTCCATCTATTTGCACAACACACGACAGTGCTGATTGTGTAGTTTTCATTGCACTGTACAAAAGTTTATCTGAAAGTTCTGACAAAACGACTAGAGACTGCAGTCGTTTGCAGTGGATCTGTTTTTCATTTAGCACAAACTCCACCCACTGGCGGATATACACGCCACACTTTTGCCGTGTGGATATTCTCCATAATGAGAGGACGGAAAGCGAGAATATTCCACGGATTGCCTGGTAATCTGCAACCCAAAAGATAGAGTTTTCTCGAGTGGGTGATGGCTATTTTCTCGTTATCAAGCTGCTTTGAATGAAGTGGTCCATACTGAACACCAGGAAAGGAGGCCACCATTTCTCTATAACTGAGGATACTGTTCTAATGACATACTTTCCCTCAACCAGGAGGTGTAAACAGCATCTTTGCACTTCAGCCTTCCTTTCCAAGGAAAGTAGCGCTTGGACTGTGTATTAGTAACAAATCTCCAAAGTGTATTCCGCCCTGAGTGGGTGTGAAAACTGACTTTTTTCCGGTGAACGACCGATCCCAGTTTTGAAAAAAAAATGTTACGGTTTCTTTAATAACCTCTAAACGGTGATTCAGTATGTTTGCAATTATCAATGTATCATCTATACACGTAATAAATCCTACAGTAAATCCTATTGTCATCATTGCTGCAAGGACTGGTTCAAGAAGTTTTGTAAAGATGCGTGCCAGACGAGAGCCGATTGAACAGGGATGTGAACTGCCAAAGTTTGCCTCTCCAACACAATTTGTATTTTCTATTTTCTGCAGCAATAGGTACAAAATAATTAGGCACCTTTGAGGTCGACTCAAGTAATATAATCACCAGGAGAAATTAAATTTATCGCCGTTTCTAGAGTATCCATTGAAAATGATGATAATCAATAGCCTCATTCAGCCCAGAGAGCTTTAATTCATTCTGTGACCATCATCCTTCTTCGGATCTCGTGAGTAATACCCTTCTCCACGATTTGTTCATTGATGTTTTGTTTACACAGTCAATCGATTTTTGTGTCAATTGCCTGCTTCTCCATATCCTTCAAAGGATATGGATGCACTCTGAGTGGTTGGGCCATGTGGCACAAATTCGAAAATTATAGCCCAAACCTATCCTCAAAATAATGGGGTCTGAACTTAGGATTTGCCATTCATGAAATCATTGTTTCAGTTAACCGCCAATTTCACGTTTACTATCATTAAGAACAAAATGTTTGAGTTACTCACTCTATTGTTTTTCTCTAGATTAATCTCGGGTAGAACTATGCTATTGCTGGAAACTGTTACTGGCACCTTGCGCATTTGTGAATGTAGGTATTGTCCTCTGACTGTCGTTTGCCGGTCTGTTGTACTTTGTTAATTCACCTGTGTACGTTTCGGTGGTGTTGGGCCCGACGAAACCCTAACAAAAAGCTTCGGAAGGGAGTGCGGCCTCTACTGACGCTGTACCAGCCTGCTTCCTGGTACCCATGTCTTTGGGTGTGACCCACAGGATTAAAATTCAGTCCAGCCTTTGTCCGTCCCTCATCACTTCGGCAATTTTCTGTCAATCACCTAAGTGTTTAACCAGCTTTGAGAGTTCATTTCCAACAGGAACTGTGTGAGTTTCACTGACGGTTTGCATAGGTGACTGTACTTTTGGTTAATGTCAGGATTAATAAGGTCTCTACGCAAAATTCAAATAGGCATTAGCCAGCACTGCCAACTAAGTATCTTGATCAACCTGAGGGAGGCTGTGTCCTTCCTGGATTTATGGTATGGAACAATGTTGTTAGGCCTTTTACGTGTGGTTTTGTATCCGTTTAAATTTAAGGCCAGTTTACCTCACTTTTGGACTCAAATTTTCCCAGACAATGGATTTACCTTAGGAAATCTTCCATCACGTGCGTTGGGCCTGAGTCCATGATCTCACCAATATCGTGTGACTGTGGATTCCATACATTATAATACAAATTGCTTACAGTATGTTCCAACAGACCCTCAAGTTTATCGAGGCTGTCAGAAATATGACTATGCGACCTATCTTGCAATGTATCAGTCGAGTTGACTGTCTTATCTTTCGACTTATTACATTTACCGTACAAAAATTTCCCATGAAAAATCCCATGGGAAGTTTAGCACAGTATTTGGTCCACAGGGAATCGACTCTCCATGGGAAAATTTCCCGCTGTAATTTCTCATGGGAAAGCTTCCTACAGGGAATCCTTCCCATAGGGATATTTCGGAAAATATACTTGCCGTGGAGAATGGTTCCTGCTGGGAATACTTCCTCCGGGATTTTGGTTCACAGGGAACACATCCCATAGGGAATGCTTTCCATGAGGAATCGCTCTTTAGAAAATGCTTCTCAAGGGAATGCTTCCCATGGGGAACACTTTCCATGGAGATTTGTTGCTTTCCTCATACATCACATTATATCAATTAGTATGTCCTTTTGATTAGGTAAATGTATTAGCCATAAATGAACACACTGCCATGTTGAAGCTGGGTATACATGTACAGTCTACAGTGTTATCATCACTGCAAGCCTTTATGGATTCCAGTAAGCAAGACCTTGCAATGGTAGCTAATAGTTGGCCATACATTCTCTCCTTCTTTGAACACATGCTCATGGATGCAGACATGAAAACTTGCATATAGTCCTAGCGCTAGGTGTCTGAATGACACTGTATTATAAGCCGTCCATTATCTGCATGCCTCATCAATCATTCGCACTTCATGATCTTCTTTCAGGGTGTGGCTCATTAGTTCACATCAGTGCTTGCAGTAAATGTAATTGCAGGGAGCTGCTATGCCATAGTGTTACAATGTTAGACACAGTGCTGCATGTGTACAATATATTGCGTGCATACTGTACTTATTTTACAGTACCTATTGGCTGACAAAAGAGTATGTTGCATACATGGTAGTTAAAAGCAATGCAACCAGTGTGTGAAAATGAATCAGTGTATGAACACATCAGTATATATTACAGTATATATACATACATGGCCACCATACAATTTACATCGATCATTGGCTAAAGAAAATCTACAGTAGTACAAAAAGACATTAGAGGGCATGATAGTACACTAGTAGGTGTGATCATCAGTGATAGTAGTCTTAATTAGAACAATAACAAAATTAGGCTAGCTACAGGGACAAATAGCTTTAAAGTAGCTGTATTCTTTGCCTCCAAAACAGGGATTAACTATTTTTGAGTGGCAATTTATTTCCTCACTTTAGTGAAAAGTGAAAATACAGTCTCCCCAATTTGAAGTGCAAGTATATGTAGCCCTAATGGGTCTTGAGAAACATGTGACAATATTTTCCCCACTGTCGTCATGAAATTTATAAGGAGTGACTCAAGTTACAAGTTGGTTTACCTTGGATATGCAATACTTAATTCCTAAAAGAATTATGAAAGATACTTGTAAAATAAGGACATGAATTAATGACACGAGATTAATCCATTGTTTCAAAATAAGTTTGGGGTGACTACTGTCAAATAAGCCCAGCTATTTTGAATGAATACTGCACCTGTCAAGAGTAGTTGTTGACCTATCATTTTCCAAGCCAATTTCCTGCATAAAGCTAACTGTGATTACTTTTGTACCGGCCCCAAAATAGTTAAAATGATATGCTGCAGTACTTCAAGTATCAGAGATGAAATGCTGCATGGGAAATTCTCACAATCCATGTAGGACTGGAAACTTCCCAAGAAAAACTTACAATTATGATTCCAGTGGCGACTTGCGTTCAAGCCATTAACTATCAAATCGCATGGGGATTCATCATTTTCATCACAAGAAACGAAATTTCCCCAAGTGGAATATTATTTCCCATGATATGGTACACTTTCCATGGTAGACTTTGACATCCCATGTCATCCCGTGGGGATTTATCATTTTACCCATTAGAAACTTGGAATCCCCAGGGAAATCATCATTCCCATGAAATGTCACGACTTCCCATGGTAGAGTTCAACTTCCCACGTGAAAGAAATCAAACCCCAAGGGGATTTTTTTCCCATGGGGAATTTCTGTTTCCCACGGGAAGTCCATCCCCATTTCCCATGCCAAACTTCAGACTCCCCATGGCGAGTATTTGATTCCCATGGAATTCCCACGGGGACTCTTTGATTCAAATGGAAAGTGGAAGTGCTCCACTTCCCATGGGAATTGCAAGGCTGATTTTAATAAACTAACACTACTAGTCTTGGATCACTTTTTGTTAGTGTCTTTACCGTTACGGTCTGCATTAACGTGACTATTAGGCCTAGCGTTATGCCTAACGTTAGGCTCGTCGTTGCTGCCAGTTGAATTGTCTTGCATGTTTCATGCAGGCACAGCACTTGTAATGCTAGGAGACACACGAGCAGGGT
Source organism: Stichopus chloronotus (assembly GCA_021234535.1). Classification (NCBI taxonomy): domain Eukaryota; kingdom Metazoa; phylum Echinodermata; class Holothuroidea; order Aspidochirotida; family Stichopodidae; genus Stichopus; species Stichopus chloronotus. The sequence continues at coordinate 24,880,623 of CM037832.1, read as the reverse complement.
TCCGATTGATTTGAACCTGAATTATCGTTTGGAACCTTCGACATGATTAGAAAAAAGTAAGGAAAGTATCCAAAACTTCCAAGCAAAATCCCTAGTTTAAACTTACAGATGGTATTCGGAAAAAAAATCAATGTTTTTTTTTTTGGGGGGGGGGGTAAAAGTCCCACTACAGCGAGAACTTTGGCGAAACGAAATGACTACGCATGTGCGAACATGATCTATTTTCAACCTATTACGAAATAAAATAATCAATGTTTTTTTAAACTCTAGCAAACAATCTTCAGCAAAATTACAAGCTCTGTTGAAATGCTTACATGGTCCAACCACCTCGTTTCAAGTAAATCTGATAAAATTTGAACTACCTGATGAAAAATTTGGAAACCTTTTGAAGAGAGAGACAGACATTTTCACTCCACCCAACCATATTAGCTCTACCCACACGCTGTGGGTTGAGCTAATAAATAGAAAGAACATCTGAAATGGAGAAACATCACGGACCTCAGAAAGTAAGTCATATTTCATTATTCAAACTACCGAGGCCACATAGCATGAGGCCAAGGCGGAGACCGACTTAATGCCCTCCAACGTAAAGGGGGGCTGGGACTAAAAAATCTTCCTCGAGGCCCGTGTCGAGACCGGTCTTCTCCAACGATCTCCTCCAGGTACGCAGAAACAAATTCAAGGTTGAAATCTGCATGCTGCCATGCTGGTAACATTTATACTTTCTGAGGTAGTGTAGCACATACAATACAAATCAGTTGTGAAACCACCCTGACAAGCATACAGAATTCTCACCAACAGTTTCTTTCAATAGCCTTTACCCCTAATTTAGTCTTTTTGTGACTCCAAAACCCATAAGCACGCTTTGAAATCAGTTCCTAGGTTTGAAATTAATGACCATGCCTATAACTGTACACTTTCTGAAGTAGTTAGAACATACTCAAGAAATCAGTTGTAAAAGTACTACGACAAATTTTGTAGAGCTGCCAACAACAGTTGAAACCTTCTGAATTGTCTTCAATAACAACTGTCCATGGATATTTCACACGATTTTCGCCTGTGTATCGTATTTCTCGGCAGAAACAGATTCTTGCAATTTGTGTTATCAACTGCAACGAGTGACTGATGACAAATGCAGGGAAAGGAATTAACTAAGCAATGATACAAACATTCGACCATATGAATACAGACTTTTATTTAAAAGAGGAATTCTAATAAACGACCAGTCAATCATAAGTTACCGCGCTTACTAAATAAGCTAACGTTTCTGTACGAGACTAGACTGTTTAAACTTAGTCTACATGAATATAAACTTCTTCATAGAGAATCCCCATTCCTGTCTTAAACCAGGTAACGTACTTGGTGAATCACTACAGAAGTAATGATGAGTCTCATAAAAAAAAAAAAAAAAAAACTTTGATAGGTTTGACGTACCTTAAAATCAAGTATCTTTTCTGCTAGTGAAAAAATATTTATCCCAACAAGAGACCATTTTGCAACTGTAGCAGCTCCACCTGTGGCAACATTAGCTAAAAATGTCGCGGCCATCGTCGCTCCAGAAGTCAGGTAATCGAACATTGTCATTTCACTGTAAATGCAATGCATGATCTCCCAAAAAATCCCTATTTTGTAGCATCCGAAAACGAAGTTGGAAATTGCCTGACATTTAGTAACTAGGTCTCCAGTGAACTGTTCAATAAGTGCTTTCAACAACCGATGCAAAGGTCCGCACTTGATAAGTAGTTGAGCTATTTTCCGGATTAACCGTTTGTTGTTTTTTATTGCGGAAGGAAACGGTACCCCTGCCATTCCAGTGATGACGCCAAAAGCATCAATCAGAATACTAGCCAACCGGAGGTGGTAATCAGAGATCATTTTTCTGAAAATATGAAAAATCGTAGCGTATGTTACAGCTTTATAACTATCATAATGGGTAGCAGAGAGACTCAAATGGATTAACAACTAATACATTAGACGATTGCATCATTTCATCTATATGCTATATATCCTCTATATACGCTATATATCCTCTCTCTCCACCTCTCTCTCCACCTCACTCTCTCTCTCTCTCTATATATATATAACTCCTAGAAATATTATCACCACGCTTGTTACCAATTGTAGAAAAATAATCATTGAAAGAATTTGCAATGCCAATGTTCTCATTTATGGTCGCGTTGTTGTGGATGATACCACTTACTACAGAGGTAGACTTTTTATTCCTATTAAGTAATTCGTTTAAGACGGCCCATGTTTTCTGAGGGGAGTGCTGCCTAGCTGCAATCATATTCTTGTAATAAGAAGATTTGGAAAACCTGATGGATTTATTTAAAATATTTCTGTAACTGGACAAGAAAGCATGTTTTGCAGGAGTTGGATTGTCAATGCACTTACGCAAAAGTAGGTTTTTACGTCCTATAGACTTTTTAATACCAGTAGTTATCCATGGCTTGCTTTTAAGTTGCTTTCTAGACAATTTAACTCTAGGAAAATTAATATCATGTAAAGAAATAATTCTAGATATGAAAGCATTGTATGCATCATTAGCATCAGGACAAGCAAAAACTTGTGAAAAGTCAGTACATTCAACTGAATGAATAAAGCTTGCAAAATTTCTGTTGTGATACCGTCGGACCATTGGTCTGCTCCTGTTAGGATTAGTACCAGAGTCGCTGATAAAACAAAAGTTTGGTAGATGATTGCTTATGTCGCAATACAGGTTAACAGAAGTAATTGTAGAAGCGACAAATCTACTTGGCAGACTAACAAAAATATGATCAACAAGAGACAGGGTACTGTCAGTGATTCTAGTTGGCAAAGTAATGGCTGATGTAAAAAGGTAGCATCTCATAAGATTAAAATAGTCACTTACAGATGAATAAGTGTTGACTTTGAGGAGGTCAATGTTTAAGTCACCTGCAAAAATGGATAAAGTATTGGGATCTTTGTTCATTAGGGTTGACTCTACGGCCTTGACAAAGTGATTCATATTACCCTTAGGATGCCTGTAACATCCGACAAACATATAACGCATGTTATTGCGCTTTACTTCCAGCCATAAATCCTCGATTTGGCAGTGGGAACATTGACAACTTAGATGAGGGCTGATTACATTTTTAAACGTCATAATTCTGATAAAGTTTCTTTTAAAGAAGATACCAACACCCCCGCATTTAAATAGTGGAGGTACAAACTCGAAGTCATAATCAGGTAAGATATTACTGAGAGACAGAGAATGACAATGACCTATTTCAGTAAGGATTATAATATCAAAGTTATGCGAAATGCACTCAAGATAAAGCTACAAGCTCGATAAAATGCTTTTGGAGACTTCTTATATTCAAGTGGAAGACGGATGGATCACTGTCCCTTTTGTCTTTGATGTTAATGAATGACACTTCATCATAGTAGTGACAGTTTGATTTTGTAGAATCAGCATCTTGGTTGATAATATCCTCAATGTATGTCTTAAAATTGTTTTCACTGAGGCAATGTTTGGTACAATTATTGAAGTTGTCTAGTTGTAAGTTCGGCATGTGATTAAAAGTAAAAACAAAAGATTCATCATTGGGATTAGATTCCCCACTCTAACTTGGACTATTGGTGTTGTTAAACCAATTTTCAAAGGCAAAGGCTCACCTCATGATGTTGATAATTATTGAGGTATTACTTTATTAAGTTGCTTGGGTAAGCTTTTAACAGCTATTCTTATTGACAGAATTCATACTTATTTGCAGTATGCGGAGATATTGGGGGACGAGCAAGCTGGGTTCAGGAGTAATTATTCTACCATTGATCATATTTTTGTTCTGCATACAGTTATAGAGACCTCTATCAAATGAAAAAAGCCGGCTTTATTGTGCATTCATTGATTATAAAAAAGCTTTTGATTTAGTTAATCAAGCATCATTATGGCTCAAACTAATTTCTTATGGTATTAATGGTAAAGTTCTGAACGTCATTCGTAACTTATATCAAAACGCAAAGTCGTTTGTTCAGAACAACGATCAGCAGTCTAGTTATTTCTTTTGTAATGTTGGGGTCAGACAAGGTGAAAACCTTTCCCCAGTTCTGTTTGCCCTGTATTTAAATGACTTTAAATTATTCATCAGCATTTTTTTCAAGGCTTAACCAAGCTCTCATAATCTGTGAAATGCCACTGAAGTGATAATGATGTTGAAGTGTTTTTTAGACTTTTCTGTCTCTTGTATATGCTGATGATACTATTGTGCTGGCTGAAAATGATCGTGACCTACAACTTGCATTAGATGCACTTAAGTTATATTATGACAGGCGGAAACTAACAGTTAATGCACGTAAAACGAAAGTTGTAATCTGCTCCAAATGTAAAGTAAGAAAAAGGTCTGTGTTTGACTTTGATAATCTTGTACTTGAAATTGCTGATGACTGCATCTACCTAGGAACGGTGTTCAATTGTAGTGATAAGTTTAATAAAGCTAAGAGAAAACAAGTCAATCAAACAAGGGGTGCCCTCAATAGTCTTCTAGCCAAGTCCTATGAATTGCAGTTGCCCCTTGACATACAATTACAACTTTTTGATCAAATTGTTCTTCCTGTCCTCTTGTATGGGTGTGAAATTTGGGGGTTTGAAGATATCTCGCAAGTTGAATCTTTTCATATGAAATTCTGCAAAAAACTTCTCAAAGAACATAATTATACTGCCAATTGCATGGTATACGGGAATTAGATAGACACAGGCTAATGAAGACAATTGAAGTAAGAATGGTCATGTTTTGGGCAAGAATTGTTAACAGTAGTAAATATAAGCTCTCATGCACCTTGTACAATCTTTTAAGAACCCTGCGGGAGAAAGGTATTTATAGTTCTAGATGGATTATAAATGTTAAAAGTATTCTTGATTATTCTGGTATGTTCTAGTTTGGAATTTTGCAACTTATAATAATGAAACTCTTATTCACATTGACTGGCTTAAAAATTCACTTAGCAGGAGACTTTCTGATAACTATGAGCAAGATTGGCTCTCAGAAGTGTTCAATAACTCTCAGTGCAACAAATGTCGTATTTTTAAGACAAAATTAGAACTAGAAAGATATCTTGTTTGTTTACTTATCAAAGACCGTATAAATTTGTGCAAGTTCCGATGTGCCAACCACAAACTCCCTGTTGTCACTGGAAGATTCCTCAACATCACTTTTAACGAAAGAATTTGTCATTATTGTAGTACCGAGAAACTAGGGGATGAATTTCATTACTTATTTGAATGTAATAGGTTTCAGAAGGAAAGAAAAATTTTCTCAAAACGTTTTTTTCACAGTTAACCCCAATGCAATTAAAATGAGGCAACTCTTTCAGACTAGGAAAAGATCCATTCTCAAAAATCTCACTAAGTTTGTAATAGTTGCTATGAACTCCTTTTGCTAATTATTTCCCCTTTCTGTTAGGCTGGTGGTTTAGGTCTCTCGCTACCTTCCACTTCCCAGGTCATACTAGTGTTTTTTCCTCTTTTTTCTTATTTTGTAAATTTTGTACACTTGTATTGTTTTTTTTCCCCCTTTTTTCAACTTTTTGTAAATATTGTATTATGATTCTCACACCTAAAGAGAGGTTAGCAGAATAAACTGAAACTGAATCGGAATGTGATGTCGATAACTAATACGTTCAGGTGGACTTGATGACCCCGCAGAGCAGAAAGGCTGGTCAGCTCGACCGTACAATTTGATTACTGTGTACCTGAGTGACCATAGAATAGCTCTCCAGCCAAACACGTTCCGTACATAGGTCGGGTGTGCAATGTGCTGTATAACGCTAGGGAGCACTAGACCCAATGTCCTTGAGGTATCGTGTCTTCAAGGTTTTCAAGACTTGACAGCTGTTGACCCCAAATGACCTTTGACCTACATTAAGGATAATGGTTTTCTGTGCATTATGTGGTACACCTATACACTGATTATGATATTTGTCCACGCTTCCTTTCATAATATATCATATTTACAACGTTTAGACATTTAACCCCTGTTGACCTCAAATAACAAGTGACCTTTACCAAAATTAAGGAGGTACGTGTAACTAATGTGATACACCCAAATACCAATTGTGAAATTTATCCAAGCTTCTCTTCTTGAGATATCGTGTATGCAAGGTTTTCACAATGACCCCTGTCAACCCCAAATGAGATTTAACCTCCACCAGTATTAATACCGTAGGTTTCTTGTATAGTACGTTCTCCTATTTTCGTGCATCCCATATTTTCGTGAAATTCGTCGTAAGCTCTTCGTGTGAAACATAACGGATACCTGTAGAAGACCTCTGAGTACCATACTGACCCACAACTATTTTCCTTCAAAATGACCTAAATTAAGGTGAGTATCCTTCACTTGAAACCATGAAATGATACCTTCACTTTTGAGCGTGTATTAGCGTGTCCCCCTAGTTTTGGTATGAAGACAAAATAGGCCTAGCCCAATCGAAATCGCAGAATTTTTCCACGAATGTCCTTCCGCCTGCAGCATAATGTTTCTACTAGTAGCACAAAGGTTCAAGCATTCCCAATGCGTGCACTTCGGAGGTCACGTTGCACAACTAGCTTTTTTTTTTTAGTTAAAAAGGTTGCATATCATTAAGGTGCACGAAAATATGGGAACGAACGCACTGCTGATAGGGTGATGAGACGTTAACTTCATCGTCACCTCAATCAACTGACCTTTGACCTACATTAAAATGAATAGGGATCTTACTCTTTGCCGGGCGGACACTATATGACATATCACGGCACCGACCCACCAAGTTTGAAGTTTATCCGACTAACCGTCTAGGAGCGATCATAACAGATTTTTAGACCACTTTTGACCTTTAATCATGTGACCTTTGACCTAGTGACGTCATCAACATTTCTTTAAAAAATGTCATATTGTCTTCTTGTCAGACATGGTAGGTTTGTAACTCTAGGATATCACACATTGAGATAACGCTAAAAATGTGACTTTCGTTTTCATTACCTTTTACATTTGATGTATGACGGCATCGGTCGGGCGGACACCACAAATCATACCCTGGCACCTACGCACTAAGTTTGAGGTTCATCCGATTTACCGTCTAGAAGGAGATCGTGACCCAAATTCGATTGTCCCCCCCACACACACCCACCCACGCACACACAAGCAACTTTGTTTTCCATTCATTCCGAGGACCTCATTGTGCTTTCTTTTGCTTTTTCTTCCTCAACCCTAACCTTGACAATATAGACTCTCTATTGTTAATCTTGAGAGGACTGGAGAAATCTATTGAATTTTCTACAGAGGACCTAAAATCTATTGTTTCGGTCCTCGATGCCACCCGAAAACAAGGGCACACACACACGCACGCACACAATGTTAGCCAACATGGCTGCCGAGCACAACCCGCAAGCACAATGACTTTACATGTAAAAAGTCTACAGCCCTTTGCATTATAAACATCATGCAGACTTGCACATCACCAACATTAGCGGTTATTGTTCATTGACAAAATCAAACTCCCAGCCTGGGCCCATTCAAAATAGGCGCAAAAGGTAGCGCTATTTTGCACCAAGACCATTCGAGGGACAAAATTGTAAACGTCACATCTCATAAAGCTCTCAGGGCAGCTGTCAAGAATAGGAACGAAAAGTCAACTTTGCCTCAAGGCTGACTGCAAACAACTGGCAGATGGCTGTTGCACTAGGGCCTAGTCTACAACGAAGGTCATGAAAAGAAAATCTAAAATACTGTAAAACGGCTAATCTTTCAGACCTTTGCAAAAGTCTTTTGAAAGCAATTGCTGCATTCATTTGCCTTAATTATGGTACGTACATTCTTGATACCGACTCATTAGATATGACTTTATATTTTTTGAGGACGATGTATGACAACTATAGACGAACGTAAAATACGAATAAACACAACAGTCTATGAACAGGAGACCTTACAAAGTACTTCCCATAGCATTACATTTGTCAGATGAGATTTAAAAAACCGAACAAAACATTAGATGACAACGGTAGTATTCGAGGCCAAACAAAATAAAGCCTAGATCTTACCTTCTAATTTTAGATTCCTTTAAATGAACAATTTTCTATAGCAACTTTTTGATGTAAACACAAATACATAATCGCGTAAAGCGTAACAACTGTTGATGAAAGGCGTTTTTACACGCGTACGATTCAACAAAGTATTATTCGCCCGAAGTTGCGAACAGAACATAATTTTTGAGCACCATGAGGAAAAAAATGTTAGCGGAGTAGCGATGGTAGTTAGAGTTACCGTCAGGGTTAGGGGTCAGTTTTGTGAGAATAACAGTACAGGTATTATTCTCACGAAGGTCTGTGGCGCGAATAGTGCCTACGTATATTTTCGGGTTTTTCCATTGACTTATATAAATAGGCTGTTCTACAAGTCACATGCTATTTCGCCCAGAGGACACAAAAGTATCATATAGAGAATAGCGGCCACTTAATTGACAGAATTTAGAAAACGAGTGCAATGTGTGTGTAGTTGAGTTCCTTTTTGAAACTGCATGGCAGTTCTTGTAGCTATGCTGTATATGGGTTGCATAGAAATTGTCTGGAATAGAGGTTCTCTGTTGACTGCAAATATATTATTGAGGTTCTATGCATATTGCATAGACGTAAGACACCACATTTACAAGTTTATAATACTATGACCTCTGACCTCCATAATATACGTAAAGATGATCTACTTATAAATAGCTTCTAATATAATTCCACGTGTGAAGTCCCAGCTACAGACACATCTTGCTGTAGATGTCATTAAAATGCTTTCAGACTTTCAAAACTTCTCAATTTTTTTTTCTTGTTCTGTTTTCTTGGAGAGTCTGAATTTTGAGGGGCCAACAAGAATGTCGGAGACAATTTTCATATTCAAATATCTGGATGATGAGTGCATAGTTTTCTTTCAGATTTTGCGACAGGTGATCTCTTCCTCTGCGTTCTCTTCCCTGAAATGCTGATGAAGAGCTAACTGACGGTAGTTGACCCGACGATTGCCAGTACAACTCATATGGCACCTTTAAATAGATGTTACTTGTCATCTCTGGGATTCTTAAGTACCTCTGATTGCTTTGACTTCTCCGAGAAGAAAGAACAACTCACAATAAACAATTAACAGGGGAACTGCCAGGGGTCTAGTATTTTGCGGCACATCTGGACATACGTAAGGAGTTTCAGACGCTTAATATCCATGATTATTAGCCAGAAGGGGCGGGGAAAGCTGACATGGGAGCAAGCGGTAGGACAATCTCAGAAAAGCGCGACCATCATTTAGTGAGTGCAAGAAAATTTTCGACTTTGCAACCCTACCAGATGACCGGAAATGGCATTTCTCGGCTGCCCTAAGGCTGAATACACCCAGCTTAAAAATAAGGATCTCATGTCTGCAAGTTTCATCAATTGAAAGGATGAAAAATGCTAACAATTTGGATTGCTTTTGTCTAGAATGACTTATCAAATCGTGTTTGGGGTCCGTTCACTAAGTTTTAAGACCATCACAGGGCAAGAAGTGGTATTTCCACCTCATGTTGGATATAATGTTGTATAGAGATGGTCATTCTGCCCCACCGTACGCAAAAGGTCGTACAAAGTTCAGTCTTCCGATGTTTACCCCAGATTTATTTAACTTTTTCTTTATTTCCCTCAGACAGTCAGATTAGACAATATAATACATTAAAAAATAGTAAACTTAGACCCTGTTCTCAGAAAGGTTGCACAACCTTTTCGTGATTGTTTGATCACGGATGGCAACCACCTCACTTAGTTACGTAGGTCAACCATTTGACCTGTGATTGGTCAGTGTCGGCAATGTATACCGTGATCCTTTGCAGTTAAGCGTGGGTCAATCCATCGACCTCGCCACGCCGCCGGCACTGGCTCTCTGGACATCAAACCGTAAACGTCGTTCCCTCCGTACAATATGTAGGCCGCTGTCATCTTATCTCCCCGTCGTTTTTCTCTCTTTCATCATCTTGATTTTTGCTTAATTTATGTGCCAGTCGGATCAGTAATAAATGGAACTCTAATCGCTAAATCTCTGGTTCTGACGTCTCTCTCGTGTCAACAACTCGCCGCTGGGGCAGTCATAACACGACTGAGAACCCCTAAAACCCCAATATTCTACAATAATACTATTGTATTTGCATCTTCTTTTTGAACAGAGAGCCACCATCACTTGGCCTGAATCACACAGAAAATTTTGTGGCTAAAACATCTCCCAGATCAATTGAAATTGCATTTTCAACAATATATTTTCTATTTTTTTTTTTCGTATTGATCATCTCACTCACCAAACTTAAATGTAGCGTAAGCTCGTTTTGCTGTAAATCTGTTTTTTGGGGGTAAAATATGATTGGTGGAAGCGCAGTCATTCCCCCCCCCCCCACACACACACACACATACACACATGAAGGCGCGACCGATGCCGTGTAGCTCCGCCAATCTGAAATCATTTTCCAAGATCACCATTGCGCGACATGCAGTGCCTGTCCGTCTTAAAAATTCTACATAAATACCAAATAACATCAAAGGCAGTGTGGGGTATAATCAAATGTCAAACTTGTCACCTGATCTGTGCCTGTTAGTGTTTTGGCATTCATTCTGCCCACAAAGCAGAAATAATGAATTAGCAAATGCTTCATTTAGCACAAACCTCATCAAATGACTATGTCAGAAGGTAAGGCTGCAGTGTGTCTTACATTCTCCCTGAGGTGGTAATGCGTAATCAAGGAGAGGATACACATGTAACGGACTTTAAGAGGGATAGTTTCGTCATGAATAGTTCGTGCCAAAATGGGGTAAGTTTAAATTAAGATTCCCATGTATTTGACTATAAAGTGGTTCAATATATATCTGCAACAAATGGGACGAAAGAGAAAAAGCCTCTACGTTTTCCGTCTTTGTTCGTTATTCTGTGTTTCTTTCTGATCACCTGCAAAGGCGGTCAAAAAATCAAAAATTTTAAAATATTTTCAGTACCGCAGAAACAAATACAATGTTCTTCATTTAATTTCGAAGCTACTTTGAAAGACTACACAATATGTCACAATTTATGGATGCATCTCTTGTTCTTAACTGTCACTATAGTTCAGTCCAAAATCGCTGTAGCATAGACACCCCCTTACACACACACCCACCCACCGATGTTTAGCCCAAACCCCCAACCCCCAAATCAAGATAGCCCAGACTTCCAAACCACAATAGTCCCAATTTCTCCCCAGATTTGTACAAAATAACTTTTTGGGGAGTCGTCGATTTGAACAAAATTGACACATGTCCCATATTTGTCCATAAATGACACTTTTGAGGAATCCTAAATTTGAACAAAACTTACAATTCTGAGGTCCTAGATTGTACAAAAATGACAATTGTAGTTCTAGGTTTGTACAAAAATGACAGTCTTTAGAAGATCTTAGACTGGGGCAAAAATGACAATTTTAAGAAGGTTCTATTGTTGCACAAAAGTGACAATGCTTTGTGGGGGAGGTCCTAGATGTGTACAAAAAATAAAAATCTTGATGAGATTTGAACTAGATTTGAACAAAAAGTGACAATTTGGAGGCCGGTGGTCCGAGGTTTGTACAAAAGTGAAGCTTTTGAAGGGGTCCTAGATTTGTACAGAAATGAAAATTTTGAGAAGATCCTAGATTTTACCAAAAATGATAATATTAAGAATTTGCTAGTTTTGTACAAAAAATGACAATCTTGAGGGTCCTAGATTTGCACAAAAATGACATTTTTTTTAGGGGGGGCAGGGGGGCAGAGGTTTTCTGAGATTTGTACAAAACTAACATATTTAACGGGTGTCCCAGGTTTGTACAAAGTAAACGGACTAGAAGAAAGATGCATGTTGCAGAGAAGGAGAGGAAAGCCTGCTCTGATTGACATATTTTGTGGCACTTAAAAGTTTTATCGTTTCTTCTCTTCAGTTTTTTTTCTGGCCAGCAGTATCTGTACATACAGTACGTATCGCAGACAAAAATCTGCACTAATAAAAATGGAATCCATAGTTAAAAAATGACAGTGCGTTGTAAAACAAACAACTACAGTAGGGCGTTTCTTTCTCTTCAACCATTGTTCCTTCTCCAAAGACCAGAGTTAGCTTCAATCTCTTAGTTAACCCCTTCAATAATCCTTTACGATACTCACACTCACTAGCCTAATCTGTCATTGGATGCCCCCCCCCCCCCTAAAACCTTCTATTGCATTTTTCGAATTTCCCACCAAACTTAATCCTACTCTACAGGGACAAACTATCAATCAAAGTCTCTATGTTATTTCTTTATTTATTTATGTTTTTAAATTAATGGGTTACAGCCTCTGAGCTTTTCATAGTACCTGTAAATGACAAAGAGCAACGACATTCCGTAACATCATCCTTAACTTACACGTTGTTTCTTCAATCCTGTCAACCTGTCAATCACATTTTATGACCCTCCTTTAAAGAACGGATTTACAATGGTCAATTTGGCTGAAGTGACGGATGAACAAAGGAGATTATTAACCTAAACGCTGAGGCTTCCTTGTGTATTGTCTTCGGAAACGTCAGTCTGACTTGAACTTTACTTGCTACTTTATAGTTACACCTGGCACTCATCTAAGAGGTTCAGCTTGTTAATTAATCCGATTTACTCTTTTCAATAAAATTATTTCAATGTACCATAGGATATGTCTGTACATGTGAAGTTTGTACGTGTCTACATTAAAGGAACAAGAAATTTTAAAAGGGGCTCTCAACTTCGTTACCTCACAATTTCCATTGCTACGTCAAGATGGAAGGTTACATTAACAAATTCACCGACGCTTTTGAAGAAGTGAATAGAATCTCGCAACTGCCAGCGTTGAGGAATTCCTCAGGAGAAAGGGGATCAAGGTCGAGATGACAATCTCCTCTCTTTACATCAGATGTTTGTTCCACGACGATGTGTTGACAGCGACTATGGGTCTGATGAGGAGAATGTATTCAATTTGACAGAGTTTTCACCGCTTCTTCTTTACGCAGACATCCGTCTAAACAGAAGGAGAGAAATGCTACTGCAAGGTCTGGAAGACTTCCTTCATCGAGAGTGTCGACCTTTCATGCAGCAGTTGATCCTAGCAACTCAAATCTGATGTATGAGTTTGACGTTAAATTTTCTCGGGAATAACTTTTTTCTTCTTTTTTTGTTGTTGTGATACTAAAAGTTAAGGCTTTTTGCGCGTCATGTTTGGGGTTCATGACTCTTCGAACGTATCCCCTGTATCATAGGAACTTTACCAGTTATAAATAACACAAACAAGTTCACACGTACTCGCACTCCATTTCCTTATCGGGACACGCGGAAAGTCCCGTCAAGGAATTCGCCATTCCAGATTAGTGCAAGTTATCACAGGATTGCCAGTAGAGCCACGCTAGGGCAGCGTCGGTAGGTACACACACGTACATCTCTTAGCCTGTGTTAGTCGAAAACAGTGTGGGTTTCGCACATACTAGCACCCATTTTCTTATCGGGACACGAGGAAAGTCCCGACAAGGAAGTGACTATATTCCCCACAGGTTATCCGAATAGTCCATGTTAATACGGGATTGTCGATAGAGAGAGCGGGCTCCATGTATTCATTTGATTCACCTCGGAGTCCTCGTAGAGACTGAATTTTCGGGCAGCTACACCACCTTCGAGCTGGGCGTGAGCGAGAAGGGACGCCAGAGACTCTCACCAGAGATCTATGGGTGTCATTGTGTGTGGTGACACGAACGATTCACGTAGGAACGTTAAGAGTGTAAAGCATTACGTCAAAGAAAATTTCGAACTCTGTTTGGAAAGGTTAAAGCACAACAAGGAAGAAAAATGTTTTTGCGTTTGAACTCTTTCCTTGAAGGATTAAAAATTGTTTTGAAAAGTAAAATTTTGACATTTTCGACTTCAGTATGTAAATCGTTTTGAATGCACACAGATTACGTTTTAAAAAGTTAAATGCATTAACTAGAACATAAAAATGTTTTTGATCTTTAAAGTACACTTAAAAAACTTGGCTTATTTTCAATTTTTTTTTTGTTTTCAAATCGATGTACACAATGGCTGTGATAACAAAGGATACTTTAATGAAAAAAAACTGGTTTATACAAGAACGGGAAAAAGGAAGAATGAAGGTGAGCAAAGCGGAAGCAGACGCCCACTGAATATCAGAGCAGCAACGACTGCAGGAGCAAATGATACACGCAGAGCGTGATGTTTCCCAGTTGATATAGCTCAACGGTCTGTATACAGACAGTGCAGGCTGCAGTACATACATAGTCTACAGCTAAAGCAGCATAAACAGCAGCAACATTAGCAACAACGACAACAGTAGATAGAAGGAGGAGAGAAGAAACGATAAAACTTTTAAGTGTCACCAGATATACCAAATATACAACTGGTTTGGGGTTTGCATTGGTGTCAACCGTCTTGTTTCTCTCCTGCCCTTATCTGGACATCCATTATAAAGAGTACTGTACGACGAACGTTGCCTGCGTTCACCCTACAGTACAGTACTACTGTAGGCCTATTAAAAATAAAAAGGTCCTTGATGAGCACATGATACAGTACCTGGCTGTATGGGCTTCCTTATCTTCACATTTTCAAATTCAAAGTATCGTGGGCCCAGGCTGGTCAGTATAATAATCTATAAAAAAGGATCCCATCATGAGTATTCATACTCTCTGGTCCTTAAATACTAAACTGAACTAAAATAGGCCTAGGATATGATAATTATTGTAGTGTAAATACAGTAGGCAGAATTACGTTAGGCTAGTTCAGCATTTTTTGTCATAACGAATCGTTACTTAATTAGTGATACTTACCTTATAATTACTTAACGTTGGCTTTGCAAGACCGGCTATGATGACGCACTGAATACCCCGACGAATGCATAATGGTCCCGTTGTTTTGGTCATTTTTAACGGCTAAATGCCATTCAAAACTCACGCAAAACAGACTTTGTTTCAGCATTCTGTGACGTTACTGTGCATTGCCGCCCAGCGCTCAGCGCGCCATGCCCGCAGGGCAGAGCCGTATGTATGGCTATGGGCTGGGCTATAGCCGGCCCCGGCATGTCTTGGGCAGCTAGCTAGCTGGCCGGATCAGGCGTCTTCAGAATTGCTATATTCTGCTCTGGTTGTACAATGACATTGTCGGGTCGTGTGCTTAATATTTTCAGTTAGAACTGTTCATCTAATAATCCATGCTTGGAGATTTCCGCATGCACCAGTTTTTAGTGTGGTACAATGGTTTCAATTTTACAGTTATTACTGTAGTCTCTGTGTCGATCGGGTGCTGAGGTTCATCCGATTTGCCGTCTAGAAGGAGATCGTGACCCAAATTCAGTTGTTCCCCCCCCCCCCCCCCCGACACACACACACGCACACAATGTTAGCCAACATGGCTGCCGAGCACAACCCGCAAGCACAATGACTTTACATGTAAAAAGTCTACAGGCCTTTGCATTATAAACATCATGCAGACTTGCACATCACCAACATTAGCGGTTATTGTTCATTGACAAAGTCAAATTCCCAGAAAATGCTCCCATTCCAAATAGGCGCAAAAAGTAGCACCATTTTGCATCAAGACCATTCGAGACCATTCGAGGGGCAAAATTGTAAAGGTCACACCTCATAAAGCTCTCAGGGCAGCTGTCAAGAATAGGAACAAAAAGTCAACTTTGTCCTCAAGGCTGACCGCAAACACCTGGCAGATGGCTGTTGCACTAGGGCCTAAACTACAACGAAGGTCATGAAAAGAAAATCTAAAATACTGTAAAACAGCTAACCTTTCAAACATTTGCAAAAGTCTTTTGAAAGCAATTGCTGCATTCATTTGCCTTAATTATGGTAAGTACACTTTTGATACCGACTCATTAGATATGACTTTATATTTTTTGAGGACGATGTATGACAACTATAGACGAACGTAAAATACGAATAAACACAACTATGAACAGGAGAGCTTACAAAGTACTTCCCATAGCATTACATTTGTCAGATGAGATTTAAAAAACCGAACAAAACATAAGATGACAACGGTAGCATTCGAGGCCAAACAAAATAAAGCTTAGATCTTACCTTCTAATTTTAGATTCCTTTAAATGAACAATTTTCTAGAGCAACTTTTTGATGTAAACACAAATACATAATCGTGTAAAGCGTAACAACTGTTGTTGATTGATGAAAGGCGTTTTTACACGTAGTATGATTCAACAAAGTGTTATTCGCCCGAAGTTGCGAACAGAACATCATTTTTGAGCACCATGACCAAAAAAAAAAATGTTAGCCAATTAGCGATGGTAGTTAGAGTTACCGTCAGGGTTAGGGGTCAGTTTTGTGAGAACAACAGTGGTTATTCTCAAGAAGGTCTTTGGTGCGAATAGTGCCTACGTATATTTTCGGGGTTTTCCATTGACTTATACATAGGCTATTAGTGTTGATACACAGTTCTACAAGCCACATGCTATTTTGCCCAGAAGACACAAAAGTATCATATAGAGAACAGTGGCCACTTGACAGAATTTAGAAAACGAGTGCAATGTGTGTGAAGTTGAGTTCATTTTTTAAACTGCATGGTAGTTCTTGTAGCTATGCTGTACATGGGTTGCATAGAAATTGTCTGGAATAGAGGTTCACTGTTGACTGCAAATATATTATTGAGGTTCTATGCATATTGCATAGAAGTAAGGCACCACATTTACAAGTTTATAATACTATGACCTCTGACCTCCATAATATACGTAAAGATGATCTACTTATAAAGAGCTTCTAATATTCCACGTGTGAAGTCCCAGCTACAGACACATCTTGCTATACATGCCATTAAAATGCTTTCAGACTTTCAATTTTCTTCTTGTTCTGTTTTCTTGGAGAGTCTGAATTTTGTGGGGCCAACAAAAATGTCGGAGACAATTTTCATATTCAAATATCTGGATGATGAGTGCAAAGTTTTCTTTCAGATTTTGCGACAGGTGATCTCTTCCTCTGCGTTCTCTTCCCTGAAATGCTGATGAAGAGCTAACTGACGGTAGTTGACCCGACGATTGCCAGTATAACTGATATGACACCTTTAAATAGATGTTCCTTGTCATCTCTGGGATTCTTAAGTACCTCTGATTGCTTTGACTTCTCCGAGAAGAAAGAACAACTCACAATAAACAATTAACAGGGGAACTGCATGCCAGGGGTCTAGTATTTTGCGGCACATCTTGACATACGTAAGGAGTTTCAGACGCTTAATATCCATGATTGTTAGCCAGAAGGGGCGGGGAAAGCTGACATGGGAGCAAGCGGTAGGACAATCTCAGAAAAGCGCGACCATCATTTAGTGAGTGCAAGACAATTTTCGACTTTGCAACCCTACCAGATGACCGGAAATGGCATTTCTCGGCTGCCCTAAGGCTGAATACACCCAGCTTAAAAATAAGGATCTCATGTCTGCAAGTTTCATCAATTGAAAGGATGAAAAATGCTAACAATTTGGATTGCTTTTGTCTAGAATGACTTATCAAATCGTGTTTGGGGTCCGTTCACTAAGTTTTAAGACCATCACAGGGCAAGAAGTGTTATTTCCACCTCATGTTGGATATAATACTATTGTATTTGCATGTACTTTTTGAACAGAGAGTCACCATCACTTGGCCTGAATCCTAAAGAAAATTTTGTGGCTAAAACATCTCCCAGATCAATTGAAATTGCATTTTCAACAAAATATTTTCTATTTTTCGTCGTGTTGATCACCTCATTCACCAAACTTAAATGTAGCGTAAGCTCGTTTTGCTGTAAATATGTTTTTTTGGGGTAAAATATGATTGGTGGAACCGCAGTCATCCCCCCCCCCCCCCCACACACACACATACACACATGGCGGCGCTACCGATGCCGTGTAGCTCCGTCAATCTGAAATCATTTTCCAAGATCACCATTGCGCGACATGCAGTGCTTGTCCGTCTTAAAATTTCTACATAAATACCAAATAACATCAAAGGCAGTGTGGGGTATAATCAAATGTCAAACTTGTCACCCGATCTGTATCCTCCAGTGTTTTGGCATTCATTCTGCCCACATTGCAGAAATAATGAATTAGCAAATGCTATAGCACAAACCTCCTCAAATGACTTTGTCAGAAGTTAGGCTGCAGTGTGTCTTACATTCTCCCTGAGGTGGTAATGCGTAATCAAGGAGAGGATACACATGTAACGGACTTTAAGAGGGATAGTTTCATCATGAATAGTTCGTGCCAAAATGGGGTAAGTTTAAATTAAGATTCCCATGTATTTGACTATAAAGTGGTTCAATATATATCTGCAACAAATGGGACGAAAGAGAAAAAGCCTCTACGTTTTCCGTCTTTGTTCGTTATTCTGTGTTTCTTTCTGATCACCTGCAAAGGCGGTCAAAAAATCAAAAATTTTAAAATATTTTCAGTACCGCAGAAACAAATACAATGTTCTTCATTTAATTTCGAACTACTTTGAAAGACTACACAATATGTCACAATTTATGGATGCATCTCTTGTTCTTAACTGTCACTATAGTTCAGTCCAAAATCGCTGTAGCATAGACACCCCCTTACACACACACCCACCCACCGATGTTTAGCCCAAACCCCCAACCCCCAAATCAAGATAGCCCAGACTTCCAAACCACAATAGTCCCAATTTCTCCCCAGATTTGTACAAAATAACTTTTTGGGGAGTCGTCGATTTGAACAAAATTGACACATGTCCCATATTTGTCCATTAATAACACTTTTGAGAAATCCTAAACTTGAACAAAACTTACAATTCTGAGGTCCTAGATTGTACAAAAATGGCAATTGTGGGAGTTCTAGGTTTGTACAAAAATGACAGTCTTTAGAAGATCTTAGACTACAGCAAAAATGACAATTTTATTGTTGCACCAAAGTGACAATGTTTTGTGGGGGAGGCCCTAGATGTGTACAAAAAATAAAAATCTTGATGAGATTTGAACTAGATTTGAACAAAAGTGACAATTTGGAGGCCGGTGGTCCGAGGTTTGTACAAAAGTGAAACTTTTGAATGGGTCCTAGATTTGTACAGAAATGAAAATTTTGAGAAGATCCTAGATTTTACCAAAATGACAATATTAAAAATGTGCTAGTTTTGTACAAAAAATCAATCAATCTTGAGGGTCCTAAATTTGCACAAAAATGACATTTTTTTTTGGGGGGGGGGGGCGGAAGTTTTCTGGGATTTGCACAAAACTAACATATTTAACGGGTGTCCCAGGTTTGTACAAAGTAAACGGACTAGAAAAAAGATGCATGTTTCAGAGAAGGAGAGGAAAGCTTGCTCTTTTTGACGTATTTGGTGGCACTAAAAAATTGTATCGTTTCTTCTCTTCATTTTTTTTTCTGGCTAGCAGTATTTAGTACATACAGTACCTATCGCAGACAAAAATCTACATCAATAAAAATGTAATCCATAGGTGAGAAATGACAGTGCATTGTCAAAAAAAAAAAAACAACTATAGTAGGATGTTTCTTTCTCTTCAAAGATTGTTCCTTCTCCAAATACAATACAATAAATAAAGTTCAACCCTGATCGAGCTGGGACGTGCCTAGCTCCTGCAGACTAATGGACAATATAAGCAAGGGTATTGCAGAAACTGATTTTTTTACCAAGAAAGATAGAGCCAGAAGACAGAATTTTTTTTTCGTTTACTGCACCCGGGGTGGGGAGGAGAACAGTGGGAAAAAATGGAGGTAAGGAGGACTGCCCCAGACTTGACAGGCATCATTTAAAGTAAAGGGGGTACACAGAATACAAGGGCCGCCCGGTAACCGCACTGTTAATTTCACCTTTCGAATATCCAGTTCTCAAGTGCTCGAGCCACCGGTTTCCTAACCTAAAAGGACTTAAGCAACCCCCACCTCCCGCCCCACCTATGGTCAGGTCTGAAGTCGCCTTCCAAGAGGAGAAATTAAGAACGTCGAGGCTGAACTTAATATTAGTTTAAGTGTAGACGATGACGACTAAATTCTTTGAAAAGGGGGTCGAGAAGTGGGTTGTTCTTTAAGAGTCTGGTATTTAGCGTAGGAAGAGTATGGAAAAGGGAAGTGATTTTGCTGACCTGGAAGACTGTTATTCGGAGTGTACCTAGGAACCTTGAAAATGATACGAAGGAGGGGGGAAACTTCTAGAATCGATGAGGGGCATAAGTTTGGTAAGATAGATTTTAAGAAGTGTATGGGTGGTAAACTGTTACTAAGAGTCCTAATAAAATTGATGTATTTCCATGCTTTTCCAGTGAGTGTGTTAATATGTTGTTTGTATGTGAGTTTGTTATCAGGTTAAATGAGTAGAAATTTTGTTTGTGTACTGTCTTGGATGTTGTTGCTGGAAATAGTAAGGTTTCCTGAGTTGTGTTTATTGCGAGAGAAAGGATAATGGAAAATCAGAAGTTTACTTTTCAGAGGTTTTTTTATCCGCCAATTCACCCAGTCTTTCACTGCATGGATAGAGATTTGTAAATAGTTGAGGGCATTAGGGATGGTTTTGCTGGAACTCCAAAGAGCAATGTCATCGGCGAATTGACTGAGATGGGTATTGTGTAGATTGTGAATAGGAATGTGTTCTTTTTTTTTTGAAGGCTATTTTGAGGCAATCGTCTAAACAGAAGAAGAGAAATGCTACTGCAAGGTCTGGAAGACTGGGAGGAAGACTTCCTTCATCGAGAGTGTCGACCTTTCATGCGGCAGCTGACCCGAGCAAACTCATATCTGATGTATGAGTTTGACGTTAAATTTTACCGGGGAATACCTTTATTTCTTCTTTTTTTTTTGGTGATACTAAAAGCGTAGGCTTTTGCACGTCATGTTTGTGGTTCATGACTCTTCGAACGTATCCCCTGTATCACATAACCAAGAAAAATTGTCAAAAGATGAAAGATATGTATTATCATAGACATTCAGGCTCCTCTCATTAAGCCCCTCCTCCATATTGACCATTATCTTTACTTTCTTTCCCACTTCAAATTTCAAGTATCCCACCATTAAGATAAGCTCATCCCAACCCACCCGTCCACATTTCTATTCATCCTTTCTTTTCTTTTTGTCATAACTCAGGAAGGCATCCTTAATCCACACGTCAATCATCCAACATGCATCCTCATGAATATGATATTTCATTTCATTCATATCATATTATCCCCTTGTTACGTCACTGGACAGCCTATAATCCCTAGACAATAGACCATTACCATGAAAAAAAAGAAAGAGTCCCGGACAGTCTATCTTACTACTGTCACCAGTCATTACTACCGAGTCTCCATCTAAGCGGGTGACATCTGATGAAACTTTTAGCGGATGAAAGAAAGGCAAAGAGATCAAGAAGAAAAACTGTCGGTTAAACCATATCAAGCCCAACTCAGACGTTGCAAAGCATCTGTCAAACTGGTACCTGTTTTTGATAACCCCAGAAGTCAGACATTCGAATAGAGAAGAATCTACGTTGGAAACGACAGGTTCCTGACTGTCAATATGTGGCATGGCAGCATCACTTCTTTACAGACCAACAAGGGACCTGCAGACCGACAGCGAAGGGTTTTGTGTTGAGCAAGGACGACTGGGATATTGCGGTTAGACACTTGCGGCAAATCAACAAATCATCATTAATCTCACCATACGAGATGGCCTACCAGAACGACAAGGTGTCCAACACTTTACGTCTATGAGCCTACAAACTGATGAATGTGTGGACGGACATATTCGTGATATACACATGAATGTTGTTGTAATTTGCTCCCTTTGCTGTTATTTTTGTATTTGCTTTAGAAAGACAAAGTGAAAGAGAAAATATAGATACAAAACGTACATTTTTTTGCTAAATAAATAAAATTTCTTAAAGGGGAACGGTACTCCAACATCGAGATATACTTCTGGCCAATTTCCTATGCCGTGCATGGTGCTTCCTTTGCTTCCTATGTTATCAAATGTGTTACTCTAGCGTTTGTCATTATCAATTTGTCATTCGACAAGTCACAAGAAATCTGAAAGCACATCGTTGGTGTACAGAACGTCGCACGACGGATCGACAGGTATTTATCACCATCCAAACTAAATGCTTTAAAAAGAAATTCTACGAACATGCTCGAAACTATAAAATTAAATCCAACCCGTGAACCCTGGTAAAAAATCGAAGCGTTATCTTCTTCATGACTGATGAGGAAGAGTTAGATTGGTGCTGGTTGAAATATTATATATTTATTTTAAGACATTTATAAAGCGTCATAACTAAACAGATATTCTATGGCGCTGTACAGGAATACACGAAAACAAAGTGAAGACATAGAATGGAAAGATACAATAATAATAATAAACAGCAAAAACACAGAACGAGCAAAAATTAGAAAGCTTCTTTGAAGAGATGTGTCTTTAAAGATTTTTTGAAAGCATAAAAAGAAGAGCAGCCGCGAATTGCCTCTGGCAAAGCATTCCAGAGAGCAGCCCCCGAGACAGCAAAAATACGGTCGCCAAAACGTTTTGTGCGAGTGGCGGGGATATATAATGAAGTGTGAGAAATGCTCCTTATACTATATGAAGAAGAACGTTTAGAGAACAGATTAGTAAGGTAATCATGGGCTTGCTGTTTCATACACTTATAGACAAGATAAAAAACTTTAAAAATGCTCCACTTGGAACCAGTGTAGGCTACAAAGGCAAGATCGGGCACTATCAGATCTGTTTCTGGACAGAATTAACTTCGCTGCCTGGTTCTGAACAGATTGTAGAGGGTGAAGTGTGGAAGAAGGGAGACCTAATAAAATTGCATTACAATAGTCAATGTGAGAAATGACAAGACTAAGAACAACAGACTTACAGCTAGAAGGAGTAAGAAACTTACGAATGCGTCGGATCTTATTGAGATTTAAAGTGGCTACTCTTGTCTTCTGTGCAATATGATACTATAAGGACATATTTGGGTCAAGTTCTACTCCCAATAATTTAACAAAGCTGCCAAATTTAATTTCAGTATCGTTGACAAATATGGAATCTGTGACTATTTTATCATTGTAGTGCTTTGATTTGAAAATAATTGCCTCAGTTTTAGTATCGTTCATTTGTAGTCGGTTTTCGTTCATCCAGACCTTCACATTAGAGAGGGTGCTTTGCATCAGTAGGACTGCTTCTCGTTCATCCACCGCATTGCCAGACTTGAAGTTGATGTAGAACGAGTGATCATCAGCGTATCCAACTACGTTGATAGTGTTGTGATCATCGTTGGCTGTTGTGATGTGTTCAGCCAAGGTGCTGGAGTAGCAGTTAAATAGGGCAGGACCTGCCACTGAGCCCTGTGGAACAGAAAACGGCATGTCCACAGGTGCAGATGTTGAGGAATTGACAGAGACCACACAGTCCCGGGGGGACTGTTACACGCCAAGTCCGATGAACGTCATTTCCTTATTAGACGTCATATGGCGGACGGGACGTGCTATATTCCCTCTGGTTACGTCGTCTTCTACGAGTGATTTTCAAAGCGATCGGAACGGTCGTTTATGTTCCTATACGTAAACGTCGAGAAGGAGGAGGGCGTCTGACGGAATCAAAGAAAGGCACTAACTAGCAGTTTTTAGTTAATTAGCCAATTTGTATACGTAATAAACTCCAAATTAGCTAGACTTGATTCCTAGACCGATGCCCCATGATTGTGAGAATATGTATGACTACACAGGTCGCCAACACGACCCTCTATATCGTACACGATGTACTTCATGCATTTCGTGGGGAATTCAAATTTAAGCGATCTATGCATATCTAGCAGATTTTTTCACGACCACTGTGTGTTCAGAGGTGTGTTCTCATCGAATGGTGGCCATCGACGCTTGTTACGACAATACAGACGTCCGTACATCTTTTCCTGGACGATATTGGTTGTGCAAGATCATCCACCACTGTAGCAGGATCGGTCGTTTCATAGGAACTTTACCAGTGATAAATAACACAGACAAGTTCACACACATACATCTCTTGGCCTGTGTTAGTCGAAAACAGTGTAGGTTTCACACATACTAGCACCCATTTCCTTATCGGGACAAGAGGAAAGTCCCGACAAGGAAGTGACTAGAATTCCCTTCAGGTTATCCGCGTAGTCCTTGTTAAAGTGATCGCGTGCGTAGGCAAAAAGTAAAAACATTGACATTTCATCTCCAAAAATTTGGTAAGGGTTTTAGTTACACCATTCAGACAATCTGGGAAAATAAATAGGTTTCAGTTGGCTAATTTTGCCATATGATTTCAAATTCTTCAAACGTAACAACAGAAAGTGTAGAATACGATAATGTAGTGGTTGACAGTTTTCATTCAAATCAACGGTGAACTTCTTTGAACAAGCCAATGGGAAGTATACTAGTATTGAATATTCAGTTAGTCAATCAGGATCACTGACGCTGCGGACAAGGTTGTGTTCAGTTCGTAGGTTATTTGTAGATACAGTGTTTCCTTTCACCAAATACTGCAATTCCCGATACCTACCAAGGAGCGACGACTTGAGTAGTATGTTTTTGATACACTAGTGAGACCTGTACTGTTGCATATTTATTATGTAGGCGGTTATAGTAAGAACCGTTAATTTTCAAATATGATTTCTGTTTTTTACTGTTTTTATGCCAATCTCGTTGCTTTTCGAAGTTGTTACTGTGATTTTCCTGCATTGAAAGACATAGTCCGTTCATGTACAACCTCGCGTGTACATTTAAAATAAAGAAAAAGTTAAGATCAAACATAATCTTATTTTTGTTTTGTTTTGTAGTACACACGCAATCACTTTAATACGGGATTGCCTACAGAGTATTCATTTGACTCACCTCGGAGTTCCCGTAGAGATGGAATTTTTGGGCAGCCATTCCACTTTCGAGCTGCGCGTGAGCGAGAAGTGACGCCAGAGGCTCTCACCAGAGATCTATGGGTGTCATTGTGTGTGGTTATACGAACGATTATCGATTATAGGAACGTTAAAGTGATTACGTGCGTAGGTAAAAAGGAAAAACATTGAAATTTCACCTCCAAAAGTTTGGTAAGGCTTTTAATTACACCATTCAGACAATCTGGGAAAATAAATAGGTTTCAGATGGTTAATTTTGCCATATGATTTCAAATTCTTCTAACATAACGACAAAAAGTGCAGAATACGATAATGTAGTGGTTGAAAGTTTTCATTCAAATCAACGGTGTGCTTCTTTGAACAAGCAAGGTTGTGTTCAGTTCGTTGGTTATTTGTTAATACGGTGTTTCCTTTCACCAAATACTACAATTCCTAATACCTACCAAGGAGAGACGACTTGAGTAGTATGTTTTTGATACACTAATGAGACCTGTACTGTTGCATACTCATTATGTAGGCGGTTATAGTAAGTCCGTTAATTTTCAAATGTGATTTCTGTTTTTTTACTGTTTTATGCCAATCTCGTTGCTTTTCAAAGTAGCCCCATTTTCCTTCATTGAAAGACAAAGTCCGTTCATGTACAACCTCGCGTGTACATTTAAAAATAAAGAAGTAGTTAAGATCGAACATAATCTTATCTTTGTGGTTTTTCAGTACACACGCAATCACTTTAAGAGTGTAAAGTATGACGCCAAAAAAAGATTTCGAACTCTGTTTTGAAAGGTTGAAACGCAACAAAACAGAGAGAAAAATGTTTTGGGGTTTAGACTCTTTCTTTTAAGGTTTAAAAATTGTTTTAACATTTTCGACTTCAGTGTGTAAATCCGGTACGTTTTAAATGCACATAGATTACGTTTTTAAAAGTTAAAATGCATTATTTAAAACAGAAAAATGTTTTTTATCTTTAAAGTACAGTTTAAAACTTGTTTTCTTATTTGATTTGTTTGTTTTCAACTCGATGTAAACAATGGCTGTGATAACAAAGGATACTTTCATCGAAAAAGACGAAATAGACTGATTTTTAGAAGAACGCTGGGAAAAAGAAAGAACGAAGGAGACATGGGAGGCCTACCAGGTGAGCAAAGCAGAAGCAGACCTGTACTGGCTATCAGAGCAGCAACGATTGCAGGAGCAAGTGCTACATGCCCATGTTTATATATATATATATATATATATATATATATATATATATATATATATATATATATATATATACGCTCCTTAACATGGTAGTGCTACGGTATGACCATGTTGAGTTGAGCACTCTGCATTTCAAGATGGTGCATTGCTTGTGTAGTCCCAGCTATTTTAGCTGAGACGTAGTACTATCGCATTATGCATAGCACACTCTTTTGAGTTTGTGCACTCTGGTATTCACAAGCAATGTACCGTGAAAGGCAGGATTGATGCAAGTTACGCTTGTATCAATCCTGTCATTCAGTCTTGAAATTTACTCTGAGCTGCACTGATGAGTCCTAACAAGGACGAAACAGTACTGTCTGCAGATTGAGTTTATATATATATATATATATATATATATATATATATATATATATATATATATATATATATATATATATATATATATATATATATATATATAGCTTTTTGTCATAAAGCGCACCTTGCATAAACGAGTGAAAGTTGCTTCATTTTTTGTCACTCAGGTGTAAATTTATTACTACTTGTCTGAAAATGTATACAAACGATGTATTTGTATTCTTTATGATATTTATTTTATAAACAATTGTTATTGTACAGAAGTGGGATTTACCAATTACAAAATTCCTGTACAGATTTGTAATCCGAAGCAACCGTTGAACAAAGCATCTTAGTGTGTGTCGTTGGAGACGACTTGGTTACGACACATTACGTTGAAACGCTAGTGAAACGCTGGTGTACGTTACAAACAAGTGTACGTTACGTAGAAATAGTCTACAAAAAGTAGAAAAGTAGTATAGTTTAATAACTGAATGTATACAGTAAACTTTATCTGTAAATGTACATCAAATTAAAGTTTAGACAGGAACATTATGTTATTACATTTTACAGCAGAACTTGTAAACACATTTACATACAACAACTGTTGACAAAAGCATACCCTTTATGTTATTTCAGGGTTACTTTCTATCTGTAAAAAATCGTTATTTGTTTGGAAAAAATTGCAGTAAAAATAATGTCAATTTACAGAAAATAATTTAACAGTGCAGGATCTGTTACACATGAATTGGAATTTCGAGGATTAGGGTAAGGCTATTTCGCAAAATTTTCCATCTGCTAAAGCGTCGCTTGTATTATTACACTGTCGTACTATATGATATCAACTTTCATGTCAATTAAAACCGCTGTGATTGTGCAGTCACTCATTACAATTTACTAAATTGATTATCCATTCTTACTTTGCCATTACTGACAAACATCATGTAATCAGCTTAATACATGACGCGTTGAGTTGATTAATCTTTCGAAGATTTTTTGCCCCATTGTGTAGACTATTGCTGGAACTTTGTACTACGATGAAATAAATCTTCTTGAAAATACATTCATCACTTCTACGGAGAAATACTGTTCATCGCTATGTCATTCATGAGAAATGGCATTGTAAAATGAAGTCACGAAGTTAATCGATTTCCCTCCTTCTGTTACATTCAATTTTGTTCTTTACTTTTCCCGCATTGATAAACAGAGAGTAAATATTATGGAAGTGACCCAGGAGAAACTCAACAGACTCTGGAGCGCATTTGTAAACAAAGGCCAAGTGGAAGCAAAAGAAACAAAGAAAGTAAATTAGGAACCTCGAAATTCAAATGTCAGTGAACTGAGTCTAGAAGTACTAAGTAATTACATTCAGCAAAATAAACTCTATTTTCTTTGTCTTGAGAACTTTTAAACAAAGGACTTCAGGGCCGATGATCTATTTATACATTGTCTCACTTAAATATATGTTTGCCAAGTCAGCGCGAATAGAAGGTGGGAAACATTACGACATGACATGCCGACGTATGGCAGGAAATTATGTGACAATTGTCTAGACATGTGCAATACGGTACGCAAGCATTTCTTATGGGGGGAGGGGAGGGGCTGGCACGTTACTAATCTGTGGCCTGGGAGGGAATCTTTTGTCGAAGATCGAATGGTTAAATATTTAAGTGGGTTTCATCTTTCAAGTAAAAATGTACACTTTGGAAATTCCCGCCTGTATGACCTTGGTCATGTGACCTAGCATCCATCTTGTTCTTCTCAACACTAACAGTGAACTCTGCTGAATATTGCTCATAGGTCTGCGTTATTGAACTGACTTCTTTGAATCTTTTCCATGAGAAGAACTACGACATCCATTAAAGAATCTCATTGAGTTGATATCAATAAAGATTTTGGTGATTTTGCAGGATATAAACACATGACAATGCTAACAATTAGCATAATTAGTCCAGTTTCACATCCAATTGTTATAAAAACTGTAAAAATTCTTGAATTTTGGACCAGTCACTTACTTGCACTAGCTGTGTGCAGCATGTTAATAAAGTACTCATAAGAAAAGTGTCAGTCCGCGAATTTTCAAAACCCAAATTAAATCGTTAATTACTTACTCATTAATGTTCCATTGTATGTGAAACATTGGGATCATCTTAGTCTTTACCACTTGTCGTTTGCATGTGAAGGAACCTTCACCGGCTTAGGAAAATTTAGTGAATCTCACAAAATAACTCAATAAGTCTCTTTAACATTTAGTTAATTGAATCAATGCTTGTTTTATTAGCCAGGTGAAATAAAAGTTTGTGACGTCCTGTTATTTCGTTTTGACAAGTTAACAACGAATTGTTGCCAAGTTATTACCAGAGGTTCATACATGTCTGAAGTCCTTTGTTAAGTATTTCATGAATGACAGACATAAACTCAAACATACGCCCGGAAACATAGTCTCCTATATAACCTACTTAGATTTCTACAGTTACAAACAACAGTTTAGTCGCCATTGCAAAATCACTGACAGTCTGCCACTATGAAATCATTGGAAAATTACGGACATATGTTCGACTGTTGACTCAATCCAGTATATGTGTCCACTGATACCGTATAGTGTGATACTTTACATGTTAAATTGCAAAACCTATGTCAAGGTATTAAGAAAACATCTGCACTCACTAGCAGATGGCTGGCACCCACTGATAATTTATGTCAACTTCAGTTTTCCATTACAGTGAATGTTAAATTTTTATCTAAAGCATAGAACTTTTAGATCCAGTGTTACTTAGAAGGCAGTACATGGCATTCGCTTCCATAGGATTGAAAATGCAGTCCAACTGCATGCAGTTTCCGCACTCCCATCGGCTGCCTCTTTATTCACATTACATTTGTATATCGGGTACTGCACAGGCCGCGTTCATCAATGCTACTAGTAGAATGTATGTGGTGACATTAAGAAAGCAAATTAAAAACTTTAAAAATACCAAAACGTTGGTTCAAGGGGACTTTTCGTGAGGGTGGACATCTCACACATATTCTAAATGGTGTGACATACCACAGAACTCTTATGTTCTGTAGAAGTTTCGACCTATCATACAGAGTCATTCTTGTATTCCAACGTAGGCCTACACGTACACAGAACAACCATGGCCGTTGTCATCTCTTGACCTTCAACGCAATGTAAGCGGAGCCCATAAATGATGAGGTATTCTGAGAAGACTAATCAACAAACTGATGAGCCATTATAGAGAAATATGTGCAAACACTGTAAATATGTGAAGATGGATATTAAGGTGATGATATTTTGGAGACAGGTGTACATCGTTTTAATCATCAGTTCAAACAACTGTACCTTCTAGGCCAACT
The DNA here is from genome assembly GCA_021234535.1 of Stichopus chloronotus. NCBI lineage: Eukaryota > Metazoa > Echinodermata > Holothuroidea > Aspidochirotida > Stichopodidae > Stichopus > Stichopus chloronotus. The sequence continues at coordinate 24,850,883 of CM037832.1, read as the reverse complement.
ATATAGTAACAATGGCTCTGTATGTGATCGGGTTCACACTATTGTTAACCTCCTAAAATGACTTACGTGACTTACTTGCCTGCATTTCAGTTTCAACTTCGGAAATACTCAAAATCTCCTCGTTCATCCTGAATCTTACACCGTTTGTACTTTAAATTGCACATTTCAACATCATGCAGCTATGTGCCAACATACAATTGAAACAAAAATAAACTCAGCCAAAACATATGTCAGATAAGACAATAAAATCTCAAGTTACTCCATTTTAGTCACTTTGCCAACAGATTAACGTGCGAAACTTTTTCCCCGTGAATATATGTTATCTACACTGGTAGTGTACTAAGTACACCGAAGACAAAACTTAGCGCGATGCTGACATTTAAACTGCCTCCATGTGACAATAAAATTTACTAAAAAAGAAAAAGAAAAAAGGAAGATGCAGGTACGGCACTTTTAACAACCACGCAAAATTACGTGCATGTGACAATGTCAGCGAGGTGGCATATCCAATTATGAACGCCTGTACCATATAAGAGAGGTGGTGTATCCGGTGGTCGCTCCTTCAAGGGTAAGTTTAATGTGATTTGTTTTCCACTTTCTTTCAAAAAGGGAGCAAATTAGAAGACATTGCATGTAGTAATAATAATTAAATGTAATAATTTCAATACTCACATATGAATACAAGATTAATAGTACAGTACGATACCGTTAAAGAAATGTGTCAGGAAACAATGGAAGGATTTAGAAGCCAAAACGTATACGAGAAAGGCCATCGGTGCCCCTATTAAAAAACATTGTACAAAAAGTGAAAGAAAATGTAATTAGAACTCCAGTGCCGAGATTGAAAAGCTACAAATAAATGGAAATTATGTTTTCACAACTCTGACTTTGAATTACCCATGGATAGGCCATACTTGTTTTGTTTTCAATGTTATACAAGCATCCACTGTCGATTTGTTTGCATTTCGTTCTTGTGTATACACTCTTAATGATATCACTCGTACAATACAGAGAATTGCTACAGTCAGCAAGGGTCTCTTTCGGCAATTAACTTGATAAGCGAGACTATTTTGTTTACCTTTATGCAGTTTGACTGAACAAAACCGTAGAACAGTAGATCAACTGCTACAGCGCCTTTACACAAGCAGAACCACTGTCCTTGGTCTTACACAGACTTATTTCGTTACAATCTGCACTCAGTTCAAAAGACTTGCATTTTATGCTCTGCATGCATTGACATACACAGATAGGCTGCATGAACTATGTACGGACTAACTTGAAGTAATAGGTGAGTAATCAGAGTTTAAATTCACTGTCTTCTTCTCGTTAGTAAATTTCGGTATGGAATAGGGACGTAGTTACTTGTGTTACCTACATATAACTGTATGATAACACATTGAGGAAAATACTGATTGCTGGTGAAGGACAAGTTTGCATATACTTAGAATAATATGATGGTGGCCTTAATGACAGATAAGCGTTACGCTAAGTATGTTTTTTACTCGGGGAGGCAAAATTCTCCATCGGTGACTTCCAGTTTTTATAGGACATCAGAGTCACAAAATTCAAAAGATGCAGGCTAGCTCATTACTCACACCGTCCCCATAAGACGTTAAGCATGCATAGAGAGTGAAATGATTTCATAAAGGGTCCTATGATGCTGAGCAGGATGTCATTCAAGGTATGAACTACTTGGCGGCTGCACAAGTGGGAGCTAAAGAAAGTTGGAGATGGGACTGACTGTAGCCTAGTTGGGAGAATCATAATTGTCTGGGAGATGGGCATCTGTTTTTAAGCGTTAAGAGGATGGCATGGGTATCTCTGATTTAAAGGAGAAGGAAACCCTGGGAATATATTCATCAAAATAAAGCAGAAGTGTTTGACAAACATCTTCCCAAAGTTTCATTCAGAGATATTGTTTCCTATCCAAGTTACACACTTTTGAAATTCAAAGAAGGGTGCTGCCATTTTTGCCTAAGTTGAATGTAAAACAAATTGAGTAAGTCTAATAATGATGTCACATAACCACTGATAGCAAAAATTTTAATGCATTTCTTTATATTCTTTTCCTATTATTTCTATCAATCCGAAACATACTTGTACACATTTTGTGTTGAATTAATGAGGTGTATCATGCAATAATCAAATCGTTAATACTATGACTTGAATCTATGCATGACTGTTAAAATGTACTGGCAATGAAATATAAAGAAAAACAAAAGCTTTTCAATCACATGTGGTCTAGTGATGTCATCACCATTTCAAAATGGCAGCTTCCTGATAATTTTCTATGAATCTTGAAGTCGCAATATCTTGGAAAGTAAGCAACGTATTTAACTGAAATTTGGTGATGGTGTTCACCATATGTTAGTCTCTCATTTAACATTGTCAAAAGTCCTGACTTGCCTTCTCCTTTAATTCAATTCATACTGATTTCAAAAAGTAAATAAATTATTTGAGGGACACTAGAAAACCAGGCCAAACCAAGCTAGCGACCCTAAATGCCAGGTGATTTGTGACGACAGAAAAGTGAACAGAGAAAATAAGTTAACAACATCAGAAAAATCCATTTCACGAGCCGGTTTCGTTTTTTTTTTCAGTTTTTTAGGACTGATCAGCCGACCGTATGATTCGAACACTAAACGTTAGAAACTGGCGAGAACGCCTTTACCATTCGGTCCACAGTTCTGTTTCTAATATTTTGGAGGGGGGTGTTTTAATGGCTTTTAATACAATCTGTCGTTATGACTAATGGCTTCAATGTCCAACTCACAACTCACAAAGAAAACCCAAATTATTTGGTAAAATGTTGAAAACGATAACTTTTAGGCTTTTTCACCAATGGTGAACACTCTGATTACTTGGAAAGAAGTTTCCCAAAAGCCTACATAGTGTATGCTACTCAAATCCCCCGTGTCATTTCTATACTTAACGAACTTCCTTTTGAACAGAAATAAACATTAAAGAGAGAATACGAAGAACAAACGATCTAAAACAGGAAAAGTGATAATGGTAACATCCACTTCACTTCTCCACTATAATATAAAGTACTGGGAGGAGAATGATTAATATTTCAACAAGTCAGTCATTAATGAAATTGAAGTAAGGTAAAATAACGCCCCTGTTATAAAGTAAACACCACGCATGATTTGATTCTAATTCCTCTATTACAACAGTCAACTCCTTTCTCAGAGAATTATGTCATTAAAGAGCCTGAATCGTTTGCTCGAACCTCTAGTCTGTCAATAACTTTAACCAGGGAGTTGCTATTAGCAACTCCCTGCTTTAACCACACTCACTCTTCTAATCATCTCCATACACAGGCGGAATTTTAGTCGCCGTCGGCTAACTACGTTTGCTTCTGTTTATACCTCTACAGACTATAGTACACAGAGAAGGATAGCGGAGGGCGAGCTTGCAACCTGTGCTACTCTCCTCCAAGTTCAAATGTGGCGATGATATGGTCGGTTGATTGAAAAAGGTCGACCGCTACTGTTACTAGACGAAAGATAATAATGCTAGTTTACAAGGCTGACAATTAAGAAACTATATCTTAATTCTTTTCAAATCCTATATGTACCCCGAAAACATGTTTCTTATTAACAGAATTTGATTCTCACATTTACATACCCAACAGTTTTTATTTTCTAGATCAACCGACAGATAATTTATGAGCAACTTTGATACGTCTAATTTAAAGTTGTGATTTCTTTGTTTAAAAAATGTTAAAATTTAACTACATTAAAACTTAAAACAACATGTTTTTATAAATAATTCGTGTTATTTTACCTATTCATTCTTTATAGGTTGGTTTACACTTCACCATGGCAACAGAGACAGAACCTGAAAATGAACAAGCCAGCAAAGAGAGACACGATGCGCTCGTTGATAACGAAGGAAAGGTTCAACTTAAACGAGAGATTGGTCTTCTGGGAGGAGTCTCGTACGTCGTCGGGTCTATGATAGGCTCGGGGATCTTCGTGTCACCAACTTACGTCCTCCAGCAGACGCAGAGCGTCGGGATGAGTCTTATCATATGGGTCGTTTGTGGCTTAATGTCTGCCTGCGGTGAGTGACCGTTAAAGAATTGACGAATGAGGTTAACACTCCAATGTATCACTTTGACAGATGTTTCTTAAAAGGCAGTCATTTATCAAACATTCTGGCAAACTACGAAAAATAGCCAACATGTGTCGCAGATATACCTGCATACATAGCGACATCGAGCCATTGTTTTATTTCCGTTTACACACTAGTATGTGGTATGGAAGGTGTCGGCATTTTACGGGATGTATTGTGTGTCTGGTTACATCTTGAAAGAGCCGCGTCCTATATTTATTTGGTTTGACGGGAAGGTTGTGGGATTTAACACCACCAACTCCTGTTAAAATGTCTAGGTACGGTGACTTTTTGGCAAAAGGTGTCTTCATTACATTTTTTTTCCAGACTGCCCGTTATACCCCTCCCCCTCCCCTTTTTCCTTACTGCAAGAAGGTTGCGCTGACACTGATTAGAGATTCTAAAAAGAGAGGGACAACAACAACAAAACAGGAGCAAAGGCTCACCTCTTCCTTACACTCCGTCGAATTCAAGAAGTCCTTACCCAAGCCTACTTCGTAGAGATTGAGAGCGACATGCTGGTGCCCTCCTTTTCATACTGTTCTCCTCATTTCTTAAAAACGAGTGTAGGTTTAGCAAAGGTAATTACGTAGCCTCACAGGCTACGTCTCTGGAATCGTCCTTCGGGTTTTCCGCGCCGGTTGACACAAGATTCGTACCCTTGCAGGAAAAATAGATCCTTTAACCACACAGTCGACGGACATGCGGATTAGTACACAATCTCAAGTACAGTTCCGGCTCGCCCCGCCCCCACGATTCATCATAATAACCGTAAATGTTCGTGAGCGAAGGGAATAAAGCACCAAGACAAGTATTAGGTTTCAGCAATCAAGCCATAAATCAAGATTCTTGCTCATTGAAACTTCTCCGAATTTCACACAGGGGAAGACTGTTTATGGACTTTATACAAAGATTACAAATAAATTATATTCGCAGTCTAGGTTTGGTAGCTTCCTGAAAAGGATTCATGCGTGGAGTGATAGAGCAACTGATGAACTCGTATATAGATAAGACACGACTAGAACAACGTTACTTTCACTACACTAATTACACGGGCACACATTACGTCATTGTGACAAGCTTCATTTGTAACCCTGTCTGGTCCGCATTATATATCGATGAATTTTGTATGGTATCGTCCCAAAGAAGGTACAATGTTTACTATTTTTTCTATTTTTTTTTTTTTTGTTGTAGAATATCGGTGTATGTTTATGGCGACATTGAGATATAAAATCACGAATACAACAAAATGTCTCATCGATAGATTTTATCCCAAAAATTTAATAACATGTTTCTTTATTTTCTCTCAGTCAATGTGTTGTACCCTTGTTTTCGTAGTAAAAAATCCAATTTGGTGCACTAAGCCTCACCCCAATTCAATTGTAGCAGATTTGCCACAGCTTACTGAAGCTAGCGGGATATGGCCAGGCTCGCGACCAAAGAAACGAGAGCGCAACGTTAATACAGTACGTGTTGTGAATGTACGTACATGTATTAACATCAGTATAAAATAGCTTTATCGGTCGCCGCGCGGATGCAACTTTTCGGAGAGATGTCGTTGAAAGTTCACCTAGGATTATCAAAACCACTATTTATTGAGACCTCAAATATTTTTGGAATTGTGTTCCAGTAAATTTTTTCTTAACTTAAACTGCTTTTGTTTGATTCGTAGACCTAATTCGTAAGCGAGGTAGATAGATCCTACGCATCCTGCTAGTCCTAGACGGTTATTACTGAGTTTGTGTTTGATAAGCCTATTGACAAACATAAACAGCAAAAGTCAAAGCAAGTTCAAACGTAAAATACAATAGTAAATTACCCAATCATCTTAAAGGAGGGGACTTGTGAAATGGTTCTGCCCATGAAAGAGTTAGGCACGATAGCGATTAGTAGGCTATATACCGTTAGTAGGCTCTCAATTTTTCCCTCTGAAATTTTCAAGAATTTCAATCGTCATTCAAACTGGGAATATAAAAAAAAATCTCATATACCATATACCTAAGTGGAGAGTAAGAGTTAGGGAGAAGGAGGTGAACCATCCACCACTTCCATTTTGAGACTTTTTTTCTGTAAGATCATAATTTTCAAAAAGTACCCCGCTAACGCCTAAACATAGGCCTACAGCGACCTTGAAAATCATATAACAAGAATGATTTTACCTGGTCAACTGCTATGCCTAACCTAGTACACGAAAAAAATATAGGGCCTAAGTCAGTAGACCCAAGTGGGTTATGTCATGAAGGTTTATTGCACTCTTGCCTGTCTTGCTGGAATGGACCTTTTTTCCCCTTACGCTTACATAGTGTACTTGAAAAAGGTATGTAAGAATAGTTTCTGCTACCCACAGACGCTAGTTAAAAAACTCAGTTTTGGTTATAAAGGTCTAAATTTATATGAGAATCACTTAGTAATAACATTTTTATGCACGTTATCTTGTCTTTTGTTAATTAGAGGCTTGGTCTTGAACATCTGATTGTAAAGTTTGACTGTTCATGTCGCTTGTAATTGGACTGGTTTCAGTGCGGTTATAGTCATAAGTAGGTCAAGTGCTAATTGATACTGCACAAACAAACTTGACCTTAATTAAGTCATATATAGCAATCATAACAATGAAGCACATGGCAATATCCTGAGCGGTTTAGGGCTTTTAAAAATCGCCACAAAATCATAACCGGGCAATTTTTTCCCCCACAAAACATTGGATGTGGGGTAACAAAAATGATTCGTTCACATAATTTATCACTTGAATGCTTTTGGAAGTTATCAATGTCCTCCACGATGTTTGACATCTCTACCTGAAGTGGATAGTGGGTTAACTTGTTTTATGGACTATGGCGAGCATCATTAGAGCTATTTACCCAACTTCAGTTTTTATTTCAAGCCTGTCTCTCGTCGATCGTGGCTACGTCGAATTTGCCATGCAAATTCAAATTTCTAGTTGATTCTGTAGTGATAACAAACTTAGGCTACACTATACATACTATGTCACGAATTGACTAATTCGTTCTTCTGGAATTTCATTTTCATGAAGGTGCGTTATGTTACGCAGAGCTGGGGACTATGATTCCAAAATCTGGTGGAGAATACCAATATCTCTACACCACCTATGGTGCTCCGTTTGGGTTCCTCTACTCTTGGATATCTGTTCTTATTCGAGGTCCATCTTCCTTGTCGATTATCTCCCTCACGTTTGCTCAGTACGCAGTTGAACCGTTCTATCAGCAGGACGGTCAATGCGAAGCTCCTGTCATAGTTATTAAAATGGTGGCCTGCATATGTATCGGTGAGTAGTGTCTATAGCAGTGTGGCATGTTAGGGTATTGGTTAGGTGCGTTGTGAGTTTGGACTGCATTGTATCGTTTAGTACTGCATGGAGCTAATTTATAGACGGTTATGAGTTTATACTCTGGTATGGTATTGTTACGCAACGTTCTCCATTGGTGTGTGCGAAAAAGGGGGGAGAAGTTAAGAGTCAAGGAAGAAAATTCTCGATAAGAGCAACTACAGTATGCAACATTTATTTATAGTCCCACGAATCGATCTAAATTCACTTTGGACAAAACTGATCATAGCCTTTGGTTAACCATGCACTGAGTCAAAATATTGTCAACTTGTTCAATTGAGGAAGTATTATAAAGCAGTGTTATAAAACACTTAAACACGGAAACGATTATTCTTGGGCCGTTGCAGCATGTAATGGGATGCTTCTCCGAGGGTGAACACTAGTCTACGATATATCATGGTATGATATGTAGTGAAGTGTACTGTGCAGGGTATGGTATATTATGGTTATGATTACTCTTAATTTCCTGTTATTGGCTTAATTTCCTGTAATTGGCTTAATTTCATGTTATTCTCATGCAAAGACAGGAAAATGTGTGAGAAAACGAAAAGTTATTCGATAGTACGTTGTAGCAACGTGACTTAGTAAAAAAAAAAACATCTTATGTATGAGAGTAAAATTTTAAGTTTGCACAATGAATGCCCCTCACCCAACCTCTCATCTCCAAATGAGATGGCCCTCTACGCTCGTCATCTCGAAAAATGTAACGTATGGCACCAAGGACAGAATCAGTTGATGCCAAATCAACGGTACCTTGAAAGGGGATGCTCCAGCCCGGCGTTCACGATTAGTTGCGGGTCTTGAAACACCATGTTATCTGGGATGCAGCCAATTTTCCACACTTACTATTATGTCAATTTTATTCCCGATGAAAATTTAAATCAACCTTCACAAGCGACCAAGAAAATCTAAACCCTTAGATAAAACACACAAAACGGAAAGTTTTTCTATTCACGTGACCATTCTGATTTACTTAATGTTGGTCTTTGAAAAATTATTGTTGAAACGGTTATGACGTCTGGTGTAGGTTAATTGTGGTAAGCGGTTCGATACGATACTGAAGTATTGATCATGTAATCAACACACAGATGAAATCGTAGTAAATTTGTTGACCACCAATGCGCCGCATTCTTTAATTTTGCATTCATTTCTCAGGTATTTTGGCATTCATCAATTGTTTCAGCGTGAAAGGGACCACTCAAACACAAGTCATCTTCACGGCAGCCAAGTTATTCGCTCTGGTGATCGTCATCGTAACCGGATTCGTGTATCTAGGAAAAGGTCAGCAATAGTCTGTACGGGGATACGATTAATGGTTGTCGAATAACAGGATCTCAAATATGCCCAGTATGTATCAGAGCTTTTTCGCTTCTTAGGGTTAACTTGATCGATCTAGCCAAGATTGATAGAGACCGTCGGTGAAGAAAGGGGAGGGGGAGGAGCATCATAGAAGAAAACAAATAAAAAACTAATAAAATGTAAAAGACTCTATTCAGAGTCGTATATGAATCAGGCCGTGTGCTTTTAAACTTAGGTGTATTGAAGTATTCGATACATGTGGTTTGAAAAGGTGTATACTGCAAAACTGACATTATTGTAGCGTTTTACAAGCACAAGGATTAGATGTGATAAGTTAAAGGGTGCAGGTGTCCCTTATTTGATCGTCTGGAGGGGCAAAAGTAGGTCAGAGGGGGAAGGGATAACTCCATATTGTGCCGTAATGTTTTAATTTCATCTGGCATGACAGATCTGATGCAATAGATGGATGACATAATCTATAGACACCGGAGGAAAAATGTAGAATCATGTCATGTGTGATTGTGCTTACATGCCTTTTAATACAAGAGGGTTGAACGGTGCAGGTTAAACTTCTCGTGACACAAAACTGTGCTCAATTGTGTATTCTGTAAGGTGAACTTAGCCTCGTTTGTAAGTCTCAAACATCATGGAAACTTTCCCACAGCCGTTTACTTGACCATCATTGGGAATGTTTTAGGCTTCTTTTTTTGTACATGATCATAAAAGATCCAAATATAGCTGAACGACTTTGCATTATACGTTCTTGAACTTCGTCCTCTAATTCTTCGCACAGGTAACACAGAGTACCTCGATCCCAGGGTGTCATTTCAAGGATCGGCCACCAATGCTTTTGCTTATGGTATAGCATTTTATCAAGGTTTCTGGGCGTACGAAGGATGGTATGTGCTTTAGCCTATATTTTACAGTCGTTCTGTCTGTACCAAACTGATGGCGACATTTCCCAATACCGCTGAGAGGTGTAAGTCACTGGTCTACGCCTTTGTCATGATGAGTGGAAGCTTGCGTACTGTAATAGTTTATAGTTCATAACTTTGCAAATCCAGTGAATCTCGAAGCCCATAGAGGTGGGAGGGGGGGGGGGGGGGGAAGCAATGGGATTATGCCGAAACTACGTTCTTTGGCTTTCCTATGATAATCAGTCATCCAGTTACGCACTAACCACCTTAAGAACGACGTATATCGTGTATATTGCCAGGTACTAAGATGTAACACAGTACAATTTTTAAGTCTTTTCTTCACCTTACAAGGGTTACGGGGAAAGGAGGATGTTAATAACGCTGTATTTTCTTTTACAGTAACAGTGGAAGTGGCATCTTGCACACGTGATAGGAATGAAATTGTAGCCGAATGTCAGAGACACTACCTAAATAATGACCAAATATGAAGCGTTATCCGCGTCTCGGAGTAAACAACTACACATACCGACAATATGCGGTGTAAAACTTGCAATTTTAGATTTTGTTTTCCTTTCTTTCATTATAAATTAGGAATCAACTTAACTTCATGACTGAGGAATTAATTAATCCTTACAGGTGAGACCTCCTCTTTTTTTTTTTAAATGAAGCGAGTGAAATGTGTGTATTGTAGTCACTGACCCCGGCCGTCAGTCACACACCATGGTTTTTACTTAGAGACGTATATTTTTTTCTTTGCTGATTTAGAAATCTTCCTTTCGGTATCCTGATTGGACTTTCGCTTGTGACGGTGGTTTATCTTCTCACAAATATCGCTTACTTTGCTGTGATGTCACCTGACGAGATGCTGATGACGTCAGCCGTAGCTGTGGTGAGTCTCTCAGTCCATCCGTGATCGTATAATGTGAGGGCCATAATGTACCCTCATGCTCAGCTCAATAGCGACCAAAAGGTAATTACTATGGCAGATGCAAGAGGTGGGGTAGGGGTGCAACGGAAGCCATGCCTCCACTTAAAGGTTGTTCACAAAAATCAAGTGTAACGAAAACAAAACTGTTTGGAAGAAACTCTTTAAATCCGTACACCTTTGATGCACCAATTTTTATCTGCGGGCATTCAACTTAAAGAGAAAAAATCCAAAGAGGCTAGGATACCCCTCCCCTTTATATCCCTTTCAAATATCACTCTACCACCAGTTTGGCAGTGGCAACTTGTACACTTGATAGGAATGACATTGTAGCAGACTGTCGGAGACGCTACCTAAGTAATGACCAAATATGAAAACAAAGCACTTGGGTCCGCCAGTGCACACATACTTTCAATTAAAATATTAACCCATTCCACGATGTCGCATGGATTGTTGTGGCAGTTTGTTTGTCCATTTGCAGAAAGAATATTGTACTTCTGTTTCAAAGAATACAAACCTTACAGGAGAAAATGGTCCTGAACCAATCAAAACATTTAAATGCTACTGATGCTCTAAATCATGATTAATACGCTTCCTATTCCTTTGTTGATTTGTGTCCAAAGTTTATGGCAATAAACTGGCTATGTTAACAAATACTGGGCGTTCCGCAAAGCTGATTGCAACTGCACAAGATCTGAAAGTGACGAACTCAATTCAATCTAGCAGAAAAAAGACCTTTGCATTTCCTTAAAGTAAAACAAAATACATTGAAACACACATTTTGGAGTATTGACCGAATATATCATTAGAAATGTTAAAAATAGATTTCACTTTTACAATTGCATTATAAATAAGCATAAGCCAAATATGCAAATTTGTGAAGTGCAGGGAGGGACCAACACGATACGCCTAATGCTATCTTTTGTTTACTTAACTTTTATTTCAAGGAAAACTGAGAATTTTACTTTTTGATTTGGAAGCACGTACACCCTTCTTTAGAAATATTGATATCACTTACCAATGTAAAATCCAGTAGTTAAGTAATTAGGATATAGAAAGTAAGGACTTAACAAAAGAAATATTGACACTGTGCAACACTAGTCATCCGTTTTGCACTTTTGTTAAATTTTGAAAAGCAAAATCTCAATAACGGTAATAGATAGAAACACAATTTCAACGGATTATCACTCAGGATTTCACTAATCAAGTTAACTCTTTTCTAGATGCATGTCACTTGGTCTTTAAGTGTACAAGGTTTTCACCAAAGATGTTAAGTCCAGGCCTCATCTAGACCTTTTTTTAAGGAATATCTTACATTTTTCTTAAGAAGGACTTTCACTAACATTGTTTTGTTTCCGTTTCCTTTTTCTGTCATTTGCCTTTTTACATATTTGTATGGCTTTATATTAGGCCCACTGGAAATTTCGGTAATGTGGAGGAGCGATGTCAGATGTTTTACTTAAACTTGGCATTCTAACTATAACAGCATAAGAGAATTCTTATGTACTTTTTAAAGGGAAATAGGGCGTTTAGAATACAGCAACATGACACACAAACGAAAATAGCGGTAATCATTATTAAACCATTCAGTCTCATCAATAAACATCTACCAAAGCTTCATCTCTTCAAAACATTATGCATGCGATGAGTAATGGAAGATGCATCATTTGAATTTTGAAAAGTTTGGGTGAACAAATTAGTGTTGAGTAACAAATAACTGAATTTCTATCTGTGAGGAGCTTATTTTTGTTTTAAATGAGGGCTACTGTCCTTCCTTATTTTGAATGATCTATCACTATACGTCCACAAACATTGGTTTCAAAAATATGGATGTTTCCCCTAAAACAAACGCCCTATTTCCCTTTAAAATAACGCTGCTAGTTCCGGTATACAGGCTCTATTGAGAAAATATCATTAGCATTTCACCCGGTCCATCGGATAATTGTGATATATCACATACCCCCCCCCCCCCTTTCCTCAATAACGCACTCGTAAGTGAAGAGAAAATAAACTGAGAAATAACAGCACTTTCTTCTATAGCCCACCCAATCTCGCCCCTCCCCCCCCCCCCCCCCCCACTGCATATCTGCAATACTGTTTTGACCACCTGACCATGGTGGTTGATCATCTTTCCAAAATCCAGAGCGACTGAAGTCCACAGCATCTAACATTCCTTCCTCACTTCCACCTGCAGACATTTGCGGAACGTACTCTGGGTCCTATGGCGTGGATAATGCCATTCCTCGTGTGCTGTTCAACGTTCGGTGCTGCCAACGGTTCACTTTTCGTCTCCGGCAGGTAGGGCGTTGAAGACGAGCGCCACCACTAGGGTGATCACGTTTAGATGACGTGAAATTAGAGCGAATGCAGAGTAATCTCAGTAACAGCTCACATCATCTTATCATATTCTATCAGATACGGTATCACATCATTAACATGAAATAAAATGTAAAATCGGCTTGCCATACGTCTCCAGATCAGATATTGGTCCTATGTTGGCTCTTAAACAATTGAGGAATTTGAGGAATGTAGAACGCCCTCTTTATATGTATCTAATTTGCTTTCCTTCAATTTACATTGTGTTACGTATTTTTGACGATTTTCAAACAACTGATGTTGTGATGAGAATCTAAAAAAAAATTGTACAACTTTTCTTCTGGTAATTCTCCAGAAATGTCTTACCAAGTGTAAAATTGATTTTATGGCCAAAGTTGAATAAATGTTTCAAATCTTTTGTGTTAGCTTCAATTGAAAGTCTTTGCAGGGAGTCATCTATGTGTGCATATGTAGGTCTCTATGGCAAGCTTAAATTTGCATTTTACTCCACGTTAATTATCATGTAATTGTTATGCAAATCATTTGTAAGAGATACAATTATCTCTGTTCAACAACTATAATCAAAGGAATAATGGTTTGGAGTCTTTAGAAATAATTTGAGTCATTTATATTCATTCATTCATATCAATAGTTGATCGAGGTTGGACGTATATATAAAATTATATGAAATTTAAATAACCACTCGTTTAATTCTATTCTTGAAGATATATATCTTCAATATTTATTAGTTTTGTAAGTTTCTGCATTCAAATTTCGCCTCTTTAGTTTTTCCTCCAAAATTTCTTTCAAATATTTGTAAGCATTAAAAAACATAGAACTACCTACATTCCACTTACCAGTCACACCGTATCCATTACTTTGCTATGTAAATCCATGTGTTCTATTGTGTGAAGGACGCAAAAGTGAATTTGCCGTCTATTTACATTGCCTTATGGACAGGGACATCACTTTACCCAAACTTTCGTTGACAGGTCCTTCGAAATGAGCGTATCTGTAGGATCAGCGGCTATTGATCCATCTGCATCTTGAAACAAATCGCTCTCCTCCATGTTGATGACAACAAATGATAATTACAGTGAAAACGCTTACTATACGAACGCCAAGTGTAATCCAATCTTTGAATATGATGCGCTATTTAATATGATGTAACGAAATAACTAAAAATAACTAAAGTGACCCAAAATGGTTGCTGAAAATTACATGCGTGAGGATTGTCTGTGCTATTCTGCAATCTTTTCCACGGTCGCCAGCAATTGATGACGGCGGTTGCGCCATTATCGTGTTTACTGAAACAATATAAGGCCAGCGCTTCCACTACTTCACAACGATCAGTGGGGCTTTTCACTAAAGATTTGGCTAAATAGAAATACTGTGTAATTAGTACCGTACGTGTGAGCAGCGAAGCCTGTACGAGGTTGACACATGAGCCTGACAATTTTTTACATAGCAGGTACCCAGATCTAATAGCTAACAATGAAAAAGGCTAAACCCAACTGCCCGGGAATCGGCTCTCAAATAGAGGGCAGAGTTCTGAAAACCCAGTAAACCTAGTGGTTTGGCAGGTGGGTAATCTACGTACGGGCCCTCTTTAAATGAAATGTGTTCTTCAGTGAAAACCTTACGTTATTGTAACTGTTTAAAAATCAATAAGTGCTACCATAGTGAAGTACAGGAGGAACAAATTTTCGATACTTCATTTGTTCCTATAGTAATTCTTTGTATAAAGTAAACGGAAATACTTTTTCTATTTTTTTCTAACAGAGTAGGGTATGCTGCCGGCAGGGAAGGACACACAGTTCAGATTCTCTCTATGGTAAACGTACATTACTTCACACCACAGCCCGCCATATTGTTCACGGTAAGTTGCGTGATTGACAGTGAGTGCTGGGTATACGCCACCGAACACAAGTGTGGTCGTGATGAAAACCGTACACTTTTACTATGAGTCATGTACACTTAAACACGGCGTCGTTAGTTGACAAAGAAAATTAAGTAGAGCTGTGTTAGGTGCTCACGAATATATTCCAGTGATAAAAAAATATGACAATCTGTTGTTAATAACCGACTTCATGAATACTGAAAGGAATATGACAATCTGTTGTTATGAGAAGAAAACTATGTAGTAACAGTTTTATGCGAACTTGTAATTCACTCCTAAATTTAGGGTGAAGTTCTATAATAAATAAATACATCCAAAACATGGTTATGAAATTGAGTACTCTGTTCCGATGTTCACTGCCCTGCTAATAACCCTCCTTTGTAACATAGGAACAGTCGCTTTGCAAACGGCCAGTGAGAGAGATGCATGAATATGCATGAACTTAGACCAGAATTGAAATTTTCAGCGGATGGGCAAAGAGTGGATCCTATAAAGCTTGTGACGGTATTTTTTTAGTTTCCCAATTATGGGACTTAAACCAAAAGTTATGAAATTGTTCTTACGTCACAAGCTTTTGGTTGTTAAACAGAGATTTGCAATAAGAAGTATTTAATTCAATTTTAGAAAATATGTATGTCTCTGAGCAGGAATATACCGGGGTGTGGGTGACGATAGAGCAACTAACCGGTCAACGCCCGTTATAAAACTCGGATGGTATTTGAGACGAATAAAATGACTGAAAAAGTTGTTTGCCGATTAACATGTGTCTCATGTAGGGTAAACTCTTGGTGACGTTTCAACTTATGCCTATTCTCTTCTTTTCTTCCTTCTGATAGTCTCTTATCTCCATAGCAATGTTGATTCCCAATGACTTTTTCACGTTGGTCAACTACTTCAGTTTTACTGCTTGGATATTTTACGGTCTTACTGCAGCAGCAGTGATCATACTGCGGTACAGACATCCAGAATGGAAGCGACCTGTCAAGGTACACAATACACATGTATCCCTATAAGTACATATGACATTATTTATATATCGATTTATATATCCCAATTATGACTTCGTTGTAGTTTTGCTTCTGGGTACATTTAAAGTAAGGTAGCTCTTCTTCTCAGCTTTCTTTATCATATATTTTTGAATCAAAACATGGTCATTAATTTTGGTGATGGTGTAACTAAGAATCCGATGAATTTACTCATTCCATTCGCGTTCATCTTTCTATAAACTAAAATAAAACTTTGCAGGAAATTCTAGGAAGTCAAAGCATATACATAGGCAGATATGTGCTGATTTCTTTTCTGGATGGCAGGGTTGAGTCTTTGAGTGGGGCTATTATATTAGGTTAACAACAACTTATCCTCATTTAGTATTTGTAGGCTCTTTGACGCAGAACAATGCATTGCGAGAACACATCTCGAAGGCTTATTTAATTCTTGTAAAACAATAAACCATCTAACTCTAAGGTGCATATGTACTGTCTTTTCTTCCTTGTTTGAAATTCTAAAAATCAAACCAGGTTCCGTTAGTTTTGCCGGTTATCGTGACTTTGTTGGCTGTGTACCTGCTGGTAGCTCCAATCGTTGACCAACCGAGCTTCGGTTACCTTTACGCCGGTCTTCTAGTGTTAGCTGGTCTACTAGTGTACTATCCGATGATTTACAGAGGATATTCACCAAAGTTTATGGGTAAGAACGTTCGACACTGAAATATTTCCAGTCATTTGGAGTCAAAGCGCCCTCCTCATTGCAGTCTTCACACTTTCATGCAACTCCCCATCAGTTACAGGGCTTCTGTGCCAAAGAGAGGAGTAGTAGATCAGACCAGTAGTTTATCGGTAAAAAGATCAACATTAAGTCTTATGTGACGGTGTCACGTGCCTTTTATTTCTATGTTGGCTCCACCTAGAAACCACAGGGATGCCCAAGATGTGCAAATGGGGGGTGGGGAGTGCCTTTTCTGACGAAAAGTTCATTTAGTGAGTTGTAAGCATTCTTATAGTCATCGGCTTCCGGAGTGCTTTTTTAGACATTTTTGCTCAAATATAAGACGGTTGAGATATGAAGTATATATGAGTATATATATGAGTACCGTTTTAATAGAAATACGTGATTTTTTTTCTTGCAGATCACGTCACAATTTTCTTTCAAAAGTTACTTCAAGTGGCTCCATCTTTCTACTCTGCTGTTGATGATGAAGATGAGAATAAGGCAATGGATTAGGAGGAGGAGATGACGTTATATAAGACAGAATGTTGATTAAAAAATATTCGAATCCATGTTCGAATTGTTTAAAATGTGCAGTGAAATACAAGTTTAATGACTAACATGGCCTGTTTATACACACCATCACATGATTGCTATACTTCTATATATCGGTGCTGTGTAGTATGGAGCAATTTCAATTTATTACGACAGGGTTGATAATAACGCCGTAGAGATTTTCTTTCGCCCTCGCTGTGAAAAGAAAACACATATATTAATGAAATTTTATTATTTATCTCATTCTTCTTGTAAATATGTGATATTATATTGACATTGTCAGTGCTTGTTCTAAGTAAAAAATAACTCGCTCAATCGAACAGAGATTATAAGTTGTCATAATTGAATTGTTTATATTGCAATGTTGCCAGCGGTTCCGGTCTATTTAGAACAGGAGAAATATCCCGTTACAAGCAATACCAGAGAAGGACCAGAAGAGATGAACACAAGAGACAGGATATTCTGCTGTTGCAGTTCTCGAAAACTATTTACAACAAGGGAAGCAACTAAGTCAGGCCAGGACTGTTACTACGATTGACCAAAAACGATGCACAAATATTTACAAGTGCTCACAGAGCATACGCCAAAGGTGGTTGAAGACCACCTGAAGCCTTCAAGATCTCTTGGGTTTCTCTCCTCTCTGCTTCAAAATCTACTCTTTCTTTACCATCAGTAACATCCACTGAAGGTCCAGTAAGCTTATGTTTTGCTGGTTAGCAAGTGTTAGCATTGCGCAAAGCTAACACGCAATGCTAACATGTTAGCATTACACATAGCAGATTATCTAGTTCTTTGGCATTACATAATCAAGGTCAATTGAGATTAATTTAGAGGTCAGATGTTAACAATCTGAAGAAGCTCTATAAGTTAAACAAAAGATGTTAACAAAGATATTACCTTCTGTGTAATGAACAGCTGGCTCAAAGCATACCTCTCTCCGGTCGCACACACAGAGGTAAACTGGTAAATATAACTGTATCCAGTGCAAAAACAATATAAATGCAGTATAAGAAAGATGAAGAACATTACCAAAAATATCAGGGGGTTACCCGGCGCTCTCTACAATATCGACGGTTAATCTTCATAACATTGTTATATGTATAAAGATGCATGGGTTCGTGACAGTCTTTGGAATCTTTTCCGAGTACAAACGTGTCACATACATGTAACAAGTTCATTAGATCGTGTTATATGCAGCGTGAGGTAATTGTAAATCGTGATTTGCTATCTACTGTATCGATTATTTTGAATAAGGCTGCAGAAAGTTAAAGACAAAAACACATCACCCCAGACAGTTTCAGTTCTCCCAACCACCAATGTCTAGTCCCTCCTCTTAAAATTCTCTACATGTGTTATCAAAACGATGGATCCCTCTGTACGCTGTGTAATATGAGCTACTCTGCATCTTTCGAATTTGTTGTCGATCAAAGAGTACTGTAACTTAGAACCAGTCGAGAGTTTTGCTTTCCGGAAAGTAAAAATATAGCTTAGGGTGATGAGTTACGGCCTTTAACCGAGAAGAGACTGACGTCCCTTTAGAAATTGATAAGACGACCAATCATTTTTGTTCAAGCTTGTAGGATACCGTATGGTCCCCAATTTAAATCCCGGTAGAGTTGATTAATTTTAGGTATTTTTTTTCCATTTCCAATTTTCGTCGATTTCATTCAATGCATATACTTTTACATTATCACTAAACTCAATTCTTCGTATTCCTGTGTGTTGTATAAAGGCCTGCTGTCATCCAGTTTCACAAGTGGAATTACTTCTACTAACAAGAAAACGGGAGAAATTACAGTTAAAAAATCCGAAGAAGGAAACAAGAGAGGTCGAATTTTGCAAAAATGTTTGTGACTTTCATAAAAAAGGCTTGTTTCTGACAGTCTAGTCGAAAAAAAATGTTTCGTTCCCTTGTTATTTATTATTGTTAAATTTTTTTAACGCTGCCGCGAAAGGTTTGGAACTCGATAAAAGACGAGATAAAACAGTAAATTATTTCAACATTTTATTTATTTACCTATTATTTATTATCCTAATGTCCGTGTGAAAGAAAGTCATAAGGCGACATGATTTATGTTATCATACACTTCAATATCACGTGACATCATGTCATGTTTAGTGACTGTTTCTAATAAGTGAAACAACGTAAATGGCTGTATTTTAATGATGGTACCGTTTTAAACTTTAACATTTTTACCCAATTTAATGTGATATGTCCAGGTCAACCCATCGATCAAACGACCTGAAATGCATAAAAATTCCAATGTCGGTGTAGATATCGTTGTTTCTTCTTTTAATCGTCAGAAAAAAAAATCTCCAGAAAAGAAAAGTGCCTATTTTCACGGTTTAATATGACATACCGATCGAAACATAAAAATGTGTATATCCTTCATATGAAAGTTCATAACATTATTTTTTTTGCTGTTGGCAAATTTTGTATTTGAAACGGTAAGAAGTGTTTATGTGTTCTCATTCTGATAGTACCGATACAAGTTAAAAGATTTAATTGACTCTCTTTGAAGAATTTACTGAATTACTGTGTTGATTCACCTGGTTATGATGATTGCACGATGATAACATTTTACAATTGTGCTTGAATTCTTGCGTCCACCGCCCCCTCCCTTGGGAGATGGGGGGACGGTGTTGAAGTTGTCAGTGTTGTTTGGTATGTTTATCAAGTTCAACATGTAAAAATGTAATGCTCGACGTCAGCCTGGGATTGATTCGACTTTTTATGCTAATCATCTCATTTTAATTGGTAACGGGTAAATTTTATCTTCAGGTCAATTTTTATGATCTTGTAAAGTAATTGTATTTACCATGAATATGGAATGAGTGAAATGGCGTAACTGCAGTAACACCATCGACGCCATAGCCACATTCCAGCTATACCTGTGTCACCGAGGTACGGGCCGTGTGATGGTTGTTGAACCCAAGCAACATATCGGAAGAACTCAGTGACCAGAGTGACCAGCTAAAAGTATATCCAAAGGCTGAACTCAAATCAACAGAAATAAAAGCTTTGTCGAAACAAAAGTGTTCATTTCATCCGCTAACTCGGAAAGGTTTTCATTTTATGAACAAACAAATAGTCTGTTGCTTTCTACCACTTTCCCAGCACTCCCCAAACTCTAACAGGTTTTATTTGACCCGTGCCAACTAGCCTCCATCCAGCTAGGCTTGAACTTGGGATGTTCAGATTTAGTTGATTAAACCGTACAACAAATTTTCTATTTTAGTCCCTTGCACTACAATCCTTTCCCTTGCATAAATAACGCCGAACCAGTCCACCCTGCTGATATTTTACAAAAATTATCAATATTTCTGTCCCTCCGTTGGTGAAAACCACATCCAAAAGTATCTTTCATTCCGAAATTATCAATTTTTAAAGAAATGTTTATGTTATAATGGTACATTGCACTGTAAGAAATCATGATTCGTGCATGAATATCCTTTGCATTTCTTCGTAACCTTGACTGTCCTAAAAGAAACATTTCAATAGTGTGAGAGATGTAACCTTAATTTCCACAACAGTTAAGATAAATCTACAATATACCCAATCTATATTTTCACTAAAGTGAAATTTCAAGGTTAAGTGAGGGTTTCAATTTAAAGGAAAAACAAGGGTCTTTTCAAATTATTTGTCACTGTTACTTGGTATGTCGGTGACGCTGAAGCCACCGGAAATTGTTCTTGCCCAGAAAGGTATTTCTTCAAACTGCAGTATCTTGACTTAGGGACAAACTATTGACATGGGGCTTAGAATGTCTGCAGTGGAAAGTTGTTCTCTTTCATTTACGAACCCCTGAAATTGTCAGTATACGCAGTTACGAAATGGCTCCCATCAATCTGTTCACCCCCCCTTTCTCACTCCAACATGAAGAATAACCGACAGACAAACAAATTCACCATTTCTACATTTTTTCTTCTTCAAATCTCTTTGAAGGTGAGCAATTGTGGTTATGTTTCGTTTCCTTACCACCATAAACTGTCTGCCATGTCAAAGTGGCCCATTCCAAAAATACTTCTAGAAACTTCAAGCTATTTTCATGATAAGTGCACGAGGTTTATGTGTATGATAAACATTTAATAGCAGCTCTTTGGATAAACCACTGTTCGACACCACCACACTACTACTGACGCTGCCAGCATGATTTCAACTATTGTGCAGCCAGGGAAATAAATGGTAGCTCCCTGGTATGACGCGCAGTTCTCCACAGTTAATGATAAGAAAACTATACATAGGATAAAGTCCATCTTTTCCTGGGTTTGAGAATGTGACGAGTTTGGGTTAAAAAAGAAACAGAAAAAAAACCCAAAACAGAACAATTCTGGAACGACCTTTAGAGAATGGTGGACCAGTGAGAGAGTAGAACAATATCCCTCTACCCCCCCCTCTACCCCCTTCCTTGAGACACTTTTTTTTCTGCATCAAGCAAGGACTCGTATTAGCCTTTTAGAACCTTTTATAAAT
The DNA here is from genome assembly GCA_021234535.1 of Stichopus chloronotus. Taxonomy (NCBI): domain Eukaryota; kingdom Metazoa; phylum Echinodermata; class Holothuroidea; order Aspidochirotida; family Stichopodidae; genus Stichopus; species Stichopus chloronotus. The sequence goes on along the minus strand of CM037832.1, from coordinate 24,829,331 downwards.
TTTGCGTACTGACAGAGCGTACTCAAAGTCACACCATGGAGTCTGCAATGTGGATGACTGGATCTCTCTGATCAGGGAGGTGCTTGAGACTCCCTGCTCTGATAGACAACAGGACACAAATACTATAATATAGGTTACCGTTTCTCGTTCAGGAAAATTACACGTATCGACTCTAGTGCCTAAGATCCTCTGCAGGCTGCGGGGCAAATTCATAAGGAGAGGAATTGATAACACAGAGGCATGTTTTGCAATGAAGGAACATTGTCATTTACGGAAAGAGGGAGGGATGGTAGATATTTGTCAAACAGGCACATAAGTCTATCTCCCATTTTATCAGTTTTTTTTTCTCTTTTTTGTGGACGGAGGGGAATTTCCCTTTTGCGACTTTAGAGAACGGCTGTTTCTTAGGTTATATGCTTCACTGGGCTACAGGATTCAATTGTTTGCTGGAAGTTTGCATTGCATATCAAGGAAGAAAAAAAACTTTAAAACATCGGTCTGAAGATGCTCCAGTTTCTTCAGTATGGAAAATTTTGCAAGACTGAAGCAATTTTTACAATACACAAAACTACATCAAATGTTCAAGTTTGTATTCAATTTTCCAATAATTGTTGACTCCGTGAGCAACAATTATAGCAAATTATAGCAACGTAGTTTATTTAGGTTTTCACGAGTCTTGCTTCACTTGGCAATAAAAACGACAGGAATTCTTGACAAATCTCAAACGTTTAGGATTTCCCTTTGCACCAGTGACGCAAGTGTAAACGTATTCGGTATATGATTATTTCATGCAGTGTTAATCTTTAGTTTTCGATTCATGTTCAATATTGTAACGTCACTTCTCTAACAGCTTAGTGAGGGCTGCAATAGCGAACCTTAGGTTTCGCGGGAGAAAGAAACTCAAAAGAAATGACACTGGAGATGATCGGTAAAGTTGAAAAAAGGTATATTCTGTTTCTTCCGTTCAACCTCTGGACAATTACGCAATCATCTTAAGGTTACACTATAGCTTACCACAGCAATTTGTTCGTTATACACAGCGTAGAAGTACGCAGCACAGGGTTACGCAGCGCACTTACGCAGCGTCGTAAGGCAGCGCAACAACGAAGCGTTCTTATACGGCCTAAGTTCAACTACGGAAGCCCGCCTCACCCACAGAGCCAAAGCAGTAACATTTACAAAATCAGTATCGGTCGCGAACAAATATTTTAGGAGTCTCCATTGTCGTAATCTTCTTGGGTACAGACTCTAGATCAAATTCAACATGAATTACTTCATAAGCGGGGCTCCTCATGAACGACCGAATAACCTTAGCAAGGGTAGCGATAAGTTATCACCAGAAATAACACAATTTGGTATAACGCCGCGACACACTCTGTGAATTATAAACCTCGTCTCAGCCTGCAGTGAAATATCAATTACGACTTAAATCATTTACGTTAAAAAAAGAGTATATCAAAACTCACACTTACAAATTAACTGTGTCGGAACGTGGCTACAATGCAATCACACAAATTTCACGGACTCTAGTCTTGCTTGTTCTCTAGCGATCTTAGAACTGCCCGTCAGAGAGGAGAAAAAGCTCTCTATCGGGAACCTAAAACTTTACTTTTTCTATAACCCCCGGAAACCACTTTATTTCTCCTATTTTGGATCTTTTATTTAGTTCCTTATTACTTTTCCTCCAATAACCCAGAAAACACCCCTTCCAAGGACACCGCACCGGAGATAAGCTCCGATAACGAGGGGAAGAACTGGGGCGTCTTTACTCTATATCTCACAACAAAAAGTCTCAGAGCTTCGTCATTCCCAGCCGATGTAAAAAACGAAAGTAACGCAATTTGATACTTTTTCCTCTTAAAGGGATAGCGAGACACAGAGGAACAATTTACACCACCAGTTACAATATTTTAAGACAAATATACACGGAACTGTATTGGTCTCATTAATTGCAATCTAAACGTGAGTAGAACGGAGTAGGTCTCGAGAATTCTTGAATTATTAAGAGTGTTGCAATAGCAGAGCAGGGAGGTGTCACCTCCCTGAGCAGAGTAACTATTTTCAGGCTCATGAGGCCATATAACTTTTTTTTTTCAAGTTTTAGACCAGTTTGAAGAATAATTTTTGCGTTTCCTATACCTTTGCTCTGAAAAAAATACGCGAACTTTGATCAGCAGCACACGGTCAGCCAATCATTCCTAATCCCACGAAGTTCTTTCTTATCCTTGGCGAAATATTTAAATAATTGCTCGAGCATGCACGGGGTGACCTCGCTTCTTCTTCACACAGGAAATAAACCAAAGAACTGATTTTCACCCTCTCTCTCTCTGTTACAACTCCCTGCTCCCACCCCCTTCTTATTACACCTCTGTCATATTTCATTTGAAAGGGAAGGCGTAGTTGCGAGGTATGTCGAAAACTACATCTTTAAGTCCCTCCGATCGCATTTTACGTTAAAAGTGTCCCTTAAGAGAGTGACCAACCGGAAGGGAAAGTTTGTGTATTTTCTGTCAACTATTAAAGAGTCTTTGATAAACTGCCCTATATGTTTTACTCACCTTTACTCATAAACTTTTGTAAGGTCTATTTTTGTAGCTCACGTTTAGCTGCAGTTTACAGGTCACCAGAACCAAATCGTTTTCACGACTGCCGCATAAATCTATTCATTAAACACAAATCGAGTGAGAACTAAGCAAGACATCAGTAAGCTCGCCATTGAAACAATTGCTCGAGTGGGTCTGTCCACTGAAAGCGAAATAATGAGGTTTTTTTTTTTTTCCTTTTCTTTTTCCTTACATCTTCAGTCAAAGGTTGGGCAACCGAAACCAAACACCTGCTTCTATCTTGTAAATTTCATCTTCACACTGTCGACGAGCCAGTGATTCGTCCAGTGTACCCAAACATGAATGTAGATGTGGTATTCTCCACGTTTGACGACCTACGTAATCTAAACTTTAACCGTACAGCGATTTTATCAAAACATGTTTCATGTAGAGAAAAAAAAAACACACACAAATAAAACAGTTCTTTCGATGGCGCGGAGTCAAAAAGAGGACGGGGTTCAGTGTGTTTCAAACGAGATAGTTTTTTTGATCTGGTCAACCCCGCACATCTCATTTAGTCAATTTGTCATCCGTCGTGAACAAACCCGGTCTCATCTCCTTCAGAGACTGAAGTTCAAGACAAATCCGGGAGGCGCCAAAATAGGTCATTTGTAATCATTCCTAGGGGAAGTGACAAAAATCAATCTACCCCTCGCCTGTATAGCATTCATTATAAGCTCCATCGTGACGGGAACTGTGCACATATCCTCACCCCCGTTCGTCATCAGCTAATAGAATTTTAAAAATGTCTGGCGAATCAGTCGTGGAACAAATTAAGTCCAAATTGGTCATCAGGAATGAATTGATAAGATGTATGCTGTCTGAATTTCTGGGAACATTTCTCTTAGCGGTAAGTATACGCTATAGGACATATGTATTTTATATATGAAGTTGGTTTTAAGTATGTGTGTGTGTGTGTGTTAAGGGGAGGGGTAGGATTGGAGGGGGCATTAGATGGTGAGGTGTAATAAGGGGTAAGACATATGTATATAAATATTGCCTGGAAAATATGGATAGAATCTGGTTAGGTTTCAAGTAATTTCTAGGCTCTTGTATACGACGATGTGCCTGAAGCACCCCCGAAGAGAGAGATTAGGGATGGCTCCAAAATAAAGAGTGAATATTCAATCTATAGGAGTAAGACTGACTCTTTACTCTTCTTGAGAGTAAGAATATGAGAGTATTTCTTACTCTTAAAGACTCCTTTAGAATTTTCACTCCTATCTTTGGAGCTATACCTAATTTCTCTCTTTGAGATTTAGAGAATAGGTATCGGGCCATCATTTTTGTGACAAACAAAACCGAACAACAACAAAAAATGAAACTAGGTAATTTTGATGATGTGATATATTCACGTATACTTAGCTTTTACCTAAGTAAAGTGCAAATCTGTAATCAGTAATTAACATTAATTTCTCATCAATACTAAAGGAAATATTTGCAGTTCCAGTGTTAAAATGTATGAAACAGATTTGAGATTTTTAACAGATTTGAGATTTACGTACCATTCCATTTACATTACATGATACATATCGAAAATGACATTTCTGTAGCTTTCTTGAAGAGGTTTTGGAAGTGATTCATTGTTACTCATCTGACATATTGTCTTTCCCGATGCAGCTACTAGCAGACGGTGCTATCGCCAGGGATTTTATCTCAGAATCCGGTAATTACGTGTGGGTAGCTACAGGCGTCGGGTTAGCTGTTGCCTTCGGGGTGTGGGTTGGATTCGGGGTCTCAGGTAAGATATCTCTTCGGTTTCGTTGATATGTTTGTATGTATACTACTGCGGTAACACTTTAATGTTTTAATCTACATGCTTGAACATTTAAAAAAAAGCCAAGGCGTAAGGAAATGGGACAGGGGAATATTTAAGATTTCAATGTTGGTTGAAATCACTTAAACCTTACTTCACAGAGTTGAGATTTCACTGTGAGCTTCTCATTTGAATTAATAGCTGATAGACACAAGTGTCCAGTACACACTTGAACACGACAAAAGGTTTTCAGGCTGGCGATGACTTTCGATTAAATTTAATCCTAAAAATTATTAACCTCCAGATATATTCCATATGGATACTCACTCTCCTTATCTCCCTCGTCTTGTTATGCTAGATATATTCTCATTGGACTAAAAGGTTTACGATGACTTTTAGGTCCTCGGGATATTTTAGTCAATCTGAGAAATATAATAAGAAATTCACTAATTAAATTATATCTACGGTTTGAAGCGACCGGTCATTCAATTGAGTGAAATGCGCATGCTCTCATAGCCTCCCCATCATCATGATCTTCAGCTGCAGCACCGGATATGCTGGTGTGTTGGCAAACTGTCGTTTCCTGTTCGTAGTTCGTGTTCACAGCGGTCAATGAAAATGAAGTTGTGCATGCCATTTAGTTGTTATTTATGATGGGGCCAGTAGTACGTTAGGCAACCATGAGCCTACCCCACAAAGAAGCGATTACACTCAATGCCGTTACCCTTGCAAGTCTCCCAGTGTGTCATTATTTCTTCAATGGTATGCCATGATGTAGCCACGTGAAGGTGGGGTGAATATTTTAGGATGAGTTTATAATCAAAATATATATTCATAATGAATTCAGGATACCAAATATAGTAACAATGTATGAAATTATAAAGTCCGCTCGAGAATTCTGAATACTACATCTTATCACATTTCACTCTGCGGTAACCTTATTTTTTCAAAACTACCCTTTCAAAAAATCTTTGGTAATAAGGAATAATGTTCGTTCTTCTTCGTAAGTTTGTCTTCCATATTCATCAGCACATATGCACTGCCAAAACTATCGAATTGATTTCTTTCATTTCCAGTTTATTGGATTGACCAGTTGGTTTTGTAAGGCCATGTATAAATGGGGAAATGACCCTACCATTGCTTTGTGCGTTTTGCAAAGTCCACTGCATCTATCCTCCTCCACACTTCATCTGCCTCTTGTTTACTTCAAAGCTTGCTATGTATTCAGCAACATCGAGTTTTTGTCTCAGCTTTTGCCTTTATTTGTCCCAAAATAACCGATATCCGTGGATAAACGAACGATCAGATTTTTAGAGAAAGAAATAAGAGCGGAAAATACTTAATACATTGACTTAAGTATTTATCGTTACATTCTGTTCCCTTTTACAGGTGGTCACGTCAATCCTGCCGTAACCCTCGGTTTGGCTGCATCTGGTAAGTTCCCCTTCAGGAGGCTACCGTGGTACTGTCTGGCACAGTTCGCTGGAGGGTTTTTCGGTGGCCTGGTGTGCTTTCTTGCGTATTTCGGTGAGTATCTCAGTCTATTTGTTCTAAAGATAATAAACTACAAAAAAGCATTTTACAACAGTCATAGTGTTATTCACACAGTCACACAATAACAGTGCAAGACAACGAAAAAAAAAACAAAACAAAAAACACATAAAAACAAAAAATCTCACATAAAGCATTGCAAGTAGTGAAACCCTTCCGTCGAACAAAAAAAGAGTTTCCAGTAGGCGTACAGAAATCTTGTTGGTACAAATAGTATGTTCTTTACCCAGTTGGCATATTCCGGCAATAAGTTACACTTTGTTCACTAGCACAGTGTGGATCCCCTGGGGTTGGAAGTTAGACCTTTATGTTTAGTAAATATCGAGACAGAAATCCCCCTCTCCTAGACCCTACGCGTCACTGAATTTCGATCAGTGTTCCCCCGTATGTTTCACTTATTTGGGTTTCTGTGTTATGAACAATAATTTGCCACAAAAGTGAGAAGATAAACAGCGCCTCCGGTTTCAATAAAGTGAGTCCTCCTTTAAGAAATAAACCTCGTTTGTCACGGCCGAATGAGTTACATTGTCGCATACCGTTACCCTTGACAAAGTCAAAAATAGAGAGCGCAACTTAAAGGGAAGTAGGGTATTTGTTTAGCAGGAATCCACCATATTTCTAAAACCAATGTTTGTGAACCTAGAATGAAAGATTATTCAAAATAAGGAAGGACAGTAGCCTTCTTTCCAAGAAATAAGTCTCTCAAGGATAGAAAAAAGTTTCTCACGGATAGAAATTCAGTTATTTGTTGCTCAACAACAATTTCTTCACCCAAACTTTTCAAAATTCAAATGAAGCATCTTCCGTTACTCATCACAAGCATAATGTTTTGAGGAGATCAGTGAAGCCTTTTGCATATGTTTATTCTTGAGACTTTTCTTTGTATGCCACGTTGGTAAATTCTAAATGCCCTATTTTCCTAATGATCTAATGATGTGGTGAGCATGGTATCATATGATAACATGATAACATGGACAGTTCGAGTGTATATAGTCAAAACAGTTAAACGAATGTTATGGCTTATTGTAATTATGACTAGAACTACAGATCTGTATGTTGCAGTATGTTTTAGCTTATACCTATACTTTAGTATATTACTACAGTACACTTAGCTGTTGCCACAAAAATTATGCTGCATAGTTAATGACAGGGTAAATTTCGTTTCTTCTGCAAACTAATCTGTTGGCATAGTGGCAAGTTACTTCATCCCCTTTTTTGTCTATTACACTTGATAAAGAGTCTCTTCTTTATTCCACTTTCCTTTTTTGACCTTTCTACATCCACTTCCTTCTGTTCTCCCCTCTCTCCCCCTTTCATCCTACTCCTATCTTTTTCCTTTTTCATTACAATTTTCGCTGTAAATTCCTACATCCCCGTGGAGGGAGGAACGCAAAAGAATTTTTGGGGACGCGATGAATGATGTTGAAAAATAAAAGAGAGCAAAAAGAAAAAAACAAAAAGCGAAGAGATCAAGAAGAGATCATGATACGTTGAAGGAGTTGAGGAGAACTGGTAGGCCTAAAGTGAGGGGAAGGGGTCTGGGAATTGCCAGGGTTCACAAGTGATCTTTTTATGACATTGAATTTTAAGGAGGAACGGAGTAACAACATAATTGAAACAAGGTGTTCATAAAGGTGTGAAATCGTCGCTCCAAGGTTTCAATTGGCGCATACATGCAACTGTTGCTTATATAAATTATACAAGTATGCGGTCAGGGTATGGAATCCGATACAGAACGTTCGGCCGCATTGGCCATACACCTCCCCTTGGATATAAATGATGACATGGATTCAAACATACAAACATTTTCCTCTGTTTTTTCCAACCCAAAAAAAGAATAAATAAATCCAAGCTATTGAAGCTATTGCCAATATGAACCAATATTCTGTCATATTACTATTTTAAAGTACGTCCGCAGTTCTACGAGTTAAATTATGTCAATTCTGCTACTAAAATTACCTTCATTGTCATCTTTTTTTTTAAAGTTGTAATTTTTTCACCACGGGTGCCTGCAGCAGGGTCATGTTTTGCCCCGGCGTTTCACTCCCAAAATTTCAATCGGGATTTGTTGCATTAGATCGGAATAATGGTTCAACCGCCTATCCCAATTTCCATTTTCATTTTCAAGCTTAAAATGGGTCATTATCAACCAATGCAAAAATGGGGTCTAAACATATGTTCAGCACCCTACTATTTGCCAACTGTTCCACTAGTAAATGAAACAGGTTGAATAATTCATTATGATTCTCGTATCCCGTCAACCCATCTGATATGTATTACCATTGTCATACATTGAAATCTATCTCATTAGGCCTAATTGAGAAATTGTAGGCTTGAGATCCTTATTTCAAGGCTGGGTACATGCAACTTGGAACAATCGGGAAGTGGGGCTTCCGTGGCCATCTGGACGGTTTGAAAAGCGAAAACTTTTCTTGTAAGGTCCGCGGCAATGGTGGCGCTCCGCTTAGATAGTCCCGATGGGCGCCCAGGCCCCTTCACTACTTTTTAACCTTTCTTATGGGTTCTTGGGTGCAGGTGTCAAAGACAGTCACTTTTGCACAGTGATTGGACATAAGAAAATAAGGAGAAACATTATCCTTCTAAGGCAAAGTGATGGGGGGGGGGGGCACCCTTGGACCTCTCCTCATGCCTTCTAGGCCTATCTGTGAACTGACTAATATGAAATCCTGGCTTAAGCTTTGGTTACGAAATATTGGTGTGATATATATACAGTACCCCGGTAATTGGCGAGCACCCAAAATTGGCGCTCCCTTCAAAAATTACTCGCTATCACTGTGGCAACGTTACTGAAGTGAGCCTAACCTTCTTGAATCTAACCACAATTACGTATTTTACGATAATGAACCCATTTCAGGTACGTTTCCTCTAAATAAGGGCTCATTCGTGACATTTAAAATATCGGCGATGGATTCCTTAAGTGCGCCAATCTCGGGGTACTGTACATACATACTCTTATATATATATATACTACTCTTCCGATAGTGCACTTTGCTTTTTCTCCAGTCTGCGTAAGAGATTGTGAAGTTGTCGTTCATAGTTTTCAGTCGGGTCATCATCAATCTGCTGGAACTTACATTCATATTTCGGCAAATCCTCCATCTTTGAAACATAATCCTTCTTGTTCAGAAATGACAATTCCGAAATCTCAAATTTCATCAAATTTCGACGTCTCATTGAATTACACGAACAAATCTTCTCCAAAGAACGTGTTCATTAGACGGTCTAGTCCACCTTTAAGTTTCATAATCTGTTCTTGAAAGTGTGTCTTTTACTCTACGTGATTGTGTCGATAAACTTCTTTTCTTTTCACAGAGGGGATCCTGACACTTCAAGAGACAAGTAACTCAACTTGCAGCATCTTTACGACATTCCCTGCCGAACACACTGGATTTGTGACTGGCTTCGTGGATCAGGTAAAATTGAAAGGCCGGTTTGCAGTCTGAAACTTGAACTGGAATAATTCTGATTTGGCTCATCCATGCTTACTTTCGAAACGAAAATGAATATGACGTTGCGCGTCTTACCTGTCATTTCACTTTTTACTTTTGCAAGAACTGAAATCTTAACACCCAAATGTTATTTTTTGACATTTTTGTTTTTCCTTTAATTCACGCTACTTTGCATTGTTTCTTGCACGGATGCATGGTTAACGTTAACGTCGTATAACATATAGGCCCTACTATACACGTGATGGCCAATTCTAGTTATCATTCCGAGTGTCCCATCGACAACACATGCTTTCAGGGAGCATCATATCAACAGAAAATATAACGGGGTTAGAAATGGTGACACCGGAATCATCCACATTTTGATTTGTTATGAAATAAAAGTGTTATTATCATCATCAGATTCTATCCTTTTTGCTATTTCATCACCAAAATAGATAGTCACCGCGGGGTTGTTGGTTGGACTAATTCTCATGTTGGTAGATAAACGCAATTCAGCTCCTGACGCGAGTCTTGCACCGTTCTTGGTCGGCATCGTCGTGACTAGTATTATCCTCTCCTACGGGGCCAACACTGGGGCTCCACTTAACCCCGCTCGTGACTTTACCGGTAGGATCTTGTGCAGCATCACCGAAAGCCCACCCAATGCATGGATGTGAGTAAACCCCGAGTTCTGGATGACTTTTAACTGATTCGTTAATTAAGTAACATGGTTAGATCGGGAGATTTGACAGGATATATACAAATATATATATATATATATATATATATATATATATATATATATATATATATATATATATATATATATATATATATATATATATATATATATATATATATATATATATATATATATATATATATATATATATATAATAAGACCGTACGATGTGATGAAGAGGAGGTCATTGTAGAGGGGTTGGGACACTCAATCTATTGCAGTGGTATCCGTCACGGTAATGACGGAAAAAACAGAGTTTCATCCAATAGTGATGAACCACAATATCTGATACGATGTTATAAAAAAAATGGCCAAGGTTGGTATATTCAGCATGCTATAGGCCCTGCACAGGCAAGCAAATGAATTTGAATTAACATGAAAGAAAAAAGACTATGACTGTAATGTTGAACCTTATCATACCGTCACATCAAATCTCAGCCTGTGCAAGATTATAGACAGTACTAAATTTAATGTTCCTGAATAAATTAGTCTCAAAAAAAAAAAAAAACCCAAAATGCTCATAAAGTGAAGAGCGGAACCTCGATACATTTACGTTTTATATTGTATGGTTCATTGTTTTTTATTCAGAGTGGCTGGTAGCCACTGGTGGTTCGTTCCCACTGTCGGCCCGCCGATAGGAGGTATCGTTGGTGCGTGGATATACCTGCTGTTCATTGAAATTCACCACCCTAAAGGAGGGGCGGACGAGGAAGACCGCCTCGGAGAGGTCGGTGAGTACATAAAAAAAAGCGAACTATATATCGTTCCTGACTATGACGTCATGCAGTCGTGTTAAGTCCTACGAGGTCAACATCCCTAATGCAATGTCTATTGGTCTTTCAGGGCCTACACCACCTTCACCAACTCCAACTGATCGTATAATACTTTCGCACATTTGTTACGTTTCACAATCTCATATTTCGTTTCTGTAACAAACGACTTGATAATCAATCGATTTTTTTTTTTGTGAATTATCATTATCAACTGATACTTCACTCTACACGATGACGCTCTACACTCATTTCAATATTCATCGATTAACTAAGTCTGTGATCTCGTTATTACAAATGGCAGTTTTAGATCTGGGCGTAAACAGACAAAAAAAAAACTGTATTAAAATTAACCTTAATATGAAAAGGAAAGACACACACACACAAAACTATTCACTTTCCAGCGATATTTCTAGTAGCTAAACCCATTGATATAAACCTACATTTTGCCTAATTGTAGTAATCATTTACTAGCCCGGATTTTGGAGAGAATAATATGTATCGGAGTAGGGATGACGGATAACAAAAATTACCATCTTTCGCAAAATTTATTTTCCCCCTTAAAGTATTCAAAGTCAATATTTTAGATGCTTGATGCATAAGTTTGCAAATTTCGATGAGACAATGTGAAGTTTGAACGAGGTTAGGATGGACGCTATGTGAAATAGGTTTCATGCAAAGATATTCTTAATTTCGAGGAGATACCACTATTATCAGATAAATTCGGTCTCTGACCAATCATATCTCTTCTTTCATTTCAGAATACCAAAAAATTCCCAACCGTAAGTAGGATCATTGCCCCAGTATCACCTGATAATCCGACTGGCAAAATTTTAACAACACAAAGAAGAAAGGAAAGAAAAAAAAACAGAAAATTTAACAACTGAGAGCAATTTCAACTTAATGGCCGAGAATGTGAAGGGAACAAAAACAACAGACTAGCAGAATAGTACCGTGTTGTTGGGGCAACAGAAACTAAAAAAAAACCCCACAAACATACAACAACAACAGAAATATGAGGTGTATAGAAATACAAACGAAAGTAAAACAGACGATGCCGCTTCTAAAAACAAAATGTTGTAATACAGACTCCCTAAAAAAGCAACCAGAATATTACATGTATAGAAGCTGAGAAAGAGAACAAGAGGTTGCATATGTGACCAGATGCGTTCACATTCTCTTCCAATTTAAGTGGTTAAAACTCAATCACCATTTGATGGTACCTTGTTTCCCTCAGTGGTAACAAATAGTGGTCGGGGTGACATAGCCTGATAGTGGATCAGTCTTACTATACATAAGGTGGCGAGTGCCGGTTCCACACAGTGTCAGTGGTACCATATGTGGGCAGTATTACTGGTAGTAGGCCTATATAGAACTCAGTGGTACATACAATGGCTCAGTGTTATCACATAAAAGGTCGTGCATGGTGCCATGACGGGGTCATTGGGGTATCATGTAGTGAGTCGGTGCTATGACGTATCGGTATTTATTGCATTATCTGTTCTCTGATTGGTTCCAGCCAGTAGAAGTTAGAGCTGTGACCAAAAAAAAAACTTTTCATGCAAATAACCCACACTTCATTTTAAATCTTACTTTTTTTTCACTATTTTGAATTCTTCTCTAGTTGTAGCATAAGTTGTACGTTATGCAAACTGATTTGCCCCTGGAACAAGGCCAACTTGTCTGCTACATCTGACAGGACTGATTAGCTGTCAAACCTTGGCATTTTGAGGCAATTAACTGATTGAGTTTTACCGTTTGTAGAATGAGTCCCCTATGTATGACGTATGACAATTTTTATGCTATATGTCTCCCAGTCCACTTAAAACTCAACGAACTGAAGTTCATATATCCTGAAAACGAATAGGGGTTTTTATTTTAATACTTTATCATCATCCAACCACATAAATACAGATTTGATATGAGATAACAAATGAAAGATTCGTCATGTACACGTAAACATAACCAAATTACTTTCAGAAATGTTACACGAGAAACTTATGACAGTTTTGTCATAATAAAACGATTCGCCTTTAATTTAATCTCTTCCGGTATGAAAAGCTATCAAGGGTAGGTCAATAAATATCGGGTATTTCAGACGTTATTTGAGGACCTGAGACGAACAAAGTGATGAGTAGGAGACCAAAAAGTAAGCTGAACTTTCAAACCCCAAGGTCCCATTTTCAGATAACAAATGAAAAATGAAAAACTACAAGGGATAAAGAGAGATTGCAGTTACAGGAAGAAAGGGAACACAAAACAGAATAAAAAAAAATCAAATCAATTTATAGTATTAAACATTTAGTCAATGTGGTTAAATGTAAACAAACAATGGCCAAAAAGGTACTTTTTAGGAGACCATTTGATGAAGTGACAGTAGTTTATTTCATTTGTAATTTCAATGGGCAGTGAATTCCGCAGGGTTGCGTCACACGAAAGCGTTAGATTCAAAAGATTTCAAAAAATTCAAACTTGTTTAAATCCTACATTTACCTTCGTTTTTCATTACAAATAGGAATGCTCATGGTGGTGAAAGATTTATGGCCATTTTAATGACTTATAACTAGATCGTCAAATCTTGTCAAAACAAAAACAGAAGAAGTAAAAGCAGGATCATTCTCATGCAGGTCTGTAAAAACCGTCTAATATTACATTAAAACTTTGAGCTCATCACAAATAAAACTCTTCGCTTTTTATCATACCCTCCCTTCATTTTACAACATTCATGTTACTGCCTGCAAAAAAAAAAAAAAAGTTGTTCTCTTAAATGCCTGGCCCTTTCATAAACAGTAAAAGAAAAAATAATAACAAAGATACTCGGATGCACCCACGTACCTTTCTTAAAAAATTACCATCACTTTTATCTACCAAGTATAGTTCAAAAGTTGTTTTCGTTTGTAACGCTTCTTCTGTTTCTTTTATGAACCATAATTTGACACTTACAAAAGTATACCGTTTATTATTTTCGCCATTTACCAAATAACTGTAGCAGATTGACCCCTCTTTCCCACTTGCTTTTGCTTTTTTTTTTACCTCCTGGGACTTGTCAATCTGATTATAGACGTACAATCAATTCCGAAGCTTCTTGAGAGGCGCTCTTCTCTAACTGTTCACCATCATATCAACATCAAATCATTAACCCTTTCACAAAACCCATCATCGGCTATAATTTCACCCATGGAGCACTAACGTTTCACGTCATGTGAAACTGCGCATGTCAACACCTAAAATCCACAAGAGTGTTGTACGCTTAGAAAAAAGTGATATAAGAAAATTGATTCTCCATGACAACGAACCATTTAATTTATTGCCCTCTATTGCTGAGATCATTCATAACAAAACGAGGGTTTCTAAAAAATTTGGAGCAAGGATTGGCCCTCATCATGAATCGAGAAGAGTTGTTATTAACTTACATTTCTTTGGATTTTTTTTCTCTTCAGCTGAAGGAGACAAGAACTTCAATTTGACCACCAACCTTCCTGAACAGGCAGTACAAGAAACAAAAATGGTCGAGACTTGATCATCGCAAATCGTCAGCTCTCTTTTATCTTTTGTCACTTTACTCAAAAGAATGGTCCAACCACAAATGTAGCTTTGATATGTTTAAGAGTTTAAGTAGATCTGACCATTACAGTGAAACTTCAATTCAATTTTCATTTGTGGTTCTCGAGATATTAGCAATTGAAGTTGCCATATTTTTTTCCAAAAGTTACCTTGAAGCAAGTAGCAGTGTCTCCTCACATTGGTGAATCATTTAATGTTTTTCTTCAATCTTTACCCCAAATTGTACTTAGTATCTACCGCTATCACAATTCATAATTTGAATGTACAGTATGAGGGGTATGGAAGTTTTGTGACCTGCGCACAATCAGTGTACTGAAGCTGACCACCCATTGATTTCAAGATCAATACAAAAATTCAATAATGAAGAAAACAAAAGATTGCTCATCGATGTGAGAAGATGACGTCAGTCCTGCTTGCATCAAGTTCTCAGTTGGTAGCAAATGTGGTAACTTCAACTGATAATATCTTGAGAGCCACACATGGTACTGTAATTAAATGGAAATTCGACCAGAATGGTTAGATAAACTTACTCTTTCATATATCAAAACTAAATTTTTGACGGACCATCCTTTTAAAGTCGACTAGCCCACGTACTATTTCCCTCAGTTCATAATCTGAGATGCAATTTAACCCAAGTGACAACAGTCCATATACCGTATGTACTTTGTAGCTATCCCAATCATCTACTGTAAGTTCTGTAACTATAACCGTGAGCGAAAAGTTTGCTTACAAAGATTGATATACATTAGGTATACATCCACTGCAAAACCCCATAAGAGTGTACGAGATCTTAAGAAATTGAAGTGCCCAATTTTCTTCTTTTCTTCTTTCTTCTGTTAGAATTGTGGCTAAAACTTAAAATCAGCACCAAAATAAACAAAACCAAAAATGACAAAAGATCTGATCTTTTCATCAATTTGCTTATTTACAAGATGGCGACATCGTACTCGTCTAACGGTAAAATATAATCTTTACATTTTGTTGCATGTCACTCTTGAATGTTTTGCAATGTTTTTTTTTTTCCTTTAAATAATACTTTTACCATGAATCATGCAGAAATGAAAAATCATGCATATGGAAAAATACGGTCAAAACGGTATCATGTAGGAAGGGAAATTGAAAAGATATTATCCTTTTATATTAATTATCAGCTTCCTCCGGATATTTTTCTCTCTTTTTATCTGTCATACGTACTATACCATACGACTTGTCATACATTTTATAACTGTTGAATACATTAAATACTCCAAAACGTTTCATCTTGTGTGTTTCTTGTACTTTGTAAAAAAATATTTAGTACTCCGAAGCATTCACATTCATATCACCAAGAGGTAAAATGCATCTCTGTGAAGATTTTGCATCATCACAATATGTATATAATGTGACATAGGCTATTTCTCAAAGAAGAGGGGGGGGGGGGGGGATTTAATAAGTAAATTGGAATTCAGTGTGCTCAAGAAATATGATAGAAAAGCGGAATATTCCCCTTCGACTGAGGGTAAATTAAGAGAAATTGTATAATATACTAGATCTGTTTGTGGTCTGAATGACAGAAAATTTGCCAGAGTTCTATACCGAGCTATACGGCCGTCTGAAATGATTCAAAGGAGTAAAATGCACCCACCGGGCCTATGCATTCTTTTCTTTCAATGTGCTCATGGATTGTAAGTAGTATCTTCTCAATAACATATAGTTCTGTTCTGTCACTTTTGAGCTTGCGCAACGGAAACTGCATAAATGATCATCTTAAACACAGCCATGATTATATCCTCGAAAGGATGAAGGGGAATTTGGCTCCATTCGGTGCACTTATAGCTGTATACAAGGCCCTTGTGTGAACTTCTCCCATGCAGAGAAGCTAGGCCAAAGGTCATTAGACCTACTCCGCAATTACTGACCGATTGCCCTACACGTCAGGCTGTGAAGTCTCATGTATAGGTATAACCGTGGGAGACTGTTGTATGAAAGAAATGGACTCTTTTTAGATCTCCGAAAACAGACCCTCAATAACTCGGGTGCCGTGCATCTTTAAAGGCATGTTTGTAGTGGGCATGAGAATGTGTGACTTGGGTAAAGTAACCGATCGTTTCTCCCCCTTGTAAGTCAGCCAAGTTTTAACCAGTTCGCCCCCAATTTATCAGTTAGCCCCACACCGTTTACAAGTTCGCCCCAGAGAACTACCAGTTCACTCCATTGCGCCCAGACCAGTTCGCCCCATATTCTGTAAATATAAAATTTGCGTTGTTATGTTAGTGGCAATAGTGGTAGGGGCTTTTCATTGCATTTCATGCTTTTCGCCTCTTGTGTTCTGTGTGTCGTTCATGTGTTTACTCACCTTTCTCTTCTCAGCTCAGCACCTGATTGGTTGTTAGCAAAGATGATGTGTATATATGCTGGAGAGTACATTCAGAGTGTATTAGTTTCCTGTCGGACATTTCACCTGACATTTATAGTCCCATACTATCCTCAAAATTTAACTTAATCTTGATTTTACTTGATTGGTAAATTGACAAGTGTATTTAAGTCAGTTGGATAAAATGTTACTCAAAGTAAATATCTTTAAAACCGCAACTAGTTGGTCTTTAAATAAATAGCACCTCGGATATTGAGCACAAATCGTCTAAACGCTGTCATGTCTTAAAAATGGCTAGCGGTATTCTAGTTCGAATTTTCCTCATTTTCTTTCCAAACCTTGCCTACATTGCATCTGTAACTATTTTTACTGTCTTAATAGAGAGCCACAATAGAGAGGAGTCGGGGGGGGGGGGGACGAGTTCCAGCAATCGGGGTGGGGGATATTTATCCGAAAGTATTCTGGTACGGTGTGCACCAGCGGATGTTGGCGCCCAGCTATTCTCACAACTTGTTAGCATGTAGGTGATGTCAGCCACCACTTGGGATTCGCTCCGGTCTGAGGATATTCGGTTATATAAAAAAATCCAAAGAGATGGGAAAGGTGCAATGATAGTCCTTCTGGGAAAATTCCCCCATATCACTGTCAACCAGTTAATTGGCCAATTCAGACAAAGGTCTTGAATCCCCACTGTGTGTATCTGCACACAGTACCAGGAACAACCAGAGATTTTATCCCCCTGTGCTGGGACTACAAGGGGACGCCACAACATTGATGCACAGAGAAAGGGTTCCTTTTTGGATAGGAGAAGCCCATTTTCACAGAGAACGGAAATGTGAATTGAAATATATACGCACTGTGTTTATTAGATATACATCAGTGGTCAGTGGTTTCAGTACGTTTTGGACCGTGCAACCAACGTATGGGGGTGGGGACCCAGAAGGATTGTCGTATGTTGTTTTATTAAACGGAGATCCATTTAACCTACAGATTTCAACAGACTGAGTAACGGTAGCAACTGCATTTTTTCTAGAAGGTAAAAAAATAACAATCAGAAAAGTACACATTTTATCAAACTTTATGAAGACTTGCAAGAAATCAACCACTGGCCACTATTTTGACAATCTGCTAAACCGTTAAGGAGTATGGTTTAATTATCAAAGGCGGAAGTACTGATGATTTATAGCATTAAGGCCGACTTCTGCTATCTTGGGTTTGATTTTTTATCCAAAAATTTCTGGTGCGCTCTTATCCACCAACTGATGGTAGAGCTCTGCTTAGCCTAGGATTTCCACAATTTTTTCAGCGTACCCCTCACACACCCACCAGTCAAAAATTATCACCTCTGGTTGCGTCTCACTCATACAACTCGCACAATTCAGACGCCGACTTCCTCATTCTATGGTATGAAGAAAGGACCACTGGAATTTTTATTGTTGCGAAGTTGGTAGTATTGTGTTCTGTCATTGCTCTTGATGTATAGTTAGCATCATACAAACATATTTGTCACCTGAAAACAATGAGTAAAACGCCACTCAAATGTTCAAACCACGTTCAACATGTACTGATCCTGTGCAAATGTCTTTGCTCCCAGGAAGCGGAAGGTTAGCCATTCTTACGCCGCTGACCGCAGTACGTTTGAATCATATGAGCCCTTTACCACGGTTCGCTTGGTTGCGAATGTGCATACCGACCTATACTATTTATAGTGTGAAGTGTGGTAACCCCGTTCTTGAAGCTCATCGAACGAGGTTTGTATTTTTTGTAATGCTCCCTTATGTGAAAAATAAAGAATACCAAACATTCTTTCATGCTAATTCATTTGCTACTGATAGGTCGGTAATACCTCTCCACTAAAGAATAAAACACAAGAAAAATGTAATTTATTGATATTAGCAACATTGCTAGGATTATTTTTCATTTTTTGGTAACCCAGGTTAAATTTACACAATTATACCGTGTTGGTAATAAGTTGTATCTGGCAACTTTCCGTTAAACATTCTTCGCGTTTGGTTTCTACGGAGCGTTTTATACCGGTGGATTCCTCGAAATGTAACTGAATATTTTGATCGAAAGTGGAGGTAGGAGGTATTGCTATTGTAAAAAAGCGGGAGAAAATATCTCATACGCATTATCTTTAACAAGAAACCTACCTTAAAATCAACTTTCTGAGATGCATTTTGTAATGTTTGAAGACTACGGGCTGTCATGTCTTAGTTATCGATCATGCTTGGCGTATGTTTATGTGCAAGCGCTTGATGGTAGCACTAGCAGTTACACGAATCCGCATAGAGATACTGAGATAGTCTTCAAGTTCTAGTCGAGAGAAAATTACCACAGTGGCAGCACTCCTTGAAAAGACGAAACCCGTATTGAGGAATGATTTTTTCGGCTCTAATTTAGAATCAGTGACCACCAGTCAAGTTTATTGATGATGGTTAGGATTAAGTTTTTGATGAGAATAAGCCAAGTTGAAGATGTGAAAAGCTATTTTGGCATGTAACTTTAAGTAACCTAAATACAGTGGCGGCGCTACGTGGGGAGGGGCATGAGGGGGCATTTGCCCCTCTAGATTGTTTCCTTTCCCCCAGTTGCCCCCCCCCAGTTGCTCTCACCCTTCCCAATCAAATCTTGTACTCATCCAAAATTAATTTGATCACAAAACTATGGATTGGCATTGGACTGAATAAGAACAGCTTCCGGGGAACCATGATTGATAAATGCCTAATTTATGTTACACAGGCTGCCAGTTTTCATATCATCCCCGTAGCCACTTCAACAGTAGGCCAGCCTGGTCAGACCAATTTTCTCTGGAAGGTTTACCGTCCAGCATAAGGGAAGGGCGGGTAGGTGGTTGTTTTCCTAAATGTAGGAATGTTGTTGTTTTCCTAAATGTAGAAATGGAATGGAAGTGTATGTACTTATGTAGCCTATGTGTGTGTGTGTGTACTCGATGGTACCGCGTAAATGTGAAATGGTACTCCCAAAGAAAAAAGTTGGGAACCTTGGAGTACGGTCAATTGAAAAAATAAATGATATAAAAATAAATAATATACCTCTCTTGGGGCTTAATTTTCCACGCTAAAACCTCAGAGCAGACCCCTGGACCCCACCCGCAATCATAATTTAAAATTGGGAGTTAGGGTTAGGTTTTGGGTGAAATTAGGCAAAAACAAGGATTTTAAGAAGGATATGTCACTTCTGGTCACTGATTCTAAATTAGTACTATTTTCTCAAATATCAGATATTTGGTGAATTAATTTCAGAAGAGTATTTAGTTTTACCAAATTCTCGATTTGAGACAGGGCTCTAACTACAGGTGTCTCCCACGTAGTACTAGCCTAGGCTACGCCCCATATCTACAAGGTTCGACAGTCTTTCTAATGGCACACGAAACTTGGCCTATTTTTACATCCTTACGCTGCCTACAAACATACTGTATCATATATTTACACTATATGCACTAGGTCTCTATCACATTGTTCAATGTATTAACACTTTTTACGCACCTGCAGCCTCCAACGTATTCTTAAAATCACTCTTCGTAGACCAAGTTATTAGTACGAATTTGCCATTTGCAAACAAGCAGTCTGGGGCCATTTTGTTGGTTGTCTGGCTGTCTGCATAGCTAGCTATTAATACCCTCGTATCCATGAAATGCAGTGAGCATACAGTACAGAACAAATGTTTGCTACACGGGTAAAGACCAGCGCCTAGTCACTTGCCAATTCATGTGTAAGAAGCATTGTGATTGATCAATAGTTACACGAGCGATAATGCTCAATATTGCACTCTTCTTACGCTCAAATATGTCGTCACTTTTGAAGACCGTTGAAACTGTTGGTCATTTCACTGGGTTGATCATCCTGCCTTGTTTGGTAAAATGCACTCCAAAGAGTCCAAGCAGGCCAGTTTGCTCCCCTCCCCCCCAAAAAAAATTTGGTGGAGAATTTTCAAGTTGGTCCACTTGTTGGGGGGCCATAACCCACCCACGCTAGATCCATCAGTGGTGTTATGGTCATTCCACTTGCAGTTTAATCTTCTTTATAATATACTACAGGCATATGTTACCGACAATTGAAGGGGTTCTGTAAATGAAAGAATAATTTTCACTACAGGCATTTTGAGCCCCATGCCATTATCTTGTTCCTAACTCAAGACATTGCTACATTTGAAGAAAGACTTCTCCTGAGTTGATCACTTAATGAACATCATGACCATGAAAATATGAAAACATTTGCTAAACTCAATAAAACTTTGGAGTAATATTTTGTTATGTATCTCTCTCATTGTGCTACATTTTGGTGTTGCCTTTTTTGAGTAATTCTTAGAAAATGAATTGTGAAATGAAGGTGGTAGCAGTGCACAAGGTCTACAGTATGGAGGAATCTTAAGTCAGTCACTACCAAAAAAGACCAAAAGCAAACTGAATACAAATTTTGTAATTGTCACTTTTTAGAATACTGTATCCAGTACGTACTGTATTTTTAAACAAAGAGAATGTTGTCTTTTCTTTCAAAAGTTTTCCTGTGAGCATCATCAAAGACATTGCAGTCTCAACATTTGGTAATGGTTGCAAATTTCTAGATCATGACTAAACCAAAACCTCAATGTTTTGCCTTGAATGGCATACATTTGTTTTGAACATTAAAAATGTCAAGGGAAATAATTGTTTTTGATGTTCGAAGAATATTCATTAAAAGTCACGCTTACAGTACGCTGAAATCAAATCCTGTCTACACGTTGTACTGTACTGTAGCTACTGGTGTTTAGAACACAGCAATTGATATGTGACAGTGATTGACTCATGATTACTTTGTACGTATACTGCGCAACTAAATGTGGAATGGTTTGCAAATGCTGGTGAGAAGTAGCCCACAGTAGCCTGTAGAGGTGAATAAAGTAGACACATGTTGAACACAGCTAGCAGGCTGGTTTATTAAATGGAGATGCCACAGTAGTTGTGTGTTTATGTTTTTTTTTAGGTGTATACAAATTCTTGTTACTTTTTTGAAGTGACATTTCCAGTCAAGGTAATGCTGTATACTGTAGTCTACATGAAGCGATAGTGAGGTTTTTAAAAAGCATATGAAAGCCATAATTTTGACCTGAGGTAGATCAGGCAAGGACTATGCGTTACTGCTGGATAAACAATACTGCTCACTGTTTATTTTTGGTGAGATTGGTAAATTAACTGCAGTAAAATTCTCACTGTAGTAACTAAGGATGGATCACTTTTGCTTACTGTTGGGACTCATGAATGTCACTATGAAAGCTTCACTGTTCAGTACCTCTGGACTGTTGGCATCATGGTCTGCTATGTAACAACCACTGTCATCCACCAACCACTGAATAGTACGTCAAATATCAAGCTTTTGTTGTAGACCTACAGTATAGAATGTGTTAGTTGAAAACTGTTGTACTGTAGCCTGCTGTACTGTACAGTATATGAAATTTACATACTGTAAATCACCAAATCTTTGTTCACATCAATTACTGTACATAAAGTATTCAAGAGAACTGTACTTTAGTGTTAACTTTATTTGTCATTCTGGTATAAGGCTCAAGATATTTTTGAAGACAAAACAATTTTAAGAACAGTGGCCCGATGATTAGCATAATTTTTAAAGATGCAGTTACTCTAGTCCAGACTTTGCTAATTCCTAGAGAGTGTTAATGCCTGGCCACTAGCAGTCATATTGTACTAATGTTACTGTGAATACATACATCTTCTGCCAAATTTTATGAATAATTTAATGTCGTACTGGTACACTTTGCACACTCGTGTAGAGCGTTGAGGAACTAGAACTATATACTGTATTTTAGACCTTTTCAAAATCGAATAATGATCCTGTCAGAAATTTAGTGCTATTTATTTTACTTGTCCACTGTACTTAGCTTGTTGCTGTAGCAGTAGCTCATGTACAGTAATGTGGTTGGCAAATATATTTACCTGGACACTGGTGCAGTATCTCTGGCTCTGCAACTCTTTCATAATCACAAAGCCACTTGAATACTCTCTTTCAAGCTTTTCTTTCAAATTTTCAGTCTATTTGTATACAGAACACTGTTACCAACATTGAATAAAATGGGTGCAGACTAAACGAAGATTACTGTAGCAGCATCAGTCATTGGATGATTTGTTACAATCAGCTTGTGCTCGGTTCCCTCGTCATTGCCTGTTATGAGCGTTTGAACGTTGCCTCGCCACCAATGCCGTGAACGTACCAGGTATATACAGTACAGTGATCTGTAGTGCAAAAATGCAGTAAGAAGTCACTGAAAATTTCAAGTCTTCTGCTTTGATTAATGCTTTTATAGGACACTATCTTTTTGTCAAGTATGTGCTTTGCCTGAAATTTGAAAGCTTTATCAGAGTAGTCTGTTAGGTGTCAACCGTAAATCTTGAAGTCGCTGTGCTTTGCAAGAGACAAGGAATGTACTGTAGTCACACACTGTGAGTGTGTTTTGCGTACTGTAGTATGTAGACCTGTACAAATTTAATGATTGTGCAAAGTGCTCAGTGACTTCCTTTGAATAAACATGACATACTGAATTTAAAAATCACGTCAGAGTACAGTATGGTGTTTTCATACCTACCATATGTTCAAGGATAAACTAGAAGGACTTGTTAAGTTACAGTGGTAGAGCTGCAGTACTGTATAGATCAACAAGTTTATAACTTCTCTGCTCGCAAGTTACAGGTGGCCTTTGTGATTAAGTGTACAAATTGCATTGGATTTAAATGCCAAACTTTGATTACTGAGAACTTTAAAACTTTTCGCAGGCTAGGTGAATCCAAAATATTGATTTTTTATCTTCGCACTACTCCTTTTTTCATTTTACATTTTAGCAAACTTGTAATTTGCTATACTTTGTTTCCAGTGTGGTTGCAGAGATTTGTAGTCATTTTCTCCATAGCTTCAAATTTTATTGGTGGAAATACATTTTTCTAAATTTAGGGTTAAAACAGACTTATTTCCTCCAGAGCAGTAGTAGCATCACTTGACATAAAGGTAGTTAGTCATCTTATCAAGTTCTCATGTGACGTCAGTCTTTTCTTGATGTCTAATGCTCTGCAATTGTTGCCAGTTTCTGGTCACACTCTTAGCACGTATGCTCGTTTGGGGTATAGTTTAATGATACTATAGCCAAACGGCATACATACGCAGTCTACCAATGTTTCATTGCTATTGTATTTGCAAAGAGCAAGCATGAACTACAATAGTGACATTTACAGAAAGCAAAGAGACTAATGAGACATGATCTGTTAATAAAACAACCAATTGCCTTTAATGTCAAGGAATCACATCTACTAAGTTAATTTGTACTTTACATGACTGATATCATTTAACCATGATTACTTTTCATGAATGTTTATTGACATCTTTTTGCTTGGGCAGAAGTCGCACACAGAATGGACAGTGATGGTGATGACATTCCTGTTAGGGACACCGGGTCTCAGAGAGGGCGTCCCAGCTCAGCTAGAAGTCAAAATGATGCCTCTAATGCTAAAGGTAGAGAGATATTTGCAGTGTTCTGATACGTCTATGCAGCTGCCACCATGTAAACGCGGTCACGAATGAGATTCAAAGTGTCGCAAATTTCTTTCCACCTTCGAGTCAGAGCTTGTTCAGTAGCAAGTTTTCATGAATTTATAATTCTGATAAAAGACACCTATATACTCTGTTGAGGAGATGGACTTGTTTTACAGTAACTTACTCTTCTTCTCAGCATTGTGAAATCATCTTCCTCAAGATTATGTCCTGTTTTGTTGTCGCAAACTTAAAATGAAAATGGCTGGACTTTTTGCAGAAAGCGAACTGAGGCGAGCACAGGAGAGGAGGGCCATCTCAAATCTGAGCCGGGCAGAGCTGGAGGATCGGTATCTACGGCAACAAGAAGAAAACTTGCTGTTGAAGAAACATGCCCGTAAACAAGAGGAAAAGATTAAAAGGTAAAGTTAGTTGTTTAGTTCTTTTATATATTGCTTTCATCCATCCATCAATGAGATGAGTGAAATTCAGCTTGGTTGGAAGGGATTGCAGATGGCTAAAAGTTGTTAACATGTGATACTCATATTTAGTGTACCCCCACTTTTTCTTTTCCAACGTCTTAATTTTTTGAGGAAATGTGTGTTCAGTTTTTTGCTATGATGCATGCTAGTAATGTAGCTACCACTAAAGCATGCTTGTTGACAACCGATGTAGCAAAGAAAGCATTGGTAGTAGCAACAGTCCTCAACCCCACTCTTATTGCCAAGACACCACAGCTATTGCCAGACAGTTTCAAAATTGCAAGCTTGCATTATGAACGGAATAAAATTGTTGTACTACTTTCAGGATGGCCACCAAGCTGCTACGCTTAGTGAGCGACCGGAAGAAACAGGTCAGAGAGGAAAGTAATGGGAAAGTGAGAGGCAGAGACCTTGAGATGGAGGAGACCATGGAGGAACTCCAAGACAAAGTCAGGGAATATGAGAGGCAGAATGAAATGCTCAAAAATAAGGTAAGATACAGATGCCAGTATGTCTTGGTTTCATTGGAAGGGAAATTTAGGGTGGTATGGGGGGCAGAGTTGAAAACGGGTCTTTTGGAGTGTAATCAGATACATGACATATTAGTGCAAGAAGACATTGATGTCCAGGTTTAAGTGACAAAGGAATATCTATTATTTTGAGAGTACCACAAGTAAAGGGAATATTTAAAGCAGAGTATGCAGTTTTGAGTAAGACTTAAACAGTTTGTGCAGTTTTGGTTTTCTGGATGAGTCATATCTTTGTATATTGCTTGGACAAAACCAAATGATTAGCTCTGATTTACTTTGCATTAATCTAAGGATGGTGTAAGCTGCCTTTAGAGCCTTACATCCTGCAATTAAAGAGTTTTATCTAATTGAATAACATATCTTATTGTGTTGTAGCCCTACAGTGATTACGATGTGATACCCCTCACTTATGATCTCTGTTGAGCTTCTCGAATGGTATTAACTCTGTATTTAAAGACTTTGTGGTCGTCATTTTATTTCTTAATGACGTTTGATGTGATCTGAGATTCCATTCATGCTTCTTTTACAGCTGAGTGTTGCCAAACAGCAGCTGAGTATGTCAGCCAAGAGAACAACACCCTACAACCACGTGACATCCAGAGTAGATACAGTAAGCATATTCTCTCAGCATAAAGATAAACTACCTTTCAGAGCATTGTTTGGAGCTACGTTGCTCTGTAAATGATATTGAACTGGTACTGACAGATAAGACATAGAAATACCTTTGAGCTAATTACACAGCATTCCTTTGCTCAGTTTGGTGGGTTTTAAAGTATTAGTAGTGACTAAATTTTATGTCCATCACAATAGCGGCTCCATTGGTTTCATGTGCAAAAAGTATCTTACTGAATGTGGACATTCATGGGGTTTTCATAATCTCTGAACTAAAGAGCAGTTGTGTCGCAAGACCTTGCCAGGAACACGAAGAGTGCAAAAAATGGAAGACAGTATTTGTCTGTTCTACGTCACACATTTTCAGGCTTGTGCTGAAGCCCAACTTTCAAAGCATTATTCCACATCTAAAGAAGCTTCCTGTGGTAAAATCGTTATGGTTAAGTGATAGAACGGTAAAGGATTTCATTCTGTATTAATGGAGTGTTCCTTTAAGTGTGGATATATCATTGTAAAAGCATCCTTGATTGGACTGTGTATTCCATCTAACCTTGCATAAAGAAAAAAAGTTCAGGATTGGCAAAGTCCAGTATTGTATCATCAATGGGTTTGTCAATGTGAGTGCCCAACTTTGTGGTGTTAGCCTGTTGACCACTACAGCGCTTTATCATGTGACATAGGCAATGGCTCTGTCAACGTTTACTGACAGTATCCTGATGAAGTAAGCTGCTGCATGCTCACTTATTTGACTTTGAATATTTCTGTGTCGTGTTTGGTTGTGATCAGGTCTATGATTACTGCAAATACTCCAACATTTAAGACTAACAGTAAGGTGAGATCAGTGTGTCTTGTAAACAGTTTTTTTACAACCCCATTCAGTTGAAAGTAGGTTGAAATTCCATTTGTAAGGGTTGTTCATGTCATTGTTTCGTCCAAGAAGTTACCCAACTGTTTCAACATGAGAAAGTTTCACTCAATAGAAATTTCAGTTTTGTGGAAGTGTGCATGCATATCATGTACATTGTCCCTCACACATTATCAGTTTTAAAAACCAAATTGAAATCCTCTTTTATTCCCAACTTTAACTCATCAACATCAATGTGTACAATTGACAAGCCAGTGGGTCTAAAACTGTGACTTAGTGGAAACACTGGCTCATATATCTTCCTGTACAAATTTGGATTCTGGTGGCCAGCTGAGCGAGCCGGGTGTAACGAGTCATGTTATTAGTAAGGGCAGCCAAATGTATTGGATATCTTAAAAATATATTCTTTTAGAGTTTGTGAGGCAAATTCTCAGACAGAAATTGCACTTTGATTGTAGTTTGATGATTCTGGTTGGATTTTTGTTTTGCCTTTCATCTTCAGTGGTGTTTCTGTTGCTATTTTCTGACAGGGTTTAATGAAACCAGCTCCACCTGAAAACTTTAAGAAAGGTCTACGAGTTCAAGGAGAAAGGTCCAGGTGTGTGTTGTTTATATTGTATGTATTCTTCTTTCTGAATTATCTCTTTTTCCCTCTCTGGAATGTTGGAAAGCTGAAGAGGGAGTGCAAACATCATGCTGGTAGCATTTTGAAGTTATCTGCAAGTATTTATCTCAGTAATAAACAGGTAGTGTTAATGAGTCGTTATGGATAAGATGGAAGATCCTTTGACCAAATAGATTAAAGACATTCAATTAAACTATCTAGAAGTAGCATGACAGTAGATAATATGAACCTTCTCTTCTTAGCTAAATTCAATTGATCACTTGATCCGATAGTTTGATGGAAAAGGATCACCCTCTGCCTGATGGCTCACACAGTGTTTTAAAGCTTTGTAGACATTACAGTAAATATCAGCCTTTTTGTTTTTCAAGTGCAAAAGACTTTCTCAGTTTTTACACATCTGACGAAGAGTTTCTCTCACATTTGTTCTCCCGGTGTCGGATGTTAAAATGGAGGGCAAGTAACAAATTTGATATTCTTGGTATCTTCTACTTCCTTGAAACCTTTATTGATGTCTTGTCATTGTGGTTCATTTGTGCAGGTCATCCACGCCGAGAGTTTTTCGCAATGACGTACTGCCACGGTATGGCCACAGCCTACTGGAAGAAGCTCGAGCAGAAAACCAAAGATTGTGAGTACCTCTCACAGGGATTTCAATTTTCAGAAACAAAACTTTATAAAAAAAATTAGAAGTCATGTCTCAAATAGAATTTTTAACATGTCTATGGACACTTGTTTCAGATACCGTACAATTAATACAGACAGATTTAAATTGTTTACTGCAGTATGAAGAAGAAGACTGCAGCTGTGGCCCCGCAAGATCATAGAAACCTTTAAAATCAAAGCTCCTAATTAAATAATTCCCCCCTCCCTAATTTTTGTTGGCTATGTCCTTTCGTTTGATTATTTACTCACAATTAAGTGTCGCGACAGTCATTCCAGTTTTGTCTTTGCTTAGTATTTCGTTCATTCTTGACGTGCGTCTACTCAGGATGTCATTTCTCTTTTTTTTTTCTCTCTCTCTCCAGGGAGGACGACATCGTTGATCTGCAGGATCAGATCATGATCTTAGAACAAGACAAAGAACATTTACGAGAAGAGGTGAGAATCGGCTCTTCTCCCATTCTTGAAATTATTTTTATTTTGTTCATTTCTTTTGCCCTGTAAGTTTATCTTGATGGAAGACGTGCACGACCGCACGTATGCTGTTACATAACAGCAAGGAAATGCGATACGATGTTCTATGAGGTGGGTTTGAAATTTAAAACCTTGTTAAGCATGTGATGCTCTTGTCTCTGGTACAACTGACCTCTTTGTCCCTTGGTGTGGCTAGTCGTCATTGCACCAATGTGGAGTTGGCAACTGTTTATTTTGTCCCACAAATCACTCAATTTTCATTCGGTACCTTTTTTTTTTTTGGGGGGGGGGGAAGAGGTACAATAGTCAGTCACAATGAATACTGCATGATTTTGGGCTGTGTTGGTGTTCGCTACAAAAGTAAAATGATCCACACCAGGTAGACCTAGTGCAAGTCACGTAATTGACAAGCATGTAATCTAATGTCCATCAGGGTGAGAACTGAATGATGTTTTGGACCCTTTTTGTGTACAATTTCCTTCAGAGGGAAATGGTTGTTGACACTAGTCATCGAAGTAACTGCAAACTGTGACTGAAATGAGCATGATACATGTTAGCTATTATTTGATTTGTCCTTTCTGTAAGCAGTCCTCCTATTGGCTGACAGACAGCAATCCAAAGTCTCAAAGAAAATGTCAATTGATATATGCAACTTTTGTCACGTGATTGCTCCCCATGCGGTACAGCTGATTTTGGATATAAAATGTCTGAAAGCTTGTCGTAAGATTTTGTACTTTAATCTCAATGTATGTTTCTTCCTAGGCTCACCCCCCTTTGTTTCTTTGATGACAAACTCAAGTGTCATATGGCTTCCATTTGTGGCAGTTTGTACTTTTTAATTATTCTGCCAGTCGGTCACAGGAAAAAAACAAAAAAAAAACGTGATAAACCAGTCTTGTCATTATTGACATAGACCCATCTAAACCTGGTCATTGTAGCTAACAGGATCATGCTGGGAACAGTTATATTGACCAGTGGAAGTCACATTATATAGATTAGCTACATTTACTTTCCCTGATCCCCCCAAGGAGAGGCACTGGAATGAAATACTTGCTAGTCTATTCTTTCTTTTGCTGTACTTTTACCTTAACCCAGTCGCTTGCCCACTTTGCCAACAATTTTTATATATCATTGAGTAACCCGAGCCATTATCTTTGCCTCCCAGATTCACGTCAAGCAACTGGAGCATGAGGAAACTCTGATCAAACTGAAAGAGCAAATGACTGCAGGTCAAAGGTCAGTAGAAGGACAGTGACATCCTCTTTCCTTTGTCAGTGTAAATTCTCATTTGATGTCAGAAAAGAATCCTCATTAATTAGTGCATCGTGTAATTGTATGATTTGCATCAGCTGCTACATTTTGTAAGATTTATTTAAGTCTCATCACCTCTCTCTCGTTGGTGGTTACAGAGACTCTTCGGCGAATCATTACTGCAACAAGGGCATCCTAGCATACATAGCTGACAACTTTTCTCAAAGTCGCCTTTTCAGAGAACAAACTTGAATATGGAATATGCCTGTCTCTATGTATGCTTGTGCTTCTAGACTCAACAGCTTTATGCAAGTAATGAGATTTTCTTGATGCTCTTCCAATTAATCTCATTTTTATTGTTGCAGCCTGTGTACCCTATTACAGTACATGATCTGAGTTTTATCTGAATTGTAGCTTCCTTTGCATTGTAATGAAACTTGGAAATATCTCTTGTCCTTTTGTATGTTCTATTTGAAGGACTATTCTGCCACTTAAATGGGCTCATTGAGTTGATATTTTTTTTTATTTTGTGCTGAGTTTAAAGGAAAACATTGCTTGCCGAATACTTCTTATTAGCTGCATTAGCCATGCATCTATTCCTACAGTAACTGAAAATGTGGTAAATTGCAGTTTTGTTTTTTATAAAAAAGAGTTCCGTATGGTTAATATATTATGATAAAACGTGTCTAGCCACAGATATGTAGTAAGTGATTTTGATCGTCAACCAACCTTTCATTGTCGCTTCAGTTGTATGTCAGATATTCAGAATTTCTTTATTTTGACTATTCACCATCAACATGTGAGTAATACTCAACGAATGCAAGAAAATATGAAATTTGTCAATCAACTCAATGAGCCTTTTTAATTAACCAAATTAGGATTTCATCAATAAGCTTTTCGGCATTTTCTCTGCCTTGAATGTCGATCTGCCATTTACATTCCAGTGTTAATTGCTCTCTACTAATCACCGTAATTGTCCATATTTGGTATGTTTTCAATTCTGAAGATCAGAAAATCTGCCTATTTCTTTCCTTGACTTGTGAAAAGGTATCTTGGGACATATTATGAAGTTGTCTGGGCATTGTGAGCATGTTTTAGAAATCTCTGCTAACAAAATAGTATTCTGCATCTCCCTAATTATCTGCATCTGCTAATTTTGTCCACAACCTCTTTTTGTCCCACCCCTTTGTCTTTTTCACAAGGAAGACCTGTGCAAGTACATTGAACTTAAGGTTTTTCTTTCCAATAGATATTTAGGTACATACATGCATATATGTGCTTTAGGAAACAATTGTCTAGTTTGTTGACATCATTACATGCATGCACTGTTTTAAAGTTTTGTCATCCGTCAGTGTCTGTTGAATAATCACTATGGCAATGTCACTAAGGGTACAATTTAGTGTATTCATACTTAGCTAATTGTTCCATCTTAGCATAGATTTTAGACTCAGTCATTAAGCATTAACATGATCTCAGCTTTACTATGTCACAGTGGATCTGCCCTTTGACATTTTATTGGCCTATCCATGTAGCCTAACATGTAGTGTGTTTTTACTGTAGGTTTAAACTGTAGAAGCATAGATTACTAAACTCAATTAACACATGTCACTGTGGATTTCATATGTGTTGATGTGTATGGGCCTATCCATGTAGCCTATCATTGACATGAATGCTTTAAAGTCATATACACAGTGAATACTTTGCTCATTCCATGTGATTTATGTCTTTTGTTCTTTTTCATGGTTATTTTTCATATCTTCCTGCATATCTTGAATTTTCTCTTCTTTCTGCTGGATGTTACAGGCATAGTGCAAAGTAAGTAACTGCTTCCTTTCCTAGTGCACTTTGACTACACTCTAACCCTAATGCACTATTTGCACCCTTTCTTACTACTTTTACTTTTTTCCTTGGTGTGTAGTTCTGTTGGAATTTTAACCTGGAATATATTTCATTGGCCATGTCAATGTTATCGAGGTTCAATGTTCCCCTTGCTCAATGTACGCAGGGTTTGATGTTCGCTGGGTTTGATCTTCCGTGGGTTCGATGTTGCCAGGGTTGGGGGAACATCGAAACCTTTGAACATCGAATCCGGGACCATTGAACTCGAGAACAGCGAGCCTGCGGAGTTACAGTGACAATTCTGGGGACATCGAACCCTGGGAATAACAAAACTTGCTCTCATCGGCAACCTTTGAAGTAATTACGGGGAACATCGAACCCTGGGAGCAATGAACCTTGGAAATATCGAGTAGACCCCATATTTCAAATGAAAGCTTTAATATCTGCAGTTGATATATCTCTATGAAGTCTATATCTGTTTGGCAGTATTCCCCAAGAATTTGGGAACACTGCATCGAATTCACATAAATTGAATACCCGTTGAATTCCATCCTCATGAAACCCCAAGAGCATCAGTTTGGAGAAAAGTTGAGTTTGTCTCTATAGTATCTGCAATTAACAGTTGGTTTATGCCCTTGCTGTGCTAATATTTCCCTTCACATTTAAACCACTATAATGAAGAAGGACAATTTTCTGTAGAAATAATATATGAAGCAATCTTTAGAGATTTATGCTTAGAGTGGTTTCTTGGAGTTGGTCATCATAGATTTTAGGCTTTGGTGTCATTTGAAGTCAGTTGAAGAGCTTCATGTGGTTTAGCAAAAAAAAGTGATCACCACATGGTTGGGAACCAATCCTCTAATAAAGAGACAGAGAAATGCAATAATCTGTATTTTTCTCTACACGATGGGCACAAGTTCACTAGGATTTTCTGCAGAAACTGAAGCTTGTCTGGCGAGAAAAGTGCCTACTCTGCCGTGTGATACTTTTCTCCCAAGCATAAGCAATTTGGCTACAACTGACTGGCTGAACAGCATGTGTAAGGTGGACTTTAAGATGTTCAAAGGAGTTTGTGTAAACACAAGAACTGAGGAAATGTTCTGATATCTTTGGCTAACAATGATTGTATCAAACTTACCAGCAGTATGAGTGCAAGCAACGTCAAGTGTGAAGTAAGAGATAAACCAGCCAGAGAAATGGATAAACAAGAATGACGTCGTGAAACACTAAGTGAAGCTCAAATTTTCTATAGCAAAGGTGTTCTCATGAACCTGCATGACACAAATCCAATGGAAATTTTAAGATACTATAACTCGCAGACAGCTAAACATTTGGATGTAGTTTTCCCTTCCAGTTATCAGGTTATCTAAAAAAATCAAACGGTTGCATTTGTTTCTGTTTTTGCCTAAAGATATAGTGAGATATTGAACTATCAAATTCTCGTGTTGTACTTGCATTGCAGACGGCACGCATTGCAGACAAATGTTGAAGGCACAGCTGTTTTGCCTTACCGTGTAAGATGCAGTCAATTTACTTTTCAGCCTTATTTGTTCAGTGTGTGAGTAGTCACAGTGATGTCATTCTAGTTTATTCATTTCTATGACCCAAACAACAATTTAGTCAGGTGACACTCCAATTTCAAAGCCAGCACTAATCTGTGTGAATCTCTAATGGATTGGTACAGGTAATGTTCTTGTTTCCCCTTCCATTTCTCCTGTATTGATGAAAAATTGATATCTTTAATATCTTTGGCAGTGTGGTGTACTTTGTCGTGTTTCTAACTGAAAGGGACTTTGTCCGTCAGAGAATATTTGATGCTAGTGGTACAGGAGTAATGGAAACATCCCTCCATCAATTCTGCTCAGTCTTTAAAAATGAAAAGGCAGTACTTAGGCAAATCACCGTAGTAAATGCAAATCTGTGAGAATTGAGAGACCTTGCCTTAAAGCTGTCACAAAATGCAGCTCGAAAAGGTCTTTCCGTTTTCACTCGCTGTGGCCAACTTAGCAAATTTAGCAATCCGATACTCATCGTTCTTTCTGAGAGTGAGATGGGTTTTTCTTAGATCGCACCCTCTGCACTGTTTCGAAGTTTTTGTTTATGACGGGTTCACAAATTCTAATTGTGTGGACATTTTCAGTTTGCTGAAGTATCACATGATGATCTTTTCTGACAAGCACGTTTAGATAGAAGTTCTACCGACCACATCAAGCCACGGATACCTTCTGATCTTCCAGTAACAGTCATTTGGTGATTCGTATGACCAGAGTAGAAGGACGCCCTTTATGCAGTGTCAAAATATGTATTGGTTTTGCAGACTTGTTTTGATGATTGCTGTTTAACAGAGACAAGTAATTAAATTGTTACAATCTATTGATTTATCTCATTGCATCACAACATACTCTACCTTTGGAAAAAAGTGTCAGATGAGTGAAAATTTCTTGATATTCTCATTGTAAACAGGCACACTTCGATCTGTCTTTCTCTAGAAAGTCATCTAGAGTTCAGAGGAGCTAGAAAGTCTTGAATTGACTTTATGCTGTTTTTTCCTTTGTGATTGTGTTCACTCTTCCCCTCTCCCTCTACAAAGCTTTAATTGGTATGGTGTGTTAATAACTGCATGGACTGCCAAAAGTTAAAAGTATCTCACACTTTACTAAAAATGGTGTTTGAACTATTTTCCTGATCAGGCAAATGTTAGTTATTTTCATCAAACTCTCAAGTACCCTATCCAACTTTCATGCATTTTTAATTCCTGAAGACACCGGTGGTGAAATGGTGGAGACATTAAATGTGCTTTCTAGATGTCCAGTTTGAGAAATTTTCATCGTGTTGATCATGTGGTGTCCTACACTGCCAACTTGTTGGGATGATCTGACGATGTTACGTTACTTTTTGTGTATGGTACACCAGATTTGGTTCATTTACTAATGTATGTCTTAAACATACTCGCAATAAAAACTTCAATCAAGAAAGTAAACATGAAAATTCAAAGAGAATCTTTACCATGTACTCATGACTACGATGTATCTAATTGGGCTCATTTAGTTCACTCCCAAGAAGTGGAAGTTAGTAAATTATGTCATGTAGGATCTACACTGATGTGTCAAGAAATACATCTCACAGATTTCTACAGAGATTGTGCTGCCATGCATGCGTTGTTTACTTCCTGAATGCATGCATTGTTTACTTCCTGAATGCATGCATTGTTTACTTCCTGAATGCATGCATTGTTTACTTCCTGTTTACTTGCACCGGCCAATTGCCCTCACTTCCTCTCTTCATGTCAAAAACCTGATCAAAGGCCCATACATCAGGAATTTAGAAGTGTGGGTTTATGCAAGGGGCTATTTCATGGCATGGAAACCACTGTTAAAGTAGGCTGATGGTATGGCAAGAGAGTGACTGTATGTAACAAATACCCCATGTGACCCCCATGTGACCAGATTTCACTACTGCATGCTGGACTTGTGTGTCAAACTTGCCACTATGTAGCATATATATAAGAATTTCAAGTCAAAATTTGGGAAGTATTATATAGGAAAAAAGTTTGCTTAATTTACAGTAGATCCAGTTTCAAAGTGAAGTTGCTTACTGCATGTATAAAGACCTGCATCATACAGCATTTGGTTTTATGTCACACTTCTGAAACTTCCTTTGTCTCCAGTTTACTTGATATTCAGTGATACTGCCAAGTCAGCATTCTTGCTTTTAGTTTTCAGTTCTGTGGTTCCACCTATGCGAGGTGAAAATCTTTTACTTTCGACATGAAAAAAATATTTTTTCACAAAATTTACCTCAATTGTGAAAGTACAAAGATAAACTGTAGCCACTCCTATTGCTCTCTTAATATCCCTAACCTTCCCCAGGCCTAAATGGTTTTAAAAGTTTTAAGCAGGAGAGAAAGGATGAAATTGTGGGCCCCATGTTGACACAATATGGGGCCCACTATGACTGTGCCCCAAGGTTCTTAAGGAACCCATATGGGTCAGCCCAGGTAACCCATATGACCCATACGGGGTAGTTCTGGGGTCCATGTGGGCAATTGTCCAATATGGCCATCATAACTTTCCCATATGGGTCATATGGTTATATGGGCTGCCCCAGATAATCCCCTTATGAATCATGGGTGAAAAATCATATGGTCCCCACATGAATTCACCTATATGGGGCCCATCTTGGAATGTTACCTGGATTTCGAAAGCTAAAGGTTTGCTCAGATGGCCCCTTTCTTGTATTTTGCATGTACAATTTGATTCTCAATGCTTACCTTGTAAAGATGATATGGTACCATTCAGTAGTACTGACAGTCTCTCTGAT
This sequence comes from Stichopus chloronotus, assembly GCA_021234535.1. Classification (NCBI taxonomy): domain Eukaryota; kingdom Metazoa; phylum Echinodermata; class Holothuroidea; order Aspidochirotida; family Stichopodidae; genus Stichopus; species Stichopus chloronotus. The sequence goes on along the minus strand of CM037832.1, from coordinate 24,793,350 downwards.
TTGCAACTTTCAGGAGCAACATCCAGGAAAACGTGGACATGATTAGATTACAACGAGAGCTGCAGGAAAAGACGACGAAGATGACGGCATTAGAGGCGCAGTGTGCAGCACTAGAGGAGGTAAGTGACTATGTAAATATAGGAGTGACAGCCTGATAGGTCCACTGTAAGTAGCGTCACAATGTTGAAAGCTTAATGTGGCAGCACTGAAAAGCTGGGGATATGGAGATGATGCATCTGTAACTCTGTATTAAAGTGGTATTGTAGTTTGTGGGGGCCATTGTGCAATGCAAGGAAATGTTAAGAAATATATTTAGTGATGTGTCTGGACTTCTGTAGGCATTAAAAGAATGTTTGCAGTTGAGTGTGTTTTGTGAGAAGAGGTTAGTAAAGCTAAACGGTATAAGTATAAATCTCTATGAAGTGTTATTGCTATGTTGGAGGACCTGTGTGGAGAATTATATAACAGCTTAATAACAATATGTATCCTTTTGGGCAATGATACAATAGCTTTTAGATGGAAACCATGCACAGTTATTTCTCCCCCCCCCCCCCCACCTCCCACAGTTATATTTCTCCTCCCATCAGTGGTCTTTTATAAACAACTTTTTGGGAAAAAGACACAGAAATCAATTGTTTTCATTTTTCACTTTTTGTTTGTGTCTGCATTGTTTTTTTCAGTCCACATTGTGGCTATTCCATATTGTTTGAAGCATAGACAGAAACTGGCCTTTGCAAATATCCCTCCTGTTCTGTTTTGTCTTTCTCTGTTCTGTTGTGAAACTGGAAGACTGTGTTTAAACTGTAGTTGAAAGTGAGCAGAGTAATTTGGCTGGGACATCTGTGGTATTATTGTAAAACAAGGGCAGTGAATCTCTGTTTCATTAATGTTATAACTATTTTCACTGTCTCAGTAGGTGGGTATCACTTAATATGTTGACATGACTAATTGCAAATAATCAATGGGTTGTCTCCTTTTCCCTTGAGTCTGTAAAGTAATTGCACCCATAGGTAAAAAGTAAAAAAAAAAAAATTCACATCCAAAAGTTAAGTATTTCTTGTAATTGCACCCTTCAGACAGTTTGGGATATCAAAAAGGTTTTAGGTGGTTTATTTTGCCTTATGATTTCAAAGTCTTCTCATGGAATCATATCAAAAAAGGGCAAAATACCACAATGTAGTGGTTGAGGGTATTCATTCAACTTAGCCATGTGCTACTTTGGACAAGTCAATAGGAAGTATACTGGTAATGAATATTCAGTTAGTCAAAACAACTGATCACTGACACCACAATGAGGCCATCAGTGTGTAGCTTGTTTGTAAATATTGTTCTTCGTTTCTCTAAATACGACAATTTCCGATGCCGATCAAACGGCAGTGACTTCAGTAGCATGATTTTGATGCACCATGGGGCCTGTTTATCCATATTCTTTTTGTGCACACTTACATCAAGAACCGTTAATTTTCAAACATGATTTTATGTGTTTTGCTGTTTTTAGGCTAATTCCATTACTGTTCAAAGAAGCTACTGTTTTTTTCACTCACTGAATGATGTATTCCGTCCATGAACAACCTCGCATGTGGATTTCAGATCAAACAAAATCTCATCCTTCGGGTTATTCCGTACGAGGCATTCACTCTAAGTGCAAATTTTGTGACAACTATGCAAAGCGATTTTAAGTGATTGTTTGGTTTCTGCATGTCACCCATGATCTTGTGTGAAAAACAATAAGAAGGGCAAATGTCTTGTCTCCATTAGAGTTTGTCTTAAGCAATTTGCTTCATTCTTACTCTGATCTTCGTCTCTTTGTAACAGAATCTGAACACGGTGAAGACGAGCCACGATGCTGTGTTGGCGGAGATGGAAGAACTGAACAAGCAGCTCCATGAGGAACAGGGCCGGGTGTTTTCTCTCACCGGTGAACTGAAGCAGTCCACATCGCTGGAGAGAACCGTTCAAGAGGTGCCCTTGTCTCATCGTCTTCTTTGTTGTTTTGAACCAGGGTTTTAACATGTCCCAAACTAGTAGAAGAAAAAGAGAAAAAAAAAGTCATGTTAATATCACATGACAAAAAAATTGGTTGTGATGTTAGTTCACTCGTTAACCCCTTCCACCTCAGCAAGGGTTCTTTGCTGTCCCTACCTCCCTTCCCCCGAAACAGATAATGAAAATAGAAAATCTAACAGATGTGTTGTATAAGTCCTTGAGTCAGTCTCTGATATATCCAGAGCAAGAACTTTCCATCTCTTTTGAAAGAGGCTCACTTGTCAGCTTCTTGGAGTTCTTCCATTTTGGTATCATGCACTGGCTCAGAGAGTTTTGAAGTGAAAACTATTTGTGCTACCCTTCTGTGCCTGCCAAACTTACAAACTTTGCTGTCTGAAGTGACATTTCCACCTGAGAAAGTATCTAAATTGTATTTCTCTGTCACATTTAGGTAAATATTAAATACTCTTTGATATGACTAAGTGTTCCTGAAAGTTATATGTAAGGAAGGGTAAAGAAAGCAGAAATGCTGACCAGAAATTGGGTGATACTTTACACCTACAGAAGAGGAGAAACACCAGCGGAACAAAGGGATTTATTTAGCTGTTTGAACGGTATTAGTAGTGAGCTATACACCAAAACAGTTGTTTATTTTTTATTTTGACACGGGAACAAATGGGCGGTGAGTCTGCCGTAAAGGCAACGTTTGTGATATTTCCAATGCCGGAGGTGTGTGGTAGTGACTCCTACATATATGTCAAAATTCTAAATGATCAGACCTAGCCCCTGTCACCTGAACTGTCACGGTTGGCCTGCATGAGGTCTACGATGAAAGCACACTCTGATCCTGAGAACGTGTGGTGCTGATGGCACTGATGTACAGTATTTTAGTTGTTAATTTTCTTTTTGTTTGCAATTCCAGCTGAATGACAGGGTCAATGATTTGGAAAAGGAAAAAGAAATCCTCAGAGAAGCAAATGAGAAATTGCTGAATAGGTGAGTGAAGAGTAAAAAATTATGACCAAACCATTTGAAAAACTATTCGTCATCATCATCGTCATCGTCGTCCTCATCAATATCATCATCCTCATCATCACCATCATCATCATCTTCACCACCATCATCATCACCATTGCTTTTTTATCCTTTTGATAAAGACATTCATTCTTCTAGCACAAGAGATTATGGTTTCAGCAAGATTTGAATGTTTACTGTGTATCAGGATTAGCAGACACGTTATTTGGCACCCTGGTGATGAAACTTATCTGTCTAAAGCTTGATACCGCAGTTTGAACTATTCAGTGGTAAATTCATACATTATTCGGTCACATACCAAAATTTCTTGCATACTCCTAGCCTTCTCAAACACAACCAGTGTATGGTGTTTCAGATTGTTTAGACACTGTGACCTCAAAGACGTAGCAGCAGTATTTATAAGCCAGAGGTTTTTGTCAGAAGTTGTTCCAGCAAGATAAAGATCCCATTTACAGATAGGATGTGATATATTTGATTTATTGTTTCGTTTTTTATTAAATCAGCGCATTCGACGCTGAGAGGGAGAGACAGTACAGAGCCAATGAGAAGCAGCTGAAACTGCAGATAGCTCAACTAGAGGCGACCTTGAAAGGAGACCTCAACGATAAAAACACTCTTCTCGACAAACTGAACGAAGAAAGAGGTAAACCATCGCTTCCTCCCTGATGATGTTGACTCCTGTATATATTCTTTTGGGATGGCTCTCTCTCATTAATATCAGTTTTCTCCGCTTTGAGGAAGATTTTCAGGGTCATCGATCGTAGCTTTGTTAGTGAATGTCAACGGATGAAATAGGGTGAACTCGTTGATTAGCAGTTTTTGCTAATCAGTGTTTGCAGTGCTTAACAGTCACCCCATTTTAATTTAGCCCATTTTAATTTAGCCCCCATGTTAAACAAACATTGCAGTGATGCTTATGTAATTCTGCCTATCGCCACCTTCAGCATATTCAGTTCCTGCTATGAAGGTTAATGCAGCTGCCTGTGTGGAAGTACGTGGTGCATGACATATGGAACAGTTGCATGCAAAGTTTTGACTTGGACCTCAAACAGTTGAAAAGAGAATTAAACTTTTCGGATACAACCAGAGAAAACGCTCACATGAAATTGAATCACAACTGGTTGTTCATGGGTTGCAAACCCACTTATTTTGTCCCTCGATGGTGAATATCTTTAAAATGTTGGTTTCTGTGCCTGTCTGATTGAATCTTGTTCTACAAACCATTTTGTGATAACTTACACAAGCTGTGAGAAAGGTTTCAGAATAGTTGTGAAATATTGATACAGAGTTCAAACAAAGAGCTACCCAGTATTGTGCTCGAACCATGTACTAGTATCCATTAATGAATTTCTACTTTTATATTTCTTACAATCACATGTTCTTAAGAAAATAGCCTTGTCTGTTGCTTTGTGTAGAAGGAATCTCCCCTTTTTTGTTTTATTTGATCAGACGAATACGAGAAGATGCAGAAGGAGAATCGAGAGCTCCAGGTGAAATATTACCAGGTCAGACAACAACTGGAGGAACTCCAGGAAAAAATGAAATTCTTTACAAAGGAATCTGCTCTGGACTGGCAAGAATTAGAAGAGGCCCTGATACTTGTAAAAGTAAGTTAAAGTTATCTTTAAAGTGGATGATAATTGTTGTTATTTTGAAAAGTGTCAACAGTTACCTTTAATGTTGACCGGTGAGATGATAAGCGGACCTTGAAATGCAGTCTTTCTTGTATACAATATAGGCTGTTTTTGATACTGACTGCCATCAAAGTTACCTTTAGCTGCCACCTATACACTGTTACTCACTACCTTGACAAGTATAAATGTATGTGAAAGTAGTATTCTTGATACAAATGGTGTTACTTTCCTGATGCACTGGTGGTATTAAAGAGCATGTTGCATTGAGAAGATGAGTGTTCTTTGACCTGTTGTCACATGCAAGTTACAATTTCTCCACATGGGGGAAGGGGGTTCTTTATTGCATGGTCTGCCCTGATTAAAATTGCTACCCCCTTTAAATCGCAAACTTTTACAAAGGCTCCTCTCCGTTTCCGAAAAAGTCGACAATAGGCTACCGCTATTTTAGTTGGAGCAAGAAATCATCTTTCAGTGGCATCATTTTGCATCTTTACGCATCTCTATTATCAAAAATATCTGGTTCCTCTCCCCTCAAACTTTTCCCCGCCGATCGCATCCAGAATCGTGCCCATGTCTTGTGGGTGCACGACTGCCTGCTCCCTTCTCTTGAAAATCTGTTGAGAACACTGAGTTTGTATGTGTGAAATCAATCATTTCGTACTAGTTAAAAGCAAAGATTCTAGAAAGGGGAAGATAGGACACTCAGTGCCCAAACAGTGTAATTTGAAGTGCCACTCCATGGGGAAGGATGCCATCACCCATCTGGTGTGTAGAACTTTCTCCAGCTGTACAGTTTTGTAATGGCGAGCAAGTCGAAAGGGTCCGTGTTCTGCAATTAATTGCAGTAAGACACCTTTTTATAGTCAAATTCAATTAAAAATTAAATCCCTGCATTAGGGCGCAAAGTCCGAGCGAGTGTCCTATCTTTTCCTCTCTGGAATCTTTGCTAATAGTCAAAGTAAGGTAACAACCATGTTCAAAGGGTAATATTATAAACTGAAAAAGAGAGAACCTCAAAATGCTCTTCAGAATGCTCAAAGCAGGTTTGGAATCTGTTACCATGTACATTAAGGATGTAAGATTACATCAAAGCACAAAAAATAAAAATGTCACCCTTCAACATTAGCCAACGGAGGTGGGTAACTGTAAGTCTTAACTGTTACAAAGACGGCAAAAAAAAAAAAGAATCACAGAACTGCTTATTCATTATGCAATGGCAATGAGCCATAAACCAGTTTGCTATCTTGTTTTAAATCACAGAAACGAAAAGATAAAGGAGTTGAAAACTTGGACTTTTTGGAGAGAGTAGAAGAAGAAGTCAATAAAGGTAAGTAACTCACCTGGATATAGTCAAAACATCTCTAATGTGAATTGAGAGAAGTTCACAAAGCATTGTAACTTTATATGAAAATATTGGAGTTAAGGTGCTCACAGAACATGATATAAAATTTGTTCACTTATGGCACATCTTTTGGACCAGGTATTCACAGTTGGGTCCAAAGACAAATCCTTTGATGGATTGTAAATCATCAGTCTCAAAGTTGTCTATCGTGCAACTTCTGGCTCAAGATTTTTCAACAGCTTCCTGTTTTCTAAATTTGGGAATTTTGGCAAGGGTTGTGGTGATCACATTTGATAATCTAAACTTTACAAGTTGGCAAGGAGTTTGGGGAAAAAAGGTACATTGTTTGAGTTCTGAGGCTTGTGTTTCAGCAAGGAATGAGAGGTAGTAGCTGCATTGAATTGTTGATGTTTTAATTTTCCATCAATTGCATGTTTCGGGTCTAAATTAATTCGATGTGAAAGCAAGAATGGAACTTTTCAGGTAGCACCCAGTCTTTGTGACTTGAGCTTTGAGTGCCTTTTCATTTTTCTTGCATCAGATCTGAAATTACAATTAGGCCAACTTCAGGCGGACCACGCAGAGACCGTGAATGAGTTGGAGAAGACCAGAAACATGCTTCTCCTTCAGTATAAGATCAACAAGGACTACCAACAAGAGGTTGAGGAATCATCAAGGAGGATGGAGGAATACCAGACAGAGTATGAAACTAAGCTGCAGGAATACGCCCAGCTGCTGGACATCAGAGCAGCGAGAATCAAGGTTTGTTTAAAGTGATGCACCATCTCTGAAAAGCAAGAAGTTATTCTAGGGATTGGTTTGATTTTACATGGAAAATTTTATTAAGCATTCTGACAGTGTGCAAAATATTGCTGACAAAATGAGATGACAGGAATATTAATGTGGAAATTATTTGTTTTTGTTTGTTTGTTAATTTTGTCTTTATGATCTCAATTATGTGGCTATTTTTATGCAAATGTAGTATCTGCATCGTTCCCTGTCTTAGCAGCAATAGACTCATCATACCTTTCCCCAGCCGCAGCAGAGGAAAGTAAAAGTGGAACCATTGAAATTGAAACCATGACATTCGCCAATCTCTGTCTTTCCCTTATCTCTCGTTTGAAATTTTTTCTCCCTGTTACATATCTTTCTTGGTGTTATATAGAAACTGGAGAACCAACTGAGAGATGTTGCATATGGAACTAAACAGTACAAACTGATAGAGCCATCTGAGGTGAGTTGCTTTGATGCTGTTTTCACTTTTATTTATGTTTTTGTCTCTCAGTGGTATTTTTAAGTAAAACAATTTTTAACAGACATGACAGTCAGACCAGCCCATTGAGAAACTGTCCTCCTCTGGAGGATCAATAGTTGCTATGTGATAGCATTTAGTTGATGCAATCAGTGCACCAACTTTTATCCCTGAGTCCACCTCATTAAATTGACCAGCTCCTGTCTGATTATGATGCACATTTGCATCAATGACCAGAGCTTCGCTTCCTTGTGTCAGAGTTAATCTGTTTCATCACTGGGCAGTGAAGTTATTTTTGTGATACCTTGTCACTTGAAAACAACTTTGGGTACCAGACTGTTCAGTAGAGTAGATTTGCAAACTTGTGTGGGTATTCAATACCTTCTGTTTTTGGCCCAAAGCAAGATGCGACTGGTTTTCTCCACAGGGGAGGAAAGCATCTAAATAATGGATTCAATCTTCTCGATGAGCAAGTATTGCAGAGAGTTCGGACTTTTGAAGAAAACTAAACTGTCATGATGGTGATCCATGAGGGTAGAGACATCATCAGTCTTAATCTTTTAAACTTTTGATAATGTAGAAAATGCGCCATTTAATATTCAAAGACATGACACAGCCTGAGTGGCAGGTTTAGTACTGAAATAAAGAGCATCACCTCTCCTCTGTTAGCAATTTGGACAGTGCCAGCCATGCATGATTCCTTGATGCTTGTCAAACTGGTGGCAATCGCTGGTAATCTGTCTCCATTATTTCTTGCAGGAGGAAGTTGTCGATGAAATTGATGAGACCGTCAAGCTGGAGAGAGGACAGAACCTCGTAGAGCTCCATGTAGAGAAGGTAAAACAGACAGAAAAATCATCCTCTAATTAAATTCCTCCGACTGTGCACTCTTGTACCCTTTGGTGATTGTGTCATTGTCTTTGGCGATCAAATTTGGTGTTTGTCTGTATATTGCACAGTGCACTTTGAGTTGTGTCATGCCATGTGACCAAAATGAAAAACTCAAATGACCCTCCCCCTCCATGTCCCCCTTCCCTCCCCCTCCTTCAGGTCATTTCTTATTTTGAGCCATCTCTATATGCTATGGTACTTTCATATACAATTTTGTGAGGACAAAATGTCCTTTTAAGGAACGGTTCCTTTTTTCTTTCTTTAATTGCAAGACAGTTTTGTCTCTCGGCGTGTCTGAATGAAAAATCTTCATTGAAGGTGTGACTATCTGAATTCGAAGGTCTCAGAATGTAGAATGTGCATGCATATCATAATGTAGAGATCACAATTACATGTAGAGTGGGTTCAACTGTTGTCTTTGGTAGAATAGTTTCCAGCAGTGGCATGACTTGATATGGTTGGAGGAAAGAATAAAACAGAATTGCTTCATTTTGGTGTACTGGCATTTAAATATTTGAAAAATGTCACAGAGTATAAAGGTCATATATTTCAACTGTGCTGTGAAGGCCTCTGTGCTACATACACCATTTTGTGTGGTTTGTGCACATGATCTTGATCTGCACATGGTAATGAGTACTGAGCATTTTGACTATTAACATTGATAGGAATTTGGACAGAACAATTGTTGGGTTTATGGAAGAGGAAGGAATTAGAGTCAAAAGTCATCATTATTATTACTATTTATCCTCAGAATAATAACATTGCTCTCATGTTGCTTCTCTTATCCTTTTGTTGTGATAACTTCCAACCCAACTCACTTAATGTCATTGTTCTCTGTCAAAAATTACAACTCCTAAGATCCTGTTTTAATATTCCAGCTGTGGTAATTGATAATAGGAGAAAAAGAAAAAAATGTGAAACTTGTTGTGCTTTGTGTGTTCATAACTTTTTTTCAGTTATGATATTTTCATATTCATTGGAGTGGATTTTGCAGTGTGTATTTGCCACATTGTGGTCATATCTTGTTTACTGTTTGACATTTCTCCGTTTTCATTTGGGTGTGTTTGTCCTTTTCGTAGGTGGTCTTAACTCAGGAGGCCCTGAGAATACTCAACGACAATGAACCCACCACGTTCGTCACTTACGAATTTTTCGAGCACGAGATACAATCGACTCCAGTCCTCAAAGGCAAACAGTAAGTCACGGGATGACTAGAGGGTACGACATACAATCACATGGTACAGTCCAAGAATGTTCCATATGTACTATTGCATCCCTTTCCTACAACAAATCAATGTGGGAATGTTTAACCACAATTATGGTTACACTTTTCATTATAATGCCACCTTAGAGTACAATTCATGCTCTTTTAAAAGGCTAGTCACATAAAGTCAGTAAATCTGAAAGAGAAATGAAATGAGCAGTATTTCCCCCACAGAAATGATGATAATTAGATGCCAAATCGGAATGAAACACCCCCCTCCCTCCCACTTAAATCCGTGTGGAGAAAACTGTGATCTAATGTGGTTGGTATAACAAACCAATCATCAGTACAGTATTCTCAAACAATGGTATGCTACATGTTTTGAAGAAACTTACGACATTCTCAGTTGTTTGCTAATATTGCACTTCTTCAATTCATTTGCTTCCATAGGCCTCATTTCAACTTCACCTCTCAATACAAGGTCACCGTGGATGACTTTTTCCTCCACTACCTCATGAAAGGTACAACGACCCTTGAACTCCACCAGGCAGTGGGCACAGAGTTCAAGACCATCGCAGCATGCCAACTGAAGTTCAGAGAGTTACTGGACAAACCAAAGGGGAGGATCACGGGAAATATAACATTGCTAGGTAACTTGATAAGTGAGTGATTAAGTGAGTGATTTGTAGTGACCAATCAAGAGATACATCGAGCAACCAATGAGGAAGCACCTTTAACATTTATTTAAAAAGAAACTGCTGAAAGAATAAAAGAGGCATTCCATGTACAATGTGGCTGTGACGCATTTTGCTTTTGGCATTCATGGACCTTCGTTACACAGCCGTCTGCTACATAAGGAATGGGGGGGGGGGTAAAGTGGTGGCAGTGTCAAAGATTAGATGCTGGAAACTTACAAGGTAATGTCTGAAAATTTTTTATCCGAGATTGGCAAGACAGCCATCTTCTTGTTTCCATAGTAATTCTATGTACTTAATGTACCAATATATAAGTAGACAAAATTGTCATAACATGCAAAATATCTGTTGAACCTCTTTTTGGGCATTAAGAGCATCTTAAGTGGTTGCCTGTATATTTTGTACAAATATGGTTAGATTAATCAAATTTGTTTATGTTTCTGTCACAAATTCCCTGATGTTTCTAGTCTCTCTCATCAATTCTTAACTATTGTCAGATGATTGTCCTTCCTGCATTGCTTGTCCAAACATTTAGCCACATTTAGTTCACTCTGCATCACAGTGTTGTAATCGAGTATGTCATGCTTCTTCTCTTAGTTTATTCAAAGCTATAGACTGACCGTTTCAATGTCACTCGTTTTTAAGAACGTGAAGAATAACTGACAAATTTTTGGCACGTTCTCCCCAACCTCCAAATGTGACTCTGTGTCAGATTAAATACTTCAGAATGGTTGAGGTTATTTTTTCCTTCTTTTGTCAGAAGTAAACAATGAGCATTTGGACTAACATTACTATTCATTGTTCCTTCGTCAGGTGTTGAATCCAGTCATACCGGCATCAACTTTGGGACCTTAGAGTTCTGGGTTCGACTTCGAGTGCCGATGGAGCAAGCCTTGAGACTGTTCAGGGTAATGACTGAGTTGTAGATGTGATCAAAACTCCTCCCAGTGTCGCTTACATCCTCCTCTCGATATCATTACCAACATTCATGTTAATGCTGCAGGTTGTGCAACATTCATGTTAGTGCTGCAGGTTGTGCAGTTAGTACATTACCTGAAGTACATCTTGTTTATATTGCATTTTTATAACTACAGCATCATCAGCCTAAAGTAAAGTTAATGTAAGTTGCAAAAAAGAGAGAATTACATCCCACTGACCAGACTCAACAGCCAATCTTATTCAATTCTCTTTTTTTGCCAGTAATCATAATCAACTAATTTAAAATCAAAATGTGAAGCAAAATTCAGATGAAGGGGTAGATTAGGTTTGAATTTATAATGAATTGTGAGTTTGAAAAGTCAAAGAGAAAGCTATGCAGTTAGGAAGTATCCTTGGGTATATGTTTAAGATGCTAGTACTGAGAAAAAGTTTTGTGTCATTATTTAATTCTTCGTAAACTTTCCAGATCTCATGATGCCTGTCGTTTGGAAGAGTATCCGGGTGAACACCATGTGGGAATTGGGAGGAGGGCAAGGGTGGGTTATTAGGTCTCCTTTTTGGTATATCCAAAAATCTTGAGGCGGTTTGCTCCTTAATAGGCCTGTGCATATTTTGAATGAGTATTAAAGAGACTTGATATTCATTGGTATCAACTAGTGCCTTCTTTCCATTTTTCTTTCTTTTACAACATTTTCTTACTCTTCATTTGATGAAGTAATAATTGGACCGTTGTGCTTTTGCATTTATTGTTTTTTTTTTCCACAGGAAAGGGTAAAAGCCCTTGGTTACATGTCTTCCAACCAAAGAGCCACTCAGAAGGCCTTAGCGACGCTGGACGAACCTGGGGACCGAGCGTCGGGTTTCACGGAAGAAGCAGTCAATGAACTGGTGATCAAAATCATCAGATGTAATAATGTGAAAGCTAGGAATGAAGGTGAGAGGCTTGCCTCTAACATGAGAGGACAAATTCCAGATGGTTGCGTGTCAGGACTGTCTTTTGTCCTCACGTGCTCTGTTTTTACCTGAAAGTCACCCCTTGTTTTTCAGTCATCTGCTACTGTAGAGAGCTCCAAAAGAAAAAAATGTGAGGAAACTGTCAAGTGGAGCCTCTCACAACTTGCGCAATATGTTTATGCATCAAGTTTTCAATTTCATGTCAGTGTTCCCCAGACTTCCAGAGAAATGGTGCGTGCAGTATACTGGCAAAAATTTGGCAAAAAAAAACAATTTATTGAAAAAGATCATGATGAAGAACTTGTCTTTGTTTGTTTAACAATGTTAGTTTTTGGCGGCAGTTTTTGAGACATTTTTATCAAACAATACATTAGGCATAGACCTACATTTGGAACATTATTAGGAGCACATCCTCATTTAGCGATTTTGCAAGAAATCGTAGTTAGTGAAGCAAGTAGTGTGTTTACCCTGTCAGGCAAATCTGTTCTTTTTATCCAAGTGTAAACAATTTGATCACAGTTTGGATTGGGGTATCTGGAATAACCGTTGTGTGTACACAAGCCCCTTTCATGTCTGCAGCAGAGCTTGTTTGCTGTTCAATAGAATATAAGTTTGCATTAGTGCATTGACTACCAGTGTTGGTGAGATAAACAAGATAAGCCTACAGTTTTGCCAACTTTGTTGACTGTACTTTGTTGATCACTACTAGGTACCTGGGAAACTTTTGTACTTACTGGGTCTTACCCTAGCCCTATGAGAGATAACCCTTCTGAACACATAATGAATAGCACCAGCCTATTTTAACTTTCTTTGGGGTCGCAGCATATCTTTGTTGGAGATGGAATTTTTTTAGGGAGGTTGATATTTCAGGCGGGGTGGCAATTTTCATTTGGGACAGGTTGCCTCCATGAAACGTACCTCTCTTGGAGAACATTGCATATAGGCATTACAGGCCAAGAGTTTTGTACCAAATTGTGTTGGAGCTTTAATCAGATGATTGTTGTTTGTGATTCACGTTCCGGTGCACCTTTTTCACACTTGCAGCCTTTTACCAAGCTCATTCAAAACACATCACCAAAGTGATTATCAAAGTTCTTTATCATCAAAGTGTGTGCAATGACACTGCACAAGTTCATCCCTTTGCAATATGACAAACTGATATGTGGGTATTCTGTTAATCATGTAGTGGAACTAGTGTCAACAGTTTTGCAGCATAAACGTCCCTGAAATTCTGCTGAAAGAATACTGCATATATAGGCATTATACCTCAAGAGTTATGCTCCAAATTGAGTTGCAGCCTTATTCAGATAATTGTTGTGTGTGATTCACATTGCGATGCACCTTTTACACTCTTGCCGCTTTTTACTTTGCTCAGTCGAAACACATCACCAAAGTTATTATCAAAGTCCTTTATCACCAAAGTGTGTGCCATGACACTGCACAATTTCATCCCCTTTGCTATGTGACAAACTGATCTTTGTGTATTCTTTCAATCATGCAGGGCAAAAAAAAAAAAAGTCCTTGCCATTAATACAATGTCCCCTCTCTTACACAGGTGCACAGCCCAACCCTTATGCAGTTTACCGTTTCTTTGACTGCAATGACCATGACACCACTATAGTCTCCAGCAGCAACTCCCCTGAATTCAACGACGTGCAGGTTTACCCTGTTCCCGTCACCACAGATCTTGACAGATATCTCAGAAAAGAGGTTCTATTCTTCATTAAATTTTATCTTTATTCTCTCATTTGGACCTGCTTGTGTCACCTTTTAGAAACTTTTGTAATTTCAAACTGTTTTTTCCTCCAGGGGAATTGCACAACTTTTCCTTTGGCTCTGTTGTAAAAGTCATCATTTAAAAAATCTTTGCAACTGTATTTAAAGTGTAACTAAGACAATGTGTGATTTGTTAATAACCTTCCCTGATGATTTTATCCAATTTAATGAGCTGCGATGCAATGTAGTGGACAATTCAGTTTTGTAATGTCTACATGCGACCAGCCTGCTCTTATTACTTAGTTTTCTGTTGCATTTCATACCTATAATTACGCTGAACCTATACATAAATTAAGTTTTTTTCGCAATAACTCTCCAGGCCTTTCTCACTCATTTTCTTTTATCTTGCACCTTCCAAACCCCTTGAAACACCACCAGAGTCTGGAGGTATTTCTGTTTGACGACAACGACCCAGAGGAAGCTGCATATCTGGGCATCGCCAAGATTCCTTTGATAAGTCTAGCGCATGACAAACCAATCAGGGGAACGTTTGAACTCAAAAAGGTATTAGTGATTGACATTTTTATGCACTGATCAGAACAATCTTTTGTGACTTATCACATGCTCATTAATTTTAGATAAGTGTAGCTCCACAGCTTGTTTATGTGGCACCCCTGTGCTCCATCACATTCTTTTATAACAATTCTTAATATCATGCATTGTGTCTTTGTCAGTCCTTTCTGCTTTTTGGACTAATATTACAGAAGAATGTTTTGTCCTCCTTTTGTAAATTTTTTTTCGATCTCACACTCCATGTCTCTCCGTTAACGTAAGTAGAATCCAAGTGAGTGTGAATGTTCCAGAGGGTGCAGACAGCTTACTCAATGATACATGATGCATCTTGTTTTCCGCAACCGCAAGGGACGGAAGAACTGGGTTTGCATTGCAATGTGCCACCACTGAAAGTCTTTTTTGTGATTCCATGTCATGTAAGCATCGCAATAGTTGCAAATCAATATTTTCACTGGGTCCTACCAAAAAGTTTTTTCTCTTTTTAAATTGTTTTAAGTCAAGGCCATAAGTTTGCTGATGGCACAGATTAGAGTGAAATAAGTTTTCAACCTATTCACACAGCAGTGTTCAATGAGCTTTTGCTAATGTAAAGGGGTTAGCTGCTCACCAGTTCAAGCATTGATTTACAAAACCTGCTCCTCAATTTGCTCACTCTTTCTGTCTCACGAGTGCAATATGTCACTGCTTCCTCCAAAAGTTTCATCTTGTTGTGAGTGTTTCGTATTTTTTTTTTGCTTGTCAGAGTTCTGGAGAAACAAATGGCAATATAGATGTATTTCTCAAATGGCAAAGAAGTTACATGGCTCCACAGACGGTTTCCTCTGATGGATCTAAGAAGGTATCACTCATCATGCTGAATTGTAATTGAACTAATAGTACCTGTTTTTCATGCAACACTAAGGCAAAGGATAGGTTTGGACCTATTGTTACCAACCTCATGGCCTTAGATCACCTCATAGTGATTTTATCCCACTCAGATAGTAAACACTAACACTGTCAATTAGACATCAAAAGGCCTAGGTTTTCTTGAGGTGTATTTCATGTAAGGGATATTAGTTGTTATGCCCATAGACAAAATACATAATTAAGGAGGAAAGAAGACTTGCTGACTATTTCAACAACATAAATTCATCATATCAACTTCAATCGTTTGGCTTAAAATAGATCCTGCTGATTTGGTTCACCAGAAGAGCCCCCCCCTTAAAATCCCCCTTTCTCAGTGTCATACCACAATTAGACAAAGGATAAATGTGGTACATCTTGTGCCCAACTTCATTGCCTTATCATTTTGTCATTTTGTCACCTCACAGTGATTCTATCCCACTCAAATAGCAAACAATAACACGATCAATTAGACATGATATATATCTTTTCTCTCGAGCAGCATTTCGTATAATGACAGAGGATCATCGTTGTCAGGCCCCCCAACCCAAACCCCCACCCCTGCCCCCCCCCCAGACAAAAATGTGTGATTGAAAAGGGGAAGGGCTTCTGACCACTTCAGGGAGAAAACAGGAATTTTAGTGACTCAGAGCCGGCATCATGTGGGGATTATTATCTGTTGTTAATGTTTTGGTCGATATCGAAGAGACTCTCGCCGAGGAAGTCTGTGAAATGATTGGCAGGATCTATCAGTTATCATGTTACCTGCTAAGAGAATTATTCCAACAATTGATCCCTACCTTTGTGGAATGGTATTACAGCCCTTAAGATCCAAGGACTTTCATTCTTTGATCACCAAACTTGCCCCCATGAAAAGAGTTGCGAGGGATTCTTGTCGTGCAAGGTGAGGGAGTCCCTGTGCATAAAAGTGAAGAATTTACATAAAACTGAAGAATTCCCAGATTTAAGCTGGAGAACATGTGGGCTTCAAGGCAAAAAGGTTGAATTTTGTCTTTATGATTTATTTTCCCCACGGATGAGAGGATGTTGTTTGAGGGAAGGATGGCTGAGGCAAAGTTTCCTTTTGCCATCATGAGTAGAGAAATGCCAATTAATCCATCATTTGCCTCAAATCATTCTTCGCAGCCTGTGCCGATTTCTGGCCATAAAGCCACACCCTCCACACCCAAACAGGTGGTAATCGTGTCCTCCAAAGGCCAAGAGAGGACCCCTCAAAAGAAGGCTGTCACTCACCATAAACCTCCTCCAGCCCCTGTGGCCACCTCCACACCAAAAGAGGAGACCAAACAACAACAACAACAACAACAACAACAACAACAACAACGGATGGCTTCTGGTCCTGGGAAAGAACAAACCGAAGAAAGAGGGGTGAGAAACTGGTTGCTTGTCAAAGCAATTGCTCCCATTGATTCAATAGCCTTGATGATTTAAATCATGTTAATTATGTGGAAATGTTAGCCAGCAGAATTCAACAAGGTTAGAAACAAATGCAAGACGTTTTTGGAAAGTTGTGGTAGTAGTTAGTCTCAAATTGATGCAGTGGTACTGTTTGTCCCCCATGGCCATCTCATGTAAGTGGAATGTGTGAAGGTATGGATCAAATCATTGCTTGCACTGTCTTTGTTAATTCTCTTCAAGAAAGGAACAACTTCTTCAGTATTGCTCGGTGTTAACTTAGTAAACTATAAAGTAGACGAAATTATTTTTGACTTATCTGCAGCTAACTTCATCACTGGCTGTTTGGCATTCATAGAAATGGAAAACAGTCAAGAGTGTGTTTGACAGAAGATGAAAGTGTTTTACTCCATCGTGATTGTTTCACACTGTCCCATGTAGTTTATCCTGCTTCATTCTATGCAGTTTTTTTGCTTTTACTGCATCAATCTCAAATTTTTTATTTCACACCCAGGAGGGTCAGCTCCCTCCACTATCCGCTGAGACCGCCTCTGCATCATTGTTGCAGCCAGAGGTACCTGATGTGGCCCCATCACCTGTACAACCAGAGGTTAGTGTCCCTTCCAAAATAAATTTAGTTACCTCTTAGCAATGGTGAAACCTTTGTTGCCACTGTTAGCTTACTACCGTCAGAGCCACACTGATGCAGAAATGACTTGCCTGTGAGTCTTAACATGAGAGAAATCAAGAGTACTCTAGTCCCGGCTTATGCATTTCCTTCATGAAGCTACTTTCATCATTCTCTTCACCTAATATCACAAAACAAACCGTTTCCGTGTTTGCGATTGATGTCACACCAAGACCCTAATGCTAGCCTTATCATAACCATTGTGTCAGATGCGGAAGGAAAATATTTTGGAAGAAAAGTGACCAGACAAAATTTTTGCTGTAGACTATGTTTTGCTACCAACCCCTCGCATTGACGTCACATAGCAGCAAACAAGGGTACTCTCCCTGAGGATAAGTGGACAGTGCATTTGGCTGCAGGTTCGTGTAGATCGAATAGCAGAGACGTGACATGCATGCGTTACATCTAGCAGTTTATCCTTAAAGAGGGTACTTTGTGGTATCACTATGACATTCATGCTCGAAACTGCAAAGGAACCACAGCAGGGAAGAAGCAATGCATCCCTTTGAGCAAAAAGTGATGTTTTCTGTCATGGCTCAAATTCTCGATGAAAAGTTAGACACTGGAAACACTCTTAAATAGAGATGGCTACAGGACACATGGAATATGTTGAGATGTTAGGCAGAAATATTTGTCCTCCTTTTGTTGCTTACCTTCTTTTACCGCCATCTTGCATTTTCTTACCAACTCACTCTGCTTCATTTTTTTTTTGTCATTACCTATCTTTTGGTGCACCCCAATTCCCTCCTCCCCCCAACGCCTACCCCGTAGCCTCCTTTCTTAATACATTAAGAGATCAGATCAGAATAAATTGTGACTGTCTCCCTGTTTCTTTGGAAAATAGGAACCATCAGATCAGAAGGGCAGCAATAGCGAGAGACGCGCCGAAGAAGAGACCAGATTGGCCAATCAGGAGGGAGAAGAAAAGCCAGAGGATGATTCACAGGGAACGTACGACATAGATGACGGAGACAGCGGCCAGGAGGATGAGGTGATTTGTTGCAAAATTTTTTTTTTTTTTTTGTGAGATCTATTCTGAGTAGATGATCGGTGCTTTCCCTACTTTCAACAGTTTGACAAGAATTTGGTGGCAATGCCAGCATCGGATCCAATTTAATGATTAGACACTGAATCTTTCTTCGCGTATACCAAAACAGTGTGAGGAACAAACCATTCTGCTTTCAGTCAATGCTCTTGTCTTTAATGATACTCTGAACAAAAACTGATCCTGTATTGACTTGAATGAAGCATGTGTAAATAAATACACAAAAGAAGGCAATTGAAGCTCTCACATTCCGTTCTTATGGGCCATGCATTTTGCACTGTAGGCTCCTCATCTTGAATTCATGGTTCTGCACTTGTTCAACAAGCCAGCAAATAGTCTGGAAAAGAAAAACTGCGATTATGTTGTTTTCTTGTTGAATATCTTTCAGGGGATGACGGTTTTACGAAAGTTTTTAAATGACCGTTCTCGTAATATTCTCTTTTGCTCAGGTTGAAGACGAACTGAGACGCCTAGCAGATGGAGGAGACAACAAGGAAGGTGAAGAGGAACCAGCTGAAGAAGAAGATGAAGAGAGGTTAGAGGATCTGGTGGCACAAGAGCTGCGAGATCAGTTTGGAGAGACCACGGTTGGACCGACACCGGTGACTGCAAAAACGGGCGTATACAATGACACGATGTTTGAAGAAGAACCGATACCAGAAGAAGATGAGGGTGAGTGAAAAGAAACAAGAAATACCCCACTTATTGTACCTCATCCATAACAGGGAAGAAAATACACCCTGCCTCCCTCCTCTCTTGTTATACCTCAACCGTAAGAGAAAAAAAGAATTCACCCCCTCTCCTTTGTTGTACCTTAACCTTAACAAAATACTCCCATCCCCCTTCCCTTATTATACCGCAACCGTAGCAGAGAAAAAGAATACACTTTCTCTCCTGTATTGTACCGCAACCATAACAGGGAAGAATTAAGGCCCCCCCTCCCCTCTTCCGTCATTGCACCTCAGCCATAACAGGAAAGAAAACAAACCAGCAAAAAACAAAAAGTTCAATAGTTTTGTTCAACTCACTATATTAGGAAAATAATACAATCATGTAGATGCCAAAGCAAATTGATAGCTCTGGTTTTCGCATCAATATTTTTTGTCAATGTCACCTTGAAGGTAATATCTTTCTCATGTTCCTTTGTCCCAATGTTCTTTGTCAAAGTCACCTTATCTTTCTCGTGTTCCTTTGTCCCAATGTTTTTTGTCCAAGTCACCTTATCTTTCTCGTGTTCCTTGGTCCCAATGTTTTTTGTCCAAGTCACCTTATCTTTCTTGTGTTCCTTGGTCCCAAACTTAGATTTGTCCATCGCAGAAGAGGTCGACATCCCGGTCGCGGAGGATCGAGAAGATGATGTCGAAGAGGAGGCAGACTCTGCAGCGGGAGGATCCGAAGAGATGGTGGCAGAGGGGCAGTCGTCAGACAGTGAAGAGGTTGTCATGACACCCACCGTGAGGCCGCAGTCGAGTGCAGCGGTATGTGAGATGATTATCTTTCACTTAACGATACGTCACCTCATGTTCCTTGTGGACATAATTTGTGCTGTCCAAGAGAAGTGTCTGGATCGAAGCGGCTTTTTTCCTCTCTCAATGCCTGTCTCCTATCTGTATAGGTGCCATCATAGTTGCTATTCCCTGAATGAAGTTTCTGATTAAAGTTACATTGTCTTCATTTCTTGACAATTTCAAATAGAATTTGGAGAGTGCACACTTTCAATGCACAAGGGGATGGGATTCAAGAAAGTTCTTTCGAGTTTAACACTAATAATGGCACCAAAATCGTAGTTTTACCAGTTCCGCTAAATCTCGTCAACCCTGTTTGTGCAGATCAAGGTGTTGTTGTTAATGTCACAGAAGAGAGCAACTTGAACCTTAAGTCCTGACTGGACATCCTGCATATGCATAGCCAAGAGCAATAATCCAAATTTCCCAAATGTGAGGGGAACTTTTCACCATTTACTGATCCCTCTCCTGGGGGAGGGATCTCAGGGTGGGGTGCCCTTCCTTTGAAGAAGAAAAAGGAAACTGGGAGGTGTCTGCATGGCAGGTGGTACAGTATTTAGTCAAAATTAAACTTTTCAACTGTTGTGTCAATTTCGCAGTTTACGCTATATTGTTAACACCTGTAACGGTCATGTCTCAATTCAAAATCAGAAATTGTATTGACTGATGTTCAGTAAGTATCCTGAGAACACAAAAATATAAGAAATTCCACAAAAGAAATCACCTTTTTTTTTTTGGCTGTTTTTGACCTAAAATACCGTATACTAGGTTTTTTCATATTAAGAACAGAACAGAACATTGATTGAATGAACGCTAAGTGACTTACCAATTATTCAGATAGGAGGTTTAAGCAGATACTATACTGCACTGAGGGACAGGTAATGACATGGCTAGACTCATGTAAATAGTTGACCAGACTGCGTGCTAGAGCCTGTATACCGAAGTAAAACGTGTCAACAGTTTACAAGGAAGGCCGTAAAGGGCAAATGTCGTAGTCCATTCCCCAGTCCATTCGTCAACAGAAAATGTGGTCACCAGGTGGCCGTAACCTTGAATTATAGAACAGTGAAATTGAGAATCTGAACATATGAAGCCAAGAAGTGTGTTCAATATTCTATATTTTAACCATTGATCACAGCTTTAGGTTTCATCATTTGGAAAAAAGAGGACTTATTGGAAAATATCTCCTTCTTACAAAAAAAGGGGGATCACATCCCCTCTCCCCTGTGATCCACGTCCATACACATAGCCCGGCTAACCGTATGAAAACCAATCCCTTATTACCAGAAGACAATGAATCCCAGCCAATTTGGTTTTTCAATGAGAAGACCACAACAGCAGAAATATCTTAGTAAATTTAGCAGTTGAAATATTGCCACATTGCCATCATTTTTTTTTCAAATGTGTTTCATATGTTTGGTATTTCAGAGATGTAGCATATAGTAAGATAAATTGTGCAAAGTAACTAGGTGGATGTTGCCGTGTAAGAGCTCTCAGCAAGCTGTCATTTTGCTGTTTGTAAATGTTAAGACAGTGTTTGCACAATCTTGCAAAAGTATGTTGTTTTAGCATACTTTAGTTTAAAACATTAGTTATGGTTGAATGTATATACAGTATAAGAGTTAAGAGTGGGGTTTTGTTATGTCTGTTAGTGACCATTTGAGACTAAATCTGAATGAACAAGATGTTGCAGACTTAATCTGCCTGTACTTCCTGAATGAATCAATGGAGGGAAGTGGAGGCAGTAAACCTAAAACAGCGTGACATTGTCAGGAATGTGACTGTTTCGGTTTATGGGAACATTTTGGCTCACAATACAGTTGAACAACTGAAATCCCGAAAATTGATGAACTTCTGATAAGTTAGGTCATTAATTATGTAGAGTCTGTCTTAATTCTTGTAATTTTGTTTGTGTGTGTGTGTGTGCGGGTGTGTGTGGGTGTGTGTGTGTGTGTGGGGCATTAAATGTTTGCAAAGTGTTCATTGAAAACAATCAAACTACCTTTTATGTTACTACAGACTAAAAACTGATCGATCTATTCAGATCACTATAGATCAGATTGTCTGATCGTGATCAGAGGAGCGATATTTGATAGTTTCTCTTTTTCTATCCCCCGTCTCTCTCTCTCTTCGTCTCGCAACCAGACGGAGGACACTGTCATAATATCACTGAACCACCTGAGCCTAGAACCCGGGCCTATCATCGATAATGACAGCATACAGAGGCTCTACGTGGAGTACAGGTTTCTAGGGGTGCCTGCGGAGGAGACAGAAACGCCGTATTCCCTACCGAAGCCTGCCCCTTACAACCACATTGCTTTTAATTTCAGGAGAGGTAAGTCACAAAGTAGCTGATGTCGACATACATGGTGTGTGATTCAACTGAATACAATGTTTGTTTGGTTTTTTTTTTGTTTTTTTGCTTGATGAAAAACCTGCTTTTAATTGTGCTCAAAGCTTGTTCCCTTTCATCAGTTTTTGTCAAAGTGGTCCCCACCACCCCTCAGAGGACACTCATGTGGGAAGTACAGAGTGACAATTGTAATAGGTAGTGATGGCACTGATTTTGGGGGGTCCCTAGCTAGTGATTATGACACATCATAGCAGAAATTTAGGACATGGTAAGACATCGAGAGGGTATCTTTTCCCTTCATTAGTTCTCCGCCTCTGCTTTGAAGTCACCCTGACATTACTGAAAGATCTGATCTGAGTCTCTCTCCTGCTAAGAAGGAACCAGATGTTCGTAATCTAGCAGCCTCTCACCTTCTTCACCTTTGCAGTGACCTTAGAGTTGTATATACCAATTTCACAGCATGTTTGAAAATCACCGCCTTAAATCAATGGAAGATCATTTACATTGAACGGTTCCACACTACAAGTAGGAAAGGAAGTTTTTATCCCAATAAGTTACATGTATTGAGATATTGCCATGCTAGCTGGACATTCTGGTCTTCTTGTAAAATGATGTCAGGGTCTCAATCCATTGTTAATGTGTATCAAACTTCTCCATCATGCTTCTTTGCAGGTGAGCAGAAGATGTTATTAGCTAATAGGTGAGAAGAAAATAGGTATAATAAGTAATGTTTCCAAATTATTGACCAAAAAAGTGCCTGAAACGTGGAAAAGGTAGATCATCTCTTGTTTTGAACACACGGTACTTGCATATACCATAGATGTTTCAATCCTTTGTTTGGATTTGTGGGCCCTGGGCAGTAGTTTTTTAAGCACCTCCCTTAATGAACTATGATTACAGTGTGTAATAGCAGAACAAATTAATAGGTTATTGACATTTTCAACTTAGTTGTGTGTATTCTCAACTTCAACCATAAAGTACAAAAGAAGAATGTTGTGAAGAATGTAAATTACTGCTGAAGATACGCTGCTCAATTAGCTCAAAAGTATCTCATTCCTTTGTTAGGCGGTTCCAGTTCAATATCATGTAACTAATCCTCACATTTGCTCGCTTAGAACAATGCTTTGATCCCAGGTGTTTAGCAGGCCACATTTTCAGAAACGGTGACCAAAACTCAAAGCAACTGTTTAAGTGACATAAATTGATATATTTATCTTGCTTTGATGGGAAAGCATGTAAATTAACTCGAGTCTAATACTTTTTCAACCAGAATTAAACAGATTCATCAACCAGATACATCAACACACTCAAACTTCTCAGTTTTTTTTTGTTTTTTTTTCCGTTTTTAATGTCTTTAATCACAACGAAACTGTTTCTAACATATTCAGAACATCATTTGAAGGAACGTTTAACAATCAGACATATTAAGATTCAGTTTCATTGCTGCTCTAGTTTTATTTTCTTACAACTCAAGCCAGGGTTTAAATTTAAAGAGCTCATCAAGTTGGTTCACAAAATTCAGGATATTTTTTATTGAGACGCTGTCACACTTGTTGAGTGTTTCTCATATGTTGATGGTAAATAGTCAAACTAAGAGATTCTGAACATTTGACACACAACTGAAACTGCAGGGATGTAGTTTTCAACAATTAAAATCACTTATTGTGAATCTGTGACCAGACACTTTTTAACATTAGCTATGAACTATTGGCAATGTCTTTTCATAAATAAATACAATTTCTTACATTTTCAGTAACTGTAGGAAACAGAATCATGGCTAATGAGGCTAATTAGAAGCACTGACAAGTAATGGTTTCCCTCAAACACGTCACAAAATTAACTCAATGAGCCCCTTTAATGCCTGATAATTACCCCTTTATTCACCAAAGGGTGAAAGCTTTCCTCCGTGCTTCTCTTTTATATAACGATTAAAAACACACAGTAATTCGTTGTACTGACGAAGATGTATGTAAGATGGTGACTGTGCTATCGTAGCTTTATTGTTCTTAACTGAACTTATTGCAGTACTGCTGTGTGTAAATTTTTGGCTGTGCCTCAACAAAACTGTTTACCCATCTTGTGTTCATTATCTATTTAAAGGGGGTACTTTGAGTTGTTCTGTGAACTTCATAAACCTTTTCCAAACATGTCAACTTTCCTTCACATTTTAATGACAAATGTTCAAACAAATAGAATCTCTGTGTATTACATTCAACAAGTTTTAGTAACTAGTGATTCAATTTGGTTTTTGAAAATTCATGAGAAGATGCATTCAACATTTTGTTAAAAATTCATATGTACACATCCAGTATGCCTGGGTGAAAAAAAAAAAAAAATGACATCTGTCATAAATGTTGGATGTGAAACTTGGACAAATTTGATCAACATCAACTACATGCACTGCTATAAAGATTAAGCACCAATGCGGTTTCAGACTGTGTGTAGATATCATCAAAACATAATACTAACAGAATTGCTCAAAAAGAAAAAAAATCCTGCTTTGTGTTTCTTAAATTTCTTCTCAAGTCTCAAGAGCAGGTCCATATAATGTCAGGAAATCACACAGCTTTTGCTGTGAATTTGAATCAAAACTTTCCAGTCATCATCTACATGAATTAATAGATTCAATGTTTAAACTACAAAGTAATTGTCATGGTACAGTGGGATGTAATTTATATGTTTCTCACCCCTTTTCAGTTAATCATATTTTCTTTGTCAGAGTTAACAATATCCGGTCTTGAAACAATCTTTGAAGCCTGGAAACAACATCTCAGCCATTCGATCAAGAAACATTAAACACAATCATACTTTGAAAGGAAGATGTATTTAATTTAATTGAAGCAGGATGTGCCCTCTTTGATGTAAAAGAATAAGATTTTATCATTTATCTTCCATTGTT
Organism: Stichopus chloronotus; assembly: GCA_021234535.1. Lineage (NCBI taxonomy): Eukaryota > Metazoa > Echinodermata > Holothuroidea > Aspidochirotida > Stichopodidae > Stichopus > Stichopus chloronotus. The sequence continues at coordinate 24,768,341 of CM037832.1, read as the reverse complement.
CTCTTCCATATGATACCAATCTACCTGGAAAACAACGTCCATATTTCTTTCAGGAGAATTTTCACAAATTAGAGTGTTAGTAATGGTTGATTTAGGTTTTTTTTTTTTTTGCTAAACTCCTATGTGGTTATTCCTTTGTCACATTTACCACAGCACCCGGTTCTGCTAAAATTGTTTGGCTGTTTCTTAATCGTTTTCAAACACACAGACCATGGTGCAGTACTTTGTGTAACATTTCAAAACTGTAAAAGAAGTATAGCCATTCCTGTGGTGCACTTTTGAAAATGCAGGAATAACAGAACCTCCTGCTTTGAGCCTACTTCTGTCACTTTCTTCAGCAATTTTCGTTTTACTGTAATTGGTCGGAATGGATCATGACAATCAAACGTTCTTTTTTGGTGGATGCTGTTAGTTTTCTTTCGTTTGATCAGTTTTCCATGTGGACGGGGAGACTCACAAACTCCAGCGAGATTACCTGGCTAGTTTTTTGATGGCCGAAGACCCCAACGATGGCAAGTAAGTAATGGTGATCTAGTATAGGCCGACTTGTGTGCAGATCGACGACGGTTTGCTGAGACTGTATCAGTCTTTTGTTTCCACATATAAAGCTTTGCCTTGAATCAAGGGTTCCAGTATTTCAAGATTTCTATCACCTACAATAAACCCATGAACGAACACTTAGCCAGCACATTTCATGCCTCGTGAAGTTTTACTTTTGCACCTGGTAGTACTTGTGACTGAAAAAAGGCATGAAAGAAGGAATTGTGTTACCAAACATGTAGGGAGAAATTGCTTTGTCTCATGTGCAATCACCTATGGTAAACTGTTTTGATATTAATCACTCCTTTAAAGGAACAGATAAACATGTATGCTTACATGTTGTGGTGACTCAATATCCAGTAGTTGAATGAAATTGATGTGAAAAATTTGTGATAAGAATTTTAGCACTTTGAGACTGTTTTTACTGGACATGCACAATTAAGTACTGTACATGTATGACAGGAGGTAATTTTGAAGAAAGTAACTATGAGAGAAGCGATGTAAAATATAATGGCAAATAACTTTCACTAACCCCTTGTTCTTTATGAACTGTGTCCTCTTTTTTACAGGTTACGATTCACCGTGGTGAGCGAACCGCCAGAGGACAGGCAGGACCTCGAATGTGAGGATGTAGGTTACTCCTATGTGGACATGAGGAAGATATTTGAAAGCCGTCTGGATCTGATAGATTACGACATTGACAGTAAGTCATGAATGAGGAAGCAGGAAAGATCAGAGAATACCATCCTTTCTCCTCTGTGAAGAGAATATTCATCATGTATAAATTTGTGATGTGAATTTTCTTCTTTTTTTATGACTTTTGGGGAAAAAAAGTGTCATGAAAATGAATCCCAAGAAGTCAAATCGATGTTGCCGGTCAAATTGCTACACTTTGGGGACTTGCAAATGTGGCAGTCTCTGTGTTTTTATGTCTGATATGCTTTGGCTACGAAATGTGTGTGTCTCGTGTGGTTTTGGCATTAGGCATGTTGAAACAATTTCCCAAGGGAAGAACTCTAAATCCACGTTCACATTTTGGTGTACAGTTGGACCAAGTACGAGAAGGCTATCGTTTTTGGATGGACGGAGATCGAACGTTTTAAATATCCATACCACTGTTTACCTGAAATCTGCAAATAAACATTAGTGACTTTACTCACAGGATCAACCGACAATCCATGTTCATGTTATGGAGAGGCATACAACAATTGCTCATGAATACTATGTGTGGGACCTCAGCACTGAAGAAAAATTTAAAAAGATAGCATCTTTTTTTCTGTCTGTTGGGACACATTCTGACTGAATTTGCCATTTGCAGATCCTTTTTTTTTACCTCAAATCTGTTGAAGAGATATGATTATACCGTATTTTGAAGAAGAAAGTGCAAAAGGTTATGTGAAGTACATGTCTCAACTGCCTGTCCTCCTTTAAGGGCAGAGATCAATTGGGGTCAATGAATGAAGCTTTGACTGACCTGATATTTATGAAGGTGTGCCACAGCAAGTGCACGAATGCTACTAGTGTCGGTAAAATCTGTTTTTTGAAGTCAACAGGAGTTAAAGTACAAAGCTCTTGTAAAGCGTTTTATGTCATATTTGCTGTTTGTGGTGTTTGTGGTGGTCAACAGTCATTTGGGAGTGTATAAATTGTGGAACTTCACTGGTTTCAGCAGATGCCAAAGATTGTTTAGTGATTTATATGAACACCTTACAAGTAGAATTCATTAGTGTGAATCCACAGACTTACTGGCATGAGTTCAAGACATCCGTGGTTTTTGTGGTGGTCAAAGTTCATTGAGGGGTTAGCCAGAATTGCAGTGATAAAGCCTTGTTAGCACAATGCCAAGAGTAAGTAGTATACTTTGGACTGACCTCATAAATAGCATTTCATTTTTCAATGTAATGCTTCATGTCACAAATACCTCATCGCTGAGATCATCAAACATACCACATTCAACATTCGAATTTAGTTCTCGCTACGGTTTTGTCACTTGGGTGTCCCACTTTCTCATTTTCAACATCCGCAGTTGTCAACGCCAAGGATGACGTCAACGTCGTGGGGACACTGAACGTCAGCGTGGAGTGCGTGGCAGCGTTGAGAGCGGTCCATAGGGATCTCCAGAGTGCCGGAATGGAAAACCTTTATCCCTGACCCAAGTAGATCTGTGATGTTTGGCTGCTAATCAATACAGAAGATCTCATGTAAAATGAAGTAACTTTCAGAGGTCATACGGTCCGTGACGCCTTATTGCAGATGGACCATTTAGAGTGATACATTTCGATGTAGATCGTATGAGCAAATAGCATGCTGTCCTCAAACTGTGCTTTGCTTTCTTTTGTTTCATTGTGTCACTTAATGAGCAGAGATGTGGCTACTTCGTATGAAAACGAACGACCCACAAAACAGAACTGCTTGTACCTGATGGATCAATATTCTGAATTGAAATAATAGCAGATTAAAAAGATTTGAAACTTTTTCATTGTTGAACTGTGGTAACAATACAATCTTTGCTCCTCCCACAATGTCAGCTTAGGGTCATTCGCTGTCATATTACCATTATGGAATCCCTACGTGCTGTAGAACATTGCCAGTGCAGCTGAATAAAACATTTTTTTTTTCTTTTTGTCGTGGGAGGGGGGTGGGTGGTGGCAGAAGGGGTGAGTGCATGCAAGGCTTTCTAAAAGGAGCGCCACAGTCATTTGACTTGTAGGAAACAAGAAAGTGTTTGACTTTACAAACTTCCCCGCCTGTCGCCTGAAACTGCACTTATTAGCATTAGAAATATGGATTCCATGTCAGAAATTTCTCAATGAGAAAAACATGAGAAAAAATCCCCATGGAAATGCGCATCAGATGGGTTGAAATTATACAAGAATCACCACGAGTCATGCCACATTTTTCATTTACTCTTGGAGCACGTGGAAAATGTTGGAGATTTATTCGTAAATGTGAGAATTATGTCCGTCTCCTCCCCCCCCTTCCCGCCATCCATTAAGTTAAGGAAGAAGAGAAACATGTTCATGTAGCTTATGACTGATACAGTATGGTGTATGTTGAGTACCTTGGGAGGTACATACTAAAAGTTGCATTACCTGGTGATGTCAGACATATTGCCCTCCAATATTTCTGCTTTTTGTCGAAGTTGTTTTGCAGACAGTTGCCTCTGATATCATCCCCAGTGTTGTATAATTAATTGAGAGATAACTTCAGATACTGACTTACCATTAACGTCATCCAGCTGATTGCTAAAGGAGTAAATCATTTGTTTTGCAGTTTGAAACTTCTCCCCTCTGTATTTTCTTTTGTTTCTCATTGAAGGGGGTCAGTACGGGATTGGGTTGTAGCCTTTTATCCTGATTTCTTTTTCTCTTTGCAATTACTATGTCCTTTGATGTATGTTAGTGCGCAAACCCACCAAACTCACTCAGTGAGAAAACTTTTGATGAGAAGACATAAATAAATGAATGTTTTTGACTCATGTTTTCATGTTTCAGTGGTGTTGTGCATATATGTGTATTGTTTTCATATACCCCAAAACTCACCTTGACAAATATATGAAAAGAAATAAATATGAAAGAAAAGAATGTATGAGGATTGTCTTGCATTTCTTCTTCTCTTTCTGCGTTTATTACAATAGACTCTGTTATAAAATCAATTCACCTTAAGTCGTAATTTATGACATTTTTGTGACTTCATTATGTTCACAAGTGAAGCATTTAATAATGGTTACAGTTTTGTCTATCTACATCGAAGGCAAGTTTTTTATGGTTCCTAGACTGAGTAACAAAAAAAAAAAAAATATAGGAGGTAACCTTATCCTCATCAGTGAGGAGACCCATTTACGTCATTTCTCAGATATGCACCAGCAAACTAATATACCTCACGGTTTGAGGTACATAGCAACAACTTCACGACATCAACGAATTCTGACAGTGGAAAATTAAAAATGTGCGATATCCATAATCCGAAATATGGAAGCTTGTCCCTAGCCGGGAAACTGTACCCCATCCCTTCGAGAAATGTTGGCTCACGTGAGAGTTTTGGATGTAAAATATAGCCCCATAGAGCATCAGTAACAGTGGGCTATGCGTAATCGCTCTCACATCTTAATATAGCTGTAAAATGAATAACGATGTATCGCTATATCCATGAAAATGTTCTTGGTCCAGAGTTTTTGGGTGATATGTTGTATTAAACCCTCTTTACACACTTTCACGAGGGAGAGGCATTTCCCCACCATCGCCCCCACCCACCCCTCCCAGAAAGAAAAGTGCTACATTTGCACAGAAACTGGTGAATTGCATACCTTTTATCGTCAATATGACAAATGAAAATGTAATGATGTAACCTTGTGAAAGAAGTCCAAAGTGTACAATGATCGAAAAATAACTTTGACATCTTATCTACTTTCGATTTTGCTACTGGACTCTTGTCTTGCAAAAAGGGTTGAAAACTTCAATAAAACTTCTTTATTAAGATCCTCGAATGACATCGCCGTAAACTCGGGTAAGAAAATAAAATTAATTTTTTTGTTCATTCAAGCATATCACGACGTAGGTTTAGGTGTTCAGGTGAGTCCCTGCCGGGTCTTATCCACCAGGAGGATGCAATTAAAATGATATGAAATATGACCCGTTCGACTCCGTTACTCTTTCCTGCCGTAGGTTGTTTTTGGCAATTTGAACTGTTTGCCTACAGAGGATTTTTGCTCTTCTATCCTTCCCCCACACTTGGGTTTTTTTTGTTGTTCTCTTTTTTGTTTTGTTTACAGTCGCTGACGTAACTAAAATTATAATTTTAGGAGCGTCTGAGTGAGCTGGGCAGCGTTGCAAAAATTACATATTTTTTCAAATATCAATATATTTAACCCTCATAATTCGGGGGGCTATCTTTTTTGGAGGGGTAACCCCCCTCATGCTCCCCATGCAGTTACGCCACTGCTTACAGTACGGAAACCACGAATCTCAACAAGCTCCCAGACCCACCTTCCACATCTATGTTTGTTTTCCTTATCCGTTAATCTTTTGTCTCTGATACTGTAGGCCAGTCATCCTTAACTGCTTATACGCCATGACAACGCGTGGTAGGAACTAGTATGACTGGACGTTTTCAAACCTATAGACTTCACCGTCGTTAATCTGCCTGACTTGGTTACGACATTGGTAAGTATTCGCTCTGATTCTGCTCATTTCTAATTGCATTTGTAAAAATTCTTTACTTGAGACAGTCGGTGGCTTAGGCTGAAGGGAACTTGGTAAGTTAGGAGGAGGGGGTCTCACGGATCTTCCTGCTGTGACGCCATCTCCCAAATCACCATTACCATCGTAGTTTAGTTCATCGTCCGTTTCCGGCGAGAGTGCCCCATTCGCATGGCCGGCTTTACGGCGAGTTTTGTCACTGGAAGAGTCATTTCCTTTCGACGGAGAAGGTGTACAGGATGCATTAGAGAGTGGTTCAACTTGTCCGTAGATGGGAAAGTTGCCTAGTCCAGGTATCTTGATGACAAATCGTGTTTTACTTGGTCCTGTTGTTGGAATTTGTTCACGAGATCTGAAAGAGTTGGCAGCTTGCCCTCCTTCATGTTTGGCGGGACGGGGAGCAGGGACTTTGGCTACTTTTTCCTCGACAGAACAACGACATGTACAGAAACACATGCAGAGCAAAAATCCAACGGAAGATACGATCAAGGTAGCAACAGCAGTAACGAGGATGACTATCATGACCTCATCTGAAATGAATGACAAATGATATCGGATGATAATAACGATAACAATGCTAAACAATATTAAGAACAATGGTAAGGACATTGAAAATGGCGAAGATTGTGATGGTCATGACAACGGTAATAACAATGATGACTTCATGATGATGGTGATAATGATGATGAGTAAGATAATATGGTGGTGATGATGATGTGGTGATGGCTATAATGGTGACAATTGCGACGGTGTTGATGATGGTGGTGGTGATGATGATGATGTTGATGACAGTTATGACAATGTTGATGATGATGATGATGAAAGTGATGTTGCCGACGATTATTACGTTGATGATAGTGATGATGAGGTGATGAAAATGATGATGATGGTCACAGTGATATTCACGACGAAGATTACGATGATGATAGTAGTGATAATGTGATGATGATGATGATGATGATGATGATGATGATGATGATGATGATGATGATGATGATGATGATGATGGTGATGATGATGGTGATGATGATGGTGATGATGATGATTATCATGATGATCATGATGATGATGATGAAGATGATCATGATCATGATCATGATCCTGATGATCACGATCATGATGCATGATCATGATCATGATGATGATAATGATCATGATGATGATGCATGATCATGATGATGATAATCATGGTAATGATGCATGATGGTGTTAATAATGATGATGACGATGGTGACAATGTTGATTTTGATAGTGATGATGATGATGATCACAGTGATATTCACGACGAAGATTACGATGATGACAGTAGTGATAATGTGATGATGATGATGATGATGATGATGATGATGATGATGATGATGATGATGATGATGATGATGATGATGATGATGATGATCATGATCATGATCATGATGATCATGATCATGATGATCATGATCATGATGATCATGATGATGATCATGATCATGATGATGATGATGATCATGATCATGATGATGATCATGATCATGATGATCATGATGATGATGATCATGATCATGATGATTATGATCATGATGATGATGTATGATCATGATGATGATAATCATGGTGATGATGCATGATGGTGTTAATAATGATGATGACGATGGTGACAATGTTGATTTTGATAGTGATGATGATGCCAACTGATTCTTTAGTCTAAAATCGTGGCTGGCGTTTGGTCTCTGACATCTAAAATACATAAGCCAGGAAATCAGATGACGTTAGTTCATTATATGATGTAAGCGATGTATGCAATTGATCAGTGTAGCCTGGTGAGTGAGACAGGGGTAAAGAGGATTAAAATATAGTTTTCGAAGTTTCCACTCTCCATTTGAATATGCTTTCTAATATCCTCTACGATACCCCCTCCACCATCCGTTTTCTCTTTATTGCCCTTAAATAAATTGAGATCTAATCCAGAGAAAAAGGCCTCGGGCAGTGTGAAGGTGAAAGGAATAGTACCAATATTCAGTTTGCGCGTTCTCACAACTTAATGTACATATGGGTGTAGATTTTACAATCTGCGCTAATATATAGTAAACACTTTACCAAATGTGTATTTTAGGGTTACATTTTGAGGCGGCACTAACCGTTGTGACTAAAGCCTTATGACGCTAAATATACGCTTGAGGAATACTGCTCTATCTAATGGCAGAATAAGAAACTTTTTACTGCTTTTGGCACCAAAAACAAACACGAAATCTTGAAAATTAGTTGAGTGCTTGCGCGTTGTAAAATGCATGCATACAGGGCCGTCTCGATGAAAAGGGGGGGGGGGGGAGTTTAGGGGTGTCGTATGGTGGGTGTTGTATGACATTTTCTCCTCATTAAGGTAGCTATCGTTTACAAAAGTTGTAGGTACAAGAACTAGCTCTACTTTGTTATGCAATCGCAGACGGTTGTACCAAACTAAGTAAAAAACTGGAATAGTCAGAGAACAAAAATTGTTGTAGTAACTTTTCTTGAACTATAATTTCTCGGGAAAAAATGACTGCAATTTATGCAAAATATTGCTCCAGATTTTGTATAAGGTGAAAATGGTAGTTGCAAACTTCTTAAAAAAGAAGGGGAAAAAATGTTATCGTTAGAAAGTGAAAACTGTTGCAATTGAATATTTCTGGAAATTAAGATAGCCTAAATAATCTAGATAAGATCAATTCAGCTTATTATCATTTTCCATAGAATGATGTTTTTCTCATTAATTGGGAAATTGCAGACATGAGATCCATATTTCAAGGCTGGTTACACGCAGGCCAGGGCCCCCGGGAGGGCTGTTTCCGCTCATTGAGCGGAGGATTGTTTGCAAAAACGCTGAGCGCCAACCAATGGTGGGGCTACGTTTAGATAGTCCTCTCTGAGCAGAAAGGTCGAAAGGGCTATGCCTTCAGGTCAGAACCCCACCTCTGCTGAAAATCCATGGATAGGGCCTCATACGGTCACATCAATGAAATATAGGCCCAATCGATGTGTGCCCCCACCCAATCATCATACCCTGGCTGTAATCTGGTAATTTCTGTTTACTTTTTATTCTTGTTCACCCTCTGCATAACCGACATTTTTTTTTAATTTCGCTGAGGATTTTGAACCATGCACCCTCCTTGAGGAGTTCAGCTGGAAATTCCTTTATATGTATTACCACTTTTCATAGATTCTTGATCAGATTGCAGACTGATATTCCTGTTTCAAAGCTGGGAACATGCAGCCCAGAATACTCGGCCGTTTTCGGCCATTTGTGAGTTTGTAAGGCCCCAAATCTTGTTTTACGCTAGACGCCAGCCCAGTCACGGTGGCGCTCCGCCCAGAAAGTAGTCCCGCTTATTAGTAACAAACACAATTTGGGCAAAACATAGCGGCCTCTCAAATTTTAGGCGTCTTCTAGGCGTTCATACGACTATGTGTTTATACATCAAATATTTGACAAAAACTCAAAGAAAAAATGAAAGAGGATGCGTTATTCATAGATTCTTGTATCACTTCAACCCACTTGCATTACCACTTATCGTGGACTAATATTTTCTTACATGACTTAGAAGAATTGTAGACATGAGGTCCCTTTTTCAAGACTGGGTACACGCAGCTCAGGTACACCGGTAAAGTACCGTTTCCGGCCATCTGGGGATTTGAAAAGCCAAAATTTTCCTTATCTCTCCACGCCAACTGTCGGTGGCGCTCCGCTCCTGCCGTTACTTAGTCCCTAATACTTTTTTGTTGTCGTTTCGCCTAGCCTGATAGTATACTTTTTATGAAGACGGCACCTACTTCATTCTGGATCCCCTAATGATAAGGTATTCGTAGTGTCCGAAACTGTCGCGATGGCGTCGCGACTGTTGTGAAAACCATCCGCATTCCAAAGGATCTTGTACACTACGTTCGTCTTTTATTTTCTATCTTAGGAATGTGTTGTTGTGAAGTGTTGCGTTCTTGATTATGTAACCGTTACCTCTGATTTTCTTAGTTGCATTCAATGTATCACTTCTACTCTTTCCACCCAACGAGAAGGGTATCTAATTTTGCGTTTTACTCCACGCTCGATCTGTTAGTTCCAACGAGAAGGGTGTCTTAATTTTGTCGTTTTTACTCCATGCTCGATATGTTAGTTTCAAACATTTAATATGGAGTTTTATCAAATGCTGGATTCTCCCAGGCACCGTGAGTAACTCTTTATATTCTGGACCTAAAACACCACTCTTTCTGTTACGGAACTTTCAATCTTTTTCTGAGATCCCGCTCTCCTGCTGGCATACTTTGGAACTCATTACCTCGCCAACCTAAGCAGACCGCGCCCATACATACCGTTACTCGCCACCATTCTACACATGTTCCTCAACGTCCTAACCCTTAGGTCTACCAGTTACAAGTAACCAGCTGTAAATGCAAGTATTCTTGTTTCCTTTATAATTTAAATTTTATATATTATGCTGTAATTAAAAAGTTGAAACGTAAATTCGCCTTTCTCGTGTCTTCTTTTATGTCAGCGACTACTGGCTAATCTAGAGTTGTCCAAACCCTCTCATAGGCGGCTAGTAGTTGCGTAACAGTCGCCATGTGACTCGGTTGAAAAAAAAAAAAATGTCGAGCCAGGCGGAATTTGGGACCTTCACACGCTCCCTAAAGATATGACCCAGGCTACGGTCCAGCATACATAAGCGATGATTTATTATGTTGTTTCAAAAGCTGTACATCGGCAAATGGCGAGCTCAAAGCCGATCAAAAGGAACCTTCTGCAGTCAAAGTCTTATGATGAGAAACTTACTTGTAAACGAGAAGGATGACTTTTCACCGCCATCGTGGTCCGGACAATCTGGCATCTCTGCGTAGAAAGAAGATGGCGTGGATTGGTGTTATTGCCATATTTAAGTTATCGACGAGATTCCTTGAAAAACAATATTTGTTCAATAAAGAGACGGTACTTGACCCCCAGAAGAGGACTTAGGACAACGAAAGTCATTAGACCACGGAATAATATAATTTTTTCATTATCTCAATGTATCTAGCTTGTGGTTCATTTCATCGGTGTGAGAGGCTCGCAAGTTGACCTATCAATGTTTACAAACAACTAAAAGCAAAAGACAGAAGCCACCTTGAGATAAAAACGAAAATCTTGGGAAAATTAAAGTGATTAATTCATTTTTTCATGTAAGGACCTGTGAAAAAATTTAATTGCCGTCACCACATGTACACTTTCTGAATATCTTGTATTACCTGAGGTAAAACGGTGACATAGGTTGTAATTTTTCAGAAAGAGAGAAAAGAAAAAGGATCGTCTACGTACTATCAAGCCAGTAGCCTAATAACTAACGGAATGATTCACGAAATTCGATCAAATTTGTAGAGTTTCAAGGAACTTACAGGGCACTGTAAAAAGTGCCTGTAAATGGGCAGAAAATAAAACAAAGACTATAAAAGGAATACAGAAATGTTCTGGCAAATATTTGCCGAAAAGTGTTTGTACTTCTAATTTCTTTGTTTTATTTTCTGTAAATTTACAGAGACTTTTAACAGTGTGGTGACCAGATGCACTTCGAAGGGTCCTCGTTTGGTCACTGTATAGGCCTACCACAGGATATTGGCTCCCCAGGGATTTGCAGATAAACTTAAAAGTAGCTCCACTAATTGAGTGCCTGTAGGTTAGTTGAAAACCTACGTGGTAGATGAAACATGGGAGTATAGTCGACAGTTGAACACTAACTTAACGAAGCAGCAGAGAAAGCGAAGAAACCCGCTTACTTCTCGCATGTATCCGCACTGGAAGAAATTTTCGTGCCAATTAAGGGAATCACTGGCACAAACGAGATTTTAGCCGATCAGCGATCTTAATTAAGGTTAAGTTTAGGCCTCTAGGGTTAGGGGTTAGGTTCGGGCGAGTAACAGAGGTTTAATCGCCAATCACTCGCCTTTCGTTCGGCTTGTATATGTCGTAATATTTGCGTTGTTTGACACGTCTATTTTGTAACTGAATAAGTTTAATTTAAGTTAAATCATATGGGCGCATTTGACAGATCAGTGTAAATCCTGACTGTGAAAGAATCCCTTTTGTTAATTCATAAACTCAAAACAACAAATAAATCTTTAAGCCTTGGGGTGACTGTCCTTTAATTGGCAAGTTTCGATTTACTCGGAAACAGCAAGAATTACACTGAATGCGTGGATGTTACAAAGTTCATTAATGTTATAGAATACATTTTCCAGATGTTCGGTTTTAATGTGGATTAAATACGTTATGGTTCACAACTACAGGGGTGGTTCTATTTCTCTGACGTTGGTGGCCGTAAGGTAGTGACAAATTCCTCTTACCCTGATAGTTACGTATCAGCAAATTTCTCTTCAAAATTATCCCTTTTGTTCTGTAAAATCGGTTTCATTATTACAGAGACGCACATAACGGGACAATCCCTTGTCATTGAAGCTTTTAAATGGGACAAGTGTGCAGACTTCCTGCCGAGATGCTGATAGGTATCATTGTGTACATGTAAAGATTATTATGTAAAGATTAGAAAAGAAATGGTTTCCATAAGAGAAACTATATCACAAGTAACTGCTTCTGTGTGCATTGATCTAATTCACAAGGCTCCATAGTGTCTTCGTCCTCATCTATCATTCCATCAGAGCAAGTATAGCCAATGTGTGATAAACACTGTACATCTGTCAGCAATCTGCCTTTCTCTAATGGGGCTCCCGGGGGAAACCGTATGAAGGATGGAATTCCTGCAGTCACCTATCGAGGTGGAACCCGTAGTTGGTCTGTAATTTGAGGAACGTTTTTTTTTTTTTTTTTTGTGAAGGAAAAACTTGATTCCCGTCCTCATGTTCAACACAAAAGTGTACATTTTCTTAACTAAGAGTGTAAAATAAATATAGTATTTACAAGTATTTACAGCTTTTTTAATTTAACATAACATTGCCGTTCCATCATTGAAATTTTCTGCTGAACGTTTGAACAAGGAACGTTTGGACAAGGAAAGTCAGATACAATGGTCAGTGACTTCGTCCCAATGCCGGGGGGGGGGGGGGGGGACTCAAGTGGTTTCCATCATTTTAGCTAAAGTAGTTGTGAGACTATCTTAACGGTGGGCCACAAGTAGTTGACGCTGAGAAAATTGTTGAATAAGGATACCCACTGGATTGCGGAAAATGACTTTCTATACTACTACGCAGGCAGGCTTTCGCGCCCTTTCAAAAACCTCTGCTTTGGGACCGAGATCCCTATGGGCGCCAAGTATACGCTCCCCCTCCCCCCGCACCCTCGGCTAAGGGTTATTTCATTGTTTCCGACGGATAAGTTGCCAGTTGTGGGCCAATTAATGTTTCAGCAGGTGACTGATGTTAAGTAGCAGCGATATACAGGAAAGAAAGTTTTGATATGAGCCTTAATCATATAAAACATCCGCCATAATATTAGCTTAATATCTGTTAAAGCCATGATGTCTGAAGTGTAGAAAATCTTTAGATGATTTTTAGATTATGAAAAATGTTGTTCATATATATGTTAGACCTTCCAGATAGAAGAAAAAAACACGAAAGACCTCAAGAACTCTCGAGGTTCACCAAGACTACACAGCGGCACGCATGGAAACCACTTAGTAGTGGGTCAACTTCCAAGTATTGGCAGTTTTGAATCAGTGGATAATTTCCTATATCAGAAACACTAGTTACACTAACGTGGGGTTAGGTAATTTGTGTATTTCAGCAAATGTCCAGAAATGTTCTAAATCAATTAACGCTAGGATAGCATATGAGTAGCCTATACTCACCCTCATCATCATCATCAGCCCATGAGTAATCGAGAAAGGTTGATATAATCACGAACAGAAAAACGCCGACTTGCAGTGATTCGACAGTAGAGGCCATTACAATTTGCGTGCTTCAAGTAAAACGAGATCAAAAGTGAGTGCTGTACACCACCGCTTTTGACTTGTTATCACGTCACCTGTCATATGCACTCAACCATGTTATGCACCATTGCATACCTATTCAAGTATATAGGAGATGTGCTGCACCATCAAGCAGCGAACTTGATACCGGTTTTAAAGCTGACAAATAATTTAAAAGTTTTCAGTCATTAACCTCTATATAACTAGCCAATTGTCACCAAGTAAAAACATGGAGATCAAAGTTTATTGATACCTTGTTTGTCAGGTGAATGCCTCATCACAATTGGATACATACGAGTGACAGAGTACTGAGCGGTCTTAGAATTTGCACCAAAACCTTTCTGAAAATCTTCTACAACATGAAAATGACAAATTGAATCATATTTTGCTCTTTTTTTGTATAAGAAACGTACACCACTTCAACACATGCGAAATGTCGACGCTAAAATAGGCAGTCTCTTCAACTACACCTTTTCTTTCTTTTAGTGAGGTAAAACTTGTGTGCTACATGTAATTCGTGGCTTTCGGATCATTTCTTCACCTCATGCTTTGATCATCCACATGGTCAATTATGTCAAAATATCGATCTCGCAAAGTATTTCAGGTGTGGCAACCAAATGTCTAGGCTTTCTTGAGCTGCATTGCAGGGGATCTTCGGTGTCTTGTCCATGGGCAAAAACATATGTGTCGTCGAGCATGGAAAGGGTCCGTTGAATATTTTAGCACAGTCAGAGCACGAGTTAAGCTATGTTAGTCAAAACAGCATGAGTTCAGTTATCTTACTTAATAGACTACTATCTGACGTAGGCTAAAGTATAAATTCTCTGTAAGTAGGACTGTTCACTTAAGGTAGGACAGATTTAAGAAGAATGATGGCAATGAGATATTACTGTTGAATGAGAGACAAATGTGTCATGAATACCGTTATCGCGTAATTTCATTCTTTTTTTTAAATATTTTTTTAGTTTTAATTTTCCAGACAGACGGTAATTGAAAGTGATTCATAAAAAACAACGTGAATGCTGCCATTCTGAGATTGTGATGTAATAACTTCACTACTTGTCTTTGGAAAACTTTTTTTTTTCTTTACAATTTCATGTCAAGTAGTCATAATACTCCTTCACAGGTTCAAATCAAACTGCTAATAATTTGATCATCGCATTAAACACCTCAGTAATTCAACACAAAATATGTACAATTATATGCGACATTTACAAAAAATTATAGCTAAAGATAACAACCACATTAAATTCCTGCTATCAACGGTTGTGTCACATGATAATTCGAGTTCCTCAAGTCTGTCTACATTCAACAGAGGCAAAAATGACAAGGCCCTTTGTAACTTCCCCAGCAGGTGTTGGTATGTACGGCCGTTTAGCCTAGGCCTACAAACCTAAACCGGCCCAAGCAATAGTTTGCTGACGTTGGTGTTACGAATGCAGTCAGAACTGATGTGGGGCTAGGCCCCACTCTGAATGTTAAAAGTGTAACTTGGGAAAGAAAAAAAAAATTCTGAATGAAGTTTGGGAAAATGTTTGACAGTCACTTCTGGTTCACATTTCGTTAAGATATTTCGGTAGCTTTGTTCTCCTTTAACGGAGTCGTTCGTTGTATCATATTAAGCGGAAAATACACGTAAGTGAGAACACGAAATCGATAAATAAATGTGAAAAAAGATGGATACCTTGTTTTTACGGAGGATGAACGTAGATCAGGGTAACATAATGTTTCAATAATGTTTCACTAAACTTTGCTTGTCGATCATTCGTGGTGTACTTCGTTAAAATCTGTCATTAACTTAGACTGAAGTTATCTGTATGAATTGATAATATTTAATAAGAATGTTGATAATAATAATAAACAAAATTAAGTGCTGTCTAAATTGATCATTTCAGGACCCTGTCATTGGTTTCAGTATGATCAATATAGCCCGAGGCTTAAAATGTCTCTCTATAGAGTGCACACACAGCGTGGATGCTCTCTCCTTAATTCTGTTGTCGAAAGATAGAAATGTGCTCACTTTTAGTTAACTTTCTGATCTGTGGTAGGCTGCAATTATTTTACGCGTAAACACACAACGGGTCACGCACGCACTCACGTGTTGACATAAACACACACAAAAAGACCATACTTGTTCTGCTAATTTATCCAGCCAGATTTGTTGTTGCGACAGGTCTGTACCGTATTTGATTAAAGGGGAAATCAGGGCTTATTTTCACAATTTATTTCACTACAATTCCCCACGACCCTATAATGAGTTACAACTAACAAATATGATCACAATTATTTCAAAACGTGGATAATTTCGAGAAACGAGTCAAATTCCCCCAAAAATCGGTGAAGAACTCCGAAAGTCTGTAACATCCATATTCATTCAAAATTTAATATAATTATTCAATACTATCGCCTTTTCAAGGTATGAGGAGGTGCGGCTGAACAGTTTTATACGTAGCCTACGTGTGCTGTATGTATCATCAACTATCACTAAACTCTTGTTTACTGAGCAATGCACGAACAGCATGGGAACCGTAAACATTCGGTTATGTTTATTCATATAACGTCATCTCAGTTTTACGCTGTGATTGGTCATCGTATAGAGGAGGCTGTCTTGTCTTGTACATGAACGTTTATTTTTTTGTACCCGACAAATATTAAGAGTTCTCATTCAACAGTACTTAAGGTAATAATTACCGTTTCTTCTACCTTCAAACACCTCCCCATCGTCTCTATATTTCGGTGAACAATCAGTTTAGAAAGAAAAATCAACTAAAGGTGAATTTTATCAGTCAAACCATGATTTCCCCTTTAACTGTCAGTCCTTACAGACCACGGTATGTATTTTAACAAAGGCACTATAACACAATACAACGCCTGCATGCACGAGTATAAACACGCATGGACTATATGACGATGTGTCATACTACAGGCATTTGTATCCTGACACTATAGATTATTGCAGGGAGGTGCAAATGAGACCTGCTTATTGCAAACATCACAGTGACATAAGCTTACATAAGGTGCTGGGGTAATAACATTTTTATACTTGTGTTGCGAACGAATTGTGGTGGACTACCCCTTGCTAGACAAAAGAGTCCTCAACTTTCATAAGTGGTTCATGCCACGTAAAAACTCAAAACTCTGTTTCACATTACTTACATGGTCACGGTCGATTGAACATGGAGTGATATGTTACTTCCCATTTCGTTTCTTAATTGTCCCTTTGACTAGTGATATGTTTAATGTTTATGAAAAATTAGTGACATGCAGAACAATTCAACAATTTGTTTACTCAAAGAGGGTCGACCTACTATTTCAATACCGTCGATCCCACAATACTACAGCATTTAAGTTAAGAGTGTAAACTTAAAAAAAAAAACAACACTGCTATGGTTGGAACGCGGAAGTTATTCTGGAGTCACATGATGCCATTTCTCTGATACTGAACTTCACTGATCAGTGAGAAAGGACAAAAATAACGATTTCTTGAAGAAGACCGTGCCATAGGAGCGCCCCTCCCCCCTCATTCGGGATATATCTGACAGTGGTATGGGATCTTATTGTAACAAACCCCTCATCCATGATGCTAGAACCAAAGTTGCATTTGACGGCAAACACAGTTTTAAAAAGTGCACTGTAGTGCTGCACCTATAGTGCGTTTAATGTATCTAATTTCTGTGATTAGTACACCACAATATATTTTTAAGCTCCCTTTCTTTTTGTTTAAAGACGCGACCCCGAGCGAATGCGATGAAAGAAGATATATTCTAGGTGAACATGAAGGCAATCCAAATCATTATTTCATAGATTAATGTTATCCTCAGTAATTGAAAAATTGCAAACTTGAGATCCCCATCTGAAGGATGAGCATGGTGCAAGGATTGGCACCGTACATGAAGCTTAGGACACCCTAGAAGTGTCGTTTCCGGTCATCTGCACAAGGGCTTCTAAATCAATGTCTTCTTGTACACCCCACGCCAAGGTGGTGGCCCTCCGCTTCTTTAGTACACACGGGAGAGTTCCGATTTTTAGCTAGATGGACAACCCTATGATTCTCTCAGAAGTTTGAAGAGCAGTCGCAGAACGAAAGAAAAGAAAGGTCGTCTGCATATACTATCTAAGTGGAGTGCTATTGTCGGTTGGCGCTGGGCGTAACAAGCAGGGTTAAAGTTACGACGGTCGGCATTAGCAATTACTCACCTGAGCCAACCAACACATAGAGACAAAAATGCAAGAGCATTTGGACTACCACTACTGTTGTTGTCTAAATCCAATAAAACAAAATCTCTCATAAATGGGCTTCCCTGTCTTTCCCGGGTCCACAAATTAGCCACTACCCTTTTCAAAACAACCCTCACTCCATTCTGTCAGCTACAACAATGGTAGCAGGAAATTTTGTTCTAACGTAACGCACAGAACACCAAAAGTGGCATTTCCAAACCAAATTTTTCTGTGTACCTTAACGCTGGCCACACCCCACTTCCTACAAATAAATGTAGTTTAAATACATTTTCAAGTAAATTTATTTTTATGGTCAACATGTGATTTTCGGCACGTGTTTTTACGCCACCCTCCTTCCTGCTGTTGCTCATAGTATCTATTATTCAGTCGGTATCCTTGGACAAATTATCGATTGCGTCTGTTGTCGAGAAATTAGGAGAACTCACAGACAACTTCACAACACTGTAATGTCGTGGTCATTTTCTTTATTTTCCTCAATTTACCCGGACCCTCCAAACTAACAACGGCATTCGGGTCAGAACAAGAGACAAGATCTACAATGTTATCACTCCAGTACTTGCATGGGAAAGATACCGGCTGATGTAAGAAACAGTCCTGAACAACTTCAAGAAAAAGAGCGTGAATAATCCCACTTGGGGCACTCCGAAATGGCGGTAGAAGCACCTGATTACTGCTGGTGAAGAGAAAATATAGAAATGTACTGAAAAATGGATGCATGATTGAAGTGAAATTATCTCTCCAAACAGCGCGAAACTGTTTTAAAAAACCCAGGAAAATTTAAACACAAGTTGTATCGTTATTTTTAAATTTAGAAAACATATTCCGGAACAAGGTTTTGCAGAAGCCTCGGATTTTGACACAAACAGCGCTGTTTTTGGACAAACAAATTTAATTGTCATCCTTAAATAAAGTTTGTCGAGTGGGGGGGGGGGGGGGGCAGGCGAGGCGGGGCTCCTTAAGTCCACTGTTTTGGATTGGACTTAGACTTAAACTAAAGCTCAATGCATGACTCTGGATATTGGACTCGGGCTCTCTGGACTTGGACGTTGATATGATTTCGAGTCCAACAAGTCCAGTCTAATCTTCATTTTAGTTTTTATTCAGATTACTCAGCAGTTCTTTATCAACATCTTCACAATCTGTGATAGGTAGTGTATATGCCGGAAGCAGTTGCACGCATGTGCATATACAACACTGTAAACATACTGTACTAAACTTGCGTGGCACCATCCTGTATGTTAGATGATATTCTAACCAAGGGACCCAGCTGTGCCTGATATGTGGTACTGTTCATACGTTGTTTCCCACTAGGTTGAAATCATGATCATATAATATAACTTTGATCTTCCAATTGACGTACCGCCATGTTGACAGACTGTAATTTATTTTATGCACATTCTACCTGGGCTTGGGAATGTGATCACAGCCAAGAAAATGTGAGATGGTTTTGCAGAGGGCATATTTTAATCAGCTATTTAGACTATATTTTCATTCTGTTTGAGATTTCTCTGAATGGTTGGTTAGTTTGTAAGAGCATATTAAGCGTAGGTGAAAAGGTCTATTACGAAAAGCTATTCTTGCTTTACAAATTTGGACTCAGACTTGGACTCCAGAACAGTGGACCCTGACGTGAAAACGACTGGACTTTTACTCAGAATTAAACGAATGGACTCGGTCTTGGATTCGAGATTGTTGGACCTGACTGGAGCCCCGTGGCTCAACACGACCAGGCTGCTGACAAGTGAAACCTAGGTAGTCCGACTGAACTCTGGTGGTCAGCTTACCCTATATGCCACAGTCGTGTTCACATCACTGCAGTGGTAAATTGAAAAGGTAGTCCTATATACTACTTCCTTATTTAGCCTCTGTTGCCTTTCGAGGTGTCATAACCCGGCAATTTGTATAAACCATTGGCCGACAATTGGTATTAAGAGCATATCAAATCTTTGTTTATTAAAAAAAAAAAACAAAAAAAAACGGTTGCTATACATGTGGACTAATTCAAAGCCCATCAAACAATATTCCCATATTGTGTGTACGTAGGCGTGATGTTAGAATAAGGAAGTGGTTGTGTTTCGTGTATATTCCCCTTTCCATACCAAAGTACAATGATCTTTGAGAAAGGGCAAAATAACGAAGTTATCTCATTTTGTTATATCGAGAAAGTGCAGCCTATATCTGACAGTGCCGTGGGATCCTATTGTAGCAAATTTTTATTTGCCTGCGAATAGGTGTATTCATTTTAATTAAACCTCTGTATGCACGAAAGTTGCTTATATTTCCCTCCCCGATGGAAGTAACGGAAACAACGGACTGATATCGACAAGGATATGTTCAAGAGCAATTCCAAAACCACCTCGTGACTTTCGGTCATTAATTCCATAAACCTGATCTATTTGCATCCAAAATTGACGCTGCTCCCATGTTTGTTAATTGAATGGTTGGAGTACACGTCATAAAAAAAACTACGATTCTTACATGCTTTTGAATTTTACACGAGTCACTATTATTTTTTTTTTTTTTTGGTTTCTTCTAAGTCGGTGAATAAAATCTTCGTTCGTAAAAATACATTTCACACAGTGTGTAAAATCACACAGTTGCATTGCTTTGTTTCATTTACGTTTTGCCTTTTTAGTGTCAAAAATATTTCGTCACTTAAAGCTACATTGGCCTATAGACTAGCAGTGATCCAGAATACTTATGAGAAGAAATGGAAAAGGTGCTCCACATAGAGTGAATTAAAGTAATCCCCTTCCCAATAACCATCGGTAGTGCCCATGGAGCAAGAGTTGCTTATCCGTTGTGCACCGGGGTCATATTATTTGCAGTTACTACTTAGTGGGGACGAAGGTAGATCCACTTCTAAATGTGGATCACAGCTCTTGCATAATATGAGCTAGAAACAAAGAGATCCCCCCCCCCCCCACAAGAAAAACAACCTATTGCAACAACTCGTGACAAAAGGATGGAGAGAAAAAAAACAGACACCAAAAATTTAAAGGTCACCTCAATTGCAACTTTCGCTAATTTAAAGAGAGAAATACAACTTGGTATTAACTGATTACTTGATCGATTGCAACTTTATTTTTCAACACTGTGATATTTGCAGCCATTATTGTATAATTAACATACAGTATACTAATAAGCACTAGTAAGAAACATATCAGGACAATGTTAAAAGGAGGTCCAAAAGAAGTTAAAGAGCTTATAACTCAAATGATAAGTACATAAAGAGACGAACTACAACGAAAACAAGTCTGAAAATGAAAGAGTTCCACAATTAAAATTAAAACTGAAAAATTAAAATTGAGACTTGATTGACTGCTGGCAAGACAAAAAGAAAAAACATATATGTATAATATGCAAACTTCGAAATGTTTCTAGTTTAATGATTGAGCGAGTACGGTTGAAAGATATTCTGACATGAATACATTTGAGTTACATTAATAGTGTTCTGATTAAAAGTATCAAATGCATCAAAATCCAAAGATAGTTCTACAAGCAACGTTACCATTTTCCAAAATATTAGCTATATCGTTAATTAAATGCATATGCATGGCTAAAGTTTTCTGCGAAAAGAGCTTGTACCCACGTTTCTGGGTAGTGACTAGTAGATAAGAACCAGGCCCGTAGCCGGGGGGGGGGGGGGGGTCGGAGCGTTCGAACGACCCACCCCAACTTGAGGGAGGTCCATTTTTCCAGCCCTGTGTTTGAAGGGTCAGCTATAAAATATTTGTTATCTTGACATATTGAGGCCGAATTTCCATTCACTTTTAGCAGGGAGATAAAACCTTTCCACTTATTTCATACAATGTATACAGGCCCAAAATGACCACAATATCTCATCACCACATAACATATACTATGTCGGGTGATGAGATAAGCTCAAAAACGCGCATGCATGATTATGTCATTGTGGCCGTGGATATCATTGAACTAGACGCAATACAAAGCTCGGGACACACTGCCACGACAACTTGCGACACGACAGCGACCACTCACCGCGTCTGCTGTGGTCGTGGCGGTGTGACCGGTTCCACGACTAGAATTCAGTTGTGTCGTAAACCGTCGCCGTGCCCGATTAAATATGTTCAATTGTAGTCGGGTGCAGTCGGTACGTTTTAAGCCCTGTTCAAACTGCCACGACTACCAAAGAGTGTCTACTCAGGCGCGTAGCCAAGGAGGGGGAGAAAGAGGCCACCGTCCCCCCCCCCCCCTTGGCCATTTTGTGGTATTTTTTTTTAGGTCTTCGCCAGAAATACCTAGGAGCATAGTCATAGCCAGGGAAAGGAGGGCGAATAGGGCGACCCTGCTTGATCTCCTTTTTGCTTTTTTCCCGCGATATCGCTAAATAGTAACTCCTTCAATTTAGGCGGCAGGCCTACCAAGGCAGGGGAGGAATGCAGGGTTGGAAGCATGTACGTATGCATGTAAAACACCCAGGAAGGGTTGTTTTCTACTATCTGAGTGGTTTGTAGAGCCAAACGTTTCTTTTGAATGCTCATCTCGGCATTGCATCATTTTTCACAGCTTAATTGTTTTCTCAGTAATTGAGAAATTGTAGACATGAGATCTATATTTCAAGGTTGGGTTAATGCAATTGAAAAGACTTGGGAAGGGCTATTTCCGGCCATTTGAGGGGTTTGTAAAACTCAAAATTTCCTTGTAAATTTTCTTCTCCGCCCCAACTGATGGTGGCGCTCCGCTTAGATAGTCTTCACGAGTTCGCACCCCCTTGACATATTCCTGGCTACGCCCCTGTATCTACTATTTTTGTTAATTGTCTGCGACAGGAGGTCTTTTGTAGTCCTCTAAAATGCTCCAGATTGCGGTAAATCTGCAGATTTCAAAAATCACCGGAAAAAATGCCCCCCCCCCGACCCCTAGCAACTGCATGCTTACTGCACGCGCCAGCCGCTTCCGTATTTGGAAACGTCCACATCTTGGAAAAAAAGACCAACCCCTCCACATGGGCTGGCTACGGGCCTGAGAACTTATGGCTCTTCTATATGCATATCATGTGGCTCATATTCTTTTAGTCTTAGCTCTTGAAAAGTTAACATTGATAGCATTCTTGTTTCAGAAAAGCAAATAGTTTTTCCCACTTTTCTGTGTAGTGACTAGTGGATAATACCTCAGTATCTGGAATCTGCATGTGGATCAAATTTATCCAGTCTAAGGTGTTCACAAGTACACAAAATGAAATTGTGGTTTCGGAGCATAGGTAAAACCCACAAACTTCCTCCGTGGTTTGTCCCTGTGCCCCTACCGTAGCGTTTCCACTGGACCCCACTTGGACTCAGGCCAATGGTCCGCAGCGGTTCACGCGCCAAATTGTAACAGTCAAAGTGTGTGTTGAAATACAATTCGTTCCAACATTTTTAGAAGAACAGCAACATATAGAAAAGACCTCTCACTTTCGATTTCCATTTTTCAAGATTCCTACTGCACGAGCAATTTGAGAAGACTTGTTAATTGATCATTGTTAACGAACAATTAAAGTGTGTGTGAGGGTCTGGACAAAGAAATCAGATTTCAGTGTATTTTTTTTCAAGGCCAGAGCTACAATTCTGGAAATCCATAGCACAAAATGGATCTCAGCTGCAGTTGTACAGTACCGGAGTAACGTAAAGTATTAATTAGGCTGAGGGGATGCAACAGTCACCATCAGATAGGCTTTTGGAAAGATTCACTCCAAATATTTACAAAGTCATCATTAAAAATTGCGAATATCTTCAAATTCGTTAACGCAAGTTCAACGATATAGTATTACCACTGCGATGATTTCTTTTTAAATATTACAAAATTCTCATCATTCTATGTACATATATACATTTCTGTAGTTCTGTTGTTTTTTTTTATTTTTCAGGCTGCGTATAACCAAGCGATCTCAAAAAGATGGTTGTTCAATTGAAAACTTACTAAAACTTGAAAGTCAAAACTTAATAAAACCTTACATTTAAAATACCTATTTTTTTTTTTTTCAAAAGCGTTAAAGTATGATTGCTTACATATGCAATACAACTAAAGTCCGACAGATAACGTTTCATACAAGGAATATGAAGGAAGATTATTTTTCAATAGACTGTAATTATTAGCTTTCTGATGCTCAACATCCATGATTTTCCCATGTGGACAGTGCCGCGCACATATTAAAAAGAATCTGTAACTTTAAAAATAATTACATGGGTAGATTTCAAGAGCATCAGAATTTTCTTCAAGTGATGTTTTTCAATAATCCCATTCCCCCTCTTGCCATCTCAGTATTTGTAGTTCCTTCCAGGAGATGGCTTTTCTCTGACTTTTCTCTACTGAGTGTATGCCAAAACGCATGGAACGTTGACAAGTATGTTGAACATCGTCAAATTAATAGAACTGTTTGTTATTACCAATGTTATTTCTTCCCATTTTCGTTCCCATTTATGTTGTTGATAGCACTCTACTTGATTCAGTCGATGGGCTAATACATACGATGCACCGGTGGAGGAGGAGGGGGAGGTGGAGTTCGTCGACATCCCTTATTCTCTGGCGGGGAATCAAATCCGTACCAATCGTCAAAGTCTGGTTCGTTCGAATAACTGAAGTTGTCGTCTCTTGTCGGGGGTGAAGAATCACGTTCTGCTCTAGAATGTGGTGCAGCTGGTGCAAACTGGTAGATGGGAATTTTCCAACAAGTGGCAATTTGACCACACATCGGGTTCTCCCTGCGGATCCTAGCGGGTCTCGGGAACTGACATTGATGGTAGTCCGGCCTGCATCTCCGAATCCTTTGACACCAGGAGGAGCAGGAACTTTGTGCACTTTTTCGTCAAGAGTACAGCAACAAGTACAACAACACAAGCAGAAAATAAATCCAGCTGAGGATGTGATTAAGGTAGCCACAGCGGTGACGACGATGGCTATAATGACGTCACCTGAAAGCAATGTGAAATAAACCAGTCAATAATAACAGTAATAATATAAGTAGCAGCAATTACAGTGTCTGGGTGAAAGGATTTATAAACTATAATAATGCATGATAAGGAGCAACAAGTACAAATGGGGAACATATTAGAGCAAGATGGTGACGGTAATAATAATAAAGATGATGATTGGTGTGTGCGATGATGATCACTGTGGAGACGGTGATGATGAGGATGATAATAATGACAATTGTTATTATGATGGTAATGTTTAGGATAATGAGTTATGATAATGATTATGATGATAATGGGAATGAAACAGTGGGGACCATATGCTGATATCGGTAAAGAAGTGGCATAACGTTATTAGGTAAACAGTATTACTAAAGCAGTGTGCTACTGAATCTCATTGCAGCACTAGCTCAGTCCACCCATCCCAGACTCGTTAATCTGTTTTTCATAGAGGAAACCCAGGACAAACAGATTTACTGACAAAAGCTAATAAAAAATAAATAAACTTGAGAAGTGTGAAGTTGACTGCAAGGTGCTAGTGATAACAAGTATGAACTTTGTCTTCGTGTTTCTTCCATTACGACTAACAGCAGATTGAGTAAATCTGGATGAAGAAAGGAATTGAGGAATATGTGCTCATAACGAAGTGATTAATAGATACGCAAAGAAGATATTTTCACCATCAACCATTGTGCCAGGTTACGAAAAGAGACTCACTTGTAACTGTACCCATACTCTTGGGAATCTCTGTGTAGAGAAGAGTTATAGGTAAAATTACGTTAATCATTTAAACTATCGATAAAACGGGGTCGGCTTGAAACTGGATATTTGTTGAAAGTCAAAAGGCAAGGTAAGCCATCATCGGGAAACATGCAGCACAGTCATGACACATAATCTGAGACTGGTAATTGCTTCTATTGTAAGTTTATTTGTATGTACTTTTACAAACAAATCAAGTTGGTAATAAAATTGTCAAGAAAGTAGTAGCCTATTTTGGTAAGTAATTTCAACGGTATTGTCATACAGTGACCCAATATGAATATCTAATATCATCTTAAATTTTGTGATGAAATGTTGAGAGAGAGGCTGCAAATTACCAGGAGGATGAATCTCTTAATGGCGTCACACTAATTTGTAACACAGATATTTGCAATTATTACGTCATTTTATTAATCATATCAAAAGGGTGCAGTTCATCAGGTCTAGAAGGGTGTCGTCTGCCTACAGCTATGAACTGGTGACAAGTAATTCCCTAAATGTATGTAGTAACATGCAGAGATGATTTGGAAAGTTCAACTAGTTAAGAAAGGTAAACTTAAAAATAGCAATCCATTATGAAAGGCAATTAATTTACAAAGCTAAGGCAACGACACGAGTGTGGCGGTAGCTTGTGTCTTATAGTTCATATCGGAGGATTCCAAACTCAAACATTTAGATCAAATTTGGCATATGTCACCTTTTTTCTTGTTTTCTGTAATTAAGAAATATTTGCCATGTAGTACGAAATATTTACTTGTAATTATTATCATTCCTCGTCGTATACTTTTGAAAATTCCTTTAAACCTTACATCCTTAACCGTTGTATTGTCTCTAGGCCTTTGTCACAACGGTTTCCATTTTGTTTAGTCGTACAACCACAATTTTAACATAGTTTGAAATAAAGCAGACAAGGAAACAGTTTTAGAGTCGATTGTATAAGAAATCGATGACTCACATTTACACAATCACGCAGATAAAAGCAATAATATCTGTGTAATACAAGCACTAACTGGCTGTATCAATACTAGGAATCATCGTGGGTAGTTACGTGTATATGGCACGCCGGAACTGCAGAATGGTGTGTCTTAAACTCTTCCTGGTCCTAAACAGTTCCCGTTTGAAAAAAAAAAAAATTACTCATTAGTTACGGTTTCGTTATGCATTCAAATTGGTTTCCGAAGTATTTACCAATCAAACTGAAAACAAACTGTAGGATCTCAAATGTCTGGGTGAAAGGATTTATAAACTATGATCACACATTTGTTTACTGTCTTTCTTACCAGACTCTTATGAAAAATATAATTCGTTGTCTGTCATTTAAAAGAAATACTTGCCCCCCCCCCCACTAAATTTTTCATGAAGGTAAATTTTCAGCAATCTGTCTAATTGCTGGGAGAACCGAGGTGGGTGGTCATGTAATGTTGGGGTTATCATATCAGCTTGTAAAATGATAACGAAAAAGAACACATACCTCGAACTAACATGCTGACATTACACACTGTGAGGGGCTGGGGAACACTAGAGGGTGAGTAAACTATGTACGTCACGTCAAGATTAGTGCCAACAGGTAAATACTGAGGCTGGTCATGAGATATATTGATCCAGGCTAGGTCTGCATCTTTCCCAACTATTTGAACAGGTATATCCCATTGAACCATCCATAGTGGCATCTGGGAGGGCGATTCTGTGTAGATTCGGGTCACATCGACGCAGGTAACTGTGATATCGTCGGGTAAACCTGTTGGTGATACGATACACACATTACACAGAAATCCTAGGAGCCACTTTTGAGATGAGTATTGACTAAGACACAGAAATGTACGTAATGTCCAGGTCAAAGCAAAGGATCTCATAAAGCTCATTGGATAAATTGAATAGAGACGACCAGTTGTGTTTTGTGTCGCATGTACACTCCTCTCGGTAATCAACGTTTCTTCCAATGTGTACATTATGTCACATTTAGCGACAATTCATTCCTCATGACATGTTAAGGAAACTGAGGTTGATCGTCATGTAATTCCACCCTTCAAGCTCGAAATTGGATATATGGAAGGACTATGATAGGCTTCCACGTAATACGTATTCAATGTATAGCATTATACAGACTGTGTACATGATGGTCTCACGGTATAGATCGACCATCTTCCAATGTATCTTAAAGGCAGATGGTGATTTTAGCAATATGCACTTTTAATACCCTGTTACTTCATTTGACGTTCATTTGAAGAACTGACCCACCTCTCCTTCCCAGTTAAATCCTTTCTCATTTTTCGATGGAGTCCACCTTCGGTCGGTTGTATTTTGCGATCGAGTTATCTGATAATCGTAGAGGGAAGAGCGGGTAATTGTAGGTGAAAATGGGATAACATACATCTAACGAAGATGATAATCCGAACTTACTGCTTTGGTACACGATCACAAACTCGTGTGAGCCAATTTCTTGTCCTTCGTTATTTTTGAAGATGTAAGTCACCGGGTAAAATCCTTTCGGGTACACCGACTCTCGAGGTTGGACTCTGGATGGAAATACTTCCACACTACCATTGAAATTGTTTCTATTGGCCACAGATAAATACGGGCGCGGCCATGTTACATTCTGATCACTTGGCCGAACCAGAAAAAAGTCTCCGTGACTGGTGCGGCTTTGCACAGTAGCAGAGTTGTCTGAGAATAGAGAAAAAGCGGTATAAACTACATCAGCCTTGATCCTAGGCAGGTTTTGTCAAGTAATTTACTCCTTTGGTAGGTCTGATGGAGAAATTGACTGAATGACGTACTAAAACACCAGATTGATTGGAAGAACCAAACTACAAGACATTGAAGTTGGCAGGTATACTGCTACAGGGTGATGAATGAAGAGCGGAGGAGAGGGCGATGGAGGGGGGGGGGGAGGACTGGTGTTCTGGTATGTGATGACTCGTCAGATATCTGAAGTAAAAAAGTCAGACATTTACAGGAGGGGATTTCAGAATTTGAATTGGATTTTGTAAAATCTTAACTTAGTCTTATATGTAAATTTCAATTTCAGATGTCACAACTTCTATTGCTATCTATGTTACGTCATTTGTACGTACATCACGTTATCTCTAGATTTGTACCGTATGTTATGTATAATCAATGTAAATCAATTAAGTTTCTGTATCTATGACAACAGATCACTTGGAAGAATACTGAGCATATGTTTGGATTCATTTTCGTTATTCAACTAACTTGTGAGTCGTAGTTCGTGACCATTTTACGAGAAAACATGGTTTGGAATATAATAGACAAATATGTTGTGCCTGTTCTCGGTCCAATACCCTTACCCCCCCCCCCCCCACCACCACCTTAAACACGAAAAAAGGGTATTTCAGTGATAATTCTGTGTAATAATCCTCAGTTCTCCAGCCTGTGATTCTTGCATGTGGCTTTTTCCATAAATTCAAAACGCAAAGGCCATGCACTTATACCTTGCCTTGCTGTCTCTACAAGAAAGGTACACGATGTTGTTCTCCCGTTGTCCATCAATGTGTAATTATACGTGACTCTTACTCTGGAGGGCACGTTAAACATATGACCAGTGCTATGTGTTTGTGACATCGTTATGGTACGCGCGTCTTCGTTTGGTTGAAGTTGAGGTTCCAACCAGTCCACTTGTACCGATGACTGTGAGGACACCACTCTGATATCTCGGGGACAGCTTACGATTCCTGGACCAATCTCTGTCATACAATAAATAATCGGTAATAACATTAAAGAACATTTATTATGTTCATGGTCTTTATTCAGCTAACTGCCCTAACAGATAACTGCCCTAATTCGATTACCGTTAAATAGATGAAGTACACGAATACAAAAAATATATATGATTTAATTTAATCAGTAAACTATGAATTTCTTTGATTTGTAGTTCAACTCCAATGAAGTGATGCAGTCACCCATCCATCGATGCCTCCTCATGATGAGTGTAATCGCAGGAACTTGCATCTCGATATATCAAATAGCTACACATGTAACATAAATACATTTCCTATACTAAAACAATATAATATCGTAAATAATTACATGGCAATGACGAACTGATCGTCTGCCACACAGCTGGTGATCTTACCAAGTGCCTGAACTTGATAAATCCAAACATAACAATGTTGAAAACAAACATATTTCAAATATACCCCACATGTCTCTGTAAGTGTGGCTAAGTGTCGTGTGATTCTGGGTAGGCCAATATTACATTACATGTATAGGTCTGAATGCTTGACAATTTAGATTTAATACCTCTCGCAACTTTAACCTCGATAACGCAACTGGCTGTGAAAGTCATTCTTGATGAAGTTTCAGGTCTATATTGGAACTCGTAAGTAACTTCATGTACTCCGACAGGAATCTCTTCGCCTTGATCAAACGAAGGGGGCACGTGGGGTTTAATTTCGACTCCTTCATAGTCGCGTGCGATTGGTTTCTCCCAGTTGGCGATGGGTTCATTATTGTCGTCGCTCTGTCGTATGATGACGAGCGAAGAACATTGATGTACTACGATTTCACCTAGGAATATAAAGAACACACCTCAGCATTGTTAAGCTATAGTTCTAAGAAATGTCATACTCTTCATTAGACTTAGCAAATACAGAAGTTTCTTGTTTTTCGAGGCAAAACGAAGGTAGCAAACGACAAATAAAAAATGAAATAAAAATAAAATTAATATTAAAATAATATGAAAATATTATTAATTATAATATATATAATTAATAATATCAATTAGATTTTTTTTTAATAAATCAGGAACTAAGAATTGTAAGACTTCTACAGCTGGAGAATGCTTAGTAGCACTCAACTCGTGCAGTCCGCTGAAAATAGGTCCATCCTGAAATTGGTGATAATAGGTAATGTCCTTCTGCACTTACGGTTCTTTTAAGTCACTAGACATGCAACTTCTTCACCTTAGGCTTAATGGTTAAAGTCTGTCTAGCTCACCACGATTTTTGTAACCACTTCAATATCTATACACAAGCACTGATACTTTTAACTGCTAAACTGGCAACCCTAGCAACGAGAGCTCATTGTAACCTCACCGTTGTCATTAAGTATCTTTAACCTTCCAACGAAAGCCCTCTTCGTGTTCTTGGATCGTCGACCCCATTCTGTCAAATATGGTAACTACATTGACATATGTCCACTATATTCTTCACCCCGACTGTGATCCCAAACCATGTAAAGCAACTTGATTCACAAAGTGTTTTAATCGAATATCTCACCTGGATGACAGATGTAGCGATCAATCTCCCCCTGACAAACGTCCCTTCCATCACATGCATTTTGAGTACACAAATCGAAATCCGGACCTGAAATTCCATCAAATGAGTTCATGGTGAAATAAATCAGCAGAATAGCAGAAATAGGAACGTATAATTGTTGCTCCACGTTTCGACCTCTGATAACACAAACGATATGACCTCCGCAAAGTCACTCCCTTGATGAATATTATATTGGGCATCGACATGTCAAGTATGGGACTATTCAAGATTGACTCATTCTTGCGATTTCCTGTTTACGTTTTAACAGGAAAATCGATAATCACGCCCTCTTTTGCAAATACTCCCTTTCACGATAGAACGATAGTCAGCAGTCAAAACCACGGACCCTATATGACGCATGTACACAGTATTAAGAACATTTAAGAATTGTATGTTGTTCCTCTTGACATTCAACGGTCCACTTGCGTAAACGACAAGTAATATCTACATCGCTGGGTGAGGACCCCTTTTCAATTCTCGTTGCTGGCATAGGTGATGCGGCCTTGGTTTTGTCATAATAATCTACCATACACAAGGTTAGAAAATACATTGGGCAGGCAATCTGCGATGCAATTGTTACAATTTCCATTTTAAAACTGGACGCTTTCTTGACATTGTCGTCTGACTGTGTCCTACTTGAGTAACCTTCGTCTAGAAAGTTTCTCTATTCGAAGAAACTTAAACAAAACTTATTTGATTAGTTAAAAAATCTCAATAATTTATGGATTTAAGCTGCGGTTTGGGTAGAATGGGAAGAGTAAATCCGGCAAATAGATTTTAGAATATTATTGTTTCAGGTCCGTATGCAACTTTTTCCACAGGGAGGTTCGATTATACCACAAGTGGAACATTTTACCCGCCAATTATGACAAATTAAAAACTCATTACAAATGTTGCTACCTAACGTAGGCTTACTATCATTGGCTGAGTGGAACTCCAGATCTTATGGGAGGGGGGGGGTCGTCCGAACCCTATGAATCCCCCTGGATACGGGCCTGTGTTTCAACCAAAGTCCAAGCCCCAATGTCTGTATGAGGTAATGCCACTACCACGAGGGAACGTTCTCTCATTTTCCCGGGTCTGGTACATTCCTTTACCTTACCTGACACAACGATGTCAAATGAGCAACACCGTCGCCTTTGATCGGCCTGAAACCAGAAGATAACTGTGTGAACCCCCTGTGAGAACGCGTGTCCGTTGATGTGGGTACTGTGTGGATCGGCACCGCAATCGGGTTGATCCCAGGTAACGTCGACCGTACCCTCGGAGGAGGACACTCTTCGGAATATCGTACTTGGGCATCTTGAGATACCTGTCATGCATGAGATTAAAAACGTAATTCAGATACCAACAAGCTAATTGGAGCCTACCTAATCATGGCAGTTGATAAATACTGCGTTAGTCCAGATCAGGATATGAAGCATGTACAGATCGAAAATCTGTCAAGTGAAGTGCTTGAAGCATATAGGCTATATTGTGGGTGTTGTACACTACAAAAGTGCAGTATAGTGTTAATTTACTACAGAATTCAAGTCCAAGTTGCCCACCTTCTGAGTATCCTTTGGGAAGTGTGACGGATGATCAACTTTCGAAATCCCGTTAACCACGAAACTCGGAAATGAAAATCGAATTCAAGTTAGCAAAACCTTCTCTACTGAACAGTGGCTTACTGACCTAACTTACTGATCTAACACATGAAAATCAATTTTAATATGTATAAAATAAGACACTCTATCTAAGATAACATTGCTCTGTGAGGTTTGCACAAGGACCAACAAACATGACTAGGCAATTAAGTGCAGCTTTACTTTTATGCAATTGACTTTTCCACGTAAGTTCATCTAACTATAAAACCCATTGGCTTTTAAACATTTTTTGTTTGTTTGTATAAAGCAGAAGCACGAAGACAGAAGACTGCGAATAATTAACAATGGGAAACTATCGCAATTAAAATCGCAAAGTTACACAAACCCTTAAGTCACACGTAAATAATTTGGAGTCTCATGTTGGCAAAATGAAAGGTCACATACTTTGTTCACCTTCCTGTGGGGAAAGTCATGAACGTTGGACAGTTTTATTTTCATGTTCCCGTTAATGATTTTTCGCTACAAACTGAACAGTTTTAAGTACTGCTGTAACGGAAGCATGTATCGTACTCACGATGCACCCGTTTCCAATGTATATCCTGTTGAAACGACAACTTGTCAATGGCACATTACTTAATTTCTAATCGCCTTTCCCTTGTGACTTTGCTACATCAGAGTTAACTTTTCATGTCAATGCATGCAGACACCATAATCCAGTGTACAATGAGAATATCATAAGTCGATCATTTAATAAATATCGGGATCCTAAGAAAAAAGAAAATAAAATATGAACTTAAATCAATAAAAAATTGCAGTCATATTTGGTTATGTGCTATTTTGGTGTAGTCTGGATCGAGTAATCAATATGAAATGAATGTTGAAATGAAGGTGGCAGTACACAGCACAATGTTACCGAAGGAATCTTGAGTCAACCACTACCAAAAGAAGATCAAACAAAAAAAAAACAATTAATTGCCTCATTAAAGAATAATGATGTTTATAAACAAAGGCAATTTTTTATTTTTTTCTTTCAAATTTTTCACTACAAGCTGCATCAAAGACATTTTGATAATCAATTTTGGTAATGTATGTAACTTTCTGGTTCATACTTAAGTAGAAACGTGAACATTTCACCATGAGTAACATATTTGGTTTGAACATGTCTGTCCTTATCATATTTATTCCCCTGTCGTCGTTAAAGGTTTTTGTTTCTTCTATTGGAATCGCATGTAAGCTACCTCAAACTTCTTTAAATTCTTCAGTCTTTATATTCACACGTTTCCCAAATGACTGAATTCACTGTAACTTTGTTTTTAGATTTATAGAACAGAAACCTAAAGAAATACATAAAGAGAATTTGAAAGCTGCCTTCAATTTCTTTTTAAAACTTGGCAACACCTTTTTTCGTTTCTTCGCTCTATTTCTATATTTTTTGTTTTGTTTTGTAATTCTACAAACAGTCTACATGTTTGCAAAGTTGTGTAGTTCCGCTTATGTTACGTAATGTGCTTACTCGTATGCTTTCATTTTGCTACTTTTCCGCTAAAGGTGCATTCTGCTTTACTTTAGTTTCAGTTATATTGCTTTGTGTACTTGAATGCCATCATTACTATCATTTGTATTTTCTGTCTCTCTCTTTGGAGGACTAGCAATGTCAGTACATACCATAGAGCCACATAATATGAAACCACTACATGGTACATACCAGTTTGATTAAAAAGATTATTGGTGGGCCTGTGATACTACAACTGATTAATGATCTAGCGTGACGCTAAAATTTATTTTAAGGCAAATGATAATGGACAAAGACAAACAAAAATTTTAATAAAGTTCAAATGATGAGTAGTTAACTGGCAAACACATCTCTTCTTGTTAGATAGGCATTTTTTTTTATTGTTTTTGCAATTGCCACCCCTTTGCCTATGTTGAAATCTGCGTTAGAGTCAAATTGTAGCATATTTTATTAATATGCAATTAACATCCATTACAATAAAATTCAATTGCCCGAGACTTTATTCTTTTAGTTCTTTGCACTTTGATGACAAATTACATTTACCCCCATAGAAATTATATATGTTTAAAACCAATTGTACATAAAAAACAATATTTTACAGTGCTGTACATAAATTTCTGTTCTATATTGGCTTATGTGATGGCCCTAAATATAACACTGAACATTCTAAACCATACTGTCTTTTTTCCTACACATTTATGCATTGGAATTTTAACATAGAAGCAATTGTAAAGTATCGTTCGCCTGAATCGGAAGCAAGGAACTGCCGCATTACGAGTTCTTAAGACATTTACAGATTGTATCGTTTGATGAACGGGCTATCACTTTGTCTGTAAATATTTCATCACCATCTGCGTGAAATAATTAAGGTATGAATACAATTGTATACAATCGTATACCAAAAAGAACTTCCTTTAGATATAACAAGTCATACCCCCGTGTAAGCAGTATGTACATTTATAGGAAGCTAGGTACACTCCCATACACACAAAAAAAGGTAGACAGAGGCACGTGATCAGGCGTGCGGTTGCTGTGACTACAGAAAAGCACACAGGAGAAGAAAAGGCAATCAAATAAAATCAAATTCGACTGCAGGCGTGAAGTAACCCTTTGGCACAATGAGTCGTAGTTGCAACTAGTGATAAAGGAAAGTCAAAAAAAAAAAGAAAAAGGTCAGTGGTTGTAGCTGAATTCCACTGGTGTTACGAAGTGCGAAAAAAAGCGTTTAGACTTTGATACTCCCAACTAGGGGAATTACCCAACCTGTGGCCACAATATAAGTAACCGTTACCGTACCAAATATCTAACTATCGTGTTTAAGGCTATCGGAAGAAGTATTTCTTTTCACTTACAGCAAAAGTCATTATTCAGAGTCTAATGCAAACTGCTTTTACTTTTACATAAACAAAATCATCCGAATGATATCATGATTGCTTCATTTTTTTTTTTTGGTTTACAATAATATAAGCTAATATGCCTACTCAAAGAAATAGTGGTGTCATGAAATCACAAAGCTGTTTTCTTTACGGTAGAGAGAAGCCTCGAACAAGGTTTCCTGCTGAAATGACTGAAATGACTGAAAACACTTCCACACACAGCCCGCACATTCCACGATGCTGATTATTTGTAATGTTAGTTTTCATGTGCAAAGGAGTTCATTCATTTGACCAAAAACTGGCAATTATGTTGACAAAAAAAAAACACTAAGCGACTTAAAAGGTACCCAAAGTTGGAGACTTCAAAAATGTATGTCACAAAATTGAAGAAAAATGGATTCAAATGGTTAAACTTTCATCTTTGCGTAACATTCCTGAGCTGAAATGTAAAATGTTGAAGTTTATTCACTTAAGATAAAATGGTAGACTACGAAATATTTTGTAATGTCACTCTTCCACCACTCAGGATAAATTTCTTTGTTCTTCTTTGATCTTTCGACATTACACCCGTCAAGAGATGTGATCACTGTCCTACAGTCATGGGATAACTTAACTCTACAAGCCATCTCAGTCGGAAATTTTGATTTCAGTAGCAAAGCATGTAATGTGATTTGTACAAGAATGTCACCACAAAGTATTGAGCATTGACTTTTTCTTTTTTTTAATTAGATGAATATCTTTCAAAATTTGCTATCTCAGGCAATGGACAAATGCTATGAAGATAAAAAGTTGAGGGAATAGGATTTCTTTTCAATCCTATTCAATGTATTTTTTTTTTGGTTATTGGTTATTCTAAACTTTAGGTACACTTTAAAGACACAAGAGTCTCTGAGAGATAAAATCTTCTTTATCCTTTCGGCAAAAGTCAATTTGACTATCGTGGTGCTACGTTTGTATATAACTTTCAGTCAGACCGACATTGTCTAAGAACATAGAACCGCAGCTTATGAATGTTCTGGAGCATTTAGGAGGCTAACAACATTTTAGTGATCACCCCTCTGCCTCTATTGTTTTCCTTCTCCAACTGTTTTATTTCTTACATAATCATCCCCTCCTCTTTTCTTTCTTTATTTTTAATGTATTTAGAGGAGGGGTTGGGAAGGAGGGAAGATCTTCTGATTAACCCAGTGACGTATTAAAATAAGATATTTCTGAGCAAGGAGGATATGACGATATGGAACAGAGAGTGAAATATCTACAGTAGTATACTTTAAACCCCCAGAACGTAATCTGGTTGCAAATGTTTTACTCCGACTTACGACAATCGTTAATACTAAAATATAACGGATTTAAATTACTTCAGTATGTTAGACCAGGTATGGTTAGTCTGTACTCACTTTCACTCTCTGCTTCTGAGTAACCTACAAAGATCGATGAAATCACCGACAGAAAAGCAACAGTTTTGATTGAAAATTCCATAATGCCTGGTCGTTATAGTGCCTCGAAGAACAAGCGGAATTGTGAATTGCTAGTGTATAATACACTTCTCAAATTTTCACTTTCAACAATAACATCCCTCAAAATCAGTCAACCATGTTATGTGGACTACATATGTAGGTATGCAGTAATAAATCCATATGGCAAGCCAAATGTCCAATAAAATGGACAACCAGGCTTAGTTCTCAGCTAACGGGATTTTCAGTCACATAATACTTCTAGATTATGAAACATCAAAGGAATGTATGTATCAAACAACGTAAGTGGTAAATAATTGAAAATAGTTACATTCACGCAAACTAGTGAAGACTGAACGATCTTTAGTGAAGTTTTCTAAAAAGTTCTATTTGAAGTTCGTTTGTCATTTTTTAAATGTTAGAAGTATATCTGCCCATATACCGATCTGACTATGCTGGTAGACCACTATATATATATATATATTTCCCCGGTCCTCTCAAGATTAACAATAGACAGGCTAGGGTTGAGGAAGAAAAACAAAAGGAAGCACAATGAGGTCCTCCGAATGAATGGAAGACAAAGCTGCGTGCGTGTGTGTGTGTATGTGTGCGTCTGGACCTGTCCAAATTGTGGTTTTTCCAGAATAGTTTGAAAAGCATATGAGCAATTAAGTGGAAACTTGGTAGGGTTGTGTATGATGCTAATATGTGCGAGATGTATTAGTTGTATGGTAAATCAAGTCAAATTTGCTGATTTTTTAGAAAAAAAGCCAATTTTGCCCAAAAATTGGTATTTCCAGCATATCTTGAGAAGTATTTGAGCATTTAATGCAAAATTTGGCAAAAACTTACCTGAGAATGAAATATTCAAGGTATGTCACTTTTGTAGTAAAAAGAGTGAAATTTGCTGATTTTTTAGAAAAAAATCAGCCAGTTTTTCCCCAAAATTTGTATTTCCAGCATATCTGGAGAACTATTAGACCAATTAACTTAAATTTTTGTAAGTACTTACCTGAGAACACATTGTTCAACATAATATTACTGTAATCATAAATCCAGTGATTTTGCTGATTTTTTTAGAAGAAAAGCCAATTTTGCCCCAAAATTTGTATTTCCAGCATATCTTGAGAACTATTAGACCAATTAATCTAAAGTTTTGTTAGGACTTACCTGAAAACACACTGTTCGACATAATATTACTGTAATGGTAAGTCCAGTGAAATTTTGCTGATTCTGGAGGGAAAAAAAGCCAATTTTGTCCCCAAATTGGTATTTCCAGCATATCTTGAGATGTGTTTGAGCATTTAATGCAAACTTTTGCAAGGACTTACTTGTGAATGTAATATTCAAGGTATATCACTTTTGTATTAAAGAGAGTGAAATTTGCTGATTTTTTATAGAAAGAAGCCACTTTTGCCCCAAAATTTGTATTTCCACCATATCTTGAGAGCTAATAAAGCATTATACACAAAATTTTGCAAGGTTGTTCCTATGAACACAATAATGAAGATACAGTATATTACTCTTATAGTAAACTGGTGAAACTGTATGATTGTTTGGTAACAAACTTAGAGCCAGCATCTGGGTCAATACTCGACACCACCTTATTACCTTCAGCCAAAACATCTTTAGCAGAACTGACCCCTGTGAATAATGTCTTTTATGAGAACATTATTTTTAAGTCAAACAATAATTTTAGCAGAACCAGGTCCTGCACAGGTAAATAGGAGACTTATGTGCAAATACCAATAGAGGGATGCTCTTATATCCTGCCCCTAACTCTAACCACTTAGCCTAACCTACATGGAATAACCCAATGTTATAATTATGTTATGTAGCGTAATATGCACAGATACTTTTGAGCCATTAGTTATCGTTACTTGAGGCTAGTAGCACCAGGCTATAACCTTAAGTTTGCTACCTTACAGTAGATATCAGTATTGAGATGCTTACCACCAGTTTATGCTTGAAGAATGTTTGCCACTCAATCACAACCAGTTCTCCGAACTAGGTCTCTGCGAAATGTGGTTGCAGTAAACTATTTACAAATCCCTATGTCCATGCGCTGTATTTAAGTCAATGCATGGTGGAGATGAGATACGCAACTCCGTGGATTGCCCTCTTGTTTAACTTTTATGACAATTGTTTACCACAACTGTTCGGTAAATATTCAACAGGAAATGTCATTTTTATTTTCATTTTTATCCTGCAATATCACAAACTTTTGATAATAAAGGTTTGTTAATTTACAAAATGATTTGACAAAATTTTGAACTTTGTTATTTTCACAGACCTGTCCAAATTTTCATAAAATATTGTACTTTTAAAATATTTTAAAATAAAATTTTACCAATTTACACTGTTAATTTAATTGCATAATTATTTCCTTGACGTTGTTACGTAACCATTTTGTTCAGAAACATTTGTTTCTGCACATAACTTCCACAAAATGAGACTTCATATAAAGAGAACACTAAAGTAATACACAATAAAGTAGTGCTGAACTTATCATATTTATTTTCATCCCCAAATTCCACCACACATTTCTTGCACATATAACAGCTCAAAAAGAATTTTGTTCAATAAAAAACGTAGTAAAACTTGGTGAAAGTTAAAATTAATAAAAAGTCTCATTTAAAATACTTACTTTTTAAAAAGCGTTAAATCTGAATGCTTACAGGGAATACGACGAACTAGAAAATGTGGTTACGAATATCCCAACCACCTACTGTCCATGAAAATTGCTCCTTCCCCAGATTACTTTTGGTATTGTCAGATTGCATTGTATATATGCACATGCATATGCATTATCACACTTGCATGTACAGTGGTCTGTTAGGAATTAGACTTACTCAGGTCTTAACTTGGGTAACAATAAAACACACACAAAAAAACAGGTCTTATTAAGCCATAGCCCAAGCAAAATTTACAAAGAAGTCTCGTTCCCGTCTATATGATCCGCTCAACACAATTAATGAGCTTAGTTGTAGATCAAACCACTGAACGTGGATCAAGAAACATTGAACGAAAGAACTGCCTCTTGAAAATGAGAAGCGTGCATAGGTACTGTCAATGACGTCACGGACAGTGCAATGACAGAGTACGTTTCATGCAACTCATATGAAGGTGGTCATTTTCAGTATGGTCTGTAATAACTTTTTGATGCTCAATATCGGTGACTTTTTCGTGTACAGAGCACAACGTACATAGACTATCAAAAAACCTTTTGCAACTTTAAAGAATAACATCTGGAAAACTGCTACAGCGCCAGCACTGTTTGTTCAAGTGACCAATAACCCTTCTGACCAATAATCCTTCTCTCACCATCTCCATCCAATTCCTTCCATGAGAACGCCCGTCTCTGTCGTTATGACAGAACGCACGGCAAAGTATGGTGGACATCGTCAAAAGCTGCTTGTCATTACCATGGTGATTGCTTCCCGTTCTCGTTTTCATCTTTCGTTGTATTTGTATAAACACTCTACTTGATTCAGTCGATGGGCTAATACATACGATGCACCGGTGGAGGAGGAGGGGGAGGTGGAGTTCGTCGACCACCCTTATTCTCTGGCGGGGAATCAAATCCATACGAATCGCCAAAGTCTGGTTCGTTCGAATAACTGAAGTTGTCATCTCTTGTGTGGGAAGGAGAATCACGTTCTGCTCTAGAAGTTGGCGCAACTGGTCCGTAGATGGGAACTTTTCCAACAAGTGGCAATTTGACCACACATCGGGTTCTCCCTGCGGATCCTAGCGGGTCTCGGGAACTGACATCGATGGTAGTCCGGCCTGCTTCTCCGGATCCTTTGATACCAGGAGGAGCAGGAACTTTGTGCACTTTTTCTTCAAGAGTACAGCAACAAGTACAACAACACAAGCAGAAAATAAATCCAGCTGAGGATGTGATTAAGGTAGCCACAGCGGTGACGACGATGGCTATAATGACGTCATCTGAAAGCAATATGAAATAAACCAGTTAATAATAATAATAATAGTAATAATATAAGTAGCAGCAATTACAGTGCAAAAAAGTTACAAAAGATCAACATGGTGATGATGATAATGATCACAATGATGATGGTGGTGGTGGTGGTGAAGTGGTATTGGATTGTTAAGTGAGAAGTATGATCGTAGCAGTGTTTTACAGATAAGCTACTGACTCCAACACCAGCCCATTCCACCGGTCCAGACTCGTTCATCCCGGATACTCAGCGTAATTAAGTTTATTAAAAAAATCAAACATAGGGGATAAAAAAACTTTGAAAATCTAAAAATGACTGTATTATCAATGACATTATGTTCTTCGTCTACCCATTAGGTCCATATTCGCCACAAAGATTTTGCGAGTCTGGATTAAGAAAGGAATGCCCTGAATCCGTTTCGTAAGCTTTCACGCTCTTTCCTGAGAGATGTACATCATACCTGATACACCTGATGAGGTTAGGTAAGGGTCAGAAACATTTTACGAAAGGTTAATGTTAAAAGTTGTTATCAGGAATGATATCATGTTACAGATCTGGTAAAGGAATATGCACACATAATTAATAGTTTATTAATAAATAATCAAAGATATTTTCACTATCCACTATTTTCTCAGGTTACGATGAAAGACTCACTTGTAAATGTACCCATGCTCTCGGGAATCTCTGTGTAGAGAGAAGGAGTAGATAAATTAATGTTAATAACTCAAATTATCGATAAATGTCAGTTTGAAACTGAGTATTTTGTTGAAAATCAGATCGTATATTCGAGTTTTCTCCACTCTTGACATTGATATTATCCAATAAAAGACTGAAAACATTGTACTACACTGTGGTAATTTCATTTTATCCTGTTTTCTTTAGATTTGGACTATTACTCTCCCTCATTTTTTTTTTTTTTTGGACAAACTTAACACTCCCGTATCGCTGTGCAAACTGAAACTCAACACTATGTTCCTCCCACGAAAGGCCTCAATTTTTATGCAAAAACCTTCAGTACCCAGACGATATCTTGACAACTTCTGAAACCGGTAAAATTTCCAACCTGAATGGGTCTGTCTATACTGGCTTTTGAAATCAAATGTTTGAGGGGTCCAAACATATCATACCCGGCGAGTATAGTGTATGTACAATTTAGATGCACAAAGAAGGACATATTGTGGTTGCATGCTACAGGTTACCTGTGAGTAACCAATGTTTACAATGATGCATGCACTTTGACACTATTTCCGCACCTGTGACATACTGTTGGTTCAGAAAGATCAATAAGAACATAATAACATAACATGACGGTAACATCTGGGCAACTATATCTGTCAATTGTTGGTAGAACTGAGGTGGATGGGCATATAGTGTTCGAGCTATCATATTATGCTTGTGCCAATAGGAAAAAATGTAAAAGAAAACATACCTCGAACTAACATGCTGACATTACACACTGCGAGAGGCTGGGGAACACCAGAGGGTGAGTAAACTACATACGTCACGTCAAGATTAGTGCCAACAGGTAAATACTGAGGCTGGTCATGAGATATATTGATCCAGGCTAGGTCTGCATCTTTCCCAACTATTTGAACAGGTATATCCCATTGAACCTTCCATAGTGGCATCTGGGACGGCGACTCTGTATAGATTCGCGTCACATCGACGCAGGTAACTGTGATATCGTCGGGTAAATCTGTGGGTGATATAATACACTCGATAAAATCGGCATCGTAGAAGCCATTTTTGAGATTCGTGTTACAGTGTAATTTAACTATGTACAAAGACACACATGCACGTCCACGCATTTAGAAATGTATTGCATGTCGATTAAAGGGAATGATTTCACTACGCTCAATGGATAAACGCTTTTTGGATGAAAGCTGGTAGATGGTGGTTTTAGTAAGATGTAATTTTAATAACCTGTTACTTTCATTTGACGTCCGTTTGCTGAACTGACCCACCTCTCTCAATGAAATCTCTTTTATTTATTTATTTATTTATTTATTATTATTTATTTATTTATTTTTGAAGGAATCCACCTTTGGTCGATTGTACTTTGCGATCGAGTTATCGGATCGTGGAGGGAAAAGCAGGAATTGTAGGTGACAATGGGATAGCATATATCTAACGAAGATGATAATCCGAACTTACTGCTTTGATACACGATCACAAACTCGTGTGAGCCAATTTCTTGTCCTTCGTTATTTTTGAAGATGTAAGTCACCGGGTAAAATCCTTTCGGGTACACCGAC
The DNA here is from genome assembly GCA_021234535.1 of Stichopus chloronotus. Taxonomy (NCBI): domain Eukaryota; kingdom Metazoa; phylum Echinodermata; class Holothuroidea; order Aspidochirotida; family Stichopodidae; genus Stichopus; species Stichopus chloronotus. The sequence goes on along the minus strand of CM037832.1, from coordinate 24,725,377 downwards.
TCTCGAGGTTGGACTCTGGATGGAAATACTACCACACTACCATTGAAATTGTTTCTATTGGTCACAGATAAATGCGGACGCGGCCATGTTATATTCTGATCACTTGGCCGAACCAGAAAAAAGTCTCCGTGACTAGGTGCGGCTTTGCACAGTAGCAGAGTTGTCTGAGAATAGATAAAAAGCGGTATCAACTACATCAGCCTTGATCCTAGGCAGGTTTTGTCAAGTAATTTATTCCTTTGGTAGGTCTGATGGAGAAATTGACTGAATGACGTACTAAAACACCAGATTGATTGGAAGAACCAAACTACAAGACATTGAAGTTGGCAGGTATACTGCTACAGGGTGATGAATGAAGAGCGGAGGAGAGGGCGATGGAGGGGGCGGGGTCTGGTGTTCTGGTATGTGATGACTCGTCAGATATCTGAAGTAAAAAATCAGACATTTACAAGATGAGATTTCAGAATTTGAATTGGATTTTGTAAAATCTTAACTTAGTCTTATATGTAAATTTCAGTTTCATATGTCACAACTTCTATTGCTATCTATGTTACCGTCATTTGTACGTACATAACGTTATGTCTAGATTTGTACCGTATGTTATGTATAATCAATGTAAATCAAGAAAGTTTCTGTATGTATGACAACGGATCACTTGGAAGAATACTGAGCATATGTTTGGATTCATTCTCGTTATTCAACTAACTAGTGAGTCGTAGTTCGTGACCATTTTACGAGGAAACATGGTTTCGAATATAACAGTCAAAAATGTTATGCCTGTTCTCATCTAATGCCCTTACCCCCCCCCCCCACCTTTAAAACGAAAAAAGGGTATTTCAGTGATAATTCTGTGTAATAATCCTCAGTTCTCCAGCCTGTGATTCTTGCATGTGGCTTTTACCATAAATTCAAAACGCAAAGGCGATGCACTTATACCTTGCCTTGCTGTCTCTACAAGAAAGGTACACGATGTTGTTCTCCCGTTGTCCATCAATGTGTAATTATACGTGACTCTTACTCGGGAGGGCACAGTTAAACATCTGACCAGGGCTGTGTGTTTGTGACGTCATGATGGTACTCGGGTCTTCGTTTGGTTGAAGCTGGGGTTCCAACCAGTCCACTTTGACCGATGACTGTGAGGACACCACTCTGATATCTCGGGGACAACTTTTGATTCCTGGACCAATCTCTGTCGTACAATATCGGTAACAACTACTAGCATTGATTATCTTCATAATCTTCATTAACGCAGGGAATTGTACAATAAATGAAAGGTAACTGCTCTAATTCGATTTCGTTAAGGAACTGATTTACACGAAGTCAGTGGAACCAACAGATTATTAATTAAATTTGATTAGTTAACTATGAATAACTTTGATTTGTAGCTTAACTCTAACTTATCAATGCAGCAAGCTACTCCAGCCATTGATACCTCAGTTCTCATATATTGTGAGAGTCAGAAACGAGTATTCCAGTGATTAAACAAATATGTAAACAATAGGCATAAAATTCTAGCAAACAAATATAATACACGAATATCACGTGACGAACTGATCGTCTGCAACGCATGGTGATCAATGATACGTGCTTGAGTTTCGTAAATCCAAACGTTCCCCTGTAGCAACATAATAGGTTATACAGTCATTTTTTATGACCAAAATCTCTCTTAGCGTAGCTTAGCCATTACATTATATTTAGGTCTGAATGCTTGATAATTGGGATATAATACCTTTGGCAACATTAATCTCAATAACGCAACTGGCTGTAAAAGTCATTCTTGATGAAGTTTTAGGTCTGTATTGAAACTCGTAAGTGATTTCATGTACTGGGAAAGTAATCTCATCGCCTTGATCAAACGAAGGAGTCACCATGTGGGGTTCAATAACGCCTCCTTCATAGTCGAGTGCGATTGGTTCCGTCCAGTTGGCGATGGGTTCATTATTGCCGTCGCTCTGTCGTATGATGACGAGCGACGAACATTGATGTACTACGATTTCACCTAGGAAAATAAAAAACACACCTCACCATTATTAAGCTGTGCATGGTTGATCTAGTTTTTTATGGCCATTCGGCTTATTGTCGTGCTACTGAGCGAGCGTCACAAACAGAGAGTACATTGAGAGCGAATAGGTAATTACCATTTAGTATTTATACTTCTCTCATTTGTTAGGGTAATGCCCGATATTTGACTTCAAAGGCTATTACTGAAGTTACCATCCCGGATCTCCATTGATGATGCAACTACTGTACTGCACGAAGGTTCGAATGGTCTGCTGTACACTGTGGTAACTTCAAGACACTGTTTCACGTATTAACTAGACCGTTCTGCATACCGAAGACATTATAGCGCGGTAAGGCGCAAGACCGGTTACTCTACCTATAAAGCCGTAGTACGTTCATGGGCGATACACCCGCCATTTTAGTAAGCAAACTAAACATCGGTGCTGATGTGATACGATGCAATGTGTGTACGTATACGATCGGGTTGTTATCGATTTCCACGTTATGGCGTTGGGGAAGAAGAGTTTAGCTCACTGTTCTTCAATAAATTGACGAAGTCGCCAAAGTAAAAGACCTAACTTATCATTTTTCAGATTGCCCAATAACAAGAAGATGTATGAAAATGCTTTATAAGCCATACCATACCATAAAATACATCAAAGTTGCTTACTAAAATGGTGGACGCTCTTCTCCAGTTGCATACTACGAGCAGTTGTATACACTTTCGTGTGAGTAACCAGTCTTGCGCCTTACGGCGCTATACTGTCTTTGCTGCATACATTTACGTACATGCTGGAATGAGCTAGAACTTTGCTCCTGTCTTCATTTAGTATCATGTTATTGAGCGGGTGCTCTATAGAAGATTCTTGTGTGGAAAGCTATAGCAAGGGACTTTTGTGTATGATCCTCTTCGATTGAGAATTTTGGAAGATACTTCCACCCGATCTGAGAAGTTCACTTTCATCTGACCTGAAGGTTCGAGGTGACCTGCCCTGTGTTTACTGCATGTCAACTGTGTATACACAGTGCACTGTGTATATATAGGGAAGTGATTGGCCTACACACTACTCAACGTCTATTAATGTATATTCATCGCCGAAGCCAGCCTAGCCTACACTCAGTATGTATACGTCGGTTCGTCGCTGTTGATATATTCAGTGGGACACAGTTCAGCGATAACATTCGATTGCCGAGGCTCAAGTAATAGTTGACGTTAATCGCCAGTCCACTCTACTCAACGATGCATCCAGCCATTCCAGAGTTGTGTTCGCCTACAACGGTCCCTTACGACTCCCCTTGCTTGAGATCCCAAGCTGTGTTACCAGTTACTAGATACCACATTGATACTAGTTAAGTCTAATCGTTAATTAAGCCCTAATTAATTCAACACCCATATCAGTTTAGCCTAATCAAACTTATACATTGTAATCTGAATCTGTCTGAACCTGAAGTCTGAACGAGTAATTATGTTCTAATTGAAACTTAAAGCAACCCTCACGTTCCCTCTGTCGTCTGCTTGGGTACATATTTATTAGCATCTTTTCTGTAGCCATTCCGTGACACAATTAAAGTCTGGTGAAACAATAAGGCTTTTCCCCATTATACCTCTAAGACTGACTCAACTTTTTTAAGAATTCTTAATAGCACCTTAACTGCAGTCCGCTGAAGGTTGGACCATCCTGCAATTAGTGGTAACACATAATCTCCGTCTGCACTTATAGTGCTTTGAAACTACTAGACATGCAAACCTTTTCAAGGCCCGTCTCCTAGCTCACCATGGTATTCGTAGCCACTGCATCATCTATACAGACGTGGGCGTCTTCTATGGACGGGAAGAAATTTTCACTGCAGGAATTTTAAACCCCGTGCCAATATCTCGTTCCTAACACAAGACATTGCTGTTTGAAGAAAGACCTCTCCGGTCAACAACGATGTCCAGTTGCATCATCATGGCTACCAAAATGCCATGTAACAGTGGCAAATTATTGCACGACGTATTTGAATGTTTTTTCTTTGAAATTTAAATTCTCATTCAACCTTGAAATTTTGACACTAGTGAAAATGTGGATTGGACGTAGGCCTACATATATACATTTACCTTAAAATATTGGGAAAATATCACATATCTCAAACTATTGTAGTGTTTCTTTTGATGACTGTTAATATTATAAATCAGTACAAAGGATACTCAAGTAGTTGTGGCTGGGTGACAGCACAAATTTTCGATTTTTCGCAATGTATCATTTAAGATTTTAAAAATTTATGAATAAATAAAATTTTTGTTGTTATAGAATGTTATAGAGATATGGTTTTCACCAGCAAAGAGAGAAAAAAACATTCCTACTTTCTAAAGATTATCAATGTTTTGAGTTGCCAATCTCTCTGGACTGACAACACTTGCAGTGAGAGGTCTTTGTATAATCTCACCATTATTCCTTACCTTGTGAAACGTAACCCACACTGCTCCTCAGTCTCTGAGTTACTTCCCCTGCCCCCCCCCCCCATTACGTCAAATGTGGTAACTGTAGATACATACAGTGTGTTCAATTTATCAACCGACTGAGGTCCTAGAACGTGTAAAGCAACTTGATTTAAATCGCCAGCAAGTAGCATACCTGGATGACAGAAGTAGTGATCAAGCCCTGCAACGCAAACGTCCCTTTCATCACATGTATTTTGAGTACACAAATCGAAATCCGGACCTGAAATGTCATCAAAATAATGAGTTAAATGGTGAAATAAGAATTAGCAGAAACATGAATGCTTCTTTGTTTTTTCACTTTTCACATTTACTCTGTTAGCACAAATGATACCGCTCCGGCTTCCACAAAGTCACCAGTGCTAAAGATTATGTTGGACATCGACACGTAAAATGTAAGACCAGTCAAGTCTGACCCCGTCTTAACATTCTCTGTCTACTTTGTGAAACAAAAGTTAATACTCATTTCATACTCGAAAGCCATTTCTTGTAAATTCTCCGTTTTCACCGATGGCGATTTTTCTTCCATCAGAACCACCCACTTGTACGAAACCAATGACAAGGATTAGATACTCTGTGTTGATTCCGGCAACATTCTTACACGGGCCAGACGACAAAGATATTCTATTGGAAACCCCATTTCAGTTCTCCTTGCTCAGTTCAGTAGGTGATGTGACTTGGTTTTCGTCAGGATAACCTACAATACACGAGGCTAGGAACTAAATCGGGCAGGCGGTCTGCGATGTAGTTGTTTCAACTGTCACTTTGAAACAGTGCCATTTCATGAGACCGCCGTCTGAATGTGTCTTGCTCGAGACACCTCATTAGGAATTTTTCTCAATACGACGAAACTAAAGAAAATACATTTAAAATAATATCTCACTAACTTATGGATTTTAGCCACTTTTCGGTGGAATGGAAAAGGTGAATTGACGAATTGCAGGCTCGTAGCCAGCCCATGTGGACGGGTGGGTCTTTTTCCCAAGATACGGAAGCGGCTGGCGCGTGCCGTAAGCACGCAGTTGATAGGGGTCCAGGGTATGCTTCCCAGGAAAATTTTGAAATCTGCAGATCTCCTGCAACCTGGAGCATTTTAGAGCAGTGGCGTAGCCAGGATTTTTTGAGCAGGGGGGCACTGGTGGGGCACAGACCTTTCCTGGTGGGGCACAAGTTTTGTATATATATATATACGTATATATATATATATATCGTGAGGTAATAAAGGATTTTTAGCTTGACATGTCAAAGCTGGGCCATTTTGACTTAATAAATTGACCTCAAGATAAAACTGCACATTTCAAAATTTTTCATGGGGGGCACCTGGGGTGGCACAGCTTTGTCATGGGGGGCACGTGCCCCCTCGTGCCCCCCCCCCCCCGTGGCTACGCCACTGTTTTAGAGGACTACAAAAGACCTTCCGTCTTAGACTTTTTTTGGTAGTCGTGACGGTTTGAATAGGGCTTAAAACGCACCGATTGCACCCCACTACAATTGAACATATTTAATCCTCCCGACGGCTTACGACACAACTGAACTCTAGTCGTGGAACCGATCACGCCGCCACGACCACAGCAGACGCGGTGGGTGGTCGCCGTCGTGTCGCAGGTTGACGTGGCAGTATGTCCCGCGCTTTACATTGTATCTAGTTCAATAATATCCACAGCCACAATGACATAACCATGCATGCGAGTTTTTGAGCTTATTATTTCATCACCGCACATAGTTAACGTATGTGGTGATGAGATATTGTGGTCAGTTTGGACCTGTATACATTTTGTAACATGAGTGGAAAGGTTTTATCTTCCTGCCAAATATGAATGGAAATTCGACCTCACTATGTTAAGGTCAAGCTGACCCTTCAAACACAGTCCTGGAAAAATGGACCTTCGATCCTTAAGTCGGGGTGGATCGTTCGAACGCTCCAACCCCCCCCCCCCTCTGTCTACGGGCCTGAATTGATAGTTTTGCTTCAAGGAAAGACACAAACCCTACCCCTACGAGGAAATGCTACTCCCATATGTGGGAACGCTCTCTCATTTTCCTGGGTCTGGTACATTCCTTTACCTTACCTGACACAACGATGTCGAACGAGCAGCATCGTCGACTTTGATCAGAGTGAAACCAGAAGATAACGGTGTGAACTCCTTGTGGGAACTCTTCTCCGTTCACGTGAGTGCTATCTGGATTGACTCCACAATCGGGTTGATCCCACGTGACGGCAACCGAACCCTCGGAGGAGGACACTCTTCGGAATATCGTACTCGGGCATCTTGAGATACCTGCGGTGGGGTTAAAAATGAAATCGGATATAAGAAAGCCAACCGGGTTTACGTATTCACGGAAACAGTTGATAAGTAGGACCATATTAGGTATACTTATCATGTTATCATTATTCTAATGGTGCCCATAAAAATTTAGCTAGTTGGGTGCACCTGAAGATTGGCACGCTCTATGGCATTTTTACTGTTTATACTGCAGTAGCCTATAGTCATCCACCTAACTAGGATTTTTGGAAAGAAAGCCCTGCAAATGGACAGACTGTGCATGATAAATAATTTTTCGTGTTTATTAGGTGTATCTGAGACGCATTACGAAGCCTGAGCGAAAGGTTGATGGTGAGGTTTTGAAAAATTTCTGTGTACAAAATTGCCTGTGAACGTTTGCACACGCTCTGTTATCGCACGTGCGTGGACAAGCCATCCAAGGTATGTGATTGCACCCTGCTGGTAATGTCATAGTACTACTGAACACTCTGAGCTGCTACGTGGGCTAGCACTGGTATGGCATTCGTGAGCTCGTGTAAGGTTTCGTAGTTGTGAACAATAATTTTCAAAGGGAAGAAAATCTAAATCCAAAATTTCTTGCTCGTATTACTTCCAAATGTCTTAATCAAATCTCGTTACCGTCTTCATAATTTTTAGCGAACAATGAACTTAAAACTGGCACTGAAATTTGCACAGGTGATTCTATTTTGGGTGACAAAGAATGTCCATGACGTCACTTTTAGCACGAATTTGAACGCTGCCTATAACAATACTAACTATGAGTAAACTCAAAGCCAGTAATAATGGGACGGTATCACAATGAAAACCGCTAAGTCACACGAACCGCAAAACAACACTCAAATAATTCGTTTCAAATCGAGCGTGACAAAAATGCAGTCCATAGTTTAATACATTCATGACATTTGGACAGTTTTGGTGAGGCATAAATGATTTTACGACACAAACAAAACGGTTTTAAGTACTGTTCTGTTGTAAGAGTAGGAAATGTTGTGCTCATTCATGGCCATGTACATATGTGTATATGTATATGGTGTATTTATATATGGTGTTAAAAACGCAGGCTTTGCCATGGGACATTACTAATTTTCTAATCACCTTTACCAGGCCCGTAGTCAAGAACTGTCATGGGGATGGGGGCACAAACACTTCACGCACTTTGTTTTCGAGGTAAAGAACAGGACAGAGGCAATATTGAAGTGACAACAAGTGTCCATAGCGAGAAATTGCTGCCATTACCCTAACATATCAACTTTGAAAATGTCTTATCAAATAGTGCACATACATGCACAACTTAGGTGTCTACACCTTTGTTTTGAGGGTCAACAATGACTAGAAGACTATTCTGACAGCACAAGGGTGTTTCGAGATATATTTTTACCCTGCAAAATTCCAAACATGCCAGCATTACCGGTAATTCAGTTTTCGACTGTATCTCAGGCAAAATTGCAGATGATTGCAAATTTGTTCTTTGACAATGATTTCACAAGTGAAGTTATTTTTTGACACCATATGTTCATTATCAGATTCAACAATCATCGTCGTTTGAATGATACCATTGAAATCAATCTCTTTCATCCCTCATCATCATCCGCATATTCTTTACTCAGAAAATCAAATACTGATGCTGTTAGAGCAGGACCGAGGGCTCACATGGCTCCCAAGACTCCTCCATCTTTTCTCATTCATCCCTGTTTTTAAACCTTGATATTTTGACATTTTATGCCGTAGATTCACCAGAGAACTCGTTCGAGTACGGCAACGCGGTGGTTCAAACGTTATATGTTCGGTTTTAGAGTAATCCGGAGGGGACGGGATGGTTATCCAAGTTGACCTATTACTCAGCGCTGGGTTATTTTTGTCTTCCTCCACCACTTTCCTCAGCAATTTAGAGTTGAAAATTGACATGGTGAAGGCACTGGACGAAGTATCAACCCATCCTACTTTCCGAAAAATTGAAAGGAGAGGGCAATGTGCATGGTATTCCTCTGCGAGTGGGAAAATGGGAGTAAAATCATGCTCGACAGAAACATTGTCCACGGCGCTGGGGGAATCAAGGTGCAGCAGGAGGTCTAGTCTAGGTTGAAGGTACATAAGGTGCAAACCCTTGATACCATCGACAAGTCGCAACAGAGAAACCTGGAAGTCGAAACGCTGGCGTCGGTCTAAAATTTCCCTTAGGTTCATCATTTCCTACCAACTACAGAGAATGACATAATCTGTGCCACTAAGATACTACAACGAGCATACCATGTGGCTCTTCAGCAGGTATATCGGTAGAAACAGGAAGCAACATGTGCGTGGACTAGGGAACTTCCTAACTACAATTGGGATTTCCTCCCCCCCCCCCCCAAAAAAAAAAACAGGTGGACTAATTAATACCAACAATCAGTTACTGACAATAGTCAGTTATTACACCGTTATCCGAGAACCACTACGATAACCACAGCTAAGGTGGATCAGAAGTGGGTTGTTGTGGATTCATTCCATCTGGAGTCTGCATGAGAGCCCTACCCATCATCTGCTAGTCTTAGGTCGGCGTGGCTACCTCCTGACAGCAACATATCCAACGTACGAACCATCGCGTTGTCGAACTTGTGCAATCGAGCCTGATAATTCTATTGGAGAAAATCCACAATGAGGGACAGGAATGCTTGAAGAATGTCGAAGGAACCAATATAGTCCCGCCGCCGTGCCCTTCCAGTACTGGTGGTGCCTCTCTGGGTCACGAAGGTGCAGATGAGAAAGAAAACAATGTCCAAGAAGAGGACCAGATTGACTTTTGATGGTTTCATTTAAAGGGATGGCAATTGATGTTGTATGACTGAAAAAATGAGTAATGAAATCATTGATCTTCCCAACTGTATTTTAGGCTGAAATACATTAAAAAAAATGAATTGTCAGTAATGCCAGCAATTTCTTGCGTTTGCGTGCTTCTGCCCTACCATAATGGTTGCTTAATGGAATGTACATGTGGGTACCTCACTTTTGACTTCATATTTGAACAAAAAAGCAAGACGGCCGCAGGGACGCCTTAAGGTGACCCTGCGTCATACTTGAAAAGCCGTGAGGCAGTCGCAGGTTTTTGTCTCCACAAATTCAAAATATCCCGTACGGCTGCCATGATATATGCAACTGGTACATGCTTGTCACCGTGGAAATGCCATACAGTTGCTAATGACAGTAGGTATTATAGAGCATACGTGAAGTAACACTTTGGGAAAGTTGCAATTGCAAGAGAGACGAAAGGAAAGACCAAAAGAAGGTCAGTTATTGTCGCTCGATTTCACTTACGTTAAAAAAGTGTGAAATAGCAAAGGTAACTTTGGATATTTCCAGTAAAGGAAGTACCCATCACGTAGCAACGTGGCTTATTGGTTGACTCTGTAACGAGTGTCTTCCTGTATGGTGTACTGAGCTATGGGGAAAACTATCATGTGTTGTCACTTTTACCAAAAGTCATTCTCCAGAGTCCAATGCAAAATGCCTACATTTCTAGATAAAACAACGCATTTAATGGCATCATCCTTGCTTCATTTGGGATACATTAATATGAGCAGATACCGTAAGAAAACCTGACATGAAATCGGCAAACAATGTTTTCTTTACGGAAAGGGAGCCTTTATCAAGGTTTCTGCTGAGATGACTTTTCCGAGAATCAGTGGTGTTTTACGAAAAACCAGCATTCCACGATGCTGATTTTCGTAACTGTATGGTTTTCAGGTTATAAGGAGTACATACATTTCGCAATAACTGACAACAACTGCAAAACATAGCGACTCAAGAGTCACTAGAAACTGAGAGAAAATCTCCCACGTGTCCCGTTCAGCATAAGGCAAGTTATCAATCGGGGCTTGAAATTACATATATTGCTCTCAGTGAAGTTTAAGCACACAGAATCGAAGCTGTGGAGAAGGGAGTGGGAAAGGGAGGGCCCTCTGACTAACCAGGCCCAGTGTAATAATTAAAGATACTCTGGGAGACAGTGACGGTATGGAATACAGGGTAAACTATCTACAGTGGTAGACTCTGCACCCTGTGAACCCATTCTGGTTTCAAATATTTTACTTTTAACAACAATACCAAAAATGTTGATTTAAAGGAGCTAATTGAGCTGATATCGATTATATTTTTGAGCGTTTGGAATGATAACTTTAGTTAGTCCAGTTTCACATAGTTAGGAGGAACAGTCAGTTTTTTCTTTTAAAATTTTTACCCTGACTTGTACTGGCTGTGTGCATGTAAATAAAATATCAATGTGGAAAGTGTGTGGTCACGAATTTAAAGCAAATTGAATAGTTTATGACTCACTCAATAAAGAGTGAATAAGAGTGAGCTTTGTGTGTGACCCACGGAGGTCCTCTTAGTTTGACCATTTGCCATTGCATGTGACTGAAAGATGACAAGTTTAGTAAAATGTAGCAAATTTCACGAAACAACTCAATGTGCGTCTTTAAATAAATTAAAAGCGCAATACTATCAGCAATGTTAGTCTGTACTCACTCTCAGTATCTGCTTCTGAGTAACCGACAAAGATTGATAAAATCAACGACAGGAACAGCAACGAGTTGTTTAGTTTTGACTGAAGGTTCCATAATTCCTGACTGTTACAGTGATTCTAAGAATAAAATGAACTGTGACTTGTTGGTTCAAAATGCACTATGTTTTACATTTAATAATAACACCCCCTTAAAATCAGTCAGCCATGCTATACTATATCTATAGGCATACCGTAACGGATCCATATGGCATGCCAAAAGTCCAACAAATAGAACAACCAGGTTTAACTGATGAAGAAACGATGAAGAAAAGAATTTGTTCTCAACCAATGAGACTTCCAGTTACATACTATTCCTAGATTATGGAAGACCAAACGATCGTTTCTGGTAATCATAGAAATAATGTTTCGATTGACTCAAAAGTGATGACTAAAACATCTTTGAGGGATATTTTCTATTTTTCATGTTCTATTTTCAATCTGTCTATTTGTCAATCTGTCTATCTGTCTCTGTCTGTCTCTATCTGTCTATCTGTCTACATTTACGCGATTTTAAAGATCCTGACCCACACATCTCTCTTTTCCCCGAGATACGACGAGCAAATGGGTCCGGACTTTTTCAGGAGCAAAAAAAAAAAAAAAAATTGAGAGTGGTAGGCCATTCCGCATTCACTATGTCTGTTGAAATGGCGTAATAATCAGAAAGTGAAACGTTAACTTTGGCAAGTTTGTGCTTAATCTGTTGCCCCTTCACAAATCACCTTAGTACAATGTTTATGATGTCAGCTATGCATTGGCTGCTTATACTAATTGGCGTGCCGTCTGAGTGATGCGACGGCAGTTACAGCTTGTGGTACACTGACATGCACCCTCCGCCAGTCATCTTACATAGTGAGTGTATCAAAGGTTTTACCAACCACGAACCAAAGTTGTTTTTTCAGTAATGAAAAATTGGAGGCATGATACATCTTTTTAAGGATCGTTACGTGAAGCTTAAAACACTCGTAGACTGCCGTTGCCTGGAAGTTGGGTCAGTAGCCAACATTTTTATTGTACGCTCTGCGTCACCCGATGATGGCCCTCAAATAGTACTGAATATGCTATATTTGTTGGGCACCTCCTGTTAAAAAAAAGCAATCCATGGAGTAGCGTATTTCATCGCCATTAGGCATTGATTGCCATAGTCTTAAATACAGGGCCTGCACATGGGAATTAATAATATTTTACTGCAACCATATGTCACAGAGCCCTAGACTATTAGTCCAATGTGCAGGAACTGGTTTTACTAAAATTATTGTTGAACTTAAAAATAATGTTCTCATATAATTCGCAGGAATGTTCAAATACATAACCCACAAGGTCCAGTTCAGGTAAAACTATTTTGGCTGAAGTTAAACGGTGGTGTCTATTGAGCAGCCGGAGAAAGACTCTATTTCTTTTTTTACCAAAATATCATCAAATTTCACAAATTTACTATATCAGAGTGATATACTGTATATTGAATATTGTGTTCATAGGAAGGGCCTTTGCGAAAAATATTGAAAATTGCTCAATTACTGTAGCTCCCAAGATATGCTGGAAATACAAATTGTGGGGTAAAATTGGCTTTTCGTCTCAAAGTCAGTAAATTTCACACTCTTTAGTATAAACGTGATACACATTGAGCTATGCGGAACAAACAGCCGTACTTTTTGTAAATGGCAGGAATTAAATGGCAGGAATCTGAAAAGGCGTTTGTGAAAGATTCTTACAGTAAGTGTAATGCCGTATTTGAGGCGAACATCTCAGCTGGTAATGGTATGCTACAATTGCTTGACAAATAATTAACGTGAGCCTTTCTTCAAGTGAATAAAAGCTTGTCGTTCCATTTACTACGCTACTGTTAATCAGGGAGTTTCTAAGATACATAAAGAAGGAATTACACGCCGATGTGATAGAAAGAGATCAGTGGTTCAATCTTTTTTACAGAGGAATTCAAAAGCTTGATATACTTTCGAATTTAGGAAGCAAAGGCAATTGTGGTCACAAACCACATTCTTTTCTTCTTTTTTGCAAGGATCAACAGTTTCTCAACTTTGACTGATTTCTTTATGAAGTCTGTGCGATTTCAGAATTTACCTTTTATTCGATTGGACAGTGCATAGCCTACTTGTTATCGGATATTATATGGATGAAATTTAAACCAGGATTCTCCATGCCGCAATATGTAAGTGAGTAAGCTATTACAGATATTGAAGTCCTTGAACTTTCAAATTCTTTGTATTGTCAGGTAGTTTAAAACTTAGTTTAACTATATCATATATACGCAGTAGTTGCAAAGGAGTGGTGCAATGATGCATTTACCATTCTAGCAAAAATTCTTGTGTAGTCATATCCCTGGAACTGATCAAAATACTGTGTATGTACTCGTACACCATGCTTCTCATAATTGATTACTGAGAACTCTTTGATAAGATTCTGCAAATTTTAGAAGCTGTCAAATGCAGTAGCTTGCATGTTCACTACCGTGAGGTTTGCTCATTTAAAACAAAAGAAAATGACGAAGAAAATTTCGTATCAAATGATGGTAATCACCTTCTGAGAGCTTGGCCTTGCACAAGTTACAAATTACTGACATGACTCTTTTCTATAATCATATCATCCATTAATTAGTAAACTAAAAAAAATACCAACTTGAAAAAAATGGAAATAAATCAGTGGTTACTAATGGACCGAATCAGTTCCATAGAAATTCTCCCTATCTAGGAATGCTCAAGTAATTATAGCACATAAAATGGGCAGAACATGTCTCATTTGATCAAACACACGAAAGTGTTAGCAAAGTTTAGACATCTGATGAGTCGTGAAACCTACGATCGACCTGATAATCTAGTTTAAACAAGCCTTACGTGGAAACAGGTTGGTTAAAAGTGTGACATTTTGATAGAGTATATCAAACAAATACCTTATTTAACATTATAATATATCAGCGCAGTGCGTATATCACTACAGACGACTGGAAATATGACCACCCAGAAATCATCTGCAAACCTTTCCAAAGATTTTTCAGGTAAACATTGTTCTTAAATCTCTCAAATTGCTTACCATGAGAATTGTTTATTTATCGATTCCGGTAAAATCTACGCAGCTAACATTTGATTTGTAGAATAGCTCCTAAGAAATTTAGTAGGGAACGTGCACCCATCTCCTTCTATTGCGAAATGATCATACTAAATTTCAGAAGAAAAGGTCTAGCATAAATAATGGACTTGTCAAATGGTTACTGACAATTCCAGCAGAATATATCTAAACAATTAATTACATTGTGAATTGGTTACAATAAAATCTCGCAGAAATGTCTAGCAAAACATTGACTTGTAAAATGATCAGCAGAAAGTCTAGCAGAAAAACATTTAGCCATTTCATGGTATTGTGAAGTAGTCACACTAAAATCTAGCAGAAAGTATCTAGCACAATGATGAACTTCTAAAATGGTCACAAATATTTCTAGCAGAATATATCTAGCTTATTTATTGCATTGTGAATTGGTTACCCTTAAATCTAGCAGAAAATATCTAGCAAAATAAAGGACTACTAAAATGGTTACAAATATTTCTAGCAGAATATATCTAGCCAATTTATTGCATTGTGAATCGGTTACACGTACATCTAGCCGAAAATATCTAGCAACATAATTGAATTGTGAAATGGTTACTACATTAATTAAGCAGATTATATCTAGCCAATTTATTGTATTTAGAAATGGTTACACTAAACTCTAGCCGAATATATCTAGCAAGATATTTATCTTGCTTAATGGTTACTCGAAAATCTAGCATTAAAATCGAGAAATTTACTTGATTTGTAAGGTGGTCAGTGTAAAGTCTAGCAGATAGTTTCTATCCAGTTTATTATACTGTGACTTGGTATCACTTAAATCTAGCATGAAATGACAACTGTTTAATATATTTAGTAGATCTATTAAGCAGATCATATTTAGACTGTCACATTTGAGAACTGATGAAAAGGCTATTCTAACGAATGTGACGCGTGCCAATATACGATGCGGTCACACGGAAAACTAGGCAGACCACGTCAATGTAGCAAATAAAGAGCTGATGAACCAGACATTGACGTTTGCCGCCTGTTTCAACATATAGTAAGGCGGGGAGATCAGCATTTTTGTCAAGGAAAACAAGAGAAAGTTGAATTATTAACGCCATTGCTCTAAATCTACTATCAGAGAAGGAAAGCTACATTCTTAATAAGAGATATGCAGTGCTTTCGGGGAACAATCATCGATCCTTTTTAAAATCGCGGGAATTCTAGGATCTGAAAAGGCGTTTGTGAAAGATTCTTACAGTATGTGTAATGCCGCATATTTGACTCGAACATCTCAGCTGGTAATGGTATGCTACAATTGTTTGACAAATGACATAACGTGAGCCTTTCCTCAAGTGAATAAAAGCTTGTCGTTCCATTTACTACGCTACTTTTAATCAGGGAGTTTCTAAGATACATAAAGGAGGAATTACACGCCGATGTGATAGAAAGAGATCAGTGTTTCAATCTTTTTTACAGAGGAATTCAAAAGCTTGATATACTTTCGAATGTAGGAACAAAAGGCAATTGTGGTCACAAACCACATTCTTTTTCTTCTTTTTCTTTGCAAGGCATCAGTAGTTTGTCAGCTTTAATTGATTGATTACTTAGTGAGATCTGTGCAAGTTTCTTGATTTACCTTTTATTCGATTGGACATTGCTTACTTGTTATCGGATATTATGTCTAGATGAAATTTAAGCCAGGATTCCCCATGCAGCAATATGTAAGTGAGTAAACTTTTACAAATATTGAAGTTCTAAACTTTCAAATTCTTTGTATTGTCAGGCTAGTTTAAAACTTAGTTTAACTATATCATATATACGCAGTAGTTGCAAAGGAGTGGTGCAATGATGCATTTACCATTCTAGCAAACATTCTTGTGTAGTCATATCCCTGGAACTGATCAAAATACTGTGTATGTACTCGTACACCATGCTTCTCATAATTGATTACTGAGAACTCTTTGATAAGATTCTGCAAATTTTAGAAGCTGTCAAATGCAGTAGCTTGCATGTTCACTACAGTGAGGTTTGCCTCATTTAAACAAAAGAAAATGACGAAGAAAATTTCGTATCAAATGATGGTAATCACCTTCTGAGAGCTTGGCCTTGCACAAGTTACAAATTACTGACATGGCTCTTTGCTATAGTCATATATCATTAATTAGTAAACTAAAAAAATACCAACATTGAAAAAATGGAAATAAATCAGTGGGTACGAAATGGACCGAATCAGTTCCATAGAAATTCTCCCTATCTAGGAATGCTCAAGCAATTAGTAGCACATATAATGGGCAGAACATGTCTCATTTGATCAAACACACGAAAGTGTTAGCAAAGTTTAGACATCTGATGAGTCGTGAAACCTACGATCGTTCTGATAATCTAGTTTAAACAAACCTTACGTGGAAACAGGTTGGTTAAAAGTGTGACATTTTGATAGAGTATATCAAACAAATACATTTTTTAACATTATAATATATCAGCGCAGCGCACATATCACTACAGACGACTGGAAATATGACCACCCAGAAATCATCTGCAAACATTTCCAAAGATTTATCAGGAAAACATTGTTCTTAAATCTCTCAAATTGCTTACCATGAGAATTGTTTATTTATCGATTCCGGTAAAATCTACGCAGCTAACATTTGATTTGTAGAATAGCTCCTAAGAAATTTAGTAGGGAACGTGTACCCATCTCCTTCTATTGCGAAATGATCATACTAAATTTTAGAAGAAAAGGTCTATCATAAATAATGGACTTGTCAAATGGTTACTGACAATTCCAGCAGAATATATCTAAACAATTAATTACATTGTGAATTGGTTACAATAAAATCTCGTAGAAATGTCTAGCAAACCATTGACTTGTAAAATGATCAGCTGAAAGTCTAGCAGAAAAACATTTAGCCATTTCATGGTATTGTGAAGTAGTCACACTAAAATCTAGCAGAAAGTATCTAGCACAATGATGAACTTCTAAAATGGTCACAAATATATCTAGCAGAATATATCTAGCTTATTTATTGCATTGTGAATTGGTTACCCTTAAATCTAGCAGAAAATATCTAGCAAAATAATGGACTACTAAAATGGTTACAAATGTTTCTAGCAGAATATATCTAGCCAATTTATTGCATTGTTGATTGGTTACCCTTAAATCTAGCAGAAAATATCTAGCAAAATAATGGACTACTAAAATGGTTACAAATGTTTCTAGCAGAATATATCTAGCTTATTTATTGCATTGTGGATTGGTTACCCTTAAATCTAGCAGAAAATATCTAGCAAAATAAAGGACTACTAAAATGGTTACAAATATTTCTAGCAGAATATATCTAGCCAATTTATTGCATTGTGAATCGGTTACACGTACATCTAGCCGAAAATATCTAGCAACATAACTGAATTGTGAAATGGTTACTACATTAATTTAACAGATTATATCTAGCCAATTTATTGCATTGTGAATCGGTTACACGTACATCTAGCCGAAAATATCTAGCAACATAATTGAATTGTGAAATGGTTACTACATTAATTTAACAGATTATATCTAGCCAATTTATTGTATTTAGAAATGGTTACACTAAACTCTAGCCGAATATATCTAGCAAGATATTTATCTTGTTTAATGGTTACTCGAAAATCTAGCAGGAAAATCGAGAAAATTACTTGATTTGTAAGGTGGTCAGTGTAAAGTCTAGCAGAAAGTTTCTATCCAGTTTATAATACTGTGACTTGGTATCACTTAAATCTAGCATGAAATGACAACTGTTTAATATATTTAGTAGATCTATTAAGCAGATCATATTTAGATGTCACATTTGAGAACTGATGAAAAGGCTATTCTAACGAATGTGACGCGTGCCAATATACGATGCGGTCACACGTAAAACTAGGCAGACCACGTCACTGTAGCAAATAAAGAGCTGATGAACCAGACATTGACGTTTGCCACCTTTTTCAACATATAGTAAGGCGGGGAGATCAGCAGCCGGCATTTTTGTCAAGGAAAACAAGAGAAAGTTGAATTATTAACGCCATTGCTTCAAATCTACTATCAGAGAAGGAAAGCTACATTCTTAATAAGAGATATGCAGTACTTTCGGGCAACAAACATCGATACTTTTGAAAATGGCGGCAATTCTAGGATCTGAAAAGGCGTTTGTGAAAGATTCTTACAGTAAGTGTAATGCCGCATTTGACTCGAACATCTCAGCTGGTAATGGTATGCTACAATTGTTTGACAAATGATAAACGTGAGCCTTTCCTCAAGCGAATAAAGCTTGTCGTTCAATTTACTACGCTACTGTTAATCGGGGAGTTTCTAAGATACGTAAAGAAGGAATCACACGAATGTGATGGAGAGAGATCAGTGGCTCGATATTTTTAACAGAGGATTTTAAAAGCTTGATATACTTTTGAACTAAGGAACCAAAGGTAATTGTGATCACAAACCACATTCTTTTTCTTCTTTTTCTTTGCAAGGATCAGCAGTTTGTCAGCTTAAATTGATTGATTACTTAGTGAGATCTGTGCAATTTCTTGATTACCTTTTATTCGATTGGACATAGCTTACTTATTATCGGATATTATATGGATGAAATTTTAACCAGGATTCTCCATGCCGCAATGTGTAAGTGAGTAAACTATTACAAATATTGAAGTTCTTAGCTTTTAAATTCTTTGTATTGTCATGTAGTTTAAAACTTAGTTTAACTATATCATATATACGCAGTAGTTACAAAGGAGTGGTGCAATGATGCATTTACCATTCTAGCAAACATTCTTGTGAAGTCATATCCCTGGAACTGATCAAAATACTGTGTATGTACGCGTACACCATGCTTCTCATAATTGATTACTGAGAACTCTTTGATAAGATTCTGCAAATTTTAGAAACTGTCAAATGCAGTAGCTTGCATGTTCACTACAGTGAGGTTTCCTCATTTTAACAAAAGAAAATTACGAAGAAAATTTCGTATCAAATGATGGTAATCACCTTCTGAGAGCTTGGCCTTGCACAAGTTACAAATTACTGACTCTTTTCTATAGTCATATTATAGATTAGTAAACTAAAAAAATACCAACTTGAAAAAATGGAAATAAATCAGTGGGTACGAAAAGGCCGAATCAGTTCCATAGAAATTCTCCCTATCTAGGAATGCTCAAGCAATTGTAGCACATAATATGGGCAGAACATGTCTCATTTGATCAAACACACGAAAGTGTTAGCAAAGTTTAGACATCTGATGAGTCGTGAAACCTACGATCGTTCTGATAATCTAGTTTAAACAAACCTTACGTGGAAACAGGTTCGTTAAAAGTGTGACATTTTGATAGAGTATATCAAACAAATACATTTTTTAACATTATAATATATCAGCGCAGCGCACATATCACTACAGACGACTGGAAATATGACCACCCAGAAATCATCTGCAAACATTTCCAAAGATTTATCAGGAAAACATTGTTCTTAAATCTCTCAAATTGCTTACCATGAGAATTGTTTATTTATCGATTCCGGTAAAATCTACGCAGCTAACATTTGATTTGTAGAATAGCTCCTAAGAAATTTAGTAGGGAACGTGTACCCATCTCCTTCTATTGCGAAATGATCATACTAAATTTTAGAAGAAAAGGTCTATCATAAATAATGGACTTGTCAAATGGTTACTGACAATTCCAGCAGAATATATCTAAACAATTAATTACATTGTGAATTGGTTACAATAAAATCTCGTAGAAATGTCTAGCAAACCATTGACTTGTAAAATGATCAGCTGAAAGTCTAGCAGAAAAACATTTAGCCATTTCATGGTATTGTGAAGTAGTCACACTAAAATCTAGCAGAAAGTATCTAGCACAATGATGAACTTCTAAAATGGTCACAAATATATCTAGCAGAATATATCTAGCTTATTTATTGCATTGTGAATTGGTTACCCTTAAATCTAGCAGAAAATATCTAGCAAAATAATGGACTACTAAAATGGTTACAAATGTTTCTAGCAGAATATATCTAGCCAATTTATTGCATTGTTGATTGGTTACCCTTAAATCTAGCAGAAAATATCTAGCAAAATAATGGACTACTAAAATGGTTACAAATGTTTCTAGCAGAATATATCTAGCTTATTTATTGCATTGTGGATTGGTTACCCTTAAATCTAGCAGAAAATATCTAGCAAAATAAAGGACTACTAAAATGGTTACAAATATTTCTAGCAGAATATATCTAGCCAATTTATTGCATTGTGAATCGGTTACACGTACATCTAGCCGAAAATATCTAGCAACATAACTGAATTGTGAAATGGTTACTACATTAATTTAACAGATTATATCTAGCCAATTTATTGCATTGTGAATCGGTTACACGTACATCTAGCCGAAAATATCTAGCAACATAATTGAATTGTGAAATGGTTACTACATTAATTTAACAGATTATATCTAGCCAATTTATTGTATTTAGAAATGGTTACACTAAACTCTAGCCGAATATATCTAGCAAGATATTTATCTTGTTTAATGGTTACTCGAAAATCTAGCAGGAAAATCGAGAAAATTACTTGATTTGTAAGGTGGTCAGTGTAAAGTCTAGCAGAAAGTTTCTATCCAGTTTATAATACTGTGACTTGGTATCACTTAAATCTAGCATGAAATGACAACTGTTTAATATATTTAGTAGATCTATTAAGCAGATCATATTTAGATGTCACATTTGAGAACTGATGAAAAGGCTATTCTAACGAATGTGACGCGTGCCAATATACGATGCGGTCACACGTAAAACTAGGCAGACCACGTCACTGTAGCAAATAAAGAGCTGATGAACCAGACATTGACGTTTGCCACCTTTTTCAACATATAGTAAGGCGGGGAGATCAGCAGCCGGCATTTTTGTCAAGGAAAACAAGAGAAAGTTGAATTATTAACGCCATTGCTTCAAATCTACTATCAGAGAAGGAAAGCTACATTCTTAATAAGAGATATGCAGTACTTTCGGGCAACAAACATCGATACTTTTGAAAATGGCGGCAATTCTAGGATCTGAAAAGGCGTTTGTGAAAGATTCTTACAGTAAGTGTAATGCCGCATTTGACTCGAACATCTCAGCTGGTAATGGTATGCTACAATTGTTTGACAAATGATAAACGTGAGCCTTTCCTCAAGCGAATAAAGCTTGTCGTTCAATTTACTACGCTACTGTTAATCGGGGAGTTTCTAAGATACGTAAAGAAGGAATCACACGAATGTGATGGAGAGAGATCAGTGGCTCGATATTTTTAACAGAGGATTTTAAAAGCTTGATATACTTTTGAACTAAGGAACCAAAGGTAATTGTGATCACAAACCACATTCTTTTTCTTCTTTTTCTTTGCAAGGATCAGCAGTTTGTCAGCTTAAATTGATTGATTACTTAGTGAGATCTGTGCAATTTCTTGATTACCTTTTATTCGATTGGACATAGCTTACTTATTATCGGATATTATATGGATGAAATTTTAACCAGGATTCTCCATGCCGCAATGTGTAAGTGAGTAAACTATTACAAATATTGAAGTTCTTAGCTTTTAAATTCTTTGTATTGTCATGTAGTTTAAAACTTAGTTTAACTATATCATATATACGCAGTAGTTACAAAGGAGTGGTGCAATGATGCATTTACCATTCTAGCAAACATTCTTGTGAAGTCATATCCCTGGAACTGATCAAAATACTGTGTATGTACGCGTACACCATGCTTCTCATAATTGATTACTGAGAACTCTTTGATAAGATTCTGCAAATTTTAGAAACTGTCAAATGCAGTAGCTTGCATGTTCACTACAGTGAGGTTTCCTCATTTTAACAAAAGAAAATTACGAAGAAAATTTCGTATCAAATGATGGTAATCACCTTCTGAGAGCTTGGCCTTGCACAAGTTACAAATTACTGACTCTTTTCTATAGTCATATTATAGATTAGTAAACTAAAAAAATACCAACTTGAAAAAATGGAAATAAATCAGTGGGTACGAAAAGGCCGAATCAGTTCCATAGAAATTCTCCCTATCTAGGAATGCTCAAGCAATTGTAGCACATAATATGGGCAGAACATGTCTCATTTGATCAAACACACGAAAGTGTTAGCAAAGTTTAGACATCTGATGAGTCGTGAAACCTACGATCGTTCTGATAATCTAGTTTAAACAAACCTTACGTGGAAACAGGTTGGTTAAAAGTGTGACATTTTGATAGAGTATATCAAACAAATACATTTTTTAACATTATAATATATCAGCGCAGCGCACATATCACTACAGACGACTGGAAATATGACCACCCAGAAATCATCTGCAAACATTTCCAAAGATTTATCAGGAAAACATTGTTCTTAAATCTCTCAAATTGCTTACCATGAGAATTGTTTATTTATCGATTCCGGTAAAATCTACGCAGCTAACATTTGATTTGTAGAATAGCTCCTAAGAAATTTAGTAGGGAACGTGTACCCATCTCCTTCTATTGCGAAATGATCATACTAAATTTTAGAAGAAAAGGTCTATCATAAATAATGGACTTGTCAAATGGTTACTGACAATTCCAGCAGAATATATCTAAACAATTAATTACATTGTGAATTGGTTACAATAAAATCTCGTAGAAATGTCTAGCAAACCATTGACTTGTAAAATGATCAGCTGAAAGTCTAGCAGAAAAACATTTAGCCATTTCATGGTATTGTGAAGTAGTCACACTAAAATCTAGCAGAAAGTATCTAGCACAATGATGAACTTCTAAAATGGTCACAAATATATCTAGCAGAATATATCTAGCTTATTTATTGCATTGTGAATTGGTTACCCTTAAATCTAGCAGAAAATATCTAGCAAAATAATGGACTACTAAAATGGTTACAAATGTTTCTAGCAGAATATATCTAGCCAATTTATTGCATTGTTGATTGGTTACCCTTAAATCTAGCAGAAAATATCTAGCAAAATAATGGACTACTAAAATGGTTACAAATGTTTCTAGCAGAATATATCTAGCTTATTTATTGCATTGTGGATTGGTTACCCTTAAATCTAGCAGAAAATATCTAGCAAAATAAAGGACTACTAAAATGGTTACAAATATTTCTAGCAGAATATATCTAGCCAATTTATTGCATTGTGAATCGGTTACACGTACATCTAGCCGAAAATATCTAGCAACATAACTGAATTGTGAAATGGTTACTACATTAATTTAACAGATTATATCTAGCCAATTTATTGCATTGTGAATCGGTTACACGTACATCTAGCCGAAAATATCTAGCAACATAATTGAATTGTGAAATGGTTACTACATTAATTTAACAGATTATATCTAGCCAATTTATTGTATTTAGAAATGGTTACACTAAACTCTAGCCGAATATATCTAGCAAGATATTTATCTTGTTTAATGGTTACTCGAAAATCTAGCAGGAAAATCGAGAAAATTACTTGATTTGTAAGGTGGTCAGTGTAAAGTCTAGCAGAAAGTTTCTATCCAGTTTATAATACTGTGACTTGGTATCACTTAAATCTAGCATGAAATGACAACTGTTTAATATATTTAGTAGATCTATTAAGCAGATCATATTTAGATGTCACATTTGAGAACTGATGAAAAGGCTATTCTAACGAATGTGACGCGTGCCAATATACGATGCGGTCACACGTAAAACTAGGCAGACCACGTCACTGTAGCAAATAAAGAGCTGATGAACCAGACATTGACGTTTGCCACCTTTTTCAACATATAGTAAGGCGGGGAGATCAGCAGCCGGCATTTTTGTCAAGGAAAACAAGAGAAAGTTGAATTATTAACGCCATTGCTTCAAATCTACTATCAGAGAAGGAAAGCTACATTCTTAATAAGAGATATGCAGTACTTTCGGGCAACAAACATCGATACTTTTGAAAATGGCGGCAATTCTAGGATCTGAAAAGGCGTTTGTGAAAGATTCTTACAGTAAGTGTAATGCCGCATTTGACTCGAACATCTCAGCTGGTAATGGTATGCTACAATTGTTTGACAAATGATAAACGTGAGCCTTTCCTCAAGCGAATAAAGCTTGTCGTTCAATTTACTACGCTACTGTTAATCGGGGAGTTTCTAAGATACGTAAAGAAGGAATCACACGAATGTGATGGAGAGAGATCAGTGGCTCGATATTTTTAACAGAGGATTTTAAAAGCTTGATATACTTTTGAACTAAGGAACCAAAGGTAATTGTGATCACAAACCACATTCTTTTTCTTCTTTTTCTTTGCAAGGATCAGCAGTTTGTCAGCTTAAATTGATTGATTACTTAGTGAGATCTGTGCAATTTCTTGATTACCTTTTATTCGATTGGACATAGCTTACTTATTATCGGATATTATATGGATGAAATTTTAACCAGGATTCTCCATGCCGCAATGTGTAAGTGAGTAAACTATTACAAATATTGAAGTTCTTAGCTTTTAAATTCTTTGTATTGTCATGTAGTTTAAAACTTAGTTTAACTATATCATATATACGCAGTAGTTACAAAGGAGTGGTGCAATGATGCATTTACCATTCTAGCAAACATTCTTGTGAAGTCATATCCCTGGAACTGATCAAAATACTGTGTATGTACGCGTACACCATGCTTCTCATAATTGATTACTGAGAACTCTTTGATAAGATTCTGCAAATTTTAGAAACTGTCAAATGCAGTAGCTTGCATGTTCTCTACAGTGAGGTTTCCTCATTTTAACAAAAGAAAATTACGAAGAAAATTTCGTATCAAATGATGGTAATCACCTTCTGAGAGCTTGGCCTTGCACAAGTTACAAATTACTGACTCTTTTCTATAGTCATATTATAGATTAGTAAACTAAAAAAATACCAACTTGAAAAAATGGAAATAAATCAGTGGGTACGAAAAGGCCGAATCAGTTCCATAGAAATTCTCCCTATCTAGGAATGCTCAAGCAATTGTAGCACATAATATGGGCAGAACATGTCTCATTTGATCAAACACACGAAAGTGTTAGCAAAGTTTAGACATCTGATGAGTCGTGAAACCTACGATCGGCCTGATAGTCTAGTTTAAACAAACCTTACGTGGAAACAGTTTGGTTAAAAGTGTGACATTTTGATAGAGTATATCAAACAAATACATTTTTTAACATTATAATATATCAGCGCAGCGCACATATCACTACAGACGTCTGGAAATATGACCACCCAGAAATCATCTGCAAACCTTTCCAAAGATTTATCAGGAAAACATTGTTCTTAAATCTCTCAAATTGCTTACCATGAGAATTGTTTATTTATCGATTCCGGTAAAATCTACGCAGCTAACATTTGATTTGTAGAATAGCTCCTAAGAAATTTAGTAGGGAACGTGTACCCATCTCCTTCTATTGCGAAATGATCATACTAAATTTTAGAAGAAAAGGTCTAGCATAAATAATGGACTTGTCAAATGGTTACTGACAATTCCAGCAGAATATATCTAAACAATTAATTACATTGTGAATTGGTTACAATAAAATCTCGCAGAAATGTCTAGCAAACCATTGACTTGTAAAATGATCAGCTGAAAGTCTAGCAGAAAAACATTTAGCCATTTCATGGTATTGTGAAGTAGTCACACTAAAATCTAGCAGAAAGTATCTAGCACAATGATGAACTTCTAAAATGGTCACAAATATATCTAGCAGAATATATCTAGCTTATTTATTGCATTGTGAATTGGTTACCCTTAAATCTAGCAGAAAATATCTAGCAAAATAATGGACTACTAAAATGGTTACAAATGTTTCTAGCAGAATATATCTAGCCAATTTATTGCATTGTTGATTGGTTACCCTTAAATCTAGCAGAAAATATCTAGCAAAATAATGGACTACTAAAATGGTTACAAATATTTCTAGCAGAATATATCTAGCCAATTTATTGCATTGTGAATCGGTTACACGTACATCTAGCCGAAAATATCTAGCAACATAATTGAATTGTGAAATGGTTACTACATTAATTTAACAGATTATATCTAGCCAATTTATTGTATTTAGAAATGGTTACACTAAACTCTAGCCGAATATATCTAGCAAGATATTTATCTTGTTTAATGGTTACTCGAAAATCTAGCAGGAAAATCGAGAAAATTACTTGATTTGTAAGGTGGTCAGTGTAAAGTCTAGCAGAAAGTTTCTATCCAGTTTATAATACTGTGACTTGGTATCACTTAAATCTAGCATGAAATGACAACTGTTTAATGTATTTAGTAGATCTATTAAGCAGATCATATTTAGATGTCACATTTGAGAACTGATGCAATTTCTACTATTTCCCTTGAAATCGCTCAATGTCAATGCGTCCCAACAGCCCCTACTTCCTAAAATAACTGAAGACGTGAATTTTGTTTTTTTTTGTGTATGAACAGGGATTGCCTACGGTTAACATCTTATGTTAAAAAGTGTCTGGTCACAGATTTGCAATAAATGATTTTGATTGTTACCCTGCCATCGTTGACTCAGCTACATGTTTCAGATGTTTGGAATCTCCTAGTTTGAATATTTACCATAAGCATATGAGTGATACTCGACAAATGTGACAGAGTATCATGACTTGTGCTAACCAACTTGTGAGAACCTGCAAAGCTCGGGTCACACTATAGCGCGATTTAACGCACGATTCAATTTTCAACTTAATTTGCACATCTTGAATATTGCCGTTTATATTAATGAACGCAAAATATGAACTACGAAATCGATTCTTCTCTTTCAAGGAATCCGGGATTAAGAGAAATTATGAAGCTATTTTATTTTGAACAACTTTTTATGATCAACTCAATTTTCACTAATTTAGTTGAAAGTTGCATTGCGTATTGGATCGCGGTGGTGTGACAAGGGCTTAAGTTCTTGTCCCTGTTTTTTTTTTCTTTCCTTTTTACAATGTAAATTACACACAACGACGTGGATTAGCATAGACTATACATCAACAGTACAACAGAGACTATTTGCACTTTGCAAACATAGTTTTGTTTGTTTGTATGACATTTATTTCAGTTTCTTTGAAAACATTTACAAAATGATAATTGCTATGGAAAATATATACAGAATATGAAAAAGAAAAGAGACCAAGGCAGTGTCTATAAAAAGCATAAGGAAGCTTGTAGACATTTGTTCCGAAATTTCTCTGCTTTTGCCTGTCTATAATGTACTTTTTACACGATGTTGTATGGGGTCTCTGTATACAGAGAACCCTGGTTAGGTACCATACTATAGTAGCTGGACTCTGGAACACCCTCCTTTATAACTGTTGTTCTGTACCGATGGGCAATTTTTTGGAAGGAGAACCACAGTAGAAAAGCCCCGTCTGTTACATTTTGTTACTGCTTTATAAATGTTTCAATGTTTGGTCACGACCATTTATTAGGAGTGTCTCAAAATGTTAACAAAATGAGAACGTCATCTTGTTTCTTGAAGAGCCCCCTCACTACTTTTGGATTCCTCCTTTCGAATGTTTTCGGAAAACGGAACAGAAAAATCGATGATTTACGGAGCGTCCGTTACTCTATCCCACCGAACTTCTCGACGTCCGTACCCTGGTCCTAGTCTAGCTATCTGTACCGTTTGTTTGTTTACCCTTACGGACAGCGTTGTTGTTTGTTGCAAACGCAAGGGCGTGGTCTACTGTCGGGCGTACTTTTAGAAATAAATGTGCATTCTGAAGGAGTGTGGGAGGAATTGCTGTATAGACAACATTCTCCTGTTAATTACATGGAGCGCGTGTCTAAAAATCACTGTAAGGGGGGGGGGGGGGTGTGGGGATTAAAGGGCAAAAATTACAACTCGTACCTCAAAAATGCACCACTCCGCTTTTTCGTTCGTTTTTCTCCTTTGCAGTGATCACAAGAGACGGACTCTTCTTGAGTTTTTTTGTTTTCTGTCTACAGGACTTTTATTTTAACGATACAAAAGTAAAAAATTTAAACATAAACAGAAATTGAATTGCTTATCGTCTGTCCCGCCATTTGCCAGAAAGAAGGAACGGACATATATCAAGACATCACAATTAGCAGTCGCAGCTCCGAATAAAAACTCATGTTCCAATTATTTTATCTCTCACTCTATATTATTTGCATTTTTCCTTTTCTCTTTGTCTTTCGTTATATTTCAGTCATTTGTCTCGAAGTCGTGATCTAATTTTTACTGCGCCCTGTACTACGACCCGGGAGGATCAAATCCGTAAATATCAGCGTCGTCGATCTCTCTGGTAGCGTATCCATTTATTCTGCTTTCTCTTTTGTTTTTCATGTCTATTTGCATTTGTAAAAAGTCATTCGTCAGAGGCTTAGGGGGTAAACGTGGCTTCACTGGTGGCAACGGGGCTGGTCTAGCCACCTGTTGTGGCGGTTCATCGTAGCCGTAAACAACGCCATCGTTCTTAGTGTCAACGAATCGTAGCGTGGCATTTCCTGGTTCAGAATCAGGGGTAAATTGGAAAGCCTCGTTAGAGTATTCCTGGTTGCCGGATCGACCATCTTGGTTCCCATCGGTTTCATCAAAGGTTAAGGTGTCCTCTACCGTCTGTTGAGAGGGAGCAGCACCGGCACTTGAAAGATCTTCGACTTGTCCATAAATTGGAACTTTTCCTATACCAGGTAATTTGATCACAAATCGAGAGCGAGCGCCAGATGCTTCTGGGTCCCGTGAGCCGGTTTCTGCAGTGGTTCGACCTGCCCTGTGTGTGGCTTCACGAGGGAGTGGCGGAGTATCTGCTTTCGTTTCGACCGTGCAGCAACATGTACAACAACAAATGCAGACCAGGAAACCCAGAACACAAACGACAAACGTAGCCACAGCGGTTATCACAATCGTTATGATGATGTCATCTGCAATTTGGTATTGAGAAACAAACATTATAGGCTATAGCAATGTAATAAGAGAAAAAGTTGAGGTAAAATCTGATGCATTCTACTTTCAAAATATGATACATTGACCACATGAAACTACCTGATAACCTTAGGTTCTACATGGTATCGTAAACATCGATGCAGCTGTCAATCTGTGTACAGATATCAAAGCCTTAAAGAACTCGAATTACCGCTCTTAAGTGACTTGCATCTAGAAAAGAGGTGGCTTCAATCATACGATGCAGAATGAAACCCTGATCATCCTTTGGAAGTGTTTCTATATTTACATTATAGTTTTTTGAGATATGGCTTTTCAGAGTTTGGTGAAAATGCAAAACCGATGATGTTTAGTGTTGCACAGTATTTCTTTTGTTAGGCATATTACTCTTAATTTCTAGACCACTGGGTTTCACATTGGTCAGTGATGACAATATTTTAATGAAGACAATATATGTTTCCAAATTAACGCCCCGGGGGCATATGGCATTCTCAGTTGTCTGTGAAATAAAGGGTATTTTAACAACAACTGACATAAGGAACATAACATGTGAGTTCCTCCCCTGACCTCACAAATTTGCACATGCGGCGTTTACTTATGATGCAACTGTAAAACAAGATATTGAATGAGAAGAAATCAGTTTTTGACGGATTTTGATGACAATCGTGACTATTTTCCACGACTTTAATTTTTAGTTCGGTGAATACCTCAAAATGAGTTTTTCATGTCACATGTACTTTAAATGTAACCCAAACTCGGAATTGAATTATTCCTCTCTCCTGTGGCACTTTCAGCATGAAACCAATGAAACTATGTTTCTTGTAGCTTGTAATAGGATGTTGGCGGTAGTCTTAAATTTCGTGCAACTAACTGTACGGCTTAAAATGTATGGCTCCGATATTTTAGCATTAATCTCCCCCGATGGTAAATACTGTTTCACGGCGATCACGTTGGTAGATAAACCACTGCAAATCCACAAAGAAATACACGCACGTCTTTCTTTAACCTTTCCACGTCAAATGCATAATTTATATTTCTGTAAGAAATCCCTAGTAAACAGTAATAGCCGTTAAGACTGTTTCCAATACATAGGCTACATGCTGATATATATCCCAATATCTTCATTGTCACCCTTTATCGTGATTATTTAGAAGAACCGAATATGTAACAGCCATAGAAATAGATAAACCAGAATGACTTCAGGCTAACTACTCACACACTGAACAAACGGAACTGAACCATAATAGGGGGCGTCCTTGTCTTCGTTGCAGAATAGCTCTGCCTTCAGCATTGTTGAATGAATTGAACCTAAGGCCCAAGAATTTGTTCGTTTGATAGCTTACTACATCTCTGGGGAAAACAGAAGTCAATGCAACCGTTTGATTTTTTTGAGATAACCTGATAATGATCAAGAACAAACTTTCCAACGTTTAGCTGTTAGTGGGTGACATTATTCTAAAATTTCTGTTGGATCACGTGTTACGCGATTTCATGAAAACACCTTTTGTCATTCAGAGTTTGAGCTTGCTGTTCCATGACGTCATTCTGGTTTATTTATTTCTATGGTAACAGTGAGGCCTTCATATCTTGCAAGTATCGGTTAAAGGCATCTTGGATAAACATAACAGGTCAGATATGTGAAAGAGGTTATGACAGCCCATGTTGTTACAGGTAAGTACTCACTTGTAAAGGAGAATGCCGCGGCTGCCGTTTCTGATTGTTGATTATCACCGGAACATGGACTTCCTGTATTTTGTTCGGGACATGACGGAACAGGGGGCGCTGTGCATGAAAAATAATGAGATTAATGATTACAGACAGGATCAGACAACTAATGCTTCGTATCTCCGCAGAGCTGATATTATTCAAATAACCATTATTTCTTTCTTCTTTTTTTTTACTTGCAAGAAGCTTTGGTCGAAAGTTTCGGAGTTTTCATGTACCAATTTCGTGGTGCACATAAAAATTACACAAAGCTTATTTACAAAGAACCTAGTTACACAGTACACGTGCTTGAGACGAGCCATCGATCGCTTTGTCTTCAATTATTTTAGGGATTTTTTTTTTCATTTTTCAATAAATTGAATATTCATCTCACAGTGTTATTAATATTGATTCCTACCATCTTTCGGCAATTTCAAGATCCAACAAGAAAAGTTCCCCGTCGAGGCAGGTTAACTGAGAGTTCCAATCGATTAACTTTCGATTAACTTTAAAGGACGGTTAGCACTGTTATACATGTACGTGACTTCTGTGGGCAGATAAAATCTAGCTTACACGTAAATTGATTGTCGGTCCGTCGCAAACTTTCTAAAACTTCTACAACTCTAAAATTTTCCATTTAGGATTTCAGATCCCCGTTCCACAAAGAGTAACGCTTGTTTGATTGATATAATTCACTATACAATAGATTACATTTAAGATGGAGTGTTTGCGAAAAATTTGCACTGATAAATCCTACATCTTATAATCCTATAATCCTGTATAAATGCTAGGAAATTTCACGATATCGGCTTATATTTGAAAGCTATCAATTAAAAATCATTTAGAGACGCTCACCTTCTCCGACAGTGATGAGAACTGTACAAGTTGTTTCCAGGTCAACTTCATCCTTGAAGATGTATTGAACCTCAGTTGTTTCTCCCACGGGGAGAGGCTGCATCGGAAAGTGGCTCTGGTAGACCAGTTCTCCACCGCTCAGATTCATTACGCTGCTAGGCTCTGTCCAGTTGACTACCATATACCTGACATCCCTCTCAATTGGTCGAACGGATACGCTCTGGTCACAGTTTTCCACTAACGGTGGTATCGTATCTGCAAATGTACAAACCAGATTACATCTTTGTCAATTCGAATTTAAGGACTGAATTTGCGAACTGAGTCCTATTCAACCCCCATTCACCCCCAACACCACCACTCCGTCCCACTTCCACCAACTCGCCACCACTAGCACTCCCCAAACACCACCAAGGTACACTTTCTCCTCTCATTCAGGAGCACGCCATTGTTACTCTAGATCAAGTGCCAGGATGATATCAAATCTTGAAAATGTGATTTTAGGTCAAATATACAGTTTGGAGTTCATTTTACAGTCTCAATTAACCGATTATTACGACACAGGTTTGCGGATGATGGGACGAACGGAATCCCCACAAAGTGTGCGTGAAGTGTCAGTATGAGAGATCAATTTTTGTTCTTTTATAATTTTATTAGAAATTTCAACTTTTATGATGAACCATTGAAGTTTTACCCCCAAAATTGGCGAGGTGACAAAGAACGGGCAATATCATCGTTTTTAAGATAATGATTGATCCACTGCAAATACAAACATGAAACATGGGACATCACTATGAAACATATTTTACAAACTTTACAAGGTCGCCTTTGTCTAGTCCAGACGGGGAAAGACAGGGAAACATTGTACATGAATGACAGCTCGTCACTGATTTGCAGATTACAGTGAAAAATCGAGAACCGTAAAATGATACGAAAACTGTGCTATACAGGTAACCGTTATTTGTTGTTTGATTGGCACTGAGGCACGGTTTACAACCAGTAGATTTCAGCCAAAGATTCACAAGAAAAGTAGTGTTATGAGTGTCAATATTTCTTGGTCCCAACATATCTCTACCCATTTTCAAAATACACGAGTGGTGATCAAACCTGATAATTTTGACAGGATGTGCTGTTATTCCTGCATAGTTTCAAAAGTGTGTTTACAGGACTGGCTACGCTTCTGTCACAGTTATGAAACTCTACAAAAGCTACCATAAAATGGTTTTAATGGTTATCAAAACATATAAAACTTGAAAAAATTTAAGAGTAAACAATAACTTATACAGGGCATTCTTCCGCGCGAAAAGTAAGTTCCGTCTTTGCTTAAGAGTTTAAAAAAACTAAATAAAATTTTCTTTCTACTGTAATAACCACTCTCATCCCTCCTGGAAGAAACATTTCGTAAATGTTACTTTCCAGGCTGGTATCAACTAGAAGAGAAAGAAATGAAAATTAACGATAAAGGGCGGATACTTTTCGTTAATTTTGTTTTATTTGTCACCAAACAGAACACCCTGCTTGAAACCGATTCTTACCGAGAACGGTGACGTCGAAAAAGCACTGCAAACTGGAGTCGAGTAAGGTAAAAGAAGCCAAAGCTAACGTCTTGGTATTAGGTTGCAAACTTGCCAATATTGAGGTTGCTCGTACCTCCTGACCGTCGTACCGCCAAGTGGGGTATCGTTCCATCGGAAATGCAATATTTTCATCATTCGTAGATATAACTTGTTCCTTACAATTGTCTACCACAATGGAGGGGATGGCTGCCAAGAGGTAGCAAAAGAAAAAAAAAAAGAAAGTTGGGAACTTGCTTTAAAAGTTGATCCGTTCAAACAATCACTGCTGCCACAATCTAACCACCCCCCTCTCCCTTCTCCTCCCCTCACCCAACCGAAGTGCAGCCGAGCTTCAGATTACGACAGCTACCGTCGTACAGGGCTCATTACTGTCGGTGTTTTAACCATGGAAGGTCATTCGTCGAAAACTTAAGCCTGACTTGTAAATGATCAAATCACCAACATTCAGGTATTCATGATCGATACCGAGCGTGGATGATTCATGATATTTGTGGGGATCGAACTTGTTCAAATTGAAACTCAAACCCAAATACAGTAATTAAAACAGGTAAAAACATCCACCAGTGGACATCATTTGTAACTGCAGACATATATAGACCACGCAAACCAATTACACTGATTCCTTCTCTACATATCTTTTCTCACTTATGAATGGAGTCAGACAGGTGTGCAGGTGGGGGAGGGGGGGGGGATAGTTCTACCACCGAATGTTGTAACTGGCTATTTCAGGTATTTAAAATGGTTTCTGTGAGGTTTCATGTCGCGTTAATGGCCTGCCGGTAATGGCCACTAGAGAAACACAGTCCACGGCGACTTTCTGAATGAAAACTTCCGGCCATTTCTCTTTCTCCCCCCCCCCCCCATTGTGTGTGCGACCGAACTTTTATGTCACGTGGGTCATGCGGAGTTTGACCCCCCACCAGATGGGTACGCCATTGTATTCATGTAAGCGTAATGCTATAGGCTACACTCACGGCTTGTGGTTAAGGTCACCGAAAATTGACATCTAGCCACATTTCCACTGCAATCTGTAAATCTGTATTCCACATTTACGGTCTCTCCTAATGACAAGGCTACCGGTGAACCGGAGGCCGGTGTGCTTTCAACGGTCACCTCCCCACAGCCGTCTCTAGCTGTCGGCTCGGTGAAAGGGACCGTCGTTCCAGTGGTTCCTTGGAAGGCCATGTACACCATATCGCCAGGACAGTTACTCACAAGAGGTGGAACATTGTCTGAGAAACAACAACGAAAAGAAAAAGACACGATTTTATGACTGAAAACAAGAATGTTCCAAAAATATGAATAATATGTAGCTTCTCGCCCCCCCCCCCCCCACCACTCCTCGATGATAAGAGTTACACCACCAAGTCGGGAGGGTCTCTTTAATTTTAAGATATACTGAAAAAAAAAATGTATCGTTGTACCCTTTAATGAAATGGCAACCCACAGGTATATCCTGGCACCCCTATATTACTACCGTACCTTATGAAGACTTGACAAGACCGTCTCAGAGGGTAAAGTTGAGCAATCATCTGTTCACCAACCAATATCCACTTGATTGCATGATCACAGTCTATGGTGCCAGTTTATCAAGTGGATTTAGCCCGGGATTTATTTTGATTAGATTGTAACTAACTCTGATCCAATTTTCAATTTGCACTCATAAACTTCGTTGATCAATCGAAAATGAAAAAAAAAAATGTTACCTCTAACTGCAACATTGACTTCACACGAAACAGGCTGAAGATTGTGTGTTCGATAGACCATGTAGCTGACTGCAATACTCTCCCCGACAGCTACGTCAACCGGTGGACTGTGAGATTGGTCAATCCAAACTAGTTCTCTGTCATCCCCAGTTACAATTACCGGGTCCGGCCAGGTCGCGGAGAGTTGAGTTTCCGAAGTCAGATCTCTCGATGTTGGGTTGCAGTTGATGGTGGCATCGTCCACTGAATCTGTTTAGATGATACATTGGGTTAACATTCATCGATGCAAACTGGATCGTCACGTGGTTTACTTCATTATTTTTTTCCAACGAATTAATTACTACCTTTTCTTAAAGAACCGCCGAAAAGAATTGAGTAAACGTTTACCTATAGGTTGGTTACGTATGCCCTCTGTTACTCTGTTGCAGGATAAGAAAAAAGCCAAATTAGAAGAAAAAAAAACCCATCCCCACCGTTTGAAATATACGTTACCCAGTAATGGGTGATTTATATAACTTTGTAACAGATACTTCTGCAGGTATTTCCTTTTTAACTTGACAGGTTAGCAGTAGGCATACAAAGCATTTAAAGTGTATAGATGCAATGCAGTTATTGCAGTTATAGCTTCATTCACTTTCAAAAGTACACCATCTTCCACCCCCCCCCCCTTGCATCCCCATCCTCTCCCCTATCTCCACGTACACACACCATATCCGCACATTTTAACTCATTCATGAAAATTAAGCAACTTTCATAAAAAAGGTCACAACCATGAAAGTTGAGTACATGCCTACGGTCGTCTAAAATCAGGTGGAAGTCTTATGTGTAGTTTATATTTTGAGTCTCCCTCTACCAGGGGCATTCATTCACCATTGCAAAAGTGTATAAGAAAGAAATTTGCTAAATGCAAGAAATAAATTCTTAAAGATTTTTTGTTTCTATCTGGACCATTCTTGCATAAAAGGGAGCCAGGAAGACTTTACATTTTTATTGTTTCATGTAACACTAGCAACTATTTGTGAGTAGCCTACAACAACGCAGTCATTCACACTGCTGCTGTAAAATTTGTTGTAACACGTACCAGCTACCCTGACTTGAACTGTTTCAGCAATTAGATTAAGTTTATCACTCCCTGGACGGAATGTTGTTATCGCAATGTGATGGCAGGGCCGTGGTCCTGGATTCAACAAGTTTATGAGGCCTATCTAACAAAAGAACATCTCATAAGGTCTATAAATAACATCATCTTGCCCTACAAAAATCCAGAACAATAATTGGTCTGCATTTGAGCTGAATAAACATGAGATGTAAATGAGTGTCCGATGTCCCCTCCCCCTTCAGTCATGACCTGTGCTCTCTGTGGATGTACTACTTTCAAAAGTGCTTGTTTTAGGATTGTTCTCAAGTGTTTACATCTCAGTTGTACTAACGTGCATCTTCTTAGTCTTCTTTTGCGTACTTCTGTAAATCTCACTCACCACTTTGATAGACGACAACAAACTCATCGGTCTCAAGGATATTCCCTTCGGTGTCTTGAAATGTGTACGTAACGGGATAGAAGCCCTTGGCATACCCGGATCCCTGAGGTTGGACCCTGGACGGAAATACCACGACTGGGCCGACGACTCCTGTTGCGAGCAGAAATGGACGTCGCCAGACTTTGGTGTCCCTTTCGGTACTTGGAATGACAAAGAAGTTTTCGCTCGTGCTCGATTTTTGGGGCAGCAAAGTAACACTTGTACCTGTGGAAAAAAAAAAAAATACGAATTTGGACGTCTATAGAGGAGTGGAGTGGATCTCCGTGCAGTATCACAAACACTGACATTCTTGCATTGCATTGTCACCAGGAATTTTGCCCTTCTTCGACGTCAATTTTTTTCGTCGTTCACTTAAATATTCGTCATCTCATTTTCTGAAGAGACCACTTTGACGTGGTAGATCTATGTACGAAATACGTAACCAGAGGTAACAATGTAACTGATTACTTCAGTGAGAGTTAGACCCTAAACGTGCTTGTCGGGTTTTACTTCTCTTTCTTCCAATTGTAAATAGTGTCGAAACAAACCCCAGGAAAAAGTGTACTATGATAGCACGTGGTGTGTAGGCCACTACAAATTTTGTCACTTTTTGCTATAGAAAAGAGGGACCGAAGCATACAAAAGTGATTTCATTTGATGAAGTATCAGGTTCATAGAAAATTACTTTACACGTCGTACTGTCGTGAGGGAGGTTTGATTTTCAAATTCCTTTTATTAATATCATCGGGCATGTAAGTTACTGTAACGTTATTCCAACGTTTATTCTGACTGCCCACATGTTAAGACATGTGCGTTGCATTTCTGTTACACAATAAAAAAAAAAAACAATAAAAAAAAAAACCCTATAAAGGAGTGCGACTAGCTGTGACACAGAATGTTAGTATATAGCTAGGCTATATGTCACATGCTCGGAGAATGCATAAGCTCCCACATTGCCACAGCTGGAAACATTTGTTTATACCATTGCGTCACGCATATAAGCTGAAACTACTCTACAATAGTTGGCAATACAGCGCTTGGCAGTTGGAGTTTTTCCGGTAAATAGTGTATTAATGTGTTCAAAGTGCATCTTAA
This sequence comes from Stichopus chloronotus, assembly GCA_021234535.1. NCBI lineage: Eukaryota > Metazoa > Echinodermata > Holothuroidea > Aspidochirotida > Stichopodidae > Stichopus > Stichopus chloronotus. The sequence goes on along the minus strand of CM037832.1, from coordinate 24,687,659 downwards.
AGGGGCTGTTGTGGGTCTCTAATTCCATACTAAGATGGAACCAGACATGGTAACCTTGCAACCTTGCACAAGGATACGATTCTGTCAATCGGCAAGAAAGCCTTCTCCACGAGTCTCGTCACAGTCACAGACGTAACACTCGTTTCTGCAATTTACATTCACTACTTAACATACAAGTTTGTTTTTTTACAATATATGTACAAGAAAGCTTAATTAGATCACGGCAAATAGTTTTACTATTCTTTAAATAATATAAATATAAACAGCTCTCACGCTATTCTTCGTTTCTTTGGCAGAGATAAAACTGATAACGCTGCTATTCATTCTAGACGGAACGGCAGACTTGTCCAAAACAGAAAAAAAAAAAACCAGACATTGAAGTTCTTGATAGGAAACCTGGAAATCATATTACAACCGGAAAGATTTTAAGACTGCTCATACGTTGTAATGAAAGTTTCTTCTTCATTTTTAACTAAGTTTTCTAAACTAATCAAGATTAAGACTTTTATTGATAAGTTTGTCACTTTTCTGACAACGACACATCTGCGATTTAAAAGAGGTAATCTTGGTATACAAAAGGAAACTTGTCGCGTTGCATCAAAATGATTTTCGCCGTAAGATCTGGAAATTTCACAGTCAGAGAAAGACCTGAACGATGAGACACACTAGGAAACCGTCAGCCACGCGGTGATACCGTGAGACTTGGCAAGTCTGGAATAGGAAGGGGCAAGGGTGATACGGTACGTTTCTAAATTCAGTGTAACGATTCATGTGAGGAGGTGATACAAACAAATAGGTCACACTGATGATTTCGAAGTTTGTAATTTATTTTTAGATTTTGTCATTGATTACCCTTCATGGAGTGAGTTATAGTTAAATTTATAATGACCTATTACTTTTTGAATTCTCACTCCATGCCTGACGCACACCCATGCCTCCATCATCCCCCCACATACACACATAGACGCCCCCCACACATAGAACCCTCCCCTCCTCCCACACACATATAGACGTAAAGCCTCAGAAGAAACACTTACCTTGACTAACTGTCTCCACAATAAATAAACAGGTTGTAGTTTTTTGGTTGCTCATCAATGTGTATTCATAAGTAACGGTAACTTGTGAGGGAACGGTAAACATCTGGCCAGGGCTGTGTGTTTGTGACATCGTTATGTCACTGGCGTTTTCGTTTGGTTGAAGATGGGGTTCCAACCAGTCCACTTGTACCGATGGCTGCGATGACTCCACTCTGATATTTCGAGGACAGCTTAAGATACCTGGGCCAGTACCTACAACGTGCAAACGTAATCGAAGAAACAGGTCGACACATTAACCACACGGACATACACAAGTCGACTTTGTACATTGGGTGAGGTCTTCACTGAATGTTTCCTTCGGTTTTGCTTTTTGAATCCTAACCTTAATAAAACACTCCATGTGATTGTTTACCCCATGACCTGGGAAATCTGGAACAATTCTCTCTGAGGACTTGAAATTCTTTTATGTAGACGTCCTCGGAACGTGTTATAGTACAAACACACACACACATGCTCACGTAAACACAGTTATTGACATGGCTCTGGTTATAAGTTGGGTTGATGAAATAAGCTATCAGATGGAGATGAACCAAACAATGGTAACTTAAGAATACTATGGAAGGGAAGTACTACACAGATGTATCAGGCCTTCCTTCTCATATCTAGCAGATACTCAGTATCATAGGGAAAGTGACGTTTCAAATGCATCAATCATATGTCCTAAAAACAAAATAGCCTTAGTCGTTGTTAAACCATTCAGTCTCACCTATAAACATTTGCAAAAGCTCCAATTTCTCAAAGCGGTATTTATGATGAGTTGCGATACAAGCATCATTTGAATTTTAGAACATTTTGTTGAACAAATTATTCTTGAGCAACGTATATTTAACTTCCTTAAAAAAAATGACACCCTCCTTCTTTATTGCAAATAATCTATCATTTCTGCGGCCATGAATATTGGTTTTAAAAATATTACTTTGTCTATTAATCTACGCCTTATTTCCTTTCGGTTCACATGTGTTGATGTACTGTACAAAGTCAAAAGGATCTGCGAAATAATCAGTACAGTTCACTCCGCAAATACACGGTGAATGGTTAGTATCAAGATACCTCAAAATATAACCCGCGACGAGTGCATATGAATTAGTACTTATGTGAACGTGCGTGTGTCTGGTCACGAATTTAGAATAGTTAATAGCTCAACCATTAATGTCCATTTATAAGTGGCACATGAGGATTCTCTGGGTTTTCACCCATGAAGTTGTCACAGGTATGTGAGCAACCTTGGCAAGTTTGGAAAAGTGAGTTTGACGTAAACCTAACAAAGTACCCCTATCAAAGTACCCATATCAAAGTGCCTCCATTACAGTGCCCCCATCAAGATGCCCTTATCATAAGGAATGTGCCAGCCACTTCTCAAGAGGTTACATAGCGAAGAGTATATTTTTCATTTTGCAGTTACAGTACTATCCTGCTCATAGCTCCTGGTCAATATATTGCTGTTTGAATGCAAGCAGCTTTGGCAAAGGAAAGATTAACAACTTGTGTTCTGATAAGAGTACATTCTCTTCTGTGTATGTTTAATAATGCAGGCAAAGTGTGTCGGTGATTGCTCTGAGTAAAAACCTATTGTATTTAACCTTGTAATGTAACACAATTGACACATTTCCATTGACATTTATCGACGCTAAATTCTGTGGAAATTAAATCATCCCTGTGAGAGAATAACTATATATCAGCTAGTATTTCCAACCTTAACCTCGATGAATGACTTCAATCCCGGTCTGGAAATCGTTCTAGGAAGAGATATTACCTTCTGTTTTATTTCATTTCAATTATTTTTTTTTCCCTTTTCCTCAAATGCACTTAAACGGAAGAGAATGTACGATTCTTGTGACTTGTTATTGTATAAAGAGAAAGTGAGTGGTCTGACAAAACTGTCTTAAACTTAGCCAGTCAATCCACCCACCGAAAAGAAAACAAAACCATATTTAACAGCGAATAATAAACAAAGAAAAGAAAGTATTGATATGATAAAATTCCTTCTTGTGAGCGTTAAGTATATTTCTTAAATGCTTATTGTTATAGCATGAGATGAGGACACGCAGGACAAAAGTTCCAACATTGGTATGTTGGCCCTCTTAGGACGTACCTGTTCACAATGGAAGAGCTGCCAAGATGTTGCGAAACATTCGTCACCAATAGAGGTCGTTTTCGATATGGCCGACACTAATTCAAATGAGGGTGATTTTCGGGAAACTAAAACATTTTGCCCGGAGCACTGACATGTTTACTCTCTACACGCAAAATGTGTATGCCACAATAAGGTTGGAGTAACATCTTTTAGCAGAGGAGCTATCTCCCAGGATCGTGGGCCAAAGCCATCAAGCACGAATGCTAAATATTGCTTCTTAAATTTCTTTCTCCCCCCCCCCCCCACCCAATTTCTCTCTTCTATGTCTTCATCGAAACTCACCTTCGGCTACTATGACCCTGAACCTACAGAACTCAGAGACTTCGACGCCTGTGGTCGGTTTCGTGTATGAATACATGATACTAAACATGTGATCCCCTAGAGTCAAGTCATCTCCTACGGAGACAGTGCGAACGACTTGGTTGAACCTCACGACCGATGTAATCATAGGCTGTGGGTTCCTACAAAATTAGCGACGGGAGTTTCATCTCCTTCTTTGCGTATGACCACCAGCGATGGACAGTTACGGATTATCAAGTCATCTATGAGAAAATCGAGACAAAAACTAATTATTATTATTATTTTATAACAGATTATCCGTTTACTTTTGTTTTGTGAAATATATTAAGATTATGGAAGGAAAGATAAATAAGTAGGGATTGTTGAGATTTTGCTGCTTTGTTATTTGTTTTGTCGCGTTATTTCTAAAATTAAAGTGGAAACTTTAAATTGAACTTCCATTTTGGATTCTATTGAATCATATGCATGCATGAAAGATGTTACTTGAGATCATGCTCTTGAAGCTATTGTCAACAAGAACAATAATTTATACAGCGCCCTGAAAAGGTCATCGTCACGCCACAACGCACCATTTAATGGGTTAAAAGAAAGAGCTTAATGTTTTCACAGATGACACATTTTAAGCCTGCCGCCAATATCTTTTCATAAATCAAGATATTGATTATTGAAGCAAACCTACTCTGACCGAGATAGATTTCCAGTCGCCAACAGGGTTGCCAAATCTATCATAACACTGGGAAATTACTGACGTGTAGAAAAGGTTTTTGCAGGCTTTTTAATTTTGAATTGAAGTCAGTATTTAACCTTGAAGTTTTACACCATTTCTTTCAAAACCTTTAACTTTTCACTGTAAAGTTTCTTTTAGCCAGTGGTTGTCAAATTTTTTGACTACCATTCACTTACGCCATACTGGAATACCCTGATTACCCCCTCCCCACCCCCGAGTTGCCTTGTCCTTCCATTCATAGTCGGATGCTCAACGTTTACTTTTTGTTTGTTTTTTTTTCAGTTACTTCTTTTCCTTTTGCAAGTCAAACTTAAGTCTGCAATATACAAACAAAAGTACATGTAATATAATCATATTGAACCCACTGTGAAAAATAATTACATTTCTTATGCTTTTTGTGGATAATTTGGGTCATGCTATTTATTTTGGATAAGGAAAGGAGTGAATAGGCTGGAGGGAGAAAAAAGTAGGGGAAGACTTAGTTATCGAAAAGGAATAGACTCATTAGATGTATTATTGCGCTTTTCTTTATATGTTGCTACAATGATGAGTCTTAATTTCCAAATGAGTGCCATGTTACTCCCCATTACCCTTGTTTTCTGCAGCAGCTACCTGAGACTTCTAAACCCCCCCCTCCCGGGGACTGAGGGACCACGTTTAAGATTTGAGAACCACTGCTAGGAGCGTAAGAACGTTTTGCAAATACCTTTTTCCACCTTAAAACTAACCGTTCGATTAAGGCTTTTGATAATTTCAGATGTTAAATTCAGTTTTAATACCCCCCTCCCCGCTGTCAGATGCATGTTTGTGATCATTTTGTAAAGGAAGACAATACATTAATTGATATACGATAAAATACAACAACGTATGGGAGATCTTCACGCTCATACAAGTGCATGCGCGTCTTCCTCAACTGAACATATCCATCCTTGTTTGTGACACATATAAGTAGTGTACAACGTGTTTGTGGGAGGGAATTGGAGGAGGGGGGTCGGTGAGAGTGGAGGTATCGCCATGATTCTGGATGTTTTTGTATTTCAAAAAAAAAAAAACGACAAAAAAAAAAAAGATCCGCCTTACCTTCGTAGCAATAGTAATGATCAAGGCCTGGTACGCAGATATCACCGAAGAAGCATTGATTTTGAGTACACAAGTTGAAGTCGGGACCTGTAACGACAGCAGGTAAAAATGATTTGATTAAAATCCACCAAATGAAAAATTGGTGATCCTCAGTGTCTTTAATCAGTAGGCTAAGTATACAAATATATCTCTATGCCTTCAAGATTCCACTCAATACTTACATAATACACGTCAGCAAATCACGCTGTGGTGAAGTATTCAAAGTAATGGACCAAACTTCTTGCGGTCTGTTTTTTTGAGGGTGGGGGTGGAGAGTGGGAGAGGACTCTAATCACGAGGTCAGGTATCATGGGTATGGTTCGTAATGCGAATCGAAGTAAAATATTTGCAAGGACATCACATGAAAAATTTATGTTATATAAGTGTTATAACTTCGATATCGTTTTAGTCAAGTCAACCTCTTCAGATAGGGGCATTCTCTAATTTCGGAAAAAAATCCATGACATGTAGCATGAATGTTGAACAAGTATGCCTTGCCCCCCCCCCCCCTCCCCATTTTCTATCAGATACGGTAGAAATGAAAATATGGTGCACCTTTCTTCACAGTAAATGCATATTTTCCCCTTTTAGCCAGAGGCTGTTGTTTGGCTCCTTGTGCACTTTAATTGGTCTGGAAACGGTCTTGGACATTTGTGCAGAATAAAACAGAGTCAAGATGATGTGTCCATACACGCTTCCATGATTAAGTCTTTTTTTTTATAATCAGCTCGGAGTGTGAGCTGTTAGACTATGAGAAAGGCAAGGATTATAACAAAAAGTACCTGCATACCCTCGCATATGTCCTTTCAGGACTACCGTAGTCACACACGTATAAAATAGGATGCTTATGCAACTAGTGGCCTACCACCATCCTGATTATTTCTACGATACAATACACCCCATACTGACGAACTCTGTATCCAAGTATACTGCACCAAATCAAGACTAAATCAATACACGGTATGTATTTTTTTCGCTCTTTAAAGTCATACCTTATACTGACAATTGATGGGGTTCTTACATGAAAGAGGAAAACTTTTGACAGCAGTCTTTTCAAATGCAAAGTCAATAAATAACGTGTTCATAAGTTAAGATATTGCCGTTTGAACACAGAAAGACGTCTCTGGTCAAGAAAGATTTTCTGTTGCCGTAAGGTTACCAAAATGTCTTGCAACAGTGGTAAATTATTGCAAAACGTCTTTGTTTTTCTTGGAAATTTAAATCCTCATTAAACCTTGAAATTAGACGCCAGTGAAATTGTAGACTTGGTATGTGGTAGATTTACCTTCAAATATTACAAAAATAAGGTCACATCTTTGTTCAAGAACTGGTGCCCGTCGGATATCAAAGAAATTGAAAAGTGCAATGAACCAATTTAAAATATATATTTCCTTTAAAAATCCATAATTTCCGAACCTAACATCCTATTGAGATATGGTTTTCACCCCAATAAAGAGAGAAAAATGTTCCTACTTGTTATATGGAATGTCAATTGCCTTCATTGGACGATGCCTTTAAAAGTTCAAATCAACGTTTAACGTTCATTACAGACAATTGATATACGGTACTCTAGTTCCTCAAGACTGTTAAGATGTAAAGGACATGCGGAGTCAGGTTGAAGGTCTGTGGTCAACTGGTAATTATTTTCAATATTGAGTGTCGCAAATATCTAAATGTATATCGATATTGATATAAATTTAAAGACAAAGGTAAATAATTGATGTAGATGACAGTACAGATGAAGATAGTCAAAGGCAGAAAAAAAAGGCTGTGTGACAGTAAATCAGACAAACAGAAGGAGAGGCAGACAGACGGACAAACTGACGGACAGAGGTAAGCAAACAGACAAACAGACAGACAGATAGACAGAGAGAGATACAAATATACCAAGAAAGACAATGTTAAAAAGGTTTCGTGGAAGAGAGACCCTTGAGAGGTAAGACGGAGAAATATTCAGATTATGGATCTGAGGCTAACCAAGCATTCCGACATAAATCCATCATCCTAACTTCTCGTTTAATTTGTGCGCGTTTCTCTGATACTGTCCATCTAAACTAATCTAAACAGATTCATCACATGACACAGACCGTCAAAAACCCCTCAGTCTAGTCAAATTGTGATAATTCTGACGACGAATTATCAGAGCTGCTTATATCAATATATATTAGCACTGTATAGGCTATAACAGGTTGTGAGAAGGGAGGGAGAGGGTTGGCTGGAGATTGTGGCTATACGAATTTGTCCGGGTAACAGTTGTCTATGTATAGGACTGTATACAGCTAAGAGAAAATGAATACAACAGAATGATCAAAGTGATACATTGTAATTTCCATATCATCTCAATTTCCTTGTTTTTAATTAACATTACACACCCATTTAGGAGCTTTTTTTCTCATCGCGGGATTAATCAACATATATGTAACCAGTCGCGGGTGCGCACTATCCAAAACCAGCTAACATGTACAAAAAGTAGGCTACATAACGAACGTAATGCCGGTCGCAATCGTATCCACGAGTAACTTCTATTAGACCTATAACTAGCGTGCACCGCACGTATAGGGCGTGCCTTCCGATGCTTAGGAACTATGTGCAGAAGCCTGACTACCAGCATTTGAAATTTGAAATTAAATCACTGGTGTGTAAAAAGGAGCCGATGACGTGTAATTATAATCGTATTCTCTGCAGGTTTAAAGTCAGTAATGAATGGCCTATCGATTGTTGTAATATTTGTTGGACGTGATGGGATGTGGTAAGTGTAGATTTACGTTACTGCTTACCATTATTGTGATGCTTGTATTACCGTTCTGACCGACATCCTCCTAACCAAAGGAGGGGGGTCGAAAGGTGCCGGGGGGGGGCGGTGCCCTATAATATTTCGTCTGGGAAGCGCCATTTCCAGCCATCTTGTGAGTACTTTGTACGAAAATTTTGTCGAACGCTATCCGTCAAATTATGGTGGCACTACTCAGTCTTATGTAATTAGGAAACAGATTTAACACAGACTCTTAAATTCAAAGACGGTAAAATACACATTTTAGGTTTTGTGGATCGAGTGAATGCTTCGTCAAGTCGTAAGTGAAATTTCGGTTAGATATGACGTCACTCACTTTAAGAGCAAATGCCCAAGATTTCTCTCAGGAGAATGGTCAGAAAACATTAACAGCTTCTAACTTTACACGTGGTCGGAAAGTGACTTCTCTGATACAATTTCACATTTTACACAGGATATCAAAAACCGCACTTTGATCTCAATTTCTAACCAACAATGTTCGCTTCACTCACTTTCTCTTTAACTATTTAAGGTTAAACAACAGAAAAGTAATTCGTGGTCTATATATGGAATATTTTATGGACGCTAGACCTTAAACTAAACAAAACCCACAATCGAAAGGCAGCCTTATGTGCAGTGGCGTAACCAGTGGGGGAACCCCTGGAAAATGCCTTGCCCCCCCCCCCCCCCCATGAAATCCAAAAGGTTGAAAAAAAGGAAATCCAAAACTTTTAAAAAGCAGCTTCTTTCATAGTGAACAGACAGAAACGTATATCAAAATCGGTCACCAATTTTATCTATTTTAGCACCAGTTTCCAGAGGATTGGTAAAAAGATTCTTTGATGGTACCGTTTTTAGGAAGTACCCAATCCCTTCCCCATGCATGAGGGGAGAAGGGATGCTCTTTCATTTTTTTCCTGTGACATGCATGACCCTTCACCGTACCTGACACAACGATGTCAAATGAGCAACACCGTCGCCTTTGATCGGCCTGAAACCAGAAGATAACGGTGTGAACCCCCTGTGAGAACGCGTCTCCGTTGATGTGGGTACTGTGTGGATCGGCACCGCAATCGGGTTGATCCCAGGTAACGTCGACCGTACCCTCGGAGGAGGCCACGCTTCTGAATATCGTACTCGGGCATCTTGAGATACCTGAAATAAAATTGAAACGTAATCGGATTACGTCGTTTTGCCACTTGTCGAGTTCGGTTGATAAAATTTGCCTAATATTCTTTCATACGTTGTATGTCGACGGAACATTCATGGTTAGAGAATTTAACGACAAACCAAACCGGATACGCTGATTAGCAGAAAGATAGTAAAATTTACGTTGGTCAGGGACCGTATCTATACGCAGGGGCCTGTGACATAATATCATGACTTTCCGTAACAAGGTATTTCACAATCCTTTGCAAACTCATTCTCATTCACGAAGAGACATGATTGATAAAATCAAGAGACAAAAAAATTAAATGAATAAATAAAAAAGAATACATATGATAAGTGCCAAATATACATAATTAATGAAACAAAAGTACAATATAATTATTGAAATAACAACAACAACAACAAAGGAAAAGATGCGAGATTAAATTATATGTTGTAATAATTAAGATGAATTATTTAGATGTTGTAACTGATATTCTGACAGTCCGGGAAATGTCATTGAAGTAATGTACAACCGTAACGGATAATACAATCTCAAGAGACGCTTCTGAGCCAAATTATGCACCGCGATAACGAGACACAATAGGCCAGCTCACCACAGTAAAAACAGCTCCCTCTCAAAACGACTTGAAAAGGAGAAAAAAAAACATTCAGTTTTAATTTTTCTTATGTTGACTCCAGCAAGATAATATCCATGAGTATGTCTTTTACGTATAACTTTCATTGGGCTACGAAAATGGGAGGTGACAGTTGCAATAAAAAAAAAAAAAAGAGAAAAAAGTCGAAGTTATTAACTTGGTGGCGACATGTAACATATACGGGCTGGGAGCCTTATTTTCTGTGACAGAAAACATACATTGTAGGCATTCAGTTTACCCGACGTTTAATTAATATCCCTGAAAATTGTATTATTTTTGCCAGTGACAAAATATTTCTTTATGATACGAATTGATATATGTGTCAACACTTTTTAGTCCCCGTGGTAGCTCGGAAGTTCATATTCACGAGAAGAAACTTTGTACGGTTTATACATCGTAAAGGAATTTTGGCACCCGCTGTCGCAGTATATTTCAGCCATGAAGGCATGCAAGGAATTAAAAAAAAAATGAATCACTGAAAAGAAGTGATTTTAATTCCTTCGTTTACCACAAGGTTTCCTGAAATCTGTTGATTTCCATGTATCATGATGTGAAGAAGATCCAAAATAAATTTCCTGATATTGTCAAGAAAATTCTTTCATGAAAAGAGTGTTCTTATATGCCATGCATTCGTTTTCACGAAAGTCTGTTTTGTTTGTTTGTTTGTTTGTTCAGTTTATTTCCATATCAACAATACAAAACATGAGGTTACAAAATCAACATAAAAAGTCAAAATAAAAGAAACAATTAACGATCATACAAAACAGAAATACGAGAAGGAAAAGGAGAGAGAAGAAGTTAAGAATAACTTACATGAATCTCTCCCATAAATCAGTTATAAAAATGTTCAATTTCCAGAGCAACTTATCTCCATGAAAACAACTCAATTAAATGTTGTAGTGCTACTAATCGTAAAATCAAAACAGTTGTCTTTACTTATCTATGAATTCTAATTTTGACTTTAAGTCCATCTTTACTTTCTTGTTTCTATCGTACATCTTCAGATCGACTAATTGCCCGTCACTCCCTACATGAACTAACAATTAGCCATTTTCGATTCTCGGGTGCCTCCCCGATTGGGTTATCCTAACCATATTCGCACCATTCGACTGTGTGAGTAGTAAAAAAAACAAAGTAAACAGCAGGTTATTATTTTTTAACGGCACAGGGGAAGTACCTCGAAAAACCCTAGTGGTGGCATCATAATAGGAATACATTCCGCAGAGATAAAGCAAAGTTTCTTTGTATTTATATGCCTTAGTACGTACCAAATTCGTTCTATAGGTCTATACATGTCTATATGATTATTTCTTGTCTCTATGAAATTGTTTTCTGTTGCTCTTGTACTTAGGCCTATCATTTTTATTTATACCTGCATATTAATCTTTGGTGAAAAAGGGTTTGAGCCAATACTGTCTATCGTGCTTTGTCCATGTAGTCCCATGCAAGTCTATCTTGGAAAAAAGCTGAACAACATGATTTATCTCTGCCTATGAAAATCTAACATTAAAACTGAAAAGTAAAACATATTGGAAAGGCTGTCACGATCGCGTCTCCGCCGCAGGGGTGACATTTCTCTTTTAAGATAAGGTAGGCAATATTAAATTTAAGAGTGGCTTGAAAGGTCAACTGGCATCATGCCTTGCACAAGGTAGTTCGCTCTGTACACTGTCAATTTATAAGAGAATTTCACATATAAACAACATACATGCATTAAAACTTTAATGTCGCAGGCTGTCATCCGGTTCGCCAGGCGCTTCAGGGCTCTGTACAGATTCATTCGCGAGACTTGCTTATATTTCGTATTTCATTTTCTTATACGGGGAACACTATTAATTACTAATTTACAAATTAGTGCTTAATAATTTACTTCCTAATCAATTACTTATTGAACGACACGCATCTGCCATGTGTTTTTCCTTACATACATCGTCCAGAATAAGGACTTGTGTAAGTCTAAGAGTGATATATATATATGATATATATATATATATCTTAGAAATTTAAAGAAGATCAACAGCATGTAGTTAGTCACTTAATGGCTGATTTGGATAATCTTTTCTCTTTTTTTTTTCGTCCGTATATTTGAAAAATCGGTGTTCAACAGTAGTCGAAATTATAAATAATATTTTTGCCATATATACCATATTTACAAACATGGTAGACTTTTAAGCTTAAAATTATTCAATAATTCTGAATGAGACATTCAATGATGTGAAGAGTATATGCAGTACACATATTACTGTGATTATGATGACAGAAGCAGTGAAGTCAAGTATAGAAATACTGTTTGCATAATCAATAGCGCATACATCTGCCAATACTCATTTTTCTCGGGAGATGATTTTACGCCTCCCCCCCCCCCCTCTCTTACCGTTCATACACTCAAACATCTGTCCTCTTAACTTAAGTATGACCTAACGATTATTAAATTCAAAACAATGATCACTTGTGTGTTTTTAAGTGTTGGGTGGTCTCTTTTTATGGTGGAATGGAAAATAATCTTCACGCACTGAAAGAAATGTTGAAATATATTTCAATGCGATCAATAAACATGAAAGACAAAGAGAGAGACAGAGCGGTGGAGAGAGAAACAACAGTTCCATTTATTTGAAGCACCGTATATGGAACGTTACACTATAGGCTTTTTTTTTTTTGGTAGTATTTTCCAAACCCCCCTTTCAGGACACCACGAGATCTGCTTATGCTCTCAACAGGAAGTATGCCTTAGAACGGTGGAGCAATACAATATTGTGGCTGCATGATATACACTTTGTAGGCATTTAACAACGAAAGAGACAGTTTAGATTCAATTAAAATACTCTGTTTAGATTGAAACCCACAAGACTGTTGGCACGGGTTCTTTTTTATTCATGGTATAATACCAAGGATTGCATTCCGACATTCCAACTTGGGTTACAGTCCAGTTCGGTGTGTCACGAAACTCGTCGATTACGCCAGATATATAAACTATTTGACATTGTAAAAGTAATAAATAGAAGCAGAGGCGTAGCTAGGACTTTTTCCAGAGGGTGAGGGTGAACATACGACAATGTCTCCCAACTTTTTCATGGTTACATTGATAGGGCTTGATCTTGAAAGTGAGCTAGGTGGCATGGCTGTGGCATATATGCTGATTTGCCGCCTGTCACGGGCATTAATCCTGGATTTCGATAGGTGGGGGACATAATATCAAACGTCCCCACTACATTTCATAAAAGAGAAATGTTTTGGCTCACTTTTTTGAATGGTAGGGGGACATTGTAACAATTATCGTCCCACAATTTTGGTCAGTGACTGATGTAATCTGATAAATGTCATAGGGGAACTCTGTGTGACGAATTTAGATGTTTGCATACCAAAGTTATAACACTTCATCTGCACACCCCAAATGCCAACATTTTGGGAGTGCAGTGTTTTGTGTGAAGTGTTATGTTCACGGACAAAACAAGGCAATGGATTGACTTCATTACCTTGCCAGTCGAAATTAAGTTACGAGGGATACATCCGTTGATTGTGTACTGTCTTGTTTTCTCTTCGAAGCAGCTGGAAATTGATGAAGAACGCCACCCCAGTAACCTGCCCCCACCCCCCAAACAAACCCTTCCTGTACTTTACATGGAGTATCGTTAGGTAATGTTTCGAATGGCAAGTCAAGTTCACGAATTGTAAGTTAAAATAAAGTAAGGTCTTATTTACAGTGAGTGATATATAATTGCTTTCCTGTAAGTTTACATTTCCTTAGCAGTTAATCCCTAAAACATTATACTTCGGAATAAAGAATTTCATGCCAAGGCGACATTCGCCCCCCCCCCCCAAAAAAAAAAAAACCGGAGGCCTTCGCAAGCTCATGGAGGACGAAAATATTGTGGCATATTCCCTCCCCATCAATACACCAACAAAATTAACTTACCGGAAAAGGGAGAAGTAAGGTGAAAACTCTGTTAGTGATTGTGCATTTCAATGAATTGTCCTTATAAACTCAGGGCAAGTGGGGGGGGGGGGGGTGGAGGAGGTCTCCCTGAAAAAAAAAACTCAGAGCAACGACAGTTAGAAAATCTTAAATACCAGGTAGAATATTTCAAATCTCAGTCTAGCACATTTTATGACGTAAAAAGATGCCAATATAGCACCAGATTGTGCGGAGGTTACCTGATAATTAAACAAATTTCTCAATAAATCTGTAATTCCATTTGAATTTCTCCATTGTTTAGTCCAGGCGTAAGGATAGTCAGAAAGTCTGACATACCAGTTGGAATTTCTCATATCTCAATCTAGCATATTTTATGACTTAAAAGTATCCATTTAAGTTTACCTTTTAGGTGAAAAATTTCTCAAAAGGGGTGGGGAAACCTCCTTCATTACAAACCTCTCAGAGATCTACACCAACCTTCCCTCTTCTCATGCTTTCCCCATCTATGACAAATGGATTGGCATTTTTTATCTCCAATGTTGCTAATATTTTCAAAAGTTATTTGTACAAGAACGAGTTTTTCTTTGTCATGCAATCATCGAAAGTTGTAGCAAACTAACAAGCAACTGTAATTGTTGGAATAACTTTTCTGGAACCATAATTTCTATAGAGGAAAAAATTGAATGCAATAGATGCAAAACATTGCACCAGATTTTGTTTAAGGTCACCTGATAGTGGGAAGTTTTTTCAAAAAGAAAAAGCTGTTAGAATCGATGGAAAGTAAAAACTGTTGAATTAACTTTTTAGAAACTTTTTAGTGTAAATATTCTAAATCAAAGCAATCCAAATTATTCCCATTTTCCACAGAAATTAATTGAGAAATTGCAGACATGAGGACCTATTTCAAGTCTGGGTACATGAAGCCCAGGACACCCGGGAGGTGACGTTTCCGATCATTTGAGGGGCTTGTAAACCCAAAATGTCCCGTAAGCTTCGCGCCAACTGATGTGGCGCTCCGCTTATATAGTCCTTCCGCTCACAGTGCTGGTAAAAGGCGTTGCTCTCAGGCTAAGTTTCCACCCCTGATGAAAACATTGTGTGATATCAATGACGTGTAAGCAAAGCATGTCCCCAATCATTGGACCCTGGCTGTGCTATAGTAATTTCTGTTTACATTCTATTCATGTTTGTCTTCTGCCTTACCGGGGAAAATTTTCAATTTGGATTATCGCCCCTGGAGTCTATATATAAGTGTGAAGTGATTTGATATATCTGATGACTGATTGCCGTCCTGGGGAAGGGTCAAACACGGGTCCGTAATAAATCCTTGAAATTCTCACTTGTCCTTGAAGTAACAGGTAAATAAGCAAAGGAAAACATGAGGAATGTCATGTGATCATGAGTCCCTCCATGGCTGCAACAACTTAGTTGCATATGTGGGTTATCTTTATTCATGATGCACTTGTAAAGCAGAAATCTGTTCGTAAGATGGTCAATATCTGAGAGATTTTAAAGAAATTGTGGCCATTTTCAAGGTTTTTTATGTTTTATTCTATCCAAAATGTGTTGTTAATGTCACTTGCACTTTGATAGTATGTGATCAACATATGAAACTTCATCGTTAAGCACAACTAACCGGCAATCACCTATGCCCACAAAGTTGAGGTCAAACGTCATCTGAAGACCACATTTGGTGGTTATTAAAGATACTATACTTATAGTTTTGATGCAGATTTAAGCAGATGAATGTAACATATGGTTATATTTGAAAACCGTTCGCAAATCTAAAAAGAAAAAAAAAACACTGCCCACTAGTTTACTGTGCCACACTGGCATCACCAACAGTTCAGATATCCAGAGTATTACGTAACGATCTCCACCAAAAGCGTAACGATCTCCACCAAAAGCAAACCAGAAATAACTTAGCCCTCCCTTAACCCTCCTCCCCCCCCCCAAAAAAAAAAAAACTGTAATCATAAATGATAATTCGAGAACGCAAGCACCTACTGTATGCAACTACTTCAGGCTAATGCTTGAAATTCAGAATGCGGTTCGTGTGTGTGTGTACTACCAATAAAAACATTTATTAACTGCACTTTATCAGTTAATGTTTGGTTACATGTTGGCTAGTGAAGTGAAGCGACTGGAAAAGCGTCGAGGTGACAGCGACGTGTGTTGCGGTTCTATACTAATGTTAGTAGAGTTCAGACCACTTTTACATATATGATGTCAATCTACTCATGGACTCAATGACTCAGAGACGGGACCCCGTGAATCGCACTCGGAACCATAGGACTCGAACTCAAGAATCAGGGACTCGAATACAACAATATGTGTACTATGAGTAGTGTAACAGTATGTATCTGCTTATATATCAACAAATGGCACACGTAGATTTCTTTCTTTTCTTTCTTTTTCCTGTGAGATATTTTTGAATGTTTTTCCATTTTGACGAAAGATATACGGTCACACTACAACTATATTTCGGGTTCGATATTTTTTTTTCTAAAGTATTCATCCCAGTGGTGATACATCACTATTTTCGTTTGTGGATGCAGGTGACTCTACACTCCAATGTCTCATCCTTGCAGTCTTCCTGTCACTTGTCTCAGTCCAATCTACTGTAACATACGACTCTGCGGAGAGGTTTACTTTAGAATCTTTCATACATTTCCTCTCCTATCCAATTAACGCTATCTTTTGGACTGGCGTCACTTGGTGATGTTGTCTTGTTTTATTATTTGGCTACATATAACTGTATAATTATGGGCTTTGCAAGACTAAGGTTGGAGGAAATTTTAGCAGGAACTTGCGAAAATTTTGAATCGAGTCCTATATATTGCTCTGTAGTGTAATTCACTCTCAAGGACTCATAGGACGCATAGCCTAGCTGGTCTTGATGGATCTACAATATACAGGCAAATGATTTGCCTTTGCTTTTAACATGATTTTAAGTTCAACCCCAGCAGTAGTTTTGCTAGGCCTGCTTTCTATATTATACCGATTGACGGTGAGTACAACTAAGAGAGTCCACTCGCCCATAGCCTATACAGAAGATCACACAGAAAAAAAAAAGAGAAAAGAAAATTAATCCGGGAGATTTACATTTTTTGATGAGAGTTACACATGGATACTGAGCATACGGTAGCTTATACTCACTCTCTGTTCTTGCTTCTGAATAACCAAGAAAAACCAAAGACACAGCCAATAGAAATGAGAGTCGATTCGAATTCATGATAATATTTCGTCTGTACGCTTTAAGCCAATAGATTACAACGACTGAACCAAAACGACAGATCGACTTTAGCGGTACAGTTCCACCACAGTCATCGCATGCAGATGATATAGGGAAAAAGAAAAGAAAGAAAACAATGAAACTATCTCTATGACTAAAAAACTCTCAAATCCATTCAACCATAGCAAAGGCTTTCAAAATATGAATCACAAAAACCGAGGACCGAGGGTGACGTACGGGTCGGTGTCACCAAAACGGTTCCCAAAAGTTGAAAGAAAAGGCTGAAGAATTTCTGCGTAATCATTCTATCTGTGGTGTCGTATATAAGTGACAGGAAAACATGTAAGTCGATGTCACAGGTGTCAGAGCGTTACGCACGTTTTGTCATCGGACAAACATTGAGGGGAAGGGTGGGGCTAAACTGTACTGATTCGAACGCAAAAGTTAGTTCAGATCCAGGGCGAGTCAGACCCACTTACTTAACGTGTCATGCACTCTCACGTCCCCTCGATCTGCTCAGGGAGTTGCTATTCTACCCCCTTATCTGATCCGGAGATAGTTACCGCCTATAATAGGGATCTACCCGAGGAAAGACCATCGCAACTCATAGTGTGAACGCGAGGAGGGGGGGGGGGGGAGGATTATGAGAGGTTTGATCAGACTATCCATGTAAGTCTACAACATATTTTTTTGTGTCAGACTTAAACGCCTCTGGGGAAAGGTTCTTTCAGTGTTAAACTCTGTTTATGAGTGGAGACCTGTAGTGGGCAGGTCTATTTGACTGTATATGTGTTAAACACTACAGTATGTCGTTTTTGCAAAAGTTTCCAAAGCGTAAAATATGAACATTTCAGTGATGTTAACACCGATACCGTTAGATGGATTTCATACACTGGGGTCATCAGTTAGATAACTAATCACCTATCAGTCATAAGCAGGAACTAAGTCGGATAATATTGGTTTTCTGTTTTGACGTTGCATTTTCCTCCGTTTTAACAGCGTTACATATACCTCTGTCATGAGGTACCTAAAACAGCACCACGCAATACCTCACACTATTATTATCATTTTTTTAGAAAGTGAAAAAAAAAGCGCTGCCAGTGGCGGCGCTACGGGGGGGGGTCATGAGGGCGCATTTCCCCCAGATTGTTTCCTCCCCAGTTGCCCCCCCCCCCAGTTGCTCTCACCCTTCCCAATCAGATCTTGTACTCATCCAAAATTAATTTAATCACAAAACTATGTATTGGCATTGGACTGAATAAGAACAGCTTCCGGGGAACCATGAATGATAAAAGTCTAATTTATGTTACACAGGCTGCCAGTTTTCATATCACGCCCGTAGCCACTTCCACAGTAGGCCAGCCTAGTCAGACCAATTTTCTCTGGAATGTTTACCGTCCAGCATAAGGGAAGGGCGAGTAGGTGGTTGTTTTCCTAAATATAGGAATGTCGTTGTTGAATTGAACTGTCAAAGAATATTGGTAAGTACTGCACATTTCTATAGAATAAAGTGACTGGAATGGAAGTGTATGTAGCCTATGTGTGTGTGTGTGTACTCGGTGGCACCGTGTAAATGTGAAATGGTACTCCCAAAGAAAAAAGTTGGGAACCTTGGAGTGCGGTCGACCGAAAAAATAAATAATATAAAAATAAATAATGTACCTCTCTTGGGACTTAATTTTCCACCCAGGGATATGCTAAAACCTCAGAGCTTCCGGGGGCTTCGCCCCCTTGAACCCCAACATTTTCCTCTGCCCTCAGTTTGCCCCCCCCCCCCCCAGGTCTGACATTCTGGCGCCGCCTCTGAGCGCTGCATATTTTAATGCAATGGACTTAAAGAGGCTAATTCTCTCCATGCATAGTGAACTTTTCTACTCATGTACTGATCTGTATCCTCTCCTCGGGAGGTAGTAAACTAGGATAATTCTCCCTATTGGCCTGTACTCAAGTTTCCGTGAGAGAGTGCCAACTTCTCACTCGAACATGACAGAGACAAGACGTAATCATGATAGGGTTATACGCGTTGCAGTCTTTATGAGACTATTTACCCAACTGTTGATGACGAAAGCCCTAGGGTTTACCTCACAAGCGAGTCAACGGTTAAAAGCTCTGTTGCAAAGAAACAAAGAAATGAGATCGTAAATAATGAGAACGTTGTTTGATACCAACATTATTTACGAAATGGACTGAAACAAAAGTTTAAAACACTTTGTTTGCTTTCTAATCAAAATACTTTGTGATTTTTTTTTTTTTCTTGCCAGATTGAAATCAAGACTTGGTATGGCGAATGATACGAAATCCATCTTCGAGGTTCCCACAGTCGCCATCATCACAGGAGCAAGTCGAGGCATCGGTAGAGGCATAGCGAAAGAGTTTGCCAAAAGATTCAGGGAACGACTTTTGTTGGTTATCACAGGCAGAAGCGAGCAGCGACTGGAGGAGACCGCATCCATGATCCGAGCCGATGAGGGATTCTCATCTGCAAAGACAACTATTCGAACAGTCGTCGGGGACTTGGGAGATCAAAATGTCTTCGGTAACTTCGTCGAAGCCTTGTTTGATTCTATCGACCCGTCAAAGTTCGACCACGCTATTCTTGTCAACAACGCCGCCAGCACCGGTGACGTCACCAAGTTTGTGAGAGACTGGGGCAGTAATGACGTTGCAACTATCAACGATTACCTATTTGTGAACGTCACCGCTACTCTTATTTTAATCTCAAAGTTTCTGTCCGTATTTACCGATCTGGGGCAATCGGAGACGGCTGATGAGAAACCCAGGAGGAAAACCATCGTTCATTTGACGTCACAAAGTGCAGTCCATCCGACAGAGTGCATGTCCCTTTACTGCGCCGGAAAAGCCGCTCGGGAAATGCTGCACAATGTGGCTGCTCTGGAGGCACCGGACGTTCGGGTGTTGAACTACGCACCGGGTCCCGTAGACACCGCCATGTTGAACCATCTGACAGAGATGACATCTTCTGCGAAGACGAGGGAACTGATGAAAGATTCTAAGCAAATTGCAGTCTCTCCGGAAAAGACTGCATCTGTTTTGTGTGACTATCTTAAGGACGATCAATACAAGAGTGGATCACGTGTTGATCTCTTTGACATAATAGGGTTTCCGACGGAAAAATAAATGCAAAAAATCGGTTTTTGTGTCATTCCAGACAGATATTTACAACAGCCTTTGCACTCCGGTGCAAGTGTTTGCACCCAGTCCAAACCACCTCACATATCCGCTGTCCTTAGGCGGTCGGGTACCCGAAAATAGAAATCAAAATTTCACTAATGTGCAATGTGACAAAATTCATAAATATTGCCATTGTAATGCCGGTAGTTAGAATTATAGTACAATATTAACGTATAAAGCCAAATGTCCCATTACTTCACAACAATGCCCTCATGACAGTTCTATTTCCGGGTACCCGACCTCCTAAGGACAGCGGATGTACGAGGTGGTTTGGACTGGATGCAAACACTTAGTTTTGCATCCCATCTGACTTGAAATAATCGGTTTAATTAAAACTGATGGATTAAACTGTAAGAGTTAAGTTATGTTGTGAAGTAACAGTGCGGAACTTATTACTTTATGACTTTGAGTACTATGTATATATTATTTTAAAACTGCTTTATAAATTTGTCTTGTGTAGGCTGGTTATACTGCCAACCACCCCCCCCCCCCCTTTATTTTCTTCTACCAAGGCTGGTTTGGTGGCTCTGGGTTACTCTTGAATCTCCATAATCATGCATTTATGAAATACCGTAGTTTTTCAACGAAATGAAACTCTGATGTCTCATTCTTAGGACAGCCATGTCAAGAATGATGAGGCATCAGGGGGCCCCTGTCCAAGGGAGTGCAGGGGCCTGGACCCCTTACCTTTTTAAGGTTATTAAGCGAACGCGATTAACGCGATTTAATGGAAATTTAATGGATTTATTTTAGATAACAAAGCATTACAATATTTTTCATATATTGATAAACTATACATTAGATACCTATTTCAAAACTGTGTACATGCAACTTAGGAAAACCGGGCTTGTATGTGAGTGTGGGTGTGAGGGGGGGGGGGGGTGGGGATGCAAATCCAAAACTTTTTGTATTCTCCGGTCGACAGGTGGCAGAGCCAAACAGAGGTAGTTTTGCCTGGATGATGCCCGTAAAATGGGTTCTCCCAGTCTTTCCGTACTCCCCCCCCCCCCCCCCACGTGAAAATTCTGGACACGCGGCTGTCCATGTGCTAAGATTTCACCATATGTAAGTGAAAAGTTTTGCCTTTAATTCACTGTAACTCAAAGTCTTGCCTTTACCTGTTTTACCATTAGCTAGGTTACATCTTTAGGGTACCTCTGTGCTCACCCACTTGAATTAGAAGGACACAGCTCACTAGCTCAAGTGTCGAATTGTATATTGAATCGAAAACGATATTAAAGCATGACAATACGTTACCACGTGATATTTGTTCATTCCACTTTTAGTTTGATAAGATTCTTATCACCGGTGACGTCACTGTAACTTCTCGCCTTCAACAAAGAAACCGTGGAATGTTTACACGTTTGTCACAATACATATAGAGAAAGGTACAAACAAGGTAAAATTTTCATCTCACTACCTTTCAATGTCGAACATTAACTCAGACACTGTTCTTTTATTCGTATATGACTTATGAATAAATTAGCTGTAAATTAGCAATCGTTCATGATTTCAGATTGACGGATCATCGTTGTCTATGGCTGAAGCACTGGGGAAGTATGGGCTTTGGTAAAAACACTTGGATATTCGTGAGCTTTGTTGTGATCTTTTGGTCCTGATTATAGTTAGTGATGACGTGGGAAGTTGAATATAGTTTGCTAGTGTGACTGTACATAACTCAAAATGGAGGTTGCTTACTATGGTAATACGGCCTTTACTCCAGTAACACACTTGATAGGTTCTGAAATGAAAGCTGATTTTCCACTTTGAACTCCAGAATTGAATATTTTGCTAATAACCCAGAATATTGTTGTTTAAAGAAGGACGGTGAGGAAACACTTCCAGGAGTGCCTCAAAGGTTACAACAAAAAAAAAAACTAGCTTGCGAAGTTATTCTACTACCGAGGAGCGTTTTACTTGGAAACTGATTTAAACTTTGAAAGTTGACGCCATTGGAAAATCAAGTTCATGTGGATGGACCTTAAAAATGATCTTGCAGAAATTAAGGTAACATATCTCAAATTATCGTATTTCTTTGAAGATAGTCGAGATGATACAGACTACAAGGGATGCTCAAGTAGTTGCGTCTGTGTGACGTCACAGATTACCCACAGTGCAACTTCAAAAGGAACAGGCTACTTTCATGTGATACCGTTTCATCAATAAAGAAAAAAAATCCCCAACTTTTATAAAATCTTCATCTTACTCGGTGAAAAATCTCTTTAACAACGTTGTGCCGTGTTTTATTTGACTGGAAGTTCATTAATTTTCGTATGACGATTTGATCTTGATTCAAAGAGGCATACAAGTCGGCTGAATGATCATGTGTCATATAGGCCTATACAAAACCTGGGACTGATGTCGGTGGCACAAAGATACGTGTTATACTGCATTGAAGTCTTACTGTCTTATGTGAGTTTATGACCTATGGTTCTGCCACCGTACCTCCAATGACAAGAAAAAATAAAGAGGAACTTCATATCACTGTCACCTGTTCATTGTCTGTTCATTGTCATCATAAACAACGTTATATAGTCATGTGACTAAATGATTCTTTAACTTCCTTGTTGACCACAGATGTCGTATACAGTTGTGTTGCACGTGCATGCCCATGCATTCTTAACATTCATAAATTAATTGTAACTGCTAACTATATATAGACCTCTGATGGACTACGTTCCTGTAACTTCAGGTTGTGTATTTCCAACATTGGCATCTTCTTTCGCAATAACAAGTATTGGATACCTCCGCATTGCATTTGTCACAACCGTTGTTTGACCCGTAAGTTACTGCGCGTTAAGTGTAAGTTGGAAAATGTTTTGCACCAAAGGATGAGAAATGCATGTACGTATTAGGCGCATTAATATTTCGGGGGATGTTTTCTCACTCTATTAGTACCAGTGGAAATCTCTTTTTCATTACCTTGCCCTAGAAAACGAAGGCTACAACAGATTTTTGTCTATTGTGCAAATGATGATGGCATTTTGTTGTGTACTAGAAATTCCAGCATATTTTTTTATTCTTTTTTCAGTAGGGAAAAATATTGTAACCAAAGAAAATTAGCTCACCTAGTGTTACCTTGTGCAATATCGTAACCGAGAGCGACCATCTTTAGCTGATAAAACCAAGTGCTTTGTGTACCAGTCTACGTGCTGTGTGAACCAGTCTATATTAGAAATTGAACGAGGGTGGATTGTCCATCCCTTGTTCCTTGTCTATCTCGGGACTTTATCACATTCACATGCCTGGTCAAACGACGAGCGACTCACAAGTTCCATCGGCAACCTCACACTGTATGACACTCTTATTTAAGTGGAGACACGTACAACGCTTTGAAAATACTGGTTGAGGTCGCCATTGTAGGTCACACAGCGGATCCGTCTACATCGTTCCTGTCATTTCTGTGAGACGTCTGCTACAGTTACAATAGAACGGAGAATTTGTAGCCACACAACCACAACATTACCAGTTGACTAGAAAATAAGTAATTAGTGTGATTTAAATTTAAATGACAGTTAGGTTGTGCGTCAGTAATAGGTCAAAACATGAAAAAGTATCTGTAGCTGGTTATTCCAGGAATCTTCTAGGAACTTTTCATCCAAGTTTCCAGAATGCATGTGATCCCTTGTTATGAAAGGGACTAACTATACACATTCATTTATTTTAATTAAATAGTCGTTTTGAGTCTTGACTTAACCCTCGCTGAAAGGGTTGCTGGTAACACACATCGGATCACAGTATTGTTCTGGGCGAACTACTTGTTTTAACGATTAGTAGAAATTAAATGATTTTGTTTGCTGAATGAGGAGACCTCAACCAGACGTCACAAAATGTCATCTAAAAACAATGACAGTGATACGGAAATACTATCTAAAGCGGAGTGCCACCATTCGTTGGCGTACCAGGAAATTTCGATAAAAATACCTCCTAGATCCCCATAAATCCACCTTTAGAGGTTTCCCAGGTAAGTGTGATAAGCTTTCTTTGTTTGAACACTTTTTTTTTCCGATTTTAAATACTGAAATACTTTGCTTGAATTGTTAACGTTGAATCATTCACCGGTGGCAAACTGAAGGAAGTGTAAGTACACAAGTTTATATTTACTCATTCTTTTTCTTGTTATGTTTTACTCTTCTTTCGTCTGCCTTAGATGTGCATCCATGTGTTCTATATACTATGTACTGGATACCGACATTTGCCTGCTTGAACACTTTGCACCTTCGACCAGGGACAAAGAGGCTAGCAGTACTAGTCCCCTGGTGGGGTTCAAGTCATAGTGATCCTCCTGATCTAGAGAACACGGATTACGTAATTATTTTTGATCTACATTTTTCTCCAGCTGCCATAAAGCGTGATACATTTCAAGGACATAAATCTGAAGACAGAACAAAAGGCTAATGTCTAAATAATCAATATTGAAATGTCTGTGACAATATTCCTTTTTTTGTGCATACATTTAAATATTGCAAGGGATATGCATCCTCTGCTCCTCCCACTATCGCCTCTCGTGGGCTTACATGAAATATCTAAGGATGTTTTGAACTTAAGCTCCCACCCATACATCGGTATATGGAGATGCGTGTCAGTCATACACAACAGTTTCAGAATTAGTTCCCGTGGGTTACTGTTAGTATGTCCATTCTGTTAGTACTAAGATAACCTTGTTCCACATTCTCAATTAATAACAAAAAGCCATACTACATATCTTTAAATGGATTGAAATGATGCAATAATCATTTCAGGTTATGCACTCTCATTTATTTCTTGAAGCACTTGGCCAATATTGGAGTGTTCATACCTTAAGAAACACTCTTCCACTTTTTATTTGGGATCTGTGTCCATACAGCCCCTTGGTTCATCAGCCATTGGGCATAAAGGGAAAACTCTTGGATAAGAATGCCGCTTCGACTGGCTGGGTAAATTTTAGCTGAGCTTTCTTCATTTTTTAAACACAGGTGTGGCACTTTACACTTCCAATAAGAAATATTTTTTATTTTATTTTTTACTTCCAGGCCACAAAAAGTGGGATTGGGAGACAAATGTAATACGTATTCATACATAATGTCCCTTCTGCACAAAAAAGTGGCTCCAGGCTCCTCCGCACTCCTCCCCACCACCCCAAGACGACTCGCACAATTGAAGCAGGGGCTCTGCTAGAGTGAATCAACGGTCAACTTGTCATCGGTGTTTTGCACTTTTCCGAGATAGCGCCACCGCATCGCAACTTCGATAGGTGCCGGTTGGGGGAAAGGTTCGGATCGATTTTTCTGGATTATTGGTAGCATGATATTCGAGGTGACCTGTCATATATGAATTCAAAAGCTCTCATCTGCACAAATCTACACTTTATCATGTACGGTCTATTACCGACGCATGAATTGCAAAAGAAGCGTACATATTGTGAAAAGATGTCATAGACAAGGAATACATAAACAAACAGCCGAATTTTTTTTTGTCTATTCGCACACAGGGTCGAAGTTAGGGTAATATCTTTGGCAGGAGAAGTGGGGGGGGGGTGGGATAAATAAGGTCCAAAATTCCGACTGGTTGGATGTTTGCTCCAACTGATTGGCGACGCCACTGCAACAATGCCGACAGTGTGGATGCCTTACCAGGAGCAGATCCAGAATTTTATAAAGGAGGGGGAGGGGAAGGAAGGGGGTGGCGCACGCAAGGACACTAAAGAGGAGCGTACAAGGAAATTTGGTTTTCAAACCCTCCACATGAGTCGCATGTACCCAGAGTTGAAATATGGTCTCATGTGAGATTCCTCAAATCATTTGAAAAACAATTTAATCTATGAAAAATGGTAATACATATATCAGATGGGTTCAGATGAATATAAGCATCATAATGTCTTAAGCATCCTCTTTTCATTTTTCCTTGAAGTACTTGGCTATAATAGGGGACTGACCATTCCTTAAGTGTCTTACTTTTTTTCACTGCGGGGGTTAAGCATCCCGTGCATGTCCCATGGATCCACCCATGACTGATAAATATACAAATTTTATTTAAAAAGCGAAAGCCGTGAATGGGAAAGACGATCAATTCGAATGGTATGCCATGCATGTTCACTAGGGTGGCTTCAAAGTTTTCCGATGGGTGTTGGGGAGATGGGTGACCGTCAACTTACAGTGGGTTAGGGGTCTAAGAGGAGAGGATTAACCTCCTCTTTTGGACACTTTTCAACTACCACTTTATCATAGACAAAATTTAGTGCACTGCTTTGCATCTCTGAACGTCTCATAAGCTTTCCTAATAAATCTTAGTTTCCAGCAAAGTTTTTCCAACAATTTTAACTTTCTTACGATTACAATTTTTTTCCTTGATACACTTGTCGACGACTGCACAACAAAGTAGAGCTAATACTTGCACTTTGGAAATGATGATGGAAAAATTGCTGACATACACATATATAGGTGAGAAAAAGCATAACGTGAGGGATGGCAGGCCTGAGGAGAGGTGTAAGCAGAAGGGGTATTCTCCTCCAGTTCTCTTTTGAGAAGTTTTTCAACTAACATGTAACCTTAGACGAAATAAACTTGGCGTGTTTTGAAGTATTTTGTTTGCAAGAAATTGTAATTTCCAGAAAATTTAATTTAACAGTTCTTGCTCTCTATATCAGTTTTTTTTTTTTTACTTTTTGAGAAATTTTCAGCTGCCACTTAACTTTAGACAAAATTCGGTGCAATATATTGCATCTTTGCAGTCACATTTGTTTTCCCGAGAGGTTCTGCTTCCAGAGAGTTTATTCGAACAATTTTTACTTTGGGACCCTTAAAAGTCAGGGGAAAACCTGAGATGAGTGCCACTCATCTCAGGTTTTCCCCTGACTTTGGTTAGCCTGGAAGAGGGTTATGAGGGACGGGATATCCACATCTCTTTTTGAAAAATTTCTCATCCACTAGGTAACCATGCACTCACAAATAAATTATGTAAAATAAGAACTCCATAAATTTTACATATGATTAATGTAAACAGTGTATGTAAATTCTACATGATTTTGGTAAATTTTACTACATTTTAGTAAAGTTGTTATATACACAATGTAAGACTTACATTAATTGTGTGTAAAATTTTACCTAAAAGTTATGGAGTTCTTATTTTACCGTTACGTTTTGTGAGTGTGTAGATGTGCAATCTACTGCAATATTTCTCGTCTTTTGAAGTCATAAAATATGAATGACTGAGATATAAAAATTTCCAGCTTTAAGATTTTCTGACTGATGGCCCTCCTAGATTGAAAGTATGAGAAATTCCAAATGGTATTTCAGGTTGATTGAAAAATTTTTCAATTACCAGGTAACAGTTGACACAATACAGAGCAGTTTTTCGCAACTTTTGATGTCATAAAATGTGCAAGACTGAGATAGGAAAAATTCCAACTGATATTTCAGATTTTCCGACTATCATCATCCTGAAAATTTTAATTATGGCAGGTGGCTGAGACGTCCCCACACCTCCCGGTTGGGACGGCCCTGTTCGCTAGACTTAAATATACCAATGCGAATAGTATAAGTTATTGGCACGAATGAGATCTGAAACCATTCCGCGACATGTCATTAGAGTTAAGTTCAGGGTTTAGAAATTAGGTTAGTGAGGTTAACGATCAAAGTTAGTAGTCCGCTTTTCTTGCAAATAGTTTCAATAATTTGACAAACCAGCTGTCAAATGCCAGGAAAGTCGAATGTCAAACGATTCTTGAAAGTTTGTTCAGTTTCTGAATATCGAAAATTCACATTGAAGGTTTGTTGCCCTAAAACTCATAGTTAAGTCATTTACAATACCGTCAGAATTTCATCTGGATTCTTGAAGTCATTAAGTTCAGGCTCCTGGTAAGGCATTATCACTAACATGTTAAATATTACATGACGTGTTGGAGTTTGATGAACTACATTTTCGACTCTAAAGGCAATGCAAAAATGGAAGATCTCTATCCAATATCTGAATACATGAACCAATGTTATTATGCTAAAATTTATGGCACACATACTGAGCCTAACTATTCAACCAACCACAAGTTGCATTTAGCTGTGTAATCATTTCAATACATGTCCGAGTATCGTGCCAAAATAAAACACAACTTTGCCAAAGAAGTATCCTTCGCCCTCTGAAGAAGGGATAGGGATGTGTCACAAAATTGTGACAGTTATTAATTAATGCCTCAAGTTTGTCACCTTGTAAACCATCCTGTAAGTGGTGTGCCTGTCATGTCGAGAACATTTCGACCTCTCTCGACATTTATGGTAAACGATAACTAGTGCTTCACGTTGTGTCATCATTTTCACTCGAATGAAGAATAATTGAACACTTACCGTTGTACAATACCAAAATTCAAACCTAATTTCGTCAGACCTCTAGGAAGGTTCCAAATATTTCCTTCAGTTGGTGGTATATACTCAATCGTGCAGTGCCATAGCACTATTACCCGGTGTGCTTAGGGTGTGTACCCTTTAACCCAATAAATAGACGCTATTGTACAAAGTAGGCGGAGACTTATAGGAATGGGCGGAGTGAATTCTTGAATTTGGAGGGCGAACCTTACAAAATACATGTGTCTACTTCTTCACTTTTATCTCAGCAGTAGCTAGCTAAACAACACAAAGATGTCAAGTAAAAGAACTCGAAAATTGGAAACTATAACATGCCGTGCTCCCGTAAACATTGCCGTGGTGAAGTACTGTAAGTTCATTTACATTGTTGGTTTTGTGTTTTTAGTCCCTTGAGCCTGGGATATGCGTGTGCTTCTTTTGATCAGCAACACGATCCTGCAATACTCCTAGTCCTAGTCTACGTTAACCTGGCCTAACTTTGCTATCCTTACTCCTTAGTGTCATTTCGATTTCCCGAAAAAGTAATGAACGTAGACCTGCTCTTAACTTATTCGGATGAGAAGGACTAACACTCAGTAATAAATCTGCAGAAGGATCTAGACTAGACCAGATGAATGAAAGGTATCTTTCACACAAACTTTGGTAAACCAGTAAGTTTCACCACGAGAATTTCCGAAATGTCGTGAAACTGGTCAGGCCTAACGTTAGCTCCCTTTGTTTTTTAAAGTAAGCCATCTAGTACAGTACATAACAGCACTGCAGCCTACATCTGCAGCTAGTCTCATATTCATACATGACCACCTCCATGGAGTTTAGAGCTCTCCTTTTCTCCTTTGCCTATCCTAGGCCTTGGTCTTTGAATAGTGTAACTAGTACACGATGCAACAAACAGCCAACATAAATTTGTAATTGTGTTACAACTAACAATAACATTAATTGTGCTGCAAAGATTGCAATGTAATTGCCTACAGTAAGCCTACAGTATAGTGTGTTCACTACTACCAGCATTAGCTATCAATAATTCAGGCCAGGAAAAAAAAATACAAAAAAACTTTCTTGTCTTGCCCTCACGAATATTTCCTCCCACACAATTTTTTCTCATCGAAAGTAGGATTTTTAATTGAAAATGTCATGTCCTCACCATGAAAATCATCTCTCCAAGTTATTTAGCAATTGCCATCGAGTCCTACCACTCATTGATACTGTGATGGAGCATGTAAAAGAAAAGCAGTTTGCTGTGCAGTGAATGGGCCTTTCGAGTTCCAGTGTGGAGAAGGAAAAAAAAACAGGCCCAAATTTTTTGAAGTGTGAAAACTGCGGATGAGAAATTGCTTTTATTTGTCTTCACTTCTACTTATTTTGTTTTCAAAGTATTGATAAGATATTAGTTCTAATATGAACCTATAGTAGTACTTTCCTTCTATCAAACTTGTGGAATTTAAATCCAGGGTTAGATTTTTAAGATGATTAATTTTATTGCTTCCCTGTTTTAATTCTTAAAGGCAGTCACTCATCACCCCAGCTACCTTTTTGCTAGGGCTAAGCAAAATTGTCAATTCGTTTTGCTCTTTGATTGACAGTAAATTTGAAAGATGCAGAGTAGCTCATATTACACAAAATTCATAGTGGTCCATTGTTTTGATTACACAAGTGGAGGAATTTTAGATAGGCTGTGGGAGGGACCACAAGTACAGTAAGTGGTCAGGAGAATTGGTCCAACTGTCTGGGGCAATGCATGACTGCCTTTAAACATTGGATACTATAGTGGGCAATAATTAAAAGTTACATGCAGCCAAGCTCAAGTACTGAAAAAAATAGTCTTGTTTTGTTTTTTCTCACAGGGGGTAAACGAGATGAAAAACTAGTCCTACCAATAAACTCTTCCATAAGTGCCTCTCTCCATATTGATCACATGTGCACCACCACAACTGTAGCAGCAAGCAGAGAATTTATCAAAGACAGAATATGGCTGAATGGAAGGTAGAACTACAGTATTTCATTTCTTTTGTTCAATACATTGTATAAAATGATAGTGTTTGCACCACATCTATCTAACGCTTGGACTAGTACTGTACCTGCACTTTATAGTCTGTGTGGGTGTCTGAAAATAAATGTAATTTGGACTGTAGTGATAGGCTGCAGGTTCATTGTGAAGTCATAATGCATTTTGCTTTGCACATTAATGTACTGTAGTGCAATACAGTGTATCTTAGCTACAGGCCTGAAAAAGAAGTGTTTAAAGGTGAACTTATTTTATGAAACTTGAAGAAACAACTTGTAAGGAAAAAGTAACATTTTAACCTTTTTTTTTACCTGGATAGCAATTTCAGAACTGGTACCCGGCATTTTCAGATTGGTACCCAGTACAAACTGTAAGCAGTGACAATCTGCATCACAAACAAGTTAGTTGTTCTTCATATTCAACTGCACACAAAATAATAAAGCTAAAAACTACAGTATAATCACACGTTAAATTGTTAATTTTAAACTACTATGACAGAAGAAGGTACATGATGATAAAAACATCACACAAAGCATATGTGCAAGAAACAACTCTCTTAAAAAGATCCCAACATGCAAGTGATTGTTCTTCAATCCCAGAAATATTTCACAAAATTAGGAAAATTATTTTAGTATTCGTAGTATGAGCCTGGTGCTAGAAATCAATCGGTGTGACATAGTATTGCCAAATGTGGTTTGACCATTGCTAATAATCTTTATCTTACACACTGGGTTTCTTTACTGAGCTTCTGATCTCTCATTTGGTGATAAAAGCTGTCACCAGGGATTGGCATAAATCTATGTTTCAAAGCATTGTTCTGAGCAAGCTATTTGTTTAAGGATTAGTTGACTTGTGATGTTGCTCTGTAAATGATTTTGAACTGGAACCGATAAATAAAGGATAGAAATATCTTTTAGGCAATTACACAGCTCATCTTCACTTGATTTTGTGGGTCTTAAAGTATTACAGTAGCTGTAATTCAATTTTGTGTGCACCTCAATAGCCAATAACAGCTCCCCTGCTTTCACACATGAAAAGGGTCTAACTGAATGTTGACATTCATGAGGTCTGTGTAATGGCTTAACTAAAGAGTTTTTACATTGCAAGACGTTGTCAGGAACAGAAAGAGTGCAAAAACTGGAAAACAGTACTTATTTTGTCGATTCTATACATGTCACACATTTTCAGGCTCGCACTGAAGCCCAACTTTCAAAAGCATTACTTCACATCATATAAAGCTTCCACTGGCAAAATGGTTAACTGATAGAAGGGTAAAACGACCCATAAATTACGGTAAGCTTTCTCTTTGGTGAAGAATTCCTTTAAGGTAATGCTAAGTGTTCTGTCATCAGTATAAAGTACTTCTTTTGTATGATATTCTTGTTTTTCATATTCTTGTTTCTACCAGGGAGGAATCAATGGACAACCCAAGACTACAAACAGTATTACATAAAGGTACTGTATAGTATATGCACACACAGTACATGAATTATTCTGATCAAAGCAGATCTCTCAATCCGCATACAATTTGTTCAATAGCAGGTGCAATCGTAGCTACAGTACTACCGTAGCATTAGCTGCTGTAACCGTACGCACACTCTACAGTATTACATGATTTTTTTTATTTGATGTGGAAATGGGATTGAATGAACCTCCCTTTGTTTATGTAGTTTGGAAAGTATTAATGGCAGATGATGCTGCAAGAATGCAAAAATGCTCGTTTATTTGTCAAATGCTGTACAGTTGTTTCTGCTCATTCCCTGCTCCAGAACAATTCCCCTTGACGGTCCTCATAGAACCCTTTCCTTAACACTAAGTCTTTTCCTATAGGGATTGTAAGGGGGGGGGGGAGCATTGTCCAAGGGGGAATTCTCTGCTAAGTTTTATTGTGTAATAATAATAATTCTC
The DNA here is from genome assembly GCA_021234535.1 of Stichopus chloronotus. Taxonomy (NCBI): domain Eukaryota; kingdom Metazoa; phylum Echinodermata; class Holothuroidea; order Aspidochirotida; family Stichopodidae; genus Stichopus; species Stichopus chloronotus. The sequence continues at coordinate 24,655,121 of CM037832.1, read as the reverse complement.
TTAGTAGTTATTGTGTTTGTTGTGCTGTGTTGGAAAATCCCATTTTCTCATCCTCAGCTTTGTGCTCACATTTTAATGTTGTCCAGAATAACATTTCCCTGCAATATGCTTTACCTTTTGTGCTGGATCTAGTGTGCAATTTCTTTCACTAAAGCTGTATTTACTTGTTCAATGACTGATTGGACAATTCATCTATTGATATGAAATCCTTGAGGAATAAAATTATCATTGGTGAAGTGAAACAGAGATTATATCCTCTGGCTGGGTTTTGAAGTCATTTATGCTTTAATGGCCAAAAATTCAGCGATGTTTTTTTCAAAGCTTTGTCTCGTAGACATTTTGTTATATTATTGCTTTGTTCGTGAGCTAGGAGTCTTTTGCTCACTGATTTGTAAATGTTCAATCTTGCAAGGAATATCATGTGTAAAACTGTGCAGAATTAAAAAGTTGACAGCTTTAGAAGCAAGTTGATATAATAAACAGCATGCCATATCGCCATGTTACTGGCTGTTGGGTAGATCTTGTGTCCTCAGTTGCATCAAATGAACTTATGATCATCTCTAGATTTTCATCTCCATCTTCATGAGGCTTGTCTTGAGCAACTCCCTGGACAAAGTTTGCTGTAATGTGTGTCTCATCATTTACAATGTACCCTGTACAGTATGTCTCTTGGTCATGCACAACATTCATCGTAACCCGCCTGCATAATTGTATTGTTTAGCAAGGTAGCTTTTGAAATTAAACAAACATAAAAGATTACCGATTCCAATTTTTAGGAATCAGTGAAAATACTAGACTATATCAAGGAATAAGTGTTTTAACTTTGCATACCAGTTTTCAGATTTCGTGGTTTTCATTTTTTTTCCCGCAAATTCAGCGGAAGCCCTATTGTTGTTGTTACGAAAGCTGCTACGCAATACTCCATTTGTGTAACAATTTGATCTTTTTGTGTAGCAAAATGAGATTTGATACCAGATGAATTATTCCCTGTATAGTATTGGCTAGTATGTGGCTGCAGTGACATCACATATTGTGTGTGATGGTGACTCATATCTACCGGTGTGATTTTGTGCTATTGTTATGATGCTCCACTTTCTATACTGTTATACACAGTGAAGTGACATTGTCAATTCAATGCATGAATTTACAGTCAGTGTCAGTTAGGGTACTGTGTGTTTATTTCCTTACTCAATTAATTTGTGATCCTCCCCACCAGATATGTGAGTACGATGATGTTGTTATTGTATGTATTGTACATGTAGGTCCTATAGTTTTATACTGTATAGGTATTAAAGATGTATAACTATAACAATACAGTACAATGCATATCATGTCATTATGCCTACAGTATACAGTAGCATGTACAGTATGTGCAATTATTGTGTTCTTGTCATCTTAGAGTATGAATTGCATCTTTTGTGTGTTATTTGCATAGAACTGTGACAGTGTGACAACGTTGTCTGTATTAACATATTGTACATATTGTGTGTACATTGTACAACAGACATCCTCAACTGGTGGTGCACATGCCACTTGTTTGAAAAGTGGTTTCGAGTGGAATAAAATTGAATAAAAATGCTGGAAGAATTTTGAAAAAGCTTAAGTTATTATGAAAATACTTGGTTTGGAAAAGTGAAACTCTGCACCACTTGGAAGCAGAGCCCTTTTGCAAAAAACAGAACAAAAAAATGAAGTTTAAGACTGTAAGGGAAGGGAACTATCATAATTAGCCCTTCTGCAGGACTTCGATCACTGCCGATATGTCAAATCAACATAATTTACCACGTAGCATTTTATCAAGTTTAAATGAGACAGCCTGCTCTGCTACATTGTTTCAGGTTTTAGGTTGTTAGCCGGCCAATGTAACTCAGTTTGCTTTTTCTCTGTTTCTTACAGTTAAAGAGAGAGCATCTAACAAGAGTGAACTGAAGGACTGCCATATTCACATCTGTTCAGAAAACAACTTCCCAACTGCTGCAGGGCTGGCTTCGTCTGCGGCAGGATATGCTTGCTTAGGTAGTGCAGGGTGTTGGTGTTAAAGTGTAATAATACATTAAGTGCACACAAATTTCAAAAAATCAACTTGTTGCTTTTAGGGTAGGTGGCTTAATCTATCTCAATTGCATTATTTAAAGAATTTTTACCTTAACAGTTTTGAAAGATGCAAACCCAGTAGGATGCTCTTGAAGGTTATGTTCTCCACCATCCTGTTTTGTGTAAAACAGACCAATTTGGTTTTTAGTATGATGATGTGTTTTCTGAAATTGTTGTATGCTTTGTGCAACCCAACAGTTTGAAAAAAAAATTACATAATTAAAAGCTAAAGTTTTATATTAATTGAAGTAATCAAACTTGTAAGAGGGGCAGTATATCCAATTGCATTGAGTGAACTTTTGAGACAAACAAAGACATAGAAATTGCTGAAGTTTGGTCATCATAATAGTGTAGTGAGCTTGGCATATACTATACATGTGATTTTTGGTTGCTCAACAAACCCTTTTATTCCTTGCAGTATTTGCTCTTTCGAAGCTGTTTAAGATTCAAGGCAATGTGACAGACATCGCCCGTCTCGGATCAGGGAGTGCCTGTCGCAGCCTCGATGGCGGCTTTGTCCAATGGAACATGGGGGACAAGGAATCGGGCACAGACAGCATCGCTGAGCAGTTAGCAACGGAGGAACACTGGCCTGAAATGAGGATCCTGATATTAGTGGTTAGTCGCTTTTACTTTTGAATGTGCATGTACCCTGTTGCTAAATTGTGGCTGGAAGTTACTGGTAGGGGAGGGATTCAATGCTTCCCTTGCAAACTGCATTGTATGAAGTAAAGTTTGTTAAGTACTGTATACGCTTTACATTAAAGGGGCTCATTGTGCTGTGTTGTGAAATTCACCATTATTTCCCAAACTGTCAACTTTCATAAATATACTACACTAATGAGTGAGTAATTGATGATTCAGTTTGGTGTTTGAAACTTTGTGACCTTGTGAACAGACTTTTTTACTTCAGCACTAAATGATATGCACACAGCCAGAACAAGCCATGGTCCAAAATTCTAATGTGTTAGCACTTTTCATAAGTACTGTAGGCCTGCTAAGTAGATTTGAAATTTGACTATCTATGCTTATTGTAAACAGTTCAATTGCTATGTGATTGTGCTTTAAAAATCCTCACAAATGAACTCATTGTGCTGTTTAAATGAGCCAGGAAAGCCCCTGGTATAATTGTGGTTTTGGGGTATTATGAGATAAAAGGAGGGGATGAATAAAGGGGGGGGGGGTAAACAGGGAATAGAAAATGGAGAAAGAGGAACTCCCAGGACTCTTAAGGGACACCTTGAGTTTTTTCTTTCTTTCCTTTCCTTTTTTTTTTTAAATTATCTTTTTCACACCTGTTAAGTTTCTTTGCATACTAATGGTAAATGATCAAACTGAGAGGATTCCCATGCGTCACACAGAAGATAAGAAATAAATACCAAGTAAGGAATGGACCATTCAGCATGGTTTTCAGAAATTAGTTTTTCAGATACTTTTTACATTAGTACTGATTCGTATGCACACAGCCAATGCAAGTCAGTGTTCAAACATTTTTGACAGTTTTATAACTGTTGGATGTGGAGCTTGAATAATTATGCTAATAATCATCATTGTCATGTGGTTTTACTCTTCAAAATCCTCACAAAACCTATCAATTTCAGTTCAATGTGCCAGTTTAGCTCATTTCCTTATTAAGGGAAAACAGCAGTGGTGGGCCTCCCATATTGATATACAGTGGCAGTCAAAGGCATCTAAGTCCCTTGGCGATTGTATAGCTCCTGTGGCATAAAATGTTACATATACTGTGAAACGGAACTTTCTTGCAACTTCCCCCAAAGGCCATATCAAATAATGGCCCAAAATCTCCTTTAGGACCCAATTTGGAGCTTGTTCAAAGTAGCTGTATTTAGTGGTTCATCTTGTTTCAAAGTAACAGAATATTTAAGTCATACCTCTGTCTAGGCTCATTATTCGAGCCAAATTCTCCATAAGTCAAGAATTCCTTGGGTCATGATTGTTTGTACATTCCTTGTGTCCTTCTTTTTTTTGATGTGTTATATAACAACACACTTTCAAATTTCTATAACCTCAAAACCCACTCTCAAGTTTCAACATGGCTTCTTTAACCTAGAAAAAATCACCAAATGTAGATAGGAAAAGGCAGTAAACAAGGTTTTTTCCCCTGAGTTTGTATGAATAGTTTGGTATTATCACACCTTTTGACTTCTTTCCTGACTGGTTTTGGGCATTAGAACTTTTTATGCAATCCTTGTCATCAGTTTATAACTAGAATATCTTAAATGTTTTTTTTTACAATTGTCTTCCAGCAAACATGTTTATTGCAGGTTCAGAGAAATAGGCATATCGTTTGCCTTTTTGAAGTATCTATCACATTGTTGTCATGTCATGTAGATTGAACGCTGAACATTTCTGTAAAAATGAAAACTGCAGGATGAACAAATGATTGCTTCACCAAACTGTGTAACTGATAGTTTTGGTATGAGGCTTAACTCACTGCCATTAATTTTTCTATTCCCTGACATTAATCCCCTAATCAATTATTTGTGAATATTTCACAAAATCACTTTTCTGTCTTTGTTCAAAAGGAAGAAGTCTGTAATGAAAATTTAGAATTTCCAGTCTGTTAAGAGACATTTGTGTCTTATTTGATAGGTCAGTGGGAAGAAAAAGGCGGTTGGGAGCTCCAAAGGCATGCAGCGTTCTACACAGACCAGCCCTTTTCTCAAGCATCGAGCTGAAAAGGTTGCACGAGAGAATGTGGAAAAGATGAAGGCGGCCATCAAGAGCAAAGACTTTCCGGTATTCGCTGAGATTACAATGAAAGTGAGTAGTGTTACAAGTGGTTTGAGTAGTCTGTACTGTGGTTGCTATAGCAACAGTATCGTAACCCTTTCAAAGGAGAGTATTTACATGCATATAGATACCAGCATTAATCGTTAAAATGTTGCAACAGGGAAAATAGGGGTTGGGATGGTGCAAGAAAAGGATTTTATTGTATAAGACAGACTCTGTCAGTGTTAACTGAGAGTGAAGTGGATAATAGTGGTGGTATACTTGTACAAGTTGCCATAGTAACAGTAGTAGGGCCCTGCTGTCTTAATGATAGTATCAGTGAAAGTGCATGCATTATGTACACAACAGTTGGCATATAGGAGTGAGCTGAACACACAGTTTTTGTTACCCACACCTTTTAAATATGATGCACAATACATTGCCCCTCCCCAACATGCAAGCACAGGTACAGATTGTGTCAACAATCTCATACAAACTGTAAAGACAATGATGTAGTAAATGTAGTGTTTCCATGTCGCCCATGCAAGACAGGAAGTGTTGTTCCAGCCAGTGGTGGTATGGCTAGTCGAGGGGCCTAGGGACGGCAGTTCCCCGGCCAGCAGCAGTATTTTTATTTGTGGAGGGGGACACTGTGTGTAAGAGTGGAAGATTGCCTGTGGAGGTGATTTCTGGTTGTCTAGGGGATATTGTCATTAATAAAAAAAAATTGGCATTGCTTGGCTCTATTTGACCATGTCCATGTTTTACAAATGCCCCATAGAAATTTGCTAGGCTACCAGAATCTTAACATGTGACTCATTTTCCTAAAGTTAAGAGAGGTATGTATGTATGTATGTATGTATGTATGTATGTATGTATGTATGTATGTATGTATGTATGTATGTATGTATGTATGTATGTATGTATGTATGTATGTATGTATGTATGTATGTATGTATGTATGTATGTATGTATGTATGTATGTATGTATGTATGTATGTATGTATGTATGTATGTATGTATGTATGTATATATATATATATATATATATATATATATATATATATATGTAGATTTATAATATTCTAGACTTGTGGGAGTAAACTGCTCAATTAGAATACTAAGAGCAAATATATTTGTAATACTAATATGTTATGATAACAGTCTGCTACACGTGTTTCACGCTGAAAGCGATTTTCAAGCATGATGCTTTATACACATTACACTCAAATCGGGTAATACTGTCACGGTCTGGTGGGCATGGTTGCAAGGCGTTGTGTCTACACTCGGACACTAGCTTGGACCGGCTATTCAGTCGAATCGCTCTGTTGGTACGGATAATAGCGACCTTCTCTTCCAGGCAGAGGTTACAGCTGCCACTGGGAGATTGAGTGGTGGGCGCTTTCTTTATCACTCTCCATTTGATCTCAAAATGGATGTTTTTTCGTTTGAGCATCCATACATGCGTGATTCCCTCTCATAATTGGGATGGCTTAACGATTTCTTATGGTTATTAAAGCGTGTCTTGAACTGATTGTTGGTGAGGCCGATGTACGTTTTGGTTGAATGGTCACTAGTGAGGTCAGCTTCATACACGATGCTGGATTGGAGGCATTCACCTGATAGGGGCATGCGCTCTTCGTGCGACAATTGCACACGGACTTATTGTCGGCGTTGGCGTTTTTTCTGTTTGGAGGATCCTACTATTGTGCTTGCTGATGACGCACTTCATGTTGGGCATACAGCTATAGCTAACCTTTATAGTGTTCTTGTTAAAAATCTTATGGAGAATGTGGTGCTGGGGGAAATGCTTCTTGATTAATTTAAGAAAAACGGCGGCTATGTTGGTCTGTACATTCCTGCTAAATGGGGGGTTAAACCAAATAATTTTCTGTTTTCTATTTCTGCTTTTTCTTTGGGTGGGTGCATGGTTGCTGTTAAAAGTCAGATTGAATTCAAAACCACTTGTGTAGAGGACCTCTTCATATGCTTGCTTAGTGTTATCAAATGCCTCTTGGGTGCACGACAGTTGGGAAATTCTCATATTAACGCTTATTGGTACCTGTTTGATGACTGAGGGTGGGTGGTTCGATTCTGCGTTAATGTAAAGTGGTTGGTCGCCAGGCTTTCTGTAAGGTTGGAAGGAATTGTCTAAGTTGAGGGTGATGTCCATGGAGTTAACAAAGTGCTTGCTAACCTCAGTTGTTATTCTTAGGCCATGCGCGTTGAAGAATTGTCTCAGCTTTGCTGTAACGTGCGTTGCAGTGCGGATCATTTTTAGAAACGGCTAATCCATTATCTCAGTAGAGACCTATTTCCTGGTCCGGGAACAGGGTTTTCAGTCCATCAAGGGCGAAGAGACCAATCAATTCACACACTTCCGCCCCGTCATAGCTACCCCTACTAGCGACATCAAACTTACTGTTGGATCTCTTCTTAACCCACGCTTTTCCTTTGTCAGACAACAGGGAGTGCCTTGCATGCATGATGGCATCTATGTCACTTCGGGGGATATGAGTCATTGTTTTGGCCCAATTGATAGCCTTGATGAGTAAGTCCGGTGAGATCGACGGGTGCAAGTCGACAATATCAAACATGTGCAGTGTTTCTTATCTGCCATACGTTTAAACCATTCAATAACAGAGAGAGTGTTTGTCCACTGGTTGACATTGACTTGGGACCGAATTGAAGTGTTGATTGAATCAAGAATAACTTTGCTCACTTTTCCCATCTCGCTTTTCGCTGGGTTGATAGGCCGGCATAATGGGTTGGTGTTAAACAAATTTTTATGGTCCTTTGAAGTAAGGAAGGCCTGTCGCGTAGTCATGCTCTTGATTCTGTCATCAACGCCCAGTCTCGATGCAACAGAATGAAGTTCGCTATTAATCTTATGCAGGCAGCAGGCGGTTGGTATATGTATATATATGTAACAAGAATAGAATTTACTTCGTGGAATACTAGAATTCACCATGTGGAATGTTACAATAGTATTTACTGATGAATAGAAAACATTAGGGAGTAGATAAACTACAAGCTGGCATTTTGCATTTCTTTCTGCAGGAGAGCAATCAACTCCACTCGGTCTGCCAAGACACCTTCCCACCGATATCATACATGAACGACACATCATGGTCTATCGTCAAATTGGTGCATGCTTACAATGAATATAAGGGAGAAACTAAAGTGAGTGCCCTCGTAGTAATATAGTTCATGTTCTAATGAACAGAATGTTTGTAGCTGTCAATATTTGATCCTTCATAAGTCATGTGACCTCAGAAAGTTAAGCGATTTCAGCAGGTTTGTCATAAACTTGATAGATCACACTAGTTATACCCTGGTGACATATTGTGACGACATTTTGCATTCGGAGCTTCTGTCAAAATTAGAAACAGGTGCCATATTTATGTAAAGAATTGTTGAACAATTAAGCTGATGAAAACCTTGGATTGCACTATTGTTCCATTATTATCATGATACTGCCTGCTCAGTGTTATATAGCTACTAGAAAAACCCTTTCCTGAGAATATACTCTCAGTTGTTCAGTTCTCGGTTAATTTGCAAGTTTCAATTTTAAAGCTTGGAGAGATAATATTTCATTGAGAGATTTTTAATTAACATTTGCAAATTTACCCAAAATAAGACTCCATGATTTGCTGTATTTACTTCAAGTTGCATTAGAATCATGTGGTCAAAAGATACCAGTAAGAGTGTAAAATTTGCTGTGTCTTTGTGTATTGCCCTTATGATTAAGTGGAATAAGTTGCCATAGTAACCAGGATACCCTCTCTTCAGGTCGCCTATACTTTTGATGCTGGTCCCAATGCAGTGCTGTATCTCTTGAAAGATGACGTTCCAGAGTTGTTTGCTTTCATCAACCATGTCTTTCCGCCACCGAATAGTCAGGATAAACATTCATACTTTAAAGGATTACCATCAGAGAACAGTCAAGCAGTATCAAAGGTGAGCTGAGCACATGCAATTTTCACTATCAGTTTTACACCAATTGTGCTAAGTGTTACATCAAAAAGTAGATGTAATTAGACCTGTCAACCTGTCTGACCCTGAAACATGGAGTTTTGACTTTTCAGAGCCACAAAATTGGGAGATTAGTGGTAAAATAGGCAGGTTGGTTATTTTCAACAGAAATGATGTAAGGCCTATTGCAATGCAGTGAATCATCACACACACACGTACAGTTCAAGTTGCCCTTGTTGTAGGCATATTTATGTACGTTGCAGCTGTGTACATGTATGCCACACTGTATGAATACATACAGCTGGAAATCCGTACAACTATGGAAGGAACCTAATATTGGTGTAATTAGTACTACATTACTGTCTGGTAGTTGTAAATATTGTAAAAAGTTATCTGATTTTCAATACAGCTTATGTTAGTATTTATGGCCAATTGCTCAAATCAGCCTTGTGCTCAACACTTTTAGCTATTTGCAGAAATGTCACATATGGAAAATTAAAAATGGGACAAGAATAGAATATGAAACCAGGAGGGCAGGAGATCAAGACAAAAACTGTGAGTCTCCTGTTAAAACTGTGAGAGTTGACAGGTCTGTTAGGTCAACTTGTAATTTGCATTAAGAAGCCATGTCATTATTTCATTGCAGAGGGAGAAGAATGTTTGTAAACTTTATGTTTGAAACATGAAACAAACACAAGACAATATTTTCAAACATTTTGAGAGCCTCTTACCTCATTAAAATGCAAATATAGCATGGCTGATGCAATATAACATGTGTCATATCAAAGGTTTAACACAGGCAAAATGGTACTGCAAAATTATTTGTTGGCAAAATACTAAAATCAGTTAAAGGCTTATTTCTCCATAAAACAGATTATGTTGTGAAAACTTTGTAGAATGTTCCAGTTGCTTCTTGAAATGATAATAAAGATATCTCTTTGGTGGAGCGAGGTAACTTTAGGTCTCAACCCCTTAACTTGATACACTGTTTTGGTCTCAATTAACCCCTCCTTTTTGCTAGTGAGTCAATTACTGAATGTGTCAAACGTGGACCGTTCAAGTTTATCGCCAACTGAGAAAATATATCCCAAAGGTCTTTTGGTGAAAATGCTAAACGAGAGAGTGAGCAGTGCAAACTCTCTTTCAGCAAGAGGAAAATCTTATTACCATTTGAACCCTGTCGTGCAATCACAGAAAAAATTAGAATGACACTTTAACTTTGGAGCACCATATCAGCTCTTTACACTGACTCAATAACTGCAGTTCTCTGGAGCTAAATGGTTGTGTGACATGAAGATGGCACTTTTGAATATTAGCTGTATTAATCATTAAAAGTAACCACAAATTCCATAAAATATTGACAATTTTACGGGCAAATTCCCGCCTTTTCCTGCATCATGAATTAACATTGGCTAAGTATGCAAATTCATGGCATAAACAGAGGGACTCACATGACACATGTTGTGTCATCCTTTGTTTACTTAACCTTTATTTCAAGGACAATTGAGAATTTTACATGACCTGAGAGTTTCATTTTGGGGCCATTTATTTTCTTCTCTACAAATATTAATATCACTTTATGAAACCCAGTAATCAAGATATATTTTATATAGGTCTAACAAAAGAAATACTGAAACTGTGCAACATTCCACCTCATCATATTTGCATTTTCATCAAAGTTTGAAAAGCCATATCTCAAAAGAGTTGAAAGATAAAAACACAACTCCAATGGATTTTCATTCAGGGTTTCACTCTGCAACTTTTAAATAAACCTAGCTCTTTTCTATATATATGTCACATGGCATTTAACTACATGATGAAACTACTTCAAAATTCTTCCCAAGAATCTCAGACCTCAACAAGCAACTGAATCACATACTTCAAACCAATTTTTTGCTTTGTGCTCTTGTACATTTGCAGGCAACAATAACTTCTGCTGTATCAATGGAGTCCCAACCAAATGCTATCAAGTACATCATCCACACAAAGGTCGGACCAGGTGCCCAAGAGCTGACCAATGAAGATGCCTCACTGATTGACGAGAATGGACTCCCAAAATCTTTGAAAAGTTAACAGTTAAAGTGGCAGTTGATTGCTCCAGAGGTGTGCTAAGCTGCAATGAATGATCTACAATCTGGACTTAGAAATACCTTGGTAATGAGGTGATTTTAAACAGGATTACCAAAGTACCAGATTTTGAGCAGAAAAAGCAAATAAATATTGGAAATGGTCTTCATGTAGTTAAGTAGGCATCATGTGGAAAGTAAACCTACAGGAAAGAATATTATAGGTTACTAGGTTTACATCTTTTTGTTTGCGGTGGCGTTCCTTGGTTTTTCTTCTTTGGTCTTGAATCCAGCATTCGTTGCTTGAGACATGACCAGTTGCAGTAAACTTTGGTATTCCAAAGTAGTAAGAGCGTGCAATAATTACTTCTGTATTGAGGCTGGTAATCCTGTAAACTGGTAGAGAAAACTAATCATATTGCGAACACACTGGAGGAACCAAGGGGCAGGGGCACCAATGGGTAGGCATGGCTCTGCTGAAAAAACAGAAATGCTGGATTGCTTTTTATCGAACATTAGAGACCTATCGGAAGTCATTTCATTAAGAAAACTTGAAGTCCAAGTAAAAAATATTTCAATCAGTCTTGAACAGTGTTGCAGTTTGATCAGAATATTCTTTACATGATACTACAGGTTCAGGGCAAAATTTTGAAAAACAAAAGAAAAGAAGGGGATTTTAAGACATTGGTAAAGTCATACAATATTTTATTCCGAAGCTAAGCTGTCGTGACTATCGTAAGAAAAACTTTTCGAGCAGTAAAATGACAAGAGTTGGGTACGTCATCAGTGACTTTGCAGTTGACACTGACCAGGTGATTGAAAGTGGTCATACAGGAGGTTTTCAACACTTTTAACTTCATACAAAGGACAAACATAAAATACATGATAATCAACGCAAATTTTGATGATAAATTTCTCCAGAGAAGTGACAATTTTCTCTAAAATGGTTGACTGTGGACCACTGGCTTGTGGAGCACTAGTTACGGTTTACACCTTATTTATTATATCCATGACTGTTAAGTCCAGGTAGTAGCTTTATCTGATGCTGCAAATCACAAAGTCCATATATTTCCATTGTGGCAGATAGCTTTTGCTTTCGCTTAAAGTGTACTTGTTTGGTCTCTGTATCGAGACTAGTGGCTGGCAGAAGAATTTTGTCGCCACCAACTGACAAGTGGCACGGTGAAGTTCTGGTTTCTGCGTCACAAACGTTCAGTAAATAGTGCCTTGCATTGTGGGACTTGCATGAAGTAGTAGCAACGTCCCAACATTGGAATATGTTCCATTATTTACAGCAATAAAATAAGTATAAGTTTAAAAGTTTAGCAGTTGTACTTGACTCTATGTTTGTCAGTTGTTTCTTCACACTATTAAATTTGCCACATACTAATTCTAAAGTGCACTGTGGCCTGTTGTACAAAATAACTTTTCTTCTTTTTTTTCTTTGAACTACAGTAGTTACGATATGACATGGATACTGAAGGAAAATTACAATGACGTAGAGTTGATAAGTGGGTTCTTCTGACAATAAATTAAATGCATCATGAAGAAAATTCCATCTTTACTGTGAAAGACAATCTCCATTGTGCCCCCCCTCTCCCCCCCCCCCCCTTAACAGCCAGAAATAAGAGTACACAATCAATTGTCTACGTGAAGGGAGTTGCACAGGGACAGAGTACTGTATAACAGTGGGAAGAAATGAGAGAGAAGAGTAAAAGAAAAAAAAACCTAAGATAAATCCTTTCACAATTCCCTTATCTTTGTGAAGCAATTTGTATTCCCATACATTGATCCACACCTTATTGACAATCAATCAGAGCTGTAAACAGTACAGTATTTGAAATGCAGTGTGTTAAACATCACTTGAGGAACAGTCCATGGCCGTCTGTCATGTTCAACCATCATCTCAGCTGGAAAGCTTGTCTTCTTCAAGGAGTTTTCTCATCCATTCACACCGAAGCATGAATTTCACCTATCCGCCACCTTGAACTCGAAAAATATATTTCCACTTTCAGGCTTGAATGAAGCTTTGTATGTAAGTTTCTGAACTTCCTTGTCTTTTACCACCGGGTTATGTTTAAGGAAGTGGACTCCTTGCTTCCAGGACCTACACCAGTCCAGAGAATCTGAGAGGCCAGATACCTCCTTCTCCAGTCCTGTGGTGATGGTCGTGTTAGAATCAATCTTGAAATCCATCCAAATAGCAATTCCGTGGCAAGTGCCACGCCTTTTGGAATGAAATGAAAAAATGCTTTCATTGCAAGAGGTTGTGGGAAGGACTAGCAGTAAGGAGAGACAAAAGAGTGGAGACAACTTCCATCTGACAGCTTTTGCAGGATTTCATCTTAAACCTCACTCTGTTATCTAATCATTCATTGGTTTTGAGAAGATGTCTTTTGTAATTCAGTCCAATGAAAAAATGGAGAAGCATTCCAACTTTACTTTCATCAACGAGGAATTTAACCCTTTGTAATGGACAGTAAATACTGTCTTGTAAAAGACTCACAATTAAAAGTTCTCTATTAGGTACGAGCATCTGCTACTTACCATACCTTACCACTTTTCTTCTGTTTGTCTTTTTGGTAACCTTACACCGACAGTGTCGACTTTCAGACAGTACCATTTTTTTTCTGCAGCACTGGCATATGCTTAAATCTTGACAAGTAATTCACATCCACATTATGCACCAAAAGAATATTATAATTGACATTTTACTGACATTCACTGTGCGAAATCCTACAAAGAGTGAAGAATGGGATGACCCAGGTGGCTTTACCTCATAAAGGGTACCTCACCGGTGACATCTATGGGTTTGCTGGGGACACAGTCCATGAAATCAAATTGCATCAAGTCAAAATCTGAGGTCAAAGGGCATCCGGGATATTCCCAGAGATGGTGCGGTTCCTCCTTGGCATCGGTCTGTTTGGAGGCGTTCTGTCAGGAGAGAAAAGTGGCAGACTTAATGGCTCTGCTTGATTCAACCATTTAGTTGTGATGCAAACGTGAAAATGCAACAAGAACTCACAGCATTTTTCAATGAAATGAAACAAAGTGAAAATTTAACAAAAAAAGAATTTTTAAAGTCTCAAATTGCTCATCAAAATAACCCATAAAACATCCTTAATATAATTACCTGTGTCAAGTTGTCAAAAATTCTGACATCAAAGCCCTCCAAATCCCCAACGGGTGCATGAAACTTCCACAGGTGCTCAAACTGGACTGCAATGGCCCTGAGGCAGGCAGCTCTGGGTAGAATGGTCACCCTCTCTGCTAGATGGGTCCTCAGGGCTGTGCGGCTATACCAGAAGTAGAGAGAATGCCAGGGCAGTAAGCTGCTGATGAAGTACGGTTCCGAAACCAGCAGATCGATCTTGAAACAAATTGGAAACCCAGATGAGAGAAACACATCAATATTTGAAAAATTTCACATTCAATGCTGTGATTATATCATAATAAGATTATGGCCAAATACACAATTTGGAATAATGATTAATACTTACAAAGATTGATAATGATCAATACTTATAAATGACAATAGCCAGAAGACATCTACTGCTCAAAGATCTCCCGAACAGTAACATGATATCGTGCACATTATGAAGTTGTCATCTCCTTAACTTTTCTTATGTCTCTAAACCTAACCTTGCAACATGATATCAAGTACGGCATCCTTGAGAGACAAATGTGAACCTTACAAAACAAAAATAGAGGATTTGGCACAGAGACTTTTATAGTCTCAGGGCTGAAGATTAAGGTTTAAAACAACTTGCCCGGTCAGGCAAGTTGCTTCCCGAATTCGCTTGCCCTGATAATTTTTTTCACTTCCCCTGAAAATTTGAAGGATTTTATGGATGTGAAGGTCAGTTACAGTATTTACGAGGCTTAGTGACCACACGAGTGTGGAGGAAGTGACTAGAACAGGTTACCAACTTGATAATTTTGGATCAAATGCAACTTTTTTTTCTTCGCAAAGTCAGTTCAGGTGGAAAAACAGTAGATTACTCTTGACCAACAACCCCATCTTACTGCGACCCACCATAGAGTCGAACCCCCAAACTCCCAGTTGCTAAGCACTGGTGTGTGATAGCCTATGAATCTGTCAACTTGCCCAATCGGGCAACACGGGGTAAGAAACAACTTGCCTGGACCTAATTTTTACTTGTCCCAGGCAATCGGGCAAACCATTAATGTTCAGCCCTGATTCTGCAAGAATGTGCCAATAAAAATTACAATGTGTCAAAAGTCATTTGAAAAATAGTAATACTGGAAACATCAACATCTCAAATAACAGGAATTTATAATGCAGAGTTGGAGCAGAATTGACAAAGTGACCTCCAATCCCAACAGGTTACACATGAATGGGAATTTTGAGAAACTGGTGCGACGTTAGGAGTCTTCAAGCAGCTGATGTATTTGGTGTACTGTACCTCAGGGTGATTGCAGGTGATATATCCAGTGAACCTCAGAACAATTGCATTCAATTTTAAAATACAACCAAAGGCAAAGCAAATCACACTGTAATCCAGTTTGACAAAAAGAACAAAATGTTCTTGCAAACATCTGCAGTAAGATGAACGATATATCATTTTATTGATGACAGTCTGCTATTTGCCAGCGATACATTACAACTCCTTCAACTCATTGCCTGCTTCCAAACTACCTAACAACGATGTTCTTCTCAACTTAAGCACTGCAATTAATTATATTTGTTATCAACTTACCTTAGATTCAATATCTGATATTTTCAAATCCTGAGCAGCTTCTGGCAAAAGAGTCACGCAATCTTGAAGGTGATTGGCTTCCACAATATCCTGCATCACTTTTCGAGATAAACTGTGAGGTTCCAAACTGTAAACCTGTCGAAAATAAAGTGTGACAAAAAATGACGAAATCTGAAGTGGCAAGTTTTCTGTGTAACGGCAAAATGAATACAAAATAACAAGGAATTTAAGAGAAAACTGAAACACAGAAATTCATGAAAAACACAGTTTTCCTTGACAAATATAAATATGAAAGGTATATGTATAATAAAACTTTCTTTAATGACATCAACCAGTTGGACTTAAAAGTGAATGAAAGTACCTGATGGCTATGCAAGCAGTAACTATGGAATGCGAACACAGAAGTGAAATAACATCAAGAAAAATCACAGAATTTTGTTTTACAACCATGCCCAGAAAATAGCTGACTTCTAGCCTTTTAAAGCATAAACGTTGCCACTTTGGACAAGAGATGAGTGAACACTGGTCTGTAAACAAAGTGGTCTGTACGTCAAAGTCCGCTTTCTTGTTCTTTATTCAGCAGACTGGCATGTGCAGAGACAGTGAATTGCAAAAGAATTTATGGTTCTGTTTCAAACCCTGAAATGTGTACTGCAGAGAGTTTTAATTGCTGTAATTTTATTTTACGAGTCTGCTGATTAAGATGAAAAGAACACAGGGTGTGACAAAATGACAACCTACATGTCTCAGGTTTGTGTTCCCATTGTACTCAGCGGTGAAATGTGCAGTTACATCCATGGTATTGTTGGTAATGAAACATTAGGTGACTACCAAACACATAATTTATATTACACATTGCCACAGTGTATAGTATGCTCAGCATTAATGTGTGAGACAGTGCAACTTCAATTAAACAGCTTATTTCATCAAAAATGCAATGGGAGACAGATTCTTCTTTTTAGTATCAGTACTGTTCTCTTCGACACCTGATCATTCTCAAGTTAACTAACCAAACTGCAGTAACCACGTAAGTATCCTCACGAAGACTGGGCTATACTACTACCGAAAACCTTTTTTCAGTCTTAGTCTTTACCTGCTAATTCATTCCTATCACTTATTCATTCCATGACAGCATGTAAACAGACACTTGAAAATTGACTCTTGATTTGTGTCTACATCAAGGTCAGCATTGCGTGCAGATTTTTTAAGAGAAGGGAGAGGCCACATTCGATGTGCATATATGTGATTGCCATCTGATCACCAAGGTGAGGTTTTTTTTTTTTGGGGGGGGTGGATTTAGCCTCACCTGAAGCAAGTTTGATAATTGAGATGAACTTGAGATAATGAGTAATTGTGCCATGCAGAGATGATTTTTTGCTCTATTTGATTAGGCAGCGGTCTATTGCCAACTTTTTCTTGGTCAATCAAGGCTTTTATGGCAGGAGGGAGTCTCTATTGGGGAAGTTGCTGCAGTAGGTACTGGTAATTTCCCCTTGGGAGTGGACTGCCCCCTGTAACCCTCACCCCCCACCTGTGGAGAACACTGCAGATGTATCACTTACTCGACTTGCTCCAAGCCTCGCTGCTACTAATGGCAACAGGCTGCCGTCACTGACGCTCAGGCAAGTTGTTGAAGAATGTACCACCTGAAGGGGAAATTTAGAGTTGAGGCAAATGTTTCAAAGTAATCATGAGGGAAGCATAACTGCTCATAAAAACTTTTGTAACACAAAAATAAGAGGGGCAAACTGTTCATAAGGAAAATATCTTCAATGTGTGGAGACTTTCTAGTGTACAGAGTGCACTTCAGATAAGGAAAGGGGTACAACATTGTTTACTTTTCAAAGTTACTTTGAGTGGTTTTGTACAAACCCTTTCATCCAGTATGTCTTTTAATGAATATAATTTTCAAATAGATTTTATTATTTAGACATGAAGGCAACCTCCTATGTCTTATCCATACAGGGTATACCATTAAATTCATTACTAAATCACATAGAAAAGCATATCTCTTAGCATCATAGAGTCATTCTTGTTCCTTTCTAAATTCCAGCAAGGGTCAACAGTTACATGCTTACACATCCTGTGGAAAGGACACTGTAAAGATAGCTTGTGCAGTCCTTTCCTTCCAAGTGATCAACAAATAAATGAATCACCATACGATAACATTTGAAATACAATCTTTCCTGAACCTCTTATGAAACCTATACATCAACATACCTTTTTCAAGGCAGACATGAATTTTGCATTTCGAGATTTGTCATTCAGCATGGCAAACCTCTGCCTGCTCCAGGTGGCGTGAGCACCGCACCGACAGATGGGCCTCTCTATTGACAGTCTGTTACTGTCGACTGCAAACCACAGGCTGTAGTCGTCGTGATTAATCCTCACATCAAGAGACTGTCCTACAAACAATTATTACATAGTGAGAGGTTTATGATTCGTTACAAACACACTTTCTAATCAAGGAATTCACCAATAAATCTATCAGTCAACCAATCAGACTATTTGTTCACACATTAACCAATTAATTGATCAATCACAGTATTACAATGCCAATCAACCAACTGATCAATCTATCAGTGAAAGTCAATACATTCCCTTTTGTCTTCCTTCCCTTATGTCTATCTGTCTGCAGTCTGTGTGTCTCTCAATCGTTCAAATAAAAAGTCTCAACTGATGGGTCACAATCAATCAAGCAATTGACCGAACTGTGGTATGTGTGTCTCATTTGTGTATTTGTGACTCTGTGTAAATAAAAATTGCTTCATTCACCTTCCTCAACATCCACAGACTTTGGGAGGAAATAAATAGCTTGCATCCAGTGATCTCTCCAGGGTGCCTTGTCTCCATCTGGATGAAGCCACGATGGAGCTGTGTTCAGGAGGACTTCCCCAGATTGGTCCATCTCTAACTCCCACCACATAAACAACAAATGGCATGTCCCTGCCCTTAGGGAATGGGTCCTCACTGTGTTCTCACCCTTCTTCTTAAAGTCACCTTTACTGAAGTTAAAATTCAACATTCTAAGGGGTTCTGTGATTGGCTGAAAATGGTCGGGTGATAATTGGCTGAGCTGAAGATCAAATACAGATGCTGCACCCTCGCAGGTGGTCATACTCGAAGGAGGTACGATCTCATCTGAATGAGGAATTTTGATACGCTGGAGTTTGTGGAACTGTTCAAGGTAAGTAGACTGCACAACCTGTGCATACACTGTGGCCGAATGGGGAATGCATATACAATCCTCCTGGGAAATAAGACCAAAGAAAATATAAATACGTGTTCAGCTCATAAAATCATGTTTAAGGGGGTTTAAAAGCAATTCCGACCTAACCTGCCACTGGGAATCCAACAGGTTCACTTAGCCAAATTTCTCCAGGAAAATGAAGAATTGTCAGGTGTATCTAAATCTTGTGCATCAAATGCATGATAAAAAAAACCATGAGTCCTGTTTACATCCACAAAAAAGATTATCTTGCACAGTCCTATCTCTATCTTCTACACATATATATACAGTATATCTTGTTACTAACCTGAATGTTCATGACAGACATATGTGACATTCGTGAATGCTCGGTTGGAAAACTATGGCTAAAGTTGTCTATTCAATTCTAGCATATGATTTGCACGTACTTGCACAAAGCCCAAGACGTAGTTATTGGAAGGGGGGGGGTTGTGAGACATTGAGAATTTTTTCGTAATTTTTTTATAACAACACTGCATCAGATTGTCAACATTACAAAACATGATTTTAGTACGTTTGAACTACAAATTGAACTCAATGTACAAGTTTGTCCCTCCATTACACCACCTAAGTTTTACTTACTCCTCAATTAAAGACTGCTAAACACTCATCACTATGAGAAATGAGCTTCACAGGACATGCAATATGCTCTGCAAGTGTGTAGCTACTTTCAGGGCCAAGTCTTGGGAAATAATTGCACTTCACCAAAATCATGAAAAATCAAATCGAGCCAAAACCTGCCAAGACTCACAGTCAGGAGATGTTTGTGTGCATGGAGATACGTAGGTATAGCCCCTTCTCCGATCAACTCAGTGTCAAACACCTCTGCTGGAAGGACATTGGCCCGTCTTGGCAGGTCGCCATCTGTCAGGTGAGAGGACGGTAAATAAACAAAGGAATTGTTCAACTTGAAAAGGCAATTCAGGGTGATGAGTGTGCTACTCGACCATCATGAGCACTGGGTTCATGAAAAACAAAATTGGAAAAGAGAAAACTTGGAAAACAACTGAATTATTGCGATATTGCGATATCGGCAAGCGATACTGTTATGAGACTTCCCTCCTGATATTGTTTGTGAAATGACCCAAACTTATATCTCCTGTGTACTGTAAAAAAAAAAGAAGAGCAAATCAATGTTTTTTCAAGCAGATTTGGACCACATATACTACTACCAAACAGCATATGGAATCAAGAATTTAGAAATTACTGTTGTATTAAACTTTAATGAACTTGTTTGATCAATATGAAAATAAAGCACCATGTAAGAAGAATACACTTTGACTGCATTATGTATAGACTAATGTACACAATCCATAGTTCTACACCATTTATACAGGTGTGTTTTGATAAGCCCAACAAGTTCACCCCTATGATATCTCAATATTGTTTGGTAAATAGAAAACAAAGTACTTGTGATGTCGATTACGAAAATTTCATATTACAACAATACTAAACAAGAGCCTAAGGGCACTGTGTTTACTTGTGTGAAGATTATTTTTAACTCAACTGTAGTCATTTAGTCTTAACCAAAGTTAATCTACAGTTTATCACATCCCAAAAATTTTGGGCCCCATTTTGTCCATGAGAATGCTGATTAGCCACAGGCGCTTGACTACCATAGTACTAATCTGAAAAACCCTCAACACTGTAACATATAATCTGTTGAAGAAGTATCTCTTCACACAATGTGATAATTTATGGCCCATTTGGCCTAACCTGAAGTTGGACCCACAATTGTTGAGCACTGCCAAAGGCTTCAACTACCACAATGCTAATTTGACAACCCTTCCACACTGTAGTGCAAAATATATGCAGAAAAGAAACATTTTGCATTATTTCATAAAATGGTCCATATGGCCCATACAGGATAAATTATTCTGAACAACCAGAAGGAACCACTAACATAATAGAAATGTGACACAATTTCAACTTAATGCAATACAATCTGTAGGAGAAGAGGAACTTTGCATGATTTCATAAATAACCCACATGGACCTCTGACTCAAAAATCTTGAACACTTGAGGGCACCATTACCATAATGCATCCATATACCAAGTACAAGTTTGTCCAAACCTTATAACTTGAGATATCATGTTATGTAGGTTTTCAGAGCTTTTTTTCCCAGTTCCCCAGATGACCATTGACCTCCACCACACCTTCTCAATATGGCAAACCTACATATAAAGTCTGACTTTCATTCAGCTTTCCCCTATTGAGTTAGAGTGTACCCAAGCAGGTGCCACAGAAAAACAGTTTGTCCCCCAGTGTCCCAGACACCCTTTGACCTTCACCAAAAAAGCAATGGGGCACACCTTCTCAATATGGCAAACCTACATACTGTACCAAGCAAGGGTCACAGACACACACATACTCATTCATGAACACATGCCAACCTGACTGCATAGGTTTCTTTGCCGATGCAGGGAACCAAAAACAATCTGAACCACCCTTAACTCACTCTGCAAGTGGGTCCAGCATCTCCATAACGAACCCACTTTGCAAGTGGGTTCAGGTTGTTTTACAGTTCAAATTCATCTAGCAGTTCTTTGGTTTGTATCATGGTAGATAGCCAACACAGCAACTCTGATTCACAATGCATGGATAGAGACTACAACTGTGAATGAAAGGAGCCTCTCCAAACTGTACTTCTTGTTGTTCAAAGATGTAAGAAATAAAATAAAGACAATATCAGTCATAAACAGAAGAGCAAAAGACTGATATATGGTTTTTGGTTTTTTTTTTTTTTTATGGTGGCATATTTCTTGACAAGAAACTCTGTTATATATTGTAATGATTGATCCACATGTTAACGATAAATTTCAATCAATCAAATATCAATAAATTTTGAAATGGCAAGTTGCTGAAGTGAAAACATCAGCCCCCTGACTTAAATATCCCTGAGAATGACGTAAAAAATAGAAGAATGGAATTACGATTGGAATGGTTGCCATTGCAAATATAGTACCTGGACCCACTGTAAGCTCTGTTGATCTTTTCAGAATGACTTCAATTTTACCGCCAAAACCGTTCTTGGCCACAATTTGTCTGGCAGCTTTTCCAATTGGTTCAAATGCCTGAAAAATAGAGAAAACTTTTAACATTCTCAAACACTGAAGCAAAAAAAATTGCAAGTACAATACACTTGCACTTGTATGTTGCATCTTTGAAGTGTAGCTGAAAAAGCAGGAAGTAAGCGAATGACAAAGACACATTTACTCATTTCAGTAATGAATGGAATGAATGAGTACAGAGTAAGAATTAAGTCTTAGTGTACTTCTCTCTAAATGTTCAAGGCAAATATCACATCTCACTGGACATACAGTAAGGGGATGCAAGATGTAAAGTTATCTTGTTAGAATAACATGTTATCTCTACAAAACGTTACAAATTGTCAAGCTAGCATATGTCGGTCTCCAAATAGTTTACAAAATTTTGTGGAGATAAAACGTTATACATGTAACACGGTATCTCAACAATTTGACAAATGTTTCCAAAATACTGAGTAAGTGTCAGTCGGTATCTCGACAACTTTCAAAATTTGCAGGGACAACAAGTTTAACATGGCATCTCAACAACTTGACAAATACTTCTGAGATGTCGAGTTTCATTTTACAGTACAACTTTTTGTAACACGGTTTCTCGACCATTTGAAAAACTTTTTCAAGATGTCAAGTTAGAGAAGTGGAGTTAGGATAAGTCACTTTCTCAACAATTTCAAAATTTTGTCCCAACGACAAGTTATTTTTAAACAGTATCTCAACATTTTGACAAATTTTCCTGAGAGGTCCAGTTAGTCTAAGTTGATATCTCAACAATTTGTTAAATTTGTTCAGATAATAAGCTATTTGTAACACAGTTTGTCAACACTCTGACAAAGTTACCGAGATGTTGAGTTAGCATAACTCAGCATCTTGGTAGTTTGCAAAATTTTGTCGAGAAAAGTTATTCTGCAGAGATAACTCTACATCTTTCATGTCCCCATACGTATGCAGTTAATGTACGCAGAAAATAAGTTTTTCTTACCTCACATGCGTGGACTGTGTCTGCTCCATTTTGTGCTGACATCATCGCAAGGAGTCCTGTTCCGGTACCAATGTCTAAAACGTGAGCCTGCTGCCCTCTGGCACGGATGGTCTCAATTGCTTTCTTTATACCGATGAAGTATTTCTTGTTCTAAAGTGACACAGAGAGGTATCAAGCTCACAGACACAAGAAGCATGCTTGGTCACCGAGTTACTCTCTTGTCTTTTCAACAAATCATGAAAGATGCATGCTGCTAAGAAGTTAAAAGTAGCTAGGTAAATCACATACTTTCTGTTTGTTTCAACTAAAGGTACAAAGAGTACAGTATACAGTAGCTACAGTATCTTGAATGATGAAGATACTGTACATAGTCATAGCCGACATATGGGAAAAGAGTACACAAAGAGGTCAGACGGCTACTACAGTATGCAAATGTGTTGTAAAATACATTGATTATCTGTGAAGGTGCAAATTTCATAGAGTTTCGTTATGTACAAAAACTTAAGAAAAATTCAAAATTGCTTTTGAAAAAGCTTAATTACTCCATACCACGGTGGGTGGTACAGTAACTTAAAACTGCTTCACATTCAAAAGCAAAATACAGTAATCTGGGGGTGCCAAATTGCCAATGAGGGGAAGGAATGGAACACATACTGTCCTAGATAACAACTGATACCTAATGAAAGGGTTATTTAGAAACTGAAGACACAGGCTGCCTTTAACAACATTGGGCCACACATTCTGGATCACGTTCTTGAGGAAAAGGCATTTTCTTATTCTTTTCCATTTTTTTTGAGGTGTCACAAATTTCTGCTTACTTTTACTTCACGAACAATATTGCAGTAAGTCTGCACTTCGCAGGAAAGAGAGTAAAGCTTTCAAATTGCTATTTATTGATTGACAAAAACCTAAGCTCAACAAACAGCACTTTTAAGCAAACGACAATGTGATGTTGAATAACCACTGATTCTCACCCGTTCGTCATCATGTAACATATCGGTGTAGGCTGATCTGGCAATTTCTTGGACGTAATCGTAATCTTCATTCTCAACGACCCATTCCACTTTTCCGGTGGTAGGATTGACTCTACCAGTGAGAGGAGAACTTGAAGTGGCCATAGGCCTTGGGTAATTAACAAATAATGGTGTGGAAATCACTGGCATCCGCTGCCTTAGTGTAAAGGGAAATGATAGTGACCGGACCAGATATTTCAATTTGAGCATGCTGCAAAAAGGAATATTAGAAAATATTAAAGGCCAAGAGAAATGTATATACATAAATTATTGTTAGCCAAGCTTCTGATAATGTTGCTGACCCACAAACATTCCCTTAGTTTTTTCATTACAGCACATCATCCAGGGCCTAGTACCAACCTTTCGAGCACATCTTAACTGATATTCACGCATTCCATTTTTTTGTTCCACTGTACTAGTAATGCATTCCCTGGGATTCCATTTGTTTGAGCAGTTGGTAGCAATGTGCTGTTTTGCTCTGTGAGGTGGGAACATACAGTATTATAACTTGAATTTGTCAGTAGAGCTATCTGGCCCATGGTGTGAACTACTGTAGGGTTGCAATCCATATTGGAGTTGCATTTAATTAACTTTTTAACTATATACTATTAAGTTTAATGTTCTGCCTGGGTTCATTTGGCTTCTCTTCCTCTCTCTTGATTTGCCTGTAAGTGCAAGTCTCCTTTACTTGCAACTTACTACATACAATAAAATACAGCAGCAAAGCCTCTGAAGCTCAATACTTCTGGTTATTTAATGTTCCTTTGTATCAATGTCCTGAATATGTTAGAAACAGTTCAATTGTGATTGAAGAGATTAACAACGACAATCTGAGAATCTGGTCCATGTACAGTGTCTGTTTGATAAATCTGGTTGGCAAAATATTAGACCTCTGCCACTTAATTCATTAGCATGCTATCCATTGTTAACAATGTACTGTAACAAGTAAATGTATTCATTTATGTCAATTAAACAGTGTTTCGAGTTTTGGTTCACCTCCTCTGAAAATATGTGTGGGTAAACACCTTGAATCAAAGCATTGTTCTGAGCGCACTAATTGCTAAAGGATTAGTTGACTTAAACGATGTTGCTACTGTAAGTGAATGCTACTGAATGGGAATTGCCTAAAAAAAAAAAAAGGAATACCTTTGAGCTAATAGGACGGCTATTCGTCAATTTAAGAGGATCTTACTGTACGTATTAGCATTACATTAAATGCACACCTGGCATCTGATGTTCTTCTTTTGTACTTCTTCTTTCATGACCTTCTTGATATGATTCTTCTTTTAAATTTGAGAATACATATGATCGAGTTGAAAACCTCAACACTACTATGTCCTTTACCACTGTATTACACACATTAATCACAGCAAATCGAAGGAGGAGCTTAAACAAGTGCTGACCAGGGCCCACCAATCCAAACAACGGATTGAAACATCTACAGGTCCAATTTATGCAAGTTCCGTGTGCAAAACTATGGGAGAAGACCCACTGTACCTTTCCCAGCTTTCAGGCCCTCTTTTGGTCAATAATTTGCAAAAATGACTTATTATACATATTTTTCTCCTACCTCAACAATTAACATCTCACTCTAACATGCATAGAAATACATGTATGATGGAGATATTTAATACACACTGACAATGGATCAAGACCCTGACATCATTTTAAAGAATATCAGAATGTCCAGCTAGCCTGACAATATCTCTCTACATGTTATGTACTGTATTGAAATAAAAAAATGACATTTAAAAAACAAAGGAAAAAAATAAAATTTACAAATTTGAGACAAACTTTCATTTCTTCTTTTTGTTTTCCGACTGACAACAGGCAGGGCATTGTAACAATAAAAAAATGAGGTATGCGACTCCTTTATCAGACTTAGAAATCTCAAAAATGGCAAAAATTGAGGTTTAGCAAGAAAACCTGGAAATCACATTTCAAACTTGGAGATTCTACAGATGCTTTTATAGTTTTTAACATTGTTCCCTAAACTAGTATACTACTATTAAAATTGGTAATTCTGTTATAGAAAGGCTATACACTACAAAATTTCTTGGGGTGGTTATTGACTGTGATATAAATTGGGAGGAGCAAATCAAAAGGGCTAATTTTAAAGTGGCTAAAAGTCTTGCGATTATGTATAACTTAAGAGAATTCTTGGCTGCCAGTTCAATGAAGACTCTTTACAACTCTTTGGTTTTCCCTTACATTAACTATTGTTTAGAAGTATGGGGAAATACGTACAAAAGTAATATTCACTCAGTCTTTGTAATGCAGAAGAAAGCAATGAGACTGGTTTATAAAGTTAAATTTAATGACCACACAAATGAATTTTTTGTTGACATGAATATTTTAAAGCTAGAAGATCTTGTAAAATTTAAGACAGCCCTACTACTGTTCAAAGCTGAAAATGAAACCTTACCTCCAAACATTCCAAGGCTATTTATTAAAAAAGAGAGTAAATCATGTACTTGACGTCAAGGAGATTTTTATCAAATTTCTGTCCGTACAACCTTAAAAACTATGATTGTTTCTGTTTGTGGAGTAAAATTATGGGATAATCTTAATACTGACCTTAGGAACTCAAAAAGAGAACGTATATTTAAACTAAAGTTAAAATTAGAATTCATAGATAAGTATAGACAACTGTTATGATTTTACGATTAGTAGCACTGCAACATTTATTTGAGTTATATTGATGAAGATACGTTGCTCTGAAAATTGAACATTTGTATAGCTGACTTAGGGGAGAGATTCATATAAGTTTTTCTTAACTTCTTCTCTCTCCTTTTCCTTCTCGTATTTCTGTTTTGTATGATCGTTAACTGTTTCTGTTATTTTGACTTTTTATGTTAACTTTGTAAAATCATGTTTTTTATTGTTGATATGGAAATAAACTGAACAAACAAACAAACAAATTAGGAAGACTTAGGTCAAGAAAAAAGAAACAGTTTCTGGTCTAAATTTTTAAAATAATTTGGGCATGCAGGCTTTTTTGGGGTGTGTGTGTGTGTGTTACAAGCAGTTATCTGAAAGGCTCATTGGCAGCACAGAAAAATATTTTTACTGCCTCATCACTGTACCAATGAGTGCTGCTGTATGTTGCAACTTACACATTGCTACAGACTTGGAGAGATGATTTCCAAAGTTAGGAAATGACCTTTTCATTTAAAAAATCTTTTGACGGGAAAAAAAAAAAAGTGCATGTGGAGAAAAAAAAAAGAGCACGGGTGGTGATGAGCAACTAATTCTTTTTTTTACTTGGCCCTAGATTTTTCTTCACAATGTTATCCCCTGTCAAAAATCTTTTGCAAAATTAGTCACTTTCTGAAATATGTACTGTACGTCTTCAATAATAACTTACTCCAGCAATAGAAAGCATTGCATTACCTTGGTCTAAATAAAGAAAACATTTCATCAAAGTAATATTCACTGTGAGCTCATCTGGTATTTTCATCATGAATCCATGCGTAAAACCATAAGCATCACAGTAAACTAGAGTTGGCAATTAAGTTTGGTAAATACTGTACTAGCCACAAATTCTTAAGAAGCCAGCCTACAGTACTGTATTCCCAAAATCCAAAATATACTGATTACATTATTCATGGACTGTGTTAAATGACATGGTAGCAATTGCCAAAAATGCTTTCGACATTTAAATTATCTTAATGAAGGAGGCATGAAGGCTTATGCAAAATTACAAAATGCAATCATGATTATGAATTCATTTCTACAACTGTTCAAGACCATGCATGCACTTAAAAGTTCAGGCAGATTGCTGGCCAATGTACTTCTTGCCGGCTTAATTCTCCCCCGTTGGCTTGTAGCTACAGGCTACTTTATCACTTCAGTTGCACTGTGACTAATTTAAGTCACAAGTAACGCAGTATTACTAACAAAACTTTGTGTTAAACCTAAAAAGTACTACTAAGTTAGTAGTACAGCACTAGCCTAGGCTACAGACTAGATTAGGCCTTGCCATTTTAATTTCAATTATTACAATTACGTCGTAACTAGTGTCATTGGGAAATGTGGATTTAAAACATTTAGTCACACTCACACACAGTCGAAACACTACAAGTCCAGACAGCTACAACTTTGAAAAATTTGGTATATCCTCCATTTGAAGTCTGAGCTAAGCCTGCATTGTAAACATGTGTTTAGCAGTGTACTGTTTACTGTACTATCTCTTAACATATTGAGGCAGCTACTAACTATTCATATTATTTTAGCTGCTGCTCCAATGAAAAGTGAACATATAGAAAGTTTCCGCCTACTGTAGCTGATGGTGTGAAAGCTATTTATCTGCGACTTGCAGGTGGCGGTAGTACGCTACCATTACACCTATCAACAGTGTCATTCATCTGGTGGTCCCTGCGATGATGGTACCAACTTCAAAAACTCCGACTCCCAGGGTTTAGAATGGTTTTGAGCCCGCAAGATTGATATGGCGGATGTGAGACTGAAACGCATTTTGTGTAAGTGGCTGCATGGCCTGGTTGGAACTTACTACTTTTTAAACTGATCAACATATTAGCCCCAATCTGGTCAGACTCTATTATCAAGGTTACGTCCAGGGGCAGGAGTAACGTTGTAAACTAGTTGTAGCCTAACTTTGTTGCCAAGTCTCTCAGAAGTAAGATGTGTGGATGTGTTACTGTTACTAGTGTACTAGTGTAGTGTACTGTACATGGCTAACTCAATCACTGTAGACTGTAGTGTAGCAGAACCCTAGCCAGAGTTACAAGAGACTGGCAGAGACCAACTTCAAAGTATCCCAAAGTAAATGCTGAAAATTCCCGAAATTCGGGTAATTTGTTCAAAATTTTCCTAGACTATTTTGAGAGTGTAGCTAGGCATAGACCCCTCTCCTACTGTAGGCATCACTTTTTGGTCATTTATTTTTCTATTTGTTCCCTCCTTATTTCCTCAACTTCTGTAGTGGTCCATTTCAGTGGTGTGACTGTTTATTATCCAACGAGTACAGTAAAAATCGTACACATATGAACAAGGTTAATCAACTTTTAACCTCTGCATTAACTGTAGTATAACGCACTCTTGTGAGTTAATGCCATCACTGGATCCACTCCTGCTGCACCCTTGTGCATTGCTCACATTAAACCTTGATCAAGCATTATCCTGTAGTTAATGGTTAATGCACGGTCCAGTATTGATTAACCTTTTATTAACTGACATTAAAGGCTGTAATGCATCACCCCAGACAGTTTCAATTCTCCCAACCACCTACCTCTAGTCCTTCCCTCAGCCTGTCTTACATTCCTCCACATGTGTAATCAAAACAATGGATCCCTGTGTACGCTGTGTAATACGAGCTGCCCTGCATCTTTCGAATTTGCTGGCAATCTAAGAGTACTGTAACTTAGAACCAGTTGAGAATTTTCCTTTCAGGGAGGTAAAACTACAGTATAGCTTAGGGTGATGCAATACAGCCTTTAAACTTCCAAATAGCGTAAATTCCAACTGTTAAGTCTACAAAAAATGATCGTTATGAATGTTTTTTTTTTCATAAACTTTTCGTGAGCTAGTCGTGACCTCAAGGAAAGTGGAGTCATGTCGTGACTCCCGGCCAGTCAAGTAACACATCTAAATGACAAATATGAACTTCAGTTGTAATCCTTAAAGAATTAACAACCTGGTTCCCTCACAGAACCAAATAAGCAATTATAGACATTCCATCGCTCACCACACAGTAGTCTGCACAGGACTTGTCCCACCTTGTGTCACCAAGACACTGCCTAACTAGAAAATTCCTCCACACCTCTACTGGAGAGAGCCTTTGGTGTTGTCTAATTAGTCACCAACGTCACCTGTCTCCTCAACATCACAATGACTCTCATTTGGCTTTATCAGCCTCAGTCAGGCAAACCCATCTTCAAAATGTACATCAGCAATATTTTTTTGCCATCGTGGTGAGGATTGCTTCCCTTTATTTTGACACACCAATATTTGGAAACGCCTGTACTCTGACACCCCTACTGTACATTGTACTCTGGCAACAGAGGCTTAGTAAACCCTCTGGGGTCCAAGGACAAAGAAGTGTGCATCTCATTAATATTTGTGAGTTTAACCACACTTGTTTCGAGAAGTAGTATCGTTTCTCACATTCAAACCTAATTTCACCTCCTCTCCGATCCTTCTTGCCTCCAAAAACACTAATTTTGGCAGTGTTTTTGTGATTATCTTTGGCTGGGCATTGGGAGTTTTTAGCATGAAGACCATCAAGCCCACATCTGCAGAAAAAGCGGTTACCTTTTGCAGCCAGTTTGTTCTTTCCACTGTAACCAGCCTTCAGTAAGAGAAGCCTCAAAAATCTATCCTGAGATCATTTTTAAGTCCACAAAGGTCCACACTGCTGCTTACTACAGGCAGCCTTCATATCCCACACACTTACATGCACAGCCCGGACATGGGCTCTGTCAGCCCTAAAGATACAGTATGTGCACTGGATCGTGACCCCTTGCTGTCTGATTTCTATTCTTACTACAATGGGTAGTAGCAACTCACTCAAAGATGATCTTGGGTTAGATTTGTGAGGCTTCCGTTAGTTCCACAGTACCTTTCTGACTGAGATGCTCCTTGCTTGTTTGTGGTGTTGATGCAATTCATCAGTCTAGATTCTCTCACTCGGCAGCAGCATTACCTCCACCACCTCCAGACTCTATCCATTTCACCCGTACAGTAATTCTTTCATTTCTGTGATCGAACGAATTGTCCGTAGCTGATGCATCATCATTTCTATCCCCCTTTTGGGTACAGTTGTCTTAGACTTTTGGTCTAATTTTTGAGTGCTTGGATGGTTTGCTGACGTGATTACTAATCTGCTTTATCAAGTTTTTCAAACACAGGCCATGTCCATTTGACAATTAAATCAAGTTTGAATATTTCATAAAGTTGTACTTGAATTGAGGTTTTGTACATACATGTTGGGCTGTACAGTGGACCTATCTTTTCACAAATTTAATTTAGATCTGTGAGTGTGACACTTCTAAACTCCTTCGCTTATCATGCAGTCACTTCAAGAACTGACTGTGGGATTAAAACCAGTGACAACCATGTATGTACAGTTATAGGCGACATGTGAAAATGACCTGTTTGCAATTCAGTGCTCCATTTAACCATTTCTCATTTTAGCTGAAAGGTCACAGAAAGCTAAAAAGAAGAGGCCTCACAAGAGACTTAAAGAAGATATAGTACGACTGATCAACCAAAAGCAAGACCTGCATGGATTTCTTGAAGAACTCTCAGAGGAACGGCTCCAAGTAAACAACATTTGCTTTTATTTCTTTGTTCTAAAGTTCGAAATCCTTTCAGGGGATTAACAGGGAAGTGACTCCAGAACAGACCAAACAATTTTAAGATTTTGGTGATGACGAATACCATTTAAGAGACTTTTTTGTATCAATGTTGTGAATAAGGTTGTTGAGTATGGAGAAATCTTGTAGTTAGGTTGGTTTATGCCTTTATTCACACAGTTTTTGAGGTGGAGCTGAGGTTTTACAGAAAAACTGTAATTTATTCAAGACTGAATTATGTCCATTTATGACATGCAGTGCACACATTGTGACATTTTTCCCTTTACAGAATCAGAAGCTGAGTAAAGTTGATGGAGGAGATGGCAGTTCACAAATTGACAAAGATAAAACAGAAGCTTTTCCAACAGGTGACGTGAAGTCATTATGTACAGTCTTCAGATGTCAAGCTGAGCTATCTGGGATTCCGGTATCTGTGTTGTCAGCCGATAAAAGTGCAACAGTGCTCCTGGAGTTACTCACGAGAAACGAGAAACAGAGTGGAGAGACATTTCTGTTCTACTCAGAGGATCAACAGGTACAAAACTCCTTGGTTTATCTTAGAGTGTCTAAGCAGTGCTATAGCAAATGCCTTTTTTTTATTTAATTTTAAAGACTGGTTTGAGTTCTTTGATGAGAAAATGAATGAAAGATTGTATCAACTAAGGTAGTATTACTACTACAACACTTATGAAAATTAATGTACATCATTGCCCTCCGTGATCAGAAGAGCCAAATTGTTCGTTGTGGGTCAAAGTTCTCACTAGGTCTTGAACTTCTCTTGATCATATCCTGAGTACCTTCTGAACACATTTTTTGAAGTTATGTTGGTTAAACTCAACTTGGAATGTTTGTAATTGTCCAGCAGGCACTACTCTTGGTTAAATCTGATAGATGAAAACTAAATTGCATTTTATTTCAAAGACTGATCTTCTTATATCTTCCTGAGAAATTTCATACTGACACAAAATTATTAGAGAAATTGGCATTATCTTTCGAGACTTTCGAATCTGAAGACTGAACTGTTTAATGAGGGTAGATTTTGTAGGAGGCTACCTTCCATTTTCATGCAAACTTGACATGCCACATACCGTAACTTGCAGTAGCACTCACAAATAAGTACCGCATACATAGTGCAACATGTATGTCACAGTGACAGTGAATGGTACAAGGGCTTAGAAGCCAAAGCTGATATTAGAAACCCCACTAGTGTTTCCAATTTATGTAGCATATATATGCAAAAATATATGTGCCGAAGAAAGACTTGGCTATCATGGTAAGATTTTGTGACTGCTTCATTCACAGGAGAAACTGGATGCCCTTCTGCAAACAGCAAAGAATTTATCCTACGATGCGTCATCTTTTGACAAACGATATTTCCTGAAAATGCTCACAAACAAGGTTTGCCTTCCTTGCCAGTGTTTTCTGAAATGTGAAAGTGATGTAAGAGGGGTTGCACATGGGGTTACAGTATGTTAAGCTGTAAACAGAGGTACTGTACGATGTTTGGTTATGAAACAATGAAAGGGCCAAAAACCTACATGCAAACATGTTCAGACACATACAGCATTCAACAGTGTTAGATAATAGCGATTGGCCAAGAGTGAGTTTGCAAATCATTCCTGTGAAATACAGTAGATATTTGGTAAGTGGTCTGTGACAGTTTGAGTGGCCTCTCTGTGAGACAGCATTTAAAAGTCATATCCAAAGAATATTACTCATTCTCTAACAAGTTACTGCACTGCATTATAATTTTAGTTTGAGCAGTGTGTACCTCTGATGGTTTTGCCAGCTGTATATACCACTCCCCATTGCAATATATATGTATAGTGTGGCATTGTACAATATGACAGACTCATTGTTTGAAACAAAACTCACCACTTACTCTTCTCAAACATAAGAAAATAAATCTTTCTCTGTGATATTAATGATTCCTACTTGAACCAGTTTTTGAAGTAAAAAAGTTGAAATATGGTATTACCAAAAATAGGTTTTGTTAAGGCATTTAATCATGTCTAACAATGGAGGAGGAATGACAATATCTCATTTTCAAATTGTAAGTTTTTGTTTTTGAAGCCATTTCCAGGGGGTTGTCCAGTTTTTAAAATGTTGTGGTACATTGTACTTTCTAAAATTAAGTTGTCCTTCCAAATTTTTATCCCATAACAAATTCTCCAGGCCTGAATTTTCTAGATAACTGTGCCATATGTCACTCTTGCATTGTGCGATACATAAATGGAGAGAGTAAGTGATTATCAACTAGCTTTTGTTATGTTCCAGAAATTCTTGTAAACAAAAAATCTGTGTGTTTCCAAAGCTCCCTGTTCTCCTTGTTTGTATAATTCTGTGTGGGACAATTTGTCACAGCTTCTGGTAAATCTGCATCCCTGAATTTCTGCAGTGTTTTTTTTTCCACCACATCATAGTTGGCAATTCCTCTGGAGCTGATATGGCTGCTGCACGAGAAATCGATCGTGCCATTTGATCTCTTCATCTCTGCAAACCTCGGAAGTGGAACTGTTTACAAAGGGACTCGTCAAGGCCTTGCTCGGTCTTGTTATTGGAAACTTCCCTTCTGAGAAGAATGAGGTATCTCAGTCGATGTTAACTGGTGAGTACCTTTTGGTCTTCCTTTCCAGTATGGTAACAAGACATTCAGAGGAGCAGACGACCGGCTGCACAGTTTCTTTTGTGCAGACGCTACATGCGTACCTCTTGCTGCTTCATGGTGTCGTTAAACACTGCATCAACGGTTGAAAACATTACCTTCAAGTGGGCTACATCGATATCAGTTTAATGTAAAATTTGGGAGCACAAATCAAGTCTTGTCATATGTTTGTCTTGCTGGATTTGATTAACAATCTTTGCCATCATTAAGGACTGAGAAGTTTAATAGACCAATACTGTAAAGAAATTTAATTTGGCCTGTGAAGTTTTCTTAGAACTGGTACGTGTAGGCAATCTTATGTAACATGACAGAGAGGTAAGCAAACCTGCCAAGTCTCCTGCAAGTGGTCATGAGTCACCCTTCGTCTCCCGCTCTCCCGCTTACGTGTTCAAATCTCTAGCTTCTTTGAAAGTCTCTGGCATTGTACACAGTTTTCTCTTGGAAAAAATGAATTATTACCTTTTAGTGTAAAATTTATTTCATGGGACCAAAATACGAGAAAAAGTGATCTCAAAACCCCAAAGATAAGAAAATACTGTAGGCTCATATGCTTAGTATGCCCGGCTTAAACCAACGTTACCTACTGTATATAACTCGTGAAAAGACCATTCCGACACACATAAATACCCAGTTTTAAGGGGCTTGGAATGCCTCTTCTGAAGCTCTATGGGGTACGATTTGTCAAAAATTTCTGGCCAACATGGCTGCGCTATAGTTTTGGTTTTCATGGTGATGCAGAGCACCAACTTGAGCTTTCTTCTTACAAACTTTTTGTATTTCATTTTATTGCTAATGCAGGTGTGATTTATTTGTTCTAATTTCTCATCATCTCTTTGCAGATTTACTCTCAATTTTGATCGCAAAAGGTTACCCAGATGGAGAAACTGTGGCGGCAGTAGAGAAGTCTATCCAAGAAGCTTATCAGCTGCTACTGACAGCAGTCTTTAATGGTAAAACTATTGAATATGCATGAAGTCAATCCCTCTGCAAAGGAACCATCCCCCATTTCCTTCATGCATTTATTCCGTACACATTATCTCTATGTGTGGAGATTCACCTTTCAGATTTTTGATTCTTTAAAGCTCTGTTTATGAAGATTTCCCAAACTGGAAAGTCGAGCATGGAGAAGGGTAATTTCAGTTCATATGCAGTTCCCCACAGGAAATTGGAATGTTTTGTAAAAAAAGTGTCAATACAGCTCTAGTTCTTCTTACTTTTAAACCAGTTTTTTTTGGAGGAAATGCCTTTAAATGTCAGAAATAAAAGAGTTGATTGCACTTCAATTTTAGCCCTGGGAGTCCTTATCCTTAGAAATCCTTAGCCTTACGTCTGTATGTAAAGTGGAGCACTTCTTTCAAATTTTATGAGTTTCCTTTGACACATGGTACAACCTGACCTGTAATCCACCAGATCAGGGCCCGGGTCTGACTTGTGATGGCTCACACTCAAACAAAAACTGGGTGACTTTAAAACTTTACCCCAGTCATTTAACCTTTTTGTTATTTGTCAATATTCTTTGTTGCACCAGGTGTGTACGACCATTGCCAAAGTGAGAAAGAGGCTGAGTGTTTCTTTCTTCGGATGTCTTGGTTGAAAGGAAATGTACCTGATGCATCGTTTAAAACGTTTTCAAGCGTGCAGCTCAGAAGATGTCTCAGTCATGAACCGACTTGGACAGGTACCATATGATAATAATAATGATAATGATACAGCCTTATACATAGCAAGGTATGTAGCTAGTAACTGCTTACTGTGATTAGCCCCTGTTCATTGTAATCTGGTATGCACTCTGACAATCCAGGAAAGTAAACATGAATTACTCTTGAAAGAGCACTTGCGATGTTAAAATACATGTAATAGTTGCATATAATACATAACTTTAAAAGGATCCTCATCTCTGAGGTAACAAAAGAAAGTTTTACATTGTCACATTCTGTTCTCTTCAAAAGTAATTAAATTTGCTCAATCTATTCACATTTTCAAGTGTATATACATTTAAATTGCAAGTCTTTTCTTCTCCCCATGTGTCATCATATCGACTTTCATTAGAGCGTCAGTGTTATACTTGAAATTGTGTTTGTGATTTACTTCCAACAGTCATCATGTGGGTAATGAAGTGAAAATGCTTGCACGTTTATTCCAGTTTGCCTATCCCTTCCTCTCCGTCATTCCAGTCACTGATGCTGTCACCAAGCAAGGGGAGTGGAGTTCCTCAAAGGCAGGCTGTTTGATGATGCGACTGTTCAGAGAACTTACTCTCGAGATGGAGCTCCCGCAGACTCTGGAGGTACTCAAGAGAGTCCTGGAAGAAGAGGAGGTGGGATGAGATTTTGATCAAACGAGAGGAATGTCAGCTGTTGTCCATTACCCCTATTTGATGATGATATGCTTTTAAAGGGAAATAGGGCGTTTAGAATACACTAACATGGCATACAAAAGAAAGTAGCTTAAATCATTGTTAAACCATTCCGTCTAATCAATAAACATCTACCAAAGCTTCATCTTCTCAAAACATTTTGCATGTGATGAGTAATGGAAGATGCATCATTTGAATTTTGAAAAGTTTGGGTGAACAAATTAGTTTTGAGCAACAAATAACTGAGTTTCTATCTGTGAGAAGCTTATTTCTTGAAAAGAAGACTTCTGTCATTCCTTATTTTGAATAATCTCTTGTTCTACGTCCTCAAACATTGCTTTTAAAAATATGGATGTTTTCTCTAAAACAAATGCCCTATTTCCCTTTAAAGCCTCAAACATTCTGTATGATCATGTTGTAGAATTATGAAACATAGAGATGACTGAGAGATGAAAATACTGAAATAGTCAAAGAGATTGAATGTTCAGATATGATTCAAAGGAAGTAGTACATAAAGGTTAGTAGATGTCGTATCTGTAGCGCATCTCACAATTATCACTGCTTCCATATTTTATTTTCACAAGGTTAACTGGAAGGTCACTCTGTCCTATACATCCTACTTGGTGATTACCTTTGGAGACCTGCGATTGCCTTTTAAAGGTAACTGATAGGATCGCACGCTACAGACAGTTCTCTTGTTCCGATGTGAAAGTGGAAATTGACTTGATTTATCACTTTGTGCTTATGAACTGAAGCCAGAAAATTGTGAGGGCATTTCCCAAGAGAGATGTGTTATTTTCTTACCTCAACTTTGGAATGGAGCCTTAAGTGCAAAACTACCATCTCATTGCAACATCTTTGACAGTTTTTTTTTACATGTTCTTCACACAATATTGCCAATTCGATACATTTTTCAGGTAAGGTACTCCTCACCTATTTCAGTACTTTATGTCGAATACTTTTTTTTTGTTGAAATTTTCAGAATTACTTGACTACTTCCTTCAAGAGGCCTTTGAATCGTGCGAACAGGAAGGGCTAATATCTGCATTCTTGTTGGCCAGGCAGGCAGCCAATGAGGGTGCCCATGTGTTCATGTCATATGAACATTGGTTTCAGGTTAGTTGAGATCTTTATGTTATTACTTGTCATTGCAATTAAGATAAAATTCGGTCTTTTTGTGTGAGCTCTGTAATGGTCGTTGTTTTCATTTGGTAAAAGGCCATAGGTAGCAGTTAAAGCGATTACAGATACCCCTCTGCTCCATTTTTGTCCCCATCAAGAAACCAACGTGCAGCCTTTGGATATTACTAGTAGCGACTGATTCGGCTGTGAAATGTTCAGCAAGAACATCTTTCAAGTGACATATCACACTATGTTTCTTCACATTGGGAAAACCTTCAAATTTTTAAATTTGAATCTTCATTAATTTCTTTGAATTTATAATGAAAGTTTGAATGAAAAGTTTAATTCAAACCTTTTCTCTGACTGGCCACTTATCTCTTCTCGATAAACAACGGCACATTGCTACATTGATTCCGCTGCAAAGAGTCAACTCTCCTCAGTTTTGGAGACATTGCATAGATTTTTACTGTGTAACAGACTGACGCAGAACAACCAAACTGTGATTACAAATACAATGGCTCCTAAAAATTTGACTGGTATGGTCTATGGAAAAGACATCAGAGTGTATTTATGAAGTTTCATGTCTGAACAGAAAGTTGCGTTTTGTTGAGCAGAATTTTTTTCATTGTCACAACTTGTGAACTTGACCTATTTGTATCCGTTGCCTTCAGTATCTAGTCACGTCTTCATCTACTGTTTTGCTCCTTAAACAGAGCTCCTTTTGCAGAGCGAACCATCCTTTCTTCAACAGCAAGAAAGATGTCAACTTCTTCCTCTCGTTTCTGACAAATTTGGTGCCATTAGAATCAGCTCAGTTCTTAAAGGTGATGAAGTAACTCACTCATTAATTTGCATTTAAAGTTTCCATTAATATTTTTATCTTTTCATTTTATCATAAGTTTTATCACCACTGTGAAGAAATGCTTGAAAGGGAGAGGAAAGGGAAATTTAAGTGTCGTTATTCTTTGTTTCAAAGCCTCGAGATGTTTATTGGAAGTTAGAAAATATACACTTTTCCTTGAATAGAATTAAATATCTCTAATATGACAAACATTATAGAGATTGGCTTGTCTTTTGTTTCATTATCAATTTTTGACACTTAGAACACTCCTTTTTTTGTGGATTGAGTCTTTCAAAGTGGTCTTCTTCCTTAATTCAGTTAATATAGAATGTTACATTCAAGTCATTAATTCAAACTTTCAACGTATTTTGATTGTCTTACGTCCATTACGATATCAATTGTATGTCTCCTTGTACGGGAAACCTTTGGGTTATCTGTCGCATGTCTATGGTGGGGTTTTTTTATCAAAAAAGTGGGCTGTGTATCATCTTGTCCTGTCAGTACATCTTCCTGTCTGTCTGTTTGTGTACATCTGTATGTACATCTACCTGTCATGGGAGTAATGCTTTTTACCACCTCTGCTTGTTGCAGGTTCACGTTCAGCATTCCCAGTTCATACCATCCAAGTACAATGCCTTGTTGGATGATTACGTTTCTTTGGCAAAGACAAGACTCACAGATTTAGGGGTTTGTGATTGATTGATTTAATTAGTGATTCATTTTCTTATCTATTGATTTATTTATGATTTGACTGATCAATTTAGGAAAGGATCGATAAACCAGTGATTCCTGCATGAGAGTAGTTACTGTAGGTTTACATGCCGTTCAGCATTGTGGTGTCTTTTGTGAGTTTTAACGCCATTTTGACATACTTATGTTATTTATAAATTGGCATGGTAGCCTAGTGATCAACGCTTCAGACTCGTTATCCAGTGCTTACGATTTTGAGTCCATGTAGTGCCCTTGGGTAAGGTATTCGTCTCAACTTACTCCTCTCCAACCAGGTGCTAATTGGGGACCTGTGGGTTACTTGAGTACAACTTGTGCCTTAATGGCTGCCCTACACTCTCATGGATTCTTTGAGCATACCTGGTTCCAATGAATACTTTTAAGGGGTAATGGATGGATGCAATAAAGCGCCTTGAGCAGTTATGTACCACTAGATACGTGTGCTACATGATACCAGGTCATTGTTTTTATTATTTATGAAATTATAAAGAATTACAGTTCACACAAGTACCAGTAATATCTGTTAAAACATCAGTTGCAATTGTGTTTGGTTTTGCTGTTAATTCCAGGTACCATGGGATTCCTCTGGAATCTTCAAACAGAGGCGATCTCAGCTTAATGGCAAGGATCAGGTACATAAACTGTAATAGATACATAAAACTCAGTTATTATCTCAGTTATGTGGGTGGTGGTGAGGAAAATAAAATGGAAGAGTAACATGGTAACTGCCTAACATTAGATGACTGTAGTGTGTGCAGAACTTACTGAAGTAGAATCGTTTTCCTGTATCCCATATTCCCTATACATCCCAAACTTTTGAAATTTATATATATTTTTCTTTAAAAAGGAAAAACCTATGTTTCCTTTGTTTTTTGCATTCCAACAGACGACAAATCCGGCGGTGGCTGACGTAAACAGAGCTGTGGATTCCTTCGAAAAGACCGGTAAAATACCTTCGACTGTCCTTCAAGCCATGTAAGTAGGAGTAGACAGGGAATGTTCAGTTTTTGCTGTGGATTTACTCAAGGAACATATTTGAGAACAAAAAGTACCTTACATGTCATGCAAATTTCAAAACAAAAGGAGAGCACTGACTCTTTGAGCCATGTGAGAAGTTTAAAGTCAACTGTTTTTCAAGATGGGTAAATATTTAGGTTAAACCACGGAAAATACTTTCAGCCATGTACAAGCAGGTTAAGATTTCACCTGTTCCTTAAGCCATATGAATGAGATGAGAAAGGGAAACACCCTCTCTTAGGATAAATTTTATTCCTCATGGAGGCAAGGATGTTGCAATATGTCTTGCATGTGGCATTGCTTGTCATTTTGTGTATTCCTGTGTATCAGTAAAGTGATGATATTTACATTAATTTGAGATTTATTTTCATTCTGCTATTTGCAAATTTAAGTAAGAAGCTTAAATCTAAAAGTAAAGGGAACAGAATTATCTTAGACTGCACTGTAGTAATATTTTCCAACTTTTGCATTATGAAAGCTATCACAATCATTCTGTTGTATAAATACTTTCTTCAAACACATCACCCACTTTCCCTCGAAATATCTTTCTCACCCACTATCCCCCATTTATCTCTCTTTTCTGTAGTATGTTTCGAAGAAAGTACTTCCATACTTACTTCTTACCAACTTTGCTGGCACCGAGAATGGTAAGTCACACAATAAGTTAAGATGTTGGCCTGTCAGCAAATAATGAAAGGAGGCATACTTTAAAGGAACGCGGACAAAATATTGCTTTTGTTGCTGGTTTTAATGTGAATTTGGTGACTTGAACCAATTGCGTGAAATGAATTTAACCGTGTCAGTTTATTGATAGTTGATGCATTCTCCTCTCTCACATGTTCCAGTTCCCATTGCATCAACCTATGCATAATGACTTACCTTCATCAGTTTGTGGGCTTTCAGATCAGATAAGACTTGGGTGAGACAAGATTCATGTTCACCAACTTTGGTATATACCATTAAGCATTTGAGGGTATCATCTCCATGTGATGGCAGTGAATAACCACCCTTTTGAAATTTTTAGCTGAAGTTATGATGTAGCAACCTTTCTACTTTGATAGTTTATGACTTGTGCTTTGGAGACACAAAATTGATGCATTTTCTCTTTTCAAACTTCTTTTTCCTTCACAGCTTCCAGATATCCCTGACAGCAAGATGAAGTTTATATTAGCACTTAACAAGTGAGTGATGCACGCTTAGTTGTTTGGCTTACTTTGTTAACTACACGCATGTATCTGTAAGTGGTTATCCATGGTGCATGTCTCCTATGGAAGGCCAAGTGCGCAATAAATAAAAAAAAACGGAGATTATCAACCCCCCAAAAAAAACATATTTTTGACTGAAAAACCATGTTTGATTGGCCGAAAAAGATGGAATTTTAGTCGATTAACTCTGATTGTCTCCCCCAATCCTTGTCTGTTTTTCAAAATCATGTTTTAATAACCACTATACCAAAATGGTTGCTGATATCACCCAATCCTCACATGATGTCATACATGATAAGGTTTCATAGAAGGCACAAACTCCAACCATGATGGTATGCCTCAATATCACCTCATGTTCGATCATGCAGAAAAGGGTTTTCTTGAGACATGATTTTAGCACATTATGTGAATTCTGTGCGGACTAGGTGGCTGATATACTGGCATTTGCCATAAAATTGATTCAATGAGATAATCCATGTTTATTGACAATAAACTTTGTTGATTGTTTAAAAACAAATGATATTTACTGATAAGCATGGACCGTTGGACAATATAAACATGTACTCTTAACAGATTATCAAGGTTTGTCATTGACATTCCAATTTTAGGCATGATTAACCTGGTTTATTGCTCAAAAACCGAGACTTTCGGCGCTATGTTGTGATAATATACTTGTTATCCATTTTCCGTCGATAAACATGCTTTTTGGGCAAACCATGTTTATCTGTCGATAAGTATGGTCTTTTGGTGGCTTAGTATAAGTTTTCAGTTTATTGAGCATGTGGCTTGCCATAGAGTCCTGAAATGCTGGAGGTTTAGCTCCTGTAAAATGTATCTTCCAGTGTTAATGGAGAAGTGTGATTGTTCTGCTCAAAGAAGAATCCTGGTTTGATGAAAGAAACACATTGAGTCATGAGCAAAATACCAATATCATTCATTTCTTGAATGGCCTTATAGGCTTACAAAATTTTATCCCTGTTTTGTGACTTTATTTTCAATTTTAATGAATAGATTAGTTATATACCAAAATCTTATTTCTACTGGTGATGCTTCTATTAACTATTTTTTTTGCATGTTTATTGTTCACTCCAAGTGAGTGCCTTGTTTTATTGATCTTCATTTTTAGTCACATTGCAGTAAACGTTTTATTTCTCTTGATTGGTGTTCAGTTTCATTTCTATCACTAAATTTTATCACTTGGATCTCTTTGTCAGGGCTAACAAAATTCCAGCTGAGAAGTATCTCGAATATGAACAGAAATGTGGGGAGATGCTCAATGAATTACTGGAAGGTACAGATAAACTGAAATTGCAAACAAACATAGTAAATCCTCATTAATAATTTATGCCCAGATTACATGGCATTTGAAATGGTCGTTTATTGTTGTTTGTTTTAATGTTATGTGGCTGTCTCATCACAAAACCAGTAATTCAATGCATAATTTGCTACCCTGAGTCGGCTAGCACTGTTAATGCGCTCACGCCATGTAACTGACTTGTGAACCTCAAAACGATAGACTGTTCGCTAGCTTTTCAGAGCGACGTCCGACCTTCCTTTCCAGATCGTAACAACAAAAGTTTAATTGAAATTTCTGTTTCGTTCAGGTGCATTTTCCGAGGAGGTCATGGAAGAAATTTTGGATCCGTTGGATGCCCTGAAAGCTGATTTGAGGAAACTGGCGTCATCTTTACGCACAGGGAACAATCAAGGTGAGGATCTTGTGGAAGGAAAGAGAGAGATTTGACGAAGCGTCGACTTTTCAGTCTGTTGTAAAGAACATGACGTCCTGTGATATTAGATTGCACCTTGTCAAGGGTTGCATCATTTCTGCCCTCAAGCATGCAGTCTTGTGACCTTTGACCCTTGCTTGGTTACATGTCACACATGAACCATTTCTGGGGTCTGATAGGTACAGATCAGTCATGAGGTCACTGTTAAGTTAAAGAACAGTTTATCTGTCAAAATTTGTGCCATGAATATTCTTTTTATATTTCCAGATTCAATTATATTTTATATGGAGCTGAGTTCTCATCAGTTTTAGTTCTCATACCAATCTTTTTAAGGCACAGTTGAAAGGCACCGTCAAATGTACGCTATCGTTTGTTACAGACAACCTGAGACGTCATCTGTCAGCTGCTTCTGATTCTCTGAAAGAGTTGCTCTTGAAGAGGGAGGGAGAAGTGCGAGAGAGTGTTGTAGATTTGGAACGAGTAGTACTCGATAAACATCTAACAGAGGTAAACCATCCATCATCCTGTCTAAGAGAGAAATTTTACAAAGAAAACTTTGCATGATGTAATAAGAAACACTTGCTTCAGTGCTTTGAAGTCAGTATTAAAACATCCTACATGTAAAG
Source organism: Stichopus chloronotus (assembly GCA_021234535.1). NCBI lineage: Eukaryota > Metazoa > Echinodermata > Holothuroidea > Aspidochirotida > Stichopodidae > Stichopus > Stichopus chloronotus. The sequence goes on along the minus strand of CM037832.1, from coordinate 24,611,641 downwards.
TAATTGTCATACATGCATTTTGCAGTTTAGACACGTCAAAGTATATTTTTGTATCAAGCACCTGAAACTCTCATCCTGGATTCTTGATATCCTCAAAATTGGATACCTCCTCTAGTGTGGTTATCATATTTTTACCGCATCTCAGCTTCTTGTTCTCCTTTGCACTGTCCCAGTGTCTATTCCGTCTACATACATCTTGAGCAGAAGGTTGTATAGATTGCACTCTTCATCGCATGATTGGGCTGTCTCAATGATGTGTGCTTCCTGAAGACTTTCTTAAAACTTTTCTTTTATAATACTGTCCCTTTCTTCGTCTTTTCTCTAATATATGTTTTTTTTTGGGGGGCAGGGTTGGGGGACTATTGCCTTCCCCATATGCAAAGTGCATTCAGCATGCTTTCATTTTCTCATGGATCTTTGTTGCACCTTGTATCCTTTAAATCCACGAATTTCTTGATCATAGAAATAAAAAAATCTTTCCACTAATTCTTAGTGCCTTAACAATGTTTGTTTATCTTTTTTTTGTGGGTGGGTTCAGTTGTTTTTCAATCTTTAACTCTCGTTTTTAGATTGTCGATGCACTGCTGGCTGGCTTTACAGAAGCCTCATCGGTCGGCAGCGCCACAGGAGGTCAAAGATCACTTGACTGCTTGAACTCATTCATCACCATGCTGTCTGGACACTCAGCTATCCATGCTGCATTACTGAAGAGATTATGGATGATGCAGAAGGTAATGTTCATCACTACATTCTTCACATTGTCTGCATAATCGCAGTATTTCCTCATCTGATATTCTTTAAAGGAAATCATTCGGTTTTCATACCACAAGGGTCACATAAGATCATGCTTCGACACCCTGCAAATCTTTTTGAAATATTGGATCATTCATTAGCAAATATTCAAGTACATAATGTTCCCAAACATCTTCTTATGGTAACCCCTTTTCAGGTTGCACCATCAGAAACACACCCAAATTAGGAGTCCCCAGAGTGTATCAAGACCAGTCTTTTTTGAACAGATCTGTGGTTGCACACGCTCGCAACTGTTGTATTTCAGTGAGGTGCAATCATTACGCAAAGTAGGCCTTGTGCTTCACACATTGGATGGAAGCTATAAGAAATGGTATTAAGAAACGTTACTCCGGACAAGAGTCCCTTTAATCACAGTGTACTGGTCGTGCATTCAAGACTCATTGATTGTGCAAATCTATTCTTTGTATGGCGACATAAGGTTGATTATCATTGACCGTCATTGTTAATATACATCCATACATCTGTAAAGCTAACTTTTACATCCAACTGATGCATCATATCAAATGATGTGATAATTGATAACTGTTGTATTTTTCTTAAGCTTTTCTAGGATGTAGCATCTTCTGAAACTTTGCAAAACTTAGTCCTGGACCCTACAGGAATTATGTCCCGACATCAAATTTGGGAATCCATCATTCTAGTGACTACAATCAATCTCAGATATTTCCTTTAGTTGTGTTTTTTTATTCGTAGAATACAAATGGCTGTGGACATAATGAAAGTTATCTCGGCTTCCTCCATGCTATCCTGCACTATCACAGAGATGTTTTTCCTAAAGTCAAAGTTGACCAATTAGTGAGTATTTGACGCAGAACGTTTTTTTTTTTGCCATTTAATTCCATTGTCAAGTACTTTTCTCACTGACATCAAAACATTACATGGACATTGAGGTATTATGTGTAGTGCCATCCCTCAGATAGGTGCTCTCGAATATAGCATTGTCCAATAAGGAGCATAGACTATACCTTGATGGCTGGGAGCAGTAAGCCCAACTACCAGCTCTAAAGAACACTGTGAGGTTTACCTAAAGATTGTAAAATTTCTCTGGTAACTCTGAAATCATGCTCTTGAGGACAGGGGGGAAGTGGTATATGGAACAGTTGCAAATGTAGCAAACCAAATTCAGGGTAATTGAATTCTGCAGTACTTAGCACCTGTGTCGGAGCGTACCGTGTCTGCTGTTAGAGCCCGACACTGCAAGTTCACAACACTGCACCATCAGGGTCGGTGCAGCCAGTGGAGAGGGGATATTTATCCCCCCAAAAAATTCTAGATATGTCCCCTTTTTGACATAGTGAGATTTTTAAAATTTTGATTGAACGCATTTCATAACTTCATCAAAAACTGCAATATATTCTCATTGTTTGAAATATGTAGATCCTTTTTCGCATTATGTATTGAGACACCGCATCATAATTCCTGTTACATAGTATCTTCTTTATTTTTTGTTCTTTTTATGCTAGACTGGACACTATACACTTCTAAAGGTCGCATCTCAACAATACCCGTGCTCTACAGCTAGCGAGATGGCCTCGAACCTCAAGTAAAATACATCATTTTAGATTTAAATGATAATAACACAATACTTGTATGATACATCTGGGGATAGGTTGATAATATTGTCTGCATCACAATGGATACCATGGTGGCTCTGTTAATGACTACATCTTGTCTTATTTTATTTTTCCTAGGTATTAGATATTACACAACAATAAATTAGTTTTGTTGGTGCCTTTAGATTTTGAGTGATGCTAATACAATACTGGTTGATTTTCAGAAGCTTCTGAAAAGACTAACCCTGTTCTCAGCAGTCTATTTTCTTCCAATGATTATCATTTTTATTTCTCGACTGTGGCATCACGATTGTACTTACAGATTTCACCATGAAGTAGTTCAGGGCTTCCTTGACCTCACTGAAGACGACGAGACCGGTGGTTTGTTCGGAAACATCCCGTCATTAGTAGTCCAAAAGGTATGTCATAATTAGAATCATTTGGGTAATAATCATATTTAGCTTTGTATCTTTTTTCACGCTCTCGTCTTTCTCTCCTTTTTCTCTTTCACTCTTCAGCTTTCCTTTCTTGCCAGACGTCTTCAAGTCTGTAACGAGTGGAGGCGGGCCAAGTTCATTAAAGGTCAGACTTTTTGCAGATAAACTCATCATACCTTTGGAAGACTTGATATCTAGATGTTTGCATGTGACTTGCACTATTGTGCACATTGAAAAGTCAACCACAGAAATCTTACTAAGTTATCAAATCATTTTCTTTTCCCCCTTCACTTTTCGTGTAATTGTGTTTTACATGCTTATTGTTAGTACTGCTGTCTGTTTCTTCGATATGGAAGATTGTTCACCACTTTGTGTGTAGGTTACCAGAGGGCGGCATTAAAATTAATGTGTATACCAATCACATTTGTCATATTTTTCGTTTCCAGATTTACTCCCTTTGTCACCAGGTATGATTTTTATCTTTATGTCTTTTATATTTTGAAATAATTCTTTGTTTTCTTGTTCCTTATTTTCTTCAGCAAATGAATTTTCCAAAATTCTTTCTCTCTTCAACTCAAAGTCCTTCCAGTCATTGTTGAAAGCCAAGGGAAAGGTGAGTTAATTTACTTGGCCTTTGATCACCTTATTTGTAATTCCTTCAACCCTCAAGTTATTTAGGGGCAAGTACGGTGTTATAGAGTACTGATTATTTACAAGTATTGGTCAAGTAATTAGAATTTTAGTACGTTTTTAGTCTACTTATGTCTTGTGAACATAGTCAGTTATGGTACATACACTCCAGCCATGTCCTTTAGTCTACTACTTTGCAGATAATCTACCGTGTCAATTGTAGAACTGCAGTGATTCAGCTCTCTGCAGTAGATTTTCATAGTGTAACTGCAGTGTCTGCCTAGCCACATACTTTTAGTCTGTTGAATGTGAATATAATCAGTTACAGCATCTATAGTCTAGCTGTTTTTTAGTCTACTGCATTGCTGACAGTCTACTGTATCAGTAGTGGAACTGCAGTGAGTCAGCCTTCTGCAGTTGCTGCATTTTATTGTAGTACCTATCATCGGCTACAGAGCCTACATTACACGTATAGTAGTCTACTACAGATCTTTTTGAAGTTTTTGTGTTTTATGTTATATAGAACTGTAATTACATGTTTGACTCCAAATTATGACTGATACAGTAAATCTCTGCATCTTTTATATATCTTGACAGCCTAGCATTTACCAATGGACAAAGTGGGAGCTCCTGGTAGATCCACACAAAGACATATTATCAGACTGCGAAAGGTGACATTTGATGCATAACTTTACAATACCATTCTTAACTTCTAAGTTTGTTAATACCCTTGAATGTAGTATTACATTGGACGCCATTCATTGATGACTATGATATCGATATGTGAAAACATGAGTGGTTGCTTCTGTATCACCTTCATAAGGACCCTTGATAGAACCCAAAATGGTTGGTTTACACACCACGCTAGGCTAACTGACGTGTTCATTTATGCCTTAAAGGTAGCAGCCATGTAGTAATCATGACAGACAAATATATTTTGCATCCAAAGTATTTTTTCGAATTTTGGTATGACACAAATTTTCAGGAGATGTTTACATCAGCAGAAACCCTTTTGCTTCACTGTTGTACGTGTTATCAAATCAATACAATTTACATTGAACATGAAGAAACAAGAAACCGTGGCATTTCATATGAATTAAACTAAACTGCATGCAATTAGGATACTACCAGAATTAATATCACTGTATACTCCGCATTGTATCTGTGACACATGCTAGTGAGAATACAGTGATGCTATACAGGCACATGATTAATACTTAAAATCATATCAATATATTTTATGATTTTTCTCAGGCGCAACTATTACCATCTGGAGCTGTTCAGTGAATTCCTGTCAGAGTTGAGACACAATTCAGAAAATGTCTACTGGCTTGCAGTTGAAATAATCATCGAAGCCATAATGGACTTAAACAAAGAAGAACTTTCAGACATAAAATCACACCAAACAGAAATGAGATCAACAAGTCAGAGAGATTTTGTCTTTCTAGTTTCTGTGAGTTTTAATTTTTCATCCAACAAAAAATAAAGATCCTTCAGTTCATCATTCATTTAAACTGTCTTTTTATGGCCACTTCTTCAAAATATCAGATTGCCTCCCCATCTTAAATAACATATTTTTCTTCCCAGTTGCATTCTTCTCCAATAACTGTAGTCCTGTAAATTTGCTTCAAAATTTTCAGATGTGTAGATGTTAATTTTATTTTCTCGTGAACATAATGAACTCATGCAAACCTTTAAGTTAATAATTCATTGCATAAAAAAAAAAAATGGTGTTTACAGCCTTTTCTAGGTATGTAACACTTATTTGCATTATTGGCACAAAGTAAACGCAAACCTCAGACCCCAAAATTTACAAAACTGTTGCTATTTTCAGATGCGTAGATGTTAATTTTATTTTCTTGCGAACGTAATGACCTCACGCAAACTCAAAAAATTTGATGATGTTGTGATCGCTGTACGTTTTCCTGTTATCTAACAGGAGTTGCTATCTATGACGTCATGTCAGGTCGTCTGTCAACGGTGGCAAAGTCCAGGCTTCTCTGCATACCGGAAGAACGCCTGGACAGGCTGAGAAGGACAGACCTGGATCCGGAGATGATGATGTCAGCTGTTGCCGTGGAAATTGACTCTTTCTTCAGGTGAGAGCAAACATTTTGAAAATACACCCAGAAACAGGTGGCAAGGAGTTGCTGTTGTTTTTTTCATGAATCCAACTTATTTTGTGTTTCCTATAATTTCACATTTAATTTTAGACAAATCCTTTCCACTATTTACCTACTGTTGTACTGCTTTTGGACTTTTTTCTTCTGTGCTTATCCACTGCATTGGAAGTGAGTTACCTTTGTGGGTGGAAAAGGTCAAAAAGCTACTTTTCATGGGTGTTTTACAACTGTGGTGTTGTCTGACAATTAGCTATGGTTTAGTGTTCCCTGACCTTAAGTTTGTTACACTTCATTAAGTAATATGAGAGATATCTGGAGCTGGGTCTCTTTTCATGCATCCAACTAATTTTGTGTTTCCTATAATTTCACTGTCACTTTTAGACAAAACCTTTCCACTATTTGTCTGCTTTTTGGATTGTTTTGTTCCTTCTGTCACTGTACATTTATCCATTGCTTTGCAAATGAGTTACCTTTCTGGATGTACAAGGTTAAATAGCTACTTTTGGAAGGTATTTCACAGCTGTGGCTTTGTCATGCAATTAGGTATGTTTGAGTAAGTTCACTGGAGTTTAGTTTGTCACCCTTCAAATAATATGGACAATATCTGTCACAAGGAAGAAAAACATTAATATCAGCTAGTTGTATGTTAAATGATAGAAAAGTGTGACTTTGTGTGGCTATTGCAAAAGGATTCTGAAATTTCCAGCTTCCATAGTTCTACTGTATAATTTACATTATTATTTTTCTGCCATATTCCTGCATATTGTGATATGGGTATCAACCATAGGAATAGATCAATCAGAATGAGGTCATGGACGAAAAAAGTGAAACTCTGTGTAGTAAAAGAAATTCTCATGAAACTGCGTGACACAATTCAACGGCAGCATTAGGATAATATAACACGCAAACAGCAGTTTTCCCTGGATATTATCAGGTCATCAAGAAAATCAAACAGTTGCATTTACTTCTGATTTCCACAAAGATGTAGTTTGACATCGAATGAACAAATTCTTGGGCCATACATGCATTTCATATGGCAAGTGTTGAAAGGCAGAGCTGTTTTGCCTTACAGAGTAAGTACCACGCATATATTGTATGACTGCCATTGGTTCAGTGTGTGAGTAGTTAGCCTGATGTCATTTGGCCATGTCTACTTCTGTGGTATCAACACTCCCGTCGAGGACATGTACTATCAGCATATTTTTAATCTTTGAGTAACATCTTTGAAGCCACTTCGTTAAAGGTTCCTGAATTTTTATGTCTGTGTTTTTCTTCATTGCATTATTTTGGTTAGGTGTCATTATCTCTCTTCTCCTGTTTACTTTAAAGTCTGGTTTTTTCTTTCCTCTTTCTTTAGCATATTGCTATGTCTTCCCCCAACGTTTGTCATCTCAAACTACCCATCACAATCCCCTACTGAGAGACTCATCTGCCATCTTGCCAAATTCCTCGAAAACCATGTGAGTCACAGTGTTTGTCAGAATGCAGTTTGACGTTTGCTGTGTTTGATGTAAATCGTGGAATGTCTGATGTGGGTCAAACCTGTTGTGCAGGCTTCCTCCGTTAAAGTTGCTGAAGTGCCACATGGTTAAATCTTTTGAGTATAACACAGAGCTGATCACTGTTGGGGGGGATATGAGGTGAGGGGTTTCCAGTTAACCTTTTTGTGTTTTAGAAGGTGTTCAGAACTGATGCAAAATGGCCCAAAGGTTGTTAAATTAGCAGTCACAGAACACTGATGTATGCAACCTGGTCCGACTACGTGCGGACCCTCGGTTTAGGATGATGTCTAATCTCGCAACAGCAGATCTCTTCTTCGAATGGCAGTGTGCATGCCGCTTGTGGCGCTCGGTGTGGTTTGGAGTGGCATGCAAAAAGTCAAGGGTGAATATTCAGAAGTTGCACATTTTTTTAACCATGCTTACAAAAAAAAATTTGTCTCAAAAATAGGTAAATCTGTTACTTAAGATGACTCTAAAGCAAAGTCAACAGATGATCATTTCTAGAGCCTACTTCATATTGCAAATTACACGCTCTTGAAAGATTGAGAACTGAGGGGAGAAGTGTTGGTGATTACCTAATGGTGTAAAATATAGAAATGAACTTATATACCATAGACAACAAAAGTCACAACTAGATATAGTGATAGAACATAAATTAATGCTCATGAAAAAAACAAGAATTTGTGGATTTCATGACAATGAAGCCGATTGATGCTTTTTGATATGCATGTAGCCGTAAGAAGGGAAAGATGCAAGATGCAAAAGTGATATCAAAGGCTCACGGGGAGTTTCTCGTAGTTCCATTCTTAAGTTTCTCTGAAACTATAAATACAAATAATATTAATAACAAGTAAAAAAAAGTAAAATATGCCATATAAATACAAAAATATATGCATGAACAACAAATGACAATATAAATAAATTTAATACATCAAAACGAGAACGCAACTTAATAATTATTAACTTTCAAATGACAGTTACAATGTCACAAATGCATGTCACAAATAAATTATAGAAATAAAACACACCTCTTTGAGTTCAATTAACTTTTCCCTGCACAGTGGCTAGCTCTGGTGAATCAGTTATGGTGTAACTTTCAGGAGACAAACCCAAATATCAACTATATTTTACTAACAGTGCTCAATTTGTCAAGACAAGTAAGCAAGTGAAAGATGGCAAAGTAAATGATGGCAAGCAGCTACCCAGATTTTGCATTCATTGTTCTACAAATTAACAGCTGAGAATCTTCCAGGTCAATAGTCCATACATTCTGATAATTGGTATGGAAAAGAGGCCCTAACAAAAACATGTATTGTTTGATCTCTGTCTGCCATCATTCACTGCGACTACCGTTCACAACAATACGTATGATGGTGGTCAAATAAAATCCCTAAAGTGCTGAGTGTTAGACTGAGGTCACATCTTCTCAATTAATTTTTTTTGGACATACTTTGTTATATTCACAAAGTGAAGTAACTTTAAAGTAATTGACAACTACCGATGTATTCAATTAAACACTGCAGTCACAAATGCATCCTTCTGCACACCCACAATGATTGCAGTTGTTGAAAGTTTAATGTGGACACATCTTTTGGTAAGTGGAAACTGATAAGGACCGTATTGCTGGTCTACATGTTTGGCTTGTTCATACTTTGCCAAACAAGCCTCCCAAAAAAAATCGAAGTGAAGTACAATAAAGTGGCTGTGTAGCATATGCCTACCTGTTGGCAATAAAAGTCAGTTAGTATTTTGCATTATGTTTACATGGAATTCACAATCAGACTCCTGTGTGATTATTATCATCTATCTTGTGATTGATGTTGTCAATCTAAGACATGAGAGTCATTTGGTTGTCCTTGACTGAGTGATTTTTTTCTTGTTTTTCAAGGATTTACACTCACTTCTTTCAACTTATCTCTTTCACTTTTTTTCTTTGAATTCTGACAGAGAAAACATTTGATGGAAGAACCAACCATTCTGCCATTTTTGGTCACTGCCCATATCTTCAAGGTAAGACAACAACTTTTAGTTCTGCATTTTTCCAGTTTCATATTATGTGAGTAAGTGGTTCTATTTCCCTGCTATTCTTATTTTACCCACCATATTATTTGTTAATGTACAAGATAGAAAATAAAAGTACTATTCTGATGCATGTATTTGTTATAGCATCCACTATTGAAGTTTTTTTTCAAAGGTATTTATATTCCCATTTGACAGTCGTCAGGAGAACCTACATTCTTGTCGTTGCAAGTCATTCATCTGCTTTCTTTACAAGCTGGATGGAAGTGATATTTTCTGTTTTGCTCAGGTCCCTGGAAAGTTTATTGAAAATGAAACCTCACATAGTGTTGTGGATAAGGTGATTGAAAAGGTAACTTTATCTGATATTGTGAATACCTTTCTTCTTTACTATAATTAGGCTCTTCTGATGCTGCCAGATGGTTTGGATTTGACATTAGAAAGGTTACTTGACCTGTCTCCAGCCCTCCAAATATCGTTCATGGTAAGTCATTTGTAAGTCTCAGTAAATAAGTTGATGGTAGAACACTAAACTGAGAAAGTCAAGTGAAAAGGCAAATTGAAAGATGTTCTTGTTATACAATGTTAAGATGGCCATCATTTCCCATAGATATTTTAAACTTCCAAAAATATGAACTAGAGCCCGTTGTGAAATTCATATTGTGTGTTTTGTTTGGTCTTCATTGATTCTTTTATCATTTTTTAGTTCCTTGCCAGAGACCTGAAGGAATCTGTGCGATGGTGATGTTGTGTGTGTGTGTGTGTGTGTATGTGATGCTTCGCTGGAAATGTGATATCTCAAGAAGGATACTAGTGACTGATCTCATACTTGGTATGTGGTTTGCCCATACTAGGTAGATAATTGCTATCATTTTTAGTGGAGGTCAAAGGTCATCTGAATGTCAACAAATGTCAAACTGTGAAAATCTTGCAAACACAATGTTGCAAAACATGTAACCTTCAATAATTTGGATTGGCAATATTGAATAGATGATCCCTATTGAGTTTGGTGGTGGTCAAAGGTCATTTGAGGTCACTGGAGGTCAAACTGTGAAAACCCTGTAAACACTATATCTATAGGGTAACCGTGGGGGATCTCACACGTAGTATGTGGATTGCCCTTTTTGAGTAGGTGATCCCTATTGTTTTTAGTGAAAGTTGAAAGTCATGTGGAGTCACCAAAGTGCAGAACCATGGATACTCCTATGCCTGAAGACGGATAACTGCGAGGGATCTCATACATTACCTAGCATGTCTCTTGCTCAAAGTAAATAGATGGTCTGTTTTGTTTTGGTAGAGGTCAAAGATCATTTGAGGTCACTGGACTTTAAACTGTGAAAACCTTGTAAACAATTTCTCAAGGTGGGTAACTTCAATAATCTCATACCTGGTTTGATAATAATTAGATAATCTGTATTGTTTTTGGTGGAGATCATAGGTCATTTGCGGTCAACGTAAGCTGTCCTATGAAAACTTTATAAATACCATATATCTAAAGAAGGATAATTGTGGGATGTCATATTGATCATGTCTAATTCTCATAGTCAGCAGTTGTTGTTTTTTGTGGAGGTCAAAGGTCATTTGAGGTCACTAGAAGTCAAAATCTTGTAAAAATCTCAAGAAGGATAATATGCGATGTAGTGGTATACCGTCAGGTTTATTTTCCATGTTCATTTCTTCTTTTTCGTTTGGAGATTCACTGGCACAGACTGAAACCTTTCATCATGAAGGATTCTCAGAGGTCAAAGGTCATGAATGATTTTGACCTGTTTTGCCAGTGGACTGAAAATCCTTCATCTGTGGTACCATCCTTAGCAACGACTGTGGACCACAATCTGGTGCAATCTTCTGCTATATTTGCCAAACTTCGCCAGCTCTCTGGCATTTTGAAAATGGAATTTCTGGAGTCCCTTCATCAGCAAACAGACAGACAGGTATGAACTACAGTGATTTTAGCAGGACAGGCAGTTTTGCGGACAAGTCGTGGGGATGCCCCATGTGAAAGAAAATTGTTTGATACTTCAACTGAGATAATAGTTTGCCAAACATTTAACTTGAATAATCAGGTCTATTCTCAATCTTTCTTGAATTTTTGTTTATGGATAATGTGAAGAAAGCCTTCACAGCACATTATGTTAAGTTTTTCTTTATAGAGAATCATGGTAGTCAGTAACAAAACCCTTCAGATTTGGTGGAATTTAGACCTCTCCCCAAAGAAGGGATTATTTGCAGCTCATAGTCACAGTTCCTCATAAATGGCCTTAATTTTCTCTCCGAATGGGATCCATTTAAATCAGGGGTCTACAGGGATCAAATAACGCCTCTGTAGAGATATCATGTGACCTCCAAGCCACCTTTTGTACAGAAATAAAGATGAGAATGAGAAAAAGTAAGCAAACCAAAAGAAAGAAAGAAGTGATGATAACATCTATATGAAAGCTTGCCATAACGTAAATACTGTTAATTGTTGCTTCTAACCATACCACTATACTAGAGAGCTAGTAGAAAGAGAAATGTCTAATAGAGATTGGGCTTGTTTTTTTTCTGAGGCCCACCATGAAGTTCAAGGGTATCAGTGTGGCCCTTGATTCATAAAAGTCATGAAACCTAGATGAAAGTTTTTGCAAGACCTTGGTGTCTCTTTGTCTGTAGTCCAGAATTGTCTGTGTTTATGTCTAGCTGATCATCTATATTCCGTTTGTTTAAATCGTTTTCTGCCAGGTGGCTTTTTTTTTCTCTGAATGTCTGTCTAATTCACAGTACATCTGTCAAGGTGTCTTTTTGTCCAAATATGTCAAGTTGACTTTAGAGTATGTCTGTCCAATTGTTAATGCATATGTCTGTCCAATTGTTTGTTTGTTTGTCTGTCTGTCTGCCTGCCTGCCTGCCTGCATGTCTGTCAGATCATGCAATCTTGTTTTCCATTGTTAGTATTCTAACAGAGCATTTCTTCCACAATTTTTGTTATCTGTGTTTAAAAATTTCTTCATCAGGTTTTTCAAACACTAGCAGAGTTTCTGATCAGCCAAACTGCATGGTGTTTGCTCCACCAAATTGAAGATTATGATGAGCACTTAACCTCGTTAGTGACCATTTTCCAACAACATTCTAGGATCTTTCTGCCGGTCTTTTCAGGTATATATCATTCCGGGATCTTTGCAAATGTTATCTTTGTACAAACATTGCTATTCTAATGAAGAGATTCTCTATTGTGATCATCCATAGAATATCAACTGATTCAAACTTTCTTTGAAAATAATATCTTAGAGACAGTTTCAGCCCAATTCGCCCATTGCTTTTAACTTTGCTGAAAACTGCATCCTACTGTACCTGTTGCTGTGCAGTCTCAACACTGACATTTCTTCATGTTTGACCTTAAGATCAGCTTTGCGATGATTGTTTTCTCTTTCAGAAAAATCTGCACTGAGAGAAAAAGCTCTCCATCCTACCTCAGTGTCTCTCCATCCTGTGGTCTTCTTCAGGTGAAGATGTAACTTTTGCATCACTCTTACTTCACAAAAACCACAAAATCTTTATCACAGACTTGATGTAATTTTGTGGACTCTTGATAAGTCTGAATTTCTAGGCAAATTAGGGAGGGCAATTGCAAGTTTGATTAGTGGTGATGGCCAACTTTGTGGACACCTTGATTAAAATGAGCTGGATAAATGTGTAGAAACCCTTTAGTTTGATCCAGTCTCGTTGACTTTTTAAAAGCATTTGTCAGAGAGGAAGAATTCAAGTGACTGTTTCTCCATGTAGTGATTACAAAGTTCTGTTTTTTCCACAATGTTTTTTTTTTTCTCTCAATTTTTGGGGGAAGTTTTAATGGAAGCTGTAGTATTTTCCATAGTATTTTTGCAAATTCTTTTCTACTGCTTTTGAATTTCTGTTTTTGCAGAATCCTTGAAAAGTGTAAAGACTCTACATGGTTGAATCATTTATCTTCCGAGTCATTTCTGAAGACTGCTTTAGAATGCCACATCGACTTTCGAAGACTTTTCATTGATTCGGGGCCTTCCTCTTTGGCATCAGTGAAGGGGCTGTCGCAACCCTTTCAGGTTAAGTTGTTTTCTATTTTCAGTGTAATTAAAGACTGTTTCTTTCTTATAGTCTCATTTCATGGTAAACTCCACAATGTTCCCTTTCTACTATTTGGTTTCCATCTTTTCATGGAAACTCTGTCCATACTTTAAGCCATTCTTCAACAGAACTGATTTGTTTTTGCCTCCATTGGCATAGTCATTTAATGGAGCAATTTAGCTACACTCTTTTGCTAAGATCTTCTTTATTACCAATCACAAGGATACGAGAGAACACTTTTGATTACAATGATACATGCTAAAGGGAGAAGTTTTTCAAAGTCATGACTTTCATCAATTTTGCTTTTTTTCCCCAGCTCTTGTCAGTGGAATGCCTTTCAAGTTGCAATCTCTTGATGCAGGAAGTCATCAGCAAGTCATCTCACCGGGCCCTTCAAGGTTTACCCGATGTTCTGGTCCAGAAATGTTCATCTGAAGTACAGTCGTTCCTGAGGAGGCACATGGCATCCACAAAGATGTGATCCAACCAGCCTTGTGATTTCAGCAAATTACTCATAATACTCCAATCCTTACCTCTCCACTCTCGTCATCTCTCCCATCTCTCCTCATCCTCACCTTCATCCTCAAATTTGCTCCTGCCATTCCCTGTCTTCCTTATAACACCTGTCCATCTACAGTACCCTAAGCAAGATCTTGGATCTAGATGTGAAAAATAAGTGAGATGTTTTCCTCTGTTATCTTAATTTGAAAATATGAACCACAAATGTGCCATCCTGGGGAGATTATGAGTAAGGCTGACTTGCCAGTGGAAATCTTAACCAAAACATTCCCATAAATCAAATAGAAAACTCAGTTGTGAGGCAAATGTGTCTGTGAGACTAAGACAAATTACAGCATTTCCTGTTGAAGTACAGAATTTGTGGATTTTGCTCATTTTTGCAGTGGCATGGCCAGGATTTTTTTGAGGGGGATCACAAACCTTCCTGGGTGACACAAGTCGTGAAGTCTCCCTCCCTGTAGGACCAACAATAGAACTGAACATTCCAAAAAGTTTCCACAGGAGGTCACAAGGGGCGGGACTTGTCTTGGGGGAGACTTGCCTCCGAAGCAAACTGAATATTTACAACTCATTCAGAGGAGGAGGGCCATGCAGAGAGTAAAATCTTTCAATTAATTTAGGTGAAGTCACCACTGTAACTGTTACAATGCTGTTTAATATAATTACAATCTGTGGGCAGTCATGCTTTGAAATTCACCATCCAAATTCACCATTCTTTTCTGCTGGTTTCCATTTGTAGGTGTGAACGAAAATTTATCCTTTGTGTACAAGTTGGATGGCAATGCAGTGGCCTTTCACCCACAGCACCGTTTTGGTGATTTTGTTGGATTTAATCGTCAGATTGCTATTTCCTTATAAGATTGAAAGCTCATGTAGCCGGAAATACTGCATTTAGAAAAATGCATCAACATGTTATACAAAGAGAAAAGCTTTAATCAAGTCTCAGAAATATGCATAAGTAGTAGCTTTACATATACAAGTAAAAAAAAAAGACAAATGATACTCATGCTATGAATCAATCGGAGTAATCATAAATCCATTTTATTGCCGTCGTTTCGGGTAGTAAACACCGTTCACACTCGCGACTAAAACGATACTGCAGTAATGCCAGCTTCAAAATGAATTTATATAAAACATGATTTCAAAATGAAAGGCAGATGCACATGCACCCACAGAATCAATATCATGTTACATGACCCTACACAGCTGGTTAATTAGTTCGTCATAACATCAGTCATCATGTTTGTGCTGTTATGACATAATAATTAACTATTTAAGGCACTATATTAATTTTACATGTGTGTACGACCGTCCTGTGTAGGGTCATTAAACATGATATTGAGTATTTTGTAGGCATACTTGTAGGTGTTATATATATTACATTTTTTCCCCTGTAAAAACACAGAATTTCCCTTTAAGTTTGGGGGAAGACTGTACACATTTATGGTTTCTCATAACTATACCTGCTTTGTAGTCCTGTAGTATGCTTAATGTTAAAAGTAAAAACTCTTCATGATTTTTAAAGAAAAAAAGGGGGGGGGGGGTCATGCAGAAATCACAGGGTCGTTTGATTGCTCTGAGTTTCTTATTGTGTGAGGTTAGATACAGCTTCTATGATATTTAGTATAGTAGAAGTCTCAGACCCATTTTGCTGGCGTCTGAGAACGAATCCAAAATTATTTTCAATAACTTGAGGTTTTGGGTACTTTTGAGAGTGTACGTTGTGTATTTCAAATGTTTGACATCAACAGATCCAGGTAAGGACAGTTTTTCCCAGCTGAAACTGATTCCCAGTCATCGTGTCAGTGTATGATGAGCATGAACAAGGATTTCGACTCCTATGATAACAGTTGTCCAATCGTATATTTATGCAGCCGTATTTTGTCTGTGGATTAGACAATTTCGGAGTCTTTTTACACAAAATCATGAAATAAATGTATACAAAGTCAAATATTGACATAATAATTTTTAAGGTGTTCCTGCATCCATGTTTTGGTTGTGGATTGTTTTCCCCTTCATTCCCTGGCGTGAATCTCGATCTCCATATCATTAAATCCCCACATCGCTATCGGACGGCACAGCTGATACTTAGTAAAGACTGCTGGAAATGCCAAATCTTGGTGGCAAAAACTGCGATAAGAATCCATTTTTGTCCCTTTTGTGAGACACACTATCTGAATTTCTGGTTAATTGTCGTTTGAAAAAAAAAATTATAGTATGTCGTCAAAATTTGACAATTTATGTATCTTTTTTTTCATAGGACATAAAAAAATATAACTCTTTAACATTTTAGCAGAATTCACAATTCAAGAATTTAAAGATTTACAACAAATGTTCTTATTTCAGATTATGTATGGCTGTAGTAAAACATGCAAATCGTGTCAAGAATTGAGAAGAATCAATTGAAAAAATGTTATGTATATAAAAAGAATGGTTGGATTTCAATTTTCCTTTTGTAAAAGAGACACCAAACTCAGATTTTCTAAAAGCTGCCAAACTTACTTATTTTCTTTTGTGGAACTATTTTAGATGGTATTTTGGATGGTAATCTATGAAATGGAACTACAGTAAAACTCTGGAGATTGAATTATATTCGAAAGGTATACTTTTTAAACGTGGGGACATCATTTGGTGTCCCGTTTTACTAAGTGAACATTTGACTTTCAAACTGAATTAATTTGCATATTTTCTTGAATTTGGCCAGCCAGTCCTGACATGATATCATACATGATAAAGTTCCATCGAAGGAACAAACCCTAACTACGATGTATGTCTCGATATCACGTCATGTTCTATAATACAGAAAGGGTCTTCTCGAGACTTGATTTTAGCACATTAGGAAAATTGTGAGTACAAGCTGATTTGGCAAACTGAGCGGTTTTTAAATTAACCATGAAGTAAAATTGAAGTATATTAGAATACTTTTCAATATAGGCAGTTGTAATAAATGAAAATAATTATTTGCATCGGGACACCAACACTTTACACGTAGTTTTACATTGGACAGTTACACTTTATTTACAGTGCTATTCTGTCTTGAACTTCAAATTTTGTGAAACTGAACGCTCTTTCACAGTAGTATGACAAGTGCTTGCAAAAATGCATCTTGCAACTTGTTTTAAATTTGCAGGTGTCTGGCAAATCAGGTGAAAGGAACACGTCACAAAATCTGTCAATGTCACACCACTTGCAATTGGTGTCACATTTAAAAAAAAAAAAAAATTTTCACACATAATATCATAACAACTTAATGACAAAATTTGTTGATCTGAAAGTATGTATAGCACCACCAAAGCTTGTGATTAGAAACATTTCCGACTTTTTTTATGGATTTTTTTTCTTTTGTCAATCTGAGGGTGAAAAATGTCACAATATGGGATACCAAGTCTACTGGCATCCGTATTTATGGCATCACCAATATTTCAATTCAATTAACATTAGTTGTTCAGCGACCGTAGCCTATATAGGTACTAGAAAAGGTGTGCACAGAACGCCCCAAACCGAGACCGCCCAAAACCGAAGTCGGTCATGGCCGCCGGTCCTCACTAAACTCGGTCCGACGGACTGATCAGTGATAGAACCGCCATTCGGGCCCGGTCAGTCCCACCGTTTTGTCCCCAAATCATGAAGAAGAAGAACAAAAAATTGTCCTATCTTCCGTATTTGATTTTTTTATTTTCCGATAGTATCGAGTACCTTAATACTGATTTAGATATGCTACTAAAAGAAGACTAATTTATTGTGTGCAATTTCCTGGATTATTGAATAATTATTGTAGTGTTTTTGGGTTTTTTTTTTTTTTTGGCAAGAGTGAGAGATGGGTGCAATTTGCAAACATACTAGAGTTACCATTGTATAATGATTTCCACATTCAAGTTCCCTATTCATATCACATGTAATACAGTTGAAGGGGTTATGGAAAGGCGTATATGCGCAGGTTTGGGTCCATTTGGCATGTCTAGAGGATGTTGAATTTTCGAATATCTGGCCCTCTTAATTGCTATCGTAAGTAACTCAGTACTTCCAATTATCAGGTGATGCACAGAATGGTTCAAATGAAAAGGAAAGAAGTATTGAAGAGGTCCGGGGATAAGTGAAGCGCACCAGGCCTACAATAGATTTATAGCAATTCAACACAAAGTTTTCAAATAAAAAAAAAGTAAAAATCTTTTTGATCATTCGTACGTCAGTGCTCTCATGTTTGAGTTTGTTTGAAATAGTCACTTAACTTCAAGTTAATTTGCATTTCACTCTCCTTCGCATTGATTGCACTGTGATTTAGATTCTCATTGTATGAAAATTCATTCACCGTACTTCAGCCTAGGTTTATATTTCCTTAGGCTCCTCCCCTTGTTGATTGTGGGCCTATAGTTTGATCTCAGGCTGATATTTCTACCTCGACTTTTGCTTTGTTCGAAAGTCACTTTTTCAAGTTGTAATTGTACTTTCGTAAATTCCTTTGGTTGAGGACGTCTTCTGGTCTCACTTCATTGATTTAGTAACTTGTACTGTATCGACTTCAAACTTGATGGCAAATTTTCACTTCTTGAACATCCGTTAATTTTGTATAATTTCCACGGTAGAAAAAACAATACCAAAAGATTGCTTCCGTCTTTTTCGAGCATGTTGTGGGGCGATCTGACGTGACAGTCGGTTCGGGCGGATTTACCTACCCCCAAAACGATGGTCTCAGGCTGTTTGAGCAGGAACGTTTTTCGATATTGGATGGTCTGATCACAAGGGCACAGATCGTCGTGGGGACCGTGACAGCGGAAGGCGTCTTCACCAATTTTTGCAGTGGTGGGGGACATGATGTGTGTCCTCACCAAATTTATTTGATTAAAGGTTGCATTTCGAAACTTTGCTGTGGCGCAATTTTAACTAGCATTGTGTCTTAAGTATTGACAGGTCAGTCCAACCGTCCAATCATGCAAAACTGTACGTATGTAAAACTGTACGCATGAAAGTTACGCATGAAAGTAGTAAAAAACTTAGTGACTGCAAATTAAACCGACCTCTGATGTATGTTGACAATGTGAGTTAGCCTCACGTCCTGGTGTCAAGTGTTTCCTTCATCGAGTTATATGACATGTTGGACAATTTCGGGAAATAGTTTAAGAAAACAAAACTTTGACAAATTTCGATGAAGCATATGAAACTCACACACTGAAGAAGTCTTCAATTTATGGAGACATGAGAAATATAATTATGATGTAAACGTTTCGGGAAATGGTCACTGAATTCCAGAAACGTGAGGGAACATGTAGAGATGCCATATGAAATATAGAAACACTTGTTACAATACGAATCGCTGATAAATATACTGAAAAGTATTCATTCTAAATAATATGAGAATATTAAGACTATACATGAGTGCAGTGTTATGCAAATTGTGAAAACGGAGGTGTAAGACGCTGTAGTCTGTAAAACCGATGAAGGAGTGGGCACTACTGATGATCTTACCACCAAACCCAGAAAAATTGAACAACCTCTTGCTTCCAAACTGACATGTACACCCCATATCAAAACCGAGGGCCACCTAAAAGAGGCCATTCTGAAACATCGTAATTTAATATCAGAGAATCCGCTATTATACACGCTGTTTCCCGCGAACGAACCGATTCTTGCCTATATAAGAGTCTCAAATCTAAAAGATTTACCGTTGTTAAATCAACGTTTCAGATCAAGGAAGAATCGTTTGACCGTCAGGACTCGCACGGAAATCTGGTAAATGCCCTTACATATGCTGCACTCTGAGCTTATACTCTTACGTGCACTAAGGTGTGCACATTTTCTTGCAATAAAGGTATTACGACATGTTTGCCAAATGTTTAAAATATCAGAAGGCTTAACTTGGAGGCTACTGATGACGCTCTTCTACGATTGAGTATGAGAGCAATCTAGTTGGTCATAGGAACCAAAAATATGTCATATTACTATTACGTCAATTCTGTTTCTAGTATAGGTCATTTTAAAATGTTGAAAATGTTTCACGACGGGTATATGCAACAATTTCATATTTTACGCTGGCGTTTACACAAAAATATTTCCGGGCAATTAATCCGCGGGTTCGACAATTTGGTTGCGTTAGTGTTCAATGCCCATCCCCGCCACCCCCACCCCATTTTCAGAATTTTCATTTCCGAAATTGCGCAAAACACAATATGTAAGGACAATGTAGTTCAAAAAGTGAAAGCCACTTCATGGCACCACCCATGAGATCTACTCCAGGACCAACATGTAGTCACTTGAAAATGATATTTGTCTGGCGATTTAAATGGTATATTTGTCAACTGAAAAAAAAAAAAATATTGTAAGCTGAGCGTGAACTGGTGGTCACTCTCCACTTAGATAGTTTTTCAACCTGCCAGAGACCGAGCAGGCGTCCTCACCATTTTCCAAGACGGATCGATCTCCTCCCATGGTTTGATCAAGTTCAACCAGTTGATAGGGTGGTCCGAGCACCGAAAAACGGCTCTAACGCACACCTTTATAGTAACTATAGTGCATACGGCTCTTATAGAGGGCGGACTAAGGTTCACGCCAACATGTGCCGAGAGAATATTTTAATAAGTCTCTCATGTATGACGTACTATTGTGATGATAGTCGGATTTTCTACACAATTCTTGAAATTTGTTGATCACTACGTCATTTAGAAAGGGAGTAGGAACCAAGAAAATTAACAAATTTCATCGTTTCTCATTAAATAATATAAAAACTGTGACAAAATTTGCCGATTTGGAGAAATCTGCACTGAAAATTTAGATGAATATTGTGGAAACGTCATGTGACGACATGCATTAATTATATGATGTGTATGGAAGCTACATCAGTGAGTACGAGAGTACGGGTTCGAGTGTGTTTTGGTATTTCGCAATCTAAAATGGCTGCCTCCACGAAGCGAAAGTTCGCACGTGAAAATGAAGCTTTGGAAAGCCAGGTGAGATGTTTTTTGTGTTATTTTCGCATTTTATCCAAGATAAACTTATTCTTAAGTAGTCTGTGCTGCGTAATTTTAAGTCATTGATCAAATTTATGTGTGGCATACCGTATAATTTGCTAAATGAAGATAAACGTTCGTGTACTGTTAGTGTTAGTACTAGTACTTAGTACTGGTGGTAGGCTAGCGTACATTAACATACAGTAACAAGTTCAAACATTAACATAACAAAGGGCAAAGGAGGGCAAAAGCCCCATAAGATGCCCTGTAATCCAGACCCCCCCCAAAAAAAACCCCAACCAAACTAATATCCAATACATCCCAGAATAATTAGATTCTGCCACAGTCACAATAAAACTTATCAACGTTACCTTTGAAGCTATTTGCTGAAGTGGAATTTGCAACCCAATCAGGCAGACTATTCCACTGCATTGACAACTCTATGTGAGAAGCTAAACTTTCTCACATTAAGCCTACAGAAGCATTTCACCAGTTTCTTACAATGACCACGAACACGGGAATTAGGACAAACCTTTAAGTAATCACACTTAACTTAGACAGAGGATTCCTACCAGCTAGAAATTTGAAAACCTGTAACATATCCCACTGATCCTTCTTAACTCAAGGGTAGCAAGACCCAGACATTAAACTTAAGCCTGTCATGATAAGGGAGGTGACGTACATCGGGAACAAGCCGAGTGGCTCTCCTCTGAACCTGCTCTAAAAGAAACTTGCCCTTTTCATTATATGGACTTCATACCTGCGTGAATGTACTGTAAGTTAGTACTGTAAGTTAATGTAAAGTACCATAGAGCTGCTCTATGAGTATGACTGAGTGTGGGCCCATACAGTAGTGTAGCCTGTGTAATTCAGTGAAAGGGTGTGCCAATGTGTGTGAAGTACGTTAGGGCAAGACTTTTAAATTCATTCATTTTCGTCCGATAAACAATGATAATACAAGCATTTCTCGGTGTCTCTTTTTTTCCTCTTTTCTTTGATCACAATCTACATGAAGTATAGTGAGCAGGAGTGTTGAATTGGAGGGGAGGATACTTACTGTGCAGTAAGGGAGTGAGCCGAGCTGCAGAATGCAACAACCCTTCCTCACCCCCCCCCCCCTAAAAAAAAAAAATCCCTGAAAAGTCACAAAGCACAGTGGCACTGGCCAGATGATGCCAGACTGCATTCCATGCACTACTTTGTGAAGGTCTTCGTTGTGAGTGCTGACTCTCTCCCAGCATAGCCGTGACAAAATTTTTACGTCGGCCTGCAGGATAAAATCAGTCTTGGCATACTACAACTTGTGATGCCTTGGCTACATTTGTTACTGCGAGCTACTTCTATGTTAAAACGTATCCAGCTACAAAATTTCTGCTGCAATATATTTACACTGTATTCACATTAAGTCCAACACAAACTATGATTATTTCCTGCCCAATATGAAAGAGCATATGCAACTGTATGCTTCAAGTTGAAAACAAAATCATCGTACCGCAGGTTGTGTTATGTTGCATTATGAGGTATATAGCACCTGTGTTTGTCGGTGTACAGTATGAATGCTAACACCTTGGTGTATGAACGCTAATACAGTACTGTACCTTGTCGTATGAACACTAACACTGCAGCGTAACTTCAGTGTCAACGTCATATGGAATGCACCCTGGAGATGATGAAGGTGCAGTTATGTTGGGAACAACTGAGTATGTATTATTAGGATGTTGCGTTAATTCTATGTACAAGTAGGGTTGGGCGGTATCCTGGTATCCAAGTCAGTACCGGTATTCGGAGTACCGGTATTAGCAGTACTGGGAGAAAAATCTGAATACGCGAGTACTGTTACTTTCGAATGCTTCACAGAACCGGTGGGAAAATTCTTGGTGGCGTATGTAACAGTACCGCCGCCACAAATAACAAAATTTGTTTTTCGATATAGGTTAATTCATATCAACATCAAATGGACAAACAATCTAACCATTTCAATAGACACAAACACTCAGTGCTTCGAAAGTATGTATACATTGCTTACGATTGTAGTAATTAAGCGTCGGATTTGTGTGATAGTGTCACATTTACACGTTTGACTTATTTTTTTTTTCTCTCTTCTTGTCGAACGTATTGGTTTGAAAACCTTGACTCAAGTTCCTAAGTCCTAACTGAGTCTGTATCAATTAAAAGTGATGATGAAGCAACAAAAAGAAAAAACAACAACAAAGATAGGCTGTTTTTCTGCAGCCGCCCTTCGTCTTATTCAAGACATATTTTACGACCTTGAGATGGATCGTGACTACGAATTGCCATTGGGGATACATATAATGATATTTACTATCGTATGTAGGCTGTAGATGCTCAAACATGCTACGTGGGACAAACTTTGCGGAAATCAGGTTACTTGTAAATTTAAAAAAAAAAGTTTGAAATGTTTGAAAATTGTTTTTTACGATATTGGAGCACAATGTCGGTGACATTAATATAGATGAACTGGTGCTGATCAGACTATATTAAACCATGTTCATTATCATAATAACTCCGTTGATCCATTTAGGACAATCCCAGCCAAAAATTTTGCATCAGAAATGTGTTCTAAGGAAATTTCGTGGAACTAGTACACATCATCTTAAACTCTGTCGGATTAACTCCGTTTAACGCAGAAATTGCACAGATAGAAAGATCATACTCAAAATACTTTTTGAAATTTTCCTGACAACAGGAAAAGTTCCGTATCTCCTTCCGTTTTCGAGTTATGAGCAATTTTGTGTTTTAAAATATTAATTTAAAATGCTTCCTAAGTCTTTGGCATAACTTTTTAGGTTATCCTGCTGCTACAGCTATCCAATGTAATCCAGTTTCATTCATTACTCAATTGATGGGCTTATAATGACTATCATAAAGGTTACCAGTTTGTTTGTGGGGTACTGTAACCTGCCAAATTTCTGGCCAAATTTCCTGTCTTTCTGTACAGTGTAACGCTTGTCGACGTTTTCAACACACTGCAATATGATATACATCATTACATACTCAATCTATGTTGCTAAAAGTGGAGAGTAAATTGTTAACCTGTGACCGGCCCACTCGGGTGACTACTACATCGAAGGGAAAAAAATTCTTGAAATTTCGCGATTAAGCGGGTGTTTTTTACTTATTTCAATTATACCCCCAAAGCACCAAAATGCGTGCACTGACTCATTTTTACTGGCCCACAAAGGTAAAAAATAAACCAAATTTGACTATTTTGTCGTTTAAAATGCCATGTGGCAACCCTGATTACAGAAATAGGCAGGCAGGCACACCTGGTGGAAAAGAAGATTTCCGGCACTAATTATGCTATGAATTGGGACAAACACAGACATTTTTACTTCACTGAATTGACGCCGTTAATAATAAAAATTTCATTCTCGTCACTGCATAAGATGGATTGGAAATTTCCGCAATTCATGATTATAAGCAATGCTCCTGCCTTGCATCTAATTATGAACGTAAGTCCTGCCTGCTAGTAGCATTTTAAACTCCTGAATGGCTGTTGAAAATCGCGGGAAGTGAAGTCTACCAATCGATCTGCAAACTTGTACACAATATCTTTCACTTCAAGGCTGTCAGTCATTTGAAACGGAGGGCTTTAGGGCGGGGCATAGACAGCTTGCTCAGCTTGGAACTGAGAAGGTGATCAACAGGTGAAAATTTCCCGTTGAAATAGTACAGTGACTCACTCGCTTCAAAGAACAGTACTATTCGATGCACATACAGTTGTCTGCTTGTATCATGAAAGTTATGTTGTTTGTGTATATAAGCGGCAATGAAAGTGAATTTGTTTGTATATCTGGAGAAAGTACAACAAAACAAGACAAGGTTTCAACAATTTAGTGTGGCAAAATAATTTAAGTATTGTACAGTAATCAGATCACCTGACTTAAGAATTTTTAAGGTCGCAAATGGCGACTGGGTATGTTGACAAATGATCGCATCAGCAAAAAGGTGGTCGCTGATTTAGTTGCTGTATTCAGTACTACCCTCAAACCCTGCTAAAGCTGCACAAATGAAAGTTTTCACCTCATCGTTTGATGTTTTTTTTTTCAATGAATTTACAGGAAGACATGAATGCAAGTTACTGCATTACCACCACAGTATATAGAGCTCAAAACCTGTTGTTTTTATCACGTTCAGCAAGACAGAACCTTTTGATTTTAGCACGTTGAACACATGGTCAATCCCGGTACTTTGCGTATTCCCGGTACTGATGCGCTGCGAATACTGGTACTGATTTTCCTGGTACCACCCAACTCTATGTACAAGACTTTGTTGCAACTTGTAACATCAGATGTGCTTACTGATTTAACTAAAGTTACTCAGCCACTTTGATAATTAGGGTCCACAAGTGACTGTTGAGCTCTGTGGAGTGATGCTGCCTGTATTTTCTTTGCTGGAAAACTCCTTTATTAACATGTATAATTTTAAGTCCTTTGCAGTTTTCACTCAAAACTAGTTCAGAACCAGTGTCATCAGAAGAGTTTTTGCAGTTTGGGGGAGGGGAGAGGAGGCATGTGCCCCTACATAGAGGCGTACTGTAGCTACAGTAGAATTTTGTTTCTAGTTGGGCCAGGTGTGTGAACGAAGGGCCTCAATCAGAAGTCATGTAGTGGGTCACTGAAAACAATGTATCATGGTGATACAGAAATAGTATGCTGGAACCAAGCTATGGTACTACAGTGTCGTACCAAGATGGGAGGGTTCTGAGCCGTTTGTGAAGACTATCTGAGCGGACTGCCACCATTGTTGGCATGGAGTATACTGTATCAGAAAATTTAGGATACTTGACAAATATCAACCACTGTTCAGAACTCACTGAAAACTGAACCACTTTGCTTCAGTCTTTAAGTACAGTAGCTGTTCTGTACTTTATGGTGGTAATACCTGTGAAACTTTTGTTCACAGCATAAGCTGCATAACTTGTTTTCTCAGAGAGAGCTCCCAAGAAGTGCTTGCACTGGCTGCTTTACAGTCGTGGGTGTCCTTGCTTCTATCCCTGTACAGTAGTTGTTCTTTGACATCATAACTCTAACTTTGGACTGATTTGTTATTAAAACTTGTTGTTGTATTGAATCGAAAGCAAGAGGTAGCAGGAAAGCCCGCACTGTAATTATTCACCTGGACTGACTTCTGTATGATACTGTACAATGTTTGTTTCTTTGATATTTGTGTAGTGAGGAAAGGAAGGGTGAAGCTTATAAAGCCCTCTTGAATATTCTCCTAAAGAGAGGCTTGATAATTTTTGCATACAGTAGAGTTTTGTTACTGTTAATGTGTCAAAAACGGTTGGGGGTGGGGGGTAGGTGAAGGCTGAGGCAGGGAAAGTCCACTTTGGATCTGCATCTTCCTCTGCAGACATATAGTAAGATTGGGATGAAAAAACGACCATTTCCCTAAAGTTTTGTGTAAAAAGAGATAGGCATATGGTGACTTTTATCTTTTATTTTTTTGTGAAGTACAGTAGCAACATCTCCCCACACACTAGGGAAAAAATAGTTATTTGCACAGCGAAAATAGGAAAATGCCAGAAAAACAGTCCCTTTTTTTCTTTACCCCAATAAAATTTGCTTTTGGGGTAACAAAAATCTTTGATCTGGTAAAAAAGAAACCCTACTATCACAAGAAAACTGTAAATCAACTCATATTTTGAAGGATCTTGTATAAGACTAAAATATTGGTCAATGTACTGTAGGTGAATGCATATTCACAACAATCTACTGTGGTTCCTTGTCTGCCAAATGAATCATGTTGGTACTGTATGCACCAGTCGGTCACTGATCTGAATGCTGCGTGATACAGAGATGTGGTGAAACAATAACAACCTGTAAAGTAAGGTGGGTGCAGCAATTTTGATGACAGTGGTGCAGTACTAGATGCAGTGTAAGGGTAGGGATAACTCAGCCTCAGGATCTCAAGGTTAACCTTGACCACCTCTCCATGCTGAATGGTCTGTATCTCTGACTGTGAAAATCACTCTCCTCCAGTAGATATGATATTAGCCAAACTTTCCCCACTCCATTGAAAAAGCCTAGTCAGGTAATAGACTACCAAAATATAAAACATACAGTACAGTAGCTCTAGAAGTTCTTGCAAGGTCATCATTAAAGTGCAAGGTGATAGATTACAACTTAGTCGTGATAATGTATGAGAGTATGTGACATTGTGAAGCAGTCTGAATTACACCAAACAGCCAAAGCCATTCTCTATCTCTGCCAATATTTTGGGTAAAGCAGTACTGGAATACTCTGTTTTCTTTGCTTTGTATTTACACAGGGCATTTCATCTGCAACTCTCAAGGGAAAGACAAGATGCACCCTATTAATGTCTCCATTGTATTAGCCCATACAGTAGTTGTACAGTACACGCATTACCTTGTGTGCTTGTTCTGGAACTTGTGCGTTGAGCTTACCACATCAATCAGGAATGAAAAAATTACTATGAACAACAACTTAGGTCAAATAGCAAACACCCATATTCCAAATTTGAGCAGCATTCATACTGTAGTTAAGAAACTGGGGGATGGGAGCGGGGTTAGCTTGGTAATGTATGATGGTGTGGGCACATGTAGTCAATTGTCTCATGTGGAATGCATCTTAAAAGGTATAATTACCATAATGTACTTGAACATGACTGAAAATCAGTAGGGCCACAATAAAAGTATTATTGTAGTAATGTGTGAGGCAACAATTTATCATTAATGTTTGGCCAATGGTATTGATTCCAGAAATTAGCCCAGATCAACTAAAAATTAACTAAATGTTATATGTTTACTCATAAAAATAATCTTCTGGTATGGTGGGGGTAAATAATAACCACTTTGGGGTAAATATAAACCGGTTTTTTGTGCCAAAATATGTTTTTCTGGGATAAAAACTAACCATGCCATTCCTGGGAGAGATAATATAGAGGGGTTACTTACATGTTTGCATCACGTAGAGACACTTCAGAAGTGGGTGCACTGAGGTGGTTAACTCAAGGTAACTGACAGATTCCATGTGAGGCCAAACTTCAATTTGAATGATGTACTGTAAACATCCTCCAAGCCATTTTTACACATTCTTGTCATGAAGATGAGATAATCGGGATAAGAGCACCCACCAGTCCTGAAACTGTATTAGCCTATATTACGGTATACTGGAGATTGCTGGCTACAAAGCCCAATAAACACCAGTTCTTTTTTACCCCAACCACCCCCTGTTTTTTTTTACCCACTTTACTATACTTCACATAACCCTAGCCCCACTGCATATTTCTCATTATGCATATACTTGGTAAAGTCTACTTATCATGCAATTAAGTTTTACCTACAGCATCACTCTACCATAGTAAAACTTGTGGCATATGCTCTGTTTTCTATCCAGCTGAAATTGTTTACAGATGCACCTCCAGATGAAGAAGGAGATGCATCTGACTCCTCGGAGGAAGACGTCAGCTTCGACGACCTCGGTGTATTGGACGGTGGGTCCAGTTCCTGACTGAAGAAAGCGTCCGATCTGGGGTGTCGGAACCCTCAGAGGATGACGATATCGGCGAAATTGTGACGCTTGAAGGATGAATCGGAAAGCGATGATGACAGGAAGCAGTAGAGGTGATGGGGAGGAAGATGATGAGGATGGTGAAGGCAGCGACGAAAATGACGAGGCTCTTGAAGAGGATCACCAGAGTCCGTTGGAGACACAGAAAAAGTCTCTCAAAGAAAAACAGATAAGCAAGGAGACACTTGAGGTGAGTGAACTTCAAGAGTTTACAAAATTCATCCTGGAAAGTGGATTTCTTGAGAGCCACAAAGTATATGCTCTGTTTTATCAAATTACAAATTAGTGTAGTCTGTTTCTTGATGAATTTATGCATCCTGTATCCTCTCAGTGTTGAACACAGTTACTGTGAGCTTTAAGCTGGACAAGCATCATAGTGGAGATCTACACAATGGTGAGACTTGAACATACCTTTCATGGTACCTTGGAAAAATGATGACCATGTACTTGGCCTCCTCCCACAGGTTAAACTCATCGATTTTGAATGTGCCGTTTGCGATCAGATACGTCACTCTTTATGAGCTGTATTCTTTGTTGAGATGAAGTGATTTTTTTTAAATCATTACTGTGAATGTGTATTAAGCGGAGCAGCTTTAACGTGAGCCACCTGCTGTTATAAAATGCCTCTGACTTTAGATACGTGCAATTTCCCTTCAATCTCATACTTTAGTTGAAGATAGCGATAACTCATGATGACTGAAAAAGTTTTGCACTCCAGACTTTATGCTCATCAATGTAAACTGATACTGCACAGCAGAAAGAGGACCTCTCTCTTTCTCTGCAAACTTTTCAAAACAACTTGCCACATTCTGATCATTTGAAAGTGCTTCGTTTTGAATGTGCTCCTTTTTCCATCGTCTTTTGCTCATTTCTAGCCCGCTGAGAGGACTTCTATGAAGAAGCGGGAGAGACAGAGAAAAGAAAGAGAGAGGAAGAAACGTGAAAAGGAACTGAACCTGTTGAATGAAAAGAAGAAGTTGGAAGAGGCAAAGAAGGCATTACAGACAAAAGAAGGAGACGAGGGTGACACAGCGGGCGAGACGAGCAAGGAGAAGGTGGAGGACGAATATGAGTACGACTCATCAGACGAAGAGGTAGAATGAACATTGAAGAAACTCTCTCCAATGTCAGCTCCTCAATCCTTTCTGTTACACACTGTATGTACTGTAGTCTGTCTGCAGGGCAAAGTGTCAAATGCTGCAATATATAAGAAATTCTTTCTCCTTGTCGTCATCTTGTGTAGCATCATGAAAAGAGAACAATACCTTCAGTAAAGGAGAACAATACCTTCAAGACAAATAACAAATAACAATAACAGACTCATGTTGTAATAGTCTGCTGTGCAGTATTGCATGTACAGTATATGTCATTGTTCCATGTGTATGGTGTACATGAACTAAATTACCCACTGGTTATCCTTTTTGAACAAATTTTCCAAGCAAAAATTCCCCTCACCACCTACCCCAAACTTCACTTCCCCCCACTCCACTCCCTTCCCCTCTCCCTCTAGCTTTTGTTAATGCAGCAAGCCTGCATCAATCTATACGCCATTAAGGTTGTAGATGCGACGTAATTGCAGCTTGCTTGTGTATACTAGAAAACAGTTTTGCCCAACTGTAGCAGGACTCCTACCAACTTTCTTGACAAACTAGTTGTTGAATAGTGTTAATGATTTCGAGCGGAATCATCCACCAGACTTTTTTTCAAGTGGGTAGATCCCCTTCCTTGATTTGAGTCCAGATGCGACATACCTGAAAAGCTTTTTGGGCAATTTTCTTCTATGCATTCATTCCTGAAATCCTTTATAGTGTGAGTCTTCCATTGTGTTTATATTTAAAAAAGTTTGTGTATAAATTTTGAATTGTTCCTATTTATCACGATATCAATACCATCCACCGTACTCTCAAACTGTAACTTGCAAAAGTTGCAGGCCCTTAATCTTGACAAACCTGTTAGTGCATGACTGGTTATCACCTTCTCATACACATCATGCTCACCTTTACACAAACTTCTGCATGTTTCCACCGTAGGATATTCGAAATACCGTAGGCAACATTCCCATGGAGTGGTATCGAGGGTTTGATCACATTGGGTACAACGTGAGAGGAGAAAAGATAATCAAACCTCCAACCAGAGATGAACTGGATGAATTCCTCAGCAAAGTAGACAACCCTGATTACTGGTATGCTATTCAAAGTAGACTACCTTGATAACTGGTTATTTTATTTAAAGTAGACAACCCTGATTACTGGTTATGTTATTCAAAGTAGACAACCCTGATTACTGGTTATGTTTTTCAAAGTACTGTAGACAACCCTGATTACTGGTTATGTTATTCAAAGTAGACAACCCTGATTACTGGTTATGTTTTTCAAAGTAGACAACCCTGACTTCTGGTATTTTGTTCATGTTAAGAGTCCTTTCTTGTCCTCCTATGATAGCACATCATAGTTTGTAAAAGTTGGACATTCCCCTAACCCTTGTTAAAGTTCTTCATTTTCACTTGAGTTGTATCATCAAATTTATGGCTGATTTAAGCAAATTCAGGTTCCAAATTTTAAGTTTGAAATACTTGTAAGCAAACACATCTAGTAATGCTACTGCTTCAAACTTTCAACTGTAAAAGTTTTGTTTAGACTTTTGTTGTTTTCTTAAGTACTGTAGCTCACTTTGTATAGCCGATGAGGTTTACTAAAGTGTGTCCATTGCTTTCTGCATGATCTTCCTCCGACAGGCGGACTGTCTTTGACGCGAAAAATGGCGAAGACGTCGTCCTCACCGATGAAGACTTGGATGTAATACAAAGGATTCAGAGTGGGCGCTACCCTGACCCTTCGACCGAAGCTTACCCAGATTACATCGACTTCTTCACCTACGAGAAGATGATTCATCCTCTCACCAGGAGACCAGAGCACAAAAGGAGCTTCATCCCATCACTGAGTGAAAAGCAAAAGGTCAGTCGACCGAGAGTTCAATAGTCAATTGAAGTGTCCAACAGCTAAGCAGTTGTGAGTGGAACTGTTTGGGTGGGTGTACAGTAGTATTCTCACAAAGTTTTGCGTCAACAAATATTTCTCAAGATCGGAAATTAAATTTTGAGAGATAGATGCTATGTTGATGCTGTGTAGGGCATGACTTAGAATAAGTGGTTGAAGAAGCATTTTTGTTTTCTCCTTTTTCTTTGTTCACAGGTTTCTAAATACCTTATAGCCATGAAGAGAGGACTGATGAAACCAAGCTGGGAGAGAGACGCCGAGAAAAAGGAAGACGAGATTGGTGTCTTTTACGACCTCTGGACCACGGACGAGAATGCACCCGTGACAAAGAGACCGATGTCCCACATTGCTGCACCCAAGGTCAAGTGGCCCGGACATGCACAGTCATACAGGCCACCTCCCTGAGTATATGCTTTCAGAGGAAGAGGTACTGTAATATCGACAGCGAAATTTTAAAGCATAGTTTTTTTTCTGAAAACAGAACACACTGTTCCTTTGAGAAATTCTATCCGCAGTTACGTGTTAATTTTCACAAGCTTCTCTAATTGTGAAGGGTAGTGAATGGGGGCAACGTAACTCACTCCTTGCCTGTATTCTCCCATTAATGGTGTGCTACCCTCAATATAGCATGCGACAGACTTGTATACTTATGCTCCATCTCTGACTGCATTTGTAACACCAACGTGCCTGGAGTCCTGACTCAGTCTGGGTACAGATTGTGTGGCTATTAAAATTCATGTATGCCAATGTAATCAATTACACGGAGTAACACTCAACACTTCTTTTCCTTAAGCTATAAAAAGTCATGCTTTTTTTAACCAGTCATCAAACGTGAAGAAAGACTAATAAATATAGAGACCTTGGATCTTAGATGAGACCAACGTGTAACCCTTTGCAGTTGTTATGGTCTTGTGTTGAAAACCAGTAGATACCAACAACTGCTTAGAGGGTTACCCTCAATATTGCAGTGTCAAAATACTTTACTAAACTGTACATAGTTGCCATTCCATGAATCTGTCCCAGAGAAGGAGGAGAGTCGCCACTGGGTCCTATGGAGAGATCTGGAGACAGGCCTTACAACACTTTGAAGCATTCTTCCAAGGCATTCTTTCAGAGGCAGATACAAAAGTGGTAACTTGCATGATGTCTTGATTAACAATAAAAGTGTGTGAAAATAATGGTTATGCTGCCAAACTGCTGGTGAAATTGGCTGTTGTTTGTGTTTCATCATATTAGGAGAAGAAGAGGACCTGCAGGGATGGTAAAGTGGCGAGTCAAAATGTCCATCGCCACCGAGGTTCAGTGGTGATGTATACTTTTGAAACGGCGTTAAGACTTTGAATTTGATAAAGGTTTCTTATGAACATGTTCTCCTCCAGAAAGTGATTCGCTAAGGCCAAAGAAGAATACACAGGGAGGCCAAGATTCATACCGGAGAAGTACGACAGCTTGAGATTGGTCCCCTTCTACAAAAAGTACTTCAATGACAGATTCAACAGATGCCTTGATCTTTATCCTCTGCCCAAGGAAGAAGAAACTGAGGGTAAAGTTCAAACATTTTTGTTGTAAAGCAGCATTTTGTTCTATATTCCTTCCCGTATTTAATCCCACAACAGAGGCTTATCATCCCTTGCCTGACTTGTCGTGCATTTCATGCGAGTTTAATATTATATCGGGGTTCTCCACAAAGTTTCATGGGAGGGGAACCTGGCATGCGTAGATGAAGTTCGCAATCACAAAGCAATTGCCAGGGAGAGGGTTGAGGGGAATAAACTTTGTAATAATTAAAATGCTAAATGATGCAAAATGGTGCCCTTTTTGGATGATTTCTTGTTCTTTTTGAAATGGCAGTAGCCTATTGTCAACCTTTTTTGGGCTGAGCAGAACTTTTGTAGGAAGGGGGGGGGGGGCTGTTGCTAGTGTGTGGTTGCTTTTCAGGGATCAGCAATTTTCATGGGGGGTGGTCCACCCCTCAATCCCCCTATCTGTAGAGAATAGTTAAATAATGATGCTTGGATAATGATGGCAACTTTTGTTTGTCTTTGAAGTAATAGTTCCAACAGTGACCCTTTAATTGTCAAGTCTGCTTATTGTGGTGGAGTAGTCATGCTTCTTGCCAAAATAATGAAAGTTTCACTTTCCTATTTCCTCATGAGTCAGGTAGAGGGAGTGTTCAAAATTTAGTTCTTGTTTCGAGTTGCATGGAAATGTTTCTATACTAGTTACTCAGAACTTAAAGGAGAAGGCAAGTCAGGACTTTTGGACAATGTTGAATGAGAGACTAACATATGGGGAACACCATTACCAAATTTCAGTTAAATAAGTTGCTTACTTTCCAAGATATTGCAATTTGAATATTCTTAAAAATTATCAGGAAGCTGCCATTTTGAAATTGTGATGACATCACCAGACCACATGTGATTGAAAAGCTTTTGTTTTTCTTTATATTTCATTGTCAATAAATTTTAACAGTCATGCATAGATTCAAGTCATAGTATTAATGATTTGATTATTGCATGATACACCTCAGTAATTCCACACAAAATGTGTACAAGTGTGTTTTGGATTGATAGAAATAATAGCTACAGAATATAAAGAAATGCATTAAAATTTTTGCTATCAGTGGTTATGTGACATCATTATTCGACTTACTCAAGTTGTTTTACATTCAACTTAGGCAAAAATGGCAGCACCCTTCTCTGAATTTCCAAAGTGTGAAACTTGGACAGGAAACAATATCTCTGAATGAAACTTTGGGAAGATGTTTGTCAAACACTTCTGCTTCATTTTGATCAATATATTCCCAGGGTTTCCTTCTCCTTTAAGTTATGCTTCTTGTCCACACAATCAGCAACAACTTGGATCAGTTTTTGATTTTCCTTTAAAGTCACATTTTGTAAGCATCAACTGGCTTTGAAAAATTTTGCGAAACCTTTCAACACTTGCTATTTGAACTTTTTCCAAACGAGGCATCAAAACTTGTGTCAGCTTTGACCAGTTTCTTGGACCCTTTTGTTGATAGCAGTGACATCACGATTGACTGTTGGTGCCTCTTTTAGGTCCCTATATCTGCCCATTTCCCACAGTCCACCTGGCATCACTGTCATTAATATTTACCATATAAGGGAACTACTTCAGTTGTTATATATTTTTGTGATAGTCAGCTAGCCACATCTTTGTCCCTTATGAAAGTGAAAATGGAGCATTTCGGTGTCACAAGTTCATGCCACCCGGAAATGTTGCTTCATAGCAGTTGTAGATGCTGTGTCATTGTGCATTCACTGTGCCTTCAAATTTGCTGGCGTGGCAGAAATATGTTTTATTCGCTTCAGTTTGAATGCCTTTTTGTTTTTCTTGAAGACCTCATTTACTTTTTATTTTTATCCTCTTGTAATTTCTGTAGAGCTTTCCTGTACGACTCTTATCTAGTCATTTATTTTTTGTTTAGTTGATCTTGTCTTTTATAAGCAGGAAATTAAAACCCAGATATTCCCAAAGTCAGCATCATTCATTTCGTACCTGCCCATTACTGCTGCTCATATTGCAGTACAGCTTATTTTCTGTTGCTGTCATGTACATTATCTGATTTGGCTTTTTGTTTTTCTTTCAATATTTTCTTGCTTACTTGGACAGAGAGGTCACCCTCAACCTGTTTCGAAAATTTGACAACGAAAGTACATTTCAATACCTCATGTTATTTCCTTCTCAGTTAGCCCATCAACCTCTTTCATGTATTTATATTTTAATTTTTAACTCCACAGAATCAGTTAGAGGCTGATGATCTTCTTCCTAAATTGCCCAAGCCTAAGGACCTTCAACCATTTCCAACCACTTTGGCAGTTCTCTACACCGGCCACAAGAGCTATATTAGATCCATATCTGTGGATCCCAGTGGACAGTGGCTAGTTTCAGGTAAGATTTGGTTATAGCAGTTCTTTGATTCTTTTGCCTTTTAATATGTGTTAGAGCCTACTCCAGAGTTTGATGTCCTCAAGAATTGTCTTCATGGTTTCCTGCTGAATTGTCCCAGAATGACCCAAATCTTTGGGATAGTTTCAGCTCGAAAGCCATCTCTCAGTGTTATTCCAACTGATTTGTATTCTCCTGGTAATTGGTAGACTAAATAAATTGTCTTTGGAGTAATCCTAACCAGTGGTACTGGTATTTGTTTGTTTTTGTGTTTATGTTTTTTTTTTTTTTTACGGTGGGAGGATAATTCCAACCCATGAATATTCTGTGTCATTCAAACCAGTATTGACTCCAGGTCACTTCAAACCACGTTTTACCGCCACTAATGAACTTCATTTACTTCCAAGTCCCTGCCGGTGTTTTTACATATTACCAAACCAACCATGATGCGAACATCTTATTCCTTCTGTAATATTTGTTTACTTAAAGAGGCTCATTCAATAGATATCATTTATTTTGTAGAGAGTGTGAAGTTAACCATTGTATGTCAACACTTCATTTTAGCCTCATAAGTCATGTCTCTATTCCTACAATGTTTGAAAAAATGGGGAATTGTAGTTATTTTTGTAGAGGGTTCTATGCTTATACTGTACAGTAAAAAAAGTGTCTGGTC
This sequence comes from Stichopus chloronotus, assembly GCA_021234535.1. NCBI lineage: Eukaryota > Metazoa > Echinodermata > Holothuroidea > Aspidochirotida > Stichopodidae > Stichopus > Stichopus chloronotus. The sequence goes on along the minus strand of CM037832.1, from coordinate 24,575,887 downwards.
AGAGATCTGCAATGTAAGTGATTTATTATTCACCCTATCATTGTTGCTGCAGTTGTTAGCCAGATGTTCAGAATCTCTTAGTTTGACCATGTACCATCTTCATATGAAAAATATTGAACAGGTGTGACAAAAGCATGAATTTTGTGTGCCAACTCAATGAACCAGCCTCTTTAAAGTGTTGCTGCTCTTCCATCCCAAATTTATTCAATCTTTTTCAATATAATTCTTTTCCCAAAATGCATAATAGGATAAAAAACTATTACATTTAAAGCACTGAAGAGATTACCCACATTAGTAGAAGTAAAATACAACAATACAAAGATTGCACCATAAATAGTTACTCCTGTCTCTCTTTGTTACTCCTGTTTACAGGCTCAGATGACAAGACAGTCCGATTCTGGGAAGTCTCCACCGGCCGATGTCTACGCATTGTCGCAGTTGACGGTGCGGTGGAGTGTGTGGCGTGGTGCCCCAATCCGGTCATATGCCTCGTCGCGTTCAGCGTCGGAGAATACGTCCATGTTTTTAATCCGAAGCTCGGCGACAAGCTCATAGTCTCCGGGACGGATCAGTTGCTAGATGATTATAAGAAACCAGACGAAGTGAAGACCTCTCCTCTCGTGGAATGGGAGGTAGCGGAAGAAAATAAATTTGAAGAAGGGTTTAGGCTCTCCCTTAAACATTTCAAGGTACATATCCTTCATACTTCAAGCAAAAATGTCGTTTGCTGCACTTTTTTGTTGGTCATTGATTTTTTCTTTCAGATTAATAGGTTCAATGTTAATAAATTTGGAAGTGACTTTTGCTTCAGTTTTACCTTTAATCGTTAAAATTTACGTAATCAAGGATTAAGATACTGTTCCCCCTCTCACCCAGCCCTTAAATATGGATCGCTAGAATGTATAATCAGTCGCAAGATTACATTGGATGTGGCTGTGGTATGAATTAATGGAGATGGTTTCTCTTTCATTTCCGAGATTTATAAATACAATGAAATAAAAAAAATAAAATAATATTCAAAAAGTTCTTGATTTTGTAATCACGATACAAACCATATGTCTGTTTCTTTACAGCCTGTGCGGCAGATAAGCTGGCACGGCAAGGGTGATTACTTCGCGGTAGTGATACCGACCGGTCAACGGTCGTCGGTTATGATACACCAGCTCTCAAAGAGGAGGTCACAGAACCCCTTCAGGAAGTCAAAGGGCCTCGTTCAGTGTACAGCCTTCCATCCTACCAGGCCATTCTTTTTTGTCGCTGTGAGTGATGTGAACTTTGGAAGTTGCTTTGTGCTTGTTTACGTGACTGCATCGCTTTGATGTGTCACTTTGATGTATGTCTTTGCTTTGTTATGTAGTCATTGAGTTTGCTTTGTTGATTTATTTTAAAGAGAACCAACAAAATCTCCGATTGCGTCTTCGTAATTAGGAAATTTTTGCAATGCTTGAGCATTTAATATCCTGCAATCACACCATCTGAAATGTACGATTCTCAAAGGTTATCTCATGTTTTTGACTTTTGATACACCTTCTGTATCTCTCTCTAATAGTTTCCAGTTGAACAGATTTTGGTCCTCCTTAGAGTCAGACGACCACACATCTAAACAAGCAAACCTAAAAATGACCAAATTAAAAAATTTAAAAACTAAACAACTTACATCATGACCAATCAAGAGCAAAGATTTACACTTGTAGAACCATACCAAAGGGCAAAGTGAAAAAGGTCTTGAAATGTATGTTAAGTAACTCAAACATTTTCAAAGACTCACATCTTTCTCATTAGGTGGTGAATTATATTCTAGCCAAAAGGAGCTCAGACTTTGAAATTAAAATAAAAAGAAGCTTTATACATAAAGAAACTGAAAACTAATTATTATGTGCCTAGTTATACCAGCATGGATCATCCTTCTTACTTAATATGTTTTGATGTATTTTGTTGTATTTTACTGTATTCTTTCATTGTTAGCTTCACAGTCTATCACTGTGTTGCATTATATTTCACCATTCGATGAGGATATTGGCGTTCTTGGAAAACGTTTTTGTGATTAAACCTGCATTTCAAGAAAGTTTTCATTTTAATTTGCTCCTATGTTCGGTTTTACAAGAGTGAAGCTGCTTGAGAACACCAACATTTCATTGAATAACGATCAACGGCGTGAAAGCTAAAATTTCCAGAACCTTTGTCAACTTTCACAGACCCAAAGGCATGTTCGCATCTACAACCTCATCAAGCAAGAGATGACCAAGAAGTTACTGACCAATGCCAAGTGGGTTTCTAGTATTGCCATACACCCAGGAGGTGAGTCCATACCCAGTTCCCCTCCTCCTCTTTTTGTGACATGGGAAACACAAAAGTCCTGACTACATCAAATCACCCAAGTACTTATACTCTGTCTTGAATGATATGCATTTTTCAATGCCAAACTTTTGTTTGTTTTTTCATTAAACGAAACTAAACAAGCATTGATGTGTTAAGCATGAACCTACCACCTTTTCAAGATACATGGACCTATTAAACCAAATTTAGTTTCCATGTAACCAGTGTTGCTGTTGTTGCTATGGCCATTAAATGGTAAGACAAGTTTCCTTTGCTTTATAATTCACATCATTGCACTTTCTGGTGTTTGTCCTTAGAATTGATCAGATCTAATTAAGTCGGCTCAGAATTTTTTTCTTCTTTATCATATATCCTTTTGTTCAGAAGTATTAAAGATTAGGTTAAATGTTCCCGGTAGTGTGATGGTGGCACGTAATACTGTTGTAGGCTGGCTATTGTAACCTTCTATGCAGTGTATTCATTAGATACTTATACTGTCAGATCAACACAAAGATGTCCTTTATTGAAGCATCCTATTGGTTGGCTAACCCCTAACCATCTTTTATAAAGGGAAAATTGATTGGTCCTAATATCTGTGCCACTGTGCCACAAATGGGGAGATGAACCAACAATTTTCTCATAAAGAAAGGAGCATGACTCTTGCAAAAAGGAACATTTTTATCATCAGTCAGAATTTTCATCGTCACACTTTCTTTCTCTTCTGTCTTTATCACTGAATACAGGAGATAATGTGATCATAGGTACCTATGACTGCAAGCTGTCTTGGTTCGACCTTGATTTATCCGTGTCACCTTACAAGACCCTGCGACACCACAAGCAGGCTATCCGCTCAGTCTGCTACCACAAGAGGTACCCTCTGTTCGCTTCGTCGTCAGACGACGGCCACGTCATCGTGTGTCATGGCCAAGTGTACAAGTAAGTGTCGTTGCATTTCATTCCTTTTTACCCAAAGTTCTAACTCTTCCCCTCGTTTGTGCTAATGCATCTTCAGATGTGGTGTAGGACAGAATGGAGATATCTGTGTCTTGTGAGGAAAGGGCAGGCACTCAGCATGATCCATTTTCAAAGTAACTAATGACACGTAAGAATTTCCTTTATTGTTTGACCAAAAATTTACCCTCATATTATTGCCTAAATATGTGTTAACATCCCCCACAACATATCTCAGAACCATTTAACCAGCCTCCTAGCAATCTCCAGAACAGGAAAACTTAAAAGAAGTAATGTGTTAAGATTATTTGTTCAGGATCAAGGGTTGCTCTTTCGAAGGAATGATTCGAAAGGATATATTTAGTGATGGGAAGCAGTACACATATCCTTTGTTTGTTTACATTGATTAAAATGTCAAGGTTGCAGTAATTAATTTCAAGACTCTTATTAACGATAAGAAGGCCTTGCTGCACAGAAACTTTTGTGCTGGAACAGAAATCGGGAAGACTGAAGAATGGGTTTGATATCTGGAGTGCGGAGATGCTTTGACTCCATCGCAGACAGGCTGTTTTGTTTTAGATGATGTCAAATCTACCCTATTTGTGCCACACACTGTATTGCAAAGTCTTGTTGAAGATGGTCTACATTAGAAACAAAATGCAAAAGAGGAATATTGACCAAAGCAGTTGCTTTTGACACCTCAACAGCAGTGATTTTTAAGACCAAAGTGTACATGAACAATAAGAGTGATGTCACAATCTCACAGTTAGATGAGATGCTGTGTAATGCTTGTGAATTTAAAGTTTTCCTCATAACAAATTTCACATCGGATTATGAATTTGTCACATTTTTGGTAGGATATACCCTTTATTAGTCCTTCAGACAATCCCCTCTTAAGATCAAAGTAGTTGAATTGACATTGTTAAAGCTGTTTGTCGTCAGATTGCTATCGTGATATTACATTTATTTACTACATGTCCTTTGTACAGATTGGCACATATGTTTTGTGGATGGCTGAAAAGATTTTGCTTTGGATTATGGTTAAATTTCAAAAATGTGTCTCGCAACCCCACCCCACCCCCTTTACAACTCCAACTTTTCTTACCATACTCCCAGTTATTCATCACAAAAATTATCATTTTCCAGCGACCTGCTCCAGAATCCATTGATCGTACCAGTCAAGGTCCTCAAAGGTCACGCTATCACCAACGGCCTCGGAGTACTCTGCTGCGAGTTCCACCCGAATCAACCGTGGATATTTTCCAGTGCGGCTGACGGGATTATCAGGCTCTTCACGTAACAACCGTCTCTGATTCTCAGACGAGGAAGGACTTGATATGTGGTAGAGAGGAATTATGATTCCTTCTCACCCTGGCTGTGGACTAGGATGGCTCTGTCAACTTTGTCAACAGCCTGCAATTTTTAAGCTCTTTAAGCTTGAGTTTAAGGGCTTCTGCTTTGAGACAGAGTTCCTCTTAACATTATTTATACGATCAGCTCAGCACGGTTGTGGGATGCGTTACCTAGTTTTGTGATCTAGTCTTATCACAAGGAAGAAATACTATTGGTAAAGAGGTCACAGTTAATGATCAACCAATAATCGGATCAGACATTGGATCGGGTTGATGTTCGCCATTCACCGGTAAAACACCGGATTGGCAAAATTTACGTGCCGACGTTGCTGATGTTTAGCAACCTGAAAATGTATTTGCACCGGGGGGATGTATTAGTCCTTGAACCAGTATAGGAAATGGAAATTCCATCTGAAAAAATGTAGAGAAATACCTGCAAAATTTGCCACGACTTTGGAACGTTGATAAAAGCATTCCAGAGACTACTTCATACATAAAATGAAAATTTTCGAGGAGATAATGCCCTTGATAGCGGAAACATCAGATCAGAAATCAGCAGATGTTGTGATAAAGTCATCAGCCATCGGATCAGCAGAGAAAACGCACATCAGTTGATCCCTAGTCATGATGAGTATGTACAGTACCAATTATTCTCTGTAGTCTACCATACAAAACTGTGAACAATATATGGCGGTAGCTATTTATATACATAACACGCCCTTGCAGTATTGACTGTTATGTACAATAGTAGTCTTGAAGCAGCCTAGATCCAAATTACATAATGTTGGGCTCAATGTTAGATTGTCAGAGTATCAAATCAGTAAGCATTGATCTTGTTCTCCTATTGGGGTGTCTCATTCCTGTCTTAGTATTATGTTTATCAAGTAAACTGGAACTCAACAGATAAAGTAAACCCCATTTTGATGGTTAGAATGGCCTGCATGGAAACTGCTGTAACTTTGTTGATAGAAAAGGTACATTCACACTTGTGATTTAGGATGTGAGTTTCCCTTCGTAAATTTCAGGTATAGATTTTCCAATGTTGGATGTTCATAAAGTGAGCACCATTGCTTCAAAGTAATGTTATTAAAAAGTGAAACCCAATGCAGATGTTGCAATCGCCCTGGCGTCTCATGAAATTCATACTTACTGTATCCTGCAGTTTTTTTTTTAACCGGGCCTTCTCCTCAAAACTTCATAAGTCAAGCTCCAAAATTAGTGCTTTAGGTGACTTCTTTTTAGGCCAAAAGTTGAACAATACTACTAACATTAGCACTTACAAAAAGTATCCATTACATGTAGTCAAGAGTGGAACATGTGTTCAACAGTGCTGCATCAAACACTGCAATGCTTCTACAGAATGTAAGGGATCATGGTCTTACCTGAGAAATGCAAACTGCTCTGCCAACATTGGCTTACTGTACAGAGGGACAATTGCCCCCCCCCCCCACCACCACCTTTGTGAAAAATGGATCCACTATTTGGGGGAAGTAAATTAAGGACATTTTTTGGGTAAAAGTCGCCAATTGTAATGGTTATAGTTTAGGGAGACATGTAAAAAATGTGTGAGGAGTATTTTAAGGCCACTTTGACAAAATGTATATGCATCTAACATATTTTATCACCATGAAGTTAGAATTTAGACATCTCCCGTGTGGGACAAAATTTACCTTGCCCCCAAAACAAAGGAGTTCCCGTATGCCTGTGTCTGCCGATGTTTGTTGTGCATGAGAGTAATCGTCTCTTCTAACAACTGTTCGGTCAGAGTGAAGATCACCGCACAACTTACACGTGCATGTCAAAAAACTGTAAGGGAAGTTAAACTGTTAACTGTGAAGGAAGTAGTGTTAGCTTTTAGATTTACATAGCAGTTTCGAAACTTCTTGACTTCTCTGATAAATATAACCTCTTTGGAAAATCCCATTATGTGTATATTATAACACAACTGCTAGTCATGTTTGCAGAAGTCTGACATTGTCTTACATTGTGCCTGGCCGGATATGGACTCATCATTTCCTGCCATGTTTTATCAGCTGACTAGGAAGCAACATAACATGCAATTCATGACTTGCAGGGGTCGACCTCATAATTGTGGTGAACAAGCAGAAAATCTCATAGGCAATGTGAACGTTTGTTTTAATTTTAATGTTATCAAAGCAGAATTTCTGCAGTTGTTGTTTTAATGAAGCATTTCTGAAGATTAGTATCATGTGTTTTCGATATTTGACCTCTGAAATTTGAACTATGAATATTCATCAGGAAATGGCTGCCTTCCGAAGTTCCTGTACAGTTGTGAGAGAATGCATGTAAAACAAAAGCTATAAATTGGTGTGTGATTATTCTCTGTTGTTCTTCGTGAATATTTGCCAAGGATCACAAAGTCCTTCTTGCTCTGGTTTGAAATTTTTAGTCCAAGTTTACAATCAAGGGCTGTTGCAAAGTTTGTCTTAATCTGTTTTCGAATGATCGAGGCCCAGACTTAGTCCTCAGGTAAGTCGGAAAGTGTGAGAATTTAGAAGATGTTAGGCCTACTTCAAATAAATTTTTGTTGTGCAAATATATGGTTATCAGACTTAGTCAATAATTATGACAGCAGCAGTCATTGTAGATAATTATCGATAATTAATGAAACTATCATAGCGTGAGAACTACTGCAGCCTAAGAGAAAGTACATCACAATATTAAAGAAGACCGAATGATACATCAAGGTAACCGCATAATAAAAGTGAAAGAGAACCCGGTAGTTTTGTGTACTTGCACTTTATTTCAGGGTGCACTAGCATGCGCCCACCCACACAGAAATACCCCTCCCACAAGCACACCAGGGCTTTCACTTCGTGGATTTTGCTGAGCGGTGGTGGATTTCATTAGAAGGGTTGCTGCCTCCGTATGTGGCCCTTTTTGTCATATACACTATCACACTGAAGTATTACAGTTTAAGTGTGATACTGTACCTTAATGTTGTTTGCCTCTAATGAAGTGGCACAACCGTGATTTTGGAGCGGAGCAGGGGGCTGAGAATTGTAGGAAGACCGAAAATGTGTGGATAAAGATACCCCCACGATCACCGGATATCGCCTCTCCGAGGCTCAGTGTAGTTATCTCCTAAAAATGATTCTGTCACCATTTACTTGAATAGAAACCAGTCTCCTTAACATAATTGGAAGTTTTTCCTATGAAATTCTGAAAAAAAGTTGTACATTTTCTGATTATAAAGTAATACTTGCTTGAATTCTGAAAGCTGAATGTGGGCAACCACATCGTCATTCACACGAGGCGGAGGACGTTTAAAGTTGCAAAAGCTTGCATTGTCCTTTACCTACTCTTTTGTTTCACTGCTTGTTATCCTGTCTTTTCATTATTTTTTTTTTTTCGTCTGCACTCATTTTGCTCAACTATCTCTTGTAGGGTGGGGCGCCCCAGCCCAAGTGTCCTGAGTTCCGAACACGTTGAAAACTGCACCAACTCACCCTCATTCTGTGATTACTATTGTTATCGTGCGTATCCGTGTTTCTATTCCTTTGACATTTGACCTCATATCATTATAATACCACTATATTATCATTAACTTAAACCCTAGCTTCTTTAAACCTGTCGTGGCGAAGACAGAGATACAGGAAAGCCCTGTAGATATATTCACCCGTAGAGTTCCCATATGAGATCCATACAAGTTTGGTACTTGTGAGGGAAGGACCGCTGAGTCTGGAAAATCCCCCTCAAATTTTCTTCTAGTCTGACATCATTATGCTAATTTTGTTATCTTTGTTATTATCAATGTAGCGAAAAAGGGGTCTCAGCGAAGGAAAGTGCTCCACTCTCCTGATCGGCGCCTGATCCCCAAGTTCTCATCTAGGCCTATACTTCACCATATACGAGTAATGTGACACTTTACCCTATTGAACTGCATGACGTCGTACTAAACCCTTTCGCACCGTTATTCCAGGTCTTTCGCACCATCGATTTCTTGAGCCGAGATGGACTAACAAGCCTACTAGACGTATTTCCTGAAACTAATCTCAAATTTATTGGGGGAACACTACACCCCTCCCACGCACACAGGAAAAAAAAACCCTTCGCTATCATGTATCAGATACAGAGGCCAGGTATATATATTTGCACTGCACAAACAAAATCTCAGAGACGTTGTATTCCGTCAATAGACACTTGAATAGAGAACACTTAAAAAAAAAAAATTAAACTGTAACTGTAGAGCCTTTCAATGATACAGTTTTGCTTTTGCTTTGTGATACTTGGCACTCATTCAATATAGGTAATTATGACCAATTGAGAAATAGTAACAGATGCAAAGAAATGATCTCAAAGACCTAACGTAATCAGTTGTACTTCAGTAATAAGCAACACAATCTGTATACTCAAGAACTGGTTTGTACGGAAATCGAATCATTGACGAAGTATACGGTAAGTCAAATACACCAGGTAGGACCCTTACTATAGAAATGAAAATATCATGCTCATGGTGTAGGCCAATTGTTTTGACTAAAAACTCCTTCTTTACTACCCACAGCTCATCTAGTTTTGTCGAATACGTAATTTTTTTTTATTGTTAATTCGTGTTTCTTGTTGTGTGCTACATAACGTTGAAGAAGATGCTGTGCGAAAAACAAAGTGTCTCATGTTTGGTTATTTCTTCTCTTCGTAAGTGCCGTTTCTAGCTGACACAATTTCAGTACTGCATTCTAAGCGCAATATACCGGTAACACGGTAAAGGGCAAACTGCTTGCCGAAAACGGGCTGCTGTTGCCGATACTGATTAATAGGACTTAAATTATAAAACAATGTCAATCAAATTCCTTGTCATGCTTGCCCCGGCACACTAGGGAGATGTTATATTTTAATAACAGCTCCCGGGTACACTAACTGGATCCCTCGTCGACCTTCAGTATACGTACCAAGAAAAAAAGTCCGATATTCGTTCTTTTTACCAATTAGGTCTTTGCAGGAGATCTGAGGAGAAAAAAGAGGTGGAGTTAACCCCATAGACATTTTGAACTAGGGGTTGGTCTTCACATTCATCATCCCTCCTTAATTTTCACTTGATAAGTGGTTAATTACATCCATGTTAAGATATGGGTAAGAATTTAAAATCAGTGGACCACTAGCTGACGTCATTTTGTGTTTGTATGCGAATCTCCTTAACTCCTCGAATCTACCCTGTGCCCCCCCCCCCCCCCCACTCGCCAACATCACCAATGGCCGTCGGATTCAGTTTCCCGCATCAGTGCTCCAACCAGCGGTACATGGTCTATGTGAACTGCAGTCAGGCTGGAGGACTCGAGATCGAACCGGGAGGAATCCAGTCCTTAAAAAAATGGCGCAATTAAAATAAAAAAAGAGATAAAATGGGGACGTAGACTTGGCCAGGTACCCTACGCTGTGTTCTTCCAGTTACGTATATTTTGTACATGGAAGCTTTCACGCACCGTACGCACGACTCCGTGTCGACACCCAATCCTCACATTATATCATACATGTCCATGCCTTCTCGAGAGGAACATACCATAACCATTATGGTTTATCTGGATAGATGGTGTCGAAGTGTGTCACGTAGGTGATTCTGGTCTATTACTACAAATCTCGAGAAGATTTTAAATCGCAAATCACGGTGGAAGACTTCAAGACGTTATTACTATGTGTGCCAATCACAAACGGCAAGTAACGCTGCAGGTACCTTAACATCCTGGAATGTAGTGCATGCTTTTAATCGGTGACTAAGATTTAAGTTAAATTTCAAAGTTATAGTTAGAAATGATTTTTACGAAAAAAAGGCTTATCTCGCTGATTTACTTCATATTCAAAATTTTGGGTCAGGTAGATTTTTTCTGATTTGAGCAGAGAATTCGTAATGGGAGATGGTTGAACTGTGTGAGCGTCTCATCCTCCCCAATAATTGTCAGGAAGACGATAGTCGGAAAATCTGAAATACCCGTTGGAATTTTTCATATCTAAACCTAGTTAATTTTACGACACAAAAGGGGCCAAATATTGCACCACATTGCCTCTGAGGTTACCTGGTAATTGAAAAATTTCTCAGTAAATCTGAAATACATTTGAACTTCTAGGAGCGCTGGTAGTCCGAAAATCTGAAATACCACTTGGATTTTTTTTACCCCATACTAGTACACCTTATTACTTTCAAAGACGCGAATTATTGCACCTGATTGCATCTTAGGATACCTGGTAGGTGAAAAATTCCTTAAAAAGGGGTTGGCGACACCTCCACCCCCCCCCTCCCACCTTACTACCCTCATAAAGATTATCTAAAAAGATAAGCAAACCGATATCGTTAGAAAGTATGAACTGTTGCATTAACTTTTCTCGAAATTAGCTTCAGGGTTAGAAATTAGAGCAATCCAAATTATTACCAAGAATTATATTTTTTTAGCTGGGAAATTGCACAGACATGATATTTCGTGACTGGGTACATACAGCCCAGGACACCCGGGAAGTGGTCGTTTCCGGTCATCTTTGGGCTTGTAAAGCAAAAACTTTTTGTAACACTTCTCACCAAACAGTGGTGGTGCTCCGCTCACTTCTGTCCTCGCGGTGCGCGCGAAAGTGCCACACTCTCAGGTCATACCCTGCACTCCTCCTGAAAACCCTAGGATATGCGCCTCATATGTATACATCAGTGACGTATAGGCAATATGTCTCAACCCCCCCCCCCCCCCCCCTCGCCAATCAGTTAGGCGCTGACTGCATGTGCCCTAATCATTTGTGTTTACATTTTTTTGCACGTCAGCCTTCTGCATAACCGACGAAATTTGTTGATTTTCTTTTCTTTCGAAATTTCGCTGATGATTTTGAAGCCCCTCTCCGTGAGACGTTTCCGCTGGAAATGCCCTTATATGTAATACTATATTACACAGATTGCTTTTCAAATTGCAGAGATGGATATCCATATTTTAAGGCTGGGTATACACGCATCCTATAACGAGCGGGGGAAGCTGCATGTTTGCAGCTACCTGGGGAGCTTGTAAAAACCCCAAATTTTCTTGTACGCTACGCCCTCGATCCGCTTAGATAGTAATAGATAAATAATAATAGATTAGTAGCAAGCAAAATTCGGGCAGAAAATATCTGCCACCAGACTTCTAGACGCCCGCACATCTATGTGTTCAGCACCAAAATATTTGCCTAGTCACTCAAACAACAAATGAAAGTGGATGCATAATTCGTAATTGTTGTGTTTTATAAAGTAACTCTTTGTTAACCGTTAACTGTTATATCCGGTTTTCTAACCTCTTCTCTGATACATGCCTTTTCTGAGAAATATGAGTAATTGTAATGAGTCATGTAGGTACAGCACCTTGTGTTGAATGTAAGAACAAAGAGCCTGCTTCAGAGGCGTTTTAGACAGAGAGCAATAAACATCACTTCACTATACTTGCTTCACTGTATATTGTGTTATTCCTGTCTCGGCTACTTGCTACAACACAATAGTAATGACTCTCTTATCACCGCAACTCACCTGATATGTATTACCAATTTTCATGCATTATTTTTTATTTTCAAAATAAGGAACTTCCTTATTGAATTGCAGACATGGCATCGCTATATATTTTCAGACTGTTCACATACAGCCTAGAATACTCGGGAAACGCCGTTTCAAGCCATCTAGGGACTTTGTGAAACACAAAATTTCCTTATACGCTACTCGCCCCACTAGTTTAGCAACAAAATTCGAGCAAAAATTTTTGCCCCCAATTTTTTAGGCGCCCGTCCGCCAATGTGTTCAGCCCCACGTATTTGCCAAGAACTCAAAGGAAAAAAATGGAAGTGGATGCGAAATTCATCGTGATTCTTGTATCACTTCAACTTGACCCACCTTGATATGTATTTTAATTTTTCATACTGTAGATTAATGTTTTCACATGAATTGACATGTAGACATGATATCCCTATTTCAAGCCTTGGAAAATGCATACACCTCAAGGTAGACTACACCGGAGAGTGCCGTTTCCTGCCATCTAGGGGGTTTGACAAGCCACAATTTTCTTGATTTCTCCACGCCAACTAATAGTGGCGCTCCTTATAGATGGTCCTACTAATGCTCACCCCCCCCCCCCCTTCCCCCGTCTCCACAATATATGTATATGTATATTTTTTTCTCTTCTTCGAGCCTGATAGTGCTGATAGGAGGTCTGCCCTCCCCCTTTTTTTTTACAATTCTGGAGCAATCCCTGATAAGGTTTTCGTAGTGTCCGAAACTTTCTCAGTGGCTTCGCCACTCAGTTGGGAAGAATATCCGGTGAGTAGGAATCTTGACCTCCACACCCCTCTAAAGATATGACCCCGACCAGGGTCCCGTTGGCAATCTTGTCATATTTCCCACATAAGGGTACTTGTCATATTTGCACAGTGTCTCGAGGACTCGGACTCGACCTTCAAGGACTCGGACTCGCACTCGCAAGTTAATGACTCGAACTCGGGTTTGATGGACTCTACTCCAGCACTGACTGCTACTCCTGTGCAGGTGAGTGCAACTTCTATACAGGAGGGTAACTCCCGTGCATAAACCATGATGGAGGCTGTGGCACTGATCCTACCAATAACGTGCTGCAGTACCTCCCTCCCCACTCCCTTCCCACTTCTGACAAGAAATATCCAACACTGGTAGTTAATTGATATGTTTACGTGATCTTCTATATTTTTTTTTTTTTTAGGTTTTAAGATGTCACGGTCATTCATCTCGGTTTTGATGATATTGTCATGGATCTCTGGTTCGGGAGGATCGTTTCTGCTCCCGTTTGGTCCGGATCACAGGGATCAGCTTGTGACTGGGAATCAATACAGCTACATCAAAATGTTTGATCCCATCAATTTCGGAGACGACCAGTATCACCTTGTCACTGTAAGCATATTAAGTGAATAAGGACCCTAAAACTTAAACGCATCCCATCCCGCACAAACTACTAGCAATAATCGCGTGGCAATGCTATACACTAACATTTCGTGAACATGACAGTCACATCGCCTCTAAGCTTCCTTCTCCCCCCCCCCCCCCCCAACAATTTTCTTTTTTCTTGAGAGTACCGTAGGCCCTAGCCTTTATGTCTTATTTGGAAGCAAATAGGCCTAACCAAAATAATCATCGGTATATAGTAGCAGTCCTTCTATAGATCTATCCCTTCCTTATGCATGACACTGTTATACTTCGTACATCCAGCCTGTAACTAAAAGGCTCTATTGGCACGGGGAAGGTATTTTTGTCCTTCGAAATCAGTCAGTGATTGAATTTCCACCCAATCTGGTATACATTTCCAGTTTCGAGTTTCGCTTTCAACAAGCACTATAGCTATAGGCTAATTTTAACTTAAAGGGAAATTGGGGGCGTTTGTTTTAGAGAAACCATCCATATTTTTGAAACCAATGTTTGTGGACGTAGAATGATAGATTATTCAAAATAAGGCAGGACATAAGCCTTCTTTTCAAGAAATAAGCTCTTCACAGATAGAAATTCAGTTATTTGTTGCACAACACTAATTTGTTCACCCAAACTTTTCAAAATTCAAATGATGCATCTTTCATTACTCATCTTTGGTAGATGTTTATTGATGAGACTAAATGGTTTGACAATGATTACCGCTATTTTCTTTTGTTTGTCATGTTGGGGAATTCTAAATGCCCTATTTCCCTTTAAAATTAGCGCTTTAGCAAAGCTAACTTTGGGTGATACACACAACCGCTCGCAAACCCCGTTGCTAATGGTTTATGATCATCATCTACAGGTATAACGCTGTGTGTTTTCTCCTGAACATCTAGAAATCGATCAAAAGAGACGTGAATAAATATGTGGCTTAATTTCTATTTCATTAACTCTGACTCCCCGCCCAGGTAAACAAGGAAGGGTATTTGTCGTTAAGGAAGGCAACTCTTCAATTTGCGGAACAAGTTCCGAAAATTTCAGTCATGACAGGAAAAGATGACATCAGCAGGCCAGAACGTGTCGATGTTTTCTTTCGAGTGACCAATGATACGAATATCACATCTGCTGTTGATTCTCTCATTGAGGCAAAATATGGGACAAAGTTTGAATCGACGCAGGCGTTAGTTACGACATGGATCCAAAATGGCTGTCCCAATGAGATGAGCACAGAGGTTAGTTACACCAGGTAGTTTGTTACTGCTGATTGGACCAGGAAGCTGCAATTTCAGCTCTCCTGTTGGACTGAATTGTAAAACACGCGATAATGCATATTCATAAGACTTCCCAGTCCCTTACGCATATCTGGTTCTTCTAAGTTTGAATTGGAGTCTATCCCAGAGTTCATCCCCGTTTTGGTATTGTTTCAATGGTTGTAGATTATTAAAAGGTTCCTTGTTGGCAGAAATGCCACTGGTCCCCCAGCGACACACTCTCGGGGTTCGAAGTTTCCCAGATTCAATTGTTCCAATGGTGGGACGTTCCCGAGGTATGTTCACCAGTGCCAGAACTGTGCCACAGCAGCAAGAGGGGGGGGGGGGTAAGAGAACTGTGGGGAGGACTCACCGGTGTGTGACACGGTGTTACCTGTAATAATAATTGTTCACGGGAAAAAGTTCACGGGGAAAAAATAAGGCTGACCCCCTCTGTCCATCTGATATCCTTACTAGCCTTAGGCCACCCATTTACAATGGTAGGCTACGGTATCGAGTTGCTACATGAAATTCCTCAGTGACTTAAAGACGGTAATATTCGATCAGAGTCTTCGAAGTTTACTGTGGTTTTTGGTAAAGTTTTTTTTTTCTCTTTTCTCCTACGTTTTTATTTTGCACTCAGAATATGGAGCATATTAAGAGGACGACTCAATGCCTACTTACCGGAGATGCATCTCGGTCGTACGTGGTGTATTTGAAAGATGAAGATTCCGGTTGCGATGGTATTGTCAAGAAACTTGAGGATGACAAGCGCTGTAAGTCTGCTGGTGGTAACTGCTCCGAGGACGTATCCAGCACCGAAACACCGGCAATTATTCAACTACACAGCGACCCTTTGCCCGGTACTTGTAATGCTCTTTCTAACTGTTGGATCCATTTTGGTGTGTGCGTGTGTGTGCGGCTTGTGCGTGTGCGTATAAGGATGTGGAAAGAGGTGTAGTGAACTAACCTACGAAGCATTATTTCGTCACTGGGATATAGTATTGTCATTTGCTGATGAAAACATGTCACGTGGCGACCTAGCAGCAATATTACCTTAAAATCTGAAGTAGGTCTATGACCAGTTTGTCTCGTGGGTATGATCGCCATGACGGTGCAAGAGCTATTGAAGCATAAATTAACAAGCAGTGCTTGAAAGTTTGTTCCTATTTACAAAGCTTTTGACATCTGCCCAACGTTCATTTTGTGACCGGATCCTCGTCATCCCGTCCTATCCTCAGCCTTTTTTTTTTTCCATCCTCCTTTACCATCCTGACACTGTATCAGTGTCACGTACTGTGCATGAAACACCGTCATAATTGTACACTTCATATTGCTTCCCTCAGGCGACAACACAGCCGGACTGACCCAGTTTGACTTCGTCCAATTTTCGAGTGGCGGTCGTTGTCTGACATTAACTGGCAGTGCTGGATCTTTGACTAGCTGCAACGACGGCAACGGTCGTGTCGAGCAACGAACGGTGTTCCGTGTTCACGGATCGCCCGGCAACCAACAGATCGAGTTATTTGGATTTGGCCAGTGTCTGGATCGCGAGCATTGTCATTCTAGTACATCCAATCTGCGTTCATCTGATTGCAGTCACTGCGGTGCGATCCACTGGGACTTGAAACCAGACGGTACTCTGAGGGAGGACAACGACGCGAATTGCATCTACGTTGTACAGTCGTCGAATAAGGCCGGAGTTCATCACTCCTCAGACGGATGTACGACCTTTCAAGTCACAACGCTTGGAAACCTTGTACAGTTGAAGAGCGTCTCCCACGGCGACTGCATCGCGAATGGGATATTTGCACCTTGTTCTACCTCTCCTAGGTTCAGGATCTACAACTTGCCACGTTACTATCAGATGAATGATACGAACACCGGATACTGCTTCGACAGGGAGCATTGCCATTCATCCACATCCAACACACGGCTCTCGGATTGCGGTCACTGTGGTGCGATCCACTGGTCGATAGAAAACGGCGAGGTCGGAGAGGATGACATGTCTAACTGCGTCGTCAGAGGATCTGCTGACTCAGCAGTCATGAGACACTGCTCAGAGGGGCAAGCTGAAACGATTACCTGTGAAATATCTCAAGGACGAGCGCTATCCTCTCGGAAGCCCCTTCAAAGCGCGTCAGTCTCCTTCACTGGTTTTGGCAAACCAGACCCTTCCGTCTTCTTGGAGACGATTCCTCAACGTGAACTGATGGGTGCACGATTATACAAGGACGATCTCCACGGATACTGCCGTCTTGAGTTTGTTCATTCCTTACCCAACAGGAAGACGTTCCCCGTCGTAACAAAGAGTGGCGTGTTCCAAGTTCAATACTGGGTCTCGACAATTATCACCAAAGTTCCATTTAGTGATAAATTCTCCCTCGGCTGGCTCTTGGACGAGCTGTTTTCGAAACCGACCTCTGTGACAGAGATTCAACTGAGATATGGAGCAATCGATGTGTCTCGCCGGTATTTCGGCGAAAGGGATGGACTGATGAGCCTCTTCGTCACGGATAAGGATTCGTTCATCCGACTCCCCGACAACCGGATGCTGAAAGATATTGGCCTCGAAGTCACCCAGCAAAACTGGTGGCGCACTGCCCATTTCAGTGCCGACAATCAAAGTTACTTTACTTTTGCGGGCAATGCGCGTATATACCAGGCACTTTACTGGCCTAAAATGAAAACGGTAAAAGAGAACGATATCACAAAAAATTAAGAGACGTTACGTAAGAAACCTCGTGCACAGAATGATGCCATCGGGAAGTTTCGATTTTTAGGATATATTGCAGTGTTTTCGGCGATTAGTTGCCAACTATAGAATGCAAACTTTAGTGACTGAGGACATTGTAGGTATTGTATGCAACGATTCTATTTTACAATTTCAGAACAAGAAAGAACTAGAAACAGATTCCTAGCTTAATGAACTACGAAATCTTTCTTAATAGTCCTTCGTGTGTCAGATATTGTTCCATGTCACATCAGGGTTTTAAGTTTAGTAGTTACCCCTCTTGTTTATCATAGAATAGATACAGTCATTCTGTTTCTCTTGTTACAGTTGGGATCCATTCAAACCCATGATGAATATTTAATATCTGAAATCATCGACCGGACGATAAAATGACACCATAAGTATTGGAATGTGAAATTTGTCCAAAGTCTTTTTCGCAACCTATATCGTAAAGATTTTAGGCCACGCTACAGAACAGCAACGTGGCTTTTTGTTTCGGCCTTTTTGAATCATTTCGTTAAGAACATCAGTAAGTTGTGTTTACAAACGACAATCTTTCCTTAAACTGTACTTGTAATGCCATGAAGTAAATCTAGACAGATATAATGCTGAAACGAAATTATTGAAATAAACCCTAATCAATGTGTTCCAGTCTTCAACTTACAATGCAACTCACGAAAGAGGGCGCAAGTCCAATATTAAACGGTGTATCCTTTTCTCCATTTTTTTTTATCCTTAGTATTTTTAAAGGGAAATAGGGCGTTTAGAATACACCAACATGACATACAAAAGAAAATAGCGGTAACCATCGTTAAACCATTCAGTCTCATCAATAAACACCTACCAAAGCTTCATCTCCTCAAAATATTATGCATGTGATGAGTAATGGAAGATGCATCATTTGAATTTTGAAAAGTTTGGGTGAACAAATTCGTGTTGAGCAACAAATAACTGATTTTCTATCTGTGAAGAGCTTATTTCTTGAAGAGAATGCTACTGTCCTTCCTTATTTTGAATAATCTATCATTCTGCATCCACAAACATTGGTTTCAAAAATATGGATGTCTTCTCTAAAACAAACGCCCTGTTTCCCTTTAAGGGACCTCGGGGAGATCAGTGAACTTGCAAACCGACTTAACTCCTTTTTCAAATTTACAATAACAAATTATAATAACAATAATAGTCGTAGTAATACTAATAATACTGTTCTGTTGTACTATCAGATTATTACATGTGGTACTATCAGATTATTACGTAATACACTATCAGATTATTACATGACCCTAATTTGGTTGGTATAGTGGACAGATCTCTAATGAGAATATTCAAGTTTGCAATATTGGTCCCCGTACAACTTCCCTCTACGCCAGCAGTGATATATGCAGACTGTCTGAAAAACATAAAATTTGACCAGATCTTCTATTGATAAAGTAACGTGTTCTTGGGAAATGGTAAGATAAAGTATAAATATGTTTAAAAATATCAAACAAAATTTGAGTGACCCAGAATTTACTTTTGCACATGTATGCCAGCCTTAAGATAATTTTTGATAAATGTTTTCACCAGCATGTTACACAGTTTTTCAGTCTTCATTTATGTTCGTCTATGGGACACTTCGTACTTATTTAGAAACCACCAAAGTAAATTTCTACCATCCGAAGAATCTTATAACACAGCGTCACGTTGTGGATGTCACAGCAAATGTGTACCTAAGAAAAACAATTCTTATATTCAGTGGCGTATGGGGGGTTGCAGCAGGCGCGCCTCCCCTCTGATTGAGTCTAAGAAATGTTTTAAAAAGCGAGGAAAATAATCGAAGACAGAAAAGAGAGAGCGACTGAGGTAAAACATTATGATGTGTGAGGTCAAATATAACAATACGCAACGTTACCTCTGATAAGTTTTATGCTCAATTTCTTACAGACTAGGTCTGGAACGTCTGGGAATTTTAGACCCCTTCTCAGAACTACGATTCACCCCCTCCCCCCCCCACCTGCCACTATCACAAAATCTTGGATAGGCCACTGTATTTCATTAATAGTAACGGAAGTGTTTGTTTACTCCCTTCCCCACCTGTCACTTTGAGGTGCGAACTGCATATGTTGCTCTAGCTGTCACCAAGCGAGTGTCAACTCATGAGGTACCAAGTGAGCCGTTCGTCGATTCGGAGAGAGGAGGAGTGAGGGGGGGGGGGATCTAAACTCGGTCAGACAAAAAAGGAGAGTAGTCGTGATGTTTTTATAGATCGGTTTTGTCCGAACCATAATAATGTGACTTTTAAAATACAGCCGTAGCACAGACTTGGAAAGAACCTCGTCAAAGCTTTAATGTGGGAGACACGTAAACAGCTATTTTGAATAAAGTTACAGTATACAGATTTATCAGTTTCTGCAGATTAAGAAAAAAATAAGAACTACGAGTCATTAGGTTACTACCATCAGTGATTAACATAAACGTGGTTTAGGCGAGCTGCGTAGCAAGACACTCTAAAGGGACCATGGACTAGAGACAGAGTTCCCCCAACAAATATAGCATATGTTTTGTGATTCAAAGTCCTTTATAATAAATAATTGTAGATTTTGGTGGTGGTTATGGGACTTGGGCCAAAAGAACCGACTGTAAATTCGTGTCTGTGGGTGTTTACACATTCCTCAGATTTACTATCTTTTGATATTTTTTTTTTGTTGGTTCCGCCTTATGAATCGTTGGAGTCCCCTGGACAATGTCTACTCCGATTACCCGATTTTGTGGTTGCTACTCTGGTTACGGTACCTTGAAGTTTATGGCTAAATCGATGTTTTTGCATAAATTGTGTTGAAATTTAATCGGTCAAAATACCAGAGAACAATAACCAACACAAAGGTGAGAACACCGTCTAACAAATATTGATTGTGAACTTACCTTGTTGATAAAGTCGCGTTGGGGTCTGTGCCTGTAATCTTTCACACAGTGTATCAAAATCTCTGGAATTTGCTACTAGACGTAAGACGATTAAAATAAGGTTTTGAATATTATAAGATGTAGGGGATTTCTTCATTCATTCGGAATACGGTCTCTTAAAATGAAAACAGATGAAAAAATGGAGCTGAGGTTGAAATGGTTCAGTTATACAAGATAAGCAATAATGAAGCAAACTTCTGAGATTTTGCCCTTTTCTACGATTACAACGAAAATTGATTCCGATATTTTCCTGTATTTATATTTATTTATATATTCCGGTATTTTCTCTTCTTCTGAGTTTTAATCTTCACCCCCCAATTGTTCCTGTACTGGTTACAACATCGTAAAATCCTTTCCCGAAGACCATCGACCAGAAATTTTTGACGGTTGAGATGCTAAAGAATGGCACTTAGAGATGATTTCTTGCATGTTCCAAATGGCGGTAGTCTTTTGTCAACTTTTTTTTTCAGCCGAGCAGAGATTTTGTAGCAGAGTTGGTTTCTCATTTCAGGGGACGGTCGATATTTCACGGGTAGGGGCATTTTTTTCTAAGTAGCTACCCCCCCTAAAAAAAAAAACGCCAGTGGAGAACACCACTATGTATGATCTCTGAGAATGCGTCACACGATTGGATTGTACCTGGAATATTTGCTAGAAATGTTTATGTCAAAATTTGGAGCTCAGACAATTTTTTTTTATTCATAACTTTTGCGGATCCCAAAGATGTAGCCCATTTATAGAAAGAGTACAAGGTACTTGTTTTACGGCTTTCATACAATTATTTATAGTTTTATACTACTTTGGGCACAGTGTGTACAATCGCACACGTAAGTTCTATTGCAAACTGTACACAGTCGGAAGGCCAGAGAGACTTCAAACACCGTGTGTACAAGTGTGTGTATGTGTACTTTCTTTCAACATTGAACGAGAAGAACGCCTGTATTTCGTCATCAGCTGTTCCCATAACCAAAATGGCCGACCGCTAGACTGATAGACATGTCGGGATAAGTGATATCTCCGTCCAGTTTTATCAATCAGTGCACTGGTTAAATTCTTCTAAAAGATGCTGTTGAAAACCCATAGAAAATGTAGTCACCTAAATTTGTTTGAAAATGATGCAGAACTTTGTGGGTAATAATGTTTACAAAATTAGTGTGTACAATTGTACAAAGAGTGACTCACTTAAGAATTTCCTTCACAAAATTAGTGTGTAAAATTGTATGCAGGGTGACTCACGTAAATGTCCATTACATTGTGAATCAGCAGCAGTAAGTTTAGGCTTTTCCGTTTGGTTCTGTTTTGGAAGTCAATCCTGTGGGGACAGGGTAGTAACTGCACTGGGTACACGAAAATGGGCGTCGGGTACACTTAGGCAATTTCACGGTAACGCAGTAACGCTTAGGAAATATAGAGGTCAGCACATAATTAGGGAGCCTCCCCCCCCCCCAGACGCTTAGTCCTCCCCCCAAGTACCTGCATTTGCTCCCCAGGGACGGAGACGTTCGGTCATATGAAAACCACCCACAAAATTCAGCTCGGAGTATTTTGCCAACATTTTTCCAGGTCAACGAAGTCTACTAACTATGGAAAAAAGCCCTTTGCTGGCAGGAAATGTTGGATGTTTTTGTGCTCTCCAAGGACCGGAAGTGTTTTTGTAGCAATTACCGCCCATGAGGCTGCAGACGTGTAAAGGATGGGAACCTGTTTAATATTTGGAAAAAATGTGTTGTTCTCACCCACTTCCCATACCATTGACCATTGAAAACTATGTACTGGCTGTAAGTTTACGCATTGCATAAACGTATGGGAAGACATGTGCTAAGCACGGAAAAGAGAAACAAGAAATATAAAGTTGAAGTTTGTGGCATTACGCAACATCGTTCAATTATTTTTATTGTCATTACTCAGTCACAATGTCTACAATTGTACACTTATTCTGTCACCATTCAGTCACAATGTGTATATTTGTACAGTGGAGGGAAAATTGATTTCTTTTTCAGCTTTTCACAAAATACTGTGAGATACATCCGGTCAGCGATATATCTGCTTGATACACTGTTCAAAATATCTATAAATTTACAGAAAATAAAACAAAGAAATACAGACATTTCTGGCAAATAGTTGCCAGAACATATTCCTTTTAATATTTTTTGTTTGATTTTCTGTAAATTTACGACATCTTTTACAGTGTAGGTCATCGAACGATTCCCAGTCATTTAATGTACTTCTGGTATGAAATAATTACAAATGCCATTATAATTGAGACATCCGTATATATTCTGACGCCCCTTCAACGTACTCATTAGGCTCACATGCACTCAATGGGCTACATGCTGCTCACAGTCATACGAATACATCATCTCAAATTCCATTTTGTCGATATGAGATCAAACATTAGTCAGAATCTCGTACACGCGTGTGTCGAGGTTCTCCTCCGAGAAGACACACATCCATTATTGTTATTTATTATTACAGGTATTATTATTATTAATGACGTTTATTCATTGTATTTATTATCTTTTTTATCTTTTTAATGATATTAAATTTACAGCCAATTGGTTGGTCATTTAATGACATATCAACAATTACCAATAGTGCACAACGTTACAATGTGTAATACAGTATTAGTGTTTAAGCTAAGATAACAAAGTATACCAATAGAATTGTAGCTATGGCCGTTTTGCTCTCAAAATCTACATAAGGGGCAACGTGTACTTTAAGTCTTAATACCCTTCCATATTGAGTGTGATCACTAAATTTTAAATCAGCGCAGTGATCCAAATTTCCTTTTAGGATTAACTTAATTCTTGTATGACTGATCTCTAGAAAAAAACAGGTGACGGTTTCTATACATTGATATATTGTGAGACGCGCATTTCAACAAAATTCAATGGCGTGACGGACGGACAGTGTCCATCCCTCACAATTTCAAGGTTAAAAACTTCCTTCTGAATTCATTTGATTCACTTTTGCTAATTTTCAGGCGAAATATTACTGCAGTTGCCGACCTTTTAGAAACTTTCAGCTGATAGTTTTCCAGTAAACATTTTTCTGATTTTTTGTTTGGGGGGGGGGGGAGTGAAGGGCGGACACATCTTCCACCCCGGTCGCCACTTTGATACACCCCCTCCCCTGAAAAGTAAACTTCATCCTCATTTCAGAAATTATTTAGTGCTTGTCTATCCACCTTCCCATTCTGTTCTTTCTAGGGGAATATACCACCTTTAGAAGAAATATAATTAGACCTTTTCTGTGATTCACCCCTGTCCCTCACCCAAAATATTGAGTCCCTTGTCAATTTAAAGCAATATGAGTTGTACTGGTAATCGTCTGGTCTACCTTTTTTCTTACGTCATTGTTTCAGGGAAGAGAAATTGGAGGAAAAGGACACATGCCACAAAACCTGAGAGCGAATTATGCACTCTTCTTCCAGATAATTGAATCTGGAAATTGTCTCGACTTTTTTCTTGTTCCTGCAAAATTCAGATTCTCCAAGAAAACATAGCAGTCAATCACCGTTACGTGAAATCAAACAGAGGGCCAATTGGGAATGGATATGAGTATTCATCTATGCATAAGTAGAGTTTAAAAATGTTATTTTGTAGTGGCTATGGCATATTTCGAGATATTTGACAAATTTTCAACTCATAGTCCAGCTTTAAGAGGTTGAAATGCTCCTTTACTTTCATTTTTTTTTATATTTTTTTTCTGGATGGGAAACGTTGAACCCATAGCTATCATATTCAGCCACAATTATCTTACTTTACTAAATTTCAAAATATTGCTCAAGTGTTACGTATTTTTGGATCACACTGTACTGTTTGTTGATCATTTGTTGATCATTTAATTTCTCCTTGAGGCTCTTCATCAGATTTAACTGAGGAGACTGCCTCATAGATACATTGAGGGGGGAGGTCTAAATTGACCACAGGTTATATGATGTGCCAACTTTATTATAATTTATTGTATTGTTCTTAGACATGCTTCAGTTGCCAGAGGTATAAACAGCCATATATGCGCATAAGACAGATAATGCCATCGTCCAATGGATAGTGTTTGTTTCAACGCACATGTTATCGAAGTGACGTTTTATGGAACACCAAAATAACGACCGTGAATCACAATGACCGATGGTGAAAATTTGAACACGAAAATTAACCCACATGTAGGACACATCAAGGCCTCCTAGGGCACCATAACTTATGATATAAAACATCAAAATTTGAGACCAGAGCATCCACAAGATGCTAGAACAAGGTATTTCGTGCAGGCCTTGTTTGTATTGCATACACACTATGGCAGTTAAACCCCACGTACAGAATGGTAGGGTCAAGATCATGAATATGTAAATAAACTTTGAATAACAATTGAAGTCGTAAGCGACGTCCCAGATAACCTGACGGCAAGCATCGATATCTCCCTGATGTTGTTCGACAAATTTCTGAACCAGTTGAAACTGACGTAAAAATGAAATCCGACACAGATAAAGAATGTAATGAAAGTTCGTCCATATCAACATAAGCACCAGCGTGAAAGAAAGAGACCGAAGTTTGTATCCATGGAAACCCCAGTGGGTCGGACAATCTGAGTATCGTGAGTAAATGTATAATCGATGGATGCCAATGCCCAAAGGCCAAGTGTTGCAGAGGAACAGAAGTACTTTACCTGGACATGCTGGAATCGAAATTATACAGAAAGGCAGAATCATTGGGCAGAGATCGGGGGAAAAAAAAACAACAACAACAAAACATAGGTAAGCAGTCACTGGTGGGATTATGGCGGGAGTCAGCTCAAGGTGCGCCCATCATCACTTACATGATAGCTAAAATTGTTCGAACACTATCTAAGAGGAGAGCCAACTTCTTTTGTTCCAGGGCTTACCCAAACCCATATTTTGTTTTGTAAATATACCTCCTAGATCACCGGAAATTGCTCTCCAGGTTCCACAGGTGACCCCTGACACTTTCGGCACCCCCCCCCCCCCCCATCCACGCCATTACTGTGGTAAGCGACAAGAATGAGTGGTCTGTAAAATATGAAGAGCATTGTCAATTGTTTGGTAGGTGAAAATTGGTGGGTGGGAGAGAGTGCGTGGGTTGCAATAGGAGCAAAGTCCACTGGATTTGCTTTAACTTGTCCTATAGGGTCACTATTTTTAGAGCTTGCCATGGTACACAATCAGGTCTGTAAAGTGTTATTTTTTTTTCCTTCCCCGTCGGGCGGTGTATGTGTATATGTGTGTGTGTGACTATGACGCCCTTGCTTGTAACCGCGATATCTTGAGAAAGGTAATGCACGCAGACCTGATTTCTCTCTGGTTGTTTTCATGTTTGGACGTACTTTCACTTTTAATTGGCATTATTAAAATATTGGAACAACAAACATGCGATTCTACAGAAGAAATGAAATTAATGCAGCACCTTGAAAGTATAGACTGACATGATAAGGGATACGGTACATCCAATCAGTGTTGTTGTTTAATAACATTAGTATCCCATTTTGCCATATAGTTTAACGGTAGTGGTTGAGACTCAATGTAAAGTATCAAACTCGATGGGGAAAACGAACCCATAGTTATATAATCAAATATTATGAAATCAATCAATTGTTTTAGAAAACTGTAAAAAACCAAGAAGCCAATCACATAAATATATCAATAACTTTCAATGAGATATAATGCTCTTTTGGATATGTGTACACTTTGACAACTCTTTCTTTATCATAAGATGCAAACCTCAAGCAGCGATTATACAGAGGGGGTCCTTCTTAACTAATACAATGATCATTTTAGACAGTCTGAGTGGGTGAAGTCTCAGGTGGAACAGTGTTAGCTCTCTCCTTAATCTTACATATTGACGGTTATCCGGATCAGTTTTAGTTAAAGGGATTGGCCACTGAAGAAAGAAAATTTATATTTTATACAAAAAAAGGAATATTCCTCTTTTTTTTTTGTTGGTGGAAACTATATCTCTATACATGTTACGGTTGAAATTTATGGATTTTTAAAGAAAAAATTATTTCAAAATAGTACATTGCATTATGGAAAATGATGTCAGACAGGCACAACTACGTGAACATCCTTTGTATTTTTTTAATATAATTTGGAATGTCTTAAAAGACGCATTATGGTAGAGTAAAAAGATATGAGCTTAATTTCCACAATATTTGGAAATAAAGATACACCGAATAGTACCCAAAGTGAATTTTTCACCGGGTGTCAAATTTCAAGGTTGAATATGGTTGATATTAATCTGAAAGAACAATAAATACTTATCGCAACAATTTGCCTCTGTTACATGCCGGATACTTTTCTGTCCTTGAGTCAAAAGAAATCTTTCTTGAAAGAGAAGTCTCCTCCAGACTGTTATATCTTGACTAAATAATTGACAAAATATTGCCATGGGGTTTGAAATGCCCTCAGCTGAAAATCGTTCACTTTCATTTAAAATCTCCTTCACCTGTTTGTGGAATATTGATTGAAAAACGTTATACTCGTCTTACCTTCTTGACGGAAGTCAATGAACTGAAAGCGTTTGATGATATAACGAGCGTTCAACGTCGTGCACCAAGTTACTCCAGTATCCTTTGGTTGAATGGCTGTTTTCATCTTAGAATATAAACTCATGACCGGATAGAGAGATAATTCCAACATGAAAAACAAAAACGATACATCGTTGATGAAGAAGAATGGTTTGCCGACATGATAGTCAACGAATTTCACGAATTCGTAGACGTTTGCAACGTTTATCGTAAGAAGAACCAGGACGGACACCATCCAACTTCCACTGTGATTCCAGCATCCAACTCCTGTTAAAGAGGCCAAATTAAATTTGATCTACCTATTTGATCTACTTACCTACCTATATATATATATATACACACACACACACACACACATATATATATATATATATATATAAAGCAATAATAACAAAAGATAACACTAAACTCCAACAAGTAGTAGCAGTTACATAAACGTGTATTTAACGTTTCAACCTGCCCTGAGGTCTTCGTCAGAATGGTGCGTAAACTTACAGTGTAGAAGGGACTTGCTTAATGACAGAGTAGTGGGATAAGAAAGCCATATCTTTGTTAAGACCAGTTATATGGGAATTACGCTTTAAAATTAATTGTTGTTCGTGTAGCTTTCTGCTACACGAACAACATATATATATATATATATATATATATATATATATATATATATATATATATATATATATATATATATATATATATATATATATATATATATATATATATATATATATATATATATATATATATATATATATATATATATGACAGTAGAATCCTTGGGTTGGTATATAAATACAGATAGCAAAGCATAAATCACATGCGTCCATATAATGGATGAGAATGCCTTTAATACCAACATAATATATAAGAGAAAAACGTGGTCTGATATTTCTAGGTCCTACCTCTTCCTCAGAGACCTGAGTAATGGAGCAAACGAAAAATACATCCTACAACGTAAACTCAGTTAAAATGCCTAGATCTCTGTTAAGGCCCCTGGTATGGCTGTTGATGCGTAGGATTAGCCTACACTCCTCAGCTTTACGTGTCTCGTCATTCTTAAAGTTGCCTTTCCAGATACAGATTTTAAGATTAAGTATTGTGTGACCCGGGGAGGAAAAGTGTTCGGCTACAGAATATCCCTTGAGCTGTTGTAAAATAGTGTGTTTGTGGTTGTTAAAACGTAGTCGGAATTTCGTCTTCGTTTCTCCAACATAATTGCCAAACTGCCAAATATGTCGCCACTTCTGTACTTCTTTCCCTATGACCCCTCCAGGGACTACCCTCCATTTATACCCTGGTAATTTTAACTGTGATTCTGCCAATATAGTCTACATTCTTTTTTGCAATAAATGCACTGAAGGCAATTATGTTGGAGAAACGAAGACGAAATTCCGACTACGTTTTAACAACCACAAACACACTATTTTACAACAGCTCAAGGGATATCCTGTAGCCGAACACTTTTCCTCCCCGGGTCACACAATACTTAATCTTAAAATCTGTATCTGGAAAGGCAACTTTAAGAATGACGAGACACGTAAAGCTGAGGAGTGTAGGCTAATCCTACGCATCAACAGCCATACCAGGGGCCTTAACAGAGATCTAGGCATTTTAACTGAGTTTACGTTGTAGGATGTATTTTTCGTTTGCTCCATTACTCAGGTCTCTGAGGAAGAGGTAGGACCTCGAAATATCAGACCACGTTTTTCTCTTATATATTATGTTGGTATTAAAGGCACTCTCATCCATTATATGGACGCATGTGATTTATGCTTTGCTATCTATCTATATATATAAATATATACATATTATAGGAGAATTACAAGAAGATATATTCCACAGGCTCTCACCCAGCTAGAATTTATGGACTGCCCAAAATTCATATGTGTACTGACAGTGCTCCATTTCCTAAGTTTCGACCCTTCGTTTCCAGTACCGGCACTTATAGTTACAACTTGGCCAAGTTTCTGAGTGAACTGATCACCCCCCAAATATGTCTTGATTATTGCACGCAGGACTCTTTTTCATTTGTTCAAGAAATTAAGTCAATGGTCTCATTTGATGTCGTAAGTTTATTTACTAATATTCCTTTATCTGAAACCGTATGATATCATCATACAAAATAATTCAGATATTGGTATCAACCGACGGGACCTGCACAAACTTTTTGTTTGCTACGTCACAGACGCATTTTTTGTTTAATGGTGATTATTACAATCAAGTGGATGGTGTAGCTATGGGTTCCCCATTAGTACCCATTCTTGCATATTTATTTATGGGGCACTTGGAAAAACATTTCCTAAACGACCTGTCTGCCCCAACCATTCCTATACCGTAGGTATGTTGATGATATTTTTGTCTTTTCAAAACTGAGAGTGAAGCCAAAACATTCCTAGAATTTATCAATACCCAACATCCTAACATTACCTTCACAATTGAAAGAGAAAAAACTGTACTCTACCATTCTTGGATGTGTTAGTTAAAAATAATGGTCAATGCTGTACGTCTGGTTATCATAAGCCATCATACACGGGATTACTTACTAATTTTTTCAGCTTCATCCCGTTTTCGTACAACATTGGTCTTGTCAAGACCTTAATTGACAGATTGTACAAAGTGAACAACACCTGGAACGGTTTTGATATAGATTTAAAAAAAAACTTACTTCCACCCTTCAAAGGAATCAATTTTCCTCCCATTTAGTCGACAAAATTGTCAAATCTTACTTAGAGAAGGAGATGGCGACCCAAAACATTGACGAACCTGTTTCTCACGACGTTAGGTTTTACAAGCTTCCTTACATCGGTAAAATCTCTGGTGACACACAAAGTTCGACAATTAATCAGATCATATTGTAAAAATGTTGATGTTAAGTTAGTCTTTACCTCATTCAAATTACGTAACTTGTTTGTTGTTAAAGACATAATTCCTTTCAGTCTGAAGTCACGTGTGGTTTACAAATCAATTGCTCAAGCTGTAATGCTTGCTACATAGGGGAAACCCATAGACACTTGGCTACACGCATTTCTGAACATCTTAAATCTGACAAGAATTCACATATTTACAAACACATAAAAAAAATCTCCAAACTGCACTCGCAAATGCGATCAAAACTCTTTCAAAATTATCGACTCAGCTCCCACTAAGCTCCAACTTCGGATAAAAGAAAGTCTACACATCAGCTGGGAGAAACCTAATCTAAACAGAAAGCTCGATAGTCCATTGTTCACTTTGTTCCATTAATCTACTTTTCTCATGTTTTTTCTTCTTTCTCTGCAATTTGTCACATATATATATATATATATCATACATACATATAGTTCAGAAAAAGAAAAGGCATCACACCAAAAACAAACAAATAACATAAATAGAAAACGGTGAAACATAACTTAAATTTTCGTGTGTGTATATTCCTACCGATGTCCTCGTCTGTGTAGGTTAGAACGTCGCCATCGTAATTCCACCAGAAGTTTTTGCAATGTTTGCAATTGTTGACAAGAATGTCATCGTCATGGACGGTCATGTGTCCATCTTGTGAGTCATATCCCTGTCCAGAGAGATCGTATCTTTCAAAGGAATCGGTTTCTCCCTCCCTCAGTCTAGACTAAAGGCAAAAGAGTAACTGTTGTTAACCAAAAGACAAACTTGTTCAAACGTTCATTCTGGTACACGATCGCTCAAGAAGTTCCGTTACAGAACTTGATGAACTGAAAATTCAAACTTTAAATGTGTATTGCAAGTGCAACACTCCCGGAATAGATAAATCCTTCATTTGCAAGATAAAATATGCTATATTTGTCACCAACCTTTGAAACGTTATGTGAGTGGCTGACAGTTGATGGTGAAGCTGAATATATTCCTAATCCAAAACGATGTATTCATCTTACATGTGCAGTGTTTAATATATGCAGAGACGCAAAATGATACAGGCTATTAATAAAGACATCTTACAGAGATTGACCATTGAAGAAAATTGACGTGATCACAAAATGTAGGAATACTTTTCTCTATACTTTTAAATATCGTAATTTCAATAACATATTCAATTTATCTATTTCAAAATAGCATTATGAAATATTTGTGATGTCACCCAGGCATGACTACTCGAATATCATATGTATTTCGTTATAATCTTGACTTCGGCCCTACAAGACACATTTCGATAGTGCATGAGATGTGACCTTAATTTTCACAATGTTTTAAGGACAAGTTTACAATCTACGGTACCCAATCTACATTTTCAGTCGTGCCAAATTTCAAGGTTAAATGAGGGTTTCAAAGAAAACGAAGACTTTTTGCAAAAGTTTGCCACTTTTATATGGCACTTTGGTAACCTTGAGACAACTGCATCTTTCTTGACCAGAGAGGTCTTTCTTCAAACAGCGATACATTGAGTTAAGAACAAGAAACTGAGATGAGGGATTCAAAAGCTTGAGGTAAATAACAAATGTTCTCTTTCATTAAAGAACTTTAATTGTCAGTGAATTATGCCTTTAGGTCGGCTAAGTGGAGGGTGGTCGCACATGACGTCATTTTTAAGTTTGACTTGTTTTCGAGATTATCATTAGCAAGCATCGTTCGAACTCGAACAAATGTTAAACGTTTCTGGACTCACTGTGGGTGATCTTCCTCTTACGATAACAGTGAAAACTAACTTACAAGGCACAATTCTTGACTCGAAAGTAGCTGGCATCGCAGACACCGTCTGGGGGCAACCAACTTCCTCTGATAGAAGACACAGGTGAGCTTCATAAACAAACAGATGTACCATGGAACATTAACCGACTGTTTTGATTTATTCCGCAAGTCTTTCATTTTTGCCGCCAATTATGCTGATATGTACGTTTTCCGCTCTGCAAGTATAGATGTATTTATCTACAATATGAGGCTAAAAATGGCACTGTTAACAGAGGGTTTTTTTTTCCTCTTTGTTTTCTTGAAATAGACCAAATGGAATCAAATGGAAAAGGGGAAATGAAAGTGAAAGGAAACAATACTTGTGTAAACAAGTTTGGAAAACACTCAAACATCAACAAGGAAGTCATCCAACCTTTTGAATTTCCAATGAATATTTGTCTGGTGTAATCATCATTGAGATGGAGATACGACATGATACTGTGACTTTATTGTGTCTATTTATAGTCAGCTTGAAATTTCGAAATTTTTGCTCGTTGCTTATATACCCTGTGTAAAAAAAAAAAGTTTGACATTTTTCATTTTAGGGTCATTTTAACTAAACACTTAGCATTCATAAAGTCAAGGACATGCAGTTGTTACTAATACAGATACAATGACCTACTCTAACAGACAGCTGATCTGTAAATATTGCATTTTAAACCTAAACCAATTCTGCTTCTATAGGTTTTTTTTTCATTAGTATAATTTACCTTGACAATGTCTAGGAAGAATTGGAATTCCACTATTTTTACTGGTGTTTACCCCCTCCCCCATGTAGAAAGTTTCTAATGTTTTTTTTTTAGATTGATAATTTTTTTCTTTTTAAATCTTACTTCCTAAATACTTTAGCAGTCACAATAGCATGGTGGAGGGTCGTTCGTTACCTTAGATAAATGTCACATACATATTGCAAACGTGAACGGTACACGAGATTCTATACATAAAGTGATACAACTATTGATAGGCCCCGTTTCTTTGAAGTTTAAATCACCTTGATAATGTTTATCTTCAACTATTGTATGGATATACCAATCAGTAAACTAAAACCGTCTCGTATTCTAGGTCAAGATGGTAACTGGAGCTCTTAAAAGAGCAGTTGTTTCTTTCTTCCACATTGTCATCACTTGACCTACACTAACTTCAGCTTTACCTTCGTCATTTTCACTTTCCTGGTTCATTGTACTTTTCGGTTAAACATTTCCCGCAAACACTTTTCATCGTATTTTTCTGTACTTAAGGCGGCATAGTTGGCATGTGGCATACAGTGTGATATTATGAAATATAAATAATGTGAACAGGTGTGAGGTAATGGATTAATTATTTAATCATTCTCCTGTGTGTAATTACGTATTAAAGTGTGATAACAAAATATTTCTTTGTATAACTTTGGATCAGGGCCTTAGCCAGGATCTTAAAATATGGAGTGACCCGAATGCAGAGGGAGTGCGAAGCCTTTACCGGGTGAGGAACTGGAACCCTCCTTAGTGGGGTGAAGGGGCATCCCTTATCCTAAAAGCCAAGCTATTTTAGGCAAACTTGAGGGGGAAATCTTGGCAAAAGAGTAGTAAAGACAATATTAGGATCGTAAGGTAAATCTTGTAAGAAGACGAATGCAAAGAAAGGTGACATGAACATCACCAAATTAATACAATTATACATTTATCAATTAAGGAAGTTATGACAAAAGGTGAAAACATTTGTCATCATTTTTTTTTTTATAATGTTCACGATGTTTTGTTTTTGGCTGTCAATTGAAAGTTTTCTTCGTGATTCCTCACATAAGCCCCAGGTATTTTAGCTAGCTTGCAATATCAGTGAGAAAAGATGTCTAGGTTAGGCTCCTTCAAATCTCTGTACAATTCCTAGCTAGGCTAAGCATTTTGTTTGCCGACACAGAACCCATCCATTTTAGATGTGGCCTTCGTCATTTCGATCTGACAGCCTCAATTACGGCCAGACTTATCGCTAAGCTAACAACTCCTTGCAGTATTACCTGCAATACTCCTCTGTACAATAATTAAGTTCCGTCTGCATTGGTGGATCCCACGGAAGGGGGTGGGAGGAGGGGTAAAACGGCAGCGTTGCCCCACCAATAGGTAGAACAAAAGATTGCTTCTGAAAAGTTTTTGACTAAGGACAAAAAGGCAATATACCTAGGAATGATGTTTTTAGGAGAAATAACACAAAAAGTGCACAATTTTGCCTCACCAGATGGATCCGAGGACTTACATTTATAGATTTTTCTTTTTTCAAAATTGAGGAGGAGACACCCTTTCCCTAAGACCGCTCCTCCTCTCCCCCCCCCCCCCCCCATGGTACCAGTTTGGTTCATCCCAAACAAAAGATTTGGATCCTCCGCTGTGGTTCTGTGATGTAAGATATCATTGTTGCCCGTTATCAACCCATGAAATGTGCAACCTGCTTTATACAAGTGAAACATTTTCCTAGATTCAATAAACACGTTAGTCAATCCGTCCAAACTCTTCTGCATTCTAGCATTTAAACCCAACATCGATGCTCTATTAAACTACAGAAAGACAGAAAGACAAATAAATTGTACACTAATACTTATAATTTTGCTTTTTCCTATACTTCCTGCAGTCAAAATGTCTATTGAATAAACAAACATCAAAGTACGGTGTCGCCTAGCGACAAACATTTCCTTGTTACCTGTATGGATTTGCCTCCATGACTATATCATCATCAATTACCCGATTGACAAAGATACTTCAGTATCTACTGTAAATTTTAAACCGTTATACCACAGTAACTTCTGCTATATGCGCGGAATATGAAAATCTGATACCCGCGGCCCCCAATTTGTTGAATGTCGGGAATATGCTGATCCGGGAGTACCAGAGGAGACACAATAATAACGATTGCCCGATTCAAATGGCACCATGGCTTACCAATCTAGCCTGTTCGTTACAAAGTGGGTAGTGCACCAATTTCGTCTATCTTTTCACTGCTCTCATAGATAGTCCAACCCTTTTCCTTCCCGTTGTCGCACCCCCAATCATTCGGCATACAGCAATATCTTGTCTAATGTGTCCGATGCTCCAGAATGAATGTGTCCCAAAAAGCCTTACCTGTCTCTGACTGACGGTTAGTCCTTATGATGGAATATTCTCTGTAATCCTGATTTCTGACCCTTTTGTTTGATATGTAACGTACAGGTCACCTTTAAAAATGCGCTGATAATCACGGTACATGGATACATATATATCTATATATATGGCCTCTACAACCATTCCCGTTGGAGGGACTATAAGTCACTGCCACCCTTTGTCAACGATTTATGACCACAAAGCAACATACTTTCGGTAGGTCTAATTCCGAATCTTGCTAAATTGTGAGGCAAATCGTTTCTCGTTATAATGAACAATTGAGAGTATACCTTTTTCTTGGATAATTTCAAGCAATTACTTTATTCAATAAGGGGAAAACTCTGGAAAGATATTTTTTTAATAACGAAAATTTACAGCAAGATAGGCGCGTTTTTTCTTTTTTACCAGATATTTTAGCTTCTAATTCATGCTTTTGAAATGCTTCATTTCGTACTTCATTTGAGAAGAAAGTAATTGTCTTGAAAATAAAATTTGACATCTTATGTTCTTTTGCTAATCTAAAAAAGCAGATAAATAAGGACATTTGAAGCAAATCAGATACATAATGAGGCAAATGGGGACATTTATATTAAAAAACACACACATGCACACAAAAGAAAAACGATTGGCACACTTTCTCTATCTATGGCCATTATGGTTGATGGTTGGCCAATTCGCCCAAATTGCATGCGTAATTACATTGAACGCGTTTTCCAATTTTATAAATCATGAGACATTTCAAACAATGACTGTGAGAGATTACACAAACATTTGATCTTAGAATGTTCTAATATTTTGTATGAAATGCAGATCTTGGGATGTTACTACACAGTTATATTAAAAGTACCTTTTACAGAGAGCTATATATAGTTGGAGATGAAAATGAACTTGGGTGTAGAATGCAGAGAGACTTGCAAAGGCTAACGTGGTGAATTTAAAAAAAAAAACAAAAAAAAACCTTTGACTGATTCAGGTATGAATATGAGGGCTCACTCCGTTTAATAGTCACGAATTGAGGCTAGTTTTTGTTGAATAACACTTCAGTCAAAAAAATTATAAGATTGAATAGCATGATAGACAAAAATGTGTACTCATCATGAAAAATAGGTAAACCGGAATGACGTTGGGCTAATGAGTGACACTCTGAATAAATAAAGCTGAAAATTTTGAATGACCTCTTTGACCCGAAGAATTTGATGGGCTAAGACGATGACCATGAATGGCTCCTTGCTGGGAGAGTGTTGTAGGATTTTCAAACCCATTAGAAGTTCACTATATTGACCGTGTATGACAGATTCGCTGGACCATTCAATGTATGTTGATATCAAGATAATTAAAAATATGTATATTTCCATTGTTTGGGAAATGGTCGAAATGAGAAGTACCCAACACAATTTATGACACGGATTCAAAATACAAAAGAGAAACAACGCATGTAGTAAGCGTTTCAACAGTATACATATTGTAGTGTCAACTTGGTTTATATATGCCAAATAAGATATTCGTGGTTTCTATGGCATAACGCAAACTGGACGATTAATATGGAGATAACATGGGTGATTCAAGTTCATGTGGACAGATGTAGTATTTTTTATTAACCAAAGAAAATAGGGGTACGGAGGAAAGGATCAATGGCCTCCATTAGTTTGTTTTATTCTCAAAATACTATGCACATGAATATGTACGATAGCAACAGTGTACAAACTTACTTTTCGAAGCTCTCTCCGAGAATGATTTCATGGAGTTTTTTGTTTGCTTCCTGAGCCCGAAAAAGGCGATTTACTGCCATCTAGAAGGTTCGTCTGTCCCAAAATTTTCTGGCACGCGCCACACCAACTAAAGGTGACTCTCCTCTAAAATAGTCTCACCATAATTTCCCCACACACCCACAGTTTCTCTAACTTCAGTCTTCCCCCTCCCCCCTTCCGTTTCGAAATTTCTGGATCAGCGTCTGTAGATCCCTTAATGACAAACTCAACATGGTTCAAAACTAAATGGAAAAACGAACATCGAAGGATATAAGACTAGAGCCCCTCAATTGCTTGAAAATCAATCGATTTTGAGTAATGAACCAACCACGCCTGGTCGGGAACCTCTACAGAAAATGGCCCGGTGACAGAACGATCATCCAACTTAAGCTGATAGTGAATTTAAAGTGATATTACACTTTAAAACCAACAAATGTCTTATTATTATAATCTTCATAATCTTAAATGTTCTGCTACACACGATCTGGCAACCTCAACTTGGTTAAACCAATGTGGGAAAGTTTACGGAACTTTCACAAGAAATAATTCACACAACGGATGCCAAATGCAAGAGAAGTGTTGGGTAACAGCCAAAAGTATTATTAGCACCAGTCATGTTAATTAAGTCATCATTACTAACAGAATTTCAAGTCTTACTGCAGTGACAGGGGTACATGGAAGTTTGGGACGGAAGACTCGAGTCGTGGTTGAACATATTCTTTTGTCCCCCAGTGGCAGTAATGGGTGGATGTTTTCTTTCTATTTACATATGAAAAATGCTAGTTTGTGGATAATTTGTAAATATCAGATACTTGGCTGAAGAAAAACGACTGCTTTAGTTGGGGAGGGGAGCGAATAGATTTCGATTGAAGAAGAGTCCCACCTAAGGTAGTTCTGACTCAGCATGAATCTGTTCAATAGTTTGGTATAGGTATATCTCCATGAGTTTAGAAGTATGGCCATGAAAAACTAGTAAACAGCACAACCAAGCTTAAAGTTATGCCTTGTCATGTTTCTTTGGTGTTATATAGTTAAAGTCACAAGGGTATGCGTGTTGGAATGATAAATAACATTAAGTTGTTCAATTGGAAGAGTTAATAAAAATATTACGATAGAACGATGCAATATGTTAGTGCAAAACTGCTTGTTTGGCCTTCCATAGGAAAGTTCCTGAGGAGACCAGATGTATGCGGAAGCGAACAACCAGCCAGCAAGGTAGTTACGTGTTTAAGTTTGTGTTTGTGGGAACTTATCCGTTCTTTCTTATTTTTGATCTATGTTCAAATCAGTAAAGACACTGAAAAAATAACCTGTTTATCACATTTTGGTACAGTTTTGCCACTCGCATGTTTTCACAACTTTTTGCATGACCAACGAAGGATTAGGCGATTACGTTATACGGATTTCGTCTGCATCGTATCCACCTCAGTACAATACATTAAGGTTGCCTGTAGAATGAAAACATAAAAAACAATAAAGGCATGAAGAACAGTTTTTACGGGGCAGGTTTACAATATAAGAAAAAGGAAAGAACATAAAAAGGAACCTAAGCAAAAAACCCGAAATCCCTTCAAACTATACATGCTGTATAAATATCACAAAACGGTTTTATTGTTGCTTCAATATTGTTTTGTCATGATGGGTGGAATTTGGTTAGCTCTCTTAATGAAACTTGGGTCGAAGAGTGGACAACTTACAGGTTGGCCACATGTGTTAGTGATAAAGAGAGGGGATCTATCTTCAAAACACATGCATTTAACAGCATACTGCTATTCATTCAAAGTGTTACGTTTCCAAGTCGGAAGCTCGGAAGTATAAAAATCTTTGTTCCTACATGACATCATATGATGTCATATTAGGAGCATGCATGAATATTAGCAGATTCATGCATGAGCTATCTCTCCACAGTAATTGAAAATGCTTCTACTTGCACATACTTTCATGGATTTGTTTGAAACTTGCACACGATGTTTCTTAGGTATAGTGGGCTATTTGAGGTATTCAGGATTTTTTTGGTGAGGTAACAGGTCCCATGTGAGCCCCATGGCCCACTTTATGAATTGGGCAAAATCTTTATCCTCCTACAGATTTTCATGCTCAATATATTGCTTGTCGCATTGATTGGTTGTGAGTCGGTGGTGCGTTTCTTTCAGGAATTCAATGTTGTACAACAAACGCTGAACAACAAATTAAATTTATGAAATTAAAACAAAACAAACGCAGGGAGTCGACAGAATAATCTGTATTGTGTATGCATATTGAGTTTAGACAAAATGAGCTACTTTGCTCCAATTTATTCAACTGTTTGATGTCTGAGTATCAGGTAATATATGTGCAGTTTCGCTTCCATTATTTTCTTCTCTGCGTAGTTTCGCTTTCATTTTCTGCCTTAGCAATCGCATTCTCTCCCGTGCCCTTGTTCCTCTTGCATTATGTCAAAATTTCAAAGAGTGAGACTTCTAGTTTCTTTTTTTCTCCAATTTGGTTAAGCTTGTAGTCGGTGATCTGTTGTGTGATTTGGCACGATATACATTTAGGGTGCAGTATCCCTTTAAATTGTATGAACAAAGTAAACACTGAATGTATCTATATAGGACATGAACGTGACATATGGTAGCTGTTCTCTGATGCGTGTGTATCCAAACTACATAGCATGCGACACACATTTTTTAGACTTGATGAAGTGGTAAATCAGCCTGTGTTTATGATCAAGGGTCATTATAAATCTCATCAACAGAACTGATTACAAGTTAGAACCACACTTACAAAGAGACGACCCTGAGATTGGTTGATATTCCCTCGTTTCAAATCAGAAATTCAAGTAAAATTATTGACTTGTCAAATGATGTTGGTTGCTAAAACTTCTGGCAGAATACATCTACTTACTATATTACCTCGAAAATTGGTTGCACTAAAAACTTAGCAAAGAGATTGACCCTTGAATTGGTTCCTACAATATCTAGCAGAATATATCTAGCCAATTAATTGCATTGAAAATTGGTTACAATGAAATCTAGCAGAAAATGTCAAGGTAAGGTCTTCGTATTGTGAAATGGTCACACTCAAATTTACTTGAAAATATCTAACAGAACAACAGAGTTGCAGTGATTACACATAAGTCTAACAGAAGATTTCCAGCAAAGTAATTGCGCGATTGTGTAAGTACCTGTGAATTGGTTACTGAAAAATTTAGTAGACTATATTTATCCGATTTATTACATGGGAAAACGGTTGCATTGAAATCTAACAGAAAATAGCATGTACATATTGACTTGTAAAATGGCTTCTCTAAAATCTAGCCTAAAAAGCAAATTATTTATTTGCTTCTATATTTCTATTTAGCATGTACATTAGTAAGTGTAAAAACTAGAAGAGACTTTCTATCCAATTGGTAGTACTGTGAATTGGTATAACAACTAAGCTGGTAATGGTATGTCAGGCTTGTTTGACAGAATAAACGTGTCATGCGTCAAAGGAATTAGGGCTTATCATTCCTTTTGATACGCTATAGTGTTTAACAGCCGGCTTCTAAGATACACAAAGGACTACGCGTATAAATAAAAAGAACACGCACTTGTGTAATGAAGAGACATCAGTGGTACAATACAATATTTTTAACAGAGAAATTCAAAAGCTTGATATACTTTCGAACTAAGGAACCAAACGCAAATGTGGCCAGGAATATCATTCTTTTTTTTCTTTTTCTAAGGATCAACAGTTTGTCAGCTTTAAATTGATTGATAATAGTAAATTCTGTGCGATTTCGGGATTTAACTTTAATTCAATTGGACATAGCCGACTTGTTATCGGGTATTATATGGATAAAATATTACACCAGGATTCTCCATGCAATATGTAAGTGAGTAAACTATTACAAATACTGTCTAGCAAACTTTCCATCAAGTCATATGCCTAGAACTGTCAAATTTAAAAGTACTGTGTATATATGTGTTCATCATGCTTTTCATTATTGATTAAAACTTTCTGCTAAGATTCTGCAATTTGTAAGCTGTCAAATGCAGTGGCTAGCATATATGTTCATTGCAAGGAGTTTCTTTTTTCTCATTTAAACAAAATGAAATGTACCTTAAGAAAAGTCGTATAAAATAATGATAATCTCCTTGTGAGAGCTTGGCCTTGAACAAATTACAAATTACTGATATGAGTTTTCTGTAGTGGTATCATCCATGAGTAAACTCAGCCTAGTAACAAAGGAAAGAAAGAAATAAAGCGGTGGTTACTAAAAGGCCGAATCAGTCCTATTCAGATTCTCCCCGGAGATGCTCAAGCAATTCTAACACACGTGATATATGAAATAAGAAATAGCCACTTT
This sequence comes from Stichopus chloronotus, assembly GCA_021234535.1. NCBI lineage: Eukaryota > Metazoa > Echinodermata > Holothuroidea > Aspidochirotida > Stichopodidae > Stichopus > Stichopus chloronotus. The sequence continues at coordinate 24,535,052 of CM037832.1, read as the reverse complement.
GATATATGAAATGGCCACTACGAAATCTAGCAAAATATCTAGCCAATTTATCACATTGTTAATTGGTTACATCTAGATCTAGCAGAAAATATCTAGCACAATTGTTGAACTGTCAAATGGTTACTACATAAATCTAGCAGAATATATCTAGCCAATTTATTACATTGTGAAATGGTTACACCAAAATCTAGCCGAAAATACCTAGCACAATTGTTGCATTGCAAAATGGTTAGTACATGAATCTAGCAGATTATATCTAGCCAATTTATTGCACTTAGAAATGGTTACACTAGACTCTAGCCAAAAATGTCTAACGAAATATTTGACTTCGAATATGGTTGTTCGAAAATCTAGCAGAAAAATCGAGAAATTTATTTGATATGCAAAGTGGTTAGTGTAATTTCTGGCAGAAAGTTTCTATGCAGTTCATAGTACAGAAACTGAATTTTACCGCCTATATCAACATATAATAAGGCGGGAAGTTCAACAGCCGGCTTTTCGTCAAGGGAAACAAGAGAAAGTTGAATTATTACAGCCATTGCTCAAAATTTACTATCAGAAAAGGGAAACATTATTCATAGTAAGAGATACGCAGTGCTTTTGAGAAACAAACATCCATCCTTTTTCAAATGGCAGGAATTCTTTTCAACAAAAAGGCGATTGTGGAAGATTATTGCAATAAGTATTATGCCGCATTTGGCTTGAACATCTCAGCTGGTAATGGTATGCTACGATTGTTTAGCAAATAACAAACGTGAGCATTCCTTAAAGTGAATTGAAGTTTTTCGTCCCATTTACTACGCTACCGTTAAACAGCGAGTTTCCAAGATACATAAAGAAGGATTACATGGCTATGATGACAAGGGATGAGTGGTTCAATATCTTTAACACAGGAATTCAAAAGCTTGACATACTTTCGAACTAAGGAACCAATGGCAATTGTGGTCACAAATCTCATTCCTTTTCATTTTGGCCAACATCAACAGTTTTTCAGCTTTGATTGATTACTTCGTGAATTCTACGCTATTTCGGGATTTAACTTTTATTCCATTGGACATAGCCTGCTTGTTATCGGATATTATATGGATGAAATATTTAACCAGGATTCTCCATACAAAATGTAAGTGAGTAAACTATCACAGTCATTGATTATCTTAACTTTTAAATCTTTTGTACTGTCAGGTAAATAAGAAACTTACTTTAACTAAATAATATAAACGTAGTAGATGCAAAATGAGTGTTGTAATGATGCATTTACTGTACTTGTCTAGCAAACTTTTTCATCAACGTTAACGTAGAACTGTCAAAAGTACTGTGTATATATGCGTTCATCGTGCTTTTCACTATTGATCAAAACTTTCTGCTAAGATTCTGCAATTTAAGAACTGTCAAATGCAGTAGTTTAACTGCAACGGGTTTTTTCTCATTTAAACAAAATAAAATGTCCGTTAGGAAATGTCGTCTAAAATAATGATAATCTCCTAGTGAGAGCTTGGCCTTGAACAAATTACTGATATGGTTTTTCTGTAGTCATATCATCCATGAGTAAACTCAGCCTAGTAACGAAAGAAAGAAAGAAATAAAGCGGCGGCTAACAAGAGGCCGAATCAGTCCTATTGAGATTCTCACTGGAAATGCTCGAGCAGTGCTAACACACATGATATAATTGGCAGCACATGTCTCATTTTATCAGACAAACGAATATGCCAGAAACTTTAGACATCTGATGAGTCGTGAAACCTTCGATCTGCATTACAATCTAGTTTAAACAAGGTACAGCTTGACGTGGGAGCAGTTTCCCTAAAAGTATGACATTTTGGTAGGATATATCAAAGAAATACCGTATTTTGTGTTATAATGTATCAGAACATACATCCCTACAGACGTCTGTGTGACTACTCAGAAATCATCTGCAAACCATTCCAACTTGAGATTTATCAAGTAAAAATTGTTCTTAAATCTGTCAAATTATTTATCTTGAGAACTGTTATTTATCAAATCGAGCAAAGTCTACTCAGCTAAGTTTATTTACCAATATTTTAATTTGTAAAATGGCTTCTATAAAATTTAGCAGTAAACGTTTACCCAATTCCTTGTATAGCAAAATGACCACACTAAATTTTAGAAGGAAACGTCTAGCAAAATAACGGACCTGTTACATGGTTACTATAACTTCCAGCAGAACATTTCTAGCTGTTTAATTACATTGTGAATTGGTTACACTAAAATCTAGCAGAAATGTATAGCAAAACATTGACTTGTAAAATGGTTACATCGAATTCTAGCATAAAATATGTAGCCATTACATGGTATTGTGAAATGGTCACACTCAACTCTAACAGAAAATATCTAGCAAAATAATGGACTACAAAAATGGTTACAATTATTTCTAGCAGAATACATCTAGCTAATTTATTGCATTGTAATCTGGTTACTCTGAAAATCTAGCCGAAAATACCTAGCAAAATAATAAGTTTATGAAATGGCCACTACCAAATCTAGCAGAATATATCTAGCCAATTTATTACATTGAGAATTGGTTACATCTAAATCTAGTAGAAAATATCTAGCACAATTGTTGAACTGTGAAATGGTTACTACATAAATCTAGCAGAATGTATCTAGCCAATTTATTACATTGTCAAATGGGTACACCTAAATCTAGCCGAAAATATCCAGCACAATATTTGAATTGTGAAATGGTTTGTACATGAATCTAGCAGATTATATCTAGCCAATTTATTGCACTTCGAAATGGTTACACTAGACTATAGCCAAAAATGTCTAGTGCAATATTTGACTGAAAATTTGGTTACTCGAAAATCTAGCAGAAAAAATCGAGACAATTATTTGATATGTAAAGTTGTTCGTGCAATTTCTGGCAGAGAGTTTCTATCCAGTTCGTGATACTGTGACTTGGTAAGGCTTAAATATAGCAGAAAATGATAAACAAATTATTTGATCTGTTAAGCAATTCATATTTGGTGGCCACATTTGAGATCTGATTGAAAAACTATTCTTAACGAATGTGATGCTTACAGTATACGACGGAGGGTTAAGCGTACAACATGTATGCAGAACAAACTTTAGCAAATAAAGAACTGATGCACCAGACACTCAATTTTACCGCCTATATCAAAATATGATAAGGCGGGAAGTTCAATAGCAGGCTTTTTGTCATGGAGGACAAGAGAAAGTTGAGTTACTACTGCCATTGATCTAAATCCACTATCAGAAAACGAAAACTATAATAAGAGATCTGCAGTGCTTTGGGGAGCATGATCCATACTTTTTAAAACGGTGGGAATTCATGAATCTGAAAAGGCCTTTGCATGTGCATGGAAGCTTCTTGCAACAAGTTTAATGTCGCATTTGACTCACCTAGTAATGGTACTCTAACCTTGTTTGACAGATAATAAACATGAACATTGCAGCTAATTAACATATTTATCATTAGTAGTTCAATATTTTTAACAGAGGAAGTCAAAAGTATAGTACTTTCGAACTAAGGAACCAAAGGCAATTATGGCCACAAACACCACTTTTACTCTCTTACTCTCTTTTTTTTTGTAAGGGTAAATATGGCTTGTCAGCTTTTAATTGCTTGATTACTTGTGAATGCAGTATGATTTCCGTGACTTTCATTAAATTGGACATAGCCTACTTGTTATCAGATATCTTATGGATGAAATATTTAATAAGGATTCACCATGCAGTATATGTAAATAAGTAAACTATTTCAGATCATATTGAAGTTCTCCAACTTCTAAACTGATTCTTTACAATGTTCCGGATTGGAACTAGCTTAACTATATCATGTAGGCTATGGTAGATATCAAAAGGAAGTGAGTGGTTCATTTAATTTACCCATGTGCTGTAGAGAGATCACGTACTATATTTGGTTGCTTTTGCATTATAAGATCAAATGTTTTCTTGGATGAAATTATTTGTAGGAACAACATGCGAATTACGGATGAATATCGTCTGTTATCCTCATGGACCTTAACCTAATCGTAACCCTAATAGAGGTTTCTGGTCGGGTAAAATCTCATTTGTGCAAATGTTTCGTTCTGTTGGCACAAATTTGTTCAGGCGAAGTATGTAGCCCAAATCTTTTCTTCCACAGGAAGGTTCGGCGTTCCATAGATCTAGGTTTGGTCTAGCAGCACTGTGCTGAAATAAGTGGAAAACAAGTCTGACTTGCAACCGCTGTTTATTTTCGATTAGTTTTTGGCTTGTCAAGAAAGTGAAATGTACGTTGCACGAAATATCTCAGCAGATCATAAAGATCTCATCCATGACGTTGCTTTCGATTTTTACGGTAGACGAATGGCTACTTGTTCCAGTGATCACAGTGTCCAGGTAAACTTTCCTAGTAAGGCTACATTCTTAGAATACTGTAGGTATAGCCTAACATTAGCTCATATTACGTTTCTGTGGTGTAGCATGGAGAGCTCGTATTTGCCGCACTTAACAAGTTTTAATGAACACTGACTTTCCCAGTTAACCAAAATCCGTATTGGGTGTTACCAAAATAATCTCCACTTCTTTCTCTTCAAGTTGATGTAAAATATGTGAGAAATGGTCGAAAAATTCTGCAGTGATATCATAATAAACGAAGAGTGTTTTTATTCTTCAACTTCTACTTTGTCGCCGTTATTGACGCACATGTAATTAAACCAGAACTGCAAAGAAATTTGTCCCGTCATATAGCCTAACGTTATATGAAAATGTACACAACACTTCGATGAACAGACGACAACAGCTGATTGTAGCAGCTTCCCTAGCCGGACCTGGAGATATTCATCAATGAACAACACTCACGTTGAAATTTTAAAAAGGCCAAAACAGAAGAAAAACAGTCGATATATTGTAAGTTTTATAATAAATTCGGGTTTAAATCATACCTCGAATGGATTCATTGTGACGGCAAACAAGGTGAGCTCTGATTCTGACGTTCGAAAGTGTAGGCTATCGCGTTGCTACAGGTGATATGGAATGATAAGTGTTAGGATAGTTAAACAAGACGTTCGGCAAATTCGGGTCCTTGACGATAACACTTACAGCACAGCTGTCACAATCAGTAATTTACATAGGCCTACTCTGTAAATACAGCTTAACCTCACCCTTTGGGCTTCTCCTAGAAGACGCATCAATTAAATGACAAACGTCAGTGCGGACTTCAATATTTGCCATGTGGGACAAGCATCATTCAGAATTCACTTGTCCTGATAATCGTCCTGAAAATAGTGAAATGGTAGCAAGTTAAACCAAGACAATTTTTCAGAGATCCACATTTTCGTAATGTGGATCACTTTGCATACAGTTTGCATATAGACCTACACTAAGTTAACATTTTTCCAAATGATATTGAACATACTGTAGGATTGGCAGAATGTAGAATCTTGTGGAAACATTTCTTCTAATTATTTCCAGAGTGTGTGTAAGAAATAAGACCACTTTTAGCAAAATGAATGCTGTAATTTACTTTAATTACAAATGCTAAAGATTGAATGTGGACTGATGATTTGGGATACGTCAGAAATCCACATTTCAAGTTTGAAAGAAGTCCACTTTTAATAAAGAAAACTGATGTACAGTATCAGTGTTTTTTTTTCTTACTTTAAAAAAAAAAATTATGCTTGGTAGTTATTCTCAGAGGTAAATAAGTTCATATCCTTTCTTGGGTTTTGTTGGCTCTTTTTAGGTAGAATATTTCATGAATCATCTCTGGAGAAGAAGCAAACTTACAATAGCTGTAGGTCCTACTGTAGGGTAGTGCAATATATACAGACTGTAAAGGTACAGTACAGTACAAGTACTGTCCCTTACACTGTAGGCAGATGGATAATGTCATTTAAATTGAGAGAATCAGTGATGATATTAAATCCTACTGTGTCTTCCTTAACTTCTTCAGGTCTGGGATATAAATGACAAAGGAGAATGGCACTGCACAGCAAGTTGGAAGGTAAGGAAAGTCACAAACTCCTTCTAGCTATGGACAGTTAGATATTGTGTGCAGCTCATTGCAGGAACTGCAATGTAACTCATTTACATTCCCATAAATGCTTAGGCTCACTGGAAACATCAGTTGTTTGTTTTCAAGATTTAATTAATGATTTAGTTGATGACTGATAAGGTGTAGATATTTCACAAGGTATTGTTTGTGTATATTTCAACTGAAGTTTTTTGTTCATCCCTTCATTTCATTTTGATATGCTGATATTCTCCCTGTATCATAACTTGTTTTTGTTTGTGGGTTTTGTTCTCCTGAATTGCATGTTGCTTCAGTGCTGCAAATATTGTGGAATTTTATGATAATTGTACTGTAACCTGTGCAGTCATGTTCGCATTTGTGTTGTATGTACAGTGTGCATATGTATGGTCAAAGTATGTGAACTGTATGTGCATGTCTGCACTCATATTTGGTATACATGTTGATGTATTGTATCACACAGAGTACAAGAAGTGCATTGGTTTTGTCTGGGGTCAAAGGTCATTTGAGATCAGTGGGGTCAAATGACACAAATGTTGTAAACAATATCTTAAGAAGAAAAGCATGGAATACTGTAGGTGAACCACAATTTGCACAAGGAGCCTATTGTTGGTGGTGGAGGTCAAAGGTCGTTTGAGGTGAGCATACTCAAAATAACAAGGTTGAGAACAAACATGATACTGCTGCTTTAGCAGACCTGCCAACTAGTACGTTTGTTCTGTATCTCGTGTGGAAAATCATTGAAAATATGATCATACAATATTTCCCCTTCAAACAACTGTACATAATTATGCCCCCGCTGAACTTATTATGCGATTTGCAAGTATCTGGACTAGGACACAAAAACCTGTATCAGTTTCTGGTAGAGTAGCAGATTCGTCATTGCATTTATCACTTGCACTTTAATACACTTGCTACTGAATGCTACAGAGGATATACTTCATGCACTGTACTGTAGTACAGGGCTGCAGGCTCTTGCGCTGTTAGTTTTACATGTCACACAAGGTATAGTATAGTATAGTAGCTCATCTGTGATTGGTGCAATGTGAATGGCAAAACAAACATATTGAGGACTGATTTCACCAATCAGAAAGTTGCATCCAAAGATTCAGTATTTGTCTTTGCATATACTGTAGAGTAACTGACATTACTGAACTTACTGAGCTATCACTTTACATTCAGTGCAGTGTCACTGTAACCATCAATGTGAAGACTACCAACAAAAACAGAGTTACAGTACCAAACATAAATTCTGAAAAAGGAGAAAATTATGCAGGATGCAAGATTTGTGGTTTGGATCATAATATTGCTCACTGCAAAGTGGATCCTGCAGTATGACAATATGGCTATGAGTAGCAAGCACAGACTTTTATGATACTTAACTGGACAACTTAAATTTATGGCGGGCTTAGGGCCTTCGTAGTTGCCTTTAAGTTGGTCACATGTTTGTCAAATTTGAGAGAAAGAAAATCTCTTGGACTCCATGTGTTGCTACAGTATGTACTGTACAATCCATTGTGCGGTAGGCCTGTGTTTCTTCACACTAGACAAGACACTAAGACAAACTTTTGTGATGCAATACAGTAGAAATTAGCCAATGTCAGGCTTTAATGGCTACATAAATGTCCCTACTAGCAACTCACTTAATTTTGGTATCGAAAAAATCGTTAGTATTTATCTCAAAACAGTGAAAACAGGGCTTTTGTTCAACGTCAACGTCGTCAAGCAGACCGTATGGCAATTTTGTTACTAGACTAATTGGTAGTTTGTTGAATATTTTGAATTCCTAGGCTGATTTCAAAGCTTCCTTTGTTAGCTTTGCAAGGATTGTTGAAAAACAATAGGGAACTTTCTAACCTGACAAAATACCGCTTTCCAGTTTCAGAATACAATTTGGAATCTCAGAGGTTGGCAGGTCTACTGTACGTACATTGGCAGGAAGTTGGGACTGAACTTGTATTTGGAATGTAAATGTGCCACATTCATTGCAAGAAATTGAGTATTTTTGGTGGAGACAAAGTGGATCATATTACTTAACCATTAACTGTACTATAAGCACAATATCTCTTGAAAGGAAAACTTGAACTTACCTGTTCAATTTTATGGAAATTTTGCATTTTTGTGATTTTTTTCAACATTTCCAATGACTGCAAATAATTTAACTTTTCAAAGATAGCTGCTTATAAGTCAAAACACATAGAACTTTTGAAATCTCAGTTCTAAATAAAGATACCGTACATTTCTTCCAATATCTGTACACGTACTTCACTCCAAATTTGCCATTTTCATCCAAAACTGCCCTCTGTTCTTTTTTCTCCTCCAATGAGACTCAGAAATGTCACAGAAAAAAAGCAAAGAGAAGGTCAACAAACAGAAGAAATAAAATAAAACAAAAGAGAAGTTACAAAAAGAATTTTGTATTGTTTTGCTTGGGCAATGTCCATTAATATCAGCAGAGAATATTGATACAGTACCTTAAAAATGTTCAGTATTCAGTAGCATCCAAGAGATGCTGATCTGTTAGAAACATATACCTGTAGTATGCAAAAAAATATTGAACTCTAAAAAATGGCAGTATTTTGTTTGGTTTACACTGCAACTATCAATTTGCTGCTTTTAATCTTTGCAGACTCACAGTGGATCTGTTTGGAGAGTGACATGGGCTCATCCTGAATTTGGTCAGGTGTTGGCATCTTGTTCGTATGACAGAATGGCAGCAATATGGGAAGAAATTGGTAAGTTGCAAACTTGGCAGCTGGTCTTTGATTACTTCATTTTTACAATTGCAACCTAATCAATCACATACTGATTTGAATACAACGATTATCCTCCGATTTAGTAAAAAGAACTAGTATTATTTATCTTTTCTCTGCTATTTTTTTTTCTTTTGCAGCTGGATCAACTACACCGAGCCAAAGAAGACAGGGCCATTGGGTATGGAAAGTTCTTGTTTCTTTGCCTGATATACTCTGTGGTTCTTGTCGTTAGCTGTGCAGCATTTTAAAGTTGAGAATTCTGTCATCTGTCACTGGCTTACTGATTGAAGGAGTTATTGAACAACACTTGTTTCAGTCTATTAAGGCCAGTGGCAGTATATATTTACTGTAACATGCAAAAGTGATTGTACAAGTTGGCCTTTTTGTAAGTGCATAACCAACAGCATGTAGTTCACATGCTTTATTTATTATATATATTTATTATTTCCACATCAGAGGGTAATCTGGGTTACCAGAGGCTAATGTCACCAGAGGCCCTATCTAAAACACTGAAACACACTTAAAAAACAAATCAATGCAAACAGACAAGCAAGAAAAACAAACATTGTTAAATATATGGAACAAGTGACATAGTGTCAAAGAAATTCTAGTGAAGAGTGACAGTTGCACCAGTGTAGCAAAATTGACAGAATGAATACACCAGTGTGTCACCAGTTGAAGAGTGAAGAACCAGAGCCTTTCTTGAGCTTTTTATGTAGCATTTGTACCTCAGTCATTGGTGCTGTTCTTTTGTTTATGTGAATGACTCCAAGCAAGGGTAGTAGCCACTTCTGGTGGGGTATAGATGCTTGCACCAGGACCAGGTGAATATCCAGGAACAGTGCCACCAGAGTGCTATGTCTTATGAAGTAGGCTAGTATTATGGGAAAGTCCTCATAAAATCTTCAAACGTTAACCCTACGTATTTGCTACTTCAACTGTCAAAAAGTAAGGTTAGTGCTGGGTGGCTAGGCGTGAACTGATCGCCAATGTCAGGCGGGAATCAGTAGTCTCTGTCGGGTCCGTCCAGTGCCACCCACCACAGCTACAACGCTAAACAGCTACCTCAGTCCTTGCAGATCTGTGATATATTTCCTTCTGCCTTTCAGATCAAGAGAGCTACACTCGTGGACAGCAGAACGTCAGTCACAGATGTCAAATTTTCACCAAGGTTTTTAGGCTTGAAGTTGGTAAGAGAATATGACCTCCAGGGGAAGAGCAAATAATAAAGATATATGTAAGATGGTCCCTGTGTAGTTATTCTCTACAGAGTTTGCTGTTAGTGATGCATATTCAGAACACCAGCCTAATATCTTTGTGAAGCATGCTGTTTTATCTTCACACCCTTGTCCTGCAGTTTTCAGTGCTCTGGAAGTCGATTATTTGTTGCTGGACTCTACAGTCACAACAAAGTACAAGTCTTCGACATCCCCCAATAAACAAAATTTCAGTGGGAAGTTGGTGTTAAAACTGTCATCAATGCAAGGAGACGAAGTAATCAAGTCACGTAGCAATTCCCATCCTTGAAAGCCCAGTTGTGATACAATTCATGTAATCTTTGCAAGATTTGCCAATCTGTATCTTCTCTGGTCCTACCTGAAAAGCTGGGGTGCTTCTTGAATGTTTTGAAGAATGCATGAATGTATGACATGCACTTAACTGTTCAACTTGTGGCACAGTACACTATCGTACTTGCACACGACATGTATTGAATTATATGTTGAACAATACTAATTACATGGTTTGCGAGTTCGTTTATGATCACAATTGAATCCTAACCAATTTAAAAAGTTCTGATTAATAACAAAATCAATCATAACTAATCAATTTATTCATACTGTTTCACTATTTCTAATTGACAAATCATGGATTGCTTATGGGTCGCGGGGGGGGAGGGTTGCCTCCGAAGAGGTCGGGGATTATGTTAGAGGCAGTATTATGTGTGGATGGAATGTGTTTAGTGTTCTAACAATATGCTTCGCAGAGTTGTGTGAACACATTCCTACATGTTTCCCCGTAAAATTTGAATGGAAGTAAATTCAAATAAAGCAAGCTCAAATAAAGCAAGCTCAAATAAAGGGAAGGATTGTAGGATGCACTTCTCGAGGCATAGAAGGAAAGTGTCAGGTATCCCTTCGCATCTCGCTTCTCCGTCTTCGACAGGCGACCTGCTCGGCAGACGGCAATGTCCGAATCTACGAAGCTCCTGACCTGACGGATCTCACCACCTGGGAGATTCAGGACCAGATCCAGACCAAAATGAGCTGTAGCTGTCTTTCATGGAACCCGTCCAGGTGAGGTATCAATTGTGGGTCAAGGTGGGGGTCCCAGACAATGGTAAATGAAGACTGGGAGGAAGACGTGTTCCTTGTCTTGAATTCCCCCGTAAAAAGGTCCTTCACTTATAACACCCTTAGTACAGTATGTTAGGGCCCAAGAGGAAAAAGAGAGGATTTTTGGAGGCTAATTTTCATACCAGAAGCGTGTCAAATGCACTCTGAAAGAAAGATAAATAGACGTTTCAAGGAGTTTCAATCTCTGTTAAGAAAAAGAAATATATCGTCAGCATGCTGTAATAGTTTAGTCTCCTGGCTTATTGTGGTTATGCCTGGTATGTCAGCATTATTGAGAATTGTTCTAGCTGGAATTTCAGTGCATTTAGTGTAAAGACATGGATGTCAGGGACACCCATGATGTTCTCTGCTGTTAACAGGAAAATATCCAGTAGAAAAACCATTATTGAATTTACTGTACATGGACACGTATTGTTATAAAGTGTACGCACCCAGATTTTTGTAACCTGTTGTCAAGCTGAAAACAATAAAGTGTAGCAGGAGTAAAGTTTCTACTCAAGGGTGTCAAATGCTTCTTCAAAACCCAGAAAAGGAAACCTGGTATAATATTACAATGAGAAAAATTCGATAAGGCCTGAGACAACTTGTATCATCTCGCCAGTGAATCTTTTGCTCATTTTGCCAGTTACGGAAGGAAGTACTTTTTTGTCAGTCTAGAAGGGATGACCTTTGCCACAGTCTTGTAAACTGAGTTTAAGAGTACCATCGGTTGATCATTCTCGGTATTATGCAGGCCTTCATCAGGTCTGTTAGTGATATAAAAATGCTTCTGCTTCGTTCACTTGAAAAGTGTTACTGGTCACAGGCATAAGTTTGTGAATTCATTACTGCCAATACAGGGTAACATTTTTTGTAAAAGTCAGTGGAAAAGCATAATCGCTTTCACTAGATAAACCATTTATCATAGAAGAAAAGCAGAAGTACAGGACATTTACTTAGTTTCAAATTTCCCTCACACATATTAAAATCTATGAGGCGTACCAAATCAGGAAGTGTAGAAAGCACACATTAAAATAAGTACAAGGAGAAGAGTATAGATCCAGCCTAAAAATCACAAATGAGCCTTAAAATACCCATATGCATCGAAACTTTGAAAGCAATACACCTTGTTTTTTTCTGGTTTATAGATTGAGCAATTCTTTAGCAATCTTTATGAATGTCTTCAGCTTCCTAGAGAGCTGTGATGGTTGTGTGAAGGTGAAACATGTCAGGCTGGGGTTCCTTGAGATATCAAGTCAAATGCACTTAACATTCCATAACCATTTCATATTTTAGAAAATGCTGATGACTTCAGAGAATGTGATTTTTTCACGGATCTGTGGGACTTTTATCTCTTCCTGATATTTGAAACAATACACAAGGCTTTCATCCTCAAATATGCACAAATCTTCAACTAAAAAATGTCTCCCCTATTTTCAAAAAGTGCCCTTTGGCCACTAAACAAATCGTTTGAACTTTTTTCGTCGATGTGTCGGAGAGACATTTCACATGGAGGTGATCAATTTATCTACCGCATTTGGATCTATCCCTCACAGACTTCATCCGCCGACGATAGCGGTAGGAAGCGATAACGCCAATCCGGCGGCCGGGGGTAAAGTGCAGATATACGAACATTCCGAAAACGAAAGGTGAATCACAGATGCAAGCATGTGTATGGTAAATTGAAGACAGGGTGGCGTGATTGCTTGGAAGTATGATTTCCATCTCCAGTTGGAAGGAAATTTGCCTCCACAAACCACGGTTTAGTTGTCTCTCTCTCAGAATGCCTCTTTTTCTTTGTGATGTAACAAGATTGGCAAGTGTGGCTTTCCAACTGCCGTGGGGAAAGAACAACTCCCTTTCGGAAGGACAGTCCATTGGGAGGGACAAGGAATAGGGTAGATTAGATGACATCATATATTACTATCTATCTTCATTGCAGAATGTTCGAATTTCATGTGTATGTCGTACATTGTCTCTCTTTGATTTTAGTTTTTTTTTTTCATGGTATTTTACCATCGTGAGATTGCTGTCATTTTGTATTGCACATGATTGTAGAATCGTGCAGTATTCTTCTTCTCACTCTGTGTGCCAGACTCTTCTACACGTATTTAGTAACAGTTGTCCTAATTTTTCCAAGAAATTCATGGACATCTCATTCATTGCTCTGGTTTTCTGCAGAAAGTGGCATCGAAGTGGCATGTTGATGAGCGTCACAGAAGCTGTCCACGACATAGCGTATGCGCCCAACCTGGGTCGATCGTACGATGTACTCGCCATAGCAACCAAGGACGTAATCATCATGAGGTTTGACAAGTGAGTGCAACGAGAAATTCTGTCTCCAGAACGAGTTCTTTCCGTGCAGAGTACGGAACCGATTTTCAATAAAGTTTCCTATCAAAGGTTTCCAGACTGTTAAAGAAATCAAATCACTGCAACACATCTTGTGACATTTTCTGACAAAAATTAGGCCAGACTAATGCTGCAGAATGCCTGCAGCACACTTTCTTACCATTGCATGTGGATACTGCATTTTAGATATTTTTTCCTTCTGTATATCAAGATATTGTGACATCTAGTTCATCAGGTTGGATGGTTGTCGTAGTGGTTAGAGTGTCTGTCGGTTAGAGTGTCTGTCGGTTAGAGTGTACATCTTGCAATCCGTAGTGCACTGGATCAGCTTGCATGTTGAACCACTGGGATATTTTCTTGGGACTCAAAATTGCTTGTTCAGCAAAACTGTTTACAGTGGTGCTGAGGGGGTTGTTTGGTGATTTTTTAATTGGGTTCCTGTCGTCCTGAATCGAGGCTGGAATTTATCTCTGTCTTTCCAAATATGCAGGAAAGATCCGGCAATGATTGGCCCGGCACCAGGGAGGAATACTCCTGTACAGTTGGACCATCAAGGAGCCCAGGTAGGTACATCTTGAAGAAACTATGAACACAGCTATGTAAAGTTGATGAAGGTGAAGCAGTTTTTTTATCTTTTGGAGAAATTTTTGCACAGTTTGACGGGAAAATTCCTTAAGGAGGGCTGCCCTTGCAACTACACTATGGGAAAGAGTCGAGAGGAGTATGAAGGTCTCTAAATTTTCAGTGTTTTGGCAGTTTTCAAGCTGTTCTGATCATCCTCTGTATCAGATCTTTTTCCTTTGTTACCCTAACAGTTTTGCAATTTTGGGTCATTATTTTCTCAGGAAGTTTGGGAAACCTTATTTCTGTAGCAGTCCTGTCATAATTGGGACAAAGCTTCAAAGAGCTTTGGACTGGCAACTAAGTGAGGGATTGAGGAATGTGTTGAATTCACAATTGTTTCGGCCAGGCACTTTTTGCATTCTGTGTTGAATACTCGGTTGCTGCTGCAAATATCAGTTTCAAATATTTACAAAGGTTGATAGAGTTTTCTTAAATGCTTTTAAGAGAAAAGATTGCTACTACCCAAGCAAATATAACGTAATAAGGGCCTTGTGTCCTTGAAAATAAACCCATTATGTTACTTTCAGTAAACTCATGTTTTATTTTGTTGAGTGATTTCCTTCTCTTGTCTGTGATGGCTTCCGAAGTTCACTCAAAACTTTTTACTTCCCCTTTGTGTCCTTTCATCTGCAAGGTCTGGCAAATTAGTTGGAATATTACAGGAACAATTCTAGCAGCTTCCAGTGATGACGGTATGGTCAGGTTATGGAAAGGTGAGTAGTTGAATTTTCTTCGGAAATTTGTCACTTCCAGTGGCGCTCTTCTAGAATATTTCAGTTGACTCACCAATATACTAAAAACAGTCGCAAGGTAGTCCTGTCACTATTGTCTGCAAAGAAAGGGGACGTTGATTTCATTTTTATTGACCCTTGTTTATCAAATATTGGTACCCTCAATGTTGAAAGGTGTTCTTATGAAGGATAAGCTCGTATTTTATTTCTACCAGATTCATGTTTAAGAACTTTTTTTGCAAGCAAGCAAGCAAAGGGATGAAATGGTGTGAATCAATGTTTGAATTGGTAAGCAGTCAACCCATCTTGATAGGCAGATGTTAAACAAACATTGGAATTGTGAGTAAGTTGCAAACAACTCATTCTGACTCTCTGTCCACAAATACAAGTTGTGGCTTGGACAAATTCAAGAGAGAATTCAATTTCCCAGATAGGATCAGAGAAATTATCAATTTTCAACTATGGCAGAGCTTACATCTAATTGAATGGCAGCTGGGATTTCCTGTGTCGTAAATTGCGATGCAAACCCGCTCATTTGGTCTCCTACCGGCACAAACTGGGTTGTCAAAGGTTTTTCAAGAAGTATTGACACAAGAAGACAATCCTCATTAAATTTGTGTAATCACTGTTGGTGCTGACAACTATTTGGGGTTTTTCCATTTTGGTATTGTAAATTCCCTCAGGATTTTTTGCAACAACGTCCTTGAGTTACCGTGCAACTAGCAATGGAGGCCTTTGGTTCCTTCAAATGCAAAAGTCTGCAGTGACTTTCTTTCAGTTTGAAAACATTTTTTCCGATGTTGGTCAGACTGCAGTCTTCAGACTGGTACTCTATGTATGCCATGGCGCATGTAGCGTAAAATTTTGGATGAAAAGCGAAAACCCCAAAATTTTATGAAGTTCTTTTTTCATGTCTTCAAAGGCAAGCCTGAAGACATCGGCAAAGCCTCAAAAAATGTTTTCCTTTGACGTCAGTGCTCGTACCATTATCTGTCCTTGTAAATTATCAACAGACACATAGCGCTTTGCGCAGAATTAAGTACGCTTTCCATTTTATAAAGTTGCCTTAACTGCTGTGAGAGAGTCTCTTCCGATCTAAACAGGATAAGATTTACCGTGATTTGAACAATATCTGCAGTCATAGTTTACCTAGAAACATCTTGTATCATTTGAATGCCCTAAGTAGAAGGTATCACAGAAATGGACCTTGTCATCTCTGAGTACTGTGAAAGAGGGCAGGCCATTCAATTACGTCCTGTTAGTTGAAAGGTTTGGTTAAAGGTCATTCGAGATCCATTGTTGTTCCAGGTTAGCAGAGAGGGAGTGAGAAATCTTGCTAGCTGTCTGTATTCCTCGTGTCCATCAAATGGTTTCCTGCTCTTCTTATTTGTGTCAATATTCTCTTAGTGTTGATATCTTTTGTTGGCCCACATTATGGAAGTGTATTACTAATGCATCGGCTCTGACTGCATTCGTAGTACCAACGTACGTGAACCGTCGCTCGGATTCCTTCTGAATCTGCGTAAAGATATTAAGCTGTCGAAACTCATGTATGCAACATAATCACTGACAGTCAGTAGTACTCAATACTTCATTTCTTAAGGCTATAAATGCTCTGGCTCTTTTGAGCCAAGCGTCAGATGGTAAGAAAGACTCATAAATACAGCTACCTTTGATCTTAGATGAGACGATATCTGATTGTCCGTAGGTGTTTAGGTGTGTACGTTAAGGAAGCGTTACATACCAACACCTGTTGTGAAGGTATATCGCTTGTGAAATAAATTTGAAAAGAAAAAAAATGGAAATGCAATATCTCAAAAAGGTTTGCCCTGGACTAGTAGATACTCCATTCTGTTTTATCATGACGTTTGAAAGTCAATTTCTTTGAAGTTTGGAAAAGTTCAAGTAAACTTTGTGTATCAGTAGGCCATGTCGTCTCTCTCATACTGACAAGGAGTCACTAAAAGCATAGTTCCTTTTGATTGATTTTCCTCACCAGCAAATTATTTGGACAAATGGAAGTGCATACAAGTGCTGAAAGGTGATGGTTCGTCAGTGCCATCCATGCTGGTGCAGCCCAAGGACAACACCAGAGAGACGAAGGTATCCAGCCTACCAGAGCCAGCGGTGGACGCCGGCTTCATGAGCAGCAGGTATAGCTTCCGACACATCATGAAAAACGTTGTCAGATGCTGCGCCAGGCGAAGAAAAAGAAAAATTTACAACACACGCACACTTTTTGCTGGCTACCCGCCACGTGCTAGCCGTGTCCGTGAGGTGACGGGGAATGGAAGGGGTTTGAGTAATTTGGTGAAGTCTGCCAAAGAGAGATGCGAGGGGAGTCGCTAGCGCAGTAGAAGTTGTCACTTGCTACGATAATCATATCATGGACAGAAAGGGCCATTTGCAGAGCCAGAATGCTGTGTTTTGATTTAAAAGATTCTTGCTTCTGACGGTCAGAGGTTGTTATGTACACAGGCACACTCATTGATGACATTAGCTTGTGTATTGAGGAAAAAATCGGATCGTACAGTTGTAATTTTGAAAGGCACAAAAATAGGTCAATGAGGACAACAGAAATGATCTTAACTCCTTCATTGATCCACTGGTTAGCCCTGCAGACATGGTTAAAATATGGCAGCTATTCTTTCATGCAATCTCGACTGTTTTGAAATTTATCATATGCATGAAGGATCCATTATACCCGACATGATAATCCCTTGCCTCCCTCCCATTTGCTGCCTTCCCCCATAAAAATGTATAGAAATAGCAACACAAAGCTGAAATCAAAGCTGTATCAAATTAAAAATAGAAAGTGCTTACATATAATGTGTGCATTCTTGTTCGCTAGTCACTTTGCATGATACATACATTCTCATGTGCTGTAAGTTTCACAGTCTGATCTATCCATCGCTGCATGCTGTATGTATTCACTTAGGTGTGCTCTTTCTCATTCTGCAAATCATATAGCTGCACTTAATTGTACATTGCTATTTCGTAGTGATAGAGCAAAGTCCAGCCATGTCTTCCATTTTGACCAGCGTTGTCATTGTGGCAAAACTTAAAACACCGCCCCCCCCCAAAGAAGGGGGAAAAAAAGAACGATAAAAAGGCATTTTACTTGTCATCTGTGGAATTATTTTTCATATTCACGAGTGCCTCCTCAAATGCTTGAAGGGATGTAGCAGTTGTTAAGTTTCTTTCCTCATTGAATTTAAACTCTTATTGTATCTGTAAATCTACCGGCAAAGAAACAGTTTGACTTTGAATGGTGAGGATGGTTGCATATAATTGAGTGAACATGATCTTGATGTAGTTTAGGGGTGGGCAACCTGCGGGCTGCATGCGGCCCGCCATTGACTTATGTGCGGCCCACGAGATGTATACAGCAAATGGAAAAAATGTTTTTATTTTACACAATGAGCGAGCTATCTCTGAGATCACAATTTGCAGAGTAGGCTGAGTAGGTAATTGTTGATGAAGTACGGCCCGCCAGATTTTTTCATTCCTCGTTTCTGGCCCCTCAAATCAAAAAGGTTGCCCACCCCTGATGTAGTTGAATTCATCATTCATCTACAATTATCATTTCTACAATCACCCGCGTTCTGCTCTCTCTGTCTGGACAGACCGTCAGCTGAAAGTGAATGCAGTGTTCAATACCGGTATCTCTTTAGTCCTTTTCCTTAAAAGACCTGCAAAAGCGAAGCAAATATGCAGGTCTCTGCAGCAGGTCCAGTATTCAAACCCCAGTACTTGTTGTCCACTGTCAAATCAGTCACCTGGCTGACCAGAAATGCAACATCTTTTGTATAGGAGTCGGTCGTGAAGTCATTGTCAGATATTTTGTCCTGCACTTCGATGCAGCGCCACGTTTCTTCAGTGAGGGTGTGGAGATGAGTCGTCCTTCGTCAGGTGCCGGGAATTGTTCAATGAACGACGTGTCGATCGGGTTTGAAAAGTCCAACGTGTGAGGAAAAGGCAAACATTTACAAAGGTTTTTGTTTTCATTAGTGAAACTGGATCTGGGGTAACAATTTCAGAACGTCCCGATGTTGTCAGTCTTTAGCATGTCACCCGGTGCAAACCGCTAAAGTACTTGCATATGTGCAGGCAGCACGCCTCTCTGAATGAACCCTTTTTCCGTGTCGTCGAAAACAGTGTTCATAAACTGGCATGCTTTAGTTATTTCCTTGGACTCTGCATGCAAAAGTTTAATACTTTTTTGTGGAACAAACTGCAAGAAAAATGCATGTCTACGACATTATCACTGGATAGGGTTACCAAATGAGTCTACATCCACCTAGAAGTCTTAGATAAGTGTCATGCCTGTTGGTGCAAAGCAGAAATGAGACGTTACGAATTTGCTGTCATTTCCGTCCAACAACTGTGCTGTTAGCATAACAAATGTGTGCATATTTAGTTAGTTGCACATTTCTGCTTGAACAGCTTTTTTCTTTAAATGTACTTTGAATGCAGTGTTCAGATACTGATATTTAAGTCATTTCCTTAAAATAGCTGCATAACTGAGCAAGGAATTCAGTGCTTTCTGAAATATACAACCTATCAACTTAACGTAGTGTTTAGAAACAAGTACCATCTATCCCTCATTGCTCCCAAACACCTGTAGAAAACAGCATTTTACATAGATTGCATGCTAACCGTTATTGCTAGGAACATTCTGTTTTATTTTTTGTCTGTGAACTGTAACATTATCCAACAGTTAAGAACATTTCTGATCAGCGTTCTCACAGTACTTTCGTTAAATCATTTCACATGTATGTCGTCACAACCCATGCCATAGCACAGGTCATTGGGCGACCTCGTTTCTACATCATCAGCCATTTATGGGCAATCATCAGACACTGATGAAGTAACATCAATAACACTCCATTTGGGCATTTCTTTTTATATGAGTTATTATTATCACATTTCTGTTTTGGTTTAATCCTCATTTGTTGGATACACCTTATCTGTTTGATAGTTGATTGCTAATGCCTAAAGTCTGGCAACATCGTATCTTCCAACGTTCGTCTGATTTCTGTTAATTTTTGTTCTCTTGTGGAGAAATTAGTCCATTCTCAGGCCACTTTTCAATAGCAGTTTGCCATTGCAGACAAAACCCTAATCTGAAGTTGTAATTATAACACTGGTGGATCCAGGTCCTTAGTTTGGGAAATACCCCCATATGCAGTTTGTTGCAACAAAAGTGTACAATTGTCAAGTTTGTTCTCTTCTAAAAAAAATTGTTTTCCTAGGTTATATCCTGTAAACATTTTCTTTGGCCCACCTGTGGGAAGGGCCATGACCCTCCTTCCCCTTGCCTTGGTCCTCTCCCTTTGGATCCACCGGTGAACGAGTAGCATCCCACTATGGTTTCCGGATTTCGTTAGGTGACGCATGAATGTATTAGTTATATAGCATGGCACTTCTGACTGGCAGTGGATCTGCTTTAGATACATCAAATGAAGAAATGTCTCAATGCTACCTATAAAATAGAACTTTTGAATGGAAATATAAAATTTAAACTGGGAAAGCTGATTGACACAATTTCATTATTGCTTAACATAGAAGTGGACATAAGGCAGACACATTGACAAGCTTGTTCAAACTATTGTGTGAAATGTAGTGTCCAACATTTCCATGTTACATCCCGCCCACCCGCTGTCTTTACATTTTCGTCAATGTCTCTCTTGTGTTTGTTTCATCTCAGTTAGTGGTGCGTGAATTGCATCATTGATTCGGTCAGATGCACCATTTGCCGAATTATGTGTTTTTTTTGTTTGTTTTGTTTTTGTTGACACATCAAAAAAACAGAGAAGGATAAATGACAAAAAAAGAAGTCATTTGCCAAGTACATTTCTCTTATTTCTTTTGGTCGCATGTTATGTTTTTCCTCCTGGAATCACATCATCTGCTGTGCATGTGAAGAGGCAGCATTTGAAGATAAGTTGTCAAATGTCACTGAGTCAGCTCAAGCTAAGTCGGTTCTGATTGTAAAAATCTGAAAGTCACCCCAAGACATGCAACAAACTTCATAGTCAAGTATGAAACTATACGGCATATTTTATCAAAAGCTCTTTCTACCATCTTCTCTGTGGGATGTTTGATGGTCTTTTCAAAAAATGCTCTGAAATTTCAACTCGTTCGGCAGACGTTGGCCAATATATTTCCTGGAAAGCATCAAAAATGTCTCTGTTTGATTTTAGTTTTTTTTTTTTTTTTTCTCGAACGCTATTTCAAGGGATAAAAGTGGACAGAAAGTGAAAAGGACAGTTTGTTCACCTTTCGTTATACCAATTAATCAATTCCCAGTGTGTCTTTGTTTTAGGTACAATTACTGCTTTGTTAAAACTTCACAGCAATTTTGTTTTGTTTGTTTTCGTTTTTGTTCCTACATCAGAAATATTTAATTGCTCTCATTTTGTATATCCAATGCTTTTCATTACCAATAAAGTATCACATTTCTTTCAAATCCATTCATTTTGCGAGTGACTCCTTTTGCTGGTTTGAGTTTTGTCACCATTTAAAGGCCCTTGGTTGAACTATGTACAAGAATTCAGATGCCCAGTTTAGCAGTCAATGTGGACTTGAGGCTATGTGAGGTTGACTCAGACAAGAATGTGGCATGTGTGTGTGGGGGGATCGTTTGGGTACACTTGCTCCTCACATATTGTATTTAAAACACCGCAATTTGTTACAAATCTCGATACAACAAGCCAATATCTCTGTGAACTTATGAGGACATTAGAACACATTTTGTTTTTCATTCGACCGTATGACTGTCAACAATGTGTATGTTTTCCGCATTGGGCAGGTCCGACTTGCCTAGTGTGCAAGTTAGATTCCCACAGTTAGTATGCTGAATTCCACCAGTCTGGTAGTTAGATTCCCACCTCTATGTAGTATGTTAGATTTCCGCAACCTTTAGATTGCTTTTCACAATGAAGGTTGGATCCCCGCAGTATATAGGTTGGACTACCACAGTGTTTGGGTGAGATACCACGCAAAGAGACTGACGCAGGGTGTGTTTCATGTGTGCCGTTTCGTTGGAAGAAAGTATTCGTGTATTTCTGTTGTTTCACACCATTCTCGAATAGAGATTTGTGTTAAACACGTGCGCAGATGCATGGATACTTTCTTTGGAAAACGTTTGGCCCAATCGTTTGCAGGCACATCTTAGTTTAGTCTTTTATTTAAGGACAAGTAAGTCATCACATTTGGAAAATAAATTGTGGCTCAAATCCAAGTCGATTTGCAGCAGTAGCGCTAGCTCCAGGCATCTGACACTAGTTACCCCCACCCTATCAGTATATTGCGACATAAATGCACTTTCGTGTATCCCTGAAGTTATGTAATTTAGTTTGATAGCTTGTAGGTAGGGGGTTAGCCCCGACAGACTCCCATCCCTCCCCAGGTTCTGAGACATGTACTCGTCCTGGATATGACTGGGTGTCCATTTCACACCAAGTGTTCTTGTTTCGAGAACGCAAACGCCACAATATGATGGTGTTGCTGTCAAAGTTCCCAACAGACCATCTGCGACTCACCGTTATTTAATGCTTTGTGTGTAACGTTACTTTCCATACTTCTAATGCACTCTCATGTTGCATGACCCCCCCATCATTTGCTTTGCGGCGTAGTTTAGAAAAAAAAGTAGTTTAAAGTGCATTTGTGTATTCCAAAACCTGCATAACATGTTTCTATCAACAAGTAAATCAGCCGACTAGATTTGATATTTACGGTCGCACTATCTTTATCTTTGTTGACCACACTGCATGCACCCTCCAGTCCATTTGATTTCGTAACACACAAGGCCGTAAGTACATGGGGAACGTCACCCCACCACCCTCACAAAAAAAAAAATATCAGATTAGGGGTCCATTTTCGAATGCAATTTACAGGAAAGAAAAATGGAAAACTTGAGTACATGCATGAAGTTAAAATATGGCAATGAATGAGTCAATTTGCATCTGAGCCCCTTGGCAAACTAAAAAGGCCACATTAAAAAAAAAATGAGGGAGGGGGAATCCTCCTCCCCGTATATCCCTTCCCAAGATGGCGATCAATACTTGTGGTGCATTTCTCTGCCCTTAAAAATATAGGCCTACCTCTGGCTGTGGTCCTGATGAGACGTGTAACCTGTATGACTGTAAGTAGGAGAGGGATTTGGCACCAGAGAATTAAAAATTACTGTAATTACCAGTCTACCACCCATTTGCCAATTAACAATATTGTGTTACAATATCGTGGAGCAGTGCCTATAGGGTCTTTCAAGTTTAAACATGGTTTCTGCGGCCATGGAAAACATGGAAAAGTCATCAAATTTTCAAAATTACTTCAAGGTCTGGAAAGTTCCGAAATTCAGGGAAATAGTTTGAATTCCTGGGAAACTCATGGCCCGGGAAATTTTCCTAAAGTGACGTTATTTATTCTCACTTGTCATATTAAAATGTATTCTGTCTCTCGTAATATCAAAATGTATTATTCTCTTCACCTCATACTGATTTGCTGCTACAGTTGAAACTTTAATATGAGACAACAGAGTGGGGGACATGGAAATTTTTTTATATGGTCCTGGAAAAGTCAAGGAAAAATCTCAAAAATTGATTCCCTGGAAAGTGCAGAAAACCTTGTTGTAGTTAGCTGTCATCGGAATCGGGGTGGATGAGTTCAATATGTTGTCCACCTCAGTCACTCTCAGCTAGTCGGGATTCCCTCTGCATGTCATTAATCCATTTTTATTTTATTATGAAGGAGGGTGGGGGAGTGGGTCATACAAGGGAAAGTTGGATGAAGTTTTGGGCAATCAATCCCCGACGTGAGGCCAGCAAAATTATAACTTATTGTACCGTACGTCTAGGTCATTCGATAGCACCTGCAACTGGTCAGCCATTGTACAACAAGTAAAGTAGACAATCGGTTGTCGTGGGGTGGGAAACGGCGGGGGGGGGGGGCTCAAGACCGACACCAACAGTGGGAGGGGGATCTCAAGACCGACACCAGCATACACTTCGATGACTGTAACGCCGGTATGGTCTGATTGGGGTTTAGTTTGTAATACTAGATAGTGAGCTTCACCAGTCCCTTCACCAGCCCCAGAAAATTCTGGCCCGCATCATTACCTCCGCGGTCGCTAGAAATGGTACTTCCGCCCAGGCCTTTTTAAGGCCAAAAATTGTAGGTCTTCGCATAAAATAGGTAAAACACTAGCAATACCACAAAGACATCAAACATGCTACCAAAAATATTATAATTAATATGTATAATAATATAAGTTTGATGCTGGAAATAAACTGTTGTCATTGTCAAATATGCTCGATTGGGGGTGTTCCTTTAAGCTACCCCCCCCCCCCCCCCCTCTGTAACGACGTCCCTAGTTTCGATGTAAGTAGCATCTTTCTCAGACGGAGGCTATGAAATTTAATGAACGAACATGTAGTGCAAACATACCTCATCTGTATAGGCATATTGTACCTTTGTGTGTTCATTCGGATGGAAGAAGAGCTCCTGGGATCGAATGTCCAATTTCAAGATCACGGACAATTGTCAGAGGAGGGGTTGGGGTGGCAATGATCCCAGGATCCTAAATGCAAAAGGTTAACGGTCGTATTCATTTCACATTGATTTATTTGTCTGTCCGACTTTGAACTCTCCCTGCCCAGTCCAGAGTTTGGTGTTATTGATCGCCGTCCGAGGGAGGGGGGGTGGGGGTTTTTAAAAATATTGCATTTACAAGGGAATCAGATGGATGAAAAGAGGCTATCATTACCATGCTTCCAATTATTCTGTGACTATATATTGCAGCCAAAAACGTATCCTTGTATGGACTTATTTTGGGGGTGGAGTCGGGGGACCAGGCCTCATCTTCCCTCTTTAGCTACGGGCTTGCTCCCTCTGTCTCATCGTATAAATATCCGCATTTGGTATGTACCACGCTTAATGCATGCATTTTACCACCAAGTTAGAACAGTTAGTACCTACAAATGAAGAAAAAGACAATGTATTTGTGAGCTAAGCATGGCCGGAAATATTCAAACAGCATGAGCAAATTGCAAGGCATACAAAGGGACTGGACCCCATGGGATTACATAAATTGGTGGGCAACACGTACATTAGTCCCAATCCGTGTTGGAAGTTTCATGCAGGCGGATATCGTCATAAATCGATAACCGGTTCATTAGTTGATGATATACCAGCTGATGAGGTACTGGTATGAGTCTGGATTAAACCGAGAAGTACTTTGTTTGATTCTGTTCACTGCCATACCATCTACTAACATTGGCTGGTACGCCTCATCGTGTGCTGCATACACAGTGTAGAATAACACTTGGAAGTGGTACGTTGTTCAGTGTGAGTCAAAGGTCCTGTTTTGTTTCGATGAGTGTTACATGTGTGATTTTGGCGGTAGAAATGGAAACACAGTCAATCTATGAAAGTTTTATAAAACAGCACACCTACCACACTCCTTAATTTCCTGAGAAGTGTGATTTGTAGCACGCCTGGAAAGTCTAAGACTCCAGGGGCCTGCTTGTGTTTTATCTGAGTGGAGTTGGTTTGGGGTAGGCAAAACGTCTTAAAGCGTGTAAAATATAGTAGGCAATTGAGGAAGAATTGAAAGCGGGTCAATGGATGGCGCAACGAAGCCGGGTTTGCAGGCAGATTCTGTCTTCAACTGGAAATCATACATGGCCATTATTACACGTACGTTCCTTCCTAGCACCCTCCTACACCTCCCCCACACCAACTCATCCTCACAAACCCCCTGCAGACAAAGCAATGTGAGAAATTCGGTCATTGAACTCACGGCTCTAAAGCTTAAAAAAAAAAAAAAAAAACTGCTACTGCTGCCGTGCTGTTGTTTTTAAATGTATTTAAAGGTCGTGTTATTAACATCTCACGGTCGGACGTCAGCCTCTTCTTGGTAACTCTCTGTAAATGTTACCAGTTACCGGTCAGTACTCTTTGCACGCTACTCTCGTACAGTAAACAATTCTGTTATGATAGCAGAGCTTCAATATACTCCACTCACATAGTCCACCAACTTGTTTCATTGCTATTTGCAAAAAAATGAAGTAATCGTAAACTTAGTAGTTAGTTGTCAAGACGAGACTGACGTCACGTGAGGTAATGGCAAGACCACCAATCACATTTAAGTACTCAGTAGTCTGCCATTGGCCTTTTTCTTACACTTTCGCCAGTAAGTTCTCTTCAGACCAGTAACGCTGCCCCTCACTTTACTTTGTCGTCAGTTCAGTTTCGTAAACTTTTTTCAGACTCTTAGACTCTTTCAACATCAAATCGATTATACAATAAATACAATATGCAAACCATGGTACATACCCCATCTACTCATGTGACGATCGTTGCTAACTTCGACGATACTTTTAAACTCTGTTTACATCCTTTCTCACCTACAGCCCTAAATTTTCCATTTCATCATGGTTCGGTGACTCAAGTCCTAGATCCCGACAAGGACGGCTCAGCTCATCCCCGGCGTCGAGTACCTCCGTGATCAGAGGCTTTCATATCCGTTAATATTGCACACTGAATTCATTCCACATGCACGTGGCATGTTTAAAGTCACACCACTGTATTTTCTTGCCCTCGCAACCAGTAAAGCGACATAGATTGATCAGTTATGTGCAAGGCTATCAAAGTTTCATTTCATACAGACACACATTCAAATGATCCAATATGCAATAAAATTAAAGTAGGGCTGAAATCATGTCATTGGTTGGATTTTAGTCTATAGGTTGAAGTTAAGCAGATCGGTACAGTAGTGATGACGAAACTGTTTAATAGACCTCACAGCCTTTAGTACCCCCTCCCCGTTGGGTGCCGGGATACCTGTGCCTGAGGTAGGCTTAAGTCAGTACATAGGGTTAGTAACTGCCATATTGCTATATCAAAATTACGAATGGTCGTAATTAGGCTCGTCAGTAGAAAAAAAGTTTCAGGAAATATTAATTTTTGGTTCAAGGGGTGGGGACGCTAGGGAGGGGGTAATCTTGTACACATTGCGGAAGACGGCACATGCTTTCATTATATCTTCATCCCAATTGGTGCCCTGTTCATTATGCGCAGCATCACCATCTCCGAACAGTGAACGACCGGAGGGAATCTTTTGTTAAGAAAATAATTCACCCAAGTATAGAGTAGAAATAATACTCGGCCTGCACCCATGGGGATATATCTACACTCCTTACTACATAGACGGTATTCGTACAAACAATGTTTTAAAGGCTGTATTGCATCACCCTAAGCTATATTTTTACCTCCCTGAAAGGAAAATTCTCAACTGGTTCTAAGTTACAGTACTCTTAGATTGCCAGCAAATTCGAAAGATGCAGAGCAGCTCGTATTACACATCGTACACATGGATCCATTGTTTTGATTACACATGTGGAGGAATTTAAGACAGGCTGAGGGAGGGACTAGGGGTAGGTGGTTGGGAGAATTGAAACAGTCTGGGGTGATGCATTACAGCCTTTAAGTTACTATCACTGAGTGAAGTGGGGAATAAGAAGGTGTGGAACTAATACATGTGGATAAACTTAATTTTAAAATGTTTAAAACACAGCGTCAAACAAACGATAATATGTCAATATGGCAGTGAGACAAACCAATGATTTATATAGGTCAACTAAATAAGATGTAGTGTATATAGTAGAAGATCTGATGCCAAGGTCCTGCAGAAATTGATAAATGATGATAAAGGGAGATGCATAGAAAATGGTCGCGTTGTTTTGGTCGGAGTGAAGATGACATAGATGACAACCGGGGAAAAACAAAGATAAACGTTTATTTCTCTTTTTAAAGGAAATGAAAAGCAAAATTTAATACTGTGAACTCTTTTTTTTTTTAAAAAAAAATCTTTCGTTGTTAGCACTCAGTGGCTTGGATGATTGATTCCCACATTGTGCATCGCTTTCGGATGTCAAAAGAATTTGCATAATTCATATCGTAGAGACAGCTTGTTAACTTGTGTTGTATATATGTAGCAGTGTCATCGAAATTGGGCTTCGGGATTAAAAGAAGAAGAAGAAGAAGAAAAGAAAAACAACTGATGTCGTTAACTCTTCCAGCTACATCTCCCATTCGGAGACACGGTCGAATCGCAAGGGAGTACTGCACATTACAAAATGTGAGACATTGAGGGTTACGAAGGACGGAATACGAAGGAATTCAATATCCCCTAAATTTTTTTGTATTCATTTCAAACATCGGTAAAATATATTTCATCCGTGGGCTCCCGATAGTTCAGCATATATAGAAAACATACAAAGATGTTACATACCGATGCGACGCATTGTCACCATGGCGCTGTGTGCTGTTTTTTATTTTTTTTTGGGGGGGGGAGGGGTGATCAGAACAATGGGAGGGGGCACTTAGAGTCTTAAACAGTAGTCATTGATTTGATATCTAAACTTTTAGTTTTTCCATTGAGGTTTCCAATTTTTATATACTTGTAAATATCTTTTGTATGACGGATGAAAATACGGACAAAATAAAAAGGAGCAAAATTCGATAAGTGGCTATGATTATTATATTTTTTTCGCAATTTTTTCATAGCATGTTTAGAATGCAGATGTTTCATATTAGAATTAGTTATGTGTTCATCCTTGACTGTTTCCTTCTGCGTTAACATGTATATATGAGGAAGACTGAGGTTTGTCCCTCAAATGAATCTTCTGTAGAACGATTTTTGCTATCATTATTTGGATGGAACTATGTTCCACGTAATATCATTTATAGAAAGACGTGGACCTGGTGAAGAAATCATTAATTCGGCATTTGTCCTTCCCCTTAAATTGGTTTAATTGTTAGCATACACTTGGGAGCGTAGTCAATCCTGCAACACGAGGTTCCCATTTTTCCTCTGAGGCTCATGTCCTTTTGATGAAATTTGCCATTTTACAACGGTAAACCAGAACTCTGCCGTTCATACTATCATCCACTCCCCCCCCCCCCCCCCTCCTCTTCTCCTACCATGTATTGATTACAAGGTTCTAGGATCGGATGGGATGAAGAGTTTTGGTAGAGAATTACCTTTGATACGTTTTGCAAAATCTTCACTGGAACGTTGATTGCAAGAAACCCATCAAAATCACATGAGCTTTTTTTGTAATTTAAATCTTTTCTCATCGAAATCACGTAAACTTGCTCTAAGGAAAGTCCCCTTTAAACATATACTGTATGTGAGGTTTACCAGTGACTGATAAGCACAGTCTACCACGTAAGTTATTAATTCTTGCCAGTACCTCGGAACACAATGAAATATAGAAAATTGAGGGACTGCCCCTAATATCTACATTGTATCGATTGAAGTGTAGTCAGCTATGATTGCACATGTAGAACCCAGAGCTTTTGCAAAGAAAATATGTTAACAACATACTAAACATTATTAAAACAAATGACGTCATCATGGCTACACATGGTAAAAATCCTTACAAATTTGGACTAAGACATTGAAGTGTAAAATGCCAACATGTTCAAAGTTATGGGTGCAATGTTTCTGGTATAGTACTGCGATCCTGGCGAGAATTGTTTATCGACTTGGTAATTAAATCTAATGACTATGGTCGTAATTTCATCAGGTTCTACAACAGCTTACACTATAGTAGGTCACGTGTGTTTTCAGCTATGTTGTAAACATAGTGGGGGTGCGGACAAGTTAGTTCTGCCAATCCTTGATTGTGATTTTCAGCTGGGCGTGTACTTTAAACCAAGAATACTGGTGTCGTTGATTTGGTTAAAATATGGGACGTTTGAAATCGATTGCTTACTCAAAGAGAAATGGTCTTTACAGTGTGCATCGTTCTAACTACGGGTATGGTATTCCAAAACGTTGTTTCCGAGGTAACTAGAGTTTCGGTATTAATGTAACAGAGGAAAACAATGGCGACTCACACGCCCGTCTGATGTGTTCTTTTATTATTACGGAAAACAAGAAAAAAAAACCTTCAAAATGAAACAAAAGACAACCATTACAAAACAAAGTGGAATTAAATTAGTCAATTTTGATAAAAAGTAGGTTAATTTAAATGAATGTGCAAGCCCTACAAATTGCAAGCGAACTTGCTGATGAAGAAAAAAAAGGACACCGCCAGTGAGCAAGATTTGATAATTAATCACAAGAACAATGATAAGTCTAGAAGATAGGTATTTAAGAACACTGACACATACTTCCTTCAAAGGATATTCAGGCCTGTATTTATCAGGTTGATTATACAGTTTCCCTATGTCAAGGATATTTTCTCATCATAACGTAAAACTGATGCCGAATCATTAACTGAGGATACTTGTATAACAACAGACAAGAACTCTTGTTCGATTACGATTGCCGTAGTATGGCAATTGTAATCGAACAAACGTCTGTTGTTATCTATTTTCGGCAACCATGATAACACACTATGTACCGTACTTTTGTTTTTAGCACTGTTTTCCCTAACGTCTCCTCAATGATGTGTTATATTAATCTGAAGTCTTATGTATGTGCATCATGGTAATTTTAATGTCCTTGTCTGCACAGCTATCACTTTATATTAAAATACGTATATGCACATCTACCTACGCCTATAAACACACGGCATGCATGTGTACAACTACATATAATTGTCCTTGTTCTGTGTGATTGAGGACTATAACCGAGCAAAGAAAACTGTTTAGGGTAGCGATCTTCTTCTTTTGTTTCTTCATAATATTTCCCCTCACTTCTGGTAAAATTGACTAAAGGTTCTACATTTTTTAGTGGGATTTCTAACGTTTTTTTTTTTCTAACATTTATACACATACTTCAATCAGGCGCACTGGTTTAATATATATGTCCTAAATTGATACCGAAGGACTCAGGGTTTCAAAGGATGCCATGCCATAATGGTGATGAGTATGTTAACAGTCTTTTGAATAGGACAATGTACGCATGTCGCATTCCAAAAAAAAAAAAAAAAAGAGTCAAGACTGTAATCTTCTGTATGGTACCAGCCGAAAGTAAGGCGTATTTGATTGAAAAAACTACGTACCAGTGGATCCCGAGAGTTTCTTCAAGTGTTTCACCGGAAAGGTGAAGTATTCTTGAGTCGTAAGTTGTGGTACTGTTGAGGGTAATGGGATAACGCTAAAATCGCTATTTGTATTTATTGCCATGATTGAATGCTTCATACAGCTTCATTCGAAAAGGTTATTTCTCCACGTTGACTCAACCCGACTGCAGACAGCAGCGGACCGTCGACAGCAAAACATCAGTTGACATCTTGGCTTTAATTTTTCTCGTCTGTTTTTACTGAGACAAAAAAAATTACAGATACTTCGTCTTCTGTTTCACCATGGGCATCATCCACGGAAGTTTCTCATTTTTCTTACTGATGGTGATTCATTTCTGTCACGCTAAACCGAGTATTCTTTTCTACGAGGGACATATCGATCCCACTCATAATAGGTACGTCAGGACTTTGGCCAATCAGATGAAGAGTAACTACACGGTGTCTTTTCTCACGAGCAGCACTTACGCGGGAAAGGGTAGCAACTATGCATTTCGGTCTCCTTTCACAGCAGAAGACATCTCTTGGATGTACACCACTATGGCGTCGTGGGATAACATGGGGGAAACGAAACCGGCTACCAGTCACGAAGTCATGAAATGTAACGGTTTGGCAAGTGACGTCTGCGTGACGTCACCAAGAGACCTAACGGTGACCAATGTCTACCTCGCAAACTGCCAGGGTCTTCTTCAAGACGAAGAAACCTTATCCAAAATAAAGTCCAAAAAGTTCGACTTTTACGTCGCGAACCCCACAGACCTCTGTTCGGTCATCCTTGCACAATATTTGGGTGTACCGTACGCATTCGCCGTGCCGACGTCCATCGAAAACGGTCGCCACGACGTGTGGGTGCAGTTACCGAGCCCCTCCGCCTACGTACCTCACATGAGCACCGGATTCGACGACGATATGGCCTTCCCTCAGAGGATTATAAACACTCTAGTCTCGACGTTCGTTCCTTCCTTCGACGAGAAAAACGTGCGACGTCCTTTTGAAGAGCTCAAAGTGAAGTTTGGCATCCGACCGGATGAGGACCTTCGTAAAGCCATGCTGTGGACAGAAATTTGGCTCTTCAACGTGCACTTTACATTCGACTTCCCCAGACCGTTGATGCCGAACTTAGTGCCCGTAGGTGGCCTCGTGACAAAAAAGGCGAAATCTCTACCCAAGGTAAACCCGTTTTTCTCTCTTTTGTCTTCCAATATCTTGCTCTCATCTGTCATTTGATACGTTTTTTTCACAAAGTGAAAACAACAATAAAAACAAACCAAAACAGTAAAAAGAAAAAAATGAATTTCCTCACATTGTCAATCAAGGCAGGCGTAAAGTATAGAAGTGAGGTATAAGTGAACTATGCATAAACGTCAGGTAGGACGGTCATGACCAAATGATGTCAATTTCAACTGAAAATGGTAAACTGATCACGTGAAAGTCGCACATGCATGACTTCAACGGCAGTGAAGTTACAGGGCACATACTTTGATGTAGGCTGACTCTTCAGGAATATCTTTTTCTTAAGTAACGACGTTACCGCTTTCATCTTGCTCAGTGAAATAAAGTTGACTTTATCTGGGGGTTATCTGGCGCCTGTCCAGTATTTTCAGTTTGGGGAGCCGGTAAAATGAGTTACAGATAGATGGGCACTACCCTGGGGTGAGGTACGTGGGGTTGGGTACGTATGGCGTAATGTGGTAAATATGCATTCATACAGTATAGGGCGCGGAGAGAGCGAAAAAGTTCTGGGGCGTCTCGTTAGGAGAAATCACCTCAACTCCCCCCCCCCCCCCCCTTTTTCACAGAAATCAATCGCTAGTAGAACGGCGAACAGTTTTCGATGATGAGAAAATGAATATCTCCATGAAAAATTGAGAGGACTTGTCTCTCCATTCTCCATGTGGTGCCGAAAGAGATGTCACCGTTGGCAAATTCCGAATTTTTCATTTGTTAGATGGGGGTGGGGGTAGATGGAGGGGGGAAGAATTCGCCCAATTTCTCCCTGTGTAGTTACGCCACTGCTATTGCATGGTTTTCTCGTGTTTTTTTTTTATCAGCAATGGCAGGATGTAATGAACAACAGCAGCAAATCTGGCGTTGTTTTGGTTTCGTTTGGTCCTCTGCTTGACCTGAGTCGCTTGCCGGAGTTTTCTGAGGTCGTAGCCAGGGCGTTGGCCCGAATCCCCCAGACGATCGTGTGGAAGTACACCGGGGAGCCACCGGCAGGACTGGGTAGCAATACTATCCTGGTGGATGAATTCCCACAAAATGACTTATTAGGTGAGTAGTCGAAAGCAATAATGATTTAATCTAAAACAATAATTCATGTGTAAACCCCAAGTGCAACATGTCCCCGGCAGGTGAATGAGTTTTTCATGATATGGGAGGGGCAGGGGGAGTAGAGGAGAAGGCTCATTTTTTTTTTTTTTTCATTTGGAGTAAGGAAGACGACGGTCGCGTGTTATTATTTTGCTTCATTGGAAGTTTGTACGTGTTTGTCTCATCTAATAGCTTTTATCATATACACATTGAGTTGTAAATATGTGTGCATGAATTATTGTACTAACATACCTAACACAAATGGTAATTGTCAATGCCACAAAAGGTTCGCCTCGATTTCTTATGACATGCTTTGTTTATTCTCTGTCACAGCTCATCCAAAGATTCGAGCTTACGTCACTCACGGTGAATCTTGTAGTCTGCACGAGGCGATATATCATGGGAAGCCGATCGTGGTCTTGCCATTCTTTCTCGACCAATGGTTGAATTCCAAAGTAGTTCAGTCACGGGTGATTGGTCGTCGTGTGTTACAAAGCGAATTGACTGAACAGAAAGTGTTTGCCGCCCTCGTCACTGCAATGACCGATCCAAAGTAAGTATAAATCTATGACCTATAGTTTCGAAACTAGAATAATCTCCCCACTCCCCCCCCCCCCCCCCGACGAGCTGGATTTCCATGTTTAGCATCGTTATCACCATAATGGGATTAATTTCAGTCTATGCAAAAGGTACATTGAGTTGATTTCAATAAACTAGTGAGGATTTTAAGAGACCCATTAACATCACAATGTTTTCAAGTTCGGTTATCATTCAAGTTTCACATCCGATGTTAGTGATGAAAAAATGTCCGTTTTGAATTTTTGACCCGTGGCTTTATACACACTATGCACAAATAAATGGGTACTAATGCGAAAAACTATCTGGTCACCAAGCTTGAAAAAAAAAAAACAACTTGTTGATCACGCACTCATTATTATTCATTTTTATTTGACACATGGGGATCCTCTTTGGTTGATCTTTTGTCATTGGTAAGTGAAGGAAACTTTACACGTTTGGTAAAATTGAGTGAACTTCACAAAACAAGTCAAAGTGCGTCTTAAGTGATATATTATTTGGATTGTGAATTTCTTAGGCAATGAAATAATTAAGTGACACTGCAAATCGACGAGTTGACAACATGGTAACGTGACAAAATTCGTAAAATTGACGTTGTGACGAGAAACGAAATCTAGTCAAATGCATCAACTTTCTGCAAATTGACTTTGAGCCGCGTTGCTACTATTTCGTTAAAATGACAAAATTCAGAAAATTGATGGAATTCGAAATTTCCATTTCCATTTCCATCAACTGGTGTTTTTCTCATTAACCGATTAATTGCAGACATAGCCTCTCAATTGCACCTCCCTAAGGCTGTTTGAAGGTTGGGTGCATGCAGTTAAGATCACTTAGAAAAAGCCGTTGTCCGGCAATCTGGCTGTATTGACAAGCCATTTTCTTGTACGCTCAGCGCGAATACTGGGGCTTTCCGCTTAGACAGTCTGCGATTTTCGCGAAAAAGGGCTACCCCCTCTGGCTGTACCACTACTTCCTAATGAGATCCATGAACATGCACCTTATGAGTCCTATCAATTACGTACGCCAAATGCGCCCCCAATAATTAGCCCAGAGGCGCCCCTGAAAATGTGACTTCAAAAGTTGTAAAATAGGGCAATGGATCTTGCTTTTGGTTACCTGGTAGTCTCACATCTGTTCCTCTTCCCAGCTGGTAATCACCCATATCATAATGTGGCCTCCACCCCGTCAAATTACCCTGGGGCCACCCCAGTGAACCGGACACCATTCCTATTTACTGTCTTTCCCATTTGCCGGCTGACTGTAAGTCATCATGGACGTATACAATGGAGGTAGGGTGGAGGGGGGGGGGGGTGCAGGGGATGCTAAGCCCTTCTATTAGTGAGAAAAGTGAGGCAGTCAAGATATATACGCCTACAGCCCCCAACCCCTCCCCAAATGAAAAATTATGTCAAAAGTGCTCCAAGGAAAATGAAAGAGGGTGCGTAATTTATGTTGATTCTTGTATATCTCAACCCATCTGATATGTATTACCATTTTCATAGATTGATTTTTTGTCACATAAAGTAAAGAATTTTTAAATATGAGATCCCTAAATATGTCAGGGTTAGGTAAATGCAGCTTCAAGTAGACCTGGGAAGTACCGTGTCTGGGTATCTGGCGGGTGTGAAAAGACAAGTATGGTCTTGTGCTTCGCTTAGATAGTCCTACCGTTGTTCAGTCCTTCCCGATATTTTTTCTTTGGTTCCGGTGCACCTCATGGTGCCCTTTCGTAAAGACTGCAACCTCTCCTGTATAAAATTCTGGATCCGCCATGATAAGGTATTGCCCGAAACTGCCGCGGTGGCGTGGCCACTCAGTTGAAAAAAGTTCCGCTAGTGGGAAATTTTGACATTAAAACCTACTACATATATGACCCAGCTTATCCTGTGAATGTAGCAACATGTTTCGACAGTTTGGAGATAGGGGTCTGGGTAAATTTATCCTTGCGTCTGTGTGTCTGTGTGTCTACGAGTAAATTTCTTGACGTCTAGCATAACTGATCACGTGTTATACGTTTAAAATGTCACGTGTCCAACTATGGTTTCCACATACGCAAACCATTTCGTTCATTTATATATACGCAGAAGACGACAGAAATATATCATATTTTATCAACTTTAATCTGCAACTGATTACATAAAAATCAAAATAACATATATGATGAACGTTTTATTTCTGTTTTCAGAATAAAATCCAATATGGCGGAACTCTCGTATGCTTTCAGAGACAATTTCCGCCATCCACTGGAGTCGGCGGGATTATGGCTGAACCACGTCATCAAATTCAGTGGAGATCATTTGCGCCCGGTCGTGCACGAGTTATACACCTTCCAGTACTACCTAATTGACGTCACACTGTTTCTCTTATGTTTATGCATGTTGCCGTTTGTCCTTCTGTATTTCCTTCTACGTTGCATGTGTCGATGTGCCTTAAGAGTACCGCGCAAACTCATCACCAGCCTCAGCTCTACGAAGAAGCAGAAAAATGAGTAAACAAAGAGATGTTTCCAACCGGCGGCGTTAACAGGACTATGTGGATGAGGGTGATTCCAACTGACTCCGGAAGTTCAAGTAGCCAATGATAGTTTAATTTGATCACATAAATGTAGACTAACTGACATTTTTGGAGACTCAGGGTGAAAATGACGAATATCGTATTTTGGTGGGAATCGGAGAATTGATAAGGAAGAGAAAACCTTTCTGTATATCTACTCAAAGTTATATCTCACTGGCATGTCTTTCAGGCAAAAGTTAGAACTAACTCTCTGTTGCTCATCAGATATCCACCCAAGCCCATGCGGGCGAAGAACAGACACATATTTTACAGTCGGGGAGATGTTATCAGTGAAAAAAAATGCACCAGCTGCATCCACGGTTTTTCTCCCGGATTTTACCTTAAGATGCATGCCGTGTGTTGCATGAGTGCTCCCACTTATTTTCTTCTGAACAGAAAACGAACGGTTTGATTATTGCGTTTTCCGTGTCGCTGATTTGTTATTCTCGGCAAATGTTCACGGAAATATATTAAATACAGTGGCAGCAATGGCGAGCCTCATGGAGGGGTGGGGGGGGGGGGGGGGGAGGGATGATCTTTGACCTGTTCCCGTTTCTGCAAACATTGTATTCACGGTTCTGTCTTAAGAAGTCCTAAGACTTTTCACCCAGTGATATGCTAGCATCTCAGCGCGTCCGGGACTTTTATCGCCACCCGGACCCCCATAGCTTTACCCCTGGACTCCACTAGAGGCCCTAAGTTTTCATGTTTGTTGTCAACTAAGAGAAATAATAATTAAAATCGTTTGAAATCTTCGCAATGGACGATGCATTCTGATCCAAAATATACCTACCGGACACTTCATTTTTCATTTAGAGATACGCCCAAACCCCAGAGCTTCCGAGGGCATTTCCCCTTGGACGCCCACTAGGCTTTGCAAAATTGACATTCCTGCCTTTTAATTGTTACCTCTAAGTTCCTGATATGCAAACAGAAATTGTAAACTAAAATTGTAAACTATGACTTTGAATGTTTTTAATGTGGCAACTAAATTGCTTCTGTACAACAGTTTAAACGATTAAAATGAGCTTGTTTCACACGTAATCGCGTCGAACCATGACTCACTATCCTGCAGCACACTTCTTTTTGTAATACGTCTGGTTCTCCCTGTTTAATAAATATTCATGTAGGATACTTTTGTTTCATTCTACTTTTTTGTTTCTCGTTTCTCGTCCTTCGGAATAGTAGAACATTCCTAACAGCGGTGTCATCCAGTGAGACTTCCAGTGGCCTTGCTGGTGAATTTATTCCGAGTACAGCCAGCGTTCATATGAAATACACTAGAATATACATGGGTAGTCACCAAGGTTGGAGAAGTATGTGTGTGTGTGGGGGGGGGGGGGGGAATGAACCAAGTATGACAATATCAGAAAAAGTGACATGGTTATTTTGACGTTTAAAGCCACTTCGTCCACAAGCATTGTACAATTTCACGAGGAAGTTAAATCATGGCTCTAAAGAACTTTTTATGATGTACATTTTATTTTGCCTGCCAGAACTAGGAAAATTAATTGTCCTCTGGACTGCCTCCTAACCCCCTTTCATTCAGGAAAGTCAGACTAAAAGCCTGTAGGCAAATTGAAATGGCTGGGTTCCTTAGCTAGTGTAGCATAGCATTTGTTATTGTTAAAACACAAAGCATAACCAACATGAATATTCATCCTACTTGAATATTTACAATGATGAATATTCATGAATGTAATGGCATGCCACATAGTCCTCTTAAAATACACATGTGCTAACATCATGTCTAGGAGAAGACCTTTTCTGCATGATAGAACATGACGTAATATCCAGATGTACCATAATTGTTAGGGTTATGTTCCTCTCGAGAAAGCATCAACGTGTATGGTACCACGTGAGGATTGGCTGGGAAAGCACACAATCATGACATCACCAAGACATTAACATATCACTGGATCAACTTGTATTGTTTTCTTTTTTCAATGACTTTACTTTATTCAACAAGGCTATGGTTAATTTACATATCATTGCATCATTTCATAGCACAGCATCATATAACAAATTTACATTTACATAAAAAATGATTCCAAAAGTACTGACGAACGTGAAATTTGTTTATAAGATTCATTTTGGTTTGAGATTCATAAAACAACATTGCTATTGGCTGAAGATACAACTTTCTTTCAAACAAAAGAAAATTTAAAAGTTCTGATGAAAGAACATTTGCTTGGTCAAAATTGCACAAAAAATGCCACAGTATAATGGCAAATGGCATATAAGCTTAAAGTATCATAAAACTTTCGAATATGATTACAAACAAGCCATCTGCAGAAAAGGATGCTGCTAGTTTTAAGAAAAGTTATAGATAGCTTTTCAAAAAATTCCGAGATGATTAAATCTTCAAGAGCCACCAATTTGGTCATATTTTGAAGACTCTAATGAGAACCAAGAAGACCAAAACAACACAGATAACAATTAATGATAACTTGTTTCATTTTAACATCACCGCATCACACTTTGGCACCCAACGCAAACAAATATCAATTTTGAAGTGTAATAAAACTAAATCGAAAGAAATGGAAAGACTAAACGAAAAGAAATACTTTCATGGCAATAAGAACATACTGTTTTTTTCTTTTTGAAAAGCAAAATGGTGAATGAGGCAAGAATGTATCAATAATGTTATCGCAAATTTACATCATTTATGAACATCATTCGACACATTAGCACCGTGACAGCTAGACATAAAACAAAAAAGAGAAGTGAAGTATGACATAGGCTTTGATGGCACCATATCAAAGAATCAAAGAACTGGAAATAAAGTTGAGAGGCACAAAGCGCTTGAATTAAAGACGACAGGTATGAAACCTAAGAAAATCAAAATACCTTTGGGGGTATCATTGACACTTTTGGAATATTGGTTCATATTTTACCCAATCAATTTTGTTGAATAAAGAGAAGAAAAAGATAAATTTTACTAGGACAAGAAAAAAAATTCCTAGTAGAATAATGCATGTAATGAATCACCAGAATTACGATGAAAATCAAGCTATGCTCGTAACTTTCCGTTCCTATGTGAGTTTTCGTTTGAAAATTGGATTGCACTGAAATGGAAAAAAAAAAAAAAAACACAAAAATCATACAAATGTCGGAATGACACTTTGTCTTGCCAAACCAAACACAATTGCTATAGGACATGGTCATAATCACAGGCAGTGATATAGCTCAGTATGTGTATCCTGACCTTTATATGAAACGTAATTTTTTCCTTCTACATTTAGAATAATGAAAAAAAAGGAATCGTAACTTTTAAGTAGCAAAAATAAGGTATGTAAAAACTGAAATACTAAAAAGGTTCATATCTTTTATTCTGATTGGTCCTTTTTTAACTTTGAGCAGTCACATTCAAAGTTCACTAAGGTGTTATCGAACGACATCTCCAAAATCCGCCATTTTGTAAAATCAAATGGTGCAGCTATAATTCATGGCTAATTAAATTCACTTCTGATTATTTCACTCAAGTAATATGATATAGAAACCTGTTAAAACCCCGAAGCATAATATTCAACTTTTTAGAAAGACCCTTCTGCTTTTTTTTTTCTTTTGCTCAGTCAAAAAAAGTATGCTCTTTATTACTTGCTCTCATACATTGCATTGCTTGAAATATTCAGAGAAAAGGCGTCTCTAATACCCTGGCTTTGCATCTGGCAGAACCAAATACATATTCATAGCATTATAATATCATGTTTTGGTTTGTTTCGTATTTCGTCTTTCATCATTTTGTAACTGTCTCATGAAGATAAATTACTTCACAGGGCTATAGATATTAATATCTTCCATGTGTTTAAAGTTAACAAAATAACTGGAAAATGAAAAGCAAATATTCAATTTGGCACCTTTGGTAGATTTGCTGGTGTCCTAGTGACAAAAGAAAAAAAAAAATGATAAGCTTTCATCTCATTTCAAGAGATGCCACTTTCCTGCTGCAGAATCTAAACCAATCACCTGTCACCAATGTGTTTGCATGTTGAAGAGCCATGCGATGGCTACACAACGTGTTGAAATGTGCAGTGATTCTGCCATAAATCGTTCATGCCACAATGGCAACCAAGAAAAACAGTCATTTTTCTCTAGTGTGCCAGCTGTCCATCCTATTTAAGAAAACGTCTGGAATGAATAATGCCATCTGTCAGTAGTCAAAATAGTGTAACAGAATTGGTTCACAGTTTTTGCTAATCAATGTTAGAAGTGGTTACCAGTCTCCCATTTTGATTAGCGGACGTTTAACAAACACTGCCCTTGTGAAATATCTTGAAAACTTTATATACCATACTCAAAAGTATGCCCTAAGCATTGTAATAAAATTCATAAAAGCAAAGAAAAAGCAACTCTTTTTTGTAAAATATCAATGAGACTTGGTATTTATTTAAAAGTTGTTTTCAAACAGAAGATTTAAGTACCAGAGAAAATTACCGATTTGGAGCTATTGCAGAGCTCACATGACACTGACCCGCACTTGGGTGTTCACGTGTCACGAACTGCAATGTGAGCATGGTCATTTTGTCCTTTGTTTTCTTAAAGGAGAAAATAACTCTGTGACTGTGACTATCTTTTCGAAATATGAAGCAGAAGTGTTTGAAAATATCTTCTCAAAGTTTAACCTCAAAATTTCATTTCCTTCCCAAGTTATGCACTGCCATTTTGCCTCAGTGGAATGCAGCAGACTTCAGTAAGTCAAATTAATATGATGAAAAAAATGAAAAAAATATGACATCTTATAACCAATGATAGGAATGATTTAATGTACTTCTTTTGTTTTCGCCACCTATACCTTTTGCACATGCACTTGAATACATTTTGTGTTGACTTACTAGGGTGCATTATGTGCAATGTTCAAGTCATTAATACTTTGATTTGAATCCACGCATAAATGTTAAACAATTTGCTGACAAATTATGACAAAAATCGAAAGCTCTCTAATTACAAGTAGTCAGGTTATGCCATCACAACCTTAGAATGGTAGAAGCATCCTGGTTGCTTTTTTACAAACTTTTCAATTGCAATATCTGGAAAGAATACAATCTATTCAGGTGAAATTTGGTGATGCTGTTCACCACACGATAGTCTTTCATGAAATGGTAATACTTCATTGTCAACATTTCTGACTTTGGTTCTCCTTTAACTTTGCCTTTCAAAATTCATCAGAAAACAGGGAAAACAGCCTTTAAAACAAGTGCTCAAGGAGGCTTTGTCCACCATAACTTGTCTGATGTAAATCTTTGCATGAAGACAATCCTGCCAAAATTTTTTACGAAGCTCAGATGTATCTTGCATATCACAACAGTGAAAGTAAATAAATGAATTTCCATATACCAATATGACTTGACAGCACGCTAAAAAAATTTTGTGTTTTTTTAATAAAAGTGCTTGCACATTCACTCGGGGGTGAGGTGTGGGTGTAGAAATCATTGGGGAACTATCTGACAGACACCAACCATCAACAACAGCAATGTCAATAGTTCCTGCAAAGTCCACAAAAGTTTGACAATTTCAGGACATGCCTCGAAATGACCTGTCCATATTTGACTGGTCTCAAACACGAACCATGCAAACTGAATAAGGGAAAATACTACATCACCACCACAATACCACCAGAGACAGACAAAGAAAACAAAGAAGAAATTTGATAAGCGGTTACTTCGACAAACAAAAGAAAATTGTTCAGGATGAAGTCAAGGCTATGAACAGAAGAACATCAAAGATATTGTTATGGTGCCTTGCTGAGTGACTGTGAATGTTTTAAAAATAACAACATTGACTACAGGTGTGGTAATTCAGCAACAGATATTAATTGTGATTAGTCAGGAGAGAAAAACAATGAAGAAGAAGAAGAAAAGAAATCAAATTTGAAACCTCATTTGACTCTGAATAGATGCAGTTGAACCCCAAGAACACTGCAAACTATACCCTAAAACACAGTACTGTAGGGCAAGTATTTTACTTTATTAGCGGTTATGGGGGGACTGGTAAATGGCACGTAGTAGACTTTTCTGGACATGAGCGCATCAATAGCAAAACTCCCATTGTATCAATTCGTATTCAAGTTTTGCACCTTTACTACTTGAAGTAAATTCTGGGAACTTATCAGGAGGGGTGCAGTCAAACCCATCCATGATCTAAAACCCATTTCGTTTCTTCCTAGATTTATTGCACTGGAATTACAGACACTGCTACTACATTGCCACTGTGTAAATCAAAGCTTTGGACTACCAATTGCATTCAACACATAATTTCCTTCGTGAGAATGCGAATGCAACTTTACTTCCATTGATTTCACTACCATGCGAATAGGTTTGTGGATGTACACTCATATTTACATGCCTGGGTGATACATCATCGTGTTGACTGGTGATAAAACACTGCATCACAGAAACTCAAAATTGGTGGGAACATTGGCTGTTGAAGATGGACCATTTGTCACTGCCCAGATAGATCAGGTTTTACTGGGTGTGGGCAATGACCTTGCTTGTGACTCCATGAAAGGGAAGGAAATGTAGTTGAGGGGACATCTGTTGGATTGTCCTCCAATGTTTGGACAACTTTCAAGTCATTGTTTAATACTTTAAAGTGATGGGCCTATGTAACTACAATCTGGTAGTTTGATACATATCTATAGGATT
The DNA here is from genome assembly GCA_021234535.1 of Stichopus chloronotus. Lineage (NCBI taxonomy): Eukaryota > Metazoa > Echinodermata > Holothuroidea > Aspidochirotida > Stichopodidae > Stichopus > Stichopus chloronotus. Next base: position 24,492,135 of record CM037832.1, on the reverse strand, counting down.
ACATGGCATTGGTGCTTGGGACACTGTCATGATGTCTGGTTTTCTCTCTCTCTTTGGCTGAGGGCCCAAAGTTGATTTGATCGAATTGCTGTTCCCAATGGACCTGCTTCTCAACTTTCTGAGGCTACGCCTCTTCGTCTTCGGGATCAGAGGTGCGCTGTCGGAGCGTGCCTTGGTCTCTCCCTGCTTGTGGTTGTTGATGCGATGTCCAGAATGCTCATTATGAAAAGCTTGCAATCTCTTTGTCAGGCTCTCAAAGCTTTCGTCATTAGCCAAAGTTTTGCTAGGTTCATGATGACAGGTAGACGTGACTTCGAGGGAATCCAACTTTTGAAGAGTATAAAGGTTTGCTTCGGTCCTGACATGGGAATCTAAGATGTCTGCAGTCACTGCCAACCTCAACCCCGAAAACTGGCTGACCTGGGACCTGTCACTGCTTCTCTTGCGCTCCTGACGGGCAAACCAATCGCTCTTCCACTCTAGGTCTCCCCTATGGACCAGCCACGGGGATGCCTTTGGGTCAGTTCCAACCCATTTGGTCCTCTTTTTGGTAAATGAAGAATGCAACACCTTCCGGAGACTTCCGAAGCTGGACTTGATTCCTAACGAGCTGGCCTCGGAGATGAAGTCCAGGTCCCCACTGCGGAAGCTGTGTCGGCTGTGTCTGGAGAAGTCGCTCGAAGAGAGCCCATCCACCGATATGCTCTCGTGTGGCCCGCTGATACATGGTACTATCAGTTCTTGGTTCTCCTCCAACAGTTGCATGACGTCTTCGGCTGATGGTCGGACAGATGCCTCGGATACCCAGCACTGTGACAGCAAAGACGCCCTATTTGAGGAGAGGGATACAGCAGAAAATAGTGCAACTAAGTGGACAAATTTGTAAGACATGATCTCTACAACATCCACTGGATGAAACATCAAGTCAGGTAAGGCTTGGTTTTTTCAGAATGAAGTTCCTTTAACAGGTAGCAGAAAATAATTTTTGTGACAACCTCAAAAAAGTGCTTTATAATTCTTCCAAAAACAAATGTGAGGGTGTGAGAACTTTATCTTGAACAGCTCATAGATAGACTCACACATCCAGTTATGAGACTGGACTGATCTGCATATGACGTTCTGGTTACGTAGAGCTTAGTACCAGCTGTTTTGCTCATTTATGCAACAGAAAAAGCATAACAAACATGGCAATCTGTTATGAAAGTGCACCGTTATAAAACACAATAAACAAAATAAGGGTAAGCTGAATTTGAGTGAGCATCAAATTTTCCTCCTTGAAGGTAACTTTGTTACATTATTCTTAAGCCAAAGAGCAGATATAGTAGGAGAAAACCATATCCCAATATTGATACAAAAAAGGACAGCAGGGTTTGCACACATTTCATTACATAACTACAAAGAAACCTGATCTAAAAATGCTGAAAATTCAAACTTCCTATGAAATAATAATTTTGTTTCAGCAAGTTTCAAGTCTGATCAAATCAGTTAAGAATTCCAACTTGAAATCTGTTATTTCATCAACAACTGCTTGAGATAACAATACCATGAAACCTAAAAACTTTTGCACACCTCATGATATTAGCACAAAAATCATTATATGAAGAGTTGCCTTGCAAACAAATCCTGCATATTAACCTACAGCAATTACCTGTGAACAAGTTAGCAACAAAAATAGTCTGAAAGAGTCCTTTGAATGGTCAAAATCATGATTTAGAAACTGTAATCATTAGGCAGCAACTGCAAATAGGACAATTTACCTCTCCTGGCAAATGCAATACCAAAAAGGTGGCCAACCAGGCCAGGGCAATTTAATAAACAGTGTTTCACTTTCCTTTTAGTCATTACAAAGTAAGATAGTCAAGCTGCTAAGGCCATTGCATTTTCAGGCTTATCTTAGGGGTGCGCAAAATTTGGCAGTGCACAAGTTTGATGTATGTACCATGTAATTCACTTACACGAGTACATGATGCAAATACACATTGCATGTAATGAAAGAACGGGAGAAAATCATGGACACAACATGTGTTTGTTATAAATATGTGACTTTTGCAAAACTTCCTATTGAACATATTTTCTGACTTTCCAGACTTACATACACGTATGTCCATTTGTCCAAGGTATGTACAAATCCTGTAAACTCTGTAAAACCACATATACTTGGAAAGGAAGTGCACAAACTGAAACTCACAACATTTGAGGACAATTTTCAGGAGGGAACATGGAATTCCCATCTCTGATGTAATCTAAAACCACGGTGTTGGACATTTCTGGATATGGAAAGCCCCCAAAGGTCACAACCTCATAGATGACAATGCCGAGGCTCCAGATGTCGCTCATGGTGGTGAAGAGGCCCTCGGCGACGCTCTCCGGTGCCATCCACCGAACTGGCAGACGTCCTGAAAGTAGCCATGCAGCAAAACATTTACTGGTATAATTAGATTTTTTAAAATTGCATTGTTAAATTTCAATGAGGAGATAAACAGCCAGGTAAAACAATCAGAAACATTGATTACAAGATAACTTTCAAAATTTAAGATATTTATTTATAACAGCACTTCCAAAGGGCAAAATACCAACAATTTCTGACATGCTTCAAACACCACCTGTCGACGGTGTTGTTACTGTGATCTCTGTTACTGTGATTTCTTCATGTGTTTCCACATGTTCTTATCAGAAATTTTTTCCAGCAAGACAAAAAACTACTCTTGTAAGCAAGCAGACGCTGCTGCCTGGACCGTTTAATGGTCAGATGAATGGAGGGATTATCTTACAGATAATTGCACTTGATTAAACAGGGGGTGTTTGTAAAGCAAAAGGTGCAAACAGAGAGTGTATTGGGGGAATTACTTCATGAAAATTGAATGACAGGTGGTGCCAGCAGATGGTGTCAGCACCACTGGGACTCATAACTACTTGTTTAGTTAAGCTGTTTATAGTGGTTCTGATGGGAGTTACTTTGGTGATTTCAATTGGGTTTCCTATTGTCAGATTCAAGTCTTGTCCCCTTCAGGTTGCACGGTACAACTAATGGGCTCCTAACCTAGGCAGGTCCTCCACCCCTCCCAGCCTTTGGGAAAGTGGCTAAAGACTGGGGGATACATTCTCTTCCGTCTGATGGGTATGTTCAATGGTGATCCCAGGAGCAGTTTTGGGTTTGTATGGGATCGTTGGTCCGCCCCTGCCTCCTTAGCCTCTGAACAGTGTTTGAAAAGAGGTGAAATTCGCTGGTGTTCATCCACGATCGACATGGAATAGTGTCCTTTCATGAGTGTTCATACATTCTGATCCTCAAATACTGAACTAAAACTAAACAAGCATGGCTTGAGTTTCACCCCAAAATCGAATTGCAAGGCACATCCCTATATAATGGTTTCAATGAATTCTGTGATTGATGAGTCACGGTAAAAAGTCAATCACCTGAGGTTACAAACGCTGTGGGAGAGCCGAAGTGGTCACCCTGGGGATACATCCCCCTCATGAAAATGTATGGGTCAAGAAGATGTAATACAATACATTCTCCCCATAAATCTGTCGGCAAACGATATTTTTCATGGCTATATCTACACATCACCAAGCATCTACAGCACTTTTTGGACTATTCTGAAAATTCTTATGCTAGATATGATTAGGCCTATGCATAGCCTAACGTTGACATTACGCTGTAGCACCTCCGTGCATCTAAGACACCTAAGGCAAAAAATTCTCAAAGGGGAAGGACCCCCTCTCCCCTTAGACCCCTCCCCCAGGATATCAATTGACTGGGGTCATGCATTATCATTTCGCATCATATCTTCCCCTCCTACCAAGTCAAAGTCTTGCCCATATGCAAGAAGATTATTTTCATTACAAACGACAAGGCAATCTTTGGTTGCTTCTTCAGCGGTAAACTTCCAAGTTTCTTACGGCACTTTTGAAATTATATACCCTTCAATCCTAGCAGCTAGAGGGTAGATGGCACAAGCATCAGATACCAGCTACCTTCCTGAACACCTTTACAGAAGAAGGTCTTCTTAATCGTAACAGCCGGCAGAAAAAGAACAAAGTCAGACCTTTACACTCACCTTGTTTATTGAGTCTGTAGTAGTTGGAGTCATAGAGGGCCCTGGTCATGCCAAAGTCGCCGATCTTTACTGCATACGACGAATCGACCAGACAGTTCCTGCAAGCAAGGTCCCTAATTGTGGGGGACCGACAGAAATAAGAAGCTGTGACATCACAAGAAGATAAGAAGCATGTGACAGTAATATTTACTGATGTCAATATTTATGATATTACTTCCAATTTTTTATGCATGAAGGTGACCTTATAAGGATCTGATTATTAAAGCAAAAATACCGGAACAAAGACAAACAATGTATACAAAGCAGGGATCTGCAGCAAATTATCTTAACAGGCATATTTCTTACATTTATCAGAATAGTCACTGCAGCACAAGATGACATGGGTCTCCTGTTTGTCACTTGTACCATTTTTGGCCCAAATTATGCTTTTATTGATCTGGAGAAAGAGAGCAGCAATTTGAATATCTTAATCCTGAAAATTGATTTGATCAAGTTTTGTTGTTGCTCCCCCTCAAATCCGAGGGAGTTATTAGTCTACAAGAGTTGAATTGGCCAGACTTTCTCCTCATTAACTCTCCACATATTACCTGTAGCAAGAAATTTGTATCACCGATTCTAGAGCCATGTTTTCAACATTATCCAAGTCTTTTTTATCTTTCTTTCTTTAGAGTAGAAATGATTGCATTCCTCACCTGTGGACATATTTATTTTTGGCCAGATAGTCCAACCCTGAAGCGATATCATGTACCATGGTCGTGAGCCTCCTTGGGAGCAGAACCTCTGCTTCCTCGCTGTCCTGGCCCATGAGGTGACGTCGGGCGAGAAGGAATGTCTTCAGGTCACCTGAGTCAGATAAAAAAAAAAGAAGGACTAATCAAGGAGCTGCAGCTAGAGTCTGGCCCAAGTTTTTTTTCTTTATCGATGGACTTTTAAAGAGGCGCACTGAGTTGTTTGGTGAAATTCATGAACTTTTCTAGACCTGTGAAGTGTCCTTCGCACACTAACGACAAATGGTCAAACTAAAAAGGATTCCCATGTGCAACATACAAATGAACATTAATGGGTAAGTGGTTAGCTATTCAATTTGATTTTTGAAAGTTTGCGACCAGACTCTTTTCACATTGGTGTTAATTCATATACTCACAGCGATATGATAGAAGTCAGAGTAAAAAATTCAAAACTTTTGACAGTTTTCGTTACTGGTGGATGTAAAACTTGACTTGTTTATGCTAACTGTAAGCATTTAGTGTGTCCACCCCTCAAAATCCTCACAAACTTATCCATAAGGACCTATTGAGTTCCTACAAATAACTTTTGAAAAAGTTCACATAGAAGTATCACCACATCTCCCCATCACTTTCTGTGGTTTGTAGATGAAGGGCGTGAAGTGGGTAGAAGAGCAGGGTACAGTACTGTGATCGTTTAACACCCGTACAATTTATTCTACGATCGCGGAAATTTGCGTAATTTCGAACAATTTGGAACAGCTTCGCACAAAATCGTACACGCAGTTTTCAACGAAATTTCGTACAAATCCACGCGTACAGAAATCGTACACACGACCGCAAGAATTTCTAGGCAATGAATCAGATAATGGCAGGTCAACTGATGAGGTAAAAAGTTAGGATTTTGAAAGTCGTTTTGTGATATGCGGGCAAAGTAAACTTGCACGAAGGTCGTTGGTTTGTTGCTGTGCTGGTGGATGTGCTTTTGAAGTCTAACCTTTGTGGAGATCAAAGTATCGATAGAGAGTTCAAAAAAAAAAAAAGGAAGAAGGCTCAAAAACAAAAGAAAAAAGAAAGAAAAGAAGAACGATTGACAAAAAAAAAGAAGAAAAAATGACATGACACCATGCAGCGCAGAATTAAATATTTGATTTATTCGACAGTTGACAGCTGTACCTATAGTGAGGGATGAAGCACGAAATTTCCGCTCAACTGTTACTGTTAACGAGTCTCAAAGCTTACTTGTACGGTAACGAAAGGTACAATGTCTCGCAGAACGCTATCAATTATGAAATATTGTTTTATGACTGAGATAGTTAAGAGGATAAGAAAAACACGTTTATTTTTTTTTGGGGGGGGGGGACTAACGACTCATCATCTTACTCTTTGGTTTTCGTACGTTTTTTTTTTTTTTTTCAAATTTCATGCTTTTTGTTACCATGTATTTTGTTAACCACATAGTCAAATCGACTTCCGTAGCTACTGTATAGTTTGCATGGTAAAATGAGGGCTTCTGTTATCTTACAATAATCCTTGTCAATTTTTAAGTTCATTACTTTGATGCTCCTCATATAAATGTGTTATCACAGAATTACTGGCGTAATTAAACGAAATAACACTGGTGTGCCCTGAGTAGGCCTACTGTGAGTCGGAAATCAAGTTGGTTCTTTGCCCAAGTAGCCAATATGCCGATGATTCCGAGAAAATCTTCGACAACTTGACAGGCAATTCCTAAATATGTCTGCACGAGAGTCGTTAAAATATTTGCGGTTTTGCAGTGAGACTCAACGTAAGCTGCAATCGTTTGTAAGGAAATAACGTGGCTTTAGCACGGAGTGTCATAGCATCTCCAAGTTGGCTTTCCGGTGAATTTTCTCCGTTTGCAAGTTACATACTATTACTAGTGAGTGTGTGGACAGTTTTGAACATTTCTCTAGGTAGACTGTAAATTAAAGTAAACGTTTTCACAATTTCGACTGCACGTGGTGAAGCGGACAAGCTGAAAATCTGGGGAAGGGTCCTGCATGATTAAAACTATTTGCTTAAGATCACCAGTGAATTCCTAAATTTCCTGCTGAGAGGTTGCTTGGTATGGGCATGGCCTATTACAGCCCTTAAAATAGTAATGTAAAAGGCTTACCGGTTTTGAAGGAATACTGACAGTCCAATACTGAATTCGGAGTAAAACCCAACAAAAGATACAATCCAATTACAATCCAGTAAGAAAAAGACGGGTAAACTTCTTTAGTCCGTTCCCAAAATCTCCCCCGAAGTCAGTTTGGCACTAGTCCGACTCCACATCCACGCTACCACTTTATTAACATGTGAAATATGCTGTAGCTTCATAGAGGTCCGTATTGCCCGTATCTGCCTTCCTACTGCCTGCCCAACTTACCCTTACCCGGTCTCCTGCCCTATAATCTAACAGGTAACAGGAGGCTAATATGCCAGGTGATCCCGTCGGTTCAAGTGCAGCCAGTTTGCCGATACCAAAGCCACACTTATTTGACTCCACAAGTTAGTTTCCTATACATCCCTTTGGCCTCTAACAAAAGCTGTGCCGTCTTCACCTTCGAAAGTACTGTAATTTTGTAGGGGTTTGCGGTTCCTTGCCTATCAAAATAAGTCGTTGCAGCTGCATACAAAACATGAATTGTAACTGAGACAAACCACAAAATTACGCCAAACTGCACCCACAGCAATTTTGTTGGTATGTATAGAATAAAGTGCCATGTACAAAATTGAGAAAAACAGTTTAAACTGTCCAGTATTAACGCTTTTACAGTACCATACAAGCCTACATTCATAAGTAATGATTTCGCCATCCACACAAATTTTGTTTGGATGGCGAAATCATTAATTGGAAAGGGTCCTGTCAAAGAACACAGTAGCCAGCTGCGTGTAGTAACATCACACCCTGTAACCCATATATACACCCAGAACACGCCAAGGACAGCCTGTAGCATATTTGTAGCCTACATCTGCTGTTTGGTGCACCGCGTAGAAAATCTTGGCATGTTTTCAACGACAGTTTTGATTACAAGAAGTCAACAACCCATTTCAAAATGGTAAAATCTGTATCTGCCAGGAATATCTATAGAAAAAGAAAAAGTGGTCGGCTCTACCATTGTATATATGTGTAAGCCTGAATGCGGGAAAGTCAGTACAAAGGTCACCGCTTGGGTCGCGGTTACACCTGTACGTAGTGCACGCAATAAGTACAGGTGTTGCAGAAATAGCTGACCCGTCGACCTATTTTCGAGGAAGGAAAAAAAAAAAAGAAAGCGCGGACGCGGTCGACAATAAGATTTTGGAAAAAGAGTTAAAAAAGCACGTCGATTTGTTACTTAGTAATGGGTTGCCGTTTACAAGGATCAGAGAAAGTTCAGCGTGACTGTGCTTTTTCTGGAATATTTCTTTCGCCCGTACTCAGGCCTTTTCATTAAAGACATTTAAGTTTGTTGTCCAAATTCTGTTCACTGTATCACTTCTCTTGCTATCCGTTGTCCTTCATGCTTGTCTTTGATCTTAATCATATTCGAACATCCCCAGACAGAATCGGGAACGGGTGGACCATTAAATTTGGTGGGAAACGTGGGGAAAACAATTCATAGTTTACGTAATGAAGCGAAGAAGTTCTGGAGCGACTGCAGACAACTTCCTTAACGAAGTTCCCTATGCAAAGCCTTAAGGAGATTGCATAATTAATCATGGTATTAAATCAACTTAAGTATCAGTACTCAATCGAATTAACACGAGGATTAATTCAGGGATCTAGGCTATTTCAGCCAACTTTATCACCGGGTGCTTTTTATCCCAGTATTAATTCCAGCATATCTTAGTATTACTTCGAAAATATCACAACAGCAATCGGGGAGGCTTTAGCCAACAATATATAGGGCTTAAAACTTACATAGTTTGTAACTCCGGAATAAATCACATGCAGTGGTGCCCTAACCACACTGGGAATTTGCTCCAATTTTTCCATGACGTATACCTAGGCTATCGATGAACACAGTGTGTGGCATATTCACAGTCCTCTGGTGAATTTGATATCTCACTGAGACCATATTTCTCTTAATTGCAAACCCCTGCTACTAGACAAAGTAACTACGGTCAAAGAGCTACTGCCAAAGTTGCTTCTTCAGGTCTTAGGCATCACATTCCCAGTCGCATCAAGCATTCTTCCATTCTTTGTCATTCAAGTCTTCAAACTTAAATTTCAGGGACTTAAATAAATCTTTTTCTTTGTAGCAAGACTTGGTAAAATCATTTAGATAGTTTCTCACTCGTAGAAGCTGAATGCATTTACTATATAGTTCTCATACTAAATACCGTACCTCACTATCCCCCACTGGGAACTTCTATATATAAGGAGTATACATACAGTTACTCTGTTGGTGAAGGGACTTTATTCGCAGTAAACAAATAAATAAATATAAAAGCAACTATTTTCTCGTAAGCGCAACTGCGTAAAATTTCCGTAAAATTTAAAATTTTCCGCTCACACAGGTTTAATACTCAGGATGCAAGTTATTGACTTCCCGTTATCATCACAAACTACCAAAGTGAACTCAATTCTTATTCCTGGCCATGCAGGCTACCTACTTCCTGAAACATTTTATGGTCATTTTCTGTGAGCTCAATAATAGCTACCAAGTAACACAGTTCCCTACAGTGAAACTATCCGGTAGCACCGTCGAACTAGCATCCTCAGGTGTATCAGTTGCCATGCGGTAGCACAAACTGCAAATTCGGTAGCACACATCTTCTTGTGTATAACATGGTTGTGCGAGTATAGGTGCATGTGAGATTTACAGTGAGCAAGTCTGCACTTCAATCATCGGTTTTGGTTTTTTCGTTTCATTGTTAAACGCCATCTCAATACCGTCAACCCTTTAATGCAAACTTTAGAATCCCCCCCCCCCCCCTTACCCTCGTACACAGTGGACCTTCGTTTTAGTTATAGTTGTCGTACTGGAGGCTAGTCCCAATGACACTCAGACTTGCAAGAAATCTTCGCTTTCTCACCTTCGGAACTTTTCCTCAGTGATACCCTTATTAAAGATGAGTTCCTGCAACAACTATCGGAGAATGTGCATCAGCAGGGGCGTCAATATAAATTGAAATGTGTGGTGTGGGAGAAAGGGGGGGGGGAATATGATTACCTGACAAGTTTGATCTAAGCTGCCAGGACAGGGGCCTACGAACAGGAGTTTTCGATGACTTTGGGCACATTAAATAGGGGCCACCATATATGCTTTCCACCTGGGATTTAGGGTAACGCGCATAAACGTGAACAGACCAGAAAAAAAAGAACAGGAAGTCTGAGTTTGAAGAATTGTGGACTTAAATTATGAACAAAGCACTTCTTTATCTTTGAATGTGCAAAATGGTGAGAGATTTCACCGAGCATTATATTTCGAGATTAACATGAAATTGATGATTATAAGGGGAGTCGCCGGGATCTAGTGATTGGGGGAACATAAAGACAATGCGCACCCCCCCCCCCTTCCTGGTGGCGGTGTCTCTGATGCTTAAGGGATATTGGGGTAAGGTAGACGGATGGTGGGGGACCTATGAACAATAAATACATGCAACTTAGTCAAGAACAAGTAACAAATTAATGATTGGCGCGCGAGAAGATAGATGCACAGACAGATGCAGCACGTTTTAGTTAAGTCTTTAAATGTTTTAGTTAAGTTTTAATTGCAAAAATGTCCCCTACATTGCAGTCTGTCACTAATAAGTCCGTTTTTCATCTCTACCTAAAAGGTTGAAAAGTACTTCTCATTAATTGAGTTGGGAAGGGGATAGGTGAGAATGGACCATGCACTGACATTTAATCTTATAGCCGTCTTGTAACGAGTAGGTCAAAGGCGAAAAGAACATACACTTCTCGACTCTGTCTATCCTGTCTTTCTTTCTAATCACCTTTACACTATCGGCAAACTCAGTAGTTTGTCTGTCTTAGAGGGGGAGATAACTAAAGAGTTTAGTCGTCCGTTGAGGGAGGGGAATCTGGATGTTTTAAAAAATAAATTTTGAGTATTAAGTGCCCTCAATAGACTCAAATCTATCATTTATCATCATTTAAAGTCATTGTTTTTTTTTCTATCCAATAAAAAAGAATCAATAAATTGCTCTGCACACGACATAGGTCACTGTATTTTCATTTCCTTCAAGTGTCTATGGGCAATGCCTATAGGTGTATTTTTTCAGAATTGACCATTCAGGTTACCACCCCCCAGTCAGGGCCGGTTCCAGGATTTTGAGAAGGGGGGGGGGGGGACACGCACGGTCGGCCGAAGGCCCTCTAGCGAGCGCCGAAAGCTCGAAGCCGCTTTAGGGGATTGAGGGATCCTCCCTATCGCACCGAAAATTTTAGCATTTGGGATTATGTAGATGAGCCTATAACGTAGGAATATGAACATCAAAGTTCTTATCACAGAGTTTACTTACTGTCTCATGAGCAATGTAAGCCTAGGAGAGCCTACTTGAGTCACCCACTAAAAGTGTGCCGCGGCAGTTGTGACAATGTCCCACCCTCTCATCTTTCCAACAGTGAACCACATTATATTATCTCTTTTGCGAAATGGGACTGGAGACATTTGATATTTGATATTCCAACACCCATCGAAATGTGGGAAACCTGTCCCCCTCGGATTATGATGTATGAGTACCCCTCGGATTAAATGTATGTATATACGTATTTGTGAGGTCACTTTAGCTGAGTTCTCCCTCTTATTAGTATCGCCATTGTCTCCTTCTTCCTTATTCCAGGGTTTCCATTCAAAGTAAAAAGATTCCTCAGGAAAATTTGAAAGAAGAAGGAACACCATTACGTAAAATAATTCAGTAGCATCAAATGCGCCATACCAACCCGACTTAAATCAGACTACGCCCCTTGTTTGTACTGGATCGGAGCGTTCATTAAGAATCCTTTTGTTTTATGAATTATATTACTCTGAATATTAAAAGTATCAATAGAAAAAGTAATTGTCGATTGTACTCGAGTGCATTCATAACTCTCCTCTTGCAGCTTACTCAAATGTCACATCATTGCAGATTCCTCAGACCCCTGCCAGACCTTAACAAAATCTATGAATAGGCTATTCACATATGCAAGGAAATTAAAGGAAGTTAAAATGCAGTATTCGAATGATACTTCACTGAATTAGGTCAATACGTTGCATTACATATATGAGTACTGCATAGTAAATGTGATTAAGTAATTTTCACAATGATTAGGCCTTACGTAGTGTCATGCGTGTACTTTTATAAATCACTGATCAACTTAAACACAGGATAAGACGCTGTGATGTCAAATCACACATTAAATGTTAATGTTAAACGTTGCACGTCATCCATTTCACCAATAATTGGCAGTGCACAATGCAAATTGGGAGTGGGGCCTTAGTCTAAGTTGTTTATTATGCTTATGATGTGCACTTCGTATTATTCAGGTTGTGAGCTGGAAACCCGATATAAACAAGACGGCATTCAAATCTTTCTGTGCTACCGTACATTCTCTTTAGGCCCGTCGGCCTTGAATCTGTTACAATCTGTAGACCAATTACCTTGAAAAAAAAACTTGGTTTTTACAACTTAAAGTGATTGCGTGTATACTTAAAAACTAGAAGAATAAGATTAGGCCTATGTAAGATCTTAACGTTGTCTTCATTTTAGAATGTATATGTGAAGTTGCACATGGGCGGACTACGTCTTTGAATGAAGGAAAATGACAGCAACTACAAGCCGGCAAAGGGATTGGCACAAAAACAGTTATAAAAAGAAATCATTATTTGAAAATTAACGGTTGTTACTGTAAGCGCCTACATAATGAATATCTGACAGTACACAGGTCTCACTGGTGCAACAAAAACATACTACCCAAGTCGTCTCTCCTTGGTCGGTACAAGGAATTGAATATTTGGTAAAAGGAAGCACTGATTTACTAGTAACCTACGAACTCATCACAACATTGCAGTGTCAGTAATCGTGAGTTGTTTTGACTAATTGAATATTCAATACTAGCATATTTCCCATTGGCTTGTTCACAGGAGCACTCCGTTGATTTAAATGAAAACTGTCAATGACTACATTATCGTACTCTACGCGTTCAGTCATTATGTTTGAAGAATTTGAAATCATATAGCAGAATTAACCAACTGAAACCTATTTACTTCCCCAGACTGTCTGAATGGTGCACGTAAAAGCCTTACCAAACTTTTTGAGATGAAATTTTAATGTTTTTACTTTTTACGTACGCACGCAATCACTTTAAGATCAGTACTGATTTATTGAACGAGTAGCATATTGTTACGTGGTTCAGTCCCGACACTTGCCAACTGCCTTACTGACTAATGTACAGACAATTGAGCCGCGTCAAAGTTCAATTACGGTGTAGAAGATGTTCCATTCGTATTTAAAGCTGGAATATGAGTTGTAGTGGCAATCGCCTGGTCGCAACCTTTGTTCTTCGTTAGTATCTCAGGGAAGAGAAAGTAAGGGAAAATATCACCTGTCACAAAATCTGTAAGAGAAATATGCACTCATCTTCCAGATATTTGAACATGAGAATTGTGTTGACATTGCCCCTACAAAATTCAGACTCTCCAAGAAGAAAGCATATATAGTCAGTCAACCGATACATAAAATACCGATGGGAATGAATGTAAATATTCATGTATGCAAATTGAGGCTTAAACAATGTTTTATTTTTGTAGTGGCTATGACATATTCCGCGGAATTTGACTTTCACTGACATATTTTCAACTCATATTCCAGCTAAAAAAAAGGACAAAAAACAAAACAAATTTGACGGCAACATCAGTTTGCCCGAGATTTGACTAGATTAAATTAGAACATGAATTCATGAAATCATGACATCATTTCAGTAGAAGAATTGAGACTATGCTTTATCGGCTTGAACCTTTGCTGAAAGATGTTTCATTGCACATAATGAAGCCATTATGTTCGTGGAAAACTAAAAGCTACAACAATAGTTGGAAACTGATGAAATTTTAGTTATTGCATTTGTCACCACTATCAATAGGATTCTACTTTACACATTGTGTTTCCTTGCAAATAATCATGAAACGAAGTTGGTGAATAAGATTCATATACATAACATTCAAATATAATACCTAGATCATTTTCATTACACCAGCTAAACCTAGCACAAAAACGTGATTTCTCCTCTCGATCACTATACATCACTAGTTCCCAAAGGCCTACAGTACATTGTAAAACTGGGCTACCGGTAAACGTTAAGGTTTAGTAAAAATGACATATTAGAAAGTCCATTTAGACGGCGTCTGAAGTAAGGGGTGGATAAGGGGATCTTGCTTTTCTGAACTGTTCGAACTATGGGATAGTTTTACCGAAGGGCGTCGACCTGTTTCCAAAACTGAACATCATCGTTATTCAGCATTGTTTATTGTTATTCCGAATCGAACTTAAAGGTTGTTATTCCGAAGGGTCATAAGGCTTCTAAAGGCTATTGTGCATACTTGTAAATGTTACGATTGTATCAACGTTATCTCATTGTTTGTATACAGGCTTGTGTGGCTTTATTCACATTTTAAGGCACAGGTTCGTTATGTGACAATCCGGGCGTTCAAAAATGAGAGAATTGCATAGGTCTAAACACATCGATCATCATATGGCATTAGGCTTACGCAAATAACAATGAAAACTAGGGAAACAGTGTTTTGTATAGTGCGACATTTACACCTTTTATGTGCAAGATATGGAAGATAGCAACAGACTACAATCAAAGACAACCTGTGATGAAAAATGAACAGCAATGGCGAAGCAATGAATGAACTACCGTATCGTTCACATAAACGTGTCGATGAACCTTTATGTTTATTCATCAATCGCTGCCACTTGGCAGCCAATCCTCACATGATATCATACATGTTTATTCCTTCTCGAGAAGTACCTACCCTAACCATTATGGCATATCTGGCTATCAAGTCATGTTCTATCATGTAGAAAAACTCTTCTCGAGAAAAGACTTGTGCACATTATGTGTATTCTGTAAGGACTAGGTGCACTACACCTCGTAACTCAGCGATCACAGAGCTACTGAAATTGCATCTCCCCATAAGTTAAGCATCGATTTCCTGGCCAATCGCATCATATGTCATTTCTCCTTTTTTGTAATCATGAAGCTGCAATAGATATTCGTATCCTTCTTTTCTCAAATCTATTCCTCACACACTTTTTACTCCACCCCGCGGTGACAACCACCCCCCCCCCCCCCCCCCGTCGCGTGAAACTCGTTGGAGACGAATTGGTTGTTTCCGAGAACATTTAAAGGGTGAGGACAAACTGTATAAGAAATTCGCCTTACCTGTTTACAAAATGTATTATTATTTCAACGAAGAAATTATTGTTTTACATTTTTTTGCATGTCTTACATCTTGGGACACAAATATCGAATATTAAAGTACAAGTCAAACAGTACCGGTAGCTCCGGAAAATATTGTTGCATGATTCACTGCAAGCTGTAGTCTCTTATGATTTTATTTTTTTTGTTTTTTTGTTGGGGTGACTGCATTTTTCAGTTAAACTGTAGTCTTTGCAAAGTCTTTCTCCGCGAATGAATTCTCCTCCTTTGATACATTCTTCACAATTTGAGCTGCAGCCTACTTATACCTAACCGAGGATATGTACTCATCTAGTAATAGCGTTTCCCTGTGATCGTCGTCCGCCGGGGGCAGCTATCAGTGGGGGAGTAAACACTCTTCCGGAAGAGCAGTACAGTGTTGGTGTTCAGAGGTGGTGGAACCAAGATTTGCAGAAACTTTCCAGCCCAAGCAGACTCTGCAGAGTCTATTAAACTGCAGTGCTTGCGAAGAAAACTGAAATCCAATTCCAATACGGCGTTTTTTTAACAGTGAGTTGCATCATGAATAAACATTAGCTAAGTACTCAAATTTGGGACATCAAGAGATGGACTCCTATGATAGATCAGTTTCAAGGACAATTGAGAATTTTCCATGACCGGAGGTTTTTATACATTTTCTCATTCAACAACACCGATATCATTAAGCAGTGTGAAGCCCAGTAATTAAGTAATTAAGAGACGATATATAAAGAGTTAACAAAAGAAATACGAACACTGTGCAACACTCCACGTCATGTGTTTTGCATTTTCCTCAAACTTATGAATCATATCTCAACAATGGTATTAGGCTAGATGTGAACAAAATGACTGTCGTTCAGGGTTTCGCTCTGCAACTTCTGAATGAAGTAGCTCTTTTCTAGATGCATCTGTCATCACCTGTAACTCCCGTCAGGCTGCTAATGGCCTCAGGATGAACTCTACACGAGCGCCCAAGGTTCAGCTTCATGTCAGGTAGGGATCTCAGGCGGGAACTTTTTCCATCCAGGTATGGCATGGATTACCACCTCACCGGTATACCACCAAGTATACAAGTTGTTTTACTCAGCGTCGTTCTGTTCCTATGTTGTCCTTTCAATTTCATTGATTGTACACGTGTTTTTCCGTGCACTTTTCTCTCTAAAGCGACGAAAATATGTCCAACTTGGTCATCTTCGTCTAATTGGAAGTACGGTAAGGGATTCTATTTCACCAGGAAGGGAGCAAATTACATTATTTAGCTTGTGTAAATGATGGCGGAATCGATCAGCGGGTGACTCCATAATGGTAGTGGTAAGTGCACGCAGTATAACATGTACACAGTATTATGTATCAAGTTTACTTAGCATAATATAAAAAAAAAAGCATAGTAAAAAGAAAAGAAAAGAAGACAACTGGACTTTAAACCACGCCAAGAAAACAAGTACAAACGTAGTAATACATCACCTTTTTTTAA
Source organism: Stichopus chloronotus (assembly GCA_021234535.1). Taxonomy (NCBI): domain Eukaryota; kingdom Metazoa; phylum Echinodermata; class Holothuroidea; order Aspidochirotida; family Stichopodidae; genus Stichopus; species Stichopus chloronotus. The sequence goes on along the minus strand of CM037832.1, from coordinate 24,475,497 downwards.
AGAGAGGAACAAGATTAACAAGGAAGCTATTGTGTCGCGGTGTTCCCTTCACATTCTAATGACAGTCAAACTAAGGCTGAGGATCCCATGCTTACAGTTATGTACAAATGAATATTAACGATAAAATAGGTAAAAATCTAATGTGTTATTATAGTTTGTTGTTGTAGGTTTTTTTTTTTTTGGTAAATTTGTGACAAGACACTTTTCACACTAGTACTAATCCATATGCACCCTCCCAGTACGTATACAAGCTATGATGTGAAATTTATAACTTTTGACAGTTTCATAACTCCTACATAGATGTAAAGCGTGACTAATTGTGCTAACTAAAAACATTATCATGGTGGCTGTGCCTTTTAAAATCCACAGAAACTTAACGATATCTCAAATCAATGTGTCTCTGCCAGCTAAGGGAGTAGAATGTATCATTAAGCAATATGTGCCGTCTATAACTGATTTCATTTATGTGACAAACCCAACAGAACTAGGCCTATTCGGCATTCTTTTAGCATTTGGTATTTACTTTAAATTCCAACAGAAAGGAAATAAATTTCACCAAAAAATTTAGCATTAAGCATAATTGAACATAGCCCACGGCCCTCCATTTGAGCATATCCGATTTTTTTTTTATCATTGGCCAACTTCTGTAAATATATTTAATTCCTATCAGAAGATTACAAAACTGTGGCAAAAACCAAATGTGACATAACGTCACATCATAGCATATCATAAATCGGCCACAACGTACAAAATGGATTGCTTATCGAAAAACACCGAGTGCCCTTTCGAAATATTACCGACTTTCACTCTGGGAAAATAGGGGGGGGGGGTTTGATTGATTGCTTTAAGTCGTTTCCCACCTATCCAGTAGCATTCTGTTCATGGCAGCTTCAAACTGATACTGTCAGTGACCAGGGAGTACTCCCTGTAGTAACTTATGCGTGTAACGCGCAACCTGCCTGGTGGAGTCGTACATTGTAGTGACGACCAACGACATATTTATTATTAGTGCGATCATTGTGTTCCTTCTTTTCACTTCTCTAATTGAAGAAGTATCTTACTGTGAGAATCCGTTGCTGGCGGAAGTATATTAGACCTAGGCTAGGACTTCTCCCGCTTCTGTATTAACAGAGTTTGTAGGTTAATTTTTATGCAGGCATTACTTGGCATGTGTGAATTTTCTGTCACTGTTGCGGTGTTTCGTGTGCGTTCTAGGAGCCATACATACGTGGCTCTTAATGCGTGCCGTTTTACCATCTAGGCCAAGCGTACTTTGTGTTACAGTTTGTCAATCTCATTTTAGATGTATCTCGTAGCCTAAGCCATACGTGTTACTGGGGGGATCTGCAGTCAGGGGTGCAGCATACAGTATATGTTGACAGTCCCAATGGGCTTCGATGTACTTGCCTGCAAGTTCAATTCTTCTAGTTTGTACTGAAGATAGAATTCGTCTAACTAGATTTGCCTTTTCGATGTATGATAAACTTTAACCGGCGGAAATGACTTTATTGCGATCTGTAGATCGAAAACGCACTTTTTCCCACCCAATTGCGATACACTGCCTCCCATCCATTCAACTGCCGCTTAATAGCCATTCCCGCCAAAAATAACTCGTCCTGGTTTACCTTTGTTAGCCCCGTCTCCTTTCTTGGCCTTTGTGAGGTTGACCTTTAACAAGTTCTAGTGGTTATCAATATAAGGTTGGGTTAAACTACTGGTATTACGAGTAAACTGTAAAATCAGAACGCTGTGTCTATTCACGTGGCTTATTGGTTTGTATATCCACGCATACCGTACAGTATATCACAATGTGCCACAGCACTGTTTGCTTTACCACACAGAAATTATGAAATTACAATTCTCAGTCCTTTAGAATCAATTATTCAATTCTGTGATACAGACAGAGAGGTAATACGAAATTGACAAAAACGGAGTTAAAAAATATATAGGCCTAAAGATTTAGAACAGAGGAGACTTGATTCAATGAAGTTCGTCCGACGCCTTAATTTGTATAAGTTTTTATTTGCAAAAGAAGTAATTTCCAACCTCGATTAGTTTCAGCAGCAATCTACTAAGTAATAGTCACTTCCTCGTGAGCTGTCATGGATTACCGCTGCAATCTTTATTGATTACAATAAACAGTTCTTGTTAGTTTGTATACATCGAAACACATATATTCTGACACACATTATCCCCTTCATTATTTTTAGTGGGGGGGGGGGACACAATGTCAACCCCCACAGATACACACACTTTAAAGAGAGGCCTGTGCAGATAAACGAAATGTTGTTGCACATGGTTTCGATAAGAATGTTTGAAATATTAGCTGATTGTCTAATTCTGCAAATACGTGTAACTGCAGTAATGAATCTCATTTTATCGCAGCTGGAAAGAAGTTATATACTAAATATGAGATCTCTGAAATGGCATCAAATCATACTGGGGGTGGCATCTTGCTTGTGTGATGAAAAAAGATTAAAACATAAAACGAGACATAGGCATACAAGGAATAGGAACAAGTTACCAAAAAAAAAAAAAGAAGGAAAACGCAAATGTCAAGGAGAAAGAATAATTTCATTTGGGCCTCTTTATTGTTCCTCTCTGCCCAGCTTTCCTCCAATTTCGAGTGGCTATAGACTATTCTCGTTAAATGGTGAAGTCCATGGCTTTCCCCGGGATATTCTTTTGTTTTTTTCCAAAGGTGCCAAATACGTCATCAGTTATCTGTTTTACTATTGACTTGGTTGACTTGACTATGGTTTAACAATTATTCCCCACACCACATTTAGTCTCTCTGTGTAGCACATGCCTTTGAAGAAAGTCACCTCAACATCTCACTCACTTCGTAGTGACAAGTGACAAATAATCTAAACGGGCACACCACTAGGTAACAGTAAGGTTTGTGGCCAATCATACCCACAGTACAGTCGGAGAAGGGTGAAAGCCATACCAAAACAGATGCAACATCTTCCACCAATTGTGTTATTTGATGTTACTTATAATGCTGTCTATTTGATGCTTACATATTTGCCGTAAATGGTTTATTTTTATGTAGGCTATTTGTCACAGTGAAATACCAGGGTCAGGATGACCGAGTAGCTGGTCAATTAAGGCTTTACACTACTGAATGGTATGCTAATGGTTTGACCCTAGACCTCTTACTTTATTTCGTACAACAGGTGATTGAGTGCCTGTCAATCTGTGAGTATGTGGTTGAGTGTACTCTGACCTACTTTGATGACTTGTTGCACACGACAAGATTTGTTGTAGACAGCAAGATTTGTTGTGGATGAAACAGGTTTAGTGCAGCCGAGATGAGATTGTTGCTATGAATACAAGTAGTGAAGATTTGTTGTAGGTGACAAGTATGGAACGCCGAAAGGGCAATACATTCTGTTGTTTACTTTGATGTTGTTCCCTTTTATGCTGCTGTCTCCTTTAATGTTGTTGTCTCCTCTGATGTTGTTTACTTTGATGCCGTTGTTTACTTAAATGTCTATTTTAACGTTGTTGTCTCATTTGATGTTGACGTTTCCTTTAATGCCGTTGCTTCCTTTCATGCCGTTGTCTCTTTTAATGTTGTTGTCTCTTTTGATGTTGTTTACTTTAATGCCGTTGTTTACTTTAATGCCGTTGCTTCCTTTCATGCCGTTGTTTCATTTGATGCTGTCGTTTTCTTCGAGTTTGTTGTCTTCTCTGATGTTGTTGCTTCCTTCGATGCGGTTGCTTACTTTGAGCTTGTCTTCTCTGATGCCGTTTCCTTTCATGCCGTTGTCTACTTTGAGTTTGTTGTCTTCTCTGATGCCGTTGTTTACTTTGATGCTGCTGTCTACTTTGAGTTTGTTGTCTTTTTTTCGATGGCGTTGTTTACTTTTTATGACGTCGTAAGTATTTGAGCCAATGAAATCGGAAGCTTTATTATACTGTTACGAGAAAACGGCTATCTTTCTCGTATATTTAGATTCATCCACTTGTAACAGCTTCTGGCGATGTCGTATTTCAAGGAGAAACCGTATTTTGAGCTTTGTACTTAGTAGGTTTAGCATTGTGGTGATTCAGCGCTGCCGGAGTTTGCAGCCTTCCGGTTCGCAAAGTCAGCTTTGTTCTTCTCAGCGGGGGAGTAGCGAGGTTCGTCCATATGGAACGCCGAAAGGGCAATACATTATGTTGTTTACTTTGATGTTGTTTCCTTTTATGCTGCTGTCTCCTTTAAAGTTGTTGTCTCCTCTGATGTTGTTTACTTTGATGCCGTTGTTTACTTACATGTCTATTTTAAAGTTATTGTCTCATTTGATGTTGACGTTTCCTTTAATGCCGTTGCTTCCTTTCATGCCGTTGTCTCTTTTAATGTTGTTGTCTCTTTTGATGTTGTTTACTTTAATGCCGTTGTTTACTTTAATGCCGTTGCTTCCTTTCATGCCGTTGTTTCATTTGATGCTGTCGTTTTCTTCGAGTTTGTTGTCTTCTCTGACGTTGTTGCTTCCTTCGATGCGGTTGCTTACTTTGAGCTTGTCTTCTCTGATGCCGTTTCCTTTCATGCCGTTGTCTACTTTGAGTTTGTTGTCTTCTCTGATGCCGTTGTTTACTTTGATGCTGCCGACTACTTCCAGTTTGTTGTCTTTTTTCCATTGCTTTGTTTACTTTGATGTTGTTGTCTACTTTGAGTTTGTTGACTTCTCCGACAATACACAGAATCTCCCACCCAGTGAGTTGAACAATTCAACAAAACGTTACGTGCACGTATATCATATATGCCCACACCCACATACGTACATCGCACTGTATGAACTATGATGGAACACAACGTATGCTAGTCTGCAGCCACCCAAACAAGTAGGCCGGTCCTCGTTGAAACCGAATGTGTAGCCAATAGCCTAACATGTAGAAAACTACGATAAATTAAGCAGAATTTACCCAGGATGAACAGCTGTGCTTTGAAAGTACAATCGCAGTGTGTAACGTATGGCATTACCGTCAAATACTACTGTGCCTTGGACTAAGAGCTTTCACTAAAGGATACTTTTTAATCATAGTTTTGTGATTAAATTAATTTTGGATGAGAACAAGATCTGATTGGGAAGGGTGAGAGCAACTGGGGGACAACTGGGGGGCAAGGAAACAATCTGGCCGGGCAAATGCCCCCTCATGCCCCTCCCCCCCCCCCCCCCCGTAACGCCGCCTCTGGAGAAAACCATTTTTTTAAAAATTCTTATCCGGATGTCTCATACAAGGCTAGATAACATCCATGAGTACAGTAGGCAACTATGTCATTATGTGGTTCAATGTGATGTCTCCCTGTAGCCCGTTTGTACGTGGGAGGAATTTGCCATTAGCTGTCCCTTCTTGCTTTGAAATCGAGCGCAACGTGAATCCAAGATTTCTGCTGTTAGAAGTATTTGGATGCACCTAAAATGACACTTTTTGACTTTTGTGGAGTCGTATGTACGCAAAGTGGAATATCACAGTAGCATTAGCCATGAGGTATATTATCATGTAAACTTATATATCTAGCAGGTGGATCATCATTTTGGAAACATGGTGGGATATTGAGGTGTATGATGGGTTGTTTCGTTGAAGTGACATTTGAAATGAAGATACCAAGCGTAGCCTTTAGGCAAGGGTGAAACTTGAACCTCATTAAAGAATCAGGAGTGTAACATGCTTCATCAGCAACATATTATGAATATAATTGATTCCTTGGAAGTTTGCTCTATAACGTAGAGCTAGCTCCTACCGTACCGTAGGCCTACATCTACGTGAGCACGACCTGCGGCCTGCCGAATGGTTTCAATAATGAAACAGTATTGTAACGTTTGCCCGGACCGGTCATGTGGTGAGGAATCAGGTTGGTGAAGGGGTAGGGAAGGGGAGAGAACCTAGGGAGGTAGGGGCTTGATGACACCGATGAAAATAAATGAGGACACTAACGGAGCATGTTAGGTTTAGAAAATGTAATTCAAGTCATCACCACTGCCCCAAAACCAAGCAAATGAAGATGCTAAAATAATTCAACAAGTTAATAAACAGCAAGTGCAGTAAACTCACACTCATACTATGCTATTGCAGCTAACGAAACTTTCACGGCGTAAACAGTACAATGTAGTGTGAGGCATTGCCACTAAAACTCAGCGGCCTAAACCCAGCGCAGCTGAAACTCAGCAGCAAGATGAATTTGACGCAGCTCAGCAGCTGAACATACGCAACGCAGCTGAGAGTCAGCAGCGTAAATACTACGCAGCGGAAACCGCTCCAATAATAAGTCAAAAATAAACTAAGTCCCTAAAAATCGCCCATCACAAGATGGATAAAAATTCGGCATAGATTCTGCTTAGTAAAAGTGTACAAGTACACCCTAAACTACTGAATTAAATCACACCGTACATGGTATTATAAAGGACCCCGTTATCGTGTAAAATCCCATACGAAACAAATTACTGTGTAAAGTCCTATACAAGCAAACTGACAAATTTCGACACATCAAGACAGATTGACATACACAAAGGTCTAATCACAAGACCGTCAAGTATTCTATCCCGCATTACGTAGGCAAACTAACACCGCCTCGCTGTCTGGACGAACCTCGCTACTCCCCCTCTGAGGAGAACAAAGCTGACTTTGCGAACCGGAAGGCTGCAAACTCCGGCAGCGCTGAATCACCACAATGCTAAACCTACTAAGTACAAAGCTCAAAATACGGTTTCTCCTTGAAATACGACATCGCCAGAAGCTGTTACAAGTGGATGAATCTAAATATACGAGAAAGATAGCCGTTTTCTCGTAACAGTATAATAAAGCTTCCGATTTCATTGGCTCAAATACTTACGACGTCATAAAAAGTAAACAACGCCATCGAAAAAAAGACAACAAACTCAAAGTAGACAGCAGCATCAAAGTAAACAACGGCATCAGAGAAGACAACAAACTCAAAGTAGACAACGGCATGAAAGGAAACGGCATCAGAGAAGACAAGCTCAAAGTAAGCAACCGCATCGAAGGAAGCAACAACGTCAGAGAAGACAACAAACTCGAAGAAAACGACAGCATCAAATGAAACAACGGCATGAAAGGAAGCAACGGCATTAAAGTAAACAACGGCATTAAAGTAAACAACATCAAAAGAGACAACAACATTAAAAGAGACAACGGCATGAAAGGAAGCAACAGCATTAAAGGAAACGTCAACATCAAATGAGACAACAACGTTAAAATAGACATTTAAGTAAACAACGGCATCAAAGTAAACAACATCAGAGGAGACAACAACATTAAAGGAGACAGCAGCATAAAAGGGAACAACATCAAAGTAAACAACAGAATGTATTGCCCTTTCGGCGTTCCATACGTCCAGACAGCGAGGCGGTGTTAGTTTACCTACGTAATGCGGGATAGAATACTTGACGGTCTTGTGATTAGACCTTTGTGTATGTCAATCTGGCTTGATGTGTCGTAATTTGTCAGTTTGCTTGTATAGGACTTCACACAGTAATTTGTTTCGTATGGGATTTTACACGATAACGGGGTCCTTTATAATGCCATGTACGGTGTGATTTAATTCAGTAGTTTAGGGTGTACTTGTACACTTTTACTAAGCAGAATCTATGCCGAATTTTTATCCATCTTGTGATGGGCGATTTTTAGGAACTTAGTTTATTTTTGACTTATTATTGGAGCGGTTTCCGCTGCGTAGTATTTACGCTGCTGACTCTCAGCTGCGTTGCGTATGTTCAGCTGCTGAGCTGCGTCAAATTCATCTTGCTGCTGAGTTTCAGCTGCGCTGGGTTTAGGCCGCTGAGTTTTAGTGGCAATGCCTCACACTACATTGTACTGTTTACGCCGTGAAAGTTTCGTTAGCTGCAATAGCATAGTATGAGTGTGAGTTTACTGCACTTGCTGTTTATTAACTTGTTGAATTATTTTAGCATCTTCATTTGCTTGGTTTTGGGGCAGTGGTGATGACTTGAATTACATTTTCTAAACCTAACATGCTCCGTTAGTGTCCTCATTTATTTTCATCGGTGTCATCAAGCCCCTACCTCCCTAGGTTCTCGCCCCTTCTCTACCCCTTCACCAACCTGATTCCTCACCACATGACCGATCCGGGCAAACGTTACAATACTGTTTCATTATTGAAACCATTCGGCAGGCCGCAGGTCGTGCTCACGTAGATGTAGGCCTACGGTACGGTAGGAGCTAGCTCTACGTTATAGAGCAAACTTCCAAGGAATCAATTATATTCATAATATGTTGCTGATGAAGCATGTAACACTCCTGATTCTTTAATGAGGTTCAAGTTTCACCCTTGCCTAAAGGGAACGCTTGGTATCTTCATTTCAAATGTCACTTCAACGAAACAACCCATCATACACCTCAATATCCCACCATGTTTCCAAAATGATGATCCACCTGCTAGATATATAAGTTTACATGATAATATACCTCATGGCTAATGCTACTGTGATATTCCACTTTGCGTACATACGACTCCACAAAAGTCAAAAAGTGTCATTTTAGGTGCATCCAAATACTTCTAACAGCATAAATCTTGGATTCACGTTGCGCTCGATTTCAAAGCAAGAAGGGACAGCTAATGGCAAATTCCTCCCACGTACAAACGGGCTACAGGGAGACATCACATTGAACCACATAATGACATAGTTGCCTACTGTACTCATGGATGTTATCTAGCCTTGTATGAGACATCCGGATAAGAATTTTTAAAAAAATGGTTTTCTCCAGAGGCGGCGTTACGGGGGGGGGGGGGGGGGAGGGGCATGAGGGGGCATTTGCCCGCCAGATTGTTTCCTTGCCCCCCAGTTGTCCCCCAGTTGCTCTCACCCTTCCCAATCAGATCTTGTACTCATCCAAAATTAATTTAATCACAAAACAATGATTAAAAAGTATCCTTTAGTGAAAGCTCTTAGTCCAAGGCACAGTAGTATTTGACGGTAATGCCATACGTTACACACTGCGATTGTACTTTCAAAGCACAGCTGTTCAGCCTGGGTAAATTCTGCTTAATTTATCGTAGTTTTCTACATGTTAGGCTATTGGCTACACAATTCGGTTTCAACGAGGACCGGCCTACTTGTTCGGGTGGCTGCAGACTAGCATACGTTGTGTTCCATCATAGTTCATACAGTGCGATGTACGTATGTGGGTGTGGGCATATATGATGTACGTGCACGTAACGTTTTGTTGAATTGTTCAACTCACTGGGTGGGAGATTCTGTGTATTGTCGGAGAAGTCAACAAACTCAAAGTAGACAACAACATCAAAGTAAACAAAGCAATGGAAAAAAGACAACAAACTGGAAGTAGTCGGCAGCATCAAAGTAAACAACGGCATCAGAGAAGACAACAAACTCAAAGTAGACAACGGCATGAAAGGAAACGGCATCAGAGAAGACAAGCTCAAAGTAAGCAACCGCATCGAAGGAAGCAACAACGTCAGAGAAGACAACAAACTCGAAGAAAACGACAGCATCAAATGAAACAACGGCATGAAAGGAAGCAACGGCATTAAAGTAAACAACGGCATTAAAGTAAACAACATCAAAAGAGACAACAACATTAAAAGAGACAACGGCATGAAAGGAAGCAACGGCATTAAAGGAAATGTCAACATCAAATGAGACAATAACTTTAAAATAGACATGTAAGCAAACAACGGCATCAAAGTAAACAACATCAAAGGAGACAACAACTTTAAAGGAGACAGCAGCATAAAAGGAAACAACATCAAAGTAAACAACATAATGTATTGCCCTTTCGGCGTTCCATAGACAAGGGCTATCTCAAGAGAGTTTGTCTGTAACAATTGCTGTCTGCAGCAATTGTTTGCTGATGACATATTTGCTGTCTAGGGCAAATGCTGCTTATGACAAGTTTGTTGTTGGTGGCAATTGCTATGCATGGAAGCTTAATGTTTAAAGCATATTTCAGTAACTCTGAAGTGTGACATTGGTTGAACACGGGCAAACTGTTGTATTATTTTGTCAGATTTATTCTTTGTGTTTGCTACATATGATTTGTTTTTGTTGGAGGTGTCTGAAAGAGTAACAGGGGGAAGATTGCGGGTAATCTCGGTTTTCCCGAACTAGTCTCAGCCTAGTATGTAGTCACAAGAATTGTAGGTCCAGCAGACAACCTAATAGGAGGGAGGGAGAGATTGCAAGTTTAATAGTGTCAGGAATAGAGTGGGAATGTGCATGTAGCTGAACAGTAGTCAAGGAGTGGGTAATATGTAACAGAAAGTAATTGTAACACATATCTACGTACTCGCTATTTAAACTCTCAAAATATACCAGCAAATATCATAAACTAATTAAATCTACCCACTTTATTCCCTGTTGCAACCTTCGACCCAGAAAGCGACAACATTTATATTTCGTATATCTTAAATTCCTTGTTCAAGTTTAAAAATTCGAAATTTGTTTTATGTCTATAGCATTCCTGCAGAACTCTTACGACACTGGAAAGCATAAACTTTTGCCAAAGGTAGAATTTTCTGTTGGTCCATTCTTAAGGTCTCTTGACAGAAAGAAAATATTGACTCAAAATTCCCACGAGGGTAACTTTAATTAGGCCAGGGCAGGAGTAAGGTGATAGGTGGAACAAGTGGCTATATAGGCTACTGTCCATGTAGACTCTGCAGAGTCTGCTTGGGCTGGAAAGGTTCAGTCAATCTTGGTTCCACCACCTCTGGACACCCATACTGTACTGCTCTTCCGGAAGAGTGTTTAACCCCCCCCCCCCCACTGATAGCTGCCCTCGCAGATTCAGATTCATTTGTACATAATTATATCGAGTGCCCAAAGTCTTTCCGGCGGACGACGATCACAGGGAAACGCTATTACTAGATGAGTACATATCCTCGGTTGGGCATAAGTAGGCTGCAGCTCAAATTGTGAGGAATGTATCAAAGGAGGAGAATACATTCGCCGAGAAAGACTTTGCAAAGTCTACTGTTCTTGACATGTATCGATGGATAGCCATTCTTTTAATAAGCAAAGTCCGAATAGAGGTGCATTGGTCCGACCATGGAGCTATTACAGATAGCTCCATGGTCCGACTTAGGAAAAAAGAAAGAAAAAAAAAACGGACCGGATTAAATATCTCTGTGGTGTGACGGGGTTGACTAGACTGGATTCCCCAGAAATTTGGGCACGATGGATGTTGAAAAACAAGGAGAGCAAAAAAAAAAAAAAAAATGAGAGGGAGGATGACAAGCTGAAACTGTCGGGGGTGGGGAATTTGAAAACTGGCTTCACAAGTGTGACCTTTTAATGATATTGAAAACTAAGAGCGAACAGATTAACAACACAATTCAAACAAAGTGTTTATAAAGGAGTGAAATTGTTGATTCGCGGTTTCGATTGGCCATACATGCGCCAGTTGCTGACACGCAGTGTACGAGTATGCGGCTAGTGGATGAAATCCGCCGCAGAACGGTCGGCATATTTATTTCACATAGCATGCATTGGCAATAGGCCCCACGAACTGACTGAATCATAACCTTCGATATTAATGACCTCATAGTTTCTGGAAACAATGTCCCTCTATTTTCCATCCCTAGCACTGAAATTAAAAAAAAATCCCCGAAAAGTGTTGATTGTCAATGCTGAGGCTATTGCCGATAGAAACCAATATAGGCCTTTTACTATTTAAAAGTATGTCAATTCTGCTACTTAAAAATACGTCATCTTCATTTTTTTAAGTTGAAAATGTTTCACTACAGGTGCATGAAACAAGGTGATGTTTTCCCTGGGTCCATGTTTTCAGGTCTCAATGTTTCCAGGCCGAGAACGTAATCAACTTCGATAACCATAAAAATCGATAACCATCGCTAATCGTTGCAAATTTCTAGCGGAGTTACAGGTTGTCATGATGAAAAGTTGCATGTAATATGATAACCAGCGGCAGCATTTGTTTCAGTCAGCCTATGTTCCGGTTTGAAAACAGTAACGTAGAGGTCACACACACGCACCGCAATGTTTGGAAGAGTACACAAACACACATTGGCGCCAACAAGTCAACGCGCGGTGGATGATAACCTACATACTACTTTTAGAGGAATGTGGTCACTGACCCAGTTACGCCAGGTGTTTGCGTATGATTCACAGCCGCTATTGACGTTCTTGAACCCTTTGCTAGGAGATCCGGGCTTGTTTCTAGTATGATTTTGATGACAACGTTTTGACTGTACTCAGCAGAGCTGACGCGCTAATGTGTGTTTTTGTGTCGTACGTGCTTTGTACTTTACCAAACACGTCTGTCCAAGTTGAAAGGGGATTAATTCAAACGGATTTAGGTTGGATTATTCGAACATTTGTGTGTTGAATGTCTTTTCCAATGGTAAGACATTTATTTTGAGATTTATTGAGAAAATGACACTTCGTTTACCATAAAAAATAACGTCAGACCTCAAAAATGACAAAGCCCAATCGAAATAGTGGCAACGATCCGACAGTTTTTGTAACAGTCACCGAACTAACAAAGTACACAGAGAGCATACTCGTTTCATCGGTCTTCGAAAGACGATCTCTAGCTTGGGCAAGTCTGCAAGTAACTGTAACCAAATTGCCATATAGCCACCCCCATCTTGTCATTTCTTTGCTCAGCAGCTGAGCACGTTCGCCGATCAACATGTTTGCAGTCGCCTGGTAACAACAGGCCGAATGTGTGCATTCAAACAGTAACACGTACGTCCAGCATTTTGGAAACACATTGGAGACACATTCATTAAAACACAATTTTGCCCCAAATTGGCTTGGTAGCTTCATGATGACGGTGTTATCAATGGTTCATGTATTACGCAACGTTGGATATGAGAAGAACTGAAGTATGGCCGAAAAAAAAGATGAAAAAAAGTTGATCGTCCTAAATTTCTAAAAAAGAAATGAAGCATGCATGTTTTTTTTTTTTTATTCAACGTGACCTCCTGCTTTGAATTCCATGAGGCGTCGCTATTGTAGCGCCGCAATACAGTACAAAACATAGCCCACATATCCTACGGTGTACATACAGTCCTACACCCGTATGACAAACCTAAAACGATCGTGACGGTCAAGTTTGATTTTTGCTGAAGAAATTCACGGAACTTGATATATTTCGAACTGTTTATTTTCAAATTTTTATATTAAGAAAAAAACAGGCTGTAAGTTTCAGAAATAACAAATAAAAATAAAACTGATACGACGGCAAAAAATGGACGTTGGCGGGAGCGATCGACTTGACGATACTATCAACTATTTTACTTGTTGCATATATCCAATCAAACCTGAAACGATCGCAGCGGTTAGGTTTCATTTTTGCCCAAGAAATTCACAGAACGTGATACATTTTGAACTCTAACTTATTATTTTCAAATTTTCGATAAAAATATGAAACTACTGTACCGTAAATTCTATAAATAACAAATAAAAGCAAAATTGAGGCGGCGGCAAAATAGGATGTTGGCGGGAACGATCAAATGTTTTTTTTTTTCTTTTTTACATGGGACTAATATAGAATCAGTCGAACAAAGTCTTTCACTTGCCAAGTCCACTTTATACCCTGATTCCAAGGTCTTTCATTTAAGCTAAATTAGAAACCCCAAAAATATGATTGACTACAGGTACTAATTTCGGAACTTAGACAAAGTTATACTTGACTTGTGCCTTTTTTTATTTCCATTTTAATAGTATACGAAGTACAGGAGGTAGGCCTAAGTATATGTCGGATTTATAAGCGTGCACGCGGTATGGCGGGAGATCCCCGCGAACCAGAATACACTCATTAGAGAAATGATTTCCCCGTGGCAACTCTCTACTGAAACTACGCGATTCTTTGTGACATGACATGCGTAATCTGTTTCAGTAAAGTGAATAGGCCTACACAACACGTTACTTGCCTTCTGAAAGGCAATTTCTGAATGGTCAATAATTCTCCCACCGATTTTATCATGAAACGACTGTTTTATTTTTAAGAGGCCTTGCCCACGAACTTGTGCGATTTTGTGCGGTGAAAAACTGACCGCAAAACCGCGTACAATTATACGAATTTTGCCCAAACTTTCGAGCTCGAATTTTTGTACGATTTTTTAAAATCGCGCAATATCACAAAATTTCGAACAACTTTGAACAAAATCGCGTAAATTCGTAGAAATTTGATTCTTCGAATTTCCACGGGAGTTAAACGATCACAGTATTGTAGTGTGTGTGGGAGGGGGAAGATGGTGGGAATTGGGTGACAAACGACGAGAAACGTTACTTACCGTACAACATGAAATCCATCACAGCGTAGAGAGGTTCTCCATGAGTGCAGACACCTCGCAGTTTCATGATGTTCTTGTGGTCAAATCTCTTCATCATCTCTGCCTCACTTAGAAAATCAAGCTTTGAAAGTGGTCAAGATTTTGAGAGAATCTTCAGTGACACTCATTAAAACGGCCAAGTTCAAGAAACAGTATACCAGTGCTGTTGTCACCTCTTTCTGGGTGAATCCCAGTGTATATTTAAGACCAGCTTCTGGTATACACACATTGTAAATCCCCCCTCCCAACAACAATGTTGTGTACAGACCACACTGTTTGATGCTCAGACTCCTCTTGTGGTTTCTAACTGAGTAAGCTCTCAGAAAGCTAGCGCAGTAACGATCGAAATACCCGGTTTGCAGGTCGACGCCATGACTTGCTCTAAACGTATTCTCTGAAGACTGTCTGACTCCAGGGAGGGAGAGCTTAACATGTCCTCAAAATACTGACCATGGTTCCACTGAATGATCTGAAGGACACGTCTTCAACAGATATAAATGTAGAATTCTTAATAATATTATGAATAGTAAATATCCCAACTTGAAACCCACACTAATTTAACTCTCAGCAAAATCAATCTCTCTTGCAGTTACACTAACTGTACCCTGTTATAATTATAACCACATTACTTGACATCAAAATGGTTTCTTTTTTTTTAATACCTTTTCCTCAATCGATGAGCCCATGTGAAGTGTCTTCACTGCTACAGCAGCCCAGTTCTGTCCCTCCAGCAAAGCTTCTCCACCATATACAGTACCGAATGCCCCTTCCCCTAGCTTTCTGTTTAAGATCACATTTTCTCTTGGCATCTCCCACTTGTCCAGGGTCGCCAAGGACTCTGTCCCCAGATTCAACATTCCCAGCTTTTTCATCCTCAGTTCTGCTTTTCTCACCTTTTTGTCGTACCTGGATAATGTGAAATAAGAACAGAATAAGACCACACAGCCTGTCTTATATCTCCCAAAAAGGGGGATGTATCATCTTGTCATTTGCCTGCCTCGCTTGTTTTGTTTAAGAAGCCTCCGTGAATTTCTCTCTCAGGGTGTATCATGATCCCACTTCAAATCAAACTGTGACTGCACAGAATTCTGCAGGAGATTGTTTGCAAACTTTTCACAAACCTGGCAACAATAATCTTTGGGGCTATGATATTAAGAAAAGACCATGCATTTTCTAATGGTCTCTTTATTACCCCTATAAAGGCAATTAAGAGATTAAAACCAGATCTCACAAGTGCATTGTGGTTTCAATGATTTCATTATGAGGATCTCTGTCTGAAACTGATCTATTTTGTAACTGTTTAAGCCCTGCTGACCTCAAATGACCTTTGACATCAATCATGAATAAGGTCCTTATTCTCAGTGTGGTGCACTTACCCATAAAATGGGACATTTGTCCAAGCTTCCCTTCTTGTGATGTTGTGTTCAAAAGGATTTCACACTTTGCTCCCTATTGACCCAAATGACCCCAAATGACCTTTGACCCACACCAAAAACAAAAGGGATACTTGTACTTGTTGTTGTTCACCAACGTAACAGATATGACAAATGTCCGAGATTCCCTTCTTCAAATATCATGTTTACAAGGTTTCCGCAACTTGACTCCTGTTGACCCAAATGACCTTTGCTCTTCACAAAAAAAACTTAAGGTTCTTGCAATTAATGAGATACACCTACATACCACATATGAGATTGTTCCAAGCTTCCCTTCTTGACATATTGTGTTTACAAGGTAGGCATCACAAACATTTTCTCTGAACCGGGATAATCTCTGACTGAATTTGTCATTGGCAGATCATTTTTTCCACCATTAAAGGAGACATACTTGTAATAAACCAATGAAAATTGAAAACTGCAAAACTTTATGTGAGACCTATGCCACAACTGCATATCCTCCTTTAATGACAAATGTACCAGACCAGCCCCCAGCCCACATCATTGCAGTTGTGCTCGCCACTGGTACTTACTTCTTTTTGAAGAGAAATCCCAAGCCCATCATCATAATCAAAAAGATCATGGTGAAGAGGAGGCACATGGTGATGATGGCAGTCACGCAAGAGGAGCCCAACATCAGACGGAATCTTTCCACAGCACATGTCTTGACATCTGAAAGTTGATAAAGTCAATATAAACTACCATTGCTGTTTACTTTTTTCTTGACGAAGGCTGTCTTTTTATATTTGCTGTCATCTGTTGAATTGACAGATTCCTGTATTTATGTTTTTTTTATTTGATCATTCGTTTTTTTTGTGTGTGTTTAGAGAGAGATATTGTTATTGAAGAACTATTTACTAAGATGACTACAATTGCATAATTTTTTTTGAGAGTGATGGGTAATTATGAGTTACCACATTAATAAAACATGAACATGGTGTCAAGAAATTCATGACAATATATCATTGATGGTTTTTCATGGCAACGGGGAACCCGTAGATAGTGTTACACATCTAGCGGTACAGGGGCTCCAAAGGGTGGCAACCACAACTCCAAGACTATTGAATCCCGGACAATTATGTTCCTGACCAAGTCCGACCGGGAAAGTTAAAAGGGGACCAACAACATCCACATTAATCTACAACCTACAGCAAGTAAACTGGTGGCTGCATGTTACCACATCCACAAAAGTGACATCGTTCCGTGACTATTGATGCAAACAAAAGCAAAAGGCAATGAATGAGACTGGAGTGGAAGGGAGATAGTCAGAGAAGCCTTTCAATCGAACAATGGGCCTTACCTTCCACATCAAGATTTGGCTAGAACTCATCAGCTGTATTGTCTGCTTTTAGGCTGACGGAATTGTTGACCAGGGACGTGTGATGCTTCAAAGTATCAGTCAGAGGGTTGGGTAACAAGAATGAACTAAATTTAGAGTATTTTTGGCTTTTTCAAATTTTACCTGCTTCCTCAGTGAGGGAATCAAAGTCCCTCCTCATCCGATCCGACACCGATGGATCGATGAAGAGGTCTCCGTCGTCCAGAGTACCTTCTCTTGGAATGTATTGGCCAAGTACAACCTGAAAAGTTCAGAAAACAATCAAAATCACAAGCACATGGCAGCGGCACGAAAGTAAATGGAAATACAAGATAAAATCATCATGACCTAGAGAAAGCAATGCTGAACGAATTTTTTTTTTAAAGCAACCTGTTCATCGTCAGTTCAAAACAAAGGGCTATAGGTTGCTAAAAGTTGCAACCGACATGGACGATCTCTCAACTGAAGACTAAGGTACCAGTACCTGGTAAGGATCCGAATCAAAGAAATTCACAAGAATCGTGACTGGGCTTCTTCTGTCTTGATTGACAAAGTCCACAGGGCCAGTCGCTCCCACGAAGGATGTGTTCCTGAGGTATTCGACGAACAAACTGCAACAGATACACACATAGAACAGAACAGTTAAACAAGTAATATCAAATCCATTTGGAAAATGTGCAGTTGTGCCGTAAATAGTCATCAGTTTTATGACATTCAACTGTGACTTCACTTGATAAGACAAGTACTTTGTTCATCATATCAGTGATCTGTGTACAGCTTTGCAGTCAACAAGAACTAGATGGTCTCTGCTGCATACATGCATACATGACT
Source organism: Stichopus chloronotus (assembly GCA_021234535.1). Classification (NCBI taxonomy): domain Eukaryota; kingdom Metazoa; phylum Echinodermata; class Holothuroidea; order Aspidochirotida; family Stichopodidae; genus Stichopus; species Stichopus chloronotus. The sequence goes on along the minus strand of CM037832.1, from coordinate 24,457,622 downwards.
TCTGATTTGAAATATTATCTCCAGTTCACATTGATATTTTCTCTCATGCAAGATGATCAGTCACCCTTAGCTCTGACAACATCTACATTCCAGTTCACGGAAGGTTAGGCAATTGACAGGCATCGTCACTGGCTTCCTCCCCCACAGAGGGGTACTCCAAGTGGGCCAGTCAGCTGTGCAACTAGAATACATATGTGACTGAGATCAGTAAACATGAGGAATGTCAAACAAACACTTTCAGGTGACCTCGCTGACTTTCAGGTGACCTTGCTGACAAACAGGGCAGATGACAGATGAGACTGGCTGGCTTGATCAAGAAACTGAAATTGGAACTTTCAAGTGAATGACCACAGATTGTTCTCCATGTACCTGCGGATTTCATTTAAACATCGGGTGAGTGATACATACACCGTAGGCGCTTGTGGAGAACTGGTTCGGCACGTGGTGGCAGACGTATGAGTATGGGAAAGGTACAGTCACAAAACTTTCCATTCTGTTTCTGACTCCTCTCCCAATCCCTTCACAATAATTCAGATAAAAGAAATGAAAAAAATATATATATATAAGTACGAAAACTAATTAATCTTGCCTGGTAGTTTTATCTGACTGCAGAGAGTCCAGGTGGGTAGCATCGGCAAGGAACAGTTTATCGAGAGCGTACGCAAAGGTGAAGACTGCATCATACGCATACGCTGCCAACGGCACCAGCGTAGTGTTCTGCGATTCGGAAAAATGCGTAGGAGTCACTGAGTGAAGTTGTAATAAGGTTCAAGAAAACACGTCAAGGATGAAAGATGAAATGATAAAGCAGAAGGAAAGCAAAACAGACCTGACCTTCCCTTTTACAAAACAAAAAGAAAGGGATAAAAAAGGGCAGATGTTGGATCTTCCCTTCATGGAAGATCAATACAAGCCTGTTAGTCATCACGTGTATTATTTATTGAAACAATTTCTGCAGTAGGCATTACATCTCATTGTTACTGCCTTGTCCTAAAATTACAGAGATCCATGGCTCTGTGGCTAGACGTTCAACAATGGTGACAATCTGCTCACTGATACCCTTCCCAGCCTTCTCTCACACATCCCTATGTTTGAAGAAAGTGACAAAAATGAACAAAATACCAGCAAAATGACACAACATCTATAAGTCAATAATAAGCAGACACTACTGCGACAACCCAGAGCAACTAAGATATGGACAAATATTACTGTTTTGACAATTAAAGGAAGTCTGTTCCTTTAACTGTAAAATGAACTTCTTATTGGATGAAAGGGATGGTTCATCATGGACCAAAGCAAGCAACAATATGATCTTCAGAATGCATGTATTCATTCTGCCCTCGATATGTGTTTCATGGAAAATCAGTACTTTTGTGAGCACTGGTATGTCGACTCTACAAGTACTAACACGGTACCGCCGATCATAAGGTACCAAAGCACCACCCAGAATGGTACCCAACAGTACTGCAAAAATAACGTTTTTGAAGAGTTCTACAACTGAATAAACATATGACTAAAATAAAAATGCTATATCCTTTAGATAAATGTCTTATGTTTAGTTTTCCATTAAAATACAAACATGAAAAATTTGTTTGATACTCATTTATCACCATTTCGGTCACAAATATCTTCTGGCTACTTTGTGAAACAAAAAGCAACCGAGGAAGCAACCCCACCCCAGTGTCAAGGTCCTTGCATATAGCCTGTCTTCTAAATCAGTGGTCAGACACACAACATTACTTTCATTGTAGGATAGGCTGTGATTATTGAACCAGTTGTTTTAGCCTACTGTTCCACATTTGTGGTGGCACTAAAGGGCACCAATTTTCGGCGGCACCGTGAAAGCCTATAATGCTTACTGCACTGCTAAGACCGTACAGATCCTCAAACCATGCTGACATTGTCAAATCACCGGCTATGACATCGTCTGGTTCCGCCAGGTTCACTCGAGTCAAAGTGATCCCCCCAGAGAGGGCGGTCTGCATGTCTGCTGTAGAACAGCTGATGGCATGGCTGAGATTCTGCTTGTCCAAGTCCCACCAATCTTCGCTATACCACCATGGCAACACCCACATAACACCGGTCTCCAGATAGAGTCCCTGTGTATGAAATTCAAAGCACTTTCTTCAATCACAATCCAGTGACATTCCTCCGTTACAAAGACTTGAGCACAACGACCAGAAATGAATGCAATTGTTATGAATCTAAGTCAGCTGAATTTCATGGTGAAGTACGGCTCGAATAGGGATCCAAAAACATCTTGGTCTCAGTTGCGTTTTTATTTATGACCTCGGAAGCAATAAAGCAATGATAATGACACAAGCATTTGATGTTTGACAGTAAAAAGTGTAAAATTTAAAGATGAATACCTTTGACTTGTTTGGTTTTTACTTCAATTCTGACTTGAGGAATTTGCTTTGAACCTACAAATATTGTTCATAACTAGAAGATGACAATGTAATACAGAATTTGATCTGATTCACTTACATATTGAAAAATTGTCTCTATTGATTTTATATTTACCCATCCACCAACCCACCCACATATCTATCTGTCTATCTGTCTATCCATCCATCCATCCATCCATCTGTCCATCCATCCATCCATCCGTCCATCCATCCTTTAGTCCATCTATGTCTAGTTCTCATACAGTACGTACCTTATGTTCAACAAATTTACCTGCTTGAATGCTTCACAGATCAACTTTCTGGCTAGCTTTTCGGAGGTGTAGGATATGACAGCTTCTGGTTGTGCTCTCTTGATGCTTGCGATGGTCATGTCAACGTTTTCACCGGTGATGGTCTCACAGAACACACACTGGAGTCCTGATATCAAGAGATGGTCCTCTATGCTGGATGAGTCTCCAAATTCAGAAGTGGCCTCTTCAGAGATGAGAGCAAATTTCGTCAGTTGGAAGTACGTGAATAACTTCTCCATGGTGAACCTGGAGAGTATGCAAAAACTGATGGCAATGAATAACTTCCTTCACCTTGAGCACGCGTTGCATTTTGGAAACTCTTGAAAACATAATTACATTTACTAGTAAAATGCATAATTCAGTACGAAAATCTGTCATGGTGGACAAGTTACCCACATGTGAACCCACAGAGTCAGCTGTTCTCAAGTAAGTCGATCCCTTTCAATAAATGAATTCAACAACCTTCTTATGCCAGTGTTGAATTTTTGCTCGCAAGAAATTTTGAGGAAGCAGCTCTGGTTGGCAACCGTGGTTATGCGAGATTTTAGACACAGCCTTTGGGTTTCTGCTTCCCTCAGTAAGAAGGCTACAATTGTCCTACTCCAATAACACAGTCGGCCAGGATTGTGTTAAATCAGACATGCAGGCAAGAGATAACGGATGGACTACACAGCTATTGGGAACAATTTTCAAATGAAAACACTAAACCTTCTTTCAGAGAAATTACTTGGGAGAATGTAGACATATATCATGAATTTTCATTCACATGATGTTATGAGAATTTCTGAAAGTGCCATAACAAATCAGTTTAACAACCTTTCTTACCCTACTTGTTGAATATCAGGGAAGACCCTAAAGAGGAAAGGATGTCTGTCTTTTGCAGCAAGTGACTTAAAATCAGCAAAATAAGAGACAATGACTTGGTTGAAGTACTTCGAGACGCCGGAAAGGTTCTCGCAGGCTGTCGAACATCCTGGCCCTACAAAGCCTTTGGACGAAAAGAAAAAAATACACATGCATTTTTACTACGATGCTGGTCAGGGACAGAATTTACGTGTACCTGTCCTGCTCAGAAATTTTGACAAAATCACTACTCAAGTGAAGCGATGCACCAATTGCTAGGGAGGACAAACTGGTTTACAAGTACGCATGAACAATACAGCAGTGTGAAGTTAACTGCAGGACACTTATCTGCATTCCAATCTTGTCAGCAATCTTAAAGATTGAGATGTGTACAGCAAAATGTACTTCAAGTGAGGAGATTTACTGTAACTGATAAATGCATCAACGAATTTCATAAGCGATGAAAAAGTTTTGTAAAAAAGTTGCTGGGGTAAATTGAACAGGAATGGTACGAAATGCACTTGCGTTTGCACAAGTTTAATTTATAGTCACCGATGCTAATTACCAGCTGTTGTTACTTGGAGTCTGTATGGTAGCAGTCACATGACTCTTACCATTCTGCGAAGTCATGCCAAATTAAAAATCAAATCAGACAAAATGGTGCAAAAGAAATGATGACGTGAATGTACCTCGCATTCTCAAAGTGGAGATCAACGCATTGGACGAGAGTGTACTATGCAGAGGCATTTGGCCAGGGCATTTACCAAAGTTATGAACAAATCTGTGGAGTAGATCTGCATTTCACCTTGGTTATCCAGCCAAGCCAAGGAAGTGTAAACATTCCAAATATGCAACAAAATTGGTTTTATTTATGAATCTATGAACATGTTGGAAATAAAAAAAAAATATTCACAGAGCTAGTTTGTGGGACATGTGTATGTTCAGCAACAAGGTGAAGATAATTTCACAAATAGTTAAGAGAATCATGGACTGAAAATTTGAAGCTACCAAAAGGATAATGATTTCTGTACATATAAAGTCCATGCATAATGATGTCCAGGCCTTGTTTCAGTCCAATTGCTTGAAGGGGTGTATAATCAGGGCTCTATTTGTGCAAGCCAGCTATGGCCAGCTGCATGCAGCAGTGACGCTTCCACACCGGCATGAAAAGCAAACAACAAGAGCACTAGCCGGCACTTAAGAGACTGAAAATTCCACAAAAAAAGTCTGAAAATTTATGGAAATACAGTTTATATTGCGGCCCTAATTTAGGTCAATAATAGGGCAAAAGATTGCACCATTTGCCACCTCAGCATATCCTATTGGCAAAAAACAGAATATTCCAGCAGGAAGTTGATTTACTTTCTCCTTGAGGTTGAAAGGTTGTATGACATGTATCTGGACGAGGGCTGGCATCAATCAGAATTTAAATGTTTATTCATCATGTGGGTGTAAGACATGAATTTCTTCATAAAACTGTCAATATTTGATGGATTTTGATGGAACCTGCAGCAATTTTCAAGCATTTTCAATGATTAATACAGCCAATATAGTCCAAAAAGCCATTTTCATGCCAATCAACCTAATTCTCTGCTATTGTGAAGTGTGCATCAGGATAAAACAATGAGATTTTGACTTTGCATGGATTTGGTAAAATCACAACTACAGCTAAACAGCAAAGCAGCAAAGATATTCAAAGAAAATATGTGATACAACGCACAAAACAAGTAAAACACCCCCAAAACTTCTCAATTTAGTTAGTGAACTCCTTCCTCCACTATCCCCTTTCACATCACAGAGATGATGTATTGATGTTTGTGCTGAGGATTAATTCTTGTTTTTACATATGTGAAGTAATTAGATCTGTACATATTCACGGAAATTAACTATTAAAGTTGGAGTTGTTTGGACATTATCAGAAGTCCGTACAGTTTGGTCATAATTTAAGAGCATGTAATTTCAGAGAGCACCACTGTGTGCTACTAACCAGCCAGCAGTATGGACAGAATCTTCAGATTGTAGCTGTTGAATGACCATGGCATGTGCTATATTGTCTGCCAGTGGGGTTTAGACTTTATCAGCTTATAGTTCTAAGTTAGACACAATGTGTGCTGTTAGTAACCAGCCTGCAGTATGAACACAATCATCTGCAGGTAATGCAGTATGACCGTGATATGTTCAAGCTTGTTGAACATTATTGGCGTTTAATTCTGAGGTAAGCTATGATGTGTGCTACATGACCATCATCCTGAAGTATGAACACAAACATCAGCTTGCAATATGACCATGACATGTGCTGTATGCCAGCCAGTGGATTTGGACATCATCTGCTTGTACCTATGGCACCTGTACTTGACTGCAGTTGACCATTTTCTTTTTTGAATAATTATTAACTTGCAATTTTGCCATAATCATTACTTGTGGAGTACTTTACCAGCCAGTGGTTTTGTGTTATTCTGCAAGATTGCAGAGTACACATCCAGAGTAGCATCTGTCTGACACTGCGTGCTGTGTGGCATCAGGGTAAGCTCCACGCCTAAAAGAAGCTCTGTGTGCGTGTTGATTTTCTGGACGGCCATGCTCGCCCCTCGTGCTACGTCGTACAAGACTTCGCCGGCGGTAACCGTGGGAAATAGCCCCCCCAGGTACAACTTCCTCCTCATTGCCAGTGATCCTGTGGGGCAGGATGACAGAACATTAGCATTGTGGTCACTTACATGTTTCACTTTAGTCAAAGTCAACTCCTCCCAGAGAGCAGGTGACATGACTGCTCATGACAGATCACAGCAGGGTGGGAACGTCACGGTATATGAGAAACTACTCCACCTTACACCCAAAGCATGCTGTGACTCAGCACCATGCAATGACAGAAATGCTGTATCAGGCTTGACATTCATTTCAGACTTTGTGTGATGATGGCTATTCCTTTATGAGAAAATATGATGAAATGTTGAAGGCAAGTGTTGCAATATACCTGCCACACGAGCTGCTGTATTGATACTCTTAGTACATAAAAAAAAAACATCTTTCTCTGGGTTCTCATGGTAGCTGCACTTGTATGCATGTGACACTTCATGAAGACAGTGGTTTTGTTTGGGTTAAGGCATCACAGCATCCTTTAGTATCCTTATGGAACACTTTGTGAGTTATGCATTAATATACCTATATATGACGAGCATACAGATTTAAAAGTAAGTTTTGCTACTGGAATATTTAGGTAATCATCAAACAGAAAACTGCATGCTTTGATAAAGAGAAGCTTGCATGAAAAAGAAGGTACATATCTACAAAACATTGAGTGCAAGAAAATAAATGCAGAGCTTTTAAATATGTGAAGGCTGGGAAGTTTTCTAAAGTAATGACATGACTTTTACTATTTTGAAATTGCTGATTTCTGTTTGCTCCATCTTGTAAATTTGAAATGATTTGCATGTTGTGAAAGAAATTTTCCATTTTGCAAAGCTACAATTTTCAAGAATCATGCAATTCACATCAACTGCACAGCATGCTCACATTTGTGGGAAGGCAGAGTTCATTATACTTCTACAATCTTGGACAAAACTGTGAGGCCACTACCCTTTGCCATTTTAATCCTGAATCTAAGTTTAGAAGATAACATGAAACCCCAAGCCAATTTAAAAGGTTGCCCTAAATGAGTGAATGCATTCTGTGAACAGTAATCCTGTAGCCAACAGAAGGAGCGTGGTGTCCCAATGACTTTTCCAAGATTGTTGGTATGCATACAGCTGGTGCAGGCAAATGAAACAACCTGCTCTCTGCCGTAGCTGGACGCACGTACAGTACCATGAGTCCACCATGGGTACAGCATTAAACCATCACACTATATTGGTCCATGCAAAGATAAACAGTTTTCGTACGGATGGTGAAACACGAAAATTGCAATGACTCCTCATGTTTTTCGTGGGCCAGATGCAGTTAGATCACAATTTAAGGTGAAGTGGCATGCATCTTGAAAATAATTAGCTTTATTCAAAAGTTGAGTGAATCCCTGAATGAAAACACTATGTAATTGAGTTTCTATTCCATTTGTGAGATACTGCTATTCAAGAAAGTTTCATGAGGATGGTGACATAAAGTGTTGCACAGTGTCGGTAGTTCTTTTGTAAGGCCTATCTCATCTCATATAATTACATGTTTATTTATTTCAAATTGGCACAGCATGTGGTGTCAATATTTGTACAAAAGAAAATTATGTGCTTTCAAAACAAACCCATCAGGTCTTTCAAAATTCTGAATTGTTCATGAAATAAAAGGTTATGTAAACAATGGATAACATAAAAGCATGCATCATGGGAGTCCCTCTATCATGACATCATCAATTTGCATAATAGCCAATGTTCATTCATGATGCAGGCATAATTACACAGGAATGTGGCTGTAAAATCATCAATATTCAATGGATTTTGATGGAACTTGTGATTATTTTCAACATTTTTAATGATTAATACAGGTAACATTCCATAATGTTGTTTTCACGTCACACAACCTGTTCCAAAAGGATGGGGAAAATACTGAGATGGCTACAAATTTGGACACTTTCAGCTTCTCACCTAATATTTGAACTTCCGGTCCTCTCAATTTTTCGTGTTCACTGATATTGTGCTGTAATTTCTGTGATTTCCCCAATCTTCCCAAAAATGGTATACCCTTGTGCTTAATCATAACCCTTCAGCCCGGGTCACACTAGAGCGTGGCAACATGCGATCCAATTTTCAACTAAATTTGTACAACTTGAACTGCCGTTTATGTTTAATGAACGCAAAATATGAACTACGAAATCAAGTCTTTGCTTTCAAGAAATCCAGGATTAAGCGAAACTATGACTGTGTTTTAATGTGAACAACTTCTTTGATTGGCTCAATTTGCACCAATTTAGTTGAAAGTTGAATTGCCTATTGAATCGCGCTAGTGTGACCCGGGCTTTAGGCCTACCTGCGGGGACCCAATCCAACCAGATGTCTCGGTTTTCTTGCAGCCACTGACACGTGAAATCTTCCATGGCAAGGCCACTGTTGGAATATGCTGCAAGAACCTCCTCGATGTCCCCATCGTCTAAGCAGATATTCTGTATCAGAGTCGTCAGTGGCGGGGCATTTATTTCGATGACCGACCAGGCCATTTTACTGACTGGGTGCCACGGGTAGTCACAAGCACCGACGTGGAAGTCTCCCTCGATGACCTCTGGGGTCACGCAGGTGGGGAACGATATCCTGGTGAAACTGCTGTACATGAGCATGTCGTTAGGGCTGTGGGTGAAGAAGAGGATAGGCTGGTGGAGGTCACTCAATCTCTTGATTACGCGATGCAGGTTCGGTCCGACCCAGGCCACTTTGACGTTCAGCCGCAGCTCCAAAATCTGGCTAGAGAGCATGTTGAAGTTCAGGTCTGGAGACGAGAGACACGGAAGAGAAGATAAAAAGGGAACAATGAACATATGTTGCAATGATTTCTACAGATGTAGAGCAATGTAAACAATAGCTTCAATGATGCAAACTTTCCTGAGCATTGAGCCGAGGGAAAAGAAGAAGCGAGTAGCATTTTTTTTATAGAGTTGGTGTCTTATACAGATTTCAATGTTTGTTTGTAATCTTAGACTAAATTTTTATAGTATTCTCCAGAAATTAGCAAGAGAAAGGGACATCCACAAATTGGGTGCATACTTGATAACTTGGAGACTGTCAGGAAATGGTCAGGACAGGGATTCAACCTGAGATCCAGAAATTTTTGATAATTGAGATGTAAAATGGTGCAACTTAAGATTATTTTGCTCTATTTGAAATGGCAGTAGACTAATAATGTCAATTTTTTTAATTTTTTCTTTCGGTTGGGCCAAGCAGTTAGAAGCAGAGGGGACATATATTTTAGAGCATGTTGGGTACAGTATTTCAAGGAAGCAGTAATTTTCACCTGGTTGGGAGGACACCAGCCTAATGTCCCCCTTCAGTAACACTGCTTTCACAAATCAGTGTCACAAATCAGAATAATCGATTACCTCCAGTTGTTTGTACATGCCTTCTGTCTGTATAATTTTATCATTGGCTGCAGATATACTTACAGATACCCAAAGGATGATGAAAAAAAAAAATATGATTACAATCATACTTACACTGCAATGCAATTGTAATAGATGACTTTAATTTTAGCTGTCTATCATATATATTTTATATTAATATGGAACATAATTTATAAACCACATATCATATTTACTGTGGTATATATGTCACTTAGTTTCTCATAATAAAAAATATAGTAATGATGCTTTTAGCATCTGAGATTCTTTGAAAAGCAAAAGGGATTCTTTGCAAAGTGAAAGGGGTGCCATCTTCCTTGTACCAACATGTGGGACCATGATGATCAGGGTGCTCCAAATAAAATCAAGAATCTTGTCTCTAATATTACTTATATTGTATGGAAAATAGGGTTAATAGTACATTGGGTATAAAATGTACCTTTTGTGATGGTCAGTTACTTCCTGTGTCATCAAATCTTTTTCTAAATTTCTTTTACGCTTTGGACAATTTATGTTTCATCTTGTTATTTCCTAATGTTTGCAAATACTGCATACAGCAATCTCTTTTCCATATATGATTTCTTTTCCTTCAGCCTAAGGGGAGGGGGAGGGGAAGGAAGAGACAAACTATTTGACTGAAAAAAAAGGTAACATCTCATAAATAACCTTCACTGTCCCTGCCATCCTAGCAATAAAGTGGCCAAATGATCATTGTCAAATGAAAGCATCTAATGTACCTACACTAACTAGACATTTATGTAGACCATTTTCAGCCTAGGAAAAATTGATAACTCTTTATTTCCGTAAAGTTAATGGAAAGCATAATTTAATTTCCTCTGCTAATGGCAGTTTAAAGAATAAGATGGGAAGTTGATAACTGCGTCTTGATGAAAGACTGTTGGTAGTGTATGTAATAGGTCTGTACACTGCACATGAGAGACACACAGGAAAGGTAAGTATCTTAGAAAAATACAGAAATGGTAAATAAACTTAAAAATTCACAACATTAGTAAGGAAGACTAACTACAGTGACTTATTAGCTCATCCATACACATAGTGTATAGGGAGGAGATATTGTACATGTTAAATGGTTCAAATCGCCAAAAATGTCACTCAAGTGGTACGCCACCTAATACCCCTTGTGGGGTTCAACCGAAACTTGATAGGTCAGTCGTCCCTATAGCGGTGCTCTCGTGGTAATGAAATGGATCAAGATTAAGGACTAGGCTTAAGGGGTGAGAAGGGATATCCAGAATGTGTTTGTGTGACCTTGCATTGTAATACTTTCTGAGGACGTGGCCAAACTTGAACTTCATGTTCTTCAAACTTGGTGGGTAGGGGCGTGGGTATACGTCTGCCTGACTAATTACATCATAGGTCAAAGGTCAGGGGTGTGATGTATTGAAGTCATCATTCAATGGTAATTTCTACAGACTAACATCTCTAACAAAAAAGTTGGATAACATTAAGATTTTATTTGAGACACATCTACACCATTCACATCATTAATACCAGAATAAAAAAAATACCAATTCTGCAACACAATGAACTGGAGTTCACTGGAGTCCTGTAAAAGAGACTTGCACAAGTATCTCGCATTACTTTTCTACAATACTGACAAAAAGGAGCTTGTGGATGGCGTGTTTGCGAAAAGACCAGCGGAGCCATGACCACGGGAAACCGAGAGACAAAAGCCAAGTTTACCAAGGCATAAAACCTTTCAGGTCCATGTACAGATTTTTCAAAGTTACTTTGCAATGTCATCAATAATTGCATATTTTTGCTTGTGATTGAGAAAGTGAGAAAATGCTTTATTTCAGAATGATTTTACAAAAAGCAAGTATAACTTTTTTCATCCCAAATCTTACTTAATGGGGGCAAAATGTTGGTTTTGAGGCACATATATGCTCCCCCGGTTGGGCGGTACCTGAAAGAACCAGTACAGGTACTTTTTGAACCTTACACACATGAGGGCTTCTAACACATTACGTTCAAAAATAATTCCTAAATACATCCAACAAATACTCAAACATGTATCCCAAATCATCCATCCACATTCAATTTTTGTGTAAGTTGAGGTACTGTAAATTATTCATTCTGTCAAACTTGGACTTATGTCTCATGCACGCTCGATATCTATTATGTTATAAGAAATGCTTAAACAAATGCTATCAAATGTTTACACAAAATTCTACGTCCTGCCTATCCTATGTTCAGTATCAATTAGAAAAATGTAAGCTTAGGTCTGTACATATGCAAACTGCCTATTATGTACTTTAAGTAGCCTCCATTTCTAGAATTATATTCTGTAAATGCTTACTCATAAAAGCAAGAAAGTCCTGAGAAACAAACTTTATAACATTGATGTACAGCTTCCAATGCTATCTGAGTATCAACCTGTTTTGTGAAAAGCTCACAAAATTACATAGCGGTACTTTATAACCAAGTAATATTATTAACGTTACACTAGCAGCTAGGCCATAATGTTAGTTTGCTACAAAAATTAGCCTACGCTAGCTACAGAACAGCATCATAAATTTTACTGTAAAACTTCACACGATTAATACAGAGTAATCCTTTCACCTAAAAATAACTTAAAACTTATAGCCTATACGGCTTTATATAAATATATTGCCTATTTGTGACTTTAAAACTGATCTGGTAAAATACTGACAACTATTTGTAGGCCTGTTGCAAAGGTATATCTTACCAATCTGATGTTAGAAACTAATTTAGACCCATAGGAATATCTAAACCAGAATGAAATCAGGGCCAGGTCAGAAACAAGTGAAGGACAAATTCTCTGGTCAAACTGTAGGTACAGTATGATGTACGGGGAAGCATGACTGTTGCCTTTAATTCAGAGCAAGGACTCCACAAATTGTGTTTTGCTTCATCAGTGTATGAATGTAACTAGCTTCTGACTTATGTATTTCTACTATGTGATGTTGAAGTACCATAATTTTCGAGGATATCTGCTGTTTCTTATTGCTCGCCTAACTACATCAAATGTTCTGGCCAAAAAGCATTTGTCAGATGCACACCAGGGATTTTCTGACTTACCATAGTATTACCAGAAACAGGTGTTTTGGATTTTAGTCCACCTGAGGCACATGTAATATCCTGTACAGGCCTATGTTGTTTAAACTGAGTTTATAAGTCATCAACGAAACAGCATAATGTTTAAATATTTTAGCTGATGTTATTTGTGTAATAGGCTGCAACAAAACAGTGACGTCTTTTAGGATTTGCTACTTCTTGTCAGCAGCATCATATATTTGGACAATTTTGAGATAGAAATGTGAGAACTTACTGTACAATTCAAACATAATGATTGCTCAGTTTTTCGAAACCATGCAGATGTGTGAAAGTACCAGGTACCAAGTAGTACCAGCACCCAAAAAACAGGTACCAACTTGAGTACTGGTATACCTCGCAATACTACTCCCAGGGCTTCCTTTTTGCAATGTCACTGGAAAATGCATCACAATTTTGTGTCCATTCTTTACTACTTCATCTTCTACACCGCAATTTACCATTACAACAATGACATTGAAGCAAAGTTGTACCAATCTTTGCCTATAAATATCATATAGTGAGCAACCGGAAAATGTTCACAGTGCTTCCATGTGTGCAAATTGCAGTTGAAAACATAAACCAAACTGTTAGAATTACAGTCACATGTCCCTCTAATACCATGTATATACAGCTTGACCTTGCCCTTACAGTATATATAGTACAGTACCTATCATTATCCAAACAAAGAAATGAAAGATAAAACTAGATTTGCAAAATATAGTTGATTCAGATTTGAGTATTATACCCATGCATGGATATGAGCAAGACTTTAAGCTAGTTTTTATTGGGGGCCAGAAGGAGGGGAAGGGAGTACCAAAATTACTGGTCACCATCCTCATGGAAGGATATATAAGGGAAGAGAGTGTCCCTCCCCCTTTAAAAATTTCTTTGCTTCTGCAAAGGGCCTCCAATGCAAAATGTGTCTATCATGCACTAACTTATTTTGAACTACATATGCATAAGTTTTCTATTTTTCTGTGCCCACTGTACACATTGCATTAAAAAAAATAACGCCTACTGTAATATATCAGAGTGGTGGGGGCATAGAGTTTTCAACATTACTTTGCACTGATAATGTTCATTCAGTATTATGTATTTCACATGCAGATTCGTGAATTAAGGAAGCTAGAAAATTGTTTTATTTTAAGATAAACGTTAAAAAGCATGTGTTATTTTTTTATCCATAAACCTCATGGTGGGACACATAGCGCTTGTCATTTTTGGAGGAAAACACCCCGTGCCCCCTTGGCAACTCCACTGGAAAACCTTATTTTGTAGATCTGCTACTGTTACATTTTCTTCACCACAGTTTTACCAGCTGGTGAAAGCTTGTGATAAGTGATATCTTCAACGGTAACACATTTGTTTAAGAGGAACAAGCTCGTATAAACAAGTTCCTTCATACCAGCTTGCTTTGAAAATATAAGCTCATGCAAGCTCATACGAGCTTAAAAGGCTGGTCTAGCCACATATTAAGATTTGATGTGTTTAAGAGTAAGTTTATCTAACCATTGCAGTGAAGCTTCCCTTCAGTTCCCATGCATACATCTCGAGATATTATCAGTTCAAGTTACCCCCTTTGCTACCAACTGTGAACTTGAAGCAAGCAGGAGTGACATCATATTCTCACATTGATGAACAATCTTGTGTTTTCTTCATTATTGAGTTCATCATTTTGACCTTGAAATCAGTAGGTTGTCAGCTTGACTAGTACTGGTCAATATGTGAATGTTGCAAAACTCTCATACCCCTCATACTTTCACATTATGATAACACTAGATATTGAAGTATTAAATCTGGTATATAAGTTTAAACAAAATCATAAAATTCTTTATCAATGCGGGGAGATGACATCACTCCTGCTTGCTTTAGGTTAACTTTGGTAGCAAATGTGACAACTTCAACTGTTCATATTTCAGGAACCACTCTTAGAAATTGAATGGAAGTTTAGAAATTTTGGTATAATGGTCAGATTTACATACTCTTCAACATATCAAAGCTATATTTATGGCTGGACCATCCTTTTAAATGGTTACAGGGGGACTGTGTCAATGCCAAGAATTAATCAAATGACATTGACACAAACTACTCTTTGCCTAGGTTACCATGCACATATTTACAGTGTTTCCACAAATCAACTTATGCAAAGTTGCAAGCACAGCTGATCAAATGAGAAACAAGTTCAATCAGATGTCCTTCTGTTTTACAGCTTGACCTTGCCCTTATACAGTACAAGCACAGGAGCTATCATCAAATGCAAGAAAGACTAGAAGAGCAATGTCACTGAATCTCAATACTACTGTACACTAGCAGGTTGTACAGTCCGAATGTGAAAAAGTATAGCCTTGTAGTAAATCTTGCCTCATTCTCTTCCATTTGACACCACCCTGGAAAGCAGCACCAATGTGCAGTTTCTTTCAAGAAAAAATTTCGTCCATTAGTGTGTTTATTACCATCAAAAGAAGAGTCATGTAGTTTTTTTGGCTAAAATGTTAGCAGACTGTACTGGGCCCTGTGGTGAATGCATGAAACTTTCGTGAAAATAACTGACGACGAAACTCACATGCGAACAAATTTCTTTTGAAAATTAGGCTATTTTGGACAAACAGACCTTAGTACCTTAGTTTCTTTAGATTTTTACAAATGTAAGAAGTATAGCCAGTACTTTGGTGTGCTTGTGAAAATCCAGGAATACTTGACCAGCACATACTGCTTTAATGTTCCTTTGTAATGATGTTCTCAATATGTTAGAAACAGTTCAATTGTGATTGAAGAGATTAATAACAAAAAATAGACAGAATCTGGTTGCTGTGTTTGGTTGATTTTGTTTAAATCTGGTTCACAAAATATTTAGACTTCTGCCTCTTCAGTTCATTTGCATACCGCATATATATATCTCCCTTGTTAACATGGTAAATATATTCACTTATGCATACAGTTATTTTGCATTAAGGATCACTTTCTCTGAAAATATGGGTGAATAAACACCTGGGTTAAAGCATTGTTCTGACTGAGCTAATTGTGTAAGGATTAGTTGACAATTAACTGATATTGCTAGCCTAGAGGGGAATATAGAACTGGAATCACCTGATACTCAGATACTGTAAAGGAATGAAATACCTTTGAGCCAATAAAGCGGTTTATCTCCACTCGAATTGATGGGTCTTAAAGTAACAGTTTAAAAGTAGTAGTAGTTATTAAATCTAATGCACACCTGGCATCTGACATTCTTCTTTTGTACTTTATTCTAAAGCTGAGAATACACACAAGTGAGTGAATAACCTCAATATTACTCTGTCCTTTACTATTACACACATTCCAATCATACCAAATCAAAGGATGATCTTACAAAAACTACTGCCCCATGGCCCACTGATACAAACAAGGGATTGAAAACATTGATATTGCAAAACTACGGGTCCAGGCACTTTTGTGGTCAACGGTTTGCAAAACAGACTTACTGCATTTACTTCACCCCCTAAACTAGAAGCATCTTTTGCTTACATGCAAAGTTGCATGGTGGGTAAGTCTGATTTACATTGACAATGGATCCAGACCCTGACAGTCTGACACCATTTTAAGAGAACATCAGAATGCCCAGCTACTGTACCTGACAATATCTGTGCACGTGTAATGTATGCCATCCAGTTAATGAACCAGTTGTGAAGATACAGTTGACATTTTTAATTCAGCTTTGGGCACAGTAGCTAGGCCACCTCTCATGTAGATGCTTCAAGTTTGAGTATCATAGCCACGTGCATGGAGTCGCTATGAGGATCAGGCCCTTAAGCATAGCTCTTTTTTGGGGGGTACCAAAATTACTGATTACCAGCCTCAGGGAAAGGGTGTTGGTGTAATGGGACGCAGTGTCCTCTTCTCTTTTGAAAAAAAAAAAAAAACTTTTGCAAAAGGGTTCAGATGCAAAATGGGTCTATGCACTACCATATTTTAAGCTACACACAGGCCCTACTGCATACACTGCATTCAAAAACTGACCCCTACTCTGGTATTTTTTTGAGGGACATTTCGGTCATGACTACCCCTTCCTGCATAGCTTTGACTTTGGTTATGGGATGTACCTGATGAGTATGAACTCAAAAGCAAGTGATGACTTGAACCCAGATGTGTTGAAGGAAAATTAATCTCTCACCCGACAAAAAACATGTTTTGCAGCTTTGAAACTTTTCTTCAAATTACTGTAGGAATCACAGATAAGGAAATTTTTAATTACAGTCAGATTTTTTTTTTTAATCCTTGTTTAGTCAACTTAGCCAACTTTGTAATGAGGATTGTCTGTCAGGAGCATAATCGATTATTTCTTCATTTGGAGACTGAGAAAGGGGGAAGCACACAGTTGAAGTGGGAGAGGCAAGTAATGACACTTATCTCAGGAGAGTGCCACTTATCAGTTGGCATGTAGAATACAGAGAAAACTTTTGGTCAAAAATGCCCATGGTTACTTCAATTGCTAGCAGAACATTTGATTTGTTCAACAAAGTTCTTCAACTGTACAACTGGCAAAAGTTTTACCTACCAGATGTGTGATGGTGTCCTTCCCCACAGAGCTGCATTTGTGGTTACACTTTTTAGGCGAGACGAGTGTCCCATCTTCCCCACTCTGAAATCTTTCCTAAAAGTCATTAATTGACACAATGTTGTTTGACACTTAGTGTCAAGAAAAAAGTGCAAATGCATTGTGGTTTCCATGATCCAATTATGAGCATTTTTTTTAAGACCCTGACATTGTAGTTCTAGGGTGTGTAACAAGCTACCTATGCTTTATGTGGTATATGAGGTCTAGATCTGCACATGCTTCCTTTCTTGAGAACATATCTGCATGTTCTCCTGTGGACCTCAATAACGTTTGACCTTCACCAAAAACAATAGACATCTTGTACTCACTGCAGTACACCAACAAACCACACATGAGATTTATCCAAGTTTCCTTTCTTAAGATTTGTGTTTAACAAGTTTTCATATTTTGACTCATGTTGACCTCAAATGACCTTTGACCTCCACCTTGTACTGTATGAGAGTCACCTTCACACCAAATAGGAGATTTTCCAGGCTTCCCTTCTTAAGATGTAGTGCTTACACGGTTTTCACGTTCTGACCCCTGTTGACCTCCATCAAAATCAATAGGTATCTTGTACTCAATGCGGTGCACCTACATACCAAATATGAGATTTATAAAAGCTTCCCATCTTGAGATGTTTTACAAGGTTTTCACATAAACGTACACAATCAATGGGAGATTAAATGGGAGATTTATCAAATGGGAGATTTGTTCAAGCTTCCCTTGGTAAGATATCTGCATTCACAAGGTTATCACAATTTGACTACTGCTGACCTCAAATGATATTTGACCTCCACTAAAAACAATAGGGTAATTGTACTTAATGAGATGCACCTACATTTAATGCTAAATATGAAATCTGTCCAAGCTTCTCTTCTTGAGATAAATGTCTTTACACAATTTGACTCTGTTGACCTCAAATTGTATTTGAACAAAACCAACAAGCATCTTGTGCTAAATGTGGTACACTAACATGCCTTCTTGAGATACCATGTTTACAATGTTTTTGCAATGTGACCTCTGTTGACCTCAAATGACCTTTCACCTCTACCAAAAATCAATGAGTATCTTGTACTCAATGTGGTACACCTTCATACCAACAATGATGACGTACAGAAATGTACATTATGAAGGAAAAAGAGCATTTTGCATTATTTTGTACAATAGCCCATATGGCCAATTTCTGACCATGAAAGCTCACTTTCATAACATAAAATCTGTAGAAAAGGAAACATATTTCATGATTTTATCAAATGGCCCATATGGCCCACTTTAGATATTGGACCCCAAACATGACAAACACCCAGACGGAACCACTCCCATGGTATGAATATGACCAACCAACAGTGTTACGTACAATCTGTTGGAGAAGTATTTTGCATGATTTCATAAAAAGGCTGCAGGGTCCTTCCACAAGTAAATTTCTAATACCCCAAAGGTACCACTACCATATTAGTAATTTCACACAAAGTCAACTTAGTACAATGGGACCTTGGGACCAAACATTCTGCAGAATGAACTACAATAGTAGTGACGAGACACAACCTTAACTTGTACCATACAATCTGTAGAAGAAGCATTTTGCACAATGTCATAAAATGTCACATTTTAGACCTTGGACCCAATTATCTTGAACAACTTGAATGTACCCCTACCATTATAGTCATGTGACACAACTTCAACTTACAGAAATTTGCATTTTGCATGATTGCATAAAATGGTCTGGTCCATTTAGACCCAAAACATTGAACACCCCTAAGGCAACACAACCACATTGCAGTAGCATTGTACGTGATACTACTTCAACTTAATTGCAAAATCTGATGAGAAACAACTGGTGTACTTTCAAACGTTGGGACCTTTGGGCCACCCATGCCCACATGTGACCTCTCACACCCACATTTGGCACACTCCCAAAGGGCTCATAACCCAAGGATCATGGTGCCAAGTTTCAAGGAAATGTGTCAAACATTGTTCAAGGGAAAGCAATCCATAGGAATTGTGAACAGATAAGGTTGATGTAAAGAGAGAGATGAAAGCCTCATCACAATTACAGCTCACACAGGGTAAGCAAATTCAATGCTTACATTAATGGACCATATAAGCATCCATAGCATGAGAGAAAGAGGAAATTCCCTGTCGGTATCAAATGCCTCCTACACTGATGATACAAAATTCAGGGAGTTGTTGGAGAGCACAATGTAGCAAATAGGAGTTTCAGGCAAAGATGGTATGGCAGCCCAAGAGTGCTACATTATCACTGTTTAGGGCTAAAAGCGATCCCTATCCTTTGCCGCTTGCTTGACCTTTGCCAAAACAAATCAAATTTATCTTCTCATAATGGATGCATCCATGTACCAAGTTTAATATCCCTCCATGCTTTCTACAGTCTTGAGATATTGAGTTATTCCAAAACTCACATGGTTTGGATAGTTATGCATGACTCACTTATCTGTATCCTCACCACAATCTGAAAAACTCGGATACAAATTTCCTGGAACCCCCACACCCTTAGCACATATGGATGGTAGAATGGAGAGGAGGCGCTATTCCTCCTTAGGCCAGACTATGCCTGTAGTGGTGTTAAAGGTTACCAGTACTCTTGGCACAGTAGAAGTAAGTGCATTTGTTATGATAATACAGGTAAGTGAGGGTGAAGTAAATAAAAAAGTTTTCAGATTTTTGCTCCCAGATGACCTTTGACCTCCAATGAAGACAATAGGGCACACCATCTCAATATGGCAAACATACATACCAAGTTTGACTTTCATCCACCTTTCCTCTATTGAGATAGAGCATATTGTATATGCAAGCAACTGTAACAGACACACACACATTCACCCACACAAACACACACATGGCAACCTGACTGTACAGGTTTCTTTGCTGATGCGAGAGACAAAAACGTTGAAGAAAAAGATAATTGAATGAAATTATAAAAATACAGGAAAATGAAAAATTAATGACTGAAAAATGCTGTAGATGCTATGGAAGGGAAGGGGTTGGGGGTAAAATGAAGGGCGTTTATGAGATCGGACAATTCCCTAGCACTCAAATTTGGCTAGCTACAACCCTGCTATATGCACCAGCAGACAGGCATTGTTTATGGATGTTAGGGTAAAAGGGGAGCATATTTCGTCTGTAATCAAAACCGTTAATTTTCATCAAACTAGGCTGTGAGATCACGACCTCCCCTGACAGTGAGCTAGCTGTGCTAGACCTGCAAAGATCGATCCGGATGCAGCTGTGAAGGAAACGATATCGCAATATTTACTGAAGTACCTGAATGACAAACCTAGAATCTGATATGAGACATTAAGGTAATGTAAAATTGTTACAACTGCTCACTTGAACATGAATAAATAAATTACAGAGATGAGCATTATGTAATGAAAGGAAAGCCAATACTGACTGCTCTTTACAACTAATCTTTACAATCGCTTACTTGAACATGAATAAATTACAGAGATGCAACATTATGTAATGAAAGGAAAGCCAATATTAACTACTAATTAATAACTCACGCTTTACCTGAAAAATAAACAGACAGCCCACCTACTGTACATGAACATGGATAACACTAGTACTCTCAAATAATGCAATCTAACTAGCAGTTGGCCAACTCAGCCAGCTGCAGGTAATGTTATCATCAAATTAATATTAATTAGTTAAATATGATGTTGTTCTTTGATCTGTGGTAAGAATATACTATACACATCTGTCTGGTGTTTAGTAATTGGCATGGGCATTTACCACATGTTCAGCGTAAACACCTGCCAATATAACAAGTTTCCACCATCCCCTGACCATTTGTAGACATGAAAATGCGTGATGCTCAAATACATCCTACCTGACATACTGTATGCCTTCACTGATTAAACTTTGGTTGAATAAATAAAAAGCAATTTTTTTGCATAATGCATGTGTGGTGTAAATTTAGGGATTTGCACAGTACATTTGAAACCTAATACTAGTTGCAAGCAATTTGTTAACAGGTACACAACAGCTAAAAACAAATCAGGATCATGCATTTTGTTTTACTAATAGCTTACTTTTTTTTTTTTACCTGCACCAAATTTGCAGGACTGAGAGCATCATGGGTGACCTTTTATTTCTCAGAGTACACTCTGCAACTGATGTCACATACAGGTAGAATATATTGTGCACTGTTTGATGGGCCTACACGAAATACACAAACACTGCTTTTGTTCTTAGTGAATCTGACTTTATGACTCGTCACTAGCCCTGATTGATAACAGAGCTTACTTTGAGACATCTTGGGAACAAGCACGTGACTTTCTGAATGGCTGCGTTTAACAGTAACTTGCAAACACATCCACTTCAAACATGTACACTAAATAGTTGATCCATGTTCAATCTTCAGCATAATGTAAAATAAATTACTCCTCTTGTACAGTCTGCTTGTATTTTTTACTCATGCCTGACATTTTTCAAGTTTGGAAGAAAACAACATTAACAAATGTGCTATCCAGCTATGTTCAATTGAACATGTAGGATTGGCCTGCCTAGCCTGTGTAAGGAAAGGACCTTTTTAGACCACTGAAACTGCTACCAAATTAGTACAGAGGTCCCGCATTGAAATATAAATTCCATCACAATATTGATTTATCATGTGCAAATAATGTGACTATTTTGTGTAATTGGGTATATATCAAGCTATTTTTGTCAAAATCAGATAAAATTTGACTAGGCTGTTTTCAAGTTGGCATACGTTACATAGTAACTGTAATTGGTGCTATGTGACCCTAATGCTACTGTTGCTGTTGAAGCCCATGTCACACTGTCACCAGACACTGTTGACACCAGATGAACACATGATGAAGGAAATGTTCAACTTCGGCTCTGATCGTGAAAACATCCCTACATTTGTGAGGGTATCTTAAGCCATCCTATGACCACATGTCCATGGATTTCTAATGTGCTCCAGTCATACGTTCGTAAGCTGTGGGGCAAAATACCTGGCATGCCAAAAAATTGCCTGAAGACCTTGCAAAGGTTCATTTTTTTTTTTTGTTTAATTTGTGTGTTCATTTTGCCTCTCGTAAGACCATGGTGACTACATCTTATTGCCTTGCATCATCCTCATCTTTGCCTACTGTGATCCTTGGTGCCATATGACGTTTCACCCTTTTCAAAGACAATACATAGGAAACAAGAACCTGCACGATTGTCAATGCAACCCTTGCAATGCCATTGTCCCGTAGAGTAAACATTACAGTAAAGTACCATTATATATCCAAATGGGATCACAGATGCTCAATATGGCTAGTATGTGGCTCCACCTGTCCATGGAATATACTGCAGCCCTGGACTCTGTATACAAAAACTAAGAGGGCTTCTTCTCAACCGTCCTCATGTCCTTGATGGACGCTGACCACCTCTGTCTCTGGGTTGATGTCAGATTGAATGGTTCTAGCAATGATGTTATCTATGATGGGTTAGAACGGAAGGAAGACCTCAAGTGTCCGGTCAATCTTGTGAGGATAAGTCTCTACCTGGTGATGACGTACCTGTCACATTTAGTGAGGACAATATGCTTTTGAGATCAACAGGTGTCTGATGAACACAATTTCCGTCACAAATCTGGCACACCACGAGAGAACATTCATCTACAGACTGTCCAGACCAAGGCGTGTAGTGGAGAATATGTTACAGATAGGCTATACACCAATTTCGAGTTCTGCTGAGGACCATAAACCAGACGTCATAAATTTGCAGAAAATCATCTTTAACTTGTGTGATCCTTCAGAATCACTCCTGACTGAGAATTTCATCCACCTACAACATCACCCGATGGACTTTAAGGACCAGAACCAGGCATGTAAGGGACATGGAGATATGGCAAAGTATACACTGATGTTCACCATGGATGACGGACAAGGAACAATGGAACCCGGGAGGGAAATAACCACGTAAAAAATACCTGGAACAATACCTTACTGCAAAGGCTGGTTTGGTGACACATGTGACTTGATGAGATGATCCTCTAAATATGCGCACAAATTTATGACAAAATGAATACTAAGACTCCTAAAGTTGTGATGGTGAACAAATAACTTAACAAGCCACATCTGCAACTAGAAGCAAAGGGTATATGGGGTACTTTAGTTTAATTGGAAGGTCACATGATGACTTCTTGAACTAGTTCGAGTGCATAGTACTCTAAGTACAATGTTGTAAAGCCTTTGTCTGCCCTCACTGTCGTCTTCGTCTGTCCTTTGGGTACTGAAAGTCTGTAAAAATCACCATACTCGTGTTCCATTTGTGTGTGGTTCAAATGCCATTGTGGGACATTCTGTAGGCATCGTGCTCGCTTCAGCTGTTAATTGACTGATGCCCGAGTTCGAAGCTAACTTCACCTGAAATTCCAAATTACATATGGGTGTGTACATCTGGTATAACTTTGAGACAGTTGGACGCCAGTCTAACAGAACAGTATGATCGAGCTACAGTACTGTAACATCGTAACTTTCAAAAACTACTGCAAAAGTTTCGTTGATGTAAAGAATCAGAACAAGTATGAAAAGAGTTTTAAAATTTGTATTTGATGTAAAAATTCTACCTATATGTGTTTATTAGGTAATTTTTTTTTAAACTACATCATATTCAACATTAGGGGCACCTAGTCTACTACACAAAGCTACAGTGGGTCTCATGGTGCTTGTCACAGAAACATGACGTTGCCTGCACAACTTTTTAATTAGAGCAGCAAAGCTGCTTAATTTCAATACTTCTAATTATTTAATGTTCCTTTGTAAGAATGTCCCGAATATGTTAGAAACAGTTCAATTGTGATTTAAGAAACTGACAACGACAATGGGAGAACGTTGAATCTGGTCCATGTATCTGGTGTTGACAAAATATTTGACTTCTGTCATTTAGTTCATTTGCATGCCATCCATTGTTTATAATATCACAAAGTAAATGTATTCTTTTATGTCCATTAAACAGTCGTTTTGAGTTTTGTCTCACCTTCTCTGAAAATGTGAGCGGCTAAACACCTGGAATCAAAGCACTGTTCTAAGCGAGCTACTTGTGTAAGGATTAGTTGACTTAAATGATCATGATGTTGCTAGGTGCCTGCTACTGAATGGGAATCGCGTAGTAAAATCAAAGAAATACTTTTGAGCTACTGTAATTGAACAGCAATTTAGTGGGTCTCACAGGATCATCATTGAACGCACACCAGGCATCTGACATTCTTCTTTTGTACTTCTTTCTTTTTTCTTTTATAATTTATGGTAGTATTGTGTACAAAACTATGGGAAAAGACTTACCTTTCCATGTTTCAGGCCCTACTATGGTCATTAATTTGCAAAAAAGACTTATTGTAGGTGTTTTTTCACACCTCAAATGGTAACATCTTTTGCTTACATGCATAGAAACACGATGGAAAAGTTTGATACACATTGACATAGAATCGAGACCCAGCCTGCCACTATCAGAATGTCCAGCAAGCCTGACAATAATGTATTGAGATAAAACCAGAAAGCCAAAAGGCTTTGTGATCCCTTGCCGTATGGTTATAACAAACGTGAATTATTCACTTGGGTTGGGCGGTATCCTGCTACCCATGTCAGTACCAGTAATCGCAGTACCGGCAGCAGAATCTGTTTTTGCGAATACTGTTGCTTTTCAATACTTTGTAATAGCAGGGTACATTATCAGTACAAGTAGTCCAGTACCGGCTTAAAAAAAATCAACAAAACGTTGCTTCTTTCGAAGGGAGCGTTTTAAAACTTTTCACATCAATATCTCACAAGAAACAAACCTCAAGGCCTCTGAAAGTAAATGTATTCATCGCTGTAAATGATCGTAGTTAGCCTGGTACATGGTACACATAGTGGTGGTTACTATCTTATGGCTACTAAAGCATCTATTATGCATAATTACAATGGTAAAATCATGGAAACAGTACAGGCTAGGCTTACACATATTGCCTGTTTTGTTAACACTAACTTACTGTAAACATAGAGTAAAGTACCTGTGCACTATACTTAACAAAAATCAACTAAAGAAGTATGGAAAGTGTAATGGAAAGTTTTCAATGATGTAATGTGATGAAATAATTTGTAAGTAATGTACAGTTATCAGATCACCTTTTCGAAGAATTTCAAAGCTGAAAATGATGGGTGGGTACGTGGACAAAATGATTGGCAAAAAATTTTGTCGCCACTTTAGTTGCTGTATTCAGTACTGCTCTCAGACCCTGCTGAAGCTGCATGAATGAAACATTTTTTCTCCACTGTTTCATTGCTTTTTGTCAATGAATTATGTGAAGACATGCATACAAGTTGCAGCATGCATCAGCACCACAGCACGAAGAGCACAGAATCTATAAATTCCTATCACACTGAACAAGGCACTGAACCTCTAGCTTGTATCACGTTGAACACGTGGTCAGCGCAAGCACTTGGAGTAATACCGATACTGATGTGCGGTTAATAATTTTCCTGGTACTGCCCAACCCTAATATATACTGTACAAAGAGGGATCAAATCTTCCCTGGCAAATTTAGGAGTTTCAGGGAGAAGTGGTATGGTAGCCCAAGAGTGCCACGTACAATAACACTGTTGAGGGATAAAAAATAGGCAAAAATCCTTTGCCTATTGCTTGACCTCCACCGAGACAAATCAAATTTATCTTCTCACTATTCTGCATCCATGTAGCAATTACAAAAATTCTCAAAGCTTTCTACATTGAGATAATGAGTTCAAAAGATTTTCAGAGTTTTGTGCCCCCCTCTGCCCCCCGATGATCTTTGACCTCCACCTAAAACAATAGGGCACACCTTCTCAATATGGCAGATCTACATACCAAGTTTGACTAGTATTAAGCTTTCCCTTACTGAGTGAGAGCATACTCAAGTAACTGTCAAAGACAAATAAACACACACATGCCAACCATACTGGATAGTATCCTTTGCTAACGAGAGGAACCAAAATCTTAATCATTTTGTCTTTATCATTTTGCAAAATAGATGATTTCATGACACTGCATAAATGAGACGAAGAAAAACAGATTTGAAAACAGATTCCTTGGCAGTCTGATTAAAAATGACACAACCTGCTCTAACCCAAGGGACAAGGAAATAAACTTTGCTGATACCATTTGAAACATGATAATAAAGGTAAAGCCTGTCATAAATAACTAATCCTAAACATTTAGTCTTGAAAGTTGGACTGACATTAGACCTTGTAAACACACTCCCTATGGTTCTGAGGATAACTAGTCTTCATGTGTCATTGCAAAACATATTTCCTTTGATTCAGTTCAAATAAAAAAAAAAGCTTCAACAACTTGCTTTCTTTTTGTGAAAGCTTAATTCCATAACCAGTGAACAACAAAAGGTTAGAGCTGTGACAAGAATTCAAGAATACTGTGTGGTTTCGACTATGCACCCCACAAAATTTGATATAAGCAAGAGAAATGGAGCTATATGAAGCACAGTCTGACATGACACATACCAAGTATTCTCATTAATGTGGTCCATTATGTCGTTCTATGAGATCAGTCCCAACTTACATTTTTTAAATATGTTGATGATGTTTTCATGATTTGACCTTTGTTGACTTCATTTGACCTTCACCAGAAAGGATCTTGAACTCAATATGATTGACACACCCAAAATATGACATAAATTAGTGTAAAAAGGCACACTTAAATCTCAGAAAGTGACCCAAAATTACCCATATTCTATAATGAACACAACAATATTCAACTAACTTCACTGACCTGCATAGTCTGCGAAGAGAATGGCACAGTCCGGTGGGGTAGCAGGATTGGTCACAGAGGTCTCATTGGTACACCACGGAGGATAAAAGATGCCCTTGGTACACTCCGGTCGGTCGCAGTATAACAGCAGGTCGTCGGTGTTGTCGTGAAGAGCACTGCCACTTATTGAAAGAGCTGACACATAGTTAGTATTCTGCAGGGATCGCCAGTGATCCCCCACCACGCTCGCTCCTTCCCACACTGACGTGACGATGTAAGATGACACATACCAACCGTACCTATACCATTGAAGATGCAGTGGAGAAAGTTTGTCATTTTCATACCGAGATATTGTACCAAAGGTTTTGTAAGCTTGACTGGGAGTTTACGGAAGACTCTTTACCTGTGCAGGTTCCTGTTTCTGATTTAAACCTACTTGACATGCTTTTGAAAGTGCACCTTTATAGTCTGGCCTCTCATGAAAATTGATATTTCATAACCAGAAAGCCAAAAGGCATTGTGGTTTTAATGATTCAATTATGAGCACTTTAAAGCACTGAATGACATTTGACCTCCATCCAAGACAAAAAGGCTTCTTACACTCAATACTGTACAACTACATAACAAATATGACATCTGTCCAAGCTTCACTTCTTGAGATACTACGTTTACAAGGTTATCACAGCTTGACCCCTTTTGACCCCAAATGAACTTTGAAGTCCACTGAAAACGATAGGTTTTTTGTACTCAATAAGGTACACATACATACCAAATATGAGATTTGTTCAAACTATCCTTCTGGAGATAATGCGCTTATAACAAGGTTTTCACAATTCAACCCCTCTTGACCCTAAATGACATTTGACCTCCACCCAAGACAATAGCCTTCTTGTACTGAATAAGGTACACCTATGAGATCTGTCCAAGAGTCCCTAGTTGAGATATCATGTCTACAAGGCAAGCATCACAAACATACATAAACACACATACATAAACACACATAGCTTCACATTACATAGAGAGTGAGGACTCCATTGAATTTTCCCTTGTTGTTCGTTCCTGAACCCTAACCTTAACAATACACTCACTATCATTGTTTTTCTGAGGACTTGATAATTCAATAGAATTCTCTCCAAGGACCTGAAATTCATTTGTTCAGGTATCCGGAAAGTACTGCAATACAAAGGCACACATACACGCACACACATACCCGTTAAGGGCGCCGATCATGGACATGAACTTTTCCTCACATAAACCGGATATCCCCACTTTGCAGATGATGTCCCCAGTTAGTGGTATTTAGTCTTGCATGTATCCCCGATTCACACCTGAAACGGGATAGGGGGCATAAATTTTTACACACATCACCCCTTTAAACACGTGTAGATCCATAAAATAGGAAACTGGAGTCAAAGTTGTATTGACCTATAAAGTTGAGGGTGTATATCTGATGCCCCAATTTGCATTATGTTAAAATATCCAGAAACCTATACCCATTTGGCGCCCTAGACAAATCCGCACACACGCACACACACACCCACACCAGCATGAATGCAAAGGTTACAGTACAATTATTATCAAAATCAAAGACAAGTACTCATGAAGATATTCAAACAGTGCATTTCAAATAATAACAGATCAATACATGACTTGCTGTTACATATAAATGATTTTACCATTACATCTCTGAGTCTTGTGAGGGTAAATTTCATTTCTTCATTCAACATGATCATTCACCATGGTCTTTATCAGTTGTAGAACCATTGGTTTTTTCCACAATAGAATAAATTAATACAGCAGAATAAATTAAGACAAGTACTAGCTGCACGACGGTTTCAGCTGAACAACGTTTTTTTTCATTCAGTTGAAGCTTTTGTAAATACAGGGGTCAAAATAAGAGCCTTCAAACTTTAGGGAATGCCAGGGCCTCTAGCTAATGAAATCTAGGGGGTCAAATGAGAAATCAAGGGGGCCTCAAAATTATTAACAGAAAAGGAATGTAAAAGCTACATCAAGTGTTCTCATACTTGTTTTACTAACCTGCATACCACATTCAACTGAAATAAAAATGCACAACACCCTTGGACAATGGCTTAGTATGAATGTATTGTTTACTATTTTCCAAATACAGTAGTTGCCCACCCAATATTTTAAGAGGGCAGTTGTGTAAGTACAACTTCCATATATAAATATATCTTAACTAAAAGCATGATACCTTTTAATGTGACTGCAGCTTTGAAAAACTGCTGCGGGGAAGGGGGGGAGGGAGTGGGTGTCTTAATGGGGAAGGACAGTTCTAGGAGGTCTTTTGTAGGAGTGGCTGTGAATCTTTTCATCTACCGCTATGGCTATGTAGGCAAGTAAATTATATATAAAGGTACTTTTCTAATATTTCATAAGTTTAATGTATAAAATAAGCCATCCTGTTCACAATTTATAGGGCCCTTCTACTGAATGTGTTATACCTACATACAACATATGTCTGAGATCGGTCCAAGTTTCCCTTCTTGATGAGACATTGTGTTTGCAAGATTTTAACAATCTGACCCCTGTTGACCCCAAATGACCTTTGACCTCCACCATAAACAATAGGGTTCTTCTACCGAATGTGGTACACCTACATACTAAATATGAGATATGCCAAGCTAGGCTCCCTCCTTGAGATACTGTGTTTACAAGGTAAGGTATCACAGACATATGTACATACACACACACACACATGCATGACTGCAAAGGTTACGATTATGATCCAAAGAAAAAATTAGGAACACTTTTTCTCTTTCGTAGGGAAAACCATTGTCTCAATACCATGTACCATTTGGAAGCTATGAACTATTAAAGAAATATATCCATTTCAAAATAATTAAAGGGAAATAGGGCGTTTGTTTTAGAGAAGACATTCATATTTTTGAAACCAATATTTGTGGACGTGGAATGATAGATTATTCAAAATAAGGAAGGACAGTAGCCTTCTCTTCAAGAAATTAGCTCCTCAAAGATAGAAATTCAGTTAAAGTATTTGTTGCTTAACATTAATTTGTTCACCCAAACTTTTCAAAATTCAAATGATGCATCTTCCATTACTCATCACATGTATAATGTTTTGAGGAGATGAAGCCTTGGTGGATGTTTATTAATGAGACCAAATGGTTTAACAATGATTACCTCTATTTTCTTTTGTATGTCATGTTGGTGTATTCTAAATGCCCTATTTCCCTTTAAGAAACAGAAATACCTCGAGTTACAGGAGCAGGGCATTTGGGGTTTGAAATCCCTGCAGTGTAGAAAATAATCTTTTTGAAGACTTTTTTGGTCAAGAAAGATTTTCAGTTGCCTCAAGGTTAACAAAATGCCATGTAACAGTGTTAATTTATTGCAAGAAGCTCTGTATTTGTTTTTCTTTGAAATTGAAACCCTAATTTAACCTTGAAATTGTGAATTTGGGTACACTGTAAATTTACCTCAAAATATTGTGGAAATAAAGGTCACATCTCATACATTGTTGTAACATTTCTTTTAAGGCAGTCAAAATTATAAGGGAAATACAAGGCTATATTCATGTAGTTGAGCCTGGGTGCACTCAGTACCAAAAGTTGGAAGAATTTGCTTGAAATATATACTGTGGGATACCTTCCATATAAGGCATGGTTGCCCTGTTGTAGTATTCCATCCATGCCAGGGTTGTTCCACCCTTCAAGGGCTACCGGGTTGCTCATCCACGTAGCCATGTTTATTGATGGTGCATCACTTGGTCTGCTATCATTTAGTGCACATCTGGTTGACAATACAAAAACAAAGCAATCAAACATTAGCTGCAAGTTTACAATTACCCCAACAAATTTTTGACTGCACTACTGCAGGTTTATGCTAAATTTTCGATGAAAGTACTACGTACCTACAGTACCATCAAGATTAAAACCTCATGAGCTAAACTTTTAGCATGCACAACCGACTAGCTATAGTTTCAGCAGGATCTCACGTTGATATATAAAACAGGTCTGATGTATGCATACTGCTTGATGCAGTTTGTTACTACAATCTTGGACAAAATGGGGACTCCCTGCTCCCCCGTTCAATGTTGGCTATAGGATTACTGTTCAAAGAGTACATTCACTCCTATAGCACAACATTGGAAAGGGGTACGGGGTTTCATGTTATCCTCTCACCTAAAATTCAGTATTTTATTTGCAAACATACCGCAAAGTATCCCAACAATCTTGTCCAGGATTGTAGGTCAAAAATACTGTACAGTATGTAAGACAACTTTACGTGGAGCAACCTCAAGCAACAAAATTAAGCTGCAGATCTACACTTGTTCACAAAATGGTAAGAAAATCATTTTCAGTTGCAACTGATGTCAAAAAAGGATTCTACTTGTAACTACCATATTGTTTGCCATCAATAAATACATTTGTCTCTAACTGAAGATTCGAAAATTGACATTGTAAAAGAATTAAAAATATAAAAGTGCCCTCCAAGTTCCCCTCTCTAAATTAAAAAAAAAAGAAAAGAAGACGACTAATCGCATGTCAGGTACTGTTTATTCGTGTGTTTAATACTAACGTGTAAAACATTAGACCATTATTCCATCTGCAGCTCACACTTTTTAATGCTATGCATATGACATTCCCATGAAATCTGAAGGGGAATAGTTTTTCTTTCTGCCAACAACTCCAAATAGTCTTGGCAATTTCTGTCATGTGGAAGAAAAGAAAAATCAGTTTTAACGCTCACTCAGACTTTTCATTCACGCATCCGCTCAACCTCATCAGTGCATGATTCGTCTCTGTTGGTCCATAAAGCCACTCTGGTTGCAAGATGTCTATTTCGGCGTAGCCAAGGGCTTCCATGCCTATAATTTTGACCACGTGGTTTAGGAAGTCTTGCAAGGGCCTATAAACCCTGCTGCCTTCAAGAATGATGGGTAACACCTCCCCTTCGTAAGTAAAGTGGGTCAAGCGGTGGCTGAAGGCAACTGTGACAAAACAAAGTATCTAACAAGTTCACTACTGGTAAATGTCAATTAAGTGGCTGAACACATCTATTATCAGGGCTATATTTGGTTGTGGATCGACGAAGTTGTTAAAATGTAGGCGTTGAATTCTGAGCCATGCGAGTTTGATTGCTTGCCACCACTCGCCTCAATTCACTGTGAGGGGTGCGATTTCTTGCACACCTAGATAAAGAAGGACACTAAGATGAATGTGTTACAGTTTAACAAACAGTACACCTACCATACTCCTTACTTTCTGGAGGAGTGTGATGTAGCACACCTGGAAAATCTAAAACTCAAGGCCTGAAAATGGAAAGATGGCTAGATGGAAAGTAGACCTGTACCACAAACCATGATTTGGACATTTAAAGTGATTGTGTGCCTAGGTAAAAAGTAAAAACATTGAAATTTCTTCTCCAAAAGTTTGGTAAGGCTTTTAATCACACCATTTAGACAATCTGGGAAAATAAATAGGTTTCAGTTGGTTAATTCTGCCATATGATTTCAAATTCTTCTATCATTTATACAAAAAGTGTAGGATAAGATAATGTAGTGGTTGACAGTTTCTATTCAAATCAACCGTGTGCTTCATTGAGCCAGCCAATGGGAAGTACACTAGTATTGAATATTCAATTAGTCAAAACAACTCAGGATCACTGACGCTGCAATGTTGTGTTCAGTTGGTAGCTTATTTGTAAATGCACTTGCTTCCTTTCACCAAATACTACAATTCCTGATACCTACCAATGAGTGACAAATTGAGTAGTATGTTTTTGATACACTGTTGCATATCATTATGTAGGCGGTTATAGTAAGAACCGTTAATTTTCAAATATGATTTCTGTTTCTTACTGTTTTTATGCCAATCCCGTTGCTTTTCGAAGTAGTTTCTGTCATTTTCCTTCATTGAAAGATGTAGTCCGTTCATGTACAACCTCGTGTGTACATTTAAAAATAAAAAAAAGTTAAGATCAAACATAATCTTACCTTTTTGGTTTTTCAGTACACACGCAATCACTTTAAAGTGATTGCGTGTATTGCTTCCTTGTAAAGAGTCAATGAGAAGAAAGGTAATGTAATAAATTGTGCAGTAACAAATGAATGAAAAGTTTATACATGGGCCTGCAGGTATGTACTGTAGGCTAAACACAGATCCAGAACAATGGAAGCTTTACTTCTGGGTGCCTGTGCTGAAATTTAAACCCTTGAATCTGCCCCTTTGGAAGACAACTAATGTGCAAAATTGTGATTGCCCTTTTCAAAATCGAGTCATCCTGAAAAATATTGAGCCATTAATACAATTAATGACCATACTGTATTTTCAATGAGCTTTATTTGCAAAGTGGCAATTTACAATTAATCATTGACAAATTTAATTAAACTTGTTTACCGTATTCTAAAAAAGTTCTGCTATAAAGGATGCCCAAAGGATGTCAACCTTTTGGCAAAATTTGGTTGTCCTGTGCAAATTTCAGGCCTTGTGGATGATGGAATTGCAGTTAAACTTCATCCCTGACTAACAGCTACTGTACAGTATATCTTATGTACAGTAAGACAGCACGCATTCCACAGTTCAAGCAAAATGCTGAGTAATTAATTAGATCTTTACCACTTAAGGTACTGTATAGCAAACTTTTTTATTTTTTTTGCAGGATAGTAGTACATTTTCTGCAGTTTCAGTCTAAAGTGAGAGGGTAAATGTGCAAAAGACAACGCACTTAAAACTACTTTCTACTGGCCAATGGTAAATCTTTGATGAAAATGATGTTTACGTCTGATATTAATACAATGTGCAGTAGTAAAACAAAGTTGCATGCTTGGTAGAAACTTGTGGTATGCTCTACACATGAAAATCCCAGTGTTGAATTGAACAAATTTTTTTAACAGGAGTATACCCAAATTATAAAACAGAGGGGAAGTATGTTCTAAATACCATTAGCCAAAACCCAAATTGCCCTCTTTTGCATTATAAATAATGGATTAAGGTTGGATTTGTATGTGTTACATCATACTTCAATACAATAACTTAATGAAGGATGGAAAAGCCCATAATATAATGTCAGGAGTTCCTGCTTATCTAGCATCTTACTACCTCTGTATACAACAGCATTACACTTTGATAATTTCTTTGTCAAATGACTAATATTGGGCTTCCAGTTTAATTTATCACCTATAAGGACATCTAAAAATTTTGTATTAGCAACCCTATCGATGCACCTACCATTTATGTGGACCTGTACATTTATGTGGACCTGTCACAATGAACTTATAGCAGTTACGTCTTTAGATACCCATGGTACCCGACTGACTTTCCACTGTGGGGAGCAAAGCATGTCACGTATAGTACTGTACTACTGTATGCAGTGACATGTATGCTAACTAGAGATGTGTTTATATTACCTTATACAACATGTATTGAGAACTCTGATGTACTGTAGTGTTGACTTCATTAGTTCACAGAATTTAAAGGAGAGAATGAGTGCACCACAAGCAATGTAAGTACTGTAGAAATCGTAATATGTAACGTACTGTAATATGAAAATTTTTGCAACTACCGAAGCATGAAGCGGCCATTCTTCTCTGAAGATTTTTAAGAGAGGGAGCGGCCACACTTGAACGAAGCATTGAACCTGAGATGCTAAACAATGCAACACGGTGCAACTTAGAGACAATTTCTTGCTTTGGCAGCTAGCCTATCGTCAGTTTTTGTTTAGGTGAAGCTTTTGAAGGTGGGGGGGAGAGACTCATTTCTAGGTGGGCAGTAGCAACTTGAAGGTCCACAATTTTTTCCAGAGAGGTGGTGTACAACCCTTTAAGGAAAACAGGGTGTTTATGTATGCTCCAACATGGCATATGGACAAAATAGCTTTCATCAATCATTGTAAACCATAAAGTTTTATCAATGAATATCTACAAAAGTTTCATCTCCTCAAAACATTATGCATACAGTAAGATGAGTTACAGAAGATGTATGACTTGAATTTTTGAAAGTTTGGGTGAAAAAAGAAGTCTTGAGCTGCAGATAAATATTGAATTTCTATTTGTGAGAAACTTACATTATTTCTTTAAAGGAAACTGTCACTGTCTTTCCCTATTGTGCATAAATCCATCCTTCTGTGTCCACAAATATTAATTTAAAAATGTGATTTTTGAACAAACACCTCATTTCCCTTTCAACGGTTGCTAGAACGATTGGATCCATGGCAAAGCTCCATTCCTGAAAGGAGCTATCTTACATCTTATCTACAGAAATATTCTCACTACTGTAGAATTAAGCTATAAATGAGAGGATGGTTATTTTGGAAACAAATCCCACGTACGTCAAATGCAAAATCTATGTTAATTATAATATCACTCTAAAAATGCTAGAATTCTTTTATAATTTGACACAAAAGATACACAGGAATATTCTTCAATCCAGAAGAACTACTGTACCATTTACGAGATTACAGTGATTTCATGCGCAGCTTTGCAAAAGGAGAGGATATACGGAGAAATTTTCGGTATACAGTTTACAGGTAAGTGAACTGATGTACATGAAAGTTGGTCTCTTTCATTTCAGAACATACATGTTTGATGATTACAAAGTAAAACTGCTTATTGGAGGTTTTGCAATTTACATTTACAAAATTGAAATTCTCAGTGTGAAAATTGTAAAGTCCATGATGTCATAAACAGTACAGTACCTAGAGGCACCGGCTTCTCATTTCATTAGGCATTTATTTTGTTCAATGTTTCTTGATTCACATTAAGTGGTTTGCATCACAATTGATCTCATTGTGTCGACTCAAGTGGATCCTATAGATGGGAACGAGACTGATTGTCCACTTTGGCTGAGATTTGACTGAAAATGAAAGGCTTTTTTCTTGACAGTTACATATTTTATTGTTTTGCAACCAAAACTACTTCAGCAAGTCGATTTTCCTACACATGTTGATAGCCATTCACTTCTGCATATGGGCCGCGGTGCACCTGAACGCATTGTATCTACGCTACACTTTATGCCCCGAACCCTGTGGGCCTACTTCTCGTGAGAGGCTGCCAACTGTCACTAACCCAAACGGCTCACTGCAACTTGAGAATCCGTAGTACGAATCACTGATCTGAATGAGCTTACTACCTCTTTAACTTGGTTTCCATAATCTTACTTAGGGCTGGAAGTTAGGAATAGTGTTTTATGCCAACTCGTTCTGAAAAGTAACTGATACTGTAATATTGATTTGTCTTAGCTAGTATGGTTAGGCGTATCAATATTGTCACTGCGAAGGCCCATATTCTACTAGATTAAGTCTATACTAACTGGGATAGGAAATTCACCAGACAGCTTACTAAAAACAAGCTTAAGGTGATTGCGTGTGTACTGAAAAACCAAAAAGATCAAAGATTATTTCTGATCTTAACTTTTTCTTTATTCTCAAATGTACACGCGAAGTTGTACACGAACGGACTACATGTCTTTCAATGACGGAAAATGACAGTAAAGTACTTCCAAAAGCAACGGGATTGACATAAAAACAGTAAAAAACAGAAATCATATTTGAAAATTGGTGGTTCTTACTACAACCACCTACATAATGAATATGCAACAGTACAGGTCTCACTAGAGTATCAAAAACATACTACTCAAGTCATCGCTCCTTGATACAGTAGGTATCGGGAATCGTAGCATTTGGTGAAAGTAAATGTATTTACAAATAACCTACGAACTGAACACGTGCCCTTGCCTGCGGCGTCAGTGATCCTGAGTTGTTAACTGAATATTCAATATATATACTTCCCATTGGCTTGCTCAAAGAAGCACACCGTTGATTTGAATGAAGACTGTCAACCACTACATTATTGTATTCTACACTTTTTGTCGTCATGTTAGAAGAATTTGAAATCATATGGCAAAATTAACCAAATGAAACCTATTTATTTTTCCAGATTGTCAGAATGGTGTAATTACAAGCCTTACCAAACTTTTGGAGATGAAATTTCAGTGTTTTAGTTTTTGCCTTCACACGCAATCACTTGAACTCAAAAACAGTACTTGCCAAGTGGGGGGAAAACATGCTTTGAATACTACTGCTTGGCATACTGAGACACTACTGTCATTCCAAAGTAAAAAATATCATGCCTCAACGTTAACTACTACTCGTATCTTTCCTTAGTATAAGCCGAAAAGTAGCCTTCTCATGCATGGCATTTAGGCATGGCCTATGCCATTAGCCAAAGGCTAATGAAATTGAAAGGATAAGTTCACACAGCTTTAGTGTATGTGTTCAAATAACATCCACGGCCAAGGCTGCATGAGAAGCGCAGTCATGGACAGTAAGTGGTTGCCATGTTCGTAACCACATTTTCTACTTTTGAGAATGAAGCAGTGGACTTGTCAAAAGAAAATTACCAAATAGGGTACTGAAAAAATATAAAATAGGATATTTTATGTATGTTACAGATGGATCATTGGTTTATGCTTTGTTTGAAATAACATGAAATGACCATGATCATCTCATCAAGAGCCAGACAATATACAAAGTTTGAATGTTGCTCAAATTTGTTGAGTAGGTGGCTCATCATGTAAAAAAGGGCACTATAACTTTATAATGACATTGCATTGCACTCTTGCATCATAACAAGTTTCTGACTAATTAAATAAACACTTTTGGGTAATTTCTTTCTCACTAGGAGGTAAATATATCTGAGCAGCTACTGTTGAGGTGAGTCCAGACCTACTCCACTATCCTCAGCTCTGACGCCTTTGTGTCACTGAGCAAACAGTGCCACGTGCTTCTGTCCAGCTGAACAAATATCTCTATCTCTCTGGAATCAACTTGAAATCTGATAACTGATAAACAATAACTGCTAACATACCCAGAGTGGTACCACCGTACTGTATCTTTCACTGCAACTTTTAAATCCTATAGACAAACTACTACCTATCTGGATTTTGAAGCTACTGTATCACTCTAATCAATCCCTACTTGCTGATACCACAAAGTGAGTTGAACTTTACATGATCAGCTACTTCTAGCTGTGACCGATCATTAAAAAGGTTGAGTGACATGCTTTTAGAAAAAAACACACCCTTCATTCAGAAGCTGCATTTAGTGAAACCCTGAGTGAAAATCTGTTGGAATTTTGTCTTTTAACCATTTTTGAGACATGACTTTTCAAAATTTTAGACATACAGTATATGCACAAATAGGTGATGTGGAGTGCTGCACAGTGTCAGGATTTCTTTTGTTACTGTATGCCAATATGTATTTTGCCTCATAATTACTGAGTTTCACATTGGTAAGTGATGTCAATATTTTTGAAGAAGAAAATACATGCTTCCAAAATAAAACCTTTTGGGCATATCAAATTCTCAGATGTCTTTGAAATATAGGTTACACAAACAAGGGATTAACATAAGACCTATCACAGGAGTCCATCTTTTGACATCACAAATTTGCATACTGTACTTAGCCAATGTTTATTCATGATGCAGCTGTTGATTTTCCAGTAATTGGTCAATCTTTGATGGATTTTGATGAAATTTGTGACTATTTTTAATATTTTCAACACTTAATGCACCCAATACTCAAAAAAATCATTTCCATGTCACACAACTTTTAAAACTCAGGGGCTAAGTGTATGGTTTCAATATATCATCTGAACATTGCAGTGCCAGTGGATGTGAAACTGGGGCGAGACAAGGGTTGGGGCTTTAAGGGCTTGGACCCACCAATGAGAAAAGGAGAGGTTAAAGGTATATTCACAGTGGCGGCGCCAGGATGTCAGACTTGGCGGGGGCAAACTGAGGGCAGAGGAAAATGTTGGGGGGGCAAAGATTTTTGCCCGCAGCGCGAAACCGAGCGCGAAGCGCGAGGCCTTGCGGGTGGGGTCCAGGGGCCCACCTTAGGGCTCCTGGTGGGGTCCAGGGGCAAAGCCCCGGTGGGAGTCCAGGGGGCGAAGCCCCTGAAGCTCTGAGGTTTTAGCATATCTCTTGGTGGAAAATTAAGCCCCAAGACAGGTATATTACTTATTTTTATATTATTTATTTTTTCGGTTGACTGCACTCCAAGGTTCCCAACTTTTTTCTTTGGGAGTATCATTTCACATTACGCAGTACCACCGAGTACACACACACACACACACACCCAGAGAACACACATAGGCTACATACACTTCCATTCCATTTCTATATTTAAGAAAACAACGACATTCCTATATTTAGGAAAACAACCACCTACCCGACCTTCCCTTATGCTGGATCGGTAAACATTCCAGAGAAAATTGGTCTGACCAGGCTGGCCTACTGTTGAAGTGGCTACGGGCATGATATAAAACTGGCAGCATGTGAAACATAAATTAGGCATTAATCAATCATGGTTCCCCGGAAGCTGTTCTTATTCAGTCCAATGCCAATACATAGTTTTGTGATTAATTTTGGATGAGTACAAGATCTGATTGGGAAGGGTGAGAGCAACTGGGGAGGCAACTGGGAGGGGGCAAGGAAACAATCTGGAGAGGCAAATGCCCCCTCATGCCCCCCATAGCACCGCCACTGTATATTCAACCCCCCAATATTTGATGAGTGCGCCAAGAATAAATGAAAGCAGATGCACAGTATAATTCATTGACAAGTATTACAATTTTCGTATCAATTCAGGCCCATCTGATATGCAATAACCATTTTCCACTAGACTGAGGATTTTGTCAATGGCCGAGACATTTTTTTAAGAAGTACGCCCAATCCACCTACAGTCTAGCTGCCAGCACCCACATTCCCCCTAATAGTTTTTGTTTTTTCTGGTTCTACTGTGCCAGGTCAGGAATGTGTGTCACACAGTAGCTGGCCTATACTCTACAGATGATATTACTGTACCACATCAGTTGAATTAACAAATGTTATTAAATGTCATCAATACTGTCTTTGGTAAAACATTGGTATCGTTCCAAGACACACATCGCCACATCTCTGCACACGATTTCTGTGGTATTCAAGTTTGACTCGCAGCAAAAGCGTACGGAGCTCGCAGGTAAACAGCTGGCGAACAGGGGATCGATCGTTCCAATAGCAGCATGATGGGTAAACACGTTAAGACATTGCGTATGGAAACATGAGTGAGAATGAAAATTACAAAATCTTGACCAAGACAAACACAACACGTGTAAAAGACCCTAAACTAACAATCCACAACCTGCATTCATAAACTTTCATTCAAAGTTTTCCTCAGGAGGCCTACAGTATTTTCTTCCACAGTTGCTTGGGACTTTGCAGTTGCTGTTGCCTACTACTGTATGTCATACTGTAACCAACATACATGTTATTACGGTACTGTACCTGCCTGTAGATGAGAACAGCCTTGTCGAAGATTTTCAAACAATTTTTAATCAAAAGCATTAATGTTTTACATGTCATCTACTATGCTTGCATTGGCTCATTTAGAACATGATTGCACATATTACATCAAAAGTTTTTACATTTAAATAAAGAAATATTTGGAAAGTATCTCATCACTACTGTACAGTATATATAACAGTGTTACAAGAACCCAAAATTGGAGTTGACACCTATCTCAATCTTATTTGCCCATATACAGTACAGACTGTCTGGCCAGAGAGGAATGGGAAAGAATTTCACAGTCACTCTTAAGAGTTCTAATTTAATTTTTCTGCTCTCCCCTAGCCCCATCCAACCTCCTCCTTTGTTGACCAACTGATCCAAGTTATGATGGTTGCATGATATTGACAGTTGTACCTGGTCTCCTCAAAAGTGCAACACTTTTCAGAAGCCTTTGTCCCTTAACCCCACCAATGGCCCCTTAGGTGGACACCTTGACACTCCGTCAAAGGTGGTTTTCGCTTTGCAATATTGGCTACCTTCATGTTTTCCACATCATATGGCTCCCACAGCCAAGACTTCTGCCTCAGGGAAGTGGATTTCATCTTCTTAAAAGTGTACCTTGCAGTCTTTGCTTCTCATGCATTTTCCATACAATAATCCACCACAAAGGCTACATGAGGGTTTTAAGCATTACACCTCTTAAACATGAATGACTTATTCTTAAGTGTCAAGTAGCTCACGTTGAAAAGATCACTTTGGTTTTTAGTTAATGCCATTGTACAGTATCTTGCTCATGCAGATGAAACAATACATGAACTGTTTATCAACGACTGGAGTAATTATCGTTGACATTATTGATATTATTCATGTATCTTATAAGGAAAAAGACAATTGAAAAGCATTGCAAATATAATAAACATGCAACAGGAATACTGTAACATTCATAACGTAAAACGCTCAAAAATATATTTTGACCTCATCATTTTTAGTTTTGACAACTGAAAACTTTATGATCTAAAGGATCAGTGACTCCTGAAGAAAAAAAAAACAAAAATGATGAGTGAATCCGCATTTTATGCACGATCATGGCAATGACATTGTTCTCAATTTCAGAATACTGTATAAGTTGAATTTTTGTCACATGCACATTTACGTCAGGGAAATTTTGGATCCTTGCATTTTCAGAAGTGGGTCGTGACCTCATCGGTTGGTAGGCCATTGCAGGTACCAGAGTGCAAACACTACTCGTTAGTATCAGAAGGGGCCTAGGAGGACATCTAACATTAACACCCTCACAGTCAGAGTCCTGCAGGAGTGAATCAGCTATGATTTTAGCTCATTTTATACAAAATTTCAAGGGCAGAATATCACAGTTTTAGTCTGTAAATAGCAAGCACTTTGTGTTTGTGGATATATGACCTACCCTCCTGTCTCCAATTAGACCCTCCCTTATAAACCCCTCGTGGATTTTAATGTTGGACACATTAACTCACCAGTGTGGTTCTCTGGATTACATTCCTGGGAGACTGATTTGCCGATGGACAGTCCGCAAACGAGGAGGAGAGTACCTACTCCTAATAGTAACATGTTGATGGCCACCAGGATCTGAAGTGGAAAAAAAAAATAGAAAGAGATAGTTCATACAGTACAGGTCCATATCAAAGGGAACATGACTTTGCTACTTGCAGTCTCATTGCCTCATAATGTTTCAATTTTGGAATGCACCCTTTTATAACTTGAGTGCACAAAGTCTACACTTGTTGCACACGTATCTTATCAGGCGTTTTTGACAGACGACCACAGCACCCTCATATTTCTTCTGGGGAGCACCCTCACACTTTTTCATTTGACACATGGCAATATACCAGTTCAACATTCTCCCTCACTACAGTGCAAGTAATGTACTTCCATAGTTCCAAATTTCTATCAACTACTGTCTCTTACAGTAACTTCACCAACTTTCAAAGGTTCCTCACAACTTAATCCCAAAAATACTGTCACTTTCATACTGTCATCAGCACAAAGACAGCACTCACAGAAAGTTACAGGGGCATCAAATACTTTGGTAGGTATCATTACCAATTAGACCTTCATTTGAAATCTCATCGAAAGTTGTTACACACCATCCACAGGAGAATCCTTCTTGAAACCGCGAAGCTGCAATGAATGGATTAAAAGCTGCTTAAAACGCTTTGAAGTTATATGATCTTGTTGTGACAATGTGCACTTGTGTACACATACACATTTACTTTCACAAAATTAAGTAACAATCTATCCTTATGATAAGCTAAGTTTTGTCATCAGGACAGGACAGGAAGGATCCAGGTAGGTGGAAAATGTAATAATGGAAAGTTTCTCAGTTTATAATAAATACAATTTGTATAAATATTATACATATTATTAAATATAAATTCTAACTTTTATACATAATTTTAAGTAATTTCTATTGAAAAAATAGTGATAGCGCTGGAACAGTGTGTCGTTTTTTTCTTTATTTGCGGGTCGCTTCATAAATGTAGAGATAATTGTAGACTGTGCATATCACTACTGAATTACTGCTAAGAAAGGAATAGCACATTTTCCTTTGAGAAACTCACTTACAGTACACTTTCAGAATTGCAGAAACAAGAATAATGCACAATCAGGGGTTAAAGTTAGAACAAGAAATTTGTTTTTGATCTATACGTCGACTGTACCATTTTACAAGCAATACAGTGGCCTGAGTACAGCGTTCTTTACGTAAGGCCCGTATATGCAGCTCTTTCAGTGGGGGGTTCGATTTTACCACAAGTGGAACATTTTACCCAAGAATTATGACCGACAAATTAAAACTAATTATTATATATGTTGCTAACGTAGGCCTATAATCGTGCTTGAGTACACTATGTGCTTGAGTGCACTGTGTGGTTTTTCCCTCTGAAACACTGTGTAGGTATTTTTGAACGAATCCATTTGGAATGCAGAGGGAATTTGTATTCTACTGACATAGTAAGACTAGGTAAAAAATGACAATTTCTCGTACAGTAAGTGTTGTGTAACAAGAGATACAGTATATGGTGGTTTTTATCTTTCATTCTTGTCACTTGTGAAGTAGAAACATACACATACTAGGGAAAAAAAAGTGCTTTGCAGCAAAACTATAGCAAATGTCACCCCAATAAAATTTGCATTTAGGGTAAAAAAAATGGTTGGGTTAAAAAAAAACAATGAAGAAGAATGCATATTAATCACAACAATGTATTGCATGTGGTTCCTTGTCTGCCAAATGAATATGTTGGTACCTGTAATTAAGACACTGAACTGAACACTGCATAAGACAGATGTCAAAGCGATAACAACCTGTACTGTAAAATTAGGTGGGTGCAGCAATTTCGATGACAGTGGTAGAAGCAGGGTGACGGTAAGGGGTGACTCAGCAGTTCAGGAACCCAAGTTTAAACTTGACCCTTCGAACGTGCAGCGTTAATTAAGGCCACACTACAGTACTATTTTGAAAGGCTAGGCCTGCAATAATGATGTACAAACCTGTTGTCAGAAGA
Organism: Stichopus chloronotus; assembly: GCA_021234535.1. Classification (NCBI taxonomy): domain Eukaryota; kingdom Metazoa; phylum Echinodermata; class Holothuroidea; order Aspidochirotida; family Stichopodidae; genus Stichopus; species Stichopus chloronotus. The sequence goes on along the minus strand of CM037832.1, from coordinate 24,413,812 downwards.
CCAAGAAGCTGTTATTCGACCTAATAGTACCATTCGTTGAGTATTTTTCTGTGCGACATGTTCCTATTCCACTTCCAGATAAGCTTACTTGTAACACGACTTATGGAATTCCAAGATTGTGAACCATAAAACAGAAAAGATTCATTGCGGATCATGACAAGTTTCACTACACTTGAGACAATTTGACCTTTGGGCTCTGAAGGTTTTGGACAAAACTTCTTAGGAAAGTCGACTGGTGGTGTACGAAGGAACGATGAACCTATCACTAGCTCAGCTACAACTAGTTGGGCACTCGACTGTCTCACATGAAGAGAAAGCGCTGCAAAAGTAGGGAGCCGAACCAAACGGTCGTGATGATCCGAAATGAGCAAAGGTTGCTTTTGCGTGAAGTTGTTATGAAAGAATTCTGTTGTCACACTTCAGCGCGGTTGATGACAGGATTGTTCCAAAAGAGTTTAGTTTGGGTATCTTAATCGTCGAAATATACTGTACACCGGTAACTGCCCTCAGTCAAAGTTTGATATTTGAACCGTAACAACACCTGGATGGAAGTAGTGAGACGATAGTTCCGAGATGAATAACACACACACCCGTACCCGAACTTGACAAAATCTGCCAACAATATAGTGGCTACGGAAGCTTAGAAATGCCGTCCAGATAAGAATATCTTTGCTCCGTAATTAGTCGCCAAATTTTCTGCAAAATGTCTAGCTTACGAAAGCTTAAAAGTGCGGTCCAGATAAGAATATCCTTGCTCCGTAACTTGGCAATTTTCTTCAAAATGTGTAGATAATAAGAAAATATAGCAACAAGAAAAGGAAAAATGATCAATCGTTTAGTTATGTTATTTGAACAATTAAACAATTTTCTGCAAATTGCTCAAATGACAATTTATCATATGTTGTCATTTCAACAATTTGCTGCAAAATGTCCAGTTGTTCACTTTTTTCCTAAATGAGCAATTTAAAAATTTTCTGAAAAAATGTTAAAATGACAACTCATTGTTCACTGTTTTTCTGAATGAGCAAGTAAACAATTTTCTGGAAAATGTTTAAATGAAGACTGATCACATCCTGTCAATTCAACAATTCTCTGCAAAATGTTGATTTGATCACTTCTAACAACTAAACAATTTTCTGCACTGAGAATGTTAACTTGTTCATATCTTCTTTAGGGAACAATTAACCAATTTTCTGGCAATTGTTCAAATGACAACTTATATCATCCTGTAATTTGTATTTCTGGTCTAGCAAGAGAACAAGAGGACATTTTGCAGAAAATTGATGAAATGACAAGATGTGATAAGTAGTCATTTGAACATTTTCCAGAAAATTGTTCAGATGCTCACTTAGTAAAGAAAGTGAGCAAGTCAACATTTTGCAGAAAATTGTTCAGTTGCTCATTTAGAAAGAAAGTAAACAAGTAGATATTCTGCAGAAATTTGTTCAATTGACAGCTTGTGACGAGTTGTTATATGAACATTTTTCCAAAAAAAAAATGTTGAATTCCCTAAGAATCTAGTAAACAAGTTAATATCAAGTTTGCAGAAAAATGTTAGTTGTTAAGATACCACAACTGAACAATTGATCATTTTTCTGTTTTTTGTTTTTTTTTTGTGAGTTTTCTGGGTTTTTTTGGTTATGTGTAGACATTTTGCTGAAAATTGTCAACTTATGGGGCAAAGATATCTGGATATCACTTTTAAGCTTCGTAGTTTTCTGCAAAATGTTGATTTGATCACTTCTTTTTAAGTGGGCAACTAAACAGTTTTCTGCAGAATTGTAACTTGTTCATACTTTTCTAAGCGAACAATTAATCAATTTTCTGCGAATTGTTCAAATGACAACTTATATTATCATGTAATTTGTATATCAGCTCTAGAAAGTAAACGAGTGGACATTTTGCAGAAAACTGATGAAATGACAAGATGTGATAAGTTGAAATTTGATAATGACGCAATATTCTACGTGACAATTTGTGTCAGAAGTACGGAAACGTATAACTGCTCCCATATCACAAGGAAATAACAACAATTTGCTACTTTTCAGACATGCTTCCCTTCAAAATGAAAGAAAATGTTAAGTTTTTGCTATTTCATTGCACTGTATTTTTTGTTAACATCATTAATCATCCCGAAGGTAAAATTACATCAAAATTTTGTTTAGTGTTCAACAACTAAAATTGACAATTTTATGCAAGTTGATATACCAAAAAGTTTACTTCCTAACGTTAATGAAAACTGCAAAAATGCAAAATGTTGCAAAATGTTCAACGTTACAATGAGGAATCTGGTGACTAGGGGAGTCTGGATCACCGCTGTCTGCAAAATGTCGTGACATCCACCGAAAATGGTCGTTGCAAAAAAAAATCTTATATAGCATATATAGAAACATTTTTACAAATTACTTACCATAACCAATGTCAAATATGGTATCTTAATTTAAACCAGTAGGATGATCACCCATTTGCAGAACTTTCTCACAATACCTGCAAATTTGCATTTAAAGGGGAAATCAGGGTTTATTTTCACAATTTGTTTCAGTGCAATTCCCCACCGGTATCGTATAATGACTTATAACTAACAAATATGATCAAGATGATCTCAAAACGTGTACAATTTCGAGAAACGAGTCAAATTCGGTATAGTCGTATACACTATAGGCTGCATTGTCTTGTACATGAACGTTTATTTCTTGTACCAGACAAATAGTACGAGTTCCCATTCAACAAAATTAATGTAACAATTAACGCTTCTTCTACAGTAATTAATGTAATGATTAACGTTTCTTCTACCTCCAAACACCTCCCCAACGTCTCTTTATTTCGGTGAGCAATCAGTTTAGAAAGAAAAATCAAGTAAAGGTGAAATTTCCCAGTCAAACCCTGATTTCCCCTTTAACAGCCCCCTCCCATCTATAATGAAACAGTCCAAATTTATAAATTCCGAAAAAAGTTCCCTCAACAATTTGAAATGATGTATCTTGACAACTTAAATAAAAGTATTAATTAAGACACGATCGATAAAAACAGCAATCATACTGAGGGAAAGATTCCTACAAAAATAGAAAAGGTTTCAGAAACGTTTCTTAAAGTATTTCATCAACGTTTCAAAAACATTTAGCAAAAGCTTGCTTATTTGCAAGCAGAGCTCAGAAAAGTCAGCAAGTTAACCGTTTGCAAGTAATTGTAGGGATTACAATAGACCGCACCTCATTTGGTAAGCATTTCGCAAATTTTTTGCATCTTTGCGGATTTCAGAAAAATCGGCAATTTAATATTTTGCAAATACATGCGGGAATCATAAAAAATTAAAACTCATCAATCGAAGCAAAAGGTTGCATAATAAAAGTTTGCATAAATATTATTAGCAGAGTTCTAAAAGTCAGCAATTTATCATTTTTTTTAAAATAATTGTCGAAATAAAAATAAATTTAAATTCATCAATTGGACATTTAGTGAAATTTTGCAGAAAATGTAAGCAATTTAACATTTTGCAACTAATCTTTGGGATCTCACCTTCCTTAAATTTATTGAGTATGAAACAAAAGGTTGATGCAATTTCACCTTCGGGTTCTTGATGATGTTAACAAAGCAATCCAATAAAATAGCCAAGTGACGTGACAAACTTAACGTTTTCTTGCATTTTGAAGAGAATCACGTCTGCAAAACTTAATTGTTGCAAATTGTGGTGTTATTTCTGATTGATGTTGTGGCACTTAAATGTTTCCGTAAGATGAGTAAACTTTCTCTACTGCAGTTGCGGAAGCTTAAAAGTGCCATCAAGATGCCCCATAAGTTGAATTGAAGTGGCAAGATACGATAAGTTCTCAATTAAACATCTTGCAGAAAATTGTTCAATTTGCTCACTTAGTAAGATAGTGAACAAGTCACCATTTTCCAACAAATTGTTGCATTGACAGGATGCGATAAGTTCAGTGTTATATGAACGTTTTAAAAAAAAAAATGGTGAATCAAGAAAACAAGTTAAAAATTTACAGAAAATGTTTAGCTGTTCAGATAACACAACGGAACAATTGACCATTTTTCTGCTTGTTGATGAGATACTTTCTCGTTATGTGTGGACATTTTGCATAAATTGTCAACTTATGAGACAAAGATATTCGTATCTTTAAAAAGTAAATATTTCAGTAGAAAGAACAGACCAGCTAACATATATTGATAAGACTGTCGGTGTCACCGCCATATTGCAATACGTCGGATAGAACATACCAGGCACGTTCCTAGGACTTTCAGCAGTGGGGGCTTGGGGAGGTGTGGTGACCTGAGGACGGAACCCCTTTGCCTCCACCTGGCTGGAAGGTACATGTGGAGCACCGCAATTGGTTGGCGAAAACATTCACACACACACACGCACCCACTCACCCACACACACAACTTTGTTTCCCATTCATTCCGAGGACCTTATTGTGCTTTTTTTTTGTTTCTTCTTTCTCAACCCCAACCTTAACAATAGACTCTCTATTGTTAATCTTGAGAGGACCGGAGAAATCTATTGAATTTTCTACAGAGGACCTAAAATCTATTGTTTCGGTCCTCGATCCTACCCGAAAACAAGGGCAAACACACACACAAGCATCTAGATCACTGGAGATGGCACTATTGAGCCCCTTTTCGGGTTTATCCTATGCTTTCCCCCCTCTTTTCAAAGAAATGTAGCTTACTTACGTTTTCAAGCAAATTTATTTTCGAGTCAAATTTCAGTTTCCAATTGCAGTTTTCAGCAGCGGCGCCACTGAAGACTGTACTGGCCGAAATAATATATATATTTTTTTTCTGAACAGTGCCACTTTCCTTCAACTGCATATAGTGTGTCAAGCAAAATAAGTGCCAGAGTACATTGCCCTGCTGCTCACTCGCAGCTTGGATAAAATTTGATAAATTGTTCTTTGATTGGCACCTCCTCCGATCAGTTGATTAATTTGTTTGTTTCAAGATGTACACGTGATAACAGGGTCATTGCTCATCAAGCATTACTTAAATTCGTTTTTTTTTTTCCTTACTGATTTTGTGATCTCGGAGCATGCACTGGTAGGTCTACAATTAGACCAAAATTTTATGTAAATTTGCGTTCTTTTGTCTTTTTTTGGGGGGGGGGGGAGGCTAGGGGGTGGTGGACGAAGGGGTGGGGAAGAAATACATAAGCTGTCTCTTAAGCATAGGTTGTATAGTACGCGAGGCCGCTCTCGTCAATTTTACTAGGTTCTCGATCTTGGTCTCGACATTCTGTGGTCTTGGATCGGAAATTTCTCGGCTCTCGCTCCGATAAAAAAAAGAAGAAGAAATGTTGTGTCTTTTTCTTCTGTTTTTTTCATTTTCCTAAGTAAACTTAGTTTTGAACAGTTCAAGTCATTTACTTCATAATAATAATAATTAGTTGAGTGGGTTTTTTAACTTGACCTCAGTGGGGATAATAGTGCTCAGGAATAGCACCCAGGTCGGGATATTCATGGATAATCAAAGGTGACATTCGGGTATTGCACTGCAGTTGTGTGCTCATAGTGTGGGCTGAAATCCACTTCACAGTGTTAGTTTAATACTAACCATTTCTAGATTTTCATGATTGCCTTTTGCCATTTAATAACTCATTTTAACCAGTCTTGCTGGCTATCGAAAAATAGAACATTTCGGAAATTCCCGGTAACGCTGAGAAAAGGATCGTGTTAATTACCCTATATACATAAGGTCTAAAAACCCTGGTTGAACTAATCAATTTCGGGATATAGTCACTGGATATGTAGTGAATAAGACACATCATAGATTGTGTAGTACCAAAGCTAAGTTGAGACCCTGTAATTGTTTTGACATGGATGTTCTGGTTATTAGCAAGTACTGTAACTTGCGAGAAAAGAAGACTTCGAGACCTCTTTCTGTTTCCTGAGAACATTTTTTTTTCTTGAGGAGCTGATGGCAATGTTGCTCAAGTAATTAAATCAGGGTATGTAATCATGTGCTGCGGCAATCTGGTTGCTTACAAGGTTCTATAATAGTTATTTTCTTCAGTAAAAAAAAGGGGGTGGGGAAGAAGGGGTGGGGAAGAAGGGGAAGGGGGTGGGGAAGAAGGGGAAGGGGAAGAAGGGGAAGGGGGGTGGGGAAGAAGGGGAAGGGGGTGGGGAAGAAGGGGAAGGGGTGGGGAAGACTATATTTTAGAATCACCAAAGTATATTCGACTTGGATTTTAGAAAGGTCCCAGAACTGAACCCTTCCCGTAGGCTGGGACAAATTTTTGCTTGTAGTCTGTGGATCAAAATCATGTAATTTTTAAGGGATATTGGAGTGAGAAAGTACCTTTTGGTGCTATAGCATTAGGTTATTGATCATGTTAGCTACGTCTGGCATATGATAAAAAAGCAGGTTTGTATCGATGCAGTGTTGCACTCTTCGTGACAATTGTTATATGCACAGCATAAGATAAATTCATGAATAAAATATTCACAAAGTTGGACAGTTTCTTTCACTTTTCGTGTATATATTATGTACATTCGGTAACGGTCTCGGACTTTGCTGGCCATTTTGGTCTCGAAATTCTGCTTCTGGTCTCGGTCTTGTTCTCTGTTTGGTACCGATATATTACCGCTAACATTGAGTTATTTTTTGGGAGGAGGCCGGAACCCGTGGACTGTTTTGCAAATTACTTAAGGTAGATCAGGCCGACATAAAGCTTTACTGACTTCTTCTTGTGGCACATTTTAATGCCTATACATAAACAGCGGACTGACTAAATAAAGTGATACTATATATTTGGCAGAGGTAAAACTGCAGGGTTTGGGAAAGAGTTGTTATACTGGCATGTATGTACTGAGCTTTTAAGAGAGAAAACAGAGCCTAACAAAAAAGTCAATAAAAAAAATAGGATTTCACTTTCTGCCACCGAAATCAAAGTTGTTCCATTGAAGTTACTTACAAAATGTCAGGGTTATTCTAGCTATATGAGTGCGACAAAAGTAAATGCATTGATATTCTGCCAAAACAATGTGGTAACAGAGACGAAAGTGACTGATATACAAACGAACAACAAATAAAGGTATTCTAACTGAAGGGAAAATAACACAATTTTACTTGGAATGTATGCCTATATTAAACTTAATTATTATCTTACGAATCTGCTAAATTCCGAGTACTCTGTGTGACCAACAAATTTCCTGATGGCACCGCAGCGAGTATGGTATGTCACTTTGCTATATTTAAAAAAAGGTAGAAAAGGTAAAAGTTACCGGTAGTAAATCTATGTTTTATCACTTATTATATAAATTGTTCTCTGTTTTTTTTTTCTTGTGTGGCTGTTCTCTTTTTTTTTTTATTTTTGGTCCAACGTGTGAATAAATACAGAAATGAAACGTATATATCCTTTGCCTGTAAATCACACAAACATGGGACATGAAAGTATACGAGCACTGCATGGGTGCAATTGAAATACCGAGAACTACATTCAGTTACTTGACAGGTCACTTATGTTGTATTTGTGAATGCACACTTTTTAGGGTATGCCAGATAGCTCGTGTTTGGTAGAATAACAGGGAATAAAAATATGTTTGCCTTTATGACCGGACATGTGTTATACCACCATGGATTCAGTTTCCCCAGAGATATGATGTTGATAAATATAAATGAAAGGAAAAGAAACAGTGATCTCAGTGGCATAAAATGACTTGGTCACTACATGCCATCTGATCTTCAAGGACAAAATGGCATCGAATTTCAGGAAAAATGGCTTCACAGGTGTGACCTTTCTATTATATCGAAAACTAAAACGAAACAGATTAACAACACAATTGGAACAAGGTGTTCATGGAGGTGTTAAATCGTTGGTTCGAGGTTTCGATTGGCCATATACATGCGCCTGTTGCTTACACGCAGTGTACGAGTATTCGACAAGGGGGTGGAATCAGCCACAGAACGGTCGGCATATTTATATCATGAGAGGGGGGGGGGGGGAATTTGCAATACGCCCACGTCCACGAATAGTCAATCAAAACCTTGGATTTGTTTTATGATACCATAGATTCTGGAAACGATGTTCCTCTTTTTATTCCAACCCTAATATTGAATTAAAAAGAAATAAGTACCGTCCCCCAAGTATTGTTTACCAATGCCAACTAAGGCTAATGCAATTACAAACCAATATTCTAATAACTATTTAAAAGTACGTCAATTTTACTACTGAAAAGCATGTCATTTTCATTTTTTTTCTAGTTGAAAATGTTTCACTACCGGTGCATGCAACCAGCTCATGTTTTACCCGGGTGTTTCCTGAAAAAAATAGTCGAGTCGGGTTCTACGTCACTCTGTTGTCGTTGTGTTAGACAATGGTCGATCGCCTACCCCAATTTTCATTTTATTTTCAAACTTAAAATGGATCATTATCAACCAATGACAAAGTGGGGTCTAAAGGGATGTTCATCATCCCTACTATTTGCCAACTGTTCCAAGAATAAATGACATAGGATACAAAATTCATCATCTCAACCCATCTGATATGTATTACCATTTTTCATACATTCATTTTTTATCTTATTAGGCCTAATTGAGAAATTCCAGGCATGGAATCCCTGTTTCAAGGCTGGGTACATGCAGCTTGGAACACCCTGCGAAATTATCCTTTTTAGACAAAGGAGAGAACGTTGCCCCACCCCCCTCCCCCCATAGACCTTTCCACGTATCTGTGTACTGACTGACTTGAAGTCGTAGCTTTATCTCTGGGAGGGGGGTACCCCTACCCTTATATTCCTCCCCCAACACAGCTGGAAAAGGGACGATGAGTAGATTTTTACCCTCACAGAAAAAAAAAAAAAACCAGGCTACCCCCCTGAACAACTCCCTGTTCAAACGGTGCACGCCCTTTTCAAAGCTGCGTATTTGGAAGCAAATGAGTTTCTAATATATGTCATGGCTAATTCTCCAGAAGCCTCAACTGCTTTCTCTTCGTGATATATATGTTGTTTTCTCTTGGCGCCCGTATGAAGTTTTATTAAAACTTTTCCTTGAAAACTTTTTAACTTGCACAGCTTTCATTCAGTTGAGCCATTAATGTACATCCTGCTGAAGAAATCCTGAGCAGAAAGCGACAGCAAAACGTCCTTCCACACATGCCAATGGACGGAAAACAAAACTGCACCTTGAAAGTTGAACTTGAGTGGGATAAATATGTTTTTTTTTTATTTTTTGTATGAGAATCATTTTTTTTCTAGGTAAATTAGATAAAGGGCACGATATAGTGTCCGACTTGAGAATCACAATGGGATAGCACAATAAAGGGACTTGAAGAGTTCTCTCTCGCTGTTGATATTTGTGAAAAGGAAACACCTCAGTATTTCATCCCAAATAACAAGAAAGGACGATTGTCTTAGTTTACCACGTTGTCGCAGCGAGCACCCACTTCTGTCACAGGAACAGGTAGGATACCAATGTTGAAGCAGAAACAGCCCACTTTAGTCACCTAGGAGCCCACAACTTTTGTCGCAGAAATGGCCCACTTTTTCCTGTCAGTTTTCATGTTGTGACCTTTGTGGCAGAACATCAAGCTCTTTTGCTGCAATCACAGGGATAAATTTTGCCTTTTTTGGGCTGAATGCTCAAAAATCATTTGAATAAAAGCAGGAAAGACAATTTCAATACACTGTCACCAACACCCTCTTCCCCCATCCTCCATACAACTTTGCGCTATCCACCTTTCAGTAAGTACCCAAAAAAGGACGCCCCATTTTTCTAAGTTTCCTTTTTTTTTTTTTTCTTTCTTTTTTCTTTATTCGTAGCTCTCTCAATCAAAAAGAGTGCCCTCTCTTCTGAGTTGTTCCTCCTTATAAGACTATAGATATTGGTTGAAGGCTATGAAAAAATGTGAATCAAAAGGAAAGGTAAAGGACGGATAATGCCTCTCTAGAATGTCTCCTATAATTATGATTCATGATATGGCTGTAAAACTTCCCGACTTTTCTAGCATTATTTTTTTTTTTGAGGTGAGGCTTAATAAAAATAACAATTAATGTTGTAAGTCATGCAGTGATTAGTCAATTCAAAGGAAGTCAAGTCAAACTGTTATTGTCACAATTTTTCGTAAAACATGGATAACTTTGTATAAACATGTAAAATATTTTAACCCAAGTCAAATTTAAATATTTGCTTTGAAAATTTATGTAAAACTTTTACAAACAAAAACTATATTTTCGTTTTTAACATTTTTAATTTTTTAAGACAAAAAAAGTTGTTTTCAGTTTTTAAATGTTTGACCAAGTTGAGTGCATTTCTATAGAGATTTCTTTTTTTTCCCTTCATGGCCCCATTAGTCTTTGGTATTATTCAGATAATGAAAGAGGATTTTCAAATACTAGTGCACTGTAAGTGACAAGTAATGACATACGACTAGCCTTACGTACGTACGAAGTTGACTCAGAAATTCTACGACTTGACTAGAGTACTTCGCGTTAAGTCTGTACGTGGCGGACCACATGTCATCAGTTACGAAAACGCTGTCACCCGGCAAACGTCATAATTCATTCATCAATCGATTTGTCAAGACATGCCATGGTCACTGGATGGCTAAAACCTTGCATTAAAACAGAGAAAATTTGACGATGTGGTCGTTTGAACTCAAAAAGTGTGCTTAATAATCTATACTTTAATCTTCCATTTTCAGTTTTAGGTTTTATCATTTTGAAAATGTAAGGGCGGGGGGTAGGAAACACCTTGGAGATGTCCCCTTCTTGTAAAAAGTAAGGGGGTTGCATTCCCCCTGATCTATACGCCCATGTGTGAAACAAGCAACTTTTCGTATAAGGCGAAGCAATTAGTCTAAGACAAAAGAATGAAACAAAAAGAACATACTTCTCAAGGAAATAAAAATTTATTGGCCAGAGGAATGGAGCCTGAGGAAAACTGGATTTTCTGGTACTTTATACCCGTATGACATTTATTGAGATCCTTATCAACTGTAATATAAAGTCAACACATAAAAACTTCTCAAGTCTCATATTTAAACTCTTATTAACCTGAGCAATGTACCTGTAAAACCTCACAATTATAAAGGTGCATAATTAGACTGGATGTGATAAAAATAGTGTTTGTACTGGGTCCAAGTACCTGCAGTCCATAGTCAGTGGAGTATCCAGGTGCCCAAAATGAAATTTCAATAAGGCTTTGAGTTTATTGTAAAGTCATGATACAAACGTTTGCTGAGCAAGTTGATACTACACCATGTATATCTTACCTATGAGCACGGCGATGGAGTGGAGTTAAATATGCTGGATTCTGTCACATGCATGTAAATCAACATACCTTAGTAAAACTTTGGATCTGAGGAAGTATGTTTAGAACTGGGCCCTGGCATCGTTGGTTTGGTACCCAGTGCAAACACTACAGATTCAAAAATACTTACTACGAGAGCTACATTCTGGAATGTTTCAGCATATAAATAAAGCTTTGTGTGTACTCCCATTGGCTGCTTGGTACGTTATCTACTTCAAGCTGGAATATGAGTTGCATATTTGCCATATTTTGCCACTGAAAGTCTACAGAATACGTTATAGCCACTACAAAAAACATTGTATAATCCCTATTTCTGTAGACATGAGTTTTCATATCCATTCCCATTGGTCTCGTTGATTTCAAGTAACTGTGATTGAAAGCTAGGCTTTCCTTCGGAATCTGAATTTTGTAGGGCCAAAAAAAAAAAAAAAAAAGTTGCGACAATTTTCATATTCAAATATCTGGAAAATGCATAAATAATTCTTTTTCAGATTTTGTGACAGGTGTACTTTTCCCTCCTTTCTCTTCCCTGAAACTCTGTAATGAAGAACAAAGGTAAATGATCAGGCGATTGCCTGTACAACTCATAGATTGGCATTAATGAGGAACGGTAGTGGGTGTTTAAATTTCAACCTACACTTAATGTACATCATTTACATACAGCCAAGATATTATGACGGTATTATTTTCGCAATTGCTTCTTTCCAAATATAACTTCAAATTTCCCTCCTTTGTTGCAGAGCGTATCACAATTTTGGAAATGTATGGCGTATCACATGCACCGGCAATACTACGTGACATGCACAGGTGCATGTGTGACATCACGATTCACATAATTTTGCAAACATCATGGCAACTTACGAGTGAATAAAAAGTATATTCATAAAAAAAGTCATATTTTTTGGAATGTGAATTTATTGTGCTACCGAATGATGTCTTCTTGTTTGAAAAACTATACTTGAGGTATCAGGACTATTTGGAAGGATGCACAACAGTTTTCCTTTAAAGGAATTCTCCACCAACAAAAAAAAAAACTTCACATAATATATGAGATTATTTACCATTCTATCAGTTCAACATAACTATTTTACCAGAGGAACCTTCTTTAGATGTGAAACAATGCTTTGAAAGTTGGGCTTCAGCAAGAGCCTGAAAATGTGTGATGTAAAACTGACAAAACCGTTTTCCCTTTTTTGCAATCTTCCTATTTCTGGCAAGGTCTTGGACGCAAAAACTCTTTCGTTCAAAGATTATGAAAATGTCTGCTTTCAGTAAGATACATTCTGTAAGATACTAACATACTAAGCGCATGAAACCAGATCTAGAGGAGCTGTTATTGTGATGGACATGAAATTTAATTGCTGCTTATACTTTAGGCCGAACACCCACCAAACCAAGCAAAGGTAAGCTGTGTAATTAGCTCAAAGGTACTTCTATACTTTATTTGTCCGTACCGGTACAATATCATTCACAGACCAACGTAATTTAAGTCAACTAATCCTTAAGCAATTAGGTAGCTCCAAAAAATGTTTTCAAAGATAGGTCTATGTCACTCCCTGGTGAAACGAAGGTTTTATCACCAAATGAGAGATCAGAACAGCACTGTAACCCACAGCGTGGGCTAAAAACCAAGGGCAATGTTAAATCTAGATTTGTCAGTGCTACATCACAACCGATTGATTTCTAGCAACAGGCTTGTACCTCGAATATTTCATTTTGCGAATAATTCATTTTGCGAATTCTTTGAGATGTTTCCTGAAAATGAGAACGATGACTTGTCTTCAATAATGTTTGCATCTTTTTAAGAGACATAAGAAACGATGGTGGACAATTCCTTTAATGTTATACCCTATCAAGCCCTCTATTCTCATAAGTCACACAGTGTGTGATGACTACACACCATCCACCACTCTGCACCTGTATTTATTTCATAGTTTACCCATGTGTTTTTGGTTCCTTCTACACTTGATGTTCTTTTAAGATGGGCAAAAAGAAGTTATTTCTTCCTTTATTCTATCATAAGGAAGAAATAGAAGTTGGGAATTTTTCCCACACTCCAAATTATGAATAAATGTGTATCATTTTAATAAATATTAAAATACATTATATTACAATCAATATAAATATCATTCAGTAGCACTATACAAGTGCATAAAGAATACAACATGGGATCATACTGTCGGTCCAAGACTCTATTTCTAGGCAAAGCATGAGGTATACTGGTTATTCAACTCACACATTCTGATAAAATATAGTTATATTTCAGTTTTTCATATATTAAAACTACTACATAATATAAAATTGTAAGTACTGGTGTCTTCTTCTTTGACTTGCACACAGTTTTAATTATGGTATAAGTGAATACTCTTCTTTTCCCTTTCTAGCCTAGCTAGTGGTTCAATATTTGAAGTTTACTCCTCTTGACAATTTGATTTTCCTCATGCAGACATTGGAATAAGTGCCTTCTGCTTGAATGAGAATTGAAATTAGGGGCAAGTTATCTATTTCAAAAACTTGACAAACTTGCATCTTGTCTTGAGATGAAACTGCGTTAACACACCTTTCCCCACCCCTCTCCTTCCAATCCAAAAGAAAGAAAAAGAAGTCCTTACAATTTTTCTAATATCACCTCTTATAGGGGAGATAGGCAGTATCTTCAGTATTTGCATTTGCCCTCCTAAAAAGACGCTTTGTGAGAGTTGCACTTGCAAATATGGCGGCACAAGTTGGGAAAGTCCTCACCAAGGTAACACCTAGTCCTTTAGTGAACACCTTCAACCCCTCCCGCTGATAAGATTTCTTGTATACGTCCCGGTAAGAGGAGTACGATTCTTTGTCTCCTGATCCGGCTTTCTGAAACCTCGTCTTCATGACGTCGGACGGGTAGTTCAACAACCAGTAGAGAGAGCCAGCAAAACTTCCAGAGAGCAAGAGACCACCGACACCAACTTCTTGCCCACGTGGAGACCCCTTGTTCAGAACCCTGCATGTAGCTTCAAACACAGTGAAGGAAATCCCATAGCCAGGGACGTCCCTCATCAACGTGAGTCCAAACCCCCTGTAGATTCCCCTAAGACCCTCTGACCTCAAAATCTTGAAGAAAGCGTCAACAGAGCCTGCGTACTTCTGTTTCATGGCAGCATTTTTCCTCTCTCCTATGCCTTGAATCTGGACTTTGATTTTTGAAATTTCTATGGGGCATGCCAGCAGGCTCTGGATTGCCCCTGCAAATGACCCAGCGAGGAAGTGTCTGGATAACTTGGTATCATCAACCCTTCTCAGCAGAAAGCCGTGGGATCCAAACAGGACTGAGGCTAGACAAGCAACCGTGATGATGGGAGTTGCCATACCTTTATAAAGACCTTGAGGCTGTTGAAAGACAAAATTATGATTTAAATCAGTGATTTAAATAAAAAACAGTGATGTAAATGAAATAAATTGATTTAAATCTGCTGGATTTAAATCAGACAACCCTGTCATGAAACACATCTCATTCTTTCAGAATTGATCTGTTAATCGCCATACAAACAAGATAACTTTATATGTATATGTGTAGTTTGCCAATTTGTCACATCTCCTGGTACCCTTTTTCCTTCTACTGTATGTAATAGCTGAAAGTACACATTTAGTACACAATACACAACGGTTATGGGCAGGGTGTGGGAGGGGGCTATACTACACTAGCATCCAACTAGCCATATGTGGAATCATTTTCCCACAGTTGCCCTAAAATTGTTCTCCCCCAGTCTCCTTTATTGAATTGTCCAATATGCTTCCAGTAAACCCTCTGTGGTTATGTGCTGGCACCCTCAAAGTGTATTAGTAACCCTCCTTGTGAAACAGGGGTCTACTTGCACACTGGTCATAGTGTGCTTAACATACAATGAAAGTTTAATTAATGCTGATTCCAGCGATAGCATCAACCTTGTACGTGCATTATCCTACAGGTAATGCACAGGTTTAAAGTTGATTGACCTTGATCATACATACAGTACAAAAGATGATTTTGATAAAAAATCGGAAACAAAAGGAACTATGGGTTTGTAAAAAACCAATTTGTTACTGAAAATAAACCTGGGGAATAGGTTAACCAGATTCACGACATGTCGAAAATGTTCGGGGCCAATAGACAAAGTACCACCATTGTTTTGTGTAAGATAGAGGACAAAAAAACAATTTCAATCTACGGTTTTATTGTATTCATCCACCAGTGATTTTTCTCTTTCATCGACCATGTTTTATCAGATGGATAATGCATGGTTACCTGACTGAAATGGGACAATAGGAGTTGAGGATTCTTCCCATGCATATATGAACATTCATTGAGGCATTGGAAGTTTTGGGTTTAGCTTTGATCACGGATCTTTCTTTGACAAGTGAAGTGACCCCATGACAGGGATGGACAAATGACACAACTATCAACGTAGAAATGTGTCCTATTGTTTCCAACTATGGCACCCCAAGGTCACAAAATGACTAGGGAACTTCAAATCAGCCCAGGTCACTTGATCCATCCCGACCACGAATGATGTACAGTGATCCCTGTGGGAGAGTATTACTACATCATGGAATACAGTAAGTGTTTACACCATTGCTGTTCACTGGCGACTATGGAGCATGCCCAGTCAGATGTACCACTGATCCAAAACTGCTACAGTCAAAACTTTGGGATCTTCACAACAGACTTTACAATATTTTACTATCGAGTGCTCTAAAATGCTAAAATGATCGATCTAATCAGAAGAAAAAGTGCATGTTTTACAAGGTTATGTCACATTACCAAGATGGTACAACAACAAGGTGAGAAATATATGACTACCAAGCGATCAGATTTCAAGAGCCCCACTGATCAAATACTGAGACCTGTCAACCTGGCCCCTGGATCTCCAAGTCTAGGAGCCAACTGAGAAAACTAGAAACCAAAGCAAGATGGGGAAGGGCAAGTAAAAACTATTACCAGGGTGAGAGGAGGGGTTACAACAACACTGAGACAGGTAAGGGTTTGAAATATCTGACAGCTTTGGTGGTCTCATGAGCACACAGCAGTTGCTTCATGGGATTCCCTGTTGCTTAACTCTACACTTCACTAGAGACGACGAAGAACTGACTGAAATTTTGAAAAACTTTGTTTTGCTTGCTGTGCATACATTACACTGATAAGCTGTTAACAATCCAAACTGATTGCAATCCACATTCAGAGAAAGTGACCAGACGTTTAAGAGCACTGGCTGACTGGCCATTTTTCCCTTGAGTCCATGCATACTCTTATCAGAAATCAAACCTTTTCAAAATTTCCACAAAATAAGCCTTATCATGGACACTAATTTACAGGAAGTTAATTGGTACTTGGCAAAGTCATTTCAAAGCATAGATACTCACTGACTCTTGTCTCATTATCTGACTGAAGCAGTGTATAGCTCCCCTGTATCTTGGGTTTAAAGGATCTTGTGTCTGGAGTCGGATCTGAGGAGAGGCAGTTCATTGAGATGGAACGAGAATGCTGAGGAAAATACTAGTTACAAATGACTTCTGATTAGGGCTGATGTGACATACATTTCTGCATACAGTAACAAGGTCACTCCTTGCACATTTGATGAGAAGAGAACAGTATGAAGAAAATGGACACTTCAAGTTATTGTGATCAAGAGAATAGACATTACTTTCTAATTAGGAACAAGGAATTCAAAAGGAGTGTTACTTTTCCTTTTGATTTATTACATAACACTATAACACAAATAAACATTTTGGCATACTCTTGTTCACAGCCCCCCCCCCTCCCCCATCCCGATGATTTTACCTTGACAGTGTCAAAAGGATGACCAACCAAAACTCCTGCCACACCTGAAAAAGAAAAGACATAAAATAAACATCAACAAGTACAGTAGTGCTTCAGGGATGACGTCATTAAACCTGTTTGTTGGCTACTGCAAACTCTCCCTGTGAAGAATTGCAACACTGTGTTGGATCAGTCGGGTTATTTTTTGAAACAGAAAATATTTCAATGTCTTCCTATGGTACAGTTTGAGCTTTAGAAATAATATTGCACAACACTCAGAAAATCTGCAAACTTTATTATCAGACTCTACTTTATATCACTTGAAGAAAAAAAAAGTTCCATAGTCAAAAAGGAAATCACAAATCTCATTTTCTTGTAGCTTATTATGACCCAACTTTGAAAATCCCCACAACTTACTGGTGTGGGTATTCACCAGTGACAAATACTTACACCTTGCTCCCACTTATGCATTGCTAAACTATCACAAATTTATCGGAATAGAGTGGAAATTTAAAGAATTAACTGCACACTATACATTTAAGAATTTTGTGGTTATTACAAACAAATATGACTTCATATACAGTACACATTTCTTGTCAAGAAAAAAAAAAAAATTTTAATGTGCCCTCCACTGACTGATGTCCAAGTTCTATAAAATACAACCAGAATGCAAAAATGCATTGTAGTTTCCATGTACTCATTACAGTTTCTTTATTAAGCTTGTTTCTTAAATATAACTCTGAAGCTAAGAAACAAGGGTTTATTTTTGGTGCAAAGATTTGAGGTCATCACCTGAAGTGAAACACTTGGAAAACACTGAAAACCTTGTGTCTGTCATATTTCAAGAAGAGAAGGTTTCATACCATGCATTCAAATGCCTTACATTTAGTTCAAGAGTATCCACCACTTCCATCTGGAGATATCATGTGCACAAGGTTTTTAACTATTTGACCTCTGGTGACCCCAGATGACTTTGGACCTCTGCCCAAAAGAGAGGGTTTTTCCTCTCAATATGCAAAACCTACACACCAACAATGAAGAGTATCCATCGCATGCACGAAATTTTCAGTTTTTGACCTCTGGTAACCCCAGGTGACCTTTCACCTGCACCAAAACAATAGGGTTTTTTCTCTCAATATGGCAAATCTACATACCAACTATCAACAGCATCAATTATTCCTAACTGGATATTGTGTGCACAAAGATTTCAGTATTTAACCTCTGGTGACCCCAGATGACCTTTGACCTCCCCAAAAACAATAGGGTTACAACTCTCAATATGGCAAACCTGTATACCAAGTATGAAGAGTATCCATCAATCCTACCTGGAGATATCATGCACACAAGATTTTCACTATTTGACCTCTGGTGACCCCAGATGACCTTTGACCTCCACCAAAACCAATAGGGTTTTTCCACTCAATATGACAAACCAACATACCAAGTATCAACAGCATCCATCATTCCTACCTGGAGATATCGTGCACACAATGTTTTCACTATGTGACGTCTGGTGAGCCCAGATGACCTTTGACCTCCACCAAAAACAATAGGGCTCTTCCTCTCAATATGGCAAACCTACGTACTGACTATCAACAGCATCCAACATTCCTATCTGGAGATATCGTGCACACAAGATTTTCACTATTTGACCTCTGGTGACCCCAAATGACCTTTGACCTCCACCAAAAACAATAAGTTTCTTCCACTTAATAAGACAAACCTACATACCAAGTATTAACAGCATTCATCATTCCTAACTGGAGATATCACGCACACAAGATTTTCACTATTTTGACCTCTGGTGACCCCAGATGACCTTTGACCTCCACCAAAAACACTAGGGTTCTTCCTCTCAATATGGCAAACCTACATACCAAGTATCAACAGCATCCAACATTCCTATATGGAGATATCATGCACACAAGCTTAGTGTCACAAACACACAAACACATACACACATACTGTACATACATACACACACCATCACGATCGCATAATTTTCTCTTTCATCGAAACTAAAAACAACTGTGAAGGCAGTTGCTCCTGAGTGTAGTTTGGATTTAATCAAATCACTGCAAATGATGGACAGATGTCGCTTACATCTGACATTGCAGTGTGGCTTATCATAGAAATTGTTTCTACACTAACGGCTTACAATTTATCAATTAAGGTAATCAAGACACTGCAACAGATACCTTACAGTACATGAATACTACTACAGGTACTTAAGTGTTTTTACTAGCTGTATTTTATATCGTTCTATATTAAAACACTTCGATATAACCTAATGCTATCGTCATGCCCAAATGATTGTTCTGTATTACTGTACTTGTGGGATATGATAATTACTGTATGCAAACTGTGTTTTTACAAGTTCAACATGTAATTCCTAACTGTTTGCAACCTCAAAGTGGTTAACAAAGCTGTGTAGAATGGTTAACTCACCTCCACTAAGTCCAGCAATGAAGTCAGTAGCCATTTACAGCTAGTGCAAACATGCAGTCTTTAAGTGCAAACAGTGTCACTGTATGCCATCTAAGTTGTTCTCTCAGGGCTGTCGACTGTCAAACTTTGAAAGGCTAAATTCAGACATAAAAGAAGAACCATCACAATATTGTCTAAAGGAACCATGTCAAAGTGTACATATTTCTAGTGGAAGAAAAATGAAGAGAATTGTCTATCAATATGCAATACACTGAACAAAAAAAAAATTGTCCCTCAGTATGCAATCAATTCCCTTGTATGATTATGACCAAAACTATATTCACTGAAATACTTTGTAGGAAATATAAGTATGGTCAAGTGACTTGCTTCATTAATTTTGGGCATGCACACATACTTGGCCATTTCTATGAGAATAAATTAATTTTTCATTTGTACATTCTGTTTATTGAGACTGAAAATCATATGAACAAATTGTTCATGCTATTCAGGCTACTACAGCAGTACTGCTGACTACTGACGTGTAGCAGTGACGTGTTTTTACATCCACAATGTTACTTTCAGGACAGTCTGCGTTATACACAAGGCTTTATGAACAAGCATTTGCGTACATATTCATTCATTCGCGTGCCCAGTGTCTTAAATTGCCATCTTTAAACTAAAGGTAATTGATACGCACCCGTAATAGTGCATCTCATGAATTGAGTGAGCCAGTTTCTTGGAAGGTTAGCGTGAGTCGCATGCGTTATAAAGTTGTTTTTTTACTTGGAATGATTTTAGAAGGAGGTGAAAAAATAGAAAAGAAACGAGAGACTCGGAATCTGATCTTCATAGAGGTCGGAAGTGGTTTTTCATGAGTGAAGTTGAAGAGTTATTCCTTTAATTTTATTTAATGAATTGTTATTCTAACCAATCAACCTGGGATGTTATGATTTACTCGGGCAACTGATTATTTCAAACAGTGACAGAAACATCCAGAACCTTTTTTCAAAGTTGTATTTTTTGATGTATTGTATACTTTTGAAAAACGAACTCATCCTATACTCAACATAGCGTAACGCTACAGTACTGCAGTAATGTTGATCAATCTAAACTGGGCCACACATAATAGTGAGGAACAACAAATGTAAAAAATCCCTCCAGTCAAGGATTCTGTGCATGTTTCAACCTTTGTATATATGCTCAACTGTTCCTCATCAAGGGTAACCTATGCAAGATGGTGATCACTCCACATCTGCATTGATGGTATGTAGACATGCACTGAGTAGAATAGCGAAGACAAGGATGTACTGTACGTACAGTACAGGAAAGTGTAAACATGCTAAGGACAGTTGAAAAGCACCGAGAACATACACAAGGGAATTGAATTTGAGCTGTGCTGTATACTCACATTCAATACCTACTGCTTCAACTTTACAAATCATGACGATTGGGTGCTAGACCAACATGGCATATACAAATAAAACAGCTTTTATTCCTTGTTACAGCATTCGGTATGTCTCGTACCAATAAACATCTGCAAGCGATCATCTCATCCAAACGCTGCACATACAGTAAGATGAGTTTGGGAGCTGCATCATTTGAATTTTTGTAAGTTTGGGTGAACAAATCATCCTTGAGCAACATATTATAATTGAAATTCCTACCTGTGTGAAACTTATTTCTTGAAAAAAAAGTTACTGATCTTCCTGATTAATCCATCAATCTGCGTCCATATACTGGTGTCAAAAATATGGATTTTTTTATGCACGCGTACGTCATCTTTCCTCTCATTACTTAATTGCAATTTCTAACATATACAGTACCAAAATTACTGCTGCTAAAGCAAACTACAACTCATGCCACTCCATCGATCAGTTCTTACCGTCACAGTATGATGGCTTATCCAAATAAGTATAATGATATCAAATTTTGTAAGGTCTATAGTTTTTGCAACATACAATTGCTAGATTTTGCAAACATATTTTATGTGGTTCTTGATTTAACTGAAGTAGTTGCTACCAAAGGCTACCGTGTCATCCCCTTTAAATTGTAAGGGAGGGGGTCATTACATTTATGTGGGAAGGAGGGGAAGGGAGGGCATGGTATGCAATTTTGGTGTAATACAACATGGTAATTAAGCTCTACATGCAGTGACACATTCAAAGATATTTTACCATTCAAAGCACTCACAGGAAGCAATTTTTGCAGTGGTGCATTCCAGAAAAGGAAGGTTTCTGGTGGCGCTCAAGAGACGTTCTCCGATACGTCAAACATGTTCAAAGGTTCGTGGTTAGATTCTGAGAGAAACTTGCAAGTTATAATTCTTGTTACAAAGAACTATACAGAGAGGCTGTTTTGACCATGAGCAGTATGGATATACCAATTAGTGAACTTAGCTATTCAATGGTTTTTGGGAGTGACATTGAGTTGTAATGTGAGATTCATTGGGTTTTCCTAAACCTGTCATGTTTTGATCCTTTACTTTAATGCCAATTAAATGGTCAAACTAAATGGATCGATCCTCACGTGTACGTCCCATGCAAAGAAACATAAATGAGTAATTCATGATTCAATTAATCTGAGTTTTGAAAATTTGCAACCAGACACTTTTCACATGCATAGTTAATATTAATTCATATGCACATGGCCAAAACAAACAAGGCAAGGGAACCTGCAGCTATACTTCTGGAGGGTTGCAGTTGCACAAGGCTGCACCTTGTGGGGTCCAGGGAGCAGCACTGCATGTTCTTGTTTGCAATGTTGTGTGAAATATGACTCACAAAATCTTCAATTGTTTTCTAAAATGCTACGTCCCAATTTGATATTCATATTTTGTTATAGTGCTGGCTGCTTAAGGTGTAAATGGATCATATATGTATCCGCTGCCACAAACTACTGACTCTAGGCTTAATTTGAAAAGGGTTTGGAAAGGCTAAAAAAATTCCTGGCTATGCTGCGCAACTGCAACCAATCGACTGGAGCTTCATGTTCGTACTGTCAAAAGGCGCCTCTGAGCTGCTACGTGCAGCAGCTGTGTAAAACCTCACTCTGCCCACCCTGCCAATTTAGGCCTACCTTCAAGCAAACCCCACCCCAGGAACATCCCAGGTCTGCAGAGAAGATGCTTGTTTCCACTTACGAATGTCTCTAAGGCCAAGTTAAAAATATGCTTCTCTGCCTCGACACACTTTGCATCTTCTCAAATTGCAAGTTATGCAGAGTCCTAGGCTAAGTTTAAATTACCACCAGTTGACCGCAAACAGACAACAGTGTACTGCAAACCAAATTTTCTGCAGTACAGTACCCTAAGTTCCCCTAACCTAGGCCTAACTTGTGTACTATTGTACATCATAGATGAAAGTGTATGGGCCATCTCACTTCTCACGAATTATGCTGGTATGCCCTGCCACTGTCTCAAACCGTAGGCCCCACCGCACTGCAGTAGTTACAAATCACTAACTTCATACTTGTCTCGATATGAACGTACTGTGCTGTGTCTCGTAAGGTTATGTTCAACTTCAGGCTGCTCAGAAATTCCCGCACCTTCTGTACTATACAAACTTACAAAGGTCTGCTAAATTTAACCAAGCCGTATCATGTGATACTGATATGTTCTGCCTTTGTCAATCGAATTCCAGGGATCCAAAATGTTAATATTTGTACTAACGATTAAGCCTAACTTTTAACCTCCTGCTTCCAGTCCCAGCTCGTAGCGTACCTGTACCTCATCAACATGGCCAATGGTTACCACGTACTGCACTATACAGGTTACGTTAGCAAGTTTCCTAGGGAGCTGCATCCACTGATCTACATGATCTGGTATGTAGATCAATGGCTGCATCTCCTGTTCACGATGCGGAATTACAGTCCACGATCTTTATAATACAACGGTTTGATAAGGACATGAAAAAACTGACAGGAAAAAAATATTAATTTCGACCTAGTAGTATAACGTGTCAAAATTTCTGTTTTTCTGCTTAGCGTTTCGATCTTCAGTCTCAAGGAAGTAACAGTTTGAACATTTCAAAGTGCAAAGAAGAAAACATTTTCACTGCAATGAATTTTCTCCTAACCAGGCCTGTTGGTGTTAAACACGTACTGTACATCATCGTAATTTCGAATCCAGTTCAAGTTTTTCTTTTTTCTGCAACCCACATGGTAAGAGCTTTGTACATGAAATAGTAATATCTTCATAGAACTATTAAAACAGATTATGTATGATAAAGTTGAAAAAGCGCGCAAGGTAAACACTTAGCAGGTGTTGAAAAGTATTACTAACTTACCACCAGCACCTGGATTGCATCATAAATGCATTTCTAGATCATGCTTGTAAGTACGCACTAGTACTGTGTACTGAATTGCTGTCACGCCACTGTATGCGTACCGTACCGCTGAAGACGCAAGACAGTGGTACCGATTTTCCGAAAAAGGTAACTTCATTCATTGATGCAACTATGTACAAAAAGGACTGAGTACCGTCCAAAATAAGTCAGGAGATTTCATCTTGCCGTAGAATTAGGCACACTCACTGTTTGACATTTTTCTCATCAGGTTCGTGGAAAAGGGGCAAGAGTTATTTCGCGCAGTAAGTAGGATGTGGCCTGCGTAGAGCAGAGCATGGAGCTATCAGTGGCTACCGTACAGTGTACTGTCAAGTGTCATACTAGCTAAATACGTGTAGGCAACAGGACTGTATTACTAATACTAGCAAGTAGCAGTTGTAAGTCAAGGCAGTGTGGAATCTGTACAGGGCAGTGTGGCATAATGTAGCATAACTTGTAAATTCCCAATTTCAGACTTACACAAAACTTATGCATATCGTCGAGTCATACTCTTCTGTATACTTCACAGTCGTACAGACTGTCGCTTGATCATATCAATGTTAACATGATTTTAAGTGTATACTTGTGCATGGATGGGGTACATCATTTAGTGATGAATGGAATGACAGTAACTACATTGGCAAGCAACAGAAACTCCATAAAAATAGTAAAGAGCAGAAAAAGTATTTGAAAATTAATGGTTCTTATTATAAGTGCCTTTGTACCGTAGAAGTTAAAGTAAATCTGAAGTTAATACTGGTTTACGTATACGTTCTGCTCAAGTCGTCACTCCTTGATCATTTCATTTTCATTTCTCGACAACAAAAGAAATCCTCCATATGGCATGCAGTACACAATCATTCATGACTGCTTGAATAAATTGTACCCAGTGCCATTGCCAATGTCCTTACCTTTGACATTAGAATCCTACTGTACTGTACATGATCCAAGCAAATTTTGTCCCTTTTGGAAATCTCTTGAATGATATTTTTTGTGTTCAAAGTTGGCCCGTAAAGTGCTTCTCTCTGCAATTTGACAAGCATTTTTGTTAAAATTTATTGTACTCTATGCATCAACTAATCATGGAGCTGCACATTCTCAGAAAGTGTCAAAGGTATCTTGCCCCCTTAAAAATCCTCTGAAATGAAATTTGTTATTCTGAAAATGGACCTGTGAAGCGCCATTTCATGCAGTCCGGCAAGTGTTTTTGTCAAATGTTTTCTTGGTACGCTGAGCTGCGGATGATGGCACTCCACTGGGATAGGGTCAAAGGGAGCTCACTTTACTTTGCCATGCTGTGCAAAAATTGCCTGTTTGCATCTGTTGATGAATCCATGCATGAATCATAAAAACTGTAAAGTTTGGAAGATCTATGTATACAATCCATAAAACTGATTTAAAAAAAAAGTTTCTTCACCCTAGTAGGCGATTTAAGATTTAAGTTCAACAATATGATGGACACTAGAAGAAACATAACATGTTCATCAAAGCTAGTGACCATGAAAACCAAAGAAACAAAACACAATGTGGGAAAAAAGATAGAATACTATGACTTGTCTGAATACAAAAACATTCAGTTGAACCTTAAGCAGAGCTTATAAAAGCATAAGAGTGAGTGTTTTACATCCTTTTTAAAAGAGTGAAAAGAAGTGTGGATCTTACTACCTAGGGAATGGTTTGCCATATAATGTATTGTCCTTTACAAGGCTATCATGAACCTGAGCAGTATCCTCAATCACATCAGACTCGGAAGTGAAGTAAAACCCAGATCAAAAATAATTCCCCTAACCGTGAGTTTGCATGTTCACATGATGTTGGAGAAAACAATCGTGAATCAGATTCCAGGAACTCACAATCAGAAATATATCCTAGTGTTTGTACCTGGTCCAAAAATTGGAACTTGGTACCCAAAGTCCATTTGGTTGGGCACCTGAAAATATAATTTTCGTTAACTTAGGAATTCTTCAGTAACTCACACCAAACCTAGTGGACTCTGTCAAGATAAGTCAGATCATTGTTCATAATGAGTTAAAGATGATTTTCACTGATGGGTAATAGGACAATTTCTTCTGTTCTTTGGAAAAAGAATGTACCCATTAAATTTAAGCTGGTACTGTACTGTAATCCAGATGATTTACTTGGTCTAGGTCTCTTGGGCATTAATAAAAGTTGGATCAGGTAGTCCAACCTGCACCTCTACGTAGGACGTATTCCTCACTAACGTCTGAGCAGTCACATGGAAAAGAGCATTTCAACTTATGACCAGAGATATTGTCACAATCTAGATTGCAGACAGTTCTACTTGCAACAAAGCTTGTCTTCACATGCCTGGCAAGCAGATTACTTTAGAGTAGAACCATACACCTGGAGCTCTAATGACCACTTCATGGTCCTTTGTTTATCTCCCCTTTCATGATTACTGATTACTGTTCCACCTCATACAGTATGTAGTTGGACCTCAAAGACTCTATCCTGTTCCTGTTATCTAACTGTTCTGTTCAGGAAACATGTAAATGTCCTTCTATGTGCCAGATTTCTGGCAATTTTTACAACTGGTTACTGTAGTTCCTATGTACCAATTGTTTTCATTAGTACTGTAACTTTGAGCAGGCTGTCTTGACACCTGCTTTAGTAATCGGAATACTAGAAACTGAACACCATGTATGTGTGCAGTAGTCTCTAAATCTGTATGTAGAAATGTTTGATGACTATTAGTGGTTCCTTCAGTAATTACCAGATGTCTTTGTTTTCATTTTGTATCAAAAGTACGCTCAAACCCTGACAACCAGTAATCGATAAAACTGGCAAATCCCTCCTGCACTGTGAGACCTGCCTGGCAACAGTAGACATGGCTGCTGACTTCATTGCTGGGCTGAATGGAGGTGAGTTGGCCATTTTGGTGTACGATACATGTACCACTGCTATAATTTATATGGAATTTTAATAGGAAAGGATTACTAGAGGTTGCTCTCAACTGCAAAGTCCTTAGCCTGCAGGTCAGTGTCTTTGATACTGTACATGTTGGGATAGATGTAGTCATTTCAGACAATAGCTAAAGATTTTGCTTAAATTGAGCATTGCATCACAATGACTCTAAGCAAAGTATTTTCACTATGGAAGCTTAAAAATGCAGTTCCTTAAATATGTAGAAGTGGGATTCCTGCTACAATCTTCAAATAGTGCTGTGGTCACCTGTTGCTGAGCAAATTTGCAGTATCCACAATCCACATGGCAATTTGAATTTGTTGCAGGTACTGTAAGCATGTGTTTTTGGTTTCATTGTTTAATCGTAAGCCATTTGTGGAGGCTAATTCTAATGAACATAGAAGTAAGTGACACAATTGGGAAAAAGAGAAAATTTGTCAGACAAAATCATGATTTTGACTTTAATGTGATGGCTGTAATTTAGGATCAGTGCCCATGAGTCAAGTTTTTTAATGATGGTTAGGATTAAGTTTTTTGGTAAGATTTTACCAAATCAAGAGAACATTTAAAAATTCAGGCTTTACCTGAGTTTCCTAATCCTTCCTACCATGGTTGAAATTATGGTAAACATCACAAAGTAGGGTTAAAGGGGAAAAACTATTTGTTTTACAGAAGAAACATAACTTTTTTAAAACAAGTATTTATGGACACAGAATGATAGATTATTCAAATTGAAGGTAGATGGTTACATTCTTTTCAACAAAAAAAGTTTCTCACCCTTAAAAATTCTGTTACAGTATTTGTTGGTCAAGAATACTGTAGTTTTTTTTAACCCAAATTTTATGTCATTCCATCTTCTGTGACTTATCTCATGCATATTGTTTTGAGGAGATGAAGCTTTTTCTGATGTTTATCAGTGAGACTAATTGGTTCAACAATGATGAAACTATTTTGTTTGTGTAAACTTGAGTAATGCACATGGGTAGAAACATGATGAACGTAGAAAACAAAGCAAGCTGCAAATTGTAGGATGTGAAACAAGCTGCATTGTCATCCAACTCAGCTCAGAATGGACTAAAGACCAAAGATAATGAAATGTCTTCTTGCACAACATCTGTCTTACGTACAGTACCACTTAAAAATATTAACTAATTATAGATACCAGGTGAGCAGTGAAACCATCACATGATATTCAGATTCTGGACTTAGTACATGTATACTCCTTATTCATGATTACCAACTCTGACATTTATTTGCCATGTTGGTGCATTTTAGATGCAGTATTTCCCTTTAAGTTAACAATGCAATTAAGCAATAACATAGGATTTTAAGAAGAGTTATGACTATCTGGGTACTGATTCTAAATTAATTCCAGCAAAACATTGTGTGCAGCTATAGTGTGTCTTTCAAATATCCAAGTTACAGTACCACAGTGTTTCCAAAACTAGAAGATTGAAGGTAAACAAATCAAAGATAAGGCTACACTGTTTACTTTATGTATGGTCTTGGTACCTGTATCTTGTTAAAGATTGCAAAGAACTTTGCAGAGGGCAAACTTAAACACAACAATTGGCCCAGGATCTTTTATTCCATAGTCATTCAAGTTTTAATGCCACATTATTTTATTCCCAAAGTGTAAACATTTACTTTTTATGTAAGAACAGGTTTATAATAGGCCTATAATATATGCCTAACTGAAGAGAGTTTACTGTAAGTACTAATAATAATTACTGAAGTGTGCAAACTTTTGAATAGGCTTGTTTCCCATACAGTATTATGTTCTTTTTCTAATAGTTCTACAGTACATTGAAATAGCAACTGCTAAAGTTACTGTGGGTCTTAAGTGGTGACCATGTCAAGCCACATATTTAGAAGTAAATTCAGTTTTCATTGTATTGTATGAATCAAGTGTAGTAGAAAAGAACCGCACGTTTACATAATTTTGCTTGGAGTCAGAGCTAACGATGCTCTCCCTTCTGATGTATGCTTCCCTATGGTGCTGAACATGTGAAATCCATAGCATGAGTTCCAACGCATACTTCCTTTTATTGCGCTTATGAACTCACCGTCGTTGCGCAACCGTTTTTGGAAACCGAACTAGCTTGTTTGCAAGATAGCATCCTTGAAAGGTGAGTTGCACAAAGTGGTAACGCACATGGTTAACATTTTGAATTTGATAATGCCTACTGCACTGTAGTGTACACAGTATTGGTTTCCAATGCTCTTGCCCTGATTACAAACTACGTACATGGTACTAATCTCTATTATCCAAATACTGTACAGTATTTCAGGTCATCAAATGTCTGCACTTTGCGCTATCACAAGGAATAATTTATCCTGTACCGCATCATCATTTCAGACACAAATAGACCAAGTTATTACACAAATTCATGTAAAAATGTGTAGGGGTCTTTTGTGATCACAACCATGGCATTTTTACCAGTAGTTTCCCAAAGACCCAGAAAATCCCCAAAACTGCCATAGACAAAATTTAAATCGAACTGAGACCTGTACCGTACTGTACTGTATGCACTATTATGCTGTATGTTTCTATGTACTGTAGGCTGTTGCAAATCATGTAACTAATTGCAAGTAAAAATCTTCAATTACGAATTTTAGGCAGCATTGCCAATGGTTGTCATGGTGACCAACATGCAGACTGTGGGGTCTATATCTCGTGTCAATCTTTCTGTATTAAACTGGTATCCTACTTACATGCATTAACTGTAGAATGTCACATACAGTAAATGTGAGGAGCATTTCACGGTATATACTTTGACATGTGATACTTTTGTAGTTTTGCTACTAAATTGACATCTTTGTTAAACTAATACTGGTATGTCGTTTCAGTGATAACACTGTGCTTAAGATTTGATAGTTCGTGTTATGATATTGCATGCATACTATTTAGTATTGATGTCTTGTTATATTGAGTTTTGCTGAAGCATATTAAAGTTTGCTCTACAATGCATGTCATAAACACAATTGCATGAATGGCAAAGCACCTTTTCAAAACAGAAGTGAGTGTACAGTACACATCCATTTAAGATTTCCGTATGCATTGTGGTAACCGACCTGCTTTGAAAGTAATCCTGAATCTATACAAGTTTAATACTGCTTCCATTTATTTTTCATGTTTCCAGGTGTGGCAGGAGTCTTGGTGGGTCATCCGTTTGACACCGTCAAGGTACTGCAAAGGAGATGGAGTCGGGGGCGGGACTGGTGGAGGGTAGCAATGATTGGGACGACATGATGCAGAAAGCACGTTCATTTGGTATTACCTAAGAGTAAATTGTGTTAAGCACAAGTGATAAACTCTCGTAAATTATGGTTTGGTCTACGAAAATATATTCTTTCTTCATTTTTGATACTACACTGTCAGTCCTTCTTACAACATCATATTCTTTTTGGAGGTAAATGCTTTCATTGTCTTAATAAAAATGCATTCATTTTGTCAGTGAACCAGTGATGAGTTTGTCTTAGTGTGTGTCCTACAGGGACTCCACCAAAGGAGGTAAAATGGTGGGGAATTTGTTCCCTGCTTTCCTGAAAAAGAAGTAAAGACTTCCCCTCCCCCTTTCATGTCCATAGAAATGTAAAAATTCAATCTTCTTGGTTTGTACAGTATATACCGAAGAAAAACGACACTTTGCAGCAAAGTTTGGACTAACATAGACACATGTGTTCTCTAATAGCCCTTTAAAGTGCACTTTATACTCACCTTGAAGTAGCCTTTGACCTGGCTTTTGGTTGGCTAAATTACCACTGATTTGGTATTTCAAAGGTTAGAGTTAACAGGTAGTTGCATACTGTAAAATTAACTTTATCCAGAGGCTTTCCTGAATAGCAATTTCCAAGACGAGTACAACACCAAGGAGTATAGCTGCCAGTGTTATGATTTTCAGGGGTGGAACACAGCCAGCGTTACAACTGCTATTCGTGTAGTGCCAGAAAGACTCAACAGAGGCTAACCTTGAAGCAAACTTTTGTCCCCCTGAAACCACTTGTATATTTTGCCAAGTTTAGCGTCAATTTGGAATCAAGGTTAAGCAGTAACAAATCCTCCACCCCCTCCTTTTTTTTTTAGTTTGTGTGAGCAATCTATAAGTCAGTTGATGCTGCTATTTCTCCACTGTAACTTCATCCTGTGTGTATTTTTACTTAGATCCGACTCCAGACACAAGATCCTTTAAACCCAAGATACAGGGGAGCTATACACTGCTTCAGTCAGATAATGAGACAAGAGTCAGTGAGTATCTAAATGCAGGAATTTTTTTTAAAGAATCTGCTATTCTAGTCAGGGGATAGCCTGTCTGGTATTGCATCATAATTGCTAAAAAGAGTGGTTAAAACTATGATGCAAATACAAGGCAGTGTAGCAGTTGTTGCCTATCTGTACTTGCTTGTAAATGTGGGGTTCTTAAAAGATTTACCACAGAAAACTCAATGGATCTCAGACCTCCAGTAGAAAATGTGAAAACTAATGTAAAAAACTTAAGTGTGAAAAGTAACTTTCTGTTAACTTTCTTTCCGAGGGGGAGGAATATCCTACCAGGGAGATGGTCCTGCACAGGTTTGCCTTCACATGGCAGTTGCTATACTTCAAAAACAAAAACAAAAATACCACAGAAACTCAGAAGGTGTCAAAAACGTCCATGTGAAACATGATTACTGAATTATTGTTTTTTTGTTTTTTTTTAGTCGAGAGGGAGTGGTGGTGACATGTTACCTTGATAATAGAAAAAGATATTCTACAATCAGGTCAGAGTAAGTTATGTGTGCATGCAGAAATGCTTATTTTAGCTTTAAGTAAGTGGATTGACCAATGATCATCAAAATCACTTCGTTGATGTAATTTTATTGAGTATGAAAAATACAGCTGCTTTTGTGATGACATCATGAACATTTATTGAGGCAAATAGGAAACTCTTTAAATTGACAACCACAGTTTACATGGAGTAGTACGAGGCAATCAAAGTTACATGGAGTATGGAGTAGTACTGTATGATGCATGTAATGTGGGAACCTTTACCAATACTTTACAATACAGTAGGTGTCTTTGTCATCTGATTTTGATATCTGTGTCACTGGATGTGGAGTTATTTGGTCTAAGCTCGTACAGCTCAGCTTTACCAAAAATGGATGTTATGATTTCCATCAAACTTGGCATGACAGCATGCATATTCTTCTGTGATGTGTACAACACAAATCCTTGTTGTGTACAGTATATTCATGTGAACATACAGTAAGTATTTGCATTGATCTACACTCCACAGGAACTGTGTTTACTCCGTCACAAAGTTTGTTCATGATGTTATAAATTGCTGTGGTGTAGCATAGCATTTCATCTGAGCACTGAATGTGGTACATGTTCAAAGTGACAGTAGCACACACTATAGGATTGAAATTGCATACAAAATCATGAGAGGTCTTTGGCCTTGTGCTCATGTTTAATGTATTGATCACAATTTGATTCCTTGCAGAAGTTAGGCAAGGAATCTGTGTGGCCATGATGGCGTGTGTGTGTTGGTGTGTATGTGTGCATATCTGATGCCAGCCAAACTTGACTTGTAGGTTTTCCATTGTAATAAGATGATCCCCATTGTTTTTCATGGAGGTCAAAGGTCATATGAGGTCACCAGCGGTTCAAGTCTGCAAACCTATGAAGAAAGATATCTCAGCAATTAAATGTTGCTGGAACTGTAACCTTAGTGTGTTAGTAGTCCATTGTAACTAAATACCCCTACTGTTTTTGGATACTTGCTAAAGGCAGGCAAGTAACCTCTGCAGTCACATCGTGTGTGTGTGTGTGATGCCCTTGCTTGTAACCTCAATATCTTGAGACATGTACTGAAAGCAGAAGTGATTTGTGATGTATTCCTTCGACATCTTGAATTCAAGATCCCTATTGTTTTTGGTGAAGGTCAAAGGTCATGTGGGGTCTGGAAAGTTAAAAATGTGAAATTCATAAAAGTAATATTTCCAGAATCCATGTTTTGTGTGTGGTGTAGACGAGTGTGACACTCCATAAGAATTTTCCAATGATTTTTGAAAAGGACAAAGGTCATGTGTGGTTCAGCAGATGTGAAATGATGGAAACTTTGCCCTCACTTTTAAAATATCTTGAGGTGGGCATTTAGTGCAGTTAGTTGACAGTCCATATTGTTTTTTTTTTAAAGTCAAAGGTCATATAGCATCAACAGAGGTCAAATCATGAAGAAAAGTACCTATCTGCTACATTGGAATGTGTAGTTGTGTCATATTGACATGTTAGAGTAAGAAAATGTTGCTCCATCTTTTTTTCATAGTTTTTTATGCAGGTCAAAGGTCATGGGATAAGCAAAACTTTTTGAAATATTGCAAGACTGTAACCTCAACATCTTGAAATATGTAGTTATTGCAAATATTATATTTCAGTGTGCTACATCATGCTAACTACAAAGTCCCTATTGGTTTAGTGTAGATGAAAGATCATATAGGGTCAGCAGAGGGCAAAATGTGTATATCTCAATGCCCAAGTATGGTAGTCATGGTAATTTAACAGATCATGGATGTGTGTGTGTAAAGTATGGAAGACAGTTCTTCAGGATGGTTGTGAAAGTTTGGTGTTTCTTATGTCAAACATCAGAGTCTGTATAACTGTGGGAAGTGTAGAATATTTAAACACAGAACGCTCATGTAAGATGTTCAAGTACTGTGTATCTTCTGCTGACGTGCTACCTTGCCATTCTTTTGTAGCTTTTCAACTACTGGAGAGTGTAACAGTCAAAACCCTGAAGATGTACCACTTCCCCTATAAGCTATTCAGTAGTTCACACTGGTCTAGTCATGCATATATTGTGTTCGATTTAGCACATGTTAGCGGACCCTTTTGTTGAAACTCACAAATTTTCTTCACTAAACTCTTAAATATCCATTGTCATCCTTCTCACATTAAAATTTCTCCCTGTTGTCTCTTATCTCAAGTGTAACACCTGACATACAGTATTCCTCTTCTGGGATTATCACTAGTCCTTTGCTTTGTCCCTCCATGGAGGGCAACCAGTGCTTTTTGGTAATTGTTGACTTTCAGGCCATATTTTCTGATAAGATTCAGCTAGGTGAGCCACAGATAATACTTTAGGACTCATCTTTTCTGTATAGGTTAAATTTGAAGGGTTGGGATGGCCAGCACTGGCGGTGACACAAAATAGTTTCTTGCTTCAAATTTTTTGAAAGATCAAAAATACTCATTGATAATTAGATATGAATGTCAATGCTAAATGTGAAACAAACCTTGGTCAATGATTTACAGACATTCTACCATCATAGGTTAAACTATGTACTGCTGTTGCAATGGACAATACTGGTACTTTTGTACATCTAAGTAAGAATACCCCCTGGTTGTATTCCCCATCCGGTACTGACATACATCATACAAAATCTCTTTCTTGCAGTGAACATGTACACATGGTAGAGTAGGACACTGGTCTGTTGCCCTTTTACAATTATTTTAGAAGGTCAAAGGTCATTCAGGCTCAGCACTGGTCAAATGCCGATAATGCTGTAACTGTCAACACATTGAGATTTGCATTACAGTAAATCTGATATTTTTGTGTACAATTTCGAAAGAACTCTGAAGTATTTTAGAGGTAGTCAACTGCCTTACATTACTACATTGCTGTATTATTTTTGAGAGCATAACAGGTCATGTAATCTGCCGGTATTTTAATGTTTTGATGCATGGTGTGTCAAAATACTGTTTAATCAGAGGTGTAACCTCTGTGGCTTAGGGAGTGGGACATCCGGATTTTAAGGAATGGGACGTCCCCATTTTTCTGTGAAATCTCTGCACAGCTGAATGTTGCTGGATGTTCCAGCTGTGAACATTGGTAGACCTCAATGAGCAGATGAGCTATGTCATTTCTTATGGAGGTCAAAGGTCATTTTAAAGCCAGTAGAAATCATAGTTTGTAAACTTGTTTGTAGACATGGTATTCCACAAAGAGTAAGGTGGTGAACTTCAAAATTGGTATGTATTATCCTTTGTTCTGCATGAATACTGGCAAGGAATCTCAAAGTCATTTCACCTCTGGTTTGTACCCCTATTACTTGTGTGCTTGCTCAAAAGTATGTCTCTCATTTTTCATTACACAGCCTCTTGGACTTTACAAAGGCATGGCAACCCCCATCATCACCATCGCATGTCTAGCCTCTGTCCTGTTTGGATCCCACGGTTTCCTGCTCAGGAGGGTTGATGATACCAAGTTATCCAGACACTTCCTCGCGGGGTCATTTGCAGGTGCAATCCAGAGCCTGCTGGCATGCCCCATAGAGATTTCAAAAATCAAAGTCCAGATTCAAGGCATAGGAGAGAGGAAAAACGCCGCCACGAAACAGAAGTACGCAGGCTCTGTTGACGCTTTCTTCAAGATTCTGAGGTCAGAGGGTGTCGTTGGAGTCTACAGGGGATTTGGATTAACCCTGGTGAGAGACGTCCCAGGCTTTGGGATCTACTTCTGTGTGTTTGAAGCCACTTGCAGAACTTTAAACAAGGATTCGCCACCTGGGAAGGAGGTCGGCGTGGGAGGCCTCCTATTTGCTGGGGGTGTCAGTGGCCTCTTCAACTGGTTCTTTTCTTACCCATCCGACGTCATGAAGACGAGGTTTCAGAAAGCCGGATCAGGAGACAAAGAATCGTACTCCTCTTATCGGGACGTATACAGGAAGTCTTACCAGCGGGAGGGGTTGAGGGTGTTCACCAAAGGACTAGGTGTCACCCTCGTCAGAGCCTTCCCAACTTGTGCTGCCATATTTGCAAGTGCAACTCTCACCAAGCGTCTCATAAAGAAAGAAAGGGGAACTTTGGAAGAGGTCCCTCATCTCCCATCTCGGACAGGATATCAGAGGAATGATTAGTTTGTTTCTACGAAGACTGTAGACCAACTTATCGCAGTCTCATTAGGGAGGATTCCTGAAGGCATTGGAGTCCTCAGACGTCACTGCAACTCCAATAAATATCAAGAACTTTTTTTATGTGGTAATTTTCAGTGATAAGTTATATTTTATATTTATCTTTCATTTGAAAAGTCGCTTTTGTGGAGCAATAAACTTTGCCCGATGTTAGTGGGACAATCACTCTAGCTTAAGTAATTTGACCTGTGAGCAAAAACAAAGATACATACTGGAAAAATCAGTGGAAAACTTTCCTGTGTTAGCCTTTGTTGATCTTGTGTTTGTTAGTTTATGCCAGTCGAGAAACCTTGCCTCCAATTCTTTAACTTGGCTTTGTTATCTGAGCAGATCAGAGAAATAGATAAGAATATTAAACATAATGGAACTAAAAGTGAAACTTAGGTTCTGTATGGCAACAGACATTGTTTGACCCCCAGAACACACATGGAATGGGAATTTTAGGCTGATGTAATTTGCAAACGGCTAAACATTGGAAAATTGTTTTTCCCTGCGTATTATCAGGCAATGTAAAAAAACTCCAACTTTGCATTTACTTCTGCTTTTCCTGAAGATTTAGTTAGATCTTGAATTAAACAAATTCTTGAGCCGTACATACATTTACAGTATACAGCAAGTGTTGAAGGCAGAACTGCTTTGTCATAAGACAACCCCTATTATTGTTTGGCTTTATTTGCTCAGTGTGTGAGTAGTTATGGTGACGTCATTCTAGTTTATCTATTTCTGTGGAGCAGAATTAGAGCCACACAGAATCATCAGTGACAACATTGACCAATGAATTTTATCTTGTCGTCATCATCTATTTAATAAGTGCCTTCTTAGAACGAGTTGCTCCATTTTTCATTTCTCTTTTCATTTCTCTTTTTTTTTTTTTTGCCTTTTTTTTTTTTTTGCTGGGGATGGTGATATTTCGATATTTTCTTTTGCGGTTCTGTAAACTTAGTAATCTTCTTTGTCACCTTTTCTTGTCTTTCTCACATAATACTTGTGGTGCAAATTAATGATACACTTTTTTTATTTTAGAGTCAATATATTGCAATGCCCTTTCTTTTATTATTGTAAGAGAAATGAACAATTTATAGAGCAGCTGCCCTTAGGACTGCTTCTTGTCGGCTGGTTATATGGAGTGTGCTATAAAAAAAACAGCCAAGGTTTATCAAATTGATACATGTGGGAGCAGGGGGGACAAGGGAGATTGGAAGTTTGCTAGGTCATGGAAAAGCAGATGGGAGGGCAGTAGTTGTAAAGAAACCAAACATTGTGGAGATATCTGTATCGTGAATGAGGAAGTTTGAAAGGATTGCACAGATGGCAAGTCTTGTTGTGCTTTGAACAAGTGGAAGGTGGCAATGAAAGAAATTGAGTTGAAATAACATTAATGCAGAAATTGTAACATTCGTTCCAGTGGCAATTGGACTTCAATTGTGAAAGAAGACAGTAGTCCAAGCAAAGACCATCATTAGGAACTAGTGTTTGCACTGGGTACCCTAGATACCCTACTGATATTTGCACTACCCTTTTAAAAAATTACGAGTTCCTATAACTTACTAGTTTCGAGTTCTCATAATTTTGCCCCTTTCTGTGCGTCTCTATTTTGTTGTTCATAATCTGCAATGCAGATCTCATTGATATGTTCTCAAAAGGGAATCATGAAC
This sequence comes from Stichopus chloronotus, assembly GCA_021234535.1. Taxonomy (NCBI): domain Eukaryota; kingdom Metazoa; phylum Echinodermata; class Holothuroidea; order Aspidochirotida; family Stichopodidae; genus Stichopus; species Stichopus chloronotus. Next base: position 24,376,496 of record CM037832.1, on the reverse strand, counting down.
ATTTAGAATCTTGCTGGATCAAAAGAAGAAATTATGTGAGCATGTCAAAATCGATGAATTCATAACAATTCAACCAGACATTTGGTCGTGACATACTTGTTACAGCCGAATAGTGAAGTTGTAAACCAATCAAATATCACAATAGATTTGACCAGAGAACTTTGGCAAATTTCTTTACAACAGACTTATCTGTGATCATTGTGAGGTGATAAAAGATTGAATGACCTTAGTACCTTAGTATGAAAAATGGTAATATTAACCAGAAATTTGTAGTACAATCCCCTTTATTCTACCATTTTCATTTGGGTTGAATGATTAAATAAAACAGTTTTGCTTGCTAACTCTTGTCTTACAATGGTATTGAAACATGACAACCCTCATTGGTCCAATTATTCATGTCTACATGTACATATTCCCAAAATCCTCAGGTTTTGTCTCGTAAGGGTTTACATTCACGTCTTGAGACAAGTTGTGAGTGGGATCTCATACAGTACCTCTCATCATGTGACAAGGTTAGGGTCAGAGACTTGAGGGAAGGTGGGGGGGGGATTCATGTCTCGAAACTTTGTAAAATGCATGATATCAGGTTGCACATTCTGTGGCTTGTCTGTTGATATGTACACAGTATTCGTTGTTTGCCTTGGAAATGCTTATCAATACCCCACAAGTATGTTCATTTGTTTACCTTGGGATTGCTTATTCGTTGATACCTTAGCAGTATTCATTTGTTTGGTTTGGAAGTGCATATTCATTGCTTCTTTCCTTTACAGATACACCAGGTTTATAGGTAACAGTTACTCTTTAATGGAACCATCCACTAGAATATGCACCTTTATGACATCATTACTTGATTTAACTGCTGTCGTTTCTAACTTATTGTCAACTTGCCGATTTCTTTCTTGTTCATGCACACGTTTTGCTTTTTTGCTATGTATGCATTCAAATGGGCATGATGTGATGTAAGTTGTGTTTATTCATAAAAGCATCTCTTACAAAATATAAAGCAGTGATTCAATAGCGTTGCCAAACTTTGTTACAAATTTTGCAGCACTGCTGACCTTATTCACTGATCAGCATAATTGTTGTGATGTACAGTACTGCAGTAAATTATGTGTGTGTACATAGCAGAGAAAGCTCTTTGTCAGACTTCTGGGTGGCAGAACTTTTGTCTTGCCTGTCTACCTGAACAATAATTTGATGTATTTCAACAAAATGTTTAATGATTCATGTCATTTGACATCATTTGCAGCTTATTATGTATTATCAGACAGTAATTCTTTAGAAGTTCAGTGAAACTTAAACTATTGATATTTTTTGTAACAAACAATCATGGATATATTTTACTGTAATTTCACGATCAAATTTTGAAGGAAAAACTTAGAAACTGTATAGAATGTCGGCACAGGACGACATGTCACTCCAGGACAAATTTCAAGTCCAAGTTGCTCTTTACGCATTTGGTCCAAAATGCAGTCAAGGATCTGGTTCTTCGGTTACATGTACCTTGTTGTGCAAATCGGTTCGGCTATTAGTCAGAATGTCTGTCATGTTGATGCTTTGGTGTTGTTGACAAAGTAATGATAAAGGATTTCAAGTACCAGATGATGATAACAATTGGGAGATAGCATGCAGTCATGGTAGTTTTAAGCTGAATTCACCAAACCAAGTAATTAGTTACTTACTGATGCCACACTGTAAGTAAAAGGAAACGCACAATATGTTTGGATTTTTGTTTCATTCTCTGTAATTATTATTATTATCATAATGTGACCATTTTTATAATGCAATAAAGACCAAAAGCACTCACGAATATCTTGACTAGATGTCCTTGCTCTTCTTTCAAGCCTGATTGCATTGTTTGTTCAATTTGCTTCAGTATTTATTCTGCTATATGCTTTAAACTTCTCTACCTTCTACCAGCCAATTGATGTGAGTTGGGCTCATAAAAACAGATTGACCTTTGAGTGCAAATATATACAGTACTTCCACTTGTGGTGTATTAGTACAAATCTGTGGTTTATTTGACTAATGCTTGAGGTCCCTGGCTCCCTTGTATCAGTTGCGGAGAAGATCTAAGAGATCGACAGTCCGTGCAGAGGGATCAGTGAATACTGTATTGCTGGCACCATATTCCAGTGGCTTTAGCAACCAGTTCCATAAAGAAATTGCTTGCCGGGGGTATGCATCAACAAAAATCTTGACCTGTCTGTTGATATTGTGATGGTGTCCAGTCAAATTAATGTAATTTATTCTTAGACTGTACTATGAGAATGAGTCATTGTCATGTATCACAAACTTTTTCAACTGTGTCAATGCACTGTGTATTGAGGTTTTCTTTCCAGAGTGCAGTAATAATAACGAAGGCTAGGCTGAACCTTTTTGAAAGTAGTTGCTTCTCTGGAACTTTTGAACTGTGAGGCCAATTATACTTCTACTGTAAACTGGATATCTGTCACTTATTTGTTCCTATACAGTACGTATTGGCTTTTTGAAAAGGTATTCCAGCATAGGCCAACATATGTGCTAAATTATGGTCCATTCAGTGGTGGATCCAGGAATTTGCAGTGGGGGGGGGGGGTCTGCAAGTGGATGGGTCATCAAATGTACACTGAGCGAAGCACCACCATATATATGGCTGTTTTTTAGCCTCTGATGCCTATTACTCAGTTACTTGAATTCAGGAAATGATGGCACTTCCCAGACCTTAAAATGGCGGGAGGAAGAAAGCACTATATCGACAAGCGTACAAAATGTGCCAATGAAAAATGGCGGTAGGCGGTTGAACACTATCTAACGCAAAGAGCGACGCAGAATCTGAAGGGAATTTTTCAGGGGAAACGCCTGGGTATAACATGAACTTGTTGCATGTACCCTTGCTGAAACACTTCCAGCATTTTGAAATTACATACTTTTAAGTAGTAGAAATGACATATTGTAAACAGTGGTATGACAGAGTAGTGGTTCTTATGACCAACTAGACCGGTTTCTGCTCTCATACTCAAATGTGGAGGAGCGTCATCAGTAGTAAGCCTTTTAATATTTTATATTTTAGGCATAAGTGTCGTAAAATTTTATTTTGGGAATGCGTGTTCTTTAGTGCACGTAAGCGAGTATAAGCTCAGAGTGCAGCTATGAGCGCATTCAGTACATCTTCGTGCGAGTCCTGGCTGTCGAACGATTCTTCATTACTTTGAAACCTTGATCTGACAAGTAAATCTTTTAGATTTGGGGCCCTTTTATAGGCAAGAATCGGTTCGTTCGGAAAAAGCTTGGATAAGATCGGATGCTCTGATATTAAATACCAGTGTTTCCGAATGGCCTCTTTAAGGTGCTGGGTTTTGATATGGGGTGTATAGGTCAGTTTGAAGACTAGAGGTGGTTCCCTTTCTTTGGGTTTGGTGGTAAGATAGTGCTCACGGTTTTCGAAAGAAATGTCTCTAGTGGCATTAACGTTGGCACTACATTGTGCAACATTGTGCAAATTAACATTGGCGCAACATTATTGCCACAATTTCTCATTGTTCTCAAATTTTACGACACTTATGCCTAAAATATAAAATATTAAAAGGCTTACTACTGATGACGCTCCTTCACATTTGAGTATGAGAGCAGAAACCGGTCTAGTTGGTCATAAGAACCACTACTCTGTCACACCACTGTTTACAATATGTCATTTCTACTACTTAAAAGTATGTAATTTCAAAATGCTGGAACTGTTTCATCAAGAGTACATGCAACAAGTTCATGTTATACCCGGGCGTTTCCCCTGAAAAATTCCCTTTGAGTTCTGCGTCACTCGTTGCGTTAGATAGTGTTCAACCGCCTACCCCCATTTTTCATTTTTTCACAAACAGCGTTACCAACGGCTGTTCGCGGAAAACGCTAGATTTAGCATTCATCATTACGCAATGTGTAAACAAAACGGGAATTTACCAAATGAATGATACGGAAGATAGATACATTATTATGTACATTTTTTGTTTTATTGAAAATAACACAAAAGTACGGTAATAAAATAACTATCACTGTATTTTGAAAAAAGTTATTAGGCCTAGGCTACGATTAGCCTGGCTATCTATACAACTTTAACTATCCCGGTGGGGGATATGCATACCCCCATCCCCCCTCTGGATCCGCCACTGTGTCTATTACCTGTAGATTTGGCTACATGTCCAATCTGCCTTGGGTTAGATTACATTATGATTGAAACAGTTTAAATATATTAATGACAAAACTGAAGAGGATTGGAACTTACATTCTCTCAGTGGTATTTTATCCTACTGTACTCAATGGACTGGTGTGAGTGCCATACCCTTCAAGTTGTTGACATACTTTACAATCTTACAAGTCGTGCAGTAGTGGTACCACATTCATTGACTTGCAGTTGCAAAACAGCCTTTGATAGCCTTTTGCAAACATCTCTATGCATGCATTTCCTATTAATGATGAAGAAAGTGAGCATCATGCTCAGGATGAGCAGGGAGAGGAAGTACTGTAAATCATAAATTCACAAGAATTAAATTCTTATACTGAACCATTTTGGTCATGATGCATTGAATGAGACTCAGTTTACATTATTCACTTTCTGCAATGTCAGTGTCATATGTTCATACCCCCACATGTGTACGGTAGATACATGCGTGGGCCGCATACGGTGCATGATTCCGCTCAGTCGTATCTTAAGTAGGTCTTCAGAATGCTAGCCGATCATTGTTTCATGTAATTTAGTTTGTTAGGAAACACAGACATACATTTAAAACTCATGGAGGATTTACTCATTGCTTGTTGATTTGTGGGAAAGGGAGAAGTTCCCATGATGGATACATGTACTGGGTTTGTACGTGATCCGTAAAGAAGAACATGCAATAATAGTATTAAACGAGAATTCTTACTACCCCTGGAACTTTGGTAGGCAGATCGAGGATCACAATGCACCATGTTATCATCATCCACCGCAAAGTTGCACAAAATGCCAGTACCACCGTAGCTGGTGTTAAATGCCTCGATCCTGCGGTCAGTGAATTGCAGACTGAGTGTTCACTTAAAAGGCTGTATTGCATCACCCTGAGCTATATTTTTACCTCCCGGAAAGCAAAATTCTCAACTGGTTCTAAGTTACAGTACTCTTTGATTGACAGCAAATTCAAAAGATGCAGAGCAGCTCGTATTACACACGGTACACAGGGATCCATTGTTTTGATTACACATGTGGAAGAATTTACTGTAAGACAGGCTGAGGGAGGGACTAGAGGTAGGTGGTTGGGAGAACTGAAACTGTCTGGGGTGATGAGTTTTTGTCTTTAAAATTTGGTTTAATACAAGGTGTATTTGCATGAGCTGAGCAAATGTGGTTTGAAGTACAGTACTACACGAATTCATCAATCGGTAACTGAAGTTGACAGCTGCATGCATCCACTCTAATGAATTCAATTGTCCTAGCTCCTACCCCCTCCCACAACTTGTAAATACCTGAAGAACCTGAGCCAACGCTTATCTAACTTCATACAATAACGAAGGAAAATATTCTCCGCCTGACCCATTGCATAACACTTAATATGTGGCACTATATTCACACACAAATTTTCAGGTCTCCAATGATCAGTTGTACAGTATATATGCTAATGTTTGCATATAGTTACATGAGATGTGAGCTGAAACAAGCTCGAGGTTTGAAATGCAACTACTAAACAATCTTGAGTTAATGTTTTTTTATTTTCATGCATGGTTTAAAGTGGCCTTCCAGCACGTAGCCCTCATGTGGTGCCATCAACATAGGAATATGTGTCAATTCTCATATATGCCATGCACCATAGAAGCATGTACCGAGATTAAAAAGAGCCCTCCCATGCTCAGATTGGGCCAGTGCTACTTTGATCCCCAGATACCCATTGAACCACCACCCCTTTTACTCTACAGAGTTATTTATTTTTTTAATTTTTGTGACACTGCAACTGGAAAATTGCATCTGGCAGTTAACTATAACCTGATGAACTATAGGGATTAGATTTCACAAGACTGTTTTATAGGGTTCCATTATGTAGTCATTATACAAAACTGTACCTAGGTCAAATTTCAGCATCCCCTTCATCTCCATTCTCATTATTTGTCAATAGCATGTCATTCATTCATCCATTCATTGATTCATTCATTCAGTCATTCATTAATCATTCATTCATTCAAAGTTCATTTATTCATTCAAAGGTCAGTCAGTCATAATTCAACAAAGCAAAATCATTTTAATGGTTTGCACATTTATAAATTTATTCAACCTGTTTTTCTGAATTTGTTTAACTTTCTTCTTCATGCATATCTCTCATCCGTAACAGAATTAGTCGTCAAGTAACTCTTCCCATGTGGCGAAGACAACTAGCATGAACAACTTTGAACTTCCCTCAGCCTGGTTCCTTAGAAGATCGATTACAAATTAATTTTCATAGCACAATCTTCTAATGGCAGTTGATTTCATAGCTGGATTAAATGGGGGTAAGTGGAGAAATGTAATTATTCCATATCAGGGTTGCACATCATTGGATCTGTGGAACATATTGCCAAGATCAGTCTTTGGGGTATGCCAAAACAGTCAAAATCCCCAGTTTACTCCAGCTACCCTCTTTCTGTAGTTATGTCTCTATACTGATCATCTTCTGATGGATGTGTACCTATGTACTTTATGTAGTATTAGACTTCTCTTTTTGTTTACTAATGGACTTTTAAATTGAAGACATTTTCGGTTCTGTCTTCCGCTTAAGGGGGCTGGGGAGAGAGGGATGGGGATAGACTGTGACCACTGACACCATGAGTGCATGGAGCACACTTGTTGGTCATGCCTCTGTGTAGGCTAACGTTTGTTGTGGAGAGGACTCCTAAAGCATTAATTACATACTTATGTTGTGTACATACCACCATTTTCAAGTTAAGTTTGATTTTTATTTTCTCATTGTCCAAACTAAACACTATGTGACAAAAATACCATAATTTAATAAAATTTGGCATCTTATATGGATGACAACGTACTGACATTTTGGAAGTAGCTCATACACACTAAGGTGGAAATCACAAGTGAGAATATTGGTTTTTCGATACACTACAAGTAAAGTAATGTGTGGGGATGGACGGGGGGGGTGGGGGAGAATCTGGATGTGTGGAATGTTGGCCACTTGTTTCATGGTCCCTGAAGAACAGGTCTGACAGGGCGGATTCTTTTTTACTTAAAGGGTTGGTGCAGGAGCATGTTTCAACTTTACTGATATTCTCAGTGCCTGTATTTACCACTTTTTTGTTTTTAGAAGATCGCAGTTGAACTGCAGGTGGTCACATTTATATGTGTATTGTGTATAATAACAAACAAACAATTGCTCAGAGATATTGCAAATTTATGTGAAAGAGGTTTATCCAGCAAAGGAAATTTAATTGCCCTGGTGGCATTTCATTTGAACTATGTAGAATGTTCATCAGTCTCCTTTCAATATTCCTACTTCTTCTCTCATATTTTTTTTTTCACATAGGCCTAGCTGGGTTGGTGGCTGTCCATCCTTTGGATACACTTAAGGTTTGTCATTTCTGTTGCTTTTGTAAACATTAATCATTGATTTGTTGAAATAATTCTATCAAGAAATTGATCCAATCTGCCACTGTAAGGTGAGTGTCTAAAAGGGGCATGTTCTGTATTGCTTTGTGGCTCGTTTGTAAGCTTTCCCTTTTCCACATGCGGTCTCTTAATTTGTTCAGCTAGTGATGAACATTTCAATTTGACATCCCTACTGTACACTCCTTCTTTAATTGACAGACTTTCCCAAATAACTCTTTTTTTTTCTGTTTTAGTCCATGACTATTGTGTAGGAGGACTGACATTTCTGTGTTGTTAAGTCCTTATTAACTGAAGAGTGCCCATCCACCCTCACATCCTTGTTCCACTAATTTGCATATAACTATCACCCCACATCCAACACAATATTAAAATTTGCTGGCATTTTGGCGTGACATAGTTTCACGGTAAATTACACTCACAACCTTGATAACAAAGTCAATTTGATATTGCCTGCATATTTAAGATTTCCTAGTCTGTTATTGTTTGCCATCATCATAACAATTTTGCTCCAGCTGATTGGTCACTTTTTGATTTTCTTCATGTTTTATTTAATGATTCTCTTATATACTATACATTATCCAAACAATTCCATATCTTTTTATGGAATGTGGTGGGTTTGTGTGAGTGGCATCTTTACAACTTTTTGTTAATCATTGAACCTTGCTGAAGCAACAAATATCCATAATAAGTTTTGTTGGTCCATTTGATTAGTCAGACTATAGTGTCTATGACAGAATACTGTGACAACTTTTCAAAATTTGCTCATTTTGCATTGCTACTGCACAGGTAATTCAAATATATGAAAGTTAACCTTATAGAGATTCTGAAACTTTAAATTTGCATCAAATGAGTCTATATATTCCTTTTGCAAGGTTATAATTATCCACTAAATGTCATGATGGACAGACCGCAAGTGTCAAGCAAGATGTGAAAAATATCTTCCTGGTTTACTTACTTTAAAATTCTGCATTGAGAAAGAAATATCTCCACCAGAGAAGGAAAGTCGACTATACAGACATGTCTTTGCAACTAAAACATATCTGTTACCTCTGCAGACAGTCAGTGCTGACTTAGACCTTTGGGTCTTTGAACCTGCACAATACTTGATCATTTCATTTTTCACAAGTGTGATAATTTGCGTAATTGCATAATTTGCTGTGAACTTGAAGACTGCCAGTTTTATTCATTGCTACATGTATAATATTACCTTTAGTCACATTTAATCTGATTCATCTCTGTTTGTGAGATGCAGTGAGTTGATGCTGTGTTCTCCTCTTCTCCCGCATCAACTGCTGTCAGAGATTTGGTATTTACCTGTACCTAATCATCTTTCGTTTTGTTGACATGAACAGGTCAGACTACAGATGCAGAACAACAAAAGTCCAAGATATCGAAGCAGTTTGCATTGTTTACTACTAATTATGAAGCAAGAGTCGGTAATACCATTTTTTCGTCAAATGTCACCTTACTTTACGTGACCATTGTGTCTATTAGGGAAATGACTAAAACTGAAAATCTGTCCCACAATTGCCACCGACAACCACATGGATATAGGTCTAAAAAGTACTAGTAAGATGGGTTTTTAGCCCAAGACAGTAGCTTGTTTAAGGGGGAGGGGACTGGGGGCACATTCCCTCCCAGTCCCAAAGCCAGTCGGGGAAAATTGCTTAGGCAGAGGATTTAAGGGTAAGGGGAATGGAAAAAGATTGAAGACTGTCAAGGGGTTGGGCCAGGTGACGGTAGGGGGAACTCCCCTCCTCAGGGGATGCTCCCCCAGTTGGGGAGTCTTTGTCCATACAATACAGAAGGCAGTCCACAACAAAGGCCTATTTTTGCACTCCAGCAGAAATTTTTCTTTCAGAGGAAATTATATTACTGTAGGATACCCCAAAAAATTTTGCGCGCTTTCCAATTTTACACTTTTAGATTGCAGGGGAAAAATAAATCTGCGCTAAATCTATATGTTATATACAGATTTTACTAAAGTGGCATGAAACAGGCATGTTAACTTCCGGGGTCATCTCAAGCAGCTTTCTTGACCAATTGACTGGCCTCATGATGTTAAACTTTCAGTCCTGTCAATGTGTATGACACGTTGCAGCCCACCACACGAAGAGGATAACCTGAACTCTATATCATTGACATCAAACTTTGCAAAATCTGAAGCAAAAACTTTAGGCTCGAAGTCTGATATTGAAACAGGCACCAAAGAACCAAAAAGAAACAAAAAACAAAAAAAGAAAAAAGAAAGAAAAAAACATTAAACTGTCAGTCAGCTCAAGAAGACCTATGTATATGCGTTATTTATAGATTGTTCACAGTGATGATGAGGTGTCGGGTATTAAATAACTACAACATAATGGCTATTATGCTTTCATTGCAGATTAATCTGAATGAAGGAAATTGTGCTATCATTATGCAAAAGAACCCCCAGAAATGCAAATTATGTAGATGCGACGTTTGTTCATATTCATATAACAGTGACATTGTGACACCCATTCTGTTATACCCTCACCCTTGTCATAAAGTACATTATAAAAGTGCTGAGGGTGTTAAAATTGATAACACTGTCAATGAAATTTGATAGTTTCTGATAGGTAGTAAAATTACCTGTTAGTCTCTATTTAGGATATTCCTTCTGCATGTTTGTGTGTGTGTTTGTTTTATTCAATTTGTTTACAGTTTCTTCTCTTGGTGGGTTTTATATATTTGTGTTCCAACAGGACTTGCATTGGGATTTGTGCTTTATTATCATGTCTGATTGTTTCTGGAGTCTCTTTGTTGGTATTTGCTTTGTCTTTCGATATAGTTTGTTAATAGCAATAGTACAGTTTGTTAATAGCAATAGTACAGTTTGTTAATAGCAATAGTACAGTTTGTTAATAGCAATAGTCTGTATAGTTTATTAGGAACAATAATACATTTCATCTAATTTGAAGATTTAAAGCAGTAATCAGGTTTGAAATCTCTGAGAACTTTGCTCATCTTTCTCACGTGCCTCTGAAGGATTCAGGGTGAAGAGGGGAGGCCGATGGGGCCACAGTCCCACCCACAGATGGATGAAAAAAATGTTTAAAGAGTCTATACCAAGGAAAACAATTTGGGAGAAGAAAATTACCTTTAAACTTTTGCAATTTTCAGTGCATTCAGTTATGGTAAAGATAAATTTTCCCAAAGAGAAGGAGGCACCACCTCTCTTGAAACCCTTCCACCCCCTCCTTATAGCTGTACCAGTAGAAAAATAAAAAAAATAAAGCTGTAGCAAATAACACCTTATGGATCTATTCTACCAATATATAGTATGAATAGTAATCTTCAGTTTGAGGGGGATCAATTGCTGGTGGCAGAGCGATATGGGGAGCCTTAGGGGCTTTTTTCTATAACCGAATGCTCTCAGTTGTGATTTGGGGTAACAAAAGTATGCAAAAGTGAAGAAGTTCCCTTTTTTGGCACACCTTTAGGTAGGACACTGCACCCTCCTTGGATCCACTGATCAGTATATAAAAAATAATGAAAATATGAAATATATGGTAATGAAATATTGTGCCTGCAGCAAGAACATCACTGCAAGCAGTATCAACTTGTTCCTTGAATTATTCTTGTTGTTTTTCAAAGTATGACATGTATGTTTTACTTTCTCCAGCCACTGGCAATTTACAAAGGAATGGCTTCTCCTGCCTTGACAGTGTCCACATTGAACGCTGTAGTCTTTGGCGTCTATGGACCGTGTGTCAGAAAGCTGGACCACAGTAAACTGTCTCACCATTTTGTTGCTGGGAGCGTAGCTGGACTGGTCCAGAGCCCACTTTGCTGCCTGGTAGAGCTGAGCAAAATTCGAGTCCAGATGCAGGGAGTGGGGGAAAGGACAGACCAGTCGAAAGTGAGACCATACAGAGGCTCAATAGATGCTGCTTTTAAAATATTAAGACACGAAGGTGTTGCAGGTTGTTTTAGGGGGTTGAAACTGGTAACGATACGAGATGTACCAGGCTTTGGAGTCTACTTTGCCGCTTATGAAGGACTTTCCAGGATGTTGGGCAAAACGTCCTCTGAAGAACTTCCATTTGTACCACTGATGATCGCAGGCGGGCTAAGCGGTGTGCTATCGTGGGCATCGATATACTCACTGGACGTGGTAAAGACGCGGTTTCAAGCAGACGGTGTGAGAAATAATCGGAGGTACGTGAGATACAACGATGTGGTGGCAGAGATTTACCGTGAGAAGGGTTTACGAGGATTCTTTTCAGGGTTCAACGTAACTGCTATCAGAGCTTTCCCCGCAAATGCGGCCATATTTGGCACCGTGGTGCTAACTCACAGACTGCTAGGATCTGAATTATGATTAACTGTTCACAGTGTCATGCATTGGGTCATCACAGGGTATTAGTATTTTTTTTTTTGTTGCATCTTTTTCTTTTTGTTTCATCCTACCCTTTGTGTTTCTTCACATAGTTTTTTTTTTCAGTTTTTCTTCAATGCAAGTGAAAGGAATTGATGCGAAGGTGAAGCAGTGAGTGTATTTACTTGATGAACATTATCGCAAGATGTCAAGTTAAGGTTTACTTTTGGAGATGGAAAAGCCCTTTAATATTACGTAGATGATTCCTGTTGACGTTGGCCAAAATGTCATTTAAAGTCAACATACATAGAAGAGGTGTATCTGAATTTTCCCTGCCTCTAGCTTATTCATTCAACAACAGTTAGGTTACATTTAAAGAAATTCCATTGTTTTTAACATGACTTACCAGTCATCCTTTTAGCCCTTATCCAACAGAAAATTTACTGTGTTGTATTGTGACTTTGAAAATAATATCTTTGATTTTTTTAAGGCAATATGCCTATGTCATAAGTTTGGAGATTGGTTTATTTTCAAGCTTGTGCTGGCATACTTTCATCACAGAAAATATTTAACGTGGTTGACTTTTGGAAAGTCTCTCATGGTTTTTGGTTTGTGCAATAACTCATGGTTGTTTTTTTCATAGAAATAACTCATGACAATATGACAAAAGGTGTAGATTTTGAAATGTGACTGTCATATGCCTTGAGTTTGTAGCACTTAGTGAATTTTAGTCAAGAGTTTGCATGGGGCTTAGCGGTATCATTGAGAGTCAGTATTAAAAATCACATGTTTGAGAAGACTTGTAAACTTGATAGGTTATCTTGTACATTTGCTTTAACTTTAACCTTGATATGGAGGTATCCCATTAAATGCATGCCATGAAATTGCCCCTTACAAAAACAGGCACTTCTAAATATGTGACGTATGGGCCGTTGATCGGGTTTTTGAACTGCAGACAGGAAGTGAGAACAATTGGTCAGAGAACTCTGGAAATAAACATTACATGCACGGCTGCACAATTTCTGCACAATTTCTGCAGAAATTTCTGCAGAAACTAAGGAAGCTGCGGTTCCCAGACAATCCCAATCCCCCCACTGGATGATTTTTCCTGACAAGGACCCCTAATCCTTTCCTTAAGTGTAACCATTTTCCTGAAGGAATTAAGTTGCCAGTGTGAGTTGTCCAATGAGCTTCTCCAGTGCGAGCATTCGCTCAGGTAGGATTTTTCTGAGAAGGCTGTCCGAGAGGGAATTTTCGGGGTTGGGGGGGGGGTTGTTTTTCGGGGAATTATGGTGGCATTATTGTCCTGGTAGATATTGCTCAGAAAAATTGTCCAGTAACTGAAGCAGCTTGTTGTAGATAAATAATAGATGCTCAATATTGTTTTATGAGGGTTAAAGGTCACATTTGAAGAAACCTTTGAACAAGATATTTCAAACTGAAATTCAGACTTGTATGGGCTTCAGAATTCCTTTTTGGATACCCATTTTGATTAGATAGTTTGCATTGCTTTTAAGCAAGGAGGTCAGAGGTAATTTAAGATCATTGTCTGGAAACCTTGAACCAATTTTCTTTTCCTTGTTGTGTTAATGCCCCACAGAACTGTGGATGAATGCAGGCAGGTGAGTGTGTGGGCATCTTACATCCAAGTCGTGTTTCGTATGTCCGTCCACTTGGGTTCCCAACCTTTTGAATTACTACTTTTTTATTCTTTGAACACACAGTGTTGCAATCTGGATTAATGTCGGTTGCCTTATCGTGACTATTAACTCCCAGCAGTCACCCCCTTGCCCTGCCAACAACCGAATGTGTGGCTTCTGTTAAGTGGCATGTGATCGATCCTCTCGCTTCTACCATTTTCTTTTGACTCAGTTGAAGGTGTAACCAAAGCATTTCTTCTTTTCATTATGTATGGTGCAATGAATAAGCTGCCTTAAAGTAAAGACCTTACTTTGTTAAGAGTAAATTTTGAGTATTCTTCATCCAAGCGACGTGAATATTCTCAGAATTACAAATTCCACTGTGATGTCGGCTGATGCTTTATAAACTAGTCCAAAGCTTTGATAATTTTATGATTATTCCATAAAGTCATTTTCCAAAGAAACGCATACCATATAGACGAAGAAGATGTAAGAAATTTATGTATATTATTTTCTGATTCTTAATTATTACCAAGATGCATATATGCCCATCATCATTGTAAATCCAAGTTGATTCAATTTTGTCTGTAGATATAGTGGTATAGAAAGTCAAAGGTGTTTATTACAGGAATGTATTACATATGTGTTGCTGAACATGGCACTTTATGTGGTAGAATTTTGTTTTCATTTATTTAGATACTTGATTAATTCACTCATAGAAATTGCATAATTCTTCAGGACCATTAGCAGAATGGACAACAAAATGGTTGGCTTCCCAGATGGCCAGAGACTGCACTTTGTATCCTCAAAGCTGCATGTATCCAGGCTTGAAATGCGGACTTAATGTCTGCAAATTCCTCAATTAGTGAGCAAAACATCAGTCCACGGAACAATGGTATTAGATTGCTTCTATCTAAGGAAATATCTCCCTATTAAAACTCAGACATTAACCTTTAAAAAATCTTAAGGCACAAGCGAAGCAAGTTACAGTTGCCTGCATTTATACTGTTTAAGGGAGTGACACTATTTCTTAGCGCAGGGCGTATATCACCAAATTTTCCAGGAAAATACCTCCCAGATCACCAGAAATTTCATTCAAATCAGACACATTTTTTAGAGACACATTTTGTCTGTTTATTTTACGCCTCACCCCACGCTCTACAAATAAAAGTAGCTTTAATAAGTTTTCAAGTAAATTTATTTTGGGGATCAAAAATAAGATTAGGGGGCACTGACCCACCCCCCTCCCCATCCTGGCGGCGCCACTAATGAACATCACTGTCGTGGACAAGGGTGAGACAAGGGGACCAAGGCACCTCTGTTTATCCCCTGAGAAAAATTAAAGAACTGAAAAGGGGAAAAATGAAGTACCCAAATGCTTTATGATTGTTGGAAACAATGGTACCTTTGTATGCGTGGAAGCCATCCTAGGCTGGGAATCATTCCCAGTAGGATGGCAATAGATAATATTTGCACTATTCATGTAATATGGCCTTGACTGCCTTATATACAAATAACAACCCTTTCAAATAACAAACTTTACTCAAATGAGACTCGACTCATAGTTAGCATTGGAATTTTGGGTCGTACAGACTTTTACCAGAAGGCTCTCTAGCGACTGACAGCCTCTCATTTACAAAAGTAACCTTCCAAAAGTGTTTACAAGGGACGAATGTCCATACACCTGCCGTTTTCAGAAAGTAGGAATTTCTTACTGTTTGCACGTGGATATTAGCTCCGATTTTTGTTTTAAGAGTTGTTCATCTGTTTGAAGTTATGATGGAATATATTTCCCAAAGACAGAGGTGGCATCTGTTAGGTTTGGGAGCTGTAAAGTTTGGCATGGCATAGTATTTTTCAGGTGATTTCTTACTGTGAAGGTTTTTCCTTTAGATCCCAGATGCAATTAAGTTCAGTATCGTTCATTTTGTTTTGGTTGTTGAAACCTGCTTTGTGTGAAGTGTATACCTTGTTTTGAAAGTATTTGATGTTAAACCAATGTATGTTTTGAATGAGTTCTGTGTTGTAACTTTTGCCTCGTAAATTGTGTTGTTCACAGTGCGCTGTCCTGGGAGGGGGCAGTTCTGTTTGTTACGATAATTGCATGTGAGGTCTTTTTGTTCGCTCTGGGTTTCAATTAGTTTTGGGTTATGTGCCTTACTCACCTTCTCCATACTGTCCATACAGCTATAGCTTAGTTTTATGGTATTTCGATTGCAGATTTTGTGCCACTTGTGGATGGGGGGGGGGGGGGGGGAGTGGCGATCAAGGAGTAGGAGAAACTGCTTACCAATGTTTGTTTTTACGTGTTTGCTACAGCGGGGTTGTACCAAGTTATTAACCTCCTTTCATTGGTTCTGTTTATTGTTTTGGTTTTCAAGGGCTGATTTGTATTCTATCTTTTGGCTATATCTTGCACGTACGTCGTGTTTCCAGAATTTGCTTCGAAATTATCTCTGCATCATTCTTGGTAAGGGTTTTGAGCCCAGTTGTTCCCAGGTGGTTCCGGAAGTTTTCAAATTTTTTATCCTTCAGTGTTATGCATCCTGGTTTTGGTGTGAGGGTATCGATTCTCTTAGCTTCAGTTTCTCTGCTAATCTCTTTTACTTCAATGTAGATGTCGCGTACAGAATGTTCATTTGTTTGTAGGTGGCCGTCACGCTGTCTTTTACGAGCTTGTTGTAGGCCGGCGCTGTGGTGTAACGGAGTAGAAATTGCTATTTTTTTGTTTTTTTGTTAGTGATCATTTTATTTCATCTGATAGTCGTTTTGCAGTTGCAAGTTAATTTTGCGGAACGAACTATTTTCAATCAAATTTAGGTGGCCGTCTTCAAAAGGCTATAAATGCAGTATGAACGGAGGAGATTTTCCTGCTTCTGAAACCATACGTGTTGAGTTGTTCTGGTGTTGTGACCGGGTCCATGCAGGAAGAAATATACTCTTCATCGAAGACGTTTTGTGAAATTCCCCACTTTTGTCTTTCAAACGCTTGATGTAGTCATGTTTATTGGGTTGTATCGGAATGTTCTTTAAGCTATAGTTTAACTTCTATACATACATACCGTCGTAGGGCCTATGCTGTGCACCAACCGATGGTTTCGCTCCGGTTAAACAGTGTGGAAGCTGGTATCTTAAATAACAATGTACTTTGTCCCCACAAAATCCTCTTGAAGGAAATTTTCTTATGTTGAAAATGGATGTGTGACGTACCATTCCTGCAATCTGGTAAGTATTTTTGTAGTATGTTTTACATCCCAACCGACGGTGGGGTTCCACTTATAGCTAGTGAGAAAACTATTGAAAATTCTTCGATCCCCATCAAATCATCCAGACCGTCCACCCTTAAAGGGAAAATCAGGGTTTGACTGAGAAAATTCACCATTAGTTGTTTTTCTTTCTAAACTGATTGTTCACCGAAATATAGAGACGTTGGGGAAGTGTTTCAAGGTAGAAGAGACGTTAATTACTGTTGAATGAGAACTCTTAATATTTGTCGGGTACAAAAAATAAACGTTCATGTACAAGACAAGACAGCCTCCTCTATGCGATGACCAATCACAGCGTAAGACTGAGATGAATAAACTAAGTAAAAATGATATGAATAAACATAACCGAATTTTTACGGTTCCCATGCTGTTCGTGCATTGCGCAATTCTAAGTAAACAAGAGTTTAGTGATAGTTGATGATACATAGGCCTACATCACACGTAGACTACGTATGAAACTACTAAATAGGAAGCTCCACCTCCTCATACCTTGAAAAGGCGATAGTATTGAATATTCATATTTGATTCTATGAATATGGATGTTACAGACTTTCGGAGTTCTTCACCGATTTTTGCGAATTTGACTCGTTTCTCGAAATTGTCCACATGGTTTGAGATAATCTTGATCATATTTGTTACTTATAACTCATTGTACGATACCGGTTGGGAATTGTAGTGAAATAAATTGTGAAAATAAACCCTGATTTCCCCTTTAACCAGAACAAGGTCATTACTAATCAAAGTCGAGTTAGTCATAGGCGTGTGGCCTGGGGCAGGGTGAAATTCGCCCAGTCAGTTTTCGAGCAGGGATGAAAACTGACTTAATTATTTTTCATGTGGGAAAGTTAAGAATTCTGCGGAGAGAAAACTTAGGTCATAAGAGGGAAGTTAATAGACAAATTAGCTCAAAACCGAAATGAATGATGGTGTCAATGATCTCTCCAGAGTTTTCTGCGGTTGTACTTGACTTCATCGAAACCATGGCCGTTGAAGTTTGCCACTAAATCATGTAAGTTACTGCACTCACAGTTATATTTACCCCAAGTGTTTATGCAGAGTTCGTATTCAGCCACTCATCATTCATTCAGTCTTTAATTTCAGTCATTCACTGTGCGATGCTATACAGCAGTGGTGGCGGAACCCGTGGAGGCGTATCCTTCTTCTTTGGAAGGACCCCAAATGTGATCCCTCCCGAGCTTCGCGCATTCATGGTTTGCTGATATTGTCCAGTGGAGAACCGGGCGTGGGGGGGGGGGGGGGGGAGGTGGGGATTCAGCTTCCTCAATGAAAAAATTAGTCTACAAGTAAAAGGTGTGCAAGGTAAATTCACCCCGTTCTTCAATATTTGCCAACTGCTCGAAGAAAATTTAAGAGGGGGCCATACGATTCTTGTATCATTTCAACCCATCTGACATGTAGGCCTATTAAACTTTTTCATAGATTTTTCTTCTCATTACTTCAAGAATGCAGACATGAGACTTATAGTTCAAGGCCATAGACGTCCACAAGGAGGGGGATGGGGGAACTCATGTGAAGAAGACAATAAACTTTCAAGTGGTGGAAGTGTAAATTACCAAATCTGCGTTATAAGCAGTGACATAACCAAGTCATTAAGGGGAGGGTTGAATGGAGCATAATAGTTACACTGTATAAGCGGAGCGCCACCATACTGTACCCCACTCGGGACATTTAATGGATAATGACGTTCTCTGATTGCAGCACTGGCCTTGTAAATTTAGTTATTCTTTATAGATTTAAGGGAAAGAGGGCGTTTGTTTTAGAAAAGACATCCATATTTTTAAACCAATGTTTGTGGATGCAGAATGATAGACTTTCAAAATAAGGAAGGACAGTAGCCTTCTCTTCAAGAAATAAGCTCCTCACAGATAGAAATTCAGTTATTTGTTGCTCAACACTAATTTGTTCACCCAAACTTTTCAAAATTCAAATGATGCATCTTCCATTACTCATCACATGCATAATGTTTTGAGGAGATGAAGCTTTTATAGATGTTTATTGATGGGACTGAATGGTTTAACGATGATTACCCCTGTTTTATTTTGCATGTCATGTTGGTGTATTCTTAACGCCCTATTTCCCTTTAAAGTGCTCTCCGGGAGTAACAAAATCTGATCAATTGAAAGCTGTAATCAAATCAATAATTCGATTTCTTAAATTAAATAACATGAATAAACATTTGATTAAACAACTTAGTGACTTGATTAACCAAAGTGATAATTTGATTAGTCAAATTAAGAATGTGATTAACCATTTAAGCATTGACATTCGTAACATCTGTCACCACTTAATATAAAGAATATACTAGCTATACTTGCACATTCCACTGTGAAAGCTAAAAAAAAAGGAATTTCATAATTTTAAGGTTAAGACAATGGACTAATTTTCATGAAATATACTACTCTACTTAGATTTGAATAAGTTTGATTTGATACAGTACTACAGTACAATTCAAGTACTACCGAAAAACGACCCTCTTGGACTAATGTACCATCGAAACCATTTCGACTGTAATCTCGAAGGGATAGCAATCTGAAAGCTTCAGTTTATTCTTGTTCCTTATACTATAACGATAGACCTAAGAGTGCGAAACTGGGGAGGGGAGTCGGGGGTTGGAGGTTAAATAGTGACTCCATTCGGGAAAATTAGACAACCAATAGTATAAATATATTTCCTCTTGGCGGGTCATGGCTAACTTTACAAAACCTCGGAAGGGCGATTTCCAGAGATGTATAGGAGATAATTTGGTCCAAACTTTTCTTTAGTCTTAAGTCGTTGTTAACTCCTTTCAGTTTCACCGACAAAAACATCAACAGTAAGTTGTCGCTTGATTATATGCATTTTAATTTTCATTAGTTGGTCATAATTGTCGGGTGAGATGTTCCACTTGTGGTAAAATCGACCCCCCCCCCCCCCACACACACACACACACTGAAAAGCTGCATATACGGGCCTGGAATCTTATTTCTTGAAAAGAAGGCTATCGTCATGAACTGACGTATTTTAAATTATCTGTCCTGCTGTGTCCATAACTAATCGTTTTAACAATAATGTTTTTCTTTCAAGCAAACACGATATTTCCATCTAAAAGTATCTCACCCGCTAGGCCGGGCCTTGACTACCGGTACATTATTGGTCCGTCAAGATGCAACCATACCTCAGGCGTTCTTCCTGCGAAGGAAATCCAGAGAAAACACAAATAAACATAAATGGGAGCATAAGTTGGCTGAATATTCCTCAGCGAAAAATGTAACTTGTACGTGGAACGGCACATTGGAAGGAAAACGGTAAAATATTTACGCCATGTTCGGACGATCTGAGATACATAACGTTGGTAACACTTAAGTGAAACTACGTACTGTAATTCTGTCTGACTGTTCAGGTCCACAACTGTCTCCAACGAGTGAGTCAGACTGGTTTCTTACCTCCGATTTAAGGTACGCTATCATTTGGAATTGTAATCGATTAATTATTAAAGTTCAGTACTAAGTGCTAGTCAATCGGAATTTACTTAATTGTTTGACTTATTGCAAAATACGGCCGGCATTATATGTGCCTGCGGAATTCGAAAAGGCGCACTATGGAGAGATCGATGTTCTTTAAATATGGATAATTCCTCTAATGATGATGTTTATAGGCCTATATGTACACTCGAAAATTGCGATGGATTTTTATGATCATATTTGGACATTCTAATTCAGGTCACACAGACGGTAGCATTTTATGCTATAGCCCCACCATTCCAGTAACTGATTTTCATGGTGATCAACTTACATAGATCCGTCCCCTCTTCAACTTCCCCGATCATCCGTCGTCTCTCAATTCGAAAAGTAAGGGGTGGGGTAATGAAATGAGTCACAGACAGAGGGACGCGCTACCAAGGGGTGGGGTGGGGTAGAGGCCTAAGATGGCTTGCATTAATGTACCGTATTTGACGTGCGTAATGTGATAATTACTTTGAATGCAAGATGAGTATATTACAGTATATTGCACAGTGCGCAAAGTAACATACATTTCTGACCATACTAACTTTCCAATTTCTAGAAAATGTGTTGCACCCCTACATAACTGTATAGCTTAAACGCAGTTTTCGATATTTACGAAAAATGGACATTTGAAAAGTGTGCGGCGTGCGTGTGTGTGTGTGTGTGTGGGGGGGGGGGGGTGGCTAGTTCCCCTTTCCTGGTGGGATATTGCCAGGGTCGGAGGATCATATAAGTGCATACGCGGGCACAACGACATCTAACCTCCAGACAACATTAACGTCGTTCACTTCATGATACACGGTTAGCAATTCATCCATCTCATTTTATTTGCATTTCTATTGCTCGGTCTCATGGATCGATCCTAATTCTTTTTCATTTTCATGTTTGGAGTCACTTTTGCTGTAAATTTTGTATGTTTTTGCTCCTTTCAGAGTTAAACTCTTTCTGTGTTTATATTTGCTTTTACTTTTGGCTTCTTTTTGAATGTTTGTTTTGGTTGTTTTCCTGTTTTAAGTTTCCTTTTTGGCTCTGTATTGTAAATTGCTTTAGTCCTTTCCACAACACGTGTGCACTCCTGATTAATCCTAAAGGTTTGTGACAATTTTTGTCTTGATTACTTTTCTTTTTGTACGTTATTGGTTGTTATTGTGTTGCATTTCTTCAAAAAGGAAAATCCCAGGAAACGAACTTGGTGATTTGTTTATTATCCTGTCCTATACAGACTCCGTGTTTTATTTAACACAGGTCTTCTTTTTTCTTTTGTCCCCGATCGCCGTCCGTATTCTCAAACATAATTCTTTTGTGTACCGCCTACCGTACATATTTAGCAACGAGCTTTGTTGCGCTGTATGCTAATCATAATTGTACACACTGTCTGCACATCAGATTGTTGTATTCATGGCTTGCGGTCAGGACTTAGCCTAGAAAACACCATGGTTTTACATCAAGCATGATGCCCTCGCTGCACTCATAGAATGTCATCACTGACCCTGCAATATTTGGTCGTGATGTGACCTTGTTGTATTCCAACCACTCAAGTTTCCACTGTTTATGTAGTGAGATGGCAGGGTAGGTTGTATTGTAACGTAGGATAGGCTACGTTACGCCTTTTGTACCACTTGGCATCTCACTCTCAGTGCACAAGTAACAACTAGTACTACTAGCTGGTCAACTGGTCTAATGGTCCACTGCTGAAGTAGTAAATTGGATCATGTGATTGTGAATTGTTGTGTCAAAGGAAGCAGTTGAGCAAAGCTTCTGTATATTTTTTCTTCCGTCTTTTTTTGGTTAGGCTAACTTTTTATTTCAACCGATTCTTGCCTTTTTCTCTCATTACAAGGTTCTGTTTGTCAAGGAAACCAAAGAGTTGGTCGGACCCTCTTCACACTCACATATCCTAAACAGTATGCTCTTCATTCGTTGAAAACATTTAGGCTTGTATGCAGTTCGAAGTATCGAAGTTACAGCACATTCCACACATGCATGGCGGTAGATTTCATCGCTGGACTTAACGGCGGTAAGCAAACAGAACATTAGTATACAGTATATTCACTCTTCAGTAGAATTAAGTTTCACATTACTGTGAGTCAAAATGTACTTAAGCACCTGCACTTAATGTAAACCTGGGTTACTTGAATATGTATAGTACATTTCCCTGTTTTTGTGCATCTCCTATTTTCATGAAATTTGTCATAAGCTCTTTGTGTGCAACGCAGCGGATACAGTACCTGTAGAAGACCTTTTAGTACTGCACTGACCCACAACTATTTTCCTTCAACGTGACCTAATATAAAGTGGATATGCTTCACTTGAAACTACGAAATGATACCGTTACTTTCTACTGTATACTGTATGTGAGCTTGTTCCCTTAGTTTTGGTATCACGACAGAATAGGCCTACTGTAGCCTATACTGGATGAAATCGCTGTGTTTTTCCTCGAAAGTCCTTCCGCCCTCAGCCTAGTGTTTCTACTTCAATAGTATCAGAAAGGTTGAAGCATACTTAATGTGTGCAGTTCGGGAGTCAGTTTGTCTTTTTTTGAGTTATAAAGGTTGCATATCATTAATGTCAGATTATGTTGGGGTTTTTCTAGGGGTTTACAGTCTTGGTATGACTGCCCCAGTGACGGATGTTTACGTTGTTGACAACACAGAAGTTCCAGGTACAGTAGAGAGACGTCAGAACAAAAGAATCCAGAGAAAGTGATGTAGATTTTCTTTTACAATCAGAGTTCCATTTATTTGATGATTCGACTGGCACACACGAATTAATTTGAATTAGTTGACGATGATAATTGAAGGAGAGAAATGAAAAGGATGGAGAGAGAGTTAACAACGGTGACACGTACAGGCCTACATAGTACACGAGAGAGATAGAGACGTTTACACTTTCATAGCCAGATTACCAGTCCCGGCCTTGTGGCTGGCGCTTGGCCTCGTGACTTCCAGGGGTTGATGGTCATGTGGTCTATGTGATAACGTTGACCAATCACAGAGCAACGATTGTCATATGACGACATATATATGCTAATGGTCGCTACCTGTGATCTAACAATCAGCAAAGTATTGCAAAATCTTTCAAAGAACAGGGTCTACGTTTTCTGTTCTTTAAGTATTGCCTTGTCTAATCTGACTGTCTGAGGGGAATAAAGATGAGGTTAATAATCTCTAGTAAACACTGGAAAAGTGAACTTTGTATGACCCTTTTGAGTATGTTGGTGTAGAATGACTATCTCTATACAACATATCATTAAGGTGCACGAAAACATGGGAACGAATGCACTGTTTGTTGACAGAGTGATGATACCTTAAAGTGATTCCATGCGAAGGCAAATGGTAAAAACAATGAAATTTCATCTCCAAAAATTTGGTAATTCTTTTAATTGCACCATTGAGATAATCTGGGAAGTTAAATACGTTTCAGTTGTTTAATTCTGCCACATAATTTTTAAATTCTTCTAACGTAATGACAAAAATTGTAGAATTTGATAATGTAATGGTTGGCAGTTTTCATTCATATCAACCATGTTTTTCTTTGAACAAGCCAATGGGAAGTATACTAGTGTTGAATATTCAGTTAGTCAAAACAACTCAGGATCACTGATGGCAATGTTGTGATCATTTCGTAGACTATTTTGTAAATACAGTGTTCCTTTCACCAAATACTACAAGTCCCAATACCGACCAAGGAAAGACGACTTTAGTAGTATGTTTTTGATACACCAGAGAGACCTGTACTGTTGCATATTCATTATGTAGGCGGTTATAGTAAGAACCGTTATTTTTCTAATATGATTTCTGTTTTTTACTGTTTTTATGCCAATCCCGTATCTTTTCAAAGTAGTTGCTGTCATTTGCCTTCATTGAAAGATGTAGTCCGTCCATGTACAATCTCGCATGTACATTTAAAAATAAAGAAAAAGTTAAGATCAAGCATAATCTTATCTTTCTGGTTTTTCAGTACACATGCAATCACTTTAACTTCATTGTCCCCCTCAAGCGTCTTAGAATCAACTGAAAGTTTCAACTCAAACATGGTAAGAAAAGCCATCAAAGTGTCAGCGTACTTGTGCATTTCCATTGTTTTTTATCTTCCACTGGGAAAATACTGGTTACTTTCCAACTTTGGTGCACGAAAATAAGGGCTCCCATACTACTGTAGCATGGATGTATAAAACTTCGTGCATCTAAGGTAAAAAACCCTTGGAATTTCTAGCTGCTAGAAATTCAAATTTCTATGAATCTAATAATCTTGTATTATAGCAAGTCTGAAGTTTCATTTTACTATACTGTAATTTGACCCAATCTGGTAGAAATTGTACCTCCAAATCTGTTATTTTGACCAACATTTTTTCAGTTAACAATTTGAACATGCCAAACTTAGCTCACCTTACTAACGTTTGCATGGCAATCGTTACATAAAGAGTGTCCTTGTAGTCAAATCCTGTGGGTAACCCTACTGTACAGGAATTACAGTACCTGTGAACAAGCATGACAACAAAAATGATCATGAACAAGCCCACTGAATGGTCAAAATCATGATTTGGAAATTTGTAGCATTTGGCGACAACTGCGAATAGGATGCTTTAGCCGGGGCGTTATTTGTAATAAATTTTTTTAAGTTGAAACCGAAGTACAGGTACTTATTTAACTTTGAAATTTTGCACCAGTGAATTAGGTCTACAGGTAATGTACATTTTACCGTAAAATGTCGTGAAATTTAAGTTCATCTCTCTTAAATTATGATAACAACAGTCAAGAATGTTCAGGAATATACAGTATGCAAAGGATATTCAAGCTTTTGCATCTGTATGACAGCACGTATTTCCAGTAATGCATGTTTTCAAATCCTTACAAAATCCGTAACTTCCAAACAGAACACGAGGAATGGTTTTCAGCAACTATGGAAAAGTGCCGCCAGTTTCAATGACGATATGAAATGTCGATCTTCATTAGTAGCCATACAGTACAGTACTGCTTTAGCCAATCTCTTAAAGTCCTACTGTAAGAGGGTGATGAACTCTCTCTCTGAAACAAAAAAATTGGAGTATATATGCCAAAGATAAGCTGTAGCCCTGAGTCATAATTTACATTACCTGTGTCATGTCTATCAACTAAATTACTGTAGCTTGATAAATGAGTTCTCCTTACCATTAAAATGTGGCCACAGGAATGCCACCAGCTATTTTATTTTTAACCCTTTATGTAGAGTAGCACTATGTGTGTTCCATATGAAGGGGCACATTATGCAACCATACCAAAGAGAGATCCTCGTCTGTCAGTTTTGCTTCCATTCAATAATTTTTTCTCCATATTGATCTGTCAAAGCCAGTATGAAAACATTAAAAAAAAAGTGAGACCCTATATTTCAGGGAAGCTTTGCTAGAGGAAAAGTCTCTTTCTGTAAATACCTGCAAGATGTACTTTTGTGACTTTTTTGGGTCCATTTTCTTTTGTCAAGGACTTGCCGGTCTACTTGTTGGACATCCTTTTGACACAATAAAGTGTATAGCTTTCTTCTTGTTGGTCTGTCATAGCCAACTTGAAAACATGCAAGATGTCAAATTTCAGGGAAGCTTTGCTTTGTCTTCTTGTAAATACTGTACCTGTGAGATGTATTTTTGTGACTTTTTTAGTTATCATAATGATAAAAACCTAAAATGAATACCAATTCAGGTGGCTATTGGGATGGTGTGACTGAAAAATTAGAACTATTGTACAGTAGTTCTGTTTACCTGTATGTGTGGTTAGACTTTAAACTTCATAAACTGTCTCCAAATTGTGCTCTGATTGTAAGTTGGCCCATTTTTACTGACTTACATAAAGTTCCCATGATACCTGGATCAATTTTCTTTTGTCAAGGACTTGCCGGTCTACTTGCTGGACATCCTTTGGACACAATAAAGGTATAGCTTTGCAACCTATCCACCTGCTTGCCTGTACAGCTGCAGTAGTGTGTAGTATGAAATTACCCACCAACCCATTTCATCTTTCTTACTTCATTCATACTTCATTCATCATACTTACTGTACATACAGTACGGTGCTATCTCATTTTCTAATCCACTAAATCCATCTGTTTGCCAATAGTACCCACGTGTGTAGAAAACTATAGAGATGCAGTACATGTAATCCACTATACTTTCCTTCTATTCATGTGTTTGAAGTCCTGAGCCCTCTGTAGACTACAGTCAGTGCTTTGACCCTTATCCCTACAGTGCATACTGTACTTTCGCTCGCCATGCTTACTGAACTTACTTTGCATTCTTGTACATTTTTTGGTTTGAATGATAATTGTAACCTTTGCATTCAAGCAGGCATGTACGGCTTGTATGTGTGTGGATGCATTTGTGCATGTTTGTGACCCATACTTTACCTTGTGAACACAATACAGTGCTGCAGGTTATCTCAACTTTGGACTGATGTATTACGTACTCTGTGTTCCATGCCCACATAAAATACAAAGAACCTACAGTTTTTAGTGAAGATCAATTGTGTTTTGGGGTCAATGGGGGTCAAATAATGAAAACTTTGTAAACAAGATATTACAAGGAAGGGCAGCTTGGACAATTCTTATTTTTGGTATGTAGTCCTATGGAACACACCAAGTGTAAAAACCTACTGTTTTTCTTGGTGATCAAAACTTCATTTGAGATGAATTGGACTCAAGTAATAAAAATTTTGCCAGCAATATACTGTATCTCAGGATGTGAAGTTTGGACAGTAGGTGTACCACATTGAGAAGAAGTCAGTTGTTTAACTGGAGGTAATTTTAGGTTAGCACTGCTAAACAAGGGTCAAATAGTAAAAACTTTTTAACCCCGGTATCTCAAGTTCAAATTAAGCTGTGGCAGATCTGATACATGGCATGTAGGTGTATCACATTTTGTACAAAAGACCTATATATTGCTTTTCTTGTAGGTCAAAGGCCGTTTGGGGTCTAGAAATCTTGAAAATATAATGTAAGTAGGAAAGCTTGGACAGATCTGATATTTACATACATTGAGTATGAACAGCCTAACCATTTTTGGGTGGAGGTCAAAAGTCATTTGGGGTCAACAGGGGCCAAATTGTGAAAACCCAGCAAACCTGATGTCATAAGCGAGGAGTCTTTTGAAGATCTCATTTTTGGTAGTTAGGTGCATCACATTTAATTAAAAAACACTGTTGTTTTTGGTGGAAGTCATATGGGTCGAATACAGTTGAAAACCTTGTAAGCCTAATATCTCTAAGGGAAATCTGGATAGTTGGCATTTAGAATTTTGTGGAGGTCAAAGGCACTGTATTTGGGGTCAACAGGGGTGAAGTACAGTAGTAAAATCCTACAGTATGATCTTTCAAGAAAGGAATCTCAGACAGATGTACAGTATTTCACATGTATAATGTAGGTGTACAGTACCAGACTGGGTGCAGAACTACTGTATTGCTATTGGTGTAGGCTGATTGTCAGAGGCGTGTCTAGATTGTGCAAGCCCTTGCACACGTGACATCACAAGGTGGGACGCTTTGACAGCTTTGCAATACAGTATGTCAGGATTCATAAAAAATCTTGTCTCATTTTACATCACTGAAACTAAAATGCACTTATGCGTTCTGGTCACTGTGTCAAACCATGCACTCATTCAGAAGAGATTTTTGTCATGACATTTAAGCAGAAAACAATGCACATGATGAATTTACAGAAAATTTTGAATTGTGTAAATTGTTTGAAGGATTGGTATTTTCTAGTATCAGGTATACATTGGTCTTTCCACCAGATGGTGGATACTCGACAAACAGCTTGATCATGAGGTTTAGACTGTTTTACATACACTCAGTTTGGTAGTTACTCTTATAAAAGCTGCATTGCCTTCCATGGGGTTGTTCTAAACCTTTATTGAATGTATCAACTATAGAAAGTTCTCAGAACAGTCCTGAGTAACACGCACAATACTCACTTCAGCAAATTGTTGCATTTCTGACTCACACACTCAAAAGTGATAAACTCTTATAATTGCTGCTGAGAAAATTACCTCAGTCTTACTGTCCACCTATCGTTATTTTCTAACAGACGCGATTGCAGATGCAGTCTCCTACCAAACCGCGGTATCGTGGTACATTCCATTGCTTTGTTTCCATCATCAAGCAAGAATCAGTAAGTATTATGTGAAAGGGACTGGCCACTGAAGGATATTGATATTTCATAAAAATTAGGAAATTTGTCCTCGCTTTATTAGTACAATCCATATCTCAAGAGCATATTCAGTTCAAAAATTATTAATTTTTAAAGGAATATTTATTTTTGAAATGTTACATTTCATAATCGGGGACTTGTGATGTCACCCAGACACAACTGCTGTACATGAATTTCCTTTGTATTTCTATATAATCTTGACTGTCTTAAAAAAAAACATTACAATGTAAGAGATGTGACCTCAATTTCCACAATATTTTAAGGTACATCTACAACATACCCAATCTATGTTTTTCACTAGTGTCAAATTTACAAGTTTTGTTGAGGACTTCACTTTCAAAGATTAACAAAGTCTCCTCGCAGTAATTTGCCACATGCATTTTAGTAACCTTGAAGCAACTCAAAAAGTGAAAATATTTCCCGACCAAAGTATTGCAACTTGAGTTAGGAACTAGATATTTTGGCATGGGGTCTGGAATGCCACTAGTGGAAAATTATTCTTTTTCAATAAGGAACTCCTTCAATTGTCAGTAATATATGTTTTTAAAAAAGTAGGATATTTATTATAACTTTCACACAATGAGTAGATTGGTTCTGCTTTCTTCCTACAAGAACAAAATGCTTAGCATTTAGTTGATGATCGACCTCACAAACATGGCGAATGTGTGTTTTTTCATATGTGTCAGCTTGATGTATTTATAAAGTTTGATTGTGTGTGGATGCCATTTAGTGTTTGAAGGAATGCAAGTGATCACAATATATCTCAGTTTGATTGGGAGTCCCATGAGTCAAGATGTACAGCTTTGGAAACTTTGGGCTTTGCAGATAATGTTTCCATTCTGGGGGTTACACCTTAAGTCCCTTTGGCAACAGTTTTCGTATTTGATTCCTTGCAGAAGGCAAAAGGAATCAACCTGATGGTGGTGTCGTGTACTGTATGTGACGCCTTGCTTGTAAACATGATATCTCAAGAAGAGTGAACTTGAACTTGACCAATCTCATACTTGGTATGAAGATTGTTCATATTGAGTAGATGATCCCTACTGTTTTTGGTGGCAGTCAAAGGTCATTTGAGGTCACCAGAGGTCAAATTGTGAATTCCTTGTGAACACTGTGTAAACACTATATATCAAGAACTAATGTCCTACTTGGTTGTGCGTTGGTCGTATTAAGAAGATGATCCCTACAATTTTTGGTAGAGGTCAAAGGTCACTTTAGGTCACCAGAGGTCAACATGTGAAAACCTTGTAAACACAACATCTCAAGAAGGGTAATTGTGACTAATGTCATACTTGGGGTGTGGGTTGTTCATAGTGAGTAGATGATCCCTATCGTGTTTGGTGAAGGTCAAAGGACATTTGAGGTCATCAGTGGTCAAATTGTGAAAACCTTGTAAACTCGGTACTGTACCTCAAGAGGCATAGTCTTTGCTAATTTTACACTGAGTGTGTGGGTTGGTGATAGTGAGTAAATGATCCTAATTGATGTTGGTGGCTCTTAAATGTCATTTGGGTTCACCAGAGGTTAAATTGTGAAAACATAAAACTGCTTAGTACACACAGTGGTCAAAAGAGCTTAGGGTAGGCATGCTCTCTCTAGAATGATAAGGTGTTTGAATTTCAAAATTGGTATGTGCTTGTTGTCCTGTGTTCTTTGTGAATATTGGCAAGGAATCACACAGTACCTTTGACTTTCTTGTTTGGTTTTGTTATCAGTAGCTGTGACTATGTGTCTTTGG
Source organism: Stichopus chloronotus (assembly GCA_021234535.1). NCBI lineage: Eukaryota > Metazoa > Echinodermata > Holothuroidea > Aspidochirotida > Stichopodidae > Stichopus > Stichopus chloronotus. Next base: position 24,346,251 of record CM037832.1, on the reverse strand, counting down.
TAAAGTTGGCTATGTTTGGCACACCAGTGTAGCTTTTTTTCCGGACGTTTTCATCAATCACGTATTCTCACATTCATTCCTGTTTGTTTCTTATTTCCAGCTGTTTTCTCTCTACAAAGGAATGGCGTCTCCAGCGCTGATGACTTCGACCTTGAATTCCCTCATTTTCGGAGTGTACGGGCTATGCATTCGACATCTCGATGCCAGTAAACTCTCACACCACTTTCTCGCCGGTGGCATCTCAGGAATGGTTCAAAGCCCTCTCAGTTGCTTTGTTGAACTGTCAAAAATTCGTGTGCAGATGCAGGGGGTCGGAGAGAAAGCCGGGAACGTGAAGGCGAGACATTACCATGGCTCTGTCGATGCTATGTTTAAAATATTTAAAAAGGAAGGTCTAAGAGGATGTTTTCGTGGGCAGTTGATAACGATTCCGCGGGACTCACCTGCCACGGCAGTGTATTTTGCAAGTTATGAGGGATTTTGCTCCGTTCTGGGACACAAGCACTTGCTTGGGAACCTGCCGGTCGTGGTCCTTCTGCTCGCAGGAGGGCTCAGTGGCATGACTTCCTGGGCATTGATTTATCCCTTGGACGTCGTAAAGACCCGTTATCAGGCTGATGGTGTTAGTGGAAAAAGCAAATATTCCTCTTATGGCCAAGTTGTCAAAGAGATCTACCATGAAAAAGGAATACGAGGTTTCTTCACTGGACTCTCTGTTACCTTGCTCAGAGCGTTCCCATCTAATGCTGCCATTTTTGGTGCCGTAGCTCTGACGCACCGTCTTTTTCAAATGTCACAAAACCATTGAAAATCAGACAAAAACAATTTTTCTATATGAAGGACAACTTAGCTCAGTCGTGCAGGCTTCCACTCTTTCGTCACACTAAATCGTAAGCGTGTTTAATAAATATCATTCATATTTTAAATGGACTTTACATGAATAATTACGGTATCAACAAATATATATGTTGGAAAATGCAAGTTCCCCAAATGTGAAATTCTTTTTCCTTTTTAAGCAACTTTATTATCTGCAGGAATCTTGGTGTCTGTGGTAGTATATTTGGTATCATAACCCTATGAATTTTCCAGTGGACTAGCATACGAAATTTTAATTTTATGTGGTGTCTGAAACCTTGTATGTGGAAGTTTTTGCAATATAGAAGCTACCTCTCTAGGTAAAACTGAAACACTGACCATTCAAGTTCCTTCAAATTGACCCTAGATGGTTGAATTTTGTAAAAACAAAAAAACGTTATAGAGGATTCCCCTTGTGAGTCCAATCTCTCCGCCAGCATCACCTCCCCTTGGCATTTCCAACATTCCATCTACTTGGCGCGGAGTATACAAGAAAATTGGGTTTTCAAAACCTTCAGATCGCCGGAAACGGCACTCACGGGTGTTCCAAGCTGCATGTACAGTACCCAGCCTTGAAATAGGGATCTCATGCGTGCAATTTCTCAATTAACTCCAATCGGATAAAAAGCGTTATATGAAAAACGGTAGTACCTATCAGATGGGTCGAGATGATACAAGAATCATAAGGAATGACTCATCCTGTTCCGTTTATTCTTGGAACAGTTGACAAATAGTAGGGGGAGGGGATGCTGAACATACCTTTAGACCCCACATTTTATTGGTTGATAATGACCCATTTTAAGCTTGAAACTACAAAAGAAAATTGGGGTAGGCGGTTGAACATAATCTAATGCAAAGAAGCGACACATGGTGCATGACGTCATGCCTTCTTGACTGTGCGGACAAAGCTTGATCTATCGCAAATTAATTGGTTTATTGTTTCACCGACAGACACACTGAGGGAGTAAAAGGATTTTTAAATGCGAAAAGCATGCTCGAGGAAAAAGCGAGGAGCAGCTCACATATCCTCGACAGTAAAATTTGGTCGGCCTGACTACGACTCCCTGACGGCCACTCCGTCGGAGTGTCAGGTGGCTCGACGTCGGTCCACCGATGGCGACGATGCTGATTGGTTAAAAACCTGTGGCTCATCATGCCAGATGTTGTTCAGCCGGCGGACCTCCGGTGGCCCTCTGTGGTCCACGGGCGGCCCACCAGCTATTGTTGGCATATGGCGTACTCCCAATCACATGGCATGAATACTCTCATGCGTAAAATTAAGGAAAGTGATTCAAAATTGCAAGAGAAAGAAAAAAGGAAAGTGTAGGTGATTTGTTTCTATTTTTTCAAACTTTATATTTTATCCTCTTTTGACGCAACTCGTGTTTGAGACAGAAACTTCGAGAGCAGCAAAACAAGAAATTTAAAACAAAACTCTGCTATGAGTAATAGTTCTCTCAGTAACGACCATAAAGTGAATTGATTACAATGCCTCTACGCTAGACAACAGGCCTACGACCGTTCCGAAATAAAAAAAAAGATAATAAGATGGCAAAAAAAGGAAAGAAAAACTAAAATAAGCCATCATTGAGAGGGTGTCCTATTTCTTATCCTTTTAAATAAAGCAACACACATGCACGTATACTGAGTCCTGTTTCTATTTGGTGTCCTGAGGGTTTCGTTGCTGTCTGTATGACGAGCAGTCGCCATCGATGGTCGGTAAGATCTCAGTTACACAGGACTGAAAATCCGGTTCGTCTGAACCATCCGTGCAGTCAAGATAACGACGATCACAAAGATCACACTCCGTAATGCACATGCCGTTCTTACATTGAGCCATTTCGAATGGCTTTCCGCCCTCATTCTCCTCTTTGCTACATATCTCTGATAAGAAAGAAAAATACTAGCACATACATATGTATAAAAGAAAATAACATGACAGAAAGCGCCCTCTATATTAAGAACTAAAGGACTGAAATATTGAAATGATATTTGATCTTCGGAGGTGTTCACACTGCAGTAAAAGTAGTATACACCCTATAGCAGTTGATGGATTTCCCGGCAAGTGTTCACGGTCGGGCAAAGGCCGGTAAAATCGATTTTTTTTATATATATATAATATATTTTACCAAATAAGTTGCGATTCTTTGTGACTTGGCTATGGAAGCAGGCTTGTAGAAGTGTATGTAATGTAAAGGTTTAGGCAATTGATGTAGTTTACAAAATTTCAGGCTCTGCGAGAAAACTGTAGAAGATCTCTTTACTCACATCAAAGAGTTTGTTGACTTGTAGCTCAAAATCTAGCCACCTAATGTACAAAAAATTGGATGTGCCATGAAAGGTCAAACCTGCGTCAGTTTTCCATTGGGTGTAGCTGATACATGGCGGAAATTTTTACCGTAGGCTTTGAACATCACATTTCTTTCACAACTTAGTAGAGAAAGGCAAAGGCAACTGGAAAATTAATAGGTATACGCTACCTTATAGGGGGGGGGGGGGAGTGAGGGAGGGGGGTCTGACATGACGTTTGAAAGTGCTACCTGGCGATCACCACGCTAATGACTCTTTGCAGTCGCAATTACCTCCTTTGGCATTTTGAATACCGTATTTCGTAATACTGAATGATCAAGATTTCTCTCTGTGTGTGATGTTATTGTAGAGTGCGGAACATTCATGGAACATATTAAGTAAACAAAGGGTGTAGTCAAAGCGCTTTACTAACTGTTATTCATAAACGTAGGTGGTGGGGGGGGGGGGGGTAGGGAAAGTATTTTGGAATGGTACTTCTGTAAAGGTACTGCTTGCATTCGTTTTTGTAGCTAAGGTTCGTTTTTTGTTTTCCACGGAAGTGATCTTCGTTGTTAAGCCCATAAGGGTTTAAGTTCACTTCCATCCGCAATAATTATATTCCTTTTGTCTGTATAGTTTTGACAATGAGGAAAACAAATAAATGAATGAATGTATGGGATCATCATTTGAATAGTATGCAACAGTCATTGAATAGTATGCTGCTGTAAATGGTACGTTATCAGCCTATATAGGGATACAGCATATCTGTGAAGGCATGTATGCCACGTGCGCTCCTTCATATAGCTTTCGTTCCTTATTTTGTCTACGAAGAGACAGTTTCTTTGTTTGTGTTATGCAAAGAGGTATACATAATACAAGTGACAAGAATCAGTAGCCATCTCCTGTTATTTTCTCTCTATGCGTTGATTTTAGGCCTGCTGTGATATAAAGAAATACAACTAGTTTGCGAATAACTTTCATGATGAAGATGAGTGTGTGAATAACTTTCACATAATGAAGATAAGAATTTGACAGATTATTTTGCAAAATCCAATCAAATTGTAGATGGCAAGCGTTCTGATAATATTACTTGCGGATACCTTCATTTATTTTCAGTTGGCTTTCCACGGAGTTTGTTTTGTAAGTATATACTTTATTATGACACAAACCAACTTGAATTAATGCATGGTGCACATTATTTTGTTACTGTGAGCACAGCCATGGCGATGCTGTGTATTAAATCATGTGCAGTGCACTATGAAACTCGAAAACAAAACAGCTCAACTGAAGTACTCGTTTGAATTAACCGTAGCTTGCCTTCAAAGTTTTTTGGCCTTTTTTGTAGTAAAAATCCTTTGTCTGTCGCCAAATTATTCATGATATTCATAAGTAAAGTTTCAGTCAAAATACAAGGAATTCGTAAAAATGTTTTAGGCCTACATTAACAACCACAACTTATAACTGGTATAACTTAAAGTAAAGATACTACTACTGATACAATTACTATTAATGCTACTGTTAAAGGTGATAATAATGTTACTAATAATAATAAATCGAAGAGGGCTTAGAGGGCGTTTGTACTTAAAGGCAAATAGGGCGTTTAGAATACACCAACATGACATACAAAAGAAAACAGCGGCAATCATTGTTAAACCATTTAGTCTCATCAATAAACATCTACCAAAGCTTCATCTCCTCAAAACATTATGCATGTGATGAGTAATGGAAGATGCATCATTTGAATTTTGAAAAGTTTGGGTGAACAAATAAGTGTTGAGCAACAAATAACTGCATTTCTATCTGTGAGGAGCTTATTTCTTGAAAAGAAGGCAACTGTCCTTCTTTATTTTGAATAATCTATCATTCTGCATTCACAAACATTGGTTTCAAAAATATGGATGTCTTCTCTAAAACAAACGCCCTACTTCCCTTTAAAAGCCAGTAGAGTACCTTTATAGCCAGGTCTCCTGTGGTATTGGTAAATATATGCATTTCATCGTTAATCGTTAAATTATTCTGATGGGTATTGTTCCCATGCTTATTGGATATTTCCAGTTGCATTTGTATTCCTCAGGTATAGTTTGTACCCTGTCTTACATTGCTGCGAACTGAGTTGATATCGATAATATTTTGAGGAATTTAAAGGGCGGGGGTCAGTGCATGAGGTAATCCTTATAATTAGCGTCATGAGTTTCTCATGAAAACTGTCGACACTTTTTAAGCCAGGCTTGGAGTACTAGCTACATGTACGTCTATGAATTAGCATTAATGTGAAACGGTCTCTGATCTCGAATTAAAAAAAAAGAAGCCCATATTAAATAGTTAATTACAAATTAATATTCATTTGTGCGTGATACATGGGCATGATTGGTCTGATCATTTGTCATACCAGTGTCAAGGAAACCTGACAGGTTAGGAAAAAACAACCTAAGGGGCCCCATTTAATCGTATCAACGAACCAATCATGGTTCCGAGTCCTCGTGTCCGAAATACGTACAAACGCGAATCGGATTCTCAGACTCTTTTGAATAAAGTCAACTGTAGTGGAAAGGATGAGGAAAATCCTCAAAGGGATTGACCACTAGAAAGATCAAAATTTGATAAAACGTCATTGAAATGTTTTATCTCTTCATTGGTGAAAATCGTATCTCAATAGCACGTTCACTTACAAAATTATGCATTTTTATTCTGTTTTTCTATTTTTATTTCAAAGTGGCTTATTATGGGGGAATCTGTGTTCCCATTACAGATCAACTAATTGCATAACCATTCAATTGTATCACCGTATCATCTTCAGTGTTTTACTAAGGAGACATTACGGAAGTTCATACGACACTACTTTTCATTTCCACAACATTCTAACGTCAATCTACAATAAACCTGATCTAACTTTTCACTGGTGTCAAATTCCGAGGTTTAGCACCTCTCTTTCAAGGAATATTTTGGAATTTTTTCTTTGGCCAGACGAAGTCGATTTTTGGCATCGTCTGGGGGAAGGGGGGGGGGGCTCTGAATTGCAGCTCCATGCTCACACAGAACGGTTCTTCATGCAACCTTATACATGCCGCGCCCACGCTGTCGAACGAAAAATCTCTGGGATCTTAGCTTGAAGATAAGTACTCATATCTACCCACGCACACAATTTTCCCAGCAGGGCTATTTCAAGTCTCACCACTGACTGTCTTTAGCTTCTACTTGAGCAGACCCGAAGCTTTTGCTTGAGAGGTATCCCGATGAGCATACAAAACCATATCAGTTCACTCTCTGTCCATGCATGTGTTATACAGGTACGAGCTAATTTGCATCTTTTCGAATTTGCAACTTTGATGACCGATCAAAGAGCAGTCATCAAGTGAGAATTTTGTTTTCTCCCAAGTAAAAAAATCATGTATGGGGTGCAGATGACCATCAGGCTGTCTTGAAATTCAGTGAAGGGAAACACCTCACCTTTCCATTTCTGTTTACAAAAAGCGGGATTTTCATCGAAGGCATTTGGACAGTCAATAACGGTGTCACACCAATAAATATAGTGGATACATCTGTCGGCATCGTCGAAGCATCGCAGTTCATAGCGATTGCCACGGCAAGGAAAGTTCGATCCTTCCAAACAAGTAAGAGGTAGAAAGAGTAAGAGGTGTAAAAAAAAAAAAGAAGAGAAAACGATAATTACTTTGTTCCCACTCTTGATTTGTGCGTACATGAGATTACCTTTTGACGGTACTAACCACAGATAAACCCTGTTATGATATCATCGTCATCAGAGTCAGGTTGGGAAATCCATCCATCCGTTAGTTTAGTAGCCAAGCTTAGACAGGTGTCACTTTTGGATCGTCTAAGCTAAAAAGGCATATTACGAATTGGCTGTTTGGTTAAACCGCTCCACAAATAACAGTTACCGAAACAGTCATTCACTGAGGTAAACAAAGCCAAAATCAAAGGATAACATCGTTATATCCTTTAAGCAATATATTAAAAACAATTTTGTGGAAGGTTTGGTGACTGTCTCACATTTTACGGGAAACGAAAATCAGGACTTTAAATCCTGACTCCGCCTACTTTAACAAACCATTTGCATATGTGTTAGTTTAATAGGCTGAATATAGAAAAAAAATGTAAGGTTCAATTTGATAGCTTCTGTATAAGGTTACATTCTACAGCTTCCAAAGAGGGTCTATGTGGGGGAAAAGTAACCATATTTAAACAAAATAGAAATATTGGTATGGCCTTACAAAACTTTTCTTGTATATTTTGCTTTGTTCTACATCAAACTATACCTGAATTGATATGGCCATATAAGACTTAATTTCTGTACCTGGCGGGATCTTTTATGAAGTGGTTTCTGACTTGATATGATCGTGTAAAACTTGCTATGTATATCCGGCATGGCTCCGATCAATTTATATCCAACTTGATATGGCCGTATGAAGCTTGAATTGTTTACCTTGAAAGGTATTTTATCCACTTATATCTGGCTTGATATGGCCGCACCAAACTTTATATGTTTACCTGGCGTAACTCTTCATCAAATCATTTATGGCCATTTCAAACTTTATATGTACATTTGGTATACTTTTATCAAAGGAAATGTGGCTTGATATGGCCATATGAAACTTTATGTATATCCCTCGTTCATTCCATGTCAAGAACAATTTTGGCTTGATATGGCCATACGAAGCTTTCTATTTATATGGCTTGATATCCCTATATAAAATTTAAAATGCATATCTGGCAATGCACTTCATCAAGTTACATCTGGCTGGATATGGTCATATAAAACTTACCTGTTACACACCTTAGTCAAGGATTATCTGGCTTGATATGGCCAGTACAAAACTTAGTAAGTATTTATAGCATGACCGCTTATCGAGTTCCATGGGACACAATAAACCCTACTTAGATATCTGAATTTCACTTCGATTAAGTTAAATCTGACTTTACATGGCCATATCAAACCATATGCATATCTGGAAGACATTTGTAGCAAGTTGTATCTGATTTTTTTTGTGTGTGGCCATATCAAAACGTTACTTACATATCTGGATGACAAGTGTATCAAGTTATACATAACTATACATGTTGCTATATCAAACATATGTCTGGATGACCCATGTATCAAGTTTTATCTGACATTATACAGCCATACCAATGTACATATCTGGATGACACTTGCTGTCAAGTTATATGATGATTGTATATCCATATCAAGACTTTACTTAACCAGACATAGCCAGACATAAAGCCATATACAGAATTCGCGTAAGGGTCGAGATCTAAAATTACCGTTTAATATTGAAACGGGCAGAGCCCTTTACATCTTTCTTAATTTTCCATTTACGTTATTGGCATAGCGCCGCCACTGTTATAAGCTACTGAAAACTTTACAAAACTAACCAATCACTTGCCAACGTTTCCCCGCCTTACCGATTTCTGTGACCTGTGTCCTTCCTGTTGCGCCGGGTGACATTGACAACTTTGTGCGGGTGATTGTACTGCGAGTGGTTGACCTGTATGGGCGGCCAACAGGGCAAAAAAGACAATAATTATAAAAATGTTAGAACACAAAATGAAGTCGAAAAAGACAAACAAATTTCAGTAAAAATGAAAAAAAAAACCATTCCAAGGAGTACAAAATAATTAAGAAAAATACAGAGCAATCCCTAAATAACAAACACTGACAAACTACATTTACAATAAAAAAAGATGTCCAGCAAAGAAATAACCCCATAAAGAAAAAATAAACAAAAATAACATAAAATCAAATAGAACAGAATGAAATAAAATGATAGTAACTTAAATAAAATAAATAATAAAATTTAATAAAGACAATCAAATAAGAAATTAAGTTAAAAAATTAATAAAAATTAAAAATGAATCAAAATAAAGAAATAAAATACAAAAAAACATAAAATAGAAAAGGAGAGGAACTTAACAATTCAACTATTTGGAACATTTATATGCAATCAAATTTCAAGTCCAACATTCTTAAATGACAAACAAGCAAGTATGTGATCAATGAAGTTTTGCAATGTTAGAATAAAATTTGTTGTGACACTTCAAAATAAAGAGAAATTACAATTAAATAGATAGCACTAGTCAAATTGGCAAATATTGAAATAGTATCAACAATACCAACAAGTACAGAACGTATCAATCTTATTTCACATTAAAAAAGAAGGTTTTAAAAAATTACATTCGGCGTCCCAAGAACATCCGAGAAAAGTACAACTTGACAAAAAAGA